>JAXCHO010000021.1:10653750-13202500 GCA_036630365.1 Acanthiza pusilla
TAACATCCATAAATGCAGATTAGCTGGTTAGTCTTCATGGTTTTATTTTGAAACTGGAAAACAAGAGGTGTAGTTTTTATATGATAACAGGCACACTTCTTATTTTTAGTATGTGGGTTTCCATCTGACATTTGACCAGAACAAAGACTTTTGATGTCTTTTATGGCCGGACAGGCAGGTCTGCTGCGTACTTCTGAACATGGCTTTCATTTAAACAAACAAACAATCTCCCCTTCTAAAGAGAACTATATAATTTGTGGTTTAACCTGTTGCTAATAACTGCCATTCTCCCAAAAGCAATAGAGAGGAATTGTTCTCCACATAGAAAATGAGTTATTTTTTCCTTCCCAGTGTGTATACAGGAATTTTTCGTGTCTTGATATTCACTTCAGGTTTTGTCACTGTAACAGCTGCAGTGTCAGTTTTTTCCAGGCTTACCAACATGCAAGGTAAACTTTTTTCCATTGCCAAAAACCATTTTGTGTAAAAGCTGTATTTATAATTTACTTTGTATAAAACTTTTGTAATAAAAACTGTTTCTTTTTCCAGTGTGGTCAGATATTGCTTTGATATTTAAGAGTGAGTTGCCTGATTTTCTTGGAGTTTTGTTGTTTGAGTGTAATGGTGTGATGTGACTGACAACGGATGAGGTGCTTGAGGGAGGACAGGTTCAAGTGGAGTCAGGGGACATGCTGAGGGACAGACATGTCTGGAATTGTCACTAAAAAACAGGAAATAAAACTCTCTAACCAGTTTACAAGATTAGAAAATCAAGTTTTATTCAGTGTTGAGGTAGATGGGAACCACTCTTTAAAATGCTCATCAGTTATCATAACTATTTATGCGTTCTAGCAAACAAAGGGATTAGTGTTTATTGCTACAAGTTACATAGTTTTCTTATTAATTATTACTCTAATGCCTATTGGTTAGTGATTCTCTCATTTCTCATTCTAATTAGTCTCCTGTTTGGGGGTTTCTTGGGTCACTGGTCTCCTACCAGAATTACCTTTTACCTACTTGGATCTGATTTCAGCACAATTAATGAGTTTGTTTTATTAGTTTCTTCCGTATTTTGGAAGTCCAGCCAGATGTCCTGGTTGCCCATAAATCCTGCATTTTTTCATGTTCACTACCAACGGTACCTCCCTCTCCCCAAGCCATGCTGACTCCCTCCCCCGGCTCTGAGAGCCCAAAACCTAAAAATTAATTAAAAACTAATTAGAAATTATTATTTCTAACACACTTAGAGCGTGTTTGTTAGCTTTTAGTTTTGTTAGTTTGTGACGGGCCCGGGGTTTGGAGCCCCACCGCCACCATCGCCCCCCGCGCCGCCTCACGCTTCCCGCCCTTCCCGTGAGGCGCTGCCCGTGAGGCGCTGCCCGCCCTCGCCGTTGCCATGGCGCCGCGCCGGCGCTGCAAGATGGCTGCCGGGTGGCCGCCGTAGCGCGATGAGGGCTGCTGGCTTCGGGCCGCTGCTGCTGCTGCTGCTGCTGCTGCTGCGGGCGGCTCCCTGCCCCGGGCAGCCGCCCGGGGACACCGGTGGGTCAGGGCGGGAGCGGCCGCGGGGAATGGGGTGTTGGGATGGCGGTGGGATCTGCCCGTGTGGCGTGAGGGGAGGCGGCGGAGACCCTGAGCCTTCCCCAAGGCAAGGTCTGGGGTCCCTCTCCCCAAACCCAAACGCGCTCGCCTTGGAGCTTCTGCCACTGCTCAGCCAGAGGGGGCACTCCGAGGGAGAGGGTGGAGCTGCTTGTGTCGGACCTTTCAAACTTGGCAAAGTCTAGAAAGAAAAATGCAGTGAAACTCTCAACTCGGAGTTCTGAACTTGGCACTGCGTCCACATGGTGAAGGCAGGAGCCCGCATTTCCTGGAGCACAGATAGCGGGACATCCCTGCCCCAATTCATGGCCCCAAGAAGTTAAAAAGTGTGAGCTGAAGTCGGCAGGAAATGCTAAATTTGGTGTTGCCTGAGGTGTGTAATATCTGCGTGGGCTGTAAGTGCTATAATGTTATTTTACTTCCTGTTTGCTGGGTATCTTCACAAATGTAAACTGGTGGGATATAAAGCTACACCCTCTCCTCTGGCACTTAGCAAGAATGTAAATACAACTCTGTACAAGGCATTACATGATATTTTTCTTCTTTTTGTGACAATTTAAAGTCATAAGAGTGTAAGAATCTAGCCCAAGCATAAGGTCTATATGTCTTACACATGTTACCTTTTCCAGTCAACTTATTTCGTTCTCCTTTTTTCAGTCTTTCAGCCTTCGTTTATTCATATGTCAGGGCCCAGAGTCAATTCATTTTTCCTTGGCAATTCTTCAGGAGTTAATTTTTCTATAATTTTAAGTCCGAGAGATGAAGAGACAGGTAAGAACACTTCAACCCCCTCCCTGCATGTAAAGAAATCCGTTTGAATTGTTGATATTCTTTGACACAAAAATTACTAGAGAAATGGTAATGCATGTAATTTAGTGCTTTAATAGTTACTAAAACAGGAATTTCAGAGGACTTCTGTGATAAAGCATTTAGTTCTCAGTTGGCTCTGTGTCAGCTGGGCCTGAGGGTGTACCTGAAGGCACAAGAGGAGTTTCAATGTACTTCTTGTTTGCCAGTCTTTTCTCAATGACAGTGGAATCCCTTTAAAATTTTTATTTTGTTATAGGAAAATTGCAGCTTGCAAATTGCAATGGAAGTAAAAGAGCTGGGGATTGGAATTTGGATGTAACACCTGGTATGGTATGTAAAATACTGATTCTTCTGTCATTCCACTTCATTCCAATTTCTCTCTCAGAAGCTGATGAATGGTATAGTCAAGACCAATTTAATAACAAACCATCAGAGCTGTCAAACTTTATTTTGTGTTTTTCCAGAACATTTCCAAGGTGACTGTAAGCCTGACCAGAACTCTGGAACTATGTTTGCCCAATGCCACTGAGTGCTGCCCCTCACCTCTGTGCGTGGTGGAAACACTCCAGGTTTTAGCTTGTCATGATTCAGTGATGCTGGCACAGCTCCTGATTCAAGCTGAAATATTTGCCAACACTTCCTTTTCAGGAAATGTGTCAGGTAAGTGCTAAAGAAATGGCATTTGGGCTGTTCTTTTCCTCTTTGGATGGAAAAATCAGGACTTGGGTAGCAATAAGAGATACTGAATAATCATTAATGGAATTTTTAAAGGGTTTATATGGAGAATAAACTGCAGTGTGCGTGGTCTTTTTATTTGGATTTCAGTCCGCTCAATCTGATTTTCTCTTCTTCTGTTACAGAAAATGCAACTGTCATCCCAAACCAGGCATTTAAACCCTTGGGCTCTTGTCCTTGTAACTTAACAGCTGGAGCTTGTGATGTTCGGTGTTGCTGTGATCTGGTACTTATTAAACTTTGATTAAATGTTTCCAAAGCTTCTAGACTCTGTTGTCTGTGGGGAGAGAGAGGTACTGAATGCTTCAGACCAGGTGGGCCAGAGGGCATGTTTGGATATTCCACTATTTCTAAAACTAAATACAATCTCTCTACAGAGTTGTTTGATTTACCTGTAAGTTTGCCTTTGTAGTGCCATTAGTATTGCAATTACCATGCTAAAAAGGACCATTCTTTTCCCTTTCAGGAGTGTACACCAGACTTGCAGCAGTTATTCAGTGGATCATGTTTCACTGGAGTGTTTGGTGGGGATGTAAACCCACCTTTTGATCAGCTGTGCTCTTCCCAGTCGATGGAATATATCCCTGAGTGGTTTCCATTCCTTTGTGTACAGTCTTCTCTTGACAACACACCATTTCTTGGCTACTTTTATCATGGCTCTACGTAAGTCTTGAGAAAAGTTATTTTCTCAACACACTCATTATGCAACCAAAAGTACAACCTGTCTTTATAATGAAAGTTACTCTGAAATTAGGATTTTAGGGTGTGAACTTTAAATGCAAATGGAGGAATGTCATTGGTACTGTATGACAACAGGGGACATGAAAGCAAATGCAATTATTTTTGTGAGGTGAAGAGAAAAACACTGCTTAATTTTTAAACTTGTTTGCAGTTCTACACCCAACGTTCCTTCATTTAAGATCCCTCTACAAACTTCTCCTGGGAAACCTTTCACTGGTTACAGAGAAGGAGATCCAATTATAACAGAAGAAGATGAGTATTTTACTGTTCCCCAGGTAATCACTTTGTGTTTATGAGCTTTTGATTCCTCTTGGTTTGTTTGAAACTCCCTACATCACGCTCCTTGTGGCTTTGCATCCAATTTTAGCAACTTGATGTTGGGAAGTGGTGGGGTGTATTTTTCCCAAAAAACCCCAAACAAAACCACAAAATCATTATTAAAAGTAAACATCATCCTTCCTCATCCCCTTGCCCATCCTCCCCAAAGGTAATGCATTTTGGAAACACACGTTTCAGGTTCACAAATAAAGATGAAGTCACAGTGTACATTGAAACTGCTTTTAAAGCTGTGCTTTTAAAACGTTAACCACTCTTCTGCTGTAGACGGAGACGTTTTGTTAACATCAGATAACTTGCTTGTCAAAGTGTTATGTGTGGCTGTAGTGCACACGTGGGGCATTTCACTAATAAATAATCTTCAAATAAAAAGCAAGAGGCTAGAAAATCCTTGTTTCTGTGACCCACCTGCAGCAATCCATGGCTGGACAGTGTGTTGGGAATGCTCCTGTACCGTATCTCCACAACTTTGATGTCAAGTGCCTGACCAGTCTGGAGTCTTACAAGGAAGGCCTACCCCATGATGTGAGGATAAACAGTGGCAGTGCAGGTATGCTGCAGAAATCCGAGCAGGAATGTGTTTCATGTGTCTCAGAGCTGCGGGAGCAGAACAAACCCGAGGGCTGTTGGCATAGCAGCTAAATGTAACATCTGTGTTATCTGGTGGCCGTAGTTCAGCATTTGGGAATGTTCTATTTCTGTTTCTCATGACCTTCTAGCAAGGGTCCCACTACTTGCCAAGATTTAGGAGGGAAGAAATAGTGGGGTTGGCCTTTGTTTCCCATTTACCTGTTCCTGGTGACTCATAATGGCTCTGAACAGCAGCACTCCCACTTCCCATTTTCAGACTGTTGCAGAACCCTTTTTCTGTCAGGAGGGTGCAGCAGCAGCATTTTAGAGTTAGTCAGAAGTGGATACTCCCTTTATTATGAAAGCATGTACTTATGAAGAGTTATTCTGGAGTTGGAGATAATGTGATTACTGGGATGCCAGCATGAAGATATTTTATGCTACATAATTGTCGAATTTTGTTAGTCTATAGTACCTCTGTAAGACCCACAGATAATTAGCTTTCAAAATACATAAACAGTCTGGGCCTTTACCAAAACTAATTTTCTAAATAATTTTCTACTGGATTTTCATAACAACAAGGATTGCACCTTGGATGTGAATACAGAAGTCTTTATTTGTTTTTCATTCTCAGACTTCATCCAACAAAATGTTGTCTATAGAACCATCACTGACAGGGGCAAATTCATCACTGAAAGTGGTATGTCTCTTCCATTTAATTAATATTTCTTACTTAACCTGGATTGTATATGAAATAGATTATTTTGATGTCTAAAATGTTTACCTGCTGCAATTTGTAGGAGGTGTCTTGTATGTTACCTAGCACTGAAAAAGTAAATTGGCTTCCTGCAAAGCATGAATTGTTTAATTTACTCCAGTTCATTACAGCTGGTCAGGAATCAGTTTCCTTGTCTTGCATACATGGGGGATTTCACCATCGCACATTTAAACAGTAAAATAAATTCGCAAAAGCACGAATGTTGTAATTTCCAGAATTTTTGCCAGGGTTTTAATGTGTTCTTTCTCAGCTGCAGGAGCAGAGCTTTCTAATTAGAATGCTTTTCATATGACCTTTTCTCTTTTTTTTCTTCTGCCAGAAAGCCTTCATACTGCTGCGGTTCTGTGTCAGAATGTAACTTTTGCAGAACATTATAAATTCATTTGGAAAGACAAGAACATTGAGCACGTAAATGTCACTGTATTCCTCGGAAGCTTATGTGATGGAGGTATCATGACATTTCTTTTATGATATTTGTTATACTTTTTTTTTAGCATGGAAATTCTGTGATAGAATCTCTTATTTACTAATTCTTCTTAAAAATAATTTCCCTTGGACTCTAGAAAGAAAAGTATGGGGCTGATTTCCATTAATTTGTATTAACATGAGTCTTCTGTCGCTAATGAAACACAAAGTTTGTGTCCTACGTACAACTTACATTTTTCTAATTTACTTATTTTAAGGTCATAGTTTTTTCTTTTTCCAGAATTACTGATGCAGAGATTCACAGTCGAATTTCTAAGTTTAGAAAGTCCTAATGGAGAAGAATTGTTTGAGAATCCAGGTATTAATACTTTATTTTGCCTATTAAAAGTAAAAAAAATTGTACTGTACAGATTATTAACAGTGATTACATTTTATATTTCTTTTGTACTTTTTTATGTTGCCAGCCTTCACCTTCCTGTCTTACTGCACTGCCAACAGCAGTGATTGGTTCTTAGGCTTTTGTTGCAGAGGTATTGATTATTTAAAGTGAGGCCATTCCCACTGTAATGGAAATGTCATTTACTTCAATATTGATGACATCGACTCTTAAAACAATGCTAATGCTTATAGATTCTTCTACAATGTTCATAATTTACCCTTCTGTGTTTAGGGTATCAAGCTGGAAAACCAGTGAGAGCAGCAAATATGAATGCTTCTGATCCTCTTGGAAGCCTAAACATTTGGCAGCCAGGTATTGGCTTGTGAGGTTGCAACTTCAACTGTAGTTAATACTAAAATGTTGGAGTGTTTTTTGGGTTTTGGATTTTTTACCCATATTTTAGTTAAAAATCTCTGCCCGATTTTGCTTTTCTTTCCCAAACTTTTGAAGGTCAGTGAGAAAACCTTTTATGCTTTCTTAGAAAATTGAATGGACTTGTATCTGGTTTTGAACTATACCACATTGAATTTGCATTCTAATGTTTGATGTTTTGCACGAAATTGAAAGCTAGAGATCCAAAGGTGGATAATAGGAAAGCTCAAGTAAGATGTTTTCATTTCACAGCTGGCAGAGGTTTATGTGAATCAGCAACTTACAGACCAGTTTTATTTGGAGTAGACTCATACTCTGGGTGCATTCTTGAAGTTGGAATTAATGAAGATTGCAGCCTTTTAAGGTGAGTTGCATAAGCTGAATTGTTTCTGCCTGCTGCATCCCTCTTGCTGATTGTTACATCTGTGTGGTTACATTCTTATTTTGCAGAGGAAATGTAACTGAGAAATTGAATGCATTAATTCAAGCTACTCACATTGGAAAGAGGGACAATTCCAGTTACAGCGATCCAAATGACTGGGTGGAAATCATACGTAAGTGAGGCTTGTGTTGCTCTTTATGGTCTAAATATGGCCATAAAATGAATAAAACATCTCAAAATAAACCCAAAATGTAATTTCAGATGTTTAAAATTAGTGGAACGTGTGTCTGGATCCATCCATCCATATATATGTACACACACGCACATAATTCAGTATGTCTGTTGGTACTGCATATTTTACTGTACACATATGACATGGTATTTATCCATTGATAAATTACTCCTTTAGGTGTTTTTTATATAGAGAAACATTTTTACTGTGTTCCTGTATGACAGTTACCAGCATTTCACCGGGCTATGACAATAATCTAATTATGGAATATATAATATTTTCCATAATATTTACATTTAAATACCTCTATTCTCCTCCATAGGTCTTGATTCATTTAATTCTGATATCAATGTGAGCACTGGAGGCTTAAAAGGCATTTGTCCAGCTATTCCTGCAAACCTGAATATTCGCATAATCTTCGCTAAAGTGGGAGCAGTACAAGGGATTCCCCAGCAGCAGATTCTTGCTGTGCAGATCAGGTAGAGTGAGTTGTGTCTCTGGCTATCTGACAAATAAATGCTTCATTTTGAGCCTTGCTTATCTGACATATCCCAATTTAAAATTTACAAACAAAAACGGTGGGTTTTATTGCTTCTGGTTTTTTACATGCCTTTATATTTTTGCAACCCAAATTCCTTTGATCACAACCAGGTTAGCCTTTCTCCCTCTGAAATGAAAATTAAAGAAAGAATTAATGATTAAAAGCAGATAATCTTTATACTTCACTGAAATATTAAATAAAACATAGGATACTGCCAGCAGCTGGCATACACAGGGCATCCCATCAGGAGTCATGAGGTGGAAGCAACAAGATTGTCCCATTGCAGAGCTCTTGGGAGCTGTGCTAAATGCTTTATTCTTTCCTGAAATAGGGAATTTTCACTTTGCAAACACTTCTGCCCCCTCCACCAAGTCAATCACTACCTAATAAATGGGATTCTGTTCCATTTTACCTTATTTTCAGATTGTGCAAGTTCTGCCCTTGTACGGTGTGGAAAATCCAGGGATTACCAACCTCCTCATAAATACTGTGTATTTTGTCCTTTCATGCTTGTGTTTAGGCTCTAAACTTCCATTTCCAAGCCCTCAAGCAATAGTTGTGCTTTTTGTTACAGTTACTCAACAGTCTTATGGCAGTTCCGGTGCGGGATTGGCTGCAAGAACACCCTCAGCGTTCTTCCCATCACAGCTTCTGTTCAGTTCATTGAAGTCCCAGCTCAGCCACCCCCTCCAGTGATGAGGTAATTTTGGTAAAACACTGATAACCTCCCACTATGTTCAGCAGATGTAATGTGAATAGCCTTGACCAAAATGTTTTTTCCAGATATCGGAAGATTTATGCAGAGTTTGACTGCAATCGAAATGATGTGTGCTGGCCACAACTCCTTTATCCAGTGACACGGTTTTACACAGGTAAAATAATAAACAATGTGGGATGCCACAAAACATAAAAGGCCACGTTTTTTTGAAAGATAATTAGATGTGGGGAGTTTAGTCTGAAAGAATGCTTTGTGGTGGGGAATTACATTTTCTTTTTTAGAAAGCATGGTCCAAAAAGTCTGTTTAATTGTTTCCTCGACAATGAATAAATTTCTTACTTAGACTAATGGAAAAAAAAATAATTACTAGGAGTACCTTCTGGATAAGCTTGAAATTTTGTGAGTATCAGTTTGGCAGAGAGAGGTTTTTTTTCACTCCCCTGTGGAGTCTGGAGGAAGGTGTGCTGGATAAGGCAAAGGAGAATATGTGGCTTTATGATATTATTCTGTAATTGTAGCATTGTCAGTGTGTGTCACTGCCCTTGAAGGGTGGAGGAAGACTTAGTTTTTCACCTTGCCAGTAAAAATTGCCATATTGTTAAGACAGTTAATTTGAAAATTTCCTCTGTGTAACACTGTGGTGGGTTATGTTTTGTGGGAGACTGTAGATTAAATGGCTGGCACTTCAAAGGGCATCAAGGCATTTGGACTCTCTTCTGGGAGTGGCATGGACAGAGGAGCTGCCTGTCTTTATTTTCTGCACAACTTCAGGGACTAATGTTACGCAAAGTATGAAATTTTATAAGATTGAAGTATCTGATTTCCTTGCATTGTGCTGCATTATTTATTCAGTCTTTGCATACACTTTAAGCTGTATCTTTGGGTTGTTTAAACTAAAATTTAGTTCTCATACACTTACACTTTTTTTTTCTTTTCTTTTTTTTTTTTTAGGAGAACCATATTCCCAGTGTCTTGCTAAAGGCCTGTTATTGGCATTTCTTGTTTTACTTGCAGCAATTATGAGCAACCCTTGGTTTTATAAATTATGGAAGAGATAGGTAAAAATTATGGAGAAATATTCTTGGATTTTGCAGACAATTTATATAAACATTTAAAGATACATAAAATCAGTGCTTTTTGAAAATGTCAGTTATTTAAGACATGAAGTAATAAATTATTTTTAAGCTCTATACTCTGTGTTTGGAATAGCAAAGTGCGGAGTTGACTTCAAGAGGGTTGTGAGTCCAGCCCAGAGGCTACAGTGGGGATGGGATTGTCCTCATGGATGGACTGTTGTCCTCTCAAGCTGGTTTTCTTCTCCTGGAGTAGAAGCTCCTCTTCCTTCCTGCCCACCTATTTTTGCAGTAGTGGGCAGACTTCTCACACTTCTGAGAAGTCGTAACGCTTCAGCTGTTTTCATATATTGATGTGAAATTCTCTTTTCCAGTTAATGCTTTGCATTCGCAACCTGCTGTGTTGGTGCACAGGGCACAGAAAAGATCTACTCATTGTCCTTAGTTGATGAAACACAACATTTGGGGTTTTTCTTGTGGTTCAGATGGACCACAAAGTTTAGGAGAGGATTGGAGCAGCTCCCTGTGGAGACAGAATGAGAAAGTTGGGGCTGTTCAGCCTGGAAAAGAGAAGGTTGTGTGGCGACCTCATTGCAACCTTGCAATATCTGAAGGGGCTACAGGGAAGCCAGAAAGGGACTCTTCATCAAGAACTGTTGAACAGGACAAGGAGTAATGTGTACAAACTGAAAGAAGGGAAACTGAGGTTAGATATTAGGAAGGCATTTTTTACTGTGGGGGTGGTGAGACGCTGGAACAAGGTGTCCAGGGAGGTTGTGGATGCCCCAAGCCTGGCAGCGTTCAAAGTAGAGCAACCTGGTCTAATGGGAGGTGCTCCTACCCACGGCAGGAAGGGCTGGGACTGAGAGATATTAAGGTCCATTCCAAGCTCACACGGTGTGGCTCCGGCGGATGATGCTGTGCAGGGCCACGAGTTGGGCTCGGGGATCCTTTCCGTCCCTTCCGGCTCAGCATCTTCTGTGATTCTATGATGTTCTCTCCGTCCTGCATTTCTGCCTCTCAGCGGGGACTCCGTGGGGAGCAGCGCGCCGGTTGCCATTCCCGGCAGCTCCCCTGGCAGCTCCTCCGGTAGCTCCTCCGGCCGCGCCCCAGCCCAGCCCAGCCCAGCCCAGCCCAGCCCAGCCCAGCCCAGCCCGGCCCGGCCCGCGCCGCCGCCGCCGCCGGTTGTGGCCGCGCTCTCCGCCCGTTCCCCGCCCCGGAAGCGGCAGCCGGGCCCGCTCCGCCCCGCTCCGCCCCGCCATGGCCGCCCCCGGGCCCTGCTCCGCCCGCCCGCCGCGCTGAGCCCCCGGGCCCCGGAGCCCGGCCCGCGCCGCCGCCATGGGCGCGCTGTTCCGCGGCGAGCCCGTGTGCCTGGCGCAGCTCTTCCTGCAGAGCGGCTCGGCCTACGAGTGCCTCAGCGAGGTGGGCGAGCGCGGCCTGGCCGAGTTCCGAGACGTGAGTACCGGCGGGGCTCTGGGACAGCGCGGGGGGTACGGGGACCGGAGGGGCCGCGGCGTGAGGGCCGAGCCGGGCCCGGGGCCGCCGTCAGAACGGTATGGGGTTGGCCCCGATGGGGCGGTGGGAGCTGCTTCCATTCCCGTCTTTCCCCGACTCTGACGGGCAGGTGTATGGCCCGTCCCTGTGCGGCATTCGCCCGACAGCAGGATCAGAGAATTTTTAGGGATGGAAGGGATCTCTGGAGATCATCCAGGCCAACCCCCTGCCAAGGCAGGGCCACCCAGAGCAGTGACACAGGAACGTGCCCTGGTGCGTGGGATGAGTGATGGAAATCGGTGTGGAGCCCCGGCCTCCCGGCACTCTTTGGGATGGCTGTATTCCACCTTTCTCGTAGCAGTAGCTTAAATTTGAGGTTATTTGGAGCAGGATCCCATGGGAGAACCCCTGACCTGCAGCCACACTGCCTTCAGTCTGAGTGTGTGTGCACAGCTAATGGATCCATCCTCCCCACTGACAGACCGATAAAAACACCTGCTCTGTAGGTTTATTTATCACAGGTTCCTGTTCCTGGAGGGGCACTTCACCTTTGGAGGAATCTACCTGCCTGCCTGCTTAACATAAAGTTGGGTTGGGCAATGATTAGCCTTGTGTCTCTGTTGTCTCATCATAATTATATGATCTTTGCTTGCTGACTGAGACTTTGGAATGTCTTCCAAATACACATTAGAAAAGTAGCTTGCAAAATCTTTGCAGGGAAAGCTGGGAAGGCTTACATTAACAACTAGTCAGTAAATATGGCAGGGAGGAGGAGGCAGATCTGTAAGAATTATTACATGAGTTTATGTTTAACATTTTGATGTCATTCCAGTTACCTGATACACCATTTATTGTAGAAATAATGCATTAATGGTTCTGATTTAATAGCTGGATAAGTAGTCAGAGATATTGCCCATTCATATTATGGGGATGAATGTAAATTTAATATTTCAAATAGGCTGTGGAAATGCATCACAAGAAATTTGTAGAAAGGTTTGTTAACTTGAAGTCATTAAGCATTATTTTAAAACTGTAGAAATAAGATTACGAATGGGTTCTCCAGTAGACGTTATTTTGTTGTTTGATTAAAACTAGCCAATGGCATGGATAATTCTGCTTTAATAAAACCAACTCTGCTATTTGAAGACTTTATAAACTTTTTAGGTTTTTGTGCCTTCTCAGCTAAAAAGCACTTGGAGCATAGAGTTCATGCAAATTGTCTCCAGGAAGCTGCAGGAATAGCTGTGGTTTTTTAGACGTGGTTACTATTTCAAATCCTTAATGAGCATTTTGTCCTTCTCCTTCAGCTTAACCCAAATGTAAGCGTATTTCAGAGAAAATATGTGAATGAAGTGAAGAAATGTGAAGAGATGGAAAGAATACTGGGTGAGCTTTATTTTCATGTCTGCCCTTTTTCACCTGTGGCATTACTAGAGTGGCACTACTGTGAAGGTTTCAGCTGCAGGTTTTTTAACCTTCCCTTTTAATCTGAATGCAGTAGCATATGAAATTTTCATGGCTATGAAAAAATACATATCCATACACTCATATGTAGAGTCTCATGTAGATTTGTGGAGCTGGAGATGACTTGACTGCAGTAGTGAATTGGGTCAGAACATACAAATATATTCATTAATTTGTCATTTTGCATCAGTTGGATTAGTTTTGAGTGTGTACAGAGATCTTGAAATCACCTAATCAACCTCCAGCCCAAGCAGAGGCAGCCAGAGGAGCTTGTTTGGGACTGTTTCTGGTGGGATTTTGAATGTGGATAATCCACGGCCTCTCTGGGCATCCTGTTCTGGTGTTTTACCCCCTGACTTCTCTCTTGGTTTTGTGAGCTGTGAAATTTACTTACACTAAATATAGATCTGGAGTTTTTTTTAAGCTCAGAGGTAAAGATCAGTTGCCGATAAATAGTTGAGGCCATTTCAGTGTTGACTGCTTAAAACTCTGCTAGGAAAACAGAAGCTTTACTGTGGATATTTTCTTGACTGTGAGATATTCCCTATTTTTTCATGTTGTGTAACTCTATACTGTTGATTTTCCAAGCACTCTCAAAAATGCCTCAAGTTATTAGTGATTGTGTTCTCATGGTAGTTAATGAAGAGAGAAGGGTGTGCAGAGCATTACAACCAAGATGCAGATTTCTTCAGTGTATCCTGAGGAAAAATTACAGTTGAAGGATTCCCTTTATTGGAATCTCTCACCAGAGGCATGTGCTGGTCATGCCAAACCATCCCAGCGGCTATTTTGGCAATCTCCCTGCCCAGTGTGAGTTGCATTTATTGTTAAGGTTGCTTAAGCTGCTTTGTTTGAGCACTTTCTATTCCAAGCATGGGTCAATGAGCAGCGAGTCTGTTTCTGGCAGAAAGTGACACAATTGCATGATTAGCAGAAAATTATATCGTGCGGCAACAAAGAGGTTCTGTGAAATGTTAAAAGCTTCTTAGAAAATACTTGTTGGGAAGGAGAAGCCTCTGAAGTTTGCTTACTTCTGCAGACTTCCAAGGCAGGAAGAGTGTGAGTGTTTTATTCCCACCACTCTTTAAGTTCTTTGTTTTTGAAGACTTCCGTGTGTGCATTGTTGCTAAAATGAATGAATAAAATAACCAGGGCCTGATGCTGCAGTGTGATCAGCACCATCAAGAGCAGCTGAAGGTCAATTATGCTGCACTTTAGAAGTGTAAGGCAATGCAGTTTCCTTTCTGATTCTGTTTTTCTTCTCACTTCAGGGTACTTAGTACAAGAAATTAAAAAAGCAGATATTCCACTTCCTGAAGGAGATGTTGCTCCTCCTGCCCCCTTGCTGAAACACATTTTAGAAATCCAGGTAACTTACACTAAACAGATGCCAAAGTCTTGCAACTTATTTTCAAGCTTAATGACTTGCTATCTTATTACTTATGACTTAAGTTATTGGGGTGTGGTGGGGGAGGTTGGGGGCAGAAGCATTTGTTTTCCATTTTGTCTGATTTCTTGCTTCCAGTGTGACTTCAAAGCCAGTGAGGTTTTGGTATTAACACAAAATTCCCGTGAAAGGGTCCAAGCAAACTCAGGGAGTGCGCAGTTATTGTATTTTGATGGATAGGCACATCACACTCTTCCAGGCAAATTATCTTTAGATGTAATCCTTCAGCCTCATTTATTGCTTTGGGACTTAGCTAAGGGAGTTAGCATCCAAAATTTCCAGGTGTGTGGGAGTTTTCCTTGCCCAAGGCTCTGCAGGTGCTGCTCACACAGAAAAACGTGGTGCTGTTTTCACTGAGTGCTTTTCTGGTGTTGCATTCAATGCAGAAGCTTGTAAAGCACAGATATAATTTTGAATAACATTCTGTTTTGTTGTAATTCTATTAAAAGAATAAATGGGTGTCTTCCACGCTGTGCTGTCTGCAGTTCTAATTCCGGGTCTGCATTATTTTGACACAAATTAGGGGCAGAACAGCAGACTGAACAGATGCCAGTGCAGGATCCAGTGTACTCAATACAAAGCAATCTTTGGCAGACTGAGGGATAAAACTTATGGAGCTTTAGTTAATTAAGAAATGGGAAACTCCTATCACTGTGTCAAATTAATATGTGCTGAAAATGAATCCTACTCTGTTTTCCAAAATCCTGTGACTGATTCTGTGTCTTTCCTTTACTCTTTGTCTTAGGAACAGCTGCAGAAGCTGGAGACAGAATTGAGGGAAGTAACTAAAAACAAAGAAAAATTGAGGAAAAACCTGCTTGAACTGACAGAATACAAGTACATGTTACAGATCACACAGAATTTTGTCAGGAGAACACCTGAGGTACTGCTTGGGGTGTTTGACAGGGATTGTTGTGTGGCATTTTTGTTACATGTTATTATAGTTCAGTACATGAGTTGGTGTCAGGCTTTGCAGCCCTGAACATTGTTCATTATTGTTTGTGCCAGGCTGTGCTCAGATACGTGGCAAAATGCATCCCTGAATTTTGAGGATCCTTGTGATTCTCCCAGTACAGTTGTTTGAAAATGAAGGTGTAGTAGTGTTAATTTGGTGCATAAATTGTGCTAAGAAATTTGCAGTGTAGTTTTGCAGCACTGACTATAATTGCTAAGAGCAGTGCCCTTGAGATCCCAAGGTCTCTCTGTGGCCTGAACTGAGCACTGAAATGAGTTTTATACTTTTAATTAAACAATTTCCCTAATTACCTTTTCTTTAGAATAATAATGGAATGAGGTGGGGTTTTTTTTTCCTGAAAGCTATGAATGTTCTTTCTTTTTATTTGCCAGTATGAATCCCATTTACCTGCAAATTTTGAAGAATTTCCATCTGTGGAAAATGAGCCATTGGTGGATTTCAACCGCACGCACAGACTGAGTGCCTCACTGGGGTGGGTATGGCACGTGCTGGTTCAAAAGTGCTTTATGAGGGGATGTAAAGAATGGGTTGTTCCTTTAAAAGGTGGCCTGTAGTGATTTCAGATGTGCCAAACAGTTTTAGACAGGACAGGAGTTTGGCCCCAATGTTCCTGTGTAATAAAACATGGCTATTTGAAGAAATAAATAGGATAGCACCTGAAAAAGCTATTACAAAGCTTCCACCAAACCAAGTACGTGTGTAAAGGAAAATCTAAATCAGTACTTCCTTACTCTATTTAAACTCTTTTTCTATGATAAAGACATAGTGTTTTAACCACCTGGCAGTGGCAGTTGTAAATGTGACATTAATTGTGTTGCCTTTGAAATGCTGAATGGCTACTGTTGTCTGTGGCATTGTTGTGAGAGGTTATCTTGCCAAGGAAAGATAAATAATCTCACTATCACAGAAATAACCAGTTAGATGTAATTCTAGCTGTGTGCTCAGTTCTGCAATCTGTTTTATTTTGCAAATAAAAATTTTATATACTGGCTGGTATTTTCTATACCAGTTACTTCCTGTTCAGGGTGATTCTTCCCTAGCCATGGCAGATGTTAAATTATTGTGATGATTTACTCTCAATTCCAAATTTTTTTTCTTGTGGATTTTATATTTCAAACTTTTCCTTTTCCATAGATTCATATCTGGGTTAGTTCACATAGCAAAAATTGAAGCATTTGAAAAAATGCTGTGGAGAGTCTGTAAAGGCTATCCCTTTCTTACCTATGCAGAGTTGGATAAGGCTCTGGAAGATCCAGATACAGTGAGTAAACATTGTCATGATCAGTTTATTTTGTTTGTACTTTTCATATAATTTGGAGGAATTGCTGCTCAGGTCTGCCAGCAGTAAATGGAAACAATTTCCCAGTGCCCCTGGAGGAAAAACTATTTTAAAGTGTTAGAATTTGTAAGACGTTAAAATTCGAGGTTGTGGAAGTGGCAATTAATTTATTGTGGTTCTGCTTGAGAAGTACAGAACATTTTTGTGGAGTAGCAGTGACTTTATGATTGGCCACCTTGATCAAAATACGTGGCATAAAGGGCTGCTTGGATATTTATTAACTAGGCCTGTACAGGGCATTGCCCTTTAATAGCCATTTGTTCATTCAGTAGTTAAGAAGGAGTCAAGTACAGCTAGTTTTCTGTGAAGTTTTTTCTCTGAACTTATAAGATTCATTTTTTGTAAATCAGCAATTATAGCAGCCTAATCTGTCACTTCTTTTTTTTTGCTATCTTTTTAAGATCTTTTCTTACTAAGAATTCTGAAATAGTAAAATATAATGTTTCTTTGATTTTCCCTGGAAACTTTCTCTGGTTTTCTCTAATATTTAAAAAAAAAAAAAAAAAGAGAGAGATATTGACACAGTTGAATTTTATTGTTTGATCTTCACTAAAGTGGTGGAAGGTTAATGCTGCTAAGACAGCTTTATCAAATTAGTCAGATTTATTATTTTGCTCTATAATTATGTAACTGTGGAGTTGCTGGTTAAAACAAACTTCATCAGCTTTACTTTTTATGTTTTTTTAGGGTGAAACCACAAAGTGGGCTGTTTTTTTAGTGTCTTATTGGGGAGAACAAATTGGCCAAAAAGTTAAGAAGATTTGTGACTGGTAAGAAGTAAAACTAATATACGGAATTTCTTTATACCTGGGTTATTTTCTAGTTGGTTTTTCCCTTGCACCCCTTTGTTTTAAGAGTTGATTTTTAGACAAGGTTTTTGAAGTTAAATTTGTTGCATCCAGCTCTATAATTATGCATTGTACAAATAAATACGTGAGTCATTTTACTTGCAGCCTTTACTAAGTCTAGGCGAAATACTGCCTCTGAGTTGATTTTTCTGTGGTTATTAAGTGGTGTGTTGCAGATTTGACTGTGGCAGGGGGTTGGGTGATGTGTTTTGGCTGAGTTTGGTTTTTTAACACAGAGCTGTGTTTCTGCAGCTATCGCTGTCACGTGTATCCCTATCCAGACACCACCGAGGAGCGCCAGGCAGTGGTCGAGGGACTCAATGTTCGCATTCAGGATCTTGAAACTGTGAGTAAAGAGCAGATTTCCTTTTGCTGGAGCTGTTGCACCGTAGGAAATGGTTGCATGAACCACAGTGTTAAATACATGTTTCTAACATACATGCAGCTTTGGAGCTGACTATGACAGTAAATTGTGTCCCTGGTCTCGCGTTGCGCATATCTGTTAAACCTCACAGCACTTGGCATTGCCTTCTGTTTTCAGCAGAGGTTTGCTTGCCCTCCTAAAATCATGGCCCAGCACTGGACACATACAAGGTGATTTTGCTGTGGTCAACACAACCACTGTCACATTTTCAGTGAAATCTTTGGTTTTTTCTCACACAAAGGTGCTGAATAAAACTGAGGAGTACTTGCGCCAGGTCTTGTATAAAGCATCGGAATCAATCTACACTTGGGTCATCCAAGTGAAGAAGATGAAAGCCATTTACCATGTCCTCAACCTGTGCAGTTTTGATGTCACAAATAAGTGTTTAATTGCTGAGGTTTGGTGTCCAGTGGCTGATCTCCAGAATTTGCGCCATGCGTTGGAGGAAGGCTCAGTAAGTCACCTGAATGCTCACTGGTGTAAAAGCTTTTGTCTTGAACTAACTGTACCGATAAGAAAAGAAAATAGTTATTAAGAATAGACTAAAAGTAGGCACAGGCAGATGTGGGTCTCTGTATAAAATATTTTTTTTATAAGCAGAGCCTTTATTTAGTGTTGTGTGTGGTGGGGCTTTTTTCTTGAATAACTTCTATGTTGGACCTGAGTCCAGCTGGGCCCACAGTGCTAATTGCAGTCATGCAGAAGGTGCCAGTCCCCTTGTGAGGTTTTTGTTTTCTAAGAGAGAATTTGTAATAACAAGTCTTTGTTTTATAATATTTCATATGAAGTAAGAATTAGAACACTGTGCATAATCTGTTTTTTGAGGGGGCACAAAGGGATAAATGTACTTAGCGCTTAATTTAGCGGTATTTAGGGATCAGTGAAACTGCTGATAGAGCATACGTTTTCACTTTGATTAGATTAATGGAGATCTTACACAAATCTATCTTCTGTCTGTACTTAGAGGAAGAGTGGAGCTACAATTTCCTCATTCATGAACACCATCCCAACAACACAACCTCCTCCAACTTTGATACGTACCAATAAATTCACCTCAGGGTTCCAGAACATTGTTGATGCTTACGGAGTTGGAAACTATGGGGAAGTTAATCCAGGTTGGTCCTTCTGAAAGCTGAACTGTGAGCTGTGCTCTCATTGCTGCTTGCATTAAAACCTTGCTGAATTGGACACTGGCAAAGGCCCAATGGTGACAATCATACTTTTAAAGTTTCAGTAGCTTATCAAAAACATAAACAATGCTCCAAGCCACAAGATGGGATTTGGTTTTGCTGAGTTATTTGAGCATTAAAGGTAGTGGTAGTAGCTGTATAGTATTTGTTTTATATTATTTACTTTGGGTAAGGAAGATATTTGATATTTAGGGGGAAAAAAAAAAGAAAACTGGTAATGATTATTGACCTTACTGAAGTGTGGAGCTCATCACTTGAAAAATTCACCTTGTTGTATAGCCCACTTTAATATGTACTTGTAGCTGTATTGACTGTGTCATTCTGCACAGGCAAATGTACCTAATGATACAGACCTGAAATACTCACAAAAACCCCTGTTTGTCTGGGTTTTATTCCTGGGCTCTTATTATTATCCTCAGAATTGTCAGCTGCTGCTCAGCTGTGAAGTTGTCATTGCTAATGGATACACAACAAACAAGTTTTAAACCGAGTTAAATCTACAGTGTGGGGGAAAGGTCTATTAGTAGGGGATGAAATGTCTTTCAAACCGAAAAACTTTGAGAGATTTAAGTGTGGAATTGCTTGGAGATAATGCAGACAGAACATCATCTGTTGTGCTGTGCCTGAAATCTGTCGTGTTGCCCTTGCAGCTCTCTATACCATCATCACTTTCCCCTTCTTGTTTGCCGTTATGTTTGGAGATTTCGGGCATGGGCTGCTCATGTTCATATTCGCACTCCTGACCATACTCTATGAAAACCACCCGAGGCTGAAAAGAGCACAAGATGAGGTAAAAAGAATTAAAAATTATTTACATCCCATCCACCAGGTCACTTGAATAGTCACTCTGTTTCTGAAAAGTACTGTTTTTTGCATATGTGTTTAATTAGGTTTTTTCCCATTCTTTTAGGATTTTCTGTGTTTAAAGCCCCCATATTCCTTGAGATTAATGTAATGTCTTAAACTATTCACTTTGCTTGAAAGAGCAGAAATAATCAAGTTGTAATGAAAGACTGACAAAAATTAATTGATAGTTTTAAGCTTGTCTTTCCTTCTGCCAGGGCTACTCAGTGATGTGTTTTACAGAATGTGGTTACAGTGACAGTGTAAGGACAAAATGATTTTTCAAACTCCATCTTTTATTGTTGATAAAAAGTGTTGCAGTTTGAAATTTATTAAATTGCATTTTAGCTAATTTTTAATCATACAGGTTGGAAAGCAGGAACACCTGCATCTCTCATTAGAATTATGTTCAATTAAGAATGGCTGCAAATGTGTAATTTCTTGTAAAGTAGTCCCAGGAAAGAAATGGCTTTAAAAAGACACTTCCTTACTGTAAGGATGCCAAGGAGAAAAGTCTCTGTGTGTGTCATGGGAGCTTGTATTTCTTAATGATTGTTCATTAAAAAAATTAAGTTTTTAGAAGTCTTTGTGTGTCCAAAAATGTTTTTCTCTTAGAAATGTCTAGCTAACCATTGCTCACGTAACTGATGATATTTTTTTTTTCTTCCAATATGTACAGATAATGAAAATGTTATTTGAAGGCCGATATGTGATATTGTTAATGGGGCTGTTTTCTATATACACTGGATTGATCTATAATGACTGTTTTTCAAAGTCAATAAATATATTTGGATCTGGCTGGAATGTCTCAGCAATGTTTGAACAGAAGGTTTGGAGGTGAGTACATGTTTGCTATACCATTAAACCAGAGATGTATTTCCTGGAGCAGTTTAACCCTTTTGTTCACATATTTTAACTATCCTGTTATGATTTGTCTTTATATTGATGTTTTAGTTTGTCTCCATTTAATGTATTTTTCTTGTGTGTGTATGTATAAAAAAAATTTTTCAGAGGAATAGAAAATACAGCTCTAGTTTTGGAGGAATTTGTTCTAGGTCATGCTTCTGCAATGAATAACTGAGCAGCATTAGCCTCTACTAAAAGAACTTAGCTATTAATGAAGTAAATTAATTACCTGGCAATCATTAGTCTCTGCACAGCTTTTCTTGATAGTAAAAAAAAAAGAAAGAAAATAAAAGAAAAGAAAAATTAGTCTGTGTGAATTATCAAATCTACTTTTTCTCGGAGTGGGATTACCTCATTGATTTGGGGTGTCATGGCCCTTTGGTATTGAAATGTTCGCAGCTTGCATCTCATGGTGCCTTACAAAACAGGATGTGGCTTAAAATAGGGTTTGGTTAAAATGTGAACAGGTCATGTGTGCTGTCATAATGAAAAAGTATATGAAAATAAAGTGGAAACTTCCCCAAATGGAAAAAGGAGAAAAGGTAGCAATTATTCTTTGGGTTTTTGATAGTGAATTTTATACAAAAGCAAATAGTGAACTTTTAAAATGAAACTTTCAGTTCTAGGGGAATGTGGAATAAATTCCATAAACTTTCTTTTGAAAGACAGTGTGAATTAAGCCCAGATTGTGAGGTTCTAGGTGAGTTTTTTTGCTATTCTTTGTATTAGTCAGAAACTTTGTGCTTAGAAATCCTTTTACTCTTTTAAGATGTGACAGTGAGTGAGATCAAGGAAAGCAGGAGCAGTGTCCTGCAGAACAGGAAGTATATGTTGCCAGTGTGTTTAAAGTGTCAAATCCGAGTGTATTTTTCTTTCACTGCAGCCCTGATGATCTGAAGTCTAATCAATATTTATCACTGGACCCAAATATTTCTGGTGTCTACAATGGAGCTTATCCCTTTGGAATTGATCCGGTTAGTTTTACTCTTTTTAATTATGCACTTGTGATGATCAGTCTTTGTACATTAGATTTTGATATGTGTATAAGTAATAGAAATCTTACTATGAAAAAATATACTTCTGTTTGCATTCTCCATTCAATAAGAACTTTTCTTCTGACAAGTCAAAGACTGAACTATTTTCACAAAATTCAAACTTCAGTTGTGACCCCCATTTGAGGTAGAATCCTGGTCTCCAGTAGAAAAAGGATACTGGTTTATTCCTTCTGTTATGGTGATCTTTAATGCTGGTTTGGTGTTTTCTTCTTTAGATATGGAATTTGGCAAGCAACCGTCTCACTTTTTTAAATTCATTCAAAATGAAAATGTCTGTGATCTTTGGAGTGACTCACATGACGTTTGGTGTTATATTGGGGCTGTTTAACCACTTGTAAGTAGAAGAAGTTGAAATAATACTAATACTGTATTTTTTGTCAAGTCTTGAATTATAACAGTCTTGCAAGAGAAACTGGAATTACTTTTTGAAAACAGAATAATGGTAATTGTGAAAAATCGTCTTAAAAAAAGACAGTAATGGAGAGGTCTTCCTTCACATATGTAAGGTGATGGTTCAGTATTATGCCAAAAAATCCCAAGAGAAATGAATGCAAAACTTTATTTCAGTTGTTGGCAAACAAAGATACATGCCTCTTATAGTCTTTATTTCCACTGAAATACCTGATTAAAATTTCACTGAATAAAAATAAATCAGCTCTGGATTGTAATGTCAGTCTTGCTGTTCAAAAGTGCTTTTGTTGAAATATTTGGGGCATGTTGCTCTTTCTTTTTTAATTTTTTTCCCCTATTTCTATGTTCTAGGCATTTCAAGAAGACATATAATATTTATTTGGTTTTTATTCCTGAACTTTTGTTCATGTTGTGCATATTTGGCTACCTAGTGTTTATGATCTTCTTTAAATGGTTGGCATACTCTGCAGAGGACTCAACATCTGCCCCCAGTATTCTGATTCAATTTATTAATATGTTCCTGTTTCCTAGTAGTGAAACAAAGGCCTTCTTCAGTGGCCAGGTGAGTAATGTTCTTCCAAGCTTTTGGATATCCTGTGTTCCCTATGCAGATAAAACTTTCAAGGAAAAGGGGATGGCTTTTCCTACTTCAGATTTTGTGATCTAATCTAATTTTCCCCTCTCAAACAGGTTCCTCTGCAGAAGTTTTTACTTAGTGTTGCTTTTCTTTGTGTTCCTGTTATGCTTCTTGGTAAACCACTTTATTTATATTGGTTGCACAGCGGAGGCCGAGGCATAAGAATGTACAGGGTAAGTCCTGAAAGACACTCACACATTTCTTCAGTGTGGGAGAATTCAGCTGGTGGTGTATTGCACAGAGAAATGTCCTTACAGATATTTCATAGAATGGGTTGGAAGGGAACTTAATGATTATCCAGTGCCACCCCTACCATGGGCAGGGACACCTTCCACTGTCCCAGGTTGCTCCAAGCCCTGTCCAGCCTGGCCTTGGACACTTCCAGGGATCCAGGGGCAGCCACAGCTTCTCTGGGAACCTGTGCTAGGGCCTCTCCACCATCACAGGAAAGAATTTCTTCTGTATATCTAACCTAAATGTCCCCTCTTGCAGTTTGAACCCAGTACTCCTTGTCCTATCACTGCAGTTTCTGCTCGGTTTGGAAAGTTTTGGACTGAAACAGATAATAGTACTTTGTTCCTCCAAGTCATTTTGCCCTTGCCTGTGCCTACTTTTAACTAAATTTAAAAAATGACAGTGGCAGCCTGCTTGAAGAGACATTTCCATTTTGTAGAGTGGCTACAAGCTGATCCGAAAAGAAAGTGAAGAAGAACTTTGTCTCCTGTCATGCCATGATGTTGAAGAAGGCAGCAGTCATTTAGACAGTGGCCACAGAGAGGGGGATGCAGAGGAGGTAATGGTTTTACTTAATCTCTAGTTTGTATGTCCTTGAAAGCAAATTAGAAATGGGAAGTCAATAGACAACCTGTACACTGCGTGCTGAGAAGTTTTGAAGAATCTCTGCTGAGCCTTTACAAAACCCTTGATGCCCAAATGCAGTTTACTTATATTTATTTGCTGCTATTTTATCATTATTTCTTGGTATGTTCAGACTGCTGTAGTAAACCACAACCTATATGTTGTAGAGAACAGATATAGTGTTTTATTTGCGAATAAGGCTGCATCTAAGAGTACAGGTTTTCTTAAATTGAAGAGTGGGATAAAAATGCTGGGGTTTTTCTGGTTTTATGGATTCTTAAAGTTGAGGCAAGGTGATGACTGCGCAGTTTCCTGTTAATTAATCTTGGCTTTTCATCTGGACAAAAGTCTTTCTGTATCTGCAAATTCCATCTTGTGATGAGGATTATTGCTGTAGCATGTAATTTTTTTAAAAATGTTACCTCTGTAATAAAAATCATCTATATGGCACGCTTTTTTTTACTTGCTATGAAATCGATTTATTACCTTTCAATGGAATTTTTCTCCCATGTGATTAAGATTTGCAGATGATTGTTTTTATTCTCTCATGTTTTGTTCTCTGTGTTGTTAAAACTGATACAGATGTATTTTTATTTTTTAGCTGAATTTTGCAGATGTTTTTATGAATCAAGCAATTCATACCATTGAGTACTGTCTGGGATGCATCTCTAACACAGCATCTTACTTGAGACTCTGGGCGTTAAGTCTTGCCCATGCACGTAAGTGAGGGTGGATTTTTTTATATTTTTGGGGTTTTTTTCCCCCACATCTTTATTTTTAATGCTGTTAGAGGGAGGCTGGCCTGTTCTAGTGATACTACTATGAAATACACTTTTTCATAATTTAAAAAAAAATCCCTATTTAAACTAATCATGATCTGTGGAAGCCTCCAAACTAAGGTGTTGACTTTATGTAAAATATTGCTCTCAGTAGATCTGATTTTGACACTGAGATGTATCTTCAAACATTTGAGGGGTTGGGGGCAGCTCTCTGGGGTGGGGGATTGCTTATAGTTCCCATGTTCAGCAGGTCCTGTAATATTGGTTCAACTAAAATGAACAGGTCAGAGTGGCTCAGTGGGTGAATGTACTCAGTATCAACACTAATTATGAAAACTTTTTGGTTTTTGTTAGAGTTATCAGAAGTTCTGTGGCAGATGGTGATGAGAGTGGGTCTCCGTGTGGATACAAAGTACGGTGTCTTGCTGCTAATCCCTGTTCTGGCATTCTTTGCTGTGCTAACAGTTTTTATTCTGCTGGTCATGGAGGGACTTTCTGCTTTTCTCCATGCTATACGACTTCACTGGTACGTTCATTTTTTTCTATATACCACTCTGACATATACTGGCTTGTTTAAAAGGAATTTTTATGTCAAAACTTTACATAGGGGAAGTGTAAAATTCCACACTCTCATTGCTACTGTGATAGACTTATTAAACCATATTAAATAAATGGCTTGTTAGTTGGATTTGATTGTTCCTCTGGAATATTTCCAGTAGATTCAAATATTATATTGGATTATGATGCATTTTAACTTCACCCACATCCACAAAATAGAACTACATTTGATTTGTGGTATTGCAGCTTTTCATAATGTAGAATATTAGCAACTTGGATAAGCATTTTTAATTTCAGTCTTGTTATCTCACTGTATGGTTTCAGCCCATTTATTTGGTTCAACAAAACCTTTATATTAGTGAGTGGGGCTGCCAACCCTTGAGGATTTTAATCCTTTCTTGGTCTTAATATCACAAGCTCTACACCTTGGAGTGGATTCAGAGAACATTTAGTTTGAAACCTAATGAAATTTACAATTTAAACAAGGGTGTGTAGTGCCCAAAGACAGGAGGCAGAGCTACGTGCATGACAGATTGTCCTCATGATATTGCCTGTTTGCAGAACAATTAACTACAACTCACTCAGAAACAAATTAGTAAGGCAGAAGTAAGAAATGAGCCATGACAGCCCTGTTTAGTGCATGTGGGTCTCCTGAGAAGCATGGAGTGAGCCTGGGACTGCGATGGGAAGGTTAAGGAGGTGCACAGAAAACAAGGGAGAGGATCAGAGTTGGTTTTGTTCAGCCTCTCGTGTTGCACAGTTCTGTCCCTTGACGACTCATTTTGAATTCATGTACAGATTCTGTTTTCTTGTCTCATTTCAGGGTGGAATTTCAGAACAAATTCTACACCGGTGGAGGATACAAGTTTACGCCTTTCTCTTTTAAGCACATTTCTTTACATTTTAATAAAGATGGTGCATTATAGTTTGGCTGCTGTCAGCAGAAATGTTTGGAATTGTCTGCAAATAACTGCGTGATTGGATCTTGCCTGTGAATGGTTTCTTGTGGAACCAAGTGGTTTTCACTGATTGCCTTATAATGCAGCCAAATAATTCTGTAAAACATACCTCCCATAGAAAGACATAGCAGATCTGGAGCATCTTGTAAAATATATAGATATAAAATGTACATTTTTCTTGATAAACTAATGTAAATTAATTTTATTCTTTAAAAAAAAAAAAAAAATGTTGTTACTGCTTGTCCTGAAACCCATGTAGGCTTTTTTTTTTTTTTTAAGTCTCTTTTATTTTTTTGAATGGTTACTTTTAAGGTATCTGAAAGACTTTTTCATTATATTAAACATTGATAACTAATCCCATACTTAACCCAGCTGCATCTTGTGCACTTTGGGAACCATTCAACAATGCAATAGAAGCAGTGTCTGTTTTCAGTATGTATTCCAGGATGATGATGAAATGTAAATTTATACACACCAATGCAATGTGCTCTGTTTTTGGCCATATTTAAAATTGCACTGGAAATGTTATCTGTTCATTCTGGGTTCTGCCTGGAGTTACTACTTTAAGCTTTTGGAAGCCACACTGATATTTATATTTAATGTAATGGAAGAAGGCAGGATTAGAAGTGTTACTTCTCTTTTTTTCCACCTGTAGTGAGGAATAACTTTTGCACAGGGAATAAAGACTTGGCCTCGATCCCTGTTTCTGTTTGGCTGTAAGGACACGCAAACAGCGCTACCTGCTGTTGTAGAACCTAATTTATACTGAAATAGGTGGACAGGGGTCGTTTTATATTATTTTTGTATCAGTGTGAAAATGGGGATATTGCCATGATATTTTGACATCTGTGCCATACGAACAGCACAAATTAAATTTTGCACTTGTTTCATACGAATTCCCAATAAAGCCTCGTTTGCGCTGTGCGGAGCGGGCCCTGTGTTTGTCCGTAGCCCTCTCCCTGCCTCAGGCGAGTGCTGAGGACACCAGAGCTCGTGAGGGGCGGCGGGGGCCGAGGGGAAGGAACGGCCGCGAGGGCCGGCGGGTGCCGAGGGAACCAGCGCTCGTGAGGGGCGGCGGGGGCCGAGGGAACCAGCGCTCGGGAGGGGCGGTCGGTGTTGACGGGGACCAGCGCTCTTGAGGAGCGGACAGTATTGAGGGGAACCAGCGCCCGTGAGGGGCAGCGAGTGTTGAGGGGAAGGAGTGCCCGTGAGGCGCGGCCGGTGCCGAGGGGAACAAGCGCCCGTGAGGGGCGGCCGGTGTCGAGGGAACAAGCCCCCGCGAGGGGCGGCCGGTGCCGAGTGAACCAGCGCCCGTGAGGCGCGGCCGGTGCCGAGGGAACAAGCCCCCGTGAGGGGCGGCCGGTGTTGGGGGAACAAGCGCCCGTGAGGGGCGGCCGGTGTTGGGGGAACAAGCGCCCGTGAGGGGCGGCCGGTGTCGAGGGAACAAGCGCCCGTGAGGGGCGGCCGGTGTTGGGGGAACAAGCGCCCGTGAGGGGCGGCCGGTGTCGAGGGGAACAAGCCCCCGTGAGGGGCGGCCGGTGTCGAGGGGAACAAGCGCCCGTGAGGGGCGGCCGGTGTTGGGGGAACAAGCCCCCGTGAGGAGCAGCCGGTGTTGAGGGAAGCAGCGCTCGTGAGGGGCGGCGGGCACTGAAGGGATGGAACGCCCGCGCGGGGCGGCTCGTGCTGAGGGGAAGGAACGGCCGCGTGAGCGGCGGGTGCCGAGGGAAGCAGCGCTCGTGAGGGGCGGCCGCTGTTGAGGGGAAGGAGTGCCCGAGAGGGGCGGCCGGTGTTGAGGGGAAGGAGTGCCCGTGAAGGCGGCCGCTGTTGAGGCGAAGAAGCCCCCATGAGGGGCGGTCGGTGTTGAGAGGAAGGAGCGGCCGGTACCAAGGAGAAGCAGCGCCTCTGAGGGGCGGTGGCACGGGGCGGGCTCTGGACAGGAACACGGCCGCTCGAGGCGTCTCCTGAGGCGGGCGCGGAGTCTCCCGAAGCGGGCGCAAGGCGGGCAGCGGCCGTCGCTCCTCCCCGCACTGTTGCCGTGGCCACCGGGAGGCGTCGGGCCGGTTGCCGCCATGAGCCTGGACGACGTGCGGGTGCAGTGGCTGCGGGACAGAGCGCTCGCCCTGCTGGGTCTGAGCGACCCGGCGCCTTTCGAGGAGCTGCTGAGCCGCGGCGGGGAAGCGCAGATCGTGCTCCGCTTCTTCGACCTTGGCGCCGATGGCAGCGAGGATGCGAGCGGGGCGGGCACGGCGCTGCTGCTGCTGCGGGTCGAGCGGCCTGGCCAGGACGGTGAGGAGGCGGTGGGAGAGGGTCCCGCTGCCCCGGCCCGCTGAGCTCTCCTTGGCCACCGCCTGGCCCCAACTCCCTCAGGCCCGTCTTTGTCCCATCTGCTGAGCTGTAGCCCCGTGACCCCTGTCCTTACTCCTTTTCGTGCCTCTCCATCCCTTGGGCTGTGTCCTCCCGAACCCCTTCTATCCCTCTCATTTCTAGAATTTTGTCCGCTCTCTTTGTACCTTGGTGGGATTTGCATCATCCCTTTGCAGAGTCTTATATCATGCTTTCCTCCCATTTTGCGTTTGCAGATACAGGTGACAAGACCGAGCGTTTCTATGTGGCTTTTAATGAAATTCCTGAAGATTTTGTGTCAGATTTTACTGTTTATTTTCTGGGAGACGCCAAAGGTATGTGCCCTGAAGAACTGCAGCTTCAGTGTTTTCAGTTTTGTATTAAGCAGCACTTCCCATTGAGAAGATATGATAGCAACTGGGAAAACACTCAGAACCAGGGATCAGGGATGCTTGGTCATGTTCTGTGCAAGTTCTGTGCAAGATTTTCCTGATCTGTCTGTAGAATAAGAGTTCAAATCAAGGTCACTGTTCTTTTAACAGAAAACCATTTTCTAACTATCAGGCTGGGTTGTAAAGAGTTGGAACCAGGTGATGATGATGAAGTATTTTTCTGCACTTTCTGAAAAAGCGTCTGCACTACTAAAACCAGCAGTAATTTTGAACTTGACTTGCACCACACCTAGTAGTTTTTTATTGGAGTTTTAACTTCTTATGAAAAGGACTTTATGCTTTATACTTTCTCTGTCAATTAATTAGATTTATTCTAATTGTTTGTATACTGTTTAGAAAGAGTTCCTATGCCTAATGACCTGACTGAAGCTAATGAGATTCTTCCTCAAGTGATAGAGTCTGGTATGCTAACTGATGATACTCTCTTGATGCTAAAGAATGCCATCTCACAGGTAAATGTGTGACAGCTTTTATATATGGAGTCTTGAGTGTTTCCAGGAGTGATTTGCCTATTTAGTATTCTGCTGGCCATATGGACCATGCATAGGAAATATTAATATTTAATAAGTGACCTTCATATGCCAGAATGAGGGGTTTTTGTTAATCCTTATTTGATATTTTGTTTCCCCATTTTTTTCTCTCCATGAGAATCATTTAGGAGAGTGACACCAGACACCTCTATTTCTGTGCTCACAGACTTTCATAAAGGCGTACTGAAGCCATTCCCTTGCAGAACTTGAGGCAGAGAGAATATGCTAAAGAGGTGAAATGGAAGGAGGCACACTTAAATTAAATTTTAGAACAATATCCAGTGCTTAAGTGAATTGCTACTAAGCTGACTTTTTTTTTTTTTTTAATATGAACCATCTAATCTATGGCACATCTTTGAATCCTAGGAGTTTTCACCAGCTCTCTCCTCTAGTCAGCAGCAGATTGAGCAAACTTTATTTGATTCAGATAGTGAAACTGCAGATTCTGAAGAAAAGAATTTATCTGGGAGTGAAACTGAAGAAAAGAAAGAACAGCCAGTGGAAAACGCTGAAACTCAGCTGATTATACCAGGTGAGGTGAATGTTTTGCCTCTGTGGTGATTAGACCACATGGCAGTAAAAGAGGTTCACCTGGGAATTGCTTTATGTAGAATAACAAATAGAGTTTCTGGGGAAGATCTGGAGGTGATTCAAGTTTCTCTTTGCTGATACCAGTGAAGTGCTATGCTTTCCTGCCCTGAAGCATAGCAGGCAGCATGGAGAAATGGATGAAATCAGTGATAAGTCTTTCAAACAGTTTGGAGTAAGAGTAGGAGGGGGGTAGACATGTCTCATCACTTCAGGGGACTCAGGCCATAGCAGACTATAGAAAGTGTAGGTCAAACCAGACTTCCACATATTGTTTAATGTCCCTTCCCTGCCAGGGACTGCTGTCATGCCATGAAGGAGAGCGTAGTGGCCTACAATAGGCAGATTGATAACCTTCAGCAAAGCCCTGTTCCTAATTTTTAATAGTTAGAGATTGGGTTAAGACTTGAAAGCTGAGAGCTTTTCCTGTATTCTAGGAATATATATTTATTTGCACTGTGTTAACTGCCAATAAGTGGAATCTGTTTTGCCGTTTTCAGATGGGCAGAGCAGGTGCTATGTTACCTGTCCTCAGGTAGCCAACTGAGGGAAGGCAAAAGCCATTCCAGTGGTGCCATGTTAACAATGCTGTAGGAAAAAGTTCATTCTATGTGCATTTTCTTCCAACAGAACACATTAAACTAGAGATGCCAACGATAAATCTCGATGGAGAAGTGACTGTTCTTGCCACGGATCCAGGAGTCATTCAGTCTCTGAAAAGCTGTGCAATGACCTGGCAGAAATTAATATCCAGAGTTCTGGAGGAACAACTGGAAAAGGTTCCACAGGTAACGTTGCCTGTAAAGCCAAGATGCTTTTATTCCTGCAGACTTTGCTTCATTTCCCCACAAGAATTGTGTTAATTTTTAATTCTTCTTCATGTTTGCTTGCTGGAAAACCATTTACTAATTCTTAAAAAGTAGAACAAAATTAGTGAGGAGCTGTGTGGCTCTGGGAAGTAGAATATAAATAAAATATGAATTAAGTCACTGCAGATCCTACCCACACAGGATAACTGTGGAAAACTAAGGGACTTTTGTTATCTGCACTTTTCTAAAGAGCCATGAAATACTAAAAGCTGCAGTGAGTATTTTTTTTTTTAAATAGACAATTATATTTTTTGCTTTTTTGCAAAAAAGTAATCTCAAACAAAAGAAAAAATTCTTATTTTTAGGTTCTGATTCTACAAACACATCTATGACTAATACCACTAAACATACTGAGGGATTTTATCTATAAAGTTACCTGTGCAAAAGCCGTAAGCCCAGGGATATACTCCCCATGAGCAGCTCCCTTCAGTGTGTGTAAAACTCTTTATTTCATGGATCTTCTGTCGGGATTTTTGCATGGTTGAATCATATGAGGTTTCTCTCAGTATAAAGTATATTGAAAAGAAGGAACAAATATAATCCTGGTTATAAATTTTCACTTTTGCATAATGGTAATTTAGATTTTTTTTATTCCACGTGTAGGGTTATGGTCCGCTCGCAGAGATTGACCTCTGGTGTGAAAAAAATGCTATTTTAAGTGCACTTACTCAACAGATAAAGTTTCCAGAGGTGCAAAAGGTCTTGGAAATATTACAGGAAGCTAAATCTGAGTGTACCAAAGATTTACAGATAGTCTTAAGGGACCTCAAAAAGCATCACATGGAAGCTCAAGATAATGCTAAGTTCCTTTCAACTCTCGAACGCCATTTGAAGGTACCTCTCCTTGAGAAAACTTGGTGAAGTTTGAACTGTAGTTATCTGAGTTTGGTTTCTCTGTTGATGTAATCACCTCTTGTTTATTTTTTCACTTTTTATCAGCAATAAAGATATACTCTAGATTAAGAAATTATATTTAATTTTAGAAAATAGTTGCTTATTTTGTTTGAGTTTCAGTGGTTCTAATATTTGAAAGCTCAGAGCTGTGAGCGCTTGGTTTGTAAATCCAGCCTTGGGAGAAGTTCATGGCGTAGCTGAACTGGGCAAAACAAAGATTTGTCTACTCCATTTTTTTAGGCAGTTTCTACCACAAATTACAGCTGATGTATCAAAGTTTAAATTATATTAAAAATCATCCAAACATCTAAATAAAGAGTTGAGCCAAAACCAATCCAGGGACAGCTTTTATTGAAACAAGAATATTGAGACGGGACCTAAAATAATTTGGAGCAAAAGATGCAGATTTTCACATCCTTAACTGTGTGTGTTATTTAGGCATCATGGTGTCTCCTTGACCAGGTTATTTATTTAACAATGTCACAGACTTCCTTAACTTGAGGTACCCTCAGAATAAATATTAGTTTATTAAATATGAATTTGTATGTTTTCACGACATCTTATCCACAATATGCATTTCATAGAATTTATCAACCGGCACTGGGAATGAAGTTATCTCGAATACAATCCCTTCCCTGCTGAATGGCCTGAGGATCGTGTGGATCATGTCACGGCACTACAACAAGGATGAGCGCATGGTGCCCTTCTTGGAACGGATTACGTGGGAGATTTCCGAAAGAGCGCGCAGAGTTGTGGATCTGAGCACACTGTTCAAGTAAGTGCTGCATTCCTGTTTCACTGGGCTGTATTTGTTAAAAGCTTTGCTTGTCTTACACGAAGTGCAGTAGATAATACTCCCACCAAAGAGATGTCAGCATTTTTCAACCATCTGAAGTTATATTAGAAGGTCAATTAAAAGTCAATTTATTTTGTAATTTTTGTAAATTACCAAATCAGCCCTAAAGAAATAGGTGCTTGTCCTCTTTTTGTATTGAAAAGACATAAAACAATCAATAGAATTATAGTGATAAAGAAGTGGCATAAGCATAATCAAAATCACTCCTGAAACAATATCTCCTTTCAAAATCACATTGAAAATAAGTTATAAGTTTTGTCTAGATCTTGTATAATTAGAAGCTGCTAAACCAGGGTATATTATTCCAGTTACGATTTTTTTATCTATAGTATTTCTATCTATAATAACTGCATTGATTTTATTAATAGAGAAGATATAGCTGCTGCAAAAGTGAAAATAACAGAAGCCAAAAACACTCTTGAACATTGGAAGAAATGTTATTTTATTACTTGTACACAAGTTGAGGAATCGGGAAGTAAGCGGTACTGGAAATTTGACGTGAAACGTTTATTTGAGAAAACAGATTATATGGCTTCAATCTGTCAAGATCTGCATGATATTTTTCAGGTAGTAATATAGGCAATAAATAAAGAGTCATCACTGTCTTCTTCTGTAGAGGAAATTCTTTTGTGTTGTAGATGTTGACTTGTTAACAGCCTTTAGTTTTGTGCTTAAGACCTGAGTGTTGCCTTTGATTCCAACAAAACTGTGTTTAATGCTGGAGATGGAATAACTCTTCTGTAGGTACTGCTTGGGGAAAAGTGCAGTTGTGTGCATGGTTTGAACATAGACTTGCAGCAACTGTTTACAGATTTGTGATTGCCATGAGTTGCCAGCTTAATGAGATGAGTTAGATAAAATACCATTTAAGTATACTACAATATAAAATTTGGCCATCTGTGAATCTGTGTATTAATTGCAGAATAACATATGAATGGAGAGATGCTGTGCTTTGGCTAATTTAATTCTGGGTAATTAGCAATATGCTCCATCAATAAACTGTGTGTGTAAAAACTGTGTGAAAAGTGGAGTAAAAAGGACTAATAACTGAGTATTATCTGTTGTAACAACTGAAGTGCTGGGCCTGTAGATTGTTGCTGTGTTTTTCCAGTGTCTTGTATTAAAATATTTGAAATTTAAATCACAGCATAAACTGATCATTCTCTGAGTGGGTGATATTTTTGAAAGGAAAAATTTAACAATAACGTGTCAAGTGGCAGAAAAAATATTAAAAATAAAGCTTTATGGTATGTTCTTCTGAATTGATAGGTCACTGAAGAATTTTACAATATATTTATTCCTGAACTGATAACAGTGTCAGAAAATCCAGAGGGTATTGATGAACTACGGAGAGAAGTAAATATAATAACTAGTCCTATGGAAGACCTGACATTTGACCCTTTTAGCATTAAAAGTGCACAGGACTGGGCATTAGTTATGGAAGAATTTAGAGAAGACGTTTCAGTAAGTCTGAATATACTGTGTTTCCCAAAAAATAGTAAAAATAAGTTTGACTGCTATTATTAAAAAGTATTTTCATGTTGCCACCCTTTCTTGGTTTTGCAGGATGAATTTCTAAGTGACAGGGTTTGTTTGCTTCTTTTCTTTGTTTAGGATATTGAAGAAAAGATCAGAAGATTTTTTAAAGAGTCTTTTAAGAACCTTAGATCAGCAGAAGCTGCTTTTGATATGCTGTTAAAGTACAAACGCATCCGGATTCGTGAAACTATTAAAAAGAGGCTCATGATGAGGTTCAGTGATGTTTTGGACCAGTATTGTAAAGAGGTATTTAATTTAGGGATTTCTTATCTAGTACATGAAGTTCTTTACCTAATGAAAATCATAAATGTCTGTATATGTCTAAATACCTGTGTGGTGTCATTTACTATCTAAAAGACTGAAAACTTTTATAAAGAAACATGATAATTGCTCTCCTTTTTTTTGGAGCCAATTGGAGAAATAGTCTGGTTGATTTGCTGAAATGGTTGTGCACATCTGTGCCTGTGAGACACTCTGTGGGAACTGGAGGGTGCTCTGAATGCAACAAGGCTTGTGGCTATGCCTGCACCTTGTAAACAGCAGCTCAACAGGGAGACCTTCCTGAGAAAATGGATTTTTTATACCCCACAGCTTTCTTGTGATGGACAAGTTCATGGTATGACCAAAAGGTGTCAGAGATCAACTTTGGAAGGCAGAAATAGTTTCTGATATGTAGAAGTCTGTATGCTGAAAAGCTTTTCATGTCAGCTTTTTTCTCGATATTTCAAAGAACATTGAGCTTAACGACAAAAACTTAATCTTACCAAAAATGCTGCCATATTGACAGCTCCACGAAATAGAGAAAGGAGGACAAAAGAATTATTTTTATCTTGCTGCTGGAATTAGCTTCAGAGCTTGTGCTGTGTATCAGACAGCACTCATGGACACACAGTGGAAAAATGATTCTTTGCAATGCTTTGTTCTCTTCTAGGTCGAAATGGTTAAGCAGATCTTTGTTCAGAACCACAAGAATCCACCTCTGTACAAGAGCCATCCTCCAGTGGCTGGAGCAATATCCTGGTCCCGATCCCTTTTCCATCGGATCAAACACACCATTAGTCGATTCCAAGAAGAAGAGAACTTGCTTGCTACTGAACGGGGAAAGGAAGTATGTTGAGTCTTTCGGTGCTTGATGAAGGAAGAAATACTTTCATGATAGACTTCTAAAGATGTGAAAGTGCTCTAATGTGAGGGGAAGTCCCAAGTCTTTGCACACAGCGAGCCATGTTAGATGTGAAAACTGGATTGGAACCTTCCCACTGTTTCCCAGGGAGACAGTGATGGAATCAATTACATAATTCAAGAGCCCAAATTCCCCAGTGCCTGCATTAATTGCAAGGCGTTACTTGTTCTCTTATCTAATAAAAACCAGAAACCATGTTGAGACACCGTATTAGGACAGGTTAGTTCAACTCATGGTCTTTAAAATGTGTTACACAGGGTTTTCATTTCTAGGTGAAACAAATATATCTCCAAGTGGCCAAGAAAATGAAGGAGTATGAAGATCAAAAATACAGTCAGTGGAGAGAGAGGACAGAACAGAATCTTCCATTGTTACTGAAAGATACAGTACTGACTGTTGTCACTGATGGGGCTGCAACAAATGTTAATCCAGAGACAGCTGAGCAGGTGAGATGTAGGAAGATTGTGTACCAGCCTTCTCTGGGGAGAACTGAAATTTACCTGATGGTCAGTGAGAATTTTCTGAGAGCAATATTTTAAACACAGATTTAGAAAAAGTTCTGAGTTCAGAATTGTTTGTGGTCCTCTATAAGTCATAGTTCCTGAATCACCTGGCAAATGGTTGAATGTTGTTTCTCTTAAGTGTTCTTCTGGGCTGTGTAGTTCCTGTTAATTTTTAAGGTTTTGGTACAATATTTTTGGGACATTGCTACAATACTTGAGACTGAAGTTAGGTAGAGGCAGATTCCCAGCAGAGATCTTGCAGAATCATGTTCTTACTAAACTTTTGTCTCTCTCTGAATTTCCACTGTGATTTCTGCTGTAATGGGTTGCAGCAGTGTGAAAACAGGGGTGATTTTGTTTGTTTCTTGTAATCAACAACTGGAAAGGTAGTTGTGTGTAATTTCTAATCCTGGAATGCTGAGGCTGCTATCAAATTTTAAGGGCATTTCCACAAGCTCTGAAGGTCAGTAATTCTGACTTCTACCTGCTGCCTTATCAAGTGTCTCCAAAAGCTCACCTTTACCTTGTAATGTAACATTTTGGTGCTCCTCTCCTTTCTGCTGCTTTTTCTTGTGTTGTAGAGCTCTGCAACAGAGGAGCCTGTCACCATGAAGAAAAGTGTCTGCTTTGCTCTGAATTTTTCTCCCAAATTCCAAGAGATTATCGTTGAAACAAAGTACATGGAACAACTAGGGCTTCCAGTCCCAGAAATGGCGAGATTCGTGGCATTACAGGAAGACAAATATTTTAGGTAAGGCTGTAACAGAATATCTGCTTGCATACAGATTTATGGCAGAATTTCAAGTGATTTCACTCCAAACCAGAACGGGCCCTGAGTCATCAAATTTTGAAAATATGAGAGCCCTTAGTGCATTTTTTAAGGGTACAATTACTAATGGCCATGGCATCCTTTATGTTGTAGGACTGTCATACAAATTAACAACTCCCCCAAATCTGAGAGAAAACAAGGACAATAATTTGTTTTGTGATGAATTGTTACTACCATTTAGATTTCAACTCATTTAAACTCGTTATTGCTTTCTTCCTGTACAGCCTTGAATAAATCAGTTGTGTCCAAATTATTACAGACATTTACCACTCAGATGTGCCAATAAGTCCCTAACTGGATTTTAAAGTTCAACTGCTCAGGTCACTTATGTGCCTCAAACTGGAGCTGTCTCCATAACTTTCTGAGCTGGGGCAGGAGAGGTTTGCCCAGCTACTCTTGGTCCCATATGAAACTTTTCTTTTTTTTTTCAGTGGGAAATTAATTACATTTATAATCAATATATACTCACTAGTTAGTTCTGCAAATTTTGCTTTATATGGAAGTCTGAATAGAATGATGGAAATTCTCTGCTCTTTGATGGAGTTTGAACCTGTTTTTCAAGAAAATCATCTTTTTTGTGTTCTGTTGTTTTGTGTTTCTTACATTCCTTAGGTACACAACTAAATTGAAAGCCATGCTGGATCGCTATCACAAATTAATGGAAATGGTAAATGAAGCAGAAACCAAACTTCTTGATGACTATATCCAAGAACTCTGGGGAATATTGAAAGCAGGACACAAAAGACTCACGTGGAAGTCCGTAGGTAATGGAGATACTATTTTAAAATGACCTTAGACATTTATTTTTGGTTTAAAAAATCTCCTCAGTTCTGCAACGTATTTTTTATGATTGCAGGACATATAGTACATCTTATTACAGGTTAGATGAACTCTGATCCAGGAGGGCATTTCTTGTGGTTTTTTTCTATTTAAAACACTGGAAATGGTTAGAAACTTTTAGCTAAGAGCTCTAAGGGAGCTAGATTAGCTGAGAAGGGAGGATTAGCTGAGAAAACATCTAATCTATGATTCTGCAGAACCTTGGTTCATTCTTAGAGATAAAACACATCTGGTTGTGGGAATTTTGATGCATTGATTAAATACTTATTAAAAGAGAAAAAAACAAATGGTTGTGATTTATTTCAAGGTATTGGTGAATTTATTATCCAATGTACACAAACCATTGGGAAGTTGGAATTACTTGTCCATCAGATTCATAAGATTTCTGAAGACATAAGCAGCAAACTTCAGTCCATAGAATCAACAAATCTCTATAAGTTTCCGCGTTCAAAAAATGGTGACAAACTTCCTGGTAAGTCTTTATATTTTCATTTCCAAGCTCCGTGGTGTTTTATTTTTCTTTATCTGCCACTTCATGGTTTTAGTTGCTAAGATCAACACTGTTAATTGTTACCAAAACCAGTTATAGTAATAATTCAGGGTGTAAGAGAGGAACTGGTTTCCTCAGATGGAAATGGCAGTGAGCTGCTTGTCTGCCAGATCTCTCTGTCCCTTGAGTGCTTGATGGATCAAATTTCTTTCAATGCTTCATAGTTGTAAAAGGGTTGCTATTAAATAATTGAGACCACATAAAATCCATATTTCAGAGGGCTGAAATATTAATAAATTAAGCATGAATAAGTGAAGATTTTTTTTTGTCATTATGTAAGATCAATTTCATGTTCACAAATAAAGCCCAGGTAATTATTCCAGTGTATAAAGCTGCTGTATTTTTGCAGTTAATAATGCTATTTTTTTGGATTTGTTGCAGGAGCAAAAGAATTTTTTGAGTATGTTAAGTGTGAACAAGCAAAAGATGTGGAACACATGGTTAGAAAGTATTCTGCAATTCCACAGTTGCTAATACAAGTGGAAGGACGAGTTGCCAATACAGGCAGTGGCAAATCTCCAAAATTAGCTTCCTATTATGCATACTGGGAAAATAGGATTTATCAGATGTTGACCCAGTTAATTGTGAAGTAAGTTAGTTATTGCTTTAATGGGTTTTCAGTAATCTTCAGGTTTTTCTGGATCTGTTGATCAGTGTGTGTACTGAGATTCTGTTTGAACCCATCAGTGACTTACTGTTCATGGCAGATTTGTATTTCTACTGATTTTTTTCCTGTAAATAATGGAGAACTGATAACAAGGTACAGAGGAAACCCAAATTCTGAAAAAATGGCTATTGGCATGTTGTTGGCAGAAGAGACAAATAAGGCACATTTTCTGCAATGTGTGTAGTTGCACTTCCCTGGTTTACCTCTAAAATCAAGGTTTTGTTTTGCTAAAGAACATAATTTTGAGAACGTGGTGTCTGGGTGCCAGGTGCCCCCTGTACTGCAGGGGACATGAGCCCAAGAACAAAGGTTTTACTTGTTCTGCAGTGGCTGAGGCCAGTCCTGTAGCAAGATATTATGAAAACTTCTATTATAAGCAAGGTATTATTGCAAGACAGCATTGCAGCTCTATTCTAATATCTATCTAAGCTTCCCATCCAGCTCTTCTTCCATGATCCATGTTTTGTAATTTGATCCATGCTCAGCTGACTTTGTTGTGCTTTCTCGTCTGGGCCCTTGCAGTGAAGTTGACCACAGTCTCGGGATCCTTTTGCACCAAAATATTCCCATTCATTCCTTCTGACAGCTTCTTTTAGCAAGTCAAGCTTTTACAAGTTTTGTGGGACAGTTTTGCTCCCAGACACATCAGTGTTTCCACCCGGAATCAGTGGTAACTCAGTTTGCAGATCTAACCACACACCTGATACTTGCAGCCTCTCTTGGGCATTTCCCCAGGGGCAGCACCGAATTATTTCTATCTTTGACACTATTTTTTTCCTTCCTCAGGAATTTACAGGCTTTTAATGCAGCTGTTCTTGCAAATACGCCGCTGTTACAAATAGAAGCTGTTTTATCTGTTTCTGAGATAACCCTGCAACCTAATGCCAGCGAGATTGAAAAAATGACTGTGCAATCTATCCAAGACTGCGTTGAGATCACTAAGGTGATTTTTGATACAGATTTTTTTTGTTGCCAGAGTTTGCTTGTGATTATAATGAACTAATGTTGTTTTATGTTTGGGTAAGCATAAATGTCAAAGGGGAGATTCATATTGCTTTATCTTGAAATCAAAATATCCAGTTCTAATTTTACAAACTGATGATTGAGGAAAAAGAAATCCATGCAATTTTTACTCAGGTATAATTGTTGACTACTTTTTAGCAGTTTTGCCAGTGTAAGGACATGATTTGGTTCTATAAATCAGTGTACATCAGAAGCAAGTAGTGTTCAGATTGCACTGCAGATATTACTTTCTGATGTATGAATAAACTGGTGGAAAAAGGAATGTGAGTGACCTCCTCTACATTACATTTCTTCTTAGAAGCAGTTCGGAAAATGTTGGAGAAAGGCATCTAGGACACATCTAGGACAGCAAATACCTAGATGAAATATCTAACTTACTGGCCATGATGTAGCAGTATTTTCCTGCATAAATTGTTTCACATTGAACTGCTTTCCTGAAAAGAAGCCAAATAATGTGACAATGTTTCTGCCCTGGGCTGATGGACAAATGATTCCAGATGTCACCTGAAATGAGCAAATTTGGATTAAGTGTGCTTTTTATGCTCAGATTTGCTGTTCTGCTCCACTGCTGCATCCAGATTGTTTGGTCTAATACCTTTTTCTCTCTGTCATGTTACATTGTTGCTCAGCAGAGATTTTAGAAGCAGATTGAGTAATGCATGGAAAAGTTTTGTTAGGATGAAATTAACTCTTCTCAAGTTGATGGGAAAGTGGGATCTCTTTTTTGCTATCAGCAAAACAATTGATTTGAGAAATCAGTCACACCACTTGCTACATTGTGTCCTGAATAATGGTGAATTTCTTCACTGAAAGGGTTATCAAGCATTGGAACAGGCTGCCCAGCGAAGTGGTGGAGTCACCATTCCTGGAGGATGTGTAGATGTGGCACCTGGGGCTGTGTATGATTTAGTGGGTGATTTGACAGTCCTGGACTGCTTGGACTCCATGATCTTAGAGGGCTTTTCAACCTAAGTGATTCTATGAATGATTTAACTGAAATGACTCAACAAGGTAACTGTTTTCCTACTCTGTCTTTAAACCTCCAGCATTTCATACGATGGATGCATGGTACGTGTATTGAATGCCCTCCTCAGCATGTCAAGGCAGATGAAGTTGTCACTTTCAGCTTTTACAGTGATGTCTCCCAGAGCCCTCTGATAATTGAACAGGCTGTTCTTGTCACTCAGAATGTGCAAAAAATCCTGGCTTCTCTCAGCAAATGTTTGAACCAATGGAAGAGGTATGATGTGCTGTGGAAATCAGACAAAGGCACAGTTCTAAATGGTTTAGCTGCAGAAAAGGCTGCTTATGTTATCTTTGATGAGCGCTTGCAGTTCCATATGAAGGTAGCTCAGGAAGTGACTCAACAGCCCTTGATTAAAGATGAACAATTTATCAGACTTCAGCTGGCTCCTTTAGCCTCTGCAGTGCAGGAGAATGCTAAAGACTGGATGGCATCACTTGGGAAGTTGCTTAATGAGATAGCAAGAGAGGAGCTCTTCAGCCTTCAAGATGAGATTAAGGTAGGTGTTTTCAGTTTGTTTTTTGTTCTCTTTGTCACATAGATTGAAAATGAATCTGGCATATTATTTGCTTGTGTTTTGTGTTTGACTCATTATTATAATTCTGCCTAACTGCTTTATCAGTGTTGATTCTGGAAATAATCTTTTCTTTTTACAGAGGTTATCAGAGAATGTGAATAGACCTCCCAATACCCTGGACGATCTTAGAGTTGTCCTTGGCTCATTTGCAGTGGTCAAACGCATATCCCTCGAGGTGGAACTGAGATATTTGGACATTGGGGAGAGATATAGAACTCTTTCAATATACAATATTCCAGTAAGTGCATGTCTCATCAAATCTTTCCGATCTGAGCTCGGCACAAATTCCTCACATGTGAATGAAGAAACATTTTCCTTTTAAGATGTGTTACAGAATTACGGTGTTGTTGAGGTTTGAGGGAACATCTGAAGACAGTCCAGTCCAGACTCTGTTCTCAAATCACAATGTCCACTTTTAAATGGACATATGGCATGTGTTTAAATCTGGTTGAGGTTGCTTCCGTATTGTTTTTATGTTTTGCAAATTTATAATGGGAGCACATATTCCTCACTTTCTTGTTGAAGTGTGTGTCTAGTTATGTCTTGTGATAGGTGCTACTTGTTTTGTTCTAGGTAGCTGAAGAAGAGCAAAAGATGTCTGACAATCTTAGGGAAGCGTGGGAGACTGTTGTAAGGGAAGCAGCAGAAGTCAGTCGCAACCTAGATTGTGAAGGAGGTGTAAAAGAAACATTCACAAAGGTAATATTTGTAATTAGTATTGAAAACAATTAGAAATGGAAAGGAAAACTATTTAAATGCTGTTCTCTTTAGATGACACAGCAACAAGTTAAGGACTACACCAAAGAGACAGAAGATTTTTTCCAGAGACTCGTGAGTGCGGGACCTGGTGCTGTTGGGGATGACCTCGATAAAGGTAAATGGATTGTGTGTGAAGTCATGTTTTGAAAATATTAGTCTTTGGACAATTCAAATTTTATGTAAAACAAGAAATTGTGCTTTCGTCATTAACCTACAAGCTCATCAGCCGGGAATGTGAACATTTTTAGTACTAGAACATCTACAGACTATATACAAATTCTGTCTTATTTATTTCCCATGAACCCTGGGATTATTTATCTAGAAAAATTTCTCTCCTTTCCCAGGACTAGAACTCATGGCTCTGTTTGAAAAAGAATTGGAGAGACTGGAAAAAAGGCAGCGGGAACTGGGCAGTGCTGAGAAACTTTTAGACTTGCCAGCAACAGCATACCCGGCCTTAATAAAAGCACAGAAAGATGCAAAAGCTCTGAAGATGGTCTACGACATTTATGCACAGCAAAAAGTGAGTGTCACACTGAGTCTGCAGGGACACACACATGTTCATGCACAGACACACAGGAAAGGTGGGGGACAGAAGAAGAGGCTGCGCTGTCCCCTGGTTACCGTCAACTCTGTTTGAACCTTTTCTATGAAATAAACTGTGCCCTGTAATTGGCTATCACTGTGAAATGATTTAAATAATATTAGGACAGCACTATCAGTGTTTCCATGTTGGACCAAACATATCTTCTCATGGGAGCAGACTTCTCCCAGCCTCTAATAATTGTTGGATGGCATTTTACTGGACATAGTTCCTGATCAGTTCAGTGAAACTACTTTTGGATATAGAATGTGTACAGGTGACAATGGGTATCTCAGGCTTTAACTGTTTTTTAAGAAGTTTTTTTTTTCCAAAATTAAAATGCTCTGTAAAGTGTGCTCCTCTTCTCCATATTCCTTTTTACTATTGCTTATACAAATGATTGTGTTTGGCTATGAATCTGTCTCAAACGTGAACTTGTCTCTCCCTATGTTTGTAATATGTTAATACAATCACATCTGCATCCTCACTGTGGGCTCTGCATCCTAATGTGGTGAAAAGACTTTTTTTGGGGGGGGGGGGTGTCAAAACTAAAATGATTTTTTTTCCTTCCTAATGTCCTTGTTTCCAGGCAGCTAAAGAGGAATGGTCTCAGACACTCTGGATAAACCTGAATGTCCAGGTTCTTCAGGATGGAATTGAAGGATTTCTGAAAGCCCTTCGGAAGCTGCCCAAACCAGTGCGCAGTATGCCAATAGGTGTCGAACTGGAAAAAAAAATGAAGGCATTTCGAGACTCCATTCCTTTGTTGCTTGATTTGAAAAATGAAGCTTTAAGAGAAAGGTTGCTTTGATTTACTTACATCCGCTATATATAGAAGTATTTGATGTGTTTTGTTAGAACTTTTAATTTCCATTACTGGGGTCGTGCCATGTCCTGGGGCTTGGAACTCTATTTCTGCCTAATGAACTTGAAATAACATGCAAGGTGACTACAATGACTGAGATACTTTATGTATTCAAACTAGTAGTTCTTGTTTAAACAGCAGAGTGCTTAAACATGATTTCATTATTATATGTTACATTACAGTTGTTTTTGGTTTTTACTGTATTGTGGTGGTAAATTGATGTGTCAATTTAAAACAGGCATTGGCAAGACCTTATGGAGAAAACAGGAACAAGGTTTGAAATGAAAACAGAAACATTCACTTTGGAAAATATGTTTGCTATGGAACTTCACAGACACACCAATGTTATCAGTGAAATAGTTGGAACTGCTGTTAAAGAACTTAGCATTGAGAAGGTAATGTATTGAATTACAGAATCATAATAAGACTAAAAAGACAAGGATGACAATGATCAGAGTTCTATTTGAGATTTTTAAATTGGTGGGATCGCAAGTTTGGCCATCTTCAGGGAGCTGCCATGATGTAACTGATGGCAACTAAGATCTATAGCTCTGTTAATGAGCTCCTACTGGCACAGAATCCTTGCAGAATTTGCTTTGGCAGCAGCATATTGGATTTCTATGGTTACATTACAAGGATTCATTCTCTTGCTATCATCATGTTTTGAAATATATCCTTCTTTATAAACCAGAGTCAGAAAATCTGTGCAAAATTTTTGCTGAATTTGTTGTTTCATTTTTTTGCTAAGATGATAGTTCTCTGATTTTTGAAGACTGAAAGATGCATCTTTTTATGCTTACACGCAGGGAATGAAGGAAATAGTAGAAACATGGGAAAATATGAAATATCCTGTACAAGTGTTCATCAAAGGCACTGAGACACGAGGCCATATTCTGGGATCTGTAGAGGAAATGTTAGAGGTTCTTGATGACAACAGCGTCAATCTTCAGAGTATTTTGGGCAGTCGATTTGTGGGTCCTTTCCTTTCATCTGCTCAAAAGTGGGAAAAAACTCTGTCATTGATTGGTGAAGTAACTGAGGTAGGAGGAAAATGCTGGACTAAATAATTAATGTTTATTATTTATAATCTGTATTTTCCATTGTACTTCTGTTTCCTCTGATGGTAACATTTGATTCTTAGATCTGGATAGGAGTTCAGAGAAAATGGATGTACCTGGAGAGCATCTTTGTTGGTGGAGATATCAGATCACAGCTTCCTGAGGAAGTCAAAATATTTGACCGTGTAGACAACATGTTTAGAGAGGCAAGTAACTGACTTGTGATCAGCATAATTATTTAGTGCATTTTGCTTCCAGTTCTGTAGTTACTTATAGTCTTCAGTGACATGCGTAACACTGAGAATGATGTGCTGTAATTTGTTGAATATGAGATTGGGGAGCCCAGGAATTTTGTGTTTTCCTTCACATCTGTCATAACCGGAAGACTTCTCCTGATTTAGCTAGGATGGGCAGAGGTGAGATCCTTGTCTGGCAGCATGGGGTAGGCAGAATCTCCTTTTTCTTTCATTGTTTACATCTTTTTACCTTTACCTTGATAATAAGAAGCTTAGATGTGTTCCTATTGATTGAGGACCAATGTACATGCTAAAAAGGCTTTCCTGGTTCATGCCACTGTTCCCATACCAAACACGTATTCCTGGTATGCATATGGATTACTTTTCAGTTTCCCATCTGCAAAATTGAGAGAGTACTGTGTTTTTGAAATGTGATGTTTGATCATTCCTTGAAGTACCATTGTGTACAGGAGCAAAGTCAGGTATATGCGTAAGCTGGCATGACTTGGGATACAGGCTGGTCTGGCTTATGTTTGCTTTTACAGTTGTATCTCCATAAACATACTACCTTCATGTTTTCATACAGCACTGCAGCACCACAAAACCACTGAAAAACCATTTAAAAACCTTTGATTCACTTCTGTAAGGATCTGTACTGCTTGTGCTGTTCGCGTGCTTTGTCATTAATTAAATAGAATTCAATATAACCTATTGCTGTTCAACATTTTCTAAATTTCCTTTTCTCCCTATATAGATAATGGCTGCAACTGTTAAAGACCCGATAATAAAAAATTGCTGTGAAGCCCCAAATCGTCTGTCGGACCTCCATCATATAAACGATGTGCTGGAGAAATGCCAGAAAAGCTTGAATGATTATTTGGATTCCAAGCGAAATGCCTTCCCGAGATTTTTCTTTATATCTGATGACGAGTTGCTCAGTATCCTTGGCAGCGGCAGCGCGCTCTGTGTCCAGGAGCACATGATAAAGGTACAATGTCTGGTTTTCCACAGTGCCTTGTGCTTTTAGGCGCTTTAAAAAGTTTAACAGACTGTACTGTACATGCTCATAAGGGTGCATGAATTTTTTTTGCATACAAGAAGCCTCTGAATAACCAGGTCAAATCTGATGCACAGTCTCTCCTGGCGCTCACACTGGTTAGTAGCAGTTATCAAGATATACGAGAATGATCTATCATTTAAGAACTTTCCTCATAGAATGTAGCTCCTCCTAGATTTTTATTCTGGAAAAAGAAATTTTCTGTCATTTGGGCCTGATTATCTGCTTGATATTCTGCAGTTGGGCTGCTGGGCTGTATGTCAGCATTTGTATTTGATTACTTAGGAGGACAGCTAGGGGCTGGAAACACTGATTTCTTGGAGGCTTTGTGTCTAAAATGCTGGGGAATTTCTTTCTTGGTGCATTTCAGATGTTTGATAATATAGCCTTGCTGAGGTTTGAGGATGGTGACAATGATGAGAAGATTGCCACAGCCATGATCTCAGCCGAGGGGGAGGTGATGGAGTTCCGGCAGGCTGTCCCTGCTGTCGGCAGAGTGGAGAATTGGATGACAGCAATGCTGGAGGAAATGAGACGAACCAACAGACGCCTCACCAAGGAAGCCATTTTTCGGTATTGTGAAGACAGAAGCAGGTGAGACAATCAGTGTCAAAAGGATAACACAAATAACCTGATGTGTTGTCATGAGCCTGGAGTGATACAGAAAAATTAAGGTGTACTTTTAAAATTCATACACAATTTAACCTGTGTTTTTCTATGTGGAGGGGTACAAATACATTCACATGCACTATTTTAACTAACCCTGAAGAATGTATAATCTGTCATATCTATTTTCCTAAATCTTGAGTTTTATTTTTGGTGTTGTATGTTCAGTATGTTTTTCTCATGATGAATTCCATTTGGCAATTTTATACATGGAACAGGCAGCTTTTCTATCAGAATATTTCCTAGGCTTTTGAAATCCCACAGCATACTTTGATAGAATTTTGTATATCTCTGAAAAGTTTGACGTGTGATATAGCTGTTGCAGGAACAGGAAGAACTTCTTTTTTGTTGTTGAGTTTTTTTTCTTTCCTGATCAGTTACTTAACATAAATGCTAACCCAGCCTCCCTCACTGTATGTGTTTTCCACAGAGTTGATTGGATGTTGCTCTTCCAAGGCATGATGGTGCTTGCTGCTAATCAAGTGTGGTGGACTTGGGAGGTAGAGGATGTCTTTCGGAAAGTGAAAATGGGAGAAAAACAGGCAATGAAAATTTATGCTAAAAAAATGCACAAGCAAATTGATGACCTGGTTACCCGCATTACAATGCCCTTGAGCAAAAACGACAGGAAAAAATACAACACTGTTCTCATCATCGATGTGCACGCCAGGGACATCATCGATATATTCGTGAGAGACAGGTAAACGCCACCTCCAACTTCTGAGCAAACACCAAATGTCTAAGCTGTGCTGCCATCCTTTTGGCTCATGTGAGCTCTGCTGTGCAGCATTCTGCAGGCTCAGGAGTTCGAGTGGGAGAGCCAGCTGCGCTTTTACTGGGAGCGCGAGCCCGACGAGCTGACGGTGCGGCAGTGCACCGGCGCCTTCTCCTACGGCTACGAGTACATGGGGCTCAACGGGCGGCTCGTCATCACCCCGCTCACCGACCGCATCTACCTCACGCTCACACAGGTACCATGCAAGGACATTTTACTAACAAGCCCTTGATACACTTCTACACAGTCACCTCCTTGTTTAATTGCTCTTCCTGCTGTCTCCTAGATGTCAATGTGAAGGCTAAGATGTTGGAAATCAGTTGTGATAGCCTAACCTCATTGCCTCAAAGACAATGTAGAATGAATTCACAGATAGAGTTTAATGGTTTTGGTACCCAAGGGTTCATTTTTGGTTTTGTTACCAACCTAATACATATGTAATCCAAGCTTTGCTTTGCTTTGCTTTTTGGTCTGTCTTCAAAGGCTCTATCCATGTACTTGGGAGGAGCACCAGCAGGGCCAGCAGGTACAGGGAAGACAGAAACAACCAAGGATCTGGCCAAAGCACTGGGCTTGCTGTGCGTAGTGACAAACTGTGGAGAAGGCATGGACTTCAAAGTAAGAGTTAAAGATCTGTGTTCTCTGATAAAATGCCAGTTTCTGCTCTTTATCAGTGCCCGGGATGAAGACATACTCTGAACTTCTGTATAAGTACCTCCCTTAGAGATACCATGCTGTTTGATAATTAAATTTAGTAAAAAATGTCAATTTTGAATAAGTTCCTGAAGGAATTCTAGGCCCTTTCAAGCAGGGGAGCAATGACTGTATGGTATGCATTTAAACTTATGATAGGCAGTCTGCACTTGGCAAGCAATTATTGCAAGACCTTGTGATAGATTGCTAACTTCGATATATATAAATACCCAGAGGTTTATCCAGCACTGAGAGTTTAGCATATTCTGAAGTTTTTTGGTGCTAATGCTTTATATATTCATTGCTGAGAAGTTTTTCTTGCTGTTCCTTTTAGGCAATTGGTAAAATTTTCTCAGGTCTCGCCCAGTGTGGAGCATGGGGATGCTTTGATGAATTCAATCGCATCGATGCTTCCGTGCTTTCAGTCATTTCTTCCCAGATTCAGACAATTCGAAGTGCTTTAATGAATAAGTTGAAAAGATTTAAGGTAAATATTAAAAAGAGTAATTGTGAGGGCTGATCTTGGTTTTCAGGCCAAAATTCAGGGTTAGACCCCATCACTAGATCAAAGAGCTGCTGCTTCTGTAATTGGTTTGTGCTGAACATTTCAAACTCCAGAGTATGTACTTTTGGTTTGAAAGATGTTAAATCCTAGCTGATTGTCTAATCCTTTGCTAGGTTCTTCCTTTGTGAAGCGAGATAAAAGTGATCTTAATAGGATACTAACAAGTAAATGGGGTAATAGTCTTGTAGAAATGAGGAACGGGAGTAATTTAACTTGATGTGGATTATGAGGTTTTATTTACTGATGCTTATTGGAATTCAAAAACCTTAGACAGAAAATTTGAGGCTTGTGAAAGATCTTAAAGAAGGTACATTCATCCCACTGTTTGTATTAGGATGAATGTCTAAAGCAAAATATTTTGGCAATTTATCCTAAGTGGGTGGCCCAGTATTACTGGTTTTCTCTTTGAGCAAAGAGTATTTTCTTTTTTTAATTCCTATTCACATTGTTCTAATGTTTTCTTATTCCTTTAGTTTGAAGGACAGGAGATTTCCCTTGATAGCCGTATTGGCATTTTTATTACCATGAATCCTGGCTATGCTGGTCGGACCGAGCTCCCAGAGTCTGTAAAAGCTCTGTTCAGGCCTGTGGTTGTTATTGTACCAGATCTTCAGCAGATTTGTGAAATAATGCTGTTTTCTGAAGGCTTCCTTACAGCAAAGGTAAGAAAATTTTATTGTTACCCATGTCCATGTACCCACCCATGTTTGCGTGGCCAGTAGCAATGTCTGCATTCATGATCATCTAAATCAAATCTCAAACAGGTCCTTGCCAAAAAGATGACAGTGCTGTACAAGCTGGCAAGGGAACAGCTTTCTAAACAACATCACTATGATTTTGGACTGCGGGCCCTTAAGTCAGTGTTGGTGATGGCTGGAGAACTGAAAAGAGGATCAGCAGACCTCAATGAGGTAGATTTGCTGCTTAGTTACCCTGGGCATATCATCTTTCTCATTAGGAAGTGGATGTTTACCCATCTGATGTAGTTTGTCTGCTTTAGAAATCGGAACAGTGGTGTTATTTGTCTTATTATTTCCCTTTGTTCTTATTGAGTTCCATTGTGCTCTTTGCCATTAGAACTCCAGTCAAAGTAGGAAAATCTATGAAAAATGAGGTATTTTACTTCTTATTAAGTCCAGGATGTCAATAGTCAGATGAATGTCTCTGGATGATCAGCAGAATCTGGTTTTTGAATCAGTGAGGTGCTCCAGCTCAGGGAAGCTGTGGTGTGGGCCACTGCAGCCATTTTGCATTTGATTAACATGGTAGGAAAAGGCAGTATATTATACTAAGTTATTGATATGCTTAATCCTTATAAAATAACCTCTGTTGTTTCCACTAGTAACTGACACAAAAAAACATTCTCAAAGCTGTAATGCAGTAGTTTTTAAATAAAGATTTTAAGTTTTGAAGTACCTCATTTTAGCTAATTAGTTAACTATTTGGTAAATATTTATTTTGCTATGTTTTGTCTAGGAAGTTGTACTAATGAGAGCTCTGCGAGATATGAATCTTCCTAAATTTGTGTTTGAAGATGTACCTCTCTTCCTTGGCTTAATTTCTGACCTGTTTCCTGGCCTGGATTGCCCTCGAGTCCGCTACCCTGACTTTAATGATGCTGTAGAACAAGTGCTGGAAGAACGGGGTTATATTGTTCTACCAGTCCAGGTATAAAAAATAAGGTTTTGTTGTAAACACGAGGCTGCAGGTGCATTGTTGTACCCTGGAGTGGCTTCAGGAAAACTTAAATGATATAGATCAGCTGCTAATCTTGTCCACAAAGGGGTATGACAGTAGTCTTGTGGATCCATGTTTATTTTTCAGGTGGATAAAGTAGTTCAGATGTATGAGACAATGTTGACTCGTCACACTACAATGGTGGTTGGACCTACTGGAGGTGGCAAGACGGTTGTTATTAATACTTTGTGCCAGGCCCAAAACAAGTGAGTATAGAATTAGATACATGTAAACCAGGCTGTAAAATGGCACAGTCTGTATTACTCAGTCCTGTCCAGTCATGGCAGGATCAAGAGCTGCCCAGAGTGTTTTCTTGGGTTAACATGAGATGGTAGTGGCTCACTTTACGATTGCTTTTCCTGCTTTATCTTTAGGCTGGGATTGTTTACAAAGCTTCATGTACTGAACCCTAAAGCTATGAGTGTGATTGAGCTGTATGGGATCCTTGACCCTGTCACACGAGACTGGACAGATGGAGTCCTGTCAAACATTTTTCGGGAAATCAACAGACCCACTGACAAGAAAGAGCGAAGGTAAGCAGCCAGAAATCATTATGGTGGTTTTGAGATACTGGGGTTTACTTAGATTAAAAAAAAAAAAAGATACGGCACTATTTAAAAAAACAAATGTTAAATAAACAGGAAGTGTCTAGGGGTCTTTCTGTCTCCTGTGAATTTCTAGACTCAGTGAAATTATACAATTATAAAAAATTAATGGTAGACTTCAAAATACCTGGACTGATGCTGACACCATTGATGACACTTCTGAATTGGGAAATATGTTAGTAAAATCAGAGATCAGTCAGTGCCCCACGGCTCTTTTGCACAGGTACATTCTCTTTGATGGAGATGTGGATGCTCTCTGGGTTGAAAACATGAATTCTGTCATGGATGACAACAAGCTATTGACTCTGGCAAACGGGGAGCGGATTAGACTTCAGGCGCACTGTGCTTTGTTGTTTGAGGTAAGAAATGACTGTACCATTTAACACAGGGGAAGGGTTAGATACAGATGGGGCTTCAAAGCCTGAAAAGCAGTTCCTGTGGCTGTTCTTTAAGTGTATCATTGTTTTTGTGATTATTTCATAGGTTGGGGACTTACAGTATGCATCTCCTGCCACTGTATCCCGCTGTGGAATGGTCTTTGTAGATCCTAAAAATCTGAGATATGAGCCCTACTGGCAGAAGTGGGTCAAAAAAAGAGAAGATGAGGTGGGATTTTCTGCACTTGTTCAGACAGTATTTGTATTTAACACTGAACTGTAGACAGCTCTAAAAATATTCTATAAAGGCAGTCTGATTTTTCTGACAATAGTGAACAGTAAGAATGCTTAGGTCCTTGCTTCTTACATTTAGTTTAAACACTCAAGTCCACAGGGAGCTGAAGTAAGACAACTTAGGTGCTACCACCTGATGAATGCTGATCTTCACTTGCTGAACACCCAGTCCATACAACAATATTTCATTTTTTCATGTGGCTGTACCCTGTCTTTGGTAGAAGTGATTCCTTCAAGAGCAATCATACCTGGTCAGCCAGGTATTGATGAGAAGTTCTGCTGTCAAAAATTGTCTTTCCAGGCTTCTGCGTGCTGAATTATTGTCCTTTTCTTTTGTTTCTTAGCTAGAGAGAGAGGAATTGAATCGTCTCTTTGAAAAGTATGTGCCCTACCTTATTGATATGATTGTGGAGGGAATTGTGGATGGCAAACAGGAAGGAAAGCTGAAGACGATTGTTCCTCAGGCGGATTTAAATATGGTAAGAAACAGAGAATAAAGATTGAACGTGTTTAACTAAAAGAAAAATGGAATAATGGAGAAAGTAAAACCTTCCCAAAGAAAGCACAGGAATAGAATCTGTGCTGAAATGTCGGTTTGCTACTGATGAGATCAGAGACACAAAACCATCAGCTCCAAACAATGCTCTTCTACTGAATTTAATGCACATAGCGATAGATTCACCTGTAAGAACAAAACATCAATCACCTGAAAACACATGAAGAGTTTTCATGCATCTAAATGGCAATTTTATTTACAGTTTTGCCTTTTTTCCAACAGATTGTGCAGTTAACTGTGATGCTGGAAGTCCTAGTGGTACAGTCTGAAAGTCCTGATGTTCTGGAGTGTTTCTTTTTGGAAGCTTTGTATTGCTCCTTAGGCGCTTCTCTTCTTGATGCTGGGAGAATTAAATTTGATGAACATGTTAAAACTATTTCCGGCATGACAACTGTTCAGGGTGAGAATGTCCTGGCCAAGCCAGGGGAGCTGCCAGGTAGGACCTTGTCATAATTTAATCTGAATCCCATTGATTATATTAGAAATGTGATCGTTTTCATGAAGGAAGATCATTATTTTCCTTCCAGCTAGCTGTCCTGGCTTCAAAATATGCTCCTTGAGGGGCTTTCAGTGAAAACCACGTAGAGATACTGATGCTGGGTGACTCTCAGCTAAGGGTCTGTCTTCACAGAGCAGTACTTTTCTATGCCAAGTTGAAGAGATAAACAGTGAAAGAAAAAACAAAATGTGAAAGGAAAGCCAGTGGGAGGTGCTTAAAAAGTTATAGTATGACCCAGGTGCTGGAATAGAGGAATTTTGGTTGATGCCTAGGTGGGTTAAATGACTTGGAAATAGAACAAAGTGTTGCCTAGCTTGGCCTATAATCTTATCCTTCTTTTTCATCTCAGTCAGATTGTTTTCTTAGGAAGTATTTAAATGTCCTAAAAAACTTGCAGTTGCTTAATGGTTTGCAGGTCAGCTGCCAACTTTGTATGACTTCCATTTTGATGGATCTCAAAAACTATGGGTACCTTGGATGCAACTTGTTCCTGAATATGTCCATAATCCTGAAGTGAAATTTCTTGACATTCTAGGTGAGTGTAAGATAAAGTACAGTGATGATATGCTTTTAATTCATAATGTGCCCCCACTGAGTGCATGGCACTTAACATGAGACATCCTCTTTCTGTACTGAAGGTCATCTACTCAGGTTCTTCTTCAAGTTTCTTGTGGTGGTACAAATCAGTTTCTTTAATGTTCTTGTCATAGTAGTTTAGCAGTAGTAAGTTGATGTTTACAGCATTGTATAATAAAAAAATGAGGAAAGGATGAAAGCACGTTTCAGTTAATAAGGCTTATTAGGAGCTAACAATGCCTTTTAGAAACCAGAATAGCAGAAGATTCACAGTTTGCTCTACCAGAAATTCTAGGAAAAACATCAGCTCATAGTTCAAGTATTCAGTAGATAAAAACTACGTTCTTAGGGCTGTTATTGATTGTTACTTCAGGCATTGCCTGATGGTGCTTTTTGTAGTTAGGGACAAATTTAGGCACATTAATTTACAGCAATACTCCAGCAAGCACAGGTTAACTTCACTGACACAAGAGATAAATTTATGATCTCTGAAATTGCTCCAAATGGCAGGCTATTCACATAGAAAAAAAAATCATCTCTGTAGAGTTCTGGGAAAATGCTTATGATCCAAATAAATCCTGATTATATCCTTGAAATGGGAATTAAATGGAGCTTAACCAAACCATGACCTCCCTATATGGAAGGTAAGTTCTTTTTTAATACATATACATACATATATATATATATATATATAAAAGATCCCAGTGATAAAGACTGAAAAGAGATTGTTAATCAATTAAAATTTTCTTTCAACATTATTAGTGAGTTGATAATTCAGACTATGTCTTTGTGCAACTGCATGTTAATACCTTGTGAGTGTGTTCCAGCACTATTCTATAAATACAAATCCCCCAGCTGTAGTGCATTTTCATTTAGCCAGTGATTGTATTCCTGCTCTTTTTCAGTGCCCACAGTGGATACCACACGCACTGCTTGGTTACTGGAACAGATGGTAAAAATAAAACGCCCAGTTGTTCTTGTAGGTGAATCAGGCACATCTAAGACAGCAACTACACAGAACTTCCTAAGCAATCTGGACAAACAACGTAATGTATGTGTGAGGCATTTTGCCTTGTTTGTAAAACTGCACTGTCATTCTTTGACCGTGGGTTAAATTTGCATTGTGAAGCCTGAGTCTGTGGGTGTCAATACTGGCTTGGGTAACATGACTGCAAGCTCCAGACCCAAAGGGTGCGAATAATTTGAAAATCCTTCAGTATCAAAGATGTTTTGTCCTCTTCTACCTTGTACAGACTCAATTTTATAAAGTAAGGATATATTATCAAAATGCTGAGAATGGGATTACTTTTTTTTGTCATCTCTAATTCAAGTGAATAATGGACCAGAGAAGCATTTTGCCTCTATGCCTAACAGTCTAATATAAAGAATATTTTTGAATGCTCTAGTAAAAAAAAAACAAGAACAGATTAGAATCTATTCTTATCTATGTCTTCCCTTTTGCAGCTGTTGCTAGTAATTAACTTCTCTTCTCGTACAACATCCTTGGACATTCAGAGAAACCTGGAGACAAACGTAGAAAAACGAACTAAAGACAGTTTTGGCCCTCCCATGGGAAAACGTCTCCTTGTGTTCATGGATGATATGAACATGCCAAGGGTAAGCTGTCAATAGTTTTGCAAGGTTGTATAGAAATATTTGGGGTGATATTTGATGTGGTCCCTGTGTGCACAAATCCAACGTGCATTTAGTTTATCTCAGAGAAGAGACACTTTTCCTATAGGAGACATTGGGATGAGTGTTCGCCATCAGTGCCAGAGCTTTACAAAGTGTCTCTTAGTCCCTGTAATGTTCTCCTGAGTACGGAACACAACATTCCCACTTTCAGAGCAGTAATTAGTGTGCTGATACACAGTGCTTTGATGCACCCTGACTCTTGTGTATCCCGCAGATTGATGAGTATGGCACACAGCAGCCCATCGCCCTACTGAAGCTGCTGCTAGAGAAAGGTTTCATGTACGATCGCGGTAAGGAGATGAACATTAAATTTCTTCGAGACCTGGGTTTTGTTGCTGCCATGGGCAAAGCTGGAGGAGGTCGGAATGAAGTTGACCCGCGCTTCATCTCACTCTTCAGTGTTTTTAACATACCTTTCCCATCTGAGCAATCGCTGAATTTGATCTACTCCTCCATCCTGAAAGGCCACACTGCGGTAATTTCACTGTTTTTAAAGGATTGCTCAACAGGTTTATTATTTTTAAATAGATATTTATTTCTATATTGTTGCAGAATCTGAAATCTTCTGTTATCAGTTTTTTTTAATGTAGAGCCTCACACAAGCCTTTCCCTTCCTCTTCTCTTTCTCAGCGTGTTTTGCATTGTTTAGATAAACTCTTGAGTAATATGTAAACATTCAAGCCAGCAGATAATTTATAGACCTGTGGCTTTTCATAGATTGAAGTGTGTGAATGATTTGATTTACAGTTCCTGTAAGCAAATACATGATGATCAGCAAACTCTTTCCTGAATGAGTGTGAAAAATGTAATATAATGCAATAGACTGCATTACTAGCAAGGTACTCATAACATTAAATAAGAAAAGAGCAGTTTAATTTTTCTGCTATAGAAATGCTGTGGGAATTTCAGTCACTGAGTTTGATGTTACCTTGAGCACTTGGCAAGTTCCAGAGTGAAGATGGAGCCTGCCCTAAACACTTAACTGCAGAATGTTCAAACTGCAGAGAGTTTTTGAACCAAACAGTTTTAAAAGCTGGAAAGCAGATTATGTTTAATAGCACTGAGTTCTGTCTGGGCAATCTCATGAATGCACCTCTTATTTTTCATGTTTGCAGAACTTTAATGCATCTATAGCAGCCATCTCTGACGAGATTACTCTGTGTACTCTGGAACTTTATAAAATGATTGTTGCTGACCTACCCCCTACTCCTTCCAAATTCCATTATATTTTTAACCTGCGGGATCTTTCCAGGGTCTATAATGGACTTGTTCTTACAGATTCAGAGAGGTAAGAATTGATAAATTGTCATTAATGGTCCCACACCTGTTTTTTTTTGGTGAATCTGGGTGAAAATGAGGTAATTTGGTAAATAAAATTAGTCACATTTGGTTACTTTTCATTAAACCACAATGAGAAGTAGAACATCCTAAATTGCGATCTTACTCTCGATACCAAACCAGAGATAAAAATGCAAGAAAAGTAGTTATGAAAAGAACCGAATCAAAAAGAGTAAAAAACTCAGTCCAGAATTTGGTCCTTGTTATTAACCATATGGCCTTAGGAATCATGTCAGCTCATTTGGTGCTGATATTTTGATGTTATTTCAGGTTTCTAACAGTGACCCAGATGGTGAGAGTTTGGAGAAATGAGTGCCTCAGGGTTTTCCATGACAGGCTGATTAATGAAGCAGACAAAAAATTGGTGAGTAATTTCTTTCAATTTTTAGTAGTCACTGACTATTATTATGGCAATTAATTTGCAACAGCAACATTACCAAATGTTGGACTCAGGTCTTGCAGTCCGACTGCAGACTTGTCTAAGCAATATGTTGCTCATTAATTTCAAACATGGTCCATGAAAGTTTTTTTCCTAAAACAATGTGATTATGGCAGACTAAGAAAAGCAGATCTGCTGAAGCTGTGGAAAATATCATTTGGTTTGCCTGTACAGGAAAATTGATTGGCAGAAGTACAGGTGACAAAGTGTGAGAGCAGTACAGGAGAAAACTCAGGGAATCACTTTAAGTCAGTATTTTCCTCCAGGAAGGATTGTACCAGAATGTGACTGGGATAAGAGCCAAATTCTTAAACAGTGGATTCAGTTTTGGCTGTTATGCAAATTGGAAAATGCTTCAAATTGTATCTTAAAACACAAAAGAGAACAATGCCAATTTTAGACCCTGAGATTTAGGAGAGAAAATGGGGTAAAGTCTACTCATGTATGAGCAACTTGTTTTGCTTTGGAAGTTGTCTAGATGAAAAGAGGTAGCTCAAGAAGGCTTCAGATTTTTCTGGTTTAAACTGTCTCCTCTACATCTCCAGCTCAATTTTCACAACTCAGAGTATTAATGCAGACTTTGAAGCTTAGTGAGCAATCTCTCTGGTGAGACATCTATGAATGCTGAAAAGGAAAGTTTATTAATATGTTGTTTACACCAGTATATGAGAAAGTGTTTTTTTAACAGGCTTATCTTTTTTTCTTTTGATGTTCTACAGTCAATTGGCTTGAACCATTCCTGAACTGCCTATTAGATCATTTTAGATCATACATAGAACACTAAAGAAGGCTGTAATCTCTGGAACTTCTAGGGAATTAAGTGTCACCTTGAAATCAGTCAGTATTTGGGCAAGAATCTGCATTATCATCCTTCTAAATAATAGTGGATTCACAATCAAATGTGTTGTTGTATTGCCTGACTTGTTTCATATCCCTGTAGGTACAAGGCCATATAAAAACCTTGGTTGAAGAGCATTTTGAGGATGAGTTGGAGCAGGTCATGAGGGATCCGATTCTTTTCGGAGATTTCAGAACAGCACTGAATGAAGAAGAGCCTCGTATTTATGAAGATATCCAAGACTATGATGTAGCAAAAGCTCTCTTTAAGGTAGAGTGCATCAGCTGGGAACTGTGCCTGAGGAATGGGCAGAAGCCTGCCTCAGACTGAAGGAAATCTGTTCTCTTCTGTGTACACATAAAATTTTATGTGCTTTGATGCCCATTTGGGGTTTGCAGTAATGAAAACTGAGGATCAGCTACAGAGTCAGCAGTGTTTTCCAATAGTTTATTTTCCCTGAGGAATGGGAAAGGAAAAATGCTGCTGAATGGGCTATTTTATTAATATTATTAGTTGTTTCATTGGTCTCCTAGTAACATTCTGTTCACCTTTCTCTGAAGGAGATTTTGGATGACTACAATGAGTTTCATATTAAAATGAGCCTGGTTCTTTTTGATGATGCTCTGGAGCACTTAATCCGTGTCCATCGCATCATCCGCATGGACCGCGGGCACGCCCTGCTCATCGGATTGGGAGGCTCAGGAAAGCAGTCCCTAACCAGACTGGCTGCCCATACAGCTGGGTGTGAGGTTAGTGACTCTGTGTCTTGGCTGTGAAAAAAGACAAGGAAAGTAATATTGTGATTGGGATTTAACTGGGGATGGGGGTGAGTCAGTCAGTCAAGACAAGATCAGGCTGGCAGCTTTTCTGTGTGGAGAGAAACCCAGGGTGAGGTGATTGCCAGGAGGTCCTGTGTGTGATCTGGGCAGGAAGCTGTCACTGCCTGAATCTGGGTTTTGGCACTGGGGAAAGAAAACAAGGATGGGTTTGGCAAAGAACAGCTAATGGTCCCTAACTACTCCTGTTGATATGTACATGTATTACAGCAGCACTCCAGTGCTGCTTGACAAGCCTTGTTGTGATTGATTCTGTATTATTTCAGAGAGGAAATGTTCCTCTCAAGGGCACTTTACTTATGAAGGCTTGGAAGGAAAGAACGAAAAAGGACGATGAACACAAAGCAATTTTGAAAATGCAAGCCTGGAGAGTTGTACAAATGTAATTTAAAAAAATGTAGTGCATAATTTTGTTGATACTTACACATTTACTGATGACTGGGGCCAAACCAAACCCCTTGATTAACTCTAATTGAAATTTTGAGTTACCATCATGTCTTGGGTCCATCTGTGTCTTCTCAGTGTATGTTTTTATCCTCAGATATTTGAGATCATCTTGAGTCGGGGATATAGAGAAAGTAATTTCCGAGATGATTTGAAAAATTTGTACCAGAAGCTGGGTATTGAGAACAAGTCAGTGGTCTTCTTGTTCACAGATGGCCATGTGGCAGAAGAGAGTTTCCTGGAACTCATCAACAACATGTTGACTTCAGGTGCCACTGACAGCCTCTCTGCTTGTGCCACATAAGCTCGACTGTACCCTTGGTACAGCTATTTCTGGTTCACCCTGTGTCCTCTGCTGCTTTAGTTAGTGACTCCTTTCAGCACTACCTGAACTGATCTTGGCCTTAATAATGGCTTTCTGGCATCTACTTACAGTCATTTATATGTGTCTGGGAAGGTTATAGGGTTCATTCATGCTGGTGATGATGCTGCAGGAGTCTCAGATTTCTTCCAAGAGTGGGGGATAACTTCAGCTGCATTTAGCCACAAACCCACCTTTTGTCCAGCTGCTTTTGAATAACAGTCACCTGAACTGCAGCAACTGTTCATATGTATATTTATGTATATATCTCCTGAAATGTAGTTTGGTATCTTCTAGAGTATGAAGCAGCTGAAAATGAGCAGCAGCTGGCACTGTGTGACCACCCTCTCTATAGAAGTTCCTGCACAGTCTGATATGAGAACGGATGTGTTAATTTTATCCCTTTCCTTGTTCTAGTTTTCCCTGTCCCTGGTCTGTCATTAGGTTGCTTATGCAGTATTTGCCACAAGATTGAGAGTACAAAAATGTGAACTGATGGTTCATAGACACTAATTAAGATTTCCTTTGCGAAGTTAAAAGTACGTTATGTTCTTGTGACATTTTGTATATGTTCTGAAGCCCAAAAAAATCCCATTAATTATTCCTCTAAATCCTAAGTATGGCCTATTTTCTATGAGGGCTATGGGGAAGAGGAGAAGCATAGAGAGATGAATTGGTTCATTCAAAACTACTCAGAATCATTTTTTCAGAACTAGGTTTAAAATTGGTTTCTCATCTGCCCTATCCCCAGCCATATGGTTTCCTCTTACTGGTTGTTCTCACTAGCGTTCTTCTGTCCTTATGTCACAGGAATGGTGCCAGCCCTTTTTGCAGATGATGAAAAGGACTCCATACTAACTCAGATTGGAGAAGAAGCTGCTAAAGCTGGCGTGAACCCAGTTAAAGAGAGTATTTGGCAATATTTTGTAAGCAAATGTGCAAGCAACCTTCACATTGTCCTGGGAATGTCCCCAGTTGGGGAGGACCTGAGAACATGGTGCAGAAATTTCCCAGGTATGAATTGTACACACTTCTTTGTCCCTTTCCTGAGAAATACAGATTTACAGGCAAGAGAAAATCTCCAGTGGACACTGAGAGATGTCTGGCAGCTAAAACTAAGCAGAGCAGGTTTCATGATTAAGGATTTGCATTGCAATTTTTTCCAGTTAATTACCATTTATCAGTGAACAATATTGATTAGCATTTATCAGATCAGTTCATTTTCCAGCTGAACAGCTAGAAATCAATTGGTCATCTTCACTGAACTGGAAACACACAGCTTTTGTCTGCAGCCTCTCTTCTGTAGTTTACAGCAGAAAGCATGGTGTTAAATCATTATGAAGCTAGGGTGGTGATAGGAGAAACATTTCTGTATCCAAAGCCAAAAAAAGGGCATGGTGAGAGGGACACCCACAGAGAGAAAAAACACCTGAGCCTGGCAGATGCTGCAGGTGGCTGAAAGGAGTTCTGGGAAACAGGAGAGACTTGTGAAAGATGGGTGCAGGTGGGAATGCTAAACCAGGCCCTGAAATATTTTATTGCACCTCTTGACTGCATCCTGTAGAATGGCAGAGCCTAAAGAATGGTGCAGTGGGGTTAGAGGGGCAAAGCTCATTATTTACTGGCAAAATGGAAGTATTGACTTTGTGGTACATTCTGTTGCTAAGAAGGAGTCAAATAAGACTAATTTGCAAATTCTTGATGTAAATAAAGTTAATTAGAGGACTGCCTGTCTGGTTAGGGGTATGTTTTACGATGGAATTTTTCAGATAACACTGTCCTTTTTTTTTAAGGTCTTGTCAACAACACTGGTATTGACTGGTTCTTGCCCTGGCCCACCCAGGCCTTGTGTGCAGTTGCACAATCCTTTTTGGGTATGTCAGATGTCAGTATTTCAAACCATTAACCTTGGCATAGCCTAAGAAATATATTCTTTCCTTTGCAGTTATTGTACATTTCACAATTTCATTTTCAATTGTGCTTGTTACCTTGAGTCTAAATGGGTAATGAAAAAAGCCAGTAAAAAAACTACTGGACGGTAGTTTCTTAATCAGATAGACTTTTAAAATTGCTAAAATTCAAGTTCCCAAATCTGCAGACAGTATGGGTGGCCTGCCAGGAGTTTCCCTTCTGACTGCTCTGGTCTTGCTTTTTGCTCCAGAAATCAGACTTTTTTTGTGCCTGGCTTAGATGTACATAAGAAAGATGGTAATAGGTGTACTCTGAAAAAAAGCCATAATCTTTGGAATTTTTTATTTCTTCTGCCCAATTTTAGGAAAAAACACACGCATCCCACCAGAGAGCTCCCAGTCAGTGATAGACCACATGGTCATGGTGCATGAATCTGTAGAGGAGTACAGCAGGAAATTTATGGAGAAACTGAGACGCCGGAATCATGTCACACCAAAAAATTACCTTGATTTTATCAATACTTATGCAAATTTGCTGGAGGAGAAAAATCAGTTCATTTTAGGTAAGGCTATGTAGATGTTTTCTCCTTTTTAATAAGTAAGTGATTTAAATATTTTAAAAGGAAAAAAGTTCTGTTGAGAATTCTACTTACTGCCCACAATATGCAAAAATTGTGTTAGCAGTGCTGTCTCAAATGCTGTGCTGGCACACAGCTGTGTGGCTGTGTTTTGACACTGACCCAAAATCCTGGCCACATGTGAATGTTCAGACTCTGTCAAACAATGGGCTGTCCTCAAATCCTTTTATGCAGGAGCATGAGCCAGAATCTCCAAAACAGACCCTCCACTGCTTGGAGAAGAGTCTGCTTAAATCTAATACCAGCTTGGCCTTGCTCAAGGTTTGACTTGCTTCCTCAAGCAGAAATTCTTATTCATACTTCAGTGTCACTGAAATATGTGAAGAGGATTAAACACAAACATTGGAATATGGAAAACAAGTTGTGGCACAGAGCCACTGTGTCAGCTCAAGTGACATTAACACCATTTTGGTTGGGATGCTTAGGAAAGGAAAATCTCTCAGTGCGCCTCCAAAGATATTTACTCTGTGAGATTGTCTGTTACTGTGTTCTTGAATATAATCAATGAATCACTGACATTTCTCTCTTTCTTTTCCCTAGCACAATGTAAACGGCTGGATGGGGGCTTAGGTAAACTGAGGGAAGCTGCTGTACAGCTGGTTGAGCTCAACACGAAACTTGCTGAGCAAAAGATTGTGCTAACAGAAAAAACAGCTGCTTGTGAGGCTTTGTTACGAGACATTAAAATAAACACAGAAATAGGTGGGTAGTTCACAACTAGTGAAGTGTCCCGCGGGCTAAGCAGGGCTCACATCATCCATGTTAGGTTGGGTTGGGAGAACCTTGCAGAGCTCCAGCTGCTTGTTGAGGTAGCCCTCTTGTTCTGTGTGCTGCTCCCATGCCATGCCTGAAGATCAGGTGCCCTGCCTTGCCCAGAATGCCATCTTTGCTCTACATTTGGCCCACAGTACTTTACACAACTCACCACTGTGTTTGCCTGCCCTACACCATTCCAAGGTGTAGGGCATAATGTGGGAAAGGCAAGAAAGGCACCTTCTAATTCAGAAATTCTGTATTGGAGGAGAAACCGAGGGAAACATGGAGGAAAAGAGAGTGTGCACACTATTGTGTGGAGCACTAACTGTTCCTAACCTGCTGATGTAACTGTAACCACAGGCAAGCTGGCAATACAAAGGTTCCGAGTTGATTGTAATTTCTAATTTTCAGTGAAGAATAATCTAGTACGTGTATTAGTATATGTTCTGTATACAATTTGAATGATCCATTTATGGTCCTGCCTTTACAATTACTAGCTGAGGAGAAGAAAAAAATGGGTGAAGAAAAAGCTGTAGAGATACAGGAACAGAATAAGATTATTGCTGTGGAGAAGGCAGAGGCTGAGGCAGCACTGGATCAAATCAAGCCTATGATGGAAGCTGCCAAACAGGAGGTTGAGAAGCTTGACAAGGCTGAAGTTACTGAACTCAGGTGACTCATTTGTATCTACAGTAGCATAAACTCTTGGAAATGCATTGAGAGACCTTTGTTTGCTGGGTCTGAGCCTCTGCTCCATCCTTCTCACCTGCCTGTGAGGGAGGGTTGAGACATTAGTTGTCTGGGTGCAGAGGTCACAACAGAATCCCCTGATTCCTAGCCCACAACTCTGCCTTAAGGCAGTTCTTCCAGGCTTTTGTTTGCTGTTTTCCCCATCTTTCTCTGGCCTTTGTCTGATGCACCAGAACCTGCTCTGATTTTTATCTGAACAGTGACTGTCCAGACCCATTCATTCCTCCTTTTTATTCTGTGTAAGTAGGAACACATGATGATTATTTTTCAGGGATTCTTTCATGGCATGAAAATGTATTTCCCTGGTGAATTTACTCCTCCCTGTGTTTTGATAATACATCTTTTATTTGAGGATCAATATAAAGGCACATTCAATCTTTGGCTCTACCTGAAATAGCTGTCCCCAAAAAAGGCTCTCCCTTCCCTGCCATACTTGTTCAGTTTCCTTTCTCTCATAGATCTCTGGACTCTTCTCCAAATGGACAGCTTCTTCACTGCCCTAAGAAAGAATATTGTGGCTCAGTGTTTTAAGCATTCCAGTGTTGAAATGCTTCAGTATTTTGTGGATCAAATTGTCTGAATACAAGAATTGGTTCTGAGCTTTTGAGTAGCTAATAATTTATTGTCTGACTTGGGTTATCTTTTTCAGTTTTTGGGTTATCTGTCGTGGCTTGTCTCACGTACAAGCTCCTGTTTTGCAGTGCCCCTCCTATCAGGAAGTACCTGTGTCTGGCATCACGTGCTTTGTCTCCTTTTTTCTCGTCCACTCTCTCTTTCGCCTCTTTTCCAGATCCTTTGCAACACCCCCGAAGCAGGTGCAGGTTGTTCTGGACTGTATTCTTATCATGAGAGGTTACAAAGAACAAAACTGGAAGAATGCCAAAGCAATGATGGCTGATCCAAATTTCCTGAAACTTCTGCTGAACACAAACTTTAGGAATATTCCATGGAGCAATGTGAAAGCTATGCGAGGTGAATTCCTGTTCTGGATACTTGCAATGAATATGGGGTCTTGTTAATGTGATCAGCCATGTCGGGGACAATCCTTCCAGGGTCATTTGGGAGGGTGGCATTCACTTTGTGCCAAGATGTCCTTGGTGTCCTTGCAGTGTCCACAATGTTGCAGATGTTGCACTATGGGGGTGACTGGATTTTTCAGACTTCAAAGACCTTGTGCTATGTGTTCCATCCAGTTTATTCCCTAGCTAAGGGTCTTACAGGCTCTGGTTTAAAGCAGACAAGAAACAAACAGGACAGCTGAGTAGTCCTGCTGTCTGCTTTTAGCTGTTTAGTAGAATTATGGCCTCAGCTGTATGATGGCAATTGAAATGTGGTGTTACAGAGTGGAAAGAAGATAAGCTGAGGTTTATGGGCCAAACCTTACACATGCTCTCCAAGGTGTAATCCAGACTAGTTCCATCAGGAGGGGAATTTTGGTCTTGGAGAAAAATTGCATCTGACTGCTGCAGAGAAAACAAATTATGATCCTCAGACATGGCAGAACAACTCCTGAATGCACTCCCTTCATGGAGAAAGAACCTGAAAAATCACTGGCAGTGTTGGGCTTGTGTTGTTACAGCCCAGTAGCTTCATCTTAAAGTCAGAGTCTCTTTAATATTCTGACATATGTTTCATATTGTCTGTCATGGCATTGGCTGATATTGCTGGTAGGGAAAGCTATTTCTTTGAAGGTTTTTGCACAGTTACTCAACTCACTTGCAATATTTTTGTGTTTGCCAATTTAGCTCTGTTAAAGAATCTTAATATTACCTTTGATGAAATGGAAGTTATTAGCAGAGCAGGACTGGGAATGTTAAAGTTTGCTGAAGCAGTGGTGACCTACTGTGATGTAGTTAAAACAGTCAAGCCAAAGGAAGAAAAGGTAAAATGTGTTCAAATCAAACTCAGAGAAGGTCGAAGCATGATCCTGATAGAAAAGATAATACTTGACCATTTCATAGCCAGCCCGCTTTTCCTATTGAAGTGCTTAAGGAGTGGTGTTTAGGAGAGCTATTGCAGTAGCAGTGAGGCAGGTTCTCAGTCATAAATCACTCTATTTGTTGTGTCAGGGTGCTGGGATGTGGGTTGCCATCCATGCCAGTGCTTGAGGGATGAGGGAGGAACATGCTCAGTTGGAATTTTGTAATTTAACATGCTTGGAAAAACACAGTTTAGAGCTGTCTGCTAAAAACAAACTTAAAAACCTATGGCATTTGGACAGAGCAGAGGTCAGTAGCACACAAAATCCTTGTTCCTGAAGCACAAACCTTTTCATTGGCTTTTTTTAGGATGACTGGGAAGTCAGCTGTGTTACCAAAGGAATTCTAATGTCCAACAGATGACGCTGGGAAACTTTTGTCAAGAAAAGGCTGTTATATACAATTGACTACAGAGAAAGTGTATTCACTAGATGATGTGTCTGGCTATTTTTGGAACCTTAATATTGCTGTTATTAAGCAGACAAATCTCTCCTTTTGTCAGGGCATGAGAGTCCTGCAGACCTCGAATGTCTCCATGCTTTAATATTCCTTGTGGGTACAACACTCTGGGAGATTTCTCTGCTTTGGAGCTGCAGTGTCAGACCATGATGTGTGTTTGGGATGGGGAGAGGAGGGTGACAAACTGTCTGTTATTTTGGCTTACACTGTTTATTATCAGCACACTTTGAAATATATGGTATAACCAAAAGAAACATGAGAACTTAAGACTCCTCTCCAAAATCCTTCAGTCCTCTGACACTCTTATGTTTCCTTCAAAATGTACTTTAGGTAGCCAGGCTAGAACGGCACTATGAATTAAGTAGGCGGGAACTGGCGAAGATACAGGCAGAGTTGACTGCCATTCAGGAAGAGCTTAGAGCTTTGGGAGAAAAATATGAACAGGCAATAAGAGAGAACCAAAAGTTACAAGAAGAAGCAGAGATAATGCAGAGAAGATTAGCGGCTGCTGACAAGCTCATCGCTGGCTTGAAATCTGAGAATGAGAGGTAAGTCTAGATTCAAAGAGGATCATTTTTGATATCAGACATTCATGTGTCAGGGATAAAATCTGTCCTTTGTTCCTGAGAAGAGCTATTGTCTGTTCTGAGCTAATATCCATTAGCTCTTGGAAAGTAATTCAGATTAAAAGGAAGAAAGTTCAGATAACTCAGTGTCTCTGGCCAGCATAATAGTGAGAGAAAACTGATTCTAAGTTTGGGGGTCTGTCTCAACCTGTATCTAAAGTAGCAAGAAATTCTGCATGTGAACTCCATCTTCCTGGTACAGACTGACCCATGTAATTCTATCAGGTGGACAGAGGAATTCAAGGAATTAGAAATACGTCAAGTGAAGTTGCTTGGGGATTGTCTACTCGCTGCTGCCTTTCTGAGCTATGTGGGAGCCTTCAGCTGGGACTTCCGTCGTGAAATGCTCTATCAGGTGTGGAAAGAAGATATTTTCTCACGAGAAATTCCTGCCAGTGATCCATTTAAGTTAGAGACCCTCCTGACTGATGAGGTGGAGATTAGCAGGTACGTCCAGTCAGGAAACCCAGGAACTACTGAATGTGACATTATAAAATGGGAGTCTGGAGCTGAATCTGCAGCACAGAATTGGCATTGTGGGTGGAGGTGCACAGCCATACCAGAGAGAGATGACTTTACTTTCATGTCAAGAGAAGGAGACAAATTGTTTTCCTTCCGATTAACAGGGGCCATCTCTTGTAACAAACTGTTGTATTTAATGCTCCAGGGACATTCACTGAACTTAGACACATGTAATACCATTTCTAGGAAAGTTTTAGGAGTCCTTTTTAAATACATTTCCATAACCCAACAGGTGTCTTTTCATTGACTTCAATGGGTTTGGGATTAAACCCCTGCCCAAGTAGCCCAATATCAACTACCACAGGATTATTCACCTAAGACAACAGTCAGTACTTTGAGCAGTGTAGTTACAATGAGTCAATGAGTCTGTCTGAGCTGTGACACTCTTCCCATAATCACTTACACTGTCTGTGTGTCCTTGTGTGTGTAATAGTGTGCTCAGTGAATTGCATCATTTTGCTGACAAATGAAATGTGCTGTTCTCTCGTCGAGTTTTCATCCCGGGCTGGTCTTTGATCCATTCTGTTCCCAGATGGGTTTCCCAAGGATTGCCTCCAGATGAGCTCTCTGTCCAGAATGGCATCCTGACCACATATTCAAGTCGCTTCCCACTCTGCATTGACCCACAGCAACAGGCTTTACATTGGATTAAGAAGAAAGAAGAAAAGAATGATCTGAGGGTAAAGACAGAAGATTGCTTTACCTTGTTACTGGTTGTTTTCAAAGCTGCATGAATATCTGTCACCTTGAATAGGGAACCAGTCATGTATCATAGAATCATTGAATGGTTTGGATTGGAGAGGACCTTCTCGTTCCACCTCCTGCCATGAGCAGGGACACCTTCCACTATCCCAGGCTGCTGCAAGCCCTGTCCAGCCTGGCCTTGGACACTGCCAAGGATGGCAGCTACAGCTTCTGTGGGAGCCTGTGCCAGGGCCTCACCACCCTCACAGGGATGGATTCCTTCCTAATACCTAATTTAACCCTGTCCTCTTTCAGTTAGAAGCCATTCCCCCTTGTCCTATTGCTAAATGTGCTTGTCAAAAGTCCCTCTCCAGCTCTCTTGGAGCCCCTCTAGGCGTTGGAAGGTGCTAGAAAGTCTCCCTGGAGCATTCTCTTCTCCAGGATGAACAACCCCAGCTCTCTGATGTCTGCATATGCAGAAAGAGTTTAACAAAACGGCTAGTGTAGGTTGTGATTTCTCTCAGCTCCAGGATGGAACTACCATGTAGGACAATAAACACAGTCAGAGGCAGAGTTAGAACTTTAAAGGGTAGTTTTCCAAATGGAAATTATTCTCAGCTAATCAGAATAAAAAGCACCTTTACTGTTTTGTACAAGTGCAGCTTATATCATCTCTGAGAGAAGATAGAAAACAGCAAAGAACCAACTTCATTAGTGTTGGCAGCTATTGCAAAATAATGATGTTCATCAAATTGAATATCAGTTCTCCTTTCATATCTTCCTATTTTTCTCTTGCAGATGGCTTCCTTTAATGACCCAGATTTCCTTAAACAACTAGAATTGGCCATAAAGTATGGAACCCCTTTTCTGCTGTATGGTGTTGATGAATACATCGATCCTGTGATAGACAATGTCTTAGAGAAGAATGTCAAAGTTGCACAGGGGCGATCATTCATTGTCCTGGGGGACAAAGAAGTTGATTATGACTTTAATTTTAAATTGTACCTGAACACTAAATTAGCAAACCCAAAGTATTCTCCCTCTGTGTTTGGCAGAGCTATAGTTATCAATTACACAGGTAAGCTCAAGTTTTTATTTAATAACAAAGTAGTGATTATGCTGTTGTGCAAAATTTGGGCCTGGGTCATTGTCTGAAATGTCAATGAAACTAAAAAATTCCTACTCTCCCTTACACTTAGCATCTGATTTAATAGAAACTCCTACTCACTTCTTTCTTCTAATCTGCAACTGAGCTAAATATCTCTTCCTGCACTGGTCAGGTGACGATGCTTTGGTAGAATTAAGATACAGAATCATTAACCAAGTCACTCTGTGGAATTGCTGTACTTCTATGAGAGGCTTGAAATTAAATAAATTGCACAAAAACTGTCCTCTGCTGACAAAACTGTGCTCTGTCCATGTTGTAGTTACCCTCAAGGGCCTGGAGGATCAGCTGCTCAGTGTCATTACGGGTTTTGAAAGGAGGGAATTGGAGGAACAGAGAGAACGTCTCATCCAGGAGACAAGTGAAAACAAAAACCTGCTAAAAGATCTGGAAGACACTCTCCTTCATGGACTGTCAACTTCCACAGGAAACATGTTGGACAATGTGGAATTGGTGCAAACCCTGGAAGACACAAAATTCAAAGCTACTGAGGTACCAGCTCTGGGCTTTTTGGAAGGGAATCTATGAATGAGAATGTAGTCTTTAATTTTCGTTGTGCTTCATCTTTCACCCCTGGAGCTTGCAAATAGTTTGGAAGGAAATGGAGAGTTTTCTCATGAATGTGTTGCATCTTTCAGTGTTGGGCCCTATTTTATTGATCAGAGAACCAAATCCTATCTTCAGGGACATCCTTAACAGGACCAAAGTAATGTTTGTTTGCAATTCTAAAGCAAAAGAATCCATCCTTGGCATTTTCAGGCCATAGCTGGGCAAAGCCACACTGGACCTGATCTAGTGGTGGTGATAACCAAACTTTGAGAAGAGAGTTGAACTAAAGATCCCCAGAGGGTCTTTCTCACTCTATTTCTCTGATTTTGTGTAAATCTTTGCCTTTACTTTTCATAAATATACAGAGTGGCATTAATTTTATCTAACTTTTAATTTTTATAATTTGTACAACTTCTTTTGAGTTGTCTGCCCAGATTCCCTCCATAGTCAGAGAGAGAGGCAGGCACTGGGAAGCTCTGGTTATTGTGGTATAATAGATCCACTCTGGATCACACAGTGATCACAGCTGTATGAAATCCCTGTCTGCCCAGGTAATTGAGAAACTGAAGTTGGCTGCGACGACAGCAGCAGATATCGACCTTCTCCGAGATGGCTACAGACCAGCTGCCAAGAGAGGAGCCATTCTCTTCTCTGTGTTGGCTGAAATGTCACTTGTCAACATCATGTACCAGTTCTCACTGGTCTCCTTCTTGGAGGTTTTTGGATTCTCTCTTCGGAAATCCATGCCCAATCCTGTCCTTCCAAAGAGGTTACAAAACATCATGGATACTCTGACTTTTAACACCTACAACTATGGCTGCACAGGTTAGTGCCATTCAACCACAGGCTGAGGCTGTGTTGTGCAAAAAAAGGTGAAGCCCTGACTTGAGTTGGTTCATGTTAAAGATGCAAGTTACCAAGCAGGGAATTCAGTGATGTTCATGTCTCAGCACTGCTCCTGGTTCACACTTTACTCCCTGCTATGTCTTTCAGAAGGAACTATGCACATTAACCATGTAACTCCTGCAGAAATGCTTTTTTTAACGAAAATGATAAAGGCAGGCATGGAGCTCACAGGGGCCATATTGACTTTTCAAGCCTGATTCAAAGCCCCAGCTTTGATTCCCCTCATCATAGAATCATAGCATTTTTCAGGCTGGAAAAGACCTTTGAGATAATCAATTCCAGCTGTCAACCAAATGATCTTTGTTGGGGTGACCAGATCAAAGAAGCACAGAATGGTTTGGGTTGGAAGGGACCTTGGGAATCATCTCGTTCCAGTCCCCTGCCATGGGCAAGGGGCTGCCATTCACTCTATCAGGTTGCTCAGGGCCCCATCCAAAATGGCCTTGAACACTTCCAGGGGTGGAGCATCCCATCAACAACCCCACAAGAGATGCAGGATGTGGATTGAAAGATTGCTCCAGTTCCACAAGCTTTAGCAACTCATTTTTGAAAATGCTGTCCTTTTAACATAGGCTTGTTCGAGAAGCACAAGTTACTATTCTCTTTTAATATGACTGTCAAGATAGAACAAGCTGAAGGCCGAGTTCCACAAGAAGAATTTGAGTTCTTTTTGAAAGGTAAAGTGAATATTTATATGTATATGTGGAGCTCTATGTAGCAATAGCTAAAAGATATTTTTGAAGACTGGATATGATTTACTGTGAGCCAGCACCTTCAGAAAGTGAGCTCTCCCAGGGAGGAGAGCTGCGCTGTGTTGGCTCCCACAAACAGGGCATCCTGCTAGTTCTATTTCACATTAGCTAATTGTTAGGATGCTACCTGAGAAAGTAATCTGTAGTTATTTTCTGACTATGTTGTAGTTACTTTCAGACTGTGTATACCTAATTTTAGAAATGTTTGCACAGATAAAACTCGGGCTTTTGCAAGCACTTGTAAAATGCCACGTTTTCTTCAGCAGACCAGTCTAATCTTACAGTGCTTCCAGAAACAAATTTCCACTTGGTTCCTCTGTGCAGAGGGGCTGTGTGTGTGGTCATGCACTGGAGAATTTCTGCCATGGACACTGACTCTGGTTTCTGAATGTGCCTAGGCAATATTTCCCTGGAGAAGAGTGCCCGAAGGAAACCTTTCGCTTGGCTTCCAGATCAAGGCTGGGAAGACCTAATGCGCTTGTCTGAACTATTTCCTGAGCAATTTGAATCTCTTCCAGATGATGTGGAAGATAATCCAGATGTATGGAAAAATGTACGTGCCTTTTTGCAATCCTGTTTTGTCTCCTAGTTTTTCTTCTGGTATTAAATGTTCAAGTGTGATGCAATGTGTCACAGTACTCCACAGGAGGGATGTCACTGTGGGCTTCTCCCTCAAGCCCTTGCTTTGCTTCTTGACATCAGTTAGTGATTGGCTTATTTGCAGAAGAAATGAGGGTTATATTATTTAAAAAACAAACAAAAAAAATCTTCCCTGGTATACTGTAGAATTTTTATTTGTCAGTCAAATGCCTTAGAGCAGTTATCCGCCCTGTTGAAGTCAGCGGAATTTTTTCTGTTCCTTTTGACAGTCAACATTTCACTGGTATTTTTGTGCTGCTTAATTGTGCTTTGATCTTTTTGTGGCAATTAATTCTATAGACTATTGGCAAGCACAGATTTCCTTTGTTCCTCTTTTAGTTTCATTCCATGTCTTCTTGCTTTATAGGAAGTATTCCTGTAAGCAATCTGTTAATACTTTTTTACTTGGGATGCTATTTTCTGTATCTTAAGAAAATTAGTTGACATAAAATGAAAGTACAAATGCATTTCTGGACTTGAATACTTTATACTGAAAACGCTGGATTTTTTACATTGACCAGAACTTTTTATATTTACTTGTAGCAGATTGACTTTCTTTGTTTTCCTTGTGTCTCTTGGCCCCTCATTCATCAAATTGGTTTTCCTGGGTATTTCCCTGACAGAGCCATTGGATTCATTTGCATTGTCTGCTGTCTTTTCTTGCCAGTGGTTCGACACAGATGCTCTGGAGGAGATCCCATTGCCCATGCATTATGAGGGCAATATCACAGACTTTCAGAAGCTCCTCCTTCTGCGGTGTTTCCGGGTGGACCGGATGTACCGGGCAGTGATGGACTATGTGACAGTGACAATGGGCGAGATGTAAGTCACTCTCAAGTGCCAATCCCACCACTCACACACTGGAGCTGTCATCAGCTATGCCAATGGGTTTGTAGTGTCAGGAGTTGTGACTAAATCATTTCCACCTGCAGTCCGTGGTGAGCTTTGCCCTTTGTGTACAAGGCTCTGTTCACACATGGCACCTGCTCTGTGCAAATCACCCAAATTATTTGGCTTCTCCCCCTGCCAGGTATGTGCAGCCCCCCGTGATCAGCTTCGATGACATCCTGCTGCAGAGCACCCCAATGTCACCTGTGGTTTTTATCCTGAGTCCTGGCTGTGATCCCGTCACTGACCTCATAAAACTGGCTGAGAGAACAGAGTTTGAAGTGGATAGACTCAAGTTCCTGGCCATGGGACAAGGCCAAGAATTGGTAACTTGGATGGGAGGGTGAGGATGTGCTCTGTGCAGCAAGTGAGTGTGAATTGCAAGCCACGCTCCTAATGCTCTGGGACTGATCAAATTTCCTCTCCAAAGGTCTGCTCCATTTTAAAAGGAGTTACTTCGTGGTTCTGACATAGATTTGTCAGTCTGGGAATAACATTTTCCTGAACATGAAAGGGGCCATTTAACTGACTGGCTGCTGTTCTGGTTTGGGTGAGGGTAGAATCAGAATCAGCTTGTGGCTGTTAAAGGCAGTTGAGCTGAGAAAATGTGTTACATGAGGTGGTTGGAAGTTACAGTGTTTGTTACAGAAAAGTTCTGTTGCTATTCCTGCCTTTCCTGTGACTTTCCTTTTTGTTATGGACACTAAGGCAGGATGTCCAAAGCTTAACAGCTGATTGAATTTGCTGTGATTTCAGTGAGTGTGAGAACTCCTATGAGGCTCATTTAGACCACCACTTTCCTAGCAGGAAAACCCACTCCTCGAGCCCATCAGAGGCTGTTTCTTCCCAGGGTAAAGGCAGAGTTACTCACAGAAGGTTCTCCCCCTCTCCTCAGATCGCTTTGCAGTTGCTGGAGCAAGCAGTGGTTCGTGGAGAGTGGCTCATGTTGCAGAACTGTCACCTTCTGGTGAAGTGGCTCGTCCATCTGGAAAAGGCCCTGGAGAAAATCACAGAGCCTCACGAAGACTTTCGCCTCTGGCTGACGACTGACCCAACGAAAGGTTTCCCAATTGGAATCCTGCAGAGGTCCTTAAAGGTGGGGAAGCCCCAGCCAGGAGGGCATGTCCTGGCAGAGGTGCTCAGCAGAACAGGCTGGCTCTGAGGGGAGCCTGACCTGAGTGCAGCACACCCACACACACACAAAAGACTCACTTTTTGTCTTTATAAGCCTAATCCTTTTTTCATCTTCCTGTTTATCTTACTGGGATGTTTCCTTTGGGTGAAAACTGTTCAGCAGTGATTTCAAAGCAGAGGTTTATGAGTAAACCTGGAAATAGGACAGATGCTCTTTACAACATTTAAATGCTGCCACAAATAAGGAGTATCTGGAGACAGAAACAGCCCTGCCAGCCCTGATGCTGCAGTGCAGAACCAAGGCCTGTGTGGGCCTGGCAGTGCCAGGAGCAGACATTGGAATAGGATAATGGTTTCCAGCTGCTACTTCAGACTGCAGCATTTATCACTAAAGGCTGAGCTGATTATTTTGAAGGCGCAAGCCGTGATTCTGCCCTAATGTTCTTTTCTGTGGCTGCTTGACTGCTGTTGTGGTGACCTGTCCTGTAAACATAATTATTTCATTTCACAGATTGGAAAGCAATGGCTCAGTGTCAGTGTCAGCTCTGGGCCATTCTCCCACTCATCCTGCAGTGGGAAGGAAACTGGAGCAGATCTTTAAGGCTGCAGATCCACATTTCGTGGCTCTTGCCAGAAGCAGTGAGAACGGAGGTTTTAAAAGCCTTTGAAAAAGCTGCCAGGAAGCAGCTCTGGCAGTCTGATCACAGTAAAGCCCATTGAAGACTGTTAAACCATCTTACTGTGGGGATATAGGGCACACTAAAGTGTTAAAGTACTGGTATTTCAGTAGATTAGTTCTTCAAGTATGAGAATTATTAATGTCTTGCCAATAGCCTGACTAATTCTAAAATAATATCAAGTTCTCTTTGCACAGGTGTGTTTACCTTGATAAACTTGAAGGGTCTGTTTCATGTCTTTACTTAAGAAAAATACCCATATTTGATAGGCATTTGGAAAACTATTTAAAATGTCAAGCTTGCATTGTATAGCTTACTTAATGTGATATATTTGCAACTTATTTTCCTCAAGTTATCCAATAAATGATGGCTTCCCTAATTATTTTTATAGGTTGTTACAGAACCACCTAATGGTCTGAAACTGAATATGAGAGCCACCTACTTCAGAATTCCCCACGAAGCCTTAGAGCAGTGCCCACATCCTGCCTTTAAATCCTTAGTCTATGTCTTGGCATTTTTCCATGCTGTGGTTCAAGAGAGAAGGAAGTTTGGGAAGGTTGGCTGGAATGTACCATACGATTTTAATGAATCTGATTTCCAGGTAAGAAAACAATTGCAATTGCTCTTATATTCTCGAGTAGTTCAGATTACTTTTGAAAACATAGAATTTATCCAGCTTTAACCTTTCTCATAATTAGATTTTGCTTAATATTTTTTTCTGCTTCTGTGGAGTCATGTAGACTCCTGATCTTCTATAATGTCAATTTGGGATGCTAAAAATTAGATTCCCAATCCTTCATCTTTATATCTCCTCTCTCGTGGGTTTCTTGTCTTAAGAGGATTTATACTTAACTTTTAAATTATTCCAGAAAGAAGTAATTGTTAGTTTCCAAATAAGAAGTACATTAAATAAAAAATTAAAAAAAAAAGAAACATTACATTAAATAAAAGCTATGAATATGTATATCTGATGTATTAATCTTCTTATCTCACACGTTCCAACAAATTCATTAGGTGTGCATGGAAATCCTTAACACATACTTGACAAAAGCTTTCGAACAAAAGGATGATCAAATCCCTTGGAGCAGTCTCAAATATCTTATTGGGGAGGTGAGTGCTACAATGCCACAAAAATTCATAAAAATTAAGTTTCCTTTCTGCATGGGCTGCATCAAGTAAAGCTGGGAATCATTTCTGGGCAGGTTTGAAACTCCAGTGTAGCCCTGAGCAAGGGCCTTAGTCTCAGTCTCAGGGAATTAGGGCCACTGTGTACAATTGCACATCAGGGAGTGAAGGTGCTTAATTAATTCTGGGAGAGCCCTTGGGACCCTGTGCTGAAAGAGCACAGTGCTGTTGGCACAGAGGGTGTCACTGGAGGTGTGCCAATGGCTGTGCTCAGAGCTGCACTGCACTGGCACCTGCTGCAATGTGAAATCCTGCAGGAAACTGTCACTTTGCAGCCCTTACTCCCAGCTGAGCCTGAGCTGGTGCCTCAGGGAGGTACCACTGCTCACAAATCACCCACGTGGGTGCTGAGGAGTGCCCAGAGCAGCTCTCTCCAGACCAAGGCCAAATAATTCCTGTCTGTCCCCTGAGAGGGGGCTGGAGGTGTCTTTGGGATCCATAAGGGAGAGTGTTACACCACAGAGAGCATTTTTGACCTTTCAGTGATTTTTAAACTGTGTTTTCTGCTCCAAAGGCCAGTGCTCTAACACTGATGTCACTGATTTCTAGGTCATGTACGGTGGGCGTGCAATCGACAGCTTTGACCGGCGCATCCTGACTGTCTACATGGATGAGTACCTTGGGGATTTCCTGTTTGACACATTCCAAGTGTTTCATTTTTATAAAAGTGACACAGTTGATTATAAAATTCCAGCAGCGAAGGGAAGAGATGACTTTATTGGTAAGAAATGCTTTTCCTGACACATACATTAGCATTAAAAAAAAAAAAAATCTCCTTCCAGTATACATTGTCTCCATACATCGCTGCTGGATGTGAGAAGTTGAACAGAGCACCAGGCACTGCTGGTGTAGGGATCGCAGTGTTATAATCCTCTGCTTTACAGGAATGTGAGCTTTGGAATGTGAGCTTATCACTGAACTCCTCAGGTCTTAAAAAAAAACAAACCAAAAATTCAACTCAAACCACAAAACCTCAGTAAAGCAGCATGTTAATTTTGTTAAGTGATATATAATATTTCTGTGGGGGACTCTGTGTGTGTGTGTTTAAAACTGTTTATTTGATCTGTGCATTGCTCCAACACCAGCTTTAGCATTTGATTTTTTTATTCAAGCAGAGCAATAGCAGAATTGAGGTGTTTGGGGTTAATAGAGCCCATGTGGTTCTTTTCCAGAGGCCATAGAAGCTCTGCCACTTTCCAACACCCCCGAGGTGCTGGGCCTTCACGCCAACGCCGAGATTGGGTACTACACACACGCGGTGAGGGACATCTGGGCTCACCTGCTCGAGCTGCAGCCCCAAACTGGTGCGTGCCCTGTCTGAACTGGGGGTGTAAACAGGAAATCTCAAGGTGGTGAGTGCTGAGCCCTGGGCTGTGACAGCAGTCTGTGTGTGTGGAGTGATGCTGGGGCTGTGTCCTGGCCCTGGGGAGCAGAGGGAGCGGCACAGCAGGAGCAGAGCTGCTGCAGGGCTCAGCCCTGGCAGGCTGGGAACATCTCAACACGTGCCCAAGTGGCACAGCTGGAGACATGCAGGGCATCTTGTGGGCAAATATCAGAGCAGCAGAAGGTGGGAGACTGAATAGAAAAGGTGGCTCAGCTCTCAACCTTCTCTCAGAAGATGTAGTATAAATTTAGTCTCACTAAAACTTTTTGGTTTCAGGTGAAACTGGTGCAGGAATTAGTAGAGATGAATATATTGCGAATGTTGCCAAGGATATAGAAAACAAATTACCTCAAGTGTTTGATCTTGACCACATACGTAAAAGTTATGGAGTAGACATCTCCCCTACAACTGTGGTGCTGTTGCAGGAACTGGAACGTTTTAATAAGCTCATCGTTCGAATGGGAAAGTCATTGGCTGAGCTACAACGTGTAAGTAAAATCACAGCAACTTGATGGGACTGGATGGGACTGGCTGGGCTTTGCCTGCCCCAGGCTGGCACTTGGAACTCTTACCATCTTTGCAGGCCTTGGCTGGGGAGGTTGGAATGAGCAGTGAACTGGATGATGTGGCTCAGGCTCTCTTCAATGGGCAGATTCCTGGGATCTGGCGGCGGCTGGCTCCTGACACACTCAAAACACTTGGAAATTGGATTATTTTCTTTAGAGATCGATACGACCAGTACACCAGCTGGGTAAGCAAGTGCCTCCAGAAAGCTTTTTGTTTTGTTAACCTGTAGGATATGCTGTAAACGCTTTAGGGAAGTTCTTGAGCTATGCCATCATTGCACAGCTGTGGATGCCAGGCAGACACCCCTGGCTCCTCTCCAAGAGCAGTGGCCTCTGGGCTGAGTACCAGTGCTGCCCATCACCATCTGTGGTTGCAGATTAACGAGGGCGAGCCCGAGGTGATGTGGCTGTCAGGCCTGCACATTCCCGAGTCCTACCTGACGGCTCTAGTTCAAGCCACCTGCAGGAAAAACAAGTGGCCCCTGGATCACTCCACCCTCTACACAGAGGTAACCAAGTTCAGGACAGCAGAAGACATCATTGAGGAGTCCACACAGGGTAGGTGTTTTTACAATTATTTGGCAAAAATAATGAAGTGAAGTGGTGAGAGAATGAAATGGCTTGGCACGCTGAATTACTTTGGTTAAACTTTGGCAGACGTTTGCCCTGGGATTGCATTTCACACTCCTCATGGTTTCCAGGTGGGAAGTGGCTGTGTTCTGGTCCCTGCAGAGCCCCTGTGTGCAAGGAGCACAACTTCCTCCTGAGCTCTTCGCACTCACAGGCAGGGAGTGGAACTTACACCTCCCCCGTGCCTGCTCCCTGTTTATATCTATACATAGAGATACATACACACACACATATGTATCTGTATGTTTGTGTGTGTGTGTGTATATATGTATATATATGTGTATATATGTATAGATAAATATGTGTGTGTATATATACCTGTCTATATGTGTATATATGTGTATATATGTATAGATATATATGTGTGTGTAAATATACCTGTCTATATGTATATATATGTGTATAGATGTGCATATAGATGTATATCGGTATATAGGTGTGCGTGTATATATATGTGTATATATGTATATATGTATATATTTGTATACATATATGTATATAAATAGAAACAAAAATATTTTATCTATAAAAATTATATTTATAGATTTATGTAAAATATAATATATAATATATAAATATATATAAAATATATAAATTATATATTTTATACATGTATTATATTTCTATGTTATATATGTATATAAATGTGTATATATATGTGTGTACATATATATGTATATAAATGTATGTATATAAATGTATATATGTGTATAAATATATAGGTATAAATATCTGTATATATATGCATATCTGTAAGTATATATATGCATTTATATATGTGCATATATGTGTATATATGTTTATATATGTATATATGTATATATATGGATATAGGCATATATATGTATATATTTGTATACATATATGTATATAAATAAAAATAAAAATATATTTTTATATATTTATAGAAATTATATTTATACATGGATTTCTATAAAATATAATATACTATATAATAATATATGAATATATATGAAATATATAAATTATATATATTATATATGTATTATATTTCTATATTACATATGTGTATATAAATGTATATATGTATATAAATGTGTATATAAATGTATGTATGCATATGTAGATATGTGTACAAATATATATGTATATGTACATATAAGCATATATGTAAGTATATATATGCACTTATGTATATGCATACATATGTATTTATGTACATATGTGCAAACAGATGTATAGATGTATATACGGATATATATGGATATATGCATATATATGTATATATTTGTGTACATATATGTATGTAAATATAGATAAAAACATATATATATATTTATATATAAAAATCATATTTATCTATGGATTTATATAAAATAAAATATAATATATATAATATATAAATATATATAAAATATACAAATTATATATTTTATATAGGTATTATATTTCTATATTATATACGTGTATATAAATGTATATATATGTACATATATGTGTATATAAATGTATGTATATGTATATATGTGTACAAATATATATGTCTAAATATATGTATATATATGCATATATATATATTTATATATATGCATATTAGTGTATATATATTTGTATACATATATGTATATAAATGTAAATAAAAAATATTTTTATATATATTTATTTATATAAATTATATTTATATATTGATTTATATCAACTATACTATATAGTACATAAATATATATTAAAATGTATACATATTTTTTATATTTCTATATGTGTATAAATGTATAAATATATGTGTATATATGTGTATACATATATATATGTATAAATATATGTATATATATGCATATATGTAAGTGTATATGTATGTCTTTTTATATAGGTGTATATATGGATATATTTGTATACATATATGTATAGAAATATAAATAAAAGTATATTGATATATATTCATATAAATTATATTTATATATAGATTTATATAAAATATAATAAACTATATATTATATTAAATATATAAACGATTTAAATTATATATTTTATATATGTATTATATTTCTATATTATATATGTGTTTATAAATGTATAAACATATGTATATATATGTGTACATATATGTGTACAAATATAGATAAAACATATTTATATATTTATATATATTTATATATAAAATTATATTTATAGATGTATATGTTACATATAATATATGTAATATATATACTATACTATACTATAATATACAATATAAATTATATAAATATACATAAAATTAATTATATATTTTATATATGTATATTTCTATATATGTGTATATAAATATATATAAATGTATATATATGTGTGAACATATATGTGTATATTAATGTATGTTTACGTATATATGTGTATAAATATATATGTAGAAATATATGTATATATGTAAGGATATGTATGTTTTTATATATGCATGTGTATATATGCATATATATGCATATATTTGTATACATATATGTATATAAATATAAATTAAAAAATATAAAAATTATATTTATATATAGATTTATAAAAATAAAATATATATGTAAATTTATATAAAATATAAAATTTATATATTTTATATATGTATTATATTTCTATATTATATGTGTATATACATGCACATATATGTGTATATTAATGTATATATGTGGATATATATGTATAAATATATGTATATATACATATGCATATATGTAAGTAAATATATGTATTTTTATATATACATATATGTGTATTTATGTATATATGGGCATATATATATATATGGGTATATGCATATATATGTATATATTTGTGTACATATATATAAAAATATAGATTAAAACATTTATATATATTTATATATAAAAATTATATTTATCTATAGATTTATATAAAATATAGTCTATAAAACATATTAAAAATGTATAATTTTTATCTTATTTTTTTGTTATATTTGTCTATTATATATGTGTATATAAATGTATACATATGTGTATATAAAGATGTATACATATGTGTATATATAGTGTATGTTTATATGTATATATGTAGCTATATTTAGATATATGTGTAAATATATGTACCTCTGTATATATCTGTATATATTTGTGTATATATGTCTATATATATGTATATGTTTATATATGTGTATATATGTGTTTGTATATATTCGTATATATATTTGTGTAGCTATGTGTATATTTGTATATATATTTATATATGTATTTATGAATATATATGTGTGTATGTACATACATGTATATGTGTGTATATGTGTTTATATATATATATGTGTGTGTGTGTGTAAAGACGCACTGATTTCTTTATGCCTAGACCCTGACCAATCCCAGCAGCTTCATAGAGATCTATTTACACCACAATTAATACACTGAATTGTGCTTAAGCAGAAAGTACCTACAAATGTATCTCATCTATTGTGTAAATCTCTCTTTATGAGCTCTCTGTGACTGCACTGCTCTAATAACTAAATGTAATGCGCTGGGTCCGGGGGCAGCTCAGCACGGCTCTGAGTACCAGTCCTGACTGGGAACAGAGGAGGAAAAAGTCTCATTGTCTTTATTAAATCCAAGTGCTGTACTTGGTTTTTGTACCAAAACAACTGTCCCAACCCTGGGCCTGCTCTCTGTGGCCCCATGATCAGGCCCAGGGGAGTTACAAAGCTCTCTGTGACTTGGGCAATTGGTGGGCAGCAAATTGGATTTATTCCTACGACTGTTTATCATGTGTAGCGCAACTGAGACAATTTAATTTGATTTCCTAATACAGCTGGATGATAAAAACAAAGCCCTCAGAAAACCACACCCTGTGCAGCTGCAGTTTGAAACGCAGTGTATTGATGATGACTGTAGTGCCCAGAGCAGGGATTGCAGAACAGTAATCTTAAACAGATCTTTTCTAATAGCTCGATTTACCCACATGTTGCATTTTCTGCCTTCCCAGGCTGCTTTGTTTCTGGTCTGTTCCTGGAAGGAGCAGACTGGGACATAGAGCAGGGCTGCCTCATCCCAAGCAAGCCGCGTGTCCCCGTGGTGGAGCTGCCCATCCTGAGGATCATCCCCACGGAAGCACACAGACTCAGGCTCCAGGTATGGCTCTGTGATTACCTTCTGCTGTCACCTCTCCCCAGCTGGCAGGCCCTGCCCTCTCCCCCCAGCAGCTGGGTTTTATCATTACCATTCCCATATGAAGCACCTGGTTTAACACTTCTCCTTACACTATCTATCATTACAGTTTTTCTGTTCTAAGGGGGTTGATGGCATTTCTTGCTTCTTTTCCCTTCAGGCACTCTGGGACAGGGATATTGTGACACCTTTACACTGCCCCAACTCTTTCAATTATTTTCCAGCCCCAGTTAAAGACATAAAGGACATTTACATTTTCTGGGTATTAGATATTTAAGACCTCTATGAAAAACCTAAATTTCTAAAGACAGTCCTCTCCCCTCGAGGCCCTTGTTTCCAGTTCCACGTGGTAGCTCAGGCACTACTCAGTGTCTGTGTTGCCTCTGCGCTTTCAGAACACGCTCCGGACCCCGGTGTACACAACCTCCATGCGCCGCAACGCCATGGGCTTTGGCCTTGTGTTTGAAGCTGACCTTTACACTACAAAGCACATTTCCCACTGGGTCCTCCAAGGCGTTTGTCTCACCCTGAACTCTGACTGACAGTCAGAAATAAGGCACTATGTTCTTCCCCAGAATCCAACCCTTCAGTGATGCAGGGAAAAAACCCTCAATGCCAGTAGACTTAGCACCCTGGGGGGGGGTGGAGGGGGGGGCATGTTCACTTAGGCACCCCTAACTCTAGTTAATATTAGCTTGGTTGTATCATCCTCCCAATAAACATGTTTGAAGAATAGAGTGTCTTTTGTAATTTGTGTTTCCTTTTGGAAAGGCTCCAAGCTGGTCTGTGGATGCAAAGATGGAGTAAGTTGGTCTCGCACACACAAAGACTAAAGTTTGCCTGGGTGGTTGTAAGAAATGTCTTTAATTGCCCAAAGCATCACTTCTGCGGTGCCTGGAAGCGGTGCCTCCCACCAGCCTCCAACAAGTGGCAGGGTAGGTCACTCATACAACACATGACCATAAAAATATGGTGCCAACACCCAAAGTAACCAAACCCACTGCTGGTTAATGCAATACACATAAAAACAGTAAACCTCAGAGAAACAACCTTGCTTTAACCAACCCCTTTCCAGGAACACAGCTTTTTCCTATCCCTCCCCCCCACTTGTGAACCCAATTCCTACCACAGAGCCAGCAAGGCGCAAGGCTGAGGTGGGTCTGGGGCTTTGGGACAGCGAGTGACAGAGGGCAGGCAGAGGTCAGAGCCTCGCCCGTGATCAGCCCTGCTGGAAGGGTCATGCTGCACGGGAATCGAGCGGTACCACGGGTGGGAGAACAGCTCTGCCGCCTGCCAGGGCCTTTGCTGGGGACGCTGACAGTGGTCCAAGGCTCTGGAGGGAGACACACACCAACACAGCTGCAGGAAAAGCTTACGAGGGACAAATACAGCTGGCAAGGGGAGGGGACAGGGCAGGCAGGGATCCTTCATCAGCTGTCACAGAGAATACACGTTCCAAAATTTTAAAGGCACATCATAAGCTTAGCAGCATTTGGGAGCCAGTGTTTCTTGCTGGTCCTACTCAGAGGCTGCAGACGAGTGAAGCAGAGGTGATCAGAATGTAAGAAAAATGGACAAAATTGCGCTCCTTTCCCAAAATTACATACCCTCTCAGCTCCTAGTATGCCTTTTATTCCTAGGAAAAAAAAAATTAAAAAAACCAAGTAGTATAACAGCTGTTGGGTCTACCTGCTATTTACTAGAAAGGAGTATGGGAATCTCAACAAGTGCAAGGCAAGTTCATCCCAATCCACAAGGACAGAAATCTAGGATGTCAGGTTCTCCTCTATGAATTGGTTACATTGCTTAAAACTAAATACTCACATTTTAGAAGGGCAGCTCAGGTTTCTAAGCTGGCAGCAGCCAACACCATCTGATAATGCCCAAAACAAGACTAAGTTTTTTAGGAAACAAAAATAATCCCTTTACAAAAAAAGTGCAGGTTAGAGCATAAAGAACCATTTCCATATTGGATAGCCAGTTACATTTCCTCCCTGGAAAAGGAGCTCTGAGCCAGTATGGAAGGTGCTACAAGTGCAGTGTACTGACTAGTGTAAAATGTGAAGTTACTCAATTAAAAAAACCCAAAACCAAACCAATCCCCACAAACAATCCAGTGTTCATACTGTTCCTATGAGGGTCACTAACCCTTTAAATGGTGCTTCCTCCACCCCTATTTTACTTAAAGCCACAAACCAAAGTATTTAGGATTAATCAAGTAGTGCTTGCTGGGACTCTGGGGATGTCCTTAGGTCATTAAAGTGAACGTGCCCAACTTTCCGTGTGCTGCAAGAGCGGCTGTCGCAGAGGTCAGTGGTGGCTCTGCAGTGCTCACACACACCGTGGAGACAAGAGAACCCCTGCCAGGTCAAACGTTAACGTGTGGCTGCAGGTGTGGGGGGGTGTTTTCTCTAACAGCGCTCACTAACGCAGCCCGTGCCTTTGTCCACGCGTGCAGTTACACTAAATGGAGCAGCACTTGGAAGCAAGCGGTCAGGTCCCCGATTTGGCCACAGCATGGAGTGGTTATATACCTTGCCATATGAACACAGTCCTAGGAGGTTTTGTTAGAGCAAAATGTATTAATGATGTACCCGGGAGGAGTTTGGCATGCATGGGGCATCAAAAGAAACTTCACTGCAGGTGCTATTTACCCTACAGGCTCACAGTGCATAACCAGCACAGAACAGCACTGCCGTGGCATACTCAGACAGTTCTGTCTGTCCCCGAGTGCTTTCTGACTACTTTGCTTCCGTGGACCTGATCCACTGCCAGCGTCTCCACCTCCTGCTGCGGCTGGGCGGGCGCGGCGTGGTGGATGCGATGAGCCACCCCGATGTGCGCCTTGTGCGGCTTCTCGCGGGCGGGGCTGTGCGATTCGCCAGGCGCGCGATCCGAAGGGATCGGTGGAATAACCAACGGCCTCTCCTTAATCAGATGCACCTCTGCCGTTTCCCTGGCCAACAGAAAGGGTGTGGGATCAGGCATGGCATCCACAGGCTCTCGCAGCACCAGCTTCCGGCTCTCTGACCCTATTCTGTAGGCCTCTTCAAACTCAGGATTCAGCGGTGTTGACAGACTCTTCTTCATCCTGCGCCGCGGTGTCTCCGGCAGTTTGTCCTTGGGAGGGGACGGTTTGTAGCTGGACAGCACAGGGCTGCCAGACGGGGTCCCATCTGAAGTCCCGCTGGCATTCATCAGCTTCTTCTTCGTGGCGTGCAGCTGAGAGGTCAGATAAGCAATCGTGCTCGCTCTCTGCTCCAGTTCACTGGACAACATATTGAGCTTATGGCTTTTCATTTTTAACTCTTCCAAATACTTCTTTTCTCTTTCTTTAATAGTGTTTTCCAGCACCATTATCATTGCGTTCTTTTGTTCAAGTTCTTTCAACAATTCATTATTTTCAGCCTCTTTGATTTTCAGCTGAGCTTCAAGATCTTTGCACTTATTTTTGAGTTCATCACTTCGTGAACTACCACTTTCTAGAAGAACAGGAGAAGCAGAAGTGTTCCAAGTTAACAACAGCCATTATGTAAAACAGTGCAATAGGGTTCCTCTTGCCATCCCAAAGCCCTAAGAGGAATCCAAGACTAATTTCATCTAATACTCATTTCACACCACTCATTACCCAGGGGGTTAATCTCAGGGAGCATCTTATTCCTCTTCTTCAGCTGTTGTTAACATAATACATACAAAATAACTAGGATCTAGTGTATACACACACATAAAAATAAATAAAAGCTTTGTGGTTAATTACGGCACCAGCTCAGCTAAGTTTTAAAAATAGTCTCACTCTTCTGCCCCTAAAATCTGTGTCCTGTGTTCCCATATAGCAAGGAGGGAACTGACTGTCTAGTAGAGTCAGCAGTTCCAGGTGCTATTCCTGGCTCTTTCACACATTTCCTGAGTGACCTTGGTAAAGAACTTTTGATATTTACTTCATAAATAACTAAGTCTGGAGAGTAGAAAAGAAAATACAACACTGAAAAAGATGAGCGAATTGAACATGAACATTAAAAGAAAAATACCATGCATTCCTTACCTGACAAGTCTGAACTCTTTACAGTCAGCTCATAGGTTAAATCTGAGGGAAAAAAGTTGTTTATTTTTGTTAGAACATCATCATGTAGCCCATACATCACCCAGTGAGCAGATTTACAGTGACAAAATTCAATAAATACAGAATTAACTCTTCCCACTGCCCAAAGCAAGAACAGGAGATCCACTGCAAAGTAGCAAATGTGTAAAACAACTGAACTATCAGCTTTTTAAAGAAAAAATGAAAAAAATCTTGGCTTTGATTGGCCAGTTTGCCATGAGACACAAACTGATCCTAAATGCACCCTGGCTGGCTTTGCTGAGGTTTCACTGCTGAGTGGGAAGCAGCCACTCCAAGGAATGAGGTACCTGTGCAGTGCTGCTGCAGGCGGCGCAGCTCAGCGTGCAGCCCCTTCAGGGTGTTGGCATGCTCCCGCTGCAGGAACAGCAGGTTCTTCTGGGCACTCTGCAGTTGGTTCTCCAGGGTTGAGGTGGCCATCCTGACCCTGCCAGGGAACAGACATGGAATTGAAACGGTGAGTTACCTTGCACGTAGGGAGATCCTCCCTCTGCAGCCAGGATCAGCAGGAATGGCTGAATTCTACTGTTAATGCATTGATGTGTGATCATCAAATGCCACAAAAGGTCTTTCTGCTTCAGGACTATTTCGATTACAAGTGCTCTAAGTTCATCAAAAAAGCCCAATTACGCTGTAGGCTGGAGCAGGGAACTCATTTGTTTGGAGTTAACACATTTAAAGGATTAACTTCAGACAGCCTAAGTCATTAATCCTGTTACAAGTTAAAAGCAGAGTTCTGAGGAATGGGCTATTGTGTCAGTTCTGCCAAGGGTTTCCACTTACCTCCAGGGACACAGGGATTGGTAAAATCCCTGGCAAGAACAGGAAGAAAGCACTGAAACACAGCAGCTCTAAGGAGAAAGGCAAAGCAGGGGTCTGAGCCCAGCCAGGCTGGGGGCACTGCCATGGGTGCCTGAACCGAGATGGGGGTGCTGGGACTGGCACTAGGGAAGCTCCAGCTGCTCTTGGGTTTCCTCAGCACTGGGCCCAGGGACACAGAACAAGACAACTAACAAGGGCAACGCTTCATGCAAAGAGAAAACAAACAGATTTTTCTTGCTCAGGTTACGAGTACATTCAAACCTGTTACACTGCTGCGTTTCCCTTACAGAACAGCCTTGTAAAAGTAGGCCCTGGCTACAGCAATGCTCACACTCAGAGACAGACACAGTTAACTGTATGATGGTGACTGACATCCTTGAAGACCCCCGCGCTGCCAGTGTTATAAATGATCCTGATAAGGCAACAATGGATACAGCAGGAAAGGCTGAATTCTGTTATATGTGTAGAAACCATTCCAGTAATTAGGTTACAAGGATAAGTGAAGAGTCAGGACTCCTGTTGCCTGGACAACCACCTGCAGTGGCACTGCAACCATGCCTGGAATTACAGGACCACACACTGTGTGCAGGATGGACCTTAGTGCGTTCCCCTTGGCATGGCAAGTGTTCTCCATTGGGACTCTTTGGTATGTAGTTTTACAGCGAGCATTTGTTCCTACCAGCTGAAAACTGGTAGAGCATAAGCTCAGAGCGAGTGACACACTTTTGTTATTCCTAAACATATCACAGCCCTGTGTTTAATTTTATACTTTTATTCCCCAAAAGAACACCAGACTTGGTGCTCCTGCACCTTGGTGATGCACTAAAGCACTTGGGGATGTGGTCTGGAAATCTCACACAAAGAGCCTTCCTGATTTAATCTGTGACCTGAACTGACATCACCTTCTACTGACTTATCCCTACAGAAATACTTATTTGATTGTAAAAAAAAAAAGAAAGTGAAGGTGTGAAAGATGTTAAGAAATCCACTTCTGTGCAGGGGCCAAACAGCCTGGTTACCTTGTAACAGAGATCAAAGATTAAGTTCAGTGCCCAAGAATGTGGGTAGTGGTGCCAACTCTGCTTTGTCCAGTGAATGGGTCATTTCACAATCACCGTCATTAGCAAACAAGCACAAATTATGGACCAAACACAATTTAAAAAAAGATTTCTAGAGCAGTTAGACAAATTTTGCAACACCACATCACCACCACACTGGTGGCCCCTCATGGCCAGAGCCCTGGAGGGCTGTTGCAAGGGGGACAGCACAGTCACAGCAATTCCTGTGGGGCACCATTCATTCTGAGAAGTGAGGATATTTCAGCTGTGATACATTTTCAAAGTGACATCGTCTTGCTTGCAAAGCTGACTTCAGACAGACAAGAGCTTTACTGAATCATCCCATTTCTTCAGTGTTCATTCTGCTCTGATCGACTGAGCATGACAGCAGGATAAAGCCATAGCTGGAGCTCTGACTGAGCAGGACACTGAGGCTCAGAAGGGATTCTTAATCAAGGAATGTATTTTCCAAAAGAAACTCTAAGCTGTGACAGGAGTAGGTGAAAGAACACTCTCCACACAATACCCCAGAGCTTCTGTTCTCACAATGGGTATTAATGGTGGCTTTACACCTGTAACCATAACCCAAATAGGAAAATACCTCCCTGAATAGGAAAATGCTTCACACCAGCAACAGACAGTAAGTGTTCATAGCTTATAAACATGGATATAAATATGTTTTTAAAAACTAGTTTCTAAATGTTAAAAAAAACCAGAACAAGGCCCTCACTATTAATACCCTCAATTGCTTTTTCACTTTGATCTCCTGCATCTGAAAGATCACACCAGGATTACCTGCTCTGAAGAAAACAAATATAATCAGAGGCAGGCGAGTGTTATAGACTTAGGAAGAAAATAAGAACCACCAGCACCAGAGCATCATCTTCCCTGCAGCAGCAGTAAGTTAATCAGTGAGATCAATTAAATCAACCCACGATGAGTTTTAGCTGCCGCCCCTCTGCACTAAGTAGTTTCCCACAACCCTCTGCAGCCTTTTTGTGCCTTTCCCCCTCCCAGCAGCCTGCTTGCCTGCCCGTCCTCTCCTTCACTTCAAGGGAGAGGGAAGAGCAGAAGGTGAAGCCACAGCTTCCAGCGATGTGTGGGCAGCAGATTCAGTTCCAAATCCACTCACCCACCCACTCGGGCCTTCTCACACAGCACAGCCAGCACTGTGAGATCCGTGCCCCTGTGCTCTGAGAGACAGCCAAAACCATCTACTGTAAAACCAGGGAAAGTGTCTTGCACAGACAGTCACTATGCAGAGAAACACAGATTTGCTTTGAAATCTGCACAAATTTGCTTTAGCAACAATATATTCCAAGGCACTATTTATTTTACACCGAATCTTAAAACACATAATTAGACCTAATATTACTAAAGCCTGAGATTTGGATTAAATGGATTCCAACTGAATATGCATTACCTGTCAACCAAGCTCTGTTGCAAAATATTTAAAATATTTTTGATTGCTTTTTCAGCCAAACATATTTCTATCATACAAATTCTAGTCTCAAATTTGTCAGCAGTTCGTAGGCAATGATGAAAAGTGAGACCCACTGACCTGTGCAATCAGCCTGAACATTTTTTTAATGGGAGCAGACTCAGGAGATAATGAAAAGGAAACAAGTATAATTAAAAAGAAATAACAATTTGTTTTAGTACAAGTCAGTGAACATTTTCCCACCACTTTCCCATGCAAATCCTTTGACTTAGTTCCAGGAAGGTTGGTCAGTGGGACTTACAGCTACTCCCAGTTCCTTAACAATACTCAACACACTGCATGTTGTGTGAAGAGCCACAAACCACATCTAACAACTGCTCCCACAGCCAGCTGAGATGTGACACAAAAGGGTATTGGGACAGGTTAGGCTAAAGAAAAAAAAAAAAAATCTATTCAAGTGTCTCCCATTGGGGTTTCCAAGAGGGAATCCTATAAAGCAATCGTGGGATTGCATTAAACTGATTTAATCTCAAGCTCGCTGAAACAAGGAGGTCAAAAACCACAAGAAAAACAGCAAAATGCAGAAATCAGCAGTGCCCTTTATAGCCCAGAGGAGCAATCTCCACCTCCCACCACGGAAACTGGGGGGCCAAGCTCCCAAACCTCCCAGGCTCTGGCTGGATCCCGGCAGATAAATGACACCAGTGCTGGGAAGAATGCTGTGACTGCATACACTGCACAAAGTTGTGTCACTATGGTTTCTCCCCTTCTCCTTTGTCTCCAAACAAAAAAAAATGTTTGCTATGATCTTATACAGACAGAACTGTGCAATGCAGGGCTTGGCAAAGTCCCCTGGGAATGCACGCAGCATTTGGGAAGGATGACAGAACTCTAAAGGGACACTGCAGTGTCCAGTGGTGAGGGTGACACATCTCCTCTCTGTCAGCAGGACTGGCCCCAAACACCAAGTGTCCAACCTGTCAGCACCAGAGGCTTTATGCGGTGCACTGCATTCCGCCCTTCAAACATCCACAATTTCTCATTTCTCAGGACCACCACAGCACCAAATGTTTCTTCATATTGAGACTAAGAACTGAGATTGAGCCTCAACTCCTCCAAACAATGGGTTCACAATTTCCCTTCAATAGAGCCAAGGAAGAACAAATGGAATGAGTCGAACAGAATTCCCTTGGGAACATTAAGTACAATGTAATCATCACTGCACCTAAGCCATCATCTTCCAGCAGAGCAGAGAAGGTAACCTCAACATCATTCCTGTAAGCTCACCTTAAAAAGGAGCTGTTCTGTTTCTTTAGAAGTGCATGTTCTCTTCAAAAGGGAACACACACACACACACCACACAAAATCTTAAATGGAAAAGGAAAAAATATGAAACAAGAGCTTCCAAAATGCAACTTAATCACATGCTCACCATGAACAGTCACTAACATTTTAACAGCCATATCTTGCCTTGCAGGGGATGTGCAGGCTCCAGGCCTTTTTGGATCTTAAGCATTTGGAAAGAGTTCAAAATGTTTCAAGGCAACAAGCATCTGGCTGTGTATCAGATGCCTTTGCACAAAATCAGAGCATCTCTATACCCCACTGCAAGATAGGAGGAGGGAGATGCTAATCTCTGACCTTAGACACAAGTCTAAAGCATAGAACGAAGCCCAAACAACAGTTATTTAGCATTTCCATTCCTGTTTGATATCCACCAAACAGAACACAATAACCTCCTTTTACGTGGATGGGGTGACCATCACCTGAGAAGCTGCTTTAGCTCCCTGCCAACTCATACCCTTAAAATATGTATAGGCAGACATTTTCCTCTCAACTGCTGTCTGGCCAGCACCCCCTCCAAATGTGACAAAAGCTGCCAAAATGTCATTCTTTTGCTATACAAAATACAATCTCAAGAACTAAGGACAGAGCCTTGTAAGGACCTCCAAAATTTTAGCCAGACCCCATTTAAAGATTGTCACTGAAGTGACCAAACATTTCTAAATGACATGGCTCTAATGCTGAAATTACCAACAGTCACTTTGTTTTTCTTTGCTTAGATCAGCTCCATCTCCAAGACATAACGCCATCCCCAAAGTGTTTGCTCAGCTCCTTTCAAAGGACATAATAAAGGAGACCCTGCAGCCTCCACAGCCAACTCGAGGGCTTTGCTCTCTTTGTGCTTGGACATTTGCTTTAAGTCCCCTACAAACTGATTCTATAACACCGCTGCACTTCTACTGATGCAGATCCAGCAATAATACAGCTTAGTGACAAACTGTTCCACAGTTTCAGATTTCTGCTCACCCTTCGTTCATCTGTGCACCAGACTAAACCATTTCAATTAGCCCACTGCTGCTGAAGTCAAACAATACACTCAGCCTACACATCCACCTCTGGACATCCCTCCCCTTCTACTGCTCCCTTATCAGTAATGAGTACCTCTTGCAGCAACACCTCCTTCCCCCTCCTCCTCAGCCTTCTGCATTAAAATATAACAATGCTTACACATCATTATTGACCCAGTAACTTGTTCTCATACTCTTTTCATTAGTGTGTTTTAAACCAAGCAAAATTAGTAGTTCTTTCCTGGAGACAATGGAGGGGAAGAAGGAACTGTGCTACTGCCGTCCCAGAGGAAGGACATGATTTCGCTTTCTCAGCTCCTTTTCCATTTCTAGCTTCTGATGCTATTTTACTCAGTGGTTTCTCTGCCTGGCTTTCCTATCATTTTCTGATCAGAAGCTGTGTAAACTCTTTAATCTCTGAATGTCCTGCAAGCACACATTTCAGCATTTTAGTAAGAAGATGATTTTTGTTACTCCTACAGCAGCTGGTATGGCAGCGGGAAGAATAATTGAGTGGACACCATCCTGGTGGCAGTGATTTAATTCTGGATGCTCCAAAGGAACCAGCTGGTACTTTTGCACAGAACTCACTGACTGCCTACGTGCCTGTCTACCTGGAGCCAGGAGCACTGACAGGAATAGCTCACATGGTGTTTCCTCTGTCCTTGAGACCACCCAACCCCAGAGCTGTCACAACGGAAGATACTAAGAGGAATCAGATGTTAAAATCACTGCTGTGACAGAGACTATTAGAGAACCAAATCAAATGGTCCTGCAGTGGCGTTTCATGCAGACACAATTATTGAGACCAATACCAGGCTATCCAAAGCTGGGGCTGTACAGCTGTCAGGAACAAATCGCTTACTCTGGCAGGAAGCTTTGAAAATTACCTAATTTGGGCCTAATTCACTTTAGGGAAACAAAGAAGGTGTCATCTAAATGACACTGACTACTTCAAAAGAGCCCCTTTAACAATGACAATTGTTAATGAGGCAACAATAAAAGCCCTCACAAGCAAGACTACATCATCATGCAGAGGAACAGGTTGCTTCCCTTCTGCTCTCTAGCACACACTGCTCATGAATGGCTCTTCTATTTTATTCACCCCTTAATTCTGAGGATAAAATAGTTTGTTATTTTAATATAAACTCCATCAAAGCCACAGAACACAGGCTGCACCCCAATCACAACCAGGCAGTCACAATATTGCAAAGACACGTTAGTCTTTCTAGTAAACCAATTTTTTTTTGTCAGAAGAATGACAAGAAAATTGATATTCAATTCTCTCAGACTAACACAATATCAATGTTACACATAAACCTGAGCCTGATTCTATTTTTTCCCAAAGTCATTAAGAAAGTTCTCCAGTTTCAGTTAAAGCTGAATCAGGACTTAAGTTAGTGAGGTGGGCTGTGGGTGGTTTTGGTACCAGGATCTCTTAAATATAACTCCAAATTCATGCTTAGAAGTAACACTGTACTATGGAATAGGCACAGGCTTTTTTCACATATCAAATACTCACTTATGAACACTGCATGTCTTCTCTTAATTTTGTCCTCTATTATCAAGAATGTGTGAATTGCACCAGAAATTAAAGAAAACATATTTGTGCAATATAAAAATTTGCCCTTTCTGAAGCTTCCTGAAACACAAACCAAAAAAATTACTAAGCTGGTTTCACATAACCAACTTGGCTGGGCCTTTTCCCTCTCTCTACCATGACAAAAACCCACACCACACAGACATGAGACTCTTTCACAGCCCAGACATGACTTTGTCGCACCCATCCCACCCACGTACACTGAGCAAGAATTTAATGTTGCATTTCTGAAATGCTCCAGAATCACCTTCCTGGTCATTCAGTGAACCAGGTCAGGGAACTGGTGCAGATGAAAACAAACCCGTTTTTCCACTGGCTGTTTTTCATGTGACGGGTTCTCTGTACAGCATGGCAGATGCCTGGGGAAGGTAAAAAAAATAAAAATAAAAAATAGAATCTGTAAGCAGGTCAGGGGGGTGGTACAGGCAGAACTGCTTCCTGCAGCAGCGCCAGCTCCAGGCACTCGCCTGAGCTTCAGCTCCTACTGCATGAACTGCAGAAATCATGATTTTCAGAGTTTACCTGGAATATTTGTGAAACACGGCAGAAGGCACTGAAGCCTTGCAGCAAGCTAGAGAAATCTGTCCTGAGAGATCATTTACAGAGAGCAGCTATTGTAATGGCAACTCTACAGAACTGCACAACTATTTCCAGGCAAGTGTAACAGGCTGAGGAGATGCTTTTCTCTAATGCATTCTGTGATGTTGTTTCATAAGCCATTGATTTTCATTATTTTAGAACAGCAGCTATGATCAAACACACAAAAACTGGTCTCCACTTTGCTAAAGGATCTGAGAGCTGCTGATGAAGGAAATCTGGTAGCAGTGATGACCTACGTCCAAATCCTTTCTTAAGCAAGATTTTTTTTGGTGTTAAAAAGGATGCCAAAACAAAGGATTCCAAACAGAAGTGCTTTATATCCTGACTTACATAACTCAGGTATCTCAATCTGAGACAGTGAAGCTACACAGCTTAAATCAAGCTTTCCTGAGGCTGGAAAGGAAACAAGCAGACACACTTTACACAAAGGGAACCTGCCGGTACTGACATCATTCCCACGGTTTTTTAGCACAGATGGACTCTTCCCGAGCTTGACACCTCTGCTCCACAGAAAACCGATCTGCTGTGCCTTTTGTGCCCTCCCTTCGGGCACAGACTCGGATTACAGGGAGCTACTGTTCCCTGGCATATTTTCAGCCTTTCTGAAGACAGCTACCATTCTGTTCACGGAGAAGCCATGACATTAAACAGTTTTCAGTCCAGCACTATTTTTAAATAACACTGATTTTAAATCCCAACTCTCAATCAAATAATTAATTTATGTTTTTAAATTAATGTTTTACCAACAAGCAGCAACATATTTTAACATTTTAAATACAAACCAAAGGTTGCTTTGGAGTGAAACAAGAACAAACATGCTCCCTAATACCAGGAAAGAAATAGCAATCCAAAGAAAAGCCTTTTTTCAATGATTATTTAAAACCACCCAAACAAACAGCTGGCAGAAGTTCCGATACATCTGAGAACATCAGTTTCAGCAATATTTTGTCATGTCCTTAACGTCTAGCAGTAAATAAATTTACTGTTCCTATTTATAGTACTATACTCTTTAGCATCACCCGGAGAAATAAGCTAGTAGGTAACTGTAAAACATTATTAAACAAAATCATTCACTGCTCACATGGAGACAGACTAACACCCATTATCACACTGCTGGATATCCTGGCTTAGAGGAAGTAATTTTTTGCATCACTTAAAAATGAGCACAGACACCAATCAGGCCCACATTCATTGACAATACTACAGCCAGACAGGTAAAGGTGTCCTCGAGCAGGTGAAGGAACAGAGGTGAGGGACAGCAGGTAGTAACCAGGGGATTAACATTGCAGCTCCGCTCCACTCAATGCACTATTTGCCATCTTCACGTGCTTTTCAGATGTACATTCAATTTGTGCACAAGAACAGAGCGGAGGGTTTGTCTCAGCAGAGGAAACCAGAGCCCTGGTGATAAGGTTTGTGCCTGAACAAAGGGCACCCTCCCACCTCAACCCCACCCAGGCCGTGGGCACCGGGCCCTGGACCGCTGTTCCCAGGGAGGCTCCAGCTCTGCCAGACCCTTCTGGGAGTCCTGGCTCTGGTTATACAATTGGCTCATTGCAGCACCCCTGTGAGAGCAGCAGCCCGGTGGCCGCGCTCGCTCGGTGGCAGAGCCGTGTCTGTGCTGTCGGACTTGTCACAGCCACTTGTGTCCCCTGTGTGCTGCAGGAAGCCAAAGCACAGACCTGCCATGCACTTGTCTTTCTTCAACACAAATATTTTTACATTTTCCTTTTGGTGGCTTTGCTTTCTAAATCAGCAATAAGAAAAAACTGTGTCCCACACTCAACTTTTCCCCCTCCGCAAGTTATTTGCTGAATTTTCGGAAAAGTACTCCTCAGTTAAATCCATCACTTTTAGTTACTAACAACACATATACATAAATATGCACAGAAAATACTACTTGTCAGCAAAAAAATTCTTCAGCATTATAAATTCAGAAAAATTATATTTGTTCTCTCTATAAAATAAACTACAACTTGCTACCTTTTTTTAACTTTACTATGAAAAATGAAGTTAAACATGAACTTGAGTAAAAAGATTAATAGTAATCTGTTTACCCAATACAAAACCAATCCTTCACAGTTTTGCTACTTTAAACCACTATTTTTTAAGCCACAGAACAGAAGCAAGACACCTAAAATTTACAACTGTACTCCCTCTATTATGCTGTTTATAATGTACAATAAATATTTTATGTTACTTTACATTACACTCCCCATTCTGCCATAGCAGCACTGGGGAGTTTGCCTTCTGTCTCCTGCAGTTAGAGGATGGACTGATGTGGTAGATCTGGATGAACAAATATATCACCCTTAACACCTACAGCCTCTTGAATTAGGGCACAGTAACGAACAGTGCGACTTTTGTAACAAAACACATTTTAAAAAATAATTTAAAAGTCCTGAAAGTATGCAGCTATATCTAAAACCTGATGTAGAGGAAACAACTGTAAGGAATGAAATTATTGCCGTTCTACAGTTTGCAACAACTACTGGACTGGAAACTACATAGAGCATCCGGATTGGTCATGAGACCACATATTTTCTGAGGGGATGAGGGAGGAAACTTTACAGATATATAAAGCAGAAGTACAACAATAGGATGAAAACAAGTGGTTATGCCTCAGTTTAGCCAATATTCTTTCTTTCTACTTAACCAGCTGATACTTTCCTCTATTATGACCTTCTGATCTTTGTTGTTTTTACTAAAAATGACTGCTGGAGCATCAGTACAACCAAAAGCTTGAAAAATCAACAATATTACAAGTCAGCCATTATCTGTTAAATTGTCAAACCAAAAAGCAATGTGCTCTCAGTTTAAGAGCATAAATGTCAGTCTCCCAGAGGCTCAGTCATAATAACGCGCTACAGAATTGCATTCACTAATGAGCAAATTATGTAGGAAAAGGCACTGTATTTACAGTTACATCCATTTGTCTTTTTAATTAAGCAGTATAATTGATATTGCAAAAGCTCAATACAGCTTTTAAAGTGTAAGCATCTTACCATCTAAGTAAAGCCAACAAGTACCCTGGATGCTTCCTATGCACCTGCAATGCAGATCAAAATAGACAATTCCACCCCCACGGCTGCCTCAGCTTCTGTATTCACATTTACGTTCAGTATCTCAGCTTTACTCAATTTATTAAGGAGGGCTCAGGCGCATTCCGCCACTGTCCAGGGTGGGAAGGGCCCCTCCTTCCTCCCTGCTGTCTCACCCCATGTCCTGCGTAGGGAAACTGCGTCTGGAAGCATCTTCATATCTGAAGACGCCCTGCACTTCTCTGCTGCCATATCCACAGACGATAGGCGTTCTCCTCGGAAGGAAAAACCTCCTCTCAAACGAAGGTTATTCCCTACCCACTCCAAAATGTACACAATCCATCCGTCCAGCCCTTTGCAGGCCCTGTGTTACTCATGAAAACGACACTGTTGTCACTTCGTAAAGTGAAAAGGTGCGACGCAAAAGGCACCTCCGAAGGATGCGGGAGGATGCGGTGCAAAACCTGCCCCGGCGGGTGCGGGCGGAGGCAGCGGCCCCAGCGAAGCCTGAGCCGAGCAGCGGGAGGCATCGATGGGCGGCCGCTCTCCCGCTCTGGGGCACATCGCAACCAGAAATACAGACACCAGAAATATAGACACAGCTCCCTAGCCGGCACGAACGGAACGACAAGGGGCACAGGGAGATGCAGGGCAGCCCCTTCACGCCCTGCGCTCCAGTGGCCGGCAAAGGGCCCTGGACGCTCCCAGGAGCGCGCAGGAAGCGCTTTGGTCCAGCGCCAGCGCCCGGCGCACCGGCCCGGAGCCGCCCTGCGCGCACCCGCCGCGCTGCTCGCTGCCCCGCAACGGCCGCCCCGGCCCGGGGGGCTCTGACCGCTCCTCGGGGGTGCTGATCGCGCCCCACCGCCAGGCTATCTCCCCCCAGCCGAGCCCCGGCTCCTCCAGCCGCCGCAGGTCCCGGGGCCGCGGCCGCCCCACCTAACACGCAGCGGGGCCGGCGGGGCGCCCCGACAGCCCCGCCGGCCCTCACGGGAGGGTGCCTCGGCGGGCGGTGGATTCGTGTGAGGGGGGAAAAGGCCTCAGTCCCCTCCCGGGGCAGCGACGCCACTACCCCGTCCCCCACCCAGCCCCGGGGGTCGCGCTGCCGCTGCCGCCCCCTCAGCCGGCCCGGGGCTGAGGGCACAGCGCCCCGCAGCCCCCCGCCCCTCAGCCGCCGCCCCGCCCGGCCCCTCACCTGCTCAGCCCGAGCCGGCTCCGCCGCTCCCCCCGCCCGAAGGACCGCGGGCGCCCCGCGGGGCCGGCACTGACCGGCGGCGGCACCGGCACCGGGGGCGGCGGCGCAGGCGCAGGTGCGGCTGCGGCACCGGGCCCGTCGCTGTGGCAACGAGGGGACAGCGCGGCCGCGCCAGCCCCGCCCGCGCGCCCGTCCGTCCGCGCGGGGCCGCGCGCGGGGCGGGGCGGGGCGTGCGCGCGCACGGGAGCGGCGCGCACCTGGCACAGCGAGAAGGAGGAGGAGGAGGAGGAGAGGGAGAAGAAGAAGGGCTCCAGGTGTGTGGGAATGCGGGAAAGGAGCGAATGCGCATTCCCAGAGAGGCTGTCGCGGTTTAAGCCCAGCTGGAAATTAAGCACCACGCAACTCCCCACTCTCTTCCCCTATTGCCCCCCGGTGGAATGGGGAGGAGAATCAAAAGTAAAACTTGTAGGCTGAGATGAGGACAGTTCAATAACTGGAAACAAAGTCAAACACAATAATAATAGTAAATAATAATAAAAAGGGAAAGGAAAAATAGCCTAAAACTAGTGATTCACAATGCAATTGTTCATCTCCAGCTGCTGATGCCAGACTGCCCTTTCCCAAACCCAGACTGGCCCCCCTTTTGGGTAACTCCCCCAGTTTATACACTGGGCATAAAGTTCAATGTGTGCAATACCCATTTGGCCCGTTCAGGTTACCTGTGCAGGCTTTGCGCCCTTCTCGTTTCTTTTGCAAAACTCCTCACTGGCAAAGCATCACAGAAACACAGAAACACAGAAACACACACACACACACAAAAGAAAAAAAGAAAAAAAAAGAAACGAAAAAAAAAAAGAGTTCTTGACTTAAGATAAACAGAACTTAATGAAAATCAAAACAGTATGTTATCAACACCATTCTCATTCCCAATCCAAACCACAGCACTGTACCAGCTACTGAGAATAACTGCACTCCCTCCCCCCCAGCTGAGGTGAGGACAGAGGTGCACCAGGTGTGTCTGTGTGCTGGGAGCAGTGTGTGTGCACATGTGTGTGCTGGTGTGAAGGATGAGGGGGTTGGGAGCAGAAGTTGTGTGTGCTCCAAAGGATCATGGCAACATGTGTGTGGATGTGTGGCTAAAAGCCTGCCTGGATTTTGGGGGAAGTTTTGTGCTATTGGCACACGAGGGTGTGAGTTTCCCCCAAGCCCACTGAAACAAGAGCAGCTGCAGCAGAGCCGCAGGAAAGCTGCTGGGGTGGAATTCCTGCAGCCTGTCTGGCTCTGCACATGCACCTTTGCTCTGCACTGTTGTTTCTGCATTAATATATGAATATATGTGACCTTCAACTGCCCACCAGTGGGCTCTGGGTGTGCAGCCGTACATGGTTGGATATTCTCTGCATTTTCTCTGCACATCAATGTTGAAGATGATGGCACATGGCAGAGTCACTGGCCTGCGATTCTATCTCTGGCAATCATCTCTATCTCTATATGCAATCATATATGCATGCAGTGTCTTTTCTATGTTTTTCATGGAAATAAAATACTTCATGATGAGTGACTTCAAAATTCAGAGACAGAAACTTGACTTTTTGAAGCAACCAATAGAAAAGGCTAATTACAGTTTCTCGAAGTCAGAGCTAATAATTTTCTTAGTCAACAGATGCACTATACACAGCACAGGGAGGTATTTCACACCTTCACTGAAATCAAATTCAGTGTCAAGCTGCAAGCTGGTGGCTCTACCTACCTTCAAGGTGATTCTGTTGTGTGTGAGGACACAGAGGATGGATCTTTATGCACTTTGCAGCTCCTAAAGCCACGGAAGAGGAAGCGCAACATAGCCTAGAGGGAAATATTTTAAAGAAAAATCATTAGTTCTTAGTCAAAGCTAAAACCAAGGATGATCAGTTTTAAATGGGCATTTAGAAGTGAAAGGCCTGGTACAGGGGGAGATTTAGGTCTGCCAGCAGCGGTGCAGGAAGGCACATCCATTTTATCTCAGATCCATCCAGCTTTTTATATAAAACATGGACTCTTAATTTAGGATCCCGTTAGGTGACAAACTAGTCTGAGAAAACGATTCAGTTAGAACCTGTGCCAGAAGATAAATGCATCTGCCGTCTGAATCATCCTGGCAGGAAAGACAGGATGTTAAATTTGATATGGATCCCTAATAACTGAACACAAATGAAGGAAAACCCCCATCTGTGGTGTTCCAAAGAAGTGCTTTTTATTAACAGGCCTTTAGATGTGACATTTATAGAACAGAAATACATACCTGTACCCCATGTAAGGAAAACCTTTTGGAAACCAAGGGATAAAAATACATTCATTCAGAAATAAAACTGAAATAGTCCCTGAGGATTTTCTCCATGTGCCCCTGGTGTCTCTGAAGTTTTCAGTTCTGAGAATTTTCAGCCTGCGAATGTCACCTCAATTTGTCATCCTTTGAAAGGCTGCTCTGCCCCTCTCCAGGTGAGCAGCACTGAGCTGCTCCAGTTTCTTCATGTTCAAAATGGAACATGAGCATGGTAATTATGTGTCATTAATATCTGCAAAATTCTTTTAAAATCCTGAAGAAGGGAGTGCACTGTAGGACAGTTATAGCTCAGTGACTGTAACTGGAGGAAGTTCTGGCCTCCATTGCAACTCCTGAAGTTTAGAGATGGCCAGAAATTCAAATCCCCAATCCATCAAAGTGCAAACGCCAGGCTCTCAGATATGAGCATTTTGCAGTAAAATCTCAAAATGTTTGTGCTCCCCCAAAATCGGAGATCACAAAAGCCTTGACATGATGTGCATTGGTCTGTAAAGCCTCTTGCTGGCTCTCTACTTTCAAGGTGCCTCTCTCCTAATTTTTCATTTCCTTGCTTTGTTTTTTAGAAAGCACAGATTACAAGGAAAGGAGAGAGCAGCAGAGCTGGAAGCAGGAAGGTTTAATCACCTCTCCTGTGTCGCTGCTCACGGATGTTGTTTCTCTTTGCTGCGCATCTCTAATATCAACAAGCACAGCTGGCCTGGTTTTGATTCCGGTAATGCAGATCTAAATCCAGGCACCCTCCACCCTATAAAGCCAAAAGAGTTACTATTAATTAGATCAGCGTGGCTGAGATGAGAATCCGGGATTAGCTCCCCATTCACCCCGTCGGGAAGGAGAGCAGCCTGCTGCAGGGGCTGTCCCGCCGTGCAAGCAGGCAGCACACAGGTTGTGGGATGAGCTCCCTGCTCACGGCAGCACCGTGCAAGGGAGGGCAAGGGGAAGGTATTGTGCAGAATCTTTCCCAGAGCTCGGTGGGGAACAGCAGCCGAGATGAAATTCAACCGAAATATGGAAATCTGGTGGGTGATGTGATCCCTCCCCATTTCAAAGGGGAAGATTTTAAAAATCGGAACAAAATGTACATATGTGTGTGTGTGTATAGAGAGAGACCTCTACAGTGATCCTTATTTTGTACCTCTCCTGATCCTACTGGAGGAGCATCAGTTAAAATCTGCATGGCCTGATCCCGCTCAGTGGCACCATCCAAGCCAGCATTCCTCCCCCAGGGCTGTTCTTGAGCTCTGGTTTTGGTCCCTTTGCTGCACTTTACCAACAGCCTCTAAGATAATTAGCAGTCATCAGACGAGAATTAATTTTTAACAAACTTCTCCCTGCGTGGGAGAAGGAGTGGAAAGCTCAGTGAATGGCAGGAAAAGTCTGTGCAGGGAGTGACGACAGGTCCTTTTATCATCCTGTGAGAAACAGTGACATTACCAAGGATTTATTTACAGAAGCTGGGAGGAATAAGGGAGATGCTGTCAGCTCCTTAAGGCACAGACTGGTTTTAGTTATTGTTTTTCCTTTGTTTGCACAACGCTTGGGCTGGGGGGCGCCTGGTACCAGAGGAAACCTCCTGCTGCAAAACAAGGAACATCTGATGTCAAGTCCTGAAACTGATGCCCAGACATCTCCTGAGGAGGAGAAAGCAGGTCAGGATCCAGGAAATGCCTAATCCAGCCTGACGTTTGGGGCTGGAGGAGCAGAAGGTGGGAGCTGCCATGAGCTGCACTCACATCTCTGTGCATGGAGGGGGCACTACACAGATCCTTCCTGCGGCTCTGCTGTGGTCTTGCTTCCCAGTAGGGAAATGGTGCTGAGCAGAGTGTGGCCAGCTGTGTCCCAGCTGTGTCCCAGCTGTGTCCCACTGGCCTGCCTTGCCCTGGGGTCACGACTTTACAGCCTGGTGCTCAGGAGCACCAGCAGTTGTTTTTAGTAGGAGAGAGCATCATCTGCAAATAGCTTTGCCAGGCCTTGCTCTGGCTCCCTCAGCAGCAGGCAGCCAGGAGGGTTTTGCATCCCTTGTATCATATATTGCCCAGAAAGCTGATCTAGTGCAAGCTGCCCTTATCTCATCCATTAAATGTGCAAGTGAATTGACCTACTCCCTGATCGTAAAACATTGCTACAATTGCTGGCTGGGAGAAGGCGTCAGCCCCTTACTCAGCTCCCTTATCTCCACTTTACCAACCAGACTCTTAGTAAAATCCATTATTTTTCAGCATTAATTCATGAGATGGCCATTAGCCAGGATTCTGTGACTGTACAAACAAGGGCAAAAGCAGTTCCCACCTTTCAATTATGTCATGGGCCTTTCCCAGAAACCTGGGGAGTAAGGGTTCTCATTCCAATCAGAAAGGGAGTAATTAAGGCCCAGAACAGCTTTCAAAAAGCTCTTTGACTTGACAGCTAAACTTAGACTATTACTCTGCAAAGCAAAAAGGACACAGTTGTGAATAGCCTAGAAATAAGAGGAGAAGAACAAACATTTTTTTCTAGGACAAAAGAAAGCCTGTGAAATCTGCATTTTGTTTTAAGACTTTCACAAAACCCCCCCAAAATTAAGATACCTAGCCTGCAGTCTGTAAGCAATCACTGACAGGTTTACATATGTATGCTCAGGCTCTGCCTACTGTATTCTATCAAAGATCATCAGGAAAAAAACACTGACCTCTGTGTTCAGGGAACAAAACACACATCCAGATGCCTGTCGGTGTTGTCAGCCCCGCTGGATGTGCTGTAGCCATTACCGTGCATTAGCGCTCGTCACACACATTTACACACAAGCCATGATTGCTGCCTTTCAGGTCAGTGATAAAGCCACTCTGGAGAAGCAGATTGGCGGTGGGAGATGTACCCTTGGGCCAAAGAATCATTAAATTATCAGCATCAAGAAATCTACTGCAATGTGACTTGACAGCTGTACAGTACAGTTTACAGGACTAGGCTGAGGCTGTGTTTACTCTGGATTTTTAAACCTGGCCTACACTGAATTTTTTTCCCCTTCTGAATAATTTCCCATCACTGCTGAGCCTGATCACTTTGCACAGCCTTCTGCTGCCACAGCCCTCCATTGCCTCCTCATTATAAGCAGTGCCCATGGGAAGAACTTTCAATCTGGTTGGACAGAGTGGGAGAAATCATAGAAGTATTAAGGTTGGAAAATACCTAAATATAGGATTCCTTTTGCTGAGATTCAAGGCATGGAAATATTAAATAACCTGCCAGAGCACACTGGGAAGCTGAGCTACATTGCCTGAGGGCCTGCCTCACATTTTAAGAGAGATGATCTCTATTCCTGTGGAACAGAACATACTCACTGCTAGCTCGGGAAGTACAGATGCTGTAATCTATCTTTTAAAAAGGGCTTTTAATGACCAAGAAACAGCACAAAAATCTGAGCTTGCCTTATAAACCCAAACCACATATTTCCTCTAAGCACAACATTCCACCTCCCTACAACTCGGCTGCTCCGTGGTCTCTAGGTGAGGGAAAGTGAAGGGAGTTTATTTTATCTTCCCTGATGGTGGCTGGTAATGACCTGCGAATTGGTGTCATGTGTGGCTTTTTTTTTTGCAGGCTGTAAAACAATTAGGCCTGGTCCCCAGTTAGAGTTTTGCTCCTTGTGTCTGGGAGGGTTTTTGTGCTTGCTGCCGGGGAGCACTGGGTATCTGGGAGTTGTAAAGATGTCTGTGGTTTTATTGCTAGATTTTTACAAACCTCAGGTTTGTATTTTTATTATGATTGCTGCTGTGAGGACATTTTAAAAAAATATCATGTTTCTCTTCGAGATTACATTCCACTCTGTTGATCTTTCTCTTGACATTTCAGGGAGTTGGGGGATACTGGCAAAACATGCAGAGTAAGCACAGGAGATCTCCTTCACCCCAAATCCTACCTTTGCCTAACTGGGGAGGCACAGGATATTTGCATTTATTAAATTAACATGGACTTGGGCTGGTGGGAAGCACTGCCTGAACAGAGCAGGGCATGCTGTGATATTAACAGCCCAAGACAGTGCCATTTTCCCTCTCCTATTAGAGTTGCTGAATCTTTTCCCAGCCTTCTTTTTTGCTCAGCCAAACCTTATCTAAATATTCTGTTCTTGGGGCGACAGACAAATTGCACAGCTGTTTAACTGTCACTGTTTCAGACCTGTTTTCAGACTGCAGGATTGTGTTTCAGATTGATTAAGCAAATGATACAGAAAGAGGAAATCTCTCCCTTCCATCTCTTACCTGAGACTAATGGTGAAGTTGAGATGTAGAGATGTGCTGGCATTTGGCTGCTGTAGAGCTGTATCAATTCTCTGTTCTCACTAGCCAGGGGAATTCTAAAATCTTGTCATCTTGCCTTAAAGATACAGAATTGCTTTCCATCAGCTTGCTGAAAAAAACCCAGAAAGGCACATAGGAACTTGCAGACTTGAAACCAGTGGTCAGTTCCAGCTCGTATCTTTTTATTATGTTCACTTTCAAAGGACCCCGAAGAACTTGGCAGCTATTAAGGAGGTGGTGATAGAGCTGTAAATTACATGGCAGTGCCCTGGAAAGAGCCAGTTTCAGTATTTGGAAAGAAGAAAGTTAAAGTCAATTTGCTGTGTGAGCTGTTACAAACACTCAGACTTTCTGATTGATAGGATGAAGATGGTAACATCTTAGGACAGGAAAGTTTTTGATGTTGGTAGTTATCCTGGATTATTTATTATCAGAGATGATTCATTCCAACCACTGATAATGACAGTGCTGCAGTCACCAAGTCTCAGCCTTAAATAAAGTATTCATGTGTACCATTAAAATGCTGTTGCTCACGTCCTCAACAGATTTTGCTGGGATGGACTCTGAGGTAACACTGGGATGAGTGGCTGCTTGACAAACTGTCTGCAGCCTTTGCAGGGTTCAGGGTGCTGGTTTTCCTTTTGCTCTGTGACCTTTAGCAAGGCAGTTCCCTTCTCTCTGCCCACCTCCTGCCTGGCCGGGACTGCCTCAGGCTGTACAAATCTGCAGCGCCTGGAACAGCAGGACAGGGATGTTGGTAGAGGCTTCTTGGCAGCAGAGGGATGCCAGCAGCAGATAATCACCAACCGGAGTCATCGGGTTTGCATAAACACAAAGCTGCTCCATCAGAGACAGTCTGTGCCCTGAACAGACTTTCTGGGCCTTCTGTGAGCCCCTGCTGACAGCAGATCTGTCCCTGGGGCAGGTTCCTCCCCGAGCCTCTGCACACGCCTGGGGCACGAACAGTGCCGGGCTCCGGGGAATGTTTCTGAATAAAACCAGAGAAGATATAAAGCTTTGTTTTTTGTTTTGTGTTTTTCCATGCAGGGTATGGTGGTTTGGCATCTGTCAGGCAAACAGATTAAGAACAGATGGGGAAAAATGTGAAACCCCGTTGATCTCCAAGGGATTATTTCAGAAACACGGGGAACAAACGCATGCTGGATTCTGGCCCCTGCTCTTACGTCCTTTCTGCAGGCGCTGCCCCAAACATGCTTTGTGCTGGTGAACAGTTCTGCCTTTCTGCCTTGGGCATCTCCAATCTGCTCCTCTTGTGCCGCTCTCTCCTTCCAGCCTCCACCTCGGGCCTTACCTGGGCTGTACCAGGGATGCACTTGGGGTTCCTTCCCCTGCAAAGTGAGGGAGAAGGGCTGCACCCTGCCCTGAACCTGCAGGCACTGAGACTGTGACCCCTTCCTTTGTCCATGTTGGAGGTTGCCAGCTCTTAGCCCCACTTCACGGTTGGTTTATTGTCCCTTTTTAAAACCGTTTCAGGTCACCAACATCCCTGAGAGCAACCCTGAGCGCATCCCGTTCCAGGGCCGTGCAGCTCCGCCCGCAGCCAGCAGAGGGCACCCGCTCCCCGCGCAAAGCACCGACCCGCGCTGGGTGCGGGGAAAGGTGGGAATGGTCCGGGAAATGATGGGAATGGTCCAGGAAAGGTGGGAATGGTCCGGGGAAAGGTGGGAATGGTCCGGGGAAAGGTGGGAATGGTCCGGGAAATGATGGGAATGGTCCAGGAAAGGTGGGAATGGTCCGGGGAAAGGTGGGAATGGTCCGGGAAATGATGGGAATGGTCCAGGAAAGGTGGGAATGGTCCGGGGAAAGGTGGGAATAGTCCGGGGAAAGGTGGGAATGGTCCGGGAAATGATCGGAATGGTCCGGGGAAAGGTGGGAATGGTCTGGGGAAAGGTGGGAATGGTCCGGGAAATGATGGGAATGGTCCAGGAAAGGTGGGAATGGTCCGGGGAAAGGTGGGAATAGTCCGGGGAAAGGTGGGAATGGTCCGAGAAATGATGGGAATGGTCCAGGAAAGGTGGGAATGGTCCGGGGAAAGGTGGGAATGGTCCGGGAAATGATGGGAATGGTCCGGGAAAGGTGGGAATGGTCCGGGGAAAGGTGGGAATAGTCCGAGGAAAGGTGGGAATGGTCCGGGGAATGGTGGGAAGGGTCTGGGGAAAGGTGAGAAGGGTCCGGGGAAAGGTGGGAAAGGTCCGGGGAATGGTGGGAATGGTCCGGGGAAAGGTGGGAATAGTCCGAGGAAAGGTGGGAATGGTCCGGGAAATGATGGGAATGGTCCGGGAAAGGTGGGAATGGTCCGGGGAAAGGTGGGAATAGTCCGAGGAAAGGTGGGAATGGTCCGGGGAATGGTGGGAAGGGTCTGGGGAAAGGTGAGAAGGGTCCGGGGAAAGGTGGGAAAGGTCCGGGGAATGGTGGGAATGGTCCGGGGAAAGGTGGGAAGGATCCGGGGAAAGGTGGGAATGGTCCAGAAAAAGGTGGGAATGGTCCGGGATCGGCTGCGCGTGGGCACCGGGACAGCCTGGACCCGGCCGGGCTGTTCTCTAGCCCCAGCCTCTGTGGGGCCTTTTTCCTCAGCCTTTCATAAGAACATTGAGATGTGACTGCAACCCTGTGAGCTGTGCGGGTCCCCGCGATGTGTCCACTGTCCTGTCCCCTCCTGAGCCTGTGACCCCTTGGCTGTGGTATTGGCAGGTTTGGCTCTGGAGCCCGTGACTCCATGGGTGGCAGGAGGGCTGTGTGCTGACTTGGCGTCATGGGTGATGGCAGCGGCACAGATCTCAGTGCAAAATGCACATTAATTTAGGGAGCAAACATCTAGGCAAACATTAATAATTTAGGGAGCTTGAACTGACCTCTCTCCTATGAGGCTGTGCAAGAAAATGAGCTTCAGACTCCATGAGAGACCTAACTTCAGACATGGCGCATTTGAGGTTTGCCTTCTTCAAGAGATCCTCTCTGCCATGCATGGCCCACAGCTCTGTGTCAGACTTTATGCTACAAGGTTTGAGAGCAGAACAGCAAAACAAGGCCCTCACCCTGCTACTGCTTTCCCTACCTCAGGTGGAACAGTCACATTTTCCTTCTGGTTATTTATGGGAAGGGAATCAACAAAAGGAGGAAGAGTAAAAGTTAAACCTCGGGGGAGAGCCCAAGAAGTGTGCAGTGACCTTTGAAAATGCTACACCCACTGCACTATGTAAACTCATCAAAGTTACCTCTAATCAGTGAGCACTTATCTCTCAAAATCAACTTCTTTAAGGGCCTGGGACCCATACAGAGAAAATGGAGTCAATAGTTTAAAGCTATGTACAAGAAATAAATCAATACCTCAGTTCCTGAAGGATGCTGTGGGAGATGGCCATGATGGCTGGATGATCCTGGGTTTTGGTCAACTGGCCGTCCCTTCCCTTCTGAGTGTCCTCTGTACTGGAGAGAAATATGGATTTTACTCCTGGCCCACACAGAAAATCTTGGTCTTCAATAAGCCATTGAGCACAATACCTGGAGCTGGAAAGAGAACACAGAGGAACATGCAGAGAAGCACACATAAGTCTTGGAGAAAGTACTGCTGCCTTTCACCACAAATAGGCCTCAATACAGCTCTCCTGAGGAATACACGAAAAACATGGAACCTTCCAGGCATGGAAGCAGCACTTTGTGGGCTGCGTGGTGCTGGAACTGAGCCTGGACATGGCCTGTGGACTCTGCACCTCACCTGGGGCTCCCCTGTCCACCCTGGGCTCTTGCCAACACTGCAGGAATAACCACAGCTACAAGCCACCAGGCTCCTTCCCCTCCCATGGCTGCCTATAACTGGGACCAGCTGTAGGAGAGCACCCAGGAGGTCCCACTTGGCTCTACAATAAAAGCTGTCTCCATCCCAGAACCAGCACAAGCCAAATCTCTGGTGCAACAGCTTGAGGGATACATTTTCAGCAGTAGAACCAGTGCATGTGTCAGCTGAAGTGCCTGGCTAACCAGTGGAAAGATGAGGTACAGCCAACATCCAGGTGGACCTTGGGTCAACAGCAGAGGCCAGACCCCCTCACTGGCCATAAAAGTCCTACATTAGGCTTTAAAGATTTGTTAGCTGTAATTAAGCAGCTTTCTGGTCCCATCAGCTAGATGTAACAATCCCTCCTAGCCCATTAACAAAAAGAGCTGGCAAGCCTGGATTTGATGACTGACTGAACAATATGAAGAGGTGGTGATTTGCTGGCGATGTGTTAAAACAGGCAACAAATCAGCTGGCAACCTGCACTGGACTGAAACAAAATCAAAGCAAAAGGCAGATGACTTTGAATGGGCTCCAAAGGTCACAGAGAAACAAGCAAAAACTGATAAAGTTCACAGGAAAACAGAGCGAGCAGAAGGAGCGCTGCATCTTCTTGGCACTGGCAGCAGTTGGCATCCGACTTGGAACAAATGTATTTCTGAGTTAAAAAAATACATTTATCTGGAGGGAAGCTGGAGGCATAAAACCCAAAATGAACTGGTGCATGTAAGCCTGGCTGTTCCAGCACTGGGCGAGCAGGCAGGGACTGTGGTGCTGGCAAAGGTGGAGTTGCTGTGGAGCTCCAGCACCAAGGGATGGTGACACTGGAGGCAGAATCCATTGGTGGCTGTCCCCCGTGCAATGGGGACAGCTGCAGGACTGGGTACTTCACACTGCCCCATCAGTCATGGGAGAGGACCCAGGAGATCAACGCAGAACAATCAGCTCCAGCATTAGAGCTCAGAGTCTGATGGTCCTTACATGAGGCAAGATAGAAGACACAAAAAAGTCCCTTTGCACTGAGGATGCCCCAAAGTCAGTGCAAAAAGCACCGCCAGGCCAGTGCAAGGAGCTCAGAAGCCATGAACATCCCGAAGGTGGGATGCCTAGGCAGAGGAGGATATGAGTGTTAGTTGGTACTTTCCTAATTACAGGATCTGCTTAGCTATTTTAAGTCATGTTCCATGCAATATTGAAACACACGAGTTTTCATCTTTTGGCAGTTTGGTTGGTACAGCATCTAATTATCCCTGCAGCTTGGGGCTGGTAGAAAATGCTTTTCAGATACCCAACTGGGATAAAATAGGTAGAGAAAAGTGCAAGTGTTGCCTTCTCTCTTGGACTTCGCAAGGGCAGAATCCAACTCTCACAGGACCTCCTGCACATTTGCCTTGATATTGCATTAGGCAGCATCTGTAGGAGGCTTGGAGCAACCAACCTGAGAGAAATGAGAAACGTAAGGGAATGGTTTATACAAGTTCCTCCCAGTGCTGTGACATGAAGAGTTCAGATCAGTGTGCAAGTCGCAAACTTCCATCAGTTCCTCAGGGGTTTGAGCTCCTGAGGGCATCACCTTCCTGTAACCAGCAATCTTCAGCCTGGACATCAGAAATACTCCAGTCCATATGCCAGACCAGGAGCTTCTGACTGCCCCCGGTTAATGGCACTGGGCTTTTGGGATCCATGGGAGAGACCTGCATGAAGATCCCACCCTGAGGCCTCTTAGAAAGGAATGCCTAGGTTTTGTAATGCGAAAATTCCTGCACCCTGCAAGCCCCTGCATTTCCCTGCCATGGGGTTGTGGGGGTTCATGGAAGGGAGGGATTGTATCAGTGCTGTCTGGTTTGGGTGGAGGAGTGGGTGGTGGATGATGCCATTTCCAATTCCTAGCAGGAATCTGGATGTGTCTGTGCTGGGAAATTGCAAAATAGAACATTGTGCTAATTAATGCCAAACAGGAGGGCTTTGAATATACATCATGAGAATAACCTTTAGCAACCATTAGATGCCTTCCATCCATGAGTGTCTCATAAAGACTATTTATATTTATTACGTGGCAATGGAAATACATCTCAGGAGCAACCTGCCCAGTGCAACCATAATGCCCAGTTAGGACTGAATTGTCCAACGTGTGCAGAATGAAACACCCTCTACTCATTCATGCTCTGGGAGTGACGGTTTCACCACTGGCAGCTCTCTGCACTAACTAAAATACCTCTGAGCCAGTCCAACAAGTTTTTTTCCAGGTTTGCTCCTCCAGAGTGTAACCACAGATCGTGCTCTATGGAAGGCTTTGAGCCTTGAAAAGTCTAGAGTTACTGTAGGTTGCAGCGGTTGGATTTGATCCTAAAACAATGAAACCGAATGTGAAAAAGACACAGATGGCTGTCGCCTCTGTGCCATTTGGAGTGGGGTTTGGTTTCCAGCCAGGCAGCCCCATGCCACAGTTACGCAAATAAAGGCAGCAGAGTTGGATGCAGGGGTACACACATCTCTGGCAAGCTGTGGCATGAAGGATAAAATAGGAGAGGGATTTTGGAGAGGGGAAAAAGGTCACCACACCTGAAGGACAGAGGATTTAAGGACACAGGGTCATTAGATCCCAACTTCACTGAATGAAAAGGAGGCTTTGCTGTGGCCCCTGATGTACCTGGATATTGTGTGCTCTCGGGCATGAAGAAGCCTGACAGCCCTTCCCTGTGAAACTCGTTGCTTGTCCTTCTGTCTAACATCAATTCCGTGGGATGGGAATGTTCACGGGGAGTTCAGCCCAACGAGTAACAACAAGGAGAGGCAGAGAAGGGAACAGCCTGATGGAAAGAGGAATGAGAAGAAGCCATGGGAAAATAACTCAAATTGCCTTGACCAAGGGTGCACTGCCAAGGTCTAGACCTTGAATTCAGTGTGGTGTAAGTGGATGTAAACAAAACTGCATCCTCTGACTCCAGGGCTGGATTTAGTCCTGTCATGAATTCCAAGAAGACACAAAGGGGTAAGACTAGGCTGAAGCCTCCCATTAAAAATGCTCTTTTCTACTGAGACACTAGTAATAGAGCAGATATCTCTGATAATTAAACTACTAATCAACCCCTTTTAAAAGCTGCCTGATGGTTCCCATCTCAATCTCCTGTGAGGATGGGGAGGCTTAGAAATTTAATACAATTCTGTGGTTGAGTTAAACATCAGGCAGGTTTCAGACTATGCTTTACTAGAACCAGATGAATTTCTAAGCTCAAAATCCAGCATACAGAATGCTGATTAAGTTTGATCTGGTGACCATCTGTCCTTGTGTTTGTAGTATGAGTAGCTAAATGAAATTCTGGAAAAAAAAGGGTTATCTTAAATACACACAGGATAAAGCAAATTGAAGAAAGCCCCTTTCACTGTTGCTATGTGAATCTTCTCAGCAAGAGGGGAAGATTAGGTTAGTCTCTGAAGTTACATATGCTCAAGTTCACTTTTTTTGACTCTCAGAAGCTGAAACATCAATCTGCAACTTTTGCTTGAATTGCATCTTGTGAATTTTCATTTAACTGTACACTAAACCCAAGCAGATACTTGACTGAGTTCTGTAGTGAGAAATGTTTCACGGTCACAGAAAGTCAGTACCTTGGAAGCTGTAAATTGGTGCAGCTCAATGCAATTTCCCTCCCTTTCCAACTTGATTTGGGCCAGTAATCACCCCAAATTCTCCCCCACTCCTTCATTCTTTAATCTATCTATATCTATTGATTTATCCATCTTTTTACTTAGATAGAGCAAGTGAAGACAATTAAATTATGAGTAATAGCTCAATAACCAACCAAAGTTCATCTAAGAGCAGAGGTGATGGCTGCCAGACTTTTTTTCCAATCATAATGGAAATTTGCTGGAGAAAAGAACAGTATGATAAATGATGGCATAACATAATGCCCTCCTTTGAAGAGAGACAGCTAAGAGGTTGGGCCCATCTGCAGACTGAATAGGGGAGAAGAGAAAGTATTGGGAAATGCTGAAAAATAGCTCTGTGGGGATCACAAATACCAAAACAGACAGAGCTTGTCAGGCTTTCTAACGGAAATGGTTTCTAACATGCAAAGGCACCAGCTTTGGTCCCCAGGCCCCATCTCAAGCCACTGGCTCCTTCGTGTGAAGCACCGCAGGGAGCGCAAAGCAAAAACAAATCCAGCCTATGTCCTTTGCCAGTTTTCCCCAGCTGCCCAAGGGACTTTGCTCTTTGAAAAGGAGGGTATCTGTTCTTTAGAGGGAGTTGTTCACATGTCAGCACGTCAGCCTGTGACCAGCAGAAAGATGCTGAGGATGGCTGCAGGGCTTGGGCTGGGGCGCGGGACAGCTCCGCAAGAGGAGGCGGCTCAGCAGAAACCACAACAAACCCGGCTGGCGGAGCTTTGGGGAGCGCCTTGGGTGGGGGAAGCGCTCTGCTACTAGGGGAGCTGCCTGTTCCAGGCTTTCCCACTGCTCAGCCCGAGCCTGACTGCTTGATCTGCTGGTAAACGGGAAAAGCCTGCAGCTGTGATGCTTTTCTGGGGGAAGAGAGAGCCACAAGAAGTTCCTTGGCGGGGCGACATGAAAGGAGTTTGGCACGAAAAGCCAAGCAGATGCATTCGAAAGTCCATGTTTATTGTCTGGTCTGCTCTGGTGACTGCCTGCATCCCCAGGCACATGCTCCTGCCTGGGTTAATACTCACTTTGGGTGCTCATTCCCAATGGCTGGGAGGGAGGTCACACTGACAGTACCTGTGCAGATGCATCTGGCTTTGATAAACCCTGCCATTAGTGTTCAAGGTCTCCAGCTGATGCAAGACAAGTCAAGCATTAGGATCCTTTCTACCTCAAACAACCCTAGGAAAAGAGCACATTGTTTGGACGTCACCGGGCTACATCTATGCTTTTTACATGGCCTTTTTCTTTGCATTTTCATTTTCTTTGTGAAGTTTAAAGAGACGCTTGTTTTTCTTGCTAATTCTTTCCTCCCGGGTGCTGATAGGGATCTCTGTAACATAAGGCCAGCTGGAAGAGATTCAAACTGCTTTCTAAATGTTGTTATGATAGAGTGTGGGGGGACATGTCTTTGAAGCTGCTGGGCTCAGGAGAAGTAAAGGGCAATTAAACTCCTTTTCTGGAACAAATTTGGAGCCCCTACCTGTGAAAACATGGGCCACTAGCTGGTGTCACCCCATGCCAGCCTCTAGGCAAAAGAAAACTTAGGGAGATGCTACTCAGTTGATGTTTCTTCATCCTGGGAGGATGAGAGCCTTGGCCACAGCCACGTCCTGCTGCAAGGGAGGTTGCAGCCTGGCTAAATAGTCCAGTGAAACTGGAGGTGTGAAGGTGCACTGATTGGTGCTTCACATTTCAAATTAAGCCTTCTTTTAAACCAGGAGAAGGTGTAAGAGAATCCTCTCTCTGCCTTCTTGCTTCAAAAAAGGTAAATATTTTAAAGTCACTCGCTGAAAGCAGAAACTGCTGCTGGCAAATGTGCGAGGCGAGTCAAGGCAATAACCCTGTGGCAAGACACAGGAACTGGGAAGGTTTTAATGGGGGAGGCATTTCCTAGTTCCTTTTATTCCATTTGTTCTTTTTTGCTGCACTGATCCTGCATGGATCCTTGTGCCCACGGGAACAGCCTCCATGACACTGCTGTGGTCAGTCCAACAAGGGCTGTCCCGTGGGTAACACGAGAAAGGAGGTGATGGACACCATGGCCTTACCTGGCATCCCTCCTGTTCTGTCTGCTCCTGCCCTGCTCCCTCTCTGGTGGGCGATTCTCAGCTGCCATCATTCGAAGCCGATTCAGAAGAGGCTGTGGAAAGGAAACAGGGTCAGGTCCCACACTCTGCTGCCCCAGGTAGCTCTCCTCACACTTGGTGAGCTGATGCACTTTACTTTGTCTCCCTGACTGGGCCAAAACCAGGCTTGTCTAAGGGAAAGTCAAAATCCTAGCCTCATGCCTGGAAACTTCAGGTGTTTAGGCACAAAGTAGGGGCTTGCACTGCCTAAATACAGCCCTGCCTACTGGAAGAGCTGTGATTGCTCCATCCCATCTCTTTCTGCAGCCTGGGTTGAAAATGCCCACAGAACAGGGCTCTGTCAGCCCCATGGACACGGCTCCACGTGGCACATGTTGGTTATCAGCACCTTGGCAGAGATAAAGGAGGCAGAAAAAGAGAGAAGCCCTCTAGGGAGGAGATACTCAGCTTAATGTTTGTATTACCGATTCAGTCCTAGTGTGGGGAAGAAAAAATAAAAAGGAAATAAAGGCTTTCCTCAGAGCCAGACTTTCAGAAAAGCCCAGCAGTTTATGGAGTGCTGGCCCTGTTTGAAAATCTGGCTTCAGTCATGGCTACTGAGCCCTTACAAGTTTCTTCTTCAGAGGAGAAGAGACTTTTTGGGACTCGGGCATGGTGGGAGGCTGACAAGCCCTCATGAAAGACATTTGTTATGTGTGGGGCCTTGGAAGCAACATGAAGAGACAGCCAAGAGCCCTGAGGAACTGGAGAGGGAGAAGCTGCACATGGTCTCTAAAAATCCAGGTCTGCTGGGCTTTGCCTCCCTTCTCTTCTTCCCTTTGTAGCCATTTCCTGCACAGACAGTTTTACAGGCATTTCCTGGGAGGGCTGCACAGCCAAAGTTGCATTTAAATTTTTTTGTTGTTGTTTTTTTCAAACCACGCTTTTCAGAGTTAGAGTGTGTTGGTGGAGCATAGAAGTATAATATGAACACAGCTTTATGTGCACGGACAAAGCATAAGCAAATTACAGCCAACTCTAACAGACTGTACATCAAATCACACAATCTCTTAAAACACACAGTGGCAAAAGCAGCACGCTGCCTGCCTGGAGCCAGCCCACTCCAGCTTTCCAGGGCTCTGCTCCATCATTCCCTCCTCTCCCCAGTGTGCAAAGCAAAGCCCACAGCAAAGCAGGTGCCTCTGGCCACCTCCTGGGCCAGGGTGCTGTGACAGTGCTGCTGCTGTCATCACCCTGTGCTTCCACATCCCTCCTCCCTCCATCCACCTGCTCGCTCTTGCCTTTTCCATGATGCTGGGAGTGTTTTGGAGCAGGAATGTGTTTATGTGACTGCGGAGCAGTTTTTGTAAAGGGGCCCAGTTTCTTGGCTGAGGGCTCTGAGTGCTCCGGTATCTGCATCTCATTGGACATTACAATTCCCTGCCTTGGGAAGAGATAGCGTGGGGCCATTTTCCCTCCTCTTTGGCTACAGGGAGGCTTGGCAACAACCTCCACTGGGGATGTATTCACCCTGCCATGGCTGCAGTGCCTGTGGCAAAGCCCTGGGAAGGGCTCCCTTTGTGGGAGGATTTTAGGATAAACATACACAGCTCTGAGGAATGAGAAATCCTTGATTCTGCCCCACAGGATGGATGGGAAGGCACTGGAACTCCATCACCAGGGACATCTAATTGTTATAAATAATGGCAGCTGCAAATGGAGAAATCAAACAGCTTTGGCTCTGCCCTGTTTCTCTTGGCTCCACAGATGAACAAAACTAGGGTGATATTTGACAATTCTAGTGCCAAGGCAAGGCAGGCAGGTTTGGAAAAGGAAAAGATCCCTCTTGACATCTGCTGTATGTATAACGCTTTATAAGGGTCAGGGATCTGAAGTCCATGAGGACCCCACACAAGAACTGATGCCAGGTTGGCCCAAAGAACACAGTTGAGATCTGCCAGCTAATTATTTCATTAGTAATTTTAAAAAACTGACTCAGCCAAGGATGATCATACCCAGCTATGGCACCTGTAATTGAAACGATGCAGAGAACAGGATAAATATCCCCAGATAAGATCCAGGGATGGCACTCCTGCTGCTCTCCCCTATTGAGCCTCTCAAGACAAGTAAAAACACAGAGCAGCAGCCCAGGTTGGAATGCCCATGAGCAAATTAAGCAGAGGGAGCGTCCAGGCAAGAACGTTGGCAGATGAACATGTCCTAAGAACACCCAGGAACCACTGAGGACAGAACCACCCTGTCCTGAGCTATGCTTCACATCCACCTCCCCCAAAATCACAGCATACTGAGTGGTCCTCAGCCCCATGAGGGCTGTAATCTAACCCTTCCTCCCCCTCCCAGACCAAGCAAGTACCCAATGAGTCTCATTCCCTTTAACTCCATTAAAACCCAAGAATATGGAGCACCAGGAATATGGAGCAGCCTCCAGAGCTGCCACCCTCAAAACCTGAAGTACAGAGTGTGTTTCAGAATAAAAGCAGTTCGAGCGGTGTCAGCTCTGCCTGTGTTTGTTTCTATGGAAAATTGTTACTTTAATGTGAGTCATGGGAGTAATTAAGGGATAAATAGCAGCACTGCAGTTCGTCAACATGCTGGTGCCATTGCAAAAGCAAAGGGAAGTGTACGCATTCCTACAGAGACACAAATCCAGCCAGGGTGCTGGCAAAATAGCTGCTCCCATCCTTTGGGCTTTGGCAGTCTCCTCTGGTCTTAGGCTGGTGTCGATCAGGAATAGCCTTGCTGACGTGATTTACCGGAGGATCTGGGAGGTTGGTTCCATTTAAATCAGGACACACAAGACAGGGACCAGTGCAGGAACCCAGCCTCAGAAAATGGGGCAGGCTCAGATGGCTGCTGTTTGTTAGACTTGACAGCAAAAGAAAAACATATTGCACCTTTGCTGATTTTTCTTTCTTTTTCCTTTAGGATATGCTGAACAAAAGGAAGAACTTGCAGATGTTCCCTGTAAAAGCACTGAATGAATGGCAACTGTGGCAGTGCTTTTCTATCCCTCCCTGTGGGATCACCAGGACTGCACAACAGGCCAGCATGGATGGAATTTAGAGGTGGAATGGCTCCAGGATGGGCACTGACTCTTACCAGAGGGAATCTCCATCCTGGCCATTTGGCTAAACCAGCACCTTTCCAGGCAAGTCCAAAGGTTTTAGCCAAAGAGCTTGTGTGCTCCAGAAAAACATTTATCAGAACCCCTTGGCTTCTGCACACACCTCCATGGCACAAAGGAGCACCATTGGGGCATGGCCATTCAAATGGCTCCAGGGTGGTGGTGCTCAGCAGCCTGGACTGCCCTGTAGGAGATTCCTGCTGCCTCAGTCCTTCTGCCCAGCAAGATCTGGCACCAGCAGCCCCTCAGGGCTTCTGGGGGGGCACTGGCAGCCACTTTGGAGCAGGATCTGAGGAAAGACTTGAAGAGTAGTGAGTGCCAGGAGTGCTCTGCAGTTGCACCTGTCCATGTGGAAAGACACTTTCTCAGCTGAAATCCATACTGTGGCCCCTTCCTCTCTATTCTTTTCTCCTTAGTATTTGCAGATGATTTCAGGCAATGCAGTTTTCCATTCTCTAATGAGCAATTTAAATGTTAAAGGGCAGCTCCTCTTCTGAAGGCAACTGAAGCCAAGGGAGCTGTGACAGTTTATGCCAGCTGAAGCTTTGCCTTTAAGTAAATGTTTTAAACTTTCCACTAAGGAGCCTAAAATAAGCCATAGCATGAAACATTAAGAGCAAAGAATGAACTCTGGAGACCAGAGGGATTTGGGAAATGAAATGAGATCCATCTTGCTGGCACATTTCCCCCCCTTGTCTATTTTTGGAATTTAAAAAATTCCCCCAGATTTGTCTTTTACAAACCAGCCTTTTGTTCGGTGAGCAGCCTCCCGATTCACAGAGAGCAGGTGAGCTCTGGCAAGGCAGGATGCAAAATACAGAGCTGGAAACTATTAATATCTTTTACTGCTGGAGTACCGAAGAGCTTGGCACAGGTGCTGTTTGTTTTCTTTAACAGGCTTTTGAGCTGTGCAACGTGCAAACAAATACAAGAGGAACAAGATTTCTTGTTGGGGAACAGAGCAAGTCGTGATGAACCCAACTCCTTCCCAGGGCACTGTGACCCCTGCCATGGCCGAGGAGGTTTTCCTGGGGGATTATGGATGGGTTTGACCACGTGAGGTGTGTTCATGCAGCTGAGTGGGAGGCAGCCTGGTTCTGCTCAGCAGACAGACTCAGGAAACCTGGGCTCTAACTGCTGGGCTGTGGGATTAACTTTCGAGGGGACCCCAGTCTGTCACTTAAAGCCCAATTTTCCCGCTGGCTTGCGACCCACACTTTCCACTGACTTTAAATGGAGCGGGGGATCTTTGTTGCCTATGAAAAATGAGCTTCCAAACACTTCACTCTCCCCATGTTTAAAACAAGAAGGAGAATATTTTGAGATCAGTGGATAAGAACACCTGGGAGCGCTAATACCTATGTGCCTGCCAAGATACTGGGAGATTAAGCAAATATTTTGAGGGCTGTAAGATCTTATGAGGCGGGTATGAGGCTGTTTAGTATATCAAGGATATATTTTTCTCCCTCCTTTTATTTTTTTCCACAAATGGGAGAACTCAGGCAGAGAGAGGGGCTACTGAGACTCATGACGGGAATCTGAATTGAAGACAAAGAGTACATCTAATGGCGTCCTAAGATTTGGCCTGAATATCACCAAAGAAGACACAGTTGAAAAAGTAAATAATTTTTGGGAATGCTGTCTGCATAGGCTACAATTCCAAACAGGATGTCATGAGGTTGATAAGGGTTTAGAAAAGATTTGCACTGAAGTGGAAGACTCTATCCCCTCAGTTTGGGGCAGTATACACTCAGGAAGACAACAGACTGGAGTGTGTGCAAAGAGAATAAAATGAATGATAAAGGGGTTTTGAAAACATGACCTGCAAAAAAAGGTGGAAGGAAGGGAATTTGTTTAGTCTAGAAGAGAGAAGAATGAATGGAACATGATAATGATCTTCCAATATTTGCAAAAGGGATAGCAACTGTTCTCCAGAACCTTGGGAAGGGCAAGAAGAAATCAGCCTAATTTATAGCCAGGAAGTTTTCGACAATACTGTAGGTAAAGCCAACTAAAGAGAAAGCTCTAGGAGGGGCTGCCTAGGGAAATGGGAAATGTCCATCATGGGAAGTTTTTAAGAAGAGACTGTAGCAATTCAGATATAAACTCAGGTACTTTACAAAACAAATCATGGTGTTTGCAGAGACAAGAATACCCCAGCGTGGGTAGACAGTTGCTTACACAAAAGTGTTTTGAAAGTCACCCAGGTGTAACAGCACTGAGCAGCAGTTGATTCATTCCAAATTAAATAACTGGTGTGGGAGTAACAAACAGCATTTTTGTTTCCAAAATTGCTTCTAGACCTCATCTCTAAAGAATAAGTAGTTTCTTAAAAAGCACTAATGACAAAGGAATTACCAAGAAAGGTTACCTGTGGTGCTGACCTCAACAGGAGAGTGCTACTGGAGGGCTTTCAAAGCTGTCAGATCACAGTATAAATAATCTAATACAGACTCTGCCTCAGGTAACACAGCCTTAAGAGGATGCACCTTTATCTCTGTCTACTCTTCCTCTCACCTTCTGTGCCTGAAGAGTAAAAATAGCATCTTTACATATAATTTTACACTCCTAATCACTGGTCCAAGTCACTGCTCTCACAGCCCTGTCTCCTTGCAGAATGGAAATCGATGCTGCTGCACTGCATGATGGAGAAAGTTCAAGATCCACTCCCCTGCAAGGCACAGCCTCCTCCCAGGCACGATATGGAAATGCAGGAAGGGCAGAAATGCAGCACACAGATGGCTCATGGCCACAGGGATGTGCTGGCAGGAGCCTTGAATCTTGCGAGGGCTGCTGGTGCAGTTGTTTGGAAATGAGAAGAGGATTTGCAGGAAGTGCTGTTTTTCTCTGATTCTGTCGAAAGAGAAGCTCCAGTCTCCTGATGGGAAGAAGCAGCAGCATATTAGCTGAGAGGAGACCACAGGCTGCTGATAATATTTGGGTGAAAACCCACACCCAGTTATGTTATCCCTCTGAAATCTCCTCCAGGGCTGTTTTTTGAAAGGCACCTGGATAAATTCTGCTAGAGGATGGTAGCACAGGCCAAAGAGTGACTCAAAAGCACCTACTCATTTTAGGGTATTTAGCGGTCTGAACGGATTGGATGCTCCTAAGATGAGAGCTGATTGTGTGGCAATGCTGCATTACAAACCTTCTGGAATCTCTAGATAAGAATAATGATAATAATTCCCATCACATAGACACAGCCTTGCTCCTTTATGGGGCCAGAGATCTGCTCTAGAGCACTGTGAATCAGGATATCCTCAGGACGGGGTTCACAGTTTCATGACAGCAACACAGCAGTGTAGGGCTGTGGGAATTTGATGCAAGCACTACCCTGCTTAATTCCCTAGAGACTGCCTGGCTGTTCTGCTTTGCCTGCCAGAAGGGCTCTTGTGTCTAGGCCTCACTGCAGGGATGCCCTGTGTTAGTTCCTCTTCCATTTTTCACTTTTTTTTTTTGCCTAGGAAACCTCTTGTTAGGCAGGACTGAGCGTCCTTGAAAGCACCAGTTATAACAAACAACCAGGGGCAGATCTCAGGCAAACGCAGCGCGAGTCACAGGTCACAGCTGGAAGTGGTTTTAGGGGAAATTCAAAATTACTGTCAAAAGCAGTTCTCTCTCATTTTAATTGTAATTGGTTAATCTCATTTTATTTGCCTTGCGGCTATGGCTGTGAAGCTCAGGAAACTCTCAGGGCCCCTGCTCTGCTCTCAGTTATCCTGGGAGCAATTCTGAAGACTTCAGCAGAGTTGCTTTGGGTTTATCCCTTGTGCCACCGAGACCAGAGGCCATTGCTCTGAAAAGTCCTTGGCAAAGGAAGGAAGGAATGACTGTGGCAGGCGGCTGTTCCTTTTTCAGAAATGAAACCAGAGAAATGGTATTCACTGATTTAACCTTCCGTGTGGCCCCTCCGCTGAGCTGCCAGCGCAGGGAGCGACGGCACAGGATGGTTTTGTGCGTGTCACTCCCTTCATCCTCCCTGGAGCTGGAGGAGGGGAGGGATGGGCAGGGCTACAGCTGGGAAGAGGTGAAAACAGAGCCAGGACAGTATCAGCTGAGAGTATTCCCCACGAAACAGAAAGGCAGCGGGAGCAGTCTGCTCCTGCAGGCACTCAATGCGCCATGCACAGAGCCATGGGCAAGCTCTCCTCTAAGAGGTGAAACCTCTCACACGCAGGGCACGAGGGCAGTGTTAGTGCAGTGCAGTCCCATCCAAACAAACCCCTCGGGATGAGCAAGAGGCTGCTGCAAACACAAACACGGCACACATTAACAAGCCGGCGGTGCCTGGTGAGGAGTTTGGCACGGACCCGAGTGAACACATCGAGCGGTGTGTCCAAGGCCTCTGTCTCCCCACCCTCTCCTCGGCACACGTGTGCAGTCGCATGGAATTTGCTGTTTTGACTTGCAGGCAAGTCAAAAAGCTGTCGAACAACGATCACATCTAACACCACTCATCATCACCATCAATTGTTCTCCAAACGAAACAGGCCACGTCGCCAAGCAAAATGCTTGGGAAGATATTTTTCCACTGGACATGCATCCAAAATAAATACAGGAAAATCTCCTTCTCCAAGCACTTTTCCTGATTACTTTTCATCTGAATCATTAGTAAAGCCGAGATACGCACACAATAGCACAAGACTGATGAAAACCCACTTCAGCATAGTGCCCCTTTTTTTTCCCAGAGATTAATCCTCTTTGTTATTTTCAGTCTATGAGAAAAACATCCCTCCAGCCTATCCAAAACCAAAAAAAGATGTGCACATCTTCACATTTGCATCCCTTGCTACATGGATGCTTTTTGCAGCTGGTCATTTCAGCCCTGAAGAATGCTCTGGTGGGTTCTTGCCATGGTCTGTATAAGCTCACATTTACTGTTAAGTCTGTCTGCCCCAACATGCGATGTTGAGATGAGATCCTGCTTTGGGATTTTGCTTCAAGGGAACGCCAAGGTCCACTTTTGTAACGAAATCCCACCCCAGACATATTCAAGGTTAACTGCCCTGGTTTACAATTAATAGGGGCAGGGAAGGAACCTGTATCTCTGTGAGGACTGAGAATAATGACCACCTGCACTGAGATCAGCAGCCAGGGCAGAAGCACGAGGAAAGGAGAGCTTGGAACAACAGCCATGGCTTTTTCCCTCGCTGCCTGAGTCCAGGAGCTCTTAGCACTCATCCCTTCACTGTACTGCTCAGTGTCACTTCAGGAAGGGCTCTCCAGGCCCTCGGAGCAAGACGTGCTCATCAAAGCTGGAGCTTAGTTTTGCCAAGATCTGAATCCAAACCACACAGAGCCTCTTAACTTCAGTGGGTCCCACCCAAATGGCGCAGGTTCACTCAAACCTCAACCCAAGACTCAGCCCAGGGTCGGTGCACAAGACCTTCTCTCTTTTTCTCTTTGCCCAAACCCCTGCCTGCAGCGGATGTCCTGGAGAACCTGGCTTGCAGTTGGAGACCATAATGAACCTTATGAAACGTTCACTCAACTCCAGCAACCCAGAGATGGGAAATGCAAATTACAGGCCTCTAGTCCTTGGCTTTTGTGTGCTGGCATTGCCTTTGAATGTGCTAAACGCTGTGGACAAGAAATGTTCTGATTTGCAAGAAAGCAGGTTTCCAGCCAACTGCTTTTACTTGGTAGATTTTATAATGGATCAGTGTCCTTCTCTGCTCTTGTCTCCATTTCAGTGTGACAGGACAGATCACAAGAAATGGATGCACTGAGCTATGGTGCAAGCAGGTGGGACTCCAAGGATTTCCCAGGCTCCATTCCTTTCAATCTCTCCTGACCTGTGCATGCAGTTGAGCCCCACTGCTTTTTGCAGCAAAAGTGGGAGTGTTTAGACATGAAAAATGCCAGAAGCTGAAGCTAGGATTGTACCACTGCTTAGAGAATCAGCATTTCCTGCATCTCCAGTCTTAATTGTTAATGTAATTGACTTTGCCCTGCTTTGGATTGCTTCCTTGGCTTATTTCTAACAAGGCCTCTGCCTGGCTGTGAGAGCAGCCCACGGCTCAGGCTCTCCCTCAGCTCACTGCTGTGCTTGTGCCTGGGATGACTTGGAGCTGGTGGCCTGGCAGGCACATGTGCTGCAGTGTCACAGCCCAGGAGGTACCAAACCAGAGTGCTGTGCCCACGGGAATGTGCTGTCTGGAATGCTCTGTGTGTGCTGGAAGTGCCCAGAGCGAATGTGCCTCCGTCCCTTGCAAAGGCAGAGTCACAATCACTGCCTGAAAAGCAAAGCCCTCTCTCTTGGCCACCTGGATTCCTGTTCTGATGAGCCACTCAGTGTCCAGATTCCCAGCAGAGCTCTGCTGCCCACAGCACGGCTGCCTTGGGACTGTGCCAAGCCTGTGCCCCTGCTCACCGTGGCCAGCACCAACTTTGGAGATCTCTGCCCTCACTTACTGCTCCACCTCCTGCTCTCTGCTGCACTTCAAACTCTCTCCTCAGATGAAGGTGCCCCTGTGTGGAAGAAGCTGCGGTTCTAGAAGCAGCTTTTGGGGTGCACCAGAGCTCTGCTGAACTGTGCAACAGCTACAGCACAACCAAGAGCCTTCTCCAAACTCGCAGCCACCAGCTGAGGCATTGCTCAGACTCTCTCTCAAGCAGAGCTCACAGCAATGGATTATGTTTCCATAGAAAGCTGAGGGAGGAGATAGCAACCATGGCTGTAGGAACTGTTCATACCTACAAACCAGGAGATGGAGGGAGGAGAGGGCTGGAGCTGCATTGTTCTGCTTCGTTAGGGCTGACACCCTGACAAACTGGAGCTTTGGAACAAATCTGACTTTGTGTTTCCTCCTTCTTCTCACCCTCAACCCACTGCATAATTTCTCACAGAACAAAAATCCTGTCTCTTGCCCAGCTCTACCATCAGAGCACTAATCCTTTGGCTGTGGTGGTGGATTAAGTCTTGGACCCTGAGAAAGAACTTCCAAAGCACAGTGAAGATTTTGTTTGTTGGTGTCTAACCCATGTGCAGCTCCCAGCTGCCATTGTTGTGAAATTGTGTCTTTTCTTTTGCTTTTAAGCAGCCCATATGAAGCAAGGAAAGGAGGGCTGTTCTGAGAGACTATTCCTAATAACCTGAAAATAAACCTAGTATTTCTCTTGGCTTGTAGAGGAAAATGGTTATCTTGATTGCAACTTGGTTCTAGCACACATTTCAGACAGTAATGAAGACTGCAGATACAACACTTGTATAGGCTCTGTTACACAAACCTTCACAGAGGGTTTTTTCCTTTTTTTTCATTCTATACCCAAAACTCTGCCTGGTATAGCTAAGGACCTCCAACAGCTTATTGGGAAAAAGAGCTTTATCTGAGGTGCTAAAGTTGTGAGGCACCTTTTATTCTTTGCCATACTGACAAAAGGTTAATGAAACAGAGTTGGCATCTCATCAAGGCCAGCACTGAAAACGAGGGACAGAGCTGCCATTAAAAATAACCAGATGCATGCGCTTCCACCCCTGACACACCGGTCTTGAAATATCTCCCTCTTGGGTTGTACAGCTTCCAAGGAATAGCAGGAAATTACAATTGTTACACTGGCCAGAGAATGGATTTAATTTGTACTGTTTTATCCTCCCTGTTGGAAACTATCCTCTCTTTTCTTCCACGCCAACTAGAAAGAAAAGAAAAAAATCAGCAAACCCAACACATTTCTGTATGAAGCCTTCCATGCAGTTGGATCACAGCCTACCTCAAGGCGTGCTTGCTTCCTCTGTCAAAGGTATGGACTGTTTTCCTTCTTCAGGGCTTATTGTGGCACATCCACATAGGTCATTCTACAGGCAAATTCACGGGTGTTTAAAGGTAGTTTGAAAACCACTGGTGATTACAGTTAAAGAGTCTGCAAGAGGAAAATTGACTTTGTGGATGCAGAGGAAGGAGGAAGCTGCAGTAGAAGTAACATGTCAAACTGTCCAGGAGTGACTGTCCTAACAGAGGCTCCAGAGCCTTGGCTGGTTTGGATTAGTTCAGCAAGCATCAGACTCTTACTAAGGCAACCGCATTGTGCAAGCTCAGAGAAGGAGCTGGGCAAGTTATAAGCATGCACACAATGGTGAGGTTGCTTCAGATGAAGGGTAATTACTTGTTGAGCAACCATAATTCAAGTAATTTGATCTCATGTCTGTAGGAGAGAGAGGTTTGCATTCATCTAAGCCACCTGTTTCCCTTAAGTAGGCACAACTCTGGGCTACACACGTGGAAAGAAGCCTTTGGAAGGACAGGATGCTGGCCTGGATAGATGACAAAGAGCTGCAGATTTATGAGGGATGAGCAATGATAGACAATTTTTTTTTAAGGATGAATTTTGTACTCTTGTGACATCACAGTGGGAATATATTTGGCTCTGCTAAGGCTGAAAAGATGATTGCAGTGATTGAGTTACAGAGGCTTAATGAATTACTGCTCGTCAGCTGAGCTGTGGCAACTGCCTTTGCTGTTGGACACACAGAGTACAATGCGTTAGCTCAGGGCTAATCTGAGGCACAGTGAGGCATGATGTGGTTACCCAGAGCAGAAACTGGCCTGAGCCCACAGCTGAAAACCCCTTTGCTTTTTGAAAAGTACCTACTCATGTTAATTGGCTCTGGTGGGATGGCTTGAAGAGCTCATGTGGCTCCAGAGCACAGTGATCCCCAAGCTCACTGGAGGACTGAGAATGATTCTGAGCTTAAAGATGCACCGTCCTGTTCCAGCCAGGCTCTGCACCCCTATGGACAGCACAGCCCCGAGACCTGCACCAGAAGGGCTTTGTTACTGACTCAGGAGGGAGGAATCGTAAGAATGAGTTAACAGCACAAACCTGGGAGGTCTAAAGGAGGTCAGGGAGGAGAACAGCAGCTCTGCAGTGAGGCCACGGGAAAGCACTGGAGCTGTTCTGCTCCAGTGCTCCAACCCCGAGGTGATCTGGCTGGAAGCAGATTAAAGGCAGCTGGCGAGCCATGGTGAATCACTCCTGTTGGGAGCCGTTCCCTCTTTCAGCAGGGACTGGAGCCAAGAGCTGAAGTGACTCACGGCAGCAGCATGGGCAGATGATGAGGCAGAGGATGGCACAACCCTAATCAATGCCTGTCACGGGGCCAGGCCATGTCAGGTCCAATAGCACCCCTGGGGCAGGAGAATTGCAGCAGCATTCTTGTTGGGGCTGCCATTGCCAATGCTGTTGAGACTTTCTGGCTATCTTTTCTGCCTCCTAAAGCTTTATTTTCTCTTCCCTAGAGAGGAACAGGAGCTTCCAGAAAACCTGCCTCTCTAGCTGCCTTCAGCCCTATCCTGTCAATGCGGAGTGTTGAAAGAGGGAGGATGTGGAAGGGAGAGAGCAGCAAGAGTGAGAAAGTGAAGTCGAGGGGGGAGCAGAACTTAAAGGGGAAGGGGGACAGGCTGCTGTGTTGGGGTCTGTGGCAGTGCCACTCAGCCCTGGAAGCAGGTGGTGATGCAGAAAGGAGTGAGAGGATGGGTGGGGAGGAAGAGGAGAGCAGACATCAGCAGCAGGGACAAGCAGGGACACGGCTGTGGCTACAGGGCAATGAAGTCTGATCAGGCAGTCAAGGCTGCTCAAGCTGTGCCCAGAGCCCCCTCGCTCTCCCCCAGGTGCCACACACACAGGCTGTGGCTTACAGCTCACAGGACCACCACGAGGGGATGCAAGCACAGATGGGGGCTTGGCTGCTGTTTGTGTGATCTCTGCTGGGGGCTCCTGGCTTGACACCACCTGCAAAAATGCTCAGAAATTCTGTGCACCTTTATAGTGGTCTGGACAAAATTTACAAGAAGAAAAAGAGGCCCAGGAAAAGCTGTTTGCATGGTAGGTCCACACAAAGAACACTTAATCCTGGGCTTTGCTACCTGTCACAGTGCATTACACTCCCCTGCAGCTGACCCCCACCGTGGAGCAGAGCTGCTTTCCCCAGCAGCAGGGCTGCAGTCACAGATCTGTGTTTGTGTTCAGGAGAGCACTTTCCAAGACATCAGACAAATGGGGAGCTCTGGGAGGTGGGGCTGAGAGTAGGCAACTGTCAAACCCTTTTATAGAAGGTCCCACAGGAATTTGTTTTCCTCCTATTTTTAAGTTGAAAAGGATTGAGTTTCAGTGCAGGAAATAGTTCTTCTCCTCCTCCCTCCCACCCACCTTTCTTTTTTTTTCTACAGCATGTTGGAAGAGCAGGCTGCTGTCTGCCTCAGGTTTCCAAGAATCAGGCAAACTGGAACCAGAGCACTTGTTATCTGCAGCCAAGGAAGCAAAGGAAGAGAGGCTGGAGAAGAGGTGCTCCTGTCTGCAAATGCTCAGAGCCTTAGGGTGCCTTTAATGGTGAGATACACCCTTCCCCATCCCTTTAAATCAGGTTGAGATGGTAATTGGGGTTTCAGAAGAGGTTTCTGTGAAGAAAAAATACTCGTACCCATTGAAGCTACCCTGCCTTCTTCCCCAGGAGAACAGTGCCACAGGAAGATCCTGGGGAGGGAGTGAAATAGCCTCTCCTCAAGGGATCTCTTCTGCATTGTATCACTTGCAGAGGTGGACATTTGCAACAGCACTCAAACACAGGCCTAACTCTGCATTCCTGTTAGAAACGTTCAGTCAGTGCAATGACCTTAAATCTCCCCGTGCCTCGGCTCTGCTAACATCACAGCACAGATCCTGCACATTGATAAACCTGCACCTTCTGCACATGCAAAATGTGCATCCATGCACGGGGGCTCCGGGCAAGATGCACTTAAGCCACCAGACTCAAACCTGCAGTTCAACTCCCAGCCTAAATCCAAGGATTTAGAGCAGGGATCTGGCTGATGAGCAACAGCCTAATGGACACCTTTTGATCCTCAGCATTCACAGCCCAGCAATTGCTCTCACACTCCTTCCCCATTCTGCTGATACTGATCAATTTTGCTCACCAGGCACACCCACCTTTCCCTCACCTGCTCCAGCTCATTTCTCCTGTTTCCCTTCAGTGACAGTACAGACAATGCCTCCTTTGTAGGTGTTTCTACATGCCTGGGTGGAAAACCTATCAGAGACTAGCACAGTTCTATCAATGATCTCCTGTTTATTATTCCTCCCTGGCATGGGATTTGCCATTACCTCTCTAGCACAGGCAATGTTTTTCCGTTCATCTTGTCTCAGCCAGTTGTTTGCTCCTTTGCAGCGGGGGGCTTCAGAAGAGACAAAGCTACAATTGATGGGGAACAGAAGGCCTGGCTGCTGCCAAAAGGAGGTTTCCTCAGGGATATCCATGGTCTTAGAAATAGTTACTACAGTCTTTTTCAACAGTTGTGCACACCTGTTAGAAAAACTTTGCCTTTGCTTTCATTGGACCTGTCTTTCTGATGACCTTTGTTGGGCACTTGTTACTCAAACATTTTTTAGGTTCACATCCTTCCAGTGCAACCAGTATTGGGTAAATAACTCCTTTCCATGCCACTGAAGCCAAAGACTTACTCTAGAGTGTGCCAGAGGGCTGTCACTGGAGTAGGACAATCCCCTCCAATCTCAGGGCCTGATATGTATTTCTGGCCTACAGAGTGATGTCAGTGTCATTTCAAGTAAAATCCATCAAAGACTCATCTGCAGGCCTGTTTCAAGAAAATTTAAGTAGATGTCTGCTCTCATTCCTTCTGTCAGAAGGGTGCAGAATAACCAACTACATGCATTTCCCAGGCATCACAAAATACAAAAGGGCATTTCAGATCTAGAAATCTAACCAAGTTCATGGCTTTGTTCTGGTATAGAGATTCAGAAACACCCTCTCTGTTCATGCTAACACTGTTCTGGCAGACATGGACACTGCCCCAAGAGCTGGGTGTGCTCCATGGACATAAAACTTGAATGGGGCTGAATATTTCAGTTTTCAATAAGTCAAAAGTCACAATGAGAGTTCCAGCAGTAAAGTTGCTGATGTAACCAGCCTTCCGCAAAATACTTTGGACTAGAAGATTTCTGCTATTATTAGAGCTGCAGTACTTTCCCTTTTCAGTCACAAAGAGGCAAGTAGGATGCTTTGCTATAAAGTCTATATGGTGGAAGCTTGGAGTCCTGAAAACTCAGCAAGACACACTGGACAAACTAAGAAGATCAAATTTGAGTTTGCAAAACAAACCCAGGTGGCAGAGGGAAGATGTGGATTAGAGCAGACAAAGAGTGAGAGTTCAGCTGGGGAACAGACCACAGCTATCCTGGAGGAAGAGAGAGCTTTTCCAGCCCTCCCTTTCCAACACTTTCACTGCAAAGCTTCACAGGTTTTGACCTAGAACGGCCCTCTTCCTCCTCCACTCCTGCCTGGACTGGCTGTCTGGGACATTATTTCAGCTCTGCTCAGATCCCACTGGGTTCTCTCTGCCTGCACCTCCCAGGCTCTGGTAACAGATATCTCTGAGGCAGAAGATGAAACCACCACGTTGTGGTTATTTCAGTTCCTTCCCTTTTGTTCACCTTCAGGAGCCAGTAGTGGCTCCTGGAAACAAATCACCCAGCCTGGCTGGAGCCCTCACTGGGGAATGACCAAAGTTGTTGCTGTTCAGACACTCCAAGTCCTGGACTCTCATTAGTAGAACAACATCACTGCCTCAATCACTCTGCTACAGCCCATATACAATCAAGAGCTGCTTGGCAAGATTCACATGCCATGAACACAGGGTGAGTCCCTGTGCCCTCCAAAAAAGCTGGAAGGGTGCTGCAGTCAAGCCCTTCGTATTTCACATGGGCCTTCCACAGAAATGGGCCCTGAGCCAGGTACAGCCCAGCAAGCCAGGGGCTACCCCCACTTCAGTGGGCCAGGAAAACCATGCACATATGGAAAGAAGCCCTGGGAAGAAAGTGAAGAATTTAGCAAGTTAGAGAAGAGAAACAACAGGAAATGCTGCTGCTGGCTAAGTATCTTCATTCGGGAGTTATTTGTAAATACAGCTCCTGCTCCTACTGCATTTTTGCCCCTTGGCATTACAGAGGAGCTATAAATACAGGTACTGATTATGCCAAAGTCTGGGGAAGGTGCTACAGCCTGAGTTAAAATGTGGGCTGGCACCCCTGCTGTGCAGAACAAGAATGTGCTGTTCCTCCACACAGGTCTTAACATTCCAAGCCAGACAGAGGGAACAAATGCCCACAGACCTTTTTATTGTCAGGAGAGACTGGCAGGGCCTCATCTACATGCCTACAGCCCCAGAATGTCTTTCCATGAACACTTCCAGCATGCAAACCGCAAAAGAACATTTTCATCCTTGGAACATCACTGTGGCAGGAGATTGTCTCAAGGAGGGATGTCCAGGCTTGGCTCACAGCACTGTCCAACCCTGAGCACAGTTTGTTTTTCTTGCAGGAGGAGGTAGGCAGTGAGCGGCTAGATCCCCACTCCAGTTCAACCTCAGAGCATCCACAGAGTTCAGTGTTGCTTGAACCAAATGCCAGCCCTGCAGGGGGAATGGGATCCCCACGGGATTTGTACAGGCACTTTGGAGCTATTCAGAAGTTAGCACCATGAGCAAGAACATACCTGTAAATGCCATGGGCAGAAAAATGGGCTTTTGTGTGTCTGCGTGCGTGCAGTAGGTTCACACTGATAATGCTGTCTGGATTTGCAACTGTCTAGACAATGGGAAAATGAGCATCATGAAACTGGATAGTTTTGTGAAATGCCCAGCCAAATATCTGGGAAATATTTTTGTAATGGTTCTCCTCAGAGGGAGATATGAGCCTGAGCTGTCCATTAGAGATGCAGCTCTTTTGTCTTGCGCTCTGGTGAGGGATGGAGGGGTTTTACTGAGCCCATTGGGCCTCATCTGCCATGGTTTCCAGCCAGACACCGGTGCTACTGTGGAGGAAAATAAGCCCACAGCACAACCATGGCAAATGAGCTTTCTGTAGGCTGGAGCTGCTGCTTTTCTGGCACAGAAAGGGAATTTCATCCTAAGAGCTAGAGACTAGGACTGTATGAACAGTGTTTACCTCTGGAGACAAACAACTAGAGGCCAGTGGCTTCCCAGCCTGTTTTACAGCCTGCAGTTAAGTCCAAAGGAGCCCCAGGTAACAAACCTGCTGCAGCTGAGCTCTTCTCAGAAAGGCACCAAAGCCCACAAGGAGAGAATGACAGATCCAGAAAGTGGGGAGGAACAATATGTGGAAAAAAACCCCAAACAAACCATCTCCAAAGCACATGCTCTATTAATGACTCAGGACAATACATCAACACCTCCCATTGCTTGTCTGAAAAGCTTCAAAAAAGGCAGGGGAGACCAGACAACAGGCACCTCATCTTTTTAGAGCAAAGATGTTATCTTACATTGGCAGGGGAGAACTGTCAATTCATTTGAGGACAGCAGAGTTTAAGTAGCAGTTCAATATTATTGGTGATTGTCAGCCAGGGAACCTTTGGCTTGGTTTAGCTTGTGGGAAACCTTGAAAAACTGCTCCAAGCTTTCAGTGGATGTGTTAGAGAAATAAACAGATTAGTATTTGCAAGCCCTGCACAGATTCCAGGAAAAAGTGATGCTTAGACTGGGGGCTTCTCCCCATGAACAGCAGCGGAGGCTTTCGTTCACAGTGTCAACAGAGACAACCAAGGGGCTGGATGCAAAACACAGAAGGAATTTTAACGCAGAAGCTGAAGCTGCCTTGAGTCACCTTTATGGAGAACTTGCATTTTCATCTGTGAGGGACTGTGGGATGCGTCTGGATACTGTTCAGCTCAGCTGAAAGAGTCCTCTGCTGTGGCATGGGGTTTTCAAAAGAGACCTGACAGTCCAAGGAAGGAGAGTCCAGTGAGGGAGGAGGTTCTGGTAACACAGCCAGAGACACACTGGTGCTAACCAGAAAGTACCAGAGGATCAAACTCTTGGGATATGGACAGCCTGGATGAGTAGGGCTTGAAGCTGATGCACTTCTGCAGAACACTCACAGGAGGGAACTTTAAGAGAAGCAGAGCAGCCTATATGCTCAGGATTTTAAAGAGGAAGGCAGTTTTGCTCTTGAGATAGTGCAGAAGCAGTTCAGAGAAATAAAATCCTCTATTCCCCCATTTCATATCAGAGGAAGATACTAATTAAAACCCTTCTCATCCTATTGAAAGAATTTCCTACCTATGACAAAATAACATCACCAAAAAGTTAACATTTTTGTGTGCCAGATTCTGTTGTTTGACTTTCCTGAGCTACTTCCTTGCCCCCATCCATCACAACACTGACTGGATAATTCCACCCCCACCTCCAGTTTTTGTAGAAGTAATCTTTTGAGTTTTGTGAAGTTGATCTTGGCTCATGGCACACATCCCACATCTGTTTTCCTAGGCCTTACTGTTTGACTCAGAGTGATTGCATTTTAACTTCATTCCCCCACTGCTACCGTCAAGTGTAAAACCCAAACAAAGCACTCCCACCACCCTGGGCCATACCTGATCTCTGGGGAGGCTCATGTCCCCTCACCTCCTGGTACTGAATAGTGAGAGGTTACTGTAAGAATGCTGACTGCTTATTTATTATTCCTTAAGATGATACGGTGTGAACTGACAGCATAGGTTAAATACAATTATTCTGTATGAGTGAGTTTTCAAAGCTCTCCTGTTGGTTCTTATCCAAGATCCTTAAAAGCACATCATTAAGGATAAGCATGCACACAGAGCAGTGGGATGTGACATATTCTTAAACTTGTCATGTTGGTTTTGCTACCTTTTGAAATCAAAAGAGAGAGAAACTGCCCATCCCTGTTCTTGGGCAAACTGCCACACACTTCCAGCAGACTTTAGACCAAAGACCTCACTGCTGCATGTCCAAAGTAACTTGGCAGAACCATCCTCAGGTACCGCAAGACACAAACTTTCAGGTGGAAAATACTTGCTGAAAAGCTTGGTCTCTCAAGATTCAGACTTTCCCAAGTTAAAACTTTAAAAACTCCTCACCATCTTTGAAACCATAAGCTCTTGGCTTCTTAGCACCTCACTGAATTTCAGTAGGGGTGATTGGAATAAAAAAATGCTGAGTTCAGTAAGGCAACATCTACATTTGAGATAGGATACGGTCAGGCAAGAGCACATCTGTTGGGCATGTGGTCAGAGAATCTCTGCTGGACCTCTGCTGATTCATGACCTTCAGTTAAAGTTGGTTAGATATGTCTGGGCTGGATATGCTTCCTAACATTCTGCATCTGGTAAGAGAGTTAATAAATACTTCTTTCAGCATCACCTTCCTGTGGTATTTTGCTCAGTCTAATTGTGCTACTAGGCAGAACTCAGAATGCAGGAATCTGCAAGTTAGAGGGGAGGGTTTTATCCCGAGTGCAAAACCGTAAATCCAACAGGAAACATGAAGGCCATGGGGTAGCAGCAACTCCATGCCAGGATAACCCCTTTTCCAACTCTGAGCACTGCAGAGTTCTGACCCAGGTGTAATGGTAGTGTAAGGAACTCTATTAGCTCCTCATAGCTCCTCACTCCATAAGAAAGCCCAGGGTGGAAAGCAAGCATTCCTGGCAGAACATGGAGAACTATCAGGCAGAACAGCTGCACATGAACATCTACCTCCAGACACCCTGCTGGCCATGGCAGGGAAGGGTTTGGGGAGATGGCTGCTGGGCTGATGTTTGGATGCATTTCAGTGCAGGGTAACACATCAGGCCTCCCTGGAAGTGAGCTCTCCTCACCTCACCTGGTCCAGAGCTCCTTGCAGCTGGTGTCTCTTGGAGTCAGGAGAGCTCCAAGTCACACTGTTGCTGTTACAGACTGTTCTGCTCCATCTTACTCATTCCCTTGAACTTCCTATGGTTACACCTTTTCCCTGCACCCAAAATAAAGATCCTAGAGATGCTCCTAGGCACATCTTGGAACAATTAAAGACTCTAAGACTTTGTAAAGATCAGGTCCAAAGTGAGAGCAACACATTTACAACGATCACCTGAGCACAGCACTACAAAAAATACCAAAAGCAAGAGAGTTGCTTTTTTTAAACTACAGATGGGCTGCATTAACCACAAAGGAAACTCAAGGAGAACTTATGTCTGGAAGCAATAAGAAACATTTGCATAACATGCACTGTGCATTCAGTGATAGCAGGAGGTGCTTGGGACCTCCTTGGACAATTGGGAGTGCAAACCCAGAAGTTCTCTCCCTAAAGAGGCTTTGAAGCACCTCCTCAGGGAAGAAGGTGAGTCAGAGTCCCATCACAGGTACCATTTCACATTACACACAGTCAACCCCATTTCCAGGTGCCCCCTGCAATGCATGACAACCATTTTTGAATACCAGAAGCAGATACACAGGAGAAATTCTTATGATCCAAACAACTACAGAAAGATTTTACCTCCTAACCCTGTGCTGGAATGAGGGCACACAAGTGCCCTAAGTGGTGGTACAACCACCAAGCACAGAGCAACATCACAGGCTGAAAGCTGTGATAGAAACGTGCTGGTGTAGCAAAACCGGTCCTGCTCTCTGCACTAGCCCAGAGGTTGCCAGCACAGTTTCTCTCCACCGCTGAACAGTGTATTCCCTCCCACGTGCTGAGGTTGCAAGAAATCCCAGCTATTCTCCACTGCAGGCATCACTCAAGTGCTGATGGCTACATCAAGAGAACTTAAACAAAGCCACCCCACTAGTCATACTCATTTATCCACTGTCTCACCCCTTCTTTGCTTCAGAGGAGGACATGACTAAGAATGGATGCATCAGAGCAGTAACAGGATCATCCAAAGCCACGTCCTCACATGCTGTTGCCACGTGTCACATCAGGGCACAAACGTTCCCCGTTAACGTAAGTAATGAGGGCCTGTGTTTTTTGGAGCAAGGGGAATGTGGCTGAGATTCTTCCTTTGCTGACACACCACAGTGCTAAGCTGCTGTGGCAGGCACCAGAAGGAACAAATGTAAAGTCAAAGGCATTATAATCTAAGGAAGGGCTGGAGAAACCCAAACTGAGATGTCATAAAAACATAAGCCAGAATTCATTACCCTTGTAACCAAGAAGAAACTACTGATATGCCAGTTTCCACCCATAAATAGCTATAGTTGAGGGTCTGAGTTTATAAAACATTGAATGACTTACCATATGTTGCACTGGATGGTTTTGGTCGGAAGTCCACAAAAGATCTGTCAGACAGCGATTTCTCCTGTTGAGACAAAAACTCAGAGGTAAAGACTGCCTTGCCAAGCCCAGAAGATAAGCACAAAGACACATTGTTTTAAATCACAGGAGAGCAGAGTCTGCTGGAACAAAGCAAATACAGACTTTTGGGGTGTTTAGACTACAGCCTGTCTGCCTTTTTCCAAGTTGGGTTGAATGAAAAAGCAATTTACAACGAGTTCAGCATTACTGCAGTCATGCCAGAGAGTCCCAGCTGCACAATGAGTTGTTTAATCTGGGACAGCAGCTCATTTACAGGTAAAGGTTCCAGGTGTTTACAAGGCAGTGCAATAGTGAGGAGCTGGCTCACAACTGGCCCTGATTTTCCCCATCTCCTCTGTGGATGCCCAAGCCTCTTGCAAATGCAGTGTCTGCCTTTATCCAGTACAGCTTTATCCCTGAAGATGTGGTGGGGATGGGCATGGTCAGCAGGAGATATCCCAGGTTTTCCCTGGCCCTGTTTCTCTGCGAGGGATTTGCGTAGTTCCTGTGCCCTGAGCACCTTATTTACCACAGAAATAGGTCTAATATCCAGGTTTTAAACTTGTAATTCCCTGGACTAGAACTGATTGGTTGAGGTGTGTAAGAAATACGGGAAAACAGTTCAGACACTACAGAATCGCCATGCTGATTGCCAAACAGATTAATCTTGTTAACCTCCGTGGGATGGGTGAGTTGCCTTTGTCACAGAGGACTCCAAAAAAGGTCCACTTTGGAGAAGGGGAGAGCTAAGGTTGTCCATGAAACTGGGAAAATGGATTATGGCACAAACTTTCTCACTGTGCACAGTGATGGAGGTGAACAGATACTCTTGGGAATTAGGCTGAAGTTCTCCTTTCCCAAGGATTTTGATCACTCTGGGACATACCCTCAGGATATTTGCCAAGCTTATTAAAACAAACATGGGGAAGCTCCTTAAGGAAGACCCCCAATTTCCCAGCTCCTGAAGGTCTCAACCCAGCAGTTATAAGGCAGGAGGGGAGTAAACAGCAGTCGCTTTGTGCGACATGGAGGGCTGAGGAAATTTGGAAGACAAATTATTCAAAATAAAAAGCAGTGCAAAAACAGATTAGGAAACTACTGTGCCGTGACTATTAATGAAGCGATAGAAAATATCAATCACTCCCTGGCCTCTGAAGCTTGCTGTGAGAGAAGAATTAGGAGATTTTATGTTCCAAGTACCAGGAAACCACAGGGCCCTGGTGCCTAGTTTTCAAAAGAACACTGAATCACAGGGAGGAAAGCAGAGTGCTGCAAAGAGCCAAGGGCAGAGTTTAAAAATAGCAGCTTTCAGTTTTGCTGCTTTTTTCTTCTTCTTAAGTGCCTGGATACAGGATCATGTCAGAGGGTGGATAAAGAGAGCAGACCAGCCCCTGTGGAGAAAGAAGTGCTCCTGAATGAAGTACTGCCAGTCAGGGGTTGTGGGCTGCTCATTTTGCACTCCAGCTCTCCCCCTCAAAGGAACCAGCCTCTCCTGATCCTCCTGTCTGCCCAGCACAAGAGAAGGGCACTGGGGAGTGGGGACTGGGGAGCTTTTCAAGCCCATCAGTGTGTGCAGAAGCCTGCACAAATGAGCAAAGCCAGGGGCTGAATGTGTGATCCAGCCAGAATCATCCTCTTCTGGACTCATGCAGGGCCAATTTCCCATGGCATTAAGGACCCTTTTGAAATGCTGTGCGAGGAAGGGGATTTACTGAGATGTTTGTGCTGATGCTCTGGGTCTGTGTGCAGGGAGAAACCACATCTGGCTGCTGTACACTGGCAAATGTGCTAAACCAAGAGAAAGAGTATCTGAGGTCTGACACTGCTCAATTTTCTCCAGCCCTCAGACTCTGTACTATGCACCCCTTGAAAGACCACCAGGCCAGAGTCACAGCACCTACCAAAGCAATCACATGGAGTAGTTGAGTGTTGGTACTTTAGACCAACAAAAAAGGAGAGAGAGAAGTATCTCCTGAAATGGACAGTAAAGTTTTAGGTCATACAGTGGAGTAACAGTGATGGTTTTAAGGCAGAAATGGGCAGGGTCTGCAGAAAGAAATGAAATCTCATCCAAATAGATTGAAAAACAGATATGTCTGTAGGTAGCTGATCTTTGCAGACAAAGCTCTGTGCTTGCAGAGAGGCAGGATGCCCCCTTGGGCCTTTGCTTTTTCTGTGAAAAGAGAAGAAAGGCACAGCTGATGCTCTGGATAAGGCTGTCTGCATCTGACTCTCCGGGGAAGTCTGCTGTGTCTTATGACTCACTGCTCAGAGGATGCTCTCAAATCTACAGAGGAATAATTCGTGTAATAAGGGCAGCAAGTGCAGAGAGCCACATAAAATCCCTTTTCCCAATTAAGCAAGCAGAAACACAAACCCTTTTCCCCAGCCTTCTCAGGGACAAAACAAGCAAGTTTTTCACTGCTATAAACTACGACTAAAATGGAAGGCAGGGGAAAAGAAATACTGGCTCTGTCACTTGGTTAGTAGGAGTACACAAATCACTTAAACTGCTACCAGTGCATTGAGAGATTGACTCATTGCAAGTTCAGTTTCTTCTGTCACCAGCAAGGACTTCCAGGCTCTGCTGTGGACAACAACCAACTACCACACGAGTCACACAGCATTCACAAAAAATCAAGTCCAGTTTAAAAGCAAAAACCTTGTACGGATAATTATACTGACCGAGTCCTAAAGGAATATTTTAACTTTACAATTATGCAGAAAAATCCCAAACATCTGGAATCCAAAGTATTTCCTTGTAAAGGAGTTTCCACTGGAATGTCATCTGTTCTTGCTGGTTTTTTTTCTTGTCTATTTGAGATAGGCTGCTGACACAACCAACTGGACTCCAGTGACCTGCATGGCACAGAGCCCTTCATTCCTGTGGCTCATGAAAGAACCCAGTGGTGACACAGGCCGATGTCACCTGCACAGATTGTTAAGCACACAGCCTCCTGCTTTCATGGAGATAAGGAGCCCCATGTGTCCTAGAGATGCTCCAAGACACACCCAAAGTTTCTTGCTGTCCTTCAAAAGGACCAAGCTGGAATGTGTTAGGAGCAAATCCAGTGGTGCAGCGTCCTGCCCTCTGAGCAGACCTGACAGCTTTAATTATGTGAGAAAGTCTTAAAAGCACAAGCTCAGATGCAGTTCATCCAGTGCTGCTCTCAGCCTTGCAGGTACAAAAAGCTCCTTCAGCCCAGCTGGCCTGGGATTTTCCCTTGCTCAGCTTTCAGTGGAGAGCAGCATGATTGCTGACAAAAGCACTGTAGAAATGCACTATAATGCAGCCCTAATGGTGGAAGAGCTCTCACCAAATTGCCACTCCAGGTACTTTCTTGGAGTTTCTGCACCTATAAAAGACTGACTGAGACATGGCAAAACTGTCATCCCAATACAGGGAGGCAATTCAGAACAGGAGCAGGACTTCATACATTATTCCCCTCTTTTAAATGTAGATATTGCAGCAGATTGGAAAAACAGGTGGGTTTTCCTCTGAGAATATATACCAGGGAGCATTCTAAGAAGCAGGGCCAAGATGAATTAACCTGATCAGCTACAGTAAACTTACTATAAAGTACAGGAAATGTGAAGCACTGCATTTTCTCATTTGTGGCTTGGAAGAAAAATTTGCCATTGAGCTTCTTTTGGAGAGCAGTAGGGGAGGGCTCAAGGCAACACACTCCTGCATCTTCACCTACCATTGCACCCTCCTAGCACAGATCCCTGGACTTCCTTGTACTTTTTAGCCCCCAGCAGTTGTGAAGTACCAGCAAATGCACATACTCCAGCCTGGGGAGTTTTCTGTTTTTCATCTGGAAGATTTCAAAAGGTTGCACAAAAGCTAAAATGAAAAGGCATTTAGATGTTTCCTAGACAAAACGTTGTTTCCATTCTGCAGGAAGAGCTGACACTTTAAAAGACAACCAACCAACCACAGACATTGAGAAATGGTGCAAGACATCTTTGAGCTTGTCTTTGCCAATCCTTTGACCTCACCACAGCGACCAGACAGAGCTTGCTGAAAAGTCCTCAATACTTGGGAAAATAGTGGCACCACTCTATCATCTCTCATCCAAAGCAGTACATGAACACATTGTACTTCTGGAACAATTCTGGGCCCTGGCTGCATTGTGGGGCTATAAATGCAGACAGCAGTGGAGGAGGTACATGAGAAGAGTAGAGGAAAGCTGGTGGTAATGATAGTTTTGTTAACAGGGTTCAATGTGGCTGCTACAGGGAACAAGCCATGCACAAGGAACACTGCATCATGCTCATATTTCCCAGGTATGCCCTGGACTGAAATCCTGATGGATTTCTGTACCCCTTAGTGCTGGCTGCAGAGTAGGTTTTCCTGGGGTTTTAGAGACCAGCAATATAAAGCTATTTCTGAGAGAATGACACTGCTAAGATACATTGTGCTACAGCAGCAAAAACCAGAGTCTGGCACAACTAGAAATGTAACATTGTCCACATCCTATGTCCCTTTATGGAGAGGTTGTGGCTGTAAACATACACTTTGTTATCATAACAAAAAAAAAAGCCATCACCATCTCCTGACACCTTCAGTGCAAGCATTTGTGGTAACCCAATAATTTGTTAGCCCAGGGCAAGGTGTTGCATGTTTAGAAATCCTGATGCAGAAAGGAAAAAGGCTTTTCAAGGAAGTGGCACTTACATTTTCCTTGCAACTTCTCTGTGTGTTTGAATTACAACCAGGGGCTAATCTGAAGTAGCCTGAGTATTCTAATTAGGGATCCTCCATTAAAAAATCCTGCTGAAGTTACAGATTTTTCTAGGAGTTCAGGCTGGATCAGGATCAGACTCCCGGCAGACCAAACTGCCAGCTCTCCGGCATTTTCTGTGACAAATATAAGGAAATATGGAAGAACTAAACATCTCAAATTTCCTTTCTCTGCATAAAGAACCTTACCTAAGACATTTCAAATACCTCTATCAAAGAACAAAGCTCCAGTAGAACCCTGTTAAGAATAAATTAGCACTGAGAGCAAAGACATGGATGTCCAGCAGAGAAAGTCAGTTCAGGCATGTTTTGACACACGAGAATTCTCACATCACAGCCTGGTCCCAGAATAACCAACAGCAAAATCCTTTTTGTAATAGGCCCAGTGGTTTGGATCATATTAATGCCAGCAGACACTTGACCTGGCTGTCTTGCCAGCTCCCAGGTTCATGCTTTCCTCCTTTGTGCATTAGATATTTGAAGCAACAATATCTAATTCCTCCCCTGTTTTCAAGAAAAAAATCCCCTTGAGAAGCTTTCTCTGTTCTCTTCCCAGTTACACTTCCAGCTGGTTTTTGCCTTTGCACGGCTGGTTCTGTGCAAATCCAGGTCAACTCTGAAAAGAAATCCTTGGCATTTAAAAAACCTTCCACTCTGATTTTAGATGGAATTTTGAACCTTTCCAAAGAAATGCTTGTGATTGGCCATGGAGATCCTACAAATCATCCTGTTTCTACCCCTGGATTGGATGAGAAGTTGAAGCATAAATTTGCCAGGTGATATAAACAGTATTTTCCACATATACATGCATTCAGATTAGTTCTCTGCTAACAACAACTCAGCCGCAGTAAAATTTGCTATAAAACTCCATCATCAGGTATTCTGGAGGCCAAATCTCGGAGGTCTTAAACAAAATGACTGCCTATTGCCCAGGCCTACAGAACAAGACCAAATTACTGCAAGGAGCTCACCTCATTATCTGAGCTGGAGCAGCAGCAAGGCCCCAGTGTCAGGCATTGCAAGGCAGCCCCTGCCCTCGGGAGTTTGAGATCTAAACCAGACAAAGCAGACAACGGTCCTGAATTGCCTTTTCCTACGCTGGAATATTTCAGATGAATAAAGCTGCAGGTTTTGGCAGGCAGTATCCAGCTCCGAACAATTTGCTTTGTATCCAGACTGCTTTAAAGATACCAGGGTGAATTCTTCCCATTGATTTTATTTTGGGAAGAGTCCCAGGTCTTTGATTCAACTCCATTTTTTGATTGCACATTATAACTCTGCCAAACAAATATCCATCCAAAGGAACAGCACTACCTCTAGCAGTTCCTTTGGGACCTACGCTAATGTCAGTGGAGCTCAGGCACCTTCTGTTCTTGTTTCTCCTCCAGGACCACGTGGCCACCATGACCCAAATGGGAAACAACACTTTATGTGCACTCAGGAGCAAGGCTGAGGCACCACGGTTTTGACATGAAGTCAACACGGCCCACGCCTGTACTCCTAACATGGGCTGGAGCCCCGGGAGCCTCCCCCAGGAACCCAAAACAGTTGCTCATGTCTAATTTCTGCCACAATTTTTCTGAGGAATTTTCCTTCTGCGCTTCAGGTGGAACAATATTTTAGGCAAATACTGATGACTGCAGAGGCAAGTTAAAGGAAGGCATCCAGTATCTGGAAATCAGGTCCATTACATTATATTAAATATTAAGCTCAGTGTTGTAAGGCAGACAATTGCATACTGAATTAATAATGTTATTTATTCCATTTAGTGGATTATGGAGGACACTTAATCATCGTGGCATTTTACATCAGAGCTGGCATCCACAGCTCAGCTCCAAGAGTATTTTATGGAGACACAGAGATGGATTGAGTAGCTGGAAGTGAAGAGAGTGCGAATGTGTGAAATACAGCAGGTTTGGTAATATTAAAGTTATATGGCTTTGATTTTTCATTTGGATACTAATGCTTCAGCAACACTTAAGAAAGCATAAGCAAGTCTCCACATATAAGCTTGAGCTGAAGCTTCTGTAGCAACTGAAGGAACTTAACTTTTCTTTTTGCAAAAGAGTAACAAATTTTCAAGCAAAACCCAAAAGTATCTGCTCAATCAAAACATGGAAATCTCGTGGGAAATTCTGAGGGGTTTTTTTTTTTGGCAAAGTGTAGATAAAATAATAAAAAGATCTGAAAATGAAAAAAATATATTGATACAGCTGCCTGAAAGCAGTTTTATTTTATTTTTTTTTTTAACCGAGAGCGGTCAATTATTTTTCCAGATTTCAACACTGAAAATCAAAGAATTTTTACAGGAAGTTTCAGCAGCAGGAATCCTACCTTTTGAAATATAGGGATTAAAATATTTAAAAGGTCCAATTAGGACACCCGAGGTATCTCCCTTTTCACAATTCTTTCATGTTTTTACTTCCTAATTTTGGGCTCTCTGATTGCCATCTTTTTTTAGCCATACAAGAAATGGCTCCCCAGGCACCATGCAAGAATCAGCATTTTTCCCCATCACTCAGCAGGAACACCCTATCACTCCTTAGGCACATCTCTCAACCTTAATCACCTCCAATTGCTGTGCATTCTGAAAATCAGTCTACTGGAGAAAGAAGTAACTGCTCTGCCATTTCCTGCAGCTCTGATTTTCGCGCCTTTCACGGAACAATTTCATTGACTTCACAGGAGCCTATCTGGATTTACACCTGTGCAAAAACGAGGCAAGAAAACCTGACCCTTGGTGTGGAATATCAGGTTCATAAATGTGTTCTGTATCTCCAAGAATCTCCCCATTTACAAAGGTGAACAGCTGTTGCTATAAATCAGACAGTCTGAACCAGCCATTAGAACTTCATCCAGATGATCCGTTTAAAATATACAAAGGCAACGTTTTGGAAATAAAAATCTACCCTTGTGTCCTCAGGGAAACCTTCTGTTAGAGAAAAATCTCATAATTCAAGGCTAAAATTAGTTCACTTTAATGCTCTTTCAGGAGAGGCACGATACTCAAGAGTAACATCGCCTTGAGAAGGCCTGTTAGATGACTTAAGGGATTCCAAACATCTGGCAATTTGGTAAATACTGCATTGGAGACATCTAACATCTTTTTCAGCTTCTCCGTGGGTGTAACTCTTTGCTGTTAGCTGGAATGGCTGTATCTGGTTCAGTTCCCATCGACCATTTTCTGTTTGAATAGGAAACACTTGCTAAAGTGTGGAAACAGCTGGCAGAGTTGGCTGTGTATGAACAAAACACGCTCTTGTTTCTGACCACAGACTGGCCTTTAAGTTCCAACTGGGATTGCCAAGGGCTCTTCTTGGCTTTTTGGATGAGACCAGGTCACCCTAGATGTACAAGTTGTTAAGGGTTGGTTCTTGGAGCACAAAGCTCACTGTTAGCAGGGATAACACTTTGTGTAAGTGGAGGGGAGCAGGATGTGCAGCCCCATTTTACAGCTGGGGAACTGAGGCACAGGAAGTTTAAATTATTGGCCTCCGGACATTTCCCAGTGAAAGAAAGAGACTCCTGTATCTTTTTCTGACGGAAATACCAACATTCAAATGTTTTCTACACAGCACACATCTTCTTCTCTCACACATACCAAGAGCACAAAACGTAGCTAAAGGGGCAAGGTGGTTGGTCAGCCCTGCACTGAGCACTGAGCGATCACCAGTTCCAAAGCAGCAGTTTCCTCTGCCTTCACCAGGTCCCTGCTTAGTCCTGACTGGGAATGCCTAACCATGCATCACTGTTCTGCTGGGCTTTGTTATTTGTCTTTCTCAGGGTTCTGGAGAGTTAGACATAACAAGAACATGGGGAAACCAATGAAACACAGACAGAGCTCCACCCTGAACCCCCAGACAGTCACACGGAGCAACAAACTCAGCTCCTTTCACTCAATTCCTTATGCTTTTCTGAGACCATGAAAAGGAACTTTATGATATGCTGGAAAGGATGAAGTATTAACTATCAAAAACGAGACTGAAGTAACAGAGAGCCTGCATTATTTTCCCTTTGATGTATACTTATGTAAATTCAAATAAATATACTTAAATGTTACTTGTCTTCAATTCTAGCAGAGCTTATTAAATCTATTTATGCGAGACAAGCTAGGCTCCATGGAATGCCAGGAACTCCCCTGACATTTGCCTTCCTACTTAATGTGATACTCTATGATTACACATACCAGAGCCTTTCATTCAGGCATTTTAATTTACAAATACTTTTTACATTTCTTAACGCCCCTGTGGACAGGCATTAAGAGTCCACCTTATTCAGGAGCAATCAATCGAAGTGCAGAGGGGCAGCCTGTTTTGCTCCAGATCACGCACTGAAATATTAGCAGAGTTTGGAAAAACTCCTTCCATGTCACTCAGAAACACAATTTCCATTAACAGCAGACACATTCTCTTCATGCTGGGCCAAACACTCTGAGCAGAGGTTCAGAGGGAAAGTTTAGTAGCAGGCAGGCAATGGGAAGGAGATCAAGACGTCCCCAAAGCAGGCACAGTGAGGACACCCAGCACCCCTCCTTTGCCCAAAGTCACCTGCCCTCCATGGTGCAAATCTGTCAGACATTTCCTCCATGTCTCTGCCCCGAGCCAAGTTAGCTGCTAAGGGAGAAGAAGGTATTCCTAAACAGCATCAGCTCAGTTTTGTGTTTTCTCAGACATCACACAGCAGCCTGCACACTTCCATACAGCCCTGACTCTTCAGAGGACAGGTACCCATTGCTCAGGCTCATCTTTCCTTGCTAGCTCGATTATTTCTGGAGTTTTAAATGTCCTTTAATAATGAAGTGCTTCTCTCACAGTCCCCGAGATGAGGCCTGGGTAAGTCCAGTCTTTAGGGCTGGCCGAGCTGAGAGAAGTCTGCCCAGCCTGATAAGTACCAGGAAGCACAGGTTCCAGTGGGGCTCCTACCAGAGACAGCCACAGGGCACCAGCTCCTCTCACCCTGTGTCTCCAACACCCCCAAAACACTTAGCAACACTTCAGCTACTAATTGTAGTCTTTAAAAGCAATACCTAAGAAGAGACTCCCCTTCAAACCCCTGTTTTCAAAAAACACACAGCCAAGTACCTTCCACGTGGACACCTTTGCCTCACACCTGCAGGACATGAGCCCTTGGTGGAGCACAGCTGCCTCTGGCAGGCAGGTGACACTTTCTGTGTCAGATTTGAAATGAAGTGCAAAACCTCTTTATGGCAGCAACTAGAGACATACTGCACATCCAAACCGAGCTGTATTTGTATTCCTTCATGTTGTCTTTATAAGTGGGGTGTAATTATACACACAAGGAAACCCCTGCCCTGCCTGGGTTAGGAGAGCACCTCCAGATTTGCACTAGAGTTACCCAGGAAAGGCGAATCAAGAGGCCCCTCCTGAGAGGTCAGATTCAGGTAAATGAGCCCCATCTGTGCTGCTTTAGGGCAACAGAGCACCAACAGTCCCCAGGTATTAGACACAAGCCACCTACCTTCCCTCTGCTTGGGCTTTATAGTGAGAGAGTGACCTGACTGCAGAAAAGGGAGAAGGTAAAACCCAAGGTGCAATTTGCATCTGTAGGAAGTGATCTGGGCTGCAGCAGGGAGAGCAACAGCCCTGGGGATAGCTGAGAATGAATCTTGAACCAGCATTTTTGTTTGCAGGCCTGTTCCTTGCAATGTTTTAGTAGGATAAACCCAAACCTGCCATCCCTCCGTGTAAATAAAGGGATTTGTCCTAAAGCTAACAGATCCTGCTCTGAAGTAGTTCCCCAGAATATGAAGTGACAATGAGGTGCCTAAGAAAATAACTTTCCTACTGCCTGGGAAAAACCATTCTTAGGATGGTAACTTTCCAGCTGTGATCAATATGGGCTTCGAAAGAAAACAGGGACCTGAAATACTCTCTGTATGGTCTGCACAAGGAGAACAAAGGCAGCAAATAAAACTGAGGTATTTTTTAAAGGTCTGCGTCTTACCCGCAATTATCAGCTTAAAGGTAAGTTGTTGGAACGGTTACAGCCAGCCAGTTGCTCTGTGGGAATCTCATACACATCTGGCAGACAAGGAGCTGTAAACTGGTGCTTGAAGCCTTTTGCCCACCCAGGAGATCATCCTGAGAGGTCGGGTCCATCGTGCATTCCCACAAACTCTTCAGGTGCTGTTCTCTGGCCGCCCCATCGCTGCAGCGATGACTGAGATCCTTTGTTCCAATGCTTTTACAGTTGTATTGTGCCCAAAAGGTTGAAGCAGAGAAACATGAGCCTGTGGCCTCCAAAACCCTGGGGCTCCACTGGAGTTTTGCAGTTCATTTACACTGAGGCAGGATTTGCTGCCAGGTTTGAACCCCCACTGCCTCCCACTGCTGCCCTTCTGGACACACAGCTTTCTCCTACAATTTCCCCCATCCTTTCCCATGGGCTTGTGAGAACAAAGAAGCTCATGTTTGACAATTACTCCATGCAGAATCATTAGGTGTGATCATGGAGGCCAGTGATGGAAACCATTTACCTAATGGATCAGTCCCACTTTCCTGGCCCAGCCTGCCACCTCCCTCTGTTACTGACTGTGGCAAGTTGGGCAGAAAATGACTGACAGTTTTTAAGAGCTGTATTGTCCCAAAACCAAAGTTATGATGGACAGAGAGCAAGCATGCTCAGTTCATGGAGAAATACACTGACAGCTCTTCCCTCCTCACGTTACTTCACTGATTCCAGGGCAATTGCAAACAGCACTGAAGGTGGACTCATCCATCCAGGGGAAAACAAGGCTTCCTTCAAATCCTCTTTTATTTACTCCAGTCAGCTGTGCTGAGTGTATCGATTCAATCAGCTATTTCCTTAACCATAAAACCAGATGTGCGCCGTCACGGCCCATCGACGGGGACTGAATCCATGCCATTTAGAAATGCAGAATAAAAATAAAAAATCCCAAGAAAGCTGAGATATGCTGATGTTTGGAGCTCTCAGTTTCCTAGGTAAATTGCTTTCTTTTGAGTCACATTTATTTTTGTTACCTCCAAAGAAATGCTGTTTTAGCCGCGTTTCTTGGAAACAGTGTGGAGATCTAATGGGTTGTTACTGATGTGAATTCTCAGGGTGGAGAATAGAGGGAATATAGTATTATCTTTGCTTCTGGGCATCAGCAACTTCTGCAAGCAATGTGGTGCAGTGTATGCCATTCCTTGCTGAGGCAATTAATTACCTTGGTCCCTAATGAGAAGAACTGTTCAGCCTAAAAAAAACAACACTGGAGTCCTCTGGACTTAGGTTAGCTCTGGATATCTGGGTAGATGTGTGAATTAGGGAGGCCACATGGCTCACTTTTGCTCTGTCTCTTCTCAGGACACGTTTGGTTGTTTTCCTCCGTACTTCTTATGGACACTACAGCCAAGGCAGGTCACTGCAGCAGCTCCTCCTTGCAAAGAGTCACCTCAGAAGTATGGTTTGGCTTCATTCTGCTCTGTGTACTGGGTACCAGGTCTCCAGGTCAACTATTCCCCCCGTGAATCTAAGGAGTAGAGGAAAGGCTCCCCATGGAGCCTTGTGAGGAGTCACCCATCTGCTGGGTCTCTCCTTCACCCCAAAGGATGCTGCAGGTGATGCAGGTGGGGTCCACACAGCCACAGTCCCACAGCCTGCAGATCCTGCCCTTGCTGGGACGGACACACAGGGTAAGCAAACATCTGCACAAGGGAGGCCATGCCCCAGCTGAGCCTGCAGCTACAGAGAGGAGCCTTTGTGCAGGAAGGGGCTGGGATTTGCTGGCTGGAGGGCTCTTTCAGCAATGCAGCTGTAATATGCTATATGCCAGATTGTAGACATTCCTGGGGCAGCTTTCCAGAACGTGAATAAACTCAGGATATATGTATAAACCCAGCACAGAGTGTGGGCTCTGTGAGGCCTGGAGATAGCCTGGCATTTCCTTTGTACATTTACAGCCTGAAGGGATTTCTTCAAGCCCAGACGTCCCCTCAGTTCCAGAATCCACAGGTGCTGATCAATTCTTACTCTGTATTGGAGAAATTATCTCAGAATGTCATACCTCTCCAATGCACAAAGACTCATTCTGATTGCGCTGTCCCTTGGCTGCCCGTGCAACATAACATCGCTCTGAAATACCACAAATATGAGCGGGGGGGCAATGGGAACATGAGACAGGGCTGTGCTACTCAGAAAAGCCTACACAGGCTGCAGAGTCTCTGAGTTGGTCCATCCTGGGGTCCCAATCACAAGGGTAAGAGTTACAAGTGATTCACTGCGTAAGGAAGTGTTACTTCAGAAAATGAATGATTCAAATTCAGAAATTACTAAATAGCATCATGCAAACCATATCCTAATGCCTACCTAAACAGCATCTGTCCTATGACATTTAACATTGCCTGGGAAAAAAAACAGAGGGAGAACAGGGCATCTGAGACTACAAAAACTTAAGAAAGACAAAGTGTAAATGTGTCTCCAACAGCTGAGTACTCTCAGCCTTTAGGGAGATGTGCCTGTCCTGTAGATGTGGTTTCCTCTGGTGCAAGACCCTTCAAAAGAGCCAGTGGGGTCTTTCTGTTGATACAATCATAATGCCTTTGTGTAATTGAGCACAACTAATTAAAACCAAAAGGAAGGGAATATTTTCCAAAAATGTCTTGCTATTTTTCCCCCCTTAAGAGAGTTTTCTGACATGTGAAGAGTGGAGCTCTGTGTGGCCACAGACACACACATAAATGAGTCTAGAGATGGTTTGTGCCACTATCATAACTGTCATAGATGCAGAGAGAAATAAGTCAAGAGGAACAACAAACTCTGGAAATTCATAGAGCCAAATGTTGGGTTTGAAAGCAGGAAAATGTCTCATGCGCTGTTCTGCTCCTGACCTGTACCTTACACTGTATTATTTTGTGTGTTGTTCTTTCTCTTCCCCAGAGAAGACAGAAACCAGACCTTAAAACATTCACAATGAATTTTCAAATCAATAACACGTGCGACTTTGTCTAAAAGGTAAAATTGTTGTAAAAATCAATGTCGGAGAGAACGCTTTGCCAATTCAATTATATTTGTTCCTCTCAAATAGACACAAAAAAAAAAAAAAAAAAAAAAAAAAAAAAAAAAAAGAGAGAGAGAGAAAAGAAAAAAGATGTGGGCTTATTTCAAGCCCAATAAATGTTCCTTGGACTAACATCCCAATTTTGTAAATATTCTCAGGGCTTCTTACGCCAGCTCCCCTCAAGGGGTCATAGTCAAGTCTAAATAGGGTTACCTTGTCTCAGAATCAGTCTAATGTCAAGCAGTGTTTCTGTTTGTGTCCACAATTTTAAAATAATGTTGTATCCATTAAATAGCATGAAGGCTTCCCAGAAATGGGAACCATACGTCAAAATTCAAACACAAATAAGTATGATTAGACATGGCAGCTGTCTAGAAAATATTCAGCTATTTCACTGAGTTTTGGGCAAAATGTGAATGATTGTACCTATTCCAGTAAGTGCAGAACCAGAAAGGCTCCCACATTACCCTCTGCTTCTCAAGACAAATTTCATTTTAAGATTGACCCCAAAGAAAAAGAAAACAGCAAGATGAAAGTATAAACAGCTGTGCTTCTGCTGGCTTAGCTGGAGACTTCAAGGAGTTTGAGATTCACTCTCTCAAGGATGTGTAGCACAGAGCACCCAACCAAACTGTGAATCCAGGCTCCTGTGGGAAGGGCTGAACAGAACAGAAAAATCCCAAGACAGAAAATGTCCTGATATCCAGGGACAATGTTTGTCCAGTCCTTGTCAAGCTGTCCTGGGGTGGCAACATCAATATTCTATCAATAATCTTCCCATAGCTGAAAGAAAATGACTGGGGAGTAAATGACAACAACACTAACTGAGGTGCAAAGCCAAACTCTGAATGACCCTCTCTTCTCTTATATGAAAGAAATATCCTAAAAATATACACCAAATACAAAATCAGTTACAGAAACACCCTGGAAATCTGTACCTGGTTATCTTGAAACTAAAACATGCCAGGAATTTGGGGAAGTTTTTGCTTACAGACTATCATTATTGGCACTTGATCAGATGCAGATAAGTTAGGTTTCCAGCATGGAAAGAGAATAATGCAAAAGGTATTGGAATAGATTAATTTCACATGTTTCATTTCAGGACAGGTAGGGGTTTTTTTTAAGTGTTAGAGAAATGTTAATACAAATCTGTGTTAGAGCAGCACTGTAATTTATAAGAAAGTTCTAAAATTTCCAGTCCATGAGTTTTTGCAATTATTAGAAGTTTGGGGTTCATTCAATTAAGTATCAAGTGAATAAGATTCAGAAATTGTTGAGCACTTATTACTGTTTCTACAAATACTTGATTACATGCCTTGTTTGTCCCTCAACAGGACAAGAATGGCTTTCAAAGGTATTTTGTGACTTCTTAGGACTCACATTTCTAATTGTGTTTTCAGTAAATGCTCATGTGATACCAACCCCAAACACAACTGTGTCTGTGTCCTCAACAAGTGCTTGCTCTACAATGTTTACTGTCCCTGCAGATGAAAGAACTAACGGCAGAACCCCTCCTTGCCCTTCAGAAGGTGAAGTGTGACAGGAAAGTTCATTGATTTACCCAAGATTTTGTGTGTACCTTTTGCAAAGGATGGAATATACCCTTGGGATGCCTCCAGCCTTGATCCATAGCTGCACAAGGACGATGTAGATGGGTCTCCTTGGAAGAGGAGTGATTTTTGTCTGCAGATGTTCCTGATGGGACAGCAGCTCTCCCACCTCTGCATGGCTCCGTGGCTGGCTTGCAGGTGATACATGGAGATATTGCTCATTTTCCTGCCAGGGAAGAGGACAGCAGCTGTGAGCAAGGAGTAGGAATTGGGAGTTGGATAATTGCATATGACCATGAAAAATAGCAATTGAACACAGTGGTTTCCAGAGGAGAATATGAACAGCACAGGAGCATGTTTTGAAAGGATGTGGCTATTTGGAGTAATGTGAGAGATTCTGAGGGAAAAACAGCTTTGCTTTTTGGAACAGATGTCAAAACCCACTGCAGGCCATAACAATTGCTACTGGCACAGCTAATCACGCAGGACCTATGAATTTCTTCTCCAGATCTTCAGCTCAACTTAGACAGCACAGAAGGAACATTAGGGCAAAGTTGGAAAATGAAACAACCTGCAAGGAATGGTCAGATATGTAAAGTGAGGGGCTTGCCAAGATAAGAAATCAGGGAAGAGTGTGTGTTCCAGCAGTTGGTGTTTCACAGGGGTGTATGCCAAATTTCCTAACTCACAAGTGTCTCATAGAGAAGTTTGGGACCCCCACTGCAAGCCTACTGCCTGGGGCAAAAAGGTGGGAGATCCTGGAAAACAGAGTACTGCAAAGAAAACAACCCAGAATCTAAGGTGCTAGAACTGACCCATTTGTGATTGCTTCTTCCTGGAGGAATCACTTCAGGGAAATCCATATTCATTACTGACTTACAGGCTCTGTGAAAGAGCCTCTCTCCAGAACCTTGTTTTCCCATGCTGAAACTACCATTTAATACACTTCTTATTGGGACACTGCAGACAACTGATGTTGGTGAAAAAATTGGAATCTGCAAAAGAACAATTCTAGGAAATGGAATTATATTGCCAGGATTTAGGATGAAAACCTCAGCAGACAGAGAACACTGCAGGATACCACCTTCAAAACATTCTCACCAAGCCTTCTTTTCTGCAAAGATTTCTGCTTATGCTGTAGAAGCAGTAAAAACAGCCCCTGCATGGTCAATAAATAAAGCAATTGTTGAAGTACAGATCAATAGATCAGCTGGAAACACTAAAAAGAAAAAAAAATCAGTGTTTTTAAGCTATTGTCTCTTCTGTTAAAGTTACCATATCTGGTTCTTTACTTAAAATGTTGCTAGACAAGAGGGAAGAGATATTAAAACCCTTTCAGACATTAAAGTATTAGAACACCCTTTAGTTTTGTTAGGGAAGAAATGCACAATAGGAAGAGAATATCCTTGCAGTATCTTCTCACAAATTAACTGGCAGCTCTGAAAGCCTTTTCCTTCCAAAAGCCTGGACTGATGTTACATCTGATCTCATGAAAATAGCCATAAAGTCTGACTTACCAAGATGACTCCACTGGCTTTAAGCCTCAATGAATAACATAACCCTAAAAATAGTGTTTGAGTCTATAAAAATCAAAACAAAGTTTGATGTAGAGACAGTTTTCCAAGCAAAAATGAAAATATTGAATTCTCCATTAGGAAAACACATATAATAGACCAGCTTGGGAAAATCTGTTTGAACACCATGAACTTTGTGATATCAGTATGAAAGGCAAAGCTTTTTGAAGAATATAATCTCATTTTTTTTGATTGTCAGAAAACTGAAAGGTTCCTTCCACAAGGTGATGAAAAAATCCTGTTGGGACCTGGCTGTGGATACTGAGATTCATGTGCTCTTGTGACTTGTTTTAACGGAGCTCTTCCTGCATGATGGTGATATTTCTCTCCTCAGATATCCCTGTGAGCCAGACTATCCTGCCATTTCTATTTACAGATGGGGAATAAAGACAGACAAGAGTCAAGGGCCAGATTTCCAACTGCACTTGTTTATGGAAATTAAAGGATTTCTTGAAACACAGCTCAAACCTGCCTAGACAGGGCTTGATTTCCTTCCAGCCCACTCCAGTGGGAGGCTCCCAAATAGCATAAAACACAACACCTGAACATTATGATGAAAGGTCAGAAGCATCTGTTTGAGGACCTGCTGGCTACTGTGATCCCAATGGCTTTCCTGTGCTCATCCTCACTATGACAGTCTGGAACTCGTGCTGGCCTTAAGACTGAGAGTGATGCAGCTTCTCAAATACAACAAAGAGGATGCCACTGACATCTGCTCCAGTCTGTTCATACATCAACAGCCACACCCCACGGGAAGGTGTCTTGAATGCCTAACAAATGGTTTCCATGAAGTTTGGGGAAGGAATCTAGATTTTCATGTGAATGCTGAAGAGGACTTAATCGATCAGGGGACTTCCGCCAAAGCAGCTCTGCCTCTGCTCTGTACAAAGCTTGATGAAACTTTTAGACATTCTCTTGATGACTTCTGAACTTCTATAAAAACAAGTTGCTCTCCTGGCAGTGACAATGCTCAGAGCCCTTAAGAGAGACTGTCCAGAGGTGAAATTAAGGCAAATCTGAACTGTTCTTTAGTAGTACATTTCTTTCTTAGTTTATGTTTAAACAGACTTGGGATAAGTCCAAGAGCTCCTTCAGTTTTCCTGTGCTGCTGTCTTAGATATAAATTTAGGAGATGCAGAACATCCACACCAGTTGTGTTCCTGCACAGAGATCCCTGAGTGAGGCTGCAAGCTCCCAGCAGATGGGGGGGTGGGGAGGTGGGAATTTGGGTGCACATTCTGCCAACAAAGTGAGCAGCCTTTAAACACACAGGGTTTCAAATGTGATTAAAAGTCCAGGTAGCCTCTAAGCCAGAAGAGAATAATCTCTCTGTCTCTGTGAAGTCCCTTCCTTTCCAGCGGCTGTACAGGCTGTTGAGGCCCAGCCAGAATGAAAGATGCTTTGCATGGCTTTCAGTGTTTACTCTCACAGGAAGCACAGTATCCTGTCTGGCTCTTGGTATGCTCACCACCTGACTCCGGCATGCTCCAGACAGCGAAGCCTTTTTACCCAACTGGAATGTGCTGCAGTTCAAATGCCGGGAATAAAATAAGCAAGAAGGGCTGCTGTGCTAGCTGGGAGGTCAGGGCACTGTTTGCTTAAGGGTTAGCATTCAATTGGGCTCTTTCTGCCACAGGTGGGCAGAGGGGCACAGCACTGCAGGGCTGTGCTCGTAGTGTCACACAATGGGGACTTCTAGGGACCTGTGATCCTCCACACTGCAGCCTCTGGCCATCTGTGAGGGTGGCTCATAAAGAACGAGGCCAGATCCAGATTGCCAAAGGGAGTTAAGATCTGCCTCACTCTGTAAGGCAAGGGATGGTGAGCATGACTCCAAAAATGGTCCTTGCAATCGACATTTCTGTGACTCAGTGTTGTAACATCACCAGTAACAAAAAGTTCCCCCACCCTTGCACTTGGTAGTGATGCATTTGGCAGTACACAATGCTTGCGTTCACCATTCACAGGACACGGATAGATTAGAAAAGGTCCAGAAAAGAGCTATGAATTGAATTAAAAGGTTACAAAATAGGTTTCAAGCAGAAGCATCCAGTACTGCAATTTATTCTTTTTGCTATGGAGTGATCTTACATTCTGCTGAAGCAGAAATATGGGGAACAAACTGACCAAAGACGTTTCACTCTGGCAGACAGAACCTAGATTTGGTGGCTGGGGGGTTGAAGTAAGAATTTAGAGTAGCAATAAAGTGAACATTTCTAATAACTGGAACAATTTACCAAGGTAGCAATCAACTCTTCACTGCTGGCAACCTCTGAAGCAGACTGGACTCTTTCCTCAAACACATATTCAGTTCAAAAGACATTAATTTCAAATTGATTTTGATTACTACAGCTTGCATTAAGTGGAGGATCAGAACTGATGAACTCATGGATTCCTTCTGTATGATGCTAGAATACTATGGATCATCCCAGAAGTGTGGGAAACCTCTAATTCACCTTTGTACAGATATTAACTTTGAGATATTTGTTGCTAGTTCTGCCCAACTGCCCTGAAACTTACTGCCTGATCACAAATAGCACCTCCCAAGGAGGTGGCTCATTGCTGAACCCATGTAATTTTTCCTCCTTAACTCAACTTGCATTTTTTGAGTTGAATAAACTTAGGGAAGGTTCACAGGAACATGTGATCTGTAATTTCACACAATAACTAGCTGTAAACTCTCTGTCTTTGTTGATTCAGAAACCAAGAAACCCCCAAGATACATTTCTTAAAAACCAATTAAATACTCCTCTGAACAGCACACAAATGTACAATCTCAGGTTGCACATAACACAAAACCAACCCAGCATTTTCTTCCTAATAAGCATAGCAATGTAAACACAACTACAGACATTGTTTTCTAATTAGAAGAATGTACCATGAGATGTTTACAGGCCCCTATGGAAATGTACAGACATTTGGTTGCCTAGCAAATGAAGGAAATAGAAAATTCAGTTGGGACACTCATAATTAGGTTGGCAAAGGGAAAAATAAAAGTTCTAGAAGCAAACAGAGGCAATAGTCCCACACTGACCCAGGAAAGGCCAAGACAGTGCCAAGGAAAGGTACATAAAGGAGAATTTTCCAATATTTTAATTTGAATATTAGCTTACCACAACTCTGGGTGTGTGAGCAGCTGAATTCAGGCTGCCTGTTGGAAGGACTCGGTGGGAATGCTGACACATGGAAGCTGCTGTGTGGCCTTGTCTCCGTGGGACATGTTCTTGATGTTTCAAACTTGGCAGAGTCTAGGAACTTCTTCAGGGCAGGATGTTGCTGGGCAAACACTGCATTTATGGGAGACCAGACCCAGTGTGAGGCAGCAGCTCCTGTTTGTGCAAAAAATCAGCAAAAGGGGCCCATTTGACATGTGGAGGTAGGACCAAAGAGATGTGCCACAGCACCTACAGAACCTGTTTCCTGATGGCTGAGTAGCAAAATGCTTTGGCCAACTGGATTTCCCAGGCTGCACCAGACTGTGGCCTGGGCCTCCAAAAGCAGAACCTCCTGGAGTCTCAGCACAGCTGAGAACTGTCTGAGAACTGGTTCACAACAATCCTCCAATCCTGCCTTTGCTGTGAGCCATGGAAAGCAAGTTCCTACACTGCTGGCTTTTGTGCTTCAATAAACAGAAGAACTGAAAAAGACAATTTAATTTTTACTGCCATTTGGGCTGGCTCCAAAGTAGAAACTTTAGTTTTGATTCTGTTGGTGTCACAGGGAAACTGTCCCCTTATACACACAGCAAGCAGTTCTGCTTCCAAATTCTCACACCTTCATGCTGATGTTGGCTGCATCCTCTGGGAAAGCGAAAATAACGAAGCCTGGTGCAACGAAACAATATGTTTTCCTTCAGGTTAAAAGGTCAAATAGATGTGGGAAAAGGTATCACGCACTTGCCTGTGCAAGAAACGAGTTTCTCAGGCATCCTCCCCCGTTGTGGTGTTGGTTACCACAGAACAAACTTTTTCCATCCCGACTCCTACCCATAGTTACATCAGACAAAGCTATCGCCAGACTGCGCTTTCTTCATACAACATTCCTTCTCCCTGGAAAAGCAGGAGGAAACCTGTCTGTACAGCAAGAGTCAATCACACAGCACCACTGCAAGCATTTCCTGGCTTACTTGTTTCTCCGTCCATGCTGCTACAGCTCAAGGGTTTTGCCTCGTAGTGCCTGGGTTTGGAAGGGGAGGGGAGTGTAAAGTTGCTTTGATATAAAGATTGCTCTGATTTACAGGAGCTCTTAGTACCACGTTACACAGCTTAACCACATACATGAATGCTGGATATAACTTGAAGGCAATTTGGTTTTAATCTGAACCCTTGAATTTTGTGTATGGGAAAAAGCCAAGCAATTTTAGATTGTTTATTTATGATGAGGTGGTGGGAATGCAGGTGAAATTAACTCAATAATCAGCCAACTTCTACACTTAGCAAATGGTATTTGCAGCATTTTTAATCCCTTTTAATCCCACTTTTATCCCATAGACACTTCAGATCAGCAGTTTTCAACCCTCATAAAAATCAGTGCAAACACAAGTCTAAACTGTGAATTTTAACTTGCTGATAATATCTTTCTCATCCCTCCTGATCCTCAGCAATAGCACATCATCCTCTATGCTTCTGCAGAGCACAGGGATACAGCCACTGCCCAGAAAAACAGCTGAATTTGTGTCACTCAGCACCAGGATTTCTGCACAACTGGAAATTCTGCCTGGCTTTAATACACAGGAATACAAGGTGTGGTAGAGCAGGGGGAAGGGATGTTTGCAATGGCTCCAATCTACCAAGATGGTTTCCAGCTGCATTTCACATATGATTTGGGGTTTGGATGAAGTTTTAACAGAATTTCTCCATGAATTATGCAAGAGGCTGCTGGAACGCTGCAAGTACACAGAGGCACAAAGAGACTTGCTGAAGCAGCCCTCAGACAACCCACTGCCATCTGACACACGAACCAAATCAAAGCCCTCTCCAAAAGGCAGAGAGTCTTATGCTGGAGAGGGAAAATGAGGAGAGGACCCTGGTGCTGTGGGTGCCGAGGTGGGGACACGCCGTGGGTGACCTGCTGCAGCACAGCACTAGATGGTGCTGTATTTTAGAAATAACTCTGCCTCGTGGGTCCCTGCATGCTGGCTGCAGGCTCAAAGATGTGGCAAACACACACAGGCTCCTTTTGAGAAACGTTACTGCTCTTTTCAAGGAAAGTATGGATTTTCCTTTCTGTCTGTTTATAGCACAGGAGTTAATACAGACTATGAATCTGTAACTGGGGAGTTGCCAGTCAAACTCTCCAAGTGCTGCTGTTTCATTTGGGTGTGTGATGGGAACTTCAGAGCACTGTAAAAGTGTCAGGAACAACACCATGTCCATGTTTACCTTTTTCTGACTTAGCCTCTTGCTCCTGGATTTAGGCTGGTGGCAGCCTCCAAAAACCCAGCAGCAGAACTGTACTCCCTCACCAGAAGCTAAGAGCATTCAATTCTGCCAGCAAAGTTCTGGCCTGCACAGGAGCACTGTCACCCTGGGATAGTGGGTGGCACTGAGCATGTGCCTGGTGCAGGAAACTCTTCAGTGGTGTTTTTAGAGAAGCATCCAGCCTTGGATTGTCACACTGCCACAGGCTGCACGACATGAGGAGCTGGGACACTGTGCCTCCCCCACTGATATGACTGGTGACAGGAATCCACGGGCCCCCAGATGAAGTGAAGGAAAACAGCTTTGAAATTAGTGGCCTAAAAAGTCACCTGCAGAAGGAGATGGACTGCCTCCAGAGTCTACTCCTCCTGCTGTTTCTCACTGCACTTGTGCTGGGTCTTTTTGGTGCATTTCTGAAGACGCTGGGCACACATTCAGAGCTGGCCCGTTACCCTCACTCCCAGCGACTCCAGCAGGCAGAGCAGGTGCTCAGCAGTTGGCTGGATCCAGCCTGGGCTGCAATGGGCAAAGCCTTCTATCAGCTCTCCCTGGGGTAGGAAGGGCTCAGAGACACCTGCTTATTCCAGTCGGCCATCCAAGGAAGCAGACACTCTCTCTTCCCTCCTGCTTTGCTTCCAGGCGCAAGTGAGTTTGGTTTCCTGGCCACAAACAGGGCAGTCTGAGCCAGGAAAGGGTAATTAATGTCAGAAAAGATCAGGGACACAGCACAGCAGAGCTCACTTGGCAGGAGCACAAAGCAGGGAGGGGGAGATGTCTTTTAGACAGCCTGCAAGAGGCCAAACCAGCCAAATGAGCTCTGCAGTGGCTGGGCCAGGTTGTTTACATGGCAGTCAGTCCCTTCAAGGGGTCATTTAACTTTCTCTATGGGGCATCAGCAGGCCAGACATAGCTTTTTGGAAGGGAAGGATGGGGCAAACATGGGTTTACCTCTCCTCATAAGGTGTGGATGAAAGGACAAGGCAGCTCTAGAGGAAATACGAGCCTGTATGGAAGTCTGTGTGGGATGGAGGTTGGCATAACCATCATGTCTGCAGGGATGCTCAATAGCTGAGTGAGAACAGGCCCATTCCTGGCTGTGTGCCGAGCAGCCTGTCCCATCACACAGCATGGCAAGGTTTAGCTTGGCAGCAGAGGTGCTGTCTGGCTGCCAGAGCCGTGGAGGGAAGTCGGGAGCCAAGGAAACACCGTTCCAATGGGCTAATGAACTCATGCTCAGGAGTTTTGGCTTTGCTAAGAGTCAGCGGTTAAACAGGGAAGGAAGATTTGTGATCACTGCTTCATAGTCTGCACAAATCCACCATTTTCAGGGGGCCTAAAAGGAGTCTCCTACTTCAGGTAAAACCCAGCTGTTTTGGGATGCGCTGTGCTCCAATGCCAAAGCAAGTGTGGTAGCTAAATTAAATTAAGACAGTCCAGGATATGCCAAAATGCATCCTAGTGCTGTGGGAATTAGCACTCTATAGCACACTCCAGTGCCCTCAGCAAGAGTTGCCTCCTCTTATCCCCAGGTCCCTCTGGCATCTCTAATATGACAAAGGATGCCAATCCCAAGGACTATGTATAGACTGAAGCAGGGATAGCAGAAAGAAAGAGGACACTGTCTGCAGCAGACAGCAGGGCAATAGAGTATGTCATGTCATACCTGAGGATGCTATTTTGAGAGCTCAAGACAGGATGAAGGAAGTAGAGTTATTAAACTCACTGGGAAAAGGCATTGGAAGTGGCTGGCACCTGTCCCAGACTGGAGAGAGAGAGAGGCTCTGCAGACAGCCCAGGAAAACCAAAACATGCCTTCTTTTTTCATAAGGAAGAGTGGCCAAACTGGGACTCAGCCTTGGCTCAGAGTCCACCTGCAAATTGTCTGCCACAGTCTGCTCTCACCGCCGAGGGTCATGTGGGCAGGAGAAACTGCCGGTCAGAACTTACGGCCAAATTCTTCAACCAGATTCTTAAACCTCTCCCTATCCTGTTCACAACTAATTGGGAATCAGAACCCCAAGCTCTCCAGTCTTTGTTCTCCTCTCATTCATCTCTCAGAGGGGCAAACTGAGGCACACTGTGCCACAACCTTGCTCACTCTCATCCCAGGCTCTGCCTACGTCACTCAGCTCTCAGAATTTTGCTCGTTCTAGTTTTGTCTCCTTAGAATTTGCCTGTATCAGGTATTATATTTTCACACAGAATTTACTGCATTTCAGCACATTCTCTCTAGCAAAGGCATGACTATTTTCTGTCTCTAAGTGTGATTAATTCTGTGGCAAGGAGAGCAGATTCATAGAAATTCTCAAAAGAAAATCCATCATAGGGAGGCACTAGGGGCCTCTCCCACTGCAGATTAGTATGGGAAAAAAGGTTTAAGTTTGCTACTGCAAGCTTCAATGTTGGAAGAAACACTCCTGATGCTCAACTGCAAAAGCCCACAACTGAGAGAGGCTGATTATGGCTGGGACTGCCACACAGGGGGACCTGATGTCTTCCTGGATTATCCCCTTAGAAATCCAGGCTCATACTGGATGTGGCTGCCAGCACAGTGACTCTTAGATCTCGCAGCAGGAGAGCCTGATGGCCAGGGGATACTTTTAAGCAGAACAGAGATGTAAAAATCTTGCTTTCAATTAATTGCATCACCAGGGAACTGGAGGGCAATTTGGATTAAACTATTGAGGCTCTTTCAATCACTTCCCAGGGGAAGGTCCAGCAGGAGTGAACGATTCAGCCAGAAATGACAAATAGGGGAGTGAAATGTGGGGAGAGTTATACTTCTGCCCTTCATAAAATTCTGGTTTCATACTGATCCAGACTCCACTGCTACCAGCAGTGGGGAGATGTGGGCAGTCTGAGGCAGCTGACATGAAACCTGTCATGCACAGATGAGGGAGTCAGTGCAGAGTGATCTGTTGCTTGCTGGGATAGAAGCTGCATGGCCCAGGCTGACCTGCCTGGGGACCCCTCAGCAAAAACAGAGAGCAGTGCCCTGCTACACTCACATACCCAGTTTGTGTGTGGCCCAGTTTCTGACTTCTCATAAAGTAGCCTCTGTTCTAGAGGATCCAACTTCTCACTCTCTCCATGGGCAAAGCCAGGATTTTTTTGGGTTCATGCCTGGTGCTGTCTATGGGACTGCCTTGCTGCTCCTTCTTGAATTAGAAAGTATGCACTACTGGCAGCAAGAAGCACAGACTCCTCTCCCCACATAATGCCAAAGACTCATTTATTCTCTTCAAGTTCAAATAAAGCTCTACTGTTTTGTAGTGTTAGAACGAGCTGTTTTTTGTTATATAGCTACTGATTAGATGGGATTGCTTCAGCTGCCTCACAGCTCCAGGCTATCAGTGCACCACTCAGCTCCTCTGCATCACAGGCCAGCTCTGGGGAGCATCTCTCAGTCCCACTTGTATGCCCAGCGAATCAAACCAAGTGACTCTCTGGGTCCTCTGTTGTAAATCAGACTAGAAATTGGAAGTGGGGCTGGAGTGGCCCCAGCTCAAGTTTCCCCAGGCACAGTGTACGTACCTGGCTCTGGATGATATAAAAGCTTTTTCTGGCAGAAAGGTGGAGTTTGGTGACTCAGGGGATGGCTCTAGAGGTGTCCTCAGGCCTTAAAGCAGCGCCATCCTGTGCAGAGAATATAAAAGCAGATGAAGACACGTGCACACACACACACACACACACACACACACAAAAAAGAAGGCATTTTATGAAGCAAAGCTAGTTTTTTAGTGATATATAATTAAACAAATGGTCCAGCCCAGACTCTACCCAAAGCAACAGCTAGGAGCAAATAGAATAAATCTATCTGAGTTCAATTTACTAAAACAACATCACCCCCAAAGTAGCTGGAAATCCTCTGTATCTGCATTTTAGTTGTGTCATTTCTTTGCCTTTAAAAGTCAATGAATGCCAGATGTCCCTGATTTTGGTTTCCAGCAAACAGGTATCTTGCCCAAACCATTCTTTTTAAATTAAGCACGATTTGCTGCTAAGTTGGTTTTGTAAAAGTGAGAAGGGGCGGGGGGAAGGGACATGAAAAACCTAAGAACTGCCAGCATTATCATGTGCAAAATGAGTCTGAAGGAAATTGGGGACATGCAGCTGTCAAGGCAAACAGCAACAGATTGAGGCCATGGCATGAAGCAGCATGGAGCTCTAATGAGCAGGAAGAGCAAAGCCAGAGCCACAATTTTATCCTGTGTTGATATTCTACAAGAAAAATGATCACAGAGAACATTTATTGCCCCCCTAACAAGATCAAGCTTAATAACAAAGCTACACATGTTATTTACTACAATGTTTGCCTATTGCATAAGCAGCAGTGCCTGTTGCCTGGATCTTTGCTGCCTGCTGAGGTCCTTTCTCTCAGGCTGGCCGTGTCCTAGAGAGGTGGGTCTGGAAAAACCTGGATCAGTGTGTGAGAGAGAATCAAATGCTAGGGGATGGTGCTCTTACATGGATTGCACTGGGCACGAGGTTATCCAACATGGACATACTCATTAAACAAACCCCAGTCCACTGTGCTGCTCCTTCCCTCTGCCCACAGCTCCTGCACAGCTCTCATTCCCTGTGAAACACAGGTCCACAATTGGCACAAGGAGCTTATCCCAAAGTCAGTTTGAAATTGGAGTGACCATCTAGTATGTCCTCTTGAAGTCCTCAAACATTTAACATCCACAGGGCCTTCTGCACAGAAGTAAAACCCCATCCACGTAAATAGCAGAATATGGACGGAATGTGTGGATAGAATATGTACTTATAATGCAGAGAGATGGAGGATATACTGGGAAGAGTGCAGAAAACTCTGAGACGCACAAAGAGTGGCAGAGATGACAGTGTAACAAGATTCCAGAACTGCAGGGGAGCAGCACTGTGAACTCATCAGCTCAGACAGAAGAAACACATGAATGAGCAGTCACTGCTCCTGTACTCACAGGTTTCCTGCCTCCAGCACTTGAAGCAGCAGCATGTGCTCATTATATGAGTTTCCCAAAGTGCTCCACCCCAGCACAAGGACACTGGGGGAAAACAGGACCTATTTAGCAGTGTAACCACCTAAATGGTTCAGCATTTCCTGCTCCAGAGAGTGCTCTCAGATGGCCTGGTTGTCACCTGCTCACTCACACCACCTGTGACATGTGGCCTCAACCACTTCAGCTTAGGCCCTGCTAGAACAAGTGTGGTAGGAACCATTTCTCTCCCACCCTTCTTCCATGGTTATGAGTTTCTTTTGGTTTTGGCTACCTCTGTTCCAAAAAAAGGAACAGAAGAGAAAATGAATGTATGCCCTAACATGTAATTTTAATAAGACATATAGGATCTGCTTTTATCTTATCAACTAGGGTATGCCTGGAGGTCCAGATGGAGTAACTGGCCCTGACACAGCAAAAGCAGAGGTTCCAAAAAATCCCCCAAGCACAGCACAATAGGGAAGGAAGATACATCTTTATCTGTCATGCACTGTTTTACAGTTACACCCTGTGGGTGCACAAGATTAATTGTCTGGGTATGTTTGCCACATGTGAAAGCATCCCAGGAGCAGTCAATCAGGAATATGAAACTATTGTATTTTTATACTTACATAATTTCCTCCCTTTCCTTTTTACCTCTGAAAGACATGAAAAACCTGCAAGGAAACAGGCTGCAGGGTACATGGACAAAGGGATAGAGGACACATGTGGGCCAACTAACAGAAGAGGCCTCAGCAAACTGCAAAGTAGGAGATCCAGCAGGTAGTGGCAAAAAGCAGGGACAGGAGGGAGCCAGGGGACATGGTGGGGAAAGCAATAGCTGATATTACATCTGCTCCTGAGGCCATACCACACATGTTCTCCTCCAGGGATGAGAAGGGAAATGACAAAGCTAAAAAGGGAAGGACAGTGGGAGAGCATGGTTTGAAAGCATGAGGAATTGTGCCCTCAGCAAACCCAGCTGCAGAGGGGCTGTGGATAAGAGCTTCAGGGTTTTCTAGAAAATGTGGAGCCCTTTCAGGGCTGCTGAGATGCACAGAAAAAGGGGATAAAAGCCAAGCAAATGTCTTACTCTACTCCATTGGCCTGGCAGCAATCTGCACAGCCCTACCTGCTCCTCCCCTGTGGCAAAAGCTCTCTGTTCCCTCTCACCTGGCTGATGGCACTGGCTAAGCTGGCAGACTTGCATCCTAGGCAGGATTTGGGTCTGAATGCTGTCAGGTTACTGTACCAGACTGCCTCAGGTTCCAGCTTCACACACAAGTCCATACCACAACAACAAAGCCACAACCCCCTGACATATCAATAAGAAAAAGGAGATAGAAAAAAAAAAAAAAAGGCATTTCTTCAGCTTGGAGAAAAAGTACCTAGGCAGTTTCATTGTGCTGTTTCAGGTCATGCTGCTGCCACGAGGTATCAGGCAATGTGACTTCCAAGTGATGCAACGCAGAAGGAAGCAGGAGGAAATGAATTTCTGATATGCCATTTACCCACCAAAGACTTGGAGCATCAAACAGGCTGTCAGTAGCCATTTCACAGGGAGAAGTGTTTGTGTGGCCCTTGGAATGGTTGAGCTCCTGAGCTTCTACTGAACCACACTGTTCACGTGTTTCCAGTGTCGGAGCTGCCAAGAAAAGGTGTATGGGTAGTGCCACACAGACCCAGCTGGCACTTGCCTGCCCTTGTTATCAGTTGGCTCAGCTTTCAGTGCTAACTCTATGCCTGAAGAAAGCCATATGAAATACAGCAGGGGTAACATCTGGCTGGGAGGTCTTTGAAACAAATGTACTCATCTCATCCTTCAATATCCCTGCTGTACCGGCAGGTCTAGCTGCTATGGAGTTCAACAAGATAGATTCCCAGACCTGCCAGATCCCTGACTTCAGCTGCTTTAATTCCAGGGTTCAAGCATGACTCTGGGATTCTCAGCCTGCTCAGGCAGTGAAATCCCCACCCAAAATGCCCCCCAGTATTTCAAGGTACAGCTGCTGCTATGCAGCAATGGGTAGTGCTGAGATAACTGTTCTTGTAGTGATGAAGTTAAAATCTGTAAAACTCATTGTACAGCACAGATCTGTTTCCCTTCTCCCAAACAGTGGCTGATAGAAATGCTTCTGCTCTTACCTGTGACAGTTCATCAACTCACAGTGCACCTGAAATTCCACCAAAATATATAGCCACACACACGTGTGTGTGTATGTATTTCCACAGAAATATAGCCACATCAGAATATTTACCCACATCATCGCTGCCCAGGCAGAAGATATGCAGGAAAAATATTGACAACATGTGTTGCTGCTTGGCAGAAACAAGGTAGAACCGCCCCCATTTTCAGTCTCTAAATGCAAAATCTCTCCATTTGCAGAGACTAAATAGGCACAACTGATCTTTCATGCAGGAGTCCTCCCCCTCAACTTTCTCCCAGGTCACCACTACAAGGCAAGAGCAAATGAGACATGCTGGCTTCCTCCACAATGAGTGAAAAACCAGGGAACAGGCATGACAGAAGGAATTTGTTAAACACTACTTTAAAGAGCAGTTCTACTCCTCACTGACCAATGTGTAACTCTCTTACAGCTAGTTGGGACACATGCATGAAAATGTTTTCCCTGTGGCAGTAAGTTACATTATCTTAATTTAATAGATAAAAGGATGGAAGCACTCAGACCCCCCAAGGTAACCACCCTTCAGGGGTGGAGCTGGGAAAAGTCCTGCATCTCCCACCATTCAGAAAAGTTTTCATTACCAAACTCTTTTCCTTTAGCCCAAGCCTGATGTCCTGGACACTTTCTCTACTGTTCCCTAGCTATTTTTTACTTCTTTTTACTTCCCCAGCAAGCAGAACTGCAGAACTGTGAGTGTACCAGCCACAGCATCTCCATTTCAAATGGTTTGGCTCTCCTTTCCACAATATTATTTCCTGACTCTTTTTCCAGCCTGCAGCTTGCTGAGCAGAGGATTAAGATAAACTGAATCAGGCAGAAAGAGGTTTTTTTCTGGATGGCCTGCAAATACTACCTTTACTCTCCAAGCTCAGGTACCCTGAGCAGCTCCCTGTTCCTGCCTCGCACTGGATACACAGAAAGCTCCCTAAATTATGTGCATGTGCGCAAAGGGATTGTTTTGAAATCAAACCTTCTGAAGTGTGTCTTGACTTTGGACACACTGTTGAAATTTGGATTTAATTAATTCCACTTGAGTTTTGAAATGGTGCGATACATTTTTCAGAGGTTTTTTTCCCCCCATTTCCTGGATCAGAGCCTCAACCACATTCATGGAAACACTGAAGGGAAAAAAAATCCCTAGCAATAATTCACCAAGTGGGAACTGAAAACATTTGCTGTAGAAGGAGGAACCTCTTGGTCTTTGGATGCTGGGAATAATTCAATCTCTCCTCCCAACTCCCTAAGGCTCAAATGGCCCTTTTTCCGGCAGAGCTGTGGTTATTTGAGCAAGTTGCCCTGGGGACAAGTGCATGTTACTTGTAGGATTTGGGTGGAAAGATCAAGCACATGGATTTGTAGGCAAGAAGGGCTTTGTGTTTTAATAACTGCCAACAGCCCTACAGAAGAGACCAAGCTTGCAGGATGAAAAGTCCTCCTTGGCAGAATTTTACTCAAATATCCTGGAAGCACACAGGGAACAAGAAACATCTTTCTCAGCATCATCTCTTTCAACACTGCATCATTCTGCATGCAACAAATGTACCAATCCTGGATCCATGGAATCTCCACTTTGCGTTTCTCTCCTATGCTGCTGTTTTTTTGGAGACATTTCACGGTGTGCCATGTGCCCAATGAACAATGCTAATATTGCTCAATAAGCTGTTGCTGTCTGCCCTGCATGTGCCATCTGCAGCTGTGCAGAGAGTACCACGAAACACAGGGCACTGGGATGCTGCTCCTCACAGACATTGTAGATTTCCAGGACAGGGAAATCCTGGAAATTTCCTCAGCCGTTGCGAAGAAGTGCTAAGATGAAATGCAAAAAAGGATGCTGCCGTGTCCCCCCAAACTCCTGCAGGTGCAGAGACTATCACACCTACCTCAATTGTGATGAAAACTCATGCTGGGGCATTGGAGGGTCCTACTATTCTAGTGTTACCCTACAATTTTTTTCTTTTCTACTGGCCTGGCTACAAGGAGAGCAGCTTTTGAAGTAATTGCTCCCTTCTTGAAAAGCACTCAGAGCAGTAGAAAGTGTTAATGTGTGGTCATCACCCAGCTTCCATTATTTAGGCTGCTAGCAGGTAAAAGAAAAGTCAACTTGCATGGAAAAAAACATCCATCTATTTCCCATCTGTCATATTTTCTCAAATCCAGTCCACATAAATCTGAATACACACGAGACAAAGTATATACCATTGGCCTTAATTCCACTTCAAAAATATACAGCACGACCAAAGACAAACCACAATCCCACAACTCAGCACACATTTCAGAACACATCACTATACAACCATGCTTTCCTTTACTGTAATTTTACCAGTTTTGTACACCTGTGTTTAGTGATTGCTAGCTGGGTCTCACTCCAAGATTTTTGTCACCTTTAATGACTGCTGACCCTTAAGAAAACCAGCAAAACCCACGCTGGACTGGATCCAAATTTCCAGCACTGCAGACCAATAGTGTCTGGTCTGCATGCAATGGTGTCTGTAGATTTTAGCCCTGTGAGTGACACTTTGTGATGCAGACAGAAGACAGCAGTGGAGTCTGACACCTCTCTTGAATGGTCACTGTCTTCCTCCAACCACTGCTAACCAAGGCACTGGATAGTGGAGGAGGGAGTTTCTTCTTAAGCGATGGAAACCAAAGAGTTTAAGATGAAGAGTGCCAGGTTGAACTGCTGTGAACTACTAGGGATGGATAGAAACTTTAAAAAAACATTTTACCATCAGTAAAATGATTGTCTGCTGACAGATAAAATATTTAGGTGAAAATCAGCACCTCAAAATGTAAGTGGAACACAGATTACCTCATTTTGATCAACTGGAAATAGAAAGGATCCATTTTGGTTTGAAGTAACTAACTCAACAGTTAAAAAACAAAGTAAAAAACATAAATGGAAGTGAGTTGAGGCTTTTACTTGAACCAAGATGCTTCTTAAATGTCTTGGCATGAACAGTGACTTTCCCAAATCTCTTTACGCTGTTTATTTCTAAATACCGGATGTCTGGTTTGCTCGGAGCGTGTGTGTGTGTGAAGTATTTGCCTGACTTGTCTGCCCCAATGTCACAATCACAGCACAGATTTCAAGAACTCCTGGCACAGGGAGAAAACACAGAAAGCAAACAAAGGGCAGGATATATTATGTTTGGAACTGCTTTTCCAGTAATATGGACTAGGGTTCTCCTCCATAGCAATTTGGGGAGTCTAAGCCTTGCTGTGGTGGTGTCACCTGGCACAGAGTGGCAGAAGGGAATCAACACACACCCACTTGGGTTTCTTCAGAAACTGTTCCTGTATTTCTGGGGAGAGGCTTTGCAATTCAGAATAAATCTTGCCTGCTGTATGTAAGCCCTGTGGGACCAGACACTGCCCTCTCCCAAAGGGTTTGCCCAGTGCAATCCCCAGCACGGCACAGCCTGCGAGAGCCAACACTGCGGAGCCACGCGACATCACGAGGCTTGCTGTTCCTCCCTGCCCCTTCCAGCACCCTGACGGAAGAATCTATGCTAATTACTGCTAATCAATTACAGACTTTGTTTACAAGGATCTAATCTTCAGCTTCATAGCAAAACCACTGCACCTAAGGTCAGCTAAAGATGCTGGTTACCTGCCATCAGCAAGGCAAGAGGTGACTGGGTAGGAACACCAAGCCTCTGTCTCCTTCCACATTTAAGAGAAAAGCAATGTTCCTGCTGTTGGGCTGCTGCCAGAGCTATTTCCATCAAGTGAACCTACCGTGGACAGCAGACCTGTGCAGTCAAGAATTTAACAAGCCAAAATGTCTCCCATGGTATTTGGGCTACTAAAGACAGCCAGCCCAGCCCAGCAGGTTTCCTCCAGCAGCTTGCTAAGCTGTCAGCCACGGATGCCCCTTGCTGTCTCCACACACAGGCTGGCAGCACAAAGGGCCAGGCACGCTCTTGGACTTAACAAACCACAGAAAGCCCAAACCAGCATGACATCAGACACAAACAAGAATGTAATTAGTGCTGGATTATAAATCTCTGGCTAGGTACCTGGAAACACTTGCATTGTGAGAGAAAGCAACAGCCTTGCTGATGGCATTTGGGCTTAATTTAGGTCACGATTATAGACAGGGTGCTCTGAGCTGGCAGGGGTCAGATGGCAAATCAAAAACAGGCTCATATTTGTCTTGCCTCCTGCTGTTAGCCTCACCTTTCCAGCCCCACAGCCCAGACAGAGGCAAGCACTGTTCTCCCCTGGCCAGCTGGTGAGCAGCAAGTGTGGTGCAATTCACGCTTACTCTGCTTGCACTGTGTCTGTCCATGGAACAGAAAAAAAGACAACATAGTTGGGTTTTTTTCTCAAAAAAGCATTTTTAAATCAAGAAAGCAGAGATGTCCAAACCCAGCAAGGGATCTGAGTTGAAGACAGGCCCTGCATAGCCTTGGGGTCAGAGAACCCAGAGACAGACTTTTAAAAAGATCTCAGGACAACTCTGCAGCTCCAGCTCACAGCCCAGGATGCTTCTTGTCAGACAGGGTGACACCCAGAGCATGGCAGATCCAAGACCTTTACTGGCTCTCAGGCTCATGCTGGTTAGTAGGAACTAGCTGTGAATTTAGGAAGTCCCAGCCATCCCCAGGAGCACACGGTGCCAGTTGGATCTACAGCCACCCCGGTGCAGGCATGTGTGTCTGAGCAGCTCCCAGCCTTGAGAGAGAGACGAAAGAGCCGTGACTCACCCAGAACTGGAGGGGAGGTGTGAGACTCCAGACCTCAGCATCCCACCACTGGATCCTGCCATCCCTCCTAAAGCATTTCAGGACTGTTTTTCATCCTTGCTTGAGTGGGATTGAGAAGCCAGGGCCTGACCAATCCAGGAGGCAATCCTGTGAACAGAGTGTGGAAGGGACTTGAACAGGAACATTAATAAATGAACTGCCTTTTCAAAGGGCCAGACGGTGTTTGAAGTGTTAATGGCTGAAGGCTACTGTATGATTTAAAAGCTTGCTGGTGTGGACACTGGCTGGCTTTGTTTGAGGTCGTTTGCATTTCAGGCCCACCAGCTCTCATGCATCTCCAGAGAGGCAAATTTAGCTGTCACTTGAACTGAACCCTGACTGACACTTCATGCTGATTTTCTCAGGAGTTTGGTGGCTGGTCAGTCAATCCTGGCAAGAAAGCAATACAAAACTAGCTGCAAAGGTTTGGATCTGATCTAAAATCCCTCTGAGTCCCTGCAGAACATTCCTCTGGTATCAGTAGGTTTTGGATGGGGGCCATTACAAACAAGACACGTGCTAAAGTACATCACAGTTATTTCTATCCAGGAGAGCAAAACAGGTTTCTGAGGGAAAACTAGCAGCTGGAGAGGGAAGTGGGAGTCTGGTCCCCCAGCAATAGCTTGTGCCTCAGTGAGTGCCACGTTAGACAAGGAAGGACAATGGTCCCAGCTTTCCTATCCTGGCCTCTTGGGCACATTTGGGCTCCTGCCAGTATGTCTGGAGATTTTTAAGTGCATGGAGCAATTGGGCTTGAACTTTTTCTACCAGTTTGCAAATATCCTGACACCTGTAGCATTTTACTCTTTAATTCCTGTAGCATTTTACTCTTTAACCCCACACTATTGTGAGTAGGGCTGTGAAGTACAACAATCAGGAATCAGACAGCCCAGGTTTTCCTGCAGCAAAGCAAGGCAAAGAAAAGTTATTAAACTCAGCTCTTTGAAGCTCAAGATAACTTCCAAAGAACAGGCAGCTCAAAATACAAAACAACTTCCACCAGAGCCCACACGTGAGAGACCGAAGACCATTACTACAACTAAAGCTATCTTGGGGCACAGTGGGTCAAGCACAGCCATCTCAAAGCTCTTCCCCTGCCAGAGTGCAGTGTCAGATGCTTAAAGAAGGCCTTGCCAGAGGAATCTGTGCAATTAACAGTTGGGGATCAAAGCTCTTTGTGCACACAGGCTGTAGGACAGGATCTGTTTCTTAGTGCTATTCTCCATGGCTCCATTCCCCATGGCTCTATACTCAGCCAGCTTGAAAAAGATGCTCCTAAACCTGGTTACGTCAGCACTCATGTGCCACAGTCAATTATTTCTCCATCAAATGGTTCCTAATTATGGGCAGTCACTTATTTAAGTGCTCAAGCCTGGCAAGGTAGGTGGCCCACATTGCCTCAGTGCTCTCAGAGCTTTCAGGGCCTAAGCAATGCAGGGCTGATCACACACAAGAGATTACAAGGGGAAAGCACAAATTGCCAGGCAGGAGCCAAGCACACAAGCACAGAATCCACCAAACACGGCCACTGGTGAGACCCACAGCACGTGAGAGCATATCATTCAGGGTACCCTGGCTTTCAAAGAAACCAAGTTCAATCTGGATGGGTCCATGACAATGCCAAGGCTGCAATCCAGTGTGCTATAAAGGATTAGATTAAAAACATCCCTCTTTTCTCCCAAAAGACGGGGCAGAACAGCTCCACAGGTAGCACTTCATTTGGACAGCCATTTTATACCTGCAGTTACTTTCCCCCGAGATCAGACTGGGTCAGGGAGTGACCATGTGGGTCATACTGGTCAGGCCAGCAGGTGGGAGATCGCTGGGAGTCTCCTCATTTCATTTAGAACAGATGATGACAACCTGACTACAGCCTTGGATCTTCTTATAGAGAGAACTCTAGGCAGCTTGTGAAAAATAGACTCATGACATTAAATACCAGATGGTTTTTGGAAAGATGACACAGTTGGGAGAACAACCCACTGATTAGTTTTGAGCAGCATACGACCATACACTCTTCCTGTCTGCAGCCACTCAGACCTTGTGGCAGCAGGCAAATGCAGCTTAAAGTATCACTTTTAGCTATTAAAAAGCTGACAAGCCTCAGTTTTTATCTGCCAGCAATTTTTCAATAACAAATTCAGGATAATCATAAATTTTATTCACCCAGTAATTATCAGTCTGCAGATCACTTACAAGCAATTGCTATGGGTTTGGGTATTCAAAACCCAGGTGCTTTGCTGTGGGCATGTAAAGGATATCACTCAGGTTTCTGAGAGAATCTTTGTGCTGTGATGACTTGCAAACCCCCTCTAAAATACACAGAAAAGGTGCTATTTTAGCCAATCTAGAAATGCACTAAAAGTACACAAGTAATCCAGTTACAGGAAGGAACAGGGCAGATGCCAAGCCTGTCAGGGGAACAGGAGGAAAGCAGAGATAAATGCAACTTATGTGCTTTAAAAATAAATCAATACAGACAATCCTTGTTTTACTGTTTTTCCCCCAACCTGCTAAAATATGCAATTAGCTCATTTACAAATCAAGAATTGATGGCTTATAGGCAAATTGCTCCTTGTTTGCTTCCCTTCACTCCTAAAGGTTGAAGTTAATGGCAAAGTTACTAAGAAGTTTCTAGTTCGGTGTGCCTTCTAAAGTTACATGAATTTCAGTAAAATCAAAATGTTTTCTGAGAAGTTTTCAATCCCCTCCAGCCCCTGTCAGCTCCCCACACCTCCCAAACAAATCTGTGAAAAATGATATTCGTGGTAAAATTTCCATTTGGATAAAGAACATTTCATTAAGGAACAGAACAAGACACTGAATACAAAGTTCAGACCAATTTTAGTCGAAACATTGGCTACATATGTTTTCCCAAATTTCTTTTCTTCATCTAATTTCTTATTACTTTTCTGCATTTTATTTTCAATGGAAAAAGATATTATGATAAAAAGGACTTGGAGGTTCCCAGGTTGAACTGTGCAGAAGTTTTGTATCTCCTGGGTGCTTCACAGACCGACTCTGGTTTTTTCAAATATGCACTACATTTATTCCAAATAAACTCCATAAATCAATCTGTGTAATAGAAACCAGACAAGTTTATGCAAAACAAATATAGAAAGTCATAAATACTGTGTTTAAGATGTCATTTTTGTGGCTGGTGTATTTCTAGGGTATGTTTTTACTGTTTGTGGGATAAATTTTTCAGAAACATTAAAATCTTTCCTCCCTTCCATTCTCTATGGGTTTATCCCAAAGAAATAACGAGCTGAACTCTATAAACCAGCATTTATTAAATCCAAATGGGCACTTCATCTTACAGTAGCTTTCAATATAATCTATTTGATCTTTCAAAGTAGTTGGAAAATTATTTCAAGGGGAACTTTCACAGAACAAATTAACTTGAAAGAAGAGAACATTTTATACCCCAAAGAGGGAGAAAAGCAATTTCCTCAGTTTTCCCCTTTCTGGATTCCCCTCAGCCCAAATGCAGATACAGAGACTTGGAGAGACAATCTGTGGCTGCTGTTGCCTGATCTCGGCAGTGATGCCAGAATCCCACGGAAAGCAGGGCCACAGACTCGCGGGGCCATAAGACTACAACCGTGACAAGTTCATCTCTGGGGAAGCTCCAGATTGCAGAGGAGATGGGAAAGAGCAGACTCATGGAAACTAAAAATGGTTTGCTCAAACTGCAATTAAAAATCTACCTCTTAAAAGTTACCCTCTGTATTTTTAGAGGGACTTTATTTCCTGCCTGCTACAGCTCTTCAAACTGCTTGTTAAGTCAGTAGACAAAAATAGCACTGGGGCCATAACCTGCTCAGCAGATCCAGGCACCTGCCAGTTTTAAAAATCCAAACACTAAGGCAGTAAAGGGACACTGAGAGGGTGAAGCCCCAGGGTAGATGGGGTGTCAGTTGTTAGGGTGTTCCACCAAATGCTAAATCCATCACTTGACAAACGTGATGCTCCCATTCTCTCTCCAACAGCCCACTGTTTCTCTTTGGATTCATTCAACTCCTTCAAACATTAAAAAGTCTTTCTGAACAAGTTTCTTAAATTAACAGCAGGACACTAGGAATCTTCATCCAGTCTGAAAACCCTATATGAATTTTCTTCGTCAGACCAAAGTACAAATGCTACTTTTCCTCTACCTCCATGTACGTGGAAACAACAGGATCCAAGCAGAGAATGGAGCTGAGAAGGACTAGGCATTTTCAGTCACGGGAGTGAGATGGCCAAAGGAAAAGAAGACAAGTTTTCTGTATGAATATCAAAGGATTCAGAAGTAGCCTGACTGAAGCATTTCATCCAAGGCCTGGATCACACCATTCCCTACAGCACACACTGCTGAAGGTTTCTATCTCCAAAGTCTGCCGTTCTACATTCCCTTGATGGCTGGCAAGTTTACCTGAGGAGTGCTAGTTTCACTATCCTAAGCTGTAGAAAAAAAAGTAAGATTTTGAAAAGTTTTAGAAAAAGAGGATTTTCTTAGTGTGCTCTTTCAGAGATCAGATGTTTGTTTCATCCTTTTGCTGAGGTTACAATCTGTACATTCTTAAAGCTTTCCTGTAAGTTGCTTTCTTCTTTTGAGCTGAATTACTGTTAAAGCTATGCAGTACTGGGAGCTATAACACAAGATCTAAACCAGTATCCACCAGGTTTTCTTCCACTGCTGCACAGTGTGCTAGGGAAGGGCTAAGGAACATTTTGTCCTTATTTCAGAGGTGAGGAACCTGAGGCATGATGTGAGGACAAATACGTGATTGGGCCAACATCAGAAAACAGCCAGTGGCAGGTCCTGAAAGCCTCATTTTGGTACCCAAGCAATAAATGCCTCTCCTGCTTTAGTAATGATAGGGGCGTCTTTTTGATCTCTGCCCTCCAGTACTGGATTGTAGACAAGCCCTTCTCAGATGCCCATGAAAGCTTTAAATCCCACTGAGCAATACAGAAACCCTGCTGGCAGATGCACACAGTGAGGAAATTGCCAGGGCACAATATAGGATCTGCCAAGAGCACAAACTTTATCACCTCTCGCTGGGCACCAACTTCCTCCAGCACCCAAAAGCCTATGGAGAGCCAACAACAACCAAACTCCAGACAGGAGCTACCCACTGGCTCAGGACTCTGAGAAACCTCAGTTCACCTTTAACCACCTTGCTCAGCACAAGCAATCTTTGTTTGAGCTAAGAGCCACGGCCTGGCACTTCTCTGTGAGCCAGCTACAAAGCTTCCCTGTACTCCGTGTAACCTTCCAAGAGAGACAAAATCATCTGCTGCTCCATGTTTAACCCAGGCAGGTGGTTTTGCCACAGGCTGCTCAGTGGATGCTGTGTTCCACCCCAGAGGGGGCTGGATTTCATTTGTTTAAAATGGGAGTGGGGGAGCACTGCTGCAATGCTTTTATGATGTGTTTCCCAAAGGAATGTTGTGAAGTCCAAGTCACATTAGGAAGCCTCTTGTTCTCCTCTCACAATTAAAAAAAAAAAAAATAGTCCCCTTCTGCTGATCTGCAGATCTCTGACTAGTCTTTCCTAGGAGAATCAGAGGAGGTTGCAGAACTAACAAGAATATGACAAGACTCAGTCCAGGAGAAGGGACCCACCAGAGAGTTGCCATGTTGTTAAGGTTTAAAAGTTGAGATGGCTGGAGCAGACAAAGCTCTTCAGGACATCAGACATCCTTGTCCCAGTCAGGGAGCTGCAGTCATGCTAGATCAGGGCATTTCAAAGGGAGCTGTGCAGTGACAGCCTCCAAAACTTTCGCTACAGCCAGTTTTGAGGAAGGCTGTTGACAAGGAAGAGAACTGTAATAAATGGGTAATTCCCGAGACCAGGCACTAAACTATTTATAGCAACCTTGAACTCCACTGCTGGTTAAACCTACACGATGAAGAGACACCAAACACGACACCCCTTCTCTTCAGGCAGCTGGATGAATCCAGCAGAGCAGAAAGTATCCACAGGGAGCCTGATACTCCTGTATGTTGACCCAGGAAAGGGGCAGCACAGCATGAAGCTCAACAGAGCCTGGAGAAAGTCTCTTCTAAGAGCATCTCTAAACATTTGCCCTTTTCCATTCCAATGAGGAAAATCAAATGAAAGAAATTTGGAGTGTCTTAGAGGGATAAGAACTCACTCAACGTCTGTATGTGGGCCAAGGTTTTGCAGGAGAGGCTGCTGATGCTTCGGGATGGGAATGCAGAGGTAGGGGAGTGTGTAACACTGGACGTATGGGGCTGGTGCCTGGCCAGCAGGCTGGGTGTAGATGGGGTCAGCGAGTTGCCCTGGGAGCAGCACTGCCACGTTATAAAGCACAGGCGGGAGGTGTAGGAGCAGGAGATGAGGAGGAGCAGGGGCTCCCTCGTGCAGCCCTTGGCAAGCTGCTGGAGGGAGGAAGCTGCTCCTGCAGATGCAGAGGAGCTGTCAGGGGACAGAACACTCCTCCCAGCTCTGGCAGAGACTTTGCAGATGCTGTGGCCAAGTCACGTTTTAACAGCCCCATGCCTCAGTTTCCCCAGCTGTAAACTATTATAGGGATGTTTTGTGGCTGAATGCAGCCCATACTCACAAAGCAAGCAGAGCTCTTTGGACAGATGATCCCAAGGAATATAAAGTATTTACTTGAGATTTTTTTCCTGTGCTTCTCTCTGATCTTTGATGCTGACACCTAAATAATTTACAACGTGAAGAAGGAAGGAAAAGACCAGAAGCAATCACACCAAAGCATCCAGCCTCCTCCAGGCATGGCCCAGGAGTTTTGGGGAAGGAAGGAATGTGCTCCCACCCCACCCCCTCATCAGTGCTTCTGCATGATGACATGCAAGTGCTTGTTGATCAGTTTATGGATCTGGGGACTGACAGACTTTGAAGTCAGCTTGGCATCCCCAGTTATATGCTAGGACTTGAAAAGATCAAAGCTGCCAGCATTTTTGAGGCCTCATGAATGAGCTGCACTGGTAATGGGAGCTCAGAATTCAGGATTGGCTCCTAATCTCCCCAAGAGTGTCACAAGCATGAGCACACATTCTGTGGGCAATTTGGTGGCCTTTCAGTGTCTGCATTCCATGCTGTGAGCTGCTGAAGGAGGGCACACCACAGCACCAAGACATGTTGTGTTACTTATCGCTGTTTTCTAGTGTGAAGGATGTACTCTGCAAGCAATTCCAGGGCAGGATTTCCTACAAAGAGGCACTAATGACAACAAAAACGTTAGCTCAGCTTTTAGATTCCAGCTGGATTTTGCAGATGTGGTAGACAGGGACAAACACCCTCTCTTTTTTCACAGGAGTGACTTTTCTAGGTTTAGGGACTGCACTGCCTTTGTTACAGGGTCGGATCCTGAACAAGGCCTGTTTGGTGTCCTACTCCTTTTTAAGTGACCATATCTGGGCTGGAGAAGAGGGGAAAGAAAAAGAAGGTACAGAGCAGCTCTGAGGGCACAACTGCCTCTCAGCAGTCAGTGACCCTCTTTCATGTGAGGCATCTGGGACACAGATATGAGCTGCTTGCAGTCTGACGTGGCTGGAAGGGGCAGAGGGCAGAATCCATGTGAGAAGTTTTACAACCTGTAGCCTGAGTGTCAATCTAGCTGCCTACATGATCTGTGTGGAGTGCACAGGTATAAATCAAACTCCTGAATATAAGTTTTCTTTGATTAACATGTCCAACAACTTCCTTGCATTCCTTGCAATGCTCTTTGAAATCTGAACAAGCAACGCTCTGTCCCAGCAGCCCCATTAAACTGCCTGGTGGAGAGAGGAGCAGCAGGAATGCAGGCTGGTCAAATAGCTTTTTGATAGACCAGACTTGCTCAGCTCAGAAATGCTGTCTGAGTGCAAGCTCCAGCTACGTGCCCAGACTGCTCTGGTCTGCCCTCATCCTAAGGTCCTCCTTGGGAGGACTGTCAGTGTGACAGCACAGCAGACCCTGGCCCTTCACAGAGTGGCTGCCCTTCAATTCCAGTCTTGCAGTTTTCACACATACAGAGACCCCAAAATCACACCACCATCCACCGCCAGGCAGATATTTGACATGTCAAGAGTCTAATTCTGCATCATGACATTCTGTTTTACCCTTGTGACCAAAACTCTCATGTAGCATTTCTGGATTAATACATATTAACCAAGAGCTGTGAATTCCCAGACTCCCCAAGCACTAACTCAGCCTGTAAATGAGCCAGGCAAGGGAGCACTGAGATGTTACCATGACCACCTTCAGAGTTCTTGCACACCTCACGAGTACAGCTTATCAGTATCTGTCTTAACTAGGAAGCAGTTATAGGCTGCAAAATTCACATCACACATCCTGTTCCTGAGATACTGTTCTTGGCCCAGAAGTTAGTTCAAAGGCACTCAAGTGTCACGCTTAAAATTCAAGACCACCTCTCTGACTTCCCTCCACCACATGGTGAGAGGATCAAATTCACTCTTTCCTGGGACTTACTTTTTTTTGACTGAAAAACCATTAAAGACTGACATGCTGCTCACAGACATGTCACAGCTCTGAACTCACTCTGGCCTTGCTGCAAAGAGGCCTAAAGCTTTACACTGCCCAACACCAGTGCAAAGTCATCTGCTTGAGAGAACTGATTACAACAAGTCAGACTCTACTAAAACCAGGAAGACTGTATTTGTCTAAATAAAAAGGTCTTCGGAGAGCACTTGAAGATCACAGTTAGCATGAAAATAGAGCACATATCTGAACTGGCTGTGTCAGTTCTAAGTGGAGCTCAGTCCTGTTGTTTCTGATGCCTCAGACCCATAGAAACTGCAAGAAACAGGTCCCAGTGTGCTCAGACCTAGAGCTACCCCAGCTCTCAGCCAGCAGTTCTGCTGGTGTTTGGAATGGCAGCAGCTCCCACATTTTTGCACTGCAGGCCCTCAGTTCAATGCCTCAAGTGCCAATAGAGACACAGGTGCACACACATCTCCACAGTTCACTATTCATGGACCTCCTGTGCTCCTGATTGGGGCACTGAGTGATAATTTTACACCTTCTAAGAATTCAACAAGGTATTAATAATCCAAGATTCACATATCCAACTGGCACTCAGTATTGGGCGAGATAAGAATTTACAGTGATGGGCAGCATCACTCCCTCTCCCTTTCACCTGAAAGCTTTAAATACACAGTTTGGCTGAAAAACCTTGAAGAATTACAGATTTTTTGAATCAGAACTGAAATCAACATTGCTTTCATCAGGCAGTATCAAACTAAAAAGGTCATTCAGAAGTCTTGTGTGATTTAATAAATGTATATAATTTAACTGCTTGAGTTTCTTATTAGTGAATTAATTGCTGTATTTTCATTTTCTTGCCATTTCTTAACTAAAAGCATTCTTGTTCTTTATGAGTCAGTCAGCAGGTGTACACATAACTTTATGTCAACATCTGATTACTACTTATTGCTCATTTAACTCAGCAAAATATAAAAATTGGACCATGTCTCTAGGAAAATAAATAAAAGGAGAATGCTGTGGAGTTAGAGCAGAGAAGGTTTTTTTTAAAATCAAAACAGGAGAGGTTTTCTTGAATATTTTTTCCAAGCACTGTTGTTGTAGGTGTTTCCTGAGGAAGTGACGGACTTCCCCCCATTCCATGACTTGCACCCTCTAGTTTGTATTTTTTTTCTTTAAGCACAGAGTCCAAGAGGTAGAAGCAGGCCAGCACAGTGGACAGTTATTTCACTTTGCTGCTAGAATAAACTGATAGGAAGAGAACCAGACTTCTTTGTGTTCCAGTAAAGTAAAGCAGGGCACAGAGGTAGTAGTGTGCTTAATTTTAGGCAGGTGCCTTGCTAAGCTGTGGCCACTACAAGCCACACAAACCCATCGGTGAAATTAAACATGATTTAGTTATTTTTATGACTGTGCTTTGGTGTAGGCCTCCTGCAATTGGAAGCCACCTGGCTGGGGATGGGTTTATGTTCTGTATTTCCAGAGCTCCCTGCCCAGCACGGTCAGGGCTATTCCACAGTGAGAGGGCTCCTGGGACCTCAGCTCCTTCTCCACACGAGCTGCTCCAGCACCATGATCTTACAAAGGTCCTTTGAGGGCCTGGTTTCAGTCCTTCATTGCCATACCAGTCCTGTGGTGGGCAATACTCTGCATGTGAGGTGGAACGTGGAAGGGCAATTCTTCAAATTGGCCAGTAATGGACCCAATTCTTGCTTCCTCCACCCCAAGCTAGTGATCCCTATGACTTCACATTACTTTTTGTAGGAGAAGGTGACAGGTTCTGTGTTCAGTTGTTGCTGTGACATTGTCAGCAGTCACTGTAAATCTTTTGCTGCTTTTCCTCCCCTCATCCTCCTCCTCCTCAAAAACCAGCATGGCCCATTTCTCCTGCCTTTGCAAACACCTCTCCCAGACATTTACAGCACAATATTTAGCAATGGGAAGTTGCTTCTTTGGCAAGTTTCCAAGCTGCTAAATGAGAAGTGCTGCAGGAAGGAGATGTTTTCTCCCTCTGGGTTAACACCCTTCCCCTCAACTGTGCACAGGGGGGCTTGAGGCCAAGTCTTGTTTCTTGGATACTCTGAGTAACAAGAGCTCATAGAAGAGCATAAACACTGGTTTTCATGCATAGAAGATTCCACTTAGGCGAAATGCAGAGTATGTCCAGGCAGAACACAGGCCCTGGTGCCAGCTTTATGCATCCTTAGCTAATAGCTGCCCATGGAACTGACCAAAGGAAAGTGCCTACAGTACACAGAAGCACCAAGCTGTAAATCAGGGTGGAAAGCAAAACTCTGATCTTAACTGTCTGTGCAGACACAAAAGGGGGTAGCAAAGCTGCCCTCTGGTTTTACACTGACACACCTGCTTTCAGTTCAGCATAGTGACTCCAGATTGGCACCAGCATTCCTGAATAAAACAATCAAGCCAGCAATCTCCACCTCAGCTGAGGCTGCTAGTTAATCAGAACAGGGGTAGCACATTTTGAGCAACAGGCTTCCACGGGCTTTTACCATTGTTCCTCAGCCAGCATTGATCAGAGAACTAAAAAAGGTTGCCAAGTCCTCAAAAGATTTTAGTGTGAGAGATGCAGACCACATGTGCTGAATGGTAAACAGCTCTTGAGGATCAGAATAAAAAGGTCTTTATAGTCCAAGCAAGCAAAAGTAAATGCCAGAATCTAAATGAAACAGAACTTTCCAAAAGCCTGAGGCTACCAAGATTTCAGAGCTGAAAGTGTAGCCTTGTTTGTTTCTTAGAAAGACCTAAAGCATGCCACATTATCAAGAGAGGTGACCCTGCGCTGTTCCCAGCAGGGCAGCAGTGTCTTTTGAGTCTCATTTCCAAGCACCCATCTGAGCAAAGTCAGTCCATGACATTGCTTGAGCCTCCCATTAAAGCTACATGTAGTTGATTACTTTCTATGGGGGTAGCCAGCAGAGAGGAATATTGTCAATGAGGGAAATACCATTTACACATTAGGGCAATCCAGTCTAAACCACACCACGAGAAACACAGTCCTAACACAAGGAAAGCCTGGAAATACTTTGCTTTTCTGCTTTAAAAACATGTATGCAAAAACAGAGCTGAAAGAAGGAAAGTTGTTACTTTTGGGGACCACAATTCTGAGAACCAAGTAAAAGCACACAGATTGGGAAGGACTGCAATTCTGTCATCACAGACTGGTGCTGCTGGGTATGTAGAATTGTTCCACAGAGATCCCTGGCCCTGTTTCAAGCATCTTCAGAAGCAGATCCCTTCAGATCAGTGAAGCTTTGTGCAGAAGACTGCCTGGAATTTTAACCCAGTTGGGAACTAAAGGCTCCTGCAGGATAAATCCTCAGGCAAATGTCCCACTTGGCCCCAGGACACACTGCCTCTGTGAAGGCTGATGAATGCCTGCAGCTTTGAGGTTAGACAGATTTGGTTTATTTAAACTAAAGTTTTGGCTGCTGCAGCATAAACCTACTACTGCTCATGCAGTCCTGGGGCTGTGCAGGGCTGCTTCCCCCACTTCAGCACAACTGCTGTTGCGGCTGCCAGCAGCTGCTGCTCCAGTTCCTCCAAGTGTGTTTACTCTCTGCAGATGGCTCTGCAGCACCACTGCCATGGAGCAGGATGAAATGCAGCCTGGCAGCCTCCTCCCAGCCCAAACCCCTCCTTCCCTGGCCCACTGCTCTCAGTCTTTCCCCACCTCAGTTTCTCTCCCAAAGCATGAAGCAGCCCTGCCTCACTGGTTTCAGTGACGCTGTTTACCCCAGGATGAACACACACATCCAATCTGTTCAGCAAGTCTCAACAGCCCTGGCAAAGCAGGCCTCCATCTGGAGTGTCCATCTTTGCTGCCTTCAGCTCTGGAGGAGCAGAGAAGTGACAACAAACTTGGGTAAAGGAGAGCCAAAAAGTGTCTGAATATCACCCCTTCTAGCTACCACCTGGGTCAGCAGCCAACATGGGTGACCTGGCTTATGGGTTTTTTGGTTTTTTCCTTAGGTCATTCAGGAAATTTCCTGGGAAGCATATCCAGTCTCTACCAGGGAACTTAGTTTATGTGGGCAGAGTCAGCCCAAATCAGGGGCCAGGACAAGGTACAGGACATGGGAAAATGCAATGTCAGTAGAAAGGCTGGAAAATATGTTTTGAGATTTGAGATGCTTTGACACCTGAAGCTCATCCCACCTCACACAATCCACACTGGTACCATATAGAGAATACAAAGAGAAGACAACGTTCCTCTCTCTCTCCAAATCCTTAACAAATACACAAACCAACGATGACAGAGTCCACAAATTTGAAAAGCTTGTAAAGCAGCACCAACACTTTCGCTCTTTTATGGCCCTATGGGTAAACAGAAGAAGCATGGTTCACCTTGAGCCTCTTTTATTCCCCTTAAGAAATTCTTTCCAGTGCTGTTTTACAGGTTTGCACAGCCTTGCAATGAACAGACACCCCACAGCAAACCAGGCATTTAAAAAACACACTAAGCTACCGTGAAGTAAATTACTGACTTAACAGCCAGGCACCTACAGGTATAATTGGGTTTCATTTGAAGAACAAATTAAAGCAATGTGCATATTAGCTGTGAGTCTGCAAGGGGGCAGAAAAAGACAGAGTCTGGAAACTTTCCAAAGTGCACAAGATTAAAGAAGCCCTGCCAAAACAGCTCCCAGGAGACAGCAGTCACACCAAGAAGGACCAGGGAGAGCCAGACCCACACCCAGGTACATCTGCAGGCTTCCATCAGAGGGGCAAGGGAAGGCTATATTTGAACCATCAACCACAAAGCAGGGAAACAATTGGGTCAACAAGAATATTGATGGGGACAGAAAAGAACAGGGCAGGGTGAGCAGTTGGATGCATATTGCAATTATTGGGTCACACTCTTTTCCTTCATATCCTTTTCCTAAAGCCCAGGGGCAGCCATACAGACTTCCCTCTTCTGGTATCAAGTCTAGCACTTCAGTACATTTTAGGGCTTTAGTAGTACTTATAACTTCTGTTAAACCCCAGTTCCAAAGGCTTAAGTGGGAAAAACATGACCCCAAACCACTCACCAGAAGCCTCTCACAACAAAGTACTCCACCACAGTGACAGAATGTCTCAGGCCACAGTTTCCTCAAATATACAACTCTTGCCATTAGAGGAATATTTGACTAGATTCTGAGTCTCTTCAGGATGTCTCCGGAAAAGGATAGAACTAGTTTCCTTACTAGCTTAGCCTCCTCCACCCACACCTCTTCTGCTTGCCATCTTTTTGCTGCTGCTAAAGGGGAGAGCAAAGGACGAAAACAATTAACCAGCTGAAAGGGAAAACAAGTAACAGCCACAGAGTGCTTCAAAGTTAAGCAAGGAAGTAATTAGTGGAACAGCTGAAAGAGGAAGGCATCAAGAAAAGACAAAATGGTAAAAGAGTCAGATGAAAGTAGGGAGGGACAATGAACAGCCTATTAGCAGCTTCAAGGCTGGTCTTGGACGTTATCCTCCAGTTATTTTTTTCTACCCTGTCCCTGGAGGAATGCTGTTCCTTCAAACCACTTGAATTTCTGAACTCTGTGCTGTCCCTGTCCATGGTCAGGGTCCATACCTGCTCTTTCCCTCTTCTGACTCTGCAGACCATTGAAAGTCTCAGCACTTGCCTTCCCTAGACAAAGCACCTGGATTTCAGCTGTGCAACCCAGTCTGAATCAGGCAGGGAGAGTTCTCTCAACAGCACAGCTCACAGTCCTGCCCTGCAGAGTCACAGGACTCAGATGACTGTGCTGAAGAAGGGCACAGTCAGACCTTTGGAGCAGGGGAAAAACTTGACATGAAATCCTGCTGGAGCACTGCAGAGGGAGGCTTGGTTGGTGTCAGTTCTGAACATGAGACTGTAATAATATTTGCCCTCAGTTCAACTTTATATACTATGTACAAAAGCCTCTGTTTGAATAAAGGAATGGCCAGGGAAACATCAACTGAGAAGAGCCAAGAAACTCAAAGCAAAGTCCCAATTCTTTTTGTCTGGAAATCTAACTGTTTTGGAAAGAAACAAAAACACACCAAAGGTAGACAAGAAAAGCTCAAGACACATTTTTTGATTAATTTTCTCAGTTTTCCTTGATGATATTTAAGAAGGAGAGAGCAAGCACATGTGTGTTCCACAGAAAAGGTTCAAAAACATGCACTTTTTTTCCTCATTCAGGGAACCAGTCTGGCTGTCAGAGCAGCCTTGGTCTACTGGATAAATAAAATCATAGTGTTTTTTCATAGTCTGCAGGGTGGGAAGGAAAAAAAAGCAGTCAGGCAATCTAGGCCTCACCCTGCCCCAAGTTTGACCTAGGACAAGCCACTTGTTCACATGGCTCAGGAGCAGCCATGAGGGGACATGTGCCACTGCTTTTGCAGCCATCTAAACCACAGTGCCTTCACCATCTCCCTGACACACCTTTGCCTTACACAGTTTGAGGGTTGCTGTGCAGCACATTGAATGCCAGGGCCTTTAATGGCACCTGATTCCGGCACTCCAGAAAAACAAAAATAAGTAAAGAGAAGGGTAAACCTAGCCCAAGGCCAGAGGGACATCAGGCTATAGTGAAGTATTTTTCCATCCCTCACCTAGACCATGTTGCTTGCAGCATAGCGTTCAGATAACAGCCTTGGCAGTTGTTTCTGTCACTGGTGAGACCAACTGGTCCTCTGAGAGATGTTTGAGCCTGTCCATACCATTAAATATTATCAAGCACTCAGTTTGGTCATATGAATGCTAGTAACCAACGCTTTCTGGGCAACAAAGACCAGTGCAGCAGTGCTGAACCAATATTTAGGATTTTCCAGTTGACTGTATTTTTCCAAATATGTTTGAGAAGGTCCAGGCAGGCCTACCTGCCCCAGACACTACCTCTTTCTCCTTGAGGTGTATTTACCCAGATGGCAGGTGTTTTATATTTCAAAAAACATTCAAGTAGGAAAACATTTGTACAGGCAGGTTCACCTCAGAAGACTTATTTTCTTTCTCCCTTTTTTGTGGCAACAAAGAGCCTTGCACCAGACCCTGGAGCTACTCATGAGCTAACCCTGTGTGCACGTGAGGCCACGCAGAGCCAAGGCACGGGTGGGGGACATCTGTGCTGCCAGCTCCAAGGAGGCAGCACGCTGGGGCATTTGGCACTGCTAGGCTGAGGCAGGAGGGTGAGATTATGGATACCTTGTCTAACAACCCAGATGGGTCTTAGATATGCACACAAGAAGCAGCTCTGTACAGCTGTAGTTGCTTGTATGATTTGATTTTATTTATTTGCCTCTTTTAATGCTAAAGGAAAGGTACTCAGCCTTCTGGCCTCTGGATGGGCTGGGGAGGGCAGGTAAACTGAGTCAGCTGCAGCAGCCCAACAAACTCAGTAGTGTGTCACCAACCCATGAAGCATCAGCTCTGCCAGACTTCTCCAGACACCTGCTGCTCCCCGGAGATAGAGGGAAGAAACAGCCAGTCTTAAAACAGGCAGAGCCTGAAGCAGATCTGGCCAGGAAAGCAAATAAAGTGCGAGAGAGCACTACGACCTAAAAGGCTACAATTATTCCCAATAGTTCCTTTGCTAACCTGCAAAGGCATCTTCTACAGAAGGATTTGTCAGGGAGCATCCAAAACCTGCTGCTCCTTTCAAGACAGCGAGCCAAACAGCAAGCAGAGCAACAAGGCCAGCAGTGCCAGGCCTGTGCCAACCAGCCCCAGCCCCAGCCCCAGAATACCTGAGAGAGGAGCTGGCAGCCACCTTCAGCTGAGCCCACAGCACAGGCTGGGAATTCGGGTCAGGGTCACACACAGTGCAGGCACCATCACGCACGTTCATAGGAGGAGGACCTGAGGTCTGAGCTTCAGTGGATTCAAGGGCCCATCCAGCAGGCAGAGGCTGTGGGTGGAGGCCCCAGGCGAGGCAGGTCAGGGCCATTAAGGACTATTAATTGGCCAGCTAGGGCCAATGACGACCTGAGGTGTGTCTGGTCACAGCAGGGACAGCAGCAGTACAAGAGGGAAAACGCACAGGAACAGATTTCAGTTCTTGTAATGGCAGTTTATGCTATAAGCTACTGAAGAGGGTTTCTTTATGTAAGGACCTATGACAAAGGTTTTCTTATGTGAATAATTATTTTCTTATATGAATTAATCCTGCTCTCTGCCAAAGTCTGCTGCAAAAGAGCAGGATGTCCTCTGGAAAAAGAGGCACAGAGAAGCTCCTGTGACCCAGCAAGTCCAACCACCTGAGCGATCCCAGTCTAGTGCTCAGCTACATCATGTTGCCTTTAATTTTATTTACACATTGCTCCCCATTCTTATAAGCCAAGATGCAGAATCTAAAATTGTCTCCTATGTTTGCTGAAGTTTGGAAACTGGAAGCAAGCCCTGTCACTGCAGCCTATGTCTAAAGAGCCAACTCATTTGTCATGTCAGTAGCTTCTTTCTTTTGATCTCCAGAGCTATTCACAGTTCAGTTGCTTTCCAGAGATGACTTGTTGCAGTTTGCTTTGGTTTGAATCAGGCTTTGAAACTACTGACCAGAATGCACAACACTTCTGCACAAGATCTTGAGGAAACAGCAGGGTAATTTATGAGACAAACTACTAGTCTTCAAAGGATAACATCTTTTCAGCAGAAGTTGCTTTTCTTCAAAGGAAAAAAAAGCCTTTTGCTTTGTGAACTTGCATTTTTATATATACACATAACATTTATTTTACACCCACCATGTCTGTGGCATGATGTGTGTGTGTAGAAAGGTCAAATGAAAGCAATTGCCCTCAGAGTGTTGGAAGAGATGTTGTCTGAAGGTGGCTCTGCAGTTTGAAGGGGCATTGTAACATGCCCTGTGGACGCAGCCAGCAAGGGCTGGCCTCCCACTGGGCAGCGCTGGAGCAGGAGCAGGCAGCACACCAGCACCCGACACAGGAACGGAACCTGTGGGAACGTTCTGGCAGCAAGGAGGCTGCAGATAAGTTGACAAGATAAGCTGCAAGCTCAAGCAGATAATTAGAAAGACAAAAATGGCCTGGAATGGCCTGGATATCCACTGTAATGATCCCAGTCCCATCTTTCCCTCCACACGTTCCTTGGAACAACTCCCTCTTATCCTAAGGAAAGCTGCATCTTTACACAAAGTGCCTTCTTCTGTGTGCTAGGACAATGAAAATGGATCACAGCTCTTGCTGGAATTAGTCCGAAGGTGGGAACTCAGCCATTCTGGAGCACAGATGGGGTCAGGTCAGGTTTTTCCCTACAAACAGGAGAAGCCATGTGGTTTTCGTATAATTTGGAACGTTTTCTTACAGAATGAAGATTGATTAGATGCCTGGAGTTCCCCAGAAACAATGTTGATAGTGTTAGCAGCCTGCACACCACAAGAACCCATTCATAAAAAAAAAAAATCCTAATTTTAAAATTTATTTTTTTTAAACTTTATGTTCTTGGAAAAAGAAGCTTATTGAGTAACTATCAGAGTTCCTCTTTCATCACCTTGTCATAAATCCCACAGGCTCGGAATTCCTTTAACAATCTCTCAGTTAAATTGTGACCTGCCTATTCTAATAAATAAACCTTTTTTTCCTTCCCCCCCAAAAAAGCTGGAAACATCCAAGGAGTTGCTCCCCCTTGCCCTTGCCCTGAGTTCTACTAATTGAGACATCAAAGCAGATGGAAAATCAAGGTTGTGCCTGAACAATCCCTGGGCATTAACCTTTCTCTTTAGACCATTTTCAAACAGGGCAATTAACTTTTGCCAATGCAGATCTCCCTCTGAAGTTTCAGCCATACATTCTTCTATCACTGTTTATGTGAATGATGAAACAGCTGCTGTCTTTCACCCTGAGGTGGCTGTTCCTTGGGGGCAGGGGAAGTGTTCCTGGGTGTATTTTGTGCAAGCTGACATCCCAACCCAGTTCCAAACCAAACCCATGCTGCTGCTCTAAGGTGTGGAGGCTTTTTTATCATCTTCATAAATGCACTGACAGGTAAATTTGATACTGCAAACTGTCAAGGTTGGAGATGGTATTGCTGTAAAAGGTGTATTAAAGAAAAAACTGCCTAAAATTCATAGACCATGATAGTGCACTTAAAAATATTATCCCTGGGCAGAGAGGAAGAAATGTCACCTTAACTCCATTGGATCAAGGCTTAGCTCTCTTATGGAGCCCTGCAGATAATTTAAACATTTCAAAGAAACACAGGAACATCTGCATGAGGACTGCTCTGTGCTCTGCATTTGTCCCATCCTAAACTAAATCAGAAAGCTCCACTAAGGAGCAATGTCTAATTCACACTGTGCCCCATGGATGTAAACATTTCACGGACATCCTGAGAAAAGATAATGCCAGGCCTTCCAAGGGCCCCCAAGGATCTGCAGCATTTTTGTAGCTGGTTGGACAGGGTAACATATGTGTACCCATGTTATATGGAGCAAACAGGATGCATAAATGAATGTTACCCTCGGGCAAGAACAAATCAGGTGGTGCTTGTTTTCTCCCTAATTTGCTGGCATTGTTGTTCTGCTGGTAAGCAACCCCAGCAAAGCCCCCTGGCACATTTTCACTCATATTTAGCTCAGGCCTCTGAACACTGAACATTCAGAAGAGAGACTGAAATGGGATCAAGCTTCAATGAAAAGCTGGCCCCTAACACACACACATACACACATTTAAGTGCTCTGAGCAGTGAACACATGATAGTGCTTAGGACAATATGCTGCCCCCAAAAAGGGTTTGCAGGTTTCCCTGTAGAGGGGGTGGTGGCAATGTGCCAGTGACAGACACGGCTCATATGCCCCATTTCTCTACAGTTTCTGCCTCTCCCTGTCTGACAGGACAGTCCCATTAAGCCAGATGCAAAATACAGCCTTAGAATAACTGAATGTATCGTGTCCCTGGGTGTCCCAGAGGACCTGGACTGAACATTGTAGATTCAGGGAATATCAGTGGTACATGGCAGAAATATGCATCTTTCCCTCTTGAGGTGCTGAATTACTTCACATCCTTGGGCAATGCAGAGTGGAGCTGTGACATGCTGCCAGCCCAGAATGTGTCCCTGATGCCCTTCAGCAGGGGTAATTCACAGTAAACCACAGGACATCTAAGCACATCCTGATTCAGCCAAGCATTTTTGGTGTGTGCTTCAGCTCTTCAGTGACGGGGAGCCAGTGCGTGATGCTCCCTGCAACGTGTGACCACACAAACATCTGGAACCTGGCTCATGCTTTTAGAATTAGCCTGTTTGTCCAGTGGATGATTAGAAGTGACCACCACTTCTGGCAGGAGTCTCCCAAAACCACGCTCTGTCAGGACTCTGATTCTTCACTGCCCCACATGCTGGGGCTGGGGCTCATATTCAACCTACAGTGACCCCCACTCACTGCTGACACCCAGCAAATTTTGCAGGGTATCCGAGTTCTGGAGAAAGAGCCTGGCCATCATACTCAGCTTGGGAGGCACAGATGAACACCAGAGCTTCTCTCCAAAGCTTCCTGGCAGGCTCTGACTTGGAGGAGACAGAGGGAAAGAAGAATTTGAAAACACCCTTTCCCCTTTCAGAGCAGTGAGCTGGAAATCAGTCTGCCTGCCAGCTCTTGCGGTGTAGTTGCCAGGCAGTAGTACTGCTCTGCAGGCCAGGATCAACAAACTACACATTTGTATTCTCACCAGGGCCAGCATTATTACTGCCACAACTTAACACCCTTAAACAGGGACTGCTGCAGCTGTGAGAGCTGTCTTGGGAATCAGGAGAATCACGGCAACCAGCGGATGAAGGACCCACAGAAAAGAGTGGTGGCTATAAACCTCAAGGAGAGGGCCAACTCCTTCCTGTTGTGGACAGAAAATGAAGTATCTGATCCCCAGATGGATAGAAGATATGTAGAAGGAAATGGACTAGTTGAAGATGGAGCCCTTTGGATGGACTTCCTGGTGGCTTGACCACAGCCACCAACATTGCTCCATCAGGATGCTGTCGCCAGCACTGTGGGAATTAGGACTGACATCCACCACAGTCTGTTGGCACAAGCAAGCCCACTGCCACTTGACCAAGGGCCTCTAACTTTCTCCATGTCTCTCTCTCTCATGTGGCCACTCACAACCTCAGCAAGTGAGCAGTTACTTGTGTTCAGCCAAGGGTTCATCAGCCAGCAAGCAGTACCAGACAAAAGGAAACTCTTGTGGCACTAGAAATAAAATTGAGATGCTGGAAACACTTTGCATTTTCCACAGAGATCTGACTCAGGTCATTGTAGAGAGCTGGAGTGAGCTCCAGGTGAAAGGGTTTAGACATGGTAATTACACCATGAGATTCTCTGTCAGTATTTCAGAGTGATCCCTTCATGGTGCTTAGCATTGGGTGGGGTGAATGGGAGGATAGAGATTCATTGTTACTAAGGGTTTTCTTCTCACCCTGGATTCCTGTGAAAGTCTCAGATCATGGACAGGAGATAAACAAGGAAAAGTGTAAATTCTGTACTTTGACCAATTTTTCTTCCCTTCTGGCACAGCCCCTCTTGCTGGCCCTCAAAACTACTGCTGCAGGCAAACTGCATCATGGATGGACCTCTCCATTTCCATGGACTGAGGATGACAATCTTACATATTCCAGGAGCTACTGCTGCTGAAAATCTTCTTGAAGAGAAAACCAGATCATCCCTTGGGACAAGCACCTTCCATCTGAACCTTCCAGGACTGATGCTTCACAGGAAAGTTCTTCATCAAGAGACCTTAACTCTGAGCTTGTGGAACACCATCTTCTCTCTTGTTTACTTCAACAAACAGCTGAAGATTCTCTGGCCAGAGAGGAGACCAAATCACCTCATCACCTCTCTGACAAGCTCATACCAATGTACTGTCATGGTGACTGAAAAGCTGTGAATGGCTCCAAATCAGGATTTATTTTTAGGTTTCCAGACTGTGCATGCTTTTGCCAAAAAAGCCTGGTCCAAAGTTTATTCAAGTCCACGATAAAAATGTCTAATGGCGTGAATGACCTTTGGATCAGCTCCAAACACTGTGCACTGATATTAGCACTGGGGCTGGCTGGGGATTCCCTTTGGGAAGGCTGCCCAGTAAAGAGGCAGTTTTCACAAAATTGAAATTTTCAGGGAGAAAAACATCCTGATTATGAACCTTCTTTCCTTTCACAATAAAGAAATAAAAATACAACCTTTTTTTTTTTTTTTTTTTTCAATTAAGAGAAGTCAAGGAGAAGTATTTTCTTCAGGGCCAGTTGGAACAAAATCAGATACTATGTTTTGGTTTGAATGTATTCAATAAACCATTAAAACCTCATTTTCCTATAAGTACACAGTCTCACTGGGCTGTGGTTTACATGTCTCATCTTTCCTGCAGGCTGTTTCCTTGAGGATTCCATCTGCCATGATGCAGAGACTCTTAAGGTTGGTGAGACATGACAGCAGCTATGCATTGTTCCCTGAAAAATACAGGTATTAAGTTACTACATGAGACCTGCTAGAAGGAAATACAATTCAAGGCTGATGTTCAGAGTTGAGTGGAGTTAAAGCAAAGCTTTTAGGGTTAATTGAAAAAACTAAAATGAAACACATCAATTTGAAGCATACCAAAACTTTTGATCAAAGAATGTCAGTGCAAAACTTACTTCCTTCTGCAACGCAGGATGTTTTGAAACTTTATTCCATGAAAAATTTGGAAACATTGGTGTATCCTGACAGCCAGAGAGAAAAACAAAGTTTTCAAGGGAGCAAACCACCCTTTCACAGCACTGCAGTTAGTAAGAAAGCAAGAAAGGTGAGGAAGGAAGGAAGATGTGAGAAGCTTACTGCTCTGTAGCTGAAAAGTCCTGCAGAAATCAGCACCAAACATCTATGCTCTCTCAGCAACTGTATGCCTTCATACTTCCAGGATCCTTTCACAGGATAACACGCAATGCCCCAGGGAGAAGAGATTAAAGAATCCCCAGCTGATGAGAGTGAGTTTTGAATAGCTATTTCCCTGGACGCCTCAGCTCACCATGGCAAGAACACATCTCTAGGGCTTTGTAGGCTCTCTGAGATCTAATCTGACCTTCACTGCACCATTGTCTTGCCTGGAGTTGTTCATGGTTCAAGTAAGGGAGGCCAGAATTCATTCCTGTCTCACTTGCCACCCAGCTGACAGGTGGTGTGAAAGTGAAGTGGCATGGGCAGCAAGCACAGGGAAAATCATCTTTTGATCTCATTGAAGGTGGTCCTCAAACCAGGTCATGCTTCAGAGAACCAGCAGGGAAAATAAGGAGAGGCTGGGCTGCAGCGGTCTGTGTTGGGGCAGTCTCCAGTTCGTAAGAATATTTGCCTTTCTCTCGCTGCCAATTTTAGAGCCTTTACAAATACCACACCTAAATAAAATGGAATAAAATAAATGATCCTCTTCAAGCACCCCACGCCCTTTAATCACCCTCCCTAAGAACATCCAAAGGCTGCAGGGATGCATGTGGGCAGGAATTATTGTTAAAAATAGCCAGTCTAGGGAGGAAGGCAATTTCTGCTGGGTCTGCAGCAAGGATGAGGTTCCATTTCCTTTTGAGAATCAAGTGAACAATGTCAACCCAGAGCCTGCTGTGCAGCCATCAGTGACTTCCACAGCACAGCTTGGAACCTGCAGCAGCACACACAAGAGTCAGGACATGGGGTGGGGCAGCAGGCAGCCCGTTCCCTGTCACTTGTCCAGTGACAATATTTCATGAGCATCCCATCCTCGCTGGTAAAACTGTCCCTGGATGTGCATGGTTTTGTTTTGCCATGAAGCACAAAACTTAATTTTCTGATTATTTGGCAGGATGCCTTTGTCCTGTGAATGCTGGCCCCAGGACAGATTGAGGGCTATTCCCTGGGGTCTTATGCTCACAGACAGAGATTTGCCAATTCCCAACAGGTCCAGGTATTTAGCTGCCTTTTCTGAACAAGGTGCTTGACCAGAGATGAGATGCAAGACAGATGCAGCACTAATAAGCTCTGAACCAAGTGTAGTTCAAAACACAGTTCTTAAAGAAGATAATGCCACTTACCTTTGAACTGGACCATGCGATCTATAAATGTCAGGTCTGGAATATACACTACAGTGTGGTATTTATAGTGCCTTTTTACTATTGCTATTATTATTGTTATTATTTTCCTTTTTACCTGGGAACTGAATGTTTGGGGACTGTGGCAGGAGAGGTCTGTACATCTGGAAAGCGTCAGATTTAACGCCCGAAGTCATCAGCCCAGGTCAGCTAAAAGTACATGTTTGCTTCCAGCAGCAGCTGTGCAAACTCCTGTTGCCTTGGTTGTGCAGGGCTTATGTAAAGATTCCTCAAAGACAATGCCCTCTTTGTGAGCCCATAGCTCTGCTGATCCCTGGCAATTCCAGCCCCAGTTTCAAAAAGAAACGGGCCTAAAATGGCACTCCCACCGCAAACAGATGTATTTCAGCCTCTAAGGCAGCATTCATTTCATCATGAAGAGGAAAACATCATAATTTAGGGTCACACGTCTCCTGCCTGTCGGTCAGGCACTGCCAGCTATTTTTACAGCATCCCAGGGTGTTGTGGCAGTCTAGAGAACAAGTGACACACCTTTCCAAAGGCTGTTCAGAACGATACCGTTTAGTGAGAAACTCTGAGCTCCAAGCTTTGAGTTTGCCCGATTTTTTTCCCCTTGAACAGCCTTGAAATAAAATCTCTCTGCGTGTACTGCACATTGATTTTCTTTGTTTCCCATTGCTTCATGGACTGGCCCTGCACACTGCAAAATCCACAGTGCAGGTTCAGCATTAGAACTTTTTTCATGGTGCTGTGGCATGTGGGTGGAGCAGATGTACCATGAGAACAAACTCTCTCACAGCAGTGGCCAACAGCTGAACAAAACTATACCTACTGCAAGAGAAGCCAAATCTCACTCACTGACTTCTGGAGCTGTCAGTTGCTTCTGTTTTAAATTGAGACTGAAACTGGCCAATTTTTTTAACCTAATAAAGAAAACTGTAATTAAAAACAATCCAGTAAAACTACCAGGCATCTGAAAGAGGCACAGAGAGCATAGAGAAAACAGTTCCAAGCATCCCTGCCTTGTAGCCAAATATTATATCTGCAATGCAAACAGAACAGCTCCATATTTACAGCTTGGTGGGAGTTTTGATCAGCTTTAGGGCTCAGACCACTGCTAATTAAAGTCACCAAAAGTCTTTGCATTGACTTTAATGAGCTCTGAAACAAGACTGGAGCATACAGCATTCTACCAAGAATTCAAAGCGGAAAAAAACCCAACTCTGGTAAAACTCTTACTTTGGTATTTCTGAAAGCTGAATGCCTGAAGGGACTATGCTGCTCTTGCTGTGCAGTTTCAGCCTCCACGGATAAAAAGCCCTGCTGAGCCCCTCCTCACAGTGCCAGAGCTCCTCACGCGGAAAAGTCCGCTGGCAGGTTTCATTACGATAATTGTGCGACAGTTAATAGGACACTGTGGAGAAAGTGGGCAAGAAAACACAAGGGAGCAAAATCCAGATGATCAATCATCCTTTTCCTGACACTGTCTTTGCGTGGGTTGTTTTCACCGGGAATATACACCTAATAATTGCCCAGATTCCTTGTTTTTTCAACATCATTTCTATGGCAAATGCCATTAGCTACTGTACTGTGGTGATTTTAAGCTGAAAACATACTGTGACCAGAGTCAAAAGACAGATTAACTTATCTGCTTTAACAAGGAGTTGCTTGAAGTCTAATAGGAAACACTGTATGAACTTACATTTCATAAAGCCAGTAATTGCTTTTCCTGTTACTTTTCTATGAGAGAAATACAAAAGGAAATGGGAGCTGGGTGCATAATGGGAACTGGGTTGCAGTGCTTTAAGTCTGCAGGCCATCGATTCAAGGTAATTTAGCTGATGACTCCAGTGGTCCCAGCCCAGCTGTCAGGGGACAGGTGACCACACTTGGCCATCCACCAATGCTGAAACCTTGATGGCAATTCAGTGGATGCAGAGAGCTGAGTGCCCAGCCTGCCCAAGCCTGAATCCCATGCCGGGGGGGCTTGGCTCAGCCCCATCTGTTGAGCAGCTGGATAGAGCATGGGCAGACACTGACGAGAGGAACCCAGGTCAGTCCCTCTGAGCACCACACACAGGTCAGGCTCACTCTGCTTCTGATTACGGAAATCTGAGTGAATCTACTGAGTGGATTCCCAGTGATACAGGCTTACCCCTGGACAGCCCCCCAGGAGGGCTGTGTGTGAGGGATCTGCTATGAGCCTGCTGATAAGGATAAACAAGTAGGAAACTTTTCAGCAAATGAACTGCAATAACGAATTTACTGACTTACAGCATCTTTGGACCGATATCCTTCAGGATGGCTCCATTCTCAGCTCCTACTCTTTCACTAGGAGAGATGCTCAGGATGGTTTTCAGTGGGATATTCACTTGGATGTGGGAACCAAAGACTTTTAACTTGAAACGTTAGGACAGAGAGTTCTGACTTTTTTTCCCCATTTGTGGACTCTCAGCAGCAACGCAGCTCCTCTACAGTGAATTTAAGCTGACTAGAATTGCTTTTCTTGGTTTCCTTCCACAAGTGACAGGTTGACAGCTACTGCTCTTGGAAGAAGACGGCCTTCCAATCCTCAGGTCACCATATGGTGCCAAATGATTTCTTTCATGTCATACCTGATTTAGAGCAAGAGGAAATAGAACTAAGAGACCATCTCCCCCATTGTCCATCACGTGTGACTGCATCATGCCCTGTTTTCAATGTGCCCCATCTCAACAGGCAATTTGAGAGCTGTGGTTGTCCTTCCAAGCTTTATAAATGTGCTAAATGGGGTGGATAGTTGGAGAAGAAATGTGCTGTTGACTGTTAGACATTACAGCAGGGAATAATGTGTCATAAATCAAAGAGACACAACACTATCACAACAGGCTAGCCAAAAATATGAACTATAAGAGTTCTTATAATGACACCTATTTGTTGAGTCAAGAATTTCATCTCTAAGCTGTTCAGTGAGGCTTTACATCTCTGCTCTGGTCCTGTGTTCTAAATGATCACTTACAAGAAAAATCTGAAAAAAATCTGTGTTTTATTTTCTTGGGGAGTTATCCTCAGTTATTCATGCTTCTTCCATTTAAAAAAAAAATCCAGAAAATTTTAAGCTGTGAAATACTTGCTTTTTCACAGAGTTTTTAATTCTTCAGAGTACCTTTTGGTGTGCTCCTGTTCTTCTTTAATCATGCTTAGTACAGAAACATCCTTCCCACAATATCCTTCCCACTGTGATATTTCCTCTTGCTTTCACAAGAGCAAGCAGGCTAGAAAAGTAGAAGTAGGAAGCACAGTGTACGCCTAGAAATCAGGGAGAGTAAACAAAGCAGCAGAGAGCCACCTCGTTCCCACTCTAAACAGAAGACTATGTGAAGGAAGCACATTAGATGGCTTACCAGATTCTATTCCTCTACCTGGGGTTTCTTCCTCTGCTCCCCTTGCATCTTCTTCAGGCTTTCATTGAGGGTCAATGTCCACAGCAGGGAAGGCAAGAAATACACAGCCTCCCTCCTTTCTTCCTAGCATAGCACTTGGTCCAAATGAACAAGACAAGACTCCATTTGGATCACAAAGAAATCACCTGCCCTCTAGGTGGGGTGTTAATCCAGCCCTGCATTCCCTTTTTGGCAACAGACTTCACAATACCCTCACAGCTTTTAACACCATGAGGTGCAAGTACAGTTAATCTCCAAATACTTTACTTGCACCATAAAACAAGGCACCAGTCTTATTCCCACTCTGCAGTTGGACCCAGAGGCATGGTGGACTTGAGCCAAGAGGGGTCTGGAACATCCTGCCACTGCCTCCTGAACAGGCGGCCCATTTGGCCTCCGCTAGCACTGGGCAAAGGCTTACTCCTTCATTTTTGATGCCTTATTCCAATCCCGCCACAGTCCCTCCACACTCCAGTTTGGTGCGAGAACAGGCCCGTTGGGGTTGCAGAGCATTCCCTGCAAGCGGGCAGAAGGGCCATGTAAAAATCAAATCCACATGACTGTAGTTACAGGCAACCAAAGAGAGGGTTGCTCTTCCAAGAAAAACTTTTCCATGTAAAAGAATTCTTAATCTCCCCTTTGACTGTCATTGTTGAAATGATGGCTTCACAGGCTTGAAATTTAAGACCCTATCGGCGTCTTTTCTGTTTGCTGTGATTTATGAATGGTTTCGCTGCTGATTATCCTCCAAGATTACAGCACAGCAGCCCTGACAGACAAGCAGAGGAAATTTCACAGGATAACGGGCAGCTCCTTCTCCAGGGCAGTAAGGCAGGGCGTTGTGTTTTGATTCAAGTATGTAACAATATCAGTGAACGCTGACTGGACACCACAGGCAATTGAATACTCATCATGTGGCACCCTACTCAAAGGCATGCAGTGTCAGCAGAAGTCTTGATAATTTTTCTGTGCTTCAGAGCCTTTGCTCATTCTGTAATACAGCATTCAGTTGGGGTTTTTTGTCTGGATTGTGGCACAAACTCTACACACTGCAGTCAAATGTGAGAAGGCAACATTTTCATACAACCCTGGGCATGCTCTTCAAAGACCATCCCTCTTTCCTGCAGTCACAAAGTCTACTGCCCTGTCTGGGAGATATACCGTCTTTGTTCAAGTCCAGGCTATTCAAAGGAAATTTGCTTCCTTTGATTTATTGCCAAGAACAGGCACTCCTGACCCCAGAGAAGGAGATTTTTGTGCTTTTCATTCCCATTTCCTGCCAGACAGTTTGTTCCAAGTCACTGCTAGGAGGGCTGTTTGTCTGGTGAGGGTAGCAGGGCCAGAGCAGGTGCAGCCATCACTTGAGGGGGCTGTGGCCTTCACTGAAGCAGACAGCCAAGACTTGGGAGTTGAGGTTGAAAAAATTTCTGATGTAGGGGCTGCCTAAAAATAAATGAGTAGACCTCTCAAGAGGTGATTTTATCTCTTGATAAATGGCGTCTGCTTTTCAGGCAGAAAGGTTCCTTTGATTTGAACTCTGCCATACTGCCCTGCAAAATTAATCATTATTGGCATGTGGTTTCCAGGTCCAGCACTATGGATGTGCTTCCTGCTCTTTCTATCACATCTGGACCTGTGCAGTGAGCAGTGGTTTGCCACCCTCATGCTTTGAATCATTTTGGGCTGAGGTGAACAGCTTTGCAGTGTGCCAGGCAAGGGTGGTCTGGGCCTGATGTACCCGGGTCCTGCTCTGTGGTCATATTCCCTTCAGTGATGCTGCTGCTTCGGTGCCTTTCAACACTATTTTCAGGTACACATGGCAGAGAGGGAAGGCTGTGCTTCATTGGAGGGAACCAGAAAGCACAATTACATCCAACCATGGCCCGAGCCATTCTTACTGGGACTAGTTACACTGTGGGTGTTCTGAAGGATCAGGTTCGACAGTGAACCAGAATGGACATTCCTAGCATTCTTCCCATTTTGCCACCCAGCCTGCTTCAGAAAAAGTCCTGATGTAGGTGTTTGTATCCTGTCTCTTTCTTCCCTCACTGTATTTGTCTTTCAAGCCTGGCAGCAGTGGAAGGAAACTTAGCACGTGATGCTGACACTCTGCCATGTCTGTGGGACGGCAGATTCCTAAAGTACTCAAATCTAGCTAAGAGAATAGCTAGGAAAACAGAAGGCAGAAGAATCATAAAAGCATGGAGAGGCCTGAATTCCAGTGGATTTGAGGAAGGATACCAGCTTTTATCCAGAAGCAGGGCTGCTCACATCAGGAAAGCTGTCTGGGTTCTTGCCCCCACTGTCCACACAGTCCCTCTCTTATGACCTCCCACGTGTTTCGGAACTGGGCCTGTGATTTTGTGTTTTACAACTAATAGATCAATGGGAAAAAAAAAAAAAAGCTGGAAAAGCTCTGAGACATGTGGGCTTCAAAAAGCCCTCTAATTGGTATTCTCAGGATTGCACCTCTGCCTGAGAGTGAATCTTAACAGATACAGTCCTGATGGAATATTCCCTAGTTTTCTGCTACTTGACTCCCTACTCCTTATTTACAGTTGTTTTACACTCAAATTCCCAGCTAGGCAGGGTTTTTCCTTTGGCATTAGTGCAGGCAGTGGAGGCCACTGTCCCCCAGCCTGTGCCTTCACACACTGCTGCCCTTGTACCACTGTGCTTGCACCTGTTTGTCTCTACTCAGCTGCTTCACAAAACTCCCCTCCAGACTTTTCCTTCCTCCTTGTTCCACCATACACACAAGGGCCCAGTTTCCCTTTTCCCAAGCCAAGACGCAGGAATGTACCAGTCCCTAGTGATTCCTTCCAGCAAATTAAGAAGTGCTGAACTAAGGAGGGTTTCAGTAAAGCAACATGGCCTCAATTGAAAAATTTGTTGTTTTTCTTCGATAGGGCAGTGTGCAATATTTACATCCTGTTTCACCAGGCCTAATTCTACTACACCACATATACACCTGTGTCTGCACACTGTATCCTTCACTGAGTTTCCATTCAGGCTGATTTTCACTGGCCATGAGCAGGATACTGTGACTCCAGGACGATTCTGACCAGTCTGAGTAATTTCCATCACAACCATCAGGACAGGAGCTTTTCTTACCACCTGCCTGCCCTGTATTTTACACAAGAGAGCTCCAACTTGGGTGAGCAACCCAATACTAACTTTAAACATATTAATAATCATAATAACAATAATCATAATAACAATAATATCATCACGGCACACATATGCACCGCAGAACAGCAACTATAATAACAATACCAACATAATACATGTAAACACATGCCCTGCAGAACTAGCAGCAGTTCTGCCAGCCGTAAGTGAAGTCAACGTCCCTATGAGTGCTTGGGGATGCTCAGCAGTGCTGAGTACTTCAGCTGTTTCAAGCTCAGCAACACCTAAACCATGAACAACTATTCCTGAGCTGAACATGTTGTACTGAAATCTACCTGTAAAAACATACATTATTTAGCTCCAGGAAAGACTCGTTTACAATTCCTCAAAACAAGAATCAGAAAAATGAGTCTCCCCTCCCCTGCTCCCCAAGACAAAACAGGGCTTTCTAGGACTAAAGGACAGCGCACTCACCCCTGCCCAGTGTCTCTTTGTCCTGCTCCTTTTTTCTCCGACGAGGAAAGCAGCTCTGAAGACACTCCTTCCCCTTGCACACACACTCTTGAGCCAGTTCAGGACAGGGGCAGGGGGACTGGGCTGCAGGGGAACTGCAGGGCTGAATGCCTGACTTCACAGTGTTAACTCGCCAGAGAATCCTATTACGTGATAGGTAGCAAGCCAGGGACTAATTTATGGAAATTTTGACCTTCAGTCCCCTTTGACATTTTCGGATCAGCCGTAGCCTGTGTGAGACATGAGAGCCCTTACAGTAAGGGGCTCTAAATCAGCCTGTGCAGCTGCTGGAGCCAACGAGCGGGTCAGAGGTAAGAATTCACTGAGGTTCGTGTGTGGGCTGCTTGGTGCCTGTTTGACATTTACAAATCAGTGACATTCCTCTGCACAGCTCAGTGCATACAAATCGCTTCAGTCACTCTGAGGAGGGCCCCTCATTTCAGTCAAAGGTGGATCTGGGCATCGTTGGCCTTTCCTTTTGACTTGAGCAAGAACATATCTAAACAAATTCAGCTTTACCACCCTACAGTGGGACCTGCTCCCTCAGGAGGATGCAGTGGAGGCAATTTTATGTTCAACCCAACCTCCAAGCACTTTGTGCCATCTTCATGGTTTGGGTGTGAAGTCTTTATCACTAGGTACAGTACCAAACCCCTCACATTCTCGTTAGTTGCCACAACAAACATTGTGTTTGTCCATTTTGTAGCACAAACAGACACTGTCTCATTCCACTGGGTGCTGGGCCAGTAACTCGGACCAAGAGAAGGCCAATTGGATTTCAACAGTTTTCCATGGAAACCTATTTGCCATGAATAAAGCTCCACCAGGCTGAGCCATATGAGTGGGCTTGCCCCAGATTTCTCACAGTCTAGACTCTATGTAGAGAGCAAACATGATGAGAAAAACACAACCAAGGCTGTGGACAAGGTAACATTAGCCTCAGTCAGTTATTATGCAACAAATGACCATATTGGCTTCAGCCAGCCTGACCTGTTTAATCACTGCTGCTCCTCTGAATCCTGAGGGTTAATATGGACTCTCCATTCCTCTCCGTCCTCGCAGTGCCTCTGGCACACGCTGCTCCTCCTGGCTAGAGACTGTGCTGGGATTTAGGATGCCCTTGCATGGTGTTTGTGGTGGCTTTGACCACACGATGGCTGGGATAGGGAGACCAGCTCCTTGGCTGGGGACCACAATCTGTGGAGCCAAAGAAAGAGGTGTGAGGGAGCAGGAGGTGTGAGGGCTGCCATGAGGGGATATGGTGGGTTAGTGCACCTTGCTAGCCAAGACTGCCATGGTGATCTGCTGCCTTGGTGAAGCTGCTCTTTGCCACCTCAAAGCCAAGAGAGATGATGGCTCTGGAAAGAATCCCTTCCCTCATGCCCGCAAGCCACAACACTAAGGAGAAATGCTAAATTGGATGTGTGGGGGTGAAAGAAGGACAAAAATCAGAACTGAGGGGGAAATCAGATATGAGTGAGGGAAAACTTGTTCAGCAGAGAGGGAATGAGCTGACAGAAGCTGTGGCCCTGTGCTGGTGTGGTGTACGTGGTAAGGCCTCTTTCCCAGCCGGGGAGCGTGCAGAGATCGAGGAGGGACAAAGATCGCAACGGAGGGAAAATGGGACATAACTGAGGGAAAAGTCGGAGAGCAGTGAGGGAACGAGCGGAGGGCAGCCGCAGCCCACGGGTAGGTGTGTGGGGAGAGCCCTCTCCCGCCGGCCGCGCGCAGGGCCTGCCCCGTCCCCTCATGAGGGAGAGCGCGAGCGGGTGGCGCCCAACGCGCTCCGTGCCGGGGAAGCGCCCGAGAACGTGCGGCCGGGACAGAGCTGGGGGGCCGCGGGAAGGGGAGGGCGCTCCCCGGCTCCCTCCCACCCTCTCCGGATAAATGAGCCGCCGGGAGGCGGCGGGCGGCGCAGCCTGTGGACGAGCGCGGTGCATCCCTGTCCCGTCCCCATCCCGTCCCCCGCCGCGCCCAGCGCTCCCTGCCGGCGGGGCCGCCCCGGGCGCTGCCGCGCGTACTCGGCCGCGTCCCCGCGGGGCTGGGCGGGGGGATCGGGCTTCGTTTCCCTTCCCTTCCCCGGGAACGCCTGAGGGCGGGGGCGGCCGGGCGGGCAGGGCCAGGGCCGGTGGAGGGGAGGTGGCCGGGACACCCCGGTCTGGCTGATGCTGGCGCTGCCCCGCGCAGCACCGGGCTCCGGCAGGCTGGTAGCGGCGGTCGGGACTCAGGAGGGGCCCCCCGGGCTCCCTTCCCCTTCCCTCCCTCCGCGGCGGGCGGCGCAGGAGGATTTTCTCCCGCCGCGGCCCCCTCGCTGTCCCCCAGACATGGTAGGTCACCTCCAGCTGCAAGGGATGGACGAGAGCCTGAAGGAGAAGAGCCGGGAAGGCTTGCTGGACAGCCCGGACTCGGGGCTGCCCCCCAGCCCCAGCCCCCCCTTCTACTCCCTGTCGCCCGGTGAGGGCCGAGCAGGGGGCAGCGGCGGTGCGGACCCCCCGGCCCCGGGCCACCGGCGAGAGGCCAAGGACGGCAAAGTGGTAAGAGCCAAACCCGGGCACCGGGCTCTGTCCCCTCCGGGCCCCGCGGGAGAAAGGCTGGTTTGGCTGGGTGAACTCTTAATAACGGTGTGGGAGTGAAACCCAAGCCTGAACTAGGCTCCCCTGCCCACCTTCGGAACAGAAAGACTAGTTGCTTCTTAGTGACACTTCTCTGCCTGGTAGGTACAGGTTGGAGCTGCATCCATTCGGACCGAGGCAGGGGCGTCTGGCTCCCAGCCATCATTACGCCCTGGCATCCCACATCTGGTTTGTGAGGAGCGTGGAGCCACGTTTACCGGAGCCCAGAAGTGCCCGTTAGCTGGGGCAGGGTAGGGATGTGTGTCCAGGGAGGTGGTGCGGGACAGGGTCTGGAGAGGTCTGTGTGCCGCTGCCCTTTGCTGGAGCGGGGCTTTGTGGCATGAGCCTGCGTGAAAGGTTTGTCCGCTGGCGGCCGAGCAGAGCCAGGGGTAGTGGTTTGTAAGCTCAGACAGCTGGCAGAGCAGTGCGGGTTTTGGTCAGCCTGATGCAGTGCCAGTGAAGCGGTTGAATGTGGAGTAGGATTTGGGTAGATTTATTATGACTATTATTCTGCTTTATTTGTGTATTTCTATCCCTGAGCTATAAAACCTGTTTTTAAAACACAGCATTCAGAGCATAAGCAATGGTCGTGGAGGTTTTTAAAGGATGATGAAAGTTCTTTCCCGAGGCTCTTTAAAATTTTTTTAAACTTGTATAAAAGATGTTTGTAGGTGTATTCAACCTGGTTAATTGGCTTCTATATGGAATGAAAACTGCAGCACAAATCTTCTCCATGAGAAAAATTGATCTACCTATGGTTTATTGACAATTCAAAGACTTCTTTTCCATAGAGACATTTTGCAATGACTCCTCACACCCTCGTGCACTTTCTCAAGTTCTAAGGCTGTTTGAGCATATTACTGAAAACTGCCTTTTACTCCTGAACATGCCAAAACCTTCCCAATGAACAATGACTCCTCACAGTGGAGAGGGTGTGAGGTGTTATTATGAAAGTCAAATCTCAAACCTGCTAATGCCATGGTTCCTAATATGGAGCCTTACCTGCAGATACCTGGGCGTGTGTGCCATCTCGATGGGACTGTTTATGTACAAAGTTACCCACACGCCTGGGATTTGGCAGGATCAGGCTGTTGCTACGTGTCTGTAAAATAAAATGTGGGAGGAAGGTGAGTGAAGGCTGCTGGACCAGAAAACAGCAGGGGCGGAGGTGTCTGCAAAACTGTGTAATGGGGATGTGACAGTCTCCATTCCAGCAATATGACAGTTGGCCCCCACTCCACCCAAGAGAGCCCTTAGATATTGTAGAAGAAAGAACATGAGAAAATCTATTTCAGTTCATGGGCTGTTAGGATTGAGAGTTTTAGTGCTTGACTCCTACAGGGAAAAAAGTTATTCCTATGATCCTATGTAAGGTAAAATTAAGTTTTCCAATTATTTTGATCATTTATGAAAGTTTTAGACACTTCAGAAAAGCTAACCCTGTAGATGTTTCCACATTTTGCATCACATTGCTGGGCTCCTGCTTTAGAGTATGGGTTCCATACATTGGGGGTATTTCCATGCTCTTAGCAGGTACAGAAGATTGCAGGGATCCAAATGCTGAATCCAGTTGGACTGTATTATTTGGAGTGGTGCTGGGCTCTGCGCTTTAACTCTGTTTGGTCCACTGCAAAATAATGAAGTAAATAGGAATTTTCACTCTATTTGACTACAGAGAGTTTCACTTCCTCTCATTTCCACTGTGCAAATACTGTACTTGCAGCTGTTACTAAAGCAGGAAAAATACAGAGAGCATTGCTTGCTTCATACTTCTAAATTGCAGTGTCTAATTAGCTTTAATTTTGCCGTTTAACAAGGGCTTGCAGATCTATGAGCAGTTATGCAATCCATGAATGTGCTTCTGTTTAAGTCTACTCCTCTGCTGTTCATCAGAGCATGCAGAATTGGCAAATCAATAATTGCAGCTATTTGCGCACCAAGAAATGCTTTTTTTAATTGCCTGTTATATTAGTGTTTGTTTTGCTTATAAACGTGACTGAGCCGGGAACACAGCCTGTACTCTTTGTGTTGGAATACTATAAAACCATATATAAGCTCAGTCACCAACAGCCAAAGTTCTAGTATGTACAGTTACAATAAATCGCTGTCAGGTGAAGGAAACAACATTCCAGATCTGTGTGAAGTATTTCATACTATTCTTTGCTGCAGAACTATCAAACCACCAGTCTGAACCCAGTTGCATTCTTCTGCTGTCAGTTATTTTGCTCCAACTTCACAAATATGTTACAGAATTTTTCTGCTTTAGGACAGCCATTCTCACGCAGGCTAAAAGGAGATTGCATGCCCTTATCGAAGACTTTCTTGTGTGTAAAATCTGTGCTCTCTCTGCTCTGTGTTATTAACTGTGACTCTGAAAAAGTAAACTCTCTGCTCTTTAATAAGCACAACTTTGTTTCAAAGACAATGCACCATTTATTCACATTTAACCAGCCAATTTGGGAACAGCTTTGGGATCCAAGAAAATATGAAAGGCAATTTAGGGCCAGAGTCATAAATACCACAAGTTCAACACCATTTAGGGACTTTTTTTTTTTTTTTTGTATTTTACCTGTAGTGCAGGAGAAATTGGCTTTTATTTCTTCAAATAAAGTCCATGTAGGGAATTTGTCAAGCGTTTTGTGCTTAAGTGCAAATATCCTAAGGAAAATAGAAGGTGACTTTTACCTAGTTCTGCCTTTTAAATCTGAAACATTATTAAATTGGTTCTTATTACTTGGGTTACTGAATTCTCTAGGCTGTGCCTGTAAAGCTGGGCCAAAAGGAACAGAAGTACAACAAAATAAATCCCTAATAATATGCACAAAAAAGCACTTGCTGAAAGCGTAGGGAACGAAATTACGTGAAAGTACCCATATCTGCTTAGAGTTTTCCCTGTTGTTCTTACCCTGGGATATAGATTTAAGCTAGAAGAACTGCTTTTGGACTGTGCTGAAATAAGTGCTTTGCATTCACTGTACAACTCCTAATGGATATCAGGGGACATCAGGAGCACATTCATCTGCAGAACTATCAATCGTACTTTTTTGAAGCGGCAGATTTTATGTTCCTTCCCAACAGTGAAAGGAACTTTTGCCACTGCAGTGAGTTCCTTTTCCTTTCAAAGACTTAAGTATTTGTGCATTCAACCTGCCTCACTTCTGTGCACTGACTTCTGTGGGACTGTATCCCAGTGAATCAGCTGTAGGGATGTAGGGAATTTCTATTTACATTCAGGAGCAAGGATGATTCAGAATCCCTTTTATGTGGTGGGAGAAGATTCCAGCTTCATCTCAAGTGTGGAGAAGGAGACGTTACCCCTTGGCAGAGCCTTCACAGACAGCAGCGGGGTCCCAACAGTGTGGCCCAAGTCAGCGTGGATGCCAACCCTGTTGGATTAATGGCTCATATTAAAAAAACCCAAAACCCCCAGAACATCTCTTCCTGGTGGAAGAATACACATGGTATTTTGAAGACCCCTTGGTCCCAGAGCCAGCATCTCATCCTGCACTGAAAGTGCTCAAGGAAGGGGGCAATGTCTTGTAGGGACTGAGTGGGGAATGTGGCCATCAAAGGCTCTCCATATGTAACCTCCAGATGCGCCAACACCAACAGTGAAAGCACATGTAAGAGGGAGGCCCTGCACCCTGACCTGAGCCAGCTTGCAGCCCGCACATGAGGCAGGGGATGTGACTCTCCAAGGCCCTGTGGGTCCCAGCAGCTCTGGGAAAGCCCCAGGCTGGTGTGGGGAGCAGCATCTGGCACCACAGCAGGGTTTGCCTCAGGGCTTGTTGGCAGCCTGACATCCTGACCCACTTCTGAGCCACAGTTCCCATGGGGCTGGATCCTGCAGGAATTCCCCTGGCAGGGGTTGGTCGTGGCTTCAGTTCCATGCCTGTGTCCTCTCCTGGCAAAGGTTAATCCCACCTGGCTGTTCCCCGTCCCTCAGCCTCATATGGTTCTGGATATGCACCCACTCCTCTTCCTCCTTGGCGAAGGACAGGGAATGGCTCTGGGCCTCACTTGATCTGCCTCACCTGATCTGAGAGATGTCCCTCCTGGGCAGATCAGGGAAGCAGGCATCAGGGTCTCCTCATCTGCTCTGAAAAGTGTGGCTCTGATGAAAGACATTGAGGCTGATGTCTTCTAGCGGTTGAATTTCCATTGTGTCCCTATGTAACCCTGTGGACAATAAGCAAAGCAGCACACATTTCCCACTTGAAATAAAAGAGGGAGATAAGCAGGAAGGATGTAATTCTTTGAAATAATAAAGCCCTGCTTTCTACCTGAGGTTTGCATTTACTGTTATCACCTCCCAATATAATCTCATCCGGCTCTAGTATAAATTACTCGTAATGTGCAATACGTGTAGATATTGGGAAAATAAATGGTCTGTTAAACAAATATTGCTTATCTTCTAGAGCGGAGAATGTAGATGTGTGTCAAATAACTCAGCCAGATCTTTCATTATAGCTGTAAATAACAGCTGAGTAAAGTGACATTTTCATGGACCTGACATGTTACCATAGTGGGAAAATGTGGTGAGAGATTTGCTTATGCCGTAGCTAAGTTAGGAGCTGGGAATTTGGGAAGCTGTATCCTGTTTGCAGCCCTGACACTTGGAAAGCTGTTTCCCCTTACAGTCCCTAGAGATCTAATGGCACATCTTAGTGCCTTCCATATAATGACCATAGCAAAAGGACTCGGTCAGTTCTGGTTCTTTGTGTTCTCTGGGGAAAGCTTTTGGGGGTTTATTTATTTCAAGTCACGTTGATTTCCTTTCCTTTTCCTTGCTTTGCTGCCTGGAATTTGGAAGCTAAAGAACAGTCAATGCTGTCGTTGAGCTGTAGATTGAATTCCGTTCAGCAACCAATTTTATCTGTGTTTATCTATCTGCTACTTGCAAAAAGCAGAGTTTAGCTGCCCAGGCCGTTACATGCCTGAAAGGCATCAGAGTTAAGGCAGAGGGAAAAATGCAGCCAAACAAGAAAGCTCTTCAACTTTTTAATAATACTGTAACTCTTTGCTGGTTGAAACAAATTATATACTGGGAAAGAAATAAAAATTATAGCACATTTACTGTGTAATATTCATCTTGGATCTGTTTTGTACACATGGGAGTCACTTTTTTGATCTCTCCAGTATCTTTTCATTTTGTCTTCTCAACCTTCCTTGCCTACCAGACTCCTTCTGTCCCTGCATAAAGATGACAGGGTTGTGGTGGCTTTTGTGGAGCTGCAGCTGGTAAGTACCAGCACAGCTCCAATTACTGGGGATTGGTGAATCAGGTCCCCATTGCAGCAAAGCAACCCTTGGATAGACAGACCTTGACTGTGGATCACTTGTGGACAGCCAGGTCTAAAGTGATGTGGGCTTCTCCTCTTCACCATCAGTGATGCCCAGGAGTGTGCAGCAAGCTCTGCTCCCTGCCAACCTATCTATAGTGCAAGATAATACAGAAACCCACCTTACTTGTGGAGTGTCTGGAGATCACCAAGTGATTCCTAGAAATGAGCCAGGGATCATCATTTTCTCAAGGGAGCTCTGCAGTCTAGTGCTCCTCTTCTTTCAGCCATTCCTGTGCAGAAGGAAAAAGAATTGAGTCACTATTTTTTTCACAGGCAGAACATTTTTGTTTTGTTTTTGCTCCTTAAAGCAGATTGGAAGGAGTTGGTGTCAAACTCTTGCCAAAAAACCAGCTTTTGACATGTGCCAAGCATATAACATTTCAGCCCCAAAGACAAATCCTCTGGAAAGCTTATATCCCCTGTTCCTTGCTTCCCAGCTCCAGGTGACTTGCGGGAGCCGACATTTCAGAACATCACTGGAGGGAAAACAAAATGTCACCTGAAGTGCCTTTCAGTGGCTGCCGTGTGAAACCTGTGGTTGCTGTTTAGTGACCCCTTCATGCTGTGCAAGCAAATCAGTTGCTGTTTGGTGAGCAGCCTGCAGGGTCTTACAGATCTCTATTTTTAGGCTGTGCTTTGTAAGTTATTTACATCTTCCATGTGCAGACTCCCAGGTTACTTCAAGGTTTCTGACCTGCCGCAGCTCACAGTACTACTCAAAGAGAGGTATGAGTCTGTAATGGTCTCGACAGGTAGTAGAAATCCTGGCTTTGGCCTGCCAATGTCCACAGTTGTTCTAGCTTTCTAAACTAAGCTAAGCCTGCAGGTCTGAGGTTCGTGCTCATCTACAGCGTATGAAATGCCTTTTTTGCCACCCTTCCCTGCCCAGAGCGAGGTTAACTGTAATCCCCAGTGGAAATAGTCTCATCACCACTCCATCCAGAGCTAACCTGGAGAGCACTTAATCCTGCTCTCACCAAGTTCAGTGGCAACTTTTGACTCTGACTGATGTCAGTCATGCATGGCAGTGCCCCCGTTTCTCTGTGCACACTGGTATTGTTTCTGCAGTGCTCTTGTTTCCTGTTCCCTGCTGTGGGACTTGTGCTTTCCACAGACGGCGACTGCTGCCGTGCCCACGCTCTGACCGAGCAGCACCCCTGGCACTCAGCAGGCTGGCGAGGCTCTTCCCATACACACGCTGGGGGCCAGATGCCCCAGCAATGTTCCTGCTAAGCCACAGGAAAGCCTTCATCTCCTGCATCCTGGGGATGTTCAGAGCACACTTAGTGTCAGCATTTGTTAGCAAGAAGTGTGAAGGCTTGTTTGCCTGGAAGCACTTCTTTGAAACTGCTTCTTTGAAGGAGGGACACGTATCCCTGGCCTTGTTTCCTTCACCAGTTCAAGCAATCTGCATCTCTCTGCAGGTGAACCCCCAAAGGGCAGCCTGCCTGCTGTTCACAAAGCTCATGAGCATGTGCAAATGGTGTTTGACTTCTGCACCAAAATGAACCTCTTCTTATGTACAAAATATCTTTAGAAAGAGCTCTGGCCATGTGCAGACTGTTTCAAGCTGGATATCTGCACCCTTGTGAACTGAGGCTTGTCTGATGTAAACAATTCACATTTCAGAAGCAAAGAGCTTTATTTATGACCAGAAAGGCTGCCCTTGCCCTCCCCTGTCAAGAGTGTTGAAAGCAGTTCAGGAATGAACTTTACCTTTTGGCCAGTGTTTGGTGGGGGGGGTGAACATATGTATGTATATATTTTTTTCCCCCCATACCTATGCAAATACTGTTCTGTTTTGACAACAGAACAGAAATATTCAATCAAAAAGAGGGGTTGGCCATTTTACTTTATAGTACAACTTAACGCAGTAGTAAAGTGCAGGGATATTTCAGCATGAAAAGAAACAGCTTTGTGGCTTTGGGACACAAAATTGAAGGGCTTGGCAAATTTAGATGGAGCGGTGACATTTTTTGCCTTAGCCTGGGGCAGAAAGCCCAAACCAGTAGAGAAAAGCAGACCTCGGCTAGTGGGAGCTGATGCTGTTGAGTGAGCTCAGCAGAGCTTTGCAGTTAACACCAACTTGAGGGACAATCTGGGGAGTGTCTGAGGGGCTGTATGTTGTACAGGGCAGGGCTCAGGCTGCAGAACCTCCCTACCAGTGCTGCCAGTAGAACCAGGTCACAGCTCCAGTGTTCCTCCTGTGCCACCCAACCAGAAGATGCTGGGGAAGGTGGAAGAGAGTCATGGGAAGAGCAAAACAACACAAGAGCTGTGCCCTCAGTTACTGTCAGTGGATTCTGTGAGTCCTGAGATAATCTTACTGACTTAACATCGATGAAATATGGCTGTGATTTTTGCACATATGGCCTCTGCGTGGTGGAAGGCGGAAAAACTCCATGTTCAGCCATCTACAGACCCTGTGCAGAGGCTACCAGCCATCTCTTTTAAAGAGATCATGTGTCCCTGTGTGTCATAAATATCTGCTGACAGAAAAGTAGTGGCAGAGACTGAAACCTGCAGTGACATTTTTCCAGGAGGGCAGGATTAGGCTTAATTAGCTGCTGAGTTTGGTCCAGGCACCAGACACAGGATCCCTATATGTGGAAACTGGCGTTTAAGAGCACTCCAGTATAGAGAAGTGGGATTACTCATTTTGTGGTGGGCAGAGGAGCCTAGGCTGGGCTGTGACAATTTGTCAGAGTAAGTAACTTCAGGCTGCAATTAGTCTTAAAAATCCAGTTTTTGGTGTCATGAATTGGAGCCACTCCATTCATTATAAAGTCCTGTCTTGAAACTGGCTTCCTGCATTGCAGAGGCCACAAGGTGCCCCAGTGTCTCACCCCACCCTCAGTTTTATGGTTAACAAGAATGTCCTTTGGAGCATTAGAGCCATTTTTGGCACAGAGACTTCAGGAACAGCAAGTCTATCACTTCCTCTGCTGGATTGTTGCAAGGGCTACATGACTTTATGTACATCTACAAAAATATGTGTACATGTCTCACTTAAGTAGACCTACATCCTCTAAGCAGCTTTAGGCCCTATCTCTCTGTTAGGTCAGACATGGAGCGCTTCTCCATTCTGACACATTTTGAGTGTTTTTAAGACTTGTTAATTCCTAAAGGCAATATCAGGGCTAAAGAAAACTCAAAACCAATTGCAATTCCTATGAGAAACAAGAAAGGAAGAAGGGAAGGCAGGGCTAAATTTCAACAAACAGATAATGCAGCATGGAGTGGCAGAGATGTGGGCACAGTCACGTACCTGGGAGGTTTCCTGGGGCAGAGGGAGGTGTTGGTAGGTGAGGACAGTCCAGGTGTTGTTAGGCTGCTCAGCTGCCAGCCACAGCACATTATGAACTGTGCCAGCCCCATCTGTTGTGTCCTAACACTTGCTGTGCTCTCTGTCCCTGCAGATGCCTTGCCTGCTCCTGAACCCGTCCATGCCAGAGATAAGGCCTCGAATGTACCCTGTGTTTTTTGGAGAAAGCATTGAGGTCAGCCCCGAGCCCGTGCAGGAAATCAGGTACAGATGGGATTGGGTGGGTAGATGGGGATTTCTGTCTTTTTTCTGGTGCTTCTGACAAAAATTAAAATGTGTTTACAAATGGGAGTCATGGTTATTTTGATGGAAAGGGAAGGACAGGTGGGAGGGTAATTTCTGAATTAAAGACACTGACAGCAGCAGAGGCAGAGGGGAGGAGGCAAGAACTGGAGGGAGTTTTTAACAGAAGGCAGCTTTCTTTCCAAGGCCAGCTCAAATCCAAGGCTATGAGAGAAAACCATTACCATCTGTGGGCTTGATGGCCTCCACTAAGTAATCTGATGGTCTTCATACTGTTCCCAGATGACTTGTATCTTCAGAAGAAGCAACACCCTTATAATTGGCACCTGCTTTTGTTAGCTCTTGCAGCAGAGAAACCAACATTAGAGCAGCCCACAGAGACTGAATGAGCTCCTCCTTGTGAGGAGATGGTCCCTCAAGCCAGTGATGGAGATGTTCTGCCCTCCTGTGGGGCTGGTGCTGCTGCCGATAGATAAACATTGGTCTTCGCTCTTCTTTTGCTCTTTTGGTGGTGTGGAATGTACCCTGCAAACAGCATGGAGCAGTTACAGCTTGCGGCAGGGACAGTGGGAGGACTGTAAACCCAATTCCTACCCCCCTCAACCTATGCAAACGTCTCTCTGGAAATGCACCCCAGTAAATCTCTGCTGGCTGAGGAACTGCCAGCGGGCATGTTTTTATGGTGATTACATCGGAGTCTTGTTTTATGTGTGCTGAATGACTTGCTTACACCCTGGCTGTGCAAAATACATTACAGCAGCTCAGATTACACGCGGTGCACAATCAGTCAGCCCCCCTCTGGGTGGAGGTAATGACAAGCACACACCCAGCTTTTAATCTTTTTTACGTGGAGCTGCACATTCCTTGGCTGCTGCTTGCTGGAGGAGCGTTTGGGGAGCAGGGAAAACCAGTGGAAGTCCTGCTGTTCCCCATGGCTAGGGATTCCAGGAAAAGCCCCTTTTGTGGCTTGGTGTCCACACATCCTTCCTTTGGAAAGAAAAAAAAGCAGGGCAGTGGCATCCTGCCTTTTGTGGTTCTTCATCTGTTGGCAGTTCAGGTGGCCAATTCCTTTGAGACCAGTGGCTTGGGTGTTGGGCAGCCACAGTCCACAATATCTCTTTGCTTTACCTGCTCTTTCAGCATTGCTTGGATTTTCTGTAGGCTCCAACAAGCAACCTCATGCCTCATCTCCCAGCACTCAGATTTTAGCTGCTTTGGGCATTTTTGTGCAATGGTAGCAAGGCGATATAATGAAAAAAGACAAACAGAGGGTGTTTGTCTACCTCCAGTGTAGCTCTTAGGGCTGAGCTGAGGCCCCAGTGGGACCCATGGAGAAAACCAGAGGAAGAAGAGTGTTGCCTGGAGCCTGTGCAGCAAGGTGGTTTCTGCCCTGGTATGACCATGGTCCCCTGTGCACAAACACTGCAGAAATGCTGAGGTGGATTCACAGCAAGGTGGGGTTTCCCAGCAGGACAGAGTCCTCTTGGCTTTGGGTTGTAGCGTTGGCGTCTGCCCCAGTGTCTGTGCAGTAAGAGGTGATAAATGCTGCCAGCTTTGAAGGGTTAGAGAAGAGTCCTGCCCATCTTACCTCCTGTGCTGCCTGGGCTGTGCTCCTGATACCTTGCTGTCCCCTGTAGGTGCAATTCCGAGGTGAAGTACGAGTCAGAGAAGCACTATCGGGATGACATCTTCTACGGCCCCATTCCCACTGTCACCACCTACAGCGAGACGATCATCGCTGCTCCCAATTGCACCTGGCGGAACTACAAGTCCCAGCTGATCTTCGAGCCCCGCCAGAAGCCGGTGAGGTTTCAGAGCACGACCATCATTTTTCCTAAACGTGCCAAGAACATTTACCGGACCACCCTCAACTACAGCTTGGGTTGTGCCAAACGCTGGTTCGCTTCCAGCGTGCAGCTGGAACTCTGTGAGGAAACCAACGCATGCGTCATGTACAGCGAGACCCTCTGATCCGCCCGCCGCTGGCAACCGCGCGACCCTGGGAGGCCGCGGCCTTTGCTGGGCCTTCCTTGATGGCAACTGAATATTAATGGCTGGAGAACGCCTTCGTCTCGGGCGAACCTGAACTGGCTGGGAGGAGGCTTGCAGGGCACAGGATGGTTTTGATCAGTGAGAGGCTGGCTTGTATTTTGCGACGTGCCTGACATTCATGATCTGGATTTTATTTTTGGGGCTTTTTTTTTCCCCGAGTGTATCTATTTTTGGCTTGTATTTAGATGAAATCAAGATGACAAAGGACCCTGTTACCCATAGCAGAGTGAGCTCTGTAGGTCCCGTCTAGCACATAGGTGAGAGTCACTGCAAGCTTCAGAGCTATTTTGGTCTCTGCAAAGGGAAGACCAACTGCAGAGTCAGCGTCTGGCCAGCCCAGCACACACCAGGCCTGATCTCTTTTCGAGCTGAAATGCAGAGGAGGTGGTTATTTGTATCACTACATCACAGCTTGCTCCAACAGCTCATCTGCGTGAGAGCTGCCATCTTACAGCATCGCTGTCACCCCACTTCCTGGGAGGAGTGGAGACTGTCACCCCAAGAAAAACATGATTCAAACAGGTTCCCCAGCTCTTGCCAGCATCTGGATGTTTGTGTGCCATAGCAAGGCACAGCACAATCAGGAGATGGGAGAAAGGCCTGCCCTGATGCACAGACACATCTTCTGTGAGCCAGCCAGGAGTAAGCAGGGGAAATTGAGGAAACTGAACAGCTGAAGGGCTAGTTTCTAAAAGGGACTGAGTAATTTAGGAGCCCAGTGCCCTTTTATCAAAAGTATTGTCAGACCAAGAGTGCTGTGCTGTTTGCTGCCTCTGCCACCCAATTTAAGGGATCTGTACGCACTTGCAGCCCTTCTAAGTTTCAGGGTGTGGCTGTATTGCAGAGAGGAGCGTAGGGCAGGAGGATGCTCCCTGGCTTCAAAGAAGCCAGGGCAGGGTTATTAACTCACCCTCTCAACAGTTTCCATACTTGTGGCATGGGCAGCTTTGCTGACTGTGGAGAAGCAGCCAAACTTTCTCAGTGTAGAGCTTGAAGGATTGAAGAGCTTAAATCCATCCAGGTTTTCCTTAATCATCCAGGCTGTAGCTCTAAAAAGAGGTACCTCACAAACAGCTGAGCTGTCTCTGCAAAAGGACCAAGAAACAGGGAGCAGGAGTCAGTGCAGCCATCCTAAGGTAAATCATTCCCTGCCCATGAATCCCATTTCCTGCTATATCTTCACTTTGGTATCTTGCTGAAAATCTGCTAGAGCCTGGATTCCCACAAACATAAAACTTTTGAAAATAGCGTGGAATTGTCTCCAAAAATCCTACCAAGAATTCTTGCATGCTGCTCAGACTTAGAAATAACCACATAGCTCCGGAAATTAATTTCCAGCTTTCTCTCTTCTAAACTTTCCATTTTGTTCCTGACTTGCTGTGAGTCTGATGGAGTTATTTCAGAACTCAGCTGAGCAGCCAAGTCAGAAAGCCTATTAACAATGTCAACAAGACGTAGCTGATTGCCCAGAACAGTTGACGCACAAACCCACAGAGATTAAAAAAAAAAAAAATCTGAAAAACTTGAAAAAAAAAATTAGTGACTTATAAAGATACTTTTTCCATCAGTTTCAAAAAGCAATTGGTAAGTGTGACCAGAACTGTGACCTTTATGAAACAGAGTTCCCTTGTTTAAAATGCAGCACAGCTTTTCCACCAGAGGTAAATATAAAGTCTTTATATACAAACTTAAATCCTGACAGCTGAAGCATCATTAGTGCTGAAAGATGTGTGTTATGGCAGTGCTGAACTCTGCCTCTCTACTGGGAGTTAGGACTTGGTAGGGAGAAGCCTCTCAAAGGATTTCCAAGGCTTCCACCTACTGTTGAATTCTTTACAGCAACACAAACAAGGATTGTATTTGTTATTGGTCAGATTTTGCTGTCACTGTCTGTCAGCATCAAAGCCTGGAAAAGCAGCATCTGCCTCCAAAGGGATTATTGTGCCTGAAGCAACCCTTCTCCCCAGGGCTCCAGCAAACAGCAGTGCTGCAGAGCTGGCTTAGGCAGCAGGGAGTTGGCGCTTGGATGAACGTGCCCCCAGTGCAGTGAGGTTGGTGATGCGCTCACTTGCAAGTTCATCCTGAGGTCTGTCCTGTTGGCCGAGTGCTGCTGAGTGAGCCTTGGGAGCAGGGAAATACCTCTCTGCCTTCCTGGGGACACGTGGAGGCTCTGGAGGGTGTGTTGTGTGCATCCCTGAGAGGCTGTGCAAGGGGGCAGCTCTCCAGGCTCGGAATGCAGGTCCAAAGCAAGGCCAGGGCTCACACCCAGGACATCCCTGCACCATGACAGATTGGACTGCAGGCACCTCCTGAGCAAGGAGACAGGCTGACCTCAGAGCCAAGGGCATCCCAGAGTCTCCCTGTTCTGACCACACATGAGGCTTTGCTCCTTTTAAGGAGCTGGATTATTTTCCTGCTTCAAGCACAAAGCTGCAGTTCTTGCTCACACTGGTTTTTGAGCAGGATAGATTTTCCCCAGAAAAATCCCTTTCATCATGACTTGACGTAGCTGCAGGCTTCTGCCTGCTCTGTCCACTGTTAGTTCTGTTTCCTAAACATCAGCTACAACAGTAAAAAAGAAGAATTCAAGAAAAGCCAAAAATCTAGCGTGCAAATACAAACCCAGCAGAGAGACTAAACCTCAACCTGGACTTTCACCACACAGGGACGGGGGCTGCTGAGGCAAAGTCTCCCAGGTGGATGTGACCCACGGGAGGGTGCAGCAGAGGGCTGCATCCTTGGCACTGGAGGGTCCCACACACCCAGCCCAGGCCTCTTTGAAGCTTCATGCTTTGTTTTCTCTGCAAATACACTAGAAGTGACCTAACATGCTCCCGCTCCTTTGAGTTTAAGCAGCTTTCTGGTCTTGCCATGTTAGGGAATAAAGAGTAGTTTGGGTTTCTAGGCTGCTGAGCGCATTTTGAGCTGTGTAGCCATGGTGGTTGTGGTGGGACTATCACCCTGGACCGCATCCAAACTGGGACGTTGCCAAGTGCCTGAGATCTGGAAAAAATTTTGAAAAATCCCTTCTTATATGGTATCTCCCATGGGCCCATCACAAGCTCCTTTTCTTCTCAGCAAAAGCTGGCATTGGAAAGGGACTTTGTTTTTCCTGAGGTCAAGGAAATCACAGAGGGTCAAGTCTTCACCCTTGCCTGGGCACAGATCCCACCCTGCTGCTCCCATCCCTGTGGCTGGGTTAGGCAGTGGTAGAAAAGCCAAAGTTCATCTTACTCATGATTGGGAAAAGTGATGACTTTTTCTGTTTCGCTTAAACACCAGAAACTGAATTGTGTTTTTGTGTTGCCAGTGAAGAATCACTCTGAGCAGCCAAGAAGTGCCTTGTGCCATACCTACAGTATGTACATCTAAAAGGAATGATTAGTCCCACTGGGGAAGTGCTTTTCTTTTAAAATGGAGCATCATTAATCTCAACCAACAGATCTTTGTTCCTTATTATTTTCTCAAAGATACAAATGATAAATTTAGACCACGGAAAGGTGAGTTTCCTTGAACAGCTGGGACTGTGGCTACTCTGTTTCTCCCCAGGATCCTGATATGCATGTTGCCCACAGCCCTGCAAGCCTGGTGGGTAAAGTCAGACAGTGCCTTTATCCTTTTTGATGGGGGAAAAGATTGTTTTTTTTCAGTATGGAAAGTCCCTGTCTCAAAGGGGGGAGTCTCTCTCCCCTTCAACCCCTTTGTTCCTATGAGTCTTTTGCCCCTGAATGCAATAGAGCATGTGTCTGGTCTGCCTTCATTGCTGTCATTGCATCTGGGGCAAAAAAGATGAAGCCTAACCAAATATTGAACTTTCAGAAGCTGTGGAATATGTTGCACAAACCGCAGAGAACAACTTTGACCAAAAGTTTACTGCTTGTCTTTTTTTTTTTGCCTTTTTCTACTTGTTTTTTTTCCTTCCTAAGCCAGCTCTACTTTTCTCAATGTGAAATACAGACAGATTTGCACCCTGGGTGCACACTTTCTGGGACTGATGAAATGGTGTTTGGGTGTTGATAGCAGTGTTTGAGTGAGCTGCTGGTCAGAGAAGCGAATGCTATTTACTATTTATGTTGAGTGTGTCTTTAAAAAAATGGGAAAGGTCACCAGAAGGCTAATGAGCAAAAAAGACTTTGTAGAGCAAACTGAAGACTAAAGACTGCGTGAGTTTGATCTAGAGGCGAATGGTGCTGTGTGTGAACACTGTGAGCTAGGGTGTTGTAGTTTTAACCTGCCTCTTTTCCTGCAGGAAGAGGCATCTTTGCCTTTTTTAGAGCTGAAACAAAGTCAGATCCATCCTCTGTCACAGTCATTCAGTCCTGCTGAAGTCTGTAAGCATCAGCATTCCCCAGGCTCACGTGGTACTTTGTGTATCAATCAAACGTGCACAGAGCTGTGCCTCTGTGGAGATGGGGGAATGCTTTTTAGGGGATGATGGATCTTCTTGTGGGATATTCAGATTTCTATTGCCAGATAAAGTCTGCTCCCTGAGGATCACCTGATCACTCACAAACTGATCTGTTCTTAACATCTCCCCTAAAGCTCTATAACCATTGGATTTTATAAGTCTTGGGAGGCAGTAATTCATTTTCAGATATTGTAATGGCCATCGAAATGAGCAAAGTATCCTACCATGTGAATTGTGACCTGAGGATGGGGTTGAAAGGTGTCTGAAGGTTAGAGAAGGAAGAAGAGAACTTATAAGTGGTGGAAATGCATAAGGATGTGTCATATTTTTATTTTTGTAAGTCTGATTCTCTAAGTGCTTGTAAAGTACTTTACTGTTGTATATGTGGTGATGCAGTAGCTCACAATATCCTTTTATTTTTGTATATTCCTTCCTCCACCATAATCCCTTTCTGTTCAACTCATAGAGAGTAATTTAAGAAGACAAAAGTTATATATCGTAATAAAATGCTCAAATCCTCATGCTGATATATGCAGAGTTTCCTTCCTCTTCCTTATCCCTTTACTTGGTGCCTAATGCCCCTTTCCCATCTGGAGGGAACATTTGTGGTGTATCCACCCCTTTTTGTGGATTTCAGCCCAGCCTCCGTGGATGGGTGGCTGTGGCACAGTCAATGCTGTGATGTGCAAACCCTGCTGAAAAGCTGAGGGGGAACTCGCAGAGGCAGTTTTACCTTTCAGCATTTCCCTGCTTGGCAGTTTGACCATTTCTTCACTCTAAATTTTCCTCTTCTACTTCCTCTTATTCTACCCAGCTATGCAGCCTTGTTATTCAATCTAGACAATTCCTCTCCCAGCTTTTCCATGGCCTTCAAGGGCAGGAAGAACCAACACAATGCTTGTTTTATATCTAGGTATCACATCCTAGTGCAGTATTGGGATCCCTCCTATGTCCCAGCTTCCCAAATCACGACAGCAGATGAGCTGCACTGGGGCTGAAGCCCTGCCTGGCCATGAAGTGCATTTTAAAGCCATTGCTGGAAATGCCTCAGGCTCACCAGCCAGCCATTAGTAGAACACTCCTTTGTATTCCAAGACCCAAGATGTCTGCAGGGAGAATTTGACACTAATCCTTATGGAAAAATCGTTGGATTTATAGGGATGAAGTCAATAGGCTTGGATGAAAACAGCTGTAAAACTCTAAGGAATGGAAAGGAGAAGCAAAGCCATGTTATGCAAGAAGCTTGCTTCAGCTGCAGGGTAAGTGCCCATGTCCTCATCCCAAGCTTTTTGACACAAATCATGGCTGAACTGCTCCTAGGATGAAGGATGGGACACAAGCTCATGCGGAAGAACCTGAGGAAAGACAACAATGTGGAGAAGGCAGGGGTTGTGCAGGCTGGGTGAGTCTGCTGGCTGACACCCAAATGCCAGATGAAGGACATGTGCATCCACTCCTGCTATTTAAATAAAACCATAAAATGCGAATGCTGTCCAGTGAAGATTCCTGAGGTGGCAGCTAAATCCTCAGCAGCAAAAGCAGTTTTAGATGCAGGATATGTGTTTTGGCAAGTGTGCTCAGATGAGCTAACCCCTAAGCTAGTGGTTTTTACTGTGCTAGTTGGATGTTGTAAATTTAAGCAGATGATGCTTGGTATTAGTTTTGCTCCTGGGATATTTCAGAGAGTAATTGTACATATCTCTGAGGGATTACAAGGTGCTGAAGTTATAATGGATGGACTTTGAATTTAAACTAGATGCCTTTAGGAACAGAAGGAAGGGTTTAGGCTGGTTTTACAGACAGCAAGAATGCTGAGTATAAAATGCCAGAAGCCTCACCTAAAAGAATTTGCTGATTATGGGCAGCTACAAATTAAATAATAATAAAACCCCACATGCTGGGATCCCTATTACACTCAACAAAACAGAGCTGTAAGGAAACAATAGATGCCTTCATCAAATTTCATTCCACAGCTATTTACAGTCAACAGACAACGGCAAGATTTGCCAGAGAAAGAGCCTTACCTGATCCTGGAGCAGTAAAAACATCCCCCTGCTGCCAAACCATCGGCTTCAAACTACCATGTGGAAAACCTTGGGCTGGCTCTCTGCTCTCCATCAGCAGATGGCAATGTCACAGCCTGGACCTGCAGAAGTCTCTTTGGAAGTTCTAGGCAATGCCAAGCAGCTGGAGGTTATATGGTCCTCAAAAATGTAATGAATTTGTTGCAATGTGAAGGAATCACCAGCAGCATGCCTGGAGTGATGGCCACCTGCAGGAACTGTGTCTCTTCTAGCACAGGACACTGAAATGTCACTTAACCCATTTCTGTGGATAGGATGGGAGACTGTCACAGCAGATTTATCTGTCCCCAGAGCAGCTGACCCTGTGGCTTCACAACTGTCTCCCCCAGGAGCCATTCCAGGATGGCTGAACCCACCTGGGATGCTCTGGATGCAGCTCTGCGACCTCATGCCCTGTGTTGCATGTTCAGTGCCCCAGGATGCTCCGTGGCTTCAGCAGTTGAGCCCCAGGATGGCTACATGGAGCCTCTGGTGGCAAGATGGTGACTTCCCAGGCTGGCACTGCCAGCTGCCCTCAGCAGCTTCTGCCCAGCCGTGCTGCGATGTGGATCTGGTGCTGGTTTCCATCCCATTCCCTGGGGAAGCAATTCCCACCACAGATGCAGCCCTGCAAATACTCCACAGCCTGGCAGGAAAGTGGCTTGGCCATGCAGGTTTGCCACCACACTGCCCATCCCCAGCTCTCCTGCCTCTTTCCAAATCCCCTGGTCTGGTGACACTGGAGAGGAGCAAGGAGCCGCCCCAGGGCTGCCAATGCACTGAGTCTCCTTCTCCTGGCAACAAGCCCAGCCACAACAGGGCAATTAATGCAGGAATGGCTTGTTCTCGAGTAGGGTAAAGGGTGCTGGAATTGCTTTTTTGGGGTGTAAGGAGGGAGTTTTATGAGCTCTATTTTCTGCTTCTAATAATGATATTGGATCTAAACAGCTCCACGCCTTGGAGTCCAAGACAGATGGGGAGTTCACAGCTACAAGGATGAAAATGCTCATCCTGCCAAGCCTTTGATTCTCGTCGTATCCTTCCTACCCTACAAACAGGCGGACAGCACATTTCTAGCATAAAAATATCCTCCTCTCCAGCTAACCACCTCCAGATTCCTTTCCTGAGCCTGTTCTGAGCCTGGTGGTTAGACATTTCTATATACATAAACATTCAGATCATCTCCCTGAGGTTCTTCCTGTCTCACAGGCAAATCCTGAGACCAGCGGCTATTTGCAGCTCCTTGAAATACAAATGGGATCAGGGCTCCTTCCAAGCTGCCTGCTCTGGCTGGGGCTCTCCATGCACCTCCCCAGGGCTCCTCCCATCGCAGGACACCGAGATGTCCATCACCTCCTTCTCTGGAGAGAAAACTGCTCCAAACTCCCTGTGCATGGCTGCTGCTGACAGTGCCAAGGGACTGTGTAGACCGGGAAGCATTTTAGACTGGGATGCAGCATGGGAGTGCCTGGGTTTATGCACACCTGCAGAGGGAGGGTGCAAAACCACGCCAAAACCCACACAAAGCAGTGGAGGAACGAACAACAGACACACACGCGCGTGCAAACTGCATTCTCTTTGATGGAGGGTTGTAGAAACATTACCTTCCCCTGGGGCTTTGCAGTGAAATAACCTGATTATTCATGAACCAGCCAGAATCATCAATCCCTCATTTATCATTTTCAACATAAATAATAAGGGCAAGAGAGGAACACACCAGCAATAAACTAGTTATAGATGTAGTGTTGAAATCTGCCCATATCTTTTAAATACGCTCCACTTACTGATAACAAACAGGGATCCAGCCTACTCCTCGCCTGATTCCTGAGTGTTGGATTACAAAGGACACAAGCCAACACTCAGCTTTATGTGAGTGAAAGTCCATTTGGCGCTTGCGTGGGCGGCCAGCTAGGAAATGGCAGCAAATTTAAAAAAACCCACATTCGTCTTGCTGACAAATGCCTCCAGGAAATAAAAGCCTTTGTATTCTTCTTTGACCTCTTCCACTCGCAGATGGGTTTTGCTGTGCTTCCGACAGTGATTTTTATTTAGCGCCTGCACTTCCAGGATATTCATTTTATCTGCTGACGAGCACAGCTTGGAGAGGCCACGATGCACATCACGTTATGGCCTTTCGTGGCCAAGTAGGATGGCCTTGGAGGGGCAGGGCTGGGCTTTAAACTTCAGGTCCAGCTGCTAATGAGGCATTTTGGGGTGGCAGCATCACTTGGTGCATCCCTGGCTGGTTGAGCCCCAGTTTTACCCTAGGATATAGGTTGACCCAGAGGAGAGAGCACCCAGAGCCACACAGGTCCCTCACCAGTATCTGGAAGAGGGGTTGAGCATCCTTCCAGCTCTAGTCTGAGCCTGTTTTCCAAACAGAATGAAGGTGGAGTGGAGCAGGGAATGGTGGAACAGCCTTGGGGTGCTTTGTTAAGCACAGCTCTGCCCTGAGCTCTGCAGACTGAGCCCTTCCCGAGTCCACTGGGACTCGTGAGCGTTTTAGCAGCACCAGCCCCGTGTGGAGCCCAGCCGGGGCTGAGCCCCACTGTTCATGAGCCACGTGTGCCGAGGCCTCCAGCCTTGGCACCGGCCGCAGGGACCCTTTGGAGCCCAGCTCAGCACTTTCTGGGAAAGCTTCCTTTGCCCTCCCCCTGCTGCTCACTTCACTCCTCCAAGGGTCTCTCCTCCGTTTGCACTCTGGAAGAAATGCAGAGGGAAACCTCAGCATGTTTAAACACTGCCTAATGGTGAAAAATAACATCTGGAGAACAGCCTTGCCCCTCACACAAAGTCCTCCACCTCCACATCTCCCAACAGGGAACTATTCCAGAAGGAACCCAGCAGCTCAGTTTTGGGACCAACTCTCCCTGAGGGTGCCATCGGCTTGGGGACAGCAGCCATTGACCAGGGGACAGCAGGTAGCCAAGAGCCCTGGAGAAGTGTGTGGCTAAAGCCACACTCACTGCTGGGAGATTTTAGAGTAAGGGAAGAAGCTGCTCGGCAGCCTCAGCCCAGCAAGGGGTGACCCCTTGCCCATGCCTGTGCCTCCCATGCTGTCCCATCTCCCCTGTTCCCCCAGGAAATGGGCACAGGAGAAACCTGCTTCGTTCGAGCCTGTTTCCACAGAGGTTCTTCCAGCCAACATTAACACACTCTGCTTTACTTCCCAGCATGGCCCAGGGCAGAAAGCAACATCTGAACCTAATAAAAAGGCTGCCCTCCCCCTCAGAGACCCAAGAGCAACCTCTACTATTTGGTTTCCAACCTCTGCAATTGGGTTTCTTCTTCACCAGTGGATGGAGGAGGCAGCTCCAGCTCAGGGGTTCTGGCTGTCTGGCTGGCCTGAAGGGGAGCAGGATGTTCTGGCAGCCCATATAGACTGGTAGCTTAAAAATTAGTCCACTGGGGTGGAGTTAGATGGGTTTCAGTGCTAAGGAGCCAGTTGTGACTTTTCACTGGAGTACAGAGTTGGGGTATAAGGACTTGTTCCTCCTTTGGACAGAATGGTGCTTTTTTCAGTTCCAAAAACATGAAAGCTGGAGATGGCTCTAAGCCAAGGCCCAGGATTAGCATCCCCATGGGGGAAAGCTCTGCTTTGGTCCAACTGGAATGCAGATCGAGGTCTGGCACCCATCTTCAGGCACACACCAACCAGGTTCCTCACATCTGACCTCTGGCAGCTGCTTTGCTTTCTGGAAAGGGCTCAGGACGAAACAGCAGCAGAAAATACTCCTGGGTCTTGGGCAGAGCTGAATCAGGATTTCACAGCTGAAGTCTGGACTCTTGCAAACAAACACCCGAGTCAGTGGAGTCCAAACCTCTTCAGAATCCCTGTCTCACTGGAGCTGATTTGGGGCCTGTCATGCCTCACCTGCTGACAGCTGCACTGAGCAGTTTGAGGAAAGTGTTGAATTAGGATGGAGTGTCTTCAACAGCAGCCTCCTGGATGGTGCTGCTCTGCTTTTTGCTCTTCATGAAACCTTCCCTTCCTCCTGTGCCATTGGAGGCAGAGGAGGAACCCCCAGAAGTTCCTGGTGCTGCCCCTCTCCCACAAGCACATTTCCCACAAATACTGAGCTGCAGCCTTATGGAACAACTGCCTGTGGGTGAGACTTCAGAACAGCCTCCCCAGGGCTCCTGCTGGCTCCGTGGGTTTCCTCAGCATCTTCTTGGGAGCACTGGGGCTGCCATGGTAATTAATAATGACTAATTTAGATGCCCCATCCTTAGCATGGCCAGTGTGGTCTGTGTCTCCTGTGCCCTGACCTTACCTCGGCAAATACTGCAACAATTTTTTCCAAGCTGAACATGCATCTAGTCATCAAAGAGATTGCAAATGACTAATAAATATGAAGTCAGGGAGCAGCAAAAATTTCTGGACCAAGATCAATCTTTACTGACAACTGCTGCTTTTCCTAAGCAAAAGTACCCTGCAGAGTTTAAAACAGCATCCGACTTCAAAGCAGAGAGCTCTCCAGATGGAGCTTACCACCCCTGCAACACCCTGTGCTTCATCAGGTTCCTTGCATTTACAGAGGGACAGTCGGATCGTTTCCAGAGAGGGGGAACACAACGGCCTCTTCAAACCCAGGGACTGGGAGCGATGCGTGACCCACGCACTCCCCACGAAGCTGGTGGTGAAACTGATCTCTGGGCTGGCCTCCCGAGCACCACGGGCAGTCCTTCCTGCCTGTTCTCCTTTTACAAGGGCCGACAAGAGGAGAGCCTCACCTGTCAGCTGTGTCTGCAGCTGAGATGAATGTGGTCCCTCCGTGGTGGGATCTGGACACCCTTCCATATGGGAAAGCAGGATCCAGAAAGTGCTGTGTTTGCAGCACAAGGATTTCACCTTTCAACCCTGTTTCTATAGGTTTCCAGTCCAGGACAAGCAGGCAGATACTGTGCATTTCACAGGACTGGCTTTGGTCACCCTGGTGCCACCACAGGAAGGGACCTGCAGCCCTGCAGGGTCTGGCAATGTCCCGTGGGCTGGTGGCTGCCAAGGCTTCACCTCCCCAAGCCCCCCTGCATCCTTGTTAGTGGATTTCTCCACAGCTGGAGAACTGTGAGACCCTGGATTTCATTTCAGCAGTATTTCTGCAAAGCTAGCTGGTTTGTTTGTTGGTTTGTTTGCTTGTGCTGCAGCCCCCAGCCCCTCCGAGCGCTTGCCTTTCAGTAAAGCCAACACCAATCTCAGATCACTCCACACACAACTGCTCCAACCTCCCGTCCATGGCCAGTGATTTATTGCCACTCCGCTGCCTGGAGTCCTGGCAAACACTTTTTTTGTAATGTGCAGGAGGCCAAAAAATGAGAGGATAAATAAACCTGACAATTAATTCAGCTGTTACTCACACATGCACGTAGTGACGCTCATTCTCGAGTCTCAATTCTTCCCAGATGGCACAGAAGCCATGCAAAGCTCAGCCTGGACACCTCTGCCTCTGCCCAACGCCCTTCAGGGTCCCAGTGCTGATAAGAGCCAGGCAAGCCACCAAAAACTGCTCTATTTTCCTTCCAAGTTACTCACCAGCCCACCCTGTCTCATCTCCTGCCAAGATCAGCTCTTTAGCCCTCTGCACCATTATCACAGAGCATATATAATTTCACGGCAAATCACAAGAACTGATGAATGACTATTTGGATTGCAATTGTCAGGGGAGTGTAAAATGCTTCCTGCCCCACGGAGCCCAGCAACAGTGACAGCTCTGCTGGCCAAGGGCTCAGCTGGGGAGCCCCTGCCCTGCTGGGGTGTGAGGGCTGTGGGCCACCATCATGGGAGGGCACAGGCCGGGTGCTACCAGCACAGGGGATTCTGGTGTGATTTGTACCCTTTTTTTAAAAAAAAAAATCTTGCCTTGCTCATTGCTGGGTGCCCCAGCTGCATCCCATTCCCCTCCATCACCCACAGGGCACCTGCGGCCCCAGGTGCACCCAATGCAGTGTCCTAGGGAGGACAAGGACAGCCTTCACCTCATGCCCTTTTCTCCCTGCTCTTGTAGCTCAACCTGGCCTAGCTAAAAAAACCCCAAAAATCCACCAACAAAACCCCAAAAAACCACATCTACTTGTTTTCTTTCCAAAAGAAAAAAATAGAATTCTCTGTGATCCTCACTAAACACTGATTCATCACCAGGATGCATCTTCTCATGGTCTGTCCAGGGCAAAGACATCAGGGACAACTTTTATCTTTCCCCTCAAAAAATTCTGTCTGCCACCCAAAACATGAGTGAGTCTGGATTTCTGACATCTTCGTATTGCTGGTTTTCAAAACCATCTGCTTTTGTCCCATTTCATTTTCATCTCTTTATGTAAGAGCTTTGCAAGTAGATCTAAAGTGTTCCATCATTAATGTCTAAGTGTTGGCCTTGAATTTAGAGTTTTCCCACCTTCTGTTTCTTCAGCACCAGTGTGAATTATTGACCAGGGAGACGGCTGTCAGCCCTTGTCAGCATTTAAACCCTGATGTGAGAGGCTGAACAGCCCAGCTCCTGTTTGTACTGGTTATTAACTTACTCTAATTGCCTTCAGAGTGGCAAAAGCCTTTCCATGAAGGCTTTTCCACACAATCACGCGTCTCAAGAGATCTTTAGGCTGATTTTTAAGAGCCAGCAGTATCTGCCTAGTGCACCGCCATGGCAGCTGGCTCTGGAGGAGCAAAGGGAGACTGGAAGAGGCAGATTCAGTGAGTATGGGTACATACCTGGAGGGATTTCAGGTGTCCTGGCAATCCAGATGATCTGGGGTGCTCCTTCAGCAGCATGGAGAAAGAAACCTTTTGGATATCCCCTGGGCAGACAAACCTGCCAGGCAGTGCTGGCAGAGGCAGGGATAGACCCCAGCTGAAATGCTCCTTGCTGTGCTCAGGAAAACATCACTTGAGTAAAATCCATTGCTGAGCCCCAGGAAAGGCAGCAGAAGGCCCCCAAACCACCTAAGAGCCATTCAATGGACTGAATCCCATACAGTCATCAATGAGTCCTCAGGCACAGCCATCCCCCTCGGCTGTGACCCCCACTCATCACACACCACCCAGCAGTGAGAAAAGCTCCCCAACCCACGGCATCAGTGTGGGAGCAGCACTTGGGTACTGCCAGCCAAAGTCAGCCACACCCCCTGGGACAGGTGTTGGAGGTAAAGCAATGTAGACCCACCAATAGTGACCAGGCCTTCTGTTTAATTTCTTAATGAGGCTCATTAGCCTCAGGTGTTGGAGGTAAAGCAATTTAGACACACAAATATGTACCAGGCTTTCTATTTCAAGTCTTAATTAGGCTCATTAGCCTCCCCAAAAATTTCCTACAGCCCTGTGTCAATGAGACAATGGTCTAGGGGTGCTCACTGTGCCCTCAGGGCACGTGGAAAAACATTTGCTGCCACCACCCCTTCGTCCCCTCAGTCCCATTCACCTTGGACACCCCATCAGTGCCAGCACAGGAGTCCCTTACTCCCCACCGCTCGTGAGCAGCTCCCCCTGCCCGGACTCACCCCACAGGCAGGAGCTGCTTTCTGCTGCCAAATAAGTTTTGGGTTGGGTTGGTTCGTTTGCTTTTTTATTATTTAACCAGCACGGCGGTGCTCACCCACTGTGCCCCACGGCTCTCTCCAGTGGGCACTCCCGAGCACAGAACAGTGAACAAACCCTGCACCTTCAGCAGAAGATCCCCTCCCCTCTGCAGCAAGCTGTGGATTATTTACACCTGGTGGTCTCCGTACAGCCCCGGCTGCTGTACAGCTCCCTCCACAGCAGCTGTGCACAGGCTGCCTACACACAGAGGTACTCCCCTCGGTACAGTTCAAGCGATAAATTGTCCAGTGATTTGTTTGCGTTTGTACAAGTTACAGAGTTGGTGAACATCGAGTTCAAACTTGGGGTTTTGGAATATAATGTGAGTTTCTCCTGGATCGCACAACTGCAGCTGGAAGTGGGAGGAGGTGCCATCGGACCCTGCCGTGAGATTTTGGGGTGCCTGGGGAGAGTGGGGAGAACGAGGGCCAGAGGGGGAAGCACCACAACCTATAGGAGCAGCAGCTCCTCCCTTCCCAAAACCAGGTCCCCTGAGTCCATGTCTGAGCAGGTGAAGAGGGGGACAATCCCTCTGCAGCCTCCTGGGTCTGGGGGGATCCCCACCGAGCCCTGTGCTCCTCCTGCCCACACACTGCCAGCTTATTAACTTGACACAAATTAATTAACCCAGGGCAGGAGGATGCTCTCTGCTCCTGCACCACAGCAAGGGGGCTCAGAGCTCCACACTGGGAGCTGCTGCTGCCTGGAGTGCTCCCTCAACTCCCTCCATCCCTGGAATTGGAGCTGCTGCTGCTCTCTGTGCTCCCTCACATCCCTCCATCCTTGTCCCTGCTGCTGCCAGGAGGGGCTGGGTGGGGATGGGATGTGTGTGGGGAGACCCAACAATGCAGACAGGACAGACAGTGCCAAAACCAAGCAGTGCTGTGGCAGCCATGGGGCTGAGCTCTCAGCAAGGGGGGCTCCCCAAGTGTAGGATCCACTGGAGCAAAACCCACCTGTCCTGGCCTCAGCTGGTCTCAGGCATCCCTGGGCTGCTCCCCCAGGCTAGGGCAGGCAGGATGGGCACAGCCATGGCCTGAGCTCCTGCACAGAGCTGGGAATATCAGCAATATTGTCCTGTTCCCCTGTTCAGAAGCAACCCCAAAGGACCCCACTGCACAGGGCTGGGAGGCTGCAGGAGCCCTGCAGCATCTCGGTGTCACCAGAGTCTCCCCAGCACTGTCCCCTCCTGCGCACACTGCCCAGCCCAGCAGCTGGGGGTGACATCTGCCCAGCCACCCATCCAGCAGCACTGAGCCACCAACACCCTAAGTGCTGCCACGACCTCACCAATACCCTACAGCTCTTCTGCCTCAGGTACTGCTGTGCTCTGGGCTCCTGGCCAGCCCTGGCCCTTCGCCCTGCACGCACGGGAAACAGTGGAAGTGAGAGGAAAAGAGAACCATGGCTGTGGGGGTGGCACTGAGGGATGGGACAGGCTCTTCTCTCTCCATGCCATGGCCCTGGCCTGGCCATGCCGCTGGTCACTGCTGCCCATGGCTAACAGGAGTGCAGCCCAGCCCTGCCCAGCTGGGGTGGAGAGAGGGCAGCCCTGCAGCTCCTGGCTGGAGCCGTGGCCTTTCCCCACGTCCCAACACTGGCTGCAGGGGTGGCACGGGGTGCCCACAGGGTGAGGGACCCAAGTGCCACCCCAGTACCTCCGTCCCTGATGCGCTGCAGTGCCACTGGTGAGAGCAGCTGCGGGAGAGCCCCAAGGGCAGCAGCAGCTCCATCCCTCTTCTCTCGCCCCTCTGGCCACGTCTCAGCCCTCACTGGGTCACTGGCAGGGTCTGTGATGCCACTCTGCAGTCACCTTCCACGGGCACCTTCCTCGACAGCTGGAGACACCAAGCAGCACACAGTATTGCTACTGTGCCAAGTGGGAACTTTATTCTTTGTTGTGGTTGGGGTTTTTTTCGCTATTTTTTCCGAATCAGTTAAGGAGGCGGCTTTGAAGATGGGTCAGATTTCGATAATTCTTTTTTTTTCCCAGCAAAATCTGCAACATTTTAATAGCGTTTTGCTCAGACATCAGCTCTGTGAGTTTGTACAGCTCAGAGCCACGGAGACACCAGCAGCAATAACCTGGGAATGGAAAGACTTTCCACATCGCTTGTGCATTGTCTTGGATTTTTTTTCTTTAAAAAAAAAAAAAAAAAAAAAAAAAAAGCACAACAGAAAAGACAACAAACATTGATGAACATTTAAAAACCTGTACATTGTAAAAAAACAAAACAAAAAAAAAACCCAACAGAAAAAAAAAACCAAACCCCAAACAAACAACAAACACCATCATTCTCTTGCTTTGAAATCAGAATCAACCTGGGAACATTGCAGGGGGAAAAGGAAGATCCATGGGGAAGGTGACGGTGCCGGCTGTGCCGCTGAGCCCGTGGGGCTGCCTGAGGCTGCAGGGCTGGGCCGAGCTGGGGCTCCTCTAGCGTATAGAATGCAAAGCATTTAATACATTTTATTTTTTTTTTTTTGCCATTTGTTTTCCCCCCAGAGCAAGAAAGCAGAAGTGAATGAAAAAAAGTCTAATATTTTGTTCTTTAACCATGTAACTGCAGATATGAGCCAACATCATGGAATGAAAAAAATAATGCAAAGTAGAGCATTCGTGTGTATCACAAAAATACAATAAAAACTTTTTTTTAACTTTTTTTCTTTTTTTTTCTTTTTTTTAAAGTTTCCTGTGAACTCCCTGCCATGCTGGCCTCCTGCCCACTCTGTCCCTGTCCTGGCCAGCTCGGAGGGCTCTGGAGAATCAATGTCTACAACCAGCAAATGTGTGTGTAACGGGGGGCCCTGCAACCATGGCAAGATTTTGTTTGGTTTTTTTTTTTTTTTAAACTAAGTACATACATTCTCCTGACTCCCAGATAACTTTGATGGATCATTGTTACCTTTTTTTAAACCCTTCCATACAATGGACAAATGCATCAAAGCCTGCATGTAAGAACAGAACCTCTTTTACAGCATGTAATACTGTGTTTTGTTTAAGTCCTTCCTTGCGTAAAATATTGACATAGTTCACTGAAGGTATCAAAAATATACCCTGTAGACCAATACAATTTACAATTGCCTTTTCTCACCATTCAGAAAACAATGCACTTAAAGCAACCGAGCCCCTTGGCGGGCAGCGTGAGCCAGCCTGGGGACGTCCCTGCCCGCTCCGAGTGACCCGGGATTGCTTCCATCGAAGGGACCAGGGTTTTTTGTGGGTTTTTTTTTAAGAAACAGCTCTTCACTCCCTCCCCTGCCTGCTCTTCCCAGCCACGTTCGAAGCGTGTCGTCGCGGGGCTGATACGTCTCGTGACACGGGAACGCTGGGCAGGCAGCCCTCGGGTCAGCCAGGGAACCGAGCCGGGGCATTCCGTCCCGCTTCACTTCTCAACCGTTTTGTAAATCTTTTCTTTAACCCGCTCAAGGTTTTGCAATTCTGAGGCACATCCCCATGGCCGGGTCCGGGGGAGCATCCCACCGCCCGCTGCCAACTCCGCAGGAGCATCCCGCAGCCCTCGCTCCCTGCCGCGGGAAGGCGTGGGCAGAGCGTCCGAGCGTGCGGCCCCGGGATGGGCACACGGCCGCTCGCAGTCCCTCTTGAGCGCGGGGGTCACCGTCCAGCACGGCTGCCAAGATCGAAGATGGGTTCCTTGGGTTTTGTCTCGTTAAGGCTTTTTTCTTTTCTTTTACCAGACCGAAGAGGATGCAGAAATTTCCAGATGTTGAGAAAGAAAAAAAAATAACCCGAACAAAATTTAAAAAAGCCAGACCCATCATCCTCCCCAAACTGGGTGGTTGGGAGGGAAGGGGGAAAAAAAAAAAAAAAGGAAAAGGGAAAACTGAAATAGCTCTGCTCCTGCATCTTCGCTCGTGAGAGCCGGCGGGGCCGGGGCGGTGGGCGCTCGCCCCGGGCGTCCCGTCGCTCCCCGCGCCCCGGGTTTGGTCGCCGTCTCCCTGCCCCTGGCTCCTCTCATTCACTGTCCGAAAGGGTTTCGTACTGGGAGCAGAGCAGGGGCTTGGGCTCCTCATCCCAGGCGTGGTGCTGGCTGCCAGGGGTGCCCTGCGGCAGCGGGGCTGTGGGGGCTGCCGTCACCACCCCGCTGGGGAGCCGCATGGTGAGCGGGTTGTAGGGGAACGGCGTCGAACCTGCGCGGGACGAGGAAGCGGAGAGTCAGCACCGGGGGTGGCCGTGTCCCCACACCCCCGCGAGGGTGGCACGGCCACTCTGGGGACCAGTCCCCTCAAGCCCTACCTGCGGACGATGGCCTGTCCTCCCAGACGCGGTTGGTGAGGGGAGTCCTGCGGTTGCAGTCGCCCTCCGAGTGCACCGAGGAGACGGAGGGCGGCCGCTCGCCCGAGGACAGACCCGGCGCCGGGGACTTGGCCTTGCGGCTGTTGGGTCTGGCAGCGATCTTTGGCTTCCCCCCTCCTCCTGCAAAGACAAGCACCCGCTCGTCACCCGGCTCGTCGTGACAGGATTCGGGGGTCAGGGAGGGGGTGCAGGTTGCCAGCGCTTCCCTTTTAGGAGCTTTGCAAAAATGGCTCATGGCAGGAGAAAAGCTCACCCCGGGCCGATGGCAGCAGGGTGGGGAATGGCCATGGGGCAGGCTGGCACAGCGGCTGGAGGAGCTTTCTACCCCTCCTGGGCTGCTCCACTTTGTGGGCTGATGCCACCAACTGTCCCGTGGAGGGAGCTGGGGCAGGAGCAGCCGTTGCGGCTTCGGCCGTTTCTCTGCAGATCTGCTCCAGATCCAGCTCATGGCTCAGCCCACAAACGCGGCTCACAGAATGGAGCCCCATTGCTGCCCCACAAGTGCAGGCAGTGGGCAGAGACCCCCAGGAGCTGCATGGTGCTGGAGCCCTGAGCACATTCCCCATTCCCATGGTCTACATGGCCAGGATGGTTTTTCATCCCTCCTTACAGCAGAATCCCTGGGGATGTTTAGCCAGGTTTAAAAGGTTTGGAGCCAAAAGGGCCTCTGTCAGGCAGGTGAGCCCAGATAAACCAGGAGGAGCTCCCCAAAGGGGAGGGATGGATAGGCTCTGCATCCCACCCTGCCTGCCCAGGCAGCCTTCACTGGGCACAGGGAGGCACAGCTGGGAGAAGCTGCTGGTTTCATGCAGGAGCCAGAAAAGCTTTTCTGCAAAAGGCCTTAGAGTGCCTGGCGTTAGCTGACCCAGAGGGGCGTGAGCTGACCTGGAGGAGGGTGCACATGTGCACCCAGGGTCTGCTCCTGAGCTGGGGCTCAGTGCCTGCATTCCCGAGGGTGATCCTGGCAGTGGTGTCATGCTCTGTGCAGGGCACTCACATGAGGCACTCTGCCCTTGGCAAGCGTGTGGGGGACAAATGCTCCCCCCATCCATCCCTAGTCCCCCTCCTCCCTCCCTTTCTTAACTGGGGATCTGCACTGCTGCCCTCTCATCTCTGCTCGAGTCTCCCCTAAGCTGAGCAGACCCCACCAGGGCCCATGGGCAGCTCACCCCTGGCTCTCCTCTTATCATCCCCCTTGTATCACTTTTTGCTCCCTCAGAATTTCCCTCTTGCTCCAGGTGCTCCCAGATCCCATCCAACCTCCCACCCCATCCCAGGTTGGATTCTGCCCCGACATCCCCAGAGACCGGAGTGGGGAGGGAAATGCCACCCTGCCCTGTTTCCTCCACACCAGCCCTTCTCAGCACCTTCCCCTGTTTTGGGAGCAGCGATCCCACCCGGGGTTTACCCACAGTTGGGGCTGGCTATTTAAGTTTACGCCTTTGATTTTTTGTGTGGGGTGGTTTTCCACTCCCATAAACCTTTCCATCGTGTAAAAAAAAATACAGGAAAAGGAGATATTAAAAACCAACAAACAGGGAAAGGAGCAAGTCAGTGTTTTAGAGAAAGCCAACAGCACCTTTGGAGACTATTAAATTAACATCAAACAGGATTAATCAGCGGATCCACAAAGCTCAAAGCTGGGGGAGGGAGGGGAGAAAAGAAAACCAAAATGAACAAAAATGGGGAGGGGAGGAATAAATCCCCCCGTAAATGGGGAAATAAAAGGCTGAGAATTAATAACACAGAGAGAGTGAAGGTGGAGAGGGCTGCAGACCTGGCAAGGAGCGCACGTCCTCGTTTCGTCCATCAGCAGGAGTTATGGGCATAGCAGCGGGCAGGCTTGCACTGGCATTCAGAGAGTTAAAAGCATTGGCACTGAGAGGTGAGCGCTCTTCCCACTGCTCGTCATATTTACCCATTAGGGCTTTCCTAATTATTGCCTCCAACCCCATGTTGGTACTGGAATTCTCTTGGACCGACTGGCTCCTACAACTGATTAGCCCTGGGAGATACGGGAGAGGGAGGAGAAAGGGGACGGGAGATGGGGGGGGAGCCAAATGAGAAGAAAGATGGGGGGATGGGGAAAGGGGGAGAAAGGAGACAAGGGAGAAGGGAAGAAACAAACAGTCAGCACATTCTCGCAAAGCAACAAACTTTGTCATCTTGTTCTTTAAAGCGCTGCGATGCACCCGTCCTCCTCCTCCTCCTCCTCCTCCTCCTCCTCCCGCTCCATCCCGCCCCGGGGCTGGCGGTGGGACGGATGGGACTCACTCTGGGATCTGGGTTTTGGGAGGGACCCCGGGGCCAGGGGCTGGGGACAAGGGTGTCACTGAGCCCCAGGGAGCATCTCCAAGGAGCAGGGGCTGCGCTCCCAACCCAGCCAGGCTCGGCATGGGGGCAGGAGGAGTCATTTGGGTGTGGGGTCCATAGGCACACACAGCCAAAGTCAGTGTGCCAGGAATTTGGAGGCCGGGGCAGTTTCCCGTAAGGGAAGTCAGGGGAGGAAGGAGAAGTACCCCACAAAAACCCTTGATGAGAAAAACGTGCCTGGATTTGGCCCTGGGGTGGGAGGATGCAGGCAGAGCTGCCTGCGAGGGTCGGGCTCTGCGGGGACAGGGGAGTGTCCTGCTGTCCCTCCTCGCGCTCTCTGCAAGCCCCCTGCCCCCTGCCCAGCCCCCCTTCCCCCAGGCCGGGTTCCCGTGGGGACCAGGGCCCCCGGGTGAGCCGTGGCTGCGGGACAGGATGCAGAGGCGAAGTGTCCGCGTGGGTGTGAGTCTCAAGCCATGCAGTTATGGAGCAGCACCGCACAGGGACCAGAGGCTCAGCCACGCCACCGTCATTCCCGGGGTGGCAGTTACAGGGAACAAGCAAGGGCAAAATACAGACACAAAACTGCCAGGCCCCCCAGCTGACCCCATCCTGGGGTGTTTGCTCTGGGATCGCTGCCCCTCTGCTTGGAAAGGGACAGATCCCAGGTTCCCGTCAACCTGGTTTGAATGCTTGTCTTGCTGTAAACAGGCAGGGTCTTTGCTGGTCCCCTCTAGCTAAAACTGACCCTCAAATCCTGTCTGCCAGGACCCCTCAGTCCCACCTGGCTGCCCCTGCTCATCCCAGCAGCTGCTGCAAGCTCACTCCTTCTCCCAGACTCATTTCCACTGGCGAGCAGTCCCAAAGCACTGCTGGCCCTCCCGCCACACCAAGCCCACAGCACCTCCCGCCCTTGGTGGGAGAAAGCTGCTGTTCTCCTTAAAACTAACAACTTGAAGGCATTCCTGCTGTAGGAGAGCATTAATCCGTAATCAATGAAGTACCAATTAGCATTCCTCAGTGGGGATTTGCTCCATTGATTTGAGAGCCACCTGGACATGTCACAGGTGGCAATAGCAGGACAGCCTTCCCACTGTCGTTCCCCCTTGGGCTGGTCGTGGGCCTGAGCACCCCTCCAGCTCCCAGGAAACACCTCCTCCTGCCCCAGCACCCCTCCAGCTCCCTTCTGCTCCTCAGCATCACCACTTTACCCAGCACAAGGGTGCTGCTCTTGCCCCAGTTTGCTTTTGCAGCTGGCTGCTGCATCCTGCCCAGCCCGCAGTGGCACAGCCCCCACTGCCACCCTCACATTCCCCTTCGCCACTGCTGTCCCACCCACCCACAGATGACCACAAGGTCCCACCAGGAGCAGGGTGCTCTCTCCAGGGGTGAGGTCCACCTTGCTAAGATGGTTTAACTCTCTGATGGCATCAGATGGCCAACCCTTGCTTGACCTTTAACCTCTCCTCAAATTCTGCCAGGCTTTCCAAGGAATTACACTGTCCTGTCTCCAACCCAACAGCAGGGAGTTACGGTGTGTCCCGAGGCTTCTGCCTCCCAGCAACTGTTATATTTGCTCTTAGGGGAAAACGAAAAGAGGAGATGCTAAAATCTACCAAGCCTCCTGCTCTCCGTGGCTGTAAGCCCTATGGGGAACGAGGAACAGGGATGTGGGGAGTTACCTGCTCCGGTAATCGCTGGCATGTTGAAAATCTCTGTCCCAGGCTGCCCAACATCTGGAGAAAAACAAAGAAGCTCTTCAGTACACAAAGCAGGTTAGCAGCAAGGGAGGACCTGCCACGGCAGCCATGACAAGATTCCCATCTCTGTCACAGCACTCCCGACAGCAGCCCAGCTCCCCCAGGCACAGGGGTGAGTCTGCAGGTGCAGAGTAACTCCCAGGGCCTTTGGGAGATCCACAGTGGGCACCTTCACCAGCTGGGGAAGGGCCAAAAAGCCGAGCCCAGAAAGCCAGGGCGATGTCTTTGTGCTCAGTGCTGGCCTCCCTCTCTCCCTCCCTCTGCCCTGGGGATTACAAGCTCCATGAAGCCAAACCCTGTCTCCTGCCTTTGGGATTTTCAAAGGATCAATGCCCCCTTATCCATGGAGCAGGTCTGGGCAGTGGAGAGGGCAAGGAGGAGGAGAAGAAATGTTAAATCAATATTTTCCCTCTTAGCTGAGCTGTTTGACTTGGATATTGCTTTCCTTAGAATAACAGAAATTCTCATCAAATAAGAGGTGTATCCAATTTCTATATATTTTTTCTTGATAAGGGAAAGTGTGGAAGGTCACGGGGTTCAGCCACATGTCCCCAAAGGGGCATAACAATACTGTTGGCTCATGGTAACATCATCCAGGAGACGAGACAGCTCGGTCCCTCTTATCCGATGCAGCTGTTGTAAGATGGATTCAAATTGAATTAGTATTGACTGTATAATGCTGGGCTAAATTAAATTATGATCCTATCTACTCTATTAGCGGTTAATGAATGAACGGGCTGAATTTCTAATCTGAGCCAGCCTGGTTAGTTTTACAGAGCTGCACCAATATTGATGCAGGGCTTAAAGTAAGGTTGGGGGGAGATGCATCTCAAGGAGGAAGGATTCAGCTTGGCTGGCCAGTCATTAAAATATCAATTGCTCTTAAGTCTCCTCTGTGCTCAGCTCATTATTTCCTTCCTACTGAGGTTATCCGGTGTGGGTGGGATTGACAGCCTCAGAGCACAGACACCAGGGTGGGAAGTCTCCCACTGCCTCCCCAGATGCACAGAGTCACTCCTGGTACCAGTACAGCTCATCCTAGGAAGCATTTGGACCTCACTTCACAGAATCACAGAATATTCTGAGTTGTAAAGGACCCACAAGGACCACCGAGTCTGAGTCTTAAGTGCAGACAGAGCTGGCCTTTAACACAGCAGCACCCATTTCCAAATCTCCTTTTCTTCATGTGTCCTCCAGGCTTTTCCTCCCCTGGTGCCCAGCATCTGCCTCCCCAGGTTCTTACTGTACTCCGTCTCATTTTTGTTGGTCGTGCTGAGCTTCTTGATGATCTCCTGTTTCTTGGACTTCACCATGGCAGAGTTGCTCTCGGTCAGCTTGCTGAAGAAAGCTGGGCGCTGAGTGTTGTTTCCTGGGGACTTGGACCCCATCCTGCAGAGCAAAAGACCTTTGGAAACCTCTGCAACGTCCACTGCACAAAGTGCTACCTGGGGAGCCTCTTCCCTCAGTGTAACTGAGCCTGGGAGCTCCTGGGACACTCAGCATCTCCAACCCTGTCCCAGCTGTACATGCACCTCGTGGTATCGAAAAGCACCCCGGGATGGGTTGGCAGCAAGGAAAGCAGCCTGGGGGGCCATGTGTGGGGACATCCCCCTCCCCAGCTGCCCCCAGTGCCCACTCCCAGGCCGTACCTCTGGTCCATGGGCTCTCCCTCGCGGAACAGGACGGGGTACGGGGCGCTCTTGGCGTGCTCTGCTTCTCCCACGCCGTCTGGAGGAGACACCGGCTCGATACAGCTGTCCGGCCCCCCGGCCGCCGCCTTGCCCTGCTCCGGGGACCTGGGCAGCAACGGGGACATGCCATGGGGTCACTGGGACAGGCCTGTCCCTGCGCAGCAGCTCGGGGCTGGGATGGGGACAAGGACTCCTGGTGCTTTTCAGCACGGGCCAGAGGGGGAGCATGGTCTGGGTGTGCAGAGCTGGGCTGAGCCGAGCCCTGGGCCTGATCCCCCCACCGTGGGACAGCTGAGCCACCCAAACACAGCAGGGACACATGGATCCCTGTGGCATCAACCTTTTGGGGACACTGCTTTTGATTCTCAGTATTTGAGAACACGGCAGAGGCAGAACCCACCCACCCATCCTCCTTGTCAGGGCCACACAGGAGCTGGGATGCTGCAGGAGGGGCCTGGAGCTGGGGCAGCTTGGAGAGGATCAATACTGGCCCCCAATGCCTGCCCGTGGCCAGAGCCTGGGAGACAGCCAGGCTCGAGTCTGCAAGGAACTCCTCACGGCGAGTTCTGGGAATTTACGTCTTTGTTCTTTCTGTGGTTTCTCTTTTTTCCCCAGTTTTTTCATCACTGGGTGGTCAGGGCTGGGCTCTTTTCCCTCATGTTATAAAGCCAACTCTAGGACCAGGCAGAGCTGGGAAGAATAATCCTATTTACTGACAAGGAACCACCAGTTTGGATATACCACTCATTCCTGGATACATCTGGGTGGGTGTTTGGGTGGGCAGACAGACCCATTTTTAAGTTCATACAACAGCAATCAGACCTGCCTTGTAGCAGCATGGGGATTTGAAAGTGACTTTAAAACAAATACAGGTGGTGCCCGAAATGAACAACTGCAGTTGTCAGGGCACATGTATCTAATAAACTGCGAAAGATGAAGATAAAATTAACTTTGAACCAATGGAAAACATGTTGCTTCAGGTTTTTTGGAATCATCTGTGGTCAGGGACTGAGAACAGTGACAGGCACAAACAAAACACATGAAATTCCATCCCAACACAAGAAAACCTTTTTTTCCTGTGAATGAGCTGAAATGCTGTGACAGATTGGCCAGGGAGGTGGTGTCTCCATCAGTGGAGATACTCAGAACCCAACTGGCCATGACCCAGGACACAAACTGCTGGGCTGGATGATCCTGAGAGATCGCACCTAAACCATCCTGTGACCCCGGCCAGGTCAGAAAGGGAATTATGCATGGACTCTCAGGGGGTCTGAAGAGCACAAGCCCACCTGTGCCAGCTCGGGTAGCACTCGGAGCTCACCTCTTGCCCCCCTCGTTCTGCGGGGAGATGCGCGAGGCTGCCGTGTGCTCCTGCTGCTGCAGATAGGCCTCGCTGGGGGTGCGGCGCAGGTCCAGCACCGGGCACGCCGCGCCGGGGAACGAGTACACCGGGGCCTGGATGTGGGAGTTGAGCTGCTGCGGGTGATGGCGCGTGTAGTCCTGCGTGATGACCTCCTGCAGGAGAAACCCGAGTCAGAAACAGAGCTTTGCTTTGCTGGGCCCAACTAAGAGGGTGAGCAGGAGGGAAATAGGTTGGTTTGTCCCTGCAGATGGAAATTCTGTCCACAACAGCTCGTGCTTCCTGGGGACACTAACACTCCTGATGCCCCTGCTCTTCAGTGCCCATCTAGAGGAGCTGAGGTCTCTAGCATCACTCCCAGCCCAACCCCACCAGACACGTTTCATTGAGCTCTTCCCTCCTCCCCGGAGCCCCGGCAGGAAGGTGAAGGAGTGGAACGAGGTGGGTTAGTTACACTGATGTGCTGGGCCAGCGTCACCACGCGCTGGTTCATGCCCTTGATGCTCTGGCTGGACTGCAGGGGCTGGCACTGGGGGCCGTCGGGCTGCCGCAGGTGCTGCAGGTGGGTGGCTTCGGGAGCCGAGGCCTTCAGCGAGCCTGGGGGCACCAAGAAGAGAGCAGGAGTGAAATGACATCTGTGTCCCCTGCCCTGAATGCCACCCCAGCACTGGAGCAAAGCCAGCCTGGGCTCTGCCGTGCAGCCCCTGTTCTCACCTTGCTGCTTCTGCCTCAGGTCATGCTCCCCATGTCCCTTCTCTGTGTCCTGCAGCAGCTTGGCCCCTTTCTCATGGGACAGGCTGGGCGAGCTCACGGGACTCACTGCTTCCATCCGCTCGGGGCTGTAGCCTCCATGAAAGCCTGAGGAAATGGAAGGGAATTAAAATCAGGAGCTCACTGAGCTTTTCCCTGGCACTGTTGCACCAGAGTCACATGTGCAGCAAAGTGGGGAGAAAAAAGAGATGAGGGAAGAGCTGGAAGGTCACCCTGCAGGGCCACCTCTGATGTCCAGCTGTGGTGATGGCTGCTGTGAAGAGGTGATGTCTCACTCCTGCAGAGCTGGACACACAGCAGCTCTCGGTGACAGCTTGAGAGCCAGGGACCAAATCCAACCTCTGCAGGTTCATGACTTATTCCCCCATTTTCTCCACCCACCGAAACCCCACTGTGCCCAGAGGGACAGCGATGCCCAGAGAGTGGAGGTGGCTGCACAAGAGGTCTCCAAGTGAATTACAAAGCAAAGCCCCAAGCCCAGCATGGCCAGGACCAGGGACTTGAAAATGGCATGTGAGGCCCTGGAGACCCCAGAGGCCACTCCAGAGACAGTGGACTCACAAACCACAGGGGCAAAATTTGACCATTCTCTGCTTTTTAACACCTTTTAAAGACTCACAGAACCATTTAGGCTGGAAAGGACCTCTAAGCTCATTGAGTCCAACCACTCACCTACCACTGACAAGTCCACCAAGTCTGCACAAGCCTCTGCACAGACTGAAACTGCATCAGAACAGGCAGAGCTGGAATGAGGGACCACCATGACCTTTCAACAGAGAGGGGAAACTGAGGCATGGACGGGTTATGCTTCTGCAGAGGAGAGGCAGAGGATGGAGGGGCCCTGGAGGTGGTAAACGCTGCTTCTCTGCAGCCAGGCACGTTTGGTTACACAGCTTTTGCCCCCACAGACCTTTACCCTCCTAACTCTCCACTCCTAGAGACTGCCATTAGCAGGCAAATGTGGCAGGGGACCCACAGCACTGCTGGAGAGTCCCTGGTGCACACACAGACACACTGACCCTCCCTGCACCTGAGGCACAGGGAGGGGAGGACTCCACGGAGAACCTCCCTGCACCAGAGATGGGGATGCAGCATCCCCATCACCCCAGGCATGCCAACACTGAAGGGACCACACTTTGGATCCACCCAAGATGAACTACCCTGTTCTGGAAAGGTCCCTAACCAACACTTAGGTCCTGAGGAACACAACCTCCTTTCTGTAAGCTCGTGGCCATAGAGGAGCTGCCCCTCTCCACAGCACAACACTCAGCTGGAGGAAGTACAGGTGCTGGGGAAAAAAATGGGGAAAGCTCAGCCAGGGAATGCACCATGGCCAGAGGCACATCCATGGTTCTGGAACATTGCTAGAAGGTGCCAGGACTGGACAGGACTGAGGGGTGGGATGGGATGCACCAGTTAGAGCAGCTCTTCTCCCCAGCCATGCTGCCATATCCTCTCCATCCTTGGATTAGGGGGAGTGGGGCAGAAATTCCCAGTGCTGATGGCCAAGGCAGATGCTGCAACTTCAAGACGGGGTCCTAGCAAATCCCCACAGGCTGCTTGCTGCTCCTGCATGCTGGTGAGAGCCTGGATGAATGCTCTGGGTGAAGGCTGGTCCCATCAAGAATGACCCAGACCCTGAAATCCATCCCCCTCCCTGCACTTTCTATTAGAATAACTAATTCCAGTGCTTTTGTGTCTTACACAAGATTCCTATTAGGTGGTTCTTGTGGTCTGCTCTGGAAACAGCTGCTGAGCACAGCTGGGCTGAGTGATCCCAGGACAGCCACGTCCACGGTGCCCACCTTGGGCAGCATCCAGCGCTAGGACCCTGAGTGAGGTCACCCCGAGAACAGGGACCCCATCCCAGCTGAGACCCACAAAGCCCTCTGAGACCCTGCAGCTCGTGAGCAGGGAGGAGCTTGTCTGATGGCCAGCAGCCTTGTCACGCTCACAGTCCCAGCTCTCTGCATCACTCGTTTGATTTATCACCCACAACTGCTCCTCACAGACTGCCCGGGAATTTCTAAGGATGGGGAAATTGAAATTAGCAAATGGCTTTTGTCTGTAAAAAGCAATACCAGGAACTGGACAACATTTGCAAAACAGATCTTGGCAATGGGAAAAACTAAAACAGGGTGGGAGAAGGGAAGATCCTTAAAACACACAAAAATGAAAAGGTCTGGAATAACACGACCAGGAAGCAGAGGGACACCACACTTGGGGAGCCGATGGAGTCAACATCCAAAACATGCAACTAAAACTAAGAAATAATGAAATAAAATGGGTGTCAGGCCACAGCTCTCTCACCTCTGCCCTCCAATTTCTCACCATCACTAGTGGAGCTGTTACTCAGCGAGCCTCTTTCTCGCTGCCCCTTATCACGAGACATTTGGCACATGATAATCACATCTATGAAGTTGCCCGCTGTCGTGGTGCTCTTACCGAGTGTTCGGAGCTCCTGTTCCTGCATGGAAAACCGTTTGCTCTGACTCTTTTCTCTACTGTGCTGCTCGGAGCCTGAGGCTGTGTGCTGCTGGTCCAGAGGGTGGTGGTGCTGCTGGCTTTTCCCCTGTCCTCTGCCATAGTGATGAGAAGAACCAGGCCCGGAGGCAGGCAAAGGTCTCGACTCCATGGCTTTAATGGGCGAAGGCGACTGTTCGAGGCTGGCCCCACTGGGCAGCTTTGAGGTGTAGATGTTGTTGTCAGTCTGGGCTCGTTCTGCCTTGGCTTCCCGCGCCCTCGAGGCCTCCTTCTGCAGGATGGCCGGGTCCAGCGGGGCTGCGTAGCCGTCGGCCGCGCTGAGGGATGAGCGCAGGGTGGAGGCCGAGGGGAAGGCGGCAGAGCGGATCGGTGACGTGGTGGTGGTGGAGGAGGATCTGGAGGGAAATGAAGACAAGGTCAGGATGAGAGAAGCACACGGAGAAAGGGAATGCTGTTACTGGAGCCTCAGCATCCAGCCTTGCTTGGCTGAGCTCCTTCCAGGCCTCCTGAGGGTAGGGTTGGCCCATGGGGGGACAGTGAGGAGGGCTGGGATGGAACCTCCACCACAGTCACTGGCCACAGGGTATTGGGCCTGAATGCATTGACTGGAGAACATAAAACACATGGACAGGTCCTATAGACCTTGATAGCTCCACCACCAGGCAATCTACAGCAAGAGGAGCAATACCTGTATTTGGGCACAGGCACGCTCCTGCTTTTTTTCCTGGCAGCAGGAAAAGCCATGAGAAAAAGCAAAAGAATTGGGGCACCAAAATCTGCCTCCCCCACCACAACTTCCCTGGAAGCCCCAGTCCTGTTCCCAGTGAGACTGAAGGGGAAACAACTCTCACTCCTTCCTCTCAGAGGTGCTCATTAATTAAGTGCTGGCATCCAGGCAATCACTGGGAACCATGGTGGGGGGAACGTACCGTAGGACGGAAGGGGTGGGGGTCTCCGAGGAGATGATCTTCATGCTCGTGTTGTGGAGCACACTGGGACGCTGCTGGATGGTCTCGTGGGTGCGGGGAGAGACTGGAGAGTGCTGGTGGCTGTGAGAGTGGGAGGACGAACGGCTGCTGGACTGCTCTGTACCTGGGGAGAGCACACGGATGGGATTCTTTAGCTCTCTGCCAATAACCCCAGCTCCAGCCAGCACCAGCCCCAAGGTGTGATGCTGGATTCCTCCCCAGCGTACCTGGTCTCCAGATGGGTGCATGTTCCACCGTGGTGGAGGCTAGGATGGATTTCTCACGCTCCCTCTCTCGCTCCCGCTCCCGCTCCCGTTCAGACACTGATGATCCTGACTGTTTGGTCATGTGCGTGGGCCCTCCTGAAACCCAAGCAAAAGGCAGTGAGAGGGCTGCAGACACAGCAATTCCCCCCGGGAATGCTGCCTGTTCTTCACATCGCTGTGTCTGCAGAGCAGATAAGGAATGGCTCCATCCAAGGTCACCTGGAGCAGGACAGACGAGGGCAACCAGCGTGACAAAGCCCAGACAGATCATGGAGTAGCTGCCCTGGCGCCATCTCCAGGGTATGACCTTCCACAGAGCTGTTTGCTTTGGGCAAGAAGGGGGAAAAGCAAGGAAGCCCTTCACAAGCAGGAAGAGAGGGAGGCAGTGGATGGTCCCCGAGAGAGAATTAATTTGCAGTCTCCCCATTTGCCCATGGCCTTGGATTCGTTACAGGCATCCTGCTCAATCATTTTCCCATAGGAAAAGCAACCTGCAGCATTACCTGGGGAGAGCGGGGAGCTGCTGTGCCGGCTGCCAAAGGTCTGGGGGGGTCCAGGGATGTAGGTGATACGGTCCATAGTGGTGGCAGAGGTGCCAGGGGTAGGGGGCACGAGGACGGGCAGGTGTGGCACTTGGGACAGGTCGATGATGCCTGGAGAGAGAAGCAAGAGGACTGTCAGGATAACGCCGAGCTGCTGCAGCTTGGCCACGCTGGAGCTGGCAGTGCCAGCCTGACCCAGCCTCCTTCTCCCAAACCCCTGGACCGCGCCGTGCTGGGAGGACCTGCTGCATAGTTGAGGGCGAGGGAGGGCTCCCGGGGCGACAGCCCGCGCAGCATGTCTGCCCGCTGCGCCATGGCCGTGGCTGCGGCGTTGTGGTGCATCTGCTGCGACGTGATGTAGTCGTTGATGATGGTCTGGCGGTTCTCCATGGCGGCCGTGTCCGGGTAGCCCCGGATGAGGTACGGGGGGTACAGGTGTGGGTACGTGGGGCTCGGGGCCAGATGCCTTGGCAGGTAGTAAGCAGCAGCTGGGAGAGAAAAGGACGCAGATGTGAAGCCCCAGAGACCACAGGGTTTTGGAGCGTAAGAAAGAAAATAACAGACAGCTTCCACCAAAGGTACCTGCTTCCAGTTGGATTCCCCTCGGGATGGCGGTGGGGTCGAAAGGCAGCGGGATGTGTCCTCGGTACAGATCGACGCCGCTCACGCCGCGGAGCAAGTGCTCGTACGGGGAGATGGGGTGGTGGTGGTCGGGCACGGGGGCGTGCGGAGACTTGGAGTTGGTGAGCTCTCTCGATGTGGGGGTGATCTTTCTGTCCTGGGACACTGGCTTCCCAGCAGTGATGCTCCCTGCAGAGAGCAGAAGGAAATGAGTCAGACACTGAGTGCTGAGGCCAAGCCATGTCCCCAATGGATGCCTGCAGCCAAGCATGTCCCACAGGGACAATCATAGCTACCCTGAACTCGAGGGACCTTTCCCTCCTCCCTGTGCTGCCATGCCCTGTTACACCATCAAGGTCAAGCCGGGCCAAGTCCCAGCTGCCCCTTGGAAGAGAGGCCTTTCCCAAACCATCCCTCCACCACATCCATTGCCCACATCCATGCCGGCAATCTGTGCATTCACCGTGGCCTGCACAAGCAGTCGGTGGTGCAGCCTTGCTGCCATGCTCTTCAGCACATGGAGGTCACCGCTGGTGTCAGTGACAAGTGTGAACATCTCCCACCCTGTGTCCCAAGCATTGCTTTCCTGCCCACCTATGGAAAAAAGAGTGCCGTGGGCCAATGCTGGGACAGGGAAGACACTTGAAACACCAACGGCTTTACCAGCCACGGCCCAAGTCTCCCTTTGGCTACCCTGGTGCAGGTGAGGTGCCCTCACTTCAACAGTGTGAGCACCCCCAGAAGGGCGCTAAGCCCCAGCTGTCCCTGGCAGCCACCCCAGTGCTGTGACTCAGCTGTGGGTGTGGGGCGCTGGGAAGAACAGGTTCAACAGGCACCTGCTGGGAACCGCTCGGGCAGGTGGGGTCAGCAGCCACCTCTCGCCACCTCACCTGCTCGGTTGTTAGAAATCCTACCATCAAATAGAAGGCTTGCCAAGTACCTTCGTGCTGCCGTGGCGTGGACTCCCGCGTGGAGACCGGGGACCCTCTGTGCAAGTGGCTGCTGAACGCCGTGCTGTGCCCTGCCTGGTGGTCCTCATAGCCGAGGGCACTTTGGTGGGGCTTGCCCGGCTCGGGTACAATCACGGGAGCCCCTCTGGCAATGGAGCCACCCGAGTTTGTCACAGGGCTTGGCCTGTTTTTCAGGCTCTCTTCGTAAGCTCTCTCCAGATTCCTTGGGTCTTGGATGACATCCAGAGAATGTACAGAGTGAAACGTCCTGCCGGGACTGCCGATGATGGACCGCACATCATGCTTTTTGGTACTCGAGGAGGAAGAGCCGCTGTCGTACTTCATTGGGGTACCCTGGGGACAGGAGGCAGAGGGGACATCAAAGGGACGTAGAACACAAGGAGCCCAGCGAGTGCATCCCACCGAGTTTCAAAGGACTCAGGATGCCTCATTCAGTGGGTCAACACACAAAGTTCCCTCGCTCAAACAGCCATGGGCAAAGCAGAGATAACCACTCGGCGCAGGGCAGGGTGGAGGGCCCATCCTGCATGCCTTGCTGTGCTCCAACAAGATGAGGATGAGTCACTGCCGAAGGCTGGCTGTGCCCATCACGCCTCTCTCCTACACACTGCGGAATGGGATAGGACTACAAGGTGCCATGGGAACCCTGCAAATATTTGGAGACCAACAGGAGATAGCATGCCATGTTTCATCCTAGCTACTGGCCCTGCTGGGTTGCCACTTGCCCATGAAGGGAGGAGACCAAGTTTATGTGCACCCAGAGTCACAAGAGCCAAGGGCACCAAGTTGACTCTGTCTTTGAAAAAGAGGCAAACGCGTCCCCTTTTGTTTACACATGTAGATGGATCGTTGCTTTCTTAACATGTCAAGGGTTCCCTGGGTTTTGTATTTATCTGCTGTGAAGGATTACAGGACAGTTTGGATTGGAAGGGATCCCTTCAAAGGATGGGGCAAGACAACCTGTACCCAAGCAGAGCGTCAGTTCTTACCAATGATGCAACCCAAAGCTGTCCCTGCTCTCCTTTACCTCCCAGGATCTGTGCAAGGACAGCATCGGAGCAGGACTGATCTCATCCGCTGCTCACTCCATGCTCACCTGCGTGATGGAACCTTCCTTCAGAGGTCTCGTCAGAGAGATGTCTGGTGTTCGCCTCAGCTCCTCCCGGGGAATCTCATGGATTGATCTCCCTGCTTCTTTCACTGTGGCTACCAGGTCTTCATGGGCTGATTTCATTTTCAGAGGAGTAAGGCCCTCGTGAGATCTGACCTTGTAGGCATCAGATAAGTCCCTTGGTGGAGTGTTTTCCCTCTTGAGCTGTTTGGCTTCTCTTCTGAGGTAGTCCTCGTGGGCCTCCACATAGGACCGAGGTATTCCTGCAATCCCCAAGCAGAAGATGGATGAAGAGATTCCCCAGACAGACAATGGGCTCCCCGTCCCTGTGGGGATGCTCACTTCAAGGGGGTCTCCAGTTAACACATTTAACTCGGGGACTGCTACCCAGCTGAGCCCACAGAGCAGCTATACCCCTAATGCAGCTGGTCCACCTCACATCTACCACCACTTTCTGGACCCATTTCACACTAATTTCATCCTGCTTCATGCAAATCACTGACAATTTTGCCTCTGACTTTGGCAGAATTTAGGCTGGTAGAAGCTGAGCAAGACTGAAAATCTCTCTGAGCACAAAGCAAGAGCTGCAAAGATCTGCAGCTGGACCTTGATGTGCCCACCCTCACTTCCTCCTGTCCTACCCCAACGATGAGAACAAGGAGCCATGGATGTGAGGTGCTTCCCCATGTGACCTCTGTCCATGCCCATCCTGTGCTTGCAGGTTTACCTTGTGTAATCGAGCCCCGCATGTGATGCTGCTCCTTCAGGTTATGGGGACTGTGCCGGTCTGGAGGGATCGCTCGACCCATGAGACCTAGAACAGATCCAAGAGGGAAAGTTGGGCTGTGACACAGCAATTAATTTATAATGAATACATGGCAGTGTTATCAGGGACGTCTGGGACAACAAGGAAAAACACCAACAATGTCTAAATTATTTATTTTTTCTTTTTTTAAAAGATGTGCTTCTGTCTTTTGTATTCCTGAAGCTGGTCTGTCAGGACAGACACTCAAGGCAAATGGGTCAGTCTACATCCCTTGCTCTGCCATGCTGGTCAGATGCTGTCCTGTTGGGACACCAGCCCACCACTGCCAGAACACTGGCACACATCATGGACAAGATGAGCTCCCCACGGGTCACTAACACAACACAGGTGAAAGGCTCCCTCCAGACCCACCTTCAATGCTGGTAGATAAGCTATCCCGTGCTGATAAGCCCCGGCTGATCCTCCCCTCCATCATATCATAGGTCCGCTTAGTTCCTGTGGTCTCATGAGAAGCTCCCGAGCTCCTGCTGTCTTCTTTGGGACACTGAGAAGCAGCAACTCCACCTGGGGGAGGGAACACCAAGAGGCACCACCATGAGCATGGAAAGTCAGCACGGCCCAAGAGAGGGTGTTTACTGCTGTTTGTGTGCGTTGCTGAGGGGTCAGATCCCATCCCAGCATCAGCCACCACTACGCAGTGCCAGAAACATTGCATGGGATTTGCTTCCAGGAAATTCAGCTGGTGTTTTCTCCCCTCCCTGCCTGCCTCAGACTCCAGATCTGTGCCTCCTGCTTGGGCAGGAGCATACAACCCTGTCATGCCCCATTCCCTCCCTCCCTGGTGGGGCCATCCCACAGGCAGCAGGAAAGCCTGGAGCCAGTGGGAGCAGCTGTGGTTCCACTGAACTTGGCCTTTTAGGTCTGGGGAGTTTTGTTTTTTTCCCCTGTTTGTTTTGATTTTTGCTGGACACCTACTGTTTGGGATCTTGGCCAGCCTTAACATTTGCCGAGACACTCCCTGGGTGAGAAAATCAGGGAAAAGGGAGGAGAAGCAAAGCTGAGAATGATTCCTTTGAAACAGCACTGAGCACACATAGGAACTGGGAGAGATGGTGCAAAGTCACATGCAGGACTGACGGAGCAAGCGCTGAAGTGAGGAGAGAGCTCTGACCACCCCCTGATCCGAATGTGGAGCAGGATTCCTGTGAAAAAGCAGTGGACATCTGTCCTGAGCTACAGCCCTGCCACCAGCACAGCCCTGCCGTGCCCGGCAGCATCACACCCACCCCGGGCAATGGGCACCCAGCATGTGCAGCGAGCTGTGAATTCAGCAGCTTCTGATCCAGCTGACTGCCTCGGGTTTATGCCACGAGCTCTGAGCAGGATGCCAGCTAGGAGATGAAATGCCTCTGCCCATCATCCCAAGGCAGGCTGCCCTTGCCAAGGATCACCAGTGCCCTGATCCTCCTCTTCGTGGGCAGAGGAGGTTGTACAATCAGAGAAAGCAGGGAAGTTAAAAACATTCATTCTATTGTGGACAATCAGGAACAAAACTCCTCCTCGGCAAAACCAGTAATTAATAAAATGGGATTATTACAACTTCACACCCACTGCTGGTTTCCGCAATCAGCACCCACTCAATCCACAAAGTGTTTGGGGCTGTGTGTGGGGAAACAAGAGGGGGTCCGTGCCTGAGCCTTTGCTTCATCTCCATCTGACAGGAGAAATCCGGGGGTGACATTCAGAATCCGCCAAGCACCACGCGGGCGATGTGCCTGCACCCTGTCATCAAGGCACATCTGTTGCCACCAGCCCTTCTGCAGGAGGGGACGTGCTCCCAGGCACCCTTTGTACCACCGGGAAGCAGGGGGAGGGCGCGAGGGAGAAGAGAGACTAAACAGAAAGAAAACCATTCCAAACCCACGTCCCTCGCCTTGCAGCAGCCATCAGCAATCATATGCAGGATGAGAATAACCAATCTAGCACAATTCAGCTCACACATGCTACAGGATCTCGTCTCATTACAGCTCTTTTATTTTAAGCACCCTCATGACACTAAAGAATTTGCAATTTTTTTTCTGCTTGCCAAAATTCATAATCACCAACAGTTTCAGTTTTCTTATTTAATTTTTTTTTAACTCTTCCACTCCTGGGCTGTATGGGGGAAAGGACAGAGGCAGGGTTGGCAAGGCTGCAGCAGCTTGAGGGATCACTTGGGATGTGATAAACGCTATCAAGCATGTAAAAGGCTGCTGGGGAGAGGAAGGAATTAATTCCTCATCTGTGTCCATGGGGGGTATGAGATGTGACGGACACAGGCTGCAGCCAAGGAAACTCAGGCTGACACAAACAACAGGGAAGACTTTGGTCTGCAGCTCTCCTTCATTGCATGGAGCAGGATCCCAGCGCTGGGCATGGGCAGCCCTCACTGCTGGGAGCCCTCCCCATCTCTCCCTGATGGTGCCATTTTTGAGATCAGCCTCGTTTGACCCCCAGCTCGGGCAGAGGTGATTAAAATAGCTTCTTGCACAAACAAGTCCTGAAACACTTCCTGCGTCCTGCCCGGTCCAAGCCTTGCCAACTGTCCCAAAGGGCACCCAGACACAAGTCTTCCATGGTGACACTTCTTATCTGGGCTAGAGTTGACAGTGGACCCGGGGGGACATGCTGTGAGCCAGTTTCCATGTGGCTGGTGAGAGGCACAGCACAAAGCCCTGTCCTGAAAGGTCCCTGTGGTCCCAGGACACACACAAAGGTGACATCAGCTGAAGCCTGAGAGTTGTCCCCATGGCCTGACCTGAACCCTCTGCCTCTGGCCCGGGATCAAACATGGATGAAACCATCTGCCTGCATTTTTGGGAAGAGGAAAGGGACTCCTGTGGGCCATGCTCTGCCTGCAGGACTGACCACAGGGCCAGGCTGACAGGCAGGCTGTGGAAGGGATGCTGTGCCCCAGGGAGGGAGGCAGAGGGCTCAGACAGCAGAGCAGCTGGCCAGAGACACCTACTGAGGTGGCTGAGGCTGGGATCTGCTCCTTAATCATCTCCAAACTCAACTGAGAGGTGACACACGAGGATGGCCACCCCTGTGCACAATGAAGCACATGCCAGTGCTTTACCCCAAGAGGATGCAGGGCTGCAGCACCTGTAAGTCGGCTCTTCCTGACCCCAAGTGCAGCCCAGGAGGAGTCCGGCTCCACAACAGAGATGCCCGACCCAGCACACGGTGAAAGGCAAGAATGGAGCTGCTTCCAGCCTCACTGGACAGGAACATCTGCTTATCTCCAACGGGAGGCACTGGGACACGCAGAGCAGCTCTGATGGCCAGTGCTGTGATGGGCTGAGCAGGCGCAGAGGAGGCAGGAGCAGCTGGTGACCACCTGCTGGTACCACTAACGCAGCGAGACACCGCCGGCATTTACTGAGGAAAAGCGTTCCCGTGCTGTGGGGGTGCGGCAGCAGCCAACACATCCCTAGACAGGCTCCTTGTGGGATGCAGGAATGGCTTCACCACCTCCAATAGCTCTAGCAAAGCTCACCAGATACTGAGGCTGGCTCCAGGAGGATTCCCGCAGGGCAGCCCCGTGCTGGAAAAGCCTCACAGTGCCCAAGTCAATGCAGGTGAGAATCTGATGCACAAATAAACCTTTATGCCAAATGACCTGACTTGTCTCCATCTTGCAGGTCCACCTTGGCCCAAGAAATTTGGGGGTGCTCTCATGCTTTCAATCAGCACAGGGTACTAGGGATGAAGGTAATACCTTCCCACCTGGTCCTCTCCTCTTCCCTGTTTTCCAAAGCCAACCAAAACCATTGCAACCCTGCCTCCCAGCAAGCTGTCCCTAAGACAAGATAACCACATGGGACAGAGGGACACAGGGCACCAGGGTGGGAAGGGAGAGAAACACTGGAAGCAAAGACATGAGGCTGGCCCGTTGTACTTTGTCAGCCTTTCCTCAAATAGCTCCCAAGTCCCAGCCACAGTGGCACAAACCCCTGGCATCTGCCCTAAAAAGGCAGAGGATTAGGACTTACCCTCATAGGACAGCACGTGGCCTTTCTTCCCTTCGTAGATGACATGTCCTTTGGGCACGGCATCCTCCCTCGCCTTCTCTGCTCTGCTGGGGCTGTCTTCTCCGATTATCCTGGTAATGGTTCCTTTGTACAGCACTTCTGCTGGGGTGCCCTTGGAAAGCCACCAAGATCCATATTTAACAGTGTCACAACCAATTAAGCAAGCGCCGCGCGGGGACAGGCTGTTCCTCGCGGGAAGCTGAGCGCGGGGAGCGCACCCGGCCTCCGCTTCCTGGCGCAGCCAACAGCCAGGGACTTGCAGCTTAATTATTGATGAGAACGATAACGAGGAGCGGTAAAAAGGTACGTGATCTGTGTGAGGCTGCTGGGAAGAGGCCTGGGATGAGGACAGCACAGACTCCTGAACAGCAGCTCTCACCCTGCGTGTTTTGGAGTAAACCACCTGGCCTGCTCCCCCTCCCCAGGTCTGCGCTGGTGCTCTCCTGGGGACACCTTAGTGACAGCAGGCACTGCTCCAGCGTTAGCTTTTTCCCTGCAGCCTATTTCCCCAGCTTGGCACAGGAGCCACGGAGATGCCCTGCCCACCCAGGCACATCTGCTAGCAGCAGCGTGACCTTCAGCGAGCTGCCTGCGTGCGGAGCCGGCGGCTGGCAGTGCGCCCGGGAGAGAAGGCAGGCGACAACGAAACCAGTCCTGGAGCAGGTCGGGGAGCAGAGCCTGCCTTAGCTCTCCAACAGGAACAGCATTGGGTGCCCCATACAAATCCACTGAACTGAAACCTCTCCTTCACCACAGGCACACAGACACAGCTCACCTGCCCCCTGAATCCCCTTCAAAACACACAGAGCTGGATGTTCCTGAAGAGCTGCTGGTGCCTAACACCCTTCTGCCATTGGGACCTGTCGGTGCCAACTGGGAACAGCCACCACGGGGTGACAGCCCCCCTTGCCCACCTCTGGGGAGGCACAGTGATGCTGTCAGAGCGACACTCCTGACTGACACCTGCCTGGTCGGCTCATTTAACCCCAGCAAGCCCTGGGACTGATGCCTGGGGGAAGCCTTGGGGACACAATGCTCCCAACAGCTTTGCTGCTGCTTCCAGGTTGTGCTGCTCAGGTTGTTTCCCCACCCCTGCCTGGGGATGCCCCTGCTCTTTACCAAGCCCTCGGAGTACCAGATGTCCCCAAAACGAAGGACCTGCCAGCACGTGGGTTCAGTGCTCTGGTCATTCACCCTTGCAGTGGAGCCAGGCACCTGGAAATGCCCCCCCCAGCCCCAGGTGAGCCACCTCCCTCCTGCGGATGTGCTCCGAGGGGATGTGAAAGCAAGTGATGACAGATGGCTTCAGAGCCGAGAGCATATATTCAAGATCTGCTTCCTGTGAACTGGATGACTAATCTGAGATCAAGTATCAGCTCTGGTACCAGGAGCTGCTGCCAGAACAGGGGGCTCCTCCCCAGCAGGAGCAGAGGGATACAGGCTGCTGGGCCAGCAGGAGAGCCAGGCAATGCCCTGGGTCTGGGCTTGGCACCTTAATCCCAACCCAAACAAAGCAATCTGGATGGATTTATTAGCTGGCTGCAAAACAGTGTCTCAACAAACTCTGCTCATCTTCTGAACTGGCACATGGTGCTCAAGGTCCTTCACATCCACCCATTGCTGCCCACAGCTGCTGCAGGAGCATCTGAGAGGATGGAGCAAGTGTTTGCTCTGGTGAGCTATTTTCAGCCCCTGAGCACCCACTCCTGGCAGTTGTTGGACACAGGGCACCAGGCAAGCTAAGCCTTTGCTCTGGGCCAGGATTCAGGACCATGTCCCCAGGGCCAAAGTGAGCATGGTCACCCTCCTTGAAGAAGGCAGGCAAAAACTGGAGCCTGAGTGTCTTTAAATATCTGAATGATGGCCAGATAAAATCCCCACAGGAAACAGATATTTTTTTTTTAATGCTCTCCGCTCTGTTACCAGATGAGCAATAACTCACACTGCAAGAAACTATTGCCCGCTTGCCAGCTGCTCTTCTGAAGATGGATGGTGGATATTAAGGCCAAAGTATCTTCCTGCTGAAGAGCCTTTGGGCAGGACCCCCAGCACAGCACACTCAGCCCTGGCAGGAGCCCTCACTACCTTACGTGCCCCTCACAGCCTCCACCTGGCCTGGGCCCTCCACCCATCTCCTTTGCTCTGCTCCACTTTCTTCCCTGGCAAGATGATTTTCCCAGAGCCATTTACAGCTGCTTTTGCCACTGTTCTTGGTAACTACAAAGAGCAAAGCAGGGTTTAAAGGTGCTGCAAGGCTGCACTGCTGTTGGTTACGCTCTGCTCTTCTGCAGTCTCCGCTCACAGGACATGGCTCATGCCGTCCAAGGGGAGGCTGCCTGCAGACCTCTCCGAGGGGCTTCATGGGGTGGGAGCACCACAGAGCTGCTCCCCAGCCCTGTGCTGCACAGCCAGTGAGCCCCACAAACCCCCAGTGCCCCTGTCCAGCACCCAGGAAGCAAAACCCGCGGCAGATAAGGGACTTACATGCGTGATGGACCCTCGGTAGGTGATGGGTGACTCCGGAGGGGGTCTGGAGGTGGGTGTTCCTTTGGTGATGCTTCCTCCCGAGGCAGAGCTGAGGGAAGTACCTGTGGGACACAAAGCCTGTGAGCTGGGGGCTGGATTTGCTGCTCAGCACAAAACCCGTGCAGGATTTGACCCAGTCTCCAGCAAGCTGTGGCACCAGAGGGGGAAACCTCCGAAAGATGTCAGTGTTCAATCCCATGCCTTGCAGAATTGGAGGTAAAAGATAGGTATTTTGAGGCTATCAGCTCCCTGCTGTCTTCGTGGTGGGGCTGGGCAGATTTATGAGCCTGGGAGAAAGCACAGCCTGGCTCAGCTTCTCCTGATGTGATCAGAGCAGATCTGTGGTGAGATGCAGCTCAGGGTGGCTTCAGCTCATTCACACAGATCTGTCCTGGGCTGGAGCCAGCCCACCACACTCGAGCTCCTGACTGCTTTACTGGGGGTTCATAACCAGAATTTGCACTAAAAAGCGACACCTTCGCATTTATTTTCTTCTGCCTGGCTAATGGGGACAGAAACCCACAAGGGCTGTATTTAACCAAAATACTGCAAATAAATAAAATGCAGCAGCAACAGTGAAGAGCATGAAAATACCAATTAACGTTATTTAAACAGGTCTTGCTTTGTCTTAAGCAATAGATTTTCAGGTCCCCCTTTAACATAAAACCTCCATCAGAATCAATGCCTGAGGCCCTGATTTGGGGAGATAGAGAAAAGGAGCCAAAGAGACCCCTTTGGCTGGGCACAATTCCAGAAATCAAACCCGAGATCACCGGGCAGCTGCAGCCAGTGTGGCATTCACTGGGCTCAGCAGTGCCAGCGTCCCTCCCTTCCCACGGCTGGGGCACGTGCCTCCCGCTCCACGTCCTCACCCCGCAGGATGGAGCCCTCCTGGGACGGCTGCAGAACCAGACTTTCCGGCTGGCTGGCCTGGCTTCTAGGAGAAAGTTGTTCCTGCTTTACTCCAGGAAAAGGCACTGGAAAACATTAACCACATATCAGCACAGGTGCAGGACACGGGACCACAGCCCCGAGGCGGCACCTTCTCGGCACCTTCTCCATTCCCAGCTCTCTGGGATGGGCTTCCCCAGGGTGGTGAATACACAAATGCCATCGAGAAAAGCTACATGCTTCGCCCTGGCAAAGGCACTGCCCACACCAGGACTGGAGCTGACACTGAAGACCCTGTGCTGATTTATAACAGGACCCCCACACAGTGGGAAACAGAGCTCATATCCCTCCTCCTCAGGCTTGATCCCTCACCCATTCCCTCCTGCTGTTAAGAAAAGCTTCCAAATCTGCAGACTAAACACTTTCTTTGTTCACTTCAGGCCATTTACTCTTTATCCTACCAGCCTGGGGAGCAACAATATATTTCCTTCCTTCGATCACAGTATTAGCTGGAGGGTATTTATAGGCTGGGAAGTGTCCCTGACCGAGTTGTTGCTTTCCTACACTGCACAAATTTAGCTCCCTGTGTCTCTGCTCTCCTGATGGACTAATCCTTTCATCCTCTTAGCAGTTCTCTCTGTGCTCCCTTGCTGCGTCCTGTGCTCCTCCTTTCCCCTGTGCTGCTGGCAAGCTCTCTCCCTGCTGCTCTCAGAGCACGTGAGAAACAACTCTGCTCCCAATTCCTTACCCAGTTTCTTGGGATCCATGGTTAGTGGCAGGCCCATGGTGATGGAACCGACAGGGACCTTGGCGTGCTCGGGGCTGTAGGGCGTGTGGAGCTGGATGGGCATTCCCTGTGGGGCAAAAGGAGAGGTCAGGAGCAACTGCTCACCCCCACGAGGTGTCTGCACCGCTCACACCCATCAACAGCCTACCTGGGAAATGGATCCGACGGATCTCTCCAGCACGGAGGGGTGCTTGGTGGAGGAGATGAGGGGCGGAGGGTTGGAGATGCTGGCTAGTCTCTGCAGCCCCGAGCGAGAGCTCTCATGCAGGTTTAGTGGGATGGGGTGTCCTGTGAGGAAAACACAAATGTCAGTGGGACTGAGGGCAGGCAGAGCGGCTGCAGCCATCGCAGAGCAAAGGGGCACGGGAGGGAGCAGGGGCTGGACACAGTGACCTGGTGCACGAGGCTCCAAGTCACACGATCATTTTGGAAAGGACTGGAAGAGTTTAAATTACTGCCCTGTCCCCTCTGCAGCCAGAGGATGAGCTGCGCCTGACCTGTCTGCCCTCCAGCCAGAGAAGACAGCACGGTGAGGGATAAAACCTGCCTGACTTTGCACCGTGACAAACCACATCCCCAAAGCAGCCCCAGCCAGAGCTGGGAGACACACCTGACCACCCTGGGATCTTTAAATAGCCCAACGTGTGATCATGGCTGCAAGCACAGCCTCTGTGCTCAGTCCCAGCTCAGGCAGAGGAGGTACATGCCATGCAGTGGGTTCTACTTGCCTGGTGGGTTATACTGGAATAAGTGGGGCTCCGCCTGGGGAGAAGTTTTGATCACATCCCGGGGGTAGGACAGAACAGGAGGCCAGCACGAGGCGGCCATCGACTCCGCGCTCAGCTTCTGAGCCTCCGCGATGGCTGAGAAATGCACGGACTTTTCTGCAAGGGACACAGAGAGAAACCGTGTGGTCAGTGGCCAACATGGGTGAGAGGTCCCTGTGAGCATGGGCAGGGAAGCCAGAGCCAGCTCCAAGCACAGGAAATGGCTTCAATTCAGTCCGACCTGGCCACGAGGTGAGGGTTGAACTCCCCAACCAAGCTAAAAGGAAAAAGCTCACTGTCACTGCCTGGGTTTGACAGCATTTATTTCACTCAGATGTTTAAAGCGCGGTGGGATGTCTGTGTTGGTGATTCTGCTGGTGCTCACTGCCAGCAGGGAGCTCCGTGGACCTGGTGCCATCCCAGCTCACCCAGGAGAGTTGGCATCTGGCAAGCAGCCGGGTGCAGAGTCCAGCTCCCTGCCAGGGCTTGGCCATGAGTGAATTGCTCGTGGGCAGCTCCTGCCTGTGCACACAGCTCCACATCATCCCAGCATGGCACGGCTGGAGGATTAATGCTGCTGCTGCCAAATCTTCCCTAAGGTTCAAGCCAAGAAGCAGCAATTTCGGCATCCCTCTGGTGCAGGGGGGACATCCAGAGGGCAGCAGCTCGCCGGTGACTACACTGTCTGTGGTGTGCAGCTGGGCACAGGGTGCCTACAGAACCCCAGGCCACTGCCAGGGCCACTGCCACACCAGCACAGTAGGGACAGGCTCAGCCCCTCATCATACGGAGACACGAAATGCTCAGCTTAAAGGACGGCTCTCAGTTATAAACCATTTGTAGGCTGTGGGAAGGGGCCAGAAATGATGGCATTGGTTTCTTGGACAGTGAGGGAATAACAAAATGATGTTCCCTGAACACCTGGGACAAGCACTCTGCATGAGACTGTCAAAGGCAAACAAAGATGGAGACTGCAGCTCTGTGGAACAACCGAATGAGGCAAATGAGGGAAGCTCACTGGTCCTCTGTGAGGTGCAGGGGCTGGGGGCAGGGAAGCTCCCTGAAACTACCTGGTTCAGGGCATCCTGGAAACCAGGCTGGGTTCATCATGGCTATAAAAAGGCTGATGGGAGGCCAAGAAGAGCTTAATGATGGAGGAGCTGTGCTGGGGACACCTGAACTGTGCCATGTGCTGAAAGATGCTGAGGAAAAGAGAGGCTTCATCTGCACCAGCTCTATGCCAAGTGCATCCTCACACTTGGCTGAGCAGATGAATGAGACAGCCTTTTCTGGATGGATTAGAGGCAGGTTTGGTAGGATTTTCTTGTAATCAATAAACACTTCATTTTGCACTGCCCTTCTTCCCCAGATCCACCTGTGTAACGTTCTCATTGACCAGAAATTAGAAACTGGGCAGTAAACAATAGCAATCACAAATGAACCCAGCCTTTAACCATCAATTTTTGATAAAAATAGGTGCCTGAATCCTGCTAAGCCTAATAATAGGGCAAGTAGATTATCAGAGGCCCAATTTAATGAGGCTTTACTGCATTATCATTATTAATGCTCAGTGTACTCAGAAGCTGGGAGATTATTCTTGTCTGCTTCGGTGAGAGAAGAAATCCATTCTGGGCACACAGAGGTGTGCAGGCACTCACACCTCTGCAGCCTGGTGGGGCCAGACCTTGGCTGTGGCCTCTTCTCTGCCCGCGTGGGATCCCAGAGAGGATCCCTTCATCCTGCCAACAGAGGGGAATCCAGGCACATCCGCCACACTGATGGAGAGTCCCTGGCATATCCACACCCCTTGATCACCTCCCCTTCAGCTCGGCCCCGCTCAGCTCTGCTCGTGTGGGGGCAATAAGCGCTTGGATGTCCCAGCTGAAGATGCTCCCTGATGCCAAGGCACTGTCAGCCAAGGCTCCGTGCACCCTGGATGGCTCTCAGAGAGCCTCGTCCTCCTCCCCTCCCCGCGGGAGCTGTCCCCTCCCCTGCGAGCCTCTCCAGCCTGTGAAATGTGGCCAGTTCCTAATTGCCCCCGCATTAGAGGGTGGCTATAACTCAGCCAGCTTTTGATAAAATAGCACTTACACGGGGAAGAGAGAGTTCCTATTACCGTTTATCAAGTCCCTGGAATGGGAGCGAAGGAGTCAGAGTTTATATGATCCGTCATCCAAATTAATGCTCTTGGCTCCCCATCGCCTACAAAGGCCAAATGAAACACAACTAAATCAACACAAAACACAGCGCTGGCGCTCCGACCGCCAGCGATAACCAGAGATATGCCCGACGGCAACTCGGCCATGGGGAAAGGGATCCGTCTGCCTGCAGGTGAGATCCAGGCAGGGCTGCCTGCCTCTGCCCGGCCTGGGATTAGCAGCTCCTCTTGGAAGGCAGGGAAGGGAGGGCAGTGCTCAGGAAGGTATGGCTGGCTGGCCACCCTCCAAGCTGATAGAGCCCCAGCCAGCGCTGCGAGGCAGCCAATGCCTCGGCCAGGATGTGTGCAAGACTCGGCTTTGAAGCGGATCCAGAGCGGTGCGAAGGATGTTGATCTCTGGAGCGGTTGCAGGAGTTCAAGCTCTCTTATCGAGCTGGGGATGAACAGGAGTACCTGCTCTGGTGGAGTCAGCCCCTTGCTGAGAGGTGGCACAGGGCTGCTCTCCAGAGGGCTCTGCAGGCTGTGCTGGACTCTCCCTTTTAATTCCAAGCCATGTGGCAGCATGATGTCTGCAGTCTGGATGCTTGCCACTTCACTGGGATGCCTCGGAGAGCAGGGGAGGGAAGCAATGCACACAGATTTGCCAGGACTATCTGGCTATCTCCCTTCTAACCCTGACCCACAGCCAGGATGTGTTCCAAGAGGCAAAGACAGCACTGGGACGGTGCCTGAGTCCATAGCTGTACTGAAATCAGGGCTTTGGGGGAGTTGATTTCTCCCCTCGAGGTGACTCACTGCAAACCTGCTGGTTTTCAAATGGGACATGCATTCCCATCAGGAACAGAGGAGACCAGCCTAGGTCTCCCTGGGATCCACACGCATTCCAGACCCACTGTGGCACCCAGCACAGATGCACAGCCACACAGGACTTGGAGAACGCACAGCTGGAGCCCAAGACCTGCTGAGACGTTTGCAGGGATATAGGGAGGCATAATTAGTTTCATTAACATGAAAGATTCAAAGCCCTACAGAAGGGAGAATAAAGTGCTTCATATCATTAGTGCTTCACAGAGAACAAAGCAACAAAAGATCCACCTGGATAACAGACCCTTGTATCTGATAATGGTGCCAGCAGGTCGCAGAGTGGCGTGGTTGACCCCAACCCCTAAACCCTGCCTTGCACCTCACACACACTAATCTGCCTCATCTCCTCATCCTCCTGTGGCCAGGAGGAAGCTGGAGCTGCAGCACTGGGACACGGGCGATGCAGAGCTCCAGGCTGGAGCGCTGGCCATGGCACCCAGCTCACAAGGAAGCTGAGCAGTGCAGCACCAGACCTGCACAGGATTACGGCACAGGAGATCAAACCTGATTACCTGCCACGGGGGGGAAGAGCCGGAGGGGAACTGCTCCACCTGGGCAAACAGGAGCACAGCAGGATAAGATCAACTGGAAATGGGACTTCACAGGTGGCAACACCACGACACAGGGGAAACTCCCTTTCTTTCAAGGTGAGCAGTCACCTTCCTTGCTTATATGCAAAACATTCTGAAGGTGTGATGCACACATGGTGCTATTTATTGTTTGAAAAAGTTGTGGCCAAGTGCCAGCAACCAACTCTTCTTGCAAGCACATCCTTCTGTCCAGAGGGACGTGACAGCTTGAGGAGTAACTACCTGGGCCTGGACACTGCAGAGCAGGCTGCTACAGTCCTGGACGCCAGAGGGTAAACCAGTGCAGTGATTTTCCAGCAAAGATCACAGCCCAAGCCCAGTGCCTCCTCAGTGCAATCTTATCCACCCTCCTCTTCCATGCAGAAGCGAGTTTTACAGCTGCACCCATTCCTGCGCAGGATCCAGCACTGGTGGACATTGTACCCACCCAGTCCAACTTCCCTGCTCCTGACTGTGCCATTGGTGACAGCATCTCATCTTCCTTAACAACTGAGCCACAGGCCGGCTATGGGGGGCAGGGACACAGACCCTGAACTGGAACAGACTCTAACACTCAGATTAAAAACACATTTAGAGGATGGTCTCATCAGGACTTCCCGTCTCTCCTTAACCTTGATCCCCAGGTGCTCAAGCTAATAATGTTTCAGATGCTCTACGGTGGGAACCTCTGAATTGCTCATTAGGCAGCCAAACCACATCAGAGCTATTCCGGGGAGAAAGCACTGGGATTCTTTACAGGAACCTTTGGACTCCAAGTCACAGTATTAGCATTGATTTTAAATGAAATAATGGTCCCTGCTGTGCATTAAAAGCATTCTTTATAGAAAGCCAGCAAGGTAGAAAAGAGCCATTGTACCCAGAGCCTTGGCATGCCTCCAGGCCCCTCTGCTCTCTGGTGAATGGCAGGCACTAATAAAGGCAATCTTCACCTCCTTGGCGCTCCACACTGCCCGGTGTTTGCTGTGGGCTCAATGAGACATGATGTACTGTCTAATGAACATGGGAAATTAGCCATGCCTCTCTCGTCCTGCCTCAAGATGCTATTAAAGAGCTTTCAGGGGTCGAAACAAGCTTTCACCTAAGAGGGAGAAAGCTGCTGGCTGCGCACAGCTGCGCTCCCCGGGCGTTCCGCGCCGATAAATGCACACCGACACACACACAGCCCTACCTTCCTTGTCACCAACAGCGGGGCTCCGGCTCTTCCCCCTGGGACTGCTGCTGGGCTGCTGCTGCTCCTTCTCAGCCTGCTGCTGCTGGGACTGTGAGAGCTTGCTTGGGGGCATGTCCTCGCGGGCAGACTCGTGGGCTTTTGTGATCTGCTGCTGGTAGAGAGCCAAGGCGTGGGGAGGCACCTGAGGCTTCGTGCTTCCACTCTGCAATATCCCCTCTGAGAAACCTTCAGAAATCTGAAAAGCAGTAAGAATTGGTGATGCTCATCATTTGCTGTTGACATCCATAACTATCTTGAAGACATCAGAGTTTTGAGAAGCCCCTGCCCCACACTATCACAGCAGAGACCAAACAGGGCTTCAAAGCTCACTAGCCACAGGAGATTAAAAAAGTCCATGACAAAGAGTATCAGCCCTGTGCTGGTGATACTACAGAAAAGAGTCAGACTTGTTCAAAACCTCTAATCTCTAGTAATGTACTTGTAGTTTTTGCCAGAAGTTACATTACAGTAGCCACATCTTATGCGGCAATATGGGAAACAGGAAGAGCATCAGGAATGGGTCCTCCCTGAGCATGGAAATCCCAAAGCAGGGATTTCCCCCCTGCCCACCCTGCGTTGCTGCTCCTCCAGTGCTGACCCTGGAGATAACAGAACACTTCTTCTCACAGCCCAACCCACTGAACCAGTACTTTCAATACATGGCAACTGGGTAGCCAGAAAGGGGAACCAAGCAAAGCTTCTGGGTGAGGAAGGTGATATCCTTCAGCACGAGATGAAGTGCAGGGCTGGGAAGGTGCACTCTCTCTTTTTAAAGCAATGGGAGGCAGCAGTCATGTGGCAATGAGAAGCTTTTTCTGTCCAGACCTCCCACGATTTTCTGATAAAAGAGCTCAAGAGACATCCAAATGCTGCTGGCAGAGCTGCTCCAGCAGCTGGGAACACGCTCTGCACAAGGGAGCACCTTGCCTGGCTGGGGCTCACACCGCCCAGGCACAGCTCTCTGCGGACCAGAGGCCATGCCCAGGGAGGAGCACATCCTTGCAACCCTGACGCACACCACAGAGCCCAGCGGGAGAAAGTGCACGAGGCACAGGCTGTGCTCCCAGCCCCGGCCCTCCCCCGTGGGGCACTCACAATGGGAGGGATGGCAGCAGCTCTCTGCTTCAGCTGTTTCAGGTCCAGCGGCTTCTGCGGCGAGGAGTTGAGCCTGGTGTCGCTGGTGGTGTTGAGCAGGCTGGGCCGGGGGGACAGCAACCTGGAACCAAAACACGCACGTCAGACATGCCCAGGCTCTAGAGCCCACGGCTCCTCCACACCCTGCACCCATTTTGTGCTGCCAAACCTACAGGACATCCTCTGCATCAGAGAGGAGTGTGCTGGACCGCTGCTTGCTGCTGGGAATCTGGGCTCAAAGACAACCCCCATGGGACTACGTGCTCAAACAAGACCCTTATGCCTGGCTCAAGAGACTCTTGAGCCCACTCGGCCTCATCCCTGTGCTATTTCTAGCAAAACTGCTGTTGTCTGGAATAAACCTGAGGGAGAATGGACTCCAGAGCTGGGTGTTATGGAGCAAGGTGAGCAGTTCAGGTTTCATTTGGACATCATGCTGCCCCCTCCAGAGCTCACACGAGGTGCTCGCCTGGTGCTGGGGATCAGCCTCACACTCTTCTTCAAGGAGTGTCTTTTATCAAGGTGCTAAAGCTGGGGCAAGCCACCACGTGCAGGCAACTGGGGCGCTTGGGTCACTTGGAAGACGAGAGGCTGGATTTGGATGGGATTTGGTAGTCAGCAGCCCAGCAGCTGTGCAGCCCTGCACCCTCACCACTTGCTCTTCCCCTTGGCAGTTTGAGCCGCCTGGGAGACACTCAGCCAGCCACGCAGAGCTCCTGTGCATGGTGGGCATCCCACAGTGCCACCAAAATGGGGTTGGGTGGAGGTGCGCAAAGCCCACGGGTCAAACCCTCGGTGTGTCCAGCTCCTGAGCTTATGCTGAGGCCCCAGGGACAATGCCTGTCCAGACCATCTCTGCTTTCTCTCCCTCCTGACTCCAATTTGTTGAAGCTGGTTCATAGTTTTCAAGCTTTACAGCTTGATTTGTTTACTTTAGCTGTTATTTCAGTGTTCTCTTCAGCCTATAAATTTCAAGGTCATTCCATGCTCACCCTTGGATGAATAAACAAGCGTGGCGGGGCCATGTGCGGGGAATAAACTCCTCACGGTGCTGGGACTGCCCCAGCCCTAGCTCTGGCATCGGAGGGGAAGGGGACCCACCTCCACACTGGCACCAGGGTTAGGCACCCCGGGGAGACCAACCAAGGGGCAGCAAATTTGAACTGCTCCTCGAATATTCCCAGTGATGTCTGCCCGTGCAGCCACAGGGGTGTTGTGAAGCCACACTCCTGGAAGGGTGCAACGCCCCAAAGTCTGCTGACACACAGGGCTGGGGACAAGGGCACCCAGCACTTGTTCCCGAGACCTTCACGTCAGGCTGAGCTGTGGAACTGCCACCCCAGCAGCTGCTTCGTGCACTCGGTGGTGCTTGAATAGGTACATTTAAGTACTCTTAAAGTCCCTTTAAGCACCCTCAAGATCTTCAGGTTTCCTGAAGCCCTCCAGGATCCTGACGCTTCGGAAGCTAAAGTCAGTATTAAATTCATCAATATGCAAATTGCCTAATTTATTACGTCCCTCCCAGCAGATCTTGCACCAGACAATGGGATGTCTGTTGGGTGCTTTGCCCTGGAAATCACCATATGAACAACTCTTGGCATCTCTTATTCACCTGCTGCCAAGCCAGCGCCTCCCAAACCCAACCACCAGTGCCTTAAGATGGCTGATGGCATTGGGAAGGATGGGAAAACAGAGCAGGAAGGGTTGGCAGGCTCACGGCTGATCCTCGGCAGTGTGGAAATGTCCCCTCCCACGCACAAAGCTTTGGGACCAGAACACCTCATTTCTCATACTCTTTCTCCTGCCACTGAGACGGATGGGGACTAGTTTAACTTCCAGATGATCCAACACACCGACAGAGGATGCAGCCAAACATGACTCCATAGTAGCTGTACAAAGGCAATGGCTACCAGATCTCTGCAATGGGCTCCCCCAAGCCAGGGACACGGCTCCAACACGGTGCTGGCCTGGCAGAGTCCCTGCACCGACGGCTGGGCCAGCAATGGGACGTGCAGCACAGGGATGGTCTGTGCAGGTGTCTCCTCTCTGTGCTGCAGGTCTGCTGCGGTAGCTGTGCGTGGCCTCCCTCACATGTCCCCACCTGGCGTGACCTCCTGCTGAACCACGTCCCTGTGGTTGCAGCAGCCCTCCTGCAGCACTCGCTGCATGGAACCACAGACAGCCAGCTGCCTCCTTCAGCTTGGATGAGTTAAGGCTGCGCCTCCTCAATCCTGGACATGTCTTTGCTAGTGTGAACTGCAGGACGACCAAAAAAAGGCTGCCCCTACTCTGAACTCCTTCCTTTCTCACCACGGGGACACCCCAGCCACCCTCTGTCCCCTTCTGGGAGATGCCAGGGACAGCTTGATGCTTTGACAAGCGCAGGGAAGAGCACCCACGCCCCGCTGGTGCTGGGTGGGTGGGCGAGCATCGGGTGATGCGGTGACGGGGCGGCTCACGCGGCATCGCGGCAGCCTGGTCCTGCTCAGCGCGAGTCACGCTGCGGCAGCGCGGCTGCGGCACCGCCCGCGGGCCAGCAGCCCTCGGCCCACAGCGAAGGCAAGGGAGCCGAGATACAGCCGGGAAGGGCACAGAGTCCCCAACGAGAGCTGCCAAAAGCTCTGAGCCAGCTGGGGATCAACCCCGTGGGTGCTTCTGGGTTGGGAAGCGCTCGGTGCCAGCGTCAGCTGCAGCCTTCCCATGCCGGCAGGCTCTGCTATCGCCCGCGCCTCATCACCACACCGGATAAGAGGAGTGGCCCGGGAGCTGCGGGACGCCTGTTTAATGTTTAATATTCCTGGAAGCTGGTAACTGTTTGACAAGCGAGATAGGTGCTGACTCAGCGAGGAGCCGGGATGGAAAAGTCGTTCCCAAGACGACTTGCTCCTTTGCTGCTGGGAAGTCAGTACGAGCCACTGCTGCCCTGCTTTCGGTTGGGTTAATGTTAAACTGGAGGAGGACAGCCCTGCTGGCCTCATTCTCCCTTACTGGGAGGTTTTCTCCTGTCTGGGAAGGAGGGGAGGGTGGGGAGGGGTGGTGCTGGACTCTGGCCGTTGCTGGAGAGGAGCACCAGAGCCAAGAGGCCTCAGCCCTGCTACGGGGCCGGGGCCAGCAGCACCCACACCACCCCTTGGCAGGGCCAGCACTGCTTCCAGCTGCTCGGCAGCAAGAGGGGCTGCACCCAGAGGATGCTCCTGCACCAGCAGCACTCATCCACTGGCTCCTTAATCAATCACAGGGGAACACAGGGGCCATTTGGAGCGGTGGGATGCATGACAGCTCCCTCCAACTTCATCCCACCGCTTTGCTCAGTTGTTTTTTCAATAACCCCATCCACAGCGCCGCACAGAGCCTGCCCAGCCTGGCAGCACCCATCTTGCTGCCAAACTGCTCCCTGTGAGCCCGCAGGAGAGATGTGGCTTGCACGACACTTGGATGCAGGACGCTGGATGTGGGGTGCCATGGCATGGCGTACACAGGCGCTCTACCTGGCCCTGGCGCCACCAGAAAATTCAGTGCTACAAAGATGTGCGCATTCATACGTATTCTTTAAAAAACAGAAAACCCTCTCTCCATTTGTGAGGCTCTTGGGTGGGGAGGGCCCTGTGGGAAGAGCTGGGAGGGGAGCAAGATGCTTCTCCATGGAGGAGGCCAGTGTTTCTCCTCCCTGCCCCAAGCGCCATCCATGAAGGGTCTGAGGTGCGCTCGGCTGCCAGGCCTAGGGGCGGGTGGAGGGCTCAGGATCGCAGTGGCTCAGGTGAAGACGCACTGGCACGGTCCCAGAAAAGCTTGCACAGACCACAGTATTCTCCTGCCTTTATGGCCAGGATGGAAAATTTGTCCCAAGAGATCTGAGCAACATCCCTGCCAAAGGAGCAACTCGCCCCCTCTCTGCAGTGGGAACACATCCCTGACGTGACTTTTCTCCTGCCAGTGCCAACTCAGACAGAAACCATTCCCAGCCCCGGATGCTGGCAAACCAGCACAGCTCCACCGTCCCCGAGGGCACATCCCGCTCCATTGCGTCACCCAGATGGGCAGCTGCCACCAGCAGATACAGCCGCTCTGCACCCAACATCTGCCCACGGCCATGTCCCAGAAGCACCCGTACGTTGGGACATCACACTGCCTGTTGTGTCACAGCCCCTTTGGAAGCAATGGCCAAAGGGCTGGGGGCACATGGGGACACAGCTGGGAAGTCCCTTTGCCTGGGGGAGCAGTGATATTCCCAAGGAGGAGCTCACAAGGGCACCCATGACCACTGTGACACACAATGGAAAAGCTCATCCAGCCCTTGGGTCATGCCCTCGCCCCCTCTCTCCTCGCTCCTACCTGCTCTTGTCCACTGCATCCTGCTCATCCATCTCGTCCGCGCTGCAGGTCGCGCTGGAGTCGCTGTCGGGGTTCACCCCGGGGCCTTTACTGCCCTTATGGCTCTCCTTCTTCTCGGCCTTGGGCGTCCCCTCCGTTGCCGCTGTCCCCGCGCTGCTGACGCCGCTTTCCACCTTCTTGTCATTCCCCTTGTCCTTCTCCTGGCTCTCTTCGCTCTCCTCCTTCTTCACCTCGCTCTTGAAGGGCTCCTCGCTCACCTTCTCCTCCGGCTCCTCCGTTTTCACCACGTCCACCACCAGGTCCTCCGGCACCTTCTCCTCGGTGCTGGGCGGCTCGGGAGCTGTCTCCGGCGGGGGGCTGGCAGCAGGAGCGGGGTTGGCGGGGGGAGCAGAGGGAGCGTCGGGGGGTGTTGGAGCCTCTTCCCACTTGACTGCCGGTTCTGTGCCGGCGTCACCTCCCGGCCCGGGTGGTGCCTTGGCCCCGTTTTCGCCTCCTTCTTTGGCTTCGGGCCTTGGCGAGGGAATGCTCTCGGTGTCGGAGCTGTTATTTACTGCAGCTGAGAAATGGGAAGAAATAAAAATAAGGATCAGCCTGAGATTCTTGCTTCCCATATCGCTGCCTCCACCCCCTCCCTTGGGAAGAGAACGCCCTCGTTCCTCTGAGGGGGAGATGATCCCGGGGCTGGGAGAACTGTGCTGGGATCCCCGGATCCAGAGCCTACTAAGCAAAGGGCTGTTCTGGGGGCCTCTCTGTTTGCCCAGCACGGCTGTTAACCCCCACCCAAACACAAAACCACACGCCCAAATGCCTGGAGACTGAGTGACTGGGAAGCTGGATTTTAAGGGAAAACCCTGGCTGCTGGCTGGACTTGTAGGGTAAGATCTGCTCCCTTCTTGCCCTCTCACCCATGGCACATGATCAGCTCTGCTGCCCTAGACCAGGCACCTCATTGGCACCCTGCTCACTGACTTACGTCGCCTGTGTCCCTGGCTCTGCCACCCCTGGGGCAGCTGGGATCATCCCAAAACACTACACGTGTTTGTTGTTATTTAAGCCACCGGTGGCAGAAGAAAGGAGGTCAGGGTCAGCGAAAGCAAAGCGCTGGCAGTGCTGCAGGACAGGTTAATTATTACATGGGAAGGATCATTCCCAGATCTGCCACCAGCGGCTTGACGGGAGCTGGAAGCACAAGTGTCTGTGCACTGCTCAGAGTTAGGTGCTGCCAAGAGATTGTTTCTACAGCTGGGGAGAGGATCGCTCCCTCCAAGCCTCTGCCGGACAAACACGGCCAGGGCCAGGAACACCAGGAGATTTCCACAGTCCCATCCCAGCATGTCCCCACCAGGAAGGGCTCTCACGCTCATGCCCCAAAGGCTTCCTCGCACGCATTCCTTGACTTGCCTCTCTCCAGCAGCACAGCCAGTTTTCAAATGCTGGTGAGATGAGTGCCACAGAGGGGCTGTGTGCTAAGAGCTGTATTATCGGAGCATATCCATCTTTTCTCAGAGTGAAATCGTGCCACACTCATCAGGGATCTCAGCCTTCTCCAATCTCACTCACTTGCAAACAAGAAATGAGGTGTCCCATCACCCACCCAGGACAAGGTTCACAGTGTGTCTGGCAAAACTCTTTCCGACTGCCGCTTGATGCTACCCTGAATGCCGTGCTGAGCCATCCAACAAGTGGCTCATCCCAAGCTCAGCCAAGCTCTAGACTCCCTTGCATTCCCTCCAGATACTGAATCCATAATCTACACTATAACTCCCACACCAAGTCCTTCCCCTTGTCCCTGGATTGGCCACATGGCCCCTGCAACTCCAAGGTATTGTCTGAGTATCCCCAAATGTCACCCTGGAGCCAGCGGCTGTCTCCTGCATAACACCACCCTGGCACTTCCATGCCCATTACATTTCATTCCACAGCTCTGTAGGACACCCCAGCAGCAGAACAAGAGCCGATGCTTGGAGAGTAAGGCTCAGAAGTATGTCAAGAGATCCATCTCTAATCTCAAAATCATGTTGTTTCCTCTCAGGCACTCTTACGAAGAGCAATAACTACCTTTTACTTTGCTCCTGTGAGTCACGTATCACCTCACACAAAGATTTACCTGGAATCTGCCTCGTAATGAGTCACTCACAAGGACGATTTGAAAAGATTTCCCATTTCAAGTCCCATTAGCCTGGGTGCTAAGGCCAGGAACCAGTGTGGTGCCATAGTGCTGGTTAAGTTATTAAATTACTTTGACGGAAATCAAATGGGCTATTGTTGGAAAATTGTGCACATTTTCTCTAAACTCCAAACCGCCGTGCTTTTGAAGCGATAAATAGCTGAAAATTGTCACTTTCAAGTTGTTTCCTTTCTTTGGTATGGCTGGGAGGGAGGAAAACACTGCCTTAAAAGGGAAAGGAGGAGGAAAAGCCCCACCAAGATGCATCAGCCTTGCTGGTGGGAGACCACGGCTTCCCCTGCCTTTGCTGCAGTCCTGGGCTCCAGGAATTTCACTGCCCAGGAAAGCAGCAATGTCCTGATGGGATGGGTGCACACAGACCTTGGTGGGTTATCTCTCCTTGAGCCTGTGATGTGATAAGCTCCATGAGAGCCCACAGTCGTGGCTGTCTAAGAGCATGCGGGGACCCTCCTTTGGAGGAAAACACCAAGAAATGTGATTTACAAGGAGCCCTGGGAAGCCGTGCGCTCTCGGAGAGCACGCTGACGGAAATCAGAAACCAAAGGGCTCCCAAAAATAGCCATCTGTCCAGACAGACACAGGAGGAGGGCAGTGATCCGGGGCACTCCTCGCAAGTGTGAAATCCAAAGGCATCCAAAACGCCACGAGTGCTGTGAGACACCGTCACCTCGGTGTGACTTTGGGGTGACAGACCCCTTGTGAGAGCTGGCATTTGCAGGCCTGGAGACGCCGTGCACGGTGCCTCTGCTGCCACTGGGCAGCAAAGCCATTCCCCTGCCATGGCCCCACCCGCCTCACCTTCCGCCTCCTCTGCCATCTCCTCCTCGTTGCCGCTCGTCCCAGACACCTCCATCTCCTCGTCCTCAGCTGCGGGAGGGAAGGCGGCTTCTTCGTTCTGAACAGCGGCGCCTTTTTTCTTCTTCCTCTTGGCGTTCCTTTCTTTCTCCTGAGGAAAAGGAAGAGGATGGTGAGAGGCAAAGCCCACGGGGAGTTACAGGGGTGCAGAGAGCACTGGTCCTGCCTGAAGGGTCAAGAGGGATGCTCACACTGCCAGGGACGCCCGGGCCTGGGTAAACCCTCTGAGCACCAGTCTTTGGGACCAGACTCGCCTGCTGAAAGCCTGGCAGTGTGGTGTCAGCAGGCCAAAAGCTTCTGACCTCGGTGCAATGGCCAGCCTGGATCCATGTGGAGCTCCAGCCTCGGCCAGCAGAGAGGCTTCAGGGGAAGAAAGGCACAGACACATGGACAAGGGACAAGCATGCAGAGGTCACCAGTGCAGAGCTGGCAAGAGCCCGGGGGTCACATGTCTGCTCATGACACACGTGTGACGTGTCAGTCCTGCGTATTTCCAGGCTCTACCTCCAGCTACACAAACACGTGTGGCCGTGACTTGACGCTCATCTGCAGATAACGAAACTGATGTCCCAGATATGGCCCAGCCAACATTTTCATGCACCAGCTTTCCTGTCCCCTTTGGCAGGTGCTGCCAAAGAACTTTGACTCCCATGCCAGGGCAGCTGTCACCGGTGGACAGTGGGCATGCTCTGTGCAGCACAGCATCCCAAAGGTGACTGCCCGGTGTCCTGGCTTGCCCTGAGACAGCCCTGGCCTCCCTTGCTGGAGCACGTGCCACAGCCACGAGGGTGCGGACAGCTGCTCCCTCCCGCAGACCTAAAGGAAAAGTCTCGGCTTTGCTATTGTTTCCTGCTCTTGTTGCTTGAGTAAATATTACCAGTAGGAACAGGCTCATCATCTCCGGCTCTCCCTGCAAACCCCACATGAGTGACGTGTGTAGGACGTTTATTTACATGGATGAAAAGATAAAGCCATGGTGGAAACGTTAACTTTGCTGCTGGATCTCTGTGCTGGGAAGAGCTGGTCCCCCCCTTCCCCCACCCCCAACTTTTCAATCCTTTAGAAAACTTCCAGATAAAACAAACAAATACAACTGCTTTTTGCTTGGAAACGCTGCTTGCTCAAAATCTATTTTTATCAAACCGGGCAGGAGAGAGGGAAAAAAGGCACTTGAGAACGGCCCCTGTGCAGGCAGGGAGAGGCAGCGGGAAGAATGCCAGGCTCCGTGGTTCCCTTGCCCCATCCCAGCCCTGTCGGTGATGCCCTGGTGCTGCCAGCGTTCGCGCCTCTCTCACGGCAGCGATTCAGCACCGCACGTTTCTGTGTGAAGCAGCAGTTCCCCATCACACTAATGCAGTGACAAAGCGCCGACGTTACTATGGCAAAGACTTCTCTGCCTCTTACTCACGGGTCCGTGACTCAGCCGCGGGCAGGAGCAGGCTCTTCACTGGGAATTAGCTGGGAACCAGCCTCTGCCTCAGCATCCTACTTGGCCAGAGCCTGGGGCTGGCAGCTGCTGGCAGAGCAGAGCAGCGAGCGGCCCCAAGGGCACTGCATGTTCCTCTCCCGGCAGACCCCACTGCTGGCATTTAGGGAAAATTATGTGAAATACAGGCAGCAGATCCTGGCTACATCTAGAGATCTGTTCAAGGCCACCACTTTGCTTATCACACCTACAGCTGCAGATCCCTTGTGCAATCTTGCTCCCGGCACCCTGCCCAGGAAGGGCTCTCTACCTGCCGCCAGCTATTTCTTCAGGAGCATCCAGGACTTGGTGCCACTCAAGCATTCTGGCTCGCCAAGACCACCGAGGGGATGTGCTATGCACAGCAAGGACATGGAACCCTGCACGAGAGGTCACTCCATGCCTCCTCGTCCACAATGTCCTTCTGGGCCATCCTGACAAACTCGGCTTCTCCCTGCACTCACCACCTGACGTGACAGCAACAACCCAAACAGCTCCCAAACCTCGCTACCAACACGGAGCCACCTTGATGGGAACCTCCCATCAGCCTCAGCCTGTCCTAACAGCAGGACCAAGGCAAGTCAGACACATTCATTCCCCAGAAGCAGAGGCCACCAGACCGCGCTCCTGAAGCAGTTTTGCTGTGCAAGGCCAGCATCATCCAAAAAAGCAAGCAATTAAAGAAACGTTCAGAGGAGGTCCACAGGACTTGGTCTCCGAGCAGGACCAGTCCCAGCCCCGGGGATAACTGGCCCCTCTTCCCGGCAAAAGCCAATACAAGCCCCAGCAGTCAGGAGACCAAAGTGACAATCACACCACAGGCTGATCCCAGTGAAGACAGTGCCTAATCTCTAGCCACTAACAGAAGGAGCAGCTCTGAGGACGCTGTGTATCCCAATGCCCTGCTTTCCTTAAATGCCAAGATTAGCGAGTGCAGTGTGCAGAAGGTCAAGGCTAAGTGACGCTGATGCCTGGGACACATCCGAGCGGCGCAGCAGCGAAACCAAGCCAAAACACACAGCAGGGCAGATAAAGTGAAGCCTCAAGGTGGCCTGACCCTGCCCCAGCAGTAACAGGCTGCCTGTCCCAGGGTGCAGACAGCTGACCCGGGGTCTGCTTCCCACCCCACACCGGTCACTGCCACTGGCACAGCCCCACAGCTCCTCAGAGCCACCTGCACGCTGCTGAAACACCGTGTCACACCTACCTGGCACAGGAGGCTACAATATTAATGAGCCCCATTTGGGAAATGAATGAGATCTGCTAATTAAGTTTACTCTCATTTAGCATGAGGAGGAAAAGCAGAGCCACTGCATTTCCCTGCACATGATCAGCAATAGCTGGTGGTGGTGAGGTCAGGGAATAATCTGTGGATGGCACAGCGAAACTAAGCGATGCCACGCTGCTTCACCATGTGCTTCCTCCGCAGAGGTCATGGCTGATACTGGGTATAGGATGAGATTTGGAGGCTTGGTTTGCTTGGGAATATATTTAGGAGTCAGGAAGGAAGGTCTATGGCAATTTAATCTCAGTTGTTCTTTTATTTTATTCAGCTTTCTGGCATCTGCTGTTGCCACAAAACAATAGAGTACAATAAATAACAGCTGAATGTTCATTGTTCTTCTCCACGACCGAATCCCACAGCCTCCAATGCTCGAAAAATAAAATGATGATGCTGATATAAACTGCAAGTGAGAGTGAGCAATTAGACTGGAGAAGTCTAGCGGCTGCCTTGGAGGGACGGATGCAAGGAAAAATGTGGTTCTGCAGAAAAACACTTCCGTGATATAATTTCTGCAACATTAGGGAGCAGAGTAAATTAATACACACCGGCTCCACTGCCAGCAAAGCTGTATGATCTTATTTCAGATTCTCCCCAGTAATGAACAATGATATCTTTCTAATGTAACTTTTTATATTCAGAGGGCTTGATGCACATTTCACGGAATATTTCATTCCAGTCTTTATATGGGTCTGGGGGTCTTTTATATAGTTTGTTTGCTTTGTTTCTAAAAACAATTCAGTGAAACATGGGAACACAGGAGTGTCTCTGTGCATAGAGAATTAATAAAAAAGAATTGCCGATGTCTTCTCTTTCTCTCATTCCTATAGACTGACTAGGATATTAAATTCCTGGGTGAGTCATTGAATGTTTTCCTGTCTTTCTTTTTACTCTTGCTGTAATAGCTTGCTTGGAAAGATTCCTGCATTGAACATTGTCCTTTGCATTTTCAAAGCACCCCTTGGGGGTTTAGCCATGTGAATTCTATTAGCCAGAAACTGGGAACCCCAGGATACTCTACAAATGAAATAATTATAATCTTTAGTGGCTCTTAGCAGTCCAAGCTATCTCCGGAACACCAAACAAGCCCCGCTACATTCACACCCTGCACCACATGCCAGGAAAGAAGCAGCGTTAGCTCCTTCTGAAGGGGAAACTGAGGCACGGAGAGATGTGTGCATCTGCTCACGGCGCTGAAGACAACCTGTTCCAGCACCAGCCTTTCCCCATGTTGTTCTAAATCCCTGATTTTCTTTGGGGCAAACCAAAGCAGTTCACTGCAGGTAACTGCAGAACCTGCAAGGCACAGGCCCGTGTGGCCCAGCCGGGCTCTCTGCTCACCGCGGTAGAACAGCACAGTCTCACCAGAGACAAGGCATTTGCACAGCCACTTGGACTTGCATCCTGGCCAACACACCACAGCCCCACTCCTACTCCTGCTCCTTATCTCCTGGCATACCAGCCACGCTCCAGACACGCAGGCATCTCCCACGCAGCAGCTCTGCCTCATCCAGACCTCCCAGAGACAGACGGGTGGACAACCCTTTCCCGCACCACTCTGCAGTCCCCATTGCTTTAACCCAAGATGATAAAGGCCCCCCTTGGCTGTGGGACACATCCAAGCACTTGCGAGGGAATACCCACAGTGCCCAACGCGGGCTGGGACAGGGCTCTCACCATTTTCAGTTTGTGCTGCTGTAGGATCTCGTCCAGGTTCTGCCTCTTCTTGTAGTTGAAGTAGAAGTTTTTGCACTGCGACACGGTCTTGGAGCCCACCATCCTGGCAATGGCCGACCAGTTCCGCCCATGCTCAAGGAGACCTGTGGTTGGAAGAGGGAGAGAGGAGAAGGGTTTAACTCCAGATGTGCTCACACAAGGGCAGCAGGATCCACGCAGGATGGGAAACCTCCTCCCTGCAAGCCAAGCTCCACAGGAACAATATGGTCACTAGCACCTGTCTGAATGGCTTCTAGGCCACGGGATGACCTATGAAAACCTATTTTTCTTTCCCAAAGGGAAAAAATGCACTATGCTGACCGTCTCTGGAATAAAATACGTCCCACAGCCATGTCTTGGCCAGCCATAGGGCAGTCACGAGGACGAGCGGTGCTCCCTTTCCTTTGGGATGGCTGCAGCAGGTGTTGGCATGCTCAGGAGAACTTGGGACAGCTGCTCTCAGTCCCTACCATGAAGCCAAGGCTCTTCCCACCCTCCTGTGACCCAATGATGATTTCAAGAGGGGTGGCAAGGCAGTCCAGGGGACTGGAACACACAGCCCTGTTAGGGAAGGGGAGGGAAGCCCGGGCAGGTAAGTGGCAGCATCCCAGGAAGCCCAGGTGATGTTCCTGGCTGAGAAGAGACGTGCCAGGGGATTAGTGCTGATCACAGGCTCATGAGCAAAAGCAGCTTCCCAGGTCAGGCACCACGCCAAGGGCTGGCAATCCTGGCCAGATGGTGCCACCTGAGCATGGGGTGCCTGCCAGCACTGGGGCAAACCCAGCAGGGTGGAGGAGGATGAAGAGGAGGAAGGAGACAATCAGCACCCCGCGTCCCTGCTGTCTCCGCAGGGGTATCTGGGTGCCCCTGGTCCTGCAGATGGAGGTAAGAGTTACAACCACAGCCCAGGGATGGGTGCAGTGGCACCCTGGTCCCTCCACCCCAGGTTCTTGGAGGTGACCTGCGAAAGGACCATCCAGGCTTTCCGGGAAATAACACCTCGTTGCCTGCAATTATTCCTGGTGTGTAGCTGGTCTTTTGTGCGGTGTCTCATGGGGCTGGAGCTGCCACCAGCCTGTGGGACACTGCTGGCCCTGACTGCCCATGTGATGCCACCGTCAGGCCAACAATTCCTTAGCCCTTCCTGGCACTTTGCGAGGGCACAGGATGCAGAGACTGTAAGCCTGGGGCACTATACTGCCACAGAAAGGTAACTTCAAGATGAAAACCAGCAGAGAATGAACCTGAGAACATCTTTCTTATGTGCTGGGAGATTTTCTGCCCAGAAGCCACCGACCACAGAGCCCCGTGTGGTTGGGAGCAGGCACTGACCATGCTCTGCTCTGACACCATGGGGCTTGGGACCACGCTGAGTCCCAACTGGGGCTCCTGGCATGGCCCTGTTTGTGCTGGGAACATGGCAGCTGTGCCCCAGCCCTGCTGCCAGCCTCCTGCCAAGCTGCTGCCATGTGTCAGCCCAGCCCTCAAGTGCCAGCCCAACAGCAAAGCCCGGGGGACAGGCTGATCTCAGCACAGCCACACACAGCTGGGCCCAAGGGATGCACCTCCAGCAGGATCTGCTCTGTGAGTCCGTGCAAGGGGCGGGCACGGCGTGGGGGCTGAAGGCATGGCTGCACTAAATAGACGGCACCAGGCACCCCCAGAGAGATGAAATCCCCCTCCCTGCTTGCCAGGAGAAAAGCAGCAGCACCCAGCACAGCAGGAGTTAACATCCAGCTGGTGCCTGTATCCTGCCCGTCCCAGCACCAGGCTTATCAAATTGCATGTATGAGGCATCACACGCACTGAGCACCAGAAAGGCCCTGGCAAGCCAAGAAACAAGTTTCAGCTTTAACTCTGCAACTCCCAGCCTTGCTCAGCCAAACCCACGACCTCCGTCACCCTGCTGGCGGGCTGGGACTTCTTAAAAAAACGAACAGATAAAAAAATCACATCCGGCCACCAATCATGAGGCAACGAGTGGGGCAGGAGTCCTCCCCCTGCCGTTGCTGAATGCCGCAGGGGAGAACAGGACAGTCCCCAGTGTCACAACCCATCCCCTCTGACACAACCCACTGCTGCCGTCCAAAGCAAACAAACAGCTCTGTCCCTCTGCTCATCACTGCACTGGTGGCCCAGCACCAAGTGTGACAGCCGGGGCCAAGGCTGACTGTGTGCCCCAGGCAATCGAAACGAAGACACTGGCAGCAGTGAGGATGTGCCATGAGCATGGGTGCTTTGGCGGGAAAGATGCCAGGAAGCAGGACCTGGCATGGCAGAGCTCGGGGCTGGGGGGGTGATGGATGTCAGTGTGAGCGGTCCCCAGCGTGATGCGACCTTTACCAGCCACAGGCAATGCCAGCTCCTGGCTGTCCTTCCCCCTGCCCAGGCTGGCTGTGCCCCGGCTCGCCGGGACACTGCTGAAGGAGCCTGCAGCTGACCGGGCAGGTGGCTGCGTCTGTGCAGGGCTCGGGAGGGGGAGGAGGAGGAGGCTGCCTGCAGCCCCTGCCCGCGGGACCGGCAGGGAGCCCCGCCACTCTTCCCTCTGCATGAAACCAGAGCAAAACAGCAACACCTGCTTCCCACGCTGTAGTTATCTGCACGCTCGAGAGGGACCAGCCGAGACACCCCCGGACATGCCGGTAAGCTCAGCAGGCACCCCATCTCCATGAGCTCCTTCAGCGCAGCCGCCCCCAGAGCCCGTTCCCCCTGCCCTGCACTCCCCGGCACTCCAGCCCGGCACGGCAGCCCCAGCCCGCCTCGGCAGCACGCGGCCCTTGGTTCTGCATCGCAACTGAAACTATGACTAACCGAGTTATCAGATCCTCAGGAAGGCTGAGCTCCTCGGCTCGGGGCGGGGGCTCCGGACGCAGGGTCTGCCGCAGGCACGCAGCGACACACAACCTTGAGGTTAACCCCATCCTTCGGACCCCAACACCCGACTTACGTGCTCCGGCTCCGGCGGGCAGGGAGCACACCTGGAGTGTGCAGCGGGTGGGCAGGGAAGGACACGGCTGTCAGGGCACTTCTTCAAAGCCCCCCCGGGCACGGCAGCCCGCGGCAAAGCACTGCGAGTGCTCCGCTCACACCCTCCCCACGCATTTCGCTTTCGCTCCCTCGCAGCAGCCGGAGACAGAGAAGAAAGCAAAGCCGGTTCCTTAAATCCTGGGGGTGAGAGGATTTCAGAGCCATGGGCAGCCGGGAGCGGCGAGCAAACGGGCACCGAGGCTGGAAACCAGGTCACAGGCGGCAGACTCCTGACCCCGATGGCAGAAGTTGGTGGGAACACATGCTCCGGCCCCAGCGCTCTTCCCTTTGGAGCAAACCGCGTTCTCCGCTCTCCTCCTGCTCGCTCGCCGGAGCGTTCCAGCCGGCTGCAGCCGCGGTTGTTAAGGTGGATGGAAGCGCCGCCAGTATTTTCTCCCCTACCTCATCTCCTTGCTCAGCAGCTTGGGGCTATGGGGAGACTGTGCAGTTTCAGGAGATGCCCGATGTTGCCAAGAAATAATAATAATTAAAAAAAAAAAAAAAAAAAAAAAAAAAAAAAGGCAGGAGAAAAGCGAAGGGGCGGGAGCACGGCAGTTCCGCTCCTGCCAGCCCGGGGACGGGGAGCCGGTGCCGTCGGTATGTGGCGGAGCAGCGAGCAAGCTCTAATCTGTTCCTCTGGCTGACCCGGGGCTCGTTGCATCTGAATGTGACCTCTAGACAGAGCATTAATAACGAACGTGGCGCTGACCCAAGCTGACAAGGGGTGCGGCGCTTGGCACCCGCTCCCGCCCTCCCTCGCTCACTTTCTGTCTCCCTCGCTCTCGGCTGAATGTCAGCGGCAGGGGGAGGGATCCAGGAAAACAAAGCTTGGCTAATAGTTTTCTCCGCTCTCAAGTGAATCAAAGGCGCTTTTCTTTGGGGACGTGCGCGCCGGCGAGCCCAGTGCCGCACCGACAGAGTGCCGTGGCGCCCCAGGACACCTCGGCCCTGCAGCTGCTGCCCTGGCACAGGAGGGATGGGGAGAGGTTTGGCACCGGTCTCGCCATGGGCGGACCGGGGCCTCTGCTCCCGTACAGCAAGTGGAGGCTGGAAGGAAGATGAGCTCGGAGAGCGGGGTACTGTGCTCAGCATCTCGGGGAAGAGAGAAGAAACCCGGAGGGGCAGCGCGGCGGGCGAGGGCTATGGGCTCGCAGCCCCTCGGAGTTCTGCAGCTGGGGGTTTTTAGCAGAGACATTCCAAAGCTCTCTGGCACGGCCGCCCAGCTCCACCCTGGGCTTGATGAGGGTGGAGAGAGCCCGTAAAAGGGTCCCTTAATGGGAACTCGCATGGATTAACAGATCAAGGTTAAAGGGGAAGAGTTAAGTGATACCATTCCCTACGCCCGACGGTACCTGGTAGGATCCTTCAGAACCTCTTGAGCTCACACACCCTCTTGGGAGCAGGGATGGAGACAGTTCTGGCTACGGCACAGCCAAAATGTGCCGCAATCCTATTCTGGAGAAAGACCAGCCCTGTGGAGTCAGCGACACCACCCAAGGCATCCCGAAAGCGTGGTCTGCATCGCTTTCCCGCACTAACCTCGGGGTGGTTTGCAGAGGCACAGAAAAGGTGAGTAACTTCTCCAGGGCCACGGATCAGTGGGTGGCAGAGCCAGGTGCACACCAGCTCCTGGTGCCGTGCCAAGGGAAGCAGTGGGGATGGTGCGTGGGGGGCAAGCCCACATCCCCGCAGGCACTGGGGTGTCGCCAGAGGGACTGTGGCGCAGGCAGCTGGCTCGGTGTGCTCTTGCAACTGCGGTGGGCAATGCCCTTCCTTCCTCAGTGAGTGATGCCTTCCTTCCTTCAGGTGATGCTGGCACCAGCCTGCTGTGCTCCCCGGGGACCTCTCTTTGGCGACTGGACACAAGCACGTCTCTGATGTGTCCCATGGCTACAAAGGAGCTGGCAGCTGAACTCCCCAGCACCTTTCACACCCATCATGCCACTTCTCTGGATGGAGGCAGCATCACCAAACAAGGTGTGGGTGCCTGACCGGCTCTAGTGCAATGTCCCCTCTCTGCTGGCCCTGGCTGGGGACCCTCAGCTCCCAGGTCTCCCCTTTGAAATGGATGGTTCCTGGACCACTGCATCCATCTGCTGCAAAACCTTGAGCCCTGTGCCCTGATCACAGACTTGCCTGGCTGTACTACTCCGACCACAGCCTTTCTTTTTTGCTGTATCCTGTCCTTTGACAGGAAGGGACAGGAAGTTCCCCTCAGGATGCCTGCTCCAGGGGATGTGGCATCCCCTCTGGTCCAGCATGTCAGTGAGTACACATAGAGCAGCCACTGCTGGCAGGCCCAACTCTCTTCCTTCACCTCGTTCAGATACTATTCCCGCTCCCTTATTGTTGAAAAAATAATACTCAGAATTAAAATGTAGGCAGCAAATTATAGTAATTACCCAGCAGTTCCTCCTGACAGGCCTTTTGTATTCCATTCACTGACACTCACTAAGCAAATCCTCGAAGTTTGCTCCTACACACCCGAGAAACATTCAACCAACGGTGGCAGAAAGTGCAGCTCTGGGGGCACGGTGGGCACTGGCACCACGGGCATGGTCCGGGGGTAACACCTTGGCTGAAGGGCAGCCAAGCCCCACCCTGGGACAGCAGGGATGGAACTGCAGTCAACCACAGCCTCACTCAGGGCAAGTGTGGCTAATTTACGCCTTGCACACAGTTGTGCCCTCATGGCACCCAATCTGCCCCATCCCAATAATTTCCACCACGTCGCTTCGTACAGACTTCATGAAGAACACCAAGCACTCTGGCTGTGGATGCTGGGATGGCCTGGTTGGGCCCTCCTTGCTCTGAGCTCCCCTTGCATCCAGCCTGGATAGAGGATACCTGTGTGGGAGACCCCAAGGCACACCCCACCCCAAGGCCAGCCAGAAGGACAACGTGCAGCAATGGCCATGAGCTGCAAATTAGTTCCTCCAGCCCACGTTTACTGCTATCAGCAGGTTTTTACAGGTGTAAATACTTGTGATGGGAGAAGGGAAGGTTCCAACGTGAGCACAGGGGAGATGAAAGGAGGAAGGTATGGAGCTGCCAGCTCCCCAGCATCACCCAGCCAGCTCCTGCATTCCAAAGGGGATGTAAGGTGTCTGATTATATTTTAGTCTCATGAACAGAATGGCACTGGGGAAAAAATGGTTCAGGTCAGTCCAAAACTCAGATGAATTGTTGGCAGCACTGAAAATACGCGTTCGAAAGAGTGCCTTCGGTATCCAAGGGAATATTTTATATCTACCCAAAAGGAACTACACAGGAGTCTTCATGGGTTATTTAACTCTCTGTCATCAGTATTTTACATTCATGCCCAACCCTCCTCTGCCTCATCACGCTTACTCCATCCTGTGGCCTCTCCATGTCCTCAGCATGGGAAAAGGCATAAAGAGCCTCAGGCAGGCTGTGCCCTGAGGACAATGAGTGCAGAGCCTGGGCAAGCACGGGAGGACCTCAGCAAGAACCTGCCACTTCCACCTGCCTCTTTTCAAAGAACAAAACCACTTGTTAGACACCAGGGGAAAACCCCAAGCTGGGCGAGAACAGATACCAGACTTTAAAGCCTAACAAAGGTCATGTCGAAACCTCCCGGTTCATCAAGTTCAGCTCCAGTGCTATTGCGGCTGCTCTGCAGCGCTGGCACTGCTGGTGACACTTGGTGGAGGGGCTGGGGGACAACAAACCCACCCACTGTCCCAGGCGGGTGCTCGCCTGCTGCTTGCAAACTCCTTTCCAGCCTACCTCGAACTCCTGCCTGCATGGGCTCATCCAGCAGGTCCCCCAAAGGCAGGAACTGCCTAAACATTGCCTTTTAAGGAGCAGCCCCATCCCGCTGCCGAATGCCTCTGCGCCCTGCGGGCAGCAAAGCAGTGGGTGCTGCCTGGTTTCCGGCTTGGAAGGGAAGGGGGAAATCCTCGAGCAACTCCAGTCAAACCAAAACCTCCTGCTTTAAGGATCACAGCCATGGCACAAGGAGATAATATCAGAAAAACACATTCCCCCATCGTTATACCAATCTCTGCACATTTTGACAGACTACTGAATCGAAGTTTATTGCATAATGAAAGTGTCATTAAGCAAGAACTTTCCTCTTGCTGGGTTTTTGTTCCCCTATTTAAGTTTAGTAACACAGTACTCCACTGTCTCCCATGGCAGACACAATCCTGCCTTCTCCCGATTGGAAACTCCCTGAGCAGCTCTGTGACTGTGGAGAGCAGGCAACTCCGGTGCCTCCCTGTCCCAGGGCTGTTTTCTCTCAGCTCCCTGAAGAAAAATGACATGGAGTTTCATGCCACACACAAGAAACTCAAGAGTGGACAGCAAGGCCAGGTTGAGCTCCTGGCTGGCAAGTGCTAGGAGCGGAGGTCACCATCCCCATCTGCCAAAGCACCCTGGGGTGGTAGGGCTGACTTTCCCTGGGACTCACATCTTGTTTAACTCCCTAAACCAGCCAGCTACAGGCTCTGACTGGTACCACTGCAGAGCAGGGAGGCTTGGGTGGCCAAGTCCTTATGGTGAGGAGGACAGTGTCTTTGTCTCTGAGCCCAACCTGAAAAGGCCACCACCCCCTCTGCCCCTGCCCTGCCATGCTGGCAGCAGGCTCTGCCACCGCCTCCTCCAGCCTCTGAGGTTACCTCCGGAGTTTCACAGTTGCTGTGAGTCGGAAACCCCCACCACGCAGGTCCCTGGAAATGCCAGACAGAGCCAGTTCAAAGCATTAAAGCGGCTGCTTCCTGGCAGAGGGGAATTTGGCTTTTCTGTAGAAGTCTGGTGTTGCAATCTCAGTTTCCCAGGTCGTAACGAAGGGAGAAACAATCAGCCATTGGGCTTTACACCAGCAAATCTCCCTGCCTCCTCCTGGCCCCTGGGCTGGAATAGTGCTACATGCTCCCACGCTTCATCCTTCCTTCACACAGGCTTTGGCAGCTGGTGTTAAGACTCCTTAAGTGCACCTCCAGCATCCAGCACGAAACAACAAGAGGCACTTTTTATCAACCAGATGCTGATCTCCAAAATAAAGCAGTGCTCGGAAAAGATCCCTCCAACGACCCTCCCCTGCCAGCATCTGCTCGCCCCATTACCTGGCCCCAGGCCAGTTTGCTTGATTAAAGTCTATCTATTAAGTTTTGTGACTACAGAGAGCCCCGTTCAGCAACGCTCAGGATTGGCACTGCGTTGTAAAGAGGGCTGGAACAGCTTAAAGGCGAGCAAGCCAAACACTTTGGGATATTCACAGGCAAAGTAATCCAAGTCCACAGCTCCCATCGGCACCTGGGCAGCCGGCGCTCCAGAACATGTAATCACCATCCCAGCAGCAGGTGCATTTTCCAAGCTGAGCCGAACCTGCTAACACGCCTATTTGCCTTTGCCATCCCCGAACGGCACTCATTTCCATTTTAATTTCCCATTTACAATCCTCTCTGGGCCAGGAGAGTCGGCAGCAACGCAAGCGGGATGCACGGGCTGGGGATGTGAGCTCGACAGCCCATCAACAGGACGTGACTTTGGCAAAAAATTAAAGCAGTGAAAGAGCTGGCGCAGGAGCGGCACGAGGAGGGGAAGTGGCAAGAAGGGCTGTGCTACACTCAGCACTTTTTAAAAACGGTCTCAGCAAAGGCTCTGAATCAGCTCCAGGATGTAAAGTCACCCCGCGCTGCCCGCAGCCCTGGCTCTCGAGAGCTCCCCAACACGTGCCTGCGGAGTGCTGGGGTTCACCGTCCCCTCCCTAAATCCCAGAGCTGCGAACACAGGCAAACACCCTCCGTGTGCCTGGAACACATCACACCGAAGCCCTAAAGCTCCGAAGAGTGGGGTGAAACTACATCCCACACTACAGGCACCAGCAGCTCCAACACTGCAATGGACAAAGCATCTTCCCCATTTCCTACAGCCAACTCCTGCCTCATGGCACATGTGAGGCTCCAGCCACAGCCCAGACATCCCTGCTGTTGCCACAGCTCCTGGGGCCAGAGAAGCCAAGCACGCTCCCTGCACCACCACCTGCCTTCCCCACACCCTCCCTGAGGCGTGCTGGGAACAAACCAACAGCAGGACAGGCAGGATCCGACCCCGCAGCTCAGGACGCACCGCCCTGCACCAACGCCAGCAGTCAGACTCTGTCCATCCCCAGTCGCTGGGTTAGCTCGAGCACAGCCAATAAGAAAATGAGTGTCTCACCTTTTTTAGCTGTCTCCATCTCCTCCTCGGTCCAGCGAGAGCTTTCATTCATTTCCAGGGAAGCTGGGAAGGCAGAAGGAAAGAGAGCAGTCAGCTGTGAGCAGGACTCAGCAAGCCCAGTGAGCTCAGAGGAGATGTCCTAACACCCAAACCCTGTCCCATGCCCTGTTCCCTGGACACATGACAAAACCCCGTGCAGTGCAGAGGTGCCTCTGCAAGAAAGGCTGTCATGGTGCGAGTTCGTGAGGCTTTTTCACACCACAGTGCCCCATGCACAACGTCCCCTCAGGATGTACCTCACTGATTCAAAACCTCCACTTTGGGCCTGAAAGCAAAGCCAGATGGCTTGAGGGTGGCAGCAGATTTCCTGCTGATTCGGTGCCACGCACCCTGGCCCAACAACAGGTACCTAAGATGGAGCCGGCTGTCGCTGTGTGCTTTGGAGGAGGCAGACGCAGGGTGGGACCGTCAGAGACGGAGAAACAGCGTCACCTCAGGGGTGACTTTGGCCGACTGCATCTGTCAAGGGTGTTGGCCGTGTGTGACCGCGGGCTCCCTCTGTGCCATCGCTGGGCTCTGGGACAACACCTCCGAGCCGCTTCCAGCAGCAGCGGGGGCTTGTCTGGAGCACTGCCCATCGAAGGGACATGCTCCTCCAGCCAGGAGAGGCTGACAGGAGTGTCAGCATCTGATGCTGCCCCTCTCCCCCACTCCAAGCAGGTGCTGGGGACACCGAGGTCCTGCATAAAGCCTTCACTATGCACCAGTCCTGCTGGCAGCCTGGCACAGAGCAAACCCTACAATAACAAACCGGGGTGTGAGTCAGAGACAAAAAACAACTCGGTAAGGAAACAGATTTCCGGCTCAGGCTGCCAAGGGGTTATTACTCTAAACAACAGGCAAAGCATTATTTCAACAGTGATGAGAGATGTTTTGACAGTGTCCTTTCAAAATGGAAAACAGGCTGATAGGTTCAGGATAAAGAATACAGGCGAGGCGAGAAGGAAGGATCTTCCAAGAAGCTCTACAAGAAGCTGAGACCCTGTGGGAGGACAGTGTTGGCTCCGATGCCCACAGCATTGGGCAGAGGAATCTCCCTCAGAGCCGGCGGAGCACGGCTGCAGGTGTCACCTCCCGGAAGACAGCGCAGGTCACTGCCTCCCCCAGAGCCCCTGGGACACCAGCCAAGAGGGAGGGAAATCGATACCTCACCGCTTCCCCCTGGCCGCAGGCAGAGCTGGGGCCACAACGCTCATTTACGTAAAAGCGAGTGTCCCCAACGCTGTGCAGGCCCTTGGCTCAGCTGGTGATGGCTGTTATTGTATGGCAAAGAAATGTCCCAGAAACGGCCCGTTTGGTTTGATTAATGGCATCGACTGAGGTTGTGCAGTTATGAAACAGATGCCTACAGGGAGCTCCGGCACGCTGCAGTTAAACCACAATACGGTTTTGTGTTGTTTTTTAATGTTCAATTGGTATTTAAAATGCAATAACTTTCTTAGCCAACCTAAATTAAAGCGCTATTGGAGAGACATAAAGTGAAATCAATTGCTCAGATATGTCACTGGAATTGATCCATTCCTTTTTCCCAATTTAACATGGTCTAAAGGCTTTCCTCTGTGTTCGCAGTGAAGTTTATCAAGGACTCTGAGATACCAGGATAAAAAAAAAATCCCATCTGAGTTACTGGCATTATCTGCTGCTTCTCTGCAGCATTGCTGAACAAGTTGGAGGGAGAGAGCAGGGCTCCGTTGTGCTGGGGACTATTTATATCGCCTGTATGAAAACAGAGCGCTCGCAATCAAGGCTTCAGCCAGTTGTCAGCAGAGAACAGGGAGGCGAAACACCTCCGCGTGATTTATAGCACATGGAACAGCACAAGCAAGAAACTGCAGAGCAAGGAAACCGAGAGGAGTCACCCTGCTTTTATTTTTACCTGCCTTAGGTAGCACAGCAGTAATTTTGTACTTTGACAGAGTAGAAAATACAGGAAATTCAGCCAAATTCCTCGATGCATTGGCTTCTGTGAGTCAATACATGAGCCCACTGCCTGGGGTGGCACCTACTCTCTGCAGATGCCAGAGGCAGATGTGCCCAACGTGGGGCTGTGGATGCTGCCATGAATTCCCACCTAGCCCGAGGCCACCATGGCAGCATGGCACGGCTATGGCTGACTGCCACGTGTGGCCATGGGCTGGTGCGGTGCCGGGATGCCACAGTACAGGCAGCACCCTTTGCTGCATCAGGCCTGGAGGGAAATGGAGCAGCCCAATGCCCAAGGCCAAGGAGGAGCAGATCCCACAGGCTGCTACTGCTCCGGTCCCAGGCATTTTTGAAAACAGAGCAGGTGGCAGAGACCCAGAGACCCAGGCAAGCCTGGGAGGGCAGAGCAGGGTCCTGTGCAGAGGTCAAGGGGACATGGAAGCCTGAGAAGCTGCAAAGGAAACCAGCTCCAGGTAGAGGAGGGACACAAGCCTTGCAAAGCACTGCCAAAACTGACAGCGTCTCTTTTAGTCTGCTGCAACACGTTCCCTCTGAGGCCATAAACCCCACCAACACTCAGCCAGGACAGCCCAAGCTTGCAAATGCCCCCACGTATTCTGGTGAACCATGCCGGGTAATTCACCTGATAGAGAGAAACATCGCTGCTACTCCCCAGAAAGAAGGATTTCACGAAGGGAAAATCCTTCTTTCTGTGAGCAGGGAGCAGAGCAGGGTGATGTCCCACCCCAGCACAATGGATACCCCAAAAGCCCAGCCCAGGGTAGGGTCCCCCTGTCCCCTGCCACCTACCCAGCTCTGCGCTCTGCTGTGGTGTGGCTGCCTCCTCGTTGTTGGCTTCGTTGGCCATGGAGCGGGTGATGCGGCCCTTGCGCCGGCCCTGGCTGTTGGCAGTTTTGCGACCCTTGGAGGTGACAGTTTCTTTCTCATCGTTGTCTTCTCCGGATGTGTCGTCGTTCTTGTCCCTGCAAAAACAGGGAAAGAAGAAAAAACGTTTGTTTGGTCTGATTTTTAGGTCAAGCAATTATTTCTCTGCATGTGTTTGGGGATTTTTTTTAAGGTTTTTTTTTGTTGTTGTTTTTTTAGGGGGGCAGGTCTGCAGGTTTTTTGCAGACGCAGGCTCTTTTCCTGGCTGGAATTAGCGGTGGGGTGATTTGTGGTGGGGTTTTCTTTCTGCAGCTGGCTGCAGCTCCACCACCAAGTGCACGCAGAGACCTGACGGAGACAGGTTTAATACCAGACCATTCAAATTCATCCCTGCCTCCTCCTCATTTATCTTCCTGAAAGGGACCTGCTGGTAAATGTCTTTGCAGCCTAGATATAATGAAGCCAGATGTTCTTTTAAACCAAGTATTAAGCCCATTACAGATAGCGAGCGGTCTGTGTGCCAACCTTTCCCTGCCACGGCGCTGATGCTCGGCGTGAGGGAGGCAGGGCTGGCTGGAGCTCTTCATCTGGGAGCACTCACGTTGACATCAATAACACTAAAGGTGAAGTGCCGCGCTCCGCTGCGCCCGGATTGCTCCTCCAGCTCCCAGAGGCTCTCGTAACAACAAAACAAGCTGGAGGATCACAGAGGCTTTGCAGATTGATTGGGTTGATATAAAAAACTCCCATATCGAATTGCTTTCCCAGTTTGGGAGCAGCAGGGAAGAGGAATGAGGAGGAGGATCTGCCTTTCCCTCCCTGCAGAGGAGGTGAGGTGGGCACACACAGTCCTACACAGGGTCAGGCAGCCCAGGACTAAGCTGCACCCACCACTTCAGCCCCAGCCCAATGCTCTCACTGGAGCCAGGCACGGAGGGTCATCCTTACTTTGTCAGTTCTTCTTTGTCATTTTCTGTTTCTTGCTTGTCTTCCTCCTTCTCTCCTTCCTTCTCTTTTTCTTTCTCTTTTTCATCTTTCTCTTCTTGGCTGCTCCGGGGCATTTGCTGCTGCTGCAAAACAAAGGACGTAAAATGAACCAAGCGCTCAGCACTGAGACGGACACATGGCTCCACCTGGGCCAACCCAAACAACTGCTGGGAAACAATGCTGGGGGCGAGTGGCCAAGAGGAAAGAGCTGCAGGCAGAGGCTGCAGGCAGGGCACTGGTGGAGGCCACAGGGGCCAAAAGCTTTCCAAGGAGATCAGAGTTAGTTCAGGATCAGGCACGGCAGCCGCACTGTGGCTCCTGTTCCAAGCAGTGGGACAGCCCCAGCTGCTCCCCTGGGATCAGGCAACAATCTGATCTGGGGGTAAGGCAGAGAGGTAGAGCTACCCTCCTGTTCTGGCTTAGCCTCATGGGTGGTGATTTGCAGCCAGTGGATGCAATTTGCTGGAGCATGAGGGAGACAGGGCACCAGTGACACCCCGAGGCTCGGCAGTACCAACACTTCTGATCTCTTTCTCAAACACCTGACACAGCCCATGGGGAATGTCTGTGGCTCTCTATCACCAAGCAGGGAAGGTGCCCAGCTCCTTGCCCACTCTGTGCCACCTGGCAGAGGCCACGAGCCCAACCACCGCGACACTGCTGCTGCTGCTCAGACCGAAGGCACCACAGCACCCCAGAGAGGGACACAGCGATTATTATAGTTCTGGATTTTGTTTCAACAGCTGCAGGAAGGAGGTTGCTGGGAAGGCCTGGTTCCCCTGACCTCCCTTCCCTCTGGTGACCAGCAAACGAGAGGCATTGCATAGAGAAGAAGAAATTAGAGACGGAAATGATTTATTAAACCATCCTGCTCCTGGCTAATGCAAAGCTGCTTGCTTCAGGAAACCCACCCGGCCTCACCCGGCCCCTGCCCAGCCTGCAGGGCTTCCACCACCCCTTGGGAAAGGGTTTGGTGATGTAATGGAGGGGAAAATTGCCTTAAAATGGATTTATCAGCAGAAGGTGGCTGGTCTGGCTGGCATGCAGCCATACAGCAAGTACAGATGAGGTGTCCTCACATCCCTGCAGCCAGTGGAACTGGCCTGTCCCCAATCTGCAGGACTGGGAGGCTGCTGCAAACATGGGCATCCCACAGCAGCAGTGCTGGGTGCGAGTGGAGCTCTCTGCCCCCACGGACTGGTGCCGCAATCAGAAGTGCGGAGCTGTCAAATGGAGCAATTTAGTGAGAAAAGTCCTGATGCTTTCAGGCCCTGGTTCAACACAAGTCCTTGAAACCCAGGCACAGCCATCACTGAAACCCCACAGACTTTCAGTTCCTCCTTGTACAGGAGAAGGCAGCTGTGCCATCAGAATCCTGGCACGCTTGGCCAGCCCCTGGAACACCTCTGCACACATGCAGAACACAACTGTAATGCAGCAGCTCACACTCCTGTTGCTCTGGGAATTGCTCTGTGGGATGCAAGGCTGGTAAGTCCCAGGGGAGAGGGAGTCAGAGAACAGCTGGGATGAGCTCTTGGTTGCTTACGATTTTCCAAAGTCCACGGATCACTAAGGCTGGGGGAACAGGCTGTCTCATGCAGCAGGTGGCCAAGGGAAGTGCAGCCTTGGTGGCTCACACTGCAACACAGGTGCTTCCCTGCACAGGCACCTGCCAAGCTTCGGCATGATGAGGGTGGGCAAACCCCACTGGCCTGGCTTCAGTGGCCACTGCACATCCCTCTCCTCCTGAATGCTTCAAGCCCAGCCTGGTAGGACATCAAATTGAGGCTTCTCCCAGTGGAGAGGCACATCTCGATCCAAGGATGCCCTCTAGTGATTGCCCTGCTGTGGCCACGGCCAGGTGCCCGATGCCGGGAGCAGTCAGGTGGGATAAGCACCTGGCACCCAGCAGGACACACAGGACAGGTCTCACCTGACAGCCACGTGAAATACATAAAATGGGCAGCATCGTCACCACCAGGCCATGGTGGGAAAACTGACTCAGCTCCACCCAAGGCTGCGCTCATGTCTTCATCTGAGGAAAGGCTCCCAGCCAAATGCTGATCTGAACCCTGGCAATCCCACAGTGATGGCTTATCTCCTGTACTAGAGCTTGGCTGTATAGCAGGGCACTCGCCAAACACCCCAGGAAATGCCTCTGCTCATGAATTCCCCCTTACATCCCACCCAGGGGTACACGCTGGGCTGAGGCTGTGGGGCTGGCACCGAGCACCGAGCCCTGGGTGGGAAGCAGACACCACGGGGTCCTGAGTGAAGCCATTTCAGAGCTCTGCCACAAATGGCACACACAGATGGGACCATCCCCCGGTGATTGACCACGGCAGCTGCCCCAGCCCATCCACGCCATGTGCTCTACCCCAAACCTCGGACAGGCACTGGCACCAGACCACAGCATGGCACGAAGGAGGGAAGGCACCGCCGGGAGCCCGCGAGCTGGCCGGTCCCCCCTCCCGGCGAGCTGCCCCCGCAGTGTGTGGGGAGGCTATTCTTAGTGCTGGACACAGACCAGCTCTGGATGATTCAAGGGACGGGACGCCATCCCAAAGCGTGACGGGCCAGGAAATGCTTCCCCAATTACAGCCGATGTTTCCCTCTGATTCACACCGCCCCGGCTAGAGGTGGACTGGCAGGTGGGTCAGCCCTTAGCGGACACGCCAAAGGCCGGCACCAAAACTGCTCAGCTCCCGGTGAGCTTAAAACCTCTCTCCACCTACACCCCTGCCATCCCGGGGATGAGGCACTCCACCTCCCAGAGGTAAAACAGGTACGTGCTCCCCACCTTGCACAAGAGGGCCAAGGGATGTGCCCGAGGCCAGGGAAGATGCCTGTGGCAGAGGGCAGGGCTGTCCCTCCCTCCCAGGTCAGAGGCTCTAACCCCGGACCGCCCTTCCTCCTCCTCAGCATCGCTGCTGCTTGTTTTTGCTGCCGACACATCCTGTTTATTTTAAAAGGCCCCAGGACAAAATCGGACACGGGACGCGTGAGCAAGAGGCCGACCCTGCCCCGAGTCCAGGGGGACAGGCAGCCTCCTCCGCTGCCTGCGCTCCGGCCCGAGCAGCTCGGTAATTACAAACACCTGCTCACCTCTGCCCCAAAGTCCCGGCGGCCCCGGAGCAGCTGGAGCGGCGCAGAGCGCTGCCAGCTCTCCCGGGAACACGGCGTTCCCGAGGCCGGGCCCGCCACAGGCACTCATGCTCCCGCAGCGCCCGGCCCCGGCCCCGGCCCCGGCCCGGAGCGGCACGGCTCGCCCTGCCCGGCCAGCTCCGCCGGGCACGTCACGACGAGGGCAGCGACAAAAAGCTTCGTCTCCGAGCTCACTTTCGGGGGACACCGGCTGCCAGGTAGGACCCGGACACGGAAACGCTGCCCCTGTTGAAAACGGAGCAACTTGCTGCGCGCCCTGACAGCGGGACTGGATGCGAGAAAGCCCTGGCGAGGAAGAGGTGCAGCTCCTCCCACTCTGTTTACTTCCTCTGCCGAGGCACTGCCTGCTTCTGGAAGCAGGACGGGAGGGCAGGAGGAGGTGGGGGAAGCAGCTCCCCACCTTTGCCCTCCCCAGCCCCGCCGGAGACGCCTGAGCCTGTGGCAGAGAGACGCTGGAACCAGGCAGAAACCCTCGGCAGCGGCAGCGCTCCCGAGCCTCGGACGCGCCCCGCTCGCTCGCTCCCCGGGAGCTGCGGACCCCATGTCCCCAAATCACTCACCTCCCCGCTCCCCGGCTCCCGCGAGCGGCCGGTCCCCGACAGCCCCATGGCCAGCTCCCGGCCCCTGCTCACCGCCCAGCCATCCGGGCGCGCTGTGCCTTACGTTCTCCGGCTCTGAAGGCTTCCTGACGATTTGCATAGTTAAGCCGTAAACTAACCACAACATTCTTCTTATGATTTTGCAATCTGCTGGAATAACGTGGTCGCTCTAAGTCGAGCGATGAATCATCATCTATAAACCACAGCTCTCGTCACCGGGGCTCTCAGTGCTGGCTGCTGCCTGCGTGATTAATCCGCCAGGATGCCAAGCTTAACCTACGGTGCAGGGCTATTTATTTTCCAAACTTGCAAGCCTCCGGAAAACGACTGCTGCTGCCTTCCCTGTCCCCTTTGTGGCGAGATGTGCCAGGCTGTGACAGGGCACCAGGAGCAAGGGACCTCCCTTGCTGCCTATAGAACATCCCAGCGTTAAACACTGGACTGTGCACCTTGCAACTGAGGCACCCACACCCACGTCCTCCCCCAGTCCCCCCTCACTCCTTGTGCCACAGTACTCTCAGAACATGCACCAAAACACCACTTTTGCCAGCAGGGATGAGCTCATCCCTGGCAGTCCAGTTCCTGCATCAGAACTACCAGCTCCTGCCACCCCAACTACACCACTTGCTGCTGGATACGCTAGTGGGGAACCAGAGCCTGTTCCCGAGCCCAAGTGCCACCAGGGCTGGCATCTCGCCTTTCCCATGCCAGGTTTCAAGGCCAGATTGGCTGCACGGGGGATGCTATTTGGCTGCCAGCAGATGCACCACCTCCCCTGCCATCGTTTTGATGCTCTGGACTCTTACAGGACACGAACATGCCATGGAAACCACTGGCTCCTGTTTGTTCCTTAAATCAGGAGGGAGCAAGCCTGTACACCCTGGTGCAGAGGGAGCTGTGCATGCCAGGCTGAGCTGCAAGACACACGGTTCTGGTGCCACTCAAGCTCATTCCCAGCTACTGCAGGCAGCGAGCTCCGGGTTTTTGTTTGAAGGCGGCTTTGCACCCTCGCCACAGTCTCGCTGCGGCAGCGCAGGGACATGTGCCAACCCTCTCCCCAGCATGTCACACCAAAGTCTGTCTTGACAGGGACTTCGGAGGGAGCTGCATCCCACCAGTGTGAACCCCATACCCTCTGGCAGCTGGGAGCACCCACTCAGCTGTGCTGCCTCTCCCACGTGCAGGGCACCAGCTCTTCACTTCTCCAGCGTGTGACTTCAGATCAATGGCATTTATGATGTTCTCTGGGGCACTCAGCTGCGGAGCAGGCTCAGGCCGAGGTCATTGCACGCAATCAGGGAGTTGCAAATTAAAACCAGCTCGAGATAAGCTGAAGACAAAAGGCCAACGCTATGCTGGCCAGGAACGCCTGGGGTTTGCTTTGCTGCTTCTCCAGGAGCCCCAGCACAGCTGCCACGGCCATGGGCACACACGGGTGCCTGCTGGCATCACCCTGAACATCCCACAGGGTCCAGAACGGGCACCATGGGCAGGGTGCTCCGTGCTCTGCGCAGCACAGCCAGCAGGGCTTGGCACTTGGCTCTCACCCCTCTCCCCAGCCCCACAGATTCTGTGCAAGGCATCTTTGCCAGGAACAGGGCTGGCACCACACAGCTGTAGCTCAGGAGCATCCTCCCTCTACCACCTACATACATTTTCCCACCTGCTTTCGAGCTCTTTCTCTGGCAGGTCACACCAGTGAGAGCCAGGGCAAGGACTGGGCCCCAGAGCACCAGCCTCCCCTATAGATACCATGCTGCCCAGGTACCCAAAGTGCCCATGGAACTTCCTTCCTTCCTCGCCAGAGCCACAGCAGAGGCAGAAGCACCCACCTCTGAGGTTTGATACTGCACAGACTCTACGAACACTGCTCCCCACACGTCCCTACCATCCCTCGAGGCAGACTGGATACGGAGCACAGGGAAGATGGCTTAGAAATACATATGTGTGTCATGTAAGCAACTCCCAGGGCCTGGAGCCTCTGCTCCAATGGTCTGGAATGCCTCAGGCCTCGCTGCCACCCACCGCCGCTCAGCCTGGCTTCTCACGACCGCGCGCGGCACCCTCCACTCATGGGAGAAACCACAAAGCAAAACAAGCCGCTGCCAAAACAACAAGGGGAGGAAGAGGAATGTCTGCCGGCAACTCGGCTTTGATTGCTTGTGTCCCAGGGCTGGGTTTGATGCTGTTGGCTGTGGAAGCAAGTCAGAAAAATCAAAGGGCCAGGCTCAGATTTCATAAGAATGATAGAGAGCATGGGGATCACTCGGTCCAGCTCTGAGCTGAGCTGCTCCTCCACCAGCAAAGAACCAACTCTGCAACACACAGTCCCATGGTTGGGATGGAGGACACCGAGGCTGTGCCCAGTGCCCCAGGGACGTGGACAGGCCCAGTGCCCACTCACCAGCACAGCTCCCACGCACCACAGGCCACAAAACACGGCCAGTGCCAGCAGCAAAGTGCTGGCAGCTGCAGCCAGACTGCCCTGCCAGGCCACGGGAAGCCCTGTGCCATCTCCGAGGCCATGGGTCCTGGGGGCACGCAGCATGTCAGGGGTGAGGAGAGCGGCTGGCTGTGGGACTGGAGTGATGCTGGACCCTGCATCACTTGCCAGACTACAGGACAAGCATGCCTGGGTGCACCCACCCGAATGTGGGCTCATCTCGGGCAGCACGGGGAGCCTGCTGGGCACAGGAACCATTCAGGCAGGGCCCTGTGTGGCTCAGCCCAGCACAGCTGGCACCGATGCCTTCCCACCGCTCGCTCCGTGATAACAGTGAAGCACTGAAGTGATTTTTACAGGACCCTGTTCACCAGATCCTTCCTTGAACCACTGAGGGCTTTTCCATAAGAGGAAATGTTTCTTTTCTGGGTCGCTGCTGAGTTTTTTAAAAAGTGATTTGATTGCTTGCGAAGGGAAAAATGACCCGAGGGGAAGAGAGCGTAACGTTTGGAAGCAGTGGAGATGAGCCCCCGCTCCGTCCCAGGCAGGGAACACGTGTTTTCTCTTCCCTGTGGTTTGCTTTACCCTGCTCCCCCCTGCTCACAGCCCCCCGGCCACATGCTGACCCCTCTCCAAGCCCTGCCAACACAGGAAGGTGCCAGGTCAGCACTTTGTGGGATGCACAGCAGCATCCACACACGCCACGAACAACCAGGGGCAACGCAAGCCCTGTATCCTTGTGGAAGCAGATTTCTGGGACTTTCAGCTGTGCCTGCTTTAGAAAGCAACTTAGCAATGATGTGACCTATTTCCCATCCATTCCTAGTCAAACCTGGATCACAACAACAGATGAAACAACTCATCCCAAAATCCAACTGCTTCTATGCCCTGTGATGAAGATGCTGCAGGTCCCTCGCTGGGATCAGCAGTGCCCAGCCTGCATCCCAAACCCTGTCCCGAGGAGTACTCACGTGGGCAGTGGCGTGGTGGAGCTGTGAGGATACATCGACCTGCTGCTGGAGAAACACGAGTCCGAACTTGGGGGCCAGCTGGGATGGGGGGTTCACCTCCCTGAAGTGACTGTTTTGTTACTGCAGCCTGCAGATGCGATCAAGCAGCATGGCAGAGCCTGGCTGTGAGGGCCAAAGGCTCCACCAGAAAGTGCTCCATCAGCAGCCTGTGCCACCGCCACCCCAGAAGAAAGTGGCTGTGTGTCCCTGCCTGCTGGTGCCTGTCCCTGCTCTGAGCCCACAGGTCTCCCTGCTGTCCCTGCGCTGTCAGCAGCCCACAGGACCACATGGGGACCTGGGGACCAAGCAGCCATCCTCCTGTGGCAACGCATCCTCTGATTCTTTTCCCAAATATGGTCTTGTCATTCTCATTTAATCACCCCCAAAACTGCAGCTGGGATTTCAGGAATGCAAGTTTCCATTGTGTTTGCCCCATTGTGCTGCCTGGAAGGGTGGCAGGGCTGCAGGAAAGCTGCTGCACCCTTGTGAGAGGGGGAACAGGCACAAAGGACCTTACGGGGCACACCTGGGGGATCAACAGGAGTCCAGAGTGAAAGAACAGGTGCCAAGGGAGGGCTACAGAATCGATCTCAGCTCAGCATCACTGTGTCACATCTCATCCACCTCCTGCACAGACATCCCGACATAAACCTCACCGGTGACCACAGGTTTAAAGAGCGACAGTCTGCACAGAGCACCCAAGGGACAAACACTCTGGGAGATGTTTCTTCCTGTGAGGCTGCACTTGAGCAGGACCAGGACCACAGAGTCTGAACCAAGTTCAGCTTCTCATCGGTCCTGCAGCCTCAGCCTGATTTCCCGGGCCATCAACAGCCCTGTTACACTGCAGATTTGTCCAGAAAATGAGCCAAATTCAAGCCCTTTTACATCCCAGCAGTGACATCCCACTGGCAAAAGATGAACCCATGCCCCAATACTGACATCCCTGGCATCATTCCTAACCAGGCAAACTCCATCACAGCCCCTGCTCATCTGCAGATAATTTCAGTGCTGTTTTAGATACAACACTCCAGTCAGCACAGCTTTAAATGCCTGCAGAAGAACTTCTTGGTATTTGTGGCACAAAGTTTACTGACCACATCCAGGGCTGTGTCTGTATGAAGCGCTGCACGATTAAACAAGGACTTTGTGACAAGTATTTCCCTGCGTCTGCAAGAGAATTGTCAAACCCTTTGTCACTAACGAGGAGCTGCTCCCCGGACTGATGAAGATCAAATGCTTCCCAGAAACAAGTATCATTGCTCTCATTAGCTGCTGTGGTTACTGGAGTGGGGGCACTTGCACAATTTGCAGTTAGAGCAGTCTGCTGAGCTCTGGACCTGATCCTTGGGGAGGGAGGAGAGGCACTGGCACGGCAAGGCTGGAGTGTGGCTGGAGATCTGCTCCTGCACTAGGGACAGGGTGCAGGGAGCCCTGGAGTCGTGGGGAGGCATATCTGGAATCCCAAACCCTGCCGGGCCCTGCCAGTGTGACAGGACTGCTGGTGGCCAGGGAAACCTGTCTGGCCAGGGTTTTCTTGATGCTCCAGGACTCATGAGATACCAAGCCTGGCCAGATCCTGCTGGGACGGTGCTTCCGCCAAAAAAGTAAGCGGGCTGTTTATAAAAGTCTGGGTTGGGGCTGTTTATCCACGTTGGTGAGGGGAATGGTTTGTGTTTGGGGAGGGCGGGACAGCCGGCGGGACGGATAATTCGATTTGGGTTTTGGCAGGGGACAGGGAAGAGGGTGGGCCTGGGAAAGGCTGTGGGGCCTGGCAGGGGACCGCGCTGGCTGCCCGGCCAGGTCACACCGTGGGTCCCCGCCCTGCCGGCACGGCTCTGGCACCGCTCTCGCGGAGGAAGGGGGGTCCGGGCGGCTCCAGTCCCCCGGGGGCCACGGAGTCCTCGAAAGTGTCGGCGTTAACACACGGCCCTTGGGCCAGGGAATATGTGAGCACTGTCTGACAGCAGTCCGAGGGGGCCGGCATGACGCTGTGGCCAGCGGCTGCGTCCCTCCACCATGACTTCATCCCCTCTGAGTCATGTCCAGGGCGGGCAGGCAGCTCCTCCAGCCGCCCATCTCCTGCTGCTGATGGACTGAGTCCTGTCCTGCTGCCGACAGACTGACCCATCCATGGGGACGGCCCCCCACCTGCCCATCCCAGCAGTTCGTGGGAGAAAATGGCTTTTTTCCCCAAGGAATTCACTGGCAGAATGTGTATCTGGCATGCTGCGGCTGCTCCACTACCACAAGGGCAATGTTACTCCAAAATCAATGCAAATTATTTACTCTGGAATAAAAACCTCACACTCCAAATGGAATAATTATGTCGAAGCACAGTCACTTTCCTTCCAGCCCAGTTTCAGCCCAACAGTTGTGCTCCCACAGCCCAGCAAAACACCTTCCCAAAGAATGAAGCACACGGTGCCCCTGCTGTAGAATTCAGGGGGTTCACAGAGAGACACTGAAATATCCTGAAGAATGACTGCCACAGACCTCGAGTTGTATGGACACATCCACACAAGGGTCTGTCATTACCAACTCATGCAAATTTATGCTTATTACTGTACACTGACTATTGGATCAGACTGTTTTACCCTGGCACAAATTCTTTTTTTTTTTCCCAATGAGAAAAGACAACAAGGAAGCTATTTCTCTTCCCACCACTTCCCTCCTTGCAGGGTTACATTTACATGCTTTTTCATACACAAACACAGAGGATTATTTTAGAAAGATCTTAATCTCAGGAGCCCCAATATTATGCATCGTGGCCCATCAGATGCAGATACCTTCCACTGAGCAGTGCCATGGAAGGCGGTGTGCCGGGAGCATCCTGCCTCAGAGTGGGTGGCTGCTCCATTTTCTGACAAACTGGAAGTGGAATCATGTGAAGCCCCTGCTCTTGGCAGGAGATTTTTAGCAGTAAGTAGCAGCTTTATGAGGAATATCCTTTGCCAGGGGACCATGAGCCAGGCAGCAGTGGGATTCTTATTTTTTAATGGACTTTTAATAAGTAGGCCACAAAGATAGTCTTGACACAGAGTAGCTTTTTTCTACGTGTAATTATCTCCCCTTCACTCTCAAGCTCCCTGCAGCCTCCAAGAGCAAATAAGACCACCAACCTCTCCGTGAGAAAAGGAGCAAGAAACCAGCATAGGGCCACTTGAAATGCTCTTTTTATCAGATCTCATCTGATCCTCTCATCTGATACAAAAGCCAACCTCTCCTCCCCTGCTCTAAATTAATTCAATCTCAGCTTTTGGTGTTTCACTGCTTGAACCCTTGGAAAATATGTGCTCAGAGCATGGGCAGTGCTGAGAACAGCATGCCATGCCTCCCAATGCTGCAGGAAGGCTGTCTACGATTCTGCCTCCTCCCTGCACATTGCCCATCCCTGTGCTGTCCCACCGTGTCCCCTGTCCTTCATCCTGTCACCGTCTCTGGTTGCTGACACTGGGCAGGTGATGGCAGTGCTGGCAGTGCCAGGTCAGCCCAGTGCTGCTGCTCCACAGTCACAGTCCCCACTCCTCACCAGGCCACGTGGAAAACAGGACAAGGGACATGTACAGGGCTCCAAATAATCCAGGACCCCTTGGGAACAAGCCTGGAACAAGCAAGGTGCTGGCTGAGCCTTTGGGACATGTTACTCCCAAATGAGCACACCTGCAGCGCAGGCAGAATGTGAGCCACTCCTGAGAAGACTCAGCAAGCAAAATGCCATCCCTCCATCCCAGCCCTCCAGGTTTGCCATATCTGACCTCTCCCATGATGGTTTGTGCAGTCACACACTGACCCAGTCTGGTCTGTGGAAGCAGATCCCATCAGCGCCACGCCCAGGGGAGACCCTGGCTCCATGGAGAGGTGCAAGGGAGATGCTTCGCTGCTCCCACCAGCTTCTGGCAGGAGTTTTAAAAACATATCCATCCCTTTATTACCTTCAAATGCCACCCTAAAACGAGTCTCTCCCCAGCAGAGCCTTCCTCTGCAGCACAGACACAGCCCCCCAGCCTCTGCCGTGTCCCCCCAGCAGCAGTGTGCCCTTCCCCAGCCTGCAGGCAGGCTCTGCCAGCACTCCCCTCCTGCAGTCTCGTGGGAAATGGATGCAAATACTAGAGGTATCACAGTACAAAGTGTGAGTTTCAAAAGCCCCCAAGATCTCTGTGGGAGAGCTGCTCCAGGCTGAATGCAGCAGCTGCTGTTCTGCACCTCTCTCCTACTGTGAATCATGCAGCCAGCCCTTGGCTCTTAAAGCTTGTCTGAACATCCCACCTTCCACCTGAGCATCCAACAGTAACGGAAAATATTCACTGTGTCGCTTCCTCCCAGACCCAGGGGGACTCCTCTTTCAAAATCAATGATGTTCTGGCTGAGATCTGCTCCAAAGGGGGTGCAAATTGTTCCCTTTGGTGCGATTCCTACTTGCAAAAACACTCCAGCTTTTTCGTACATTTGATGAAGCAAGTCCCTGCTTCTAAAGGCTGGCACTGAACAAGGCTCCAAAGGGCAGCACACGTCTCCACTGCTCAGGCTGGTTCATGTGGAAAGCATCGTGGGAAATTCTGCAACTAGCGATGCTTTGGCTAATTTTAAAACCCAAAACACAAACAGTCCCTGCTGGGTGCAGGATGGGCAGGTCTGCGGCTGCTGGGGTAGGTAGGCAGATGCAGAGCAAAGCCTCTCACTCTCCACACTTGCTCAATTTAACATTGAAACCAGAATGAGCTGTGCTAAATGTCTCCACTGCTAACAAGAAACAAATGTGGCCTCATGTTCTAGTTGCTGTGATCTAACAAAACAGACCATGGTAAACACTATAAAAATGTACTGGAGGGAACCACCCTGTATTTGCTGGGAGAGGGACTGGATAATCTAATAGGGCTTTATCCATCTCTAATGTCTCTGAAAAAAAGAAGGGAAAATTGGGCCCCGTCCATGACATTCGTCATGTGCTAGCTATTCTGATGTCTTAATGCTGCAGAAATCAAATTGGAGTGAGGCTACCTATCTGCTTCCCAATCAGGATCTAGGCCCAAGTGCTGCTTTTTATGGCCATGCAGCATGAAGATCTGCTGATGTCAGTGGTGTCATGGGCCAGGCCAGTTTTTCCATCCTTATCCCCACATTATCTGGGGAGAGAGTCCCTTTGTGGCTACCTCACTCTCCTCAAGACATGAACAATTACTCACTTCATGGACCTGGGGATCCACCAGCAGCACTTGCCTCTGGCTGAAAGCATTTGTGGGGATAAGGCACCTGCCCAAAAGGTTAGCACTTACTGAGTTCCTGGGTATCATGGTATCAGCAGCAACACTGCCAAGGTCATGTCTAGATTTCCATCTTGGCTACGGTAATGCTTGACTCAGTCACATACCCCCAGGCACCTCGTGGTGCCCTGGTATCTGCTCTGCCCTTAAACAAAGGGTTAAGGGTCTCCGCTAGCTTCAGTGCCAAATCTGCCAGCCCCACAGGAGACCCCCACGGGGATCTCGGACACCCTTTGGCACTTGAGATGGATTTATACGCGTCTGCTCAGGTGTCACCAGAAGTCACTCCCACCCACGTCATTTTCCTCCCACACCTTTGCTATAGGAAGAGCCTTGGGCAGGCTCTGCAAAGCAGGAGCCCCACCCATCTCCCGGGAGCCCTGTCACCATTGGCACCTCAGCTGCCATCTCCAGAGGGAAGAGACACAGAGCCCGGGCTGCATGGGCAGCCCCATGCTACTGACACACAGCCAGCTTTCCCACAGTCACCCTTTTTAAAGCATCTTGGATTTGTTTGCGTTTTTAAAAGACACTGTGACCTTGGCATGGGGATGGACAAACACCAACTTCCATTAAACAGCACGTCCTGAAAAGCCACACAGAGCACAACCACAGCCCCATCACAGCCTGCAAGCAAGATCTCCATGTGGGGAGGGGGGAAAAGCAGCATTTGGGGGACACAGAGAAAGCGCTGCAGCTCCTTGCTCAGCCTGAGGGGTGACGCTTCCACGCGCTCCTCCAGCTCTTACCTGGCTCTTCCCGCGCCGCCGGTAATTCCTTCTTACGAGGTTCTTGTAATTCTCATTCTTCTTGGTCAGGTAGTAATAGAGGACGCAGTCAGCCACCGTCTGCAATGACACAGGCAAGTCAGGGAACGGAAGGTCCTGCCCTGGTGTGCTGCTGGGGCACAGACTTCCAGGAGCAGCGTTCAGAACTGGTCATCACCAGGTCTCCCGCAGCTCCTGAAGACCTGCAGCCCAACAGCTTCCCCACACCTCCCTCCCTAAGGCTTCCAGAGGAGCCGGAAGAGGGGGGACAATGCACGGTGTCCTAGCAAAAAGGCTCAGCTACTCCAAAGGACAGCCCAGGCGGTCCCGCAGGCGTGCGGAGACAGTAATGGGGTGCTGAGCAGAGATCACCCCGTGTTGGAAGCAAAGCAGGGGGAAGGGCTGACCCCAGATGACCGTGGCAACCAGAGGCAGAAGAGGGAGCTGCCTGTCACCCTCTGTTGCAGTTACAGGAGGCACAACCTGCCACGCGACTGTCAGCTGGTGTTACTTCCAGCTGCTAAGCTCGCTGGCTCGAGCGCGTGCGACTTTGTTGTGGACAAATTGAGATCCCAGCGCTCAGAACCTGCCACCCCAACTCCGGTGGTTGGCTCCACAAGCACCATCACACAATGGACACGTTAGGAAAACAACAAGGAGCCATGGCCAGGACCTCTCCTGCTCCGGAACAGCACAAAGTGTGCCATGCTGGGAGAAGTCCTTCGGTGAGCAGGATGGGCATCTGAACACTGGCCTTGGGCTACACCTTCACGTGCAGGATCAGTGGCTTCATGAAGAGAAATTATCCCACAGAGCCATCATGCTGCAAGTCCTCAGCAGCTTGGGGCAGCTGTGTGTGCCCGAGGGTGCCCGGGGGCTGTGCTCACCCCATCCCTCTGCAAGGAGTGGAACCATTTGCAAAAACAGATTGCAACTTTTAAAGTGTTAATTGGATCTCTTTCTAATCTAGCCCTGATTATACACACACACGCGAACACAAAAACTTACAGTCATCTGTTCCAAGGGCTAAGATCACTATTTTTTTATAATGCAATTTAAAAATCTATTAATTCATTACATTGAGCCATACTTTGCATCTCTCTCCAACAGGATAATGGATGTGTTCTGTATCATAATTACAGCCTGATTTACAAACGAGTACAAATAAAATTAGAAGACATTTTACAGCTTGGAACACAGACTGGATTGTGAGCATCATCCAAGTCCCACCACTTTCGGCTTTATTGAGCGCGAAAGGCTGAGGAGCCTGAGATCTTACAGCAGCAGCAGCACGAGGTGGCTGCTGGCCTTCCTTGCTGCTTTGGACAGAAAGGTCAAGGTCTTATAAATTATTTCCCCAGCCTTACTTACGAGGAATCACAGAATAATTTAGGCTGGAAGTGACCTCTGCAGGCCACCCCCTGAGAGCAGAGTGGTTTCCCCAGAGGGAGTGGACACTGTGTGGATGAAACTCTGCATGAGGTGGGCAGAGGATGCGAATAACTAAAAGGACCAGAGAAGCAGCAGCTTTCAAATGTTTCTTGCTCAGGAGAGCATCTGAGTGATGGACACAGCTGTCTTTGCAGGCTGGATCTGTCCAGGATCTGCCCCCATGGCCTGTCCCATGGAAGGTACCTGGCCTTGCTCAGAACGGGACCAGAGACTCCCTCCTCCTTCAGGTCTTTTCCTCAAACCTTTCCTCCATCAGTCCACTTAACAGCAAAAACAAAAAGTCCAAGCAGCACAACACAGAGGTCTGGGAAAGGTCAGGCAGTTCCTGTGAGCAATTATTCCTAAACACCAAGGGGAGATATGTGTGCTGGATGAAATGGGACTCAGTCCACCGTCAAGAACCTCTCTCTCCCTGAGCAGAGACCCCTCTGCTTTGTGCTGGGCAGCTAGGTGCCCACCCTCTGTGTGACAGCCTGGCTGGTGCAAAATGCCTCCGGGAGACGCTGGGAAGCAGCTCCCAGGCAGATCACGGGGTGGGCTGCGCCGCCCCCGCGCCAGCCTGGCTGCATTCACACCTCTCGCGGCTCCGAGCTCCCTGTCTCTCCGCAGCTGACTCAGTCCCTCATCTCTGCAGGGAGTCAGGAGGCGTCTGGACCATGCCTGGGGCTTGGAGCCACCACCACCCACAGGTGCCCAGCATCTGCTGGCAGCTCCAGCACCGTGAGCCAAGCGATGGAGGAGAGGCAGCACGATTCAGGGTACAGCCAGGCAGGAAGGCTTACCTTCCTGTCCAGAAAGGATGCGATCAGGCCGAAGTTCTTCGGATGCTGCATGAACCTGCAGAGAGAGAGAGACAGAGAGGGTTACTGTGGGTGCTGGCTCTGACCCTCTCACAGCTGGGCTGCCAAGCCCTGTGTGCCCAGAGCAGCAAGGCCAGCTCCCTGAGGGCCTTTGGACTTTGAGAAAATATTGTCTGCTGCTCAGCTTCCCAGAAAGACAGGAACTTAAAATTTAGCCCAGTGGAGCTGGGCTGGTTGCGAGCTTCAATGTGCAAATGTCCATCACAGGGTGGGAGAGGGAAGGGGAGCTGGCAGTGCCCGACACCTGCTCATCACCCTGCTCAATCCCACGGCCACCCAAGCCCATACCAACAGCACGACAGGACAGGCACAGAGAGCAGCTGCACACCTGGCCAAGGTCTCAGGACGTGGCCAGGAAAGGACAAGGAATTGCCATCACACCCCACACCACGGCTGTGGGTGGCCCTGGCACTCAGCAGGACCCCAAGCTCTGCTGGGCTGTTGGGAGCAGCTGCAAAGGACAGGAAGGGAAACCCAAAGCCCGGGAGGAAGCACAGAGCTGCCACATTGCTGAGTTGCTCAACAGATCCCCAGTGGCACAGCAGCTCCAAGGAACGCCGCCTCATGCCCAGCAAGCGGAGGAGCTGTCAGCAGGCTCATCCCTGGCTCCTCCAGCCCGGGAGGGGACACTGCCCGCTCAGGGGAAGCTGTCCCCAGCAGCAGAGATGCCTCCTCCAACAAATCCCTGTGCCTAGCTGGTGTGGAAGCAGCGAGGGCCAGCAAGCCCTTGGCAGGAGGTGCTGCTGCTGGCACAGTTAACCAGCGCATTGCCAAAGCACGGGGAGCCCACTGGGCAGAGACTCTGTGCCAGGAGAGGTGGCCACCAGCACAGGCTCTGCCCCGGGGAGCTGAGCAGCCAGGGCGAGCCACGTTCAGCACGTGCACCTGTGCCAGCTGCCAGGAGCTGCCAGCTCTGCGCCCTGGGGAAATGGATCGGAGGCAAAAGGTGGGAGAGCTGTGGTGTGGGTGTAACATGGGCAGGATATGGTGAGGAGCTCTGAGTCTCCAGCCCTGCCAGGGATTCCCTGGGGCAACTGGCTGAGCTCTCCTGCTTTTGCTGCTCTCTCCCAGTGCCAAACTCAGAGTCACAGCACTGAGCTGAACTCAGCGAGGGCCTGACCAACTCCAGCCATGGCAGAAGGACGTGGGTGCTGTCACCCATGTGTTGATGCCGTTCTTGATGCAGGACCCTCATACGGTTTGGGTGGCACTGCAAGATCCCTGTCACCATAACTGGTCACCAGAACAAAAAAAGAAACCAGAAATGCTAGTGGGGGGAAAAGGAAAAAAAGCAAACCAGACAGGCTGCTCAGACAAGCCAGGATGAGGGCACGGAGCCAGAAGCAGCTCCTCACTCTGCACGCAGCACAAACCAAGGGCTGACCACAGCACAGGGTTTTCAAGGCCATGTTATATCAAGGATGCTAACACACTGTCAGGGCAATACAGATAACACTCCATGCTTTTTCATGGGCCAGACCATCTCCCCATAGCAAGAGATGGACACTGCACTCTCACACTGCCCAGCACGACACAGCCCCAATGCCTGAGCAGCACCCTGCTCCTTCACCAGCAAACCACAGCTTCCCTGGGAGTAGGCCAGCGATGGGGTCTCAACAGAGACCTGAAATCCTGCCCAGAAGCAAATCAAATCAGGTTCTTCCTCGTGGTTATGTTCTGACAGCTAAAATAGTTCAGACCTGGAGCTTGTCAGCCTTGCAGTGCCTGCCTGTTTACTCCAAGAGCCCCTGCCAACAGGGCTGAACAAAAGGTTGAACCAGGTTTTCCTGGTCTCAGGAGGAGGCCAGCTCTAGGTCATGATCACAGATGACACAACTCTGGTTCACCTAAAAATCCCAGGCCAGAAGCTGCGGCACAGCAGGCAGCTCGGCTACCAGCACGCCAGGATGGGAGAGAGCCAGGGCAGGACTCCCTACAGCCTCCTTACAGCTCCTGAGTACCAATCCCTCAGAATGAGCTTTGTGGGAGCCCTGAAACCCTGCTGTATTTATGCCTTGAGCTCCGCATCACCCACAGTGATGACACAGAATCCACCGAGCACTGCAGGATGCACGCACTGGGTGTGGATTCTTCCAGCCCCATTAGCCAGGCACAGCCCTGCCATTAAAGACCAAGTAATTAGCCTTTGCGTCATTTGTGGCAAGCCTCGCTGTTTGGAGTGGCACATTTTAAGGCTAATTAGCAATGAGGATTCTCCTCTATCAAAGGCTTGGAGCCGGTTTGCTTGTTTTGTTCTTTTTCGGTCCATCTCGGCAATTAATTATTTCAGCTGCAAACAGGAATCGTCACGAGCAGGGGGAGGAGGAAGGATCCTGGACACAGAGAGGCTTCCAGCACAGCTCGCCATAGGCATGCTGGTAAACCATGGAGCCATCCCCTGATTGTCCAGAGGCCAAACTAAGTGGTGCTGCTGCTGCTCAGGACAAGGTGGCCCTGGTGCACCCATGTACCTCAGGTCCACAGCAGGGACCACAGCAGAGCTCATCCTGCTGGAAGCTGAACTCTGTGTTTTTACAGACACTCACAGCACACTGGGGGCACCAAGGATACTCCATCCCTCCAGGCAAACACACCTTGGTCCCCGCTGGGCTGTGGGATACAGGGGGGTCCGGATGATACCAAGGTGAGCACCCACATCTTGGCTGACAGCACAGTGGAACCTGGGGAAGTGATCAGCAACTCCCCAAGTATCTCACTTGATAGAGCAAAGCTGTTCTCAAGCACTGCTTGCAAACAGGAGAAAGCACCACAGCCAGAGTCTGCACGTGTCTGATGTGGGAACGCATCCATGGAAACAGCAGCCGGTGGCAAATCCTGCAGACAGCAGGACGCAGCACTGAGGGACAGGCACCAGCTGGAAGCTGCAGCCTGAGGGGGGCTACATAAGGGGCTTGATGTTGACAGCCCCGAAAATCCCCCTGGACACACAGTGCCCAAAGGACAGCGTGTAAATCCAGAAAGGCGATGTGTATGCAGTGCTGGGTTTCACTGGTGTTATCTCTAAACTGGCTGATACCACAGGGAAAGCAAAAGCAGAAAAACTCCCATTCTCACCCTGCCCTGAGCAGCAGCTTTCCACACCCCAACCCTACAGCAAGGCCTGAAGTTTCTGTGCAGGAGCATCACCCTGTGCCCAGGCTCAAGGTAACACAGCGACTGGGGATGTGTCCGTGGGGGACAAGACAAGCCCTTGGGAAATCCACGCCTTAGCGTGCTGGGGCTCCAGCTGAAGCCCTGCACGGATCCTGCCCACGCTCCCCAAGGGCTGCACACAGAGAGGTGTGTGGGCTGCACTCACTTTTCCCGGAAGGTTTCCTTCTCCTGCTCGCTCCACATGTTCATCACCTGCCGGTCCTTGTAGACCTTCATGGGGTCATCCATGAGGCCGTTCATGTTGATGAATTTGATGCGCTGCTGGTCAGCATCGTAGAGCATGGGCGGGATGACGGCGAGCTGGCGCATCTGCTTCTCCAGGTTCTTTGGGGAAAGCAGAGAGAACAGTTGGTCAGCACCACAGGCCTGCAGGGATCGCAGGGGACAGATGTTCGAGAGGAAAAGGACAGGCGGAGGAACAGGAGAATTCAAAAGCAAGCACTAGACAGCTTTATTGCCAGAGTAATTGTAAATTAAACGCTGAAAGAGGCTATCGCTGTCAGCCAGGAAACAATTAATCTTTCATTTTGGAATAAAAGGCTTCAGGATCCTGTGTGGAAACGTCCGACTTAAGCAAAACAGCTCCTGAGCGTGATGAGAAACAAGTCAAAGCAGCAATGACACAGGGAATGTCGACCCCTTCCCTGCCATCAAACCCACAAGCCACATGGAGGTTCAGCCCCCACCCAAATTGTGAGGGAATTGGGCCAGCTTTGCAAAACTTCCTGAAAGGGTGGGCAGAGGGAGACATGGTGTTTCCTTTTCCCAGGAAACCTAAATTGTTCCAGGAGGTTTGAAATGTCACTGTAACGGGGCTGTCTTTCCTTACTGCAACACCCTGGGACATAATCTGATGCCTTTAGTCCATCCTATGGAGCACAAAGTTCACCCAAAGCCCCAGGTGCACACCAGGACAGGACAGACTGGGCACACTGGTTTCCTTAGGTATTTGCAAGAGAGAGGCCAATGTGGTGTCTCATTTGTGCTGTCCTCTGCTCAAATGCTGGGACTGTCCCTTTGGCTGAGCTGCTGGCGATCCCCTGGCACAGGTCCACCCTGTGGGGATGAAGGGATGCTCTGGCCACCCCTTTCAATTGCACCATCACTCTGAGTCCTCCCTGTCACCCAGATGTCACTGCTCAGACAAACTCCAGCCCTTGACCCAGGAGGGTCAGGTCTCAAGTGCTGCTGCTTTAATTTACAGGCAGATGCAGGCTCCTGGGAGAGCAGAAATGGCCAACCCTTCCAAGAAGCTGTTGACCGTGGCCTGCCCAGCGCTGCTCTGCTTCCCTGCTGCACCTGACCAGACCCAACCTCCTCCTCCTAAAAAACAGCTCTGCACAGATATGGACATTTCAACATATGTGATGACCTTCCTCATCCTCACTGGGACACCTCCCACGTAGAAACCGGCTGCTCCAGATGCCTCCTCGTGGCGCGAGGTCAGGGACAGCTCACAGCTGGGTACCTGCAGACTGCCCCTGGTGACAGGAGAAGTCCTTGGGCAGAACAGACCTGCTGTTGGTGGGAGCACTGCCCACAGCTGAGGGCACAAAGCCTCTCGGGGTGCCCAGTGCTGCCACTGCACCCCACCAGCCACAGTCCCTCCTCTCCAGCAATGTGCTGGGGCGGAGAGATGGCCCTGCTGCCAAAGATGCTCCCCAGCTCACACCTCCCTGCTCCTTCCAACCCTGTGGAAAAGCTGGAAGCTCTTAAGGTCTCCTCTGAGACAAGCAAAGCAGGAATTTGGGGCTCAGCAGGCGGCTGTTGGGGTGGAGTTTAGCAGAACACTGGGTAGGAGGATGGAGGCGATCAGCTAACGCTCCACTTGGCCAGGACCTCTGCAGAGCTGTGAAATTTCCCTTTGCTTCCAAGATCCGTGTCCTCCACGTTGTCACCTTAACTGGCTAAGAGCACAGTGCCTGGGATCCCGGGGAGGGATCAGCTGTGGCGCACAGGCAGCAAACATCTCAGCTATTGCTGGGCAATGGCCGCTCTCCCCTCCCAAACATGATCCATTCACTGCAGCTCGTCTCCGTGCCAAGAGAGTGGAACCCTTGTGAAACCAGATCCAAACGAAGCCGAGGTCACGGGGATGTTTCAAGATGAATGGAGCACTCCCAGAAGATGTGGGCCAACTGGCTCACGTACAAACCATTCATTCCATAGGATTCCCCTGTGTCAAGCCACACAGCCCATTCAAAACAAAACGAAACAGAAAAACCCCTCCACCCAGCAGTCTGGGTGCTGGCTCCCTTCCCTTCCCATCTTCACTTCCAGTGTAAACCACAGCCAGGAGGTGTTTGTGGGGTGCTACGCAGGATGAGCAGCATGCTGGGGTTTCAGGTCCCTAAGAGCCAGCCAAATGCTGATAAACCCAACCTACTGGCCACCAGCTCCATGCTTTGCTCTGGCAGAACCATTACACAGCTCCATTACATTTCTCACATGGCTGGGAAGATGCTGATGCATGTTAAATAAACCTCTAACTTTGGATCCTGTCCAGAAAGTGTGTTAGGCATCATGGCAACCTCCCCAGCCTCAGCATGACCTAAAGTTAGCAGGATTTGGCATAGGATTTCACTGTGTGACCTGGCAGTCCTGTCCCGGCTTCCTCAAAGAAGACAGAGCGAGGGGTGAAGAGGAGAAGAAAGGAGGAGCTGCTCTCACCTCTTGTTCCGAGAGCCCGTCGATGATTTCCGACACCTCGTGCTCACTGCGGGCGGCTGACATGGAGAGCCCGCCACTGCCCCTCTGTCCTACCCTGCTGGGAAAGGGCAGCGACACACTCAGGCACTGATGCTCCATTGCATAAGCAGCAAACCACACTCAAGACAATTCTGACCTCCACAACAGCCATATCCCAACATTCCACCCGGGCCACCCCCTCCCACGCTGTGGGAATGGTGCCCACGTTTAGGGCTCGCTGGTCGAGAGCCTCAAACCACCTTCCTTACCTGTGTCAACTTCCTGGATTGCTGGAACACAAGGACATTTCATGGCCAACCACACTCTCCCCCACATTTTCTGCTGTTCATCCCACCACAGCAATGGCACAAAGGTGTCGGTGTTAGCACCGAACCATTAGCACTGTGCCACCACATCTGCTTTGCAAACGCTGCGGGAAGTTTTAAATCAAACGCATCCACTGACATCTTTCCCTTCCAGTAACAGCCACATGTCCCAAGGAATTACAACTTTTCTTATTAAGCAGGTAAAAAATTAAAACATTTCTCGGTACCATTTCTCCCTTTCTCTTTAAGACAAAATAAAGCCATCAGTTAAGAAGTTTGGACCCACCCAGTTGTTGGTGGGGCACAAGGATGGGATGCTGGCAGAAGGGTTTAGGTTATGTGCATATCAGGTGACCCCAGGCAAGATGCCAGGGCTGAAATGGGAAGGACAGGGAGTTTTCAGCAAAAAGGGTGGAGATAATGAAATTGTGTCTCCTCCTGGCAGAAAACAACATGACCTCAATTGCACTTCCAATGAGGAGAGGAAAATGGGCAGGGAGAGACAGGGGACATCCCTTTCAGCAAGACATTTCGCTCCCATCATACTGTCTGTGGTCATTCCAACAACCTCTGCAGATGTTTCTACTCCCTGCCCCTGCTCCCATCAAAGCATGTGCATGTATTAAATCACCAACATGACCAAATGCACCTGCAAGTCTTGTACATCTTAATTTGGGCTCACCAACAAGGCAGGAATTAGTGCTGTCCCAGCCAGCTGGCCGGCACAAGGGAGCTACCCCTGGCTCTGCTGTGGCCAGCTGGGAGATCAGCAGGAGAGGTGAGACAGGCAGTCACATTCCTGACATTTTTCCTCCTTTTGGCTCTGTGCTGAGCCACCCTGGGGAAAAAGCAGCAAGACTCATGTCTGCTGGCTTCTGCCTTTGACAAGAGAGGGAGAAAAGGGACCGAGAGCCATCCCAGCCCGCTCCTCCCGCAAACAAATCCCACACCCGTTCCCGAAGAAAAAAGAAAGGCTGTCTGATACCAGCTCAGCCCCTTCCTACCGCTTCTCCTCTAACCTCTGCATGCGCTCTTGCAGTTCACGCTGCTTCCGGATCTCCGGGAATTGCTTCTCATAGTATTCCCGCACTTTGCTCTCTTTGGCACGGCGCCGGGGGTTATTTTCGATGCGCTCCACTTTTTTTTCCCAGGCCTCCATCAGCTGGTCATAGCGCTGGCAAAACTTCTGTTCCTGAAAGGGCAGAGGGAGAGAGCTCAGAGATGTGCCTGGGAAGGGCAACTCCTCCAGGCCTGGCCCTTGATGGCTGCTCAGGCTGAACATGAGTCATGTTGCTTAAAGAAATACAATTTATTAGGACATGAACATGCTCCAGGGCCTTGGATCAGCCCAAGGGTGAATTCTCAAAAGAGGCCATCTGGTACCCTCTCAGGCTCTTCCCTTCCAGACCCAACACGTTTGGTGGAATGAGGACTCTTGCCCTGTGTGGCTTTGCCCACCCCTCACATCTGCTTGAGCATCCTCTGGCCCACTGGGTGCAGTGGTAACACTGAAATATGATTAGCAACCCAAATGAGTCCTCTCCCATTATGCCCCAAATCTCTTCTCCCTCCTCCAGCCACACTCTTGCTGGAGAACACCCATGAAAGGGGAAGGTCCATGCTGGGAAGATGCCAGCCTGGTCCCCAGCAGTGGCAGCAGTGATGGTGCCCAGCCCCAGCTGAGAGCAGCTGGGTGACCAGAGAGGTTTTAAGGTTTCAGTTTGAGTCAGACAAACGCCTTCCAAGCCCCAAATCAGGAAGCGAAAGCAGATGTTGCTCTAATGGCAAACCCCAGGTCACTCCTGACTCCGACACCACTTTCCAGAAAGGGTGGCTCAGCACCAGCGCACTCAGCACCACGCTGGCAGCGCAGCACAGACACAGGGAATCCAGATTTCAAAGAAATAAACTCATCTCTTGCCACCACCACCCTATGAGCAGAAGTCTGAGGCTGCAGGATTTCCCAGATGCACTTTGTTCTCGTTTCGTTTGCCCTTGGCCACGAAGAAAAACTGGGAGAGGTAAAAAAGCCCCAAACCAATGGAAACACACAGCAAACCGCAGCCAGTGTCACGCCGACCCTGGCACGTGGGTTTGGTTCAGCCATCCTGGACCTGGCAATAATCCAAGAACAGCAACACATCTTTGATCTCCGTGGCCTTTTGAAGGCACCTAAACAATCATGTGAGGCAGACAAAGCACCTCAAGTCCTGGAACTCAGTCAGATTAACACTCCCCCCTGCAAATAAATCAATTCCCACTTGCACGCCTGGAGCCAGAGACTGTCCTGCCCTGCATGGATGCACAGGAGCTGCTTGGGTTTCATCAGGAGCTGAAGGGAATGGCCACAAGATAAAAGTGAGGAATGAGAACAGAAATTAAAATGCCCTCAAAACCCACATGGAGAATCTCACGCTTTGGGCGAAGAGCTACAGGTAACACCAACAGCCTGCGGCAGCTTGGCAAAATCACAGCTGCTGCGTTTTCACCTCTCCCAAAGCAATGCCATCAGCCCCCTGAAAATGAGAGCTCCCACCCTGCCAGCAAATCTGCTACATCCTCCTGCTTTCAGAGCATCACATTTGGGAAAAAGCTAAAAATACCCCATGAAGTTTATGAAGCCTCAGCACCAGGAGGCAGCCGGTGCCCGGTGCTGCCAGCCTGCGGCACGGCCGGGGAGAGCCCAGCACGAGGGCTGGGTCTGGTGAGAAGCCTGGAGGCTTTGAAAGGTTTGTCATTCCCTGTGGGAACGAGCCAGTGCTGGGTCCTGCATTGCCACCGCCCCAGCAGAGCCACCTGGCATGGCCCTGGCTGCTTCACAGCCAGCAGGGCAGCTCTTTTTCCTCCTTTTCTTCCACTCCTTGGAGCAACTTGACAAAAGCTTTATCCAGAACTCCTCTTTTAAGGAACTGGCAGTTGCAGATGGAAAAAACAACATCAACGTCACGCCGCTGATTGCCCAGCAGCAGGGCAGCAGCACCAAAGCTTCCCCCAGACACAGCTCTGCCCTCCAGAGCACAGCTTCATCATGGACTGGCTGAGCACTTCCTTAATGCTCCTCACCACACAAACTTCAAACTCCACTGCAGCGGGGCTGGGCTGCAGCATCCCCATTCAGGGCTTTTTGCTCCAGCTGGGACACACGCTCCCTGCCATCTCCTGCATCCTTCAAAAGCCAAGATTACAGGCACCTTACAGCACTGGGAACTCCTCAGATCTTCACAGCTCCACCACCAGGAAAAGCTCCTGGTCAGGCACTTCAGGAACAGAAGCATCTATTCCTTCTCCAGGCACCCTCTGAGCAGCCCTAAGCAAGCGTGTCCATTCCTGAGCAACCATCTGTGCTGGCTTTTAGCATCAGTGTCCCCTCTGCTCCCCTTCCCGGCTGGGCTCAGCAGCCCATCAGCCTCTCAATCACACCAGTAAGTGACAGCGAGCCAAATCGGACCTGACATGCATATCTAAAAATGGATGAATAGTAACGCCGCCGTAGCAGCTGAAGGCAGTTTGGAGGCTGTGCCAAGCCCAAGCCCTCCCGCAGCCCACGCTCTCGCAGCTCCAGGGAACGGAGCAGCTCTTTGGAGGGGAGGAGAAGAGTGAAGGTGACAGGAGGAACCAGTCCAATTCCTATGCAAGCCCCGTGGTTTTCTTCCCTTGGCTGATGGAGACAAACCTCTCACACCCAGAACAGCTCCGTTCACCATTCCCTCTCTGCATCATCACCCCGATGGCAATTAAATGTCTTCTGCTGTGTTGACCTCAGTGGAGAGTGAAGGAAGCCCTGCAGATCCTCTGGGATGGGGCTCTTGGGGCTGGACCCTGCGGCGACCGAGCTCTGACCCTGTTCCAGCCAGCCCCGGGCAGCAACAATACCCCAGAAAGTAAAAGAGCCAGAAAGAAACGCTGGCACGTAGATGGGCTTTGCTAAAAATAGGGTCTGCTACAAAATAGGCAGAAAAATAGCTAAGCATACCCATTTTGCAAACAGAATCAGCAAATGTATTCACTTTGCAAATTCAGCAACCGTATGTTGCCTATTTTGTAGAATAGGCAAAATGCTTCCCTAAACTGAAAAATCCCCTTTCAAGGACACTGAATAAACTGGCTGGCAGAAATTCACCTATTTTGCATGACAGGCGACTTTACTGCAAGTCGTATTTTAGGAACTGTGCTCTTGCAGCCTAATTAAACCTTTTCCCCCAGCTCCTTGATATTCACACAGAGCAACTCACTCTAGGTTTAGCACAGTAACCAGCCATTTCCACCAGAAAGCAGTTCCTGGGCACTTCCCTCCTGTTTCCAACAAAACCACATGATGCTTTGCAATCCCTTTTTTGAGGAAGGGAATATTGACCCACTTTCCACCATGCAGAAGCCCTCAGCTGCTGCAGGGGAGGTGCCCAGAGCAGCACCCGATGGGTCATGCCACATCCTGATTGAGGTGTAAGTCCTGTAGCCCTTGCCCTGGAAGAAGCTTTATCATGGACAAGTCTAAATGAATACATATTTGGACACAAATGGGAGACACAACCATTCCTCTGGAATGCAAGGTCTGTGGCTTTTGGAATACTGGTAGAAAATGAGCAAAAAACGAAGCATAAGAAGGAAAGGAACATGCCTTTATACAAAATAGTAAGAAAATAATGTGATATCTGGCTCAGAAATGTCTGTACTGGAAGTTACTTTTAAAGGTACAGCCTTCAAACCACTTCCCAGGCTTGTTATCTTGATTTTTTCCAACAATTCCTCCCAGTTCTGGCACTTCTGTCCAAAACTAGCCTCAAAGACACTGAAAAAACTTGCACCACTGCCAATGCAAGACACTAACACTGACTCCTGAGCCTGCCCCAGAACAGAGACACTGAGTCAGGAAACATTCTTACAGTATTTACATCTTCCTCCTGAAACGTGAAGCCCTGTGAGCTGAATCACCCATCACTGAAAAACACTGCAAAATCCACCTTCCTGGTGGAATTGGTTGTTCCAGCATTTCCTCTTCTGTGCTGGCTTTGCCTTCCAGCTCCTGCCAGGAATGACTGCAACCGTCAGCACCAAAAATGCACAAATTCTGTGAAACCCACTTGAACTTTCTCCGCTGTTTACTGGGAACTTTGGAACAAACGCCTTTGAAGCCTCATAATCACCCCTGCCTTGCCTCTTACCCAACCAAGACCTGCCTCCTTAAAGGTCACTGAAATTCTCTTGCAGGCAATGCTGCCTAGAAACAAACCAGCGCAGAGCTTGAATTTTGTTTTAAACCACAAATTCCTAGAACTTTGCTCTGTGGTCAGCTGCAAGGAGTCAGAGCAGCCTCCAGACCATTTATCGGAAGCAGAGTCAGCTTGTTTCACACCTCTCTTAGGGTTCAATTACTCACAAAATAGACATTTATGCTGTGAATAGGCTTTCTGAGATCAATGATGGGCTCACGTGTTTGCTCTGTGGGAGGCACTTGCGGAGGGAGGTGCTGCCTGCAGCAGGATCCGGGACCTCTCCTTCACATGTTATTTTAAGCAGGAGAGATTCCACGGTAATACAACAGGCAAAGTACAGAGTACCAGCACCTCTCTGCTGGAAATCATCCTTTTCTTTCTCACATAATAAATTACGCTGTTTTATACATATAAAATAAGGTCTAAGGGAATCACTTACCCACTGTTTGCGCGCATGATTTCTCCTCTTAAAGTACAAAATTAACTTTTTCCGCATTGCCTGGTTTCTGTAGAGAGAGGAAAAAAAGATGAGATCTGATTAACGAGGCGGCTAAAATACACAGCCTGGCTTTCCCCACTCCCAAAGGAGTGTGCAGCACAGTTTCCACCTTAACTTGGAATTGCATCAACTTCAGAACAGCAAATGCTCTTATCTGGGACCTCGAGCCAGCTCAGAGAAAGACCAACAAACCCTCTGAGACGGGAACTTCACCCACATCTGTTGGTAAACCAGGACTAAATTTGAAAATTAAATTAAGTCCCACTGCAAACCTTCCCCATGTTCTGAGCACCACACGTGGGCAGAGGCTCAGCTCTGCGCCTGCCAAAGGGTCAGGCTGTTCCTTCATTAATTTCCCACGTTGATCTGCACAACCCCAGTGGGTTCCCAAGAGCTGGGGGGCTCAGGCCAAGCTCTGCATGGCACAAGGTGTCACCCCCCGAGCAGAGAGCACCCTGGGCACCCCTGGACCAGCTCAGCAGCGATGGGGATGTCGGGGCACACACGTTCACCCCTGGGCTCTGAGGCTCTGATAAGAAGGCAGGATCACAGCAGGGCTTGCAGCACTTATCTCCTGACCTCTTGCTTCCTTGGAGCCGTGCCCAACAAAGCTGCAAACAACCCGCCAGGAGAGTTCAGCCACTTGCAGAATTAGGACCTCAAGGGAGAATCCGGCAACCGCAACCCCAACCACCCCGGCGTCTGCCCAGACACCCCCCGCTTTCTTCTCCTTTCTACTTTCTAAAGGCAGCGTGAAATAACTGCTCAAAGAGAAGCAGAACAGGAGCAGAATGGAGCTGAAAAGGCTGCAGGAGCTCCCAGAGCCCGCACGAGCCCCAGAGCTGAGCTCCTGTGGTTGATCCTGTTGCTAATATTCACAGCAATAAAATCTCTAGGTAAAAGGTAGAGACCAGGGGCAAAGGAGTTTCCTTAAGTCTTTTATCCCGATTAAAGGCAGAGCTGCAGTGTGTAATTACTGATCAGGAGCTTAGCAGTCTCATGTAGGCATGTTCTGTGGGATTTAGCCGAATGAAGAGACACCCTTGCTGCTTCCTCATTCCCCTCCTGCATGGCTAGCAGGAAGGCAAAAACCACCCTCCTCTCCCTGTAAATCCCTCAGCATAATTAGCAGCGAACAGGGCTGTTTGGGGAGGGGCAGAGGGCCCAGCTCACTTAGAGACAGAACTGGGGGCAGTCCTGGCTAAGATTAGGAATGGACAACACTGCAGAAAGCATCAACATTCTTCCATTTTCACACTCACTTCTTGCTACACCACTGAACCATGCACCACCACTCACAGGAACCACAGCGATCCCACAGCAAGTGCTGCCCTGGGAACCACAGGTCCCTCCAGCACTCACTGCCAGCCCCAGCTCCTCCCATGCTCCTGCATCTCTTCACATCACACACGGTGAGCTTTCCTCAGTGGCCCCAGCGCCGTGTGGTGCCTCAGTGGGCTGCAAATCCTCCTGCAGAGACCCCGTCAGACACATTTCCTTCCGAGCCTTCAGCTCTGTGTGAGCAAGCTCCAACCACCACTGTGCCCAGCACACACATTCCCGTCCTTTGTTTGTTTATTCCAACTCTAATGGAAGCTCTGACACAAGGAAACCCTTGGGGTGATGCTAATGATGAGTGTGTGTGGGATGGTCCCCAATAAGGGGTCACGGATTGTCCCTTGGGGCCAGCGCAGCTAAATCAGCCCCTGCCCTCCGCATGTCAGCCTGGGTGTCACCCAGGAGCAACTCGGGGCTCTGACACGCTGCTGCTGCTGGATCTGCTGCACAAGTTCTTGGAAAACAGGAGAGCAAATGAAGGAAATTAGCAGCTCTTACGCAGCTGATGGGTTGCCTTGAGTTGTGCATCATGGCTGACCTTGAAAGTGCGAATACAGGCAGAGACTTAATGGCTCTGCAGCTGCAAAAATCAGGAATGCCTTGAAAGTCGGTGTATGTTTACCACCACCAAGGCTGAAGTAATCAAAAAGTGAAAGGATTAAAACAACAACAAACCCCCTCATGCCCTGAATGTTTTTGCCACTTTATCTTTTTTTTTTTGTTTTGTTTTGTTTTTGCATAAGGTCAACCTTTCAAAGGTTAATACAATCTTGGTAAATATAAATAGGCTTCACAGTTTATCTTGCTACATGTACTGCTGTTACTTAGAAACCGTTTGCAGCGAGGTTAATTCGGGCCACATGTCTCCCAAGCACACGCTGTGCTCCCTGGGCAAATCACTGAGCCGAGCACAACCGCTGTGCACAGGCGGGGAAGGTGAGGGCTGTCTGGCATGAAATAGCCACCGTGGAGTGGCACATGGCACAGGCTGCCCGCGCCAGGTGCCAGCCCTGCTCCCTTCTCCTCCTCCTCCCCAGCTGGAGTCCTGCGGCTCTCTGGGCACAAGGAAGGTGTCACGGATGGAGACCTGAACTGCCCAGGGGTGAAGGGATCAGGCAGATCCCAGGCAGGAGGAATGGGCGCTCCTTAGATAAAGCAACAGTGACTCTCGTGGGCAGTCTGAAGTATTGCTGGGCTGGCACGTCACACCACGCCAGGTGGGGAGGACATGCCAGCTCCCTGGCCTGTCCTCAGCAGTGTCCCTAAGGGGAGGGCAGGCTGGGACAGACACAGACCCCCCCAGCTTCTGGATGGTGTTTGGAGGCAGCCACATGGCACATCCCCATTCTTGTGGTCAATGATTCCTCTATGGGATGGAGTCCATCGCCATTCCTGACTTCCCTGTGGCCGTGGGCTCCACAGCTCCCTGGTGTGCCCATGGATAAGGACCTTCCTTCTGGTGGGTCCTCAACCTTACAGAGCATCCTCCACCACCAGCTGCCATTTCCCATGTGCCTGCTGCAGTGCAGCCCCAGAGCAGTGCTTCCCTCTGAGGGCAGCTCCTCCCCGGTAAGGACACAACGTGCAGTCATTCTCCGTGACAAAGGCTATTCCAGGCCTTTGGCCACCAGAGGAGCTTTTCCTGCACTTTCTCTGCTCCTCTGCAGGGAGCAGGGAGATCAGCCAGTGTGTGTCACACCACAGCCTTCTCCAGAGAGACACTGACTGTGTGAGCTTCTGCAGACACCAGGCATGGAGTTGCCTCCAGGAAGCAGGATTCAAACACTGGCTATAATTTTGGGTGTGATTCTGCAAGAGCTTTTTATCCTTGCATAACTCATCCTCTTCTCCCCCTTCCCTTGCCCTGACCCCACACAGGAGCACAGTTCTCGGAGCCAATCTCCAAACCTCTGAGTGAAACCCATCTCCCACTCGGAGCAAAGCAAAGCGAGCCCTGTGGGAGCAGCTGCTCCCACCTTCACTGGCTTGGCCCAAGGTTGTTTTTGTTTTATGGCTTTCACAATGGAGCCAGTCAAGGAGAGAACCTGTAACTCTGACTTTTGAGTTACTTGGCCCAGGTCCACACGAATGACTTGGCTCCGATCCTTCCGGAGGCTGCGATATTAAAAGGATGTGCGTGCACGCATGCGTGTCGGTGCTGCTGTGTACCCACGTGTGGACACTGCCAAAACCCTGGGACAAGGCTCCCGAAGGACACAAAGAGCTGATGCACTGCGGCACACCTGGCCAAGCCTGGGGAGACCTTCAGCCGGTGCAAGATGAGATGAAAGGAAGTCTGCTATTTGAGCAAAACTAATCAGGGGTATTTAATTACACAGGAACGTCTTTCATCAGCCAGAGCAAACAAAGTAGGGACCGAGCTGCAAAGAGCAATGGGAAGGAGGCAGCGAGCAGCTGGCAAAGCCATTGTGCAGCAAGATGGATCACACAGGCAAGGGTAGGAAACCTGGGAAGCTCCTGGCAACTCCAGCCAAACAAAGAGATCTGCAAACCAGGAGACCCGAGGAGCACAGCAAGAACGCTCCAAGGTGAAACCAGCCTGGAGGCACTGGAGACCAACACAGCTCTGTCCTCCCTCCTCTGCGCCTGCTCCTGTGCATGGCTGGTGCCAGGATCCCCAGCCCTGCTCAGGGCAGGCTCCAATTCCCTGCAGCGAGGGCAGGGAGCAGCTCACCCTGCTCACGGGTCACTGCGCTCATTCCCTTGCCTGCTCTGAACTGGCTGGGGCACACAGCTCCAGCTGCTAACACACTGTAACCTACTAACCCCAAGGCAGGGCACACTTCTGGAGAGCCAGCTGCTCAGAGCAGCTCCTTGCAATATTTAGAAACACCTTCTGGGGAAGGAAAGCAAAGCAGATCTTTAGTTATTTACCCCAGAGCCCTTGAGCACTGGGATGGATTAAACCCCCAGCACCATCAGTGCCTCTGAGAGCGAAGTGGCAGAGGTTCATAGCTCTGGATGTACAGTCAGGCAGGCTGTTCATGCCCACAAACACCTCTGCCTTGCCCTGAAGCCCAAGCTGACAGCACAAGCCCAAGTGTTGCAAGATAGTCCCCCCCAAACCAGTACAGGCTTTTTACTGGCAAGAGGAAGAAGCAGAAGGTAGCAGTGTGTGTCTCCATCATTTAGTAATTCATCACTAGGTAATCTGCTGCCTTGGTGCATGCCAATGGAGAATAAAAGAGATGAGAAACCTTGAATGGGATGAGCAGGGAGCTGCTAGGTGAATTTCTAATGAGGAAAATGTCTACAAGCACTAATAAAAAGACCTGAAAGAGAATGCATTAGTAATGACAGGGTTTGAAAGAACATTTGTGTTACATGTCAGGCTTCAACTATGAATTTAGAGGCAATCCAGAGCTACTAAATCCCCTAAACAGCAAGTAATGAAAAGATGACTTGAATTTCCCAATGTGACAAGTGATTTGGAAAGCCGCAGTTGTGAGATTTTCAGAAGAAAGCTGTTCTGCTCTTTTGGGGGGGCTTTTAGAAAACAGAAGGAGACTAAGAAGCCCTGAAACCTCTCTAAAAATCCTGACTTCAGCTTTTGATTCTACAGAGGCAAATTTCCTGCCCTCTCCCCAAGAAGCTCTCAGCTGCAGACACCAACCCAGATGTGCAAATATTAACAGTGCGCTCAGATCTGCTGCTGCTGGATCTGGACACGTGAGAAAACCCAAATCACACCAAGCTCTCCATCTGTTTTAACTGTACAATCAGACCCTGGTTCTCCAACACCTCCCTAAGCATCTTGACGAGATGAAGCCTGGTTTCACCCCAACATTCCTGAATTTCAGTGTAAAGCAAAGAGATGCTCTTGAAGGGGAGGTTTAAAGCAAATCCTGTGACCAGCACCTTGTGTGCACTTACCCTCGGCTATTCACTTTGCTTTTGTCTGCTTTTTCAAGGCTCAGGAAAGCTCACATTTTGCTTTCAAATACAAGTCTCAGAGAATATGATTGCAATATGATTTCTTTGGGAAAGGGGGGAGGAGAGTCCTGCCGGGCTGTTTTTCATGGCTGACCGGGCAGGAATCTCCCGCCGTAGAGACGAAGGCCCCCTTGGAGAATATCTCTTCAGACAGACAGCAGGTAATTGATCCTGCTCATGTGAACAACATCTTGTCATTTTTCAAACACTTGGAGGAAAGAAGGTTAATATCTTTGGAGCCACAGTCTGGGGAATACGCAAAGTCTCTGCTGTGGCAGGGTGGGAAGGGCAGCTCTCATCCTTGTACAAGCAGCTGGCAAAGCACTGAAATAAAGACCTTGACTAGAGGCACTGGTGCTTCACTGATGCACCAGTACAGTGCCTTCTGCATTTGTTGTGCTTAATCAAAATGTAGAAAAAGGGTCTTTGTAGCCTCCTCGACTGATGCAGAATCACTGGAGTGGTCTGCTGTCGTGTTAAGGGCTGTGGTTTATCTTGAAGGAACTTTTCAGTCTGCTGCAAAACCAAAAAATTCTCGCCTTGAAAAACAGCAAGGGCCAAGCTCACAGGGGCAAAGCTCACCCCATCCCTGTGAAATGAGGGCACTAAATGCCACTTTACCCTCTTCTTTCTTGAGGAGTGGCAGAGCCCTTCTCTCCAACAAAGCAGATATTTCAAAGAGAAAGGACACAGTCCCATCAAAGGTAGGTCAAGTCTTTGGAACAAACCACTCAAGGGTGCCTTGGATCCCGCGGCAGATGTAGCATACAAAATTAACCATGTTTGCTCGAAGCCTGCACTCACAGGTGAACCAAAGGGACCGCGCAGACGAGTAACGGAGCACAGCCAGGCAGCTAAATAGGACTTAAAAGCTTTTGAAGCTGCAAACACTGGAATGAACTGGGGCATGAAATTAATTTTAACTGTACTGAATAGGAGACAGGCCATAAAACTCCATGAAAATAAGAGACCGGTAACATTTTCGTAAGAGCAGAAATTCTCCCAGTAACTCCCCAGTCAGCTCTATTAGCATACGTGACTCATCCCAACTGAAAAGCAAAGCAAACAAGAAGGGAGAATTAAAGGAGTGTTGCAAGGCAGAGAGTATGGCTGTGGAGAAATCGAGGAATCCTGGCTTTCTGATATTCAAATGCTTTCTCACTGACATTTGCAAACATTCAACTGAAAAAAAAATTCACACTAGGAAATGCTTTAAAAAAAAAATAAAAGCTATAAAAGGTATTTGTGACAGTAACAGCCTGGCCATCTTGTGTCCAGGTATGAGGCCCCAAAGCAGCTTCACATGGGAGCAGTTTCCATCTGGCACAACACAGCCAAGATGCAGTGAGGATTTGTGGACAGAATCACAACGCAGATGATTTTCCAGCAATCTGCCAAAAGGCTTTTTCATCACGGCTGAATCTGCATAGGGTGAAGCTGTTCTGGAGAATCTGCATCCAATTACACCTTGGCAAAATATAACCTGTGGTGTCCTGGCAGCTGTCCTGGTGCTCTAATGTATCTGGCTGGTGTATCCCTGCACCCTGAGGATTTACTCCATCTTCTATGGAAACAGACACCTTCAGGCTATGGAGCAGAAGCTGCTCTTCTGAAGCGAAAAGGCACAAACATATTTAAAACAAGGAAAAGATGAAAAAAATCTTCAAATTCAGCTTGTGGAAAAGTTGTAGATCAGATGTGAACATCCAAGCATAATTTGATCAAAACAGAGAATATCTTTTGCTCTCGGTCAAAGGACCCTGAATCATTTTCTTGGAAGAATCACCAAAATCTTGATTTCCTATCTGTCCCCCAAGCATCCAAATGTCCTTTAATGTGCAGCAGGGACACAGAGATGGGAGAAAAAACACACCAATTTCTCTGCATGTCCTCCAACAATTAGCAAAGCACAGACCGGACCCAAGGACCTCCAAGACAGACCCACAGCCAAAAGCATTCAACATCTGGAGCCCAGACCGCTCAGGGGCCTTTCGCTGACCCAGATCTGTAACTGTGCTCGGCTGGCATCAATAAGCAGCTGAAGGCAGCTAATTGCCAGGTTTCTGGAAGGAGGAGACGGAGGCTTTTCATTAAAATGTGTGGTTTCCTTCCCGTATTTTTGCAGCATTAATCACAGTGAACATTAACCCCAAGCCTGCCTGTTCCAACCTCTCCTTGGCCTGTCACTGCCACCGCCACAGCCACATGGGGACTGTCACTGTCTGGGGTGGGGATAACCCTGCGGATGCCTAGGGAGGCAGGGATGGAGGAGAACACCTGCTCTGATCATTGGCTCGATGGGGGCTTCACCTCTTATCAACATTTTTACTCCTGACCTGCGCACTCAGCTCCCTCTTGTTTGCGCCTGTCTTTCAGGCAGCAACCCAGGACAGGAAATCGTTTAAATCACAGGAAAATGTGATCACAAACCCACAAATATTGGCAGGGGAATGGAGAGTGGGTGAAGCATCTGAATCTACTTTTAACTCGTTCTTTCAAGGACAACACTAGCGATCAGCTTGAAATTGCCACCTCCAGCACCCTGTGGTAGTTTTGCTGTCAAACCCACGACACAGCCGCACTGGGATGGCTGTGGGGCCCTTCAAGGCAGGAGAGGGTCCCCAGGAGCTGCTGACTTCCACAGACCATCACAGCTGAGGGTGAGACACACCAGCAATGCAGAGAGCACGTCCTTGGGCCAGCACCTGATGCCACACAAGATAGTTTATCATTCATCAGCCCTCTGAGCTGACAGGGACCCCCTGAGCCCTGTGGGGCCCGAGGGGCTGGGGGTGACGCTGGGTGTTTGAATGTTTTGCCATGAGTGCGTTGCTGGGATGACACAGGAAGCTCTGGGTGGGGCAGGAATGGAGCAGGGCCTGGCAGCGAGCAGCGGGGTCACGTCACCAAAGCCTCCTCCCCGCAGCCCCCGGGGACAGAGAGCCCCTGAACACTGCCACCTCCTACCACGCTCCCCTAGAGCAAAGGTACAGGAACTCTTCCCTTATAAACCCCCGGGATCAATTAACATACCGCTGAAAAGCAAGAGATTATTAACTTTTGTTAATAGATTATTAAAGATGATTATCACCAGCTGACCGAGCTGGTACCAAAATAGACACGCTGCAGGCAGCTCAGAGCAATCATCAGTTCATTCAAGGCAGATAAAAAGTTTCAGATCTGGTTTGACTATTTAAATTTCCAACAATAATCACAATTATCGCTATTCTCATTATCTGTTATATTTCTTCTATGTTCAGGAAGTCACTGTGGTTATTAAACACATGCTGATGATTAAATCATGTATTGAGGTGATAAGTCAAATTAGATGATTGCTAAGTCTCAGTAAGTATCTTTGAAATAACCAGTTGTTATTAGACATTCAAGAGGTCCTTCATGAAAATCTAATTGTAATTGCAACTTTTCATTTTACCTCATCTTTCTCGCATGCAAACACACACACACACACACACACACACACACACACACACACGCACACTGGCAGCTGATTTGGGTGGGGATCAACAATCAGAATGGGAGAAACACAGCAGAAAGCACTTAAGGTAAGTGTTCTCTGGGAAAACATCAAGGGACCAGCCAGGACCCACATCCACCCCACCCCGAGAAAAGCAAACAGCACCTTCAGCACACACCTTAAGCTACAGCTCCCGACTGCTGGGCTCCTGGAGCTGCTCCTGGAGCTGGTTTGTGCTTCAGGCACCCAGAGCAGCTCTAATAGGATGCTCACAATTCCTCGGCAGCTTTAATCGGGGTCTGGGAGCAAGCTGGCACCCCTCCTGCTCCACTCCATTGCCCAACCTGACATTTAAAATAGCTTTATTGCCACATACTTACATTTTAATGTTTTCATGGTATTGCCTGGTGTCTGAAGGCTGGTTGTATAACGGCTGAAATAAAGAAGAAAAATGAAGGCATAAATGGTACGGTCTGACATTTAGAAACTTAAACCCATCGGAAGCGTTGCCACCTCGGCGCAGATCCCCAGCCCTGGCACCTGTCCCTGTGTCCCCAGCCCCGCTCCTGGCCGTACTGGAGGGTGCTGGCTCCCGGCAGCGCCGCTCGAGTCCCGGTGCATCCCGGCTCAGCCCGTGGGAGGGCAGGCAGCGCTCGAGCGAGCTGCCTCAGAACAAGCAATTTGCGACGTCGGCCAGATAAACACGGCACGGCGAGTACGTGGCTGTTATTCACCGATTAAAAAACGCACTGCGCCTCGGAACATATGACACGGGGGAGGCGAGGGGAAAGCGGGGCTTGGGGAGCGGGAAGAGACAGTCTGTGAGCTGCGAGTTGTTATGTCTACGCGGCAAAAGCCTGCCTGAGCCCTCCCAGGGAGCCAAGCACAGGCAACTGCAGGCAGGACAAGTGTTTGCCCTTCGGGTTTCCAGCATTGCCAAGGGTGGGTTGGCCCTCAGGGGTGTCACCGCAGTCCCCCAGCACCCCTGGGTACGGCGATGCTCATCTGTCCTCAGGAGGGGCAACTGGGCTCCAGCACACAAGTGTTTCCCCCCAGGGTTGTTCTGCCCCCAACACTGCTGGTGGGGATATGGCAGGGACCTCCATGGGGAGTCAGGAGGATTGGATCCATGCCTGGTCACTGCCCCTGCTACCTCTCCCTTCCCAGGGATCTATCCTTGGGCACCTGGAGGGTCCCACCTCCGGAAGGGAGAGACGCCACAGAGACCGGGTTCAATCCCACCCACTGTAAATAACAGCTCAGCACACACGCCAGGGGCTGCCACCAGCTGTGCCCACATCTGCAGGCTGACAGGGTGCTCAGGGTTAAGCCCTTCAACACTTCTATTTATTGTCTTCCACTGCTGTGAATATGTCCAACACTGGGATAGCCAAAAACTTGCCACAGCCCAACCATCACAAGCAACAGGGCACCCAACGAGCACAGCTCAGGTCTGAATACATCACCAAACATCATATCACCGTCACAGAAACATCACCAAGCACTCGAGCAATTCATCCACAGAGCTTCCCCAAACCAGCTGTGAGCATCTAACATCTGTGGCCAAACACAGGCAGAGGAACATGGGATTGCCTAGTCCTGGCTGAAGGATATCCTGACCATGGATACACACACCAGCTCCCCCTCCTTCTGTGGTTGTTAGGGCTGAGGCTGTGCTCTGGGTCCAGACGATTTCATCTCAGATTAAGCACAGGAAAAGAGCAAAACATCTGCTGAGCATCTGCTCTAGCAGGTGAGCAGCACTGGAGGCCACAGGACCTGTACACAAAGATGGTTCCTTTTCCCCTCCAGTTTGACAAAGTTGTTACTCCCATCTCCTCTGTGGTATCTCCCTATCACCATCACAAGTGCCTGGCACAGAAGGTTGTTTTTCCACACAACCTGTCTCTGCTGCTCTGTAAAACACAGCCACTGCCTCCCCACACCAGGACAGCCACATCAATCCACACAGAATCCCTACTCCACGCAGTCCATCCCCACTGCACCAGCAGGTCACCATCAGCTTCTCTTTCCAGCTGTCCTTGGCCGTGTCCCTCGTCGCTGTGAAAGCACACGTAATCCCCGGGCGGAAGGGGCACGCAGAGGTATGTAATCCCCAGGCAGACAGGACGGGGAGATGTTCCAGGAGGGATGCAGGGCTGGTGGCAGCTCCAGGCATCCATTACCTGGTGAGGGGGGGACTGATGGGCTGCGAGCCTGCCAGGAGACACCTGCCAGGAGACAACTGGCCACCCTCAGCTGGCTGAGCCAGGACAGATGAGAGGGACGAGCAGGTCCTCATGAAGAAGACATTCTCAGCGGTATCTCTTCGGTATCCCTTCCCCAGGGGTGTTTCTATCATGAATCCTCTCAGATCTGCTGGTTCGACTCCAGGCTCAGAGCTGGCTGTGCACTTCATGCTTGGAAAGCTCAGAGGAACACAGACATCCGTCTCATCACGTAGCTCGAGAGAGGCAGGTCTGCGCCACAGGGAGAAGAAATAGAGCTGCAGCTCCAGAGCATCACAGCCACAGTCACCCCGGAAAGGCTCAGCTGGAACAACCACTGGGAGGCCTTGACCAGTGACCATCTCTTGGAAGAGGACTGCAGGAACTGGAAATACTGAGAAATAAGTGTCTCTCTCCCCTCTTTGCTCATAAAAATCAAAGCAAAGAAGCTCGCATGTGGCAGGTCACAGAGACCTTCCTCCTGGGAGATGCAGTGAAATAAACATTTTGGTTTGGACCCGGGTTGGAAAATGCTCACATGCACATGGACATCACAGATGCTTTGATGACACCCAGCTCACCAAAAGCTCATGATTCCTCTCCACTACAACTTATCTATGATATGAAGACTTAGAGTCCTAGCTAGCAAACCTAAGTGTTAGCAGACAAGCACTGGAACACATCACTTTAAAAGAAATGCCCAAACACTCAGAAATAAGAAATTCTGGCACCCAAACCCAAGATCCACATGACACCAACACCTCAGATTTCTATCTGCACAATAGCCTCAGCATCATAACTTGGCCCATGCCATGGAGGAAGCCCAGCAGACAAGTTCTGCTTACCCACAGAGAACTTACAGACTAAATACTTAAAGAAACTTTATTTTCAGCAGGGCAGGGACTGAGAAACAACATCTTCTGTCAGAGCCATCCACAACTCCAAATTCCATCTTTCTCAGTAAGTAAGCAAGCAGAAGTAAAGCTCACAGGTCAGATAGCTAAGGTGATGCTCAAAACATCCCCAGTGTTTCTCCAGGGTTAGGAACATGTAATGCATTTCTCTGCGGGATTTTAGACATTTTAGAAAAACATAATTGCAATGCAAAGCTATTACTGGAAAAGCCCTGGATTTACTGAAAGCTCGTTCGAAATAAAACAGAATGAAAGGTCTCAGCTGCTTTCTGGACACTGCAGAGTTCAGACTATGCATCTCAAAACCATTTCTCCCTGGGGAAAACATGGGGACATTTTTAAAATGGTACCACTACCCTGCAGGGATGAAATGAGCAGAGTCCTGGTTTACTGAGTCCCAACCTCCTCCTGACCCAGAGGGGAGCAGAAGCTTCCCAAGACCTGAACTGGATCCCTGCTTCCTGGGAATCCCTGAGCCTCCTGCTCCAAGCTGCCAGCAGCACCCAGTGCTGGTGCCACGACTGACCGATTGCCACTGCAACCTGTCACCTCACCCTGTGAACCCTGGCACGCTGCCCACAACTGAGCCAGTGTGCATCCAGCACTGCCACTGCTCCAAAGGCACCAACCAGAGCTCGCTGAACACCCAGAACAGGACATCCGAGCAGAGTGACAGTAACACGCAGCTCTGCTGCTGACAGCCACACCTCTCCTCGCAGACACTGGACTGGCACCAGGATGCTCAGCCTCCCTGCAGGAGACTCCGGGGCTGTGGCAGCCCCAGGGCACGTGGTGTGAGACATGGTGGAGCAGGCATGAGCATCAGGCAGAGCTGCTCTTCTTCCTGGAGCTGCTTCCCTTCCAGCTCAGGAGAAGCTGTGGCTATTCATCTTGTCTCTTGTAGGCCCCTGGCAGGTCCTGGGCGCTGCTGTGCCTGACACGGCGTGGGAGCTGGGCCAGGGGAAATGTCTCTCCCTGGGCAGACGGAGCAGACAGACTGCAGGATGCATGCAGAACCCAGCCAGGGTTTCACAGGGTTTTCTCAGTGAGGTTTCCCCTCTTCCCCTGCCCTCCGATGAGTAAGGCACAGAGAGAGCAGAAAGGTTTGCACTGGGCTCTGTTACACCCCCACCGTGTGGTGCCAACACCCAGAGACAAAGCATCAACAAACTGAAAAAGGGAAAAAAGGAGGAAAAAAGCCGAACAGGGGAGAAGGAAAGGAAATGCAACATCTTTCAGACGAGGTAGCACCAACCCTGGGCACTGCCAATCCTCAGAGCAGAAAGAGCAAAGGGTTTGTGTGACCCTGTTGACTCAGAGCAGTAATAATGAGTGCTACCTCCCCAACAAGGAAGTGGGCTCTGTCACGTGTGACCTCTCCCTTACGCACAGGGGAAGACAGCAATTAGTACCACCTCCACAAGGCAAGTGCAAATTACAGCTGTCGAAGCCTGAGAGCTGCCTGCTCCCATCATACAGACGGCTCCCTCCACTGCATCCCACGGCTGCTGCAAAGCAGGAGATTCTGTCAGACTGGATCTGATCCTTCCAGCAGCATCACTGCCAACACACCTTTTCCAGGTACCCCTCTCCAGGACTCAGCCCACAGGGGTTTGTTTCCAGCTGCCCCTCCAGCAACCAGTCCTTTGGCTTACAGATGGATTTTTCCAGATGACGGAGCAGTCCAAAATTGACAATTTGTTCTAAGTTGTTTTCTCAGCTTCCCTGCGCATGAGAGAGCTCGAAATAGGAAGTGTGCGAGTCCTGATACCTGCAGGTTGTCGCAGCTGCAGTCAGGCTGTGCTCACAGAGCACCCTCCTCCATTTTCAGCAGGTGGGACAGAGGAGAGTCCAAGCACCCATCCCTCTGTCTCGAGGCTGCCTGACCAGCAGCAGCCCCACGGTGCTGGTGCGTTGACTGCCATCAGCACCTCAAGTGGAGGCACACTGTGCCAGAGCCCCTTCCACCCTCCAGCCCCACTGCAGCGTGTGAGGAAGGAGCCAAAGGGTTAAGGCTCTCCGAGGAGAGCTCTGTGTATGTGTCTGCCTGTGTTTCAGTACTCATCTCAGTCACTTTGCTTCCTGCCTTGGTGCCGTGCCAGCGAGAGGTCCAGGCCAGCAGCACACTTCCTTCTGACAGGCACACACACACACACAGAGGGTGCCGCGATCGCTCACCACCCAGGAACCTCTCCAAACCTGGCCCAGCTCCCGCTCCCCACAGCCAGAGGTAACACTCACCAGCTCCACCTCGGGACCCAGTCCTTCCAGGATCCGGTGGGCAGCCTCCGCCTTCTTCTGCAGGGAGGAAAGGGGAGAGGAAGAAGAAAAGTTATTTGTGCCATCGGTCACAAGTCGCAGCTCTCTGCTCCAGCTCTCCCCTCTGCTTACACCACTTCTCAAACCTCCACAGAGCCGACACAAATCCCATCCCTGCCTGAAAGTGGGTGGGAAGGTTCAGCTCAGCCTCTGGACCTGCAGGAAAAACCCGTGGGCGAAGGGTTCCGGCACTCGGGTTATCATGACTTTAATGCATCCGAGCTCTGCCCAGGAAATGACCCAAATCCCTGACCCCTCGGGGTGCCAGGCAGGGGGACTGTGCCCGTTACCTCTGCGTGGCTGCCCTGCGAGGAGGAGGGCGGGCGAAGCGGCACACACGCAGAGATGCCCTTTCTAGGATTCATCGCTTCACGAGCATGTGATCATTAGAGCTGCCCTTGGCTCCTCATCGTGCTCTCACTTCCCTCCCCTCCCTGCTGCAGAGGAGCCCTTCCTCGTCCCCTCCCACCCCTGGCTAGGGTACCTAGTGTTTATTAAAGGCAAAAAACCACCCAGGAACACGTGTCAGGGGCTGTGCAGTGGTTACTAATTAAACAGGCCTGAAAAAAAGACATGGGTTGGCTGTAGCAGGAGTCTAAATAAAAGATGACATTTTCAGTAAACAGCACTTCCTCGCAAAGCCAGGCTGTTCGGGGGGTTACTGACAGTCCGATAAATCCAGATCACTGCACGCTGCCGACACCACAGGCTGAGCTGCTAAAGCCAAATACCTGACAGTGATGGGGATGAGGAGATGGATTTTCAGAGGTTCAGATAAAATAGGTACTTTTAGCTATTTGAGGTAAGGGAGAGAAAAAATCCCCAGCTGCCTAAAATAAGGAGCTGAGCCCCTGGGGAGCAGGAGTGGGCTGGGGGGCTCCTGGCAGAATCAGTGGGGCTTGGTAAGCCCTGGGCAAAGCTCCCCCAGGGCAGGGAAGGGATTCCAGCTCCAGGGATCTGGCTCACATAGCTCTCCAGCACCAGGCACCTCTCACTCTGGCTCAGGGCAGGATGAGCTTCCCGAGGACTCAGCAGAGATGTCTCACCAAAGGCTGGCGCACGGCCCTGCCACTTGCCCCCGCATCCGCCCCCATGGAGGGTTTCCAAAAGGTTCATCCATCCCCCCACCGCTGGCAGGTCCTCAAAAGCACTGCTGCAGCTGTAGGTGTGCAGAGTCCTCACCACGGCCCTGCGCACCCACACAGTCTGATCTGCCAGCGCACACTCTGACAGTCACCCTGAGCGGCTGCGGCAGTCACCTGCTCAGAGCTTTGACAAACAGCCCCAGTCCAATGGCCCTGGCCAAAACCAGCCCCATCCCAGCTGCAAAGCCTGCCCCAGGTGCCTCACTGCAGCAAGGCACCAGGAGAGGTTTCCATTCCTGTCTTCACTGTACACACAGGAGGATGAAAAGCTTCTGTGCAATTTAAAAGGGACTTCAAGGATGCTAAGAGAGATGTAAGCAATGTGACCATGCAGTGAGCCTGCTCTGGCGCCATCCCCACACAGGGCAGGCAGCAGCCCTGCTCTTAATTCATCCCTGCCTGGCTCTCCACAGCACTGCCCCACAACAGACCTGGGGGGTCACAGCTGTCACCATCGCTGCCCACCTGAGTCCACTAATGGGAATGAGCCAAGTCTGCCAGGGACCTGTCTCCTGGAAAAATTCATCACTCGATGTAGAACTCTGAGCCAGAGCTTAATATTTTGGTCTTCATGAGCTATAAAATCTGCTGACCTTGGTGAACATCAGCACCGTGGCATTAAGAAGTCTTACAGAATTAAAACCAGGGGGTAAGGTTCTCACGAGAGGAGGGGATCATTAAAACTGCTAAAAACACTGCATCAGTTGCTAAGAGGATGATTTGACCAATGTCCTCCTGCCTGCCCCAAATGGCTGCTGGTGAGCAGGAAGCATCAGCTTACCTAAATTTTTTTGATGCATACCTGGGACAAAAAGCAACAAACCAATTAATTGCAGTCAGCATAATTATGGGTAGAAGGTCACAGCCTCACTCAAGGCAAACAGTCTCACTATGTGCCTGCTCTCCTGGGCACCAGCACTGGTGGAAGATGCCCTGGCAGCAGGGATGGCACAGCAAGGGACCAGTGACGCTGCAGGCCCGTGTGTACAATGAGATTAACTTTGAGAAAAAGCTGAGTATGTTCAGCTGCTGCATTTGCCATGTTTAGACAACTTAATGAGACAAGCCAGAGGCAAACCACCATAGGCAGAACATGTGGCGAATCAAGAAGAATGACATAATTTGTCTTGCATTAACCAACTGCAATATACACGTCTCCAGAACGAAAGATCAGGAGGAGAAACTATTCCGAGCACGTCATATCTTTGTACGTACACAAAGAAATGCCTCTATCTTGAAAGCTGTCCAATTAACACTTGACACCCACTGTAATTGCTGATGCTCCTTGCTGCCTTTATCAGATCATAGCAGAACCATAATGAGCTGTCTGAAAGGCCTGGCAGACCGAGGTGAGAGCTGGCGGCAGAACTAGAAGAACATGAAACACCCAGCAGAAGGCTCCCACCACACTGAGGCTCATCTGAAAGGACAGACAGACACAGGGAGATGTGCTCCTGCCTAGAGACCCAGCGAGCCAGCAGCATGTCTGAACCACAAACACTGCAACTGTGGGCCCCATGCATTCAGAAGGGAACCCACAGATGTGGCAGGCAGCAGCATTTGCCCCTAGAGAACCTCTCTCCCCCTGGGCAGGGGCACAGGCAGGGACATGGGCAGGCGGATCGTGCTCTTACCCCAGCTCACGCTCCTCCAAGGGGCCTGGAGCTAAAGAGATCTTCGCCAACAGCAAAAAACTCCCTGCAGACTACAAAAATCTTCATTCTCGCCTAAGGAGCATTTGGCTTCCAAAGCAAACTCCAGCCCCTTGCTTTTCCTTTGAAGAAACTTAAAATAGGCTAGGGAGGGGAAAGCAGGCAGGAGAGCAACTTTCCGGCCATGTGAGCCCCCGAGGGGATGACGAGCCAACCCCATGAGGCAGCGGAGCAACCGAAACCAGAGGAGGGAGAGTCTGGGATTTTGCGTGGGCTCTTCTTAAAGCGAAGTTTAAAAATGGAAGAGAAGGAAACACAGGAGTTATTTTGAGAAAGCGGATCTGAAATTAGGAGGCGGCACTTTCTTGGACCGACTCCAGCCATGGTTCCATGCAGCACAAAGCTGCTGCAGCTGAACCGTGCTCCCGGGGTTATTTATAGCACCCCGTAGGCAGCAGGGCTGGGGAATGGGAGGGTTTCCATTTGGGACCAGGCATGTCCTGCACAGAGATACACAAAGCCCTTCCAGAGGCAGGAGACTGCGCACAGGACAGCGCTGGAGGAAGTTCCTGTCCTGGCACCACAACATCCCCGGGACAGCATGGCAAAGAGGCAGGCTGGAGTGGGATTTTAGTTAAAACTTTAGTTAAAGTTCAGGAGAAGTGTGGCTGAAGTCAGCAGAAATCATGGAAACCCTCAGGCAAGACACCTCTCTGCACATAGCAGAAACCAAACAGTGCAGCCAAAATGTGCTGGGACCAAACCACGACCTGGCAATGCCCATGCCATAGGGAAAGATTTTCACTCCTACAACCACAAGTACTGTTTTCTTCTCTCCTTTAAGCTTCAGCGTGCTCTCTCTGAGAGCCAAACCACCCCAGCAATTTGCTGCCCTCCACACAAAGCAGGTGGGACGAGCCCCAGGGTTGTAGAAGAGAAAGCAACACTCCTCCCTCTCCAGGGATGCCACCACAGTGCTCCCAAATGGCACAGACAAGAATGAGTGCCCTCCCCTGGGCTCCCCTGGAACCCAAACACCCTGAGCACCAGGGAACATGGTCAGCCTCAATGGCAATGAGCCCAGCCCTCTCACCTGGCCCAGGGGCTGATGCTTTCCAGGGGTACCCATGGGATGGAGCTGCCCTGCACACTCCCCACCTCCCTGTGCTCAGCTGGAGCCACCTCCCCACCACAGCAGCGGTGACAGAGCCCCATCCCAAAGGCACATGATGCAGTGGGGGTTACAAATTACTCATCACAATTAGCAAGAAAACAGAGGAAACTGGTGACGCTGGAGCCGGGTGTTCACACCAGTTCACACCAGTCCCCACCTACCCCACACAAGTGTGACAGGACGACTCATTTCAGTTATTTGCCACACTCTGGCTTTGGCTAATCACTGCCAGACAGTTTCAGTCCTTGGCTTGCTCATAGCCCATCCATGGGCAGTGGGGGAACCCCCAGACACAGCTGGGTTTCCATCACACACTCATCCTGCAAGGCCATGGTGCCCTTCAAAGGCACATGAAGGCTGAAGGGATGCGTCAGCAAGGCTCTGCCACTGCAAACCACGGCTGAACATTCCACCACTGCAAAACTGCTCAAAGTCTCGGCATTGCACAGAAAACTTGCAGAAATCCACGTTTTAGCATTGCAGCAGTTACAGGAAAGCTCTGGTCACCCAACCCAAGGAGCCAGAGCTGCTGTGTTGCAGGGTCTGCCTTCGTCCCTCTAGCAGATCTGAGATCTCTGCAATTCTCATCACTATTTCCAAGACCTGAAAAGGCAGGACATGGCCTTATCTGGTCAGGGTTAACCACAGACAAATCTTCTACGTCAGTTGGGAACTCCAGATCCTGAAGCAGGCACCAGGACCATTAAAAAGCCAAAACAAATAAAAATTTACTTAAAATCCAATAAAAAAATTAAAATATTCTCAATGACTTCAGGGTAATTGTTTAAATTTTATCTTTTTGGAAATCCTGCTGTCATGCAGAAAATGTCAACAGCATCTGAATTCTGGCCTCTCCAGTTTTTCTCTGGACTATCCAAAAGCTCATTTTGCATCACCAAGCCCAGATGAGGCAGAATAAAAGTTATTAGAAACAAAAGCAAAACAAACAAGGCCCTTTCATCAGCCAAATACGAAACGCCCCCATCCCAACTACCACGCAAACTAGAATTTGAAAAAAGCCGTGTAGATTAAATGCTCAAAAGCACTTTCACTGATAAGGTCTTATTTACTGCACCAGCTCCCTGCTGACGAGGCAGGCCTGATTCTTCCCTTTCTCATGTAGATCAGGAGTTCATAGAAAATCAGGGTTCTACAGACATCAAATCCCTGTAGGATCTGAGTCACACTCAGTGTCTGTGAGTAGTTAACGGCAAGATTATACTTTGCAATGCTAAAAGCCTTCATTTATTTATTCTCTTATTTATGGATGGGGCATTAATGCTTTATGAAGGTATTTGAGGGTAAACGGATAGCTGGGAACATGCTCTGCACAGACACAACAGCAGCAGGGGGTGGAAAAAGTTCCAAACAATCCTTTGAATTCCAATTTTACAGCATAATGCTGAATTTATAGACATATAGCTGTGCCCTTTTGAAGGAACAAGCATCAAGACAGAAAACGAATTAAAATTTAATCTTATTGATTTCCACCAGCTCAATCTCAAGAGCAAGACAGACGCTGCTGCTGCTGCTTCCACTGCCTGCACTGCATCAAACCCAGTTTTTCGGAGGGCTGACAGCGGAGCAGGGATGGGCTTGGCATGCTGGCACCCACAGGGGCGACGTGGACGACCGTACCCAGCCCTCGCCACGCCGTGGGGGGTCACAGCACGAGGTGTCCCCTCCCTGGCACGGCGGCCGAGGGCGAAGTCACGCCATGTCCTGACGCGACCTCTCCCTCTGCGATAAATGAGCGCAATGTTTCAGAGGAAGCTGACGTGCGCTCGTTTGCAGGGACACGAGCGCGGAGCTGTGCTCTGTCTGCTGCTCTCCAGAGCACGGCAGGTCTGCAGGAGCTCCAGCCACCCGCAGCTGGCTCACTGAGAGCTGGAGATGGCCACCTGTGGTCACAATGGTCACAGAGATGGCACAGGCACCTCTGCGTGCACGTGGGGACTCTGGGCACGCAGGTGACTTGGAGGAGAACTCATGCAGCCGAGCCATGGTGGGCTGTGGGTAGCACTCGCTGCTGCTCAGCCAGCCCTGGATCCCAGGAAAGGCCCAGAGCATCACAAGGGACTTGGAAATTTCCGTTTCAAGCACAAAAACATCTTCAAGCCCAGGTATGTGCAATCGATTTCAAGGGAAGGCGGATGCAAGGAATCCTGTGAACGGCCCAGTGGAATAAAGCTACAGCTAAAAATACACACAGATGATCTGTCCTGGTTATGGGGATTTGAGGTGGAAGAAAGCTAAATTCTGTCGATACAATAACACATCCCAGAGGTGCAAATTAAAGCCCTCAAGGAGGCTGTGTCACACAGCCACCACCTCTGAGGTGCCAGACCTGGTGGAGATCAGCTTTCCTCCACAGGGGAGACACTAAAATCGCACAAAGGGTTTAATTTAGGAGATCCCCAATGCCTCCGACACTGTCAGCCTCTGGAGCACCCGAGGCATCCATCCCAACCTGATTTCTCTCCAGGTAGCTCTGTGCCACCCTGCCAGCTCCCACATCCTGAGCACCTTGCAGCCAAAACAGTCCCCTGAGCTTCCCCAGCTTTTCAATCACACTTGGCAATTTTAGCCCCCATAACTGTTTTCAACCATCATTTTGTTTCTTCGAGGACTGAACGCACATTTTAAGATAGGACTCAAATGCTTCTGACAATGCTGCCCCACTGGCTGTTCTCAGGTTAGTCCACGGACAGTACCAAAAACCTTAATTCTCATAAATCCTTTCACAAATGGTACGGTTGGCACTCACAGTGGAAATATTGGCTCAGATACACAAATGTGTTTTTTCCTGTATTAACACGCCAAGATTTCCCAAAAAGTACATTTTTGGGTGCAACTTCACAGCTGATCTTTGGAGACACGATAAAATGGCTCTGGTCAGCACACAGCAGGGGAGGAGGCACCTGGATCTTGAATATTGACTGTTCCTCTACAATCCAAGTCCCCTAAAAGCTGCCCAAATGCAACCACAGCCTCATAGCTCAGGATTTGACTGCAGACAAGAGCAGCTTCTCTCCACTCTTCCCCAGCAGAATCTGTACAGTCACCTTTTTTTTCTGGAAATCAATTACATGTCCAGCAGAGTGTAGCAAGAGGGGATTACAGGTCACATTTTCCATAATTATCCTCTCTGACACCGAGGAACTTTTCAAATCATACACGTTAAGTAGGTCACAAGAGGGAACAGCAACGTGATGGGCATTTAGCATCAGCAAACCTGAATTTGGAGAAAATCGGATACAGTCCAGCACCACGCTCATCCCAACCCCTCATCCATACGCAGCGCAGTGGTGAGAAAAATATATAGACTTCCCTGATGAACCATAAGCTAAAATTAGAAACCATTCACGCCTGCAAAGCCACAGCTATCGCCAAAAGGAAAGTAGGTCACAGAATGGCTGGCTAACTTGATTTTCCGGCGTTTCTAGCTGCTCTGTCCTCACGTAACCTCTCCTCTCCCATGGAGCGTTTTTGGTCTCTCCTTTGTTCAGGGTATAACTGCCGGCAGTGTGCGGCTCCGGCACGGCCTGGCAGGAGCGGTGGGAACGGGCACGGCGGCACCCGCGTGCTCGGTGAAGCACAGACCCGCGGTTCACGGAACGCTCAGCCAGAGCCAGGCAGAAGCCCCTCCACGAAGCCGCCGCCTCCCACCTGCTCTGGGATTGGCACAAGGGCTGGCTTTCTGCCCCTTCCACAACATTGCTCTTTAAAGATCATTTCAGGCTTTGCCAGCACTTCTGGGGTGCTTTCCTTTCTCGCCTCCTCCTGAGGCCTGAATATCCTCTTTTTATTTGCATTTCTTACCGTGCGCTGCCTCCCTCAAGCAAGCCACAAGCCAAGCGATGCGAGTAAATCCGGCTTTCCTTCCTTTTGTGCATGGGCTGGAGCCCTGGCTCAGCCATTACCGACGCTTTTCCCACAAGCAGACCTTGAGGCATCAACTTCACTGCTTTTCCACGGCACAGAAGAAGCAGAAAGGCTTAAAATTTGGCTCAGTGACCTTCCCCACTCTAGATCAATACATCTCTATCTGGCTTGCAGCCCTTCTCTCCTACCAACTCACCCTGCCATAAGTGTGAAGCTGCAGGTCAGCACAGGAGTGTTGGGGCTCTCCCACATTCACAGACAGCGGGGTACACCTGCAGGATCTGCTGCCATCAGACCCACCCTATATCTGACCACCAGCCTTTTCCACCACAATCTCAACTGACACTAATCCCAAGTCCCTTCCTCTTCCAGCTTTCCTCCTGCTGGCTCCAAAGGAAGAGCAGTCACCACTAAAATGCATCCCAAACATGTTGAATATGTGAGACTCTGAAAGCTGCGCCTGTGAATGTTCTCTAGAAGGGCAATTACATCCTGATTCCCACCTTGTTACTGCAGCCTCGACAAACACAACGCTCAGCATTCCCTTCCCCTTGCAGCCCCAGCTCAGCCTCTCCCTGCTGTGGCTCTGGAAAGAGTCCTTCCATCCCCAGCCTCACCCCTCACAACCAGTAGTGACTGTCAGCTCTGCTGCCCACAGACAGATCCTGTCTTCCCCAAAGGAGGAACCTCCCTGCAGCCTGCTCTGGTTTCTATCAAGCCAAAGGGTTTTGTTTGGTTGGAGTCCCCAGCCCACAGGCAGGCTCGCTCACACGCCACCCGCAAGGGGACTTTACAAGAACAGGGAAGAAACATCATTTGCCCATCCCTGGGCTCATCCAGACGCAAACATGGAACCAGATTTGAAATGATACAAACATCTGGTGTCCAAGGTGACCTTTGCTTGCTGAGCGCCCTGGAATGAATGCACCTATCACAAAAGTTAACAGTGAAACTCCTGGCACCAAGCTGGTTGAGGATCAGCCTAATGCTGGCAAAGGGATGCCACCAGCTCTGAGCACTGTGTGTGACAGTGTCCCAGGTGTTACGGCCGTGGGCTTTCAAGGAGAAATGCAGAACTCCATGCTTGCCTTCCATGACCTCTGCCATCACCGAGGGGACAGGGCAGCAATGCCAAGGGAGCACTCCAAATGGTAGCAAGGCTTGGACAGCAGATCCTGTCTGCTGTGGAGAAGGTCATGGGAAGAAAGGCGTGACCCTTCTGCTGGCACGGGCAGAGACATGAGGTGACAAAAGAGGACAGGGGTTTGGCAGGACATCCAGCCTGAGCCAGCCCCAGCTAATGGGGACTGCTACGATGCAGGCTGCTGGGAATGTGATGGCTGAAGATCACCTTTCCCTCCTGCCTCGCCACCATCACCCATTCCTTCCCCTTGTAACGTGGTTTGGCTACACAAGAGTGTCCAAGGAGGAGGGGGCTCAAGGGAACAGGAATAAAAATGTCTGAGAGATCATTTTTGTTTGAGCCTCCCCCCCTGCACAGAAGGCACAAGCCGTCTAGCCCAAAGCCCCAGAGTGGACTCCTGGTGGTGAGAATGGCTTTGAGGAACACTCAGCACCTGCCCCAAAGCCCAGTGCTGTAAAGCCATCACCAGCTGGCGCTTGCTAATGCTTCAAACACATCGACCTCAGCCCTCACCCACTCACACAACAGACCGTGCCAGTGCTGGGCTTCCTACTGCTCAGGGAGGGAAGCAGATGGAAAAAGGAGAACCAGGAAAATTGCACTGCCTGGGAGCGCAGGGTAGGCGATTTTTTTTCTTTTTAGGAGTCAGGCACCTGGATTTCTGCAGCTCCCAGTGAAATCGCAGGCCTCACAATTCAAAATAATTAGCGACTGGTAGTTTTCCTTTTATGCAAAATCATCCTTTTTATCCAACACCTAAATGAAAATGAATATGCTTGATTATCTACCAAAGGGCCCAATTTCTGAGCATCGCTCCGATGCACACAGCAAAATTCATCTCTCCTCGGGCTGCTATTACAGGCAACGGCTGATAAATGAGCGGTCAGGCAGAGATCCAGAGCCAGGGATGCCAGCCTGACCTTTGTTAATGCTATTTACAGCATCAAATATCCACAAATCCAGCCATGGCTGCATCCACGCCCTTTCTGCTCCAGCCTGGGGGGCTCAGGGGCAGCTAGGAGAGCTCATAGCTGGCCTGTCAGTATTAGAGCACCACGGATGTCACCCTCCACCCATGCAGCCCACCCACCACACCAAAGCCCTCCCTTTGAGGCAACTTTCAACCAGGTTCACTCCTCGGAGAGAGGATGAAGCAAACTATTTAACAGAGAGGAGTCTGAAGCATCTCTTGTATGCTTCATATCTAAAGCTGATCACAGGAAAGCCCCCGGCAGAAGGCATCAGTGCTCATCCGAAAGGCAGCGCAAGGTACTCATGGCTCATTCCTGTGTGGTCACCATCCTGACAGGGCCCCATCTATCCCACTCCCACGGCCTCCACCCCAGAGGTAACGCCCAGGAAAATCCCCCACCTGGTCCTTACCAACCTCCCCATCCCGGCCAGGTGACACAGCACAATCACACGTTTGTACTTCCATTATTGCCAGACTCACCCTGTTCTCGTCGTAGATGATCTGCACCAAGCTGCGATGTTTGGACTCGATAGGAGGGGGAGAGATGGGTTTTTCAGGCTCTGGTGGTTTGGCTGCTTCTTCCTCCAACTGTTGCTGTGGAAGGAGAGGGGGGAGGAGGAGGGTGAGTCACAGCAAGAAACGCAGCCGTCCCTGTCCACACGAGACTCTCTGTGGTGCCGTGACCGAGGTAGAAAGCGCCATGGTAGGAGACTTCCTGCGAGACACGGGCAGGCTGGGGCTGGGGAGGGATGGGGAGAGGGAGGAGAGCTCACAGCAGCCCCTGCCACGCAAGCGCAGCGCTGGCCTGCCCCAGGCACCAGCCTGGCCCCGTGCTCGTGGGTCGGTGTGTTTTAGGCATGGAGGATGAGGACCTGCCTCAAAGCAGCCTCCTGGAATTGGCCTGAGGCTAGAAATAACGATTTTACTGGGAACACTAAAATGAAACCACAGCTCCAGCCCAGCTCTCTGCTGCTACCTGCCTCCGGAGCTGCTGCTGCCTGCAGGGAGGGGTGGAGGAGCCGGGGCTGACCAACAATGCTGCTCTCCACCTTCAGCTTCACCTTCTGATGGAGTGGTTAGAGGACATGCCTTGGGATGACTGTTCCCAATTACATGACTCGTGCACCAGCCACCCCTGCACTTCGGAACATCACCGCGGTCAGCAGGTAAACCTGACATTCCACCTGCACCTCCGAATCTCCCAGCACTGCGAGGCAGGAAGAGACATCCCAGCCCTTCCTGTAAGTTTGAGGAACTGCTCAGCTGAAAGAGGAAATCACAGATTCCTCCAGGCTCCTCCTGGGGCCAGCCTGTGAGGAGGGAGAGCGCAGCCGTGCGCGGCAGCTGCGGGGCAGCACAGGCACGGGAGAGGGAGCGGCTGTCAAAAAACGCTGAGGATTTTTTCCCTGCTTGGCTCTGAATCTCCAAATCTTTGTACTTTTTTCCTGCAGCTAAAGCATCCCCTGTTGAAGCATGAGGAAAATCGAGTGAGTCTTGTACTAGGAAGAAAATGCACCTGGGACTTGGCTCGCACTGCTGCCTTCCCAGAGACAGTGGGGCTGGGGGCCTGAGGGGAGGGTGGGCTCCTGTTCCTCCTACACATCATCTCTGCCCCTGCTGATGACATTTTTAGCACACCAGGGCAGTAGGATGCAGCCCAAGAAAGCACTCAAGCATCCAGACAGGTCTAATGGCTTGGCTGAGAAAACTCATGCTCCTAAAATTGTGTTTCAGACGATGAACCACCCCATGCTGTGGACATCCTCCCCACAGGTGAATACCTTTCCCCATAGAGGAAAAAGCAGCAGTATAGGGAACACTGAGATACAGCCAAAAAAGCTCAGACACATCTTCTCTTGGGGAAAATATTTGCGTTACAAAAAAAAAAAAGTCAAAGCATCCAAAACTTGGCGATCTTGTTCTGGAAACCCACAAAAATTCTGCCAAGTGGTTGGGTGTGTAGCAAGGGATTTCAGAGAAGAGGGTTTGATGGCCTATCAGGAAACGAAAGTTTGCCACTAAGTGGAGGCTCATTAAAAACAGCTCATTAGAAGAAAAAATACGAATCTAATTATAGCTGAAATACAGTAGAGGATTAAACTCTACTCGCTGTGGCATAGCACTGTATGGCTATTAAAGGGGCAGATTCCTGGGTACGGATGTGAGGAGGGGCTGGAGGCAGCACACCTGACTGCAGCCTGCCACAGCTCCTCCTGGGAGCCGTGGGAAATGGCAAAGCAAAATAGGTCAGGGTTCCCAGACAGGGACAAAATGGATTTCTTAAAGGTCTGCCACAAAAGCCAGGCTGGGACTGTGACCTTTACAGGGAGAAAAGCAGGATGAGAGATGAGCCTTGACGGCTCCACACTCCCTCCCTCCTCCCAGCAGTGGCTGCCCAAGACCTCCCTGCTCTCCCTAAATGGAAGACAGGGCAGCGGTGCTGAAGGGATGCAGGATGCCATCATTAGCCACAGCCCTGGCTGCCACAGCACCCACAGGCCAACCCATCTCCCAGGGGAAGAGGGAAAAAGCCAGGAAAAAGCCCAGAAAAAGCCAGGAAAAAGCCCCTTTGGCTGGGCCACATGCAGCAGAGGGCCCACGGCAGGCTGCAGCACTGGTGGAAGGTGGGTGACGTTTCAGGAAGACCCCGTCCCCACACGTGCTGGAGACGAAGCCGAGGCTGTCACACACACCCAGCTGCCATCACCTGCTACTGGGACCCTGCACCCGCCCAGGGAGGGGACAGCCTTCCAGCCACACGGCATCTCTAAAACCACTTTCAAAGCGACCAGGGGAGAGCACAGGAAACTCAGCCTGATGGAAGGGGAAACCCTGGAGCTCTTCCACCCGGCCGGCTCCACCTCCATCACCAGGTGGGAGTGTTGTACTCCCGGAGAGCCCTGAGCTGAGCTCAGCGCCCAAGGAGGCTCAGGCGCCGCTGCGGAGAACAGCCCAGCAGTTTATTTCTCCTTCAGATCCCCGGTACCGCTGCCAGGAATAAATGCATAAGGATTATCCTTCCCTGTCAGGAAGAGGGGGAGAGAGGACTCAGCGAGAGATTTAAGCGCATATGGCGCATGAATGAGCGGGGGATGGCTGACGGAGGTGGCCTCCTGCCAGGGGTGTGCAGGGTTTGGGGAAGGTTTCTCAGCTTGCTGAAGATGTTTGCTTCTTGCAAAGTCCAGGCAGAGCCTTCCCTGCCATTTTTGGAACAACCAGAAAGAGAGAGATGGTGGATTGTGGTTGGTTGGGATTTTTTTTCTTGCACAGCCTTTCCATACGAATGTATTTAATTACCCTGAGAAGGCCTCCCAAAGACAGAGGGGAAAAGCATTAGGATATTCCAGCTGCATACAATTTCTCCCCTGCTCCACTGCCGTTCCTGCAGGAACAGAATCTGTTCCAGGCTCACTGCTTTCCCTCACTTGTCCTCTTGCACTGACAGCTCGGATGCACAGATGCACAAAACATTCCCCAAGCATCTCAGACAGGATTCCCTGCTCCAAAACCACTTTTTTCCCAGATGTGCTAGCTCTGCTGGAGGACTGGGATGGGGAAGGCTTCAGACAGAGGGGGAAGGAGGCCATAATAGGGGGAGTCAGTTTTGCTACCATAAGACTATGCCACCATGTGCCAAAAAATAATAAAAAAATAAATAAAAGGAGGGGAGGGGACACTTTTACTGCCAACAGCCACTTTCATCTTCTTCCCCATTTAACAGAGCATTTCTGTGGGCAGGAAGAATCATAAAATTTGTTCATAGGGAAGAAATAAAGCAACTGAGCAGCCAATGATAAAAACCCAACTTCCTTACGGAAGGACAGCTTGATTTTAACGGCAAGGAGCATACGCTGCTCCTGTCAGCATCAGCAGCAGCTCCTCAGCATCCCTGAAAAGTCAGGCAGAGGATCATCAGAGCTGTCAGTCCTCCCAGCTGCCATGAGAGGGACCTTCCCTGCTACGCCAGGCACATATCCCACTCGGGACGCCCTTCTCCAGAGTAGGAAATGACCGTGGTTTGCACCTCTTTCCTCAAACATGAGTAAAAAACACGGACGAGCAGCCGGACTGCCAGGTGGGAGAGGACACCAACATTTCATCTGAGCTTCCTAGGAGGGAGAGCTCCCACCAAAACCAGCAAGAGGAACCTGTGTGGTTTCCATGGCTCCAGCTGCTCCCCTGGGCCCCGTGAGCTGGCACAGAGCTGCTGCCCACTCCTGCCTTCCTCTCCCTAAGCACTCACATACCTCCGCAGATAGAAAGCCACACATGCCAGAAAAGGGTCCTTCACATTAATTAAACCATACCGTTTGAAAACAAAATGAAAATGTTCCTGCTTTGTCTTGAAGGACAGAAAGGAACTGTGTTTGGTATGGGAAAATACAGATCTGATGGGGAAGATCAAGTGCACGCTCATTCTCAAGGAGCTTCAACGAACAACCCAAGCAGAGGTTTCACTCCATTCCCAAATTTGTACTGCAGCTACAAGCCCTTGGGAAAGGTCATTCCTCTCGGGCAGTTTGGGATTAGCAGCCATCAGGGAGTTAAGAATCTCGCCCCAAGCAAAGGAAATAAAACAACCAGAAAGAAAGAGGCAAAGAAGTGATTTGCTTTAAGAAGTGAAAGCCCTTAAGTCGGTGGGTTTTTTCACAGACGTCCCTGAAGGTTTTGTCATATTAATCTCTTAATGGGTTTATGGTAATTGTGTACAGGCCAACACAGAGTGGGCCATCCTTCTGATGGGGAGCGCTCCTGTGCAGGGTGAAGCTGCAACCAGGAAGATCAGATTCAAATCCCTGCTCAGGCACAGCCCTGACTGCAGCCAGACCAGATGCTGCTCACGGCTGCAGAGCTGGAAAGCCCCAGAGAAAGGGGACTGGAGGAACTGGAAGGGCCATTTGGTCATTGCAGCAATGTTTTAAACAGCCCAGTACTGAATACTGGCAGCAACAACAGCACTGGGGAGACACAATTGCTGGAAATGAAAAAGAAAAGACCTTGGGCTGTACAGACGACTCGGACAACCCAGGCTGTGCTTCCAGCTCTGCCCTAACCACTGATGACACATTTTTCTCCCTTTCAGGTTCTCTGACATGCGAAGAGCCTACAGGCTGAGCTTCCAAAGCTCCCTCCCTCATCAGCTACCAGCTCCAGACTGCCAGCCGTGCAGACACCACCCATGTCATGACAGGAGCAGGGACACATGATCCACGCGCACTGCCACTGTCACCTCCCCTCTGCGGCTGGGCATGGGCAGGGACTGTGGTAGCATGCAGAAGCAAGGACACACATTCCCCTCCACACCTCAGCCTCTTACCTGCTTCTTCTTCAGCTTGGAGATCTGCTGCTCCACCATGGTGATCTCGCGGTCCACACGGTCCATGTTCTGGATGAGCTCCTCCTTGGAGAGCCGGGCGGGCAGCAGGTCCAGCTCGGCGTCAGGGTGAGCAGGGCTCACGGGCGACACGGGCTCCAGCTTGCCAGGCAGGCCACGATCCTGGGAAGCATAGAACAACCAGATCATCTCTCTCCCAGGAGGCTCTGGATCCTTCTCTCATCCTCCCACAGCTCCCTGGCCCATTCCCAGCCTACTGAGATACACAAAACCCTCAAAAAAACCTGCTAGACTAGGGAGTACCAGCTGTCACATCACATCACCACAGTGCTCCACAACCTGCAGCATCTCCAGGGAGAACCAGGTTACTCTCCCAGCGACACGACAGCAGCTCTTCCTCCTGACAAAGCCTCAGAGCCTCCCACCACCTTTAGTGCTACTTGTGTTCTCACAGGATCAATAAACCCATCCATATTCAGGAGCTCCCAGCAGCACTGTCCCTTCACAGGGCTCAAGGCTACATCTTCTCTTCAAAAATGAGACACCACAGTCACATCCTCCTCAGACACAGCCCCAGAGATTAACCACTATTAACCACAGCATTAACCATGCTGAAGGAGAAGGTGCTATGTGGATAGACCCTGGGAAGAAAGAGGGCTCGCAGCTCCTTCATGGTCTTCCTCCATCTCTTCCTAAACTCTGGGGATACTCTGTGTGTTGGATATTGAATGCATCCATCCAAATATGAAGAGAAAGGGGATAGGTGAGTCCAGATAAAAATAGACCGAACTGACATTTTTCAAATTCCAGGTGAAGAGGCACTCAGCTCAGCAAGACCCTTCAAGTCAGAGACTGGAACGATCAGCAAAACCTCCGTGGCCATGGCAGAGAGCAGCTCTAATGGCCCACGGCTGAGGGAAAACACATCAAAACATTCAGCTTTGTCCCCAGAAGCGCAGCAACTTTGCTGAGCCCAAGTAGCTGCTATCCCAGGAGCATCCTGTAGCCACGCTGCCTCACCTGCACTGCAGCCCTCACCTCTCCAAGCAAAGGAGCTCATTCTGTGCCAACGCGAGCTGCACGCCTGGCTGAGCCTGCCCACCATGCACGAACGCACCTGGGATGAGGCAGCTGTTTAATAGCCACCGGCCACACAGATGGGAGCACGGCACACCACCAGCCCACCCTGACCCAGGACACTCCCCTCTGGCAGCCACCCAACACCTTAATTAAAAGTTTATCTATTCGTTTGCTCAGTGAGTGGATGGATTTCTTTTCCTGGAGGGGGAGAAGAGGAGCAGTGGCTCCGTTTGTAACCCTAAACCACTGCCAGGCTGGGCAGGCAGCACACTGCAGCTGCTGGGAGGGGAGGCAGGGCAAGGATGGGGGAGGCAAACAAGGCAAGGAGCTCACACAACTTTGCTACCTTCATTACAGCAGCCCTGTACAAAGCCAACATGGTTCTGCACCAACTGTGCTGAGCGTCCTCCCATCCACACTGACACAGCCACCGGTGAAAGGTGGGGCTGACCCTCTGCCCAGGCTGCTCCTCCTGCCCTGATGGAGCTTGGACGTGGCTCAGGGACCTCTCCGTGCTCCCCATCCAAGCAGGCCCATGGAAGATGGCTCTAGGTTACTCTCCAGCCGTGCTGCAGCTCATGGTGAGTGTGCAGATCCCACCCTGGCACAGATCTGCTGTGACACCTCCACCCTGTCCCTGCTGGTGCAGCCTGGAGGCACCGACGCCCTTCCCACCGCTGCCATCAAGGGACAGAAGCAAAGGAGCCCCCCCAAAACCCTGCTCTCTGTCCTGCCTCAGGCCCATTCAGCCCCAGGAGCACAAAGGCACCAGAAAGGCTGAGCTGGTTGCATCCAGCATCCGTTCAGAAGAGAAACTAGAAGACCATGAAAGCTTTCTGGAGAATCCTGAAGAGAAGATCCCATCTTGTTTTACTTTCCCAGCATTAGACATCAAAAGTGGTCAGTCTGCTGCAACGGGAAGGCTTTGTGTTCTCCACAACTCGGGGTTTTTTGTGGTTTTGTTTTTTTTTTTCAAGTCAAGAGGAGCAGGACAACCACAAGAAGCAAAAGATAAATAAGGTGTTCATGAAATCTTGTTCAGATGAAGGCACAGGAAGGGGAAGTGGCAGTGGCTTGTAGGTGGGCAGGTTTTTCTGTAGGAAAGGAAGCTACCTGCTGAAAATGCAGAAGAGAAAGGCTTCTCTCTGTGCACATGAAACAAATGACACTTTCTCATGTCTGCCAAGACAGGGCATATTTAAATTTCTACTTGGCACAAAATCCCTTGGAAAACTGATTCCTGATATATTTTTGTCTTTTTACCTTGCAGAAAGCAAAAGAGCAGCAAAGCTGAGTAAGGGAAATAGCTGCAAGTCACAGCACAAGCATCATCATCATCATTATGTGGTATTAGGAGATGATTACAGCAGTGGAGAGAAGTAATGTCCTTGGACCTCACATACTGGGCACTGTCATGGCACAAGCAACTCTCTAAATCAACAAAATGACATGCAGCAAAAAGAAGGAAAAACCAAAACCAAAGGCAAAAAAAAAAAATTTTGTCTGTGCAGCAGTGACATCCAAAAAGCAGAGCTCACAGATTTATGCAAGGCATAAAGAAGCCCTTCTAAATCACAGAAATGGGTTTAAAAGCCTATTGCAAAGACCAGAGTCCACTCAGAGAATGGGGTAAACCCCCATGATCAGAGATATTTCAACTCATGCTCTGCTTCCTGCAGCTCTCAAGAAGCCCTCAAAATATATTCCCCTGCTCTAGACAGTGTGATACCCTGAACAAGCGCAGTGTGAAACGTGAAATTCTTGTTATTAACGTGAAGTCACAGACTTCCAACCCAGCAAGAGCTAGGAGAGCTGGAATAAATCTGCTGGAGGGAAGAAAACAATTACTGCATTACTCAAGTTGATATTTTCTCAGTAATTATACTGTTTCCATGTGATTTGTTTTTACACACGGTTAACAGCTACTGTGGCTCCTGTTTATCCCTGGCCTTGTTTTGTGATTTATCTGATAACAAGGGTGGGTGTGCAGGGGGCAGAGGCTGCACAAACCTCCCCGCAGCAAGAGGAGGTGCTGGCACTGAAGAAAATAATTATCACTGAGGAGGTTGTCAAAGAGCAAGGCCAGGCTTTGGGGTGGGTTTCTTGTACATACTTAGGAATAAAAATTCCCAGCATAGATAATGGAGCAAGCCCGCTATTCGCTATTAAGCAGTGACTTTAAAAACCTGCAAAAAAAGAGAAGGGAAAGGATAAGCAAACTGCCCACTGATGAACTGAAAAGTAAGTCTCCAGGTAAATCTGACCTCCCTGCCTTCAGACACACCAAAATCTGGTCCACAAGAAAAAATGACATTGGGAACACCAAGTGTGGTCCCAGGACACACTGGAACCTGAACCTGCACCTGCCCATCTCCACCTCCTTACTTTGCATTACTGACCCAGCTGGTGGTACTCACAGGAAAGTCACGCAAGTTGGAGGGGTGGAAAAGGGCTCTGTGCCACGCTGCAGCTCAGCACCGACAGCTGGAGGCAGCACAGCCTCCCTGAAGGGTCATTTTTCTCAGCTGCTTCTCACCCTCAGGAGACAGCAGATCAGTAGCTCCGCTCCATCTGCACCTAACTCTCGCTGCAAAGAGCATTTTGACCTTGCTGGTCCCTGGACTGCATCAGCTGCCCCTTCAGAACGCCACAGTGGAGCTTCCCAAGCTCCACACGCCATCAGTGCATCCCAAGCAAACAGAGCTGCCTGCTCGGGCTGACCCTCAGGATCTCCAGCCCAGCACACGGGGTTTGCCCTACATATCATCTTCGGTAAGCCTGGATCTCTCTGTCTTTCTAATCCAGATCATTAGTGATGTTCCCCCAAGCCCAGGACAGAGATTTAGGGATGCCAACATCATCTCTTCCACAGTCTGTTCACTTTCTAATTATCAGCCAGCAGCAGCATTTCCTGCTGGAGCACCAGGAGGGATTAAGAGGTGTTATCTTCAGCTCCTGCCCACTCGCACATCTCATGTCCTCATGGGCTGGAGAAGATTGCCAAAGCAGGCAGGATAGGCTCAATTTGTGCTCAAATTAATTCCCAAAAAACCTCACGTGAACTTGTGAGCAGGGGATCCCCTCGTGGGGATGCTGGCACCACCTGAGGCTCTCCCAGCAGCACTGAGCAGTGAACATTCCAGAGCTCCAGCAGCCAACAGCCCTCCCTCCCAAAGCCCCATCCATGTGGGGCTGTCTCACAGAGCAGAGCCAGCAGCTCATCCTCCCTGTCCAGGAGCCCAGGGATGAGCAGCATCGCACTCTGAGCAGAGACTGAGCCCCCAGGGCTTCCCACACTCCCTGGGATGAGAACTGAGCAGCAAAGCCAACACCCCGCTCCTCCATCCATCAGGTTTTGGGGTAAAAACATGCATATAAAACGCCTAAGTGAGCCAAATACAGACTAAAGGAATTTTTTTTTAATTGGAAAAGTGTCCAACACATTCTGACATATCTTAAGCCCCAGGATGACAGCACTGACAGAGGGAAAACGTTACGGAGCTGAAAACTAATGTCTCGTCTCCCCAGGGAGATGCACGAGTACAAAAAGTCAGGGAGTCCGAGCAGTGAAAAGTACATCGAGTTACTGCAATTCTTTTGTTCACGGCCATCTGCTGTGCTAACGGCTCTTTCTGCAGCCCAGCCCTTCAAAGGATGTTTTAATTCTTAAATACTGCTGGGCTCTCGCTGGGCTGCTGAAATGGGATGGAGATGTGTGTGTGCGTGCTCTGCGGAGCACCTGTGGGGCTGTTCCCCAGCCAGGAGCACAGGGAAGGCCAGCCAGTGCTCCCAAGGGACACCAGGTGTGGGACCAAGGCACCATCCACCTCCTTCCTCCATCCCTACGCTCCACAGCATGTGAAAAACAGGGATGGCTTTCACTGGATGCAGCCCAGTACGTGCTCTCATGGGAATTCATGAAGCTGGAGACCAAGGAGCTGTCTGAAGACAAAGCCAGGTTTTTGTAATTTAATTTATTTTTTTTTTTAATAAATCTGACTTTACGAGAAGGCCCACGAAATTCCTTTCCTCCGTAATCCAGCTGAATTCCACGCAGACAGAGCAGAAAACATCCCAACAATTTCTAAGCTTGCACGAAAGTAGGTCAAAAAACTTCCCCAATGTTTCAACAGCTTGAAGCAATTTAATTGCAAAACCAGTACCAAATGCTGACCCCTCCCTCCCCGCCCCCCCAGCAGATTTATGAGGGTGGTAAAACCTCACCAGCCAGAGCCTCAGTTAAATGCAGTAACCAAAGCCTTGTATCTGGTCTCGCAAAACTTGCTTGAGCTCAAAAGAGCTGTTCCACGGTGTTACACTGAACAGATGCTGCCTCTGGGTCTCAGCACCGCACAATTCTGCACAAGCACCACCAAACACGGCTCATGGACTCAGAGGCAGCCTAAAATAACGGGTCAGATCCGGAAAATCTCACTCGGGCAAACTCCCACAGACGCCGAAGGCATTACCCCGACAAATGGATGCTGTGCCTTTCATTCCCTTCCTGCGTTTCCCCATTAGTGGATAATAATTGCACTGAATGCGAACGTTCCCCACTGACTTAGAGGAGTGATGAATTCTCACCTACCCATCTACTCATTACAACGAGCAGCTAATTGCTCCACCTCTCATTAAGAATCCCCCAACACTGCTTATTCTGCATCCCTGGATTTTCAGTTGACCTTAAGTTTGTTCAAACAGTAACTGTCTGGACTGAAATTTTCCATGCTGAATATGGGCTCTAGGCATTTTTAGTCTTTTTTGTTTTTTTTTTCCTAAACAGTGAATTTCAGCCAAAACAACTCTGTCACTTCCAAGAACAAGTTTACAGGAAAATATGCCTTTCTGCAACATTCAGAAAGATTCTGGGAACTTTTTCTTTGAGCATCTTCAGTACAGTTGATACATCTGGTAAGATTCCCTGCCAGCGATTTGCCTTTTGTTAACACTGAAAAAGTGTCCAAGTCAAAGGAAAAAAACCATTAATAAAAATCTCATCTTGGTGCTTGCCCCAGGGGGAATGACTTGGAACTGAGCAGGCAAGCAGAGTGGGGTCCTGGTTCTGGGAAGCTCCAGGAAAGGTATTTCTCTCTGCCTGTACTTCTTCAAAGGGAAGGAAAGGGCTGAGCTGGAAGGACCATCCTGGCACGTGTGGAGCATTCCAGGCCAACAGCAAGTGCCCTAAAGAGCTGTGAATAAATGCATGGTTTGGAGGGCAGGTAAAGCCTGAGACCACCCACCAGGTGATAAGGATGGAGTCACACAGCCAGTGACGTGCTGGGCACAGACAGAGCCTGTGCCAGGCGCTGACCAGAGGGGTTTGTACAGCAAAGACAGGGTCCTGCTGCTTCCAGAAACGAGGGGAGGACAAGGTGAGGTTGTCAGAGTAGTCCATGGAGCAGCAAGCTCTGCCACTCCTCCATCCTTTAATGCTCTTTCAGTAATTTGTTCACCCAGCAGCCCCCAGTGCTGACTCTGCACACACGAGCGCGTGTTTGAAGCCTCTTAAAAAGGACCAAACTGAGAAAAACGCCTCCGCTTACATGAAGCGCCAAGGCAGGGAGGGAAATTTTTAATTGCCCAATTTGGCACTCAGCCAGGCAGCAGGGTCACCCCCGGCTGCAGAACCACATTCTAAAGGTGATGGGGAGCTCATGGCAGAGCCTGCCGCTCCTCCTTGCTGGGGCTCAAACCTCCCTCGCATTCCTTGGGGCCAGCTGACTTTGGGCAGCTTTCACAGGAACCTCTGAATAATCACCAGGGCCTGTTTTAGCATTTCTACCTGTGCCTGCTGCTCAGAGAGTTTCTTTAGGGAGGCTGGGAGGGTCCCCTGCCTGGGGGTGCAGGCACAGTCCCCAAACCTCCTGTGGCAGCTTAGGAAGCACCGTGTCACCTAACTCAACAAACCTCAGGGGAACGGAACACTCACTCCATGCCTTTCAAAGCTTTAGCCTCCCAATTTTTCTTTTCTTTTTTTTTTTTTTTTTTTTTTTGCAATACCACCCATCCCCTTTCAATTACCACATGCAGTAAAGCAAGTTACAAGTCCTCCCAGCACATCAACCAGGCAGGGATGAAGCATCAAGGTCCATGTTAATCCCAGAAGGCAGGTTCCCTCTGACAGAGGATGCTGGAATAGTTCCTGCCAAATCCCAGCTGCCCCTTAAGCAGGTAGAAAGCCCTCCAGCCCTAGATGCCATGTGAAAAGCACGCTCAAATTCTGTAAAACAAGGATTCTGCAAAAAAATATCCCTTTTTATACCAGTGCAATCCTCCAGTGAACAGCACAAATGCCATTGCCCTGGTGGGACAGTGCCTACATCCACACCCATCAGTCCGGCAGAATGGGAGACCAGCGCTACATCCACTTACATCTGCTCTCCACTGAGCATCCTGTCAAAAATACATCATTTCATGCCAACTGCAAAAGCTACATCAGCCAAAAAGCAGGCGGGCAACCCGTCAGCGGGACTGCAGCCATTGCAGCGTCATCGCTGGAAACACGGGGCCGGATCCTGAGCCAGGCTCAGCGCCAGCACACCCAGCGCTGTCCTGGGGTGCTGGGACACCAGAGCCCCTGCTCGGACAGCCAGAAGGGCAGCAGAGCTCCACAGCAGGGACATGGCAGCAAACCTCATCCTCTGCCTGCAGGAGTGAGTGGCAGGGTGCTCCCAGGTGGGCGCTGGTGCCCCAGGAAGCTCCAGCTCATTCACTGGGTGATGCCAGGTGCATCCTCCAGCACATGGACAAACACGGGGGAGGGAAGATCCACCACGGCAGCTTCTCTAAACCTCACTGATTTAAAAATAAAAAATTGAGGGGAAATGAAAAGACAAAAGCCCTTCTCAGCCTGGTGTTATCAAGCAGAGGAAATGAGACTTCTAAAGCTCCCATTCAGAGAGGAGTGGGGGAGAGAAATCCCACTCCAGACGCACTTGAACGAACAGCTTTTGAAATGGAAATGTTGCTCTTCAGAAACATTTAAATTTTCTCCTATTGCCAGGGAGGAGGCAGGAGGCCGAGGAGGAGCAGGGACTCCTCAGCCACACACATCCCAGCGGGATCCACACAGGGCAGCACTCGGCGGCCCTGTGAAGCAGGGATTTGTCTGGGAGTTAATCAGGATGGCACACAACATCAATATTGGGAAGTTGGCTTGAAGGGGAATCAAATTGAGAGGGGAGGAAAGGGAATGATTGAAGACAGCTCTATTTAACCACTACAGCTGCAAGTGAGATACACTTAAAGGCAGCTCACACTCCCTCCCTCCCTCCCTACCATTACCCAAAATTATTTTCCCTAAATCCTGGAGATTGAGCTGCCTACTGAGGAGGAGATTGACTGATGGAGAAAGGAAATGCAAACAGGATTTAAAATGGTTTGAGCAGTGGCTGAGGTGCGTTTTGACACAACCCAGACCTCCCCTTGCATGCATCAAGCCAAGGTTACCAACAACTACCCCGAGACTCCCAGCACATCCAGCACAGGATGATGAGTCCCAGCACCAAACCCCTGCTCACTCTCAGCAGCTCTTCTTCCAACTGTGTCAGCTCACAAAACTGAAATACTGCTCCTACAGGAACCCACTGAGCTCTGCTTGCCAGCTGCATGTCACCACTTCCTCGCTCCGATGTCTTCAGGGTCACCTAACGCACAGGTTCGTTCTGGCTGTGCTCTCAGGTATATGAAGCAGGACATCAAACACCTCCCAGCTGTAAAAACCACGAGGGACACCACCTCTGCCTGCCCCTCCACTGCCTGAGGAATCCACTGGCAGCCTGACAGCTCCCAAGGCCGCACAAAGCACATCCACTGCCTGTCCCAAACACCCCACAAACAGCAGTGCACCAGCAGCACCTCAGGACACACCGAGGAGGGCATGTGGGACACAGAGGAGGTGACATGGGACACACAGAGGAGGGGACGTGGAACATGCAGAGCAGGGGACGTGGGACACACAGAGGAGGGCATGTGGGACACACAAAGGAGGGGACGTGGGACACATAGAGGAGGGCACGTGGGACACACAGAGGGGATGTGGGTCACACAGAGCAGGGGACGTGGGACACACGGAAGAGGGGACATGGGGCACACAGAGGATGGGACATGGGACACGCAGAGGAGGGGACGTGGGACACGCAGAGGAGGGGATGTGGGACACGCAGAGGAGGGGACATGGGACACGCAGAGGAGGGGACGTGGGACACGCAGAGGAGGGCACATGGGACACGCAGAGGAGGGGACGTGGGACACGCAGAGGAGGGGACGTGGGACATGCAGAGGAGGGCACATGGGACACAGCCCCAGCCGCTCGCACCAGGCTCCATCTCGGTGCCTTGGTGGCACAGCACCGACCCCAGCCCGGCAGGATCGTGCTGACAGGGAGCACGGGTGGTGCACAGCAGCCGTCAGCTGCGCCATCCATCAGAGCCAGCCGCCGGCTGCGCTCAATGCTTTATTGTTCTAATAATTGTGCAGACACGTGGAAGGGGCTGCCTCGACATTGGCCGCTTGTTTGAGTGGCCATTTCCTTCGCTGCTCCGCCTGGTTTTCCATCGGGAGGCCTCATCCTGCGGCAGCGCTGGCCATTCCCAGCGCTGTCCCCACGCCGGCGGGGCAGGAAGGTGGGAGGAAACAGCATCCCCCACCATCAGGAAACACAGGCAGGGGCTGGTCCAGATCCCAGCCGGCAGCCAAGCCCTCCACCTCAACAAGCCCAGGCAAACACGCAAAATAAACCTTTCGTGAGAGTTTTGGGTTTACATGGAGAATTTTTTTGCCATAATAACCCTCCCCCTATTCAGCAGGTAGAGATGGGTAGTGTCACACCTTCAGCATCGCTCAGCTCTGGGATCAGAGCAAGACTGACTATGGAAAGACCAAATACCAACAAGAGCATGGGACAGAGCAGCTCCCAAAGGCTCAGAGCAGAAACACCATTTCTGACTGTGAACGGCTGTGGGAATTGCTCAAACCACAAACCTCTGCCCACTCTGCTCCTGCAAAAAAACATGAAGCACCTCTGTTTCCCCAAACCAGGGCATTACAGAAAAACCTGGACATCTCAGCTCCCATAGCAGGAATAAGCCCACAGCAAATTTGTTATTATCTGTTAGCAAAGAAGCAGCTTCCCACCAAGGCTGGAATTTCCATCTTGGTTTGGCAGGCACAGGGCTGTGAAATGATTACTGTGTTTACTTTTCCTTTGCTAACTATAAAATCCCATTCCACTGCCCTGCCAAGAATGACTGAAGCTAATAAAATTCAGGCATTTGGAAGAAAGCAATAATAAACCTCCCTTTTGGGGCCTTTATGATGAAATTTCCCCACTCCAATCAGCGATTATGCTGCATTCATGAACACTAGTGATGTCTCCAAGTGCGCCCAGATTGACTCAAATCAATATTTAGCTTTGCTTGAGACTGGGAGTCTTTCTCCTCGTGGCAGCTGAAGGCAGAATCACTGAAGAAGGCTAGAAGAAGCCTTTGAAAAAACATCTTACAAGAATAGGAGGCAGCATATATAAATACATATACATTTATATATATATATAAAAATAATATTAAAGTAGGCTTTTCAATTACCTAAAAACCTATAAAAAGTATATACACATGAATGCATGAATTTACAAATCTCTCTCCAAATATACTCAAGGCCTTTCATATAATGCACTGTACATATTTATATACACATACCTGCCTATTCTTGAGGAGTTTTTAGTGTTTGAAAGCCCACAGTGTTCCTGTGTTTACATCTGCCACTCTGTCTGCTGCTGAGGCAGAAACACATTAGCTGCTGGGGGCAATCTGTTCTACATCATGCCTTAGATGGCTGGCATGAGATAAAATAACACAGACCTCAAAAACAGCCTGAAATAAAAGCCTGTGCTCGGTTTGGTCACGTAACCACGTGGGACAGCTTGAGCTGCACTGGGCAATGGTTGGTTCTGAAGCAGCCACGAGAATGAAAGCATCCAAAGCAGAGATCAGAAGGCAGATCACTGCTGCTCCTCAGGGAACAGCACAGGAGGAGAGAAATCAGACCCTGTTGGGGCAGTGACCAGAGCAGATTGCTCAAAGTCAAGCCTAGCAAGCGTTACACGCAGGCAGAGGAGCAGACACAGTGCAGTGACAGCAGAGAAATCTGTGGCCATGTGCTGGAGCAGGATGCCACAGGCTCTGCAGCCCTGGGAGAACCCCTCAGCATGCAGCAGAGGATGGAAAACCCCACAGCCGCTGCCCATCTCCTCCTCTCCTGCTTGGCACTGCCAGAGGACAGTGTGCTGCTGCTTCCTCTCAGCAAAGGGCACCGGTGCAGGATCAAGGTCAGATGAAGGCGAGCAGAACCTGCACACAACACTGGCACCTGCAGAAAATGCCCTGCCAGAGCACCGAGATGACCCAAGAGTAACTAGAGAGAGGTCAGGACTGCAAGGAGGTGGTTCAGGTCGTTTCATCTCACACTGCTGCTCCCCCACTAATTTTTATTTTTGATCCACCAAACCTGGGGTAGGACAGAGCACATTGTTCCTGCCCTGAGCCAGCTCTGCCCCTGGGTAAAAGCCCATTTCCAAGGGCAGAGGGAACAGGCTCCACTGTGCTCTCGCTCCTTATCCTCCTGGAAAAAGGTGCCAAGAATTAGAATTACATTTTTCGAGAGCAGCAGAACAAGCCAAGGGCCTGTCAGCTTGTCCTAAAACAACCCCTCTCCGCTTGCCGAGCACGCAGCCAGAATTCCTGACACACACCAGCGTCCATCGCCCCCCAGCCCCCCCATGCAGCACAAGCCTGCCGAGCCAAAAAACCCTCTGAATGTTCTCTGCCTAAAACACAGCCAAAGAGTTTTTCTGTTTAAAAAGCAAGTTTAGGTCCAAAAAGAAAGGAGGTTTTCAGCGAGTGATTTGAACTAGGCCCTTTGGCACTCGACAGTTCCTCTCTTGTTATCGATGCTAAGGGTGTTGTTAAGAGATGAGGCTCCACTAAGCACGAACGTGAAGTCACAGAGCTTTAGCAAGGGCTGTTGCCATGTTCAATATGTTATTACAGCTCCATCACCACAGGCACAAAGAGCAGCAACTTGTCTTTGTCAAACCCATCTCTGGAATCACTCCCCCACTCCATCCCCTCCAGCAGCATCAGGCAAACACCACTGATTGCTGTTGCATCTCCTCCAGAGCTTCCACCCCACGCTGGGAAGGAAGGTATTAGCGTGAAATACCCTCCTCCTCAAAACACAGCACCCAGAATCAATCTGAGGGGTGTCACAACTCACTGGCTTTTGTTGTGCGAGTCAGGGCTGTCGATGGGCTGCATCTCCTAACCATGGAAAAGTACAGCACCAAAAATGTGCTCAGGGCTGTACGTCCATGGAGAATTCACCCAAGTTGCTCCCAGGAAGACCCTTGGGTAGGAGGGGCACGCAGGGATGCTGAATAAAGGAGGCCCAGTTCATCTGTCAGATGTATGTGCTGGCAAATTGGTAATCACCTCCTGCTGCTTGGTCACCTGCACTGCCTGGGCAGATCCCACATAACCCATCCCAGAGTGTGCCTGGATCCAACGGGAGCTGGAACAGTGCTCCACACACCCTCCCAGAGCATGAGGGGAAAAGAAGGAAAACAGATCTGGCTGAGACTGCAGGGGGGAAAGAAAATAGCCAAGATGCTCTTCTTGGTACCAGGACCGAATTCTTCCCTGGACATTTATTCCAGGTGTGGGGTTCCTTTTTAACACAAATGAACACAACTGGCTGAGCACAGGCAAAAATGGTGGCTGGGACAGCTCTCCTCACCCCACACCACGCTCATGCTCTGGGGCAATGCACTGCAGACCAGCACCAGCTCCTGCCATACCAACACTGTCACTCCCACTTGAGGGCTGACAAAGTGGCAGAGTAGCTCTCCTCTCTCCTGCACTGCCAGGACAAAACAGGGCAGAATTAGAATTCTTGCTATCAGATAAAAGAGATACACACGACATGTACAAACACTCCATAGATGGAGAAGAAAAGTCTCTGTGAATCCACACAGCACACTGCCTACTGCAAGCACAAAGAGCCAGCAGTATTTCTTCCAATTACAGGGGTGAGGCACACAAAGTCAAGGGACTTTCTTTCCCTCCAGCAGATCAGGTGAGATGTCGCACTGCGCGAGCCTTGTAATATTGACTGAGTGGAACAGAAAAGTCCAATTATGTAAATGATGAGGCAGGTTCCCGAGAAGCAGTCAGCCTTATCACACTGTCCTTCGCCACCGCTGTGGCTTGAAAGGCAATTTAAAAGGTTGTTTTGGATGTCGATCACCACAAACGAGCTGAAGAAGTGAGAAACAACCTGTGCTTGAGGCACTGTCAGTTCTCCTGTTGGTTTTCCAGCTGCACTGAGCCTTGGCCCTGCTGTCTGTGCCTTGGAGACCACTGCAGGCTGGAGCAGACGGGGCAGGGGAGAGCCGGGCTGCCGGCAGCCCAGGGAAGGGTCAAGGGTTTTTACATCCTGCCTCTGGAATGCTTCTGCAGCCCATGAGGGCTCTTCCTGCCATCCCCGAGTCTCTCAGACCATAGTTCAGCTCTTTGGCCACAGGAACTTCAGCTGAGAAATGGAATCAAACCAGTTGTCTTGCAATCATGGTGCTCCTTCCCTTTACCCCTCAGCCCAGGGCCAGACGGAGGAGCCAAACATCTCACAAGGACTACGCAACGCCCAAAAGCATCTGTTTTTCAAATGAAACCAGCACGAGTCTATGCTTGGGACAGAGATTCCAAATAATCCTCAGGCTGTTCCCTTGGCTTCCCATCCCACGCTGGTGCATGGCATGGGCTGCTGACAGCCCCTTGCAGCCACCCTGGCACAGGGGGCAGTGGAATGGACAGCCAGGCACGCCAGGAGAGCCACCCTGCTTGCACAGCACAGGCACACGCTCCCAAAGGTGTGTGTTCCCGTGCAGCTGAGCAGGGGTTGACGTACTCCCACTCATCCCATCCTCCCATGATTTGGAAATTATCTTTGGAGCAGGGAGGAAAGCGGTGCGGGGGGAATCCAGCCAGAAGTGTTTGTGCTGTGGCAATGTGAACAATGCAAATATTTCAGCTTTTAAATATGTTTGGAATGACAGAGAATGCCAACATGTCCCTCGTCTTCCCAGAAATAGCTTTGAATCATTGCTGCCCTAACGTAAATTCCCCACCCCACCGAATCATTTTTTGCAACCACATTTTTATCAGGCACAAGTCGACAGTGTGAGCAAGCGCACGGCAGAGGGGTGGGTGTCACACACGTCACAGGAGGATCCTCCTGACTCCACAACCCTGGCTCCACTCGAGCTGCTGGACTCAACAAGCCCACGCCACTCACTCCTGACGGGCACCCAAATCCCTTGGCTCAGCTTCACAGAGAGAGCCCAGCTGCAAGGAGAGTTAACAAGAACTGCTGCTCTCTGCAGGGGAAGGAGGACAAAAGCAGGAAAGATGTAGGTGTGTTTGTACCCACTGAAATAGTTTCATTTCACTGCTCAGATCTGAGGTTAGAGTGACTTCTACAGAAGTCTGCTCCTCCAAGAAGCGGTGGGGAGGCCACACAGCATGTGCAGGCTTTGACTGGAGCACCCCACAGTCGTCAGGACAAGAAGTTCTTTACATGGCAGCACATGTTTGAGGCATTTCATTTCCTACAGGGCTGGTCAAGCCAGGCACCATCACAGGTCTCTGCATCTCAACTGGGTTTTGGATAACTGGGATGGAGCACCAGGATGTTGGCAGCAATGTTGTGTCCCCTGTCCATCGGTGCCACCACAGCTCCACAGGATCCCTGTGCCTGGGTGTCCCACAGGACCTGCTGGCAGCCAACCCCTCCCCACCAGATGTGGGCACAGCTGCAGTGGCCAAGGAAGCATCTCCCTCTCTCACAGCAGAGGTGCACGGCTGGGGAAACCAGACTTGTGCTGCCACTGGGCCCCTGCGTGCAGACATTCCCCAAAAGCCCAAGAAACAAGCCCAGAGCTCTTTTTCCCTAGAGAAAAAACAACCTTCAGAGGGGAAGGGAGAGCCCAGTGTGATCGTGGCTGCAAACTCAGAGGCTATGGGAGGACACACGTCCAGGGAAGGCCGGCGCTCACAGCTTGTTCCATTCTCCAGCTCCTCTGCGCTATTGTTCCACAGCAATAAATCCCGGGGAGGTGCTGGAATTCTGGGCTGTTTCCTCCAGGAGGGAGCCCGGGGTGCCGGAACCGAGATGCTGCCTGGCTGTGCCTGCTAATTCCCTGGGCGAGCGCCGTGCTCAGCGCCGTGCTGAGCCCTCCACTCCCACGCGTCCGTCGGAGCACCGCAGCTCTCCCGTTCAAAGCACTGCAGAGTGTCCACCCCCTCCGCTCCCTTCCCCCAGCCCTGGATTACTCAATTAGAGATTATGCGTTTGCCAGTTACCTCCAAGCCAACTGGGGCCTCTGCCAAGGTCAACACAAGTTCCAGCCAGTTTCATTAATAACTGCGAGACCAACCCACTGGAAACTCTGAGAGGTTAATCCCAGCAACAGATCAATGTTCCCATAACAAAGCCACGGAGCAGAAATGCAACTGGTGATTTACCAGCCAGCCCAGCTATCTGTGCTGGGAGCTGTGGCACTGCCCCTCCACCCTGTACCAGGGCAAACCCTGCTGCCAGAGACCCAATCCTGCTCCTGTTCCCTGGTGCGTTGGGCAAAAGGGATGGAGCAGCTACCAGGGAGCAGCAGCGCCAAGGCACTGGCCAGGGCAGCGAGGAGGAAGCAGAGCTCCCGAAAGGCCTTTCTGCTGTCCTCGGTGCCCTGCCAGCCTGGGGCCATGGCAGGAGTTAGCAGGCTAGCCAAGAGCCTTTTCCATCCCACAGCCTGTCTTCCAGGAGTTCATTGTAAATTGGGCCCTGGAACGGGCAGCCAGTGTGAAATTTGGCATGTACACTGCTGGCTTCAATGCATCATTAAAAAGGCATTTCAAATGTGTTAATTCCTCCTTTTTCAATTAATTGCTTTTAAAGCTACGTTGATATGCATCAAAGCAAAATACCCTTTGCCCTAATTTCTGCTTTGCCATACCTATTTCCTGACCTTGGTGCTGTCTTTTCCAAGACTACCCCCACACATACACTTTTCTTACTCCATTTTTCAGTCTGTAACACAACAAAAACACCCATGCAGAAAGGGAAGAAATTAAAACCTTTGCACAATGTAAAGCAGAGTCCAAGTCCTAACAACACATGGCTTCTTAATTGCCTTTTTCCATCCACAGTTGTTAATTATTTCACAAAAGAGGGAAGTGGCATTGTCCCTTGTACAGATGGGGAAATCTGAGATAGAGAAAGGGGAAGAGACTTACCCGGTGACCAGCAGCCTGCCAGGGCAGATGGCAGCAAGGTTCAGGTTTCCTAAGCCTCCACCCAGCCCCATTCCCGTGGGATTACATGGCTCCCTGTAAGTGAATTCCTGTCAGAGCAACAGGCCACTCGTAAGTGCAGCCAGCCAGCCCTTGCAAGGGGACTAAACGCAGATCACGACTGACTCACATCCTATAGGAAGGAGCAGCAAACCACGTAGGAGCAGCCTTAAAAATGGGGAGAAGAACAAGTGAAAGCATAACAGGAATATGAAGAGATGGAAGGGGAGAGGCAGCATGAGGCTCCAGCTCTGGAGAGGGGAGAGCAGGCACTGATGTGCCATGCTCGCTGTCCCTGTGGGGCAGGATCACGGGCTGTGCCCATGGGTGCAGGGACAGGGACCGTGCACAATATCACTGGCCTGCTCTGGGCCTTCTGCTTCACTCCTGGCTGCTGTTATGAGATGGGGGTCCCTGACTTTATTGGAAAGAAAGCAGAAGCCACTGAGGGTCCTGGGAAACAGCTTCTGCATCTAAGCCAAGAACACACCTCGCAAAGCCACAGCACAGCAGCTTTTCCAGTCAATCCCACATCCAGGCTTGCAGTGACTGAAAAAACAGCTCTGCTTTAGCTGTTCTGGTTATTGTCAGCACCTTCCCCAGCTGGCACAGAGGGCATGGGGAGGTTTCATTTCTCCCCAGCAAGCTGAGCTCACCAGAGCCCTCCAGGCCACAGCCCAGCACCACAGCACTGAAGCAACATGACAACATGCAACAGCAGGAAAAAGATGCTGAAGTGAGGTAAAGCAGGCAAGAAAATAGCCTTCTGCACTCTGGCTTGAAAAGAAACACCAGTGTTTGAGGATATGAGCAATGTGAGGTTCATAAGGAAAGGTATTATCTTTTACTTGTCCAAGTGAGATTTAGCTGAAAGCTGCTGCTTTTGAAAGGCATGCTGCCCAAAAGTGTGTCTGCTTTCTCCAGTGAGAATGCACTGATCCAAGAGCTTCTCCTTATAAACTAAGCCTTGCTTGGAGTGATATTGAACAGGATCTAAGAGGACCAGTTCTCCTGCTTGGGAGAGGTAGATGAGAAAACACATGAGAAATCCACTTCTCTTTGGGGCGGGGGGAAATACCCTGAAGCCTCAATTCAATTGCTCCATCAATTGCTCTGTGTTCAGAGCATAGATTATGGCTCAAAACAAAGGCATTGGAAACATGCTGACTTCTCTCCCCCAGGCCAAAGGTTGGTAAATCCAGTTATCAGTGGTTATCAGGGACGTGCTAAACTCATACCCCATCACAGACCTGATTCTGCACCTCAGCTCAACAGCTGCTCTGAAACCAGGAGAGACCAAGACATATCCACTGCCCGAGAGCAACATCCATTACATTTACATCCCCTGGGACAGCCAGGCTGGCGCCCAGAGCATGTAACCAAACCCCTACCCTTTTTACTGAGAGCTTTGTGGAGCTCTTACTGTGCAAAAATGAGTTCAATCTGCAAAATCCCCATGAAAACCAGTCCTAGCGCTGTTACCCCAGTGAGTAAATTGAGCTCCTCCCCACGCAGTGACTGCACCAAAGAGGAATGGGGTAACGGGTAAGTGGACAACTCCTGGGACACTCTGTCTAAACACCCAGCAGTGTTTAGCAATCCTGGGCTCACGTGGTGCATCTCACCCAAAGAGCTCACCCAGCTGGCAGAGCTGCCCTAGATAAAGCATCGAGCGACTTCGTCAGACACTGAGTCAGCAGCACAGACAGAACAGCAAATCTCTCTCTCCAGCTCTGGTCACTGGGACACATGTCCTGCCACCATGTATGTGCCACTGCTCCAGGACACACATCTCACTCAGCACAGAGCCTCTCAGCAAGGTCTTCATCATCTGTCCTAAGTGGTGAGTTCAGAGCCCAGTGCCAAATTCAACCGTGGCCAGCTTAGCATCGCTGCAAGAAGAGGTTCTGGCTGTGTCCAGTTGTTCTGCAAGTGCCCGGAGCTGTGCCAAAGGGCAGCCTCAGCTCTTTGCATTTCCCCTGGACCCACACCCCGAGCAGCTCCGCCAACACGCTGAGGCTCAGAGCAATGCACACATTGGCTTCAGGAGCTTTTCCACGACCTTAATGTCCACCAGCAGTTTATAGACTAGTTTGAGGAAAACCACTCAGGACAAATGCCAAAAGACTGCTATTAACCCCATTTCCCAAGCTGCAGAGGCAGATATAGCCTGTGTCCCAGACTTGCCTTCTGCTCCCAGCCACTTGAGGAGTCTTGCAGTGAGCTCCATCAAACCCATTCTGGAAGCAGCTCCTGCTAGCTTAGAGCGACTAATCCCAGCTCCACTCAGGCTCTCACCAGTCAGGGACACCACATTTTCTTCCTTTCAGACTCTAAAATTACAAATGGCTCCACTAAAAGCATAATCTTGTCTTGCTGTATTGTATCTCAGCTCTCTCTCTCTCTTTCATTAACAAATGTTTTAAGCCCCATAAAATGCATGTAATTCTTGCAAATGTGTCACAGACCAAGAAGCAAATGCAGCCCCTAAACTGATGAACTAATTCCTCAAGAGCAGCTCTGCCTATTAGAAACAAATAGTTGAGACAATCCTCCGTTTTCTGGTGAGAGGTAGAACAGAACTGCTGGTGGGGATAATGTGAAGACAGAAAAGTGTTCCTGGTTTCCTCATATCTTTGAAGAAGGATATTTTTTGTTTCATGGACAGCAGTGCATTTTCCCCACCAGCCATCCAACCAACATCCCTGAGGACATTCTATGCTTTGGAACCTTCAGGCACCTGAACTACTCCAGAGTTAAATATCCTTCTCATTAAGGACAGCTCAGAGGGATCTCAGCTAAAGCTCACCAGTACTGTACAGATAAAAGATGTCTGAGTATCTCAGCATTCCCAAGGAAGACCTTTCTTGTCTTACTTCTTATTTCCACAGTGATACACAAACCATTCCCATCACCGTGGGTATGGAGGTGACTTCCTTTTCATTTCTCTCAGGGCTGAGGCAATTCCCAAGCCCAGGCTGCAGCTGCACCAACCCTCAGCATTGGCATCAGAGTCAGCTGCCCCCAGCACATTTATCCAGCAAGACTTTCCTGCCAGCCAGGAGCATGTCCAAACTCAAGGTAAAATCAAATACAAATTACCCCAAGAGAAGATAAAAGCAAATCCAAACAGGCGCACAAGCAAGAGATTTCTCTTTGCAACATTTATTCCATGTGCAGAGGGGACAATTTTAAGTAAACGATTTGCTTTGTTAAATGAGACTGGGACAAGGGAGGCTTTCCTGGGGAAGATTATATTAAAGAATCACCAGAAACCGATTTCAGCCCTTCAAACACCAGTATTAAATAAAGAGATGTGATAAATGAGAAGCGTCAAGTAAAAATCAAATCAAGGCAGAGTATCCAGAAAAGCCAGACATGACCATCCTTAATTCAGCCTACAGGAGCTTCCACATTGTTCTGGTGCATCTAACAGCCCACTAAAAAAAGCCCACGACTGTAACAGTTATGGGGAAACCTGATATGCTTCTGTTCCCCCAAAGAGGACACCCCACCTCAGGGAAAACCATCCAGTGCCACCAAGCACTGCTTGATGCATTGGGAACCACAATCTACACTGAATTAGCAGTGGCTCAGAGCCTCAAGGGCAGCTGTACACAAGCCCAAAATCCAGAGCCCACACCCAGCTGGCAGCACAGGGCATCAGCCCCTTACCTTTGAGAGATCCTCTGTGCCTCCCTGCTGGCTCTGGTTCAGGAGAGGCGAGTGCCGCAGCAGAGGGTCCTGCAGCAGGTCCAGGCGCGGCCTCTTGGTTTCAATGAAGTCCAAGTCCGATGGCTTGGTCAGGTCAGAGAGATAGGAATGCCCCTCGGTTCTCAGGTGCAGCTCCTGAGATCTGGGGACAAAGGGAAAGGAGCCTTTAGAAAAGGAACTACCTCTGCTCTCCCCTGCTCCACCCCAAGCCACTCGAGGAGCACAGGGCTCAACATCTGCCTGTTTTCCAGAAGGTTCCATGTGGCCTTGCACTCAGACATCTCAGGTCTGTGCAGACCCAGATGCACAGCCCCACAGCTCGGCTGCTGGGCACGGAGCATCTCCATGGTGCATCCCCCAAGCCCAAGGGGCCACCCTGCTGTCCCCCTCCTCTCCTCAGCACTGCTGCCGTGTCACCTGGAAAGCCCTGCTGCCATCTCCTGTCCCACCACACGCAGTGGGTGGTTGTCCCTACACCAGGACAAAGTGAACAAGGCTGCAGGTCTGAGCCTTCCCTGTCATGCCACGTGGGTTGGGCTGATCTGAAAAGGGCAAACTTTGGAAAATCCTCAAATCCACCCCATAAATCCTCCCCTGCCTCTACGACCAGGCAGAGCACCCTCCTGCCACATTTGGCTTATTTAGTCAAAGCTACCTGCACCAGTGTCTATATTTAGCATCTTCTATAGGAATACCAAAGATTATAGGTTGAGGAAAAAATGCCTACTCCTTCATGGCTAGACAGGAGGGATTTATTTTTCCAGGATGGGGGAGGAAAGAAACCAGCCACATGTAGTTGCACATCTCTGACACAGACCTGGCAGGCTGTAAGGGCACATTATCCTGTGATAGCAACTGCACCAACGAGTCACATCGAGCTCAAACCTCTTTCACCTGTTAAATATGATGCAGTTGATAATACCTGGAGAGTGGGCTTGGTTTTGTTTTTTTAAAACAAATGTTGAACTTTTTTTGTAGCTCTGTTTTCCTTAGCAGGATTCTCTTGTGGGAATTGTAAAGGGATCCTACAAAAATACATTAAACCTTTTACTATGCCCTAGGATCAGCTTTGCTGCAGCAGCTCCAAGGGTGTGTTTTTAACACTTCAGGCAGAAGTGTCTCTGAAAAAAATAAAGTGAAGCACAGGAGATTCAAAGACTTGTGAAAAAAACATTATTTTTTTCTTTTCCCCTTAAACAAGATTGCTGCAATTCTCCCGAGCTGGTGGTAAAGTGTCCTCCCCAGTTACCAAACTCTAACAAACTTAACAGCCTTTGGAGCTGCTTGAAGGGGAGGGAGCAAGGGGTGATGTTTTGTCAAGGACAAGCACAGGAGACAGGGGGCCTTATGCATCGTCTGCCCCCCACCCACAAACTGCAATTGCTGCCATTAAACATCTCAGAGAAGATGGCAAAAGGGAAGGATCCAGAGTGCCCTGGAGCCAGCAGCTGTAATGGCTCTGGATCACATCCAGGGAGAGGATCTTGAAGCAATCCACCCTCTCAGGGCACCACCCTGAGCACTGCCCTATGCCCCCCCACCACCTTAACCCAGTTCCAGGGAATTGAGATAAAACTGGGGGGTTATTTTTTAATTCAAACATCAACAGCAGGCACAAAGCACGTGCACGCTGAGCTCTGCTGCTGTGGGTTTGGCATTGGGATGGGGCAGCAGCTTTGCTGCTGACACACAGAAACAGAATCTGGCTCATCCTCTTCCTCCCCCCAGCAAAAAGGGGACAGCAGAATGGGGAGGTTCCCCCAGCAAACCCTTCAGAGCTGCACAGTCCTGAAATCTGGCACCCAAGCACAGCAAGCTTCACCTGCGAACACTTTCATGCTGAATGATCCTCAACTTTTCTCAGCAAGCCCAGAAATCTCTCCTGGCACCTCTCAGGTTTCCTGCTGGCTGGTCCCAGCCCTTCACGCAATCCCTGCCTGCCCACAGCTGCATGCCAGCCTTTCAGGCTCTGCTGTAAAACCCAGGAACAATAAGCAACTGTTAAGCTGGGCAGGTGCTAAAATATTCCAACACCCAAGGCTCTGCTGCACTGAGGCAATTAAAAATCAGATGTATTTATTTTCACTTCTTCTCTTTTTTAAAGGCCATATTACCACGAAGCTGCTAATTGACACAGGACAGCTCCAAGACCTCTGCAGTTGTCAGGAATGCATCACGACTGCTCCACTCATAAAAATCCCGTGGATTCTGAAGATAAGAGCAGCACTCAGCTTTACAAAGGCGGTAACTCACAGCGAGGCAGGGGCCACGCCAGGGAAAGCAGCTGCAATGTTATAAGGTGCTATTTTATTTCCATTTCCACATCCACTGGAACGGCTATTAACTTTATCCACTGGAATTTCCAGCCGCTCCCGAGATTACTTTGCCCAACACAACCCGCTCAGCCCATCCTGGCTGCAAACACAAATGCTTTTGCTTGAAGCCTTCACACCTTTCACTCTTCACATCCACACCTGCAGCAAGCTCTTTACAACAGACTTTTTACAGCGACGACATTGCTGTCAGTGCAAAAATGACTCTGCCTGAAAAACCCTCCCATTACACCGAGGTTGGGGATTGCTGCATTTTCCAAATAGCTCCCACCCGCCTGGTTTATTCCAGAGATTCCTACTTGGCTGAAGGGAAAGAGTGTTTTTAATTGCATGTGAGTTGTGCATAATTAAATGAAGCAAAGTAAATGCCAGTGTTAATTACAAAGTGGGGCAGGTTAGCCTTCACCTGAGTCCTTCACCACAAACACTGAACTATTTCAGAAGCGGAGCAGCGTGAGAGGTGCTGACACACAAGGCTGGGTGCCCAGGGTTTGCCCAACTCCCAGCCACCCCCACAGAGCCCTGCCTGGGGCAGCCCCAGGTCCAGAAGACCAAGATAACCCAAGATGAGACCTTTGGTTTATTACTAGTCTGACGGAGGAATTGCACCCTCCCAGCTGCAGAATTGTGTTACTCATTCACCGGGGCCAATTCCTCAGCAGACTCAGAGGGTGTAAGGAAGGTCTGAGCAGATAAAATCCTACAGCAGTGTGGGGCACATGCAGCTCGCTCCAGCAAGTGGGGATGACCAGGACCTAAGGAGAAAACATCCTCTGCTACATTATGCCTACACCAGAGCCAGCTAAGCACAAGATGGGCTGAGAACAGGGCTTGTGTGGTAGCTGGGTATCAAGGAATCACAGAATCCTTATGCTTGGAAAAGACCTCTAAAATCATCGAGTCCAGTCATTAAGCTGAGAGCTGGGGAGAAAGGATCAAATGAGATATCCTGAGCTGCCCTTGGGAATTGTAAGAGCAGTCATGGTGAGACCTTACTGTGAGGGATCTCACTTTTACTTTCCTGAAGCCAAATCTCTATGAAATGGGTAAGTACAAACTCTTCAGAAGGCCAAAGACTCTTCCTCCTCACTATCCCACTGTCCGTGTCCTCAGGGCAGCACAGCTCTCCCCCTGGTTTTCAAACCTTCCCGTTTCTCCATCAGCTGAGCACCAGAAGGTGGCTGCAGGAGGAACGATGGCTATTCTGCAAACTCCAGCAAACCCAGCTCGACTTCCCACAGCCTCCTGCACCGAGGGCTCAAAACACGGGCAACGATTCCGAGCCAGCTCCCACCAACTTCCCTGCAAGAGCACACTTAGGAGTTGCTCCCATCTGCAAATACTGTTCCCTACACCACAGGGCCAAACAACATAACCAGGCTGGAAAACTGATTCTCCCTGACTGCCAGAACCAGAACCAAGACAAATGATGGCCTTGCTGAGGCTGTTTATTTCTTCCAGCTGAGATGGTTTGGTGGGAAATTGTCTCCAAAGATAAGTTCTAAAAAGGGTATCCAACCCTCACAGGTACAGACAGACAATAAAATGCTTTTGAGAGAGAGTAGTATAGAAAACCACTGGTGTTGAAGTGAATTATTTACAGCCAACACTAAGATTTATCAGAGCTTTCAACAACCCCTTTACAGCTAATGAGAGCCAGAGTGTGAGACTGGGCAGATCGGGACCTGCTAAAGAGAGAAACTGGAGGGTTTGTAGGAGCAAACCTGCACCAGGCACCTAGAAAAACATGTCCAGGGCCAGCTGATATATTCCCTTTGTCATGTAGGTGGAGAGGGAGATAAACCATCGTGACTTGACAGGAAGAGCTGCGTGTCTGGGCGGGAAGACAGAGCTCCCACGCCCTCAGCAAAGTCTGCCAGCAGCAGGACTGAGTCTTCCCAAGCCAAAGGTGCGGGACAGCCTGGAGCAGGATGCTTAGCTCACCATGTGGCCCAGCTGAAGGACTCCCCGGCTCTCAGGAGGTCTGACCAAGCACCCACATGCATCCTCGGGATGCTCATTCCCACCCAAGGGCAGGGAGCAGTGTCTCAGCTGCCCTGCACAACCCATAGCCACCTCCTTCCAAGCCAACTGCAATTTAGATAAGAGCAGATGCTTTATTTAAAACTTGCATATTGAAGATCCCCATACACAGAGCCTGAATTATTCATGGACGGGACCAGCAGAAGCTTTAACACAATGGCACTGCCACACTAAGAGGAAGAGAAGGAATATTTGTCTCTTTCCACAAGCTTTCTTCTCCAGAAATACAAAACTGGAGGCTTCCAGGAAAGCCCTCCTAGCAGTCCTGGGTGGCTGGAACACTCCTGAACCAATGGCTTCAGAGACATCCCATACCCTTGGTCACCATCCATGGACATGCCAGGCTGCCCACACCAGACTTTGCAAGACAAGGCCTGTCCTCAAGTGCCTACACCCTAGCATCTGCCCTCTCCAGATGTTGTTTTCCTACGTTCAATTATGGGGAAAAAAAAAAGCACAGCTCCTGCTACATCATTTCCAGCGTGAAAGACACAGATATATGGTTGTGGGGATTTCAGCCGCACCGCCGCTCACTCCCGAGAAAAGGATCACCTTTAAAAATGGAAACTTAATTAAAAACCATAAATAAAATCAAATTGGTCGCGCTGTTACCTTGGGAGCAGCTGGCGCCGTTTGGCCCAGCACAGATGAAGACCGAGAGCTGAGTGTGATTTCCAGGGCCACGCACAGTGCCCAACTTCCCACCGCTCCCTGGGCTCCTCGGGCAGCAGATTAATCCCATCCAAGAGGCACAGTGATCCAGCCTGCTCTCGCCCCACACTGCACGTGGCTAGCTCAGATGGCTGCAGAAACACAGCAGCTGTTCAACAAATCCTAAATGTCATCCTGGGCAAACTCTTCAGGCTCCTTGTGCCTGCTAAGCAGAAAGGCTCCGAAAGAGGAGCGTGGTCTCCTGAACTGGGAAAATAATCTTCTACAAAAATAGTGACTCATCTTATTCTGGATAAAGGTGGAATATACTGTTTTAACACACATACCATTTATTTACAGCCACGTTTTCTGCCAGAGAAGCAGAGAGAAGTATCCACCCCAGCATTCCTGCATTAATATGGAACCTTGCTCTAAAATCCTAACACATATGAAAAGTCAGAAAAATCCAGTTCCTTGATTTTTCAGACCCCTCACCCACTGGCACCTGCCATTTAACACTCAACCCAGATTTTCTCACTTCTTTTGAGGACCAAAATATATATAGAAAAGGAAAAAAAGCCCTAATCCTTGTCACCTTGCCAGGACATTCCACTGCAAATATTCATGGTACGACTTGTACCAACAGCAGATCCTGAAATACTTCTCTTCGCTCCTGCAGACCAGTTGGCACAGCCAACTGAACAAGCTCAGGGGAAGTCTGTGGATCCTTCCAAGAAAAAGCCTGCTACCAAAAAAACCATCACGGAAAGCAGCACATCCCTGCAAAGACAGGCAGAGCCAATTTTCCCTATAGCAAGAGATTCAGAGTTGTTCAGGTTTTCCTTCCTTCCTCCAAGCCAGAATTGCTGTCCTGGGAGTTAAAGTCTTTGTCCAGCCACCAAGGGGTGATGACGACTCTCGATTCTGACGTGCATAGAGAAGGGCAGTCTGCAAATTCCCAATGAGCTTCTTGCTCAGGAAGCCCCAAAATGCAGGACCATCTCAGCATTCCATTCCTTCCAGCAAGTTAGCACTCAACACCTCTTTGCCAACAACATTTGATTCATGCTTAACACATTGTGCCCATGGTGAAATGCTTCACCTCTTGCTCCCTTCCCACCGAATCACAACTAACCACCATCCCGGTGGCTACAGCAAAACTGCAGCCACAAAGACACTGAAAACCTGCATAGCTGGAGGAAAACCACCCAAGCAGGCCCAAATGATTTCTGTGGGATTTTGAGCATCCAGAGGGTTAAACCTCCAATACCACATGCAAAGACAGCCTGCAGAGGCTTTAGAGATCTGTCCAAAGTGAATGTAAAGCCAAATAGGGGACAACCCCCCAAAACCAGCACACGGAGTAAAGTGAATCCTTGTGGTTTCCAGGATAGGAAAGCAGCCACCCACCAAGCAGGTGGGCTCAGAGGAACTGGGACCAAGTGGCACGAGGGCTGTGGCACTCTCCAGCTGTAGGCAGTGCTCCGGGTAAGTGCAAGGCACGGGGATGGCAGGGCAGGGATGTCCATCTGGGAAAGCACACAGGGCTCCATCTCCAGTGCTGTCAGCCTGCCACATCCCACTTGCACCAGACTTGCAAGCTGATATCCTTGAGGAGCAGAGCGATCCTGGAAGCGCATCAGCCACCACAACCAAGAGCAGACAGGCTGCTTCCTCTGAACTCCCGGAGCAACGGGGGATTGGAAGGGTTCCCCTCTGCTGACACTTGCTTCAAGAGGAGGATTGCCACGTGCCCACCACCACAGAGTGCCAGGTGGGCTGTCAGGCAGGGAACCACAGCGAGGGTCTTCCTTTCAGACACAGCACACCCCTGTGCTTCCTTCCACTCACCCCCTGAGCCGTGCTGTGGATGTTGTTTGCCTTGGTCTCCCTCCTCCCAGCCCCTCATGCCGAGAGCCAGCTGCCTCTGCTCGAAACCATCAATCCCAGCGCAGGAACAGAGCCAAGGAGCTGAGCCTGCCAAGGGGACTCAGCTGCAGAGATGGCTGCCATTGCCACCCTCCCTCACCCAGGCTCTGCTCTGCACCAGGAAGAGCCACAGCTATTTTTTGGGGAGGGCACCAGTGACCAACCCAACGTGCTCCAGGAGCTCTGGGGTCTCAGCCCTGGGAGCCTCAGGGGAGTGACTACCACCCAAAGGGCTCCTGCTAGAGCACAGCAGGCACTGTGCTACAGCAGCTCCTCCGACCGCAGGGGTGAACAAGCAAAGCCCCCAGAGGATGGATTTTTAAGTGTAGGGCTTACAGATGCAGAGAAACAGCAGTTGGCTTTGCAAAACAGACTAACACCTCCCCAAAACCAGTGGCACCCAGTTTGAATCACCTCAATAACTAATTACATTGGATTGAAAATTTCTTTACAATAGCTTCAAAGACCCCCCTTTCTGCATCCCCAGATGCCCCCAAAAATTTTCAATGAGTCTACATCCCAGCACTCTGGCACAAGATGTCAATTGAACTGAAGCAGTATTTTTAGCTTTACTACACAGAGTAATTTTTGCAAAAGTACAATTTTTTGGATGTTAAGGGGAAAAGGAATGAAACGTAAGCTGAATTTATTAAAAGAGTTTCTTTTTATAGCATGCCAAAACATCACCATTCAGGTTGAAAGTGAGGTACCACGATAAGCATGTGGATGTGTAATATCCCCTGACAACTTTGATTAGCATTTATCCACATTAATGTGATTGTCAACATAAAATTAAGTTTGGGGACTTTGAAACACTTTTAAGCCAAAGGGAGACTCCTGGGTGACCACAACAGATCAGGCATGTGGTGCAGCAGACACCAAGGTTTGCAGTTGGGCTTTTAGTGATACAGAAAAACCAAGAGACATTTTTAAGTGGCATATTACTGGAAAGCAGAACTGCTTCTCCATTTTACAAACCATCAGTAGTGTGAAAAACAAAAACAGGCAGGAGCATGTTGCTCGGTCCTCTTTACCCATCTCCCCCAAATTTAGCTAAATCTGACCCAATTCCAACTTAACCGTGTTACTCTGTGCTAAGAAATCAAAGCACTGAGAAATCAAAGTCAGCCAAGGCAGTGCAATGTGCTGCAATAAATTATGGGTTATCAAAAGTGACACAACCCTCTGTACATGCAGGTGCCACAGGCATAACCCATGAGGGCACATCCAGATGCAACATGAACTTTGGAAGCTACTTTTTTCCTCCAAATTCTCATGGATTTGCTTCTGCTGAGCACCAAGCTGAACCCCACCTACCAGAAAAAGAGGATCCTGTCTGTATTTATTATGCATAGAGCACCCTGAGTTCTTACTCCTCTCCCGTAATCACAATCATTTTAGAGAAACAGATTTGTCTCTGACTGTGCACTGGTTTTGTTCTTAGCCTAAGGAGTAAGCATTAAAAAATGTTTTGCATAAATTTACTGTATCAAGGTTCTCATTTCACTTCCAGGCCAGTTTTTTTCCCAAGCCACTAAACATCAAATGCAGAAGAGAAACTGAGAGAGAGAGCAGCGTTTTGCATTGAAACGGAGAGTGATGTCCTTCAAACAAATCAGCTCCTGTGGTTAGAGCAAGAACAGCATTCCCAGCCACAGCACTTGCCTGACTTGCACCTAAAAACACTGCCAGGCTCCGACAGGAAACAGGGACACAGGGAGAGGCGCGAGGGGAGCAGACAGGAAAAAAGCAGCTCGGAGAAAGTTGTAAGGGGAATGCAGAAAGAGAAACAAAAACAATGAAAGCGGGGAGGAAGAGCAGCAGCAGAGGAAGCGGAGATGGGGGAGGAAATGAGCTCTTCTCACTCCTCCCTGCAGCCTCGGGAGCCGCAGACCAAACCTGACCACACAGCTTCATTTCCTATGCTGAAGAAGCCAACACAACCAGTCACAGCCATGTGAAGCCTCACAGAACCGAGGGGGTGGCTTTTTTGGTTGGTTGTTGTTTTTAAGGCTTCTTTAAAATGCGTGACAGCCAAAGGTAAGAAAGCAGAAGGCAAAGGCGCCACTTGCATTATCCCAAGGAAGCTGAGCTGGCGCCGAGCCCGAGCACGGTCAGTACCCAGACACAGTGTCCCACTGCCCAGGTCCCACCGCAGCCCTGCACAAAGCCTGGCTGGGCAGGCAGGGAGCCAGTACCTTTCATTGCCTGGCTGGAACTCGGAGAGCAGGGACGGCCTCCGGCGCTGCGGCTGCATGATCGACCCCGGCGGGAGGTGGGAAGCGAAATCCCTGGAATGATGCTGGTACTCCAACAGCGCGACGTCCTGCAGAGACAAACACACGAGAGCTCGTCAGGCTGGGGGGACGTCCAAGCAAGCACAAAACAACTCAAAAAAACCCATGGAGATATTGCTGCTTTGAAGCACTGGGCCGCAAAGCTCAGAGCTTTGCCCTCCCCAGAAGGTTCCCAGTAACTCCCAGAGCCACACTGCATTGGAATGGTAGCTCAGCCCCTATTTCCATCTGCCCCCAGCCTTTTCCTGGGAGAGGACCCCAGCAAGCCCAACCCAGCCACTGAGCACCCACAGAGGGATTTCTGGCATCCCAGCAGCCCTGATGACAATTGTGAATCCAAGAGAAGAACAAGTGAAAACAAAATTAAGTCACAGGATACTTTCAGCTTCAATAATCCACATAGCGGCATGGAGAAAGGAAAAAAAGGGGAGGAAAAAGACAGAAGAAAAATCACAAATGTTATCTTGAAAATGTCCCTTTAAACACAGCTCCCCTGGGCTGAGCTCAAGGGGTTTGAAAGGACAGTTTGCTACTTATTATGTGTACGTCCCTTTTGTTCCTTGACCCTTGGAGAGTACAGTACAGTATGTTCCTGATTTTAATTAAATAAGAAGCCCTCCTGCTCTGTGCCACAGACTGATTCCAGCAGCAGTATTTTAGGCAGCTACATTCAACTGTTATTTTTTATTTGCAGATAGATACTTGACCAGCAGACTAATCATCTAATTAACTAAGACCTTCAGCAATGGCATAGAAAGCCCTGTCACAGAATAACCCTGGTAACACTGACACACATTTGCCTTGGAAGAACCAATTCCACCTGGGAGTCTATTTTTGAACAGTTCTCAAGTGGAATAAGAAAGCTTTAACTTCCTCAAAAAGAAAAAAGGAATTTCAGGGTCTACAAAAAAAGAAAAGTCAATAAATAAGACACCACATGCATGCAGCTGATGTGGGCAAGGGGGTCTCAGCCCCAACTGCTGCACCAGGAATTATTTGATCCATTGTAGTGAAGATCAACATGGTCCAGAGCCCTAGGAAGCTGGGGAATTGTCCCAGCAAGGTGCATGGCAGGCAAAGAAAGGATCTGGGAGTTTAAATAGCAACAATCTGAGCCTGGAGATCACCTCTCCCAAGCTGGAAGTGAACAGATCAGCCCAGCACTGGATGTCATGCTGTCCTGCAGCCAGCTGTGGAGCATAATGGATATCAAGGCCCAACATCTTTGACCATTACAGAGTAAACTGAGAGTTTTTCTGGAAAGTCAGGAAGAAAATCAGAGATTGTAAACACTCAGCCTAGGGCAGCCAAGAAAAGCAGATTCCCTACCTCACATCCAACCTCTCCTGCACAAAAGCTGAAAAGGCCAAATATCAATGGGAGAAGGAAGGGGAATTGTGGTGTCCTATGGTCGCCACTTTTCCTTGTGCCTAGAAAGCTGTGCCAGTTTTTGGAATCAAGTTAATTTGTCCCCACTATCAGGCAATAGTGTGGTGCTGCTCCTTGTCTGTTCTGAGCAATGTTGGGAAGCAAACACGAGGAACAAGAGGCCTCTGCCAGCCCCACTCCTGGCTGGCCCCTCCAGCCTGGCCAGCCCAGACCTCAGCCTCGGGGACAAGCGGTGTCTGAGAGAGGTTCCTGTGACATTAAGAAGGGCTTGACTGGGTCAGCATCCACTAATCCTCACAGGGCTGTTCTGCTGTAAATCAGGTGTTTAAAGAGGATGCAACCCTCCTTTTCCTTCAGCTCTAGAGTCCATCCGTGCCAGATGCCATGGGGAGCTGCAGGACAGAACATCCATCAGTCCAACCACAGATGGGGCAGACACAGATACCTGAAGGGAGAGAGCCCATCAACTCTCACAGCCCCAGCAAAGCAGAATCCCTGCCTACGACAAGCTTCCCCACGTTCACACTTGTCCTGGTTTGAAATTAAAAATAAATATTTAAATAGAAGAGCGATGAAGCTCCTGACATCCACCTACAAAACAAACACATCGTGTCTGGGAAGACACACCAATAGGCCCAAAACCAGGACCGTCACCTTCAGTGGGCGTATAAACAAGAATTACCCGTCTGGGAGGCTCAAAGGCTGTGCCCTTGAGAAAAAAAAAAGGCTCTTGTATGTCCCAAGAACCATCTGTTTTTCCTTTTCCCCCTGCCCACACTCAGCTGAGCTTTTGCCTCCTCTAACCCCATCACAAAATGGCTGGTGGAGCTCAGAACCTGCTGGCATGGCCTGAAGTGACTCTGACCTGCCCTGCACTGCTACCATCCACACTGGGCTTTACAAAAAGAAAACAAAACCTTAAAATCAGCGAGGAGGATTAAAACTGACAAATTTCTGTGCCCTGTGATGAACTGTTAAGAGGCACTGTGGAAGCCCTGGCAGGACGTAGGTGGATTAATTGCTCAGAAAGTTACTCCAGTACGTTGCACTGTGAGCTGTGTCTGTTTTTCAAATGCAAACACCAGAAAGGTTTATGAGCTGCCTTCAAACTGCCTGGTGGACTTGGCAGTACTGGGCTAATGATGATTCTATAGGTATTTTCCAACCTAAATGGTTCTACGATTCAGAAGAGGCTCCAGTTTGCTCCAGCAGAGTTTTAAAGACACCTGTGGGGAGGCACCTTGCTGCCAGTACCACCTTCCACACAGACATGGGAGCAGCACCCAGTGGGTGCCGCCTGAATTCCCCACCACTGAAGCACACAAAAGTGATTTAGTCCTCATCCCAGCCTCAAATTTCTAGCACCTGCTCACAGGCAACTCTAAGACACCCAGAATTAAACAAGTCAAGAACCCTGCAGCTCCAAACTACATTGCTCCTTTTCCTCTCCATTGTTTTCCTGGGTTGTGCTCAATTCTATTTTTTGCTTATCCTCTCCCTCTTTTTGCATCTCTTCTTGCTCTCTGCAAACCTTCCTCCCACCCCACAAATCGGATTTGCCAGACCACCCTCTCCAGAGCTTTCAAATCTCCAGCTGCCTCCAGTAAGGACTTTTGTCCTTCTACACCAACTTTCCATTGTTCCTTGTAGTTCAGGTGCTCCCACAAGGATGTGCTTCGGGAAGCTTTTCAAATTTAATGAATTCAGTAAATGTCATGACAGAAATCAAGGAAGCAGAAAGACCACGGACAGTCAGGGGCTCTGGCATATCCACGGATCTGGGGGAGGCCAGCACTGCAGCATTGCTGAGGCCAGACAGACACTAAGAGTGCCACAGCACCACAAGCCACCCCGGCAGAGCAGGGCAGCACCAGGTACATCCTTAGATAAATGAAATGCTGAAGACCCAAAAGTGGCCTCATTAAAACACACTTCTTCATGCAGCAGAATGAAGATGGACTTAGGCTCAGCCTAAGGGACCGAAAGCATCCTTTGCTGCCAACCAGGAAGGTTGGACACATCTGTGCTGCCCCTGCCTGGGGTGCTGGGAGGGAGGGCCAGGGAAAGCACCCTGGGTCTCAAGGCTTCTGTGTTATCACTTGATTCAGGAGTGCCAAGAAAACCACTTCCAACCCCTTCCTGGTAAATCCTCTGACCCCAAATAACCTGAGTCTAACCAGGCTCATTTAGATTTGCTAATCAAAGTGTTTAAAGCCAGGCTCCTGAACACAATATTACAGAAAAGTTCTTGGCAACACACAGAGAAAGCCCAACGGAAGGAAAAAAGAAAACGCTTCCTCCCCACCCCCCTTTTAAAATTATTTTAAAGCTTTCAGCCTGCTGCCTTACCTACCATAAAGTCTGCAGCAAAATCTTCAGTGCTGTCCCCGACCTCAGGATAACCCCCACACTAAGCAAACAACTGCAGGCAGCCGCGCAGCCATTCTGCCTCCCTTGCTTTCTGTTTTGGACACGTGCACTTGCTGGTGTGCTTCATTTCTCCTTCCCCTGCCTGCAGCTGCTGGCTCCTGGCTGCCTGATCTCCAAGCAGGAGGAAGAAAGGGAGGGCTGAGAGTGATGCTGGAGGCACCCCCGGGCGCTGACCCGCAGCACACGGTGCCAGACAATGCTGCACCGCGGCCAGCAGCACCTCTGGCCCTGAGCTCCCAGCTCCACACCAAGCACGTCCACACAGACAAGGCATCTACTGACTGCTCCATCCAGATGGCCTGCCCACAGCTCCAAGAATTAGCCTCTGAGGAGAAGACCTCAGAGACAGGAGGCCTGCAGAAAGGAAACCTGGAGCTGGTCTTGCAACAGAAAGGCAAACTGCTCCTCCTCTCTTCCTCCCACCAACAGAAAAACAAGTACAAACACCCAGTGCTTCTGGCTTCCTTGGGAAACAGCTCTGGAGCAAACCCATGGAGATGCAGAGTGCAGCCAGGTGAGAACCTGCAGCACGGCTCGAGCAGCCCAAAGCGTGAGATCCGTCCTTGTCGCTTACCGCGTCCTCAACCGAGAAAGCACCCAGGAGCTCCCCGCCGGGTTTCAGTGTAAGACAGCTTTGCTCAAAAACCACCGGTGCTTGTTTTGCCGTGACGCCGAGGAGGAGCAGCCTGGGGTCAGCCACCACATCCGCCAGCTGAGCCGGCGCCCCGGCCGAGAGCGGCACAGGCACCGCAGCCGCCTCGAATCACGGCATGGGGCGCAGGCAGCGCCGCACCTGCCGAGCTCCCCGGCACAGGAGAGCTCTCCCAGTGACAAGCCAGTGCCCCACGCTGTCCTCGTCACCTTTTGGAGGCAGACAAACAGGCCAGGGCACTGCACAGGCTCCTCGAGGAGCAAATCCCAGCTCCTCACCACCTCCACCAAGGATTAGGGCTGCTCACTACAAGCTCACCCAGCGTTGTATTGCAAATAATTTTTATTTTCTAACAATGTGCTGTTTCTGCTGAAACACTCAACGAGGCCAATTAATAATGGTGCGGTACAAATAGTGAGAAAAAACAATGCCAAAACATCCCTATTTATTTCACTTCTCATGAACTGTCCCTTATCTAATCTCACAAAGGATGCCTGGTCTGTCGCTGCTGCTTGTGAGCAGCTCGCGTGCCATTCTGGGAACTGTTAACCACAGGGGACGTGCTGGGTGACAGCAGAGGGCTGGTGCCCCCCAGACCATGGCGCCGGTGGCACACAGAGCCACAGCAGGACACTTCACAGCTGCTGCTCTGGCATGTCCCATGTGGCCCACAGCAGCCCAAAATATGACCACAGAGCTCCGTTCTGCAAAGCCACCCCATTCTCGGGAGCACATGGCTCGTTGGCTTCATGCACCCCCAGAACCGCACAGCCAGCATGGAGCAGCGTATCCCAACCTGGAAAATGCCAGGGCCTCAGACCATCCAGCAGTTAGTCTGTGGGGTGGGCAAAGCAGCATGGCCACCACTCTGGTTGCTTTGTCAGACACAGGGGATGTCCCCCAACCCTGCTCTGCACACCCTCAGCTTTGGAAAAAGAACTTGCCTGACATCTCTGCCAGCAGTGAGCGTGACCTATTTTAGCAATAAAAGGAAAAGTTCTCTGGTGCCTGGATACCCCTAGCACTGGCAGCACAGCATTTGCTCATCGGACCGAGAAATGCACTTTTTAGCATTCGCCTGAAGAAAATATTTTTTCCCAAAGCCAGTTCTCAAAGGTAAGAGGAAGGGGAAAGGTTTGGGAGGAACCAGGGTGGTCGCAGAGCTGTCACTGCATGAGGTCCAGACGCAGCTAGAGCTGCAAGGGGACCAGAGTGGCACACAGCCCACCCAGCCTCCCCAGTCCAGGGGAACCATCCTCTGCTGCTGAAAATCTCCTCTGAAGTGCAGAGGAGGTGATTATTGATCCAAACAGGCTGTCCACGAGCACAATGCTGCCTGCCCAACTTCCTCTCCAAAACCCTGGGAGAGCTCACTGCAGATTTAAGAAAAAAAATCAACAACACAAACCAAACAATAACTTCTCCACAATCAGCTCCCCTGTTGAAGATAAGGTCAGTAATGAAAACCTGGCTGAATACAAGCATTTTTATCTTGCCTACGGGGATGCAACATGTGCTGAAAAGACAAATGCCCGTATTGTTCCGAGACAGTCTCACTGCCATCCGTCTCTCAGAAGCTGCTGACTTGGCCTTTTGTTTTAGGAGGTGACCACACTGCGCGTGGCTCCTTGTTGGAAGGCGTTGATTTCTGCTGCCATCCCTGCACCGAGGCTGCCAGCACCGACAGCGGCTGTACCAGCTGCACTGCTGCATCCTTCTCCATGCCCTCTCCCCACCTCTCCAGCAAACCAGGGCTGTCAGCAGTGCTTGGCTGTCCTGTCTGAATATACCATTCATGGAGAAGTCACGTCTCGGTGAGGACAGCTCTCAGCTGTTGTGGCTTCCCGGTCATCTGACCGGTGCCAGAGCCAGCCGCCAGCCCTTTCCCCAGCAGCCAGAGGTGCCCACAGAGCAGCAGCACAGCCACTACAGTGCTGCTTTTCAGCCTCTCTCTATCACAAGACTTTTGTCCCAGTCGCATCCAGGCGCCTTTGAGCTGGGAACGACCCGTCTGCCCTTCCTCCAGCCCCCGCGGCTGGTGCTGTGCTTCCTGAAGCCATCAACACCCATTCAGGGCGAGCAGCAGCTCTCTGCACACAACAAACCCAAACTTGCCACCTTAAAAGCACCAGGTCATTTAGCTCATCATCACCTCTTTTCTGCAGCGTAGTCCCCCACCATCTCCCATCACCTATCTGCAGGACCCTTTCAGCTTTCCATGGCCCCTACTCTCTCCTACTCTTCCTTATACCTCCATAGCAAATCCTTCACTTGCTCAGTATTTTGAATAAATGCTGTGACAACGACAACCAGCAAAAGTCCCTAGACTTGCAGAACGTGCCTCCGGGGGCTGGTGCGGCAGTGCAATCAGAGTCAGGTCTGAAGTGCAAGAAAAGGCTCCAAAAGTGGCTTTAGTGGCTCTCCACCTTTGCCAAACCACATAAGTAGTGAAAGTTCTTTCTTTTCCCGTGGATTTACAATCTTGAGATCAACCAAAAGCAAAGCATCACCTTCTGCGCCAAATCATGTCCAAAAAGCAGATTAGGGAGCAACCACAGAAGTTTACTGTAGCTTGAAGTAAAAGAAGTGTTTTGAATAAAGGTTGTATCCTAGGGAAAACAAGATTTAAATACAAACTGCTGTAAGCCAACTCCTTCCTGGCAATGGGAGGGAGACCCTCGGGCAGGGAATTAGGTGCCCTGTTTCTCCACCTCCACGCTCTCCCAGTCCCACAGCAGAAAGCCAATTTTCCCAAATCCACGGCTGAGCCGCTCAGAGTTAATGCAATCTGTCACTGGAAAGGTACTCGAGAGAGATCGCGCTGAGTTCTCGTGACAGACCTCATCAGAGTCAGTATTTCCAAGGTATGTCTTTTATTTTCAAGTCACTCCTTGAAACATCAGCTGGAGCCCAGCAGGCAGAACTCAGGATGGCCCTTGCTCAGCTGGCAGCAGGAGGCTGTTCTTTGTGCTCGGAGGTGGTGCACCATAAACCCTCCTGTTCTGCTGGTTCCTGGAGCACTGACACCAACTGGCACTTTGCTCCCAGGAGACACAAGTGTGAAAAGCTACTCCAAGGAAAACCAACACAGCAGCAGTAATGCACAATTCAGTGCCCCTCTGCAGGCTTACCTGGTGCCACTGTGCCACACTGACCATGTCACCACGGAGAGGAGCGAGCTCCTGCCATCTCCGGAGCCTGCACCTTCCACGGCAGGACACTGGATTGAACTCGCCCTGCTCAAACTGGTGGGAGGAGGAGTCTGGGCAGGGAAGGCACTCGATTCCCCCCAGGCCACCTTTTGGCTTGGACACCAAATCAACACGCAAGTTTGCACCAACCTCTTGTCTCTGGTTCACACAGACAAGGAAGTTATTTATCATGGGCCAAAGCAAACGAGCAATCGGGCCGGGATGCTCCTGCACAAGGGCTGCTTTGCAAATGGGGAGCTTAATGAAGGAATTAAGCTGCTCCCAGGCAGGAGAGGTGGCACGGGAAAAACACAATGGTCTCAGAGCTGGAGCAGAGGAGCTGAAGAGGGCTTGAGCTCACCTTTCCATCCCAGATGAAGTTGTGTGCTGGAAATGAGGGCAAACAGCAGGCAGAAGACAAAATGAGCCTCTCGTTTTGCAGGGAGGGAAAAATGCTCACAAAGGAGAATTCAAGTGATGATGGAGCACCAATTTCATATGAACACACCCCAATCCTGTTTAGTATCTCTAAACACTTAAAGCACCCCAACAGCAGAAGCTGTTTTGTCACAGAAGCTGCTGCTCGAGAACACCTTGTGTGCCCCAACCCCAGCACCTCCTGCACCTGACACCACCCTCCTGGAAAGCCCAGCCCACATCCAAAGCCACACAATTCCTTCTCTGAAATGCCAGGGCACTATCAGGAGCAGGAAGGCAGGTAAGGAGGTCATAGCAAGAAACTGGGTTCACACAGGAGGAAAAGAGGGGAACCCTTCTGTTCCCAGGGAATATTGATCACAAAGAGGCTTTAAAAAGAAAGGGGGATGTGCACTACGCAGGAAAATTGATCTGTTTACAGAAAATATCTGCAGGTTGCCTGAAAATGAATATCCTTCGTGCAAAAGTTTCCTTTGAGAGAGCATGAACTTTGGACACATTAGAAGGTTAAGAGCGTAAGTAATGTGTTTTTTCACCTTTAGCTAAAGGTCACGGAGCATTCAAACAATTCCTCTGTTTCCAAGCTGAACATGACAGAAGTCAACTGCGCACCCCAACATTATGGCTAATGAATATGGAAAACAGAAATGTTTTCCCTGCACTTTGGCCAAGAACCACTCCGTGCCCTTCAGAAGAAACTGCTGATTACTGGAGATATTCATTTTCCCTCAAGAAAGTCAAACAAACCAGAACCTTTTCACCAAGCTTCCTTCTTCCCATTAAAAGCACGTTGACTTACCAAAGCTTTTTGCAAGTCATTGTCTACTAAGACAGAATTAAATCCAGAGTCATTATAAAATTTTGCACCGTTTTTATATCCAGCCTTCCCAACAGCTGCTGGGACCAGATATCTCTGAGTGAGGAGGAAGAGGAGGAAGACACCTGAGCATAGCTGGGGACATGCTTACCCTGTGGAAGAGCCCGTTTACTGCATCACCCATCAGAGAGAGCTCAGCCTGGGTCAGACCCACGGGTTCACAGCCCTGCCCAAAGCTGGCAACCAAGAGTGAAACCAGAGAACAAACATCCTCACTCAACCGGTACTGGATCTTCTCTGCCAGTTCCAAACTCAGCAGTAACTCGTGGAACATGCTGCAGGGAGGAGGTGCCCATATGTATAAAGCATATTTCTGTTTGTTTACTTGAAATACATTTTTTCCCCCTCATTTTATTGGATATTCCCTTGGGTTTTATGTGATGGGAGAAGAAAAATCCCACAGCCTGCTTCCACTGCCTCCTGCCCCTTCACAGCATCCCCTCTCACTTGCCTCATCTGTGAAATCAAACAGCTGCAATCCTTTAAATCACTTTTCATAAAGTGTCTCCAAGCCTAAAATAATGTCACGGCTCATTTCTGAGTTCAGCATTCCTGCCGCGCCGCATTTCCCTGGGTGCGACCGTCACAGTTGGGCTGTGATTATTTATTTATATTATAATAGCATTTGCAGCCCTGCTGTGCTCAGCCCTGCACACGCGCCCAGGAGGTGACCCAGGGCGTTTCCACCGCCAGGATAAGGATCCCTGAGCAGACAAATTCCCAGTTCTCAGGAAAGGACGTCTTGGAACGCAACAAACCAGAACCAGAATTTAATTAGATGCAAGACACGTTAGTGTTGGGTTAGTTTTGGCCTCTCTTGGTTTCTTCCAAACAAGCTCTCACTGTGCAAACACACCCCATGACAAAACTGACCTGGCCAAGACATGCAAGCAAATACCGCTGACTTTTAATATTAAACAGCACAGCAACTTCAAAGGAACTGGGCTCTCCTCTCCCAAGCAATCCCACCAGAGATCAGCTCCAGCCCCAGAGCCATGGCCAGGCTCCAGCTCACGGCGCCACCGAGCAGGAGACACGTGTTTGTGAACAGCTGAGAGCGGCGGGGCAGATCATGCAGGGACACGCTTCCAGAAACTCTGCCTCCCCTCCCAGCAGAGCAAGGTGCGTTCGTTTGCGTGGGGCTGGCACGTTTCTGCCCAGAGCAGCCTTCTGGCTTTCCATCCAAAAAAATCTCAGCTCAGACCTCTCCTGCATCCAGACACCCAAAAGGTATCGCATAACTTCGGGTGATTACATGCGGCTGTAAAAATAGCTTCTAGAAGCAAACGCCAGCAACTTCTTCCAATGTTAATACAACAGAATAGAGCCAGTGTTCACTGCAGGCTGCACAAACCCCCAGCTCCAGCCCACTGCAAACAACTGCCCTCTCTGCTCACCCTGCTGCTGCAGCACGAAGGGGAAGCCGCTGGGATTTTGCAGGAGATAAGGGCTCAGCACCCCAAGGACAGGAGCCTCTTTTAAAATCAGTCTCCACACTGCAGATTGAGGTTCCTTTGGTTTGCTTTTAAACCCCAGTCTTGCAACAACTGCAGATCATGCTCACCTGGTCACATCCTCCTCCTGCTCGGGTTTCTCATAAAAAGAGAACTGGGATTTTCTTTTTGAGACAAATGCTCTTGGTTCTGTTCCAGCCCCCAAACAAACACGCTCGCACTGATGGAAGCAAAGCTCCCATAAATCGAACCAGGTCAGCGTGTCTCATACCCAGGATGAAAAGCTTCTTTGTGCAGCAGCACGCAGGCCCCGAGCGATGTAGATGAGCCAGCAAACGCAGCCAAGAGCTCGTCCCGCGCCCTCCTTAACGTTTCTATTTCAAAGCCTTTCCAATCTCCAGCTCTGCTCCCTGTGCCACTCTGCTGAAGCCAGGCAAAGAGGGCAAATGAGGGAATTTCAGCCCTTCACTGACACTTCATGGGTTTCCAGGCTCTCACGTCGAACACTAAAACCAGCACAGACTGAATGTGGCCGTTCAGTAGCTGGCACTGCCAAATGTAACCCCCAGACAAGGTCTCCTCGCTGACCTGTGTCACAGGTACCTTCCTGGCTCCAGCCACCTCACTGTGACCCACCAAGACACAGCTCCAACGACCCTTGGAAGTGTGAGCCATGCTCCAGCACCTAATAAGATTCCTTTAAGCAGCCTGAGCTGACTAAAGCTGTTCCACTAAGAAGAGTTTCTTCCGTTAAGGGCTTAAACTGAAAACATTCACCCAACCAGGATGAGCAAACACAGGCGTGAGATGGCACAGAAAGGAGAGGCTGGATCCAGGTGAATTAACCTCTGCAAGCTCTGGTACGTTCAACAAGATACAGCCAAAAAAAAGAGATCATCTCCAGCTTATGCCTTGATGCAAGAAAAGTAAGGACTATAGGTCAAGACTAAGAGGGGGAAAGATAAAATGGAAAGCTCAGCAGCTCAGTTACATTCTTGCTCCCCAGGAGTGCTGCAAAAGGAGAGGCGGGTCTCCTAACAAAGGGCAGGAGGCAGGTTCACTCTCTGCAGCTTGCCTGGGAACCAGGAGAGCTCTCCTGTGGGTGTGAGGAGCAAGGACTGGGCTTGCTGGGAAGCAGTGCACCCACATGCAGGAGAGGATGGTCCTTCCCTTGTGATTCAGTGCCAGGGAAAGGCCATGCCAAAGAGAACTGGAGGCCGTGTGCTCACAAGAATGGTCAAACCCCTCTGCCCCCAGGCTGGATGCCGCAGCCAAACAAGGGTGCTCTTGCCAGGAGGACAAACAGACTTGGGTGCTCAGAAATGACGAGCCAGAGCCCATGAGCACCGCCACAGCAAGTGCTTGGAAAAGGCTGGAAAGGGAGAGAAAAACTGAAAGCACCATATGGAGAAACAAAAGAGGATCCCACGAGAGAGGAACAATGAAATCCTGTACCACAGGCACGGAAATGGTCTGATTTCTCTGCAACAGCCACATCTGAGCCCGGCGCAGCTGAACCACTGCCCCAGCACTGGGGACACCCACGTGGCTCCCACCCTGCGAGCGGGGAGGGAAGGAAAGCCTCGGCCTTACCGCATGTGGTCGGGCAATCTGCACCGGATAGGACATGGCGTGCGGGGGGTAGCGCGGCTCGGCCGCGCGCCAGCTCTGCGTCACGGGCTGCGTGGAGCCAGACATGGCGAGCGAGCAGGAGCGGCGGGCGCTGCTTCCAAATCACCAACGAAGGATTAGGAGAGCCGAGAGCTCCTCTTCATCGTGTGTGTGCTTTCCACGGCACGCAATAGCTGGAGGGAAACAGGAAAGCAGCAGGTTAAAATTCAGTCAACCACAGTCCCGTGAGACAAGCAAACATCCGAACATCAGGGCATGGGTGATCACCCAAACCTCACTGCCCTTCCTATTCTCCAGAAGCCCCATTTTCCATTTGGCAAACCCCACCACAAAATTTTTTTCTGTGGATTACTCCTATCACAGGAAATCCAAATATAAGATTTTCCAAAATTTATCCCATCCAATTTCCCTGGAAAGCCTTGACCTAGCACCACCAGGACTAGGAAGTCATATTGCCAGCAATTTTTATTTGGGTCCTGTTGATCTCTAAGTGTCTTGGAGATGGGCGTTTTTTTGCAGGGTGACTCAGTTTCCAAAAACAGAGTCTGGAGTTTTGGCATTTCAACACAAGGTCCAAAAAGGCACAAGATCTCTCCCCAGCCCATCCCTTTCGACATCCACACGCTCACATGTCAGCACTCTCCTTTGAAGCTGTGGTCACTTCGCAGGTAAGCCCTGATCTAATGGCAGGAGGGACACCAGGCACTGACCTCACCTGCAGCTGTATCCACCCATGAAGCTACACTAAAATCCAGGACTAAAGTGTACCACACACCTCCAGTGCCACCTGGATCAGCCTTTCTGATAGGGACCAAGAGCCACAGAATACACCACAGCCCCAAGGGTATTTTCACAAACACCCCTGTCACCCACACATTCACTCCTCTGCAATTCCTTTAGCAGCTGCAACAAAATCAGGAAAACCAACAAAAGGAGAAGGTGCCCCTTGGCCCCAAGGGGACATTTACAAGTTACTGATTTTTATAGATACTTCACTTGTTTGCTTGGTGATAATTTTGAACCTCCTGGTTTTTGTCTGGACTACAATGAGAAAGTAACAAACATCTAAATGCTTCCCTTCATCACTGTCAGTGTGAGGTGCGTTAATTATTATTCTCACATTAGCAGTTAGTTATAGAAAGCATAAATTCCCATTGCTGCCTGCCTGGATCAGGGGATGTTACCAGGACTGATCCCAAGCAGGGAGAGCCTCAGCTCCCTGGGACGCATTCTCCATCCCCATCAATGCTGTGAACGCTCACACGCCTCCTCCCCGGTGCAGGTACATATTAGGTATAGATTTGTGGCAGTATCAAAATCTTCCATCAGCACACCAGGAACAGCAAAGAAAACTTCCAGTGCCACAACCTCCGGGCAGCCTCTCCCCACACTTGTGGTCTCTGTGCATGGAGAGCACAGCCAGCCCCAGCCAACGCAATTTCAACTGAAACAGCAGTTGGTGTGTACGAAAACCAAAAAGGGGGTGGGAAAGTGGGGGAAGAAAGAAAAAAGAAAGAGGAAGCTTTTCTTTTTCTATTTCTTTTCCCTCCTGTGAGACCACAGATGAGCCCCTGCTGATAAACCCCTCGCTATCGGCTGCAGGCAGGCACAGGGCTGCCCCTCTGGTTTGCCAGCATCGACACAGCCTCAGAGCCAGAAATAAACCAAACCAAGGCAACGGTCCCTGCAGCCAGGCACACCAAGCGGCCAGGGGAAAGCAGCCCAGGGGGGCTTTCTCACACAGAGGTCACATTTCACAAAAATCATCTTTCCAGCAAATCCCCATGAGGCCTAAGAATGACAGGCACACAAAGAATCACCGTGCTCCTGGTGAGGGTCAGGTGAGTCTCTTGGGTAAAAGGTGTTTTTGCCAAGTGACAAATGGAAAAAGACATGGCAAGGTTTGGCCCTCAAGGCAGGGTGCAAAGGGACAACCAGGTCTGTCCTGTTTTCAGCTCATTCCCTACACCAGAGCTGGGATTCCCCCCAGTCCTGGAGCCCCAGGACACCTTACCTGCCACACCAGGGAAGCACTGGTGGTGTGGGAGCAGCCTGACCCTCATCCCAGACGAGACAGCCTCCCCATGCACGAGCTTGGCGTGCTCAGTGCAACGCAGCCCGGGCAGGAAAGCCCCTGTGCACGTGGGGGAATTCAGAGGCACCCAGAACACACGAATTTATACTTCCACTATGACTGTCCCACTTCCCCTCGCGCTTCCAACTGGATGGGATTTTAATCCCCGATTCCCACCCTAAACTGCGGGCTGTGCCAGGAGCATGTGGTGCAACACCCGCTGTGCTCACCCTGCAGGGACACAGAGCACCCTCCCAGCTCTCCTGCAGCCCATGTGCTTCTCCAGGGGCAAACCCTCCCTGCAGCTGCCAAGGACACATGCACTGGGCTCTCCAGGGCTCCAAAAGCTCAGCAGGATCTGCAGTAATTTAAGGTACTTTCCTAATAACAGATTCAAACTCTGACATCTTGGCTTATGGCCACCTACAAGTTAATTAACACATGTAAATACATATATATACACACACATACACACACACACTCCAAGCTGGAGGGCCCAGAGCCCCTGGCAGCTTTTAGCAAGCCAAGGCTTCCTGGAAGCACAGCAGGTAGAGCTGACCATGCTGAGGCAGCTGTCTACAGTACAAGAAATGGGACGATTTTTTTCAACTCTTCAGATCAGCAGTTCAGCTTAAAACACAGCACCAGGTGCAAAGCCACATGGTATCAAGCTCTAGAACAGTTTAAAAGCCTTTTTGCCTCGGTCTATGCAACTAAAAAGAAGTTAACAGTGTACTAGAGAAATACAGACACAGGATGAAAATGCAAGGGCCAACAAAACCGTCCTGTTCCAGGACACAGTGTCTGTGAGCCGCGTCATGCATTAATCACAAGCTAGCAGGAGCACAAAGGGATTTTTCCTTAACAGGGGTGGCAAACCATCCCTGCCTCTATTGAGGTTTCTTGTTAGAAGCCCTGGGAAGACAAAAGTAAAAATCACATGGTCCTTGCAAACAGGGGAAAAGCACTGTCCATGCATTTCCACATCTGCCAACAGCAGGTCACCAGCAAGATCTCAGCACAAACCCAAGGCTCTGGGTGTTGCCACCGCAGTAGTACTGTGGGCTAGAGCCAAGCAAGGTCACCAAAGCACTGAGGCAGCTCCACAGATGCCTCAGATCACACCTCAGACCCCATTTTTACGCTCTGTGTGCCCAGCCCAGCACCACTCCGGGGAGGAGGGTCCATGACCAGCAGACAAAATGGCTATGGGAGCTCCCACTGGGGAGGAAAGTGGGAGCACATCCTGCTGGGGATGCCCTGGTGCCCTTCATGGCTGGGTGCACCTGGGACACTGCCAGGCCACCTATTCCCAGCAGAAGACACTGGGGTGCCTCCTCGTCCACAACCCTTCATTAATTATTTTTAAGAGAGGAACACAAATAATAGAAACAGATTAATGGAAATAAGAGAGAAAGTGCAGCCAGGCTCTTTAAATCTTCACATTCAAACTGTTTGGTTCTTACTTTCTCAACTGATTTTGATGAAGAACAGACATTGTCTCACAGCAAAGGTATTTCCCCCCCAGTTGGAGTCTCCATCTGAGACTGTTTTACCCACAGACCTGCATTAGCCATTACAGGACTAGGTACCAGGAGATTTACGATCTCTGATTAGGAACAGGAGAAAGCTGGAGGTTATCACCAAAACCAGAATCAGGGCTATACACATGAATCTGTGGATGAGATGAGGGCCTAAGGAAGCTCCTGTACCTGTGGAAACACTCACAGGATTCTGCCCCACTGCTGAAGCCTTCACAACTCCCCCATCCACCACCCTCCTCTCCTGTTTCTCCTCTTCACGTGCCATTGACTATCTAAAATTGCTTCCCCATCACCTGTTCTCCCAACTCACACCACAGAAGCACACTGCAAGCCACTGCAAGTCGCTGCAGGCTGGCTGCCATGCCGGGGAGCTCTGCCCCAGCACCTGCCAGCAGTGTCCCCAGCTCTGGCACAGCCTGTGCTCATGGGGCGCACAGCCCGGGGCCAAACACATTCCCATCCAGCCCAGGAGATGGGCACAGATAAATCCACAGCACCTGCAGTCATCCGTGGATTCCCAGCCAACAGCACTGGGACACTCAGGGCTGCAGAGCTCCGTGCTCCTGACTGAAGCAAAGCCTATGCTGAGACAGGCAGGACCCTCTTAAAACCCTACAGCCCTAAATTAAGGGTTTGCAATTAAATCTAGTTGCAAAAAAAAAAAAAAAAAAAAAAAAAATTAAGATAATTCAACACACTTGTTGCTCTTCAAAGCTAGGGCCAAGCTTCCCGATGGGTTCCGGGCTCCTCAGGCAGAGCAGGATTCCCAGGCGAGGTCCCAGGCTTCCCTGGCACAACACAAATGTGGGCCAGTTGCTGTAATTACCCCGTGCCTTAGTTCATCTATCTAAAAGGTGAGAACAACAAGGCACTCCCAGCTCAGAGAAAATATCAGCTCATCTGTTCTCAGAGGAGTTTTAAAGATCCCAGTGAAAACATGTGGCTCAAGTTCAAAATACACCTTTTTTTTTCTTTTTTTTTTTTTCTTTTTTTTTTTTTTTTTTAAAGCAAGGACATGCTGAAATAAGATTAACAGAATATTTTGTTTCTTAAGTCCAGAGTAATGTTACTCAACTTGTGGTCTACGGAGCATGGATGGTCTACAGAAGACGTTAAGAGGCAGCCCACGAAATGACTGCAAAATACCTTATTAAAAGGACTGGTACCACCACACCATGCAGACACTGCAAATAAGAAAAATGCTGTTGGCACTCACCAGTGCATTTAACTGAAGAGTATTGACAACAAAGTTCATGTTTAATTACATTAAATGATGCAGTTTTTGGAAAAAACAACAAAGTCATCTTTAATCAAATGCTAAATACACGACAATTTTCCTCCTCAAACAAGAAATAAAAGGTATATATCCTCCAGTCAACTCACTTATTTTGAAATAAAAGTTAAGGAGACCTTTGTTAATGATGCTTAATTAATACTGAGCTCTAATATCAACCTCCAAGAGCCCAATGAACCATGGTGCCTAAAAAACCCCAGCAGGCAGTTGTGTGTGGCACAGAAGAGAGCACTGCCCCACTGACGTGCAGCTCTAGATCAAAACCAGACCTGCAAAGCAGCTAAGAGATTTACTCACTCTTCCTTTAAAGGACTAGTGGAAGCAGAAATAATTAAGATGCAATGAAAATGGGTAGAGAGACGTTCCTAGGAAATGCACCACAACGTAACGTTAATGGATTTGTCTAATCAATATGTGCATGAAATTTTCTTGGAAGACAGTTGACATTATACACAAATATTTGTACGTACTGTATCTATGAAGTCCTTTCAAGAGGAAAGCAGGCCGTCTGCCATAAATTTAGGGCTCTATTCAGAACAACAAAGATGACAATGCCAGTGTCTGCAGCCTGGGAATCCACAGTTCAATCACAGCAGAGCAAAGAGGTTTTACATTAACATTGCAGCACAGGGTCAACAGGAAAGATCAGGCACATCCTGAGCTCTGTGGCATGAAGGAGAGGTTATTTCACCCCCAGGGATCAAGGCTTGTCCCTGCATGTGATCCTAAAACATTTTCTTTGCTTTGGAGGAGTACAGAAGTCAAGCCCGACTGGCAGCACCCTGCACATGATGGTCAGACCCTGAGGTTCCTCACTGCCCCTCCAACAGCAGTACCCAAAACAGTTCTTGTCCCATTTCCCAGCTCACCCGCTGGCAGAGCTCTCCTCCCTCTTCTCTTTTGTCCAGATGACTTCTGAACTAGATTTTTTCCTTGCCAGCCCAACGGTGCGGATGCACAAGCAATTACGGCAGCAGATCTGGGGGAAGAAGGGGCCTTGCAGCACCACGACAGAGCTGCTCAGAGCAGGGTGTTGGCCTTGTGAGAAGGTACGAGCAGTCCCTAAGGCCATGGAGGGGATGACAGAAGCTCAGGAGCTGAGGTCTCTCGTCCTGGTTTGCTGTCTCATAGCAGCAATCAGGCAGCATCAGCTCTCCCAGGCACGGCATGGCTCCACACAGAACCGGTTCCAATCCCTGATGAAAGATGACTTCTCTCTCCTGCTCCTATCGCTGCCCAAAGCCGCAAAGCAGGATTCGCCACTTTGTATTTCTCCTTTTCAGTCTTTCCAAGCTATTTTGGGCATGGGACGCATGTTTAGCTCTGCCCCAAGATAACCTTTGCCAGCATTTGTGTACAGATCTCAGCACCGCAGCAGCACGGAGCAAGGTCAGAGCGTTGGATTTTGCCAGCCCCGTTCCCTGGTGTTTTTCGAAAAGCAGGTTTGCCAGCCCAGCTGCTCCCGGCACGGCACCGGCCTGATGCTTCTGGAAAGGACATGCTGACTGTGCACTGCAATTCCTGTCCCCGACAGCCCTCGCTCAGACCCCAAACCCCAGCAGGAGAATCTGATTCCCCGAGAGCTGATGAGACATCTGCACACCTGCCCCAGCACTGCTCCCTGTCAGGGGAGCACTTGCAGGGGATTTCACATGCTTTAAATACATCTCAGCCCTCAGCAGAGGGGCTGCAAGTGACCTTGTGACGGTTCCCAGAGGGACATGTATGTGCTTAAATGAACAAGACTGACCCATTTCTCTTTGCAGGAGCACTCGGCCGTCACTCCCCAGCTGCAGGGACATTTATTAAAGTGCACAAGCCACACACCAAGTGCCAGCCTGGCCACGGCTCCAGCCTCAGGTCAGCATCAACATAGCCAGGCTGAGACTTTGCTTTTCAACCAAAAATTCCAAATCCACTCATAACACACTTCTTTTCCTTTAGTCTCCCTACTCCCATTGTTGGCTTCCCCCACCCAATCAATTTAAAAAACACAAGCACCTCCTGATTGTGCAGCTGAGCCTGGCAAACCACGCAGACAACCCATGGCTCTTTGGACAGCGAGCCTGTCAGGAGGGACGCGATGGCAGAGCTGCTCCTGTTATGCAACAGCATCGCTGCTCCTGTGCCAGGGCACCCACAGCCCTGCACAGCCATCCCCATGTGCTCCTCCGGGAAGAGGGGACAGCCACACGGCCACACGCAACCCAGAGCTACTGCCAGGCAGCTGCAGCCAAAATGCCCAAAAGGGACACTTCAAGTAATTACAGATAGTGACAAGGAACAGTGAAACAGAAACCCACACTAAAAAAAAAGGGGGAGGTGGGATTTGGATCCATGCACAGGCCATTCATGGAACAAAGGAGTTATTTTAAGTCTGGGCTGGAAATAGAAAACAAATTAGACCATGCAAGGCCTTTGTTGAAGATGATCTGCAAAGACAAATGGAAACGCCTGGAGAGGAAATTAAAAAAAACCAAACATGAACCACCCGGGCACTGAGACTGCAAAGGGAAACAGGGCAGGGAACTGGAGAAGGAAAGGAGTGACAGTCAGATGCCAGAGCACAGATTAGGCAGCCAGAAAGGAGACAGATAACAGAACCAGTGCAGGACAGCAAAAGGAGACTAACAGAACTGCCTGGTAAAACCCCAGGCATGGAAAAACTGCTAAAAATGCCCCATTTTGTGGTGGAAGCCCATCCCAAAGTTCCATATACAGAAATGCAGGAGCTGAAACTAAAAAGCACATGTGCTGGGGCAAGATGGGCTGTGCAGAGGAACAAATCAAACCCTCCTCCTCTCCTGCCCAACCCCCTGTCAGGCAGCCTGGCATGCTGCAATATTCACCCTGTGCTGCCACATCCACCTGGGATGGGATCCAGGCCATTTTAACCACGGTGCAAGTGCAAACAGCCTGTTCCAGGGCTAAGCTCCTTCTCTCCCCACTCCCAGACCCCATTCCTCCTCAGTCCCTTCCCCACTCACACTATACACTAACATTTTTCCCACTTCAGGTACCTGCCTCTTACATTAAACATGGACTTAAATGCTGTAACTGTTATGCAGTTCTAATCTCAGTTGAATAAACACACACCAGCAACTCTAAATCAAAAAACCCCACGCAATTCCCTGCCAACAATGATACCGGAACCGTGTGGCTATTTCAGCCAGGCTCCCAAGTGCATTAAACAGCACATTAACAGCCCTCGCTGTAACAACACATCACCGCTGCGTCCACTTGCTGCTCCCAGGAGTGAACCCAAAGCCCAGGCTACCCAGACAAACAAGGCTTTTAAAATGCAAGGCAGATTACAAAGCACCTGCGAGATTTATTTATATATTTTGCGCAGAACACGCTGCTCATTTGATTTTCAAACCTTTCAGTTCATGTTGCTAAAGAGACAGGTCCTCTGATGTCTTGGGCACGTTCATGAAAGCGAGGGGAGTCATCTCCTCCAGATCCTTTTGTTGAACAAATTACTCAGCTCAGGAGTGACATTTTCAGTTATTTACATCCTGAATAAAGAAGGGAAATTCATTTTCTGGAGTTCCTAAGATAAGTTCTTTGAGGCAGATTGTACCGCTAAACATTTTCTCCTTTCGCACGTTCCCCATTTTCAAAGGCGACAAAACATCTTTGCCTTCTAAATTATTCCTTTTCTTTCATGATCCTCTAATGATTCAGGAGTCTAAACTTCACACGAGGATCTTTGAAGAGCACCAACTGCCAGCATAAAAGCTGAACTATTCCGACAAACTGCACAATTTAATGCCTCCCTAGGAAGACACGTGCAAAGGAACAGAATTACCCCAGGGAACCGAAACGAAGCCTGCAAATAAATTAAATGACCTGTAAACCAAGGTACTCAAAAATATATGAGATGCTATGCAGCTGTGCCATAAAATATCACTAAAGGAGGGAGCCATTTGGGAGCAGAGCTGTTTTAAAGTAACCCATTTCACTCCAGGTTTTCACTGCAGTTGCTACACGTACCCAGCACCCCAGACTCTGGATGGGAACTGATCAATGCTACCTCAGTCATTCACAATGGTCTGTCAAATACCAGCTCTGAACCCTCCCCTAGGCCTTCCTCCTAACATCCTCCAGGTAATTACTACCAGAGAGAGTCGGTTTTCAGCCCAGGTTAATAACTGAATTCCAGCTATTTGTTCCTGCACATCGCTGGTGCTTTCATTTCTCCCCAGGAGCACGGATGAGAAGTTCTGGCTCGCTGGTGGCCCAGCGAAAGGAGCTGCTCATTAGTTCCCAGCACATCAGTCGGACAGACAGGCCTAAGCAGTAGGAGCCATTAATTGGGTATGTTCTGCTTTCCTTGTCTAGGTAATTAATAGCTTCTAGACAGAAAGTCAAAGTCTCTCTAGAGGCACTGAAAAATTCCAGTGTTTGCATACAATGAGGACAATTTGCAGAGAGGGAAGCAGAGCAGGCGAACATCACCTCCACCTCCACCTCCATCCCCTTGTCAAAGAATTCATGCATAAACTACAGCCCACTGCAGCAAGAGACCTGGGCTGCAGCAAACCTGCTCTGAATCCACACGGGAGTCTCGCTGAAAAGAAGGAAAAGCCTGCACAGCTCCAGCTACACTCCAAGGCAAACGGCACTTTGCAGGAGCCAGGCTTTGGGTTATGTTTCCACAGACAGGCGTACAAAACAGATGGGGATTCCTGATGTGTTTAATAACTGAACTCGTGCAAGTGGGCAAACGGGATTTCAGTGCTTCCCTGCCAAGCCCAGTCCTGCTGACAACAAGCTGTCCAAAGCTGTCAGTCACTCCCCAGCAGACCAGGAGTGCTGCCTCGCTGCTCAGGACACTTCTCACACTGCAGCCTGGTCGGACCCTTTGTCCTTTGCCTCTCCTGGGCTCGGAGCAATGGTTTTCAGCCTTCATTTACAGATTTCTGGAAGCCTATGGACTAGTTTGCAGTACTTGAAAGGCGACTGTAATTCATATTACACAGATGTGACATCTTGAAGGATCTGCTCTTCCAGAGAAAAGCAATGAGCACTGGCGAGATGAGGTCAGAAGACTCTGATGTCCCTGCCCTGTCACATGGGAGGGAGGGGAGACTTTTGCCTTGTTTGCTGGCAAAATGCCCAGTCCCTGGGCTATCAGTCCATCCTGTTTAGCAATTGCTGAACTCCAAGCTATTTAGTAATAACAATTAATAACAACTTTTAAAAACCCCCTCAGCTGCCAATATCTAGCTCTCCCAAGGTGAGTCACTGGCCCAGTTTGCTGCTGCCACTGTGCAGGCACAAGCAGGTACCTCCTGTCCCCCTCCACCTGTCCCGGGGCTGAGGTTTCAAATGGCTCCTCACCCTCCAACCTTTCAACCATGTAAGAGAAACAAAGAAAAGCATGAGGAAACGTGTGACAAAGCAATCCTGCTCATCTGGGCAGCACAGCTCCATCTCCAACTCACTGAACTCAGACCAAGCTGGTCCGGACAAGAGCACTGGGAATGCCAGCAGAGGAAACAGGAGAGCCACAGTTCCAAGGTCAAATACTGCTTTTGTGGAGCTATAGAAACAAATTACAGCATAATAATCTTTCCAGAGTCCATCTGGGAGGTACTTAAGGATGCTTCCCAGTACCTTCATGCATTGAGCTAATAACCTTAAGGAAGGCCTCAGATTTAAACTAAGATGAACACTCATTATGCACAGCAAGAAAAGACATGGCATCCAAAACTGTCTCTGCTGAGGCAGTGAGTTTCCCGTGGTATTAAGCTGAAAGAGGGCAGCTTACACAGGGATAACTAAGACGATTATTGTCCCCAAATCTCCATGACTTGTGCTTGGACAGTTGAGCTGCTCATGAAACAACTGCCTTTAAAAACCCTGGTGCTTTACTGGGAGTAGCCACTGATGGTGGATTTCACCAAAAATAGCTGTGGTGCCTGTGAGGGCTCTGCACCACAGCACACAGCCCTTCCTGCTGCTCCTGCAAAGCCCCCGAGCCCACCAGGGAACACAAATCCAACCAAGCCATCCCTGCCTGCTCTTCACACTTCACCCAGCCTTCTGCCAGCCACAGCCCCTGCCCTCACAGAGAACCTTACTGTGCGAAAGGCACTGCAAAACACACTCTCCCAGGGAAAAGACAGCACAGAAGTGAAGAGCTCAGGAAATTTTTAAAAAATTTAAAAAGAGAAATACTTTTTAAATAGCCAAGAGGCAATCACAGCACTCCAGGTGTAAAACAGTCGCATCAGGGGTTACTCCTCTGCACAGCTGGGCAGTGTGTGTGTGCTCCTGGAGCTCTCTCACATGGGAAAGTCCTTATTTGTTCATCTTTGGAGCTGCAGTTCCAGAAGAATTCACACCAGTGGGTACTCTTTACAGCTCGGTAGGCATGCACATGCCACTTCAAACTGGAAAAACAGCAAGTTTCTGTATTTGGGATAACTCTCCAGTTTTTCAGTTGTACAGGAATTTTAATGGATGCATGTAACACACACACCCCCACCCCGTGAAGCTCTGTTGCATACTTTACCCAGGAAATCCAGTCTGCTCTAATACAAAACACTTGACCACAATTTCAACTGATGGAAGAACTGCCTGCCCTTCAAACGGAGCAGTGTCATCCTCCCAACAGTTGGGAAATAGCAGATTTCCCACACAATCACTGCCAGACTCCCCAAGCAAGCTCCATACAGCTCAGGGGTGCTGTCTTCCAGGACAGAGACGACCCAGGTGGAAGTTGTTGACTGACTTAGGATAGGGAGCTCCTTAGTCCTCCTCCCACAACTCCAGTTTAAGGGGTGTGGAATGACTTAATTATGCCCCTCAAGGCAGGAAGAAGTCACTTGTCTTTAAATACTCAAACTTTTATTGAGTTAACAAGTTTTAACAAGGTCAAGGCTTGAACAGTAAACTGTTACCCAAAGGGGAATTCACTGTTTCCCCTCTTGCAATTCATTAGTGTCCCCCACAGTTTATTTCTTATCCTGGGGTTAAAGTGATAAACTTTACAGACAGAGAAAAATCAAGGAAAGAAAATATTTGAGCAGTTAAGGTAAACAAACCTTAATTTTCTTCACCCTATCACAGTGTTCCAGAGAAGGACCTGGCACTCAACACAACACCCACACACATCCCCTTGGAGGGGCCACAGGCAGGATGGCAGACAGGGCAGCCTCAGCCAGGGGTAAGCTCTGGGAAACCCCCTGTGCTCAAATCACTGTGGTCCCTGCACTGCAAACAGCTGCACAACAGCTGGCTGGGAACTGAACAATGGGCCCAGGCCACCGGAGCCAAGCCCTGCTCCCTGCGTTTCCTACGGCATGGCTGGTTGCCAGCGAGTAGGAAATCTCCAGAAACAAACACACAAATCTTGCAGACAGATGCTAGAGGTAAAGAAATGAATGTTGGACTGTTCAACACGGAAAGAGAAATATTAATTGCAGCCTTCCCCAAAACAACCTCACTGCTCCCCCAGCCCAAGCGTAGAAAAGGTTTCCCAGTTTTGTTTTTACATCAGCCACCCACGGGGCAGGACCATTCCCATGTCCCCATGTGCTCATTTACATCATCCGCCTTGCCACAATATTTCCAAGTCCCACAAGCTCAGACTGCCAAGGAAAAGCACAGCATTACCATTCAAACACACAACAGTCACCAAGATCATTTAACCACATGAGCAGAAAGTCACCTACCAGGCAGGAGTGGGGACAGATGAAAAGTCAGCCCTTACCAAATTTTACCTACTTCCTCCAGCCCCACAGAAGTGCAGAGCTTTAGGGATGTACAACACTCAATCTGCACTTGAGAGGTTCTACTCATTGTCCACCTGAGGATCCCCCAGCAGCAGTTACTGACCTGAGCAGAAGTGCCATCAATTGGACAGAAAACAGTTTTAATTTCTCTGAGCAGGAGTTTGTACTGGTTTGACTGAATTTGCTTTTAAATCAGGTCTGCTTAAACTGGAGCTGGATTCCTGCTGCAATTCAGATATCCCATTACACAGCTCATCCCAGCTGCCAGCTCTGTACAGCTCAAGCAAATGGAAAGTTGAGCAGTTCACGGAAAAAAATCCTTTTATACACGAACAAAGAAGCCAGATTTAAAGAAAAAAAGCCCATCTTCTATAATCTTATGTATGGAATTTACCTCCAGGTTCCAGTACTTGGTTAAATATAGGTAAGGACAGCTTGGATGGGGGGTTTACTTCTATGCCTTAAACCCACCAAGAATAATCCCTAACAAGGTGCTTAATACTTCAACACACAAAAGGCCTAAAATATAATTTCTGTCAACTAATCAGCATTACAGGTCTACAGTCTGTTTTATTAGCTAGATGCTAATGGAGCTACAATACATCAGGTCCCATTTTAAAAGTTACAAATAGTTTATAAAGGCTTAATCAATCATTAAATAGGTGTTTGAATAAATGGCTAAATCAATCACTATAAGCCCTAACTCTAAGTAAGCTACCAGACTTTGCAATAATCTGCAATATCTCCAGCTGAGATTCCCACACCTACGTACATGACCCCACCGTGTTACAGACCTGAAGAACAGAACATACTGTTTATCATTTCTTAACTATTTGTACATAGGCTTTAATGTAAATATAGATCCATATATTGCCACATTCCATGTAGGGGATGTTAAAAATACAGATGAAACATTGCAGAGCACTAAAAAGTAGTCCTTTGGGACAGCACTGGAGAATATTTAATAAAGGCAAAAGCTGCAGGCTAATTTCCCCTGGGAGTTCCCATTTAGAGCCTGTCACAGTGAGAATCCATCACAGACAGCACTGATTCACCCACATCAGAGAGAAAAAGCCCTCTTCCTTCCCCACTGGCAGTCACCAGGACTTTGGTAGATGAAGGAGCACCTCTGCCAGAGGGCTGCCAACACTCTGCTGTGAGCCTCGCTCGCTCACTCTGCAAACCTGAGTGTGACCACCACCTCCAGGGGCTGTGAACATTCCACCACAGAGGAGATCCAGAGAGGAGAGAGGGCATCCCTCTGCTCAGAGCTTGCTCAGCTTGGAAAAAACAGCCTAGCAGCCTGAGGCTGTACACAGTGCCAGTGACTCCCAGCTCGGAGCAACTGGGAGCTCAGGAACTGCGCACTCCAGGTCTGATCCATGAAGCTGAGCTTCTCCACAAAGAGAAGATGATGTTTGGCGGCAGCAATTCCCATCCTTGCTCCTTGGCTTCACACACAAGCAGCCTGTGCTCCCTCCTCCAACAAGGAGTTCTGAAGCAGACAGGTGAGGTGATAGAATGAGCTTCACATCTTTAGATGGAGCTCATGACATTAAGATATTTAACACAGCATTTCTCAGGGAATGGAAGGGGAAAAAAAAAAACAACCCTAACTAGTGCCCTCCCACCATCCTTCCCAGCATGGAGACACCAAATATCTTGCCTGAGCTCAACCTGGGGCTGCTACGTGCCTGAGAGGGCTGGGAGGAGAAAGGGCCAGCTGAGCAGGAAGGGAAATAGCTCTTCAACTCCAGCAAGACAAGATCCCTGCCAAGAAATGCACCGCCAGTTCCTCACTGGCTTTACTGAGAGAAGTTAAAAACAATAGCACTGAGGCACACAGCTGGAGCAGATGTTTTTAATTCTTCACTGCTCACAAGCAGTGGCTTTTCCTCCCCTCCTGCTCACCCACCTACCCTCTCTGCTGGTATCCAGCGGTGGGAGTGGTGGAGAGGGATGGAGCAGAGCTGCTACCCCAGCCTCGCTCATGAACCCTCCTGAGAAGGGTTGTGATCAAGCTCTTCTGTTTGATCCTCCTCTCACTCATGCCAGGTAACCTTTGTAAGTGCTGTTTAGCAATCCCAAAGAGCAAACCAGGCTGCAAGAGATGCAGTTGAACACGTAGACTGATACGTTAAAGTCACTCACACCATGCAGCACCACTGTTCTCCTTGGCACACCAACCCAAAGGTTGGTTATCAGCAGGTATTCAAATTTCAAAGTAAAACAGTTAAACTTTAAACCATTTAAAGTCTGTATCACACCCATGCGTGCTAAGTAGAGAAGGGAAAGGCATCCTGTCCGATGGTTTAAAAAGATTTCAGGTCACTGTCCCTTATGCAATGAGAGCTACTCAGCTGGATAAGATCAGCCATTAAGCAGGATTACAAATTCATCTTCCCTCGGTAGTGTGATCTTCTACTAATAATCATATAATAAAAAATAATATAGAAAATGTCTTAAGAATTGCTGTTTGAGTCACTAGCAAGGCACAAAATGCTCACAGGGCAAAAGGCAAAATCTTGTCTTTTAACTGCGAGGGTGATGCAAAGCCCTGAGGTGGGCACAGAGGCAAAAAACAGAACACCACAGCCCTGGTGTGAACAGCAGCACTAGAAAACTCTGGCAGTGCTGAGACCCAGCAAATCAAACCAGTGGGGCTCAGCTGGGAGGGAAGATGTAAAGCATCACCAGCCAACTCACCCCAGATTTTATGCACTTTGCTTCTGATGGTACCTTTCTTGCATCTGGGCAGTGCCTTCCTGCTCCAAGACAGTAGAAATAAATACACAAACTAAGGCATCCAATCCCTTGAGGGAATTAAGGTAATTTTTACAGTCTCACTCCCAGCCCCACACTGCCTTTGCTCGGCACAGAGCAGAGGCAGCTCCAGGAACAGTGCTGGCCAACAGCCACCCCGCACCCCCCAGGGTGGGCACATCCCACCTTCCCATCACCATTTGCACTGACGCTTCAATCTCATCCCACTAATCACTGCACCAGGGAACAGGAGACTACTCCAGAAATGACATCATTGGCAGATTTGATTACAGTGCTGATTACATCATCACCCACAAGAGATTATGCAGCTTTCCAAATGGCACCGGCAGCTTCTAAATAGCTTAGGTGGAGGAAGCCACGAAGGACATATATATTTCAGAAGTCTCACGCTGTAAGTTTAATGGAAGAACTTTCAACGCTATCTTTTGGAAATATCCGTGCGTGGACAAAGTATTTTCACATGCCGTTGCTAATGTCAGTGAGCCAGCACATGCTTAGGAGAATATTTTGGTTCCTGGAAAAGTCACACGCACAGCGAGCGAAGGGCTCTGCATGAGCGGAACCAAGAACGTCACCGCCGGTCGCGGGGCAACAGGCAACCCCGGACTGGCAAAGTGCACGATAAGGAATGTGTGCGCTGAACTATCTCTCTCCAGGGTGGGAAAAATACTCTTAAAAGCCTATTTAAATGAGTTTCAACAGAAGATAACAGGGTTTAATAACAGGAACTCAAATGAGAACCAAGCACCCGTTACAGAATCTGGCACTATGTGTCCAGGGGCGTGAGAAGGACAGTGTTTTGCTGTCCCCATGCCACACACCAGCGTTGGCTCTGTCACGGGGTGCTGCTGCTTGCTCAGCCTTCCCTCCTCTGCGTGGACTATTTGCAGCAACAGCATTAAAGCAACCATCAAGCAGATGCTCAAAAAATGCAGAATGATGTTCAAATGACATCTATCCATAAATCAGCCCAAACCACAAACATCTGAAGAAGATTTTCACTTAATCCAATTTACTGTAATCTCTCTCTTTAGTTAAAATGACAGAAATGTCAAAATGGGACTTTACTTCTCTGTCAAAGCATCTCATGGTGAAAAAGGAAAATAAGCAGGCTCTCGCACGCAGCACCACTTATTAGGTTAGAAATGTCAAAACTGTACTTTGATTCTCACTATTAGCAGTCACATCCCCATGCTGTGCCCTTCTGTTTCCCTTCATTTCCCCCAAAAGTGAGCACAGAGCATATGCTCCACGCCAAGCATCATCCAGGCAAAACCACAAGTTTCCCATTTTTATTCCTGATGACCCTTGCGCTCATCTCCGACTGGGAGCACACCGACCCTCCCAGGGCCTCTCAGATCACACAGAAACAATCTTATTTACCATCAAAGCTCTCAGGAGGACTGTGTTCTGCAACTTCCAAAAAATAAAACAATGATCCAAGCCTGCTCAGCAGACCAGCCTCAAATTGCTTTCCCCCATCTCTCCACATTAATTAGCAAATGGGGTAATTGACTCTCTGCCTGGGAGTTAAGCATGTGTGTGTCCACATACATATTTCCATGTGTGAGAGTGTGTATCGTTTTCCCCAATGGTCACAAAAATTAAGCCATTATCCAAGAGTCCAGGAAAGTGAAAGAAAAATACCTACTGTCAGGACTGGGGTCTTCATGCATTATTTAACAAGAACTCTGTTGGCAAAACTGGTGTTGTTTTTATATAAAAGCTAATAGAAATTGTACCTCCAGGTGTCAAAACACTGATGGTAATTCCTGCTGCCTCAGACATCTTGATGTTTCAATTTTAGCAGTATGAGGAGCCTGCAGGGAATCCAAGAGGGTAAAGTGCTTGTACTCAAAGAGAAGCAGAGGGAAGGAGAGCCTTTTTATTTCTTTATAAAGGGCTCAGGGGAACAGTTCTACTCACTGGAATTATCAGATCTGGTTCCCCTGCTCCTTCCCTTCCTTGAAAGAGGAAAGAGCAAGATAGGCTAACAAGGAGTGATTGCATTGTGTCGACAAGGGAAAAAAAATCCATGAGCTGCTAAGGAGAAGTGAAAAGACAAAGGATTGGTGAAGAGAAGATATCGCTGGGGTGCAGCAGCACAAGAGCAGCTGGAAGTAACAGGACGCTTCAGTGATCTCCAGGGAACAGACAAGCTGCGATGGAAGAGCTATTTTAACATAGGCTGGGTTTTATTAAGTTTGTGCCTAAAAGCACAGTGACATGTTGGACCCCTCCCAAAGCTCCCTCCCTCACAAACTTTCAACTGCACTTCTTCATCCTATCGCATCTCCAAAGAGCTGGGAAACAATCAGAGCCTGACACACCAAGGGTCCTCTCCCTGACCACGGCAGAAGGTACAGCCAACTCCAGCCAAAATCAGAGCCACAGCAAAGGCAACTGGGCAGTAAATAAGCTCAGACATTAATTATGCTAATTATTAATTAATTATGGCACCTATGAAAGAGTGGTTTCAGGCCAGTGCTGCACCTGAAAACCAAAGACAGCTAAGGCCACTGTCCCCAGGCACCCCAGTGGAGGCTGGGGGGTGAGGGTACAGCTCTCCAAATCCACCCTCCTGGGCTGCAGAGTGTAGGAAAGCCTCAGGGATCACCTCCTGGTCTGGGCACTCCTGTTTCCTATCACTTCCACCATGGGATGGCGGCAGGGGGGACAGGCAAGGAGAAAACAATAGCTCAGGAATCCACACACAGCTCAGCATGGAGTTCAAGGGAAAAGCAAAACAACTTCTCCAGGCAGCCACTCAGCCAGGGACACAAAGGTCTTGGAGAGATCCTTCATTGGGTCATGAACTTTCGCAACCCCATTGCAAAAACAGCGCTGAGGAAATTCCCGAGGAAAAGTAAATGGACACAAGAGCAAGCTCAGACAAGGAAGGCCGGGACTGCTGCTGATCCCATTCCACCAAAGCAGATCTCGGTCTCCTTCCACCTGGCAGTGCACTAAACACACAACCACCCCATGGACCTGCATCCAAAACACCCCAGGGTCCTGCCATGCCTTGTACCAGAGCACAGCAGGGACCGGGAAGTGACCATGGCACTCTCCTCCCACACAGATCCTCATCCTAAAAGGTTTTCCAGAGATCTGCACCAGGCCCCCTCCCCACTCTGTCTGCCCAGGTATCACTTACGGCTCACTACCATTTCAGGGATGGGCGGTCATCACTCCCACCCGCTCCGAGAGAGTCATTTGTTGCCTTCTTGCTGCTCCAGCCATGTCTCACAGTGCGTGGTATAAACTTTAAGAGGCAATGACCTCATCGGAGCTGGGAAGAGGGAGGCGGGGAAATTGGCTACTTGCCACCTTCTCATTTTTCACATAAGAAAAATAATTTATGAGTGAAAGCCCATTTTATTCCTCTGAAAAATAAAATAAAAAAAAAGAAACTACTAAAAACAGCAGGACTGCCTTGAAGTGCATCACTTGTAGAGCAGCAGCACCTTCCTGGGGGTGACACAGAGCGGGACCCCCAACACTATGGTACCCCCTGCTCTGAGGCATAGGCCCCCAAGCACCCCCAGACACCCCAATACTCCACCAACCACACAGAACACATCAGGCTACGGTGCAAGCATCCCTCTCGTCTCTGCTAAGGCTGGCTTCCGTTAAGGCGCAGGGAGGGACTTGCAGCTCTCTCTAATTTGTAACTCCTCCAAAAGGGCAATTAAGCAGCCAAACCGAAGCTGCGAGTGGGATTTGAGCTTAGTTCTCTGGGATGAGGCCATCAGACAGGGCTCTGCAGCGAGCACTAACTCCAAGGCATGTCATTAATTTTGCCCAGACATGTATCACACCCCATTTCAGAACGCACACGGAGCATGTGTGCGGTGCTCTGCAGACGCAGGATACACGGATCCTGCATACTCACACATTTTATATACTCGTATTACTTAGGTTATAGATTCACACATACATTACTCATAGCTCTTAAGAACAGAACATACAGCTCATCTTGGCATGAATCCCAGAGAAAGGAAAAAAAAAAAACCCCAAAAAACCCTGCAGTAACAAATCCAACTTGCATTGAATCCAACAGCATCTGTGGTGGGAGTTTGAGCAGTATTATGGATCATTAAATGATTGAATTATTTTGTGTAACACACCCATGCATCTCTGGTAACACCAGGCAAACCTGCTGTTTCACGGGGCATTTCCCCACTCAAAGTGTGCCACCACTCTCCCAAGTTTTCGCCCAAAACTGTGGAAAAAGCAGTTTATTTCTGCAGTGTGCATTCAACAAGCTGTTGTGTACATCAGTTCCACTGAGGCAGCCCTGTGTTTCAGGACAGGGCCCAAACATTCATATGGGACTGCAGCTGTCCCTAAGAAGTGCCATATCTCTGAGTCAGAAGTGATGGACAACACTGGAGTCCACTCTCTGGCACAGCAGGAGGGATATTTCATCCACACACAACACACAACAGTGGCAAGAAGGCAGATTAGCATGGACTGAGAAGGTAACTCCTTAATAGGACACTGCAATGAAAGAAAATCTGAAAAAGTCACAGCACACTGCAGCTTCTATAAACCTTTGTAACCTCCACAGTAAGTTTGCAGCGTATCAAAGCATTCTTCTTCATATCCCCTTCAAAAATGGGCTTTGTTCACTCTTTGGAGCTTTACACCCAACGTTAAAGAGATTTAAAAAGTGATGGTTGCACGACAAGGAGCAGCACAGCTCTGACACTGCCCCAGCACAGCCCTCCCGTCCCACCCGCAGCATCCCTCTCTCCCTGCTGCCACTTCCCGGCCCAGCAAAACAAACCCCCACCCCACCATCTCTCCTGGAATCCCCACAGCACCAGAAGAGCCTTCCCCAGGATTACAGGACCACGATCCTCAGAACCAGCAGAACCATCCATTCTCAAAGTTCTGCAGCAGAGTTCACCACCAAAAACTCCCTGTACGCGACAGCAGCACCAAAACAGCAGCTGCAAACTCCCACTGGCCTGAGCGAAGTCAAAACACACCGCGCTGCTTTTCAGGCAAACCCAAATTACAGCATCATCTGCTGACTGCTCCCGGGATGAACAAACCCACATTAATTACAGGCTAAACTTTGCAATTCACCTCTCAAAAGCACGAAACATCAGCAAAACTGCTTTGATCCCACTGACAAATCCCCTCTCCAGCCGACGGAGCAACGCGTGAGACCAAGATATCCGGGGAAAAAAAACATTTCCAAACTTTTTCTCTCCTTTTTCCTTGTTGCTACCCTCCCCCCTAAAATTACACGCTCCCCGCCAAGGAGGGCTGGAGGGATAAAAATCACCTCAGAAAGCAGCAGGGGCTCACAAAACCTCGCACTTCACCTCCACCGGCAAGCAGCCGGGCAACCGCAGGAGTGTGTGCTCAGCCTCCAGCATTAAACACTGTTTCTGTGTCGCCGGGCCAAGTCCCAGTTTCTCAAAGGAACTTCTTTCTGCTGTGGCCTAGTTTAGTTCTCCACACAAAACGCCACCAAAACAAAAGCCGCCCAGCCAGCCGGGGGAGGGAAGTGGGGGGTACTTACCTAGCAGCATCCCCACATCACCTCCTGCATCTTTAGCAGCCACCCTCTTAACTTCAAAATAAATAAATAAAGCGAGGCCACACAGCCTTAAAACCAATCTGGAAATGAAATGGAAAGCCTGTAATTATTTCTCAATGCTCCTGCCAGTCTCAGCCTATAAACACAGTGGATTACATAAGTCCACCCCTCCTGTTTTGAAGCCAAAAGTATGAGCTTTTCCTCCAGCTCTGGCAGCAAGTAATAATTCCTCGTCGGCATGGCAACGCTGGCTGGCTTCCAGCAGACAATGGGCGAGTTGAAATACTGCTACGGCCTTTTTATAGCTTAGCTCTGAAAAACCTCTAAAATATTAGCTATCTGATGGCTAACCCAACTTGACAACCTCTCCTCCTTTAACCGTTTCCTTCCTGCAGCACCAGCAGGCATTGCCCAGATGAACAGTCCACGGTTATGGGGTGGCGGAGCAGGGGATGCTCCTCTTCCCAGGGACAGCACACAGGAGCATTTCCCATCTCCCGGATTTGTTGATTTGTCACAGACACAGCATCTGCAGCAACTGCCACAACCCCATCTGGGCTTTTCCGGGTTTATTTCGGTCTGTTACTCAGCAGGTACATTTGCTCTGCTCGTTGGCTCCAGCGAGCTGCGTGCGAGGTTCTCCTCCAGTTCGCATGGCCTGAGAGAAAACAGACCACAAAATAACACTCTGTGCATGTGATTGTGTCACTGCCCTCCCGGGCGAGCTGGGAGCTGGCTGGTGGGGCTCGAGTGTGACATGCAGAGCTGCAGGGAAGCAAGATGCCCTATAAATCCTCTCTCATCCAGCGCTGGGAGAATTCATGTGTCCTTTCGGGACCCTGGAGAAACAAGGACACTCAAGAAGCCCCTGTGGCAATGTAGGGCAATCTGCCCATCCAGTTTGGGCTTATTCTGAAGCTGAACGAGTTAAAAGCAGTAACACATCCCAGCAAGACTGAGAAACAGCAATGAAACTCAAACAGAAGAGGAAAAGACACTCAAGCCATCGTTAATGTCAGCGGTGTGGGAAGACTGATGAAGTTAAGGAGCCTTGTGATTGAGTTCCAACCAAATCCTACTGAAATGAGCAGCTAACACACACACGCAGCAGCTCCCAAGATCATGGGAAGTTAATATTTACCCTGACTACACACACAATCTGTCCAGGACAGCCCCACTATCTCCATGCCCTGGCACAGACCCTGACCACGTGAAGCCCAGCAGGTCCCAGTCACATTTACACCTCCGAGCAGGAGCTCAGTGAGTGCCACGGCCATGTGCTGGCTCACTGCAGCCCGGAGTAAAACCCACCCCAAGGGCTGGGAGATCCTCTGCAATTTGTTGAATCTTGCAAGTTAGCAAATAAGCAAAGAAAACAATAGAAATTAAAGAGAAAACTGGAAAACAGCAGAGCCAAGGCCACCATAAAATCACAGTTAGCTCCATTCTCAATGCGCAGCTCTCCAAAAAGCGTTCACAGTCCAGCTCTGTGTCTGGCAACAACTCCGGGAAATCCAAAGGCTCCTGCTCTGCACTGGTGGCTCTCCATGGCCAGCCCTCCGCACACAGCAGCCCACTGCCCTCGTGATCTCCAGAAAAGGCTTGAATGCACAACCCCTGGGAGTCTTTAACACTCAAAACCAGAAGGCAAACAAAAAAAGAACATTTCTTTCTAAATCTCATTAAGTTGCAGAGCATGATTATGATTTTCTAATGTGCAAAGGTGATAACACTGCTTGGAGCTCTAGTTCAATTAATTATTTTATGGGAATAAACATACCAGGAGAGACTAAACGCAAACCATAAAGGCTCCTTGGTGCATGTCAGGCTCACAGCTGCTCAGCCTTTGCTACAAGACTACAATTCCTAATGCCACAGAGGAGCCTAATTCCCACAGAAAAAAAAAAAAAAAAAGGAAAAAAAAGTCAAGCAATCATCTTAGCACAAACCAGGATGCAGCACACCCTGGCAGATGCTGGATCCTCTACCAAAGTGTCCAAAATGACCAAAAGCAGCAGCTGTTGCTGCTGCTAATTGAATACACATTGTGCTACCAGAGCCAGGCAGAGCCACACATGAAGGGGGAGAAAACCAAAATGTCATGGAGCATCTACCTGAGCCCTGTGAGAATGGGCTGAAGTTAGGAGATGTCCACCTTAAATCTCTTAATGTTGTTTCTTCTAATGAGAAATCAGGGTCACATGACTGAAACACTTGTGGTTTTTAGGTGAGAATAATAGTTTAGCTGTTTTCGATGGTGAATTTTCTGGGTTCCACCCCAATAATTTACAGGCGCACAAGGCACAGAGAACTGAAACCTAAGAACTTCCACAGGGATGGGATTTAGCCCTGCTTGGCTGAATGCCACAGACACAGCTCTGTCTCATACTCCTCTATTCCAGTGGAACCTCGGTGTGTCTCAGGATACCTTCCTGAGCAGACTGCATTTGATCCCAGGCTCCTGCCCTGTGCCCCATAACCTCCATCATAGCTTGCTATTACCAAGATGACAACTAAGAACACGACTACAAAACACCCCCACCCCAGCCTGAAAAAAAGAAAAAAAACAAAGCTGGTATTTCCTCCTACGTGTAACACACCACATGCACGTGCCTGCAAAGGCAGCGACTTAAGGTGAGCATCAGGAGTCACAAGAAAGAGAAAAGAGTAAAGTCAGGGCTAAAACATCTGGAGAAACCTATTACCCTTACAGAGCAGCTCCATTCTCTGGGTAAGGAACACCCATCCCCACCATGACCCCAGATACACAGATGTATGATGCAAGATGGGGAATAACAACTACAAAACCCTGCTGAAACTTTAAAATGGCATCACACTACACACGCTCTTCCAGCTTAAACCCTTAATTAAACAGACTATTCTTTACAGTGCTGGAGCCACTCCAACTCCCATTGTTAAATTTAAAATAAAACCCCACAACCCCACAGCATCTGTAAGGCATTAAAACATTCAATACTGATTGCTTTATTCAGCTTTAAGACATCCTTTAATAATTTTTCCTCTCAAACCCCAAATCTAAGGATTTAAAGGAAATAACCACCAGCACCCCTTACAGATTTTTTTTTTTTTTAAATGAACCTTCTGCAATAATATCCTTGACCTTTAACAATTGCAGACCGATTAAGTGTGTGCTCGATCATGTACAGCCCCCGGACAGACTGCACGGCCAGGGCTGGGTGTCAGGATGAAGCAGACTCTGCAGCTTGGAAGCCAGCTCCAAATATAATCCATTCATGCACAGGGACTAAACAACAAGGCAGATTTGACCACAGAAAATCACTGTGATCACAAGAAAAATATATTAGAAAATCAGTTTTGATCACTGCTAATAAAGGTGGAAACACAAGCCAGAACTTTGTTGTTACAACCTCTGTTATTCCAAGGTGGGTCTTCACTTCTGCTCCCCTGGAGAAGGGGCCACTTGCAGTCACTCACAGCTCCTGCACCACCACTCAGGTGCTTCCCATGCCCTGGAGAGCACACGTTCAGCCATGGCCAGAGATGCACACACGATGATCCTGAAGGGACTGGGAGAAGAACCCGGGCTGAATGCCAGACTCTGCAAATCATGGGGAGCCTCTATTCACCCGTTCAGCACAGGAGGAGCAGGATCACAACCTGAGATATCACCTCTTAGCAACCTCTGAAAACATGCTGGCAGGCCATGGCAAACACCCACATTTCCATAAAACTCCTGTAACTTGAACAACACTGCTGGCATTGCTCCTGTAAGCAATTTCACAGCCTCTGATATGTTTTGAGGTGTCAGGTGGAAGACCAAATGACCCAAAGATCAGCGATGTGCCCAACATGCACCTTGGCTCCACGAGCAGCCTGCCCAGGTAGGGGCAGCAGCTCAGGGACTGATTCCCAGAGCAAACAGCAGCCTACACAGCAGAGCCAACTGCACAGGCACTTTGATCTCTGTGCAGGTGATAACATCTCACCTGGGCTGCATTCTCGGGCACTCCTGCCTTCTTGCTCACAGTGCCAAAACATGAAAAGGGCAGCAGGGTTTGCAGAAAATCCCAGTAAGTTATCTCCAGTAGTTCCCACAGTTAATTAAACTGTTCAATCACGCATGCTTTAAAGTCCATGGAATTGGAAAAAAAAGAAAAATCCCCAAAAGAAATCCAAAAGCTGGACAATTGGTGGAAGCAGGTTTGTTTGATCAACTCTCCTCCACCTGCCAAGCAATTCTGTGGCCTCTAAAAAACACACCCATCCCAGGTACAATTACACACTGGGCACACCTGCCCCTATCAGCAGAGAAAAAGCTCTGCAAGGGCCAAGCTGCATCCTTTGGAACAGGCTCCGACGTCAGAAAATTCTGTTAAGGCAGGCAAAACAAGGAAGCATGTGGCACGTAGGTAGGAACCAAAGGATGTTGGATGAGGAACACAAAGAAGGGAGGAGGTGGAAAAAAACGACTCATTCAAGGATCTGTGCTAAAGCTGGCATTACTAGGCAGGGCCTCTCCAACTGGATCGAGAAGTCCAGCAGCAGAGTGCATCCCACAGACAGCAGAGAAAGGGAAAAACAATCCAACAAATCAGAGCAGGGAAATGGCTCCTCACATCTTTTAGAGAAACAAAGTAGAAGGGAATAAAAACCAAATCAAGAATCTGATGCCAAGCCATGCTATACTCCAGTAAGAGTCTTCTCTGTTTCTGTGAGTTCTGGACCACATCCTTGCCAAAGGCATTGCCCAGGCAATTAAAAGAAAAAAAAATTAAAAGCATCAAAAACTAGACCTCTGAAAGGTATAACAACAGAGTGAGCAGAGCCCTGAGGATCTTCCCAACACTTGGGAAAAGGCTGAAGAGGTGTAAGAGGCCACATGGACCAACAGACCCCGCAAGCAAAGCAAGAACATGGTTAAGATACTCAACAGCTAAGTTACAAAACAGAGCAAATCCCTGAAAGAACAAAACAACCAACTAGCTCAGACTGGATGTGGAACCAGGAGCAGGACCAGCAGAAACACAAATCACTCTTGTGCAAGCCAAGACATCAGGTAGAAATTGGAGGACAAGTGTTCAGCCACCGACCAGCACAAGTCACAGGGACTTTGAAACATGGCTGGAACCTATGTAAAGTGTCCAGCTTGTTTTTTAATTCCCAAAAGTGTAAGTTCATAGCCATCCACCCACCACACCAGTCCTCTTCCAGAGGATTTGACACTTCCTGATTTTCGGTCTCAAACAGAAATATCCTGTCCAGAAAAAAAAAAGTCCAAACAAAAAAATCTAAACAATGGGGCTGTACCCAGGCCACACAGCTCAGCTGCTTCCCAAACACACACCACTGTTATCTGTTTATTCTCAGCTGGAGCTTCCCCTCCACATCCACCTCCTCCCTCCTTTCACTTACAAACTGATCTGCCATTTAAGATCTCCTATCTGCTGGCTCTGCCCACTGCATCCTCAGCATTTAAAATAAGCTGTGACAAACGCTGGGTAAACCCAGGCACTATGAATACTGCAGAGCCAAGTGGCTGAGGGATATTGCAGACTAGTCATATGCTTCAATATTTTGTCCCCAAGAACTCGGCCAATCCATTTAGCAATGGAGCAGGACTCTAATAATAGACACAAGGATACACAGGAGATAAATGTACACAAGACAAAAATAAACCCCAGCCTTGTTATAATTTTAATACGGGAGCTAAACTGGGAAACGATAAATGAAGACCATTTCCACAGTTGAGTCAAGAGGAAAATTTAACTCCCAAGAGCCCAAGAGTGAACACAGACATTCAAAACTGGATGGGGATTTTCAGGAAGGTGGATAAGCATTACTTCTAAAGTAAGTTTTTCATTATTTCAAACTACACCAAAAAACCCAACAGTTTCAAGAAGCAGACTATAAACAACTGCATGTTCTCAGTCATCGAGCTGTGGGGCCACCATCCATCTCAAAAAGCCACTCTCAGCTCTCTGAAAGTGGTGTAGCTCCACAGCAGCTCCTTTTAATCATCTGTCAGTGATCTCAAACTGAAGCTCTAATACACTCATATACATCTATAAACTCCCACATACATTTTTCCTTTATGAGTTTTAGCCTGTCTTCACTCTACATGGTTAACCACGCTCCCCCACAGCCCTGCCTTCTCTTTAGAAAACAACCTCTGGTGTTTATGAGATTAACTGTTTCCCCATGGAAATGATCTGAAGGATAACTCTTCCCTTCCCACAGGAATACCCAGAAGAACCTCAGAGATTTCACAACCTTAAGCCCTGTGTCATCACGAGTTATACTTTTGCATACACAAACATCTTCTGCGTGATCAAACGAGGAGGCAGAGCAGGGGCTGTGGGCCAGTGTGATGCTCTGATCTGACCCCTGGCCAGATGTCTCCAGCCCAGGGTTTCACCCAGAAGCTCTCAGACACTCCCCAAGCCTCTGGATATGAGAGCCACCATGTTCTTCAGCCATCTGCCCCAGCATTCACCACCCTAACCTGCCCACCCAGCCCCTCCTAGGCGTGACCGTGTCCACAACCAGCTGCTCTTCAAAAGGAGCTCCAGCTCTGCACAGAAACGTCACTGGCCATGGTGGGGCCTCTCAAAGGGCAGCTGGAGAGGACTCCAAACAGTCCTGGTAGCTCTCCCACCCGATCCCCCCAAGCCCTGGTTTGCAGCCCAACATGCACAGGGTCACTCACTGCCCAGGAGTGATGAGAGATGACCCAGAGTGATCTTCAACCACATTCAAACCCATCCTCTGCTGAATGACAACTGCCTGGCCCCCTCCTCCATCCCTGCCCAGGGCTTCCCAGCTCATTAAAAGGTCTGTCTGAGGACTAATGACCACAGGAGCATCCTTCTTCAGGTGACTCCCAGACTGCAAGAAGTCCATATCAGCAGTGAAATAAGACTGGACCAAGCTAAATTTCACTGCATGTTTATTTCTGCTCAAATCATCCTACTAAAAAGGAGAAAACAGTCATGTTCCAGATGGGAGAGACTTTTTATAGCAAGCCATGGATATCTGGCACGCTTTACTGAAGGTCTTTTATCATGCACACAAGGTATAATGCTATCTAGTAATCTGAGGAAACATCCATGGGATTTTCAACCTCCTCTAGAAATTGAGATTCAACAGGAAACCACAAATACACCACGCAATTAATTTTTCTTTACCAAATGTTTCCAGTCATGTCACAATTTTAACAGTAAGCAAACTATTTGGGCTCCTTCCAGTTCTTGTGCAACAATGTTCCTCATTTTTCACTTTATTTTTTAAAGAATCTGGCTGAGATTTTTTTTTAAGAGAAGAGTTTAAAACAAGTTAGGAAGTCAGTGTGAATAGATCATACTCTCCCTGTTAAATACTTACACCACCACCCCCCGCAAAGTTTCTGTACTACACAGCAGAGGTTTTGTACAAACAAAGTAAAGACTTTGTCCAGCTAAAAATATAGCAAGCAGCCTAAGAAATAAGAGCAGAACAACATATCTAGCGACACAGGCAATGCTGAGCTATCTGAACCACATAAATAAAAGTCTCATTCAAACATTCCCCCACTCCCCTCCCAACACCATTCCAGGAGAACAAAGAAACATTAAGTCTTACTTTCCTGGTGTATATTTGATCAGACCTTCTGTTAACACAATATGACAACAGCAATGAAGGGAAGAATATCACAGCTAAACAACCGTCTACCATTCCCCTTCCTTCTGCCGAGTCCGTGCTGACGCAAGGATGGAGCAGCTGCTGTCTGTTTTTAAACAGCTCCATATTTCATAAGAAGCTGCTGATTTCTGAAAGGACAGAAAACCCAGCCAATGGCTTACAAAGTAAGAACCAAATTAAAGCAATTCAGGACACACTATTTAAACATCGTGTCCATTTGCTCAGCCTCCCTCCAGCGCACCACCGCAGCTGAAATTCCTAAAATACGTCTGTCCTCTGTCTCAGCCTACTCGTTTATCACCACAAGCACAACTTTTAAGCATTCATCTAACACAGAGCAGAAGACAATGGAAAATCCCTCCCACAGCTCTAGATAAAACAAATGCTTGAAATATGGGAGAACAACTTGTGTCCAGCTTGATGCAATCACAGGAACTACTTCACCAGATTAACACAACCCTCCCTTGGCTGTGTGTTCTGCTGCTGAGGGATGCTGCATCAACAATAAACAGACACCTGGGATGGAAAGACTCTCCTTGAAGGACACGCCATGTGTCTAAAACTCTTGAAAACTTACCCAAAAATATATACAGCTATTGATATTAATGTATGTTTAACCAGGGATTTATCAGCTATCTGGGAAGCCCCTCATCACCACTGAAATTCCACACTTGGGTCTTCTTAAAAATCTACATCATAGCACACAGGTCACTGCATACAAGGACCTCAAAAGAAAGGAGCTTAAAGCTTTTCTGTTGTGACTCTGCAGCTCTCACTCTGGCTGTTAAAAGCAGTGGATTACACCAGGCGAGTCCCTCCCGAGGGGCTCCAGACGCCCGCTGTCTCCATTCTAGTTAATAGCTGCTGTAAGAATACTGCTTTTTTGGCTGTTTGTGTCGTGTTGATTAGCTTAGATAAGGGCTTGGGGAAGGAGCAAGGAGAAGAAGAGAGCATGCAGGGGGAGAAGGATTTAAAGAGGAAAAAAAAGGCTTTCATCTGCTCTAATAATTAGCAGGTCATGCTGAAAATGATCAGCATCCCTTTAACGCAACTGCGCGTGAAATGTGCAGAGCCCTGCTCAGGTCACTGCACCCATGCAAATCACTTCGTTATATCAGTCACTACACCCTGTGGTTTACTAAACTTCTCTGGCTTCAGAAGGACTCCAGCCAAGATCCTTCTACTTCCACACTCCCACGTGGGAGATGGGGGTCACAGGGGTCTCCAATCTTGCTGCTCTCTCACAGGGGTGGTGGGCATGGAGGTGCCAAGGCCAATCAAGGACTAATTAAAGGTTTTCAAAGGACCTCCAGATTCTCTGATGAGGAAGCACTGCAAAGCATTTGCCATTCCTGGAGAAAAAGCAGTTGCATGATCCTGCTGTTCGTCACCTGGAGCTTTTCCCAGAGAAGCCATCAACAAGAAAGATTCAGACTGCCCTGAACGTGACAAAAATCTTCTGTAATTCATCACCGTAGCTGCTGGCCCAGGCGTCTCTCTGCAGAGCGTGTGTTGATCCATGCAGAACAGCCTCCCTGCCCAAAACACACTGCCAGCTGTGAGTCCCCAGGAGCACAGCCCCTGCACCATCTGGGACTCAGCACATGAACCCTGGTGCAAAAGGAACAGCAGAGCAGAGGTGAATTTAACCTCCTCCCATCTACTCCCACCTTCAGAAAAGTCAGCAGTCATCTCTGGAGGGGCAGGACCAGTTAGTTCTGCTGCAGCAGAGGCCCTTAGATAGACCTGCCCTTCTCAAAAGGAGGTGAAAAGATGATAATGACAATTACAGTTCTTCCTCTGATGTACTCACATCCTTCTATTACGGACACATTACCTCAAAGGTCAGTAATTGCCAGCCAGAGCCAGCTCTGCCTTGACAATCCATCTTCAAAATGCACTGAGTGCCTGACCATGCCCAGGACAGGGAGAGACTGCCCTCAACGTGCTGTCTGGAGAGAGGAGAATTCCCTTTGGTGGCTGTGATGGCTGCATCCTCTCAAGTGTCTTTAATTTCAGCAGCTTTCCCTCACTTCAAAATTGTTCTTCTGCCTCAGCTTAATATTTATCCCCAAACTGAAACACACCTTCAAAGAATTGCTGTTTAAAAGAAGCCCAGAAAGATGGAAAATAAGAGATTTTCAAATAAAGAAATGGGCTGTATTCAAATAAGTCATTGTGCCCAGTTACCAGATGTGCCATCCTGCTTTATGGAAACAGGAGCAACTCTCCAGGCACCACAGGGATGGGAAGGACAGGGGACAGTCCCTACAAGGAGGTCAGTGGGGCCAAGGAAACAGTGCCAAGGCTGGTCTAGGAGCAAATCAGAAGAAACCCTTTGTAGGAATCAAAAAAGCCATCATATAAGCAGCAGAGACTGTCATCACCCAAATTCCCTCCACACATCTCAGTAAAACAGAAAACAGCAACACTGCAATGGTCACAAGAGCATCAGGGAGGAGCCACAGCAAACTGAAGTGTAAAACACATCCCTCTGTGGTACCAACATTCACCTGGGAAAGGGGAGGCTTCATCCAAGAGGGCACTGTGGAGTTCCTCAATGACAAACCTACAGCAATTATTAGAAAGGCATCATCCATACGTAATTTTGAATTTAATTTAATTAGGCACCCTGCTAACTTCATTACTTATTTAACTGGACTGCTCATTCAATTTACATTATTACTGTTTCAGATAACCGCTCTGGGCCCCATGCGGTGGGAAGCACACCAGAGGACACATTTGGGAATGCTGTAGCCCCAAGCCACATTTGGGAATGCTGTAGCCCTAAGCCCACGCTCCCCTGGCACTCAGCATTTCTCCTGGGACAAAGGCATTGACCATACCTTAGGTTTTATTTTTCTACCTGCATGCAGAGAAGTCCAGAAGAGCTCAAAGAGTTAAAAAAATAGACGAAAAATGTCAAATAAAACCCCCAGATTTGTAATTTTTAATGCTTGTGTACACCAGTCAAAGCAACAGCCTCCTACACAGTTGCCAGATTCTTCTTTTTCACCTAAAAAATGCAGAAAAATAATACTCCACGGGGCTTGGGGGAATATATATCAGAGCACTTCACTCACCACCCAAGAGCACCTTTCTAAAACCATCGTCTCCAAAACACGATACATCAGGTCAGGACAGAAATCAAGAAAGGTCTCACGCAAGCAACTGCTCCTGCCACGCTGCTGGGCTGGGGAGGTCAGCAGCCTGGAGCTGAACCTTTCACACCAAATCAAAGGCAGGAACGGAGGATCCCGCTCCCCAAAGCCTCGCTGGACAGTGTGTGCATCCTCCTTCCTGCTGCTCCAGACAGTCACATCCCTGCTTGTCTGGCAGCTCTGCTGCCCTCGCCAGCTGCTCAGACACGGCAGCATTTCCCAGGCCACTTCAGGAGTCTCCTCGGAGCACTGAGTCCGAAGCCTCAATTCCCTGCCTGATCAGAAGGGATGCTGTGAAATGGAAAAGAGGAGACAGCACCTCGAGCAGATTCCTGAAGCAGCCTGAAGTACGTAGGAAGATACCTCAGCCTCAGACTGCAAGGTCTGTCTCAGAAAAGTCATGCTCATATAAAAAGATCCCTGACTGACAGGAGTAAGAGAGTGTGACATGCTACAGACACCAGCCTCAAATTAGGTAATCCTCTGTTGTGTTTGGATTGGGGTTTTTTTTTTTAATTCCTTCAGCTCAACATTTCTTCCTTAAATCAATCTTCTTTGAATTCTGACCATCCATTTTTTAAAAAGTGAACAAAAAGCCAGGAACCCCCAGGACACCCCTCCACTCCTTGTGCAACAGCCCTGTGAGCAGGGAGTTCATGTCACCACAGTGCACATGAAGTGCCTGCACAGCCTGGAATGGGCGTCATCGCCTCGGGCAGCGTCGTCAAGAGTCTTGTGACATCCACTTTTCACTCTCCAAATCAACTCCAGACACAAAAATAATTGAAGAGCACAGGAGTTCGATGTAATTTGCTCCAATCAATGTCTGTATGAAGCATCAGAAATTTAGAATAACACCCTAATGAGCTGACCAATCCCCACCTGGCATTTTGGAATCTGCTACATCAATGGGAAAGATACAGACCCATTGGAAACATGGTTTGTTGGGTTTTTTTTGAGGTACCTGGTAAACAAAAGGAGTGAAATAATCAAAGATCAACAATTCCATCATGAAACCAACACATAGTCAACAGCAGTAGTACCTCAGTCACTACAAAGCCTTCAAGAAGAACGAGCATCAGAAGTGATGAGTTTTCCAACTATCTCCCATAAAAATAAGAGTGTCTAGCTCACAACCCCCTTGTGATCTTGTGTTCAAGATGCTCAAAATGAAACCTCTCACCAAGGAAAAGAAAATGTAATATTTGGTTTCATTAGCATGCAAGTGCAACATGGACCATTTGCCTGCTCCTCGTGAAAATAAAGTTGCAAAATGTTTTGCACAGCATTAGGGGAAGTGTAAGCACTACAGTTCCTATTCAGTGGGGAAGGAGACTCAGTCTCACAGCAAAGCCATCTCCGCTGGCCTGTCCTTGTAGAGAATGGTGGCAGAGGTGAATCATTACTTCAGAAGAAGGACCAGGCCTTACTGTCTGGCCAAGGACAGGGCTGAAGTGGCAGCACCAGCATTATTTCAGCCTTCACAAGGTGAAGATTCCATTGAAACAGAGGATCTCGGCAGTTCTCATTTCCTACAGCAAACAGTTCTCAAGGGCCTCCTCCAATCTCCTCCAGCAGGAAGAGAGGAACTTCTAACACCTAATCGCTGACATTTAAGAATGTGAAGCTCCAGCCATCACGTTGAAGCTGCAGCAGGGAATGCAGCTAACAGGTATACAGCTGCAGGCTCCCAGAGTGTGGATTTCAATTTACAGTTTAAAAAAGGAGAGACAAAACTAACCTACAAAACCAATCAGCTTTATCTGGGCTATTTATCCACACATACCATGTGGCCACACCATAATGTGAACACCTGTGTGGATTACGCATTTCTCCTCCACTAGCAGTGTCCAAGACATGCTCACATCTGGAATCCTTTATGTTTTAAATGCTACTTCTGCCTCCTCCTCAGTGCCAAAAAGCCTTGAGGAAACAGCACACACATGGGGGAGGAAAGGAGCAGAAGAATAGTCAGTAAGGCACTGAAACACTTCAGGTACCAACATGAAGAACACAGTGGGCAACTTGAGGAGCAGCCGTCCATCAGTGTGCCTGCAGGCAGAGATGCTGTGGATCAGAAGGTCACACTATGTGAAAGTTGCTGTTCCACAGCTAACAATAAAAAACAAAGTCACACTACTCTTAAGTAAACGCAGTGTTTGTTATTTCTGTTTTTCTGTTTGCTAGGTAGAGCTCTAAAGCCAAGCAGGAACATTTCCTGCCCAGCTAATGTCATTCACTTATAACTTACCAACCTAGGCTCGCACCTGGACTTTTCTGTAACACAGGAGTCACAACAAGTTTCACAGGCAGTCCTCGAGGTACACAGCATTCCAAAACACAAAGCACCAAAAAGTGGCATATTGAGTCCTCTCCGAGACTGCCCCAGTTTGGCTGCTGCCATCAAGGTGCTTTTAAAGCAGGAATTTCATCATGCATCCCTCTCACTGCTCTGGGAGACAGCATTAAAACACAAAACCACACAGTGCTGGTGCTAATGTTTCCATCTGCTTGCAGCCTGGTTTTTTTTAAGGACAAAATAAAACCAAGCGTGTTGTGATCATCCTGTGCACAGACACTTGGGTGCCTCAATCCTTTTAGGCATCTCCAGAGATTTCCAAAGTGCCCCAGGGACACACACATAAACAAACATTTAAAGGGAGATGCATGTCAAGACGTCCAGCAGCAGATCTGTAAGAGATGTTTGGCCTAAGAAGCTTAAGACAGAGGGCCACGGAAAAGCTCTCTGCCTTCCATCACATGTGGGCTGACCCTCCCAACAGGTTTGCTCACACAGCCTGCCCCTTGCCTTTGCTCCAGTTACCCCAGCAAAGACTGGAGCGACCCCAGTAAAGATGGAGTGACCCGAGCTAGCCTTTCACTCTTTGCTTTCCATGTCCAGCCTTCAAAGAAACCTGACCCAAAGTCCAGTGAGGTTAATGGACAGGCACACGTTGACGTCAGCGAGGTCCCTGGATAAGGTCACTGCAGTGTTTGCCTTATCTTGAAATTGGCACTGCCTGCAAGCCAAGGAACAAAGTTAAGAGTGATCAGAGTTTCCTGTATTCACCTTTCCAAGGCCCAGCCTCTCTTCTGCACACACCCCTTGCAGGGCTCGGGCAAGAGATTGCTGGTATTAAAAAGCTTTTTCAACTACCCCCATGGATTTCTCCACATCAAGCAACCAACATGGCCACACTTAGAAGTCAAACCCTGGAGGCAAGACAGCAGGTTGGGGGAAAAACTGCACACAAAATGTTGATGCACATTTCATGAGCCCAAATGCCAAAATCAAGTCTCTAGAATTTTTTAGACTTGGGTTCCTCAGGTTCAAGGGTTATTCCCAGCATAGTTTACCAGTAACAGCAGACATGACCTCATGTGAACACAGCACATAACGCTGGGTCTGACAGTCCCAAATATTTGCTTCGTAAGGCCAGAGGTTTGCAGGGAAGCGACATTATTTACTTTCAGAGTTTAATTCTACTCAAGGCAATATTTGGGCTGCACTCCAGAGACGTTTACCTCCTGCACCAGCCTACCCTGCCGCAGACACTAGGAACCCAGTTACTCATCAATCCCTTAGCTGGGGGGAAAAAATAATACATCAATACTAAAGTCTGCTCTTTGATAGAGACTCCCTGAAGATCCTCACGTGACAAGAGACAGGAGCTCAGAGACAAGCACTCCTCTGCTCCCATGCCAGAACACCTGTTTATTTGGATGCCAAATTCCAATGGCTCAAAAAGAAAAAAAAGTATGAGCGAGCCATCTTTCTCCCTCACTTCTTTTGAAGATGATGGATGCATCTGGTGGGAAGCTGAGCAGCACACAAATGGGCCTTTTTAACACCCCCACAGCCCACAAGCAAGACACGCAAAACGGTCACTAACAAAGATCAAGTCCTCATAAGACCTGAAATATGAACAGATCATACAGAACAGCATTTCTGAGTATTTGTGTACTTCAGCTACTTTTCTACAGCAGCCAAAAAACCCAGAGAGCCTAAGGCAGTCGCAGGCAGGACGTGCAGGCTCAGAGCGAATGTTCACACTAACAGGGAATGAAATAGTGAGCACCCTCCTCCCCATCACCAAACACGTGCAGCTCAGCACAGGGGCTGGGGCTCCTCAGCCCTGCACACCCTGCCCAGGCTGGGGGCATGGGAAGGGGTGATGGTTTATGGGTGTCAGCCCAGCCTGCACCCGTGTGTGCAGAGCCTTTTTGCAACACAGGCAGCACAGCTGACAGTCTGGGGGCTCACACAGGGCTGTACTCAAATCACCCAACAGAAACTTGGATGTCAGCAACAGGCAGAAGATTCAGGCACTTCTCAGGAGGAAATGCCTTGCTAACAGCAGCAATACTGGCCACTCCAGGAGTCCTAATCAGAGTTTTAAACAAGCCACTGCATCAATAAGGTCCACGACTGCCGTAAGACCAGGACACCATGTGGCAGCAATCACTGAACATCTACCAGTAACTGTGGCACTGACAAAGACAGGAGGTGCACGGTTTTCAGCCAGCCCTTAGTCCACCTGTAACACCCAAAATGAACAGTGTGGTCATTCTAGTACCCTACCGAAGGCCAGCAGCTCCTAGAGCAGAGCCTGAGGAACAAAAGCATGTTACCAAGCCACAAAACTCCACTTTACAGTGTTCACAGCATCACACCAACTGAGCCTTTACCAACAGAGGCTGCCAAGCTCTGCCCACACTGGTGCTGTAAGCGCTTCACAGTGGCGGAGGCGTCCGTCAGCACAGCCCATCACGGCCAAACCAAGAGAAGGTCACCAAGGGGAGGGCGGCAGCTCTGGAGAAAATGTACGGCATTGTTGGGAAAGCAGCAGGAATGTGGCACAAAGGTAACTGCTACAGCCTAGGGCCGCCAGATGAAAGCAGGATCAATACTCCACTATGCTGTTTAACCCGTTTATTGGGGGGGAGGTGGAGATAAATAAGTATTTGAGTTGCCAGAGGGTACACTTTCACCCCAATCTGAGTCAGCCAGAGCGAGTTCCTGCCCAGCAACACCATCGCAGCCAAGTGATTTCAGCCTTACAGTTCACTTAACCACAGAATACAAAGAGCCAGTAACCCAGCAGTCAATAATGGAATAAACTATAGGTCAGTGACCAGGAGAAAACACACCATTTAAAATTATTCCAATATTGACAGGCACAGGAAACAGGCCTGTATATTTATTTATTTGTTTTAACCAGCCTATCTGCTCAGAGGCAGTGCTGAGCCAGCTGCTAAAATTACAAGGTTAGACTCTCAAAGTCTGCGGGTGAACTGCATGATGCCAGCACACACTTAGAGCCTTCAAAGCACAGCACTGGCAAGCAGGGCTGAGCGCACGCGTGATCAGCCCCAACACAGCGTGCAAGCACTTGCTTATCAGAACATCAGCAGGCGAGGGTTAGGGGTACCTGAGCACGCAGCACAGCTCTGCCAAGCTGCCTTTGAAAGCCTGGCCTGTAGCCAAAAGGGAGAGCACAAACTGACTCAAAACACTCAGCCAGGAGCCCGGCCAGGCTCATTTATAGCTCCATTTCCTCTCAAGGCTGCTTTTCTCCTGGAAAATGCTGCAATGGCAATTTGCACCTTAGGATTAAAGATCACTACAGCTCTCCAGCAAGTGAAAGCACCCAGAAAAGCCCCTTTGCCCTCCCACATCTAAGGAGCATTTCTTCCACTGCACGTGAGTGAGGAGAGGAGGAGGTGACACCAACTACTGCACAGGTACCAAGCAGGGAACATTTCAGCTGCAGTGCACATGGTACCACAAATCAACCCTATTTCTCCAAAATGGAACATGACAATGTGAGCTTGGCAGGGCAGCTCAGATGAGCCGTAGGCACAGCTCCTGGCCAACCTCTTGGCTCTGCTGACTAAAGCAAGACCAGCTGCACCATGGGCACCAAGCAGAGCTTTGAGCCTGCAAGACCAAAGAAGCACTGGGTACAGCCCCACGCTTACATCCCACCACACAAGTAAGATTCAATTACAATTATAGTTAAATTTTAACATGTTCAGACACAGAGTGTCAATTCCAATTCCTCCCATTTGCAGAGCTGGCTGCTGCAGTCCTCTGGCCAACCTCCCGACACTGAACGTGATCCAGAGTGCTCTTCATCCGTGCTGGCACCATCACAGCCACGGCTCCCTGCACTAACCAACCTGCTTGGGCTGAAACAGGCAGTGCCAGCAGCGTGGCACTGAAGCATCATTTCTCAACAGCAGCGGAGGGAATGCAAAGCCAAGACTGATGACTTTTCCAGGAGAGTACCAAGGAAATAAATTATACTGTTTTCAAAATCCGTTTTTCCTCAAAAATACTTGCTTACCAGAGGGGAAAGACTTCAAGGCTGAATTTAGTGCTCAGGAAAAAGATGGGATTAAGAACCCTGGAGACCACTTGCTCTGTTTTTTCTCCAGCAGAATTGAATTAGAGCAGTGAATCCTGGCCAGGCAGATCTCCTGCACATCACCGAGGGGCAAGTGACCGACAAGGAAGGGCCACAGTGAAGTTCAGCTTCCCATCCCAGCCACTCCTTGGCATCCTTCTCACCCCTGCTAACAAGGCCACTGTGATTCCCACCAGCAGGACAAGCACCTGCCCATTAACAACTGGACTCTTGCCACTGCCTGGCTGCACATGTGCCACCCCACGCCATGAGACAGCTCTGGCTGCCCCTGCCAGCCTGCCCAGACCTGAGCCTGGCAGAGCCCACAGCCACCCACTTCCCTTCTGAGCACGATGAGAAAGCACAGCCTTTGTTCAGTGTCTGCTCTTTCCTCTCATCTGCTTGGGAAATAACCAGCAGGTAAACAACACCCAGCAAGCTGTTTACCAACACAGAAAAGCCCCACCTTTCAGCTTTTTATTTCTTTACTTCTTCTTTGTTGTTGTTGTGGTTTTTTTTTTTTAATTCCAGTAAGTAACAAAGCCTAAACCCAGCTCAATAAAGCGCTGCAGAGCCTGGCTCAGCTCACTTTGGCTACAGACAGATCAATAGCTTTCTTATATCTCTCTGCTCTGCTTGGGAGGGAAAAGGGGCCACTTCTTTCCCAGCCAAGACATCTGCACAAGGCATCTATGTGCTGTGAGCCAGGACCCCTCACGGGGAGAGCTGAAAGGAGATGAAAGAGCGCTTTGGCACAGCAGAGCTGTCTCCTCTCGCCCTCATCTCTGCTGGCACTGCCACTGCCTTTTATGTGGGAAAGTTTTCAAGTCCAGTTTGGCCTCCCAACTACCATCAGTTCTGCACTGGTTAGTTATTCACCGTGGGTGGGGTGGGAGGAAGGGGGGAAAGTCCCTTGGAGCAGAGGTTCAGACACTGTAGGTAGGACTGCACAGGCCTCCTGTGCTGCCCAGGCAGCTGCTGACAGAACTGATTATTCTACACATCCATAAGCTTAAAAAATGAGCTCCAGAGGCACTGAGGAAGAAGTGCACAGGAAAGTCAGCCCTGGAGTCAGGAATGCCTCAGTGCAAATCCATCAGTCCCTCTCTGTCTCCCTACCAGAAAAGGAAGTCAGTACAGAGATAAGGGCAATATGAGCAAACCCAACGCACCCAGACATTACAGTTCCAGAAACACCTTGAGCAGATCAGCAGGCACGGTCCTTCCTCCCCCAGCACACAGCAGGGACATCACTGCACTTCAGCCCCTGAGCTCCTCCCAGGCACAGCCACATGAGAAGCCACGGAGAACCTGTCCCAGGAGCAGGACAGGACACACGCGCCATGTGCCACAGGCAGATCCCTCCCTGGAGCAGGGGGCTAATCCCTGAGCCTCTGGGGCACAGCAAACCACATCACACACCTCCCTGTGCCACTGTACCAGGCGGCACAGCTCTGGAGAGAGACAGGTCAGTGTAAAGCATAACCCTAAGTGCTAACAGCCTCACCAAAGCAAGGCTTCTGACTGCACAGGCATGGGTTAACACTGGCTCCCTTCCAGCCCAAAGACCCCTGAAGGTCACGGGTGGCTGCTGTTCTTTGGGGAAGAGAGTGACACCCAAAAAAAGCACCTGTGCAAACATCCCTGGGCTGGGGAGCTTTGACTGTTCCAAGGGTGAGCCTGGACCAGCCTTTCACCTCCACCCATGAGCCATCCCTGGGCTGCCACCATGTTGCCCCAGGAAAACCCAGCTCCACACAGCATGCTCAATCCTGCAGAAAAAGGGAGCTGACTTCAGAAGACCAGTCACCAGCTACCCCAGCAGTAAATCACAAACCCCACAACTTTAACACTTCACACAAACCCATATTCCAAACAGGAACAAAGCTCTGTCAATTGCATTAGGCTCTGCCTTGTTATCCATCATGTTTACAAGACATGTGAATGCTTTCTAAAGAGCAGATGCTTTTCAAGTTTAATAATTCAGCCGTTTAGGATGGAGCACTGGAAGACCCTGCACGCGAAGAAATAAATGCACGCACAACAGAAGCCTTTGCTGATTTTCAACCTTTTTCCTTTAAACAGAAATTACCAAGAATGCCAGAAATGTTTGCTTCTGAAGAAATGACTGACAAAGAGGATATCTAGTAGATGGAAAGCATTTGAAGAAGGAAAAACAAAAACAAGATGACCCTCAAATATATTCTTGCGGGACAACTTCTGAAAGCCACATGAATAAGTAATACAGGCTTCCCTTGAAACGGCAACAGCACAAGCTTCAATGGACGACGTCACCAGGACTTGATCTCTGCTGCAGATCAAATGCCACACAGCAGGAAACAGCTGACACACAGCTCAGCCCAATTATATACAGTGCCCTTCGCATACAGGGCCTCCTCTTTAATGCATCTTCAGCTCTGCTCTCTTTGCTGGCAAGCAGCCCCTCCTGCTCCCTGAAGGAAAAAGGCAAAGCTGGATTTGTGCACTCTGCCATCCAGCCCAAGGGAACACAGAGCTGGCATGTCTCAGGGTGTCTAACCTATGCTCTCTCTGCACGGATGTTCAGCAGCACAAGCACAAGATGGAAAGCCACAAAACACCCCACGGCTAATCTCAGCTCTGATAACATCTTCCTGGAACATGTCACTTAAGGTCTCCAAACCTCAATTTCTCTATCTGGAAAAAAAAAAAAAAAAAAAAAAACAAAAAAACAAAAAAAAACTTTGCCAGTGCAAGGGCTAAATGGAAAACACCCATAAAAAATATGTTCCAGGTGTGCCCTGCACTCTTTGTACTCACTGTTATCAGGGCCAGACTATGAATTGTTCAGAGCCTGAACTATTTGCATTACCTGGTGAAAACAGTGCAGTCTGTTGCTAATTCTCAGTGCACTATTTTCTACACACCCATCTCATCATCTCAGTCATTTACACCATGACTAGTTCTTTTACATGTACTCACACATAACCACCTAAGTTTGGCATTTACCGCATTATCACTACAGAGAAATTACTGCAGGGGACAAATTAATTACCTATGCAAAGCAGGCTGAGAACAGTCAGCAACATACTGTACCACTGAAATGCTAGACAAAGCCTCAAACAGAACTTCCCTCATGTGGAGGATTATAGGCTCTACCCACAAAGGACTCAAGTGTCTTGCCTTATCTTTTTTCCATTTAAAAGGAAACAGACTTTCCTGAAAACCTGATAGAAACATGCCTTTACAGAACAAATGCAAATGGATTAACGCACTTATCAGCAGTAGGCTTGAGGGGAGGCAAAGACATACTTCTTCTGCTGCCTAGATATTCTAAGATACTTTTAATTAAATTATAAAACATCATTAGCTAATTAAATATTCTGGTCCATCGTTACACATCCCTATACCTCCTGCTGCCTTGCAGACCCCCATGATCTATAAATCACAGAACTGGTCAAGTTAGAAGGGACCACATCTGGTCCAACCTCCCTGTTCAAGGAGGGCAATTCTGAAGCACATGGGACAAGATTGAATCCAGACAGTTCTTGAATACCTCCCATGAAAGAGACTCCACAACCTCTCTGGGCAGTCTGTTCCAGCGTGTGGTCACTCACACAGTAAAGAAGTTCTTTCTCACGTTTAGGTGGAACTTCCTGTGCGTGAGTTTCTGCTGTTGCCTGCTCTGTTCCTTGGCACCATCAAAAGAGAACCCACATAAGCATTTCAAAGACATGGGCACTATAAAGGGAGTTGGAAAAGAAAAACTCACTGCCCTTCCTTCCTCCACAGGCATCCGTGCCCACTCCTACCTGATTCTGGGACACAGAGCTGTCCTTAGGTGGGGAACTCAACTATTTTAGCAGCCTTATTAGCTTCACCTTGTACACAAGCCTGAGCAGCACAAATATGGGAGCCCAAAGGGCAAGAGCTCGACCACACTTCTCTCCTGCTCCCAAGGAGATGAGCAGAGGGACCTCCTGTCGCAGGCAGCATCTGACCCCCAAGGGAAGCAGAGCCCCACAAGTCACACAAGTTCCTAAGTGTCTGCACAGGCAGAAAGTCTCATAAACTGTTTGGCTTTGAATGCCCTGCCCTGGCTGAGGAGCTTAACAAGTATATTCCAAAACACTCCCTTGTCAAGTTCTGGATCGTCAGCGTTAAATCCTTGAGCAATCAAGCAAGAAATGAACCTGCAGACAGAGAAACATGTCTCTGTGTTCTTCCCCTGCCTCGCCCTCTCCGTTAGCCAGCGCATGTTTGCTTTTGCTTCTAAACTTCACTTCTCTGTGCAAACAGTCTGCTATGAGAGGTATTTGCTCAGTCCACAACTTTCCTGCATTTTTTGTCCAGCTCTAGGGCCTGATCATCAGGCATTTCCAGCTCAGAAATCCAGGCTAAGAACGACTTCAGCCCCGCAGAAGTGACGCATCAGAAGCAGAGGGAGGTTTGCACACAGCTATCGGAGATTGGGAGCAGATGACAGAGGACCTTAGGGTGTCAGAGCCATGGGGCAGCCCAGGCCTTTTCACCAGGAACAAAGATGCCCAAAGCACGGTATCTTTGAAGGCATGCTTTGAAAACATCAAGCAGCTGCATATCCACAGCACAGCCTTCTCACTACTCTGCTGTCTGCCTACATACTCCCAAAGAGACTCTGCCCTTGGTCATGCTTTGTAGGCTGGCCAGCTCTGAAACTCAGCCTGCTTAAAATCAGCTTTTATACCATCATCTGTGCTCCACATCAGAGCTCTACACTCATCACCAGTCCATGTTCCCTGGATTCACGTGCCCAGCCTATGGAGACGCAGTAACTTTCCCTTTTCCAAAGGTCTCTGACACCCACATCTTCAAGTATTTGCTGCAGCTCTGCTCGACACCGTTCCTTAAAGAGCCTGTAACATGTCCAGCACACCGAGCTGCTTTGACCTGGAACAGCACCAAGCACAAAGGGTCCTCAGCAGGCTCTGTACACAACAATAACACAACAAGGAACGCTCCAGTCCAACAGAAACCCAGGGGACGCAAACAGTCGAGCAGGATTTGGTGGATGGAGGTTATTAGTGCATTACAAATAGAACAGAAATTCAGGAAGCAGTTATCTCCAGAAAAGAAAGATTCATTTCCTTATGATGCTTGCAAATCACACTGCTAACTTCAGATCGGAAGAGCTGGTGCTCAGCAGAATGAAATTAAGCATGTTGGATCACACAGGACACCCGAGTGGATAATAGCAGAAAATTAATGGAAGCATATGTGCCTCAGGCAGAGGACTGGAAGGCCAGCAAGAGAGCTGTGCTCAACTAAACTTCACCATGATAAATGAAAGCCAGAAAACATACTGCAAATGCAGAAATATGGTGATTAGCTCTACACCGGAGGTTCAACGTCTTAAACATTAATTTGCTTTTCTCCAAGAGCATCACTTCCAGCCAACATAAGCACATGTACAGTTCTCCTTCAGAGACAAAAGGGAACAGGGAAAAACAACCACAAACTTTTGGAAATCACTGGCCTCACACAAGGATTTTATTCCTGGATGATCTCCAAAGAAAACCTTCCAAAACAACAAATGAAATGGGACTGCAGAGACAAAGCAATCTGCCACTTAACTCCTGACAGTCAACAGCCTGGTACTGGGGCAGGCTGGTGACCCTCTGGCACTGCAGAGCTCACCTTTCCTCAGCAAGTCAAAATCCTGAGACAGGTCTTGGCACCTCAGCACCATCAGAGTGGGGTTGAACAGAAAGAACAAGGCACTAACACAGGACACGGACTCAGGCCACCGTTCCATCAATGTTGAAGGAAGTCTGTGCCCTTGTACCACGTACCTGACTGTTCCCACCGCCCCTGCCACGCCGCCTTCTCTCCTCCACCAGAGCATCAAGTACTTTGCTTGCACATTTTCAGCAATCTGTTGTTTTCAGTGATGCCAATTCCCTCCTTGCAAACCTAAATCTTGGAGTCTCCCTATGACTTGCCTTCACAAGAATGCTAATTAGGTCTTTACTACCCCCAGGCTTTCTGAGAGAACACAAGCATCTGCCATGTGCACTCCCACTCCAGCTATGTTTTCCCACTCCAAATCAACAAAACAAGTGTGTTACTCGGTCAGTGACATGCAGAGGACACAGCCAGATTTGTAAGAAACCTGGGAAAGGAGCTGCATCACCCACCACGTTTCACTCTCGAACACCACGAGGAACATCCATTCTCCTCCAGGAGACCCTGGGAGAGGCTGCAGTGCCTGGCTCTGTGCTGGGCCCTTGCTCCAATGGTGCTGGGCTCCCTCAGCACTTTCCGAGGAACAGGCTGCTACCATACCTCTGCCCACACACAGGCTTTCCAACCTCCACCATTCCCTTCCCATGACACCCGGGTATTTTTAGCAGGAGGTGCACGGAGTGAAAGGCAATCTGCTCCCATCAGCTGGTCACACTCACTACATCCACCCAGAACTGTCCTTCTCCAGACGGTCCACGCCCAGGAACACTCAGGTTTTCCAGCCAAAGAACCTATGTAAGGACAGCTGCCAAGCCCTCCTGTGCTACCAGCGTATTTCTCCTGATCATGTTGGCTCTTCACTCCTTCCTAAAAAGTGGGCATTTCCCAGGACCAGGCTGCCCCCAGCTCTCACATACAGATGAACAGCGACAGAATATCACCAGGAGGGGACTGCTGCAAGATCCATCTTCTGCACAGCTCCTGGATGACAGACATGCCCTGCAAATGCTGAGCCCTGCAGGTCTCACCTTCTGGCTCAAGTACAAGAGAATGCAGCACTCCGTGCCAGACTTAGGGAAGGTGTAATTTTGAGGAGCAAAATTATCCTCACACTGAAGAGCCTTTGATGGAGGAACAGGCACCCAAACACACTGAAGCAGATAACCAGGCATGTCAATGCGCATTAGGAAGACACCACAAGTCTCCCAGTTTCCAAACAGGTAAACCATTTTGATGCTTCTCAATTCAGCTTCCCAATTCAGAAGATGGCTCACAGCCACCACTGCCCACCTCCAAGGGGGCTGGACATTACACACAGCTAATCTGTATTGCACTTGGAAAGTAAGGAGCTGAAAGATAAGGGAATATACACAGATACAAAGAATGTGGCACAAGTGGCTTTGGGGGAAGCATTCTTTAAATGCAGCATTTTACAAGCAGGATAAATCCTAGACCATGTGGCGACAACTGAGCTGCACGCAGCTGCTGAGCCAGCTATCTCTTTCTAGGGGCAAGCCTAGTTCCCTGCATAAATGGTTCTTTAAACTTTATAATGCCAACTGCATGAATAGGACTTTTATGGATTCCTACAGTGACGCACAAAGACATCCTCAACATTTCAGAGCTGCTCAGTAAGCCCACACGCTCGCTGCCTTCACCAGATAGCTCAGACCCCGTCCCAAGAGCAAAACTCCTCCAGGAAGCCTGTCTGACCAGGGATGTCCTGCTGTCTCCAGGAAGTTAGGATTGCTGGCACAGTTTGGTTAAAGCCCAAATAGATCAGATTCTGCAGCTTCAGTTCCCAGAGGCCACACCAGAGCCTGCTCCACCACCCTCCTCCTCAGACCACTGCACAGGGTTTCTTTGTCCACACAGTTGTGCCTTCGAAGAGAGGCACAAAAGAAACTGAGATGAGCGTGTAATCAATAGGCCTCACCCTCGATGCTCTCCTGCTGTTGCTGCCATTTTTCAAAGGGAACTTTTCCTTCCTCCCTCCCCTCGTGCATCATCTCCCCTGGCACCCGAACCGACAGCTGCGGCCACACTAAGCTGGCTCTGGCAAACATTTCTGCAGAGCTGACCCTGCCGTGCCAGAGCTGGGACCTCTCTGTGAGCTGCTCCTGCTGCTGTGGCCAGGGCTGCTCTGCTGCAGCTGCGCTGCTGCCTCAAAGGCACCCTCCCACCCCAATGGACACGATCCACAGGCATGGCCATGGGAGAGGCTGTGACCCCAGGCACACCACCATGTGTAGTCCCTCCTGCTGAGAAGAGACACACAGCTCCAAGGCGTGGAGGGAAACAGTCCTGCTCCTCTCGCAGCAGCCAGGGCACCAAAACCACCCTGAAATGGATTTCTGCGGCTAGTCAAGGAATGCCTCCCCCTCAGTTTACAGTACAAGAGGTTTACAGCCTGCTTCTCTTAAAACTCCCTGATGCAGCCCAATCCCACAGTATGTCAGCGAGCAGCTGGCACTCACTCTGCTGTTTCCAGCTGTGCTGCTTCTGCAGAGCAAGACAGGGAAGCCTGTGGTCTTTCCAGGACACGTGGGAGGCTCAATACTCAGAGCATCACAGACAGGCCCACTGCAGGGAAGCATGGAAGAGCTGGATCTCTGCGAAGGCTGAACAATCCCATCTGTCCTGCTGAAATTCCTCAAGGGATGGACAAGAAGAGCACGACGACAGAGATAAAAGGTATGTTCTCAAATGTGCCAGTGTGGCTGCAAGACAGAGAACAGTCTGTACTGTGCTTTCAGGAAATCCTCTCCCTTTTCCATATTCATACTGATCCAAAAACTCCTACATGACATCTCCTCAAGCTCAATGCAAGCTATTACAGAACTCTGGAAACACAGACAAAACCTTGAAGACACTCTCACAGCACATTTAACGAGGCTGATGGTTTATCCACCTGACTTTAATCTCCCCCGCTTGTCTTCAGCAGCTCTCAGTAACACACAGAGACCTTCTGGGACTTTTTCCATGTGCAGAAAAAGTGCCTTTCACTGCAAGACCAGGCTCTCAGGATTGAAATTCAAGCACTAAGGCAAGGAAATACAAAAGACAGCAAAAGAAACAGCCGACATCAGGCGCATATCACCCCATTTTGTACAAGACAACCAACTGAGCTTGTCCCCATTCACAGGGAAACCCCACAGCCATGGCAGACCCCACATCACCCCACCAACACTGCAAGCTCGCTCCAGTCTCACTGGCAACGAGCACGACTCCCAGCTGCCAGCCTGCTGCACAGAAACCTGGCAGGAGATGTGGGAAATGAAGAAAATCAATACTGGTTGGGCTGTTTGCAAATCTGTTTCTAGCCTCACCTTCCCGGTCTCACAGAGGACAACTCATTAGGTGTCTGGAGAGCTGCCAGCGCCGGATGGGGCTGAGCAAGCGATGCTGCAGTCGTGCAGGAGAAATGCCTCACTGCTGGGCCCCACGGAGCTGAGAAGCACAGCCTCTCTATCCTTTCAGCAGCCCCCTCCCCCTGGCAGGTGAAAGTGGTGCAGGCAGGAGATAAAAAGGGTAAATATAATTCAGCCCAATGTGCACCTGTCCTCCAGACAAAGCCTGCTCCCGGAAGCCAGGCTGTGCCTCTCAGCGCACAAAGACGGGTCTAAATCTGTCTGTAATAGAGCTTTTCAGGCTGACTGAACAGTAATGTTCACAAGCTGCTCCCCTCAAGGGAATACTGTATCCTCCTCACTGCATTACCCCAATCAGAAAGATCAGTGAACAGCTCAAAGGCAAAGGTGGAAGAGGCACCGCTGATGTGATTCCATTTAGAATCTATCAGAATATTTTATTCCTCCCTTTGAAAGCGACAGATGAGGTATTTCCACTTCTCTTTGAAGTCTGGCAGAACAATTCACACCAGTGGACCAAACACCCCTCGCTCCTCATTCCTCTTGCTGTGCCAGGTACTGCAGATGGGAGAAAAGGCTCTTTGAAAGCCCCCCAGAGTCACCCGAGGCAAAGCTACCTCTGCAATCAAAGGCCAAACTCCCAGCCAACGGGTAGCGATTTCTCTTCATCACAGCAAGCTTTATTTCCATTCCAGCTTCTTTATTTTCAGAAAGTCTCCTGGAAAATTAAGTGTGGTACACCTCTATTCCAAAAATCTTTCCTTGGCAAGTACTGGCTTCCCAACTTTCTGGCAGACACTGAAATTAAATGCAGCCTCCCTGTTTATTTCCTTCTTGCTGTGGATATGCACATCCTTGCTGAGCTCTGGAAGCAATTTTTTAGTTGGAAAAAAACTAAAGAAAGATTCCAAGCTCTTACATAAACAATGGCTGGTGACGAGAGGAAAGGCAAGGGTTGGAAAATTTCTCACATTTTATTAAAGCATCTCTCAGTGCAGCAGATCAGACAAAAAGAACAAACCCAAACAAACAGATTGAAACAGCTGAATATTAAAATGGTACTGGAGGGACCAGCTGCAGCATCTTTCCATGGCCAGGACCAGAGCCTCTGCCAGACAACTATGCTGAGAGACAAACAAGGGTGGACTTTGCTGTTCCATGGTACAGAAAGAAGCCTTCTAGCAAGAAGGTGCTCAGCACACACCCAATAATGGAAAAGCAGAGCCCAAGGCTGTTGTACTTATCAAACACACCTCTGCTGGTCTGAAGTCTCAGTGCTAGAAGGAAAAGGAAAGAAGAAAAAAAAAAAAAAAAAAAAAGAGAACAAACTTCCTGCACGAAAAGGGAAAATAAGCAACTTTAGTCAGCGCTTCCTCCAGCCTGCAGCACAAATTGATAGGATCACGCTGATCTAATCCAGAGGGCATTCCCCTGCAGATTATAACAGTCTCAAAGTAGGTCATGCTTGGGCTTGAGCCTCTCAGCAAGCCCAATTCTGACATATTTCCAGAGCGCGTGTAGGTGCATGTGTGTTTTTCCCTTTCCCTGTAGCAGCTCGCCGTGCAACACTCATAACCAGAAACCCAAATAAGACAGGAGTGAAGTTTAAGGGCTGGATCTCTGCTTGGAACAGCAGGAGATGGAGCTATCCAGGGCAGTGACCCTCCTCTCCACACTCTGGCCAGAGCTGCCAGCTGTTAATGGCCAAGGGCATTCCTCCCGCCCGGGGGTTTCCAGGGGATTAGGGCTGAAATGCCAACGAACCCACGCACTGCCTGTACAGGGGGAAGGAAGCATGGATGGTAATGGGACCAGCACCATTAACCAGGAGCTGTGCTGGGGGAGAGCAGGGCTGTTCAAAGCAGAGCTGAAGCAAGACACACTGAGATTCTGGTGTGCACTCAGGGTCCCATTCCTCCCCCACACTCCTCTCCACACCAGCTTCAGCGTAAGGAGCTCATGGGGACACAGCTGCCACTCCTCCCTGCTTTGGATATTACACAAGGCTGCTCCTCCAAGCTGTGGCTGACTCTGGGCTCACCCTCCACCCACCCAACCTGCTGCACACTTCAGGCTGGAATAAACAAAACCCAGAGACCTTCACGAACCTGCATTTCACTCAACTACAGTAAGAACTCCTCCATTTCTCCACTCCAGCACCTCTTTACCTCTCCCCTTACCTCGAACACCAGAACCACATAAAACACATCACAATCAATGCCTGCAATCAGATCCCTACAAAACAAGGGATATAGGCACAGCAATACTTTCAATTTGTCAGGACACAAGCACATCCCTGTTCTCCCTTCATCACCCTAGAGCAGCTACAAAACAAAACACCCACCCATACCAAATTGCTTTTACACTCATGCACTCTGAGCCTTTCCCATAACTTTAATTTCAGATCCTCCCAGCTGTCACAGCATTTGCCTCATCCTCCAAGGACTACAAGCAGGCTTTCTTCAGGGTCCTGGACTGTTTATGTGCAGAGCGAGGAAGAGAATTGCATTTGCTGAGGCTATGAATGATTTATCATCGCACTGAATGCGAGAGGAGCGGGGTCCCAGGGCTCGCTGCATGACCGGAATCTCACAGGCAGGCTGCATCTGCAGAGATGTTTGTGTGCACTCTTCAAATCATCATTAACCAACAGGACCCTCAAGAGGAGCATTTATTTCCTTGGGATTGTAAGGGAGATGGCTGCTGAGAAAACAGCTGGGCAGGATTTAGCCCCATTATATCTGTCTATCTTGTTCTGCTCTCCCGCCCCTCCACCTCTCAGTTTAGTTGGGTACAAAAATAGAAATAATAATGAAAATTAAAAAAAAAAAAAAAAAAAAAAAGAGAGGGAAGTGCAGTACATAGCACAGGCCAACTGTGGGTCACAGCTCTGGTCAGTGGAAGCACATGCAGCTGCACAGGGCAGGTTTTATATTTCCAAATACCTCCCCCCCCGGGGTTTTAAGTACTCATCCCATTCTCCAGATGATTTGCGCAGCGCTGTAAATGCAGGTGTTATAAATAAACAAAAATATGCCCATGCTGGCATGCAGCTTTCAGCTAGTAAAATGGGCATCAAGGATTCTTAATGAAATGGTTTTGCAATTCCCAGCAGTTCTGCATTCTCTGGAGACAGGGTGATTAAACAAATACACAGAGCAAGAGCCCAGCCTTGACTCCTTCTATGGGAGTTTTGTCACAGACTGAAATGAGGCAGGAATGTCATCCCATGGACCTCCCCCAGACAGCTACACAGGCTGTAACTTAATATTATGCCTCTTGTTACGTGTGTGATACCAAGAGGCAACCATATTTAATACGGTACTCTGTGTCTCAGGATGGAGCCAGCCATCAATCACTCAGCTTCTCTTTCCTTGCAGGATTACACAGGCCAACCTCATGGCTAGGAAGTATTTATAAAGTCTTTTTTTAGTTCTAGATACTGCAGACTTTTTTTACAGTTACTATATTCCTCTGTTTTCTGAGTACTGTATTTCCATGCACATAATCCTCACCTCAAACCCACTCATTAAAAAAAGTACTGCTCCCTTGAAAAACAGTCCTCAGATTACCCACAACTCACCCCGTCTCCTTCCCAACAGCTAAGAATGCCATCAGTTACCCCAGCAAAGGCTCCCTGCAACCAGGGAGAAAACTGGAATGAGGAAGAGGGAGGAGTAGGCAGGGGGTGGGTAGCCTTGTAGTAAACCTCCCCTATTTACTACACCCCCTGCACTGCACTTGAATCATTTCCTCCTTCTTCCCCAGGCAACCCATGGATTAGATGCATGAAAGTACAGCAATTACCCTCTTCAATTGCCCTAAAGACTCAGCAAGAATAAATTGTTTGCAATGGAGAACCCTCTTGCCTTCTCCCCCCTCAAAGCCAAACCCTTCCTCTATCATCTGCAGCTAACCTATGAAATCTGTATGCTCTGCAGGCCGAGACCATTGCTGAACATTCAGTTTTAATTTCCTTGGAGTCCTCCAAGCACAGCATCGTGGCTCAGACACAGTTATCCACCATTGCCTTTGGAGGCTCCATTTCTCCTCTCCCCCTCCCCAGCTCACAGCCCACATATCACCAAATACAAGCAGGAAGAGAAGGAAGCAGGGAAACTTTTTTGCAAAACCATCTCTTCATTTCAGATGTCTTGGATGTGATGCGGCACCAGTCTGGAAAAGAAATCCTCACTCCCCAAAGCCTATCGAGCTTCCCAAGGCTGTTTGGAGAAACAGCACTAGACATCAGCTGACACTAGCAATTACATCCAAATAGCAGATACAAGGTCTGTTATCGATCTGTTCCTAGAGGGAAGGACAAGCTATCCAGTAAAAAGGGGTGTCACGTTATTAAATTCTGAAAGGATAATAACCCAACACAGAGGGCACAGCTGTTACTGGTACACTTCAGGCTTCGTTTCGAAGCCTGACAGGGAGCAAAGATCATCAGAGCGCTTCAGTGTTCAGAGAAAGGCCTAGAAATTAGAGGAATAAATTAACATATCCATATCAAAATTATTGGGCTAAGAGGGCTGCAAGTTCTACTGGCCTGGTGCTGCCAGTTACTCCTAGCAGCTGCTGAAACCTCTTCTCAGCCTGTGCCACAATGCTCAAACACTTCAGCCTCTCCAAGCTCTGCAGCTTTGCCCCAGAGCAGGAGGTTTAACAGCCCAAACATCTGCAATTGCCCATGGAAAAGGTGCAAGGGAGGTTGTCTCCTGCAGTAACCTGAGCCCAACATCCTGGTGAAGAACAGCGACAGACAGCTCTGTGGAAAAGCCCAGATCAATTTTGCTGTGAAAAAGAAAACATGGCTCAAGGTAAGCGAGCAAGCCACAGCCTTTCAATATCAGCAACTCAAAAGAATGGAAGAGTTTAACCAAGCTGCTGCTGGAAAAAAGAAAAAAAATTTCACGAAGAGTTATCGATTTTTATGAGCTTGGAGTCGAGAGATCCATAAATTATTCACCAGGCAACAGAGATGGCAGATTTCTTGGACATTTCAGTGCTGCACTGCACAGAATTATGAGCTCAGATCATCTGGCCAGACTGTCCCACAATTGAGCCTTTATAAACAGCAACAGAGATCTCCAAAAGGGGCCTCGGGACATGTGACAGGCCACTGCCCCGTTAACAGCTTACAGGACATGCCAGGGGCTACAGGCAGAGCTGGACAGACAGAACCACAACAGAAAGTGGTTTCATATGGAGCATACTCCAGGGATTTTCCACCCCACTGCAGACACCAGGTCTCCCTGTCTGCATTAACAAAATTACAAACACAACACCACGAATTAGAAATTAAATGCACCCCACATACCTGCCCAAACAGATTTGGCCAAGGAATCAAAGTCCCTCCAATCATCCCGAAAGGCACTTGGAAATCAAGGTGTGAGGAGCACTACAGACACCAGTATTTATCTCAGATGTCAGTTTGGGCAGAAAACTCAAGCTCAAGATCTCTGTGAGGTAGTCCCAGCTTCATCACAAGCCTCAGGTGCAGCCTCTGGCAACTCATCTCTCCAGGCCCCTTCGTAAAATGGAAGGCAAGAGCTTTCCTCCTGTTGCAAGGGAAATGCATTTATGCCCTAAGATGCAAGAGCAGCCGAGGCCAGGCAGTGCCTCAGATCCTGAGCTCCTCTGCACAGATCCACAGCACCACAGCCAACCTCCAGCACCAGAAGAAAGTGGCTCCTTAGGTTTGCAGTACTCCAAGCACTGGAGACACCTGGGCTTATCCCCTCACACAGCCAGGAAAGCATGGGCTGAAGAAGTGCTGCTGAGCCAGCCAGCAGCACACAGCCCCTGCCTTCCAGTGGCTCCAGTAACACCAGTCCCTGCTCCTGGCTGAGAACTGAGGAGTCTCTGGTTGAACCTAAGCCTGGTGTGACTCCAGAGCACATGGAAGACCTCAGCACTGGAAAGACTCTTGTTTAAAAAGCAATGGATTATGTATCCTTCCGTAGGTAAATGTGGTCACTGGAAACACTGCAGCAGCAGCTCAGAGACAGATTTTCTGTTTATCCACACCACCAGAGGCAGAAGTGAGAACCAAGGCAGCTGTCCTTACCCCCCATCCCAACACAAACCTAATCCAGGATTCCGAGCCTTTAACTCACAGAAAGAAAAACATCAATCTCCCTGTACTTGTGCAGAAAGAGCTGGAGGTTTTAAAAAGTGGTGGAAGGGAAGCCAGCCATTTGTCTTTACCCCTTCCAAATCCAGAGACTTGGATGCCTGGCCCGTTGCCCACAACAGCACCTAGCCCAAGCCAGTGGTGCAGCTCTAGACACCCAAATTCCCAAGCGTACCAAGTGTGAGCCAAGTTTGGGTTTCCAGCACGAACCCCGAATACTCTGTGGCAAACCCAGCAAGATCCTGGAGGCACACTGATGGGAAGGCTTTCGTGCTGAGCCGTCTCACACTAATGACCCCACAGCAGGATCTGGCAGGCAAAGGCAGCCCCCAGATTTAGCCAGCGCCACTTGAGTTTCAGATGGTGCAGAACAGCACATTGATCCATTTATCGTCTGAAGGTTGCCATGGAGACCACAAGTCATTCCCCACCATCACCACCCCCCCGCAGACCCCCCCACTGCTTTTCAATTGATAGCTGGGCACTGGGGAAGCATTTGCAGCACCGTGGAAATTAAATCCACACCAGAGGAGCAGGGGATTCAGAGCCGACACAGCCAAGGGACCTCAGCTTGAGGCAGTCTATCCTGCTCTTCCCCACTGAGCACGTCCAAGCAACCACAAGCTCCAAGCCTAAGCATTACGGGAAATTAACAATAATAAAGTGGGATTTTAATGTCACCCCATGGGTTCCCCTCTGACAGTTCTCACAAGGTAGCAGGGAGGAAAGACTTACATCTCTGTAAGTGCATGTGCCAAAACGGGCTTTAGAGTACCCCAGGGGACAATTCCACCAGGGCAAAGCACCAGTGAGTTCCCATCTCCCCAAACAGGGTAACATCCAGGAGGACAGCAGTTTTCTGCCTTCCATACATCAGATCCACTCATGAAGGATCATAGCTGATCCTTCACTGAAGGGAGCAGAGCATCAAATAACTTGTGCACACTACAAGCATCAGGATGAAGAGTGGGTGGATCAAACAGCCAAGCAGACTCAGTCAACTGAACCTGAGATCAACTCCAGCCCTCTGCTGCTGGAAAAAAGTCTTGGTCTGTAGAAGATACGTGAGCCACCAACTCTGGGGGCAGCAGAGCAAGGCTAGAGTTGCTTGAGCACATCCTGTAATCCCACCCTTCAGATATAGGCTCTCCAACCTCTCAGCCAGGAAGCAGAGAAAATACTTGACCAGCCTTTGACACAAATGTCCCAATGGAGTGCACAATTCTGCCTTCCCACACCTACCCAGTCCAGGCTCTGGCACCACTAAGTACTCAGGTGCTGTTCAGCACTATCATTTACTAGAACAAGATAGTATCACATTTCCTTCCTCCCACCCCACGTAGGATGAAAAAGCACCACCAAGACAACCTGAGAAAAATTTTTCAAACCTTAGTGCTTAGAGTTTGGCTTTTAACTCCACACACAGCCACTCAAGCAAGTCACCTGCTTAGTCAAAAGAGCTGATCCCATGTAATTCCCCTGCATTTTAACAAAGAGCTGCTGTGCAAATGCTGCACTTCTTAACAGCTCATTCCCTGCACACACAAGTGTGAAAACTTGGTGCTGGCTATACCCCAGGCTCCAGAACCTGGAGATTACCACAAGCACCTTTTCGGAGGCCAAAGGACACGACCTTTGTGCCTCGCACATGGGAAGAGCTGGTGTCACCAGCCCCTCCCAGCATGGTGGGCTGCTGCCAGAGGAGCCCAGCAGGCAGAACCCACCCCAGGCACTGGAGCATGAGGACACAGGGCAGGTGGCAGAGCACAGAAAGGCAGCTGCAGGCTGAGAGCCTTCAGGGAAACTCAAGATGCGTGGTGTAAGTACTGTATGCGCCTGGAGCCAGAAAGCTCAGCGAGGGCTGCGTGTGGCATTTCCTGAAGGTTACCTCTAATAAGTGCTGTCAGCTTGCCAGCCTTCGACTGTCTGCTGAGCCCTTCTGTGGGAAGCACGGCGCGGCCCAGACCTCTGTGGCATTGTCACAATCTGTGACAGCAAGAGCTCAAAAAATAAAATTCCTCCCACGCAGCACAGACAAAGCAGGTGTAGGACACCAGAGCAAGCAAACCCACAGTAATGTGGCAGGATGGAAAGCCTGGTCACAGAGTGCTTGCTGTGTGCTTCCCCCTGCAGAGGGGAGGCAGCAGACGCTGCCAGAGGGAGCTGGTGCTGGGCACCACGGGCAGGTGAGCAGGTGGCCTGGCCTGTCCTGCTCTGCAGCCCTGCTGGGCACACAGCTGCTCAGCCCAGCCCAGCCCAGCCCAGCCCATGCAGGCACAGCCAAAGGCATCGGGTGAGATCAGGGTGTGATGCTCAGGCTGCTCTCCCCCAGCAGCAGCAGCAGCTGGGGGGCTGCACCATCTCCCTCGGCCATGCAGAGGCCTGGGCACTGCACCCACCCTGGGCCACAGCGATCAGGCAGCAGAGCCAGAGCACACCAGCACACATCTGCATTTATGGTCTAGCTGCCACCAAACAGGCTATCCTGGCCCTCCCCATTCATTTGCTTTTTCCAATGGGAACAGACAGGGCATCTTCATCTATTCCCAGGCCCTTTCTGGTTCTGAGGGTCAAGTTTACTCACAAATTTTAAGCCTTTCCAGCCCTGTGCTCACAGCCCACTGGTGAAGTGGATCTGCTCTCTGCTGTTCTTCAAATCGCCTGCTGAGCTCAGTGTAATGCAGGAGCTTGCGACCAAGCTGTGAGTGGCACCAGCCTCTCCAGCAAGGAGAGACACCAAGCTTTCCAGCAAAAGCAGAAAATGCCCACAGCTCTTCTCACTAAGCCTCTGCTGCTTTCCACCTCCTCTCCTTTTTTTTTTTTTTTCAGAGAACAGCTCCAAACACAGCACTGGAAATAAATGCCAGTGGTAGGCAGACAGTACACACCAGATAACAAACACTGCAGTTGTGAGCAGAGAACTCGGGAGATCTGTCATTCCAGTTTCCAGAAGAGAAAAAAGAAAAGCCACAGTTCAAGGCCTCTTCGGTTACGTAAACTTCATTTCCATGTCTTTTATCACTGATAAGATAAGCCATTGCTCAAGTTCAAGTTCTGTATCAAGTAAACCATGATAATCCTCTTAGGAATTCCCCATGCCCCAGCTTGAACAGACCTGCAGAAAAGAGCTTAAGGGGTTGCCTTCAGCTTAAAAAAAGAAACACAAGCACACAGCCGCAGACTTATTTATAACATAGGCAAATTTGAGGCCTAGTATAGAGCACTGGAAGCTTATACAGCTCTGTCTGAATAAAGGATCTACTTCTGCCCTAGTTCATAAATGCTACAAGCTACTACTTGGTCATGCATCGCTCAGCTGAGCACCAGCCTGGAGACAACTGCCCTTCCAAGGAGGATTTCCCACTGCGATAAGAATCCAGAGGCTCCGACCCCCAAAAGAAATTAAACTGATTCACGACCAGTCACACACACTTTGTCCTGCATTAAAGCAACAGCACTTTTCCAGGCAGCTGTATTTTTTTTTTGTTTATTACAGCACAGGATAATTTTATATCCTTTAATGCTGGTAGCAGAATTACAATGATTTTAAGTAATTATTACCCTGCTTCGGGTATAAGATTTTAAAGTCACTAAGACCACCTCCCCCTGTACTTTACTGTCAGAACATCCAGATGTGAAACATCACTGTCTGTATTTGTAAAGAGGGTGATTTGATCCAATCTAGCAACTGACTGTATTTACGAACCACTTAAATATGCACTCGCATGCCCTGCACTGTAACACAAAAGGCCATTTCATAAATTTCTGATTGCAAGACAGATGACAGCAATAAGGAGGCACACAAACTCTTGCCCTCCTCTCTGCTGCTCATCATGGGGACACAAATTACCTGGGCCTGCAATTTTATCACAGCATCTTCCAGGGAACCGACTTAGCCTGAAGGCAACGAAGGCCAACATTTGAAGCTTAATTCTTTACTTCACAGGGCTGCATTTGGCCACTCCCACACTCCCAGCACAGCTCAGCAATGTGCAACCACACTCTGGAAGGGCACAGCATTAAGCCCTTCTAAGCCAGTGGCTGCCGGAAGATCAAGGCACAAGGCAGTGGGTAACATCTGAAATTGGTGCTTAAAATGCAAATTTTCTTCAGGTCTGTCTACTTCCTTAGCCAGCCCAACGGGCTCTGGCACCCACACTGTTTCTCACTCAATTCCAGCTACCAAGACTTTCATCCCTCTGATAGCTCCTCTCCATTAGGGTCTTTTTCACACAGATCTGAGTATTTTATGATACTTGAACCAAAAGATGCAGCATATGAAACAAAACACATCTCTCCCCTTCCCACCAGCAACTTGAAGATCCTCTAGCATTGACTGACAACCCACAATATTGTGGGAAAGGCTGTTTTCAGATCAGCTGCTGGAAAAGCTCTTCCAAGGTAGCAGCTGAATTCAAATCACACACCAATTAGCTCAGGGGGATTTGTATGTTTTTCTTTCAGGAAACCTATTTGAAAACAAAACAAAGAAAAAAATTGTTTAAGTCTCATTAAAATATCTCAAACTGTGTCACAAACATGCCACATTTTCTGCCGAAGAAAACAGGAGCAGCTTTAACTAGTTTCACCCCATCAGATGGAGTTTAGCCCTTTAAAACCTCTTGCTGTGCTCCCCCATCTCCAACAAGATAACGCAGAGGTCCAGAGCAGCTACAGACCTGCTCAGCATCACGCAGCAAGCAAATCTCTGTGCCAAACCGCCTGGGTCTGTCCTGTATCTTTCCCACAAGATGAGGTTTTCCACACTGCTCTCCTTGGGTTTTCGCCTCTCGCCTCAAGGCCACATGCAGATGACCGTGCTTTTTCTGAAGCCAGTGCCAATGAGGCCACTGCATTCGTTATCCAGCAGGATAATGACAGAGTGCAATTCAGTCAACAGCAAATCCTCCCCAGGGAGATGCCCTCTGACCTTCCCTGAGCTGGGGGATGAACGCAGACAGCCAGATCTCAGACAGGCGGCAGAGCTGAGTGAATAATTCCTAATGAATCCTTTCATCTCTTCTTTTGTTTTGGGGAAGGGAGGGGGTGGGTGAAAGGAAATAGTTTGGTACTATCCACCAGCAGAAAATTATTTTCTAGAGCTACCCCAAATCACTGTCATCTGAACAACATTTTTCATGGCTTCCACACAGTACGTGAGCACAGAACACAGGCTGCTCTCTGCAGAGAAGCCCCTCCTGCAGATGGCCAGTCTGGGAGAGGGGAGCAACACACAGCAAGAGCAGGGATGCTCCTGGAAGCCTCACTTGAAATCACCCTTAGGCAGGCAACTGAGAGTTAATCTAACATATCCACTTAAACCACATTTTTGCCAATGAAATTCAGTTCCGCTGACACATCAGCAAACACATGAAGGACCAGAAAGTTCATGAAATAAGGCCCACAGAAAGCCAGGATCTTACCTCTCTCCACATGCCAGTCAGCCCTCACTATCAATTTTCTCTCATTTTCCAAGCCACAAGCTGTAAGGATAACAAGGATGTGATAAAAGCAGATTTATTTTTTCCCCAACAAAAAGAAGCAATTCTCATTTCTCCAGTGTGAATTCAGCTGTAGAATTCAGTTTAGCAGCATCTCCTGAACGCTCCATGTCATCCAGAGGTATTACAGTAAATGAGGGTGGAAAAACAACTCACAACTCCGAGATCTCAGAGATGCTTCACAAGCTTTCAGTCATCCACACAGCACCCTGGCCCTTGGGCACGAGTCCCCATCAGTTTAGCCACGCAGTTTTTATCTGTGTCTCTCAATGGGTCCTGCAATCAGCCATGGCTGAAGCAGTCACTTCCAGCTGCACCAGCATTTGCAGGGATTTACCCTCAGAAAGTCCCACCTCATCAGATTGTGGATTATACTGGGAATAGAAATTACACGGAAGGACCACGTCTTAGGATGCTCCCGGCCCCATTCCCAGACAAATGAACTGACATGAACCTACACACTTAAACAGAGCTTGGCTCGTGTATTTATATAGATGCCAAATCCCAGGGATATCAATGACAATCTCTTCCCCAGTAAAACCTGATTACAGCGCTGGACTCTCTAAAGCCCCCCTGCCACCTCCCTCACCACCCCGGACATCACAGGGAGCAGCCAGCAAACCCCTCCAGGTGCCCAGCACAGCAGGGGTTGCAATGCCAATGATTAAGCAGATCTTCAAAGGAAGAAAAACAAGAGTCCTGGTCAATGACTGACCAGTGTAATAGCTCAGGCTACTCTCATGTGCCCTTCTCACAGCACATTTGTTTGCTGGGCTGCCCAAGAGGTTTCCAAGGGTCAAACGCGAGGTCATCAGCTTTGCTGAAAAATATAAAAAGCTGGAACTGCAAGCAAGGAAGGTCCCAGTACTTACAATTAAGGCTAAAAAGACATGAAAATGCAAATCCTCTGAGTTTAAATATACCAGAGGTAGCATCAAAAAGGAGGGAAAAAAAAGGGTCTTATAGTTTTTGAAGATCGGACCTTCACAATATTTAGTAATCCACGTAAAATTCTGAACAGCCTCAAGGACCAAGAGTGGCTGTGGAAAGCAAAACCTTGCTTTCAGGCTATTTTGAGAAGCACTCACAAGGTTTATCCCAGAAACTGCTTTCTGCCTACTCAGATTTCTCAACTGAGCCGATCACATGGTGTTTCGATGGACTGCTGGAGACACTTGAGAATAGCAGAGCTGCCTGCCGCTATCTGCCTGGCACAGGGTGGTTTTTAATTGACGCTGAACTCTTAAGTCCCTGCTGCAGTCTGAAGCTCCAATCACTGAAATAATAATTAAACCCAGGAGAAACAGTGCAAAGCAGCAATGCCTTTAACTAGTAACATTAAGATGAGGAAACCTGAAGATGTGCAGACATCTCCAGGATGTGCTGTTTCGTTTCAAGCCTGAGGATTTCACAGATTTTTAAACAGGAAGTCAGGGTGGCAAAGATCCTGCAGCACAGAAACAGAAGAGATGCAGGAAAGTATCCACTTTCACCTCACCCAGTCCAAGGAAGGAATCAGAGCAAGTTTTTTCCATCTGAGTTTGGGACCTTCCTTCCATGGGAATCTGAGAGACTACCGAGAGAGGGGAAGGCAGAGCAAGAGAAGCACCCAAGACACCAAATCGATTTGAGCCATCCTCCCCAACTCAAACTGACCTGGGAAAAAAATGTGTTAAAAAACCACTCTCTGAGCAAGTCTGGGCTGGCTGCAGAGGTAAGGGCAGATCAGACAACACAAGTTCTGCTCTGAAATCCGAGGGGAGAGAGTCAGCCTGGAAACAACTCTCCATTAGGTTAATTAGTCAAGTTTGATGTATCCAAGTCGGTTACCATGGCCACAGGAACTGAAGAGCAATGCTTTACACAGATTTCCCTGTGCAGGACTGGGGCAGGGGAGCTCGTCCAGCCCCTCCAGGCCCCAGAGATGAAACTGCGGCCAGGGACACGCTGGGCTCTGCACCAACACCCTCACCCTGAGCTGGGCTGCTCATAATTTTTATTCCTTGTCCATGCACCATAAGGCTGCTAAAAATAGCACCAGAGCTCAACCAGGTTAATGACACATCAAGAAGATGCATTTGCATGTAGAAACAAACAGAATGCATGCGAGACCTGCCCTCCACTTGGCTTTTGGTCGGTTGGTTTTGAGTGGAGAGAAAAACCAAAAAGCTGCTCTGTTTTCTCTAAAAAATTCTAAGCCCATCTGTCAAAGAAGTGACAGGAAGCTGTCCATCTCTCCAAACACCATGCCAAATACAGCTGAAGCTTGTCTGTCAACTTCAGTGCCTGGGAAGAGACCACAGCATATTACAAACAAGCAAATATTTTAAGTGTCATTAGCTACATTATGATCAACATCATGTCAGTTGCTTACAACTCAACTCTGCAGCACACTCTCACCCATGCACTAGCACACATGAGTAAAATCTACTGCCACTTCAGGAACAGCAGCAGATTTAGAAAAGAGTGGGAGAGAAAAAGCAATTTGCAATTCAGCAAAGCTCCCGTGGCAGAGCGGTTTTAAACTCCCTTGGGAAAAGGACCCTCCTCTCACTCTCTGTTCATCAGGTGCCTCACTGAGCCAGGACTGATGCCTACAGAGGATGGCATCTGCCCAACTTTCCTCTTCTTCAGCTCTCCCTGGATATGCAGGGCCTCAGCACAGAAGCACAGACCACTTGAGTCTCCAGGGTGCACAGGCAAGATCCAAGGAACAAAGGTGCTGCAGGAGGCAGCCAGCACAAAGCAACAACAATGTGAAAAGCCCAAGCCCTGCTGTGGAGGAACATTCCCAGCCACCACTCTGAGCCAAGCACTTCATTTCCAGCTCACAGAAAAGGAGCAAATGGCACAGACCATGGCAGAAATGACTGAACTGCTGCAACACTCCCTGAGCATGACTCCAGGCTGGAACTGCTGCTGCAGAAATGCCAACAGAACCCTACCTGAGAGTCTGTATCACCTGTTGCAAAACTGGCCCATTTGTCCCCTGCTTAAGAGAGACACATCGCATGTCTGCAAACAGGTCTCTGCAGAAGTTTGGGGGGAATATCTCCCCCTTAGAAGGGAATTTCAGGCCTGTGAAATTTACTCCTGCAAAAGAAAGGTCTGAAAGACAACCTGGGTTGTGTAAACTGCAGCCACTCTTCCCTGATTTCAGGCTGTCTGTCCCCTGGTTCCACACCTGTGCTTGCAGCACCCATGCTTCCAACAAAGCAGTGCTGATTTCAACAAAAGCATGATTGCTTGGTGAAGACATTCATTCAACTACTCAGGTCAAAAATAACAGGACAGAGAAGCACTGTGATAGGAACATGCTGAGAGGCAGTGAGGTGGCAAACTCCTTCAACCAGCATACAACCAAAGCCCCCCGATCTCAGAACTACAGCTGAAGAAGTCTGCTAGATGTTGTGGAAAAGGGAGCAGAAACCACCTTGTTTGACAGTCCCAACCTCATCAAAAACTATAATTCAGCTCCACCTTAGTAGGTTAATGTTCAGCTGTTCGCTTCCCCCATCCCCCCTTCTGCACATGCCTCAAATAGTTGCTTGATACAGATTTCACTGTTACACTTACCAAAAAACTGGGAGATGGCCATGTGACAGAGCTCAGAACATGGAGAAGACCCATTTGCTTCTGTAACTGATTGTTCTACCTCCTCAACACACACCAAATGGACTTAGCAAGGCTGCAAGGCGAAGCTGCTGTATTTATTTACACATTTTTTTCTGCTGGTTAAGAGGCTTTGTAAAGCAGATTGCAAATGGCCAAGGCAGCACAGGCACCTTTATCAAGTTTTGCATAAACTGGAATGAGTGAAGAATAGCAGGGATAGCAGCATTCTAGATAGTTTAGCCTCAATTACCCAAGAATTAATTGGCAAAATACTCAAGAAGTTCATAAAGCTAAGTGTGAGCACTCACTTATTTCTGGCTACAGCCTTCTTACCCTAGGGATCAGCCTCTAAAACAAAAATAAGTACGTGTACAGCGCCTGATCAGGAGGCAGGGGAGTGTCTGTGTTAGCCAAACACAGAGTGCCTGGAGCAGCACTGGTAAGTCAGGGCTGAGGAGTCGTGCACAGACGTGTTCTTCCTGGAACAGCCCTGGGCCTGACTCTGCACCCATCTTCCAACTCAGCCAAAGGTTCAAGGTGTTTCCGCATAAAACAAGGAACTAGAGCGAGGCAAACACAATAATACATTGTGTGGGGACTGAAACCTCCTGCTGAGGAGAAATCCACAGACATTTAAAAAGCACAACTGAACAAAATTAAAAAAAAAAAAAAAAAAGACACAGATGGAGCTTAAAGCTCTTGTCTCATTGAAACACCAAAACTCACACCGCCTTTGGCAGGGGAAACAGAAGCAACCAGGGTGCTTGTGTCTGCCTCTGCAGCATGACTCCTCCACCTCCGGGCAAAGCAAATTCCCCATTTCTCAGCCTTCTCTGCTGTTGGCAGAGTTTAAGGACATTCACAGAAGTGCGTTAGATTTCACAAGCACCAGTCTCAGTGGAGAAGATGCAAACCTCAGCTCTCCACAGTGAGAGAGTTAAAATAAAAACACAACCCTTAAGGTACATGCTGACTTCTCTCTTTACTTCTGTTTCATAACGCTGGAGAAAACCCAAAACCCTGCAGTGTTTCTCACTCCAACACCACACAGCCCTCAGGAACGCTGCTGGCAGCTGGCTGGGTTCTGGACCAAAACCACAGCAGCTCTTTATGTGCATCTCTAATCATGGCATCTCAAGACACGCAGACATCAAAAATAAAAATAACAATTTTTTTTCAGCAACCCTGTCAAGATATCAAAGTAAAGCCAAGACTAAAATGTACAAATGAAGAAAAAAATAGAGAGGAAGAAGAAAAAAGGGCTGGCTGACACCTCCTATACATGCTGTCAGCAGGATCATTTGCTCCAAAAATAAGAATGCTCAACACATCTTAACTGACGACATGACAACTGCTTCACGGTCCCAACACCGGAGTTGCATAAAAACCTCTGAACACCCATTGCCTTGCAGCTCAGGAAAAAATAAGCACTCGTACTCACTCAGAGCAAGCAAGAGACACCATGTGCTGCTCCTCAGAAAGATTTTCAGCTCTTCATTTCCACTCAAGCATCCACTCGGGCTGCAGAGAAGCCTTTTACCCCTCCACCCTTGGCCAGTCACGCTCAGCAGCTCCAGCCACAAGCCTGCTGCTGAGCTGCCTGCCCAGGTGCTTGTGCCCACAGCATGCAAAAATATCTCAACTGTAGCTCTGGATCCCAAACAACTCCCAGAGGGGGTGCAGAGAGAGAATGCTACAGTCTCCAGGTCCCCCCCAGACAGCAGCCACCAACCTCCTGCAGAGCCTGGATATGCTCAGCTGCCTCATCAGCACCTCCCAAATAAGTGACATTTAAGACTAGAAAGATTTAAATAAGAATTCTGAAGGCTTTTTCCACTGTCACTTCAGAGAGTTTTCCCAAAACACTGAACACACAGATTCCTGTAATGTAGACTTTGCTGCATTTTATTTCTTTGACAGTTTTTAATCACTGCTGGTCTAGCATTTGGAAATTATTATTCACACACACAACAGGAACAAGGCTGCAGGGAAACATGAATTTCACTGGCCTGCCTGGTTTTGTCTGTGGACACCACCTCACATATTACCAAATCAAAACAAGCCGGCCAACTTGAGCGTGAGGGGGAAATGAAAGGGCAGACCGGTGACCTAGAAATTAAGCTGACACTCTGGCATGAGCTTGAAACTCTGCAGCAAAGCAGGGGAAAAAAAAAAAAAAAAAGCTGTAGCTGCTTTCAAGATGGAGCTTGAAAAGTTTATTAATGGAATTATATGATGTGGTACCCAAAGAAAAACAAGGACTTGATCAAAGAAGTTTTTCCAATAGGAAAGAGTCATCCCTTTTGCGAAACACAAGAAACTCTTGTGGCAGAGAAGAGGGGACACATTTCTCTAAGGTCCAGATGCAGGAAAAACACCCCCAAAGGACTGGAGAAAGTGCCTGAGCACACAGCTCTGGTAGCAAACACCATGGCTCAGTTACACACCCGAGATTTACACACCACATGGTATCACAAATCGCATGATGGCAATGGCATGGGCTTGGAGAGGCACTAGGCAAAGCATTAGGGCTTCAAGCAGCGGATGGGAATGCTATGGTCACACATCTCAGCAGTGATCCAATGCAAACTCACCCTGCCAGGTGTAATTGCTTCAAAGAGGGTGTTAAACAGTTACCTGTGCTCCAGCAAGTATGTCCGTACCTCCACATAAAGTGACACGGGCTCCGCGTGGCCCTCCGGCAAGGCTGAGAGGAGAGGCTTCAGGAACCAATATCCAGCCCGGACTGTGCCTGCACCATCAGGCAATCCAGTGTAAATCCCTGGGGACTCACAGCCTTCCAGAACCAGCTCCTTGCAACACCAGCCCAGAGCAATCACAGTAAACACTTGGGCAGGAGCTTCTGCTCCGAGAGCCAGGTGCTGCTGCTGATAAAGCGCGTGCTCACCGGGGTTTCTGCAGCGCTGCAGGTATGTGGTTGGGAGGTTTGCAGAGGCCAAAAACTGAGCTATTTATGAAGTGATCGAGTACCATGCAGCTGAGATCTGGTCCTATTAAATTTAGCTGGTGGAGTAATTTTATAGGGTTTTAAAATATTTTTAGAAGAAAGCCAACTTTCCATTGTTTGCCACAGCTTGTTAGAAGCCCACACAGCCTGCAGTGTAGAGGAAAAGACACCCTCCACCCTCTCCAGCCAGCACTGCACGGCTGGAGGCTCAGGCAGATTTTCAGAAAGCTTGACTTTGCCATCCCACTCACCAATTCAATTCTCCCACCACATCCCAGCACAGGGTTCATACTGTGTTGAAATAATCAGGCCCCAGCTCTTTACACAACCACCTAAGCCTCCAGACCTTGCAATTAAACACTCCCTGAGGAGGATGAAACCTGCCCACCTGGGAGACAGCAAGTCCTCAGGGACTGATCACAGACGATGGGATGATCTGCACCAGGAACCTTCCCAAATCCTGTCATCCTCCACCCACGGGCTGACACATTTCTTTCCTTCTGCCTTCTTCAACACAGAGACAAGGAAGAGCACATTGCTAAGTACTCTCTTGCCCTAACATGCACAGGACAAACCCAAACTGTGCTGCTTAGGAAGCTGGTAGGCAACATTCCGGTACCAGCACAGAGCACCAGCCCAGAACCTTGAAAAAACAGGGTTTAGAAGACGTAAAACTCCCAAAATCTACATGGTAGATGGTCACACCACTGGAGTATTTATTCAGTTTACAGACAGTTCCCCGAGCAGGCAGGGAGAGGCTCACCCAGCTGGAAGAGTTAACTTCCCACACATTTGGGCCAAAAGTGCATTTCTGGGCACCGCCACTCTGTCCAGTGTTACTCCAGGGAAACAATGCTAAATAAAGATTACGTGGAGTGGTATTATGTAAATAATTCTCTTCCACAATGAAAGGATAAACCTAGACTGCTCGGTTAGTTATTAACCCAGGAGCCAGTGCTGCAGAGAGGAAATCCTGCCGGCTCTGCCTCCCTCCCTCAACACACGCAGCACCCACCCAGAGAGGCACAGCCTCTGCAGCCTCCAGAGACAATACCCACACCATCCCTGGCCTCCCTGCATGCTGCACTCTCTGCCGGAGCACTTCCCACGAGAGGAAACTATTTGGACACCACTACATTGTCTCCTCCCAGGGCAACCCCGCTCCTGGCATCATCACTGCAGCCAGGGCTGAATCTGGAGCCTTCCTCCTCATCATCCTCCTCCCACCACCAGTCCAGGACATGAAGGGTTCCCTGTGCTTTGATGGGAACACGCTCCTCAACACATCCCTCCTGCTGAAGGATTCCCTTCCCCTCACAGGCTGAGCCCACTGGAGTCTATCTCTGCCTGCACATCTCCTTCTGCCCAGAATAACTCACTCGACCTTTCTGCCTCCATTTCTCCCTGCAACCTTCCTCCTGCCTTGGCCTCACGTCTGAATGCTTTATGTTTGTCGTACAATTTTAAATCTGTCAGCAATTCATCCATCTGCCACCTCCTGGGTTTTTAATGCCGCAAAACGTTCTGGGATACAGCCTTGCATAAACCTCTTGGTGGAAAATTAAGCTGTACCTCATTCAGAAACCAAACTGGCTTTGAGATAATTTCTTTCCAAGGTGCTGGGCTATTTCAAAGACTAGCTTCTTCCCTACAGCGAGCAGAAAAGCCATGATGCTATCCGGTCTAAAATAAACATTATGGGAGCGGCGATAAGGGGAAATATTTCAGCTGACTAAGAGCAATGTGGGTTCAAATCCAAGCGCAAGCTGATATTGCTTGTAATTTGTTCCTGAGCCAAAAACACAGACTGGGAATGAAAAAATGGAAGGCATTAAACAACAAGCAGCGTACTCAGCGACTCTGAAAAACTTCAGCATTTCCATTTATGTTATTATTTTTTTAAATAACCTTCAGTTTCACGGATCATAAAGTTAATTTGGAGTAACTTCCCCTCTCTGTAACTAGACAGAGCTGCTATCCTTTACATTCATTAATGTTTGCTCAGTGCTCCACAGCAATAAAGGGAGCACTAACCATTATCAGCATCCTCCATGCACCCAGCAGGCACATCACCACACCAACTGCCGTGCTCTCCTGTCCCCTCCCCGTGGCCCAGATCCCCTTCAGCCCTGGCACTGTCATGGCCAGCCACCTCCATCTTCACCGCTTTTCCTCCAGTGCCAGTCACCTCTGCCCTGCAGGCAGGGCTCCTCTCTGGGCCTCTCCAAGGCAGATTTGGATCAGCAGCCCAGCACACACTGCTGGCAGCAGGGTCTGCAGCAATCAGTGCCTCTCCTGGCCTGCCCAGCCTCAGCCAGGTCACATTTCTCAGCTTCCCATCATGAACACGGCAGGGGAGCTGCTACCATGTGAGCACTGCCTGCTCACCAGAAACATCCCCTCCTAAGGCACCCTCCTTGCCTTTAATAAGAACAGTCCATACCCCAGAGAGACTCCAGCTGCCAAAGGCAGGTTGGCAGGAACGGAGAACCGGAGGCCTTGAGAAGGGAAGTGACAAGCAGGGTGGACAGCAGGACTCAGGGTGCAGCCCAGATTTCTCAATTCCCAGCATAGTCCCGCTGCTGCCTCGTGCTCAGGTCAGGGATCACTTCCCAAAACTGACAAATCACTCATTTCCTTCTGCTCTTCTGTCCTCCTTCCCTTCCTCCCAGATCCATCCCTCGCTCTGACCAAGATTTTACAGGCATTTTCATGCCCTCTGTTCTGGAACTCCAGCTCCCTCTTCAATCTTTTTTAGGAAGCATCTCTGCTCTAGCCACGCTCATTAAATGATACACATTTCCATTTTCTACTGCAATGCAAAGATCTATCCCTTGACATTACAGGGCAAATCAGAGACCTCAACACCTGTGTGCCAGCACAAGCCCAGCCATAAATAGCAACTCTCCACAGCTTTCCTATGTCGATACACAGCAAGGGCCCTTCAAAGCCGAACAGGAGCCTGTGCCACAGCAGCCTAGATGAGAATCCATGACCTCATGATGCCCAAACCCTTAAGCAGCTGCAAAAGCCTCAGTCGCTAATCAGAGAGGCGACCGGGTGCTGCTATACCTCATTTCCAGCTCCATTAGAGCTGACCCTGCTCTCCGTTGAAAACTCTCAGTGAAGACTAAAGCGAGCCACGGCTCACACAAATGCAACTGCACAGAAATAACATTCCTCTTAAGAGCACACTGCCCTGGATTTCCACCCTCATGTACCCCTGCAGCTAGCCCGTGGTCTGCATTTGGGGACCACTGCTCACAGGCACAAAACCCAGGGGGAGCCAGCACTTTGCCACTGGGAGCAACAAGGCCTCACACTGAACAAGCAGAGCACTCATGGAGAAAGAGACTCCTCTTCACCAGCTCTCCAGCAGACTTGCTCTGACACATTGAACTTCACATAACCTCACTGGCCTCAGTTTTCTGACTTGTGAAGTGATCTGGTCAGAATGAGAGATTGGGTTAGAGATGGGGAGTATTGCACCCCAAAGGCCCTCTCCAACCCATTCCCCTTCACAACTGCTCAAATCAGCCACCCTAAATCCACCTCTGAAAATTTACTGATTTAATCCTGCTTTTGTACCAGCTCATCTAGAAACGGACAAGATCATAACTTTCCTCCTCCCCACAGGGCCATGAAGATGACAGTATCTCAGGCACATAAATTATAGCTGGCTTCAAACAGGTTTCTCCCTGGAAAACCGGACTGCAAACAGGACTGTATTTCAGCAGAGACCACTAAAAACCTGAACCAGCAGTGGGAGGAACACTGGGAGCCATCAAGGGGACAAATAATTCACAGCCATGTCACAAAAGATGAAGATATCTCCTATGACCCAATTCCAGCTAGCGCAGTCCAGAGCTGCCGTGGAGATGAGATGGGTAGCTCTCAACACGTGCAGCTATCAGCACAGCTGCATGCACACCATCACTGCCAATCATAACAAAAACTGCCTTTACCAGACTGCATCTCCTAATTACAAGACGTGAACTTGGCCTGAACCAAACCCTCTTTGGATTTAGCACAGGATGGCTCCAGGGACTGTACAACCTCCACTGGAGGCAGCTTGGTTCAAATCCAACCACAGCCATCAGCAAGTGAAAGGTATTGCCAAGCAGCAGCTGTTCGGTGGCTTGCATGAAACAAGTTTACGGTTTCAGTGCAGATCCTATTGCAAAAAAATGCCAGTCACCTCCCTGGAGCTCAAAGGTGTGAAGGCAGCAGCAGCCACCCACTTCTCCAGCGCTGGAGATGCTGACGTGGGAGGCGTTCCCATGCGGGCCCGGTACCAGCTCCGCAGAGCCAGCCCTGACCTCCGCAGGGGTTTCAGAACCAGGTATGTTTTGCAATTTGGCAGCAACACACAGCTAAGTAACAGAAACCACCACCCACATGAAGCCAGAAGAACAAAGTACCAGTGTTTTCCTGCCCCAGACATGTGCGTGCCCCATCTCCTCTCTCACACCAAAAATAGCTTCTACTTTTTCCCTTTTGGCAACAACAAACCGAGGTTTGAGTGCATTTGCTTTCAATAAACTAAACACGTTTTGCAAGAGTCTCTCTCACACTGAAACTTACTCAACTAAAGTTATAAAATATTTGTCACATGCAAAACTTCCCTCCCATGGCATCGTGGGACTCAAACCCAACACACTCTGTGAGCCTTGCTCACTGTAATTTGTCACCCAAGGCACAGGTCCTGCACAGAGCTGGCAGACCCAGGCAGAGGAGGCTGGAGGAAAATCCCAAAGTCACGCAAGTCAACAGTGAAACTCAGAGAATTAAGTACAATTTCATTAAAACCATCCAGGAGTGCACGGCTTCACTAGAGCCCTTCAGTGGTTTTGTCACCGCTTCCAGAAGAGAGGGAAATGCTCACCCAGTCATCCCAACTTACATTGGTTCCCTTTATGAATCAGTAGTAGTACCAAATCTTTATCAGTAAGGCGCACGGCAAACTCAAATTTAACCTTGCTGATAAAAACTCTATGCTAAATGGAAAATGGATTTAGAAAAACTCTCACCCCACATGGCCAAGGCATACCAGTGGAACAATATCACATCCACCAAACTCTGAATAAAAATGCCAGATTCAGCAAAACGCTGATGTTTTTCAGGTATCCAAAACACCAACCCTTACTTCATATGAATACCGAGGGAGAGGTCGCCGAAAGAGTTCAAACCATAAATGCCTGTGAACCAACTGGTTAGGAAACACCCACGGCACAGATCACCTCCAGCAGCACTGTCCTCTCCCGCACATTCTTGACCTGACCCAAAACACAAAGTTCAGGGAGCAGACGCAGCCTCCAGCGCAGGCAGCAATGCCTGCAGGCACGCTGGGCTTCCAGAGGGTTCAAAGCGCTGCGAGGAGGGATGGGTTTGTTGGGTCAACACGGCCCCGCGCCCCAGGCAGCCCCAGCCCGAGTCCTGCAGGTTTTGCTGCTTCAGTGGTGTTGGCAGCAGCCCACATGGCAGGCAGCTGCCTGCACCCACTGCAGCCTGCTCTTTGTGCATTGTCAGGGCAAGGGAGCAGGAAGAAGGGCCGAGGGAGAAGAGGGAACAGGAAATTATAGGAATCGACAGAAAAAAAACAATCACTCCAGAGACCGCAGCTGGGGTTCAGAGAAACGTGCACTTGTTGCCTGCAGACACCGGCTCAGCTACCCCCCGTAAATATTTACACAGTGAACACCATACCGCCCGAGAAGCCAGCCCTGCAGCTCTCGTTATGCCCAGGAGCTGGCCGTGGCCCCGGCACCCACTGACACGGCTCGGGAGCGCAGGGCTGCTCTCCCCCCCGCGCCCGGGGACCCCTCGGTGCTCATTCATTGCTCCGGGCTGTCGGGCAGAGCGAACGGCTTCGAATGTGCGGGGGGCAAGAAGCGCAAAACACAGCGGGATTGAAAAATAGGCAGGAAAAAAATAAGAAGGGGGTAAAAAAAGGCCCTTGGGTGCCCCCACCCCGCAGAGGGGTGTCCCCGCCAGTTTGCCAAGTGCGGGGCTCCCCCGCGCTCCCAAACACCGCCGCTCCCGGGCGGCGCGTTCCCTTGAGGCCAAAAACAGCAAAACCAACAGAAAAAAAAAAAAAAAAAAAGAAAGTTTCTCCCCGGCGAGCAGCAGCTCCCGTGGCACATTTTCATTTTTACGTAACGCGGCCGCCTTTCCCCCACCTGCGGGGAGCGGAGCGGCCGCCCCAGCGCGGCCCCCGCCCGGCCCGCCCGCAGCCCGGCACCGGGGGTCCCCCGGGGCTCCCCCTCCCGACTCACCTAATCCCGCCGGCAGCTGCCGCCCCCCATCGCCGCCGCCGCTCCCGTCTCAGCGGCCGGCGGGGCAGCGCTGGGCGCGGGGACGCGGCCCCGCCATCTGCGCCGTGTTTATAAATCCAGAGCCATGGGGCTGCGAGCCGCGCCGTCCGTCCGTCGGTGGGGCCGGGCCGCCCCTCGCCGCAGCGCCGGCCCCGCAGCGCCCAGCCCAGCCCAGCCCTGCCCTGCCCAGCCCAGCCCAGCCCCGGCCGGCCCGCCCCGGCGCGGCGGGAGGCGGCGGTCGCTCGGTCGCTCGGTCGGTCCCTAAGGCCGCCCCACAGCCGGCCGGGCGGGGCGGGGCGAGGCGGGGCCGCGCCGCCCGCGCGCATTAAAGGGGCCGCGTGCGCCCGCGCCGCCGAGCGCCCGGCGGGACCCGGCGGGGCCGCTCCGCTCCGGGACACCGGCTGGAGCCCCGGCACCAGCTTATCTCCGCCACCGGCACTGCCGGTGCCATAGGCTGCACCCGGGACACCGGTTTAGCAGTAGTCTCGGTGCTACTGGCTGCAGCGGTGCCGCCTGCACCGCCGGTGTCCCCGGCTTTACCGGTGCTACGGGCTGCGTTAGTGCCCCTGCGTGTCACTGGTAATGTTTTTGGTGCAAATCAGGGATTCTCACTTGTGATGTGAGCTGGCCCGACAATCCCCTCATCGAGGTGCTATTTCAGACGCTTGGCTGGAGCGGGTCGGGCACCGCATGGCTTTCTGAGCCCTGCCGAGGGGCAAAGGGTCAGCCCCGGGAAATTGGTGTCCGGAGCATCGCACAGCAACATAGTCAGGAAACTTCAGTTTTCCCGTAAAAGGAAGCTGGGGGTCTTCAGGAGAAGACCCCATGATGCACATTCCCCGCCCTGGGTTTGTGCCTGTGCTGTGATCCTGACTGCATCAGAAGCTTTCCCAGGGTGGAATCTTTGCAGGAAAATCTGGACAATTTAACAAGCAAATGCCCAGAAGAATCAGCACTGAGGCAACCTAGGTCACTGCCAGATTTTAACTAATATTTTGCTTTTTCATACTTTTTCTTCCCCTCCATCCTCCTGGGGGGGATGAGGAAGGTCATATCCCCTCAGCCACCACAGTGTCTGCTCCACTGCTGGGTGTCCCCTCCCCAGGCGAATCCACCCCCTCTCCCTGCCACGAATGATGCATGACCCCAACAGCTGGAAAAGCATCTTGCAAACCTCTGCTTCTTTCTCCCTGCTCCAGCAGCTGTAAAAACCTCCATGTCTCCCACCCCACTGCAGCAGGCAACGCGGGCAGATGTGGGCATGCATGGGTTCCCTGCCGCTCTGCCTGCAGTGCTCTTCTCTTTTCCTGCATCCCCACGAATGGCGTTTCCCTGGGAGCTGGAGCGCAGGATTGCAGGCAGCCCATGGCATTCCTTGCCCCAATACGGCTGCACCGCTGCAGGACAGAGGGACTTTCCCAGGCCTGAACTCAGTCTCCTTAAGTCACCCCACTTGATACATAAGCACTGGCGCACGCCACGGTGTGAGCATAAACACCAGGAGCACAAGGCAAATTGCCTGAAATGAGCCTGACGCGTCAGAAAAAGCAGGAAAAGTTGCTCTCCTGTGCCTATGGCAGTGGTGTGTCTGCTGGCTCAGGGCAGCACCTTTGGTGCGGTTCAAGCCTTGGGTTTTTCCGCAGGCTGAGCGTCTCGTGAAGCAAAGAAGCAGATCAGATCTTCCTCTTGAAAACATGTTTATCTTGGAAGATAAAGGACTGATTTTATCCCTATTGCATTGCAGGATTTCTCTGCTCCAGACATTTAGCATTTTCTGAGCTTTCTTTTTTTATATCTGTGATATTTCACTTAATGAATGGAAGGCAAGTCCTGTACCACAGCAAAAAGACTCAGGACATTAATTTTACAGGAGCCAGGAGCCAGGCTTTTATATCCGAGTGACCTTAGAACAACATTAGAATCAAATGTATTTAAATAAACCCCTTAGGGTTGAACACACTTTCCAGCAACATTGAATATCCTGCCAGAGCACAGATGGATTTTTTGCCTGTTCTTGTGGTCCAGAAGGCCACGGTGCCAAAGGGAATCACCAGGCTGATGTTGCAGTGGGAATTTGGGCTTTTTTTAGTGGCATTGCTCTTACAACAGTGGGGATGATTTCCTTGAGCATTTCTCTGTCCTCTGGCAGCCTGGCTGTCAGTAACTAGCAGCTACCAGATGCCAGTGGTGTTTATAAAACCATTATGCAAACCCACTACACCCAGTAAGCCCAAAATAATACTCAAATTACCCAATAATGCCCAAAAATAATGGGTGCCCCGATGTTGTGGGGCTAAGTGACTCTAAGTGTGGGTCAAGACTAAGCAGTGAACCTGTCTGGTCAAATCATGTCTTCATCATCCTCAACAGCCCTCTAATGAGGAGTGTGTGACTCTTGTTAACACAAGAGGCTGGATGTGTTTGTATGGAGTTGCTGATCCCAGGAAAGCAACTTCCTTCCCTGTCTCCGAGAACAGTGAGCTTGGCTTTAAAACAGTGGCCTTGCAAACATTAGGCAGAAACGCTGTGCTCTTTGCAGCAGCATTCTGGCTTTTGGAGCCTCGAGGCTTTGTGTTTTCAAGCTTTTTCCCTGCGATTGCGGAAGCTGAAAGCTTCCTGAGCTGGAGAATTCACACATGAGATTGTGGCAGCAACTCAAGGCTCTGGAAGCTGTGGCTTCATGTAAGCGAAGCCCACCACGAACCTGCCTTGAGCATCCCAGAGCAGAGGGAGAGCTGCTGTGGGTGCTGTGCTGCAGCCGGACACGTAGGCACACATTAAACCCAGGAGACAGAGCCTGGCTGTCACTGTAATCACACTGTATCTGTGCTGCGAGGCTGCAGATAGCTTACACAGATTTTCCTTAGCGTTTCACTTGGAAGCAGCCGTTGATAGCTATTCCATCAGATAAAATGGTAATGTGAGCCGTCCAGCAGCAAAGATGGGGATTTCAGCTCTCAGCGGAAAACTGGAGTCCTGCCTCAGATATTTGAGATGTTCTACATTAAACTTGCCCCATGCCCAGCACAAGCACAAGAAAATTGGGGCTATTTTGTTGCTTGGGTTGACCCGAACTCCTCCAGGAAAAGAAGCGAGATGCAAAACAGGAGCCACCCTCCCTTTGAAACCACCCTCCCATGGAAAGCTTCAGGGGAAAGTAATTACATCTAAAGCAACCTGCAGCCTTTAGCCTCAGCCAGCCTGTAATTGACTTTACCAGAGCATCAGCCCATTAGGACCAACGTGAGTGAAAACTGTGGCAGGGGTTTACCCTCTACAACCACGCGTGACCCATGGTACCGGCACAGGGACGAGGGGTCTCGGACCTCCTGGTCTAAGGGAGGGACTGGCAGGTGGGTATGGCAAAGGGTGGAGGCAGCAGGAGGTTTGCAACCCTGCCCTGCATGATGCAACACAGTTCCCTCCAAAGCACCTTCCACCGCCCTGCTGACCTGCCTTTACTTGCTCCAGGCATGAGAGGAATTCAGTGGGACTCAGGCGGTATGAAGGGATGGAGTTCACCTTAGGGAAGTGATCTGTTTCTGAAGAAAAACCCCAAACTGGAGATCTCTGCATGTTTCCCTGGAGAACAGGGAAAGGCAAAACCAAGGAGGAGGCTGGTGTCGTGGAGTCTCACACCCACTCCTCACAGCCACACTCCTTTTTCTGGGTTCACCTGCAAGCTGGCAATGAGTTACAGAAACAAATTATGTGATGTGAAATATCCCAAAGTCAGTGGCACTCAGCTACAGGCTGAGAGGGGAGATTGGTTTTAAATCCACCTAAAAGCAGCAAATGCATTCTCCCCACCCACAGGTGCATGGTGACCCCAGGGCTGAGCTGCTGTGGTGCAGAGAGCCACAAGACATGAATTCCAAGCCAGGGGACAAAGCTGTCCCTGTCAAAGCCAGGGATGGGCACACTGACAGGCAGGAGGACACAAGTTCAGCCCCACATGCATTTTGGCCTCCGAAATGCACACCTCCAGCAGCTGGTTGCTGCCTCCCATGGTGCTGGGGCAGCTCACAGAATAACTAACTAGTCTTTACCACAGAAATAAATGGCCACAGCTTTATTAAATCAATATTAATTCATAATCTTTAACAGACAATTATAGTTATCTCACACACAAAACTACCCACCTCTTCAAATCTCTGATCTGACAGGGTTATAATTAGCTTATTACTGGCCATACATCTGCTAATAACTTTTCCCTCAGCCCTGTGAAGTGAATTAAGGAGCGCTAATAAACCATGGCTGTTAATCCATTTATATGTCTTATGCTTTTGTCTAGGCACCGAATTTAAAGATACATAAAAAGGAGTTTTCTCCTTTCTTTCCTCCAAGGTCTCACTACTACTCTGCAGCTGCTGGGTGTGGACAAGGTGGTCTTGATGTCCTGGCAGATGCCATTCTCACAGGGTGCAATGGAAAACTTGGGAAAGCACTTTATAAGCTGAAAAACCTCAGAATATTTGAGAGCAGGAATATTTTCCCCAATGCTTTCTTATTCTCAGCCCCAGTGCCCATGCCTGGCATGAAGCAGAGGGTATTTGGGGAAGGTCCACTGGCAAGACTGTGAAACCTAAAAATACCCCATGGGAGGCAATAATAAGCAGGCAGACAGGGAAGAGAGGCTGGCTTTGGGCAGCACTCCCAGCGCTGCTCTGCTCTGCTCCACACCGCAGAGCGCTGCCAGTGCGGGTCATTAGCAATAATGAAAGTGAGATCAGACGCGGCTGGGGGTGGAGGGAAACGTTGATCTCAAATGATGGCCGGTAATAAGGGACAGCAGAGAGGCACCGTGTGATGTGGCGAGATAAAAGCAGATGGCTGGCTGCTGCTTCTAATTATAGGACCCTGCTAACGAAGAGGGCACTGATTAGACTGACATTGTCCTAGGACACGCATTTCTAGAAGGATCTGGCACTAGGGCTCAGGGGTGGTGTGATGGGGATCCCCACTGCCCGCCAAGACCTGTCCCACAACCTTCTTCTGCCCCACCTCTGCCCCACCACATGTACCCCCAAGTGAGGTTTGCGCCCACCGTGGAAGCAGTCGGGTCAGGGGCTGGGGTCTGGCAGTGAAGAGCCTGCAATGACATCCCCATGTTCAGGCAGCGGTGAGTGGAAAAGCCCTGAAATCCAGCACCAGCCCAAGAGGCTCTGAGTTCCAAGCCCCTGAAGAAGAAAGGAAGCTCCTTTTGAGTAAGAAATGTGGTTGAATTCACTCATGGGTGAATAATTTATGATGCTTACTGTAATGAGACATAAAAAACACATTCAGTTCTGGTTTCATCATATTTTTGGCTATGAGTAGAACAGTAGAAAATGATGAGGGCTTCCCACAGCAAAGCCAAACCCCTGAGACTGAAACTGGTAGCCAGGCCACTTCTAACCAGTGAGTTGATCTTATGCATATTTTTGGTCATGTTGGCACTTTTCCTCCTCCATGGAAGAGATCTGAAGTGTATTTGTAATGACAGCTCTGTCTCTTTTACAGCTGAGCTCAGCTGGGGATGCAGGAGGCTCCCTGATGGCAGAGAGGAGGACAGTCCCCAGCCTGCCTGGCTCGGTGGCAATGCCCTGACACCCACCTGCATGGGACAGCCTCTTCCTGCAGGGCTCGGGTACCCCTGCACCAGTGTTCCAACCCCACAGCATCCCTCTGCCCTTTTCCCCTTTTCCCATGGTGGTTTTTGGGAAACTGAGGTGGCTCTGGAGTGATAACTCCCATGAAAGGGGTAACTCACTGGAGCAGAATCCCAAAGGGAGATTCCCCATGCTTCCAGCCTTGGGCCCTGCAGGGTTAGCAGGGTTTTCCTCCCCAAAAAGCTGAGCTGAACTTAGAGAAGATCCAGATCCCCTTCTTACCCCTCCAATGCCACCCTTGCAAAACTGCTTCCCTGCTCTGGATGTGCTGCAATATGTAGGAATTGGGAAATTTTGTTTGCGGGGGGTTTTCATTTTAAGACATCTGGTATTTTGGGGGGCTGGGAAAAACATATTTCCCTCTTTTAAAGTCGCTTAAACTCCAGCGAAAGCCTTGCATTAGGATGAAGAAGCATCTTTTAACAAAAGATATAGGATGTGCAGCCCAAGGAGGAGCCAGAAAAAATGACACAGAAATTTTGCCAGAGAGGATGTGGATGGAGAGCAGCTGGCTGAAATTTGGCAAAATCCTGAAAAAACCCCCAAACTCAGCAAAACCAAACTGATGCTTGGGAGTCAGTCTCTAAAGAAATCCAAATATATTTCAGAAATGACTTTTTCTGGGTGAAGTCCACAGGAATGACCCTCATGGCCCTGAATTGCTATTTTCAGTGGGGATGGAAAGGGGTGGAAGAGGCACATGGAGAAGGGGATGAGGTGGCACAAGACACCCAGGTGCCCAAGGGACGGCTGCTCCAGGCTACAAGACCTGTCCTTGTTTAAATTCAAGCAGCTTTTCTGGAGGATCCTGTAGCTGAGCCATGGACATCTTCCCAGGGACAAGGAGCCCAGCAAGCGCCTGCGAATTCCCTGCAGGATGACTGCAGGAATTTCAAGCCCTGCTTAGAGACATGAAGCAGTTGCCAGGGCACCCAACCTTTTGACATCTTAATGAGCCAAGAGTTCAAAAGGATTTTTTTTTTTCTTTTTTTCTTCCCCCCCTCCCTTCTCAGAGAATTCAACTTTTCATCTCCCTCCTCCCAAGTACTAGACAGCCAAACAGGGGATGACAAATGAGCGTCTCGCTCCACCTGAGGAGTTCAAGCTGCAATCATCCAGCTCCTTGTAGCTCCAAAGAGCTGGGAAGTGCCAGCGCACGGGAGAGGAGATGTAATTAGGTGCGATTCAAGAACAGCTCATCAGCTATATTTAACAGACAGGACGAATCCTCAGAAGCAAAGCCCTGCGGAGGAGCCAGGCTGTGGCAGAACTGTGCTCCCCCAGCCCTGGCTCTCTGGTGCAAGAGCTGTTTGTGTTTCTGCCTAAAACAGTCTTCTTTTTCTTTTTAATTTTGCAATTTTAAGTTGTAATGGTTGATTATTCTGTAAACATCTCATCTGAGCAGGACCTCTTACCCAGGACTTTTTTAGCATGTAGATTTTCCCTTCACCTCCAAAGTCAGTTGGAGGGAGAAGAGCACAATAGCCCCTTTCATCCTACTCTTTCCGCCTGGAACAGATGGAGGGTCCTGCCTGAGTCCCAGTGACGTGCCACGAAGGACACGGTAACAGAGGAGACACTGTGCCTTCTGCTGAGAGAGGGGAAAAGAGCGTGTGTGTGACACCGAGTGGGACGGGAGCGCCCATCCCACCAGCTCTGCTCCTGCACAGAATCACACAGTGGGTTGGGTTGGAAAGGACCTTAAAGGCACCGAGTTACAACCCCAGCACCACAGGCAGGGATGCCACTCTAGATCAAGTTGCTCAGAGCCCCATCCAACCTGGCCTTGAATCATCCCTCTGGCCAGGGTTAACACAAAGGGCCAGGAGGTTTGGGAAGACCCAGGGCATGCTGGGCTGGGGGGTGGCAAGGCTGCTGAGGGCTATGGTAGCTCTGACTTGTCCTCAAACCACCATCTCTGCTCTCCACCTCAGCCAGTGCCAGGCTGGGAGCTGCTGCCCACAGGAAAGGAGCCCTCCCTCAGCCAGACTCTGTCCCAAAATAACACCTGGAGATGAGGAACAGAGAAGCTGAGGAACCAACCACGGCCGGTCAAGGAGCCACGCGAGGTTCTGAATCCATGCTCGCCTAGGAAGATCTCTTAAATACACAAACTGCATTAAAGCATCAGCTTAACTACAGAAATCACTGAAGTAACTGTTGCAGCTCCGTGGAAGGCCATTCACATTCTCCTTCTTAATGAAAGTCATCAAGCAGATGGCAATTTTGTGTGTCAGACTCTGGTGGTGCTTCCTAGCCATCACAGGCCAGAAGATGGGACCAATGATGCTCAACAGCAGCAAGCAGCAAACTGTTGGTGCACAGCAGAACACCCCCATTTTCTAAAGCAAAACCCAGGTTCAAGGATACACTGATGAAAAGAATGATCAAAACACACAGGGCAAAGTCCTCTGGCCCGTGGGGATGGGTGCTCCCTCCAACAAGGCTGGAGCTGAAACCGGGGAGTCCATGGGGAGCAGGGCATGCTTCCCTCCTCAGGGAAGGATAAAAGAGCTATTATGGAGATGCAGACTCTGTTCAGGCTCATGCTCGGCTCCTTGCGAGCAGAGGGTAAAGAGCTACTTATGCTGGAACATAAAAGCTGGGAGACAGCAGAGTGCTATAAATAGGGCATATAAACTTTCAACTGACAAGGCTCTGATTTTGTTATTGTAAAAAAAAATAAAAAAGAGAGGGAGAAAAAGGGCCTAGGTGGAGCTGACAAAGAGGGAAATACATGCAGAGTACAGGTTTGTTCCCAGGAACGCGCTTATTATAAGTCAGATGTAGTTAGAGCTATTACTTTAGCTTCAAATGAATGGAAGGAGAATAAATCTGCCTTTGTGCAAGGCTGCCTGCAAATAGCATCTCCCTCTAGCAAACCTGCAATTGTGTTTGCATGAGACATTTGTTAGAATAAATGCAATTTAAAAAGAAAAACAGTTCACACCTACGGCAAGGGAAGGCTGGTGGTATGAATGGCAACCAGCAGAGGAGGAGGAAAAAGCACAACAGGCTTCAGCAGCAGGGGGCAAAGCCTGTGGCACTGCAAAGGGCTCATCTGGGATGGCTGGAAGGATGGAGATCCTGGGAACAGTTCACCCTCAGTCCCTGTCCCTATCATTACCTCTTTACACCAATCACCCCAAACCGCTGAGGCGGTTTCAACCATTTTCTCACTTTCTGGCCCCAAGAGAGGGTGCGATTAAACACAGGTTTTCTAGGGAAGGGGTGAGCCATGCTGAAGTGGGGAGGAAGAATCATCCCCTGCTGCAAGCAGCCACCCCATCGGAGCTGTGGAAGCAAACCCTGAGGTCGTCCATGATGTTGGGACACCCCAGGGATGGCATCCTTGGAGAGTTTACCTTTGTGAGCCAACTGAAAAAGAAAAGTGCTTCCTTGGAAGTTTTTGGCTTTGCATCTCCTATTCCCAAATAATTTTCCCAAGGTCCTGAAAGTGCTTTTGGGTTATTTTTCTTCTATTTTCAACAAATAAAGTGTTTTTCCTCTCAGAGCAAGCACATCACCACCCTGTTCTGACCTCCATCCTACGTGGCTGCAGCAGGTTTGGGGAGGGGACCTGCAGGGTTGGCACTTCTGGGGATTGCTTGTCACATAATGATACCCACAGACACATCCATGCCCACTTGGCAGCTTCCCCCAAATTGCGAGAGCACGGATGGACTGTGGCTTTTTGACAGGCAAATGCAGCATTTTGCTTGGGTGATGGCCCAAAGAGGAGAGAAAACCCTCAGCAAAGTCCCTTCCTGCCTTCTGTTATTGTTATTATTTTTAATATTATTCCCATTGAATTTATAGGAGTAACTGTCTGGGAAAATGACTTTAGCTCTGGCTCCTTCATAAATTTTTAATAGGGCAGAAATAGAACCAAAAGGGATTTAAAAAAAAAAAAAAAAAAAAAAAGCTTTAGCGTCAAACTGGCTCTATTCATAATTAATTATACTTTCAGGGGGAGGGGGAAAAAAAGAGGAAACATAATTACAAGCTTCTAGTGAGAACATTCATTATCATGCTAATGCAGAAATCAGTACTGCTGTGCCTGTGTGTGTGTGTGTGTGTGTGTGTGTGCTCGGTCTAATTACTCCGCAGTGATGTGTGTCACTCGCACGGTTACCTCGCTGCTGCATGGCATGGTAAAGTCAAAGTTAAAAATGAGGGGATAGTCCCAGCCCGGATTGATGGGGATTGGGACCGGCCAGAGCTGGGGCAATGCTGGGGGTTTGCTGTGTGTTTCTCAGCACCGACTCCTGGAACATCCTGGCCAAGGTGTTCGTCAGCGAGTGACACCCCAGCTTCTGATATTTGGGGCTGAAAAGCCATTAGAGGAGTTTTAGGAGGCATTTAAAGTGTGAAGAGCAGTGCACACCAGGGGAGGGAAGAACAAGCCAAGCTGAGGGAGGAAAAAGCCCAGGAAGAGGTGGAAGTGGAGAAAAACAAGGCAATAGTTCAACTGTTTAGTACTTAACAATTGCCCAGATTTGCCATGCCAAGGAGATTCTCACAAATTACAAAGAGATCCTGAACATTCTTCCCAGGAGAAGCATTTGGACTCAGCTGGGCTACAAAACTACCCTGGGCAGGGTGGCCTGGCTGTTCCCAAATGTCAGGGAGGAAAGGGAGATTGCCTATAAAAGAAGGGGCTCAATTTGACCCCAGAGCACTGATACTACCAGGAATAGGTAAGTTTTTTCCCCTTTCTATCCTGTTCCGTTAGGCACAACCTGTGCCTGCGCTGAGGTTGGCAGTGTGGCCCAGCACAGGATTTGAGTGCCCAGCTGTCCACAGCATCCTTATGAAAAACTCCTGGAAACCAGAGCAAATCATCTTCCTCAGCATTCCAGACCTGAACCAAGGGACCAGCCTGCTCTTGTAGGATACTTGAAGCTCCAATTGAAATCCAAGAGGAAAACCACAGGCTTGGATCCATGGCTTGAACAGCACGTTCAGTCCTAGCCATGTTTATAGACATGAGTTATCTAAATTATATTAAAGCTAAGTTCGGCATCTGCACAATCTGAGCATTTCTGGGGAATAATTAAATGGATTTCCCATTATTTCTCGAGCTGCCAAGCGAATGTCCTACTTTCATAAGTCAGAGCACTGCATTTCCCCAGCAATAAATCCTCCAGCAGACTGCAGGAACCAGAGCCTGGCAGGCAGAGCGGAGCCAACGGGGAATGAGGGACACCCAGCCCTCCTGGATGTCTTAAAGACCTTGGAGCAAAAGAGCTCCACGGGCAGTGCCAGGGTACGTTCTGCCGTGTTTCGCGGAGAGGGCAGCAATGGGCAGCTGGAAAGACCTGGGGCTGGGAGCAGCCAGTGCTCCAAACAGGGATTAAAGAGGGGAAGAGGCGAAGCCAAGTGTTGGTGCAGTGCCACCTCTGATTCAGTAATCCTCTGCTCGGAGAAGGACGGTGATAATTAAAGCAAGATTGCTGCTTCCCTTCCTCATGTGGGAAAATCAGCTCTTGTAGGATATTGGAGGGAGAAAAGACGGAGCCAGGGATGAATGCTGTGGGATTCAGTGTGACCCTGCCTGCCCCCAGCCCCCTGCAAACACCTTGCTCCTGAAATTCCCTCCTATGCAGGATGCAAAACCCTCCCGAGCACTGCTGGGATCAGGGCTGTCTGCTGGGCATCACAGGTCCAATTTGCAGCGAGGCTTCTGGAGAGCTGCCAAAAAGGGATAACAAAACTTGTGACAGCTCTCCTGTGCCTCCATCCCCAGGACAGCAGGGGGGAATTGCTGTCCTAAAAAAGAACGGGTGCTTTGTCACCCGCAAGCACCTCGGAGTGTCCCCAGCAAAGGAGCATCCGACACCTTCAAAATGTACCAATTTTTCTTGGCATAAAAGCAGCTGCTGGCACACTGGGATGAGCACATTAAATTTAAGTGTGAAAGCATTAAAAAAACCCGAGAATTGTTTGCACGAAAAGCCACCATTACCCAGGCATGACAGAAGTTCCCCATCCAAAGAAGCTCCATGAATAGCATCAAGACCCTGCTGTCACCTTGGAGGTTGGGAGGAAGGGAAAGTCAATGCCTGGAGTCCCGAGGATAAGATCAGAGATTTTTTTTTTTTTTTTCCCAAAAGTGGGCTCTGTGCAACATCTGTGAGCCATTCCTTTTCCTATGTGCTCGGGCAGCTCGGGTGAGGGGCCGCTCTGGCCTCACTCGAGCTCCAGCTGTGCCAAATTCCAGCATTCCGGGTTGCCTGCAAAGCTCCCTGACCCACGCCAGCCCTGGACAAATGGACCAGGGGGTGTTTTCAGCCAGTGACCGAGCTCGGGGCTATTTGGGAACCTGGAGCATAATTGCTCTGCGGAGTCTGCCAGCTGCTCTAAAAATATCCACCCCACCTCAGCAGGCCGACACTCCCGTTTTTATCCAGAAATGCATTTTGGAGGCGGAGGCTAAGAGCAGCACTGGGTGCTGCGGCCTTGAAAAGAGCAATTACAAGGGAAATAAAGGGGGAAAAGTACAATTTGGCCATCTCCATGGCATTGGGCAAGCGGTGGAGTGCTCAGCATGGAGCATGGCTGGTGCTTGCACAGTCGCCTGGTCCTGGGAATTGGGGTCAGAACAACTCCAGTGTGTCCCCAGCCTCTGCTGTGCCCCATTGGAGCACTTTCCCAAGCCATAAAACAGAGCGCAGGTTTTATGTGAGGGTCTCAAATGAGTTATCACACGAGGGAGAGACAAGGCTGCCGTGCCCCCTCCCCGAAAGCCCTTCCCAATAAAAGGGCCTCACTGTTCTTCCAAATGATGAAATGATGAAACCGGAGCCAAATCCCTTGAAAGGAAACAGATGACCTCTTATGCTGGGAACTGCTCTGGTCCCTCCATTAACTTGATCATCGCCAGAGTGCTGCCCAGAGGAAAAGCAATAAGCCGTGACGTGAGCATCCGTGTCGCTGCCGTAGGTGGGAGGGAGGCAATTCCCCCTCGGTCCCTGATGAAGCACCTCATTAGGGCTAATGGGGTTGCTGCCACAGGACTGCCTGTTTTCCCCAGGCATTTTGCAGGTGATATTTGGCCTCTGCCAGTGCAGGGTGATGGCTAAGCCCTCAGCAGCCCTGGGTGCTGGTAGGAGTCATGCTTTTATTCAGAAAGGTCACATCAAGCATTGCTCCCCTCAACCAAAATGCTGGATGCAGAATTTGGCATCTAAAGGTCCATATTTTAAGCAGATGCAGCCCAGGCCACAGTTCAAAGTTTTTTCTGTTTATAACCAACCAATGGAAAAATAAAACAGGATTGTGTATGCCTTTCATAAAGATGTTTTATGATGCAAGAAAGTCACCCTAAAGCTTTTCCCAAAACTCTCCCTGATGGAGTTTGGGAACAGCCAGCCAGGGACAGCCCAGATGTACTGGGGAACCTGCATTTGGAGAGCATCCCCATCCTCTGGCCTCCAGGAAAAGGCAGTGGGAGCTGTTAACTTTCCCAGCACTGAGAAAACCACGGTACCGAGAAATGGTGTTGGGGGTAAACACAGTGAAATGGTCTTGTTGGAAAGAGATGATCTTCAAGGTCCCTTCTAAGCCAAATCGTTGTATGATAACTCCCCAAATACTGGCTGCTGATGTTTTTGTGCCCATGATGATGTGCCCATGCAGTGGGCACAGCCAACATCTGTCCCAGCACAACCTCCCTGTGCCCAGGGCAGGGCTTTGGGAAACACCATAACCACCAGGGCACAGACAGCCCAGTTTTGCAAATTCCTTCTTTCCCCTGTGGCACTTTCTCCATCTGTATCGAATAGCTGAGCTATGAATATTCAAAGAGACAAATGTGTTAAAAATCGGTGACATTTTCAGGATTGGCTCGCACTAGCCAGAGAACGTCATTCACAGTAATTACAAATAAAATCCACAGCCCTTCACAGATGACAACAAATCCAAATGGCCTTTTTGCACAGTGAAAATATTAGCCTTAACACTTTTTTTTAAAAAAAAAATCTTCCAACCAGTTGCTGCTTTCACAGGCACCTCCAAGAGAGCTGATTTGGGGAAAACTTCTCCTGTCGCAGTGGCGTTTGCTGCCTCGCACAGAAAGCAAATAGCACTTTTGTTTCCCCCTCCCTCTCATTTGAGAGTTTTCTTGGTAGGGATGAAACCACGAAACAGAAGGCTGACTAAATGAAATTATTAACCCAGAGAAACCACTAAAGGAACTTGATTAATTTGCCAAGTAACAGAGCCCGGTTTGTTCTTTTAGGCAACACATCTTAAAGTAATTGAATCACCCCTTGAAAAAAAAAAACAGTAGATGATTGAGCCCTGAGGTACACTCGTTCACTATCCTCAATAAATCTCTCTTTATGAAGGAGGTAGTATGCTTTTCTCATCAGAAACCTGTTAATTTTTTTCTCCTTTAAGTAATTGAATACAAAGTTCAAAATCTATCTGCAGCATCCTTCAAGAGAAAAAAAAAAAAAATCAAAGGTTTATCTCCTGCTTCATCTCAGCAAGTTAATTATGCTCTCATAATTGAGTCAAACCAGCAGGTTATTAAAAATACCACAGGATAAATTTTTTTATGAAGTATCATGAACCCCAAATCTTTAGCAGAACCAAGTATCCCAAGACCTGCAGTGTGCCCTGCATGCTGCAGGAGGTGCCCAAGATGGGCCATGCCAACCTCATTCCATCTAAGAAAAGGGACTGAGGCTGTTTTCTGACTCGTTTTTGAATCAGGAGGATGGGCCCATCAGCAGCTGCAGTATTGTAGCCTCAGCCAGAGCTGCTGGGCACATCCACAGCCCAGCAGGGGCTGATGAAGGCAATGGTGCACCTCCCCTTCACCTCAAGACAAGCTTGTCTGGCTGCACAGCCTCCCACCACAGAATGGAATCTGACCCACAGAATGGTTTGTGGTGGAAGGGACCTTAAAGCTCATCTTGTCCCACCCCTGCCATGGGCAGGGACATTTTCCACTAGCCCAGGTTGCTCCAAGTCCTCTCCAGCTTGGCCTGGAACACTTCCAGGGATCCAGGGGCAGCCACAGCTTCTGTGAGCAGCCTGTGCCAGGGCCTCCCCACCCTCTGAGTAAAGAATTTAATCCTAATATCTAATCCAACCCTGCCCTCGTTCAGTTTGAAGCCACTCCCCCTTGTTCTGTCATTCCATGTCCTTGCCTGAAGTCCCTCTCCAGCTCTCTTGGAGGGGCTCTAAGTTCTCCACAAAGTCTTCTCTAGGCTGAACAACCCCTACTCTCCCAGCCTGTCCTCACAGGAGAGGAGTTTCAACATCTTTGTGACCATGACTGAGACACCTTTGACTATTCCTGAAGAAACCTGCACTGAGCTTTGTTATGCCCTGGGATGGAGGAGGAGCCCTCAGTGCTCCACCACGATGCTCGTGGTGCTTCCACGTCAAGTGTATTTCTAATCAGCATTTCACTTCAAATATTACCCATTCAACTAATTCTACTAATTCTAGGGAATTACAGAAATAATTGCTATTTTCCAGTAGACACAGGACTGCCTCTCGAGACAGAAAAAAAAATAAGGAAAAAAATTCAATGAAGTACTGTTTAAGGAAAGTCAAAATAAGCTATTTCCATCTCCTCATTTGCAATTAACTTCAGAGCATAACACAGTGGGAGGTGGTTCATGGGAAAAGTACGACTTCATTGTAATCCTCCCTCCTTCTAAGTAGAGAGATCAGCAGAGATGGATGCACCCTGCCAGGTCACAGTCACCCCATCCCCTCCGAATGCAGATCCCACACCACAGCTCCCAGGAGACACCTTCCCAAAGCAGAGGGAAGAAAGGGATGTAAGGCTGACAACAGCCTGGAAGAGAAAGCTTCTTCTTTGGGAAAAAGCAGGAGCTGGTGTTTGTTGGGTTGGAGTAGGCAGTGAGCACACAGTGGGGTGGCAGAATGGAGCTACTCTCCTCTCACTGGGCTGCTTGAAAGAAAGGCTGGTTGTTACCATAATCTACCTTTTTTATTAATTAAAAAAAAAGAAATTAAATCAGGATTTTTTTGTAGCAATGTCCTTCTCTTCTTCCCCACCAGTGACACTATTGCTGCGAGAAGAGGAGGCCCAGCAGCTGTCCTTCCCTGGAGAGCACTGGGTACTCTTTGCAGAAGGTCCCAAGCAGGACCTCTGCTCAGTGGGGCACTTTGTCCCCACTCTGCCTTGCACCAGTGCTGCTTCACCTCAGAACACCTCTCTGCTTATGGGTGTTTCTGCCACATTTCCAAGCAACCCAGGCCAAGGAATGGTCTGGGGGCTCTTTTGAAAGAGCCTGTTCCCCTGCATTGTCTGCCAGGGCTGGGAGCTCTTCCCCGCTCTCCATGCAAATGTTCCCAGGAGGAGGAGGCTGAGGCCCAGCCATGCCTGGGAACCTCGTGCCAGTGTCTGCCCAGGGGCAGGGAATCCAGACTGAGAGGAGGGTGTCCGTCATGTGCCTCGTCTGAATTCTGCCTCGTGGGTTGATTGCAAACCAGGCAGTGAGCACAACACGCAGCACTGAGGCTGTGAGCAGAGCCAGCACCCAGCCCTGCCCTGGATCCCAGTCCTGCTGCAATCCAGAGCAGAATCCTGCTGCCCCTGCAGGATCCATCCTCAGACTCCCCCTCCAGTGCCCAATGACCTTTGCTGGAGGGGAGGGTGCTCTGCCCTCCAGCAAGCACTTCCCATCCTTTGCCCTACAACATTAAAAGCACCACTGACGTGGCGGCCTGCTGATTGTGCATTAAATATTCACCTACATGATACTTCCTTTGAAGAATTCTCCTTTTAACTGTTCTATTTTCATCGCTGTCCTCATCTCTCCGTAACGCTCCATCTTCTGCTTAAGTGTCATCTTCAGATTTTGTTCCCAATTAATATTTCTATGGCAACTGCATTTAATTTTGAAGTGGTAGCACTCACTCTGCATAGGGACCAGAGCCTCCTCCTCGCCTCACAGCTCTGTGCCCGTGGTGGACATTTATGCTGTTGTGTTTGGTTTCAAAAGCCATGATCTCTGGAGCATCTACACCCAGCCTCAGTGCCCCTGCCTTGCCCTCTCAATGCCAGTCTAGGCACAGCCAGCAGGTTGTTCCAGGCAAGACTGAGCTCAAGCTCATCTGTCACCTTGTGATCCTGATCACCGAGGGCCTATATTTGCTACAGTACAGGGTAAAGCACAGATATTTGGGGAACACACTCAGCAGGATCAGGACACACATGGCGCACCCAGGAGAGCAGCCGGGTCCCCAGGCAGGACAGGAACACACTGAAACAAGAAGTGGTTGGGAATGCAGGCGGTGGCAGAAGGGATTGCTGTGTTTGCAAACTCAGCCTTCACCCCATGTCCAGCTCCAGACAATGACCAGTGCTGGGTGGAGACTTTTGCCCCAACACCCTGAGCTGTGAACCCAAGGATGGGGTGCAGACATGTCCCTGGTTCCTGTGGCCACCAGGCACTCCCAAAGTGATGGGGAAGGCACCCACTCATGTCCCCATGTGGGTTTCCTCCTCGTTCAGAAGGTAGAACCAATCCTTGAAGGTGGAAACAATCCATGAAGATGACCAGAAGCAGCAAGATGGGGACATCCCCCCTGCTCAGTGCAACTGAGCGCACCACAGGACCCTCCCATGGGTTCTGCACTGGTGAGAAGATAAAAATGGGTACAGAGTGGTTAAAATAAGCCTGGGTTACGGCCTGGAATGAGAAGTATTTGTGTGCTGCTTTCCCTGACATGGCTGCCTTTGGTCTGGCTGAAACCTTGCAGGCATCTCTGGAATGACAGAAATGCAGAACGTCCTGTTAACAGGGTTCTGCCTCCGTCAGCACAGCCCGGCTGGTTTGTGCAGAGGAACCCGTCCCGGATGGCCCCGGAGGGGCTGGCAGCCTGACAGATGTAAAGCTGGGCTACTGCATGTACAACACAGGAGTTTGGGGATTAAGCTGCCTAAATCCACCTTCAAAATAATTTTGTTCTGAGCCAACATCCCTGCTGCTGCCGATGCCCTCCAGGGCACTGCGAAAGCATCTCCTCTTCATGCATGGTGACAGTGTGTGCACAGAGGTTCCTCTGTCACATCATGGCCTGCTTCCCCTTGCTGTGTTTTCCACAGCAGCTTGGGGCACCTCTGCAGTTGCACTGTCCCTGGCATTGCACGTTTCCGTACTTCTTTTCTCCCCAAAACATCTCAGACACCCCAGGGGACATTCTGGGGGTTTGCTCTGGTTTTGGCCCTGTGTTTAGAGTTGGGATCCAGCTTTCTAATCTCAGACTCCATTCCCTGCGAAGTGCCCAGCTGAGTTCCTGCCTCCACCCAGAGCCTGGCATGCAGCTGGGATGCACTGCCAGCTGCTGTCCCCACCATGCCACTGCCACCCAACAAAGTGCCACCAGCAGAACAAGTGCACCCGCCATAGGTTTGGTTTTCCAAGAGCTCCCAGACAAGCGCTGCTCACAATATCTACATTATTCCTCATTCAAAAGAGGGAACCACAGAAAAATGTAATTTTGGAAGCTGAGTAACTTAACTCCCCACAGCTGTGCCTTGGGCTGGGCTCCAGCTGCCTGGCTGCCCACAGGGCTCCTCCACACTTACACAAGCACCAGATTCCTCCTGAAACTCACTTCCTAGGATGGGCAGTTACTGTGAAAGAAATCTGGAACTTGGATTTCTTTCCTCAGCCAGTTGGGCCACTCTGTGGTCGGGGCATGAGCACATTTTTTTAGGAATCTCACTGGAAAGGAACATTCCTGACCGCTGCTCTTCCCCAAAGATGCTGTTACCCAGTTGAGCTGAGGGAGGGACACATTCCCCACTCCATGCTGGTTAAGCTGGGTGTTTTACCCCACCCAACCCTGCACCACCAGGCAGAAAGACATCTTTCAAAGCCAGTGCCAAGATGTTGCCTATGGATCTGACATCACCTATCCTGTGAAGTAATTCCTATTGCAATGACACATTGACATCCCACCCCAAACCAACCTGTCATTGCAAGGCTCTATGTGCCCTGGAGACAAGCAGGAGCTATGCTGACACAGCCTGGGGCAAAGTGACAGGCCAGGGACAGCAGTTAGGGAGGGCAGGGCAGGGTCACCCTCCCACACGAGTCCCTGTCTCCTCCCTCTCACACTGCAGTGAAACTGGGAGCTCTGAGGTGCAATTGCCACTGTCCCTGCAACACTAAGTGCCCTTCTCTTCGCGTTACTCGGCTCAGCAGTGAAGGGCTGCTGCCCGGCGCAGCCTCCCGGAGCGACGCGCACTCAGCCTCAGCCGCTCCCAGCCTGGGGAAGGCTGGTGATGCCTTGCTGCTGCTGCCGGGCAGGCTGGTGGCAGCGCACGTCCCCAGACATGGTCCCACGGCGGAGCACGGCCTGTGTCAGGAGCTGCCACACGGCTGGCGCGTGGCAGGGAATGTGCCACAGTGCCCTTTCCCCGTCGCCTCGCATTAACTGGAAACGACTGCTCATACAATGTGCTCAGCCGACAGCTCACCGGGTCCCTACACCCAATGTCACCCTCAAACGCCCAATGTCACCCTTAAACACAGGCACTGTCCTACCCCGGGGCTCTGTGTCAGGACATCTCTGGATGTACCAGGAAGGCAAGTGCAAACAGAGGGAGCTCACTGCTGCCGAGAAGTGTTTGTGCCTGGGCTGTTTTCAAGTGTGATCCATCCCTTCTGAGTTTCCCCAGGCCTGCATGCCCTGACAACTCAGCTCCAGCCCACATGTGGATGGTCACAGCTCCCCATCCAGCAGCCCGATGTCCCAGGGCTGGGTTTCCAGCTCCCTCCCACGGGTTTTTCAGGGCTGTGATGCCCGGCTCTGTGCTGAAGGCTGATGGAGGCTGCGCCACTGCAAACCCACTTAACAACCAAGGCACCTCCACAAATCTGTCTGACCCTGTATGTTTGTCTCGCCAGCTGAAGGACTCTGTGCTGTTCTGGTGAGCATCCGGGGACAGTAAATCACAAGTGAGCTCAGAAAATGCAGCTCATGCACCGAAACCTTCCTCCCTGCCTCCCCGGCCACGGAACACAGCACCAATAATAACAGGCACCGGCTTTCTCTTGAACCTGAGATCTTTACGAGTGATCAGCAAATTCGAGAGGCCAATTAAGGAAAATCAGCACTTCATTAGCTTCCTGAAATGCAGTCACCGCTGGAAAGAGAGACAGCAGAGCTCAGCACAGTGCTAACCCTCGGTGAAATGCAGAGGAGAAAAACGCTCCAGTCTCTGTGAGCTACAGAGAGGGAGAACTCCTGGTGCCTTTGGGAGTCACGACACATGGGACTGCAAGGGTCAGCAGTTGGGAGTCTCTCCCTTGCCAGCACCCTGCTGGCTCCCAGGCTGCAGACCAGCTGGGAGAAAAAAAGATTTTAAAGGCATGGCTTGTTTGATGGTGTAAAATACTTCCCACCACTTGTGAAGCCTGGCTGGTTACCATGGGTGAGCTCATTCTCCATCCCACTTCCAAACCACTGTGCTGGTGCCCCAGTGCTGCGTCCTGGCAGAGCTGTGATGACACCAGCACAAGTAAGCCCCAGCACAGATCCAGGCACTGGGAAGTCCATCTTCCCTGGCAGATGAAAGGGAAAACCCTGAGGTTAAGACTTGGCAGTGAAGTGAGACACCTCTCCCCTCCCTGCAGCCCTTCCCTGGGTTATGGAATGCTTTGTTTTTTAAGACAGCCTTGCGAAAACGGCATGAAAATTTAATCACCCCGGCGCAAAATCCAATAGCTGCTCTTCACACGCACTTCACTGCGATTTATTCTCCTGCTAAAGCCTTCACACTCACCATCCACTCACAGCAGCTCATTTGTCCCAGGGAAAATCAGTGCCCCCACCACCCTGGCCATTCCCACAGCCATTCCAGAGGCTGCGGCACTGGCTCCTCTGGGATGCACTGCTCCTGCACAGCAGCTGCAGTGCCACACAGGCACAGGGTGGAGGGGCTTTAGGTGCAAAGAGCTTTTTACACCTCTGTGAATATTGCTCTGAGTACAGTGGGGGTCCGGGAGCATCTTCCTTGGCCTAGACTGCCCCAGGGCAGTGATATTTCCTAGGCAGGAGTCCCTGCAGGGCCCCGTGCATTGCTCCCAGCCTGCCTTGGGCTCCAAGGAGAAATTTCTCTGTGGAAACTGAACATGAGTGATGAGACACCCAGTGCTGCAAGCAATCGGCTTTGGCTCTTTGCCCTTTCCCTGGACTTGTGCTCAAGGAAAGCCATGACATTTATCAGGAGAATGTCCTCCAGTTAAAACCAGAGACCCCGATTCTGTTAACAATTTGGCAATGAATTAATGACATTTTCCAGTGGAAAAGAAATTGCAAAAGTCTCCTGGGAGCTTCTGATTCGACCCAAACAATCTGTCAAGTCAAGCTGACTGGAGCCTGCCCACTCAGCAGCTCGTGTGGCTCTGAGCTCATCCCCAGCCCAAGGAGCAATAAATAAAAAGCCAGAAGGATGACAGCAGATGCCAGGGATGAGCTGGGGTCTCTGACCCCAACAATACCCCTCAATAAGAAGACCTAAGGAGGTGGAGATGCAGGTTTTCAGGAGCTCAGTGCCTTGGATGATGGGTTTATTTAAAACATCAAAAAGATCAATATTCTTTAAAATATCAACGAACCCCATGGCATGGGTGGAGGTGCCACAGTCCTTCCAGACCTGGACTCCATCACCTCCAATTCCAGCCCCACACACCAAATCACCCTGCTTCAGCATGGACATCCCTGGCCACTGTATATTAAGAAAGAAAAGATGCTTAAAGCAACAAATAGCTGGAGCTAAAGGAGAGATTATCATTATCCAAATTGTCTGCTCCTCAGAGAGAGCTGGGCAAACTTCCAGGGATAAACAGAACCCATTTCCCTGGGCAGCTGGAGGATGCTCTGTGCCCCCTAAGCAGGACAGCTGTGCAGCAGTATCAAGGTGAAGGGCTGAGGACCCCCATAGTGTAGCACCCCATGGGATCCCCACAAAGCAGGAGACACCCTGGGAGAGGCTCAGAACACGGCTGGGGCTCATTGTAATTCCTCAGCAGCATTTGGTTGCGTTAGGATAGAGTGTGAGCTCACGGGTGCTGTGCAGCTGAATGCTCAGCTTATAAACAGCGAGATAAACGCTCATTTCTTGGGAAGATCCGCTGCCGTGTCAGTTCCCACAGCCCGAGTCCCCTGATTTACAGTTAGAAAGTTTGCCTTGACTGTGCTCAGAATCATTAAGCTACAAACCATAGACTAATTACGAGGCCCTGGGCAAAAACGTTAATCCAAAGAGCATAAAATTATAATGACTTTCTTGGCATAATTGGCCCAAACAAGATAAACAGTCCAAATAGCAACCGCAGCTTCAGCACATTCACAGTCCCAGCTCAACCTACTGAGGGATGGCGGTGAGGGGCAGTGGGAGAAGCGATGTCCTGAGGACAGGGAGGTTGGGGAGCTGTGACCAGCCCCGTTTGAGCTCACGCTGAGCAGTGGGGATGTTCCCATCTCTCCCATCAAGCAGAGCTGCCCCATGGTCTGTAATTCCCCCAGCCACTGTGGGGATCAAACTCAATCCACCATCAGGGATGCTGGAAGGATGCAGCCACTGCCACCACCATGCTGTGCATCCCTCCTGCCAAACCACTGCATGCCCACAGGGACAGCACACCCAGCAGCATCTGAACCAAAACTTTGTCACATCAAGGCAGGCAGGGCTCTCTTAGGACTCCCAAATCCATTAGATCCCTGCCGGTCCCGTGCCAAGGGGCCAGTGGCTGAGCCCAGGGGCCCAGGGAAGTGGCCTCAGGCAGGGTCAGAGGAGCTGTTTCCAAACGCACAGCTGAAGTGTAATGCTCACTTTATCTGCATCTTTATTTATTTATTGCTGCCTGGGAAGTGCAACACAAAAGCTAATTATTTGATAAAAGCTTTGGGCAGGGTATTAATGAGCCAGACTTCTAAGCAGATTTCTAAACCTCTTTTCTGTCTCCGCCTGCAGATCAGAGCTGGCTGTGTCAGAGTGGGCTGGGAAACACAGGGCCCCTTTCACATGTGCCTGTGGCTCGCCCTGCACGGGGACAGGCACGCCGAGCCTCCACTGTAGCACCAAAGGGCTGTTATCCCTTTTTTCTCCCTCCTGGAGGAACGCTGGCTGTTCCTAATTCCAGGGACAGAAGGAAGAGAGTTGGAAGACGATGGGCAGCAGTTCAGAAACTGAGCATCGATCAGCATCTCCTTCCCAGACCCTGTTAGGAGGTTTAAAGCTGTTCACACCCTCCCACCAAGACAAGCCTTCGGACTCATTATGTCCCTATTTCCTATTTTACCACACTGCTCCAAAAGCAAAAAGAGCCATCTCGGTGCTGGCAGCCCCTCTGCTGTGCCCAAATTGCCATTACAAACAGAAGTGCCCCTGCAGCTCAGAGCCTGCAGTGAGGGCAGGGAGCACACCGAGTGCTGGGGACACTTTCCAGTCCAGAAAACCCCACTTGGACACCTGACAGACCTGTCCCATGGCCGGGTCAGTGCAGCATTCCTCTCCCTGCCTCCCCTCTGCCCCCAGCACCAACTGGCTTTACAGGCACCCATTGGAGCCATTCCCCAAAAACCTGCTGTTAAATTCAGCTGTAAATCAAAGCTTCCAGCTCATTTTTGCCATTCCAGGCGACACCCTCAAGATGAAATATTGCTCATATTTGCGGCCACACTCAAAAAAAGGTCAGACCAAAAGCATGCGGCTGGAAGCCCCACGGAGGGGATCCCACTCCTCCTCCCCAGGCTCTCTGTGGGTGCTCCTCAGTCCACAGCTGGTGTCAAAGCCCACCAGCAAGCCTCAGGTCTGGCTTTTGATGGGAAAATTAAATAAATCCATCTCTTTTTTCCCTGCCAGTTCATCTCTGTGTGGGGCTGCCCTTATGGCAAACGCACCTCCCACCCACTCAAGGCAATGAAACCACTCAAACGTTTTGAAAACAGCATGTTAGCTGGAAAATTTTGCAACCACAGGATAATGGAGACTATCTCCGGGCAAGCAAGAGATTAGGAAGATAAATGACATCGATAAAGGGCATTTTAGCCCAAAGCAATTTTAAATCAATGCAAATGGGAGAGTTTTTTCAGGCAGATGTGCAGGTGCTGGGACTGCCCACAGGCAGGGCTTGGCCATCAGCTTCAGGGGGAACGCTGGTCATTGCTCCTGGGCTGCTGGAGGGGTTGGAATGGTTCCCTCCTGGAAGCACAACCAGTGAGCCAAAAATTACTCTTACACTGGAATATTTATTGGCTGAATAATTTTAATTTCCAGTTAATTGGGAAAATTCTGTTGAAATTTAATGTGTTTTAAACCAGCGACAATTTCAAATAAGGGAGGACAACTGCACCTACACCGAACCAAGGCACTGCTCGTGAGCAAAGTGCATCTTCTAGGTGTGGAAATGCTTATTTATCCCAGCAATTAAACCACCATCAACACAAAAATCAATGTGTGTGCACATGCTCTCCCTCCCATCTGTGCTTATAAAGCTCCCCACAGGGACACCCACCCAACAGCTTCCATACGCCACCACTCCTCTTTTTCCAGTCAAACTTCAGGGTTTTTTTAGGACGTGACACATGAAAGAGTAGTGCCAATGAAGGGGGTTAGCAACATGAAAAGCCAATTCCAGATCCTGTGAGAACAATGAATTGCTCTTTAAAGAAAAAAAAATCTAATCAAGAACTTTTCCTTTCTTCCCTTATTTCATTTTTTTTTTTTTAAACCAAGGACGGTATGCGATGTGTATAGTCTCAAAAGGAGATTTACTAGACACCGCTGTGACTAAGGCAAGATGTAATTAGAAGAGGGGAGGAACATTTATCATTTGCCAGAGTGAATTAGGTATTTTGACTTCTCAAAAGAATTGAACACAGAGGGTGAATTTTTTTCCAATTTCTCTCACATCTCCAATATTATTAAGTTCAGCTAGAAAACACTTGAGACAAATTGACTCATCTGAGCCCATCTCTTCATAATTGCTACACATTTTAAATTGGCTTAGTTAAATGAACACTTCACATGGTGGTTGACAGGCTCCGTTGTCTGGATGCAATATTAAAAATATCAAAATCAACACGAGAGCTAGAGCAGAGCTTGGGGATATTGCTTTTTTGAGCACTGGATATTGCTTTAGCTGGACTGTAGCAAACAGCTACAACTTTAAAGGTGTTTTTAGACATAGATTAAGAGATACTACTCCTTTCCCATTAATAGTGAAGTGGTTTTTTCCCTTTTCTATCTACTTAGCAAGGAATTTATAAGCTCATGCTCTAAACTGGGCCATCAGCCATGGGTTGTGTACAGAAACCATCCCCATAATGGTTGTTCACTTTGCAAGCCTCCACACAGTGCAATGCCCTAACATATAATGCATTTCCAGTTGTTTGCACGGAATAAACTCCACTCCCAGCAGTCAGGAATCTCAAGGTGCCTGATCCTACCCAGCTTTTTATGGCTCCAGGCAGTGTTAGGAGCTCTGGGGCAGAGCTGGAGATGCTCAGCATCTCCCCAGATCCCAGAAAATTTTCTCTCCCCGCTCATTTCCTCTGTGTTGTTGCGCACGTGAGATGCTTCACGAGTCTCATCTAAAGGCTACCGAGAGAGTCAGACAGAAGGGAAGAATTTGGGTCTGTGCTTAGCCAACGTGATCTCAGACCGCATTTGCAAGACTCAAGAGCTTTGTGAAAACCCAAAGCCAGGCAAAATAATTGCTGATACAGAAACATTTGAGCAGCTCAGGCATGCATTAGATAAGGGATCTTGTTTCTGCTCCCCCTCCCCTTGGCCTGCGTGCTTCCTTTCCACATTGTTTTATCATGAACAGAAAATAACAGCAGAGACAGAAAGGCAGAGCCTGCCAACAGTGTGATTTATGTTGGCTTTGGAGCTGAAACACTTGATAAAGCATCCAAAGCCTTGGGTGACTGAACAGGGGCTGCAGCAGAGCTGGGTACCAGTCTGGCCTCTCGCTGCCCATGGAGCTGGCAGGGGAGGAAGGATTGAGGGCAGAAACCCCAGGGATGAGCTGTGACCAGAAATGTGACAAAACAGTGACATTGGGCTGGGGTTTCCCAACCTCCAGCCCTTCCTGCACCCACATCCACCTTGGCTCAAGCTCCTGAGCCAACACAGCTCTCCCTGCCCTTGGGAATGACATGGGGAAATACTTGCTCCAAAAAAAAGAAGAGCAGGTGAAGCACCACCCACCCAGGTCATGAGGCTGCAGCCTGATGTTGATAATAAATATCACTCAGTGTCTTGCTATAAAAAGCCTCAAAGATGGAGACCACGTGTCTGTGGAGGGATGTGTCCCTGCAGGGATGTGTCCACAGTGGGATGGAGGCTTTGCAGCTTCTCAGCACAGTTTGCCGCAGAGATACACAAATAACCATGTTGGCAAAATTTTTCACGTGACTGGGATGGAAAAAAAAGGGTTACCAGAGCCCAGTGTGTATTTGTTCATTCCTATCCCGGCAGTGAGATTTCTCCCTTATTTAAATAGCGTCTCCAAGGCTTTACCCTTACTCATCTAATAAAGCAGCGTGTCAACACCAGTTCTGCATCACAAAATGAAGGGCACTCAGCGATTCCCCCACGGGACAATTAAATAAAGAGAGAAGAAAACAAAGGATCACATCTCTGCCTGAGCAAAGACCTCTCATCCACACAGCACCATGGGGCCAGGGGAAGAGCGATTCCCCTGCCTGATGGGCACATGGGAGTGCTGCCCTGCCCAGCTCCAGGAGAGCAGGGCTGGAGAGAGGAATTACAGGCTCTAAACTCACCAAATAAGAGCTCAGAGCTAATCCTCCAGGTGGGATGGACAGGCAGCTCTGGCAGCAGCTCTGGGCTGCCCAGTACTGCTGCCCTCACAGGGATGTGAATCAGCAGCACTTTGAGGCTGAAATGGGAATTTGCTGATTTGGAACAAAAAGGCCAAGCCAAACACCTCAATTCAGTGTTGGGATTAGCAACCCTCATCCTCACACAGCCTGCCCACAGCCCCACCACCTTTCCCCTTCCCTTTTCCTCCTGCAGACAGCTGCAGACAGAGCAGTGATGGCATCCCTGGGTTTAACATCAAACCTTAATTCTGGGGATTTTTTAAAGAAAAGACCTGAGTGTTTTTTTAGCACATCTTCATTGAGTTGCTTGCCCAAATAAAAGGACATTTGGAGTAAAGAGCTGTCCTGAAGCATCGTTGCTGTCAGGAAATACGGTGCTCATATCCCCCTTGGTAGAAGGGAAGGAAGGAATGTCTCCTTTAAAGAGCCTCAAAATTAATTTAATTTAGAATGGATTTCACATTCGCATTTGATGAATTAAAACCAGTGTGGTTTAACAACTATGTAATGGGGTATATATATGATCTGTTAAACAGGTGTTTGAGGTTTAGCAATTATCTAATAAGAGACTTATACATATTACAGTAGATAAACTTCAATAAATATGTTCTTAATCAACCAGAGAGCACTCAACATACAATTACCGTCCCTGCCACATCTTGTTGAAACGAGCAGCTGATTCAGTGCACGGCAGGATTTTATGTGCTGCTTAAAAATCCCTCCCATGTCTCGTGTTTGTGCTGCCGGGGTGAGGGTGCTGATGGAGTGGGGTCTCTATGCTTTCCACCTGGGAGCTGGGGCAGCTCCGAATCGCAGCAGTTGATTTTTCCCGTGGAATATCCGTGATGGGGATCCCTGTGACAAGCACTAACTCCTGCTCTCCTCTCCCCATCTTGCTCCCCACGTGTTCAATTCACCAAGAGAAATGGAAAGGGATTCAAGATGGAGAGTTTCATCCTGATGGAGGGATTTGCATTAGGAGGTGTCAAAAGTGGAGCACAATACGCTTAATGTGCACCACAACACCCTGAGATTTTCCCGGTGGCAAGCTGTGCCGGCGATCCATGCCGTGTTCCTGCCTCCTGGGTCACTCCAGGGAAGGATGCAGAAATCCTGTCTCATTGTGGGGTTAACACTGTGATGTTTTGGCTAATTTGCCACGTTTCTAGCTCGGGTGTTAAATCTAATTAGCACATTAGTGCTGGCTTTCCCAGCTGTAAACAGCAGGGAAATCCCTACTAGCACCAGAGACAAATGCGTGAGTTGCCTCAGCAGCTTCCCCCATCCCTGTTCCCCGGAAAACCGCGTTTTACCCCAAACCAGAGCACAATGTCGACGCACCGTCCCTCCCCCTGCCGAGAAAATAAACACAGGGTGTTGTGTCGAACGGGAAAATACCCAGAAAGTACCACTGGGTTCACAGAGTTTGAATCATTTCATGCACAGCCTTCAAAGAGAAGTTCACAGTGGGTTTGAATCAGTGGTGGGACAGAGCAGAATTCGACCCACAGCAACATTGTGCCACATCTGAAATCTCATCCACCTCTCCATGTTCCCCCGGGGCCTCCATCAGCCCCTCCTCATCCCACTTTATAACTGGGGAAGCATCCCCCGTGCTGGATTAACCCCCTGCCCACCGAGAACACGGGGGGTTCACAGTCTGCAGCCCCTGCTGTTGAAATGGGGAGGTTTGGGCTCTGCACAGCCTGCGGGACCCCCCTCTCCCTCCCCATCTGAGGTGCAGGACCCCAGGGACGCGACGCTGCCAGCAACAGGCACAGCAAGGCGGGGGGGACAGCAATCCCCCTTCCCAGGGAATGTTCCTCTCTTTCCCCTTGACTGCACAAGATGAGCACATTTTTAAACACAGCATTAGTGCTGTCTAATAGCCAGCTTGCTCCGGCTGGGAAATGTGAGTCGCTCTCATTGATTTCACAGCAGCCAAATGCACGGACACCAGGCGAGCCCGGGGGACACGCAGCTCCTCGGCCACAGCCTGCCCCGGTTAATGATTCCTGCCAACACACAGAGGCTGTGGAGCTCTCCATCGCCGTGCACAGCCCAGCACAGCTTTGTCTTCTCCTGCTGGTACTTTTTTCCATCATTACTAGTGCAATTTTATCGATGAGTGTATTGCTGGCTATTTAATTATTCCCTTTTAATCCCTTCAAGCAGATGAGACATAAAAGCAAAGGCCATTAGTGACTCTGGAGCGATGTGCAGGGGCATTAGCCTGGCGGGCACAGCAAACCCCAGCCTGGATTATGCCGCCCACCTACCATCTCCGTGCTGGACAACCATGTGGGAAGAGACATGCCGGAGGGAACAGTGCTTTAAATAGAGACAACAAAGTGGGAAAAACAAGGAGGAAGGTGCCAAGGATGCCCCAAGGCCTGTTTCCACCCTCCCCAGAGCACCCCAGCCTGCACTCCCAGGCACACGCTGCAAAAAGCAGCCGAGGGCTGAGCATCCTCAGTGGGTTTATCTGCTCAGCCCATATTCGCAGCACCCAAACCCTGCTGTCATGAGGCTGTCATCCCCAGCACCCCTCGGGGTGCCTGCCGTCTTCCTGCTGAGTTTCAGCTGACAAGCTCAGGTGGAGGGAAAGCAAAAGATATTTGCTTCTTTTTTTAGACCTGAACGGAGAAGTTGTACAATTTCAGCGTATAAATAATTGAAGGGCTAATGTGATCTCAAACTGAGCACTTATTAAATGGAAACGTCCCTGTTGACAGATGAATTCCTGTAAATTTTCTTTGGTTGAGCTCAGATGCCCATTTTGTGCTTCGAAGCAGATGAGGTCACCCTGGCTGGACAGCACACGCTGTGCCTGGCAGGGACCTGGGCCTTTGGAAAGGAAAAAAGGATAATAACAATAATAGTTGTAATAAAGAACTGAGATTTTAAAGGCTACAGGATGGCGCATACAGCTCAGTGCACACATTTGCTCTCCCTCTTCTCCAAAGACACAAAGAACATTCCCTGGGATGTCCCCAGGCAGCTGGGGATGTCCCCGGCCAAGGCCCCATGCACCACCCTGGGGACCACAGTCCCAGCAGCGTGGGAGGGATGGAGGGGAAGGTCAGGACCCCTCCCAGATGGGCAGCACGGAGCTGCCCCCAGCGTGCCATCACCTCCCCCCACGCTGCTGCTGTGTTTATGTTCTGCCTTCCTTCAATTATAATTAATAGCGGCTCATTATCAGGAGGGGACCGTTTATAAGATTCAATTAGAAGCCATTTATTTTAATGCTTTTGAACACAAAATGAGTTTGATCTCAGGAAACATTTCATTAGCATAATCTTCCCATAACAAGATCATCTCCTGAGTTTGACATATTTACACGCCGGTACCAGGCGGAGGAACCGTGTCCGAGCGGCCGCGACCCTTGGATGCCACCATTGGGAGTGGTGAGTGGGCATGGCCTGCACCCTGCAGCATCTCCCAGTGTTCAGGGAATGGCATCCTCAGCAGTTTTGTGGGAGTTCAGCTCTCCCCTGGCACCCGCTGCCCAGCATCAGCACCACACACGGCTCTCGGAACTGGCACCAGCGTGGTCAGATGTGCCAGAGCCACAAAGCCAGCACTGGGCCACCAACAACCCTTTGCCCTTGACCAAGCACAACCCAGGGGCCGATGGCAATGTTCCTGCTGACCCCTCCAGCTGGAACCCCGCCTGCTCCAGCAAACAGCTCTCAGCAAAGCTGTGCCATGGCACAGAGAGGGAATGAGATCATTTTATTTGACTGTTCAGCTTAGGAAATTTAGTCATGAAGCAGGAATGAAAACTTGTGTCTACTCCAAGTCAAAAAGCTCAATACAGCATGGCCATTTTTTTTCCCCGGGGATAATCATCTCTGATTTGTTGCCCATATGGAAGATGTATTGGTTTTCCATACACCAGATGAGTTATACATTTCATAAGCTAAGCTGTCCATATATTCAAAGTAATATGATATCATTCACTTACACTTAAGCTGCACAGTGCACCACCATGTATTTTGGGTATAAAACTATGCCATGAACATATTTTTAAATGCTTGGTCTTTATCAGAGCCCTGTCTGGAGCTATTGCCTTCAATATTAGGATGCTCAAGGTGTTCTGCTACATCAACTGCAAAACAGACAGAAAAACACCCTGACCCTGCCTCAGGCACTGAGCCCCAGCAGTGCCTGTCCCTGGAGGGGTCAGTTTGGTTTCAGGGCACATGGATACGGGGCTGCAGAGTGCAGAAAAGCTGTGCCTTGTTTGATGGATGGAGAGGAGCTCCCTTAGGCCAGGATCCCCCTGACCCCCCCCAGGCTGGTCTCAGACACCCTTCCCCAGGCCTGGTGCTACCTCCCTATTTAACCCAGGGGCAGGCAGGTAGCAAGCAGGCAGCAACTTGAGGTCACCCATTGTAAATGGACAAAGGGTAAAAAAAGAATATCATTATTATTAGAGCATTGGCACTGGAGAGCAGGCAGAGGCGGTGCCCACACTGCTCTCCCCTCTGCTGCCCAGCTTGGGCACTGGGGACGAAGCCAAACACTCCTTTCCCAGGATCATGTTTTAAAGCTGCCTGAAACACCAGGAAATAAATTCTCCCCCAACGAAATCTCTGGTGTCGCAGCTCCAGATTATCTGCTAGTGCAGGAGGCAGTGCTCAAATATTTTAAATGTATGGGCCATACGTTCTGGGAAATATAACATACACAGCGAAAAAAAACATTGCCTCCCATATGGGCTTGGAGAAGCTGCGGATTACAGCGTGCCGAGCCAGATGGCCGGGAAATGCAGCTGAACAGGAATCTCTGGGCCAAATTCATCCCCACCACAACCACCCCGAGCCCAAAAGGCTTACGACATCGCTCAGCTCCTTGCGTTGGACTCCTGCAAGGTGGGAATTATCTGTCCATGGAAGTCAGTTTGTGACATAGCCAGAATCTGGGATCTGCAGTTGTTCTTCCCACTCTGGTATGGGCCTGTTCCCCTCCCAGAGGTGCCAGAGCCCCCCCTGGTTCTCTCACTCCTGGGCTGGGGCAGTTTGGGGGAATTAGACAAGAGGTTCAGAAGCACCCTATTGCATCAAAGTATTTCATATGCACTCTACAGGCTCTCCCTTATTGGGGTGTTGGGTGCCCATGATTTGGGGCTCACCATGTCACATCATGTCACCACCTCCTTGGTTCTGTGCCTCTGGACACCCCCACCTGCACTCTGTCGCTTTTCTCTGATGTTTTGGTCAGGATAAATGAACAGAAAAATCTATTTTTTGTGCTTAATTTGCTGCAGAGCTCGGGCAGTGAACAATCCACAAGCAGCCCCTGAAAACCCTTGCCAACACCCACACCGGAGCCACAGAGCACCTGCCCACTGGTGGCACAGGGCTGTGGCAGGACCTGGGCAGTGCTGGCATGTCCAGGTCACCAAAATTGCTCCCTGAAAGTCCTGGCTGTGCCCAAACCCTGGTGGGGTTCCTGCAGCCAAGGGGGCAACAGGCACCTCACACTGACAGCACCCACGGTGGAATTAAGCAGCCGATTGCACGTAGGGATGGAAACCCAAGATCTTTCCTAAAAGGTGATTAAAACAATCCTTGATACGGCACAAGATGTGTTTCCAGCTGTCACACTGTTGAATAACCGTCTCAGGAAGGAGCAAAAGCTGGAGCTCCCCAGCTCCCTGGGGATGCCAAGGCTGCTGGGACAGGCTAAGTTCCCTCCACCTTCACGTCACCGGTTTTTCCCTGGGAAGCCAGAGCGCCCGGCATGCCGCATCCTGCCTCGCGGTTTGCCGTGACTCAGCCGCAGCCTCCCCACGGAGGCGCCAATCCTGCTGCTCTCCCTCTGCTCTCCCCGTGTTACTGTCCTTATGAATCATGGGGCTGCAATAGGGACACCAGATGCGCTCAAAGATGAGTCACTGCAAGGAGGTGAAAGGAAAACCAGCCCAGCCACATATTGAAACTCCCAGTAACAATAAAGGAACTACGTACATAAATCACTTTATTTTGACTACGGCGATAATGCTTTGTTGAGAACACATCAACTTGTAAAAAACTGCCAGGCCAGAACACTTCTATGGATGGGGCAGCCAGAGCTTCTCTGGGAAGCCTGGCCTGCTCCTTCCTTAATGCCTTTGCCATAATGGAGTTGAATTTGAACACAGCTCAGGGATGGAACAGCTCCCTTAATGCAGCATTAGGGTGCCCAGGTCCCATCCCTGAGGTGCAGAGGAGCCCAGGTGCTGCTGTAGAACCAAGTCGTTGGGCTTGGGGACACCCACCAAAACCAAAAGAGAAACAGCCCATCAGCCATGCCAGGAGCTGCTGCTCCAGCCACACCTGCCCGCCGAAGGGAAGGCAGGAGCTGTGAGCGCGGGATTAAAGTCAATTTACTTGGTGACACAGATTTAGATTATTGCCTGGGCATGGTGTGATTAGAAGGGTTCAATGTCACCCCCGAGGAGGGACAGAGGGGGGAAAGGGAGATGCTGCAAAGGAGTCCAGCCACACATTTAAAGGAGCAAAAGCACAGCTTCTCTCATTAGCTCCATGATGGGGCCAGGGATTTTATGGGAGTTTTTGGAGTCTGATGAAGATGTGCACCCTAGAACAGCCCTGCTGTCCTGGAGAAGGGGAGAAGGATGAGCCCCTTGGTGCCCTGTGCCCTGCTCAGAGCTGTGCCAGCACAGGGCCCTGAGGATCCCAGCTGGCAAAGGGAGCCCTGGCCGTGCCAGCCAGCAGTGTGATTCTGCCAGCTCATCCCAAATTGTTCACATTCCTGCCCTAATCTCCAGGCTGACCACGCTGCTCCTCCCAGCATCTCCTAGGAACTGGGGGTTGTTTCCTCCCTGCCCTCCCCAGACCTGCTCAAGGAGCTTTTGCAGCACTCACAGGGAAAGCAGAGGATGGGACAGGAACGGATTAGGGGCTGCAAAGTGATGTGGACAAACACATCTGTACTAAAAGGCAATATCCTTCCCTCCAGCTAAAAACACCACTAAATGGGAGCAATCTGCCCAAACCAGCCCCTACAGCTGAGCAGATGTGTGGGGCACAGCTGTTTGCACCCTCAGCAAGGCAGTAAATACCAAAGCACAGCCCTGCAGCCCTTGCCTGCCTCCTGCAAGGAAAGTGCCGGGCGCAGAGCCATTGCCAGCCAGCAGGATGCCAGGATTTGTGTGTACCAAGTCTCCTACATGGGTAAGACAGAAAGGAAGACGATTTTGAGCAGCAGAGAGAGGTACAGAGAGCTCTGAAATCCCTCTGGCTTCACTTCGCCAAGGTCTATGTTTAACCAAGCCAGCTCCCTCCCTGCCAAATGCAAACATGATCCTCGGGGGAATAACAGAGCGAGGAATTTGGATGAAGAAGCTTAAAAAAAAAGAAAAAAAAAAAAAAGAGGAAGACATCCAATAAATACTTAAGGGAACAACTGAAGAAGAGATTTCCAAAAATTCAGAAGCATAAGGGGTTGCTCTTAGGAGAAAGCCAGTTTGAGCATTTCCAGGAGCCGCTTGCTGTTCCAGCATTGTGCTGGTCCTCCCTAGGATGCCCCAGCAGCCTCCCATGCCCAGGAAGGTTAGCTTTATTTCTGAGCATGCCCAGAGGTTAGCCACCGACAGAAAACACAGAAAACACCTCAGGGCATGTGCAGCAGCTAAAAAAAGGACCCAATTAATCTTGAAGAACGCTGGAGGTCCTTCACCGTGTGCTCCTGCCCTCCAGGCTGAGCAAACCTCCAGGAACCCCCTCATGCTGCCTGCGGGGCAGACCACAGCACAGCCTCAGCGAGTGCAAGCCCCTGGGGTCTGCGGATAAGCCAGGCTTAATTACCTCTCCATCTTCCTTGCTTAATTTTCTCTCCTTCTGGTCCTCTGTTTCTAGACCACTGCCACTGCTCGTCCCTGTGGCAGCAGGATGTGGCAGTGTCCTCCCTCCAGCCCCACGTGAAGGATGCTCTGTCTGCTGAACACACGAGGGGCTTTGGAACATCGACACCCACCCAAGGCTCATCCTCCATCCCCCCAGCTCCCACCCCTGACAGAGACAGATGGGCATCCGCCTGCAGGGCCTGAGCAAACAGGAGAGGGTGAGCAAAAGGGAGTCTGCCCTCGCTTTTATCTGCCTGGCAGCAGGGTCATGCTGGGGGGTTTGGTGCCTTAACGCTGCCCCAGTCCTGGCTCTGCTGCCCCAGTGCCATCCCAGGTCCCCCCACACCACAGCATCCTCCTGCCTCACGTGCACCTACTGAACAGGCACTGAAGACTGCTGAACACACGCATTAAATAAATTATGCTGCTGCAAGATTGATTTAGCTGCGTGGTCCTCCGGGTGGTACATTAATATCCTATTAGAGGAAGGAGAAAAACCTCTCCTTCCCCCGGCCAGGATGGAGGAGCTGGGGAGCAGCCCAGCAGCACCGTGCCTGTTCCCTTTGGCAGGGACAGCCACTGCACTCAGGAGGATGGGAAGGGAAGTTTGTTTTCAAGACAGCTCTGTCCAGGTTCCTGGGTTTTCCAGATGGTTTGGCTGTCTGGGGATGCCTCTTGATGCCTTTCACAGAGCGAGCCCTCCCAGAAATATGGGAAATGGGAACTAAAGCTAAAGTAAAAAAACAGATTGCAGGAGTCTAAAAATGCAGATGTGTTAAGAAATCGAAGGGTGGCTTTTCCCCTTTGCCACTGTGGTTGTGGGACTCTTTTTGTAGCCAGAATATTAATGTAAAACAAGCCTTTCCCAAAATGTCTGAAGTTAAGAGCCTCTTTCCGCATTGGAAATTGCTAACTCAATGCAGGGTAGAACTATGTCCGTAGGAAATGGGGGGCTGGAGGAAAAAAAACAGGGAATTCCTGGGGAGGGCATCCATGGATGAGCCATGGCCTCCAAAGGGATGAGCAATACTGCAGAGGGACTCGATGGCTGTTGTAGGTCCCTTGCAACTGAACAATCCTGTTCTGCCCTGTTTTATCTGTCACCCCCAGACCCATGAGTCCTCACAGAGACCTTATTTTGCTCTCTCTCAGCTCTTGGAAAACCTCCATTTCCATGAGGTGTTTTCCAGGGAGACTCTGCCACTTTGGCACCAGCCCAGCACAGAGGAGAAGGAATGCTCACTGCCTGCTTTAAACAAGAAAATCCATACATGGTAGGAAAGTTTGTAAAAGGCAGAACCATTTCGATCTCAGATAGAGTCAGCACGTGATGGAAAGAATTTCCCCATTGGCAGGGCAGGGGAATCAATTTAAGGTGTTTACACAATGCAAAGCTCCCAGTGTATAATTATCATTTTATAGTCAATCAATTGTAATTCTGATCCAGAGCACAGCACAGGAAAATTAGCATTCAGGAGCACCTTTGATAAATTAGCGAGGATTACAGAGTCTGTGTTTGCAGAGATTTTGGTCTGGCACTAGGGGAGGATTTAAAAATGGCAAAGTTTTTGCCTCTGCAGCTGAATACACATGGGACTGAGGAATTTAAAGCTGTTTAGTTCTGGAAGAGAAGTAGGATTAAAGCTATGGAGAGGGCAGGGATCTATTCTGTATTTGATTAGGAGTTTTATGATGCAAAGAAGCTTTAGGGAACGCTTCAACTCTCTGTGCATGGGATTATACACATCACTGTATTAATTATTAGTATTAGAATAACACCTAAAAACCCCAGAAGTGTGCAGAGCCCTCCTGTTCCATATATTTTGTGATTGAGCCAAACCCAGCTGAATTGACCCAGGATCTGAGCTGATCCCTGCGGTCTGGATACAGCCCCTGGAAGGGATCCTGCACCCAGGGAAGGTTCTCAGGAGCTTCCAGGGGTCCCTCAGTGCTGCTGTGAATCAGGGCAGCCCCAAACCAGGCTCAAGAAGAAGCTGTTTTCTGAGGAACAGTCAAATAAGGATGAAATTACCTTGAATCACCCCAGTGCAGCCACAAACCTTTCCCCAAGGAAACCTCAGATGGGACTGATAAGTGTTTCCAAAAAAAGACCTTGCCTACAGACCTGACATCATCCTTTGCCCAGATTCCTGCAACAGGTCCATGAGAGTGGATGCAGCATTTCTCCCTGCACAAGTACCACTTGGCAAAAAGTCAAAGCATCCTCAGCAGGGGGAAAAGCCAAATCCTCCAGGGGTTTGGTGGGCCTGGAATCAGTCAGTCCTTGATGCCAGGGAAGGTGAGACACACTAGGTACAGGTGGAGAGATGCTCCCAGGACCCCAGCACTGCCTGCCTGCCTGATCAGATCTCAGGGATGAAATCACTCCCAGAAAAAAGCAGAAAATCAATCCAGTGAAAAGAGATGTTTTTCTTGTCAGGGGAATGGCTTGCCCAGCTCACAGACTCTGCACATGGAAAAACAGTTTCCAAAAGCTGCTGAACTGAGAAGCTGAGGGTCGGGCTGGCTCCTGGTAGGAGCAGGGCTGGAAGGAGATGCCCAGGGTTGGGCAATACCCTGCACACCCACTCCTCATCCACCTGCTCTTCTAAGTCATTTCTTTGGGAAAGGGAAGAGTTTGGAACTCCCTGATCCCAGAGGAGCCAGGCACTTACCAGCCTTTCCTCCCCTGACCTGCCCCATCACATGCCTTTTCTAAAGTGCCTTTTAGCAGCACAATTAATAGACAAAAATGGATGGGGAGGAAAAGAAAAAAAAAAAAAAAGCAGCAGCAAAAGGGGCCCAAGCAGCAGCTGGGTGCAGGGACTGTGCGACCAACACTCCCTCACCAGTTCCATCCTTGGGGAAGCCACTGGACTCGGGATGCAGGGAAGGGAAGCTGCTCTGTATGCACAACCCACCCTTCATCTGTGCCTTCTTTATCATGGTAATACCGGGAGCCCAGTCTGGTGGCAATAATCTCCTCATTCTCTGCCATTTCCTCACGGGGGTAAAGATCATGGAGCATTAACACAACGGATGTGCACTTTGAACCAGAAGCTGTTCCCTGGGCTATAAATCAGGGCCTGCCAGTGCAGCACAATGGCCCTGAAATTAATTACCCTGTCGCTTTGCCAAAGGGAAAGCGCCTTGTGCCGCTGCGGATGCAGGCAGCGGCAGGAGCACAGCCCTGGGGACAGCCCTGGGGTGGCTGGAGCCACAGCTGGGGCCTTCCTGCCAGCCAGGGGCAAATTTTGGATGCGCATCTCTCCCTTGAAACCTCTCCGGCCATTTGACTGGACCTTGGATGGTCTGTCCTGCTCCCTCCTCATCCCCATGATGCTGCTGCAGCTTCAGGAGAGCAATAAAAATACCAGATTGAGCCATGGAGTTCAGCCTTTCATCTTGGGGTAAATGCCCATGGTTTTCTTCCCTGTGCTGATCCAATCAGCTCTCCCAGAGAAATCTGCTTTCCACAGGCTTGAAGATGCCTGCAGTATACAGGCCAGATTTACAGCAAGTGCAGACATAAAAAACAATCTGAGAGCCAAAAAGGGCAGGGAAGGAATGTATTCTTTTCATTAAAACTTACAAAACAAGACATTTCTAACCATTCCCAGATTGAAGAGTCATCCACTCTTTTTACACCTTTCCTATAATTTCTCAAAGGCAGAGAGAAAGGGAACAGGAAGACACACCAGGTCTGAAATCTGGGTGATCTCTGGGGTTCTCTCCGTTCCCAGTAAGAGCTAGAGATTGCTGCCCACTGGTGTTTGTTGCCTCAATTTGCCCCTCCACATGCACCAGAAACTCTCCCACCACCATGGGATGCTGCTCCCTCCCCACAAATACACATTTTTCCCTCTGACCCTTCTGGCTGAAGCTCTCTGCCAGCACACACCCCTCAAATGACACACAGACCCCCTGAGCAGCCACTGATGCCAAATTCAATGCCCAGGAACTCAAGGTGGTGCAGTGGATGTCCCAGCAGTGCCAGGCAGGAGCAGTGCCCAGCGGGATTCGGGCTGAGTGGAGCAGGGTTACCCTCGGGCTGCTCTGAGGGATACTCTCCCTCCACACCTCCTGCTGTCCTACGAGATGCTATTTATGAGAAGCACAAACCTGCTTTCCCTTCCCCACAGCCAAAAAGGTCACATCAAGCGAGTGGTGAAGATTTCCAGCTCGAACAGACTGTTCGGGGGTTGTTTGCAGTAAATTTTCTGGTTTTTTTTTTTTTTTTTACATCTTGAAAACTGGCACAGCAGAGCCCATACACAAGGCTTAGTCCTCGTTTCACATGAGACACAAGAAGGAAAAACGCAGTTGGTGCCCAGTCTGTTCAGAGCATGTCCTGCCTGACTTGCAGATCCTCCTCTGACCCACTGCAAACCCTCACCTCAGCTCTGCCTGTCTGGCAGTGCCAGGGCTGGCAGTGCCACCCGTCCATCTGCACATCCCAGCAGGACAGCAGCTCCTCCGAGACAGCAGCTGTGACCAGGAGCCAAAAGCATCGCTGCTTTTGGGAGCCACAACAGCGAAATTTATGTGAAAATGAGACCTAAAAACATTGGTGCTAATGGAAGGGAGAGGTTGTACAACGCAAATAAAAATACGATCCAAGTGATGCAGAGTAAAATGGCAGCATCCATCAGCTCTGAGATGTTTGCTTGCAAAGCAGAGGCTCTGGCTATTAGTTTCACCACCATTACAAAAGGGAAAGGGGAAATTACAGCACTTTTTCAGTCTGGCTTCCTTCCCGCCTGTGCAAGCCATCCCTCTCTGTACTAAAAGGTGTCAAAGGACAAAGAAAGATGAAGTGACCAACCAAAACACAGGCCACAATAAAGCAAGTCCACTTATTTAAGAGATATTTACATTTTAGGAAAGAAAACCAAAAGTATTCCAAACAAACAGCAGTTTTTAGCTGCTGCTCCTCTCTCTATCCCTGCTGCAGCCCATTACTGACAGCTTAATAAATAACACCCTGCATCCCTTTACACCTGGATGAAACCTAGTTAAGCAATGCCTCTGGGGAACCTGCTTCTCCATGGCACAGTGCTTGCTAAAAAAAATAAATAAAGACACCATTGGAAAATTAGGATAGCAAAGATGGAAAAGCCTGAGAATTCACCACAGCAAAACCTGCCAGGATGTGCCAGCACCATCTCCTCCATCAAAATACATTTTCAGGGCAATTCCCCCAGAAAAACCTCTCTCCCTGTCATTTGCTATCACAGCATTAATTATTTCTATTCTGACACTCCATAATTGGGACAGAACCCAAAACATTTTGGACTCTTGCAGGAGAATCTCTAATAGCTGTTTATAGCTGATATGTTAGGGTGAAAATAAAACCCCTGCGCTCAGCAAGGCGAGGAACATCCCGCCTCTATGTTGCCATTTTTAGCTCCCCGAAGGTACATGAGTATTCAGAGGCAGAGCCTGGGGAAGGACCCACTTGTCATCCACAGCGTAGCTGATATTGATGGAGGAGAAAAAGCCAAAGTCCTACATGGCTGTGGGGACAGCGTGACTGTTAGCAGAGCATCTTCCCAAAAGAGGCCTTTCATTAAACTAAACCCTGTTTTCTTTTCACTCCTGGTTGCACATCCTTTGGAGACCTGAGTGGTTGTGACCACTTTATGAATCACTTTTTTACTTGGAGGGTAAATTAGACCCAAAAGGAAAAATCCTCACTCACCACTGAGTTGGACCCGATAATCCTTGCAGGTCCCTTCCAGCTTGAGATATTCTATGGTTCTAGGAGAGTTCTTGCTGCTGGAGGCATTTTTGGGGTCCAGAGGAGCTGTTGCTTCCCAAAGCCCTGTCTCCCTCCCAGGTGGCACATCCAGGCTGTGCTAGCCCTGTTCTGCACCTCGGGACTGATGCACCTTGGAGCAGCTCCCCGACAAGCAGAGCAGGAAAAGCACATTTTTAATTAAGTGATTTTGGCTGAAGTTTTCATAACCGAAAGGCCCCAGAACAAGAACAAAAGCTTCCTTTCAGGCAAAATAAATGTTTGATGAGGTATTTAATCAAAACCAGCAGAACTTTGAGGGAAGGGAAAAGGAATTGCGCCAAGAGGGTGTATCACTGCATTTTGGAGGACAGTAGGGTCTCCTGCTCAGGTCACTCAGCACAAGGCTCCCTTATCCATGAGGACACTGTCCCCCCAGCGTCCTGTAACTCCCACCCAACCGCTCTGGTTTTACAAGGCACCAATGACCAAAACCTGGGCTCTTCTCAGACATCTGCAGGAGAGCAGGGCTGGTCCCTTATGGGTCCCAGGGAGGGCTCCACTCCGCAGAGCTGCTGAGCCCCACCAGCCCCTTGCCTGCCCAGACCAAGGATGCTTCCAAGCCCCAGCCCAGCAGATGAAAGCAGGGAGCTGACTCTGCTTAGAGGGACCTTACACCTCTTCATTCACTGGAGAGGATGTTCTAGGTCCTTATCCTCTTCAGCAAGTGACCCATGCAAGCATCACCTCTCATCCTGCCCTCCCAAAACCCTGTATCAGAGACCTGCCTTGAATATATATATTACAATTTTTTTTCTTCTAATAATAAAACATTTAGTTCTAGGTCACTAAGCAGAGGAGATGGAAGAGGAGAGGGAGAGCTGCTCTGATCTCTTTTGCAGCTTTTTATAGAGAAATGTTCTGCTTAACTGCCTTTCTGGAAAAAAAAAAAAAATGTCCACAGTATAAATGGGGACTGGCCCTCAGCCAAGGCTGCCCGGCTTCAGCCTGCTGGTGTTATCAGCTCTGGGGCTCACTGATAGCCAAAGGTAAGTAGTAATTTAGCGCACTGGTGTAAAAACCCATTTTTCCTGTGTGGAAGAGCTGGGTATTCACAGGGGAGCTGAACAGGGTCAACCAGCCCCCAAAAACATCCATCCGGGGCAGACCCTGAGCGAGGAGATGGGGAGGGAGGGGCACAGGCCAGCTCCAGCCGGGGAGAGCAGGGCATTGCCTGGACCAGGATCCTCCACACCCAAAAGCACCACAGAAACACGGGACCAACTCAGAGCTTTTCCATCCCCAGTGCCTGGATCCATGTGGAAAACCAGCACAGCTTTCCAGTGGCAGAACACCTCCCTTCTCACGTGAGTTACTAAGGCTGGAAATGACCTCCAAGATCATCAAGTCCATCACTAAACCACAGCCCTAAGTGCACATCTGTATTTTTTGGAACACTTCCAGGGATGACCACCTTGCTTTGCCTCAAGTCTCAGTGTTACTGTGGGAATAACACCAGAGAAATAAAAGGAAAGGGAATACACAGCTAGTGTTGGTATTTGGCTGGATTAAAAAGAATATGAATTTAAACTACTGGAAGTTCATATGTTATAAAGCTTTACACACATTGATTTAGAAAAAAAGGAGTTTGCTTATTTTTTATTCTGCATTATGAACCAATAAGAGAGCAAAACCCAAGTCATTACTGAAAAGCTGGCGCTCACGTAAGCCTTACAGAAAATGTCTGTCTCGTGGCTTGATAGCCATAACAAAAATGATTAATAATCTGCTGCAGACACTTATAATTGCGATAGCTTCCTCTTGTGAATTTAAATAGCTTTCTTGAATTACTGCCTTTGACATAATCAATAAAGCTGAGTTATTGCTTTATCAGCCGGGTCTCTATGGCAGGGGAAAAACAGAAACCTGGGGAGACAAAATCCCTCCAAAAATTCAAAGCCAGGGGGCTTTTCCCCAGCAGGGCTGGGCCACTGTGGCCCCAGAGCCCCTCCAGGCTTATTTATATCTCTTTAAACAGACCTGACAGTGAGCTAGAGACAGAATGGGAACCCATCGCAGCCCAGCAGCAAATATTTAATGGCTACGTGTAAACCCAACAACATGTTCAACTTTTCCCATTCCCTATAAAAGGGCTCTTATTTAGCCTAAGAGGACTCTGAAGTTAAATATAGGGTCTTACGACATGCCAGGGTTTCAGGGGGACACAGGGAGGGTTTCCAGGCCAGGATTTCTATCCTCTCAGTGTGGAAAATGGTGTGAGTCTGTCCCAGAGTAACCCACACCAGCAGCATAGGGACGAGACGTTTCCCTGTCCCCAAAAAAATCTTTTCACCACAAACAGCAGTAAGGACAAATGCTGTGTTTTCAAGTTTCAGATAAAACCCAGAAATTTATCGATTTTTTCCCCCTCTCTGCTGAAGAAAATAACAATATTTCTTTCTAACAGGCAGAAAAAAGCAAGAACTCATTTCGAGCTTTCAGGAAACCACACTGATTTGGCAAAACCCTGCTTGAATTCAATACCCTTCCACACAAGCTTCAAAGACTAAAGAAAAGCATTCCAAAGCCATCAACTAAATAACTTGAGGGCCAGTGCAGAAAGTCCCAAGCAGAGGCTGTCCCATGCCCCATCCCTCTCAACTGGCCAACACGACCAGCACAGCATCTGCTTCTCCTCTGCCTCTAACAACAGCTCAGGATGGGTTTGAGCAGCCCCAAAGCTCCTCAGCAGCCCAGCAATGCTCTGGGGACAGATCCTCCTTTCTGGCCCCATCCCACTCTGGTGGGAAGAAGCCTAAAAATGAGATCAGCTAAAAATAATCTCTCTGAGGTCAGCAGTGTCTTGGGGAGCAAGTGGTCTCACAGAGGAGAGAGGTTTCCGTTTTTGAGGCCAAACTAAATGTTGACTTTTTATTAGATTGGGTGTTTTTTTATTGCTACTTATCTTTTTCCCTGACTGGGTATAGAAACAACCATCCTGGTGAGACCCCAATTTCAAGTCTGGCATCACAAACAGATAATGAATTGACAAGATTTTCTGGTCAGATAAAGAGATTTTTCTTGTTTTCAAATTCATGCCTCTGATAGATTCTTTGAAGTGCAAAATATTTCCTTTTAATAAATGCTGCACCATTTTAGCATTAAACTGTCTTTTTTTCTATGAGAATCCTCTGCTAGATCTGCCCAGAAAGCAAAAACACCCCCAAAATTAGGAAAAAAAATTCCCCTGAGGTTAACAAGGACTTCCCATAACTCACTCTGAGTCTCTGCCCTAATGGAGATGGATGAGTCACAGGTGGGGCCACTCTGAGAAAATCACATTTTTCATTTTGATAGCACCTTTTAACAGGAGCTCTCAAAGTGCTTGAAAACCCTTTAGTGCTGCTTCCCAGGCATGGGGCATGGATGGAAATTCCCCTTGAGAGGGCAGATCAGGGCAAGCCTCTGGGTTTTGTTTTCCCTCTGCTCGATGCAGCAAAACCCAGCCTGATGTCCCCAACAGCCCCATGGGTGCAGACAGGAGCTCTAACATCAGCATCCTGGACCAGTGTTGTCCTGCCCATGCATAAAGAAATCCCCAAGCTTTCCTGGGATCCAAAAAAATACACAACAAAAAATATCTCACCACTGTTTTGCTTCATCTGTGCTCTCAGCACCGTGGAGGGGCCGGCACAAGAAATATTTCCCACAGGATCATTTCTTTTTGAGGAGATAAATGAGCAAAATCTTGTTAAATTGAAGACTAGAGACAAGTATAAAGTGGGATTTTCCTGTCTAGGAAAAAAAAATGCTCCATTTTCTTGACTAACCAAACTGTGCAGCATCTTTTTTTGTCACCTTAATTCCCCAGTTGCTTCCACCACATGTTGGGAAAAGCCTTGCACAGCAGGAGAGCACCCACCACGCTCCCCCTCATCTCTGGGGGGGAAAAGGGGATTAACAGGCGTAATCAAATCCCAGTTTTAGTGGAAACCTTTCTTTAATTTAATCAGCATCACGGATATTACACTAGCGACACGATAAGCTAATATACAGGAATGCCTTTGCTGAAGAATTAAGATGATTGAAAACCAGAGGTGACACAGTGGAATTGCTCATGGAGAGGCTCAACAGCTGCCTGTGGGTTTGTGCAGCCCCAAGCCCAGGCAGTGAGTCCCACAGTGCCCGTGGAGCAGCACAGGGATGGGACATAATGCTGAATTTAGGATCCTCATTTTGGGGAGAAGCAGATTCATTCTCTTACGTGGGGGTTAAGCAGTAACACAAAGATGGGGCATGAAAGAGCCACCAAATGCCAGTTCGTAGGAGTTTTGGGTTCCACCAGAGGTGGATGTCAGAGAATCACAGAATGGTTTGGGTTGGACAGGACCTTAAAGCTCATCTTGGCCCACCCCTGCCATGGGCAGGGATAATTTCCTCTATCCCAGGTTGCTCCAAGCCCTGTCCAACCTGGCCTGGAACACTTCCAGGGATCCAGGCGCAGCCACAGCTCCTCTAGGCACCCTGTGCCAGGGCCTCAGCAACCTCTGAATAAGAAATTTTTTCCTAACATCTAATATGAATCTTCCTTCTTTTAGTCTAAAACCACTGCCATTACCCACCCATGTAAAAAGTCACTCTCCCTTTTAAGTACTGAGAGGAGATGATCAGACCTCAAAGCTGCCAAAGTAACTACCCCAAACACACGCTTGGTTTGGTGAACAGGATTGCCTGTGCCCCAAAGCAGCTCCTGCATTCCCAACACAGCCTCAGAAAATCTCAGGAAATTAAGAAAAATAAAGAGCCTCTTGCAGCAGCGGCTGCTGCCGTGGCAGCTCTGCAGGAACAGCAAGTGCTGGCAGCAGAAGGCAATGTTCCTGCACTAACACTGCAGCTATGACACCTTCTTCAAGGGCAAAAATGAAGATAAAGTTCCCATCCCCAGCCCGAATGATTGACGATGGCAAGGGAAGGCACAGATTCTGGGGAAAGGGAGAAAAGCGACCTGAAAATGCCTGGAAACAGGAGATGCTCTCTCAGAACTGCTGTGCAGGGTAGTGCCAGGCTGGACCCTGCCCCACAGGGTCACCCCAGCTGGGAGCCTGTGCTGCTCCGTACCCCCCTTCATCCCGGTTTGTGCTCTCCCAAGAGAAGGCTGCCCCTCGCCGTGGCCTCTTGGCACCAGCACCAGCAGCCTCCCTCTCTTCCTCCCCCCACACTGTACCTTGTGGGATTGTGGATTTTCATTTCCACAGTAAAATGATTTAAAAAGCAGAGGAGCCAGCTCCTGCTCTCAACTGCACAAAGGAAATTCCTGTCTGTCTCTCAGGGGCTTTGCCTTATCCGTGCATCCGTGCTGGAGCTGCTCCCACCACCACCTTTTAATCGTTTTTGAGTCTCACTTCCTCCAGCTCCTTGTTCAGCTGCTTCAATCACCAAATTTCATGATTTCCTGAGAGCAACAACAACAATCAAAACCATCTATTAATGCTGAAAATAAACCTATTTAAGGGCTGCAACTATGGGACTCAGTGGTATGGAGCAGCAGAGGAACAGCTGGCAGAGCTCCTGACCCAGGGAAAGCCCTCTGAGTCCTTGGGCACTTTAGCCAAAAATTGTAACCACAATTCAGAGAGTGCCATGACTTCTGAGACATGGCTGTGGAAGGCAGCAGGCAGGACTGGAGCAGGGATGATGTGTGCATCAGCCCTCACAGCCTGGATCCAGCTGGTGCTGCTCCAGGATGGAGCCTGCAGCCATGCTAAAGCCCATGAGGATGTTAAAATGATCGGTGCTGGTTTAAGTGATCCCAGCCTGCTTTGAGCAGTGTGGTGTAAATAGGGGTAATTGGCTCTTCGGGGGAGTTTTTGCTCTGAATTCCTAAGAAAAACAACTGCCTTGGCATCCTGCACCAGGCAGAGGTGTAAATCATCTTCAGTGGACATGAGAGCATCTGAGAGGCCAAAAGGCACAGTCCCAGGGTTAAAAGCCTGCTCTAAATAAGAGAAAAGCTTATGAAGGGAAAAAAACTTCTGGGCTTTTAGGCATAGATCCAACAAAGGTGTGGTAAGGTGCAGGCTGAAGCAGGAGCCCTCCAGCCTCCCCCTCTGCCTTTTCCAAATGGAGGGAAAAACAGTGGCGAGAAGAGCCAGTGAGCTGGATTTAAGAGAATACCTCTGACCTCATGCATTCCCCTAATAAAGACATCAGCTGAGGAGGAAGGAGGAAGTCAGGGCTGAATCCAGGCCTTGGGGATGGTTAAGGAAACATTAGCAAGGGTTGGAAAAGTCCCAAGCATGGCTCCGGATGGAAAATCTGGAGGTTGACACATTAGGTTTCCTGTCGCTGCTTCATGTGCCTTCTGCTGCACTGCCATCATCTCTGGAACATTCCCATCTCTCAGGCTGTGACACACACGTGTGCCAAGCAGGAATATTTTAAACAACCTTGGCACCCAGGTGCAATCATATGTGGAATTACGGATGGAGAAAACGTGCAGAAATGACGATCCATGGAGCGCTCGGCAGACCCCAGTGCCAAAACATTTAAAGGAGTTACAAGCTGCAGGAACAGGCTTTTTGTGGTGTAAGAGTTATCCTCTGAAGGGTCACCAGGGATCTGGCAGGTCAGCATGCACGGACAGCCAGGCAGAGCTCCCTGGTCAGCGTGTTCCTGGGACACGAGCCGTGCTTGGAAGAGCTGTCACGTAACAAGCACATCTCTGCTTATTAATGCATATAAACATTTTTGCTTGAAGTTTTTATGGTCACTTTAGTAGCAAAAATGTTAACAGGACCTGAAGATTTGCAGGGCTTAACTGTCTGCCTCAGGAGGTCTCTGCAGGGTCCTGCTGGGGCTGTGACCTTTGCTTTGTGTCCCCCATGCTCCCGAGGAGGCTCTGTGCCCTCCATACCCACACAGGAACCATTGAGGGCTGTCACAGCTTCCTTCCAACACAGTCACACAGTGAGCTCTCAGCTCTCACAAACACACCTGAAAATCCTGGAAGTCACCAAAGTCCAAGGACTTTTGGCTTTGGCTTCTTGGGACCCAACAGCTCAGTGCCCCTCTGACTCAACCCAGACTCAGAACCCAGGAGGAGTTAAGGGGACAGCTAAGGATGCAGAGTTTGGAAAGGGAGATTTATTTTTTAAAACCTCCCATGATCAACACACCTTTTTCACAGCTTGGCACTGTGACTATATCCTGGGAATGAGGGAACAGCAAGATGCCACTTGCAGCCCATGGAGGAGCCCTTGAGTGGGGTGTCCCAGAGCTCCTGTCACCTGGCCAGGTGTGGGAGAAAGAAAAAGCAGCATCTGCCTGGTGACTTCCATCTCCCATGGACACATCTGCAATGGGAGCAATTCCTCCAGCAAATACCCACAGAACTCAGGCCACATATTTAAAGGAATCCATTTAAAGTAAGCATCGAGTAAAAATTAAGAGATCCTTTACAGGAACCAGTTTCTGTTTCTTGGCTCTTACACTAAATTTGTGGAGAAACTGAAGATATCACCTGCTATATTAAGCATGATATGCAGCTTAATGGCCAAAACCCACATATCTGGCCTTCAGCTGCCTCACCCACCCATGCTCCCAGCCCTTAAATAATTTGCTCCCTTTAATGCTTTTATGTGAACAGGTTTTGAGGCATGGCAGAAATCCACCACGAGCAAAGAAAAGGAGGAGACAGGGTGAACAGACATGTTTTCTAAACCCAGGAAAACCTTGTTGGCAATTCAAGATAAACAGGCACCATACAGATAGAGAGCCAAGTGATGAATCCCTGGCTTCCCACAGCTTTGGGACCTGCCCTGCTGCAAGGACATGCTTGGGGCCAAGGCCCTGACACCCCAAATCCATGCCAATGTTGGGGAGCATGTTAACCCTCAGACCTCTGCAGAAACACAGCTCTCATGATACACCAAAAATCAGGCACCCAAAAATAAAGGCAGGAAAAGGTTTTTGATTCCCATGGAAAAGGAAGATTCAGCATGAAGATGAGCCTCCATGGCAGCCTCCTGCAGGCCACCCTGTCCCAGGAGGGTGGGAAGCAGCCCCTGCCAGGGCTTATGCCAATTAATGGGGAGTAGAAATACAAATTGTTTAACCAGCAGCCAAGGTGCCGAGGGACTGCCGGGAATGGCGTCCATCTCCCCCCAACACCCAGCGGCTTCAGGCTGACAAGAGCTTAATTGCAGCTGGGGGGAGAGAGGAGCCCTTCCCGCTCTCAGCCGAGCTGTGCATCCCTGGAGGCATCTTCCCTGGTGAACGAGCTGCTTATTTAATAATCTGCCAGAGTCAGGCATGTTCTCAGGCCTAGCAAACACCTCTTCATTAAGGGGAGGGAAAGCAAGAGCTTTCCCAGCTCCTGAGCGGCAGCAGGGCTCCCACCAAAGCCCCTAGCCCACACCACACAAGACATTTTTCAGGGCACCACAGCATCACCATTTTTCAGCACTTCACCATGGTGGTTTTGGCAGGCAATGGGCCAAGAGCATCAGTGCCATGTCCCACCAGGCATTTGGCTACATTGGGTCATCCCTCAAGATCCCTGGAAATGTTCAAATCAGGTTTGGACAGGTCTGTGAGCATCCTGGCTTAGTGGGTGGCATCCCTGCCCATGGCAGGTGGTTGGAATTCTATTATCCATACCAATCCAAACCATTTGATGATTCCATGATCCCAGCACAGCCCAGTCCTGCTCCCATTAGCCATGGGCATCCCTCCCTCACAGCTGCCACTGCCTTCACAGAGAAAGAGGGGAAGCTGAGGGAATTAAGCTATGCAAGATGCATTAGTGATTTAACAGGGGGAAGGAAAGGACTGCAGATAAACCTTAATGATTTAAATGTAACCTATAATTAACAGTTAACATGCAGAGAAGATAGCCCTCAGATGGAGTTGTTGCTGCCGAGGAGAAACGTGGTCATTTATATTCCATGTGGGTCCAGGAGCAGGCGAGGAAGCTCCCACACACACTGCCAGCACTTGCATGTGTAAATAACAGCTCCTTGAAACGAGGGAAAGAATTTACAGCAAACAACATTCTGTGTGCTTGCTCAAGTATCTTATGTTTAAATAATAGGAGCTAAGTGATGCATTTCTGCTCAGGCACTAATCACTGCCAGGGGCCCGCAGCTCCGTTAGGGAAATTGCCTTCTTCAATCATTTAGGACCATCTATGGCTTCTCTGGACCCAGAGCTGTTCATTATTTGCCTCAGTGCTCTTCTTATTCACGCATGGGTTTTTGGGGAAAAAATCAGAACTGGGGATTTAAGAGCCCATGTGTGGGTTGCAGCCAGCCTGACAGCTCTGGGCAGCTCTCAGCATTCCCTGCCACGCTGCTGGGAGGGAAGAGATCTGGAGGAGACACCATTCCCACCTCGGGTCACCCATCCCAGCCTGCAACACAGCCCCGAGCCTGGGAAGCACTGCACTGACCTGTCAGTGGGGGCTGCCCAGAGCAGAAATAAAGAAATAAAATTTCTAGCAAGTGCAGCAGTGTCTCTCCTCTGCAAGCACACTCAGGGCTTCCTTTGCCAACCTAAACATTATTCTAACTGCAAAAACCGAGACCGTAATCCGTGTCACGGTTGGAGACGAGCGGGTTTTTATAACCAAAGGTGGAAAACAAAAGCCCAACATTTAGTTTTAATACATCACAGCTTTTCCCTAACTAGGTAAGAGGAGGAAACCCTTCCCCCAGGGCCCTGTGAATCACCTGGAGATGGCAGATCCTGGAGCTACCAGCCAGGGGTGGAGAGGACACGTAACCCACACATGCTGTTGTACTTTTCCAACTGCTAAAATTCCAAGTGGGCATTAAATATCTTATTGAGACTATCAGCACTTACAATTTGTGGTCATTAAATGCATTTCCTTTATGTTTCCCTGAGGCTAGAACAAACCTTATTTTCAGCTCATTTGCAAGAAAACTCTCCAAAGACTATAATTTACCTGCTACCAACACCATAAATCTTTAAAATTAGTTACTTAACTGTTTGCTAATGACCATGGATGTGTTCACTAATACAGCTAGTTTTTAATTAGCTCACAAGAAGGAATTTGAGCAGAGAGGAATGCTTGGATTTTTTTAGTGGTGGTCAATGCTATCCCCAGATAACCAAGACTTCACTAAAGGGCCCATCCTCCTTGCCACTCCAAACCCAGCAGTTTGGGGACAATAACCCCATCCAGGCTTGGATAGCTGGAGTCAGGCTCATTTCAGCATCCAGGGCTGGCAGCACACACAGGTACACCAGAGCAGCAAATAACCCAATAAATTAAGGACAAAAGGGGGATATCTCCACTATGGGGAGGCAGATGGGAATGCAAACAGCAGCTTGGGCCAGCACAGGGACCAGGCACCAGAAGGACGTGGCCAGAGGCAATGGGACCCACAGAGTTCCCCTGCATCCCTGCAGCATCCCCTCCCCTTCCCCCATTCCCTCCAGAGCTGGCTACATATTGTTACGCTCACCTCCTGCACAGGGCAACAGTTCTGCCTGAATTCCCACATTTATTCTTAATTACCTCGTGAAGAAGTCAGATATATTGACTGCCACCTGTTCGATACATAATTCATGTGCCAGGAGAAGCAATTTCCAAAAGTTCACCTTGCTGGATCCTTCCAGAGGAAGGGAAAGCAGGTTTTTTCCTGGGTGTCAGCAATCACATGCTGTTAGCAGAGATGGATCCCTGCACGTGTTACAGGGGCAGTGGATTTCCAATCACTGCTGCAAAACATGGGGGCTACAAATATTAGCACTCGGAGGCATTTTGCAAGGCAGACATTTTAATTTAAATCGATGAGTTATTGATTCATTTTTCATGCGGGAAGGAGAGCTCAGTGTGTATTTCTGCCACTCGATCTGTACTTCTGATGACCTCAGGCATACAGTATAAACCTGATGTAAAATATTTCCTTTCCTAATAGGGAAGCTTTTATGGCCTTGGACCTGAGTGAGCAGAAAGTCATCTGGGAAAGGATGTCTGACTAGGAAACCATGGCAAGGAAGGTAATTAATGTTTAGCGCACACTCTCAAATTAGCCTATCCCTGAATAGGAAGGAAATGAATCACAAGCTGAACTTTTATATAGCCTCAGGGTCTTCTCAGACACTTACAAAATTTCCTGGTGTACAGGAGCTGATAAAGGGCTCAGATCTCCATGCCTGCAGGCTTGGGAAGGAGCACCAGAACCAAGCCAGGAGGGAGAGACCCTTTTGGGAAGCTGCCCTATGCTCAGAGTTTGCTTTTGGAAATAGGGAAGCTGGGCGTGGACTTTTTAGAGTAGTATCTTCATTAGGAAGCTCAGGGACCACAAGAAAAGCTAGCTTTTTAGCTGTGACTCTTGAGAGCACAATCCTTCAGCAATTAAAAAAATTACCAAGATGTCATTGATCCTGGATGCTTCCTGATGGGAATCAAGCCCTCACCACCAACAGCTCCACCTGTGTTTCAGGCAGGGCCCCCTGCCACATTCAGCTGCACAGGGCAGGTCGGGGAGCTGGCACCTTTCCCTGGCAATGCAGAGAGGGAAAGAAGGCTGTGGATACAACAGCATCTGCCTGCAGCAGAAACACTGTCCAACGTTTGCAGGTAAAACATCCTTTTCCCAGCCATTTTGCCCTTTCCTGAGATTATTCTCCAGCAATGGCTCTTTTGCCTCTCATAAGTTCATGCTCTCTAACCCTAAAGCCAGCACCCAACATTGGCATCCAGCTGTAATGTCATGGCAGGTAAGGATGTCCAGCCAAGGAACAACTGACCACAGTCACCAAAGGCCTTGTCCGACTGCCATCTCAGAAATGTGCAAATGCAATGAAAATAACAGAAGTACAGCCTTGCTGTGGAACAAGCTCTGAAGGGAAGTGGTTTTCCACAGATTTCCATGAGATACCAGCAGGTCTTCACCCAGTCTGCGTAATTGCATTCTTTGAAGTCTGGCTCATAAACCAGCAACAACAAAAATCACTTTCATGTCTCTAATAAAGCAGAACTATAAAACCATGAGCCAGCTTGCAAGGAAAGCTGACCTGCGCAAGTCAGGACACCAGCTGGGGTTCAGACTGACTGCCTGGCTGCAGCAGAGGACCCCAGCAGGAGATGGAGAAAGCAGCAGTGAAAACAAGCCTGAATGGAGGGGCTGTGCTGGGGCCACATGAACCCCCATCCCAAGGGATGTGGCATTACATATACACAGAGAAATTTTTGCAGTGTTCCTTTGGGGAAATACTGTGTTTTAGCCCCAAAAGCAGCTCCCACTTAGCTGTGAGGTGGGAAAAGCTGCGTGCATGTCAGCTGCCTCCTCCTGACCCATACCCCAGCCCACGTGGTGCTCCCACAGCATCTGGGTCCTGCTGAACAGCCACAGGAGCTGGGGACCATCAGGATCAGCCCTTCTGCTGCACCAGAGGGGTCTGAACCAGGACAGCAGCCCAAGTGCCTTCTGCCCCATCTCTGTGTCAGCCTTTGGGGACAGATTTGCTTTCCCTGAGTGCCATGCAACACCTCAGCACTCCTCTGCAAGAGCAAGCTGCCACCACTGTGATAAGCAATGCAGAAGATTGTCTATTCCTGGGGGCACAGCACCTAGCCCCCTTGCACCACCCAGGAGCGTCCAGGCACCACAGTGGTCTTTATTCGCCCCCAAATCCTTTTTCAATAGACAGGAATAAAGTCTGAGGAAACATTTCCCCCAGCTGCTAGAGATGGAAGCAGTGCAGTCCTGAAAATGTCCCTAATGCAAAATCTTCTGCAAGAGCGAAGGCACAAGGAGCTGCTGCATTCAGGCAGCCTCAGCCAGGTGTTAATCAAAGCTTCTTGGTGAAGGAGACATCACATCAAGGGCAGTTTTTCTCCCCAGCACTACAGCAGAGCAATAAACAGACACCAGGAGATTTTTGCAGGTGAGAGGACGAGCTACCAAACATCATCTGGATCATCATTTCAGGGATGTTTGCAGAAGAAACCCTTCTGGTAATATTAAATGATAAATTATATGCCAATAACTTCCTCGGCACCGATCAGAAGGCATTTCAGAGACGAGCAGGAGATGGGGCCAGTCCTGACAGTGACGAATTGGAAGTGCCGGCAGACACACCGCCCTTCCCAACGAGACGGTGAGGAAATGCCATGTGTCAGCATTTACAAATTAAACCTGCGAGGCTGCCGCAGCCCCGCCAGACACCGCCGGGGCGCAGAACAAATTCCTCTGAGTCACTCGGGTTCAGAGGCGGCTCTCTCCGAAATTAGGCTGACTATGGGCTCATTTGCAGAGGGAAATGCAAAAGCCACATTTGTCATGCACTAGTGTCCCCAGCTGGCAGCAAGGCTCTGCTTTTAACCCTCTGCTTTCCTCTCCACAGAGCTTCCCAAGGGACAAGCTTTCAGCAATGCGTTTGGACTGAGACCCTGACTTTGAGGATTTGATGCTAAAGGACATTAAAAGATTAGTGCTAGAAAAGACATTTCAAGCCCAAAGCTCAGAACATTGCTCCCACTGAAAGACAGTCAGGGATCAGCCCCAGGTCCCACCCCTGACAAAGAACAGGGGCACTTCTCACTGTAGGCTCACTGCAGGAAACTTCAGGATTGTGATTAGACAAGGAAAAGCAAGAAAAGAAAATCCAAGCTGTGCCGCTGTCAGGGACAAAGGCTGCTCCAAAGGCACCTGCACTTGCCAGCAGAGCAGAAGGACCCTTGGCAAAGCCTGCAAAGCGCTCCAAAAGCAGAGCTACCTCGCCAGAACACGGATTCCAGAGCAAACAATAGCTCTTTGTACGGCTAAAACACACCAGATGGCTGGTGCTGTGAGGGTCCAAGTTTAAGGATGCATTAAGCTGCTGTAGAGGAGGAGCAGAGATGAGGAACAGAGCAGAGCAACCCCGGGCTCAGCCCGGACTCCGGGTGTGGAGCCACAGGGAGAAAGGGCTGCGGAGATAATGGGGTGTAACATCCCTGCCTGCCTCACAGAGCAGCCTCGCAGGGAAGCTCCTGCTCTGCCAAGACCTACAAACACATTCAGTGCCCTGAATCTCCAAAGAGACCCAGGGAAGAAGCAGAGCTTCAAGGAGAGATGATTTACCAGGCTCCGCAGGGAAGCACACCTCTCATGTTGCACAAAAGCAGAATGTAGATGTAGGAGAAGCAAAGAGGAGAAAAAACCAGCAAAAGCTGATTCCTGGTGTGCTGTGAAGAAAACCTTCTCCCACAGAAGTGTCCTGCGTGTGCTACCCCCTGCAACGCGTACAGCAGGAGGGAATTATGCCAAAGTCAGCAGCCTGAAGGGAGGAAAGCATCAAGCAGTGAGTCAGAGGAAGAGATTTTGCCTATAGATGGTAGAAGTGCAGCAGAGAGATGTGAAGGGGCAGATGGGGAGTGGAAAAGGCCACCACCAGCAGGCTAGGCGATGCAAGGAGCCACGAAAGCCAAGCTCTAATGCAGGACAAGCCTGGGAGCTGGGCTGGAGACCTCTGCATTATGCAAGGCAAGGCAGTAAAACTACAACAGCCCAGCCAAGCCCTGCATTCTGCAGCGCTGCTGTCATCGTCCCAGCGGGCACTATAAACCACGGAACAGCAGAGGGAAGGCACAGGCGGATAGTGTGAGTAGTGGAAAACCAACAATAAGTTATAACCAACTGAATTAATGAATCAAATGAGCCCAAAGCCGAAGCAAGTGGTTCCTACAAGGAAAAAGTAAAATTTGTGCCCACAGCTGTTAAAACCCGGGAAGATCGGCCCTCAGGTTACCAGAGCATCGCTGGAAGGGATGGAGTATTTTCTGAGCACAAGTTTGTGCTGGAAAGTGTGAAACTGCAGCATCAGCTCTGAAGATGTGAGGGTTGAGCCCTCTGGGGACACCTGACATTGAAAGGGACAGAGAATGCACAGAAGAGAACCAGCTTCTCCAAGCACAGCCTCACAAGTCCAAACACAGCAACAGAACAGAAACACATTTTTCAACCTAAAAACACGGGTAGAGCTGCACACGGGCAGATGTCCAGGTCAGGGTGGTGGGTACAGGAGCTCTGCATCCACAGCACAGCCCAGGAGAGTCCCCAGCAGTGGGGCTGGAGCATGGCCAGCCTGAGGCTGTGTTTCCACTCTCTCATACCTGGCATCCAGCTGAGCTCACCCAAAGCAGCCTCCAAGGAGTTTAACACTTCCAAAACCATGCACAGGTTCGCACCCTCACAGCCCCAGCTGTTCCAGGCTTCCAAGGACAGTAGCACCCCTATCCCTTAGTAACAAACCCCAACAAAATGTTGGTTTCTTATGAAGTTGTGCAATTTCTCTTGGCAGCCCATCCCTGCTCCCTGCCCACAACACGGAGCAGGAGCAGCAAGGGTCCCACACTGCCACATGCTGTTGGGGTTGTCAAGGGGCAACACAATAAATCTCCTGCAAACCCCTGATTTCTGCCTGTGCCTCACTTTCCACCCCCCAAATCACGCATGCTGTGGTTTTTGCCAAGCTGAACTCTTAGGACAGAGAGGAAAAAACTTCTAGTGATTTATTTCTCAACCCAAAGCTATCCCTTTCGGAGGAGGCCTTCCATGCCAAGTCCTAACAAAAAAAAAAAAAAAAAAAAAAAGGAAAAAAAAGAAAAGAAAATAATAAAATCGCATTCATTAGTCAGCTCACTTGGCTGAATCTGTAATAAGAATGTAATAAACTTTCCATATGTCTCTGATAAACTAGACAGCTTAAGTTATGAGCAGAAAAAGGCATCAATTTTTAAAATGTCAAAATTTGCCATGCAACTTGGGCCAAGCACTTGTTCCTAACGAGATGGTGGAAACAGTCAGATCCAAGTTTAGAGACAAAAGAGCTGGAGGAGGACACGCCAGCTCAGCGCTTGCAGCTCCTTTTAAAGCCCTTGTTTTCCTCAGCAACGTCCCTGGCCAGCTCATTCCCCTGATGCTCTCAGCTGGCTCTCCTTGCTCCCAAACCAGGATGTGTCCCCATCTCAGCACAGATGGGAGGTACTGGTGACCCTGACAGGACATCCCTCAGCAGCACTGGGATGGAGGGTGCTCCAGGCATGGACACCCCTTCCCTGTGAGCAGGAGGGGTTGATAAACTTTGAATGCCCAGTGTGGGGCTCTATCCTTTGCCCTCCAGCCCTAGGGATTTGCTGCATTTACATTCACACCATCCCATTGCAGGAAGCAGTGAGACAATGACCTTTCAGGCTGGCACATGGCCAGGGTCATTACCCTGAGCTCAGCTTTGATGAAACCCCGCAGTATGTACCAAACCAGCTACACTCCTCTGGAAAAGGGTCCTGAGAAGTTCTGATACTGTCAGGTATGGCCCAAACTTACTCTGCTGGTCAGAGTCACACACAGCCAATGGTGGGAGACTGTCCCCATCACATTCCTGATGCTTGAGCCCTGTGGATGAGCTGTTTGAAGGATGGAGTCAAACCCTCAGTTTCACCCCACCAGGGATGATGCCCATGAATGGCAGCACAAAGGATGCAGATTTGGACTGTGGGGTCTCTCAGTCAGCCCAGGGTACAGAGACTGGTCCCCATTCAACCCTCTGGGACGGCAGAAGGAGGATGAGAGCAGGTTGGGATTGCATCTATAGTTATTTTACAACCTGTCCTTGCAGGTAGGCACAGAGCTGGCCCTCACCCGGGGGTGAATCTGAGCACCATCAGCCTCGGAGAGTGATGGTCTTTCAGCGCTTTAATTACAAAGCAGTAGGCGAGAACAGCCCGCCTGATGTTCAGCAGGAAATTGAACTGCACAAGCACAGCAGACATATTCCTGCACAGCTCCCCTAGCAACTCTGGGAAAGTTTCCAAATTCCTGCACCATTAACATTTAAGGAATCGTCTCTGAACCCTGGTAGTTAAACAGTGAGGAGAAACAAGACACTGTAAATGGATTTGTTCGGTGTAGGTCAGTTACTGAAGGGGCTGTTTAAATCAGGGCTTGCTGCTTCACACTGACAGCAAAGGTCTGCCTCAAAGCACTTCATCATCTTAAGTTTTCCACCTATTCTTTTTCTCTTTGACCACTATCAGGCCATGGCAATATCTTATGGTCATGCCCTCCCACCGCACAGAGCGAAGGTGAGGGGACACAGAGCCTCAGGTGAGAGGACACAGAGCCTCCGGTGAGAGCTGCTCTTCGTGTCCAGCCTGAGGCCACAGTGATGAGCAATCCACCAGACTGAGCGGGTGGTCACATCCCAAATTCCCAGGTGGATCAGGCTGGGGGCCATGTACAACCACAGCAGTCAGTGTCAGTGGGAAGGGGCTGCAAGCAGCAGTGCCTGGTGTGGGTGGCACACAGGAGCCCTCATTCCTATCACAGATCTGAAATCACTGCCTGCCCCTCCCCTGACTCCCCCTCACACTGCACCAGAAGACACCTTGATGCTGTGGGCAGGGAAATAATGCTGTGATTTATTTCCCCACACACAGCAGCTTGACATCTTTATTGGTGTTTGCAGCAGGCACAGCCCTCGGCGCAAGAGCAGGACTGCACACACAGACCCTGACAGGCAATTGTGTTCCTTCAATGCCCAGCACAAGGTGCTCTGGGGTCTCAGGCTGCCCTGAGCATCCCTTGCTTGGCATGAATCATTTCCTGGCTAAATCACCATCTGGCCATGCTGCAGGAGCTCGTTATGCCTCAGGCTGGGTGGGCAGCTACAGGGCAAGGCTTTGCTCTCGTTTTGTTCTCCAGTGCCTACCTTACATTTGCGCTTGGCCTGAGTGCCCCCTCTCTGAGGGTGAGTAGATGGTGATGGAAATTGTTCCTTTTCAAACAAGCTGGAGCTCCCTGGCCTCAGAGTTTAACACCAGCCCAGAAGATGAGAATTTCTTCCTTCCCCTCTTTTAGTTAACCTGCCCAGTGCCACACAAGTGTAATTATAATTACAGGCTCCTAATTCAGTGTCCTCAGTCCTAGATGGAGAATCAGTTCTGCCTCCATGATCCTCTTGCAAAACCATGGATTTGGGGTTCTCAACTAAAGAATCCAATTTTTAAATTTTTTTTTTTCTAAGCCTGGGTCTGTACTGGTGCAAGCTGCTGGGCAGCATAACCCAGCCCTGCTCCAAACTATTCCACCTCTTAAAAGAGAATTTTCCATGCCTCCTGCTGCTTCCTACAGGCAGCAGACAAGAGAAAAGAGTAAAAGAGTAAAACACTGACCAAAACGTGCCCCTGTCCTGGCTGAGCTGCCCCCACCACACAGCCAGCAGGATGCACTCACCCTGCCCAGCTCAGCTGGTCAGACACAGCTGGGAGTCATTGGGAAGGGAGCAGCTCCCCCCACTCTGCAGGGAGACCAGGACCACCCAGAGCTTCAAAAGGCAGAATCTGCACCCAAAAGTCCATGTGCAGCCCAGTCCTTGTCCTGAGCCCAAGCTGCTGATGGCCTCTCAGCGCAAAATGCTGCACTGGAAGATTGACTGCAGCAGTTAATAGAGCAAATCACTCCTCTGGACACCACCTGCTGCCACGGGGCTTGGATCCCTTCAGGCCCCTCAGAGCAGCACAAGGAGCACACAATTTAAGAAAATATAACGAGTCAAGGGTATAGAATTTTTAAGTTTACAGCAAGTTTAAGAGCATATAGTGAGTCAAAATCACATACAACTAACTCTTCCGGGACCACCCAGTGTATGAAAGAGTTTTGCTGCAGCCTAACGACTCTGCCTCTCCTACAAAAGGCACAGAATTGTGGAGAGCACATTGGCAGAGGGGACTGTCCCCTCTCAGGGCTGGGGGCCCACAGAGCTGACCATGCTCCTGCCAACAGGCAGCTCCTGTGCAGGAGGTACCAGTGCTGCCTCAGAAAAACAGATTTGGAATTTGGAGACAGTACAAAGCACTTGTGTTCCTCTGCAGCCCAAATGTTTGCTGGATGTGTAATTCTCTCCACTAACAAATCCAGGAGGAAAAAAAAAAATTCTGAAAGAGCTTATATATACCCTCCTGGGACTTTTTTTCAAGTCTAATTACCACTTACACATATTCAATTTCAAGTGTTGACCTCACAATTTCTCTCAATGCAAACTGATGATGGGCAGCAGAGGCTGCTCCTCTGCCCAGCCCAGAGCAGCAGCAATTGCAGCAGGTGCTGTGTCAGACAGCAGCGGTTTTCCCAGCCCTTTGTGGGTGCCAGGGATGGGGCTGAGGCTGCCCCAGCCTCTGCTGAAGGACCTGGATCTACAGACATTCACCATGTCTGGGCTGTATTTATACTCAGTAGTATTTCAATAAATGCATAAAACCAGTGAGCTGCTCTGCCCTGCACAAGCCCAGCCCCACTGTTCAGAAGGGGACCACAAAACTCTCTAAAGCAGTGTGAAATTGGGCTGGGATTAGGCTCTGAGGTTAGCCCTGCACAGTAAAAGAACAAGCAACCCTCCCACAGCTGCAGCAGCAAGGCAAACACAGACCCAAAGCACACCCTGGCCAGGCAGAGCCAGCCCACATGCAGCATTGCTCACCTTCAGAAGGGAAAATCCCACTTTCTGATGCACACTCACACGATCCAGCGCTCCTGGATTTACTGTTATCTATTTCAACAAGTCAAAATTCCCCTGGTCAATACAGCTGGAAGGAGAGCCCATCACTCAGCCGCCCCTGGCTCTCAGGCACGATGATGCATTGGCATCAATCACCAGACACAGGAGAAATAAAACCACTGGAATATTGTTGTTCCAGGATTAATGCCTCTTGCTGTGAAAACAAACGTCCCAGACTTGCCTCAACATTCATTTTTGATAAATGATTTGACTTCACCTTGACACTCCTGTAGCAGCGGGAGGCCATTATCCTGAGACAATGTTTTATTCTATTGACATTATCTCTTAATTATAATGGGAAGGATATCAAAGAGAGCAAGAGCCCACCAATTCCTCAGGCAGAGTTTCTGTAGTTTCTCCTGTCAGGATATCTGGGAGAGGTTTATTACAGCAGTTCAACAATCTGCTCCAGTCCACTCTGCAAAGGGGACCCTGACCCACCTCTACTGCACCCAGGGAAGCTGTGCCCCTTCACACAACCTCAGGACTATATGTTTTTATCCAGTAGCAAGAGGCTTGCATATCTGGCTTTTTGTGGTTTTTGGGTTTTTGTTTTTTTTTTTTTTTTTTGGCTTTTTTTTTTTTTTTTTAATTTCTAGAAGCAGGGAGCTTTTCAGAAAGACAGAAAGGTCACTTGCATATTTTAAACCGAGTTTTTTAGCAAGATTCAAAAGGGATTTGGCATTTACTATACGTCAGTTAACATTCAGATGCAATTTTTGGAAGGGATCACAAACCTTCTGCTTCAGGCATTTTGCCAGTTGCTAACTACTGGCAGAACACTGAGGTGAGTTACATGCTCACCTGTGCTATTTTGGGGTTATTTCCCCCCACCCCAGAAACCCCCAGGAGCAGGCAAAGCCCTGACACTGCCTTGTGGAGCTCAGCCCATGCTCTGGGGGCTGGGCTGTCAGCAAGTCTGATTGGCATTAATTGTTTGAAAGACTTTGTTTTGCAAAACCGTTTTACAACGCAGTGAATAAACAAGAAGACAAGGAACCAAAGCACTCCCTCATCCTTGAATCCCTCAACCAGAGCAAGCATCCCTGCTCCTGTCTAAGAGCCCTGCAGAGCACATTGGTGCTCTGGAAGGAAAAAAAAATATGAGCAAACACAGTTTTTAATATTTAAACTGAGCCAAATTAATTAACTTGCAAGAAAAAATGGCACGGCATTTTCTGTGGGCTGAGCTGTCTCTCCATCAGGGAGCACAAGGGCAGGTGCAGGTGCCAGCTCAGGCTGCCATCAGCACCCCCAGCCCCGCGGGGCTGGCACAGTGGCAGAGGTGCCCGCGCAGCGTGGCAGGAGGGCTGGGCCGGCAAGATCAGCTGTGACATGTTCAGCCGAGCAGGATCACAGGGGGAGGATGGGGCTCATCGTAACATCTTCATTGCTAGCCCGCAGCCATGAGCCAAGGCGGCTTTGCCGGTGACAGGCAGCACTGCAAGTCCCCTGTGCGCTCGGGGGCAGAGCAATTAGCAGTTCCCTAATCACGCAGGCAGGCTCTGGTGTGCCACAGCCACACGCGCTGGCAGGTAAGGACATCCTCAAATAGCCAGGAGCTCTACCAGTGACAGAGTGACGGCGACAGAGTCCTGTCTCAGCCCCACAGCAGCACTCACTGCTCTCACAATCCAGTCATGCCCAGTTCTCCATCAGCAGTTTGAAACCAGAGCGTGAAGCTCTCCACAGGGAGCATGTGTTGATTTGTTTCACGATTTCCATTAATTACCAGGTAAATGAGATCCCTGCACACTCCTTGGGCACCTTGCCTCATCTGTTTGGGCTTTGACAGCTGCTGGAGCAGTAAGTATGTTTTCATCACATGATGCCTGGCAGCCCATCCTCTCCTCGCTCTGACCTCCAGAATTATCCCATCTGCTTTATTTCAGCATCCTCCCCTGGAATTTGTTCTCAGCAGCTAAAAATCCATCCCAGTGCAGGCACGGGGGCTCTGAGCCCCTGAGGACTTCAATTAGCAGGGGAAAAGTACCTTGGAGCCTTAAGGCTGGCTGCAGTTTTTGGGCAAACGACACCCAGAGTGCTGAATTTGGGACCTGGCACAGGGCTCGCATCAGGCTGAGCTACTGTACACAAGACACCAAGCAGATCAATCGCTAGTGCCTTCAGCTTTCCCCGTGAAGCCTTTCCTGGAAAGCCAATTAACAGCACCTAGTGCCCGCTTGGCTGCTCTTAATTTGTAATTAAAGTCAGGCCACAGCTGAGCAATAGCAACCTTTGAGGGGAGGCGATGGGGAAGAGGGGAATAATCTTTGATTTATTACAAGGGAGAGAGCCATAGTCTGGCTGCAAGAGGGACTTGTGGAATCACACAGTTTCCTTGACTCAAAACCCTGTTAACCAGCTGGGACCAGGGAGGAGGCAGAGTTCCTTCTCTGCCCCAGGAAATTCCAGGGATGGAACGCAAACTGAGTAGGGGAGGAGGTGCAGAAAATGCCACAGGGCAGCCCCCGTTAAAGGGTGACTCAGGGAGGTCCTGGGGGATGCAGGCAGGGGCAAGTCAGAAGCACCAAGACACACACAGGCACTGGAGGGCACCAAACCCACCCACCCCCAAACTGCATCCCTGGGGAGCTGCCCCTCCAGGTGAGCACCCTGCCCCAGTCCCACATGGAAACACACCTGGGGGACCAGGCACACTCCCACCCTACTGCCTGTGGTGATCCCAAGACAGCAAGCTGCAGTTCTGATTTAACAAGGATGATTTTTCTGGGGCAGGGGAGCGTTTTGGATCAGATGAAGGGGTGGGACAGGCCCTCACCCCACTCATTTACAGCCTGTGACATGCCCCAATGATTTACAGGCATGAAGAGGGCCTGCAGCCCACTGGGCTTTCAAGGATTACTTAACACAGGATGAAGTAGATCAAATGCAAATGGGTGGATGGTATGTGAACCACTCCAGCCAGCCAGGGCTGCTAAACCCTCTGGTTTCTTTCACAAGGCTTTGAAATGGGGAAATGTAGCTTCAGATAATTTATTTGCTAGGGGCACTGAGGAGGGCAGGGGAATATTTATGAGCTGAAGAAAATCCACGAGGTATGTCTCAAGGGTTGCACCCCCCAGGACACAGAACGCTGTTTAGGCAGGGAGAGGGAATGTGATCCCTGCCTTCAGTCTTGGCTGCTGGGGAGAGGGGTCACCTCCTCCAGAGACTCACCAGAGCCCCCAAACTATTCCCCATCAGGGCATGAAAATTAACATTGTAAAGAGAGCATCTTCCAGAGAGAGGGAAGCACAGCCATAGGCTGTCTGGCAGCTCTCTGCAGGCAGGCAGAGACTGCCCCTTGGTCTTTGCCTCCCCATGGGGTCAGACAAGTTGTCTGATTACCCGCAGGGGATCTCCCCTGCACCCCTCCAGGATGCTCAGCACATCTGGACCTGGAGCAGCCCTGCCATGAGGGAGGGGACTGAGTTACCAACACCAGCAATTGCTGTTTGTTAAAGCAGTACTCAAAAAACCCCGAATCACCATTTATTTTTGTTGTCACTAAAGACATTTTCACTGTTCCTCATGGCATCCAGAGCTCTGGAAACATGGTGCTCACCAGGGAGCTAGCTCAGAGAGAGAGGCTCAGTGTCAGAACTGGGGACACTTAATGCAGATAAGAGCCAAGGACTGTGAACCTGGAAAACACCAACTTCCAGCCCCGGATGTTCCCATGCATCTGTTCTGCTCTGGTTACTACAAAAATGGCCCCAAGCCAGAGAATTACTTGGAAAAGCAGAGGAAGTCTGCAGCAAGGGGGAGAGGGTAATTCCTTGAAATGCTGTCTTTGGGGATGGATTTGCAGTTGCTGGAAATTCCTTCCCTGGAAGCTCAGTTGCAAAGCTCAGCTCTCTCCCCCCAGTGGCTTCCAGGCCTGTGCACTGCCTCGTGCCCAGCACTGTGAGTGGAGGGACACCGTGACCCACAAACCCCACCACTGTGGGCATGAGGTGAAGCCTCCTGTCTGTGGCACTGGTTGCTCAGAAGGCAATTTCCCACAGGAACTGGTCCAGAAACCAGTCCGGTAGAAAAGACAGAAAGCAGCCGGGTCACATAGGGAGGTGGGGGTTCTAAGTACTACAAACAATGTGATTAAGCCCAGAAATGCAGCTTGACACAACCAGGAAGAGCACTCAGTAGCACCATCCACAGTCACAGGGGCAGACAGTGAAGATGGGAAGGATCACCAGGCTGGCAACCAGGCAGGCAGCCCCAGGGAGGGTACCTAATAAGGATTGTCTCCACCTGGGGACAACAATCCTGCAGGGCTGGCAAAGCCCTTGCCTCAGTATCAGCTGCTGGGGATGGTTCCTAGCCCTGCAGGACCCATGACGAAGCTGGAGAAGGGCTGAGCACAGCTCTCAGACCCTCATCCTGCAGACACCACACACATCCAAAGCACCATCTTGTGCCACCAGCATCAAATCTGAAGCCAGTTCATGTCATGGAAAATAATGAACTTACAAAAAGGGAAAATAATAAACTTTAAAAAAAAGAAATCCCTCTAAAATAGCAAGCATTGTGTGTCTCTGTCCTAACCCCCACGAACCATGGGTTGAGGGATCAAACCTTATTCCTCAAGGGACTGATAGCACCATTTGGTATCAATTTTCTATCTGACTGCTCCTTTTTAGGAGTTGTTTCTTCTCCTCCAGAAAACTCGTGCTCTCACAGAGCCACCAAACACAGGAAGCATGGATCTGAGCCGGCTGTAAGTCACCACTCTGAGCCCCACAGGCTTGGATTGCAGCAGGAGCTCCCCGCTGGGCATCACCCCACACGGATGCACACAGCAACTAGAAGCAGGGACTCAATATGGGGCTGTGGTCTGGTTTACCCCAACAGACCTGAGGTTTGGCATGTGAACAGCTGTGAGAAGGTGGTTGTAAGGTGACTTGGGTACCCACAGCAGCAAGGACGGAGCATCCCAAGGAGATGCTCTGCACGATGGGCTTAGGCTGTGGCTCTCACTGCCAGGACACAGGGGCACCTCACTAAAAGCAGCAGCTCAAAGCAAGAAGTACAAGGGTTTTGTTACTCTTTATGAAGGGCAGGAGAATTTCTGGCAGCCCTGGGTGGAGGAGCTTGTGTATGGACAGGCTTATTCCCAAAAATGGTCCAGCCCCAACTCTGGTGACTGGCGGGGCAACGAAATTAAGCTCCTGTGTCCTCACGAGCAGGAGGTAGAAGGACATTTAGTCACGCTCTTTCAATGAGGCATTAAGCACCATTAAGTTTTATGCCAACATCCAACACACCCTTGAGATCTGAGGCTTCACTGCCAAAGCCAAGCAGCCTGTATTTGCTCTCCACCACAATGACACACCTGACATGGGTCTCAACATTTCCACGAGGAGAGAGCATACCCACAGCAGGGCTCATGCCAGAGGCACCCAGCACTGTCCCTGGGCCGTGCTGCCAGGGAAGGGACACGAGCAGAGATCTCTGCGGCGCCAGGCACCTCTAGGGCAGGCTGGGTGACAGCCAAGGCAGCAGACGGCTGCGCAGAGTAGAGCTGGCCAAGAACAGAGGGCAGCTCAGGGCCAGGGCTGCCGGGCACTGCTTGTGCCAGCACTGCGGTGCAGAGCACACAAAAAATCTCCCAGCTCCATGTCACACTGAGAAAGGGCTTGAACCAGCACAGATCCCCACACACAGCCTAGAGAGGAGGGCCCAGGCTGAACCCCCAGTTCCATGCAGAGGGTGGCGAGTTCAAGCTGCCTGCACCCATCCAGGACCTGAGTTCTGCACCACAGCAGAGCACAACACAGCAGAGATCCCTGCCCAAAAGAGGATTAAACGTAACCAAGCGCAGGAGCACAGGCAAACCCCACACTACCCAGGCACAGTCCAGGCTCTCCTCCAAAACCACATGAGCTGCTTGTCCTCCCTCCAGCTATTTCCTCCCAGACAGAGAGGTTCATTGTGGCCAAATGCAAGAGAAACCAAGTGCCACAAGTCACTTCACCTCCTCCAGGCACCTCTTGCCTGGATTTTGGGTTTTGCAGCCCCACAGTGCAAGCACATAAAGCTGGGTGCCCTCCCCAGGTACCAGGGAGAAAAGCACTTTTCCATCAAACATCACCCTGCCACCCCTATAACTGCAACAGCTACATATTGCTTTGCTTGTTTCTTGCAGGTTTTTTGTTTTTTTCAAGCAGTAACACAGCTCTACCCCAGGAGACGCGTCTGTCCACGACCGCCGCAGCACTAACCTCGCTCACTGCTGTGCATCGCTGGAGGATTTGGTCACTGCTGGAGGAGTCTCGCACTCGGGACCAGAGCCACAGCTCAGGAACAGACCTGGAGGCCACGAGGAGGAGCAGAGCAGTTATACACCACAGCAGAGACTGCCGGGGCACAAATTAGAACCTCTTCTGCCCGACAGGGTTTTAACCCAGCCCAGCTAACGATGGGCACCTGGGAGCAATGAGGCACATGTGAAGTGGATAACATAGAGATTGCTCCTGGTATAGGAGGGTCTGAACTGTCTCCTCAGCCCTGCAGCCCCAGAGGATGGCCAGGCTGGGGGTGTTTCAGAGAAGGTGGGATAGAGACAGATACAAGGAATAGGAAAAGCTCCTGTGCTGCGTTTATAAAAGCACCCTACCCCCAGCGCAGATGGGCAGGGTTGTGTTATCCCTTGTTTGTCTTCCAGAGGAGACAGTGGAGCCTCTGTCACACAGTGGGGGAAGCAGACACCAAGCCCTGACAGTTCCCCCTTGGTGATGAAGTGCCTCATGGACAGAGATAACCTGTTCATTTCCCATGGCTGTGCCAGGCCCTGGTGAAAGGCGGCTCCCATGGCTCTGCACAGTAAATCGAGATTGTTGTGATGATAACTGAGCCTGTGGGGGCCAATTAAAATCCTCGGGAGAAGGGGAATGACTTTAACCTGGCCTGGCACAGGGGAGGGAGGGTGTTGCACCAGGGCGTTCGGGCTGTGACAGCCCTGAACACTGTGTACAAAGGGAATTGGCAAGGGAGAGCGAGTCAGGGCCAGGGACAGACTCAGGGTTGTGAGAAGCATTTTAAAACGAATTGGAAAACTCACAAGCAGCCAACAAGGTGACTGAAGTACAGGAGGAAAACAGCCGGAGTGCTGTGTGCCGATGGACAGACACACCGCAGGGACTCAGGGCAGATCAGCGCCAAGGGCCTCTGAGGGGGGCCCGCAGTCTTTCTCCTCTTCTAGGGCTGGACCCCCGTCCCCCACACAGGGTCAGATCCCCATGCCCCACTGCCCCTCAGAGCTGGACCCCCGTTCCCCACACAGGGTCTGACCCCCATGCCGCACTCCCTCTCAGGGCTGGATCCCAGTGCCCCACTGCCCCTCAGGGCTGGAGCCCCCATTCCCCACACAGGGTCGGACCCTGTGCCCCACTGCTCCTCAGGGCTGGACCCTCGTTCCCCACACAGGGTCGGACCCCCATGCTCTGCTCCCCCTCAGGGCTGGATCCCAGTGCCCTGCTTCCCCTCAGGGCTGGAGCCCCCATTCCCCACTGCTCCTCAGGGCTGGACCCTCGTTCCCCACACAGGGTCGGACCCCCATGCTCTGCTCCCCCTCAGGGCTGGATCCCAGTGCCCTGCTTCCCCTCAGGGCTGGAGCCCCATTCCCCACACAGGGTCAGATCCTCGTGCCCCCTGCCCCTCAAGGCTGGATCCCAGTGCCCTGCTTCCCCTCAGGGCTGGACCCCCATTCCTCACACAGGGTCAGATCCTCGTGCCCCCTGCCCCTCAGGGCTGGAGCCCCGTTCTCCATCCAGGGCAGGGCAGGGGTTCTCAACCCCAGGCAGGCTCCGTTTTCCCCCTCCATGTCCGGACCCCGTGCCCGGGTCTCTCTGCCCCCCAGGATCAGTCTCCCCGTTTTCCCTCTCCATGTCCGGACCCCGTGCCCGGGTCTCTCTGCCCCCCAGGGTCAGTTTTCCCTTTTTCACCCTCCGGGCCCGGGCCCCGCCGCCCCCCGGGACCACCCCGGCCCTGCAGCGTCCGCAGCCCCACAGCGCCCTCGGGCGGCCTCACGGCAGCGCTGCAGCGCCGCGGTCCGGCCGAGCCCCCCCGGCCCCACCGACTGCAGCGCGGATAAAAGTAAAGAGCTCTTGCAACATGTTCTTCTGCAAAACCACAAAAACACACCGGCCGAGGCTTGTGCTCAGAGCGGTATTCCCGTGTTTTATTTGTGTTCACTTGTCCAACTGCAATTAGCACCGTAATGTCATTAAAGCCTCTCACAGGGAGCTCACCGGTGGGTATTGCTGCTCTACCCTCTGGTGTCCCACAGCCTCTGCCCCACTCCCAGCTCCATCACCGCTGGCCGAGGCTGTGGGTATGAGCTGCTGTCTGCCAGTGGATGCATTCGGATTCAAGGCCAGAGAGAGTTTACAGCTGCAGTTTAAGAATCACTCTCAGTGGGCACCTGTGCCACAGAGATAACCCAGCAGTAGTGGCCAGAAGGGACTTGGCCAGTGCTGTCACACCTGCAACACACACTTGAGGCATGTAGGGGACTTCAGCCCAAGGACCAACGTCCCACCTTTCCCCGTTGTGATCTGGGCTATGTCATGGTTGTTTCCATGGTAAGGCAGCCTAGGCCCACTGCAGGACTGGGACAGGGCCAGTAGGGAATGCACTAGCCCAGAAGGACTTGGGTTTAGTTCCCGTGCTCTTCCTGCCCAGTAAGAGGAATGGAGGTGTAAGAGGAAAGTGTTGCTTACCCCACTAGAAGGTAACAGGGCTGTCCTGGACAGAGGTTTCCAGACCCCAAATGTATCCATGTCATACACAGTGCAACAAGACAGACCAGAGATTGTCTACCTCTGTCTCATCCTTGCCAGATGCTCCAGCACTGGCCCCTTTGGTTTTCCCAAGCTCCTGGCTGGAAGTGGGCAAGGCAGGTGTGGCAGACAACTATTGACTAGTAATTTTCCAGAAATATTCCTGGGCTTTGGTTTCCTTCCCACTTAAGTGTGACCCAAGACCACCCACCCCCAGGTAACAGCCAGCCCCAGGTCACCCAACACACCATTTCAGAAATCTGCAATACTTTAATCAAACCCTACTTAAGGCGATTGTTACTTTCATGATTGCACACATTCCTCCCTCTAAAAAGCACGAGCATCTTCATTAACACTCAAGGACGGGGTCAGGCTTCCTCCTTCCCATGGCCAGGCAGTGTGGCTGGAGCTACTGATGACCTCCCAGCGCCAATGGCCATGGCCAGAGGAGCTGATCCCAGCTGGCTGAGCAGGCATCAGGGACAACTGCCAGGAGCTGAGTGACAGCTCAGATGTACCACCGAGTTTTTGCCAAGGCTCATCTCACGCAGTCACCTACAGCCTGGAGAGGTTTAAGTATCAGGGCTGTGAGCTGAAATCATTGTGGACCACAAGGTCATGGCACTGAATTGGGGCTTTAAAAGTCACCACTACTCTCCAACACATGCAAAGACTGGAGCAACCTCAGGCAGGCTCCAGATACTGTGGGAAGAGACATCACTGAAGTGACAGCACCCAGAAATGATTTGCAGTGTAGTCCAGTTACATCAAGTGGCAATAAAACTGTAAGTGGCTGCAGGACAGCGTGCCCCATTTGGTGAGATGAACAGTGGCTTTTAAAAAGATCACTAAATCCCATCAGTGCTACCTATACAAACCTCATTCATTTTAAAGGCTCCCATTAAAGTGCCTTTTATCCCTAGCAATAGGCAGTTTTAAATTGCAAATAACTTCTCAGATCAGTCATCTTCATTCCACCGGAAAGAGGGGCTGTGGCTCAGGCGGCCCCTTGGGGACAAGGGTTCTTGAATACTGTGTTGAGTGTCTGGACGAGGTCTCTGGATGAGCAGAAATGCTGTGCAGCAGGACTATCCCGCGGTGCTGCCGTGCTGTGCAGGGTCTCCGCTGAGTTGTCCAGGACTTCACCTTCCAGAGAGCTCTGGGGATCCGAAGCAGGTGTCACCTCCAGCGTGGACGTGTCCCAGTGGGAAGCATGTCCCCATGGGAAGTGTGCCAGGGTGGGCGGCTCAGGCGTCAGCATCGTCCTGGCCCAGGGCATCGGCGTCGTGCAGGAGCGGCGTGGTTTCGGAGGAGGGGGGAGCTTTGCTCTGCGTGGCAGGGGGATGGGGGCTCTTCTCGGCAGCGCTTCTCTGCAGGGGAGGGACAGAGGTCACACTGTGGTCACACCTGGCGGTGCCACCGCACCCCCACCCGCGGCACGCGCACCCCGAGCCTCTTGGACTTTCAGTGACCAAGGACCCTTTCCTTAAATTGAAGATTTTTGTACCTCCTTTTTGTACCTCCTGCCCTACCAAAATGAGGTTCTTTCCGTTCCTGCCCACCAACACCTGTAACACCACCCAAACGCCCAGCCTGAAGAGCTGTGTGGAGGAGCTACGGGACAAAGCCAGTGAGCTGCACAGCATCTGAGATGGACGGGAAATGGTCAGTATTCTGAGGGACAGAAGAGCCTGACCCCCAGGCACCAGCTGCCGCAGACACAGGCAGCACGCGTTCCTAGGATAATAGTAGGTAGGCGCAGCCTCTGGGAAAGGGTGGAAGTTGGTGCCTTCGGGCATCAATATGGCTCTTCCTCACCTGAACACACCTACAAAACAGGTTCACCACCCTCGAAGCTGAGCCCGAGCCAGACACAGCGTCAAACAGATCACGTGGGCCATGACCCTAAACCACGTGGGCCCTGACCCTAAACCATGCAAGAACCCCAGGAGGAAGCAGCAAGTGACAGGAATGGGTCACTTGCTGCTGCTGGGGACAGAGACACCCACGTGGCCCTCACCTAGAGACATCTGCTTGCTGGGGCCATGGATTGGGGTGTTGTGGAGGGAGTGAGGCTTGTCTAACCCTTTGACTATTGCCCATTGCTGCTCCAGTGTGGGCACAGCAATACCCCAGGAAGACCTGGAAACTCTTTGTGCATGGTGGCATTTGAAGTTTGGACTTGAGGATCTTGGAGGAATTTTCAACTTTAATGTGTTGATGATTCTAGAAGTGTCTACAGACCTCAGATGAGGGAATACAGTCAGGGCAAAAGAGATGGTTAATATTCAAGGATCACCTCCTCCAAATTCAAGAATAGTCCACCCTAACAAGCATCCCAAGCCAGGAAAAAATGCTATCAGGGCAACATGGATGAACCAGGAGCTCCCAGACAAACACAAACATAGAAAGGAAGCATACGGAAGGTGGGACCTGGCAGGAATATAGGGGCACTCTCCCGGCATGCAGGGATGAAGACAGAAAAACCAAAACCCAACTGGAATTGAATCCAGCCAAGGATGTCAAAGACACGAAAGGCTCCTCTAAGTATCCAGGTGACAAAAGAAAGAGGAGGGAACATGCAGGCCTGGGACTGAATGAGGAAGGGGACCCCAGAAACCAGGGGGAAGTCCAGAGCAAGGAAGATGCACCCTTGGTAGAAGAGGATGAGGTCAGAGAATACCTAAGTAACCTAGACATGCACAAATCCATGGACCCTGACGGGATGAGCAGGCTAATGTCACAGCAAAACCATTTGCTGTTGTCTTTGAACAACAAAATGGGGACGGGGGCCCAAAGACTGAAGGAAAGCAAATGTCACTTCAATCTTGAAAAAGATCAAGAAGAAAGACCTCAGGAGCTACAGGCCAGTCAGCCTCCCTTCATCTTGGAGAAAGCGATGGAGCAGCTAATTCTAGGAACCATTTCCAGACACATGAAGGACAACTGAATCATCAAGTGTAGTCACTTGGCTTCACCAATGGGAAATTGTGCTTGACCATCGATGATGAAATGAATGGCTTGGTAGACGAGGGGAGAACAGTGGATATTGTCTATACAGACTCCAGGCTTTTGACACCACTTCCCATGCAAACCTTATAGGGAAGCTGATGAAGTAGGGCCTGAATGAGCAGGCAGTGAGGTGGACTGAAAACTGGCTGAACAGCAGGCCCAGAGAGCTGGGTTGGAGGCCAGCAACCATCAGTGTACACCAGGGGTCAATACTGGGGCCAGTCCTGTTTAACATCTTTATTAATGATCTGCAAAAACTGGGGGAGTGGCTGGTACACCAGAGGGACCTCACCAGGCTGAGAAACAGACTGGAAGGACCCTCGTGAGGTTCAACAAGAGGATGTACAAGGTCTGTCACTTGGGATGAACAGCCCCACACACCAGTACACACTAAAGGTCACCGAGCTCTGCAGCAGTTTGGCAGAAAGGGACCTGAGGGTCTTGGGGACACCGAGCTGAAGGTGAGCCAGCAGCGTGCCCGGGTAGCAAAGGCAGCCAACTGCATCCTGGGCTGCACTGGGAGTGTTGGCAGCAGGTCCTGGAGAGATCCTTCCCCTCTGCTCATCACTGGCGAGGCCATAGATGGAGTACTGTGCTCAGTTTGGGATTCCCAGGACAAGAGAGATGGAGCTACTGGGAAGAGTCCAGCAAAGGACCACTAAAGTGGTTATGGGATTGGAGTCTTTCATGTGACCAAAGGCTGAGAGAGCTGGGAGTGTTCGGCCTCGAGAAGAGAAGGCTCAGGGGGATCTCACCACTGTAAACAAGTTTCTGAAGGGAGGGTGCCATTACAAAGCCAGGCTCTTCTTGGTGGTGTCCAGGGACAGGACAAGAGCCAAGGGGCACTTAAACACAGGGGATTCCATCTGGACAGTAAGAAATACTTTTTCTTTTTTTTCTTTTTCTGTGAAAACTGTAAAAACGGCAACAGGTTGCCCTGGGGAATCTCCATCCCTGAAGATATTAAGAGACATCTGGACATGATCCTGGGCTAGGTGACTCTGCTTGAGCAGAGGGATTGGGATAGATGACCTCCAGAGGTCCCTTCAACCTCAACGACTCAGTGATTTTGTGTTCCTGTAATACAAACCCAGACATTTTATACAACAGAAATTCCCTCTTGAAAGCCTCCCTGCTGAGGCTCCCTGCATGCAGGGGAGGGGTGACACCCACCAGTGGACTATCTCTGTAACCCCACAAGTTTTTACCCACTCAAAAAACTTACCTCTGGATCTCAAACACTCAGAGATGGGGGGAAAAGAGGCAAGAAAAGCATTTCCTCACACCAGTCCTACTTTTCCCCCCGATCCCTGCTGCTATTATCAAGGCTGCAGATCAGGTACACCAGGAGAAACAATAAGAGCACGTGCTTGCAACCTGGTTAAGTGCCAGTATTAAGACATCTAAATTGCCCCAAATAAAGCCATGAGACAACACCGTTCCATCAAAGCTTGCCAGGAGGGCATGTCTGGGAGATGCGGACAGCAAACGTTTCATTTGATTGGTTTTAAGTAAAGTTTAATCAAATCAGGATGAGAGAAAAACGTGTTACCTTGACTGGGTACCCACCTACAGTCTGGCTTCCCGCAACACCTTCCCCTTAACCGGAGGCAGCTTTTTGGCAGAGGTGGCCTGGTTTGCCTTATTACTGTCTGAGCTCTTTTTATTGCTACTCCAAAATAAAGAGCATTTTTCCTAGAAGACAATCAGTCTAGTTTACGGTGCACTTGGACATGAATTTCACGAGGGCTCCAATTTTCGGAGGAGATTTGAAAAAAATCAGTTTAACTAGAATCTAGTTATTAATGAAGATTTCGAAATTTAGATTAAACTAAGTCCTATTTGAGATTTTGTTCAGTGTCAAGCCAGTTTTAAAATGGTCTGCTTGCCTTTTAAAAGTGTCACCACATAGGCTTTTGGCCACAATGGCAGAGCTACAACGTCTGGGGGTGTTTTACCCCTGCACAGATTATGCATTTTTTAGAGCTGTGAGTCCAACAGATGCATTTCAAACTGGCTCCACTATCAACTAGACTAAGATTTAAGTGTTTCACAGCACCTCATCTGCACTGGCTGCAGAGCACACTTCTCCCTCCAGAAGCCAGAGGCATACAAGACAGCTGAGGGAGGAGCTGGGTTCAGGGAGACCTTCACGCTGGCAGACACGTGAAGGTGTGGACAATGTCCCCGCTCAGTGTCCCCTCTGACATGGCCTGTGACTTCGAGAGGCAGAACTGTGCACGATTAAGCAATCAGGGCTAGATCAGCAACACTTGAATCAAATGAGGAACACACCTTGGCTGCAAATTGCTGTCTTCCAGTTTACAAGCTCTTATCTACTCATTAGGCAGAGACGTTCATGTGTTGTTGTAGAGTTTTCTTAGAGATTTCTAAGGTCATTGAGGCTTTTTAATCACTTCCCAGGTAGTCAGGCACTTCCTGCCCTTGATTTTTAGTTCTAGCACTTCATGACTCTTTTGGCTGAGCACAGAAATACAGCTGCCTTATGCCTGGCCTTGGGATGTTTCACAAGCAGATATTCAGTTGGCTTGAATGAGTTTAAAATCCAGCTTTTCTCCCTCACCCTTTCTGGCATGGTTAAATCTCTTCTGATACCAGGAATTAAGACTTGCACAAAGCAGGGTGAGGAAATGCCAGCTCAGGGCTGCATAAGGTGTTAGAAATAGCTGCCCAGCCCTTTTTCTGAGCCGCTGGGGTCACGCAGCAGAGTGCAGCCTGTCTGCCAGCAACCACCCACACGTGCTGAAGTGGAGCAGTTCAACCCAGGACCATCCTGGGAGCACAGCAAGGGTTTGCTGGTGAGCTCTGGGCTCCATGCTGAGCCCTAGCATCACTCCCACCCTGCAGGGAAGTGTGTGGAGGAACAAGGGGATTTGGGATCATGTGTTTAAGTCACTTAAGTAATTGTAGACTTGATTAAAATCCAATTACGTGGTACTCTGAGAACGCTGGTACTATTTAAGGTGGGTTTGCCTCAGTGTTTCAGTAAGGGCAGTAACCAGCTGAGCAAAGGCAGCTCCTTACACAGGCTTCCCCTCGGTCTGCTCTCATCCCCAGCATTGCCTTTTATCCCCAAAAGCAGCCTCTTCACCTCTGCAGCTTCAGAGCCAGCCTGAGCCACCTGACTGTAGTGCAATGCTGAATCAGCTTCCTTTGATATAGGGTTAGGGTAGGAGGTTAGATCTCTACTTTGAGAACTAAAACTTGTCGAGAGCTTAGTGTTAACAGATCACTGTGGAACCAGAGCCACAGATCTCCACTGAGTGTTTGGGCTGTTTTATATTCTGTCCTGACAGCTCAGCTCAGCCTCACCCCCCTGCCTGCCCCATGGCCCAGCTGCCAGCTCCCAGCAGGCTTCAAAGGTCTTCACTTCTCAGTAAGCTCAGATCCACAAAGGTTCCGAGGGTTTCACTTCCAGAGCTCTTTGGAGCAGTTTGCACAGAAACCAAGTACGTTTCAAGGAAAGACGGAATCTGTGCTGGGCTGAGAAGCAGCCACAGTGGCTGTGTCCCCTCTGCAAGAACACAGCAACTGCATTTCATTTAGGCTGTGTTCAAATAGCTCCATCCTCTGGAGAAGGCTCTGTTCTGACTGCAAAACTGTTGGGACCCTGCAGAGATGCAGATCTGTGCAATGGCACAGACCTGCTGCTGCCTTCTACAGAGGCTGGGTTGATAAAATAGGCTCATTTCTTCATTAGCTGGGTGACCTGAGAAATACCTCCTCCTCCAGGAAGCCACTTTCATCACTGCTGTGCACCAAGAAAGCCAGAAATGCTTCATATTATCTATGCAGCCAAATTTCTAGATGGCTAAGGAAGTCCTGCTGCTGTCTGCTGGCACCTGGCACCATTAGGAGATTGTTGGTGGCATCAGCCAATGTTTCCTCAGACGTGTTAGATTGTCAGCCCAAACTACATCATCTGATTAAGTCTGATTTGACTAACAGCATTTCCCAACAGGGATCTGCAGATTCTTACCTTACTCTTTGCCATGAGCACAGCTGCTGAGATAATGAGTGGGACACTCAGCCCAAGGAAGATGTACTGTGTGTAGTCCAGCACCGACGGGATCAGCACCAGGTTGTTGTAAAACTGCTTTAGGACTGAGCCTTCGATGGATCCACTCTGCCCAAAAAAGCAGAGTTGTCAGTGGCATTTCTGTCCAGGGCTGAGACAGACCAGCTGACTGATTTCTCTCCCACCACCTCCCAGCATAAATTAGGGAATTTATTCAAGATTCAGCCAAGCTAAAAGCTTTTACTAAATAGCTGGAGTCAGCTGGACACACACCTACAGCTGGAGGCTGCACTCCCTGGCCCACATGAGGACAGGGATGCCAGCAGCTCTGGCCAGGGCCCTATTTAACCCCACATCTAGGGCAGAGCCAGAGATTTACCAAGTATAGTGCAGGGTTTGTTCAGCTCAGAGGGATTAATGGCATAGCCAAGTATTGAAAAGCCTTCTGTTGGTGCTTAATTAGTCTGGCTGGCTTAAAGCTTTATCCAAAGCGGAGTTTCCCCAGCGCTTGGTGATGGGGAAGCAGGAGAGGCTCTGCAGAATCAGGCTGAGGAAGGCAGCTCACCTCTGCAAACCACAGCAGCGGCAGGACCACTGGCTGAATTTTCCCTGTTTGCCTGGAGGGATGAAAATAAAAAAAGCAACACACACTTAGGTTGACGGCTGATCAGGTCACAATTAGTACCATAATTCTTCTTAAGGGGATGTGTCTGACAGACCAATAGAGGCCAAGAAACGAGCACAAGGAGGTGGCAATCCCTGCTGCTCCAGTGAGCTGCTCCCACCTTGGGGAACCAGGTCCTCCAACCTGTGCTTTTCATGCAAGAGCAGAACTTATGCTGCCATGGGGGCTTAAGTGGCCAAGGACAGCAGTAAGTGCCATCCCAAACCTGGGTTCCAGCTCAGAGAACCAGAAAGCTCAAGTTCATGTCTCAGTCACCTGAATGGCACCGTGGGGGCTGTCTGCAGGTGTCTGCCCCTCAGCCAAAGCAGCAAGAGCACATTCTCACCCTTGCTGGTATTTAGCATCTGGCACCACACAGTTTGGTTATAGAGACCTCATGTTTGCTTTCACAGAGCTGGAAGTGTATTTTTGGACACAGCCTTCACTCTCAGCCCTGCTGGCAGAGTGGGTTTTGCTTCTCCATGTTGCAGGTAACACCTGATAGGCAGCAGAGTGCAGGTGAACAGCTCCTGCCTCTCCAGGAGGAACAGTCTGTCCACTGGCTGTCTGACCAGGGTCAGGGATACTCCCCAAACCAAGCAAACTGGCAGCCACACTCTGCACTGCTAAAGGATGGAATTTGTGGTCACTGGAATGGCTGATGTCTCAGCAGGAGCCAGCTGGCTCCAGCAATCAGGACAACTGCTCATGGCAAAGCTGCTTCATCTTTGGGGAGAGTAAACTCTGCAGTGACCTCAGCAGCACTCCGTGCTCAGGGAAGGAAGATGGACACTTCTAGAAGGTGACCACTTACATTATACCAGACACCTGCTTTACGTATAGGTTCAGCTGGAGCTTGATGGAGCAGTTCATGGGGATGCCCGTCATCTGCACAGGAAGAGACCAATTCATCAGTATTCTCTAAATGACTTCACAGGGACCAACAGACCCCGTCCAGCAACACCCCAAGACCATGAAAATATCACACTTCAAAGCTGATCTTGTTACACCCATTAAGGCATAGGTTTCTCATGACTCTGCAGTTTTGCAAGGCATTTTTACAAGCAGAGACTTTTTTTGAACTATACCTGTTTGTACTCAGCAGCCTGAGGCTAGATAAGAATATAGCTAACTGTACTGTTATCAGTAGATGTTTGATACTGTAATAAACTTAATTAGATTTTCATAACTGTGATAAGAAAAGCAGTCAGAACCCAATGTCTAGATAAGACACACAGTTTACCTTACCTCAAGGGGGAAATCAGGTTTTTGCTTCAGCAAACATCACTGAGCATTTGGAAAAACTGGCCACGCACAACACAGGCTGTAGGAGGAAAATGCTGAAGTCCCTTTCCCAACAGCAACTGGGACAATGCTGCCTCAGGACACCCCAAATCATCCCCTCTGGAGTGGGGACTCCACCCTCATGCTGTAGGTACATGAGGGGTGTAACACAGCAGCAGCCCTGTGCAAAAGCAGTCAGCTCCAGATGGGCAGCTTGAGAGAGTGGAAGAAGCCAGCCCAAAAACGGAGGTGCCAGCTTGAGCCACAGCATGGTTTTCAGACTTTGCCAGCCAGTTCTCATGGCAATGTGTGTTTGCAGATTTGGGGCATAGCTGGGCTGCTGCCAGATACACCTCCTGGTGTTATAGGCCTGAGTCAGTGGAAAGAACTTCACTGTGCTTATCGAAACAATTATATTTATAATTAGTTCTGCAATTCTCTAGAAGCCAGGCTAATTATTCAATTAGTATATGGCTTTGACAATTTTATCTGCACATGCCCTCGCCAGTCTTTGCACTATGGAACCTGCTCAAGTCAGTGCCACGAGAGCAGAGTGGTGCCACCACTCAGCTGATGGCAGGGTCCCCGCCATGCCAGGCTGGCCCCTGGGGTGAGGGGACGACCTTGGTGGGCTCACTCACGGGATGCACATCAAGGAAAAGCCCGTGCTGCTCCTTGGTGGGGTGCAGGCCTTCGACGGCGTTCACCAGGGACGGGTCAGCGTTGTAGAAGTGAGGGTGGGAAATGAACATTGGTGCATCTGCATGAGATTAAAGACATCTTAAGCTCCTCCACACCCACCTAAAAGCTTTTGTTGAGGTTTTTAAGCCGTTGCAGTACTTGTTCTGAACAAGCTCTTATATATTTCTCCTCCCACCCAGCAAGTTCCCTTCCCTCCCCGCAGGTTATCCCATTGCTCTGGGTGAGTTAAGGACCAGGCACCCTCTCCAGCCACGCACCACACAATGCCATGGTAACTCACTGCTCCCAGGCATGAGTTAGGACACTCAGTCTGGACGGTCACTCCCGCGTGACGCACACTCAGTGTCCAAAGTTAACATTTAATTTGGCAGTTGCATGGGCTGCCTCTTCCTTGCTCTCCAGCGCAGGGGACATAATGCTCCCACTGTATCCTTGGGCATTCCCACAAAAGCCAGGCTGTCATAGACCTGGGGACTGAGGGGATTTTGGGCACAAGGGTTTTCCCTCTTTCCCTCATGCCAAAACGCCAGTGGGAGCGCACACAGCGCCCAGCAGTATTTTTCAGCACCTCAGCAGCCACTAGAGCTGATTTTCCAGCCAGCCAAGCTTGTGTCACATCTCAAATTCAATATTGGTGCATCGGGGAGAGCCAGGGTGCAAAGGACTTACTGAGCCTACAGGAGCTGACGTTCTGGATGCCAGACTGCAAGCAGGGGCAGAAGCCCTCGTTCGGTGGATAGTCTGTGCCATTGGCAAAGAGGGTTTTCGGCGCCACGAAGCGATAGGTGGGCACACCCTTGAACTTCCCAGACTTCTCGTACACCAGTGTCATGGATCTGGAAAGGTTTCAGTGGAGAAGGATCAGGATTAGCCAACAGGTTCCCAGCACAGAACTGGGTTCTTATCTTGGCTGGATAAGATGCAGTTGCAATGTAACTTAGACTTTGAGATCAAGATAAACACTCAGAGCAGTGCTTTGGATGGGGAATGAGTATTTAAGCCTTTTGCTTTCCATGTTTTAAGCATTTACAAAGAGTTGACAGGGACTAGTTATAGAGAGAAACCACAAGCTTACAAGTCTGTTTGCTATATCCAGGTGAGATTTGTTTAAAGGCATGTAGTAATCCCCAGGGCTGCTCTCCAAGAGATAATACCCACTTTATGCAAGCCTTGGCTCCGAGGCGCTCTGTTACAGGGCATGGACACTGGAAAAATCTCTTTTGCAGGCCAGCTCCAGCAACAGGCTGCCAGGGGAGTGGAAAATTTCCCTACGTGACACAGCAAGACTTTTCTCTTACTACAACAGCCTATTGATGTTGTGCTGCAATATTGCTACCAGCTAGCCAGGATTAATGCAAGCTTCCAGGACAAAAGTTTGCTCCCTTCACACTTGAGTGAGGCTTCCAGGGAAGCCTCAGAGAATCACAGAATGGGTAAGTGGGTCACAGAGGGGACCCAGGACAGCCTGGGCAGGCCAAGGGGATGCTCATTCCTATGAGTGCCTTCTGATGGCAGGACTGAGGATGGGGAATTGAGGGCAAGTTCAGCAGTTGCATGTGTGCCTCTTGGCTCTGCTCACCTTCCAGAAAGGAGGCAGGGGTTGCTGTAGCACATCAGCAGGATAAAGCCAGCAGATCTCAGCATCAGCTGCACTTCATGTGCACAGAGCACAGGAGATGAGCCCTGCCTGCCCTGCAGGAAGGCAGCTATGCTCTTAGCCTACCAGCTGATGTTTGTGACTCTGGGTGAACACAGGCTGAGGCAGAGGACTGGGGAGAAGACACAGCACTGCCTGGTGAAGAAGCTGAGCCACTTTTCCCACAGTTCCAAGTGGCAGGAACCTCCTGTGCCAACAAGAAACCAAGCTTGGTTCCACTTCGCTGGAAGCCTTGCCTGGAAGCATGCTCTGTTCCAGAGATTTCTGTAGTTTTACAGGAAGGGTATGTGTTTAACTTCAGTTACAATATGTAACCTGTAAATTCCCGGCTCCAGGTCATTTTGGTGTTTGCTGATGTCCCTTATGCAGAGGAATCCCTGTGCTATTGCTGGGCTCAGCTGCCTGTTTGTTCACTGAAGAGGTCATTGTTCTCCATTCAGCATGAACACTTGCTTGTTTTGCAGCGCTATCTACAAAGCCAGAATTAACATTATCTTCCCCAAGCTAGGGACAGGGTGTTTGTGCTGCTTCCCCTCCTTGCAGCCTCAGGCACAGGCACCCAGGCCGGCTCTGCAGGGTACTTTAACCCCTGTGTGATCAGCTAAGGTCAGGGTGTCTTACACAAGGCAGAAGAGTGAAAAAAAAAAAAAGAAACCAAAAAAAAAAAAAAAAGAAACAAACAAAAAAAAAAAAATAGAAGAAAGACCCTGGAAATGGTGGCAGGAGTTTTCCCCCTGACATAACTTCTACAAGGGTTTAGTCAGCTGAAAGAGTTCCGCAAACAGTTACAGTTGCGTTTCCCTCTGACAACCCTTACTTCTCCTTCTCACTGCCCCTATCTTATCTGCATAAGATAACCACATCTGGTTATTTTCTACTGATTCAACGTGGGCAAGTTGGACTTCTCCAGTGATCTGGAAGGTATTTATGGACACCACAAGATGCTGATAATCAGACAACTACGCTGTTTGCAAAGCTCAGATACCAAACTGCAGCTGAACTTTAACTATGGAAACAAATCCTGAGCCCTCTGCGTCACTGCACGGGGCCTCTGTGTGTGCAGGATGAGTCCAGCATGTCCTGCCACCTGCATGGGGACAGGCTGGCAGCTGTGGCCTCACCTGCAGGCATCAGGGCTGTAGAACTCCAGGGAGGTTGGGGGCATGAATGGTGGCCACATCTCCCCTGCTGTCCCATTAATCATGTTGCACTGGCTGCTCCGCCAATAGTTCACCTGTGGGACAAATGTAGAGAGAAAAACTCAGAAGGACGAGTTTGCTGGAGTCAGCTTTCATCCCTGCACAGAATATTCACCACCCCACACTGCTTCCATAGCACCTTGGGACAGCAGCGTCAAAGATCTTTCCCATCTTAAGCCTATTTTCCAACCTCCATGACTCCATGAGTCAAACATCTACCCAATTAATGGAGAAGATCCACCTGTCCCAAGTGCTCCCACAGTGGCTGATCTGTAGGTTTGGCTGATTTTAGCTAAGGTAAGAATTGCACAAGGGAAGAGTAAAGCATCCCTTTAATAAGGGTATTTAATGCCTTAAACACAGGCCACAGGAGCCTGAGACTTCAACCATTAGAAGCAACCAGCTGCAACAGCACTGCAAGGAAATCCAAGTGACACTCATGAGGAGATGAATTTAATGCTTCCTGACAAGCCCCTTGCCACATGGCTGCCTTTTGGCTACTTGCTAGAACAGAAGTTGCAGCACTTGAAGTCCTGTAGAAACTTGTCTTCAAACCTGACCCAGACACAGCACCCAGAGCTCTCAGTTTAGCTTGCTTTAAATCAGGCATTGCCCCATTACTAAAGGTTTGCTGCCAGACACCCACCTTCTTCAGCCCATTCCATGAATCCACCATATGAACCTGACTGATGTTCTTCATGCCTGTGTTTACTGTGAACAGTCCTGAATTGGAGTTGTTAAACTGCAGAGAGAAGGAATGACTGTTTAATCCACTGTACACAGCAAGACTGCAACGCTGACTTTGGGTGCTCCATCAGCTCTAGGGGTGCCCCACACACTGTCAGCTACTCAACTTCTGCTTATTTCAGTTGAGTGTCTGAGCTATCCCCAAGACCAATATTGCTGTGATTTTAGCATTCCCAACCAACAGTTTACTTACATCCATAAACAATCCAAACTTCCCCTTGAAAGGGATCTGGCCAGGAACAATCCTATTTATCGTGTCTATAAGGCGGTCGTCATACCCCCACAGGATCTCCCCCACCGTCCGGTTCATGAACGCCTCCTGTCCCAGGCTAGCCAGGGCTGCACTCACGAAAAGCTTCACAACATGTGGCAGTTTTTCCATCATCACAGCTGCTCCCTGCGAGAGAAAACAAACCCCTGGGATGAGAGCCCCACCTTTACCAAAGAGGAAGCATTTTTGGTGCTCAGCCAGATCATTCTTCTGCTTGCATCTAGAGCCCCAGAGGAGTCCTCTGGACAGACTGAGGCTCTTCATTTATTCCCAGTTTGGGAAGAAAGCAGTTGAGAACTCACGGGCTTGACTTCCCCACAGGATGCTCAAGTGAGGTTGCAGACTCAAGCCCAGCTGCTCTTCCAGCCCCTCTGCACAGTGTGGTTTTGGAACAGTAGCAGCCCAATAGAACAACTAACACCCAGAAAGCAGAAAATTGCATTTTATAAGCTTAACCACCTCATTGCTTGATTAGCCTTAAGCCCTACAATAAAGTGATTCAATAATTCAGTGATTCAGTGCTGGGCATCACCACCCTCCCCGCAAGCTCAGAAGGTGGAACCCATCCAGGCAATGAGAACTTACCATTAGCAAAATGTTTGGCACAACAATGTACTCCTCTTCGGTGCCATTGGACAAATCTGGCTCGAAGAAAAGGTTCCGGTACTCCAGGTAGGAAACGGTGTCATTGTCATGGAATGTGATATTTGTTTTATACCTGTACTCCCTGCAAAGAGATGGGAGATCATGGGAACCTTCCCCCTGGCAGAGTCCCTGCAATCTGTGGAGCAAGAATGGGCTGCACAGGCCTGGGCTTGCTGCTGGAGGAGACCAAACCCCAGAGAGGAGCCACGGGGCAGCTGGGGAGGCACCGTGGGAACAGATATAAACCTCCCACCCTGACCAGGGGCAGGGTCTGGCAGAAAGAGAGGGAAGCCCAGGAGTGAGGCATCCCTGACAGGTTGGACTCTTGCAGACACAAAGTGTTTCTTCCCAACTCAACAGCCAGCTGACAAGAAATTTAGGACAAAAGTGTAAGTCTCCTCTGTTGCTTCATCTAGAGCCACGGGAAAGCCCAGCCCCATCCGAGAGGTGCCCAGATACACAGAGCCAGGGCAACCCACACACTAAAACAGCCTGCAAACAGCAGGGGACCAGTCAAGACACCCCAAGTTCCACCAGGGAGCCCACACTGATTTGCTCCCAAGCTCCCTAATGGCTCCTGGGTTCAGGGCAGCCTGACCCTCCACACGGCATTGTGGCCCTTCCGCTCCTTAGGGCTTCAGGCCATCCATGTCCTGCACACTGCCCAGTGCTGCTGGACTTCAGCCCATGCCACAGGGGCAGCCCCAGGCTCATGGAGGCTGCAGTGCTCTGCAGCAGTGTGAGGCTGTCCCCAACATCACAAGCCTGTTACTGCTCCTGGAAGAACTGAAGCTCAACTCACCAGCAAAAACAAAGTCCTTCACTGTGAAGCCTCTGTTTTACAGCCTTAGGGAAGGGCACTAATCTTGCTCAGCAGGAACACAAGGACACTAATAAGCTTTGCCCCTTTGTTTATTCTTATTTACAGTAAGTGACACTTTTCCCCAAGCCAAGTGACTGATGCGATGGCAACATACAGAACCCGCATGGTGTGACCTGGCAAGGCCAGAGGAAACAAGGGCATATACATACTGCCAGGCTTCCCCTCCACACTGCTCAAACAGCTTTGGATTAACCAGTAATCTTCCCACATGAGCTTGCTTAGGCTGCTGATTTAACCTCGCCATGTTTAGTGTAGGCACTGATATATCGAAGATCACTGCTTATGGGGAAGTTCACACACTCAACATCAACCTTCACTTTCTGTTTCAGGTGCTGAGAAGCACCTGGGGCTTCAGCCACGGCTTCTGAACCACAGCAAATAGACCCAGCTCTGCTGTGTGCGGGTCTGACCCAGTGTTAGTGCTCCATACATGCTCTCCATACAGGTTCCCATGACCAGAGCACTCACGTCAGGCACATTCTGGGTCTTACATTAGATAAGGACTTAGGCTGACCCATGAAGTTTGATATTGAGGCAAGTCCAGTTCCAGAGCTGGGCTCTTAAATGCACAATGAAGATAAAACAAGAGCATCCACCACCACACCAACACCCCTCATGCCCATGTTTGGACCATATCAGCCAATATCTGGCTGCCCAACAGGCCCCAGAGTGGGACTGAGCTCCACAACTCAGCGGAGAACCCACCAGTCTCACTACCTTAGTGCCCAGAAGTCCTACGTGTGGCCAAATGTGTTCTAATTCGTCTTTAGCATGACCAGAGCAATTAGAGCACATTTGGATCACTTTAAAATCCAGTGCAACTGGACTCTCATCAATGTCCTCCTGCCAGAGCAGTCAGCCAGCAGCCTGGCAGGCAGCAGTGGTCAGGCCCACGCCAAGCTGGACCACAAGTGGTACCTGACCTGTACACGTAGGGTCCACGCTGGCGCAGCACTGGCTTCGCTCCCTGGAGGACCTGGTCGGGGTTCAGCACTTCGAAGAAATGCACCGACAAGTAGAAAGGAACAGGGATGTCTTTCCACATTTGAAAGGAGATGCTGCTGGGGTCGATCCTGACGTTCTGTAAGGGAAAAAAGGAGTAAGGAGACATGACTTTTCGTCTCTGTGGCTGCAGATGAGCACAGCCTCCCTCAGCTCAATGTACGGCAAAGCCAAAGGTGGTAGTAGCTCCAATGAAGGCTCTCCAGAGCATTCAGGTGTGTTTGACAGACTGAAACCAAGCTGGATCTACACTGAGAACTCTTGTGTGTGCAGAAGCATCAAGTTTATGCCACAGGATGTCTGCTGGCTTATTTACTCAGGCTTAACTTTTCAAATCCTACCCACAAGGGCTTCCGAGTTGTTTTGATGTGCTGGAGACTTGGCTCTGCACTAGACAAACCAGCACTGAATTATTCACTACTCTGAATGTTTTACTTGTCTGCCAGAAACAACCCTGTCCCAAAGGCCTTCTCTCGTGGGTTTGGAAGCTCCACACAGCTGGGAGCAGGCAAGGACTACAAGAAGTGGCACAGCCATCCTCACAACTGTTTGGGTACCAGCAGGGAGAGCCCACTAGATTCCCAAAAAGAAGACAGAGAACTGGGATGGCAACTCAGCTGTGTCCCAACAGCACGGCACAAGACACCTCTGCTGCCTCTCAGCTGCCAACCTGCATTGACTCATAGCTGATCATGAGGGAGGTCAAAGGCAAGGAAAAATCGTGTTCCCATATCACTCTGTGCTGGGAAATGCCCACAGGAGCTCAAAGACAACTTAAGCCCTCTCCAGCTCAGGACCACCTCTGCCTCCACTCCCTCCCTGCCTTCAGGGGGCTGCAGTAAGAGCTTGTTCCTTCTTGAACGTTTACTTTGGATGTGTTCCACCATAATCTTTTCTTCTGCATGCACAAATCCTTGCCCTGCTTAGGTAACCCAGCCAGCTTATGGAAGTGGGGTTGATCCACCAACTGGAGGAGGCACGTGGGCTCTGTCCTGGTGCAGCTCAGCAGCCCCACAGCAGCTCCTGCTCTGGAGCAGCTCCATCTGACCAGACACGTATTTGCTGACACAGGGGGTTGAGGTGGAACACTGCCAGAGGCTTCCCCACAACGCCCCATCTTTCTTTAGGCATTCATGGTGAGGCTGAGCTACCTGTGAGCAGCAGGACTCTGCAACCCCTCATCCAAGCCCTACCCCTGAGCAGACATCTCCATAATGCTGTGAAACCCATAAAACCCAGCAAACCTTCCCACCGCCACCTCCATGCCCACACACTGCTTTAATTTTGCCAGCCTCAAGGACTTCATGGCAAAGAAGCAGTAATAGGATGAATTTTTGTTTAGCCTGCTTTATAATCCTGATTGTAAAGTGTCCAATTGAGTATGATCAGGAACATCTTGTCTCCTTTACTTGCTTGTTCTGTCTCGCACTCACTCAGTCACCTGTTGCATATGCATTTATTTTTATAATATGTACCCAGTCAGATGGAGCCACATCCCAGCTCCCTGCTGCCCTTCCCTCTCTCCCACCCGGGCACAGCAGCTCAAGGTACTCCACACGTGCTGTTACATAAGATCCACATAACAGGGTAGCCTTAAAATCAAGCTACTTGTAGGTCAAAACAAACATGGTCATATGTCTGAAATAAAAATAGAATATTTGTCAACTAGATGGGTTGCAAGCGGTCACTGAGATGTTTGACCCCTCCTGACCAGGCTGATCTTTGCTCCTGAGGAACTGAAAGGAACTGGTTACTGCCCATCAGCTCCAGACAGGGCCAGAAGAGGAGCAGCTCCACCACAGTGACCAAATCCTGCTCCTCCAGGAGGGACGCACCCTGCTCAGTAAAACTGAGATGAGGTTTCCCCTGCAGACTGGGAGGAGCACTCCAGCTGGGTGTCAGTCAGACCTCACCCTCCACATCCTCTCACCAGCCTCCTCCTCACCTGCTACATCAGCAAGGACAGTGCTGCCGCCTGCTCCTGGCTCCCACCACCCAGGACAGCACCAGAGGCCCCAAATGGAGCAGCCATGGTGGCAGAGGGATGAGTTGATGCAGCCTCACTGTGTTCAAGCTCATATCTTAGGCAGGTCTGTGGCATTCCAGATGCTTCCAGAAAAGCAGTATCCCCAGGTTTTGCAGGGCCAACACTGCAGGCAGCCCATCGCAGACAGGGCAGGAGAGAGGCTCCAAGTTCCCTGCTTCCTGTGCATTTCCCTGCAGGCTTTACCCAAAGATATCCCTGAAACAACCACCTCTCTGTAGCTGCTTTTCCATCAGGATACACCATCCTGACAGAGCTCAGGAAGCAAGGATGGGCAAATCTACCTTTACCTGCCCAACCCCAGCTCTCCAAGCTCCTCTTATCCACACTACTCTGAAGATCAACCCAGGAGTTTCAGTAAGGCCCTGAACATTTCTCATCACCCACCACCATTCAGTTACTAGGCATAATGTGAAATGGAAAAAATATAGCTCAGGGCCATTTTGTGTCATGTTGAAGATGTGGAGACCAAGAGCTTGAGGTGAAGGGAGGAGAAACAAGGGTTGGTCTTTTCCTCATCTTCTGTTCTCATTGCAAATTACTAGGATTTAGCTAATTAGGTTGAAAGAATAAGGATTAGCTAAAAAGAGGGCAGAAAGGTTTTTGCACTAAAAATGTAATTTCTGTTCTGCAGGGGCCATTCAGCCTTTTATTTGCAGGTACCAGCTCCTGATGTCAATGAAACTGAACAAAGATTTTCTACTGTTTAATCTACAGGACTGTCTGGTTCCGCCCAGCCAGTAGCACTTCCAGGGGGTAGGTTTAAGTAGGTCATTTTCGGCAGAGACTTTGCGCCACATGCGACGCCAGCCATTGGCTATGAGGTGTTTGTTCACCTCTTTCATCAGAAGCAAATTTTCAGGGGCTGACCTGGGTAGGTGGAAGCTTGGAGAAAGGCCAAGGCAGGGAGCACATCTGCTTTGGACAGGGACAAAAAGGTTTGGCTAAATGTGGGGATGAACTCTGCATTACAGCAGAATAACTGGTGTCCCAGCAGCAGGGACAGGAGTGCTGGTTCATAAAACTGTGCAGCAGTTACTGAACAGACCAACAACTCCATCCACAGCCCCACATTGTGGGGACAAACCCTCTTCAGCCTCAGGACCTCTCCTGTGGATAAAACAGGTCATCAGAGAAGCAGCTCTCCAGGTTTTCAGTCTAGCAGAGAGGATAACTCGGAGGTTGCTTCATGCACAAGGCTCTTCGGAACACTCCTGCACATCATCTGTCCTGTTTCCAGTTGGGAAAGCATCTCACCTGTACACGTGTGAGCCCAGCACTCTGCTCACCTATTTATGAAAGGAATAACTGGTGCAGCAAGTACAGGCAGGCAAGAACGGAGGAAGGATTGCTGCTCATGGTGATGCTCTGCCAATTGTCTGCTCCCAGACAATTCCAGTGATGCAGTGATGTTAACCGGGAGGGGAAGCTGCTGACTCCCGGCAAATCTGCTGTCACCGAGGGTGGAACACCCCCAAGCCCGCATTTGCCCAGAGGAAGAGCCCGAGGCTGCTCGCAGCTGCAGCAGCGACAGTGCCACCTCCAGCGCTCGGCTCCCCGGACCGCACTGCACAAGGCAAACGTGCCCTCACAGCAGCCCCAGCCCCAGCCCGCAGCGCACCGGCTCCAGCCACCGACAGCACCGCACCGCGCCCCGCACCGCACCGCACCCGGGCTCCAGCGCACCCGCTACGCGCCGCCACCGAGCCCGCAGCGGCTGCATCACATCCCGCTCCGCACCGCCACCGAGCCCGCATCCCGCACCGGGCCGCGTCCCCGCCACGCCGCCCTCACACCCCCGCGCCCCGGGCCCGCTGACCTTGATGACCTGCTGCCGGATGATGAGGGGCCCCACGAGCAGCAGGCTGCCCCCCAGGAGGGCGCAGGCCACTCCGGCCAGCCCCAGCCCCACAGGCAGCCTGCGGCGGGCCGCGGCCATAGCGGGGCGGAGCCGGAGCGGAGCCGGCACCGGGAGCGGGTCCCCCGCCGCCGCCGCTTTATGGCCCCGCGGCCCGGCCCGGCCCGGCCCGGCCGAGGGGGCGGGGCCGCGCCGTGCTGGGCGGGGCTGGCGCCGGTAAACCACGCCCCCAGCTCCGCCCACCCGCGGCGGGACGGGAAAGGGACCCGAGCGCGGTGTCCATGTGAGATGAGTAGGTAAAATAGAGAAATTACAAATACAAATAGATAAAATATAGTTCACTAATAGTATTGTAGAATAGAATGGTTTTGGGTTGGAAGGGACCTTAAAGTTCATCTTGTTCCACCCCCTTGCCATGGGCAGGGACACTTTCCACTATTCCAGGTTGCTCCAAGCCCTGTCCAACCTGGCTTTGGACACTTCCAAGGATCCAGGGGCAGCCACAGCTTCTCCGGGCAACCTGTGCCAGTGCCTCACCACCATCACAGTAATGACTCTTTTCCTAAAATCTAATCTAAACCTACTCTTTTTTAGTTTGGAAACACTCCACCTTGTTCTGTCAATACATGCTAGATAAAAAATATATAAATGTGTGTTTGTATTCATGTGTATATGTATATGTACATCTCACCTGAGGGGTAAAGATCCATCACGTATTAACCTGCCTCTCCTTTCCCTTTTAACCCAACTCTGCTTTTCCAAGGAATTGGGTTTTTTGTCTATCTTGTGCATCTGAAAGTGCTCCTGAATAAAAACCTGTTGAGACTCATCCCTAGAAGCATCTAGAAGGCAGCAGAAAATACAGTCGTTTGTTGCAGCTGACCTGAGCTAAAACATCTGGAAATGGGAGTGCTTCCACCTGCCACACACTGCCCTCCATGACGAAGGGAGACACAATCTCCCCTCATCATGGGGAGGGCCCAGTACAGCACAGGTCCTGACTCTTGCCACGGCCTTCACCTCGGTGGAACATTTGCATTTGTATCTTTACACTTAACTGTGTCTTTTTTTTCCCTTCTAAATCTTTTGCCCTGATAGTTGCCTCTGTTTAATTACCAGATCAATCAACCAATGTCTCTGTTCAATCCTGGCAGGTCTCTGCTGTGGGATGTGCCCCCTCTTGTAGCAGCAATGCCTTCAGAACAGCACAAAGTAAGTGTTGTGTTTCCTTTTACTTTTTAAAACATTTTTTAACAAAGAAATGCCGCGAAATGAATTTTTCTTCAAATCCCAATAAACCCCAGGAAAATCCAGGAGATTCCCTGAGGCGTTGCGGAACAATGTGATCGTGAGAAGATCTCTGAGAACTGCATGTTCTGCCATGGTTAGAACAAAAGACAACCTTAAAGTTTATGAAACACTTTGCTGTTCTCATCAAATTTTGCTGTTCTGTGGTTGATCCCACCCCAGCTGTAGTCTCTGCTCATGGGTGCTGCCTCTGAGGCGTTGGCACGGCCACTGTGAACCTTGAGGTTCCTCAAACCCAGCAAGGCAACCTGTGGAGGTCACAGAACCAAAGAAAGTCCAGAGAAGGAAGCGACCCACTAGGATCACATCAAAACCCTGCATAGGATAGTTCCAAAATCCCACCCTGTGCCTGAGTGCATTGTCCAAGCTCTCCTTCAACTGTGGCCACATTCAGTGTGCTGTGACCACTGCTCCAGGAAGCCTGTTCAGTGCCCAACCACCCTCTGGGGGAAAAACATTTCCCTAATACCTGACCCAACCTTCCTGACAACTTCATGCCGCTCCCTTTGTGGTCAGCAGAGGCTGACCCAGCTCGCACCACCACAGCAAGGGTTTCTCCTGCAGGCTACTCACTCTGCCTGGCTCCTGGCCATTACAGATTGTCCAGCATCATGGTTTTTAAATATAGCATTGCAGAGATTTTTTACTAAGACACTGCTTAAAACACAGCTCTGCAGTTGTTTGTGCAGGGTTTCGACATCCGTCAAGCACCCCGTGTCCTCTCATTGCCTTCAAATCAGAACCACTTGCAGTTATGCTCCTGAATTCCAGGGACACCCTTCCCTTGACTGACCAGACACCTTCGTTTAAGGAGCTCTGCTGAACTGCTCAGTTTGTGAATCCCAATGTCCCCAGAGGACAGAAAACCCCCAGAGGGACAAACTGTTCATTGCGGTTGTGGGGGTTCGGCTCAGAACAGGGAGCCAGGGCAGGCGTGGGCAGAGCGCGGGGCAGCGCCGCGGGGCAGGGCCGGATCTCCGGTTGGCACAGCACCAGCTCCCGCCCACAAAGCATTTAGCTCATTAATATTCAAAGGCTTCCCCCAGCCCAGAACACTTAAGTCAAACCCTGCTATTCCACCCAGGCAGTGTAAGATCACTTCAGGTCACCCTGCAGTCACCAGCTCCCATTGCATCCCTTTCCACAGGTGAGTCCATGTCACCACTCCTGTACAGGGCATTTGTTTTACTCTCCCTTTTCCCACTCCCCATGGCCAGCACAGCCATGGTTAACTAATCAGCCCCTCATGCAACCTCCACCACAAATACTTTAGTGGAACTTCCCTTTTCCAGGGCTGCTACAGTGCAAAGTAGCTGCTGTGACATGTCAGCTCAACAGTGCAGCATTTCCACTCGGGGCACAGCTGGAATGAAGCACATTCCAGATTTCCAGTAAGTACATCTGGAATTAATGCTTGCTTAATGCGATTATGCTCAACAAAAAACAAGTCCACCCTATAACTGTTATGATTCACACCTACCACTTCACTTTTCAAGCCCAAGGGCTGGAAGACCAGCAGTGACATCCTGTTGCCCCAGCCTGCGACAGAACTTTGGGATCACCCTTCCGCTGTTTCTCCTTTAATCCCAAAACAAGGGCAGGACCTGATAGTTGCTGGGCAACTAAGAGCTGTTTCAAAGCCTTCCGAATCAGCAGCATCTTATTTCCCATTTCACATCCACGTTTACACAATGCCCACAGCTGCACAACATCTGCAGGCGGACACTGAGCTGCAGCCAGGTATCGGAGCACTTATACAACCCCAGGAAAGCCATGGCTGAAGGATTAGCTACAATTGCCAGGCATGTGGAAGCCTTGCATAAGGCAGTTTTGCAACTCCTTTGTCTGTGGAAACTACATAATTATTGTTTGTTAGAGAGCTGGAGTCAGGCAATGTCACGAACAACAGTTCACGTAAACTTGGGACAAAAACTTTTGTGGATGCAACAGCTTTATTGGAATGAACAAGTGCAGGGACCCTTTTATTTGGAAGCAACAACCTGCTGGCTCAGTTACCACCCCGCAGGCGCAGGACAAGGTGCAGAGTTGACTCCTTCTGAATGTTGTAGTCGGACAGGGTACGACCATCTTCCAGCTGCTTGCCAGCAAAGATCAACCTCTGCTGGTCAGGGGGAATGCCTTCCTTGTCTTGGATCTTGGCCTTGACATTTTCGATGGTGTCACTGGGCTCGACTTCCAGAGTGATGGTCTTGCCAGTCAGGGTCTTGACAAAGATCTGCATCCCACCCCGCAGTCGAAGCACGAGATGGAGGGTAGACTCTTTCTGGATGTTGTAGTCAGAGAGGGTACGGCCATCTTCCAGCTGCTTGCCAGCAAAGATCAACCTCTGCTGGTCGGGAGGAATGCCCTCTTTGTCCTGGATCTTGGCCTTGACATTCTCAATGGTGTCGCTAGGTTCGACCTCAAGGGTGATGGTCTTGCCAGTCAGGGTCTTGACAAAGATCTGCATTCCACCTCGCAGGCGCAGCACCAAGTGCAGAGTGGATTCTTTCTGGATGTTGTAGTCAGAGAGGGTACGACCATCTTCCAGCTGCTTGCCAGCGAAAATCAGCCTCTGCTGATCAGGAGGGATGCCTTCCTTGTCTTGGATCTTGGCCTTGACATTTTCGATGGTGTCACTGGGCTCGACCTCAAGGGTGATGGTCTTGCCCGTCAGGGTCTTCACGAAGATCTGCATTTTTCCCTGGAAGAGGGAAAACCCGACATGTTTTAGTGACTGTCGCTACTCCCTGCATCCACGGATGCGTTCCCCGTCCGTGACCTCACAGCGGGGGCCCCGCCCATAGCCATGAGGGGCGGGGCCTCCACCCGCTTCCCCTTCCCGCCCGAGGCGCGCGCCCGCCACCATCTTGAGGCGCCGCTGCGCCTGCGCCGCCGCCATTTTGCCAGTGGCCGCTCGCCTTCGCCCTTCCCGCCCTTCCCCGCCGCAGCCTCGCGGTGCTGCCGTTGAAGGGGAGGGCAACGTCCCGGCCCTCAGCCCGCCATCACTGTCTGCCATCGCCCCCAGCCGCAGTCCCTTTCTCCTCAGGGCACACACCCCTCCCGCCCCGCCCGGACGCCCAGCACGTATCTAAGCCCTCTTGCTGCCACTCTAAGCAGCTCCCCCCGCCGAGCTCTCACCGCGGCGCTGCTCGGCGAAGCCGACACTACAAGCCTCACCCAGCACCGACTGCGCCACACATCCCCCCGCTCGGTGCTTATATGGCCTCTGGCGCCCCGCCCCCGCGTTCGAATCACTCCGCTGCGCACTACTTTCCTCGCGCCGAGCGCCGCCGCTCTCCTGCGTGGCTGAGGAGGGAGCGCGGCGAGGCGGAGCGGAAGGATCGGCGCCGCGCGCGGCTGCGCTGAGGCTGGCGCGCGCGGGACGCCGAGCGGGGCGTTCGGAGCGGCCGGAAAACCCGGCCTGGAGTCTCCGGAGCGGGGCCGCGGCTGGGGCGCCTCAGGGGGGCCAGTTTGGAATGGAGTCACGTCTAAAGGTTCTGTCAGAGCCTTTCGTTGTGTTCAGGGGTTTAAACCCTGCAGTTGCGCTCCTGTTTGAAAAACAGCTCCTTGGCTTCCACCCTGGGGCAGGGCAAGGGTTGGCTCTGCCCACCGCCACACCGTGAGTGGGCTCCTGAGGGAGGAGGTTCGCTGCTTTATCCTGAGGGACGCCTCGAGTGTTATTTCTGAGTGAGAAGCCTCCGATGCGATGGGGCAGGGTGGTGTCTGTCGACTGGGATGGGCACAGGTGGAACAGGTTTGTGCCAGACCCTCAGTGCCCTCATGGCCTTGGGACAAGGGACAGGGCAGGGAAGGTGTCTGTGGTGATGCTGAGGCACCCGCCAAGGTTGGAGCAGCCTGAGGGGCAGGGACCATCCCAGGAAAGGGGCCTGCAAGAGGGTCCTGCCTGGGGATGGAGATCAGGGAGCCTGGAGAGGGGAGGTGAGGCACAAAGGCCTGGTGGATAAAGAGAACAAGCCCTGCAGATGGTCCGCCCAAGATATAATCAATGAGTGTGTGTATATATGTGCACACATAAAGTGGAGTATGCATGTGAGTTGTAATGGGGTTTACAACTCAGGTAAAATCAGTGAGAAATAATAGTAATAATAATGCCTATTTCTTATTCTGTTCTCTCAGGGCACCTTCTGATAAGACATCTGCTGCACTCAGTCAGCTCCGGCACCATGTTACTGAGACTGCACAGCAATTCCAGGGCACAGCTGAGAGCAGAATGGAGCTTTGTCTGCAAGATTCAGGCAATGCCACTTGGTTGAAGCTTTTTCTTTTAGTTACAAGGTGAGCACTTAGGACTGGTCAGAAAATTATCAAAAAGGCATATGGGAAGGTATTTTGTGACAAAAACTGTGTTACTTCATGCCTGTTCGTACAAACGGTCTCTTATATTCATATGCAAAGCACATTGCAGATGTACAGCTGCCAGGGAGATCCAGGGAGTAATTTACAACAGGGATCTTCACACTTACCAGTGCTGTAGCCAAACATTGGCTCAAAATAACAACTGGAAGTAAGATGAGTAAATAAATAGCACACGGAGCTTTTCAGCCACTGTGGCAGGAAATGTCACTTTGCATTTGTCAGCGGTCAGCTCCTGCTGCTGTTGGTAACCGAGCAGTGAGATAGAACAGCTGCCACTGAGCCGTGTAGATCAAAGCTGTTTCAGGCTCTGCGTGGGCTTTGGTCTCTCTGGGCCAAACCTCTCAGCTGTGCCATAACTTTCAGCCCCCCCAGCTCCACAGATTTCCCCAATGGGCCCAGCCAAGCTGAGGAGACCAAAGCAGTGCAGTTATTTCCCTGAGAGCTCTTCCCAAGCTGCTCATGCTGCCAAGGGGCTGAGCAGGACAGCGGAGAGGAGTGGGTACCGCAGAGCCAGGGAGAAGCTCCTGCAGTGTCACAGCCAGGGAGTGCTGTCAGCTGTGGTGTCGTGGTTTTTGTCCTTCCCTTTTGGGTCTGGGAATGTGGAGCAGAGCCCTTGAGGTCTGCGTGGCTGCAGGGCTCTGCCAGGCTGTGGGATGTGGCAGTGTCAGGCTGGGATGACTGCCCAATGTCCCCCTGCATTCTGGGGTTTGGTACTTCATCCATTTTGGGCCTCCTGTGCCTGTCCGTTAGAGCACTGATGGGACACCCAATGGGACGCAAAAGCCAAGTGTGTTTGCACAAGCCTGAGGAGAACCAAATGAGGAAAAAAAAAATCCATTTTGCTCTGCTGGGAAGTGGCACCATGGGCCCATTACGGCCTCACAGTCATTTTGCTGCTGTTTGACGGAAGGTGGTGACTAACTGATGAAACACCACTAAGAGGGGCAAAAGAGCAGTTCCCACGTGGAGATGCCGGGGATTGAACCCGGGACCTCATACATGCAAAGCATGCGCTCTACCGCTGAGCTACATCCCCCTGCCCGTGGCGCTCCTCGTGCCCGCGGACCAGGTCCGTGCTCTGCCGGCCCGGTGCGGGGAAGGGCGGCTGGAGCTGACCGCACCGAGGCCCCGCCGGCCCGGATGGGCTGTGGGCGCTGCAGGGTACGGAGCCTGATGTGATCTTTAGGCAGCCCTTAGACAGGAACGCGCTGGTTCGCACACGCAAAACTGAATGCTTTTGTCCTGTGGGAAAGTAGAGAAATCCGTGCGGAGAAAGAAAAATTATTTTAAAGGAAAAAGTAAAGACAACCTCCCCGTCGGGGAATCGAACCCCGGTCTCCCGCGTGACAGGCGGGGATACTCACCACTATACTAACGAGGACGGTTTAGTGACGGGTTCCCCGCAGGCCAGGTCATGCCCGGGCGGCCGCCGCCGGACCCGCTCCATCGCCGCCGTTCTTCGGGAAGCGTTTCCTGACACAAAACTCCCACGCGAGCGAGCGCCTGCACTGACACCGACTCAGCCACCCGACACAGGGACAGCCGCCCCCGCCCGCTCCGCTCGGCGGCAAAAAGAACCGTCCTGATAGTAAAGAAAGAAAAAAAAACCAAACCAAAACCTTTTGCCGAAACCCGGGATCGAACCAGGGACCTTTAGATCTTCAGTCTAACGCTCTCCCAACTGAGCTATTTCGGCGGGCGAGAGCGCCCTCGCTGGCCGTGGATACGACCCCGCCCCGCGCCCCCCTGGGCGCCGCTGCCCGGTCAGTGCCCGCTGCCCATGCGGGTTCCGCCGCGCGGTTCCTGGGGAGCCCAGGAGTTCACACCTTCCCCCAGGGATTTCCATTCCCGGGGCTCCAGGGAACGCCCGGGTGCCAGCAGCAGCGGGGTGCTCAGCACGCACCCCGGGGATTGCGTAGGGCCCGATCCCCTCCCGGGCACAAAACGCAGCTCTGCCGCCTTGTCCCGCTCCTCCGGCGGGGGGTTCTGCGGCCGCATCACGGACAAAACCTTGCGCTGGGCCGCCCACAAAAAATGGCATTCGGGGACAAAAGTTACTGCACCTCCCCGTCGGGGAATCGAACCCCGGTCTCCCGCGTGACAGGCGGGGATACTCACCACTATACTAACGAGGACGGGCACGCTGACGGGTCACCCGTGTGGTCCTGTGAGGTCGCGGTGCCGCCCGCGGTGGAGCTGCCGCCGTCCGTTCCGCTCCCGCGGGCGCTGCCGCCGCCGGGACCCAGCGCGGGGGTGCGGGGATGCAGCGTGACTGCGGTGTGACCGCGGTGTCGCCGCTGGGGCGAGCCTGCGGCTCCTGCTATCGCTGTATAGGCTGCGCAGGAAGTACTCCACAAGAAGGGGATGTAGCTCAGTGGTAGAGCGCATGCTTTGCATGTATGAGGCCCCGGGTTCAATCCCCGGCATCTCCACTTTTTGCCCCCGCCCTGCAAAACCAGTGGTTTTCACTTTTTTGCCCCATTTTCTAGAGAAGCTGAATTTTTCCAATGCTTTCTGTAAGTGCCTGTTGTTTTTCTTCCCTCCTCTAAGCATGGAGCACTCTGCAGACGTGGGCTGCAATTCCTGCTAAAGAAATTCCTGCCCCAAGCGCCCAGTGCCCTCCTTCCTGTGCTCATCCCAAACCCTGCAGTGCTGCAGCATTTGACTGACACACACACAGAGCGAGGGGCTGCTTTCCTTCTTGCTCGAAATCTGAAGTTGATGTCTCATCAGTAGGTATTTTTAATTTCTTGTGTCCTGGCCTCGCCCCTGCAGCTCATGGGAGAGGTGGGAGCAGTGGGAATTTTGGACACACATCCAGGTGGTTCAGTGGCTGGGCTGCATGGCTTTCCTTCACAACACAGGGACAGGAGGGTCCCTGTCCACACCTCCTGCAGCGGTGTCACAAGCAACAGTGTGAGCACGGGGTTTAGCAAGACCCAAAAAGATCAGGTGAAAGGGAAGGTAAACTCAAGCTGCTTCCCTTCACTAATCAAACCATTCCCATCTTGATCCACAAGTTTCCTCACTTTTGTGCTTCCTGTCCTGAGCTGGTGCCCAGGGCCAGCCCACGAGCAAAGGATCTGTCTGCATCTGGATCGGCTGACACATGTGAGGAAGTGCCTGCACAGGTCTGAAATTCTGCTCATTGCAGCATCCCACACAGCAAACATTTCCCCCATCCAGACCAACAACTTTACATATTTATTACAGTTCATACGACTAATATAGTCCAAAGAGAAACTTCAGGTTAAAAAAAAATCTAAAAAATACAATGGATAAAATTATCCAAACATTAATATTACGAAATACCAGCCAAACAGCTGGTAGGACTTCTGGGAAAACAGAACACCTGGTTTGCTTACAAAATTATTGTAAGCTACACCTGGTTTGCTTACAAAATTTTTGTTTTGCTACAGCTGGTGAATCCATCTGTTTCAGACTTCCAAGGAAAGCCTTGGAAAGCTCTCAGAACATCTTGGAGAAAAGGAGTCCATCAGCACCAAGAGTCACAGGGCCACTGGTGGCCACTTCTGGGCGAGGTCCTGGTGCATGGCCTCAGGGACCCACTGGCGATAGGCTGCGAGCAGATCTGCAAGGGAAGGGGAACATTACACGGTTTGGCTGGAAAAACGAGCTCTGGGAGTCAGGACCAGCCTTCCACCGCTGGGATGGCGCTGGAGCTTGGATGCTTCCATGCACAGGCGACAGCATCCACAGGAATTTCTGTGAGCCATCACCGCAGCATTTTGCTGCTGCTTCTGTAAAGGAATTCTTATAATCTGGTACCCAATACTGAAGAAAATATATTATACCTGGAAAAAAAAAATCCAATATCCATGCACAGCACCACCATAGTCTAATACATTTTAACTGTGGTTACAGCTACAGAAAAAAATCTTTAAGTACAAATAAATGTTGCTTTCTGAAGTGCTTTCTCTCATTTTTATAAGGACCAAATACAGGGCATTACTGCCTCTGTTAAGAAAATAGGAAATATTTGGAGCTTAAACAAGCAAAATAGCCCAATTTTAAAAATTATAATTCAATAGTGTGCAAGGTATTCCACTGATATGACTGATAATTAAGCAAGCAGAACACTTACATTTAGGATTTTTCCTCCATGCAGCCAATAAAGCATCACGATTATCACAATTTTCTTTAACTAGAGCCTGCAGGAGGGCTTCTGTCCTGGGCTGAAGTCTGAACCAATGAAAAGGTGCAATAAAACAATGTTCATTACCACAGTTTAACAAAGTGCTAAAGCATTCAGCTTATCTTTATGAACCCTACATCTTTTTAAAAGGCTAAATATAGACATATAAACACTCTGCATACAGAGATGTGCCACTGGCTGAAGAAAATTCACCACAGGTAGTTTCCTCCTCCCACCATGACTTCTTGTGGTTAAAAGTAGCAGCAGATTCTGCAGAAGTCAAGGTAAAGCAAAAAGGATTCCCCAGGGGCCATGCTGAGCTCTAACTGACAGGAAAACACTTGGGCATTGTAGGACTCTCAGATAACTTCAGTCAGTTTTAACAAAGTCCTCCAAAATCCTATCAACTCCGGGAAAAGTCAGAGAAGACTCTGAGAAAGTTTATTTTGGAAATTGGAGAACGAGGGGAGAGAAAGGGAGTGACAGCTGACAGCCTTCTGGAGGGTCACAGTCTATAAATATAATAAAAAACCCCACTGTCTGTTGGAAACGTGTTTTTGAGAAGAAATAAAGGCAGAGTGAGTGGCCAAATTCCAAAACGAAGCAGGGAGAGCAGAGTGCTCACCTGTCACTCCTCCCAGGGGTGAGCAGCACCTGGGCAGTGCCCTCACCTCACCTCCTGCCCTGCCCTCACTGCCACCAGCTCTCCTGGGACACAATTTCCTTGGTGAGAAAACTCATTTTCCCAGCCCTGCAGCTCCAGCCGAGATCACTATCTACAACAGTCTTCCCAGCATTGAATTTTTTTAATTTAGAAAGGAAGAGTGTTTGGTGGAGACAACGACCTGAAGTTTGTTTTTAACAACTTACTTGGACCACGTCTTCAGCATTATGAGGGGACTGGAGAGCAGGCACTGGCTGTAAGAACTCAGCTTTTTAATGACCTGGAAGATTTGTTACAAAAATATAATGAACAAGGTAAATGAATTGTTCTGTAGTAACAACTGTCAATGAACTTGTACTGCTGTAAATTTCCATGTCATATTCTCTATTACCATCTTCCTCCTATCCATGTGTCCATGAGAGTCTTGCCCTGACTCTTGTTAGACAATTCTTCTGTCTCAGGATGGACAAAGACATGAGCTATAGCTTTTTTTCCTTTGCAAAAACTTAAATTTGGAGGTCTCTTTCACTGAAATACTGAATTTTCATGTGTTTTTGTGTTTTAAAGATACGTTCCCACCTCATCAGCCGCAACAAATTCTTCCATCCACCAGCAAGTTATGAGGAACAGGCACACAAAGAGAGAAGCCACAAGGCTCAACTCTTCCAAAAATTGGCTTTAAAACTTTTTGCTAACATCAAGGAAGTGATGCACCCGAAACACACTCACCTTTCCTTCCAGCAGGAACCTGGCAAAGTGTTTGTAGCGATCAATACCTTCGGGATAATCCACTTCCACAGCAGGGAGCTGCCAGCCCACACGGTCTGGAAACAAAGATCACACCAGGTCTCCTCCACCTCCAAGAGGAAGGCACATTTCCGTGGAGGTGTGACAACAAAAGTGCCTAAAGGAGCAGGGAGGGCACTGCCACCACCATCCAGCTTTCAGGGGTGAGCAATGAGCTCCACAAAGTGCCCATTTAAAAATATTTAAATGCTACGAACCCCACGGAGGTGCTCAAAGCACTGCTGAGCTCTTTGGACAGCCCAAGCAGAGCCTGAGCTTTTCTTTCAGCACCACAGAACCACAGAGCAGCTCTGGGACAGAACTGCCGAGGGACACCTTCCAACACTCACAGAAGACGCTGGGTCTGTGACAGCGGACTCGGCCTGTGGCAGGGCAGTAGGAGGGAGGGGGATTTTCCAGAGGCTTCCCAAAGTGGCAGTAGGGTGGCAGCAGGGCAGGAATCCACTCGGGCTCGACTGCAGACACACCTGAGGAGGGCAAACACAGCTCAATGCAGGTTTGCTGCCGAGGGCCACGACTCGCTGGCAGCCTCACAGGTACAGGGCACGGTCAGGATCTCATCTCCACAGATCTCCTTGGCCCTCATTTTTCAAGTCAACCTTTTTATGTTGTAAAAAATCTTTTCAGAGACCAGCAGTGGTTGGCAGGGCTGGGGCAAAGCAGCCATTTCAGAAAACGAGCTTTGCTCTAGCCAATTCTGCCAGACAAATAAAAAAATAGGCCAATTTATCTCCTGATCCAGCTCTAGAAAGCCTTAAGGATCCAAATCCCAGGAGTCACAACCACTCTGGAAGGAGAGCCCTCAGCCACCCCAAGGCATTTCTGAGCTCCTCCCCAGCACGAGCTGCCCCACAGCACTCACCTTTCATGTACAGCTTTGTAGTCTCGACGATTTCTTGATACACCACAAACTCTGGGAGCTCTTTGAAGAGCACTGAGCTTGGGTGGATGAACACTGGGTCCTCCAGGAGTGCAGTCTGCAAGGAGGCACAAAGATTGGAGTAAGACAAGTTACTGACAATTCAATTTCTTCATTGCATCTCATTTCAGTCTCTCTCGTATGTACATTTATGAGGTTTCCTTAAGTGATGGAGGTTTTTAATAACCCCACCATTTTCTGCTTCACCTTCTCTGGAGACATCAAGCACTTTACAAGACGAACTAATGCTACTTCTTAGCTCTTTTATAACATCTCCTACGTGAACACCAGGAAACTGCAACAATGCAAACTTAAATTCCACCGAGAGAAGCTGCAGGAAGGCAGCCTCAGTGCTGGACCCTGCCAGAAACCTGGGCTTTGCACAGGAGCATCTTCCTGCCACGCAGGGGAGGAGGAACTGAGTCCAATCAAGCTCTTTACCTTGTAGGCATTTTTCCACTTGTCATCCAGGAGCTCCTCTGGCTGAACCCTTCGCGCTACGTGATCCCCCAGGCCTGCCAGCACAATCTGCCTCAAGTAGGTGACTTGAGCTTCTGTTGGGGGCTTCATCTTTGGGTCCACGTAGAGCCCAGCGTCCGTGCAGACCGAGTTCACTGCGGGGAGAAAGAGGGGAGAGAAGATTCAACAGGAATCACAGTCTGCTCTGTTGATGCATCATCCCCCAAAAGAGAACAAACACAGCGATTCCTCCCCAGCCCCACTGACCTGCTGTGGTCAGCTGCCCTCTCAAGCGCCTGATCTCCAGCATGGCTTTGTAGCGGAGCCCATTTTCTTCACAGAATTTTCGGGTGCACCCAGCATATTCACAGGCCCCCACTGCTCCTGGGAGTGGACAGACAGGAGCTGATCAGTTCTCCTGATTAAACCAACAGTGGGGCAGTGCTGTCATAGTCATTTCACAGTCATTCACATGCATTTCACAGTTGCCGCTCAGCATGAGCCTGGGAAACGTGAGGCTGCTCAGAGAACAGCCTGGAAAGCTCTGCTGAACTCAGTCCTACAGCACAGCCTTGGGCTGAACAGAGCTGAGGGCTCGGGGGACAGGAGAACAGAAGGAAGGGTTTAGGGAATCAGGGTCTGTACCTAACATCACCATGAGGTCCCCCAGCTTCTGCATCGGCCCCTGCCCAGCCCAGACCTTCTGCATCTGTAAAAACCTCGCTCTCTTCCCCTTCAGCTGGGCTGCCTCCTCCTCACTCCCTGCTGGCCTGAAGGAAACACCAAACAGCATCAGTGAGTGCTGTGCTTACCCAAAGGGCCACGGTGTGAGAGGCACTGCTGTGACAGGGACACTCCTGTCACTCACCTGTCAAACTCCTCAAAAAGCTCCCGCACGGTCATGGCAGACACGATGGTGATGCTGTAGGGAAGGCAGTGGTGCTGCCTGCTCAACGCCAACATCTTTGCATAGCGCGGGGCCACAGGAAAAGTGGCCATGACTCTGCCCAGGGCACTGATGGGGCAGCTCAGCTTTGCTGCCAGCTGCTGCTTCAGCCTGGGGCAGGGGAGAGAAATGTCGTGTAATGAAGTAACACAGAATTAGAACAAGTTTGTGTTCTGGAGGCCCAATTAATTTGATTTTCTCAGGTTTTGTTACATGCTGGTCCCAAAGGCCAGGGGAAAGATTCCTTAAGGCAGCTCCCACACTCCCAGCAGAGCCTTTCCCTGCCCAAACACACCCAGGGCCAGCCAAACAAACAGAGCTGAACCAGAGGCTGAGATGACGGCAGCTCCTGCACCAAAGCACGTCCTTGGATGCGAGGGCTGAGGTGGAACAGGAGGGCAGCAGAGCCCTCGACAGTGCAGGAAATCAGTGGGGCACCACAGACATTACCTTCCTGTCATAGGAGGCTCCTTTAGGGCACCCAGGGCTATCAGCAGCTCCTCAGCTGCTGCAAGTGCTTCCGTGGGAGGTGGTGTTGGGAACGGGAAGTTGATTACCTAGGGAAACATGAGAAAAAGTCCCTCAGTACATCACTGACACAGCTCCCGCTGGAACAGAGTCTGAGCGCAGCGAGGAGCTCTGGAAGGGAGTGAAATCCTCCCCTCTGGTTACGTGTACCGAAGAAAAACATTTCAGCTGTTTGCCAGGAGCGAAAGGAAAGGACACATAATGGCAGGAAATGCTTAGAACAAAAACATGAGGAAACAGGAATACCAAATCACCCTTCGCTGCCACTGACTGCAGGCACCGCCTAGGGCAGGCTGCCTCAAGGTCTAAATTTAAGTGCTGTGCTTTCTGAAACTGCTCCAGTATCTCCAAAACACAGCCCCTCTCCAGACAGGGGTTTTTTTAAACCTCTAATAATATAAGAAAGCATTTACTACCTGAACAAACATGTTTGTTAAGGCCTAGTGGAATTCAGAGCAGCCTCTGCAATTTGCAGAACCAAAATGGAATCTCAGGGTCCTAATTTCTACCACAAGGCACAGCTTCAAGCAATGACAATAAAAAACATTTGTTTGTTTCTGGCAACCACTTTAACAAGTGCTATAGCACAAATGCCTTTCCCACTCACCTTTTCTATATTTAATGCTTTCATTTGCAGAATCAAGTCTTCTACCGGTCGCTTTGTTATTTCTGGAGCAGAAAATTTCTCAAAGTCCATGAAAACTGCTGAAGAGTATAACCTAGCGGACCAGAAGCGCTGTTTAGATTCTTAAAAGAAATCTTAACTCAGAAGATATACATGAAAAATTAGTAAATTTTTTTTTTAAAGGCAGATGTGGATAATATTTACATAACCATATTATTATTCACATGGTTAGGGCATTTGCCTTATTCACAACAAGTCAACTTGGCTTGGAATTAAATCCATCTGGCCATGGTTAAATCTAATCTGGCCGTGCTGAAATCTAACCCAGCCATGAAAATAAGAGTTTTCAGCGAGACAAAGACCCCTGAGAAGCCAAACTCAAACCAACATCGCCAGTTCAGACACCCTGGGCTCTGTTTCTCCCAGGCTGTGTCCAGCAGGGAGCTGACCTGTAGCAGTGGCCGGGCTCGGTGCGGCCAGCCCGCCCTGCCCTCTGGTTTGCCGAGGCCTGGGATATCCAGGTGACCCTGAAGGACGAAACCCCCGTGATTTTGTCATAGAAACGTTTCTTGACCTTCCCGCAGTCCACCACGTATTTGATGCCTGGGATGGTGAGGGATGTTTCAGCCACGTTGGTGGCCACGACACAGAGCCTGGTGCCAGGAGGAGGAGCCCTGAACACCTGCAGGGGACAGATGGGAGCGTGAGAGGCAGTGCCAGCAGCGGAAAGGGACAGGAAAAGGAGAGGCACTCTTGGATGGCTGCAAAGGGATGGCACTGCAAGGGGAATTGTTGGACACAGTTAAAGCTACAGGACCGTATTTCTGGTCAAACATACAAATGATAGGGAACACAAAACATCATTTACGCCACCCCAGGACAGGAATGCAGGAGTCAGAGTAGACATTTAACTCTGTGTCTCCAGCTCTGGAGCTTTGTCCAGCTCAGTGAAGCCTCAGAAATGACCACAGAGGCTCCGGGCAGAGCACACACCAGGAATGAGCTGTGTTCAGACACTGCTGCAGCCTCCAGAGCCAGGAGGGAACACAAGAATCTGTTCACGCTGCCTCTTGGCCTCAGGATCCCCACGTGCCCAGGGCCAGGGTGGATTTTGAGATCCTGTCACTCACTGATCACCTCTGCCAGCCTGCTGAAGTGGCACATTAGGGACCACAGCCCAAGCCAGGCCCACCCCAATGCCATCCCAACCTCCCAACTGCGCCATTCAAACTGACAGACAGTCCAGGATGGGAATTTCAGCTCACTTGTGATTTCAGGCAATGATCACACATATCTGTAAGATCTTCTGCTCGTTGTCACAATAAATCCTTTACCTTTGCCTGTTTCTCTGGTGCCAGCAAGGAATAGAGTGGGAGCACATACAGCGGGAGGGACGAATCGGATTTCTCATCTGTGGGGAAACAAACCAACGTTGTTCAGGCTTTGTCCCAACAACATCCCCACAAACACCACTTCATTAAAACGAGTAAAATAATTGGTACAAAGCTGGAAAACCTTAACAGCTTTCCCACGAAACAGATCTGCTGTGGTACCCCAGCAGTTCAGCACAGGACAAGCAACTCGTGTCACTCATCTCACAGGGGACAGGAGATAGGGATTCTTTCTTTCACATGTGCCAAACCTTCTTCTTCTGAGTCCCCATCTCCTAAATCCAGGTCGAGATCAGAGCCTGCAGCATCATCATCACTGTCAACATCTCTGTCTTCATCTCCTTCATCCGCTGGTACCACAGAGTAATTGTTCAGATCAATTTTGGGGAGCGTCTGAGAGAGGAAAGATGGAAACAAGACATTAAGGGGGGGACACAAACAGCATTTTGAAGTTTGAAAGCAGAGCTGAGCACTGACTCCAAAGATCTGTCGGCCTGAAGGTGACAGAGGGACTTGTCCTTAACATGAGTGTATCTTGAACATCAAGATCTGCTAACAAAGTGCATGGGCACAAACCAAACACATCCTTGGGAACAGATGCATCAGCCCGAATTTCGGGTAACAAATGGCAGGATGAGGAGCAGCCCAGTAAATCTGCAGCTCCTTCCTTTAAAGTTGTAGTGGTCGGCACAGGGCTTCATGCACAGAGCACTGTTTGCAGGGAGGTATCTGCTCCCTGCTGTCTCTTGGAGGAGTTCCACCCATCACACATTACCGTGACTTTCCTCCGCTTCCTCGATTTCTTAAATTTCCTGATTTCTTCCACCGAGTCTTCTTTGCCATCCTCTCCCCCTGCAAAAACAGCCAGGGGGACAGCTGTGAGGTGTGCGTGCTTTCCTCCTGGAAAAATAATTCTGCTCCCACTCCCACCCTCCTGGGGATGCAAAGGGTCACAGAGTGGAGAAGCAAATGGTCGGAGGGGAATTTGGAGGAATCACACACATAAACCTCTTCCCAAACTCAAACCAGCACGAAATTTAACATCAGTCATGATATCATCCACAAAGAGCCTTTCCCCAAACCTTGTTTTTTGTGGTTTTAAAATAAAAGTTTGTATTTTCAGATGCAAAGCAAGCTCGCTTCTCAGTGGGATAAATTCAGAGTTTAACAGTTTCTGTAGCATTACCTGCAGTGTTGTTTTTTTGGTATGGGAAAGCTTTCCTTAATCTTCTACAAAGAGAGTGAACTTCTGCCTGGCCTGTCAAAAACACCAAAATCCCACCTGCAAGAGAAGGAAACACTCCCAACCTCAGCACAGCTATTTCTCCCTGGAAAGCTTCAGATTCTTGAGAAAAGAGAGGCTGAACAGAGTGTGAAGCACCAGGGAGGAACAGGGTGTTTGCATCTGTCTCCTGCTGCTTCCTGGAGAAGCTTGGGAGTGTGATTGTGATGAAACTGAACTGTTTTCACAAGAAAACCTTCTGAGGAAAAGTACACAATAGCTCCTTGCAGTTCCATGTTCAACTTAAAAAAAACCTCATTCCAAAACAAAACAAAACAAAACAAAACAAAACAAAACAAAACAAAACAAACGAACAAAACAACGCCCAAACCCACAAACAAAAAAACCCCCAAAAAACCAAAAAACAAAAACAAAAAAACCCCAAAAAACAAAAACCACAAAAAAAACCCAAAACAAAAACCAACCCCAAAAACACCCAAACAAAAACCAACCAAACAAAAACAAACGGAAAAAAAACCAAACCCAAAAACCAAAACAAGAAAACCCCAAAAACAAAAAAAAAAAAACCAACCAACAAAAAGAAAAAAACCAAAACCAAACCAAACCTAACAAACAAAAAACCACAAAAAACCCAAACAAACAAATAAAAAATTAAAAAAAAAAAAAAAAGAAAAAAAAAAAAAAAAAAAAAAGAAAAAAAACCCCACCCCAACTCAAAAAACTTCAGACATGTTCAGTACAAGGAATTTGAAAGGCTCTCAGCAGTGAAGTTCCCTCACCTGCAGGCAGCATCCGATGGATTTTACACACCTTCCTGAAGCACTCCCCGCTGTAGTCATCCAGGGGAGTTTTCTTGTTAAAATGCACAGTTACAGGGAATTGCCTTGCGTCTACCTGGAGAGGAAATATCAACAAAGGGTTTGTTTGCTGTCAGAACTCCACCATCATCACTAAAGTGTTCGTGGGACAACTCAAAAAGCTCACCCTGGATTTCTGTTCAGCTCTTGGTTTTGGCAGCACCAAACAGAAATTCTGGTGTTGTCCACACCATAAAACCGTGCTAGAAACCAAAGGTTTCCTCCCTTTCAGATCATCAACTCAGATTGAGATTTTCTAGCTCTCCTGAACCATTACTTAAGAGTTTTTTGAGATAATCAGATTCTGCCAGGGCGGTTTTCAGATAAAAGTGGAAAGAAAAACACCAAGTCCCAAAAGGAACAATAGCCTAAGCAAAATGAATGTTTTTAAATTGGCATCTGGGAGATTTCAGCACCGACTGGAGAGATTACAGTGCCCTATTTTGTAAGTGGTTTTATAAAAAATTATAAAAAAAATAAATCGCTGTATTTCAGCCATTCCACCTGCCCCAGCTCCCAGGGAGAGCAGTACCTGAATGACAGGAGGTTTACTGGAGAACAGCCTGGTGTTGTCAGTGAAATCCTCCACCCGAAGAGTTGCCGACATGATGATCAGCTTCAGGGGCAGCCCTTTCTGCAGGGACACAAATCTGTCACCCTGTGCCCCAAACATCTCCTCCCAAGCCCTGCTGCTGGCAGCCTGGGCCAGTGCAGCAATAAACACCTTGCTTTCTCCCAGGCTGCTGGTATTCAATTATCTACACATGTCTTGTGGCACTGAAAATCCCAAATGAACTGGATTTTACCTGAAAAATCATCTGTTGGTACTGATATGTACTATTTTCCCCTTTTTGTAGGCTCTTCAATCATACAGAAAGACAAAAACGTTAACTGAGTGTTATTTCATCATTTTTGCCAGATTTCCATGAAATTCCACAGCACAAAGAGTCCCTTTGATGCCTTCAGGTATTTCTAGTTTTTTACTCTTCGTGTATCTGTAACTTGCTGTAGTTCTGTGCTTCTCACAAAGTGCTAAAATCCTCTGTCCCAGCACCTTTGGCCAAACAAGGCTCTCTGAACACAGATCCAAGGACATATTCATTGCCTTAGGGCCCGAAAATATGGAAACAACTGTGAGATGGAGGGGGGCAGGCCTGGGGTGGTGAACATCATCACCTGAGGGTGCATTGGAGAATTAAGGGCCAATGTGCTAATGGACAGAACTTGTAAAAGGTGAAGGGCTCCTGACCCAGGGTCCATTTTGGGTGTTGTCCCCGACGGGGGGGGGGGGCTTTGTTTGCCTGAATGTACCTTTAAGGCCTCTGCAGGCCTTAAATAAATTGTCTGCTTTTTATACTCCTAATTTGTCTTGGCCTCTGTCTCAGGTAGCCTGTCTTTTAGGCAACACCTTCACGCCTGACATGCCCTCCCTGGCACATCCACGCCCAGGGCAGGAACGGTGCCCCTCTCACCTTCTGCCGGAGGGGCACGATGCGAGACAAGAGGCCAATCAAGATGTCTGTGTACATGCTCCTCTCGTGGGCCTCATCGATGATGATGACTCTGTACTTTGACAGCAGAAAGTCCTGGGGACAGAGATTGATTTTGTAGAATTCGTGGGCCCGTAGGGATGTCTCTGCGGTGTACAGTTTGGACAGAGCTCTCGGGAGTCGCTCTTAGAGCATGCAGGTTTATTGTGATAAAAAGCGTGGAGGTGAGATCCTGCCAGGAGCTGCAGGGCACAGCCCCAAGGCAGGTTAGGGAGGTGAGAGAGAGAGAGAGAGAGGTACAGGAATCGGGGAAGCAGGATACAGAAGAACGCGTGGTCCTCGATTACAATACAATAAATCATGTTCTATGCTGAATATTCTAATTTTCACTAACCAATCTAGGACAAGATACAAATTCTATAGCGTTTACATACAGCCTGTGAGCATCCTTGTATTACCATATTGCGTTATATTTTAAACCCTTAAAACTGCTTCTTTTACCTTATGCTGAGTTAGTAAAGTCTACTCTGACCCTTGCACCTGCAGGCAGGCAGGGGCTATTGTCTACTCAAGGAAGGCCATTGTTCAATCAGAGAGGGAGATTACCTGCGTGGCCATACCATTGTTTTCCAGTTTATTCAGAAACTGAGGTTTGGTATCTCAAAACTTGTCTTCATTTCAATCTTGCTTGTAATTTCTGTATTTTCAGCATCTTTCGCCAGGTAATAATTTCTATAAGACTTTCCTATTTCTTCCTCCCCAACAGATTTCACCAAGGAAGCCTCAGCCAAGGAGATGTGAGTGAGGACACACCACTGAGCCCCATCTCACACACCCCACACAAAGCTCCCAAGAATCTCTTCCTTGCTCTCATTTTCCACAGCAAGATAACCCCAAGCGTAGGGACTTGGGCAGGAATATCAAGGGTAGAGATGAAATAAATCTCTGGTGCTGAAAGGGATTCTGATTTGAAAGATTGCCAACAAATCCTCACCAGCCTCTCTTCCCAGATATACAAAAAACTTCCGTTTTTATAACACTGAGGACAGCAATTTACCTTCTGAATCTCTTTGAGCAGCACACCATCCGTCATGAACTTGATCTGAGTTTCATCTGTGACATTCCCTTCGTATCGGATTTGATACGAAACCACTCTGTGGGGAAACACCAGGAAAAAGCACAGGGAGAAGCAGAGAGTCCATGTCACACACAGAGCATCTCAGTGCCATCTTCCAGCAAGGTCTGAGCCTTTTCCCAGCTCACCTGTGGGACAGGTTCATCTCCTTGGCGACTCTCTGGGACATGGACACAGCTGCCACACGCCGAGGCTCCGTGATGCCGATGGTGCCACTCGAACTAACAGGGCAAGGAGAGAAAATTCGGTTTGAATTAAACAGAGAAGCACCCAGAAAAACAGAAAAAATGACACCAGAACTCCGGCACAATGGTTCTAGATTAAGCAGCATCAGTCACACGGCAGCACTGCTAGTTAAAAGAAAAACACAGAGAGGAAGCTTTGGGATTCCCTTCTGCTCTTTGTGGATTGATCTGAAGATGCACAGATCACAGCAATGTTTTTGCCAAAACGCTGTCTCTGCAATTCCATTTGCTGCATATAAAACCCAAATCCTACCTGGCATATCCAGCTTCATAGAGGAACTGAGGCACCTGCGTGGTTTTACCGCTCCCTGTCTCCCCACAGATGATCACAATGGGATTCTCATTAATGGCTTCCATCACGACTTGCTCTTCAGCAAGGATTGGGAGCTTCAGTCTTGCTTCCTAAACGGTGTAAAACACTTATTTTAGTTGCATTGGTTCTCACTCCCTTTTTGTTTTCCCCAGGATTGAAAACTGTTACCTTCCTCAGCCCATAAAACCCACAAAAAGGAATTCTGCAAGGCTGTGCTTGGGAAGCTCTGAACCAGCTAACACCACACCAGCATGTCTGAGAACCAGAGCCACCAGGGCAGCAGCCCAGAAAGCAGATGGCAAGCCCTGCACTTCAATTTGTGAAAATTCAGAGTCCCCTGAGTTTCTTAATATAGCCCTTCAAGGGAAAACTCATTTCACAAGGGAAAGCTCATTTCACAGCTGTCTCATCTGTTCAGACTCAGAGAGCTTTTCCCATTTCCACACGATGTCCTACCTACAACAAATGGGACACAACCATCCAGTGTAAGTCACAGCACAACGGAGAGCTAAAAGGGCCTGCACAAGATTTTCCAGCAAAGGACTGCTAATAGATTCTGTATGTAAAACTACAGACAAATGCTTACATCCTAAAACAAATCGAGTTTTCCTTCTGCTGGACCAGAGAGGTTTAAAGCTCAGACCTGTGCCTGCACAAATTGCCAGGACAAGGACCCAACTGATGGCATTCACCATCCTTTCCAGCACCTTTGATAAGCTCTGCACCTTCCCCAGAGCCTCACCTGGATCTCAGGGCTCCTGTCCACAGGGACGAACACTGCAGGCTCACAGGGGGCTTTGCTGGGGGCTGCCTGGGGCAGGGGCGCTCTGGGAGCTGCTGGAGGCTGCTCAGCCCCTGCCTTGCCCACTGCTCCCTCTGCCTCTCCAGCAGCATCCACAGCACCTCCTGAGGGCTCCTCAGGGCCTTGTTTGTGCTCTTCCTCCTCCTCAGAGCCACTGGGCTCTTCCTCGGGCTCCGATTCCGACCCTGAGCTGTGCCTTCTCTTGTTGGCGCCGCTGATGCTCCTGATCTTCTCAGGGCCATCAGTCCTCGGCTCCTGTGTCAGCCTGGAACAAAACATCGACATGTGAACTGTGTTCTGGCACCTTAAACCAGACAGGACCTCCACCAAAACCAGGCTCTCCACTCCTGGAGTTTTCACAACCCTGCCAGGTAAAGCCTCAGATTATCTGATCGCTGGACTCCTATCTAAGCCTGTTTTACCCTGGGGTTTATTAATTTCTTCTGAAGGCATCTTTGTAGTTTAATTTATTTCAGCTTCTCCCAAAATGGAGCTCTTGATAAATCCATCTCTTGACAAATCTAGCAGCTATAGTCAACAGCAGTAGATGTCTTCCAATACAAGAAAAGGAGTAAATGTTTATCCACTAATTATGTAGTTTAATATATTTGCTAAAAGTCTGCAGATGTGTCACCCACCTCATTCCTCATGAAAGACCAAGTTTTTTTAACTAACATCCTCTCATACAAGAAAATATCATATTATCAGATAAAAATAGCAAATTATTTAACTCTATCCATTCTGTTTACAGAAAAAAAAGAAGAAAAATCCAGGAAAAGAAGCTCAGAATGTTTCTGTTCAAATACAACGATCAACTGCAAGGGTTCTACCCAAAAATCACTTTACCTTTTAGCCTGAAACATGCGCTCCCCAATGCCCAGTTTGGAGGTAGTGTACAGGAGTTTCATCTCTGCCTCAGAAGCCTGGACCTCATTCAGCTTGGTCAGCAACTCAGCTCGCTGTTGGGGGAAAACAATCAAAATCAGGGCTTGTCTGAGCAGGAAATAATTTCATTTCAAGATTTGCACAGAGCGTTGCAGGGTGTGATCTGTGCTCTGGCAAATCCTGCTGTGCAATTGTAAAGATCTTCCTCCTGCTCCATGGTCAGTCCTCCCTGATGAGGATTTCAGCCCAGAGAAAAACAGAAATGGGGACTTGACATCGCTGCAATGAGCAGCTCAGCTGCACCTCCAAACAGCAGCGAAGAAAATGGGATTGAATTAAACCCTGGAATGAGGCTTGGAGCAATGGGAGCCCTCACCATCCTCATCATCACCCACCTTCTCCACACGCCAAAATTAAATCACTTTAAGAGAAGAACACATTGCCAGAAGCAGCAATGTACCTGTTTTTTCTTTTCCTTCTGCTCCAAAACCTTCTGCAGGTTTTTCTTCTGCTTCTTGCTCAGGGCTTTCTTCTGCTGTTGCACAACAGTGGCCACTTTTTTCTTCTTTGCTTTCTTTGCTGGCAGGACCAGGGCATTACTTTCGTCAATTCCCTTCAGCGTTGCTCCATCTGAAGGCAAGAGTTTGATTATTCACTCGTGCCAGGTGGATTATTTTCAGTGCACTGCTCAGAAGGCTTATCAAGCACCAGGCCAGATTTAGCTGCTTCAAACAAACACAACCCTCACACCCAGCCAAAAAAAAAAAAATCCTGCAACATCAGCAAGGGCAAAAGACCACGAAACTGGGGATTCAATAAGCCTGAGCTTACTATAGCCCTGAGGGCGATTTTCCATGGTTTATGTAACAACACTCTGCAATTTTTGCCTTTTTACTCAATTCCCCAGGGTCAGGGGGCAGCAGAGCAGCACAGGACACGGTGTGCCCTGGGGTGACTCCTCCGCCGGGCACCAGTGAATTTTAATACTAGAAAACTGCATTACTAAATTGTAAATAATAAAAATAGAATAACAAACACGATTTTTTAAAAGTAACATTTGAGAAAGCAAATGGTAAACATAAGAAGTATGTTTAGTGGTTTTTTTTTAATAAATAAATGAACCACTGAGTCGGAAGGGACACACGAGGATCCTTGACTCCAACACCTGAACTCCCTGAAGGAGAAACTGCTCCAACAGAGCTGTTAAAGCAAAGCCTGCAGGATCACAGAATCACTGGATCAATTCGGCTGGAAAAGACCTCTGAGATCATCGAGTCCAGCCAATGACCCAAGGCCACCCTGCCAACCAGACCATGGCACTTAGTGCCACATTCAGCCTTTCCTTGCAGAAAATCCGGGGACGGTGACTCCACCGGCAGCCCATTCCACGGGAATTCTGAGAAATAACAACAACACTTGCAATAAAAACGTAATAAAACGATAGTAAAGTCATGACAGTAACTCCAGCTCTGCGGTCCCTCCAGCCCGCGTTCGCAATAAGGAATACAAGCCCCGGGAGGAGCCGCGCCGGGTCCCGCCGCACCTCCCAGCTCCAGCGGCAGCTCCAGCGGCTCGGCGGCGGGCGGCGGCGCGGGGCCCTGCGGCAGCCGCGCCTTCCAGTTGTGCCGGCGGCGCGCGCGGCCCATGGCGGCGGTGGCGGCGACACGACACGGGAAGGTACACACGACAGTCGACACACGACACGGGACACACGACACGGGACACACGACACGGGACACAGCCCGGCCGTGCCCGCGCCCACGTGCGGCCCGCGCTGCCGCCACTTCCGGGGGCGCGGAGTCTCGCGAGAAGGGGCGTGGCGAGAAGGGGCGTGGCGGAGTGAGCGCATGCGCAGGTGGGGCCCGTGGGGTCTGGACCGCTCCATCCCATCCCGCCCTGTCCCTCCCATCCCATGGATCCCATCCCATGGATCCCCTCCCATCCCATCCCATGGATCCCATCTCATGGATCCCCTCCCATCCCATCCCATCCCATCCCATGGATCCCATCCCATGGATCCCATGGATCCCATCCCATCTCATCCTATCCCATCCCATCCCATCCCATCCCATCCCATCCCATCCCATCCCATCCCATCCCATCCCATCCCATCCCATCCCATCCCATCCCATCCCATCCCATCCCATCCCATCCCATGGATCCCCTCCCATGGATCCCATCCCATGGATCCCATCCCATCCCATGGATCCCATCCCATCCCATCCCATGGATCCCATCCCATCCCATCCCATGGATCCCCTCCCATGGATCCCCTCCCATGGATCCCATCCCATCCCATCCTATCCCATCTCATCCCATCCTATCCCATCCCATCCCATCCCATCCCATCCCATCCCATCCCATCCCATCCCATCCCATCCCATCCCATCCCATCCCATCCCATCCCATCCCATCCCATCCCATGGATCCCCTCCCATCCCATCGCATGGATCCCATCCCATCCCATCCCATGGATCCCATCCCATCCCATCCCATCCCATGGATCCCATCCCATCCCATCCCATCCCATCCCATCCCATCCCATCCCATCCCATCCCATCCCATCCCATCCCATCCCATGGATCCCCTCCCATCCCATCCCATGGATCCCATCCCACCCCACCCATCCCACCCCTCAGCCTCACCAGGCACTCGCTGCTCAGTGCAAAGTCTCAGTAAACATTTATTCGAAGCTTTGCCACAATACCATAAGTTGATCTGTGAAACTGGTCTAGAAATACTGAACTACGGAGTACATGGTTTGGATGGTCCGATAAAGGAATAAATAAAGGCATGTAAAGCTCTGTAAAAAATAATTCTGGTACATTTGTAGCTACTTAACAGTATTATCAGTAGGATCTCGTATGTGTCTAGGATCAGAAGCGAACACACGGCATCTCTTCAGACCAAATCATTTTTACATAAACATTTGTACAAACTTAAACACTGTAATCATGAAACCTGATGTACAAAACAGGATGTGAAATCACTACCATCAGTGCCAACAACAAGTGCTACCACAGCAAATACAACTTCTGATTAAAAGGAAAAGATCGTTTTTTACATGTGCGGTCATCACAGGTCGATGGAATTATCCAAAAAGTTTAAAATACATGCGGATACAAGAAAACCTTTTATTTTCCAACCCAGACAAAGAGAACTCATGGTCACTTAACACCATTAGCTGCCAAATACGGATCAGTATGTGAGGCAAACCACACTTAAACACTTCTACGCCACCGAAGAGCTAAGGTTGATACTTGTCTATTTTCCACACCGACGATGCAACGAGTCTTGAGAAGCAAATCACAAAGTGAAGGACGCGCTATAGGTACAGCACTGAACTACACCAGGTTTGTACACTGCACTCTGACACCCAAAACCACTGGGAAAGCGCCACATTCCGTAGGACACATCAGTTATCTACAGGCGTGTGCGTCCAGAGGAACCGCTCTGCGAAAATGGGAAAAAACACCGCAGGAGTTTCAAAGATTAGGTCCTAAAGTGGGCAGGTGAAAATCCTTCGGAGCCAAGGGAGTGGCCAGGCGGCCTGAAGCTCATCCTCAGCGTGAGCCGCTCCCACAGGCGATGGTTTTTACTGCAGGGAAGGTCCGATGGATGTCTTTATCTGCGGGGAAGGTCCGATGGATGGTTTTCCCTGCGGGGAAGGTCCGATGGATGGTTTTCCCTGTGGGGAATGTCCGATGGATGGTTTTCCCTGCAGGGAAGGTCCGATGGATGGTTTTCCCTGCAGGGAAGGTCCGATGGATGGTTTTCCCTGCGGGGAAGGTCCGATGGATGGTTTTCCCCAGGGGAAGGTCCGATGGATGGTTTTCCCCAGGGGAAGGTCCGATGGATGGTTTTCCCTGCGGGGAAGGTCCGATGGATGGTTTTCCCCGTGGGGAAGGTCCGATGGATGGTTTTCCCTGCAGGGAAGGTCCGTGCGTGGATCTGTTCTGCAGGAGCAGCCAGGCGGGGCTGTCCCCAGGGCTGTGTCCCCAGCAGGTCACCGCAGGTCATGGCTGTGGCACACAACGCTCCCCTGCTCCAGAAAGTCATGGCGAAAACTGTGAGGGTTGGGACAGAGCCATCCCCACCCCGGTGAGTGTCACCTCCGAGTGTCACCTCCGAGTGTCACCTCCCAGTGTCTGCGGGTGACAGAGCCCTGCCCGCCTCTGTGATGCTCCTACCAATGGCAATACAAAAGCAGTGCGATCACTGGCACGGGTTCTAAAAAACAGCAAAAACCTCCATGGATAAACTAGATGGCCCGGTATGGAAAATACTTGTAAAAGGTTATTTACAAAAGTTGAAAGAGATTAAATACAATACCACATTCATGTCCCAAAAGCGCTTTCACTACAGTGCATGTTTAAAAATACAGAGCATTTTTAAAGTATATATTTATATATATATATATATTGAAGATTAGATTGTGCTTTAAAAAAATCATTACTTCTGAATTTGACTAACGTGAAAACTGAGTGCTGGGAAAAATACTGATTAAAAATACCCAATTTTATATATACTGCTTTTCACATAACATTTTGCTATACATGGGATGCAAGTAAATATAAAAATACCATTTTTCAAGCAGCAGGGTGATAAAAATCAAGAGTATTAATATAGGAGGGCTGATTTTACAAAATTAAGATAAATGACTAGAGCGAGGCAGGGAGAAACTATAATCCAAATTAACTTTTATATAATATTTTTGAAGAAATCTTTATCATAGACAACTCTTAATATATAAATGATTCAGTATTTTTAACTTCAACGTTAAATATGGATTACACAAAATACAATCTATGCAAACTGACCCATGCACGTTGTCCTAAGAAGGCGATGGAGTCGCTGACACGAGTAAGGTTTGCAAACTTTGGTCCTCAGGTCTCAAATTTGACAAAACACATCGAGACCTGACAAGCTGTACTAGTCAATTCCTAATTTCCAGGTTGGTGTTTTAGCCCAGTCCTCTGTGCACAACAGCAGGGAGAACTGAGTTCACAAGGAAGACTCTGTAATACTGTGGAAAATGAGCTGAAAAGAGTAATCTACTGTAATTTACATTTTCAGCTTCACAAAGTGGACTATTTGTTGCCATAGTCCCTATTTGTTCACAGGAAAGATTTTCAGTTGTGATAACCAGTTATTTAACAACTCTAAACCATGTACTTGTTGATAAATGGGGTGCAGGGGATTTACAAGTGACATGAAAAATTAAAATGGATTCCAACCGTGCCAAGTGCATATGAACTTCAACCGTGTTGAACCGAAGTGATCACCGTTCGGAGTAAAGGCCATTAACATGGATTTAAAAATAACCCCCATGGAAATGTCACATACAGACCCAAAGAGGTTAGGCAAGTAACACACACATTTTAAGAAGAACATTAAACTTCAGCATAAAGAGAAAAATAAATTCGCCCCACAGTTACATTCAGTTAAGCATCACATCCAACGAAAGCTCTGCCCAGTGGAACAAGGGGCTGAAGGCCAAGCTGTGCCCAGCTGCCCCAGCCTGTCCCACCAGAGCTGGCACTGGCAGGCACACCTGGGGAACCTCCTCCTCCTTGCTGTTCCCTTGCTTTGTAGCCAGGCCCCATCACAGACCAATTTTTGTTGCGCTTTTGAATGCAGTTGTTCGTTTGGACCCTATGGAATATGGAATGCTTCAGCTGTGCTCCATCCTAGCCCTCACGCTCTTGGAACTGTGCTCATCACCGGGGGTTAGATGCTTCCCCTCCCTCCACACCTCTGTACCCTTGGATGCTGTTGTTTCCAGGTCAAACCACATTCCAGACTTCCTTCCCTGAGGTTACCTTTGTTCCACTGTTTCAGTAAACCATGCACAGCCAGTGATACCCTACCAAGCTCCTTAGTTCTAAGTTACAAACACAGAAATCCTGCAAAACAAAATCGCTTCAAAGCTCCACCGCTTTGAGAGAGAACCGTTTCCTACACCCTCCTCTTAAAGGTGACTCACTTTTCCCAAAACCTAATGAGGACACAGACTTCAAGCAAAAAGCTCCTATAAAACTATTGTAATTTTAGAAAAAAATCCAGATCTTCCTGAAGATAATTTATTGCCGCTTATTGGTCCTGAGAAAGCTTTAAGCAACAATACATTTGCACGTGTTTTAACTGCTGCCTTTTCTGAGAAAGTACGTGGGTCCTGAGATTAAAAATAATGTTTTAGTCTATGCACTTATGCTTGGAAAATGCTTCACTGTGCAGATCAGATATGAATTACAATTTGTCACACTATATCTTCCTTCTGTGCCAATTTATTAAACCAGATTTCCTTCCAGACACTAACAAATTAAAGTTCTCGAGATGATACGCAATGATAAAATGCCACACGTGCGCTTCCTCACACTGGACTGGCATTTAAGGACTTCAAATCTTCCTTCTCCCTCGTTCCCCACCTCCTGTTAAAAGCTATGGTGTGAATTTTTTGGCCTGGATACCAGAAAATTCCTCATCTGATACTCTATGAAAGGCAACTTCAAGGCAATGAAATAAGCCAACAAAAACACAAAAACATTCACAACTTGGAAGAAAAAATATGGACCCACAGCAGTTACTTCTCAATGGAAGTGCTTGGTAGCTTGAGATATTTTTTTTTCTTTTTAACTTTTAAAGTGTCAAATTTGCATATGTTTAACTCAATTTCAATATCTGAAAGACTACTCAATTTGCTTTTATAAAAACTTTACAAAAGATGTTTTTAAATGCTTGTAAAAGTAAGCGTTTATCTACTGAGAAAATTCTAGTACTGGATAAAACTCTGAATATACAGCTGAATTTTGTAAATGTTTTTCTTTCTCCTAGAAGTCTAATGGCTGAGTGTTTAACCTACATAAATTAGTCTCACACATGATGAAAAGTTATAACCTTGCACACTTTTTACCATGTGATGTTTTTGTTGCTTTGTAACTTCGAATGAGACAGTGCTTAGGAATTTTCCGGAGCTGGTGTACAGTGGTCTGTAGGGGCAGGTTCATTGCTCACTGCCCCTGTCCAGGTTCTCAATCACCCTGGAAAGGCGGATGTTCAGCAGTCTGATCTGACTATCCAGGTGGTCCATCTTCTCCTCCAGGCTGCTGTTGCTGTTTCTTCTCCAGTAAAATCCAACGGGCCCCGTCATGAAGTAGACGGCCACGACGAAGCAGAGCGGCAGCACGGCGTGCTCCGGGTCACCCTCGTACTTCTGCAGGATGTACACGCACGAGAGCGTGAACAGGGCCACCCTGGCGATCCAGAAGAAGCGGCCAAACAGCATGTGCAGGAGATAGAAGAAGAATCCAAGGAAGAGAGATAAAAACCAGTAGGCCAATAAAATGGCACCGATCAGCAGGAGGGCGCGGGTCGGGTTGTTGGCAATTGCTGCTGGGCTGAAATAATGAGTCAGGTTGGAGGCTGAAAAACAAAGGAAAATGCACAGAATGTTAACGAGCGTGGGCTGAAGGTGGCACGGGGGGAAAAACACAAGCACAGCTCCAAAGGGTCAAACCCCCACAGCAGTGGGGTCATGGCTGTGTTTTCTAATGTAAGGGGTAAAGCTGCTTCATCCATTTCTGGATGAACCTTCTTCAAATCGCTGGCTCAGCTCCAACGATTCAACTGAATTAACTCCAGCAGAGGTGCTAAATATTCTTTAAAGACAAACCACTGTAGAGCCTAAGGTCAGACTTCATACTGGAGCTACAGATCCTGCTCTGCAAAAGCGACATTCTGTAGACTCTCAATTGCATCTTTCCTTTCTCTAGTCCTCATTGATTTCCCTGCACTGTTCCTGGCTGTGTGAATCCATTTAATGATGACACCAAGGAACCAACCGTGACTTGTAATTTATTCTATACACATCCTGTAGAGACACATACAGAAATGGAATGGTGGGGTTCAGTCTTCTTGTTTGAAGATACTAATAGGAAAATCAAAGCCATGTGAAGCAGAGAGAGACACCACTGACGGATGTTTAAGCAGCATGATAAAATGTAATTGTTTTCCCATTTGCTTGGAAACACTGATACAGGCTGAGACAGTTCAAGGGTGAACAGGCAACACACTTACCATCAATTCCAAGAACATCTAACAAATCAGTCCATATTCTCCAGAATGTGTCCATTAATACATCCACCCCATTCACAAACCTCTCTGTCAACCTTGAGAAAAACTGAGAAATAAAATTGAAAATTAAAAAAATCCTCAATTCCTAAAATAACACTTCGAGACTTATTCGTCATGAGTAGAATTATAATTCATTAAGAAAGAATTGCAGATTATTTCGTAGTCCCCAAGGGAAAAACTGTAATTCTGTAAATTTTTTTAACTCTGTCAATCAAGAATTTATGCATTGCAATTACCCTTATTGTAGGTATTTTGTCATGTAAATGTATATGTTGACAGGATTTTAAAATGCATTTTATTGGCTTTACCATTGTTTTGAAGTTCAGAGAAAGCACTATTACCAACAATTGGTAAAGCAAACCAAAGAATTAGTTGTACCAAGCAACTGAGAGAAGTCCCCACCATCATATGCAAACGTCTCAGGTGTATTCAGAGGCCAATTCAATCGAATTTATTATTTCTCCCTACTGCCTGAGGAATGCAGGAACAGAGGAACGTGCAGGTCCTGCACGCCTCATTTCCTGCAAGTTCCTATGGCCCTACAAGCACAGGATGCTCTGCTGATGCAGACAGACCGGATTTCAGCTGGAGGGCTCCTCACCCACAGCGAGCGGCCCTGGCCGTCTCCCCCACCTCAAACAACCTTTATTTAGGCATTTCGCTGCTATTTTTCCCAGTTCGCTGCAAGCCTCGCCTCCCGTTTTTCTCCCCCAAGCAGCGCTCGGGCCGTTCCGCCGCCATCGCCCGCTTCGCACCGGGATGAGGCCACGGCCGGCCGAGCACCGGGAGGCGACAGGGACACGGGGCTGCACCCCAAGATCCGCTCGCTCACCGCCGGAGCCCCGCGGCGGAGCGAGAGCAAGCGAAGGAAGCGCGGGAGATGGCGGGGGGAGCAGCCGGCGCCTCACCTTCTGCAGGGCCCGCACGTTGTCCTCGCCGAAGAGGCCGCTGACGCCCTGGTAGAGGCCGCTGGCGGCGCGGCGGAGGCTGTTCTGGCGGTCAGCCCCGCGGCTCCGCGCGGCCCGAGCGCCGGGCCCCGCCGCGCCGAGCAGCAGCAGCAGCAGCAGCAGCCCCAGGAGCTGCACCCGCCGCGCCGCCGCCATGGCCGCCCCGCCGCGCCTCCCGCCGCCGCCGCAGCGCCGCCCGCGGGCCGCGCGCAGCAACAGCGCCCACAGGGCAGCGCGGGCCGGGGCGGAGCTGCCGCCGGGCCGCGGGTGTGGGGAAATCACGGAATAATCGCCGAGCTGGGACAGGCCGCGGAGATTAGCGCCGGCGGTACGGCCCACGCTGATTCCCTCCCTCTGCCCGGCCCCAGTGAGGCCATGGCTGCGGTGCTGTGTGCGGCTCTGGGCTCCTCACTGCAGGAGGACAGGGACCGGCAGAGGCCACAAAGATCATTTGGGGTCTGGAGCATCTTTTATGAGAAGAGACTCTAGGAGCTGGGCCTGTTTAGTGAGGAGAAGAAAAGACTGAGAGGGGATCTCATAAATGCATATAAATATCTCAAAGGCAGTGTCTGCGGTGCGGTGTCCTGCTCTGGGCTCCTCAGTGCAAGAGGGACAAGGAGCTGCTGGACAGGGACCTGCAGAGGCCACAAAGATGATTTGGGGTCTGGAGCATCTCTTATGAGGAGAGACTGTGGGAGCTGGGCCTGTTTGGCGTGGAGAAGAAAAGGCTGAGAGGGGATCTCATAAATGCATATAAATGTCTCAAGGGTGGCTGCCAAGAGAATGGTACCACCTTTTTAGTAGTGCTCAGCAACAGGATGAGAAGCAATGGCCATAAACTAAAATGCAAGAAGTTCCACCTCTACATGAGGCAGATTCTCTGTACGCTGAGGGTGGAAGAGCACTGAACAGAGAGGTTGTGGAGTCTCCCTCTCTGGAGACACTGCAAACCCATCTGGATGCGTTCCTGTGTCACCAGCTCCACCCTTGGGGTCCTTTGTTGTCCCTCCATTATCTGTTTTCCAGCGTCAAGCCCAGACCTGGGCACACTGCTCCAGATGTGGTCAATGCCAGGGGAAGGATCGTGTCCCTTGACCTGCTGCCTTTGCTCTGACTGACACTGCCCTGGATGCTGTTGGGCTTCTTTGCCATGGCCCATTCACAAATCCTGATCAACTTCCTTGGCTCCCCAATCCTCTCCCATGGAGCTTTTAAATTACTCAGCTATTTGGGCTCTGGAGACTCATCACAGCCTTTACAGAGACTACAATGAGCTGCTTTTTCTACATGGGTAGGAGATCTCTGAGGAGATTCCTAGACACAATCCCTAAATGACAAGGGAAATATAGCACTCTTGTGTCAAAAAATGACATCTCTCTTTCCACTACTCTGTCAACTTCAGATTGAGTGATTCTGAAGGATGCTCCTGTCCTTTACCCTTGAGAAACTCTGACTCAGATGTAGATGCTGAAATTCAGCATGTCTCGTGGTGCGACTCCCTCTTCCGACAGGTTCTGTGTTGACTTTTCCTGACTAACCAGGCTAACAAAAAAACAGCTGGGAAGTGTAAATTAGACAATCTTATCAGCTCCTTCTGGGTCACGATTCCCAAGCATGCTGTTGGCAGAGCGAAGTAAGAATCCCCAGGAGATAGAAAAGCACTTTATTGCCTTCAGAGCACATTCTGATTCATCCAGGAACACAATGATGGCGATATAAAAATAGATCCACAGGTCTGTAGAATAGATCCTGCACCAATTCATGACGTGACCTAGGGCAGCAAATATTTGCTAAATTGCCCAACAGCAACTTTGAGGAATGAGGGATCCTGATGTCCTCCCCAGAGCTTCTCGCTGAACTTGGGAAGGTGTAGGCAACCCATGCCCATTTCTCTGCACCACTCAGGGCCTCTGCTCTGAAAATTACAGGGCAGATCTCTGCTTTTACTGGTGCCTTCCTGGGGAGCTCCTGCAGTCAGGGGCGCAGCTTGTAGCTCTCCCAGTTGCTGGAATAACTTGAAGTATCTCTTTCTGATTCTATACCCCATGTTCTTGTTTAAATCTTGTGGCTCAGCCCCAAGCCTTGTAGCGGAGTAGATATTTAGAATATAGACATCTCTGCTATGGCCTTTTTCCCAGTTTTTGTCTGGCTAAAGCACTTATTTTCACATTTAGCAGAAAGGCCTAGACCTTTCAGCATTGTTTTCCATTTGGCCCTGGAATGCTTGGGCCCAGATCCAGGAAGGTACTTAAGATCTCATTTGATTTCAGCAATATGTAGATGCTTTATATATTTTATACAGGGTGCTTTCATTTAAGATGGCCCTGAAATTGCTGATGTGTTGATATCTGTGTATAGTCTGAAGTCTCATCCTCTTCCAGAACGGTAAATGATGACAAGTATTTTTGAGGTTCTTAGGAGGTTTCTGGTTATCTGCCCTCAGTGTCACACTGTGCTTATACTCCGAGCACAGCTTCTGGGGCATTTCTTGCATATAAAGAGCCTCATGGTACAAAAACACGATGCTAATAAACTAAGTTAATTAGTTAGTTGTTTTCTGTGCTTGCTATAATTCTTTGATTTGCTTCTGGTTGGCATGGCCTTCTCTGGGTCCCGTTGTGCTGTTTATTGTCCAATAGCTCTTGTTTGTGCAAATTTGGGAACATTCCTATTTCTCTGTGTGAATTTCCATCACAGAATCCCCTCAAGATCACTTCTCTCTGTTGTTTCTTTCCATCTCTCCTTCACAGAGTTCCAGAGGCCTGTGGCAGTGGCTGACTTCGAAGGCCTGTCCTTCACACGAGGTCAGGACAATTTGGGAATCGTTCCTGGTATTTTATTGATTGCCCGACCTGTCTCAATGAGGCTATTTCAGGTAAGTTTGTCTCTCCAAATGCACAGCTCTTATGAAATTACGTGGTATTTCACTCTGCCCGTTTAAATAAATGAAATAGCGTCTGCTCAAAGAATATATTGCGTCATGGTATGAAATACGGATGTCAGCCACACTGAACTTCTTAGTGAGGGCAACTGGGAGGTTTCTAGAAAGATCCTCTGGGGAGGGTCTCACTGTATAGAGGAAGCATGAGCGTGCTTCTCTCTTTCCTCATCTGCACTAAAAACTGTGTGAGTTGTTTTACACAGAGATAAGGATTTAACAACAATTTGAACAGTGTTTAGAAAAAATCGGGGCCTTCTAGATGTCTAAGTTTTAGCAGATCACAGGGTTCTCTCTTTTAAAATCATCTTTATGCTGAAAAAGGTGGCATGGCCATAAAGAAAGCCAACTGATACTACTGTGGACCAGTTCCTAACCTCACTCACCCTTATTTTTCTGTCTTTATTTCATCTCACAGCCTCAGCCTGTCATAGCTGATTGCTTTGTGGCCACTTGTCATTTTAGGCTTTTTTCCTTAATGTCCTCCCCATGAGATTTTTCTTGCAATGTGTCACTGTTTCTTTTCTTCTTTTTCTTTCTCTTTCCCCTTTCCTTTTCCTTTATTTTTTTCCTTTTCTGCAAATGTCTTTGATTCTGATTCTGGTTACTTGTATTCCTGACAATATGTAGAAGGTGCAGAGATCATGGACATCAAATAAGCCAGAAGCTTCTTATTCTTATCCAGACTCATTAACCAGCTGGCCAATTCTCCGAATATAGGATTTAAAAAAAAAAAAAAAAAAACTTTCCAAAATCTTTGGATTTCCTAATCCAGTTGTTGGATCAATGGATCATGGTCAGGCCTCGGCGTATTGCAGAGATCGCCACGAGGTATTATTACAAAACTTTTATCTCATAGATCCAGGCATTTCATCAGTCAATTTAATCTTACAAGTGACTCCAGGTTACCTCAGGGGTAGTGCCATCAGCAGCATTATTGCTGTTCATCAGCTCCGAAGCATCTTTTGAACAGCCCTTAATCTAATCTGAGGCAGAAAACATGATTTAATTTCTAACCTATTATTACTATTAGCAAGCATAAAGCAAGGCTTAAAAAGATTTGAAAATGGACAATTCCAGTTAATCTTATTCAAGCTATTTTCCTCCAGCTATCCTAATCTAGTCTCCAAACTAACTGCAGTAGTCACCACAGTCCTCTCAATGCCCATTTTCTCATTAAAGGTTTGTTTTATTTTCCTTCTTCTGCTTCCCATTTTCCCAAAGTCACTTTTGAAAGAGGGAAAAACTGGTTTGGATAAGGGAAAACTGGGATGAAGGCAGGGAACATGGATGCTTAAGTAAAACTTAAGTAAGGATGTGATAGTAAAACTGCTGCTAATAAGTGAGAAGCGCTGTCAGGCTTTCTTAAAAGCCCAGTTTTATCAGCAAATTCATCATACCCCTTCCTGCCTGAGCTGTAACTGGGTCAGTTTTTTCTAAATAATGCTTTTTTCAGTTCACCGAGAGGATTTTTGGGTCCCTTCTCAGGCGATTTGGCTGCTCATTTTCTTTTTAGGAGCACAGGCTGCTTGGGGTGGGGGATAGCGGCCGTTCTGCTGCTGCTTTTAGGAGGAAACTCTTCACAGAAAGGGTATTTTAGATATTAGGGTTGCTCCATGGGTGGAGGAATGACAGTCTCTGGAGATCTTTAAGTAAATGTTGCGTGAGACAGTGCCATGGTGTGGCTGACAGGGTGGCGTTGGGTCATAGGTTGGAATGGATGACCTCAGAAGTCTTTCCCAGCCGAACCGATTTAGTGATTCCGAGCTTTTTTATCCTAAAATTGGCAATTTCGGCATCGCCTCAGCGCTGAGGAGAACCGCGGCGCGACCCCCGCCCGCCGAGCGGCATGAGAGCGCTGCTCTGATTGGGCACACCTCCCCCTGATCCGGCCGCTCATTGGTCGGCACAGAGAGGGGCTTGAGAAAGCTCTGCGCCGATTGGTCCCTGCTGGCGTCGGCTCTTCCCCCGTGGGCCCAGCCGCGAGGAGAGCGCGCTCTGGGCTGATGTGGGGCCAGGCGCGCCGCAGCCAATCAGCCGCGGCGGCGTCACGGGCGCCGTGCGCCGCGCGGGATCCGTCCGCAGCGCGGGCCCGCCCGGCCCTGAGGGGCGCGGCGGCGGCGGGCGGGTCACAGAGTCACGGCATCGGCTCGCTTGGGAAACACTTGTGCCATCGCCGAGTCCGGCCTGCGACCCAGCACCACCTCGGCAGCCAGAGCAGGGCACTCAGTGCCATGTCCAGATTTTCTTTAAGCACCTCCAGGGACGGTGATTCCACCACCGCCTCGCTGGGATGTGTATTCCAATATCTTGATTACTCTTTCTGGGAAGAAATTCTTCCTGATGCCCAACCTAAACTTCCCCTGGCACAGCTTAAGCCTCTGTGCTCTTGTTCTATCCCTTGTCCCCTAGGGAGGACTGCAGCCGTAGACGGCGTCCCCCAGGTGTTTGCTCAGGTGTAATTCTCGGCCTGTCCGACACCTGGCCCAAAGCTCCCCCCTGGGCCCAGAGCAGGGCAGAGTGACCCTGGGGGTCACTGGGGGTCAGTGGTGTGGAGGGACTGTCCGGAGCTCTGAGCTCTGTAATGGGGCAGTAGGTAAAACCCTCCTGGCTGCTGCCCTGTATGCCCTGGACCGATGGATGTATCCGCACAGGTTAACACTCTGTTAGTGTCATAAATGCCTTCATGACCCAAAAGGGGCAACCAGTAAAAGTAATCTCTTCCGCAGATTGCAGAAAGATGGATTCTCCAGGCAGTTTCTGTAGTTGCACTGTTTTAGAATCTTTCTGTTCTTTCTCAGAGAGAATAGAGATAAGCTGCATTCTTTTACTTTCTTAATCTCTGTGTTTGGTATTAGGTGTTATTTGGCTGTGACCAATGGTTTTAGGAGGTGGATTCTTCGCTGACCAATAGTTGCTAGAATATTAATGGATATATAAAGAGGCTTCTTGTAAATAAAGTTTCCTTTTTACCATCTTGGTTCATCTGCCTGAATTCTCTGCCAGCTCCTGCAACCCTCGGGAAATCTAACCCACAAGTTTCCCCACCATGGGCTGCGGATCCCAAGTCCATTGAACCCTTTGGGATCTGGACACTGGAGCTCCCGTCCTGCCTTCTCCCTTATCTCTGGGCTTGGCAGGTGTCCGGCCGTGGATTTCACACTTCCATTGACCTCTGAGCGCTGCCAAGGCGAGAGAGGCACGTCAGGCAGATAACGTGTCCCCATTCCACCTCAGCCTTCCCGAATCCCTTAGGCTCTGGGGAGAGTTATTTAAAAATATGCCAGATGTAAGGTCTGTCTCGAGGCAAATAAAAATTGTGGATTGTTTAAATAACATTTCCATGGCCTCCAAATTTAATAAAGTAGTTGCATTCTGCTAGCATAAAAATCTAAATGAAACGTTGAGCAAGTATACAATCTACTACACATATTTTACTTTTTTATACAGTATGCCTGTATAATTTACCAACAAATTGCCATTTTTGAGGCTTCCACAATAATGACCTTGAAAATAAGTTACATAAGCATGGATAAACCATGAATCGTGGAATCGTTTAGGTTGTAAAAGACCTTTAAAGACCATGGTCTAGCAGTGAATTGCAGGTTAAGTGCTTTATAACCTCCAATTCCTGGCTGAAATCGGCTGCTGCGACATCTCAATGGTCACTAGCAGAGCTCACATTTAGAAAGCAGAGCGGCAATAGCAAGTTTTAATCCAAGGTGCAAGCTGTGTAGGCTGGGAGTGTTACACAAGCGCAGCTGGGATGGCGAGGCCACGGAGAAACGCGTTCCTTGACTCTTTTTTAGGTTAAAGACACTTGTTGGGTACTTCTTCAGGCCTCCCTGGGGAGAAAATAAACAAACAGAGCGGCGGCGATTTTGCGGAGATCCGGTGAAAAGCACGAAGCGATGGTTCCTCCCGGTGCCGACGCGGCGTCTGGTGACCTTTAGAGGTGACAGGGACCGCGCGGCGTCTCTCGGGTGTCCGGCGCGGCCGCTCCCCCATTCATCGCGCTCCCGCACCCGCACCCGTACCGTGCCCGCGCTCCGGGGCCGCTCCTCGGCCGACACCGCCGCCCCTCCCCGCCCAGCCCCGGTCCCCGCCGTCCCCCGGGCCCCGCCGCCCCCTCGGCGGGCGGGGCGGGGCGCACCGCCCCGCACTTTTCTCGGCGGCGGAAGGTTACGGAGTGGTGCGATCGACTAAGCCTTAAAAGGTGCCCGCGGAGGAGGGGCCGCAGTCAGTGCTGAGGCGCGGCGGGGGCGGCGCGGGTTTGGCTGTGTTGGTGCCTCTGGGACGAACCGTGCTCGTCTTGCTCCACTGCCGCCGCCATGTCCCGGGAGCCCGAGATCATGGAGTCGCAGGTGATGTGGGAGCCTGACACGAAGCGCAACACGCACATGGACCGGTTCCGTGCCGCCGTGGCCAGCAGCTGTGGGCGCCGCCTGGGTGAGCGCTGGGCGGGGGCGGGCGGGCGCTGCCCGGGGACGTGCTCGGGCTGTGGGGGCCGCCGGGCTTTGCCTTCCCGGGGCTGCTTCACCGAGGGCCCGCGGCAGGTCTGGGGGCCATCCCTATGCCGCTCAGGTCTCGGTCCCCTTGGGTGTCTGGGCACCCCCGGGGCGGCGGGCACGGTGCTCCGGGATGCTCTGCTTGAGCCTCAGCCAGAGGCCTCCGGGGCAGCATCCGCCGGTGTGAAGGTACGTGCTGAGGGGAAATGCAAACAGCCTTATCTGCGCCTGGTGCTGCGGCTGGATGGCAGCCCGGGCAGCGCCGGCATCGCTGCCTGCGGAGGCTCCCGGTGTGCGGGGAGCTCTGGGGCCGGGAGCGGCACGGGAGTGACTTGGTGTTTTAAAGGGATGTGGGAAGGCGGGATCACTGCCGCCATGGCTGTGAGGTGAGTGTAAGCTTTAGCGTGATGCTTCAACAGCAGAGGCGTGTGAGGTTGGAGTTATGGCCCTACTCATCTTTCATTATAAAGAGTATGTGTTTTGAAATATTCAGGTGTACTGGGAGGTGAACGGTGATATGTAAACTTGTTCAGTGGTGGAAAGTAAGGGCTTTTTGCTGTGTATCTGCCAGAGCTCTTGAACTGCAATCCCTGCTTTGTGCTTGTTCAGAAATACCTGTGTGATTGTGGGTAAGTATGTGGTTTTTTGACTTGGGAGCAACCTGTTGCCTTGGAAATGAGGCCTGCTTTGAGCAGTGGTTGGATCTCCAGAGGTGTTTTTAACTCAGAGTGTTGTTTTTTCTGTAACTGCTGGCTGTAGGTCGTGTCTTGAGGCTATCAAGAGTCAGTGCTGGCTCTGTAGGCTCAGCTACATCATGGAGCAGGTAAACTTCAGTGCATGTAGAGGTCAAACCCTTCAGTTCTGACTAGTTGTCCCTAAATACTTGGGGCCCGAGTTGCTTGTGTAGCTTTCCTTTAATAATTTGTCTGATGGGTGGTGAAGGGAGTAGTTTTGGCAAGTGGCTTGGGAGTTTGTCTGTCTGGTGTAGATGTCAGTGGTGTGAGCAGACACGGTCTGGAGTGGTAGCAGTGTCAACAGTGCTTCTGGCAGTTCGTATCTAGAAAACAATTCCTCTCCTTGATTACTATGTGGGTAAAGCAGGTCATTATTTTGTCTGCTGGTGATTTCCCATTGGAGTCCAAGTGTGTGGTGTCTAACTCTCCTGCTGGATGGGAAGCAAGTTACTGCAGGGTTTTAGCCAACTCCTGGGTGGAATGTGATGTAACTCATACTCATATGATCAACAGCAAATGCAGTTTCAGATGGGCTGTCTGTGTCTACAGCTGAAACAACCAGAACTCTTTTCATCCCACTTGGAAGTGGCTTTCTCCATTGGAAAGTGGATTCCTGTGTAGATATAGAAACCTTTGTCAGCTTCTCTTAGGTTTGCTCTGATGTTCGTTGGCCCAAGTGCTATTCAACAACAAAGAATGGATGCTTTATGTAATGTTAAGATGGGGACTCTCTGAGGAGAGCTGAGGGCAATATTGCCCTTTAGACAATGGCTCTGCCGGGCCCTGGAAGTGTAGAAACTAAATGCAATGTTTGATTGTTGAGTAACAGGCATATGCCCTGAAGGACTTGCATGCTGAAGCTTATTTAGAGCCAACTCTATAGACAAACCTGAACAAACTGTTCCTACTGGAAGAAATCAAATTAATGGCCACTTGTAGCTTCTTGCATGTATCAAATGATTTGGAGCAGGTGGTACAGTTAGGTTTTAAAGGAGGAGATGGAAACTTAAATTCTTCTTGTGTCAAGTCTTATTTCTGTGCAGCTGATGTGTGGAGTAGAGGACAGTGACAAGTAGGTTTGGTGGAGGGTAAGAAGGTGTAGAGGTTGGGATCTGGGCAATGTGTAGACAGAATCTGAGTTAAGGAGAAGAGTCTTCACCTTGTCTGTCAATAATACCTGGAGAATAATCTCACTGATGGAAAGGATTCAGGTGGGAATAAGATGTGGAAGGGACAGACTGGGTGGGGAAACAGCTAAATAGTGGCTAAGTGTGCGTAACAGTGCAGAGGTAGTTTTGAAGGTTTTTATCTTAAAAAGCTGGAAGATGTCCTCTTTGTCGGAAAGGGATTGCAAAGATGGCTTTTGAAGCAATTGGCTGGATAAGAGGATGACAAACCAGAGATAATTGGTGAAAATGCCTTTGAGTGGTTTAGCTAAAAGCATCGAACGGAGAACAGTTGGCAGAGCAGGAAACTTATTGTCACTGATGGCAGATACTCAGATTTAATTGGTTGTTGGCACAGCTTCAGGTGGTGTGGACATGATGAGAAAATGTCACTTTCAAGCTTGTGATGAGGAATTGGCTTCAGTTATTCCTACATAGAACTATTTTACACACTAAATTTCAGCATTTAATTTGAATTGTGGAGTTTGTTATGCATCCTTCAGGTTACTTCATCTGTCACGGTCACATGAGACTTAAACTGCTTGTTTCTATGTTTTTAATGACAGGTCGTGGTTTTAATATCTAGCTAGCAAACATCTTGTTTTACTTCATTCATGCTGTTTCGGCATGAAAAGGTAAGCTGCAGGCTGTCAGACCCCATATTTACTGGAAATTAGTTGTGCTTCCTGTAACAGTGATGTTGGATAACGAGTGCATCTAATTTCCGTGTCATTGAGCTATCAGAGGTCTTTGGCCCCCAGACTGGGACCTTACAGCAAGTGTCCCTTGTCAGGAAACATTGTTTGTTTTTCGCTGTGGGAAAGTATCATGTTGATAGCTAGGGAGTGGAAGTGTCAACAAGCAGGACTTGTTTAATCTTCACTTGCACTGATGGCAGGGGAGTGTGTGTAGATTTTGCACGGAGTTGTTAAGAAAGGTCACTATCTCTGGTGGCAAATGTCTTGTAACACAGTCAGGTGAAGTGATGGCATGTGTTCAGGTATCCAAATAGACTCCCTGTTGATTCTGGAGTCACTTGCCTTGAGCAGAAGTGATCTACTCTGTGGTCAGATTTATCTTCCTAATTGTTTTAGCCACAAATTTTCTTTATCCAGGATATCCCTAATTGTAGTTTATCTAGATTCCTGTAATTCTCTGCATAATGCTAACACATATCTATTACTTCCAGCCAACTATGATGATTTATACCAGTGGTCAGTGGAATCCTACTCAGACTTCTGGGCAGAATTCTGGAAGTACAGTAACATCGTCTGCTCTCGCCTCTATGATGAGGTAAGTTCAGTGCTTATCTTACAGCAAGTGCAACACAAAGGGGAAATAAACTGACTTTACAGTCGAACTTTTGACCTCTTCTTGGAACTCTGGCAAGTGATACGAGGAATCCATCTAGTCCTAAATTTCCTTTTGTGGTGGATGGTGGTGTTCTGTTGCTGGTACACTTTAGGGCAGTGAAATACTTGAATTTTGATGTCCTAAGCAGTTCTGCTGCAGTGTCCTTGTGGTCATGTGCTCTTGCACACCTTGTCATTCCTGGCTGCTTGTGAGGAGTTTGCCAATGCACTGCCTTCTGCCTTAGGATGGTGCTGGCAGAATATCACTGTGGTTTTGTAAATGCTGGCATGCTGTCAAGTTCATGTTTGCCTTCCCTGAGTCAGCTCACCTGATAAGCACACCTGTTACACTCTGGCTTTGTAGAACTGGTTATGGAAGCTCTGCAGTCAGGTGCAGGCTTGAAATATCTCTGAGGGAATGGTAGTGGTTGAATGCAGGCACAGGTGGAACACCAGACAGTCCTACAGAGTTCCTTTGGAATAAAGGTGACTCAGGAGCTCTTGCAAACGGAGCCCTCGTACAGTCCTGGTGTAGGATATCAACATCACCCTGGGGTTTTCCATCTGAGGAAGATGATGGACTAATTACTTGAAAAGCTTGATGCAGTGGAACCTTCCTGGGATTTAGTAGGGAGGACTGGACTTAATCCCTGGATTCCATCTGTTCCAGAACCCTCAGAGTACTGGCAGTCCTGCAGAGGGGACTGCTATGTTTCTTTTGACTTTTCCTGTTTTATTGATTTTTGTACTGATAGGATAGATCAAGTGGTTCTTCCTGGCATGGAACTGTGTGCTCAGGTGTCTAATGTGGCTCACCCTTCAGAAGAGGGAATGCAGTAAGAGTGGGAGAACTAGCTAGCTTTGAAGTGTGTGGTCTGAGCACTATAAACACTTAATATTTACATTTTCTATAGAGGCTAGCTCAAAATCTGGGAACTATCTATCTTCCCTACATATTCTGTGCTGCTAGCAAGTCTATTCCCAATTTCCACACACATTCGAATTTTTTTGAGCAGGGAGTTCAGAGGCGCTAATTAGGACTTGTGTATCTGTACTGAGTCAGCTGGACAGTAACACTTGTTCTCTGGCACTCCTGGGAGTCAGTCCCTCCAGATGCCAGCAGTGGCTGATGAACTGGAGGGAGACTGAAGCAGGAGATGCTGCCCTAAAAATAGGTGTTTCCTGAGGATGAGAGACAAGATGGGGGTCTCTAGGGAGGTTTTAACAGTACTTGTGAGCTTCTCAAGCTGCATGTGAAACAGCTTCTACTTCCACAGGCCGTTCTAAGAAAAACAATAAAATCTTGTGTATGCAGAATAAAAGCAGCCAGTGTTTTATTTAATCCTAGTGAAGGTTTTAAGTATGTGATATAGATGTGCTGATGTCTCTCTGTAGCAGTTGACATTTGTGACACTTGTGGAACGAACAGAGGTACTTCAGTGTGCAAAGCTGCCCTGGCATGGCAGCATTGGCATTGGAATGTCAACTTACCAGCAGCTGTTTTTAAATGAAGGATGTGTCTAAATCGATTTCTCCTTCTGCCATGAGAAGCACCTGACACCTGTTGGCCCTGTGGAGGGGTCTCTAAGGGAGGGATCATGTTGTTCATATAACAAAGTACCACTGCCAAAGATTGAGCCTAGTTAGGAGTCATTGATGTTATGTAGGGAGACAATACTGGAGTGTGTGAGTCTAGCACCTTGTGCTAGTGGAGCTCTTTGAAGCTCTGTGAAGGATTTTTTCCAGTTCAGAAAAAAAGTTATGTTGGATCTTGTCCTGGAAAATGTTGAAAACATTCTGCTCACTTTTCTTCAAGCTGAGGAAGTCAGAAATGAGTCAGTTTTAAGACCAGCTTCTAATTGCTGCAGTCATATATCTTAGTATAAAAATTATTTGTGCAGCCTGAGTTGATAAAGTATAAATCAGCTCTTAGTGATTGTTAGGAGCAAAGAAATCTGAGTTCCCATTTTTAGAAAATACATTTGAAATAAAGTAATGCAGCAGTGCACTTCCACATGAGTTTTAGCTTAAAAGTTAATTTTAAGATTGCCTCCAGTAATACATACACTCAAAGCACAGAAGCATTGGGTTTTCTGGAATGGGATGTATTTTGAGCTCTGCTTGGCTTTCAGAAGAGCCTTTCACTTGTACTGAAGGAGCGCTGTTTCTGTAATGTATGTGCAATCCATGAGAGAGAACCTGAGGGTATAAACTGAAGCTTTCAAAAACACAACTATAAAATAAAGTTTCTATTTAAAGATTTCCAAATAAATGTGCTGCTGAGCAGTTGAATTGCTAAGCAGAGGGACATTTTGGAAAGAATTTAGACCTCTGGCTAATGCTGAGGGGCTCTTTACCTATCAGTGTTATTAAAGTTAGTCTTAACTGTGGCTTTTGAAGGGGTAGTTTAATACTTTGAGGCTTAATTAGTTCAAGATGGGTGAATTTGTTTCAGCTGAACATATTTTTGATGATTTTTCATTGCTTTTTTCAATTTGCATGTCTTAGTCCTAAGTGGGGAGTTACTTAATACGGGTTTATTAGGTTGTTGGATCCTCTTCATCCTAAAAAATTGAGAACTTGAATAAAAAGCTGGAATGTTTCAGTTACATTTGACTGTACAATTCATTATTTTGCATTATCCTTTTCTGAGTTCCTGATGTTGGCCTCTGTACCCCGTGGCTCATGGTGGGGAAGAGTGGATGCTCACACCTTCCTGAGAGGGAGGCTGGGCTGTGTGGCCTGGCAGAGAGTTGGAATATTCTGCAGCTCAATCCCTGTTTGGGCTGTTCCCAGGGGCAAAACCTCAATGTTCCCTGAGGTTTGTGTGCATCTTCAGGTCTGGGTGTAGTCACAGTGGTTTGTTTTACTTGTGTATTAAAGGCTGGTCCAAAGGTAGAACTGTCAGCAAGGAACTTTCCCTTGTTTTGTTGTAATGACGTATTTGCTTGTGACAGTTGACAAATAATTAAACTTTCCAGGCCTCTAATTACAGGATTCAGTGTCTGTTTGCTGTCTGTAAGCTGGGAGATACAATTCTTGCCTAATAGTCTGCAGAGAGCTTGGAACTAATTAGCTGACTTCTATACAATGCTGTGAAAAAGCAATTCTATCACAGTTCTCCAGGAATGAATGATGTATTTCTTGCAGGTGGTGGATACATCCAAAAGTATTGCAGATGTCCCCGAATGGTTCAAGGGCAGCCGCCTGAACTACGCAGAGAACCTCCTGAAGCACAAGGACAACGACAAGATTGCACTGTATGCAGCAAGTAAGGAAAATTAATGCCTTGTACTTATTTGCTGCTCACAGGACGAGGCCTTATGAAACAGCTCTGATGAAACAGTGAAATAAACTGGTTTGGGTGAGGAGAAAACAGGGTAATCAATTCAGTAATACTGCACAATCTGTGGTACAGCTCTGCAAAAGAACCCACAGCAAAACATGCTCTGGGAATATAGATATGGAAAGTCCTTGGCAAGCTAAATGAAGTTTTTAAGCTTCCTGAAGTTGCCTGCATTAAGGTAGTGGAGCTCACGCTGTGTTTAACATTACTCAGTACTTGAGGTATTATTTCACATTTGTCAGGAACGCTCACCTGCCGTTTGCCTTCAGAGGAAGTATTTTGGCACTGTAGCTTGATAATGTCCTTCCCACCCTCTTCCTATGCTATTTATTTTAGGAATACTGAGAACTGCATGGGGTTTAGGTAGGAATTAACTCTGCTTTTGACAATACAGAAACAACAGTTTTGTGCATGGAACACTTGGAATTTTACTTTTCTGGAATGCTAAAGCTCAGTCTTAATTTTTGTTACACTGAAGATTTGAGCCTAGTAAAATCTGTGTATAGTCATGAGGATCGTCATGTTAAGACACAGAGAAGGGACTTTTTTTTTTGTCTGACCTTGGTAACTTTAAAAACCAGTTGTAAGATAGGATTAGCTTTGGTGCAGGTGTGTGAGTGCTTCCTTAGGGAGCTGCACTCTGCACTTGCCTTCTGCTGGACCTAATCATGAGACTGACCAAGCCAGGATGCTTCTTAGTAGCTTATCAATGATGAATGAAGCCTTGCAGCTCCTTAGCAGAGGAAATGATGCAGAGCTGGGCATTGATTGTGTAGGCGTTAAAAATCTTAGGTTTTGATTTTAGATACGTGGGAATCAGCTTTTGAGTTACAAATAAATTGTTTTTAAACAGCTGTGTGAGACAACAATCACTTTCTATAAGCTTATGCTGGAGAAATACTCATTAGTTGCATTTCAGTACTTAAAGGTGTTGAAAGAAACCTCTCTGATCATATATATGAACAACCAGTTCAAAGAGAATGGTGAAATCTGTGACCCCGTTTTGGTGGAATGAGAATTGGTCTGGTAAAGTCTGATGGAAATGAGGCTTGTAACCAGAAGCTGGCTTCAAAGTAATGGACTCATCACTTTCAGATTTTGAGATGGTTAGCAATGCTTCTTATGTATTATTTAGTGGAGAAAAAAGTCAATGTAGTGCAGTACATCTTGTGCAGCACCTGAAAGCCAAGAATTGATTAATAAGTCAACTGTAACTGTATGTAGAATTGATGTGATTGATTTGTTAATGTTAAAAGCTAAACAGGCAACTCGAGAAAGTGGAGTTAAATATTGTCACTACAAATTATCACAGGAATTATTACCAATTTAGTGAATTGCTTGGTTTGCCATGTGATTACATTGTTCTGTAGGCCTTGCTTTTTGGTAGGACGTCATGGGGTGTACCAGAGACTGCTTTGTGTCACAATCACAGGTGGTGATAGCAAAAGGAGCAAAATTATTTTCTAGTTGATTATTGTATGAGTGCTGGAGTGAACCCATTTGGCTCCTCTGTGGTGAACAGACTTCCACCTGCATTTCTTTCGTGACCTTCTGCTGTGTTTAATCTTCTTAAGACCTCTTAAGTCAGAGTATTTTTTGATAACTCCCTGCTGCTAGGTCAGAGTGGTGGTTTGGGGGCCTGGGTCAGGTTTGTGCTCACTGGGGATGATTCTGTGGGAGCAGTGTGGGTTTGATAGGGCACAGGAATGTAAATGTAGCTTTCCTAAACAAATTCACGTGTCACTGGCTCCCACGGTGAATCTTTTCTGTGATTCCCTCCTCCTGGGGCTGTAATCATGGAGCAAGATCAGCGTCTCATTTCCTGTTGTTCTGTGGGAACCCAGGCTCTGTTGGCAGTTCCTGCTCACTTTATGAGCTACACATTACATGGACTTGGGTTCTTTTGCATCACAACCTGCTCCCTTGCTCTGTGTAAGTCCAGATTTACAGGTGTGAAACTCTAAGAAGGCAAAAGAATAAAAACTACCATTCCCTGCTTAAGGCTATCAGACTGATGGCAGCTGTTCTGCAAGGAGCAGGGTGTGCAGCTCACCTTTCCTGTGACATCCTTGGCATGTGTGTCTTCATAAGAAGTGCTGGGTATTGGAAGTAGGACAGGCCCCATGGTTTGCAGCAGTGACACTGAGGAGGTGCAGGAAAGGGCTTGAAGGTGACAGATTTTCGCTTTCATAACATTTAGGTTTGTTCATTTTGTTTCACGAGTGATTTATTAACAGCTTATGTAACAGCTGACATTCAGTACAATAGGGAAAACACCCTGCAGATCCTTTGAGGTGAATGGAGCCCAGTTCAGTTTGTTTGCTTTGTGCTATGTTGGCAGAGGCAGATGTTCCAAAAGCACACTGAATGTCAGGCCTGTCCGTGCATGATTTTCTAGTCAGTGACTTGCTGTAATGAAACCTAAACTTGGCAGATTGTGCTGCTTCACAGACCTAATGAAAAAACTGAGCATGAGGTTCTTACCATGTTAGAAATTAGCCTTGGTGAGTACAATTTTCTTACCATGAATCCTCTTTGAGAGCACACCTTTCTCCAGTGAATAGTTTGTGTTTCTGCAGAAGTGTTTATCTGTAGAAATATCCTCATGCCCACTGAACAAATACCACTGATTAATACTTGATTCCCATTAAAAAGAAGAGATTTTGGTGCAGCATAAGAGGAACTTCAAAAGCAAAAAGTATAAATATTGGTTGAAACTGTTCTCTTAAAATTGCTGTCTATCCTTCTAGAATTTGTTGTTTGTACTAGACTCTACTTACGTTGCAATGCCTGATTTCTGACTGGTTGTGTTAATTTTCTTTCCTCAGGGGAAGGCAAAGAAGAAATCCAGAAAGTTACTTTTGAAGAACTGAGACAAGCTGTGGCTTTGTATGCTGCAGCCATGAGGAAGATGGGAATAAAAGTAGGAGACAGAGTTGTGGGTGAGTAATTTTTTTAAAGGACAGGAGGTGGATTTTTTTTTTTTAAATCTGCAAGTGAGTAGTCAGAGTTACAGAAACATGAATATGAAGTAGTGCTTCACAGAAAATGTCACATAAACAATCTAAAAAAAAAGGCTCTTGTGCTGCTGTGTTTACATTTGTAGGAAATGCATTTCTAGAGGGAAGGAACCTAGATTAGCTGCAGGTTCTCTAGCACTGAAGGGGGAAGGAAAATGCTTCATTCACAAAGGTCTGCTTCAGAAACACTCTGTGGAGTCAGAGGTGATGGAGATTCTGCCTCTAGCTGAGCCTTGACTCAGGTCTGGCAAATTCACGTGGGGCAGTCTGGGAAATTATGGTCCAAGGTTGGTTTTCCTGGTGCCCCTGGCAATTCCTGGCCCTGTGGCCCCTGGAAATCAGTGCTCAGAGCTGCAGGTCTGGAGCAGAGAACTTGTCCTGCCCCCAGAATGGTGGCAGCGAGCAGCTGGTGACAATAACCAAGTGCAGTGATTTGTGGTCAGAACCCTGTGATCCTTCCAGGAGCTCACCACATCTTCTGCAGATTTCCTGTCACGAGACTGTCGTGTTTTTCTCTATAACCAGGTTTTTGTCTTGTGAGCAGCTTATATGGTGTGCAGTCCAGGCATGGAAAGGAATTAATTTATTTCTAAATTGCTGATTTTGATCTTCTGGCAGAGCTGGTTCACCTCTGTTTTGTGTGCTCTGTAATACCATTCAGTTTGTCAGTGCAGTGCAGAACTGTGATGTCCTTGAAGCTCCTGCCTGGCAGTTCTGATGGTGTATCCACTGCACTACTGGAATCACATGTTCTTGGAGTAACACTTGGCCATTATCCTAAATAAGTGTGTGTAAATTCTTAGCTGATGCAAATCCAAAGTCATGAAACTCTTGGTTTGTGTTCTGCATGCTGCAAACTTGAACCTGTGCCTTGAAAACCAAATTTTAAATCCACAAATGTGACCTGGAAATGTAAATCTACTCAGTAGAGCTCATTTCTTGCATATGGTATGAGTATTCTCTCAAACTGGCAGCCAAACATTAAATTATCACAGCTGGTGGCTTGGTTTTTAATGTGGATTTAGAGCTAAATCCTTAATTAGGGATGAACCATACAGTGAAGTTGAGAAGGTTTGTCTGAATGAAGATGAAGATGCTCTAATTTTATCTCAGTTTTCAACCTTAATGCTGTCACGTTCATATCTGACTGTTGCTTGAGCAGCACCAGCAGGGAAAATGTACTCTCTAGCTGGAGAAAACAAATATCACTGTAGCCTGTGCTGCTAATAATGCTATTATAATTTTAGTAACAGTTAGTTAATGACTGTCGTGTTTAGCAAACTACAGGCTGGCTGATTTTTGAATATTTCTTGTTTTGGCAGTTGGCTTACCTCTCATTTAAATTAAAAAGCATAGTTGATACTTTTAAAAAGTATTAAAAACGTAGTACACTTTAGATACTTCAATGGGGTCTCAACTTCTTTTCTGTGCCACTTACTGGCAGTCCTTGGAAGAGCTCAACTGTAACATTGTAGTCAGAGGTTGAATCTTCTCAAACTCAGCTGGGGAAGAGAGATTAAGCATAGGGTGGGAAAGCTGAGTCCTACACCCACTTGTGGTATCAAAAATCAGGCTCTCCAAAACTTGTGAAAATCCACTAGGATGTAGTTTGCTCCAAAATTTAGAGGAGGTGGCAGAGGGAAGGGCAATACTTGGTATGGTTCATAGTAGTAACACAGGGCATGCTTCTACTGCTCCTGAAAAATCAGCCTTTAAGTAGAAGGGAGATATTCCATGAACTTTATTAGAGCTGCCTAACATGTAGTCAGCCTGTCAGGTTCTGATGCCCTTTGTTGACACTTTCTCTTTAAATCTTGAGCTGTTAGCAATGGTGTCAAGTGTAATTCTGCTGTTTTCCTGTGAACTTCAACTCCATGCTTTGCTGCCTCTAAGACAAGACTGCTTTAACTCCTCATTATGCTTAACCTACCCCCTAGTTTGTTCAGTACAATTTATGGTTGCATCATGACAGTAATAGTATGCTCAAGTTGGAGGTGGGTGAGTGTGGGTGGACAGGCAGTGGTGTCAGCACTTTTTCAGCTTAATTTCATCCTAGACTCCCCTTTCCATCACTGAGGAGAGAGCAGTTAATAGTGAACATAATTGAAGCAGATGTGTTGTGAAACATATTTCTTCCTCTAAAGATGTCTTGCAGTACTGCCAGGGATGCTTGAGCAGTTGGAAGAAGCTAACAATACCTACTGCAGGCTGCACAGATCCACATGGGAGGTACTCCTGGTCTGCCACTGGCCATCTGGCAAATCACAATGACTGAAATAGGAATAAAATCAAACTGGGAGGATGTTTCTCATCTCTGGATAGGTTGCTTCTACTCTATCCCTGTAGCCAGCTTTGCTCTGTTACACTCCAGCAGTTAAAAACAATCTGATCTTCCCCATGGTGTTCACACAAAAACATCCTCAACAAAACATCAGTGAATTACATTGTTTAAAGCTGGTATTTTATCTATAGCAACTGTATTAGCCCTGCTTGCTTACGTGGGTTTTAAAGCTAGCTTTGTAAGAAGATTAGCACGGTACTAATAGTCTCAGGCCACAGTGATGTTAGGCAGGGTGGCCACTTTCAAGTCCTACAGGAGTATGAAATGCTGTGTTAACATTGAAAAGGGAAACTGGAGGTCTGGTCTCTTACTCTGTTCAGTTTGAGAGCTGGTGTAGCTCAATAGTATAAGATATTGAGTAGATATTTTAGTTGCTGCTCCCTATTTTCCTTCTTCCTGGTGTGTTCTTTCAAGGCTCAGACAAAATCTTTGATGCAGGGTCCCAGTTCAGTTGTTGATTTTTTTTTTTTTCCATGCAGGTAGCTGAGTGTTTTGGTGCTTCTTTTTCCAAGTACACCTCTATTAAACTTCATGAAGGCATCAGGTGCTTGCATGGAATGTGTTCTCAGCACTCTGAGAAATTAGACTTTTGCCATAGTTTTCAGCATGATTATATCAAATTTTTGGACTGTAGTTTTTACCTGTTCTGTTGGTCAAGTGCTGCAGTGTAAATGGACACACGCAAGTGTAATCTTGGTGTGTGCTAGATTAAGCAAATAGCAACTGACAGAAAATGCTGAGGCACTTACAGTCCTCAACAGATCAGGCTGTAAGTGCCTCTTAAAAAAAGAAATCCAGACAGTGTTTTTAAAATACCGCTTGTCCTGCTTTGAGATTTCACAGGTTTTATGTCAGGTAAAACTTTCATTTCTCTGTTTTTATGGAGATTGTATCCATTTTTATAAGTCAGGAGGAGTGCTGCTGGGACCCTTGTGTGTCATACTCTGATATTCCTTCTTGATGAATTCCCAGCTCCTGTGTTTTGGGCTCTTTATTCAATTGCTTTCTAGTTAACCCAAAGTAGGAAGATCCTTTTACTTTCTAAAAACAGAAGGTAGTTTTCACCTTTCTTACCACCTTCAAGAAAAGGCTAAGGTAAGATGCAGAGGTAAAGAAATACCTTCTGTAGCCTTTCCCATGCTGACAAATTCTGGTTTTGATCCTTAGCTGCAATATTAAATCAAGGAACATGGAGTTTCCAGTTAAATATATGAACAAACACAATAAATATTTAAATCAGCAGTACCATTATTCTTCTGTAGTACAGAGCTTCTGTACATAGGTCACTGCTCTGTGACTCCTGCCTGATGTTAATCCAGCTAAAGAAGGTGCCTTTTTCATCCTCTTTGCCAGAACATTTGTGTTTCTCCAGTTTTAGACACTCAGGACCTGTGTCAGCTCACTGAGTGCCCTGAGGACTGTGCTGGTGTCTCGAGGGGCACAGTCAAATGCAGGGAGCTTTACATGGATGAGAGTTGTTGTGATCAGCTTGAAAATCTGAGATGTGAGAGGAAGAAAAAATTTTTTCGTTACTTCTAAATGAGAAGCCAGTTTTAATCTGAAAGACTGGCAGGAGAAGCAGTTTGTGTCATTTGGCTTTGGGAGAAAAGGAACATGAGTTCTTACACTGCTGTGTTTGGAAGATCTCCAGCCAGAACAGACCCACATTTTATCTGTGGTGGTGTTGGGACAAATCTGAGATCCCAGAGAGCAGCAAGGCTTTGGTGATTTGGGAAGATACAGAAATGCAGAGTCAGTTGCTGTGCACGTTCCATACCTTTGGGCAGTTTTGGCTGCTGTCCTCCCAAACTCCAGCACCACCTCAAAGCCAGCTGACAAATGAAAGTAATGATTTAATTGTCTGGCTCACAATAATCAGCACAGACTTGTGTTCTTGCCTTGAGGGCTTTTGTGTAGGAGTGGTGAAAAGGAGAATTGCTTAGAATAGAACTGAAGCTTGTGAGCTGTGGCAAAGTAACAACTATCCAAAGCACGGGGAGAGATCTTTCAGTTTGCCTTGCACTCTGGCCCCCTGATGATCCCATCCAAGAAATGCTCAGTGGAAATATTTGGCATCAATTAAAGAATTGCTTTCATCACACAAAATGACATTTTGGTCTGTTCTGGTTCATGTATTTCAAATTATTTAGGGAGGAAAATTTGTCTCAAAAGAAAAATCACTAAGATGTTGGGATGCTCTGTCTTGCATAAACCCTGACCCCACGGGAAAAATAGCAAAATAAATAATGCTTTTATGGGCATGAGCTTTTGCTGCACTTTGTGCTTAAGAACTTCACTGAACACTATCAGCTGTAGGCAGTTCTAGGGAGTAATTTATATATTAACATGGCATGAGGCTTTTATTCACAGTTGTGTGTTTTCCAGAAATGGTTGGACTTAAGTCATAATGCTGTTTTTAAAAGTTACCACTCCCAAAAGCACAGCAGCTTTCGGTAACTGGAGTGGCACTGCAGGTTTAAGAAACTGATTTCACTGGTTTCTGAATGAGGAAGAATCTCAATTTAAGTCTTAATTTTCAAGTTGACCTTTTACAAAGGTGAAAAAGGTTGGATTTTTTTTTTTTCCAAGCGGTGTAGAAAAACCTCACAAATATCCATCTTGGTAATACTTGGTAATATTAACATAGCAGAAATTGCTGTTTAAGTACTTGGACCATCTTTTTGGTTGCTTGAGGAGGGTGATCTGAAGCTCCAGGTCTTTGCACCTCAGTGCAGTTTGTGAATTCCAGATGCAGGTTTTTATTTATGGGCTGGATTTGGAGCAGTGCCGAGTCAGACTCAGCCACCCAGCACCTTCTGGAGAGCTGTTCAAATTGAGCTCACTGAAACGAAAATCTGACTTTCTTGACATTAATTTATTCTCTATGTCGTGATAAATTGAATTTACATCTTGAAATCTTGCTGCAAGCTAATGAGAGGAACCTGAAGAGCCACATTTGTGTGGGAATGTTCCAGGGCTTGTCCCAGTGTGTTACTCCCTTATCAGCTGAGACTGGTTTTGCTTGTTTGTGTTTAAGATTCTGGCAATGTCTACCAGACAACATTTAGCTTTGTGCAGCTGAATCTCTGCTCTTCAGCTATTTATAATCTCTCCTTACAGATATTTCTTCTTTCTCTAATATCTGTTCTTACAGACTTGTTTTATTCCCCTGCATGCTGCTGTATTCTTAGTCTCTGTGTACCCTAACCAATTCACTAATTTTTTCTCTCCGTTACTCCTCATTAAGCAGGAACATTTGTCAATTTGGTTAAGCATTGTAGATAAAAAGCCTGATACAAATCTTTTTATAAATAGATTTATTACTAATTCTTGATGGAACTGATTTGGCTTCCAAGTAGGACATTGATTGTGTGGAAAACTTTAAAGGGTGCTTCAGTCCAGGATTTTCCTTTCTTAAAATCTGCTTACTGTATGCGTTACAATATATTTATTTTCTAGTGTTGTTCCATCTCTAACCATTCCCCCTCTGCCCTAGGTTACTTGCCCAACAGCATCCACGCAGTGGAAGCAATGCTGGCTGCTGCAAGCATTGGTGCCATCTGGAGTTCCACATCCCCAGACTTTGGCATTAACGTGAGTAGCCTCAGTGCCTGTGCAGAGCAGCCCTCGCTGAGCCTCAGACGAATGCGAGGGTGACAAATTCGAGTGGCAGATGGATTCTGTTCCCTTCGGTCTTGCTGCCACCTCCTGGCACAGCAGAGTACTCCGGACTTTTTCCAGCTGCCACGAACTGCACAAAGCCACTCGCTTTCAGTTGTCACTGCTGATTTTCAGCTTGGTGATTTGAGCAGCTTTAGCTACTCACTGTTGGGCTATTTTCAGATGGAGTCCCTAGTCTTGGTGATCATTTGTTATATTAAATAAGCAAATGAGCAGCAGTGCAACAGAGTTGTCTTAGCTACTCACTATTGGGGTATTTTCAGATGGAGTCCTTCGTCTTGGTGATCGTTTATTATATTAAATATGCAAATGCGATGCAGTGCAGCAGAGTTGCACTGGGATATTTTCAGATGGAGTCCCTAGTCTTGGTGATCATTTATTATATTAAATATGCAAATGAGCTGCAGTGTAGAGTTCTCTTAGCTACTCACTGTTGGGATATTTTCAGATGGAGTCCCTAGTCTTGGTGATCATTTATTATATTAAATATGCAAATGAGCAGCAGTGCAACAGAGTTGTCTGAGGCTTGGCTCTTCTTCCCAAATCCTGCCCCAGGCTGCTTAGCCACGCTCCAGTTTCTTTACCTGAGTAGTCCCATCCTTTGCCTCCTGTGTGGGTGAACTCAGCACTACCCTGCTTGGTCCTTTCCAGAAGGCTTTATTTGCCAACAGTGAGAAATTCCATGCTAATATCACTAACCTGATTAACTCTTTTTAGGGTAGAAATAAATGTTGTGTGTGAAATCATGACATCCAAACAGACGTGCCCTGAAATTTTTGGGAATATATTCTGCTTCCTTTGGAAAATCTTTAGCACATAACAACAGATCTAAATCACTTCTAAGAAGGGGTATTGACCTTTTCTTCTATCTCAGAGGTTACATATGAAAAATATAGTGTTTGTGCATTGCACAGTATAGAGAAAAATGTTTTTAGATAATACCCTCAATTTTGGTGTTTAACCCCAGTGGCTGGGAAAATGTATGGAACAGTCCTTCCTGGGATAGCACTAGAGGGCAGCAGCATTCCATATTCTTAGACTCGAGGGTATATCATAGGGAAAAAAAATATTTAAAAAAATCATTACAGCATGTAATGATCAATCTGTTCTACAAATATTTTCTGCTTGCTCAGAAAATGATGGTGTGGAGTATTTTCTGTGCAATGTGATTCTATCTCTCATCTGGGGGAAGATTGTTCATTTTACTTGCATTACCAAGGATTGGTATATTTTCTGTCCATGTTGGTGTGCTGTTGTTTTCAGTGCCCAGCTTTTAGTTTTTTGTGATAGTTTTTTAAATGAAACTTGGCCTTGGAGCTGCAGTGCCATCAATATAATTTATTTTCCTCTGGCAGCATGTGTTGGCATGAATTCAAATCCTAAAATCCTGAGGGAGATCAGCAGAGGTCCTCAGAGACATTGCCTTCCACCCTAAGGAAAAGCTATTCCTCCTTCAGCGGAGTTACATTAGTCCTATTAATATAAATGAAGCTTTTTGTGCTTGGAGAAATAGTGCAGCTTTTTCAACATCTGAAGTCCAATTGTGTGTATATGTTTTGTGAAGCTTAGAAATGTCACTCCTCAGAGCTGCCTACACACTGCAGGCTCTGAATGCCATCCATCCAAAGGCTTCAAGCGTTGAGGAAGTCTGCTGTCAGAGAGCCGCTGAGCTCCCTCCCACGCACAACGCCACTCTTGGCAGCTGCTGCTTCATTTCTCCAGTCCCTCTTATCCATTTCCATAAATTAATGGGAGAGTGCTGCTCTGTGGCCTGTGCACGAGAAATGGTTGGAGAGATGGGTTTATGAAGAAGCTCTGCTCTCAGGACTAGGTGAGGAGCTTTTGGTGAGCTCCAGCGCAGTTAGCGCAGTTCCTTCCATTCATGGGGCCCTGCACAATTTTTTTGACTGAACTGGAGGCTCGTGGAATAGAACAAGCCATATCTGCTACACCTGAGCTTTCTGTGGAAGGAATTCCTTGCTGAGCCATCTGGTTGGATTAAAGTTCCAGTGTAGCAATTACATGTTCCATCTGTTTGTATTGCCTTTGTATCATCTCAGGCTGCCCTGTGGGGTTTGGTCCTGCCAGTGCTAATGAATCTAACTGGGTGCGTTAGCAGATTTGGTAGGACCCTGAGAATTGGAGCCATCTCTGTGTCTGATTCACACTTCTCTTCAGATTTGATTCTTCTGTTTAGAGTACCCTCAGTTCTCATTGGCCTTAATTTTTAATTAATTTTAAACATCAGGCAGCATGGAAATGGGATGTGTGTGCTCTGCCCTCAGTGTGAGGATATTTATGCACATAAAAATGCATGCAGCACGTGTGTGGCTGCTTGGTCTGTTCTTGGAAAATGCTCCAAAGAAGGAGGTATGAGAATATACCCAAGAAGCAGGAAATGTGACTTCATACTCCCTTAGAGAGTAACTGTAATGTATTAATTAAATCTCCATTTCTGAGTTTGTTAGGTAACACATTAGGGGCTTCTTGAAAACCTCTTCTGTCACCAGAACAGATTCTGGTGATATGTTTGAACGTAATAGATAAATTTGAATGTCAGTGCATTGTCACTGTATTTTCTCAAAATGTGAACAAGGAGGAGGCACATCTTTGATAGAATGGAAAGCTGTTAAATTATATTCTCAGCACATACATTTGTGTTTAGCCATATCCCTGTACCTTACCTGTGGTGTTCAGTGAGCTGTCCTGAGGAGACAGCATGGAGAAGCTGTCAGGACAGAACTCCTGTCCTTTTGCAGCAGATTTTCTTGCAGCCCTGAGCAGCCCAGTTTGGAAAGGAGTTTAACGGAGATGAGTTGATTGTGATGTTTTCGCATTCATCTTCTGATTTGGTAATAATTTGTTTCTCATTTTGACTGCAAAGTAGAGGGCAAAATAGAAAACAGAAGAATAAAGACTGCTGGGAAGAATAAGCAGATGACTCAAGTCTGATTTCTGCAACATGATTTAGGAGATTGTTCTTGAACAGTTAGCTGACAATTTTATGGTATTGTGTAATCTTGTAGTTCTTAATGCTTCAAGTAATGGAGCTAGAGTGGTTTGAACATCAGTGTGCTGAGAGCTTTTATTGAAAGGATTTGCTTCTTGCTGTTGAACACAAAAAGATCCATTTCTGGTGGGCTGCTGCATGCAGTGTACGTGAAAAAAAGTAAATGCCAGAAGGGTTTTAATCTCAAAAAGGATGATAGCTGTGGTAAATTCCTGAACGCAGTGTAAGCTGGAGGAGACACCTGAAAATTTAGCATTTGAATGTGTCGTGCTACAGAGATTCTAAAGGAGCTGTGGTATCTTTTGTTGGCAGTCTGTATATGTTCAATATCAATTTATTTTGCTAAAAAAGTGGTGCAGTTTCCCTTGTTAATGGTGCTGCTTCACATGAAGGGCTGCCTCCCCACAGAAATGCATCTCCCCCAAGCCTGGTGGTTTTTTGGGAGGCTTGGGGCTCGTGGAGCTCCTTCCTGCAGGTGCAGCCTGGAGTCCTGTGCACCTCAGTGTAAATTCAGTGCCAGCTCCTGCTCCCATCACAGGTGCTTATCCTCTTTACATGAATTTACACCTGACATATGAGGTGGGTTTTTTAGCTGTTGAGAGAAATTTGTGAGCTCGGCCCTTCTGTAAAAGGTGTTCTGTGGGGATTTTATCATTGGTTGATCTGTTTGGGGGTCATGAAATAGATTGTTACAAACCTATTGTACTTCAGAGGTCTTGTGTGAAAGACAAGCAGGCAGTCTTTTAACAACTCTCCCATTAATTCCTGTCCTTATTCCTTGCTTGAATTAAGATTTGCATTTAGCACCCACTGAGGTTTCCTATTGTAGCAGTTAATTTCATGTTTTTAACACATTTTTCTCTTGGTCCCTAGGGTGTGCTGGACAGATTTTCCCAAATTCAGCCTAAGCTCATCTTCTCTGTCGAAGCTGTTATATACAATGGCAAAGAGCACAACCACTTGGAAAAGCTGCTGAGGGTGGTCAAAGGTATTTCACTTCATCCCACCTGGTCTGTAGTTCTGTGAGCGCTCAGAGCCTGCACTGCCACTGCTTGTTGCTGTCCTTCCTTCTTCACAGTGTCACTGAGGCCACTTAGATTTTCAGAACAGACTTGGGTAAAAGCTGAATGGTCTTTTCTGGTATTTTAAGAGCCTTCTGCTTGCTTAACTTTAATAGATCATCACAAATTTGCCAACAGTAGAAGCAGGGGAGCAGGGGCTGATGATTGTGTTTTTAAGCTCAAGCAAAGTGCTGCTGAAGACAAATGGGGAGGTATTTTACAGCACTAAAGCTTGCAGATTTACACATAAAAGGCTGGCAGCATTGAGAAAATTACATCTTGGGTAACAATTTAGTCTTCTGGGGTTTCAATACTCAGTGCATCAGAATTATTTCTGTTACTTAGTGCATTACACTGTATGATTCAATCAGGCAGAAAAGACCTTTGGTTATGTAACTGAAGGTAGGAAACAATTTTTTTTTCTTCCTTCTTCCAGGGCTTCCAGACCTAAAAAAAGTTGTGGTCATTCCATATGTATCTTCAAGAGAAACCATAGATATTTCTAAGATTCCAAACAGGTAATGGGAGCACTACTGGGTACAGAGGTAACTTTATATATGGGCTGGGCTAATGTTTTCAGAAATTTTTGAAATGTTCCTTTTTTCCCCCCCCATCTTCTTATGCAGTGTCTTTTTAGAAGACTTCCTTGCCACTGGGAAAGGAGACCAGGCTCCCCAGCTGGAGTTTGAGCAGCTGCCTTTCAGCCATCCTCTCTTTATCATGTATTCCTCAGGCACCACAGGGGCCCCGAAATGCATGGTTCACTCAGCAGGGGTATGTCCTCCCTCCTGGAGCTGCACTGTCTGTGCCTAACTGTTTGGGTTGCATTTTTCCTTTAACAGTATCACACCATGATGTATTCTAAGGAAGAATTGATTGCTGACAGTTTTTCACTAACTTGCAGTGAACCTTTTTATTTATTAGTGGCTATTTGAAAGCAGGTGGGGGTTGATAAATATATAAAATACATTGGTTTAGAGATCAGTGTGGAGACCTTTCAGATTCCAGGTATTTCCTAGGAGCAAGTGTCATTTACAAAAGCACCAGGGGAAGTAGCTTGGCTGACACTTGAAGAAAAGTCAGAAAACTTGAATTGGGTGTTTGCAACTGATTTTTGGACACTGTTAGCTTGAGGCCCACAGGGAGCTTGCAGTTTTTACTATATAGATAATTTTTTAAAAAATTTCATATTTATCAGTTCAGAGTAAGTCATCCTCATCAACCCTTCTTTTTAAGGAAGGAGGCCAGAAGGTTGACATCTCCTCGACTGTAGGTTTTGCTTTGTGTGGGAACTGTGCTTTAGGCAGTGCCTTGTTGTGGCTAAAGGCATATCTGATATTGGTGCCAAAATGACCCTTGCTCATGTGCTTTCCTCTTACTATTGATGTTCCAAACTCTTAGAGGAAGTGACAGTGTTGAAAGTTTAATTCTGCTATAATATAATCCTTAATAGAGGCAGGTTTTTTCCCCTTCAGGCAGGCAGGATGTGTTGTTTAGAGCATTTGCCCGATGTGTGTAAATGGAACTGCACAACTCTTAGCTGGAGTCCATCACTTCTGCTGTTTGCTCTGCAAGTCAGGATGAGCATCCTGCAAGGCTGCCTGGCCTGAGGGCAAGATCCTTTGATGCTGGGCCCGCAGTGTGTATGTTCTTGCCTCTCTTTGATGGCAAGGACTGCAGGATTTGCCCCCAGACAAATCCCCTGCTGCCTGTAAGCACTCAGCTTTAGGTGTTATCAGTAGGAGATCACACCAGGCTGCACGTGACGTACAAAACGGTCCCTTTGGGACACAAATCCAATGTTTGTGAAGAAGAAAGGAGGTGGATTTTGAAGTTTGACAGCTGTTTTGAAGCTGTGCTGGCTTTAGACTGGTTAAGTACTTGCAGGGGTGGATTAGCAAAAACAGGACAGGTATTTTGTTCGGTGATGCGTGATAAACAGTAGAGATGAAAAATAGATGTAGATCAGACAATAGGACTTTCTCCTGCAAAGTTCTTTCTTTTCCCATGTTACCTGTGTTAGTTTGCCCTGAATCATCACTCTGCTCTCCATCTGAATCATGTACAGAGCTACCTGAGAGTTTAGGTCCAGACTACTCATCCTTGCTGGGAGGAGAGCAGAGGATGGATGAATAAGATCTGTTTTTTGTGATGATTCTGTTCCCGCTGAGCAGCTCTGTAGTTGTGGTGCAGGATGATTTATTTATTTTTTTTTTTTCCTGATGCTAACACCTCTGGCCTAAAAGCAAATTGTTGCATTAGGGACCTCAGTGTTTGCATGCATTGTATGTCAGTTTGAATAGGGCCTACACAAAGTCCATGCAAATAAATTCTTAGACGTCTTTTACACACTTGATTGGGTTTGTCTATTTGTTCTTGGCTTAATCTTGTTTCCACTGGAATTAATAGGATGATTCGCATTGATTTGATTTTTAAAAAGCAGAATTAGCCAACTGTCTTTGTCTCTTTTTCCAGCCTTACATTAAACCAAATTTGGTTTTGGTAGTTAAAAGTAAGATGAGATGACATTTCAGTGAAGGCATTTCAATTATTGCTTATTTATAGTGTGTTTCAATGCTGTTTTGTTACTGTACTGATTTTAGATGCCAATAGGCAGCTTCCTTCAAATTCACCACTCAGTTTATCTCATTCTGCAGTATGTTTTTGGTTTGCTTTCTCTGCACATATTCTGTTTTCTTGATACACAGTTGAATAACGTACATAAATAAAGAAAACGAAGCCAGGTCATGGGAGATGATTTAAAAAATGGTAGCTCACAGGGAGTCGGCTTTTTTGGGTCCTGGAATCAAAGCTGTTTGGTTTTGACCAGTTGGGTGTGCTACAGGGAGACGTTAGTTATTGCTATTCTTTAGTCCTAAAAACATTGGTGGTTCTTCATACCAGTCCTGTTTCCAGTTACTCCATGCTCCCAGCTACCTAAGGAGACAATTTTTGGGGTAAAATCCTTTTCAGTTCATTTCTGTCCATCTCGAGACAGAGATGGACAGAAAGGCTTGGTCTTAAACATCCTCACTGCTGCAGATTCCTCGTGTAGCTGCAGGTAAATCACTCTGAGGTGTGATTGACCTCAAAACTCTCCCTGAACACTGAGTGGAGAACAGCATTTCTGAGGAGCTCTCAGTGCTCTGAGCTCTGAGTGCTGAGCACTGCTCCTCCTGGGCCGTGCTGGGCTCAGGAGCAGCCGTGCCTGTGCTTTCTGCCACTGCAGATGCTCAGTGCTGCGCCAGCCCTGGGTTGGTCCCGAGGAGCACAGCAGAGTTTTATCAGCTGCCAGATCTGTTGGGAAATGATAAATTCTTGGGGTTTATTTGGAGGGTCGTCAAAGTCCAATAAATAAACAAGTCCTATGAATAAACTCGAGAGAGCGTCTTGGGCTGGGAGTTGTTTGGAACAGCTCTGCCTTCTCCCTGAGTCCCTTTGTTTCCAGGCTGAGATGTACCAGGTTTTGTAGGGAAATTTTTCATAGCCTGTACCCTAAAGTCATTGTTAAAAATCTCCTTTTGGTTCCAAAACTGTGAAGTAGCAAAAACTAAACAAAGGAAAAAGAAAACCAACATTTACTTTAATTGAATTTGACTTTTTATTTTTCTATTTTGCGTGGCTCTTTCAGAAGCTCCTGCAGGGACAATGTGCTTTCCTTTATAAATTCAGTAATTATGTTAACACCTGCAATTTTTTTGGCAACCTTAACAATTCAGTTTGACACACTGTTTCTGCATCCCGATTTTTTTGGGGAGATTTTCAGCTGTAGAAGATGGTAGCTGTAGCTAGATGGCAGCGTTGTGACAGCTGAGGGTGTTCAAACAGCAGTAGGTGAATTCAGACCTGATCCCTTTGAGCGGTGAAGTGAAAATAAGATTTACTCCTTTATTTTTATTTAATGTTTTCTGCTTTTTCTCCCGAAGCGTGTGCCAGTTTTATGACTCTCCTTTTTCATTTCGAATGTTTATCTGTAATCTGTTTTCTTTTAGTGTAAATCTTGTTTCATGCTTATGAGGCTCTTAATAGTTTCGCTATGACTCCTTGCATAAATGCAAAAACCATTTTTTATTTTAACACCGGCTACATTAATTTGTCACTGCAGTGAAGTGACTTAATGAAGTAGTCTGCAAATTTATTTATCCTAGCAAGTTATGCTTTAATGATGATCAGGAAGGTGGTTTAGCAGCATTTCCAACAAAAGGAAGTAATACATTTAAGGACATTATTAATATTGATGCTCTGAGCAGTGAGACATTTCACATTGCAAGTCACTCCAGTGTTTACAAGAGATCTGTATTGTCAGGTCTTTTGTCTGCTGGATGTTAATAGATAAGATAATTTGGATTCATAATGCTAATGTTTAGCAGCTGCTGCAGTTTAGAGCAGCTCTCAGTCCTTCATTCCTCCCATTGCCCAACTACACTGAAAATGAAACTGTCAGAGGGCTTGTCTTGGAAAATCTGGCTGGTAAAAACCTGCTGTTAAAATCAGGGTCTGCATGGAGTACTCTGCAGCTCTGATGGCTGTGTGGAGTTGGAAGCTGTTTATTCCATGGATTAAAAGTGAGGTGCAGTGGGAATTGCTGAGGTCTAATGAGAGAGGCTGAAAAGTTATGTGAGAAAATGGAGAATGCAATTGCCTGCTGCTGTAGATAGGCCCTGGGATTTACTTCAGTTGTAGTTAAAGGAAATACTTGCTTTAATCCTGGAGTACATCCTGCAAAGTAATTGACTACGTTAGTATTTTTAAAGTCTTAATGTGCTGTCAGAGTTTTGCTTTTCATTTCTGTGACGTTGTATTTTCCTTTCACTCTTTTTCCAGGGTACCCTGATCCAGCACCTGAAGGAACACATTCTTCACGGCAACATGACCAGCAATGATGTGATTATGTACTACACAACGGCAAGTGGGGCTTAAGGCATTTTTAAAAACACTGCAATATGTTTTTCCCATAAAGATGGGACAGCTTGTCACACAGATCCACAAGTACATTTTTTCATGTGTGTTAAATTTTTTTACTGCAAGGAATTGTCTTATCTAAGTTAAAAAAAAAAATCAGGTGAAATAATAAAATGCAACAGGGACCTTTCTGATGAAAGATCAAACCCATGTTAAATGTTTCTGACCTAGCTGGTGAGGAAAATGGATTGATTTTTAGTGTTTTAGGCTTATTGATCAAGCTGCCTCATCAATATCACCTACAAATCAGATTCCACCTTCCTGCGGGGCTAGGTCATACTGAAGATGAGAATTTCTGTAGTGTCTCTGTTTTGGTTGTGAGGAAAGAAGCTGCCCAGCTCTCAGCTTGATAAAGGAAAGGGAGTAAACCTCATCAGTTATGGGGTGGGGGTGTTTTTTTCTAAGGCTGTGATAAAGAAAAATGATTCCTAAGACTTACATTAGTGAAGCAGTTTGAGAAGGCTGATGTCTTTCCTCATGAGTTCCTTTCTGAACTTTAACATGACTAGTCAGTTTGCAATATCTCCACGGAGGGATCATGGTAATTGCCTTGTCTCAGAGTTGTCCTGTCTCCTGCCTCCTGCTGTAAAGCTGTGTGTGCAGGGAGGCATGGAATCCCCATCTCATTAGGTATTTGTAAGGATCAGTTTGATGAACATCCATCAGGAGCATGAGCTGCTTCAGTCTGGGGAGAGGTGAGAGGATGAGCAGAGCTTCAGCCTTACTTGCTGAGTCTTAAATAATATGATCAGACAAAATCAGTGGTGTGGGTTGAACAGCAGGAAAACTTCAGGGAAGAGGAGGGGAAGGTGGTACCTCTTGCATGAGGGCAGAGATTGTGCTGAGCTCCAGCTCTGCCAGGATCTGCACCACTCCATCCTTTCCTTGTTGCCTGCAGCTCCTGTGCCAGCAGACAGCACTGCTGGTGCTGTGCTGGAGCTGCCAGAGCTGCAGACAGTGAGCTGGCCAGGGTAAACTCACAGAGATCTCCTCTCTCCCCCAGATTGGCTGGATGATGTGGAATTGGCTGGTGTCTGCACTTGCTACAGGAGCTTCAGTGGTCCTGTACGATGGATCTCCTCTAATTCCTTCACCAAACGTGCTCTGGGACTTGACTGACAGACTAGGGTAAGTATGGAGGATTAAACAGGAGGGTTTAACTTGCTCCTGTCACAATCACCACATCCCAGCCACCTCAGAAAAGGTGTGCTGTTCTCTAGGTCAGGAACTCGTACACAGCATGACACAGTTTATCTTTTGGCTCTTTTAAACTGCTTTTAAAAATTCATACTAAAACCTTTTCTGAGAGAGCAGGAGAGACAAAGAGCTGATTGTTTCAGACTTGAGTCAGGTATTAGAATTCCAGGCAAACAAAGACTTTTGGTTCAATAGTTTTCAAGAGCAGCCTTTTCAAAAGGCAGTAATTGGGAGCAATCTGAAGAGTAATTTCTCAGCACACTCAGAACTTAGTAAATAAGAGTCCTTTTTTCAAGCAGCTCAACATAAGATTTTAATATAGAACTTCAACTTTAAGGCATAAATTGACTGAAAAGGCTCAGCAGGGTTGCTTATATTTTCATATTTTCATTTTTAATCTATGATGCCTAATTCTTGCTGACAAGCTGTTCAGTAATTGTTCTGTACCATTTTTTGTGACTGAAAATGCTCACAGCACCCTTTCTTGAAACCTAGAGAAATGGCAGGTATCAGATAAACAGCTGTAAAACCCTGTGATTGCATTTAGCTTTTTACACTTTGTTAAACTTTGATTTTTTGATTTATTTTGTAACTTTTCTGTTTTGCCAACTGCATGGAAGGAGCAGATTTGAATTTTATTACCAGCAAAATGAGTGTCATTTTTAATTGATAATTAAAATTGTTTGTGGTGGAAAGTGGATGACAAAAGATTCACTTTCTGACTCTGCATAATTAATAATTTAAACTCCACTGTCTTTTGTGACATGCAATATTTAAAGGCTGACATTTTGTCTCTGGCTATTATAACTGAAGGTTCATGCCAAATCAAAATGCTTCCATTGAAAAGAGCACAAAAGAAAACCCCGCAAACTTCACCCCACAACGAAACCCCGGTAGAACAACAGGCAAAAAAAATCAGAATTGAGAAATAACCCGGCTTATTTTTAAGCATTGTTTCCACATGCCAAAAGCAAGTGAAGATAAATGTGTCTGCATGTCTCACTTTTGTAATCTGGCGCTAAAAGCGGTGGCCATCTGGGTGGTACTTCATCATGCAGTCTGTTCCTAGCTCACTCATATGTTAAATATGTTAAAAAAAAAAAGGCTTCAACATGTGAAGAGTACCTTCTTCTCTGAAGATGCACCACACTTTCCTTCAGAGAGCATATTCTCAGGGTATCATCAGGATATCTCATCCTGCGTGGCGAGAATGACTCAAGTGGACAGGCATTAATGGTCTGCTCAAGGGAATCGGTGGATGGTGACTAAATGCAGTTATGTAGCACTTGGAGGGAAATAATAGGAGATTTGGCTCTACATGTGCTGTAGAGGAAGTGTCAAAGAGCTTAAAATAGAGAAGCATTTTGTATTCTAATGTAAAATAAGCTCTGATTTGAGGCATGGAAGGAAAGTGAGATGTTACACAAGAGTAAAAATAGTTCACATGAGTGAGGTACAGAGTAAGTGAGGAGCAGTGGACTGTGGTGGAAGGTTCCCTGCCCATGGCAGGGTTGGAATGAGATTATCTTCAAGGTTCCTTCCAATCCAAACCATTCTCTGCCTCCCTGGTGCCATTCCCATGTGCACTGATGTGTTTGCAGGGAGGCTGTTCCTCCCTGAGGGGCGAGGCTTCCACCAGAATGGCCAAGGAAGGCCTCCCCTTTTGGGAGTGTTGAAATCTCCTCTCTTTGCCTGGAGCAGTGTCCTACCTTTGGAGTAAAGCCAACCTTGCAGGATCTTTCCTAAAGCTCTGCTGCTGTTGGTATTGGCCACGCTCTGTGCACTCAGACTGTGTCCCTTATCCTCTTCTGTCTCTCTGCTTTTCCTGTGTGAGTTTATTGCTGTAATGTGAATTAGCAGAGGCCAGGTAAGAGGATTTCCTGAATGTCAGCAGGAACATTAAACTGGTGCTTCCATTGACAGATGGGAGAAACACAGCCTTTGTTTCCAGTGTTAATTCTATTGTGTTGAAGAGTTCTAAATACACTTTGCAAGGGCAGGATTGAATTGTTCAGCTGGGCCAAGTTTCCTATTCATTTAGGCTTTCACCAGTGGAAACTGAACAGGAATCTCCAGAAAATCACTGGTTTCTGTCCTAGAGTAAAGTATTTTTTTTTTGTCAAACTATGTCCTGAAATGGCAAAGTTTTTCTGTGTAAGAGTGTAGCAAGGCACACTTGGAAAATTATGGCCCATTGATAAAGTAAATATTATAACTTTTTGTGATGCCTTTGGAGTGTTCTGCAGTTACAAATTCCTGTAAATGTAAGTGAATGTCTGTGTGAGATGGGAAAGCTCTGCTTAATATTTAAAGATAAGAATTAAAAGTTTCAAAGCTGCAGACATGACATGTGATCTGACTAATTTTGATAGTTCAAAAGGATGTGCCTTGCAGTTAAAAAGCTCTAAGAGGCTGCATTGTTTGTCTAATCCATGTACAGGGTGTGTAACAGCCTCTGCTTACTGCAGTGGGAATTGCAGGTCTTTAGGATGTTAGCACATTTAAATATGCAAAACATAAACTTTTTTTTTCCCTCTAGGATCACCATCCTTGGAACGGGTGCGAAGTGGCTGGCTGTGCTAGAAGAGAAAAATTTAAAACCATGTAAGCTTCAAAGAGTTGGTGAATCCCTTCTGTCCTCCCTCCTACCTTTCCTCTCCTGGTTCTGGCTCCCAATCTTGTCACAGTCCTTGGTGTAATTATTCTGGATTGTAGTGACAAATGGTTCCAAACACTTGTACAAGTTCTGCCTTAACCTGTGTTGGTTTTTCTCCTTTGCAAGGTGAAACACACAATCTCCAAACACTCCACACTATCCTGTCTACAGGATCACCTCTCAAATCTCAAAGCTATGAGTATGTCTACAAACACATAAAAAGCAATGTCCTCCTGGGATCCATTTCAGGTGAGGTTTTAATGCTGCAGCATCTCAGTAATTCTCTTGATTGCCTGTGCAGTTCCCTCCTGCTAGTTTGTGTTAGATGTTTGGGAAGCTCAAGCCTTTGGATCACTTGGGATTGGTTGTAGTTAAACTGGAATGAGCTGTCTTTTTAGTGCTGAGATTTTTCTGCATAATTCACTGTGCCATAATGAAAGTCAGACACTCCAAAGTGTTTTTGGTGCATGTTTTGGATTTTAAGTATGATCATTTATTTTGACTGGCTGTCCTTAGGGGTGGCAGGTTGAGATCAAGCAAAGACTCTATTAACCTACAGAACATACTGTTCTGCAAATAGCTGACTTTAGCAGAAAATACCTCTTGGAGAGTTCCCATTTCAGTTCTTTTGTGCCAAGTAATTGGCACTGCAGACAGATTTTTTTTGTAGATTATATAATTAGAGAAATATCAATCCCCCATGCTGTGCAGTTTGTTGTGAGCAGCACTAGCTGAAGCAACTTCTGGTCACGTAAGGTCTACCACAGCACTCCTCATTTTACTTTGCAACAAGGACTGACTTTTTCAAAGGGCTTTTAAACTCAGTTTGATTTTTTTAAAATATAACTCTTCTGCTACTGAAGTTATCTTAGACTCTGGGCTCAGTAAGAGTAGTGCTGAATCTAGAACTTGCTACTACAGACATTAATAGACTCAAATGCAGAAGCCTATTTTTGAGAAAAGTTAACATGATTGATTTGTGTTTTAATTCTCTTCCATGAAGTCCTAGAAAGACTATAAATATTCCAGTTAAGTAAGCACTTTGACAGAATCTATTTTTCTTAAGATAACTGTTCATCCTAAAGGCCTGGCTCTCCTCCTCCCATGCTAATAAAGAATAAAAGCTAAGTAAATGTTGAGTGGAATAGCTTGACTGGTTACTTTAAACTAATGAAAACAAACAAGAAAACATTTCTAAGTAATTCTGTAAATATCTGAAGTCTGCAAAGTAGAGCCTGTTTATTTTCTCTCTCCTATAAATGGAAATTTCCTTAAATGAGATTAAAGAGACTGTTGAAAGGAGAAAAGTTATGCCTTAAGGGATAGTTCTGCATGAAAGGCATACACATATAAAAGATATATAAAGTGAAGAAGAAAACCTTTTAGTAGAAGTCACAACATCCTCGATAATGCTGTTTGTTCTACGCTGCTTAGTGTGGATCAGAAGCCTTTGGCAAAGGTTGGCAGTTGGCTGTTCTAGAGTTCCTGTGTAGTTTTCAGGTTTGCTTTTTCCAAAAAGTACTGTCTATTCTAAATGGATTTCTTTTATTGTAGGTGGGACAGATATAATTTCATGTTTCATGGGTCAGAATGTTACAGTTCCAGTTTACAAAGGAGAAATCCAGGCCAGAAATCTTGGAATGGCAGTAGAAGCGTGGAATGATGAAGGTAACTGTGATCCAAAATACTGTGCATGAAAATACAGTTGTTAGATGATCTTAATTTTAACAAGTGTAGATGCTCTTTGCTTTATTGCTCTTATTTACAGAAAGTAAATGTGGAAAATACCTTTTTTTTTTTTTTTTGTCAACAGGAAAACCAGTTTGGGGTGAGAGTGGAGAACTGGTTTGCACCAAGCCTATTCCCTGCCAGCCCACGCACTTCTGGAACGATGAGAATGGAAGCAAATACAGAAAGGCTTATTTTTCAAAATTCCCAGGTGTGTAATGAAGGGCTTTGGCTATTGCAGCCTGGCCAAGGATGCAGATTGTGAGGGAAGGTTTATTTGCTGCTCCCAATGAGAGCCACACGTGCAGCTTTGAGTCCCTGTTTCCAGGCTGAGAACTCCACGGTGTGTTTCGTAATACCTCACTCTGTTTTCTTGTGCTTTGTTTTGAGCAGAGATCCAAATAAAACCAGTAAGGATCTCTGCAAAGCTCTAATCCATTTTGCTGCTGCTCTCATGAGACAGATCTGCCTGTCACAGTCTGCAGTGCTGCACAGACTCTTGGCTTGGGTGTGAAATGAAGTGCTGGAGAGGTCAGGTAGCAATCAGCTATTAATGAGTGCTGCTGCACCTCTGCCAGGCTGCTCCTGCCTGGCTGGAGCACTGAATCCCACGGGATAAGTGCTGACCTGCCACCTCATTAGCATTAGGATTAAATCTCTGCTGCCTCAGACATGCATATTCTGCATCCTTAGCCTCCTGCAGAGTGAAGGAGCAGGCACCTGTGGGCCAGAGGCTTTTCTTTTTAATAATTGTGGAGGGCTCTGCTCATCCAGGGCTTTTCCTTGTGGCACAGCACTGCCAAAATCCCTGTTGCCTCTGGGGCAGAGATTTTTTTCGGAGCAGGATTTCCAGCTGCTGCTTTTTGGATATGAGAGCTTTTTGTTTAATACACAGCAGCAATACAGAGTGGATTCACAAGCAAAGTCAGGATGTGCAGCAGGAGATAATCATATAGGAAAATGGAGGGAATGTGAAAGTTGCAGTCAGTGTGCAAGCCTGACAACAGTAAATAGATTTAAAAAAAAAATCAGTGACAATTTTAAGACTGAAATCACTGAGGTTCTGTCTGAACATTGCTTCTGTCTTGTAAATGGGCTTAAGATTGTAACAATTAAGTTGGAAAATAGTCTTACGTGCTAATAATTGAGGTTAGTATTTTCCCTAAGAAAAACTTGAGTAAATTGGGTTGTACTTCTGTTTTTGGCAGGCTGCTGTAGCAGTATCAGTCCTAAATAATAATAAAAAGTCCAATCTGATTTTGCATTAACACAAATCAAGAACAGTAAGCACATAAGCTCCCTAGGGAATTGTTGATACCTATTGCACAAGCCCAGAAAGCTTCTTGTGTAGAATTGTGTGCATAATAGAAAAACGGATCAAGGAAGACAATGAATCAAGACGGGAATGTTGTTACTTTTGTGAAGATGCTTCCAGTAATTCAAAATGTGTATATTTCTGTGTGTATTTCACTAAGTTAATGCCAGTTGAGTTACACAATGTCTGCTGTGATGAATAAGAAATTAGCTGCTTAACATTTGTCTTTCCCCAATAGGTGTTTGGGCCCATGGTGATTACTGCAAAATTAATCCCAAGACTGGAGGAATTGTCATGCTGGGCCGCAGGTACAGTGCTCTGGTGAAAGTATTTTGAGTAAACAAGAGTTAAAATTTGCCATCTTCACCTTGGAATCTAATGTACATGACTCTGTCACCCTTTTTAGCTTTATATTAATTTTATTAAATCCCATATTGTGGATTTTTATTATTTTTATATCTTTTATTAAATCCCATATTGTGGATTTCAACGCTTAAATTAATCAGAGCAGCTGGGTTTGACAGAATTTTGAGGTTCTACCCCACTTTTGTATTTATGAACATAACACAATAGTGGACTCGGTTTTGTGTTCCGTGGCTCATAATGGTCACAAGAGTTTGGATTGAGAGTGCAGCACATCCAAGGTAGTGAATTGGGGAACTTATTTTCTGGTCTTGGATTTGCCATCACCTTGTTTTACAGCAAAACTTCATTAAAGAAGGTTGGGTATTGAGCTGTGCCTGTGTCGGTGATCACAGACATTCAAGATCACAATTGGGGCTGAATTTACTGCTTGCATTTCAAAGTTGCTGTTTGAAACAAAGTAGAGTGAATTAATAATGTTGCTGTTCTCTGTACAGCTTCATTCTAATGAGGAAAATGCCTTTTTGACTCAAATTCTTTTACAATTCTGTTTCTAATGTAATTTTGCTTGCACAAGAGAGACTTGGTTAATTGCATCAATTTTTCCTCTTCATCAAGCTGTAATCACATCCTAATGTTTCTTTGTTTTTATTTGTCTGTGATTTTTCAGTGATGGTACATTAAATCCAAATGGAGTAAGATTTGGAAGTTCTGAAATCTATAACATAGGTATGAAATCAATTTTCCTCCTCTTGCAGTTATGACACTGTTGCCTTCAATCTGAACTTCAGGCATTAAAAAGGTGCTTGGAAGGATATTAAGTAAGAGCAAACTTGCTGTTTTTCAAATGAGACAGTACAGAGTATATTAGTATCAGTAAAATTTGATTTTGTAAACTTAAAACTGGTTGCTTTCCTGAGGTATTTGTGGGGTGAGAGATGACTCTTGAGATATTCAAAAGCAATATTTTATGGAGCAGAGTGTAGGGCCTTACAGTATTATGCAGTAAGAGAATACCTGACCTGTCAGGTTTTTCTATTCTCCCTAAAGGCAAGCCCTTGACACTGTTTTTATTGTACCTTTTGTGATAATTAGAAAATTCTCGAGCTTGTGCTTTGAATTTCAAAGACTGTTGTGACAGGTGGGAAACTGTCCCTGCAGAGGTGCTAATCTGAGGCTCAGGGCCTGTTGCCTCCTCGTTCTTGTGTCGCCAGACACCTTTAGTCTCCTGTCCGTGCTGCGGTGGGGACTTCCTCTGGCGGAAAGGCAGAGAAAATGGCTTAGTGTAAAACCTTGATGTGGCTTTAGAGTCCCCAAGTGTTGCAGGAGCTGGCTGAGAGAATTCAGGCAGACGAACTAAGATGGCGAAAAGGGAAGTTTATTTACAAGAAGCCTCTTTATATATCCATTAATAACCTAGCAACTATTGGTCAGCAAAGAATCCACCTCCTAAAGCCATTGGTCACAGCCAAATAACACCTAATACCAAACACAGAGATTAAAAAAGTAAAAGAATGCAACTTGTCTCTATTCTCTGTGAGAAAGAACAGAAAGATTCTAAAACAGTGCAACTACACCTTGATAACTGTCCCCAAAGTTACTGCATTTTTTTTTGTTATGGACCTGGATTTTCACATGGGCAGGAGTTAAAATTTCAGAGCACCCAGAGGTGAAGCTCACTGGTAGGATAACCCAGGCAGGGGAGGTGATTTTTTTCATTTCGATACAAGCACCAAAAAACGCTCATCTGTCCCCAAAGTTATAGCAGTTTTTTTGGTATCGACCTGGATTTTCCCATGAGCAGGAGTTAAAATTTCAGAGCAACCAGAGGCGAGGGGTTATCCTACAGGGTGTAGGAGATTTTTTTCAGGCAGGGCAGGAGATTTTTTTTCATTTCGGTACAACCGCAAAAAACACTCAACCATAACGATCCCTAAACCCGAGCGCTAACGAGCACTCCATTTCCAGTGGAAGCCTTCGAGGAGGTGTCCGACAGCCTCTGCGTCCCTCAGTACAACAAGGACGGTGAGGAGAGGGTGATCCTGTTCCTGAAGATGGCATCCAACCACGCCTTCAGCCGCAGCCTGGTGAAGCGCATCCAGGACGCCATCCGCGTGGCGCTCTCCGCCAGGCACGTCCCCAGCCTCATCCTAGAAACCAAAGGCATTCCGGTATGTCAGGGAAAATGCTGCCTACTGTTTTCTTTGTCACCTTGAATAGTAATTAAGGAGCAGTTGTCACTGCTCTTCAAACCCACATACATGGAAATTTTAGCATCTCAAAAGTGTATTCGAGCTTTATAAATAGTTTGTCTATGTTGCCTAGCAACATCTTTTCATCTCCTTTTCAGCTAAGAGTGTTTTTTGTTTTTTAAATGGGCTGCTTTTTCTCAATAATATGCACTTAAACCTCTTAAAAGAAAATATTTAAAAGGTAATTTAACTTTACTTTTCTGGCTATCCATAAGCACATTTTGTTTTTGTTTTCCTGTTATGAGTGACATTCTTAGGAAAGCTGAGTGCACTCAGCAAATTCAGAAAATCATTTCATAAACCATTTCACTTTTACATCTGTTTAGCCACTTAAATGTAGCTCTATCACTGTCTTAACTGTAACAGTAATTAAAATGAAATTGTTGTGCTTATTCAGGGGGAGAAATCTGTGTAGCTGAAGGTTCTGCATGCTCAGTCTTTGGAAGCTGTGCTCCGCTAGAGCTCTTTGTATGAATTCTTTAGTGGGAATGTTTGTTTTTTGCAGTCCTCTCTGATGTTGCAGTCTCCTCAATGCCTCTGAGGAGCAGAATGGGGCTGCAGAGTGTGGTTTTCCCAACTCTATTTGCACACAGACTTGTCTAGAGAAAAGAGCTGAGACATCAGAGCCATCCCTTGGTACTGGCACCCCTTTAGTACCAGTGCAGGTTTCCAGGTGGAAGTGCAGTAGGTTCAGGACCACTCTGAGATCCACAGAAGGATCTGGTCCTGATCTGCTGAGTTACTTTAGTTTCAGGATGCTGTTGGCAGATAGTCCTTGGCTCAGTGTCCTCTTTGCATGAGTGTGAAGCCCCTGAAGTTCTCATCTCCTGGGCTGCAGCTCAGCTTCTGCACGGAGTGCTGAACTTGTGAACTGTGTGAATCACCTGAGTGTGCAGCAGGGAGGTGTTTGTCATGGGCTGCCCCTCAGGAGAGCCTGCTTAGATCCTTAATTAGTTCACACATTGACTGAATTGAGAATTGAGTGAATTTTAATTACCTTTCAGATAAATGTGACAGTGGTGAAGTGATCAAAGCTGTCTCCCATCTTTCTTTAAAAGTTTTGCTTGGAAGGGAAACTGCCAATTTTCTGCTCCTTTTAGAAATGTGTTTGAATCCTCATCTGAAAATACAATCTGATCCTGACACTGTATTCTGGTAGATCATCTGTGCTGAGGTGATTTGGTAACACAAAACATGGTTTTAATGGGATATTCAGGTGTTAAAAAACACCATGTGAATCTGTCTGGTTCTGTCCTGACCAGATAAACATTCTGGTCATCATCCACAGGATTTACTGGTTAAAGTAAACTAATTTACTTTGAACAGCCTGATTTTCTTGAAGGGGGCTGTTCCCTTGGAGGCCATGGGGCTGTTCTGGTTGCTGGCACTTGTGAAAATTAGATTTCTACTCATTGAGGAGGGACAAAAGTGGTTGGTTAAGGTGGCAAAGGAGGGTAGGGTTACACATGACTTCAGCAGATCTGAGGAAGAGTTTGCTTTTTTTTTTTTTTGGTATCAAGACAATATTGCAAGAGTGTGTTGAGGGTTATCCAACCTGGCTCTGAATAGTCACCAATAATTAATGGTGGTGCCTGGAGCTCAGGAATTTTGGTGGTTTTGGAGGCCAGGACCAGGCCTTCTTCCTTCAGATTCAGCACTCAAGCTGGTGGGGTCCTGTTCCCAGAGCAATCAGACCAAAAATTCAGGAGGTATTTGTCTGTCAGCTTTTCAAATTCACCCCAAAATGTCTCAGTGGCACCAGCACAAGGAAGGAGCTCATAAAGGCTCTAAAAGCAGAGTTCATCCCAAGTAGGCCTTGGCTGTTCCTACTGCAGCAGATCTTCCTTGCTGTGTCAGAAATTACAGTGCTCTGATCCCAAGAGAAGAATTAGGGTTTTTTTTCTGCAGTGTCCTTACTTTGACTCGCACAATGTAAGAATTTTTGTGATTTGTAAGTGGAGGTGAAGCCTCTGTTCCAGTTCATTTTATTTGTCATGCTTGGTTTTGAAACATTTCACTATAGAGGACTACTTAAGCCCAGAGTTCCATTTCACCCTTTTAGGAAAACTGTCCATTTAAGATAATAAAATCATGGTTTTCTTCTTCCAAAACCCAGTGCAGCTGGGCTTTGTTTTTTGAGCCCACTCTTAAAAAATCAAAAACTGTTTGAAAATTGAATGTGCCAGGACATAAAAACCAAATATTCTTAGTGTTTATACCATGGTTCTGATCTGGTTTTGTTGTTTTATATTGGAGCTTGGTCGTGTTCTCACAGAATTGCCAGTAGGAGTAATAAACTGACACAAACTCTTAGAATTCTACCTACTCTTCAAGTGATTTTCTGGGGAAAGTGCTTCAAGTGTAACAAAAGAGAAGGCATTCTGCAAAATTTTGATGGAGTTCTGGAATTGATGGGGGGTTTCATGAATATTTTCATAAAGTTACTACATGGAAAAGAAAAGTAATTTTATCTTTGCTGGTTTTGTTTTTCAGTATACGGTAAATGGGAAGAAAGTGGAAGTAGCTGTGAAGCAAATAATTGCAGGGAAAGAAGTGGAGCAGCGGGGAGCTTTCTCAAACCCAGAGGCTTTGGACCTGTACCAAAATATTCCTGAGCTTCAAGACTATTAAAGTCACTTTTTTGGGTTGTTTTTTTGTTGGGTTTTTTTTTGTTGTTGTTGTTGTCTTTGTTCTGTATTTGTTTTGTATATACCAATACTGTATGTAAAGAAAAAGCTCTATTTAATACCAGTGGTTCTTTTAAAAGAAAAAAATACTTCATGAAGTGCATTATGAAAGGCTTGGGTAAAGCTTAGCTCCCTTTTATTGGTTAAATATGCCATATATTTTGGAGTCTTTTTCCAGCCTGGAAGGAGAAACTTGCCTGTTTTGATTTTTATATATACGAGTGCATCTTTTCTGGTTAGATTTACATCAGCAGCCCATCAAATGGGAGCACCAATAGTTGCAGATAGACTGTTTCTTTCATAAACTGTTTGCTTTCTTTTTTTAAACTGGATTTTTAGCAATGTTTTTCAATCATGTGTTTCGGTTCCCTGTAAGGAATCCACAGTGATTTTAACCCCTTGACCCTGAAACGTGCAAGTGTTCTCTATGTAGCGTGCATTAAAATGTTTTTATAAAGCCAAATCATAATGCACTAAACCCATTGGACTTGACTCGGAGTAATTTCAGTCTTGGAATATCTCATGGTACCTTTGAGGGTAATTGCTGCTTCATTTTGTGATGTAGCCTTCTCGTTGTTTTATGCTCTTGGTTGAGAGACTTTTGGGGGCTCAGGAGGTGAGGGAGTGACTCCTCCTCCTTATTCCTGGGGTAACTCCAGGTTATTTCCATGGAATTTGCTGTCATTACTCTGGATTAACATAATTACACTTGAAGAAGACATTTTGCTTCCTTGGTTGAAGTCCTTCATTGGCTCTGAGGTCAGCTGAGGAATTCCAGTGTGTTTCTTAATTAAATGCTGATGGGTTTTGTACCTTTTTTTACTAAATGTCATGTTGAAAGTGAGAGACACCTTTTCTAGGTCTGTAACCCTCCAGTTTATAAAGGGAAAAATAATGTAATGAGCTTACTAAAACAGTGAAATGGAAGCACTAAAGTGTTTTGTTTTCCATAAAATACAGTTGCAGTAGTTGTACCAACCCTCTGGCATTCAGTGTCTCCTGCACTATTTGAATTTTGTGGGTGAAATATTATTGTACTTACAATTGTGTTGAATGCATTCAGCGTTGATAAAGAGTTAATTAAAAGGAATCAATTCTTTATATATATAATTATATATTACATCTTTCAGCTGTTACTGTCTTTATTTTCTTTTTGGCTGGGTGTCATGAAATAGCTTTTAGCTTAGTTGGTTACTGATTTTAATGGTTTTAATCTGAGTACAAAGCTTTCTGAGACAGTTTTGTCTGATTTCTTATGCAGGGCCCAAGACAAGGCAAACAGTGCTAGTCCTGTAAGCACAGTTGGCTCATTGAGAAGGTCACAGGTGAGCAGGAGTGGAGGAAAATGCTGAAAAGTGCTTTGTGAAGGTGCAGTGAGTGGCTGAGATGCGTTAGTGGAGCTGAAGGGACACACCTGAGCACTGCAAGGTTTGTGCTCCACTGCTCAGGGCAGCCCCAGGTGCTCCTGTGCAGCAGCAGCTGGCAAAAGTTCATTATTTATTACAGATTTCCCCCACCCTGTAACAGATCCTGGCTCACTGGCTCCAGTAAGCTGCAGATTGATGCAAAATGTGTCAAATATTGTAATTTAGCGGGAGAGAAACTGCCCCTGAATGCACTGGGCCCCTCCCTGAATCAGCACAGTGTGGACAGCAGCCCCACTGCCTCTGCAGGAGGCAGAAATTCCTCCTTAGCTTTAAATGTGCTGGGACTTTCTGCACTGTACCAAGTCAGACCATGCTGGTGTGATAATATAAATACCAAGCACCCATTAGAAAAGTATAAAAAGGAGCTATCAAGCTGCCAATAACCTATGATTAAAAGTACTTTTAAATTCCTTCCCCCTCTGGCTTGCTATATATAAATTTTACATTAACTGTGACTTTGTATTCATTAAAACTTCATTATATTGTTCTTTAATTCATGCAAAATGTCTGGAGTTTACAAAGCCCACAGATCCCTATTAATAAGTAATTTTGGGTTATTTCATTAATTAAAGATAGTTTAGAAGCACAGATACATTAAGAACATATACAATGCCTAGAGGCTGCTTTTGTAAATCCTTTATCATGCTGGAAACACTGGAGAAAGTTTTATTAATGAATATTATTTGATCTCTGGTGATTGTCAGATGTTGCAAAGCTTTCCCGAGATGGATTGCTGACCTGCCTCAAGTTTTATCCAAAAACACTGGACAGGGCTTAGGGCTGCCAGGATGGAACTGTTGTAATTTGAGTGCATAGCCCTATATATATTTTTTTCTTTTTTTTTTTTCTTTTTATAATTTGAGGTTCACAGTGTTTTGCCTGGAAAGCTCCATGTGCAGATTTTAGTGGGATGTGTGGCATGCAAATAGAGCTGGCTCTGGAAATGACTTTAAGCTCTGACTTAAATGTTCAACAGCAAAGCAATTAGAGCAGAGGAACTCCAGGCTAGGAGCATTTCTCACTCCGTCCTCTGCAAATTTGAGAGTGACTCTTGAATTATGTGATGGAATCAGCCCATTTGCCCTGGAGAGAAGTGGTTTTATCACTCCCCTCTTAGAAATGTGCTTTTGTCAGCTCCTGTTAGAGCAGGTACTTCCCCCTCCTCCTGCCTTATGATTTCAATTAATTTCCTGGTTAGTGGTGATTCTCAACAAAATAAAATGAGCTGGTACACAGCAGCCCGAGCAGGGCTCAGCTGATAAAATTGTTTATTGCTATGTGCAAGAGAAATGGGTTGTGTGAATTACTTATTCAGTGATTTTAAAAACACAGGTAATTGCCTGATGGAATGCAACTTCCCTGGGGCCATTATTGTCTTTCAGTTTAGTGCATACATATTTAAAAGTATTTCATTTATGAGCAGAGCAGTCAGTCACACAGGTGAATGAGTGTTAAAATAAGATTTAAAATGCATTAGGAAGGAGTACAGAGTCTGAGGCTGTTCTTCAGAGAGAGCTGTAGGGTTTTGGTTTGGGGGAAAGCTCTTCCCCACCTTTGAGCCCCTGATCAGAGATGTTTCAGTGGATCAAGGCTTTGGTCTTCCTCCAGGTGACCTCTGGAGTTCTGCACCGAGCAATTTCTCCACTGAAATCTTGCAGCTTGTCAGTGCTTTGCTGAGGTGCCAGTCTGCTGACTGGATCTTGTCCTACAAAACTGAGAGGATAAATCCCAAATTGCTTGGTTCATCTTCCTCTCTTCAAGAGGGGGAATATTTTTAGCTCATTTCTAACCACATCTTAGGTAGCAACAAGATGCAACTTAATTTTCTTCTCCATCTTTCGCAGAAAGAGGAAGCTCTGTGTCATAACCTGTATTATCCCAGAAATAAAAGAGGGTGGGAGCTGCTGTGAAGCAGGGCCAGGATCCAGCATGGCAGCCTCGGAGCTGAGGGAAGCACACAGATTTCCTGTGCTGGGGCCTCTCTCGATCCAAATAATGAGATAATCAACATCAGCCTGAGCATTTTGCTCTGCATGATCTGTGTGCAAAGTGGGAGTGACTTACTCAGAGGAGAGGGACACAGCCTCGGGAATGCTGTGAGTGACTGAGAGTATCTCAGAACAATTCCAATGAGATGTCCCAAAGTCTTTAATGCAGGAGGCTCCAGTTTCACACCATTCCCCACCACGGCTTCTGCTGCCAGAGAAACTCTTCCAAACCACAGCTGGAGATGAACTCGAGGTTTGAACTGGCTCTGGTGGGAGTGGGGCTGTGGTTTAACTGGGCTGTGCAGCACGTTGGTGAGAGCTTAATTGGACCTTGTACTTCTTAATTAGAAGACCTTAATGAATTCTTGTTTTGCTACTTTTGACAAGTGGTTTTGCAAAGTTCAAGAGGCTTATCAGCATTCAGCCTGAGATTCCAGCTGAAAGGATAATGTCCCTTGGAAAAAAACCATCTCCAGGATTGTTAATTAGTTTACAACAGCATATTAAAGTGTACATCACTAATGTGAGGAGGTTAACATCACTAATGAGGAATCTGCTAAAAAAAGAAATCCCCTTTTCAGTTTTGTTCCCTCTTCTGTAGATTTAAAGGAAGTTTTGGGTGCTGCAGGATGTCAGTCCCACTGGAGGGGATATTTGTAGAATCATGGAATGGTTTGGATGGGAAGGGACCTTTAAAGATCACCTAGTTCCACCCCCCTATTCTGTTTTTATTTTACAAAGGGATTGTTTCTAGCATTCCCAGTCTATTGATCTACAGCCTGTGTTTTGACAAGGATCAGGAGAGTATTTCTCTTAGTCTTCTATTAGTTATGAAGAGGTTAAAGCTAAATGGAAAGAAACTGTGAAAAAATTGGAAGAAAACTATGAGAACTGGTGCTGGTTTGACTGATTTGGTTTGAAAGGTGAGCTGAGTTTAAAGCAGTGTCACTTCAACCCTCGCCAGAGCTGAAGGAGGTGGCCTTGAGTGTACAAATGTGATCCTCAGCTGAGAATCCTAATTTGTCTGGTTCTCATGTATAATAAAATATGCTAGATACATGACACTTCATGAATTAATGCAGGAGTATAAAGCATAGGAGAGATTCCTGTACAGGATTTGTTCTTATAATGCAAATGCCAAGCAAGGCTTTAAATGGCCCTGGCTATCTGGAATCATGGAGCCTATTTCACGCTTCACTTCAGGGTTTGTTCCCATTTCCTCAACCTTTCTGTAACGAGAGGGTGTGCTGTGTGCAGGAGGGGAGGGAAATTAGGAAGGAGCTGCCCAAGCCCATGTGAAGCCCTGAGTGTGTGTGAGCTTTTAGCACAGCCCGGGAGGACACAGAGGGAGAGCTCAGCCTGCAGCCTCTGCACTTTTTCCTCAGCACAGGGGCTGGAGGGAGGATTTGTTGAGCTCTGCTGGTGCCTGCAGGGGCTGCTCATGGCCTCGGCACCCTCCTTGCCCAAACTCTCCCCTGCCCCTTGTCTTGGATTAGAGACAAATCTCCTAGGTGGAAAGCACTCTGAGCAGGTGCCTCCCCCACAAAGGTTTCTGGCACCTCTTCCCCCCACACCAACAGAATATCTCAGCCTAAAGTGGGAAGAACTGTTTAATTAACAGACCACACAGTGGAAGGGGAAAGGGGAAAAGGAGTCATTAAACCTGAACAAACAGCTGATGAACTTTAGTGTCCTTTTCCTCAGGTGTAGCTTCCCTTTCCGGGGTCCCCGGAGGGGTCGGGTGGAGTTCCTCCGGTGGCTCCCTGGACGATTCTCGTCCTCTGTCCTCCGGGGCTCCTCAGGTTCTCGGATGAGAAAGCAAGTTGAAGAAAAGGATCCAAAAACGATGGGGAAAAAAGGGGAAAAAAACCCCCAAAAACCCAAGCAGCAGCCACACCAGTAGCACCAGCAACCAGCAGCAGCAACTGACTGAGGGAAAAAAAAGTAAAACCAGTGTCCCTTCCTCCTTCTCACTCCCCCGTAGGAGAGCTGGGGAAAAAGTTTCAAACCATCCCGAGCTGGCAGAGCTTTCTCCCAGCTGCGGGACACAGTTAAAGCTCCAGGACCATATTTGTGCTCAAGTATACAAACGATAGGGAATACAAAATATCATTATGCCACCACAGGACCCCCCTGCTGCAGTGGGAGCAGAGCCTGTCCCGAGCAGCCCCAGCTGCAGAAGGACAGCCCTGGCACCTGTGCGGCTGTGCCAGCAGCTCAGGCTGGCAGGTGAACAGACACCTGCAAAAAAAACCCCCAGACCTGAGGTGATGGAAAGGTGATGGAACATCAGACAGCTCCAGCCTCCCACTGATAGCAGGATATGATCGCTCCCCTGGTGAAAGCTGTAATTACATTAAGAGGACAGCTGGTTCTAATGGCATAAAAATATTGAGACATGCCTGCAGAAACAGAGGTTTTCTCCTAATGCAGCTCAAATTAAAAAGGGGAGGGGAATAGAGATTTTGATAGCTTGTAAAACCCATTTTTTTTCCCTGAGTCAGTGTATTATCTTAGTCTTTGTGAAAGTAAAGCAGCTCTGGGAATGGGAAGAAGGTTACCCTCGCTGGGATTATGGTGGTTACGGGCGAGGGATCAGCGCTAAGCTGTTTAATACCTCCAGGGCTGATTCCCCTCCTCTCCCTCTACCCTTTGCTCCTCCTGGGCCATGGGTGCTTCAGTCCTGCCCTGTGCATGTGGCACTTGGCTCCACAGGCTCCTGCAGAATTTTGTTTCTGAGAGCCAGAACCACTGGGAACCTCCAGCCATCCAGGAGAAGAGGCTGAACACATTTCCTCCCTAGTTTAAGAGTTTCTGCCTTTATTCCCTGATGCAAAACCTCAGCTAACATCGAGTTCTATATGAAATAATTACTTTCATGTACAAACAAGAGAGAAAGAAGTTTTTAAGCAGTGTGGAGTCTGATGTGACAATTCTATTAGGTTTTGGTGGGTGCCTGCTTGACCTGTAAATTGAAACTCCAAAAAGTCACTCTCTGTGTCTTAGCATGGTATTTAATTTTCTGTGCTGCAGCAGCAGGGAGGGAAAGGGAGCTGGAATGGGTTTATTCAGATCTGTATAGGAATTGAATGAGACAAAAATAACTCTATTTTTTAAAAATGGCTCTAATCAGGCGGAGAGCATTGTTCTTACTGTTCTTCCCCACTCCAGCCTCGCTGGCTCCTGCACCAGGTTTCTGTGTTGACAGGTCAGATCAGCTTGCTGGGGTTTTTGAGCTCCTCTGCCTGCCCCACGCGCTTGTTTTTCACTTTCAGGATTACAAACCATCCTAAAGGAGACCCTGATCTGTATTGTAAAGGTGGAGTTGGGGATGTAAAGTCCTGGCCACTCGGAGCTGCCTCACTAACAGGCTAATTCCTGGATTTAGGATCACTGGAAATGCCATCTATGGACATTAAAGGCATTAAGGTAATTAATGATAAGGAAAATGCCACATTGACATGATTTGGGAATAGGTAATACAGAAAGAACATCAGCTCCTGGGAAGAAGGATTTTGGTGGGAGAGAGTGGCATAATTTACTGCCACCTCCCATTGCCCCCTCCCAAACCTCCCGCACATTCATTATGCCTTAAATATTCTCACGCTGAGTTTTTTCCAATGGTCTAATTATAAACTTCATTATAATTGTTCATTAGTTTTATTTTGTTCAATTAGCTTAACAAGTTGCCAAATGAAATACAAGCCTGGCAATTAGCTTGATCTAATCGTAATGAGCCACTCAAACTGGGTCACCAAATATGTTCATTTATAGCACTTCTTATTTTTTTTTTTTCCAATTGGTGAACAATAACATAAATATTCAGAGCGTCTCCTGATCCAAGGAGTGGAAATTTCCCAGTCATTTATTAGAACAGAAAAAAAACAAATCAATTGTTCTGCTTTTGGTAGCTGAGCAAGGTGCAGCCCAGGCCCCTGGGTTGCCCTGGCTTAGCCAGACATGGTCCCAGCTGAGCAGGGCCATCAGTCCCTGTCCTGCGTGGGAGTCACTCGAGCTGCCAGGAGAGAGGTCAGCTCTGACCTAATGTCTCTTTGTGTCCTCAGAATTCCATGGGATGGTGTTGGTGGCAGAAGGGACCTTGAAGTGATGCCAGTGATTTTTGTATTTTCTTTTTATACCCTTTTTATATATTTTTATACTCTTTCCCTTCCCTGTTACCCTCTAAACACACTCCTTGTACCCTGCACAGACACTCCTTGTCCTTTAGCCCTACGTGTTTACAACCCTTGTACTCTGATATTTAGCTCAGTTTGGGTCCTGCACAGCGAGGAAGACCAAACATTCATATTCTCTCAGAACTAGAGGCTCCAACCTGTTCTCTCTTGGAACATGTTTTTGTAAACTAGGCTGTAGTCTCAGCTGGGGGGGGGTTCATTAGAATAGGGAGCAATTATTCATTTATTAAGTTTCTTATTGGGGGATTTTGAGTAGATATGCTAATTTTGTGAAGTCCATAAAAATCTCATGTAGCTCATTAGAATAGGGAGCAATTATTCATTTTTTAAGTTTCTTATTGGGGGATTTTGAGTAGATCTGCTAATTTTGTGAAGTCCATAAAAATCCGGTACGCGTTGTACGGAGGGTTCCTCACTCGTTGTTCGCTCCATGGTGTTTTCCACCTTTGATGAGTCTGGGCACCTAGGATCCTATTAAACCAAGGTAAATTCCCTTTTCCCTGTACTGCTGTGTCTGCTTCATATTTTTACCAGCCTGTTTAAGGCATCAGAAGGATCACCCAGACCCCACCTGGGCGATGCTCCAAGGGACAGCCATGGCCTGGTAGAAGCTGAAGGAAAAGCTGTGCTGCCTAAAGAGGGGAAAGTTGAGGTGAGCTGAGCTGTCCTCCTGTGCTGAGGGGTGAGGGGAGGCCCAAGGGCTTGGTTTGAGCCACCCTGGTTGGCAGATGTTTTTGGCCAAGTTCAGCCCTGCACAGCCCCAGGTTTTACTGTGAGTTTTGGATAACCCTGAGTTTCGTTTCTTTGCCAGACTTCCCTTTTGCTACCCAGCACTCAGATCTGCTCCTGCTAAGCAGCAGCTCCTGGCTCATATGGTCCAGTGGAGTTACAGCAACCTTTCTTGGAGTGATTATTTGCTATGAATAATTCCTCCTGCACGTCGTGTGCATCACATCCAAATCACAGGGATGAGCAGCACCGGGGTGGCTCCTCAGCAAACTTAAGTGGTGGCATTTACAGGCTCAGCCCCGAATTTGGATTTCTCTGGGATCTTGTCCTGCATCTGACCGATGGAAGCACGATAAAATATTAAACCAGCGCAGAGACTACAACTACCTGTAAGTAATTCATAAAACACCGCCGTGCTGGCAAGCTGGTGAAGCCCTGTGCCAGTCCCAATCCGTACTTCCCTCCAACAGGATATCCTCCAAACCCATCCCTGACAGACGGGTGACTTTGGTGACCTATTAATACAATCTTTTAACATTTCAGCCGGGGACTTTGTTCCATGCAGGAAGCAGGAGAGGAGGGACTCGGCCTGCTGGAAAGGCAGATCCTGTACCTCGGAGCACCGCCAGCCTCTCTTTGCTCCGCTCACCGCCTTTGATGCGGGGCTGGCTCCTGGCTCCGTCTCTAATTAGCCTTGTCGCCAGCTGGGACGCGGCGGTGGCAGCGCTCCGCTCGCTCAGCGGGCTCGGATTAAAGCCGCCGGCGGCGCAGAACGGGAGAAAATTCACACCTCTGCCTTTCACGCCACAGACAGCTCGATCAGCTCTTCAAACACCAGCCAAAGGCATTGTTGGGCTTCATGAACGCACCCGGCGGTAGCGTCTGCAGCTGGAGATGCTGCACGAATGTGTTTTCGCCTCCAGCGCATCCTCATGGCGTTTTTCGCTCCACTCTCCGTGCCCCGGCCTGACCCTGCGCTGCACAGGGACAGCCTGAGGGCTTTGTGGAGGCAAGGGATGTCCCCTGCCTGCGTGGAGCAGTGCCACCTGGCACCAAGGAACAGTTCCAGAGGCTGGGATGTGTCTGGGCACTCTGGTACCTGTGGGCTGTGAGCCACCAAAGGCCAGCAGGACCTGCTGTCAGGAGGGAGCTGCACCTGAATAAGTCCTGCTAAGAGCATCTCTGCTCCTAATTCACTCTGCTCACTTTATTTTGAGTTTTATTCCTGCTGGGCTTAAATCAGGCAGGGGCAGATGTAAACAGGCTTGTAATAAGCTGCGGAAATCGCAAAAGGGCTGCGTGACACATGGCTTTGCATTTGATTCAGGTAGTTACAGTCATAATATCCATTAATTTTTGTAGTGCTCCTGGGAGCAAAAGTCTCTCCTTTTCATTAGAGAGACCCAGATTACTAAAGATCCCAGTGTTTGACACAGCCTGCTTGGCACTCGCGCTGTGAAAAAAATCTCTGTTTACACAGCTGATGGCCTGGGTGGGGACGGTCCTGGCACCGGGGCCACCTCCCTAGCGTTTTATTTAAGCTTCTGCAATGCTCCTGCTCCGACATCCCAGAGCTCCGCTGAAAGGCAAAGGGTGGGCGGAATGATTAAAAAAAAAAAAAAAACCCCCACAAAAAACAAAAACCAAAAAACCACATATATTCCAGGCAAAAATTTCTCAGTATAAATGTTGAAGCGGAGCGGCGTCACAGATGACAGGTCTTCAAAGCCGAAGCACGAGCTGCGCTCGGGGAGGGAGGAAACCAGGCAGATCCCTCTGCCTTGATTAGCGAGGCTTTCCAGGCGCCGGCTCGCTCCCTTTCTGTCTCGGGGCTGCCTTTGAAACAACCCCTTTGACGGCTGCAGGCATTTCTTAGTTTAGCTGAGAATGAGCGAACATGAGAGGAGAAATCTGTAAGAATGACAGGGCCTGTGTGCATCTTTCATATGCATTTCTGGAGCACAAAGACTGTTTTAATGAGCAGGCAGCCACGGAGCTTGGTGTGACTCTTGGTTTTAGCAACTCTTCAGTGATGGAGCTGCCTGGGAAGTCTCCTGGCTCTGACCTGCATGGAAAATGCTCGATGTTTTGGGTTGATTTTGATTTCCATGGAAAAGCAGGTCTTGTCTGCTTGAGGAGTGCAGGCACAGGAGCATCTGCTGGTCCCAATGACACGAGGTGTTGGGGGTGAGCTGTCCCCATCCTCCTCCAGAGCTGTGTCCCTGCCACCCCCGTGCCCACACTCCATCTCTGGGCATCAGGGTGAGCGCTGGGGGCTGTTTTTGGCACTTTTGGAAACTTCCATCTTGGTCCCATCAAAGCCTCTTCCCGCCCATCGTGCAGAGACTTTGAGTAGTGGCAAAGCTAAAGTAGTTGTTTCTTCGTGTTCTTGCCCTGTCCACCTGGGCAGTGCCCTTTCCTGCTCTCCAGCCCAGGAGCTCTCGAGAGCAGCAGGATGAACATCCATGGCCCAGCCTTGAGCTGTGCTGGGCGTTCAGATGAGACAGAGCAGGATGGGGAGGTTCCACTGCCCAGCAGAAGGGGGAGGGAAGGACTCCCAGCCTCCCCACAGAGGAGTTTGTCCTTCCCCTGCTTTGAGTGTGTGGTGACCCCAAGAATCAAATTTAGTTGAAGCAACAGCATTTTTGCAATCTGTGTGCTGTGCAGAGCCCAGGGATACTCGGGCTCCTTATTCCCTCCAGGAAATCACCATCTAAACACAGCTTGGGATCTGGCCCCCATCCTTACCTCCCCTTAACTCCCAGCTGGCTTTTTTCCTCCTAATACCTCAAGATACCTTTAAAATTCCCATTCTCTCCATTTTCCTAGGGGCATCCCCTAAACCTCCCATCTTTTGACATGTGAGTGATGTGAAAATCAACAGCTTTCTGTAATGCTGCAAAGTCTTTCAAGTCTTTCATAACACAGGTTGCCTCTGTGTGCAAAGTCACGCCAGCACAAAGAAAAGTGTAGCAACATCCCACCGGAATAACTTAAAAGAAAATCTCCTTTGGGAAAAGAATTATTTTGAGGATCACATATGGGAGACCCAGATTATGGCACCATGGGCGGCTCTGCTGTCTCGGCGGCGTCTCCTCATGTACCTTTTGATGCTCTCGCACCAGGAGAAGACAGGGAATGACAAGCCATGCTGTAAGGCAGCTAAGGAGCTTGGAAACAGCTCAACAGTGAGATGGAAACCAGAAACTCCCTGCATGAATTGTGCAAATTCAGTCAAGGAGCACTTCTTGTCCTGTTGCTTTGATGACGAAGCTGCATTCCATCAGCTGTGTATTATTTTGTTGATTTATCTGCAATTCTTCCTCACGCTTTTTGTATCTCCCAGTCATCCCCTTCTATTTTTTCAGGCCTCCTCTTTTAACCCCAGCGAGGCAAATTAATCCTGGTTGCCCCTGTAGCTGGTGATCAGCAGCGTCTCCAAGGGGTTTGCTCCCTTCTCCCCAAAATACCTCAGCACCCCAATAGCTCCTGCCATGGGAGCAGCTGCTCCCCACAAGGTGCTTTCTGACCTCAGGAAAATCCCTAATTCTGATGCACTTTTCCTGTGATAACTTCCATTTAACCTGTTCATTTGTACACAGTCCCTCGTGTTCAGCCCGAAGTTTTCAAAAGAGTTTATCACTGTTTGGTTTTGTTATGGTTTAGTTTCCTGCAACACAAACAAGGGAAGCTGTGGGAAGGAGAGAGGGCACTGCCAGAGCAACCTTCACACAGTCTGTAGACATCATTTAATCCATGCTTCCACTTCATTTTACCAGAATATTACCTTTCATTAAAAGGCAGTAAAAGCATTAAAGCGTTTTGTAGAGGAGGGAGAAAATCTGACTCCCTTATTGAGCTGAGAGGCTCATAATGGATCACTACAGCTTTACCATCCACCTTAAGCACCAGTTTGGGAAGTAAGTTTTGGAAGAACCAGACTAGTCCTGCATGGAACGGATGGGATGGGGGATGAGCCCCTCTCAGCCAGCGCACCTGGATCTCTGCAAGTGGGATCACTTCCTTGGCAGCACTTTGTCTGCCTGCAAAATTCCTCACTTCGGATTTTTTTTCACATATTTGATACAAAATCCCACTCTAAAATGTGCAGCAATAACGGAATAAAGTCTAAATGCTTCCCAGTGCTGCCCTAAAGGTGAGGAGAGGCCCTTGGCTGTGTGCAGGGTCTGGGCTGATGAAGGGGACAGGGTCCTGCGTATCGCAACTGAGCAGACAGCAAGATGCTCTTCATTACTGCCTTTTATTCATTTTTTATTCATTCATTATGTATTAGTTTTATCTTAAGGAAACAAAATCTTTGGGTTCCCTTGGATTTTGTTTTTTCCCCTACATGTGTGTGGGTCTGGTTCCTCCAGCCTGAGGTTGATTCCCATGTGCTCTCATGCTGCTCTGCATTTCCCTACATGGGAGACAAGCATTTATTCACGTTCATGTTTGTGTGGAGTGGTAAAATATTAGAGTTAAATTTTTTATGACATTCCTAGGAGTGGTTATGGAGCAAACAAGATTACAGCAAGTACTACAGAAAAGCTTGTTTATGCAGGGAGGGGAAAAAATCAAACTCGGAGATGTGTTTGCAAAACTGCAGAGAGCCCAGGGGATGGGTTTAGTTTTCCCTCTCCTTTTCTTTCCCTATCTCGCTGGTTTTATTGCGATCACAGTAACCACTCCCAGCAATTAGGGCTGGGTGGATTTGGAGTGAAATTCCAGTTCCAACCGTGGGTATGTTTGTTTTCTAGGGGAGAGGACACAGGCAATGCTTGGCTCCGTTGGCAAAGTGCAAAATCCTGGGCAAATCCTGCTGGGATGTGGGGTGTGGGGGCTGCCCTGGGCACGCTGCTGGCGGGGCTGGCACTGCCCTGGGCATGCTCCTCAATCCCACTGCACAGACCTTGGGACAACCTTTTCAGACCCCCTGGGACACTCTCACACTCCTTGGGATGCCCTTCGCTCATCCCTTGGGACACTCTCGCATTCCTTGAATAGTAATGCCCTTTGCCGACCCCCGGGATGCTCTCCCAGTGTTTGGGATGCTCTCACATCCCGTGAGATGCCCTTTTCCCACCCCCGGGATGCTCTCAGAGTGTTTGGGATGTTCTCGCGGTGTTCGGAATGTCCTTTGCCCACTCCCGGGATGCTCTCAGGGTGTTTGGGATGCTCTCAGGGTGTTTGGGATGCTCTCCCGGTGTTTGGGATGCTCTCACATCCCATGGGATGCCCTTTGCCCACCCTCGGGATGCTCCCCCAGTGTTTGGGATGCCCTTTGCCCACCCCCGGGATGCTCTCCCGGTGTTCGGAGTGCTCTCCCGGTGTTCGGGATGCTCTTTGCCCACCCCCGGGATGCTCTCCCGGTGTTCGGGATGCCCTGTGCCCACCCCCGGGATGCTCTCCCGGTGTTCGGGATACTCTCCCGGTGTTCGGGATGCTCTCCCGGTGTTCGGGATGCCCTGTGCCCACCCCCGGAATGCTCTCCCGGTGTTCGGGGTGCTCTCCCGGTGTTCGGGATGCCCTGTGCCCACCCCCGGAATGCTCTCCCGGTGTTCGGGATGCTCTCCCGGTGTTTGGGATGCTCTCCTGGTGTTCGGGGTGCCCTTTGCCCACCCCCGGGATGCTCTCCCGGTGTTCGGGATGCTCTCCCGGTGTTCGGGGTGCCCTTTGCCCACCCCCGGGATGCTCTCCCGGTGTTCGGGATGCTCTCCCGGTGTTCGGGATGCTCTCCCGGTGTTCGGGGTGCTCTCCCGGTGTTTGGGATGCTCTCCCGGTGTTCGGGATGCTCTCCCGGTGTTCGGGATGCTCTCCCGGTGTTCGGGGTGCCCTTTGCCCACCCCCGTGCCCGCCCCGCTCGCGCCGTTCCTCCCGCGCCGCGCGCAGTGACAGCGGCAGCCGCCAGGGGGCGCGCGCGCTCTTCCCGACGCTCGCGGCCGCCGCGCGCACCTCGCGCGCCCCCCCTCGCGCCACCCGCGCGCCCCCCTCTCGCGCCACCCCCCCCGCGTGCCCTCCCTCGCGCCCCCTCACGGCCCCCCCCCCCCAGTCGCCCCCTCACGGCCCCAGCTCCGGGGGTGCGGCACCGGCCCCCGGACGCTCCGAGCCCGCCCCGGACACCAGCCCCGCTGGCGGGGGGCGTGCGGAAAGGCCACCGGGGCTCCCCTGCCCGCTGCTCCCCCGGGGCGCCGAGGGGCACCTGCTGGCCCGCCCCCGCCCGGCATAGCGCCCCGATCCCGCTCAGGTGAGCCCGGCGGCGCCGCCCCCGCCCGCGCCGCCGCAGCCCCGGCACAGCGCCCGCTGCCCCGGGGGAGCCGCCGCTGCTGCTGCCGCTGCTGCTGCCGCGGGCGGGGGCGGCGCCGGTGCCCCCGGGGCGGGGATGCGGCGGGGGCGGCCGTGAGCGCGGGGCCGGCGGGGAGCGGGGACATCCCCCCCTCCTCCGCGGGCGCCGGCCCCGCCGCCGGACGGAGCGGAGCGGAGCGGGCGGGGAGCGGGGGGAGTGGTTACGGGCTCCGCCGCGACACCCCCGGCCCCCCCGCCCCGCTCAGCCGCCCCTCTCCAAATAAATCAGCACCATGACTACTTCTGGGCATGGAACAAAGAGGATGCTCTCCCGGGGCCCCGCGCTGCTCCTGGCGCCGCTGCTGCTCCTGTGCCGAGGTAACCCCGGTCCCGCCGTCGCGACCCCGGGACTGTTGTTCTGTTTGTTTGGTTTTGTTTTTGTGTTTATTTTTCGCTTGTTTTTAACTATTTGCTTTTATTTTATCTCTCCCCCCTCCGCCGGTTTTATTTATGGCCGTTTCCCCCATCCCAGCCCTCCCTCCCCCGGCTCCCCCCGGCGCTCCGCGCAGCGCTGCGGGCGGAACACGTTCCGAGCCCCATCTCTGGGGCGCACCAAGAAGTCCCCATCCAGCTCCCCCCGCTGCATCCCCGTGTGTCCCCTGTCCCCTCGCGTGTCGCGGGCCCCCGGCCCCCTGCGCGAGCTCTGCCCGGCTGCTTCGGCCGCTGCTAGCGCGTTGCTGCCGACTTGGGGGGGGGGGGAAAGGAAAAGTTTGGGCTTGCCGGAGCTCTGGGGGACGGACAAGGGTCGCGGCATTTGGGTTTTCCCACGGGGCGGCCGACCCCCGTTCCCCCCAATGCTCCTCGCTCTTTCTGGCAAGCCACGGGCGCAGGTGGGGGAAAAGATGTGCAGGAGTTAAATCCCTTCGGTAACAAAATACTTGTGCAACCGTTCTTGCGGTTAATGATGAGAAGGATGGGTTTCCGTGAGCTGGCGGGGAGCGGGGTCAGGCCCTTAAGTGGCTTCAGGTGGGATTCCCTCATCGCGGCCAGCTGCGAGGCAGCGCGCGCGGGCAGGGAGCGCGGCTGGGAGATGCTCTTCCTCTGTTCTTTTATTTTTCTTTTTTCATCACCCCCACCTCCCTTCCCCCCAGGTGAACTTGGGAGCAGCGTTATAGGTCCCAGTTGTGGGTGTTTGCTGGGGAAGGGCTCACTCCCAGGCTGGCAGAGCCAGAGCGCTGCCCCTGGGAAAGTCTTTAGCAGGACTTCACTCTGGGGACGTTCTCCTCTGCGTGCTCTCGTGAGCTCCCTGCCAGATGCCGTTTCTAATAAATGGAGGTTGTTAAAAGCAAATTAATTAAGGTGCATCGGTGCTGAAGTTGCTCGGGGATTCGTTTGCGTTTACTGCTTCTCGGGACGGTGCTCACGTTTGGCCATAGCATGAAGCTTGGGCTGCTGGGGAAACTTCGGGGGTTCAAGAATTATGTCTAAATGAAAGGATTTTAAGTGAAAAATGAGTGATCTATGGGGGGGAGAACAGCAGTGGCTGCCGTTCTTGGGGAGGGCAGAGGGAACGCGTTGTGGGAGGGAAGTGTTTTAGGAAACGTTCCTACAGGCAGAGCAGGGACAATTGGTAGGAAGGAGGCATCAGCCTTGGGGACGCACAGACGATGGACAGCAGGGGGTCCTTGCCCTGCTCACCCTAAAAAGCACTGCTTGCCCCTGCCCTCCATCTCCCTCCTTCCCTGGAGTGTGTGCAGCCACGGGGGCGCTTGGAAATCCTCTTGAGCAGGGCACGGGAACCAGGGTGCAGAGCGTGGGGTGCAGGGCACGGAAAGTGGGGTGCAGATTGTGGGGAGCGGGGCACCGAGCACAGGACACAGGGCATGGGCTGCCTGTGGGTCAGCACTGCCCCGCGGAATGGTGGCTTTCTGTTGTCAGTGCGATGCCCTGTACACCGTGCAGCTCTCCTTTTATTCGAAGAGAGTTAGGCGCAGCAAAGGAGCAGGTTTTTTTTAATATATATTTTTTATTTATTGCTTTGATATATTAATGATAATCTTTTCCCTGATATTCCCCCCTCCCGTCTCCTCCTGTGTGGGTAGCTACCATGGTGAGATTGGGCTGTGGGTGTAATTCTTCCAGCGCTCTGAGTGCTTAAACATATGGAAACCCACTTTGAAACAGTTTGTGGCTGCAAAGCTACCGACGTCCCCATCCCTCTCCGCTGCTCTGAGCCCTCCCTGCACAATGTGCGCGTTAGGAACTCGCAGTGCGCTCTCAGCTCAAGCTGTGAATAACGAATGCGTTCCCCGCCTGCGCCTCTCTCCTCTCTCGGCCGTAGCATCCTTCTGCTTTCGTAGCGAAGCGCTGCCCCTGCCCTGTCCCACCCCTGGCGTGGACCGCAGCAATGTCAGTGTGTGGAGAGGGGGTTTGGGGTCTGGGGAAAGCTCTTCAGAGAGAGGCGAGCGGTGGCAGAGCCCGGGAACGCCTCCCTCCGGCGCTGTGCTGATCTTCCTGCAGCTCGCTGTGATCCAAGTCGGCTCTCTCCTCTGGATTACAGGGGTTAACGAAGCGCATCTCGCTTTGGGTAGTTGCAGACGGGAGAGACACCTGCATGAGTCATGCCGCGGTGCTGCCATCTCCGCAAAGCTCCCAGCTCATACAGACGGTCGCGTTGGGCTCTTGCCATTTTTCTCTATTTATTTGCTTTTGCTCCCTCCCTTCCCCCTTGCCGGGGCCGGCTCTGGGCAGGCTGCGTTGCGGGGAGCGGAGATGCACCAGGCTGAGTTTCTGCAGCCTCTTCAAAGCGGGTGGCATTTGCTCGCCTGTCAGGCAGGTCCCCTAAATAGCTTTGTGAAGGTCCAATTAAGAGATCACTCTCCTGCCCCGGGTCTCTGGCGGCCCGGCTGCTGGCGCGCACGGCTGCGAGCAGAGGGTGTGCGTGTGTGTTTGGCAGCCGAGGGCCGCTCACGCTGAGCTCGAGGATGTCTCTCGCTGGCAGCAGGCCCCCGTTTGTTGCTGGCATCTAGGCAGGGTTTTGGCCGCCTTCCTCGCTGGCGGCGGCGGAGCTGTCTCCGAGGTTATATGAATAGGTATCCTGTGAGCGAGCTGGATGAGTTACCTGAATATTTTGTTTTCCTGCCTGGTGCTGTGTCACCGGCTCGCTCCGCTGCCTTGCGCCCCGGAGCAGGTGTGGGAACGCGGTGGGGCCAGGCAGCGCAGGAACGGGGAGTGCAGAGCTCACTGAACACACTCCTCAGCCCCTGTAGGACGCGCTTGGGCTGCTGTCAGCTGTGCGTGAGGAAGGACCCGCGATCGCTTTTAGACTCCGGCTCCAGGGGGGTGTGGGTGGAGAGACGTTATGCTTATTTCATTATGTGTCCCTGTATCACTCTACCTAATATGGAGACACTTTTTATTCAGAGGCTCTTTAGGAACAGAAATGAAAGACCTGTATTATCTACTGTACAATAGATTTGCAGAATATGATCATACAAACTGTTGAAATGTAGGTTATTTTCCCCAAATTAGTGCAGATCTCAACATTTTATGCAATGACTGTTCAAACTGATGTGAAGTGGGGGATAGTGGGCTGGGGGGAGAAGTCTGAAATTATTATAGTGCCTATTGCTCCAGCATCCATTAGAGCAGTATATTTCAGATACCCTTATTTTACTTCCCATCAGCATAAATCTAGAGCAGCTGCTCTGAAGTCAGTGGAGCTACTCTGGATTTATGCATTGCTTCTGCGATTGGCATTGGGCTCTCTGGGAATGCAGGAGGCAACTGTGTGACTTGCCCTGCACAGCATTTTTCACTTCAACATCTCCTGTCACTGGTGCTGCAGCCTCCTTTGTGTATTTGAAATGGGGAAGTCTCACTGGTTTTGGGTTTTGATTATTTTCTTCAATTTGTGGGGCTTGGTCACAGAACTCTGTTCACTGACACCTGACTCTGGCTGATCAATAGAATCTCTTGAGGTTTGAACGCCAAAATAGTTACATTAAAATATAAAAATCAATAAAGTGCAACTAATTTGCTGTATTTTATTGTGGGGAATGATAGTCATTCCCAACCCTATTATCTCTGTATTTAAAGCAGCATAGTGTGGCAAGGAAGGTATGAGCCCAGGAGCAGCTGCAGGCGGTCAGAGCGGAGGGCTGCCAAGACTGGGATAGGGTTTGCGTCTCAGGAAGGATTTTTTGGATGAAGGATGCATTCCTGAGCCAGAGATGACTCCATTTATTTAATTGCTGTGCTGGGTTTGCCACCATGGATTTGGTTGCTCTTTGAGCCCAGGCAGCAGTCTGGAAGGCACAATCCCTGGGCAAGGACTGCCTTGTTTCAAAGTGCCTGGAGAGAAGAGTCTGTGCACAGGGATTTGGGTTGCACAGGGCTTTGGGCTGTGCTGGGTTTTGCCATTGGTGCCAGTGGGATGGAGATTCCACCCTGCTGACCCCACGCTGAGTGGAGGTCCTCCTGCCCTTCTCCATAGCTCCTCACAAATGTGTTTTCTATCCAGGCTGCTCAGGAGACCCGTGCTGGCTGTGTCCCAGCAGGGCCCCTTTGCCGAAGGGTGGAGGAAGGAGTGTCATTACTCGCAGTGTTGGGTTGTGGCAGCTCGTGCTGCTTGTCCTGACCTTGGTGGCTGATGCTGGTACGAAGCACAGGTTTTGCTGGGATGGAGAGGTGGCTTCACCAAGCCCCACGTGTCACTCGTGTTGGTGGCTGCAGACCTGTCCTGTCTCAGGGGTGCAGCTGGGGAGCAAAGGGGAGGTGGCAGCCCCCTACATCCTGCTTGCAGCACATGAAACCAAGGTCTTCTGGCCCTAATAAACCTCCCAGTGAATGAGAAGCCGTCCCACTGAAATAAAGACTGTCAGCTCAACAATTTTAATTCACTGAACTCGGTTCCCCCTTCTCTCCCTGCCTAAATGTAACTAATGTTTGTTAATGACAAGCGGTGACTTGGTTTGTTGGCATAGCTTTAGCTCTTACCCCTGTCAGTGGCTCACTGATGTGCTGGCACGTGGTGCTTTCCTGACTACGGCTGTCAGATCCTCTCGCAGTCAGTGCCACGGAGGCTGTGGAGTGTGAGTTACCATGTGGTGCTCTAGATGTCGTGGAAGATGCTTTGATTTCATGCTGTCGGGAGTTTCCCAGCTGGCATTTCAGAGGAAGCAGTTCCCACGTGAGGATGGGCAGGCAGAAATTACAAGCAAAGAGGTCCCCGGAGACAACTTACGGGGGGGATGAGGATTGCTGGCTTTCCCTGGGTATTCCCATTCCCCTCTGTGACGTAGAGTTCTGTGATGGGAAGTAAAGCAGGGGCTGCTGGAATGTGTGTGGTGGGTGAATTCGTTGTGGAGGGACTTTGCTGTTTGGGCAATATCTCACACAATAGGCTTTAGTCTCAGGTGTGAGAATATTAACCTTTCTTTCACACTATCCAAAAATTCTCTTGCAATGCATTTTGAGCTTTTCTTTGTTTACATAAATGTTTGTTTCTGACAGCATTCAGAGAGCTTCATGAATTTATGATGTGCTCCAGATTCAAGCATACTTCCTTTTTTCTATTTCTCCTTTTTTCCTTGTTTTTACCCCCAGAAAACACTCTTTTTCCCCATATTTTGGTGATGAAATGGCAGGAGGTATGCATATTTCAGCAGGCTATTGAGAGGCAATGTAAACACCATCTTTCACGGAAAATCAGTTTGTTCAAGTTCAAAAGCAGCCCAGCCTCTCCACTTGATCAATTTGCCTGTCATAGGAGATGATTTTAAAAGTGGCGATTATGTCCTATCTTGTCTCTTGCAACTTCAGGCAAGGAGAGAAAATGAAGTGTAGCATTTGATTTTAACTCTGAGTTTTTTCTGATTTTTTTTTTTGGTGATGGTGGTAGTCAGCAAGGAGGCAAAGGGGTGCCCTGAGGGGTGAGGGACAGCCAGGAACTGAGGGGTTTCCACGAGGCTGCCGTCTGCTGAGTAAACTAATTGGAAACTGCATGTAAACCAGCTCTGCTCATCTCACCGTGCCTGCACCAGCTGGCCCTCAGGAGCTGCCCTGCCCCATCACTTCCCCTGCAGTGGAGAAGGAGACCTGCAGTGGCAGGAACATGGGCTTTTAGTGACAAAGCTGCTAAATCTTGGGGAGAGGGTGCTCAGCACTCTGTGGTTGCATGGCCACGTCCTCCTGCCCTGGGCATGGTGCTGCCATCTGGTTAAAGGCTGTGCAAGGACCAGAGGTCTGGTTATGGGGAGGGAATGGTGTGAAACCACCCCTGTTGGGCAGCTCTAGCTTGGCATCAGTGATGGAAAGAAACACTGAAAAAAAACCACTGATGCAATTCAAACTGGGGCTAAATGGAGGAGCAGGGATCAAAATCTTCACTCTGGCCAAGCCACGGGGCACAGGAGGCTCCAGAAATGGTATTTCCATTGGTACCAGCCCACAGGATGGAGTGGGAGATGGTGCCTCTGTGAGCAGCTGTCCCTATGCAGAGCCCATTTATCCACACAGGGTAATGCATGCCCTAAACGCACACGATTGGGAGACTGGTTGTGGGCTGAGGGAGCCCTGGGAAGAATCAGCCTGAGGAGGAAAAATATTTCTGCTAGAGAGGGGAGAAATGTCATACTCATTACCCCAGAAATAAAATCCTTTAGAAGGTTAAATGAGAGGTGCACGTATCTTTGGGTTTTTTGTTTTGCTTTCATGGAAACATTTCAAAAACAGATGGCAAAGCAGAGATTTATTTCCCGTTAAGTGCAGAGGGCTGGTGCACAGGACCTTATCTGCTTGTGGGCCCTGTAATAAACCTGCCAGCAGGTGATTTAAATCCAGTTTTTCTGATTGGGAGAGTAGTGAAAGGAACAGGGTTTATGTTACTTAGGAATTTTATGAGCAATGTTAGATTTTTAAGATGCAGGAATGATCAGGGCATGGCTCTGTAGCACCAGAGACGTTAATTTCTTTCATAAAGGATCTTCCCCGAGTCAGAAAAATGAACCATTTTCCATTATTTAGCAGCTGAGCTGCTGTTGCTGTTTGCATGAGTGACAGACGCAACTACTTTATATCGCAGTTTAGGAGTTGTTGTCAATTAGCCACAGCTTTTGCTTAGCAGCAAGACTTTCGCCACAACGGGGAAGGAGGGCTGTCTAATGGATGCTGCAGCTCTTGAAGCAAACATTTATGCTGCAGCTCCAAAAAAGGATGAAACTCACACCAAAAAAAAAAAGACAGAGCCCAAGTGCCCTAAATGGGAGCCCTTGAGCAGATGGAGCAGGTTTCTATGCAACGAGCAGTAATTAGAAACTCAGCGAAGAGTTGGTAGCAGCTGACTGGTCTTGGTACCCAGACTTTTGGTTGAAAAAGGAGCAAATCCAAGATGAGTTTTGGAAGGAGCTGCTCTGGATGTCTGTGTGGGGCAAGTCCCTGGCCAGTGTGAGCACTTGGTCTGGTGAAAGACAACAGCCATCTACCCCCAGTGCCTCTGTCCCTGTCTCCATGGGGCTACAGCAGTCTGAAATGGCACTGGGGCTTTTCAAGGGCACTCAGAGAGTTGGGGCTAGCAGGCACTAATAACACAAAGTCTGATTGTCTTTCATTGAGAGCAAAAAGGACACAACACATGCACACAGTGAAACAGGCTCTTGAAAGGTTGCAACCGAGGCACCAGAGAGGATGGCAAGACCTTGCTGGAAGCAGCAGAGCTCTGTCAGGGCAAACTCAAAGGCCAGTGTGCCTCAGCCTTTCCAAATCATGGGAATTAGAGCTGGTAATGCTGGCAAATAAACTGCCTTTCCCATCTCTGGTGGTTGGGTACAGCCTGTTCCTGAGCATGGCTAGTTTGCAGTGATGCAGGACTTCTGCTGCTTCCCTTGGCAGAGAGCTTCACAGCCCATTAGACCTCTCCTGTATTCCGCCTACGGCTTTCCTTCTTTGCTTCATTCCATCATTTATTGGATGACCTGAGTCCCCAACTTTCCATCCCTATCACCTGTCCAAAGCTGAACTCAGGCAAATCTGTTAAATGGGGACAAATGGTTAAACAGTGAGTGGGAAATGCTTAAAAAAAGGAGCTGGGTCTGGCATGTAAATACCTGGCATGTAAATACATTTACAGCTGGAGGTTATATGGAGAAGAGAGGGCAAGGACTTGAAAGGCACGTGGTGATGAGCCATAGATTATGCTCTGAAAACACTCAGAAGGCAGTTACAGTCACACTATCTAATTCATCTCCCACTAAGACATTCTGCTCCAAGGTGTTTGGAAATAATGGAGTAGCTTAGATACTAACATTATTAAATCCTCATCTCTGACAGCTATGAGAATTAATATACATAGGTTTCTTCCTTTTTTTTTCCTTTTTTTTTTTTTTTTTAATGCGGCTCAGTTGCTCATTATGGGTCTTTTGCTAAGGAGTAGTCCACTGGAAGTTATCAGCATGAGTATTGGTGCAAAAACTGCTCAACTCTGTTAAAGAGGAGAAACAGGCAAGAGATAAATAGCAGATAGCATGAATTTTATTGCAGTTGAGGAATTTTTTTCTTTTTAAATATTAATCATTTATCATTTCTTCACCTGTAGATCTCAAAGGGCTTTAGAGAAGGAAGTGGGTACCATCAAAGCCATTGTCTGTCCTCTCCATCATCCTCATGAAAGGCCCTGGGGCAGTAGCCCAAGGCCTAAGCCCTGCTGGCAGGGGGAGCAGAGATGTTGGGTGAAGCTGGGCTCTGGGGTTATTTTTTGGTGACAGCTGATGTATTTTGCTGCTGCAGTTGAGGGAACGAGGCTCACCTTGGCTGGAGGCTGCTGAGCTGTCATGGCCTTGGTGTGCTGAGCACAGCTCGGGCACTGTCTCCTCCTCCACATCTCAGCCTGGGTTTGTTTTGGTGCCTGAGCTGCTTGGCACCTCCAGGCCCCATCCCAAGTGGTGCTGAGGTTCTCTGTAAGGGCTCTCTGTCTGCCCCAGAGATGGCATCACTGCCTTCTCCTGCTGTGTTTGCTCCAGCCCATTGAAGTTTTTATGGGAAGTCATAACCAGAAATTAAGAGATGGATTTATTGTTCTTTATTGCTAAAATCAAGGACAGCTCTTCAGAGGAGATCCCAGATGGTGGTGGCCATCACTTCACTTTTTGTTGTGATGAAGCTGGGGACATGTTTTCAGAGACTGCACCGAGGAGCTGTTCTTCAGACATGCCCTTTTAAACCCCAAATGCCCATGTTGTGCACTTTGTTTCACTTATTATAGTGTCATGATGAGATTACTGGTGTCTGCTGTAAGCCCTGGGGGACAAGTAGCAGCTCCTGGCTACAGCTTCAGCTGTGTCCTCTCCAAGCATCCTGCTCATCCAGAGTTAAAGCCTCTCTTTCCCTTCTCTGAGCATATTGCAGCCCAATGCATTAAATGCATTAGAAGGCTTTATTGCATTTAGCCATTTAATAAAAAGGGAAAGTCAAAGGGAAGTCATTGCTTTGGTTCCTGCATCAACCAGCAGATTCTCAGATGGTTTCCCAAACCACCCTAGGCCCTCTGTCCCCACAGCTCCTCAAAGGGCTGAGAGCTGGAGCAGCCCCAGCTCTAATCCGTATCTGTCATCCCTTAGGTGTGTGGAGTCTGGGAATTGTTGTATCAGACTCCAGTCTGTAGGACTCCATCATCTGAGTTATTACTTCCAAAACACAGTTATCTCCCTCAATGGCAGTTTCCTATTGAAAACGATCTCTTTCAGCAGGGCACTTGCATTTATTTACTGCGCAGCTTCTCCCATTAGTATAATCATTACTCCTTGGACTGGGTTTGAATTCACAGCATCCCACTGTGGTACTTAAAGAATTAATTACAGCGATGAAAGAATTCCTCTAAAGACTTCTATGAATTGGTCTGGTTGAAGTGTTTTAGTTTTGCTTCAATTGGTGCAGCTCTTGTCAAAGGATAGTGAGAAAATGCATGGGTCAGTGATTTAGATGAGGCAAATTACGTTAGAAAAATTGATTTGATTTAGAAAGTGAGCTTTCAGATCACAGGGAATTGCCTGCTTCTTTCTCTGCCGTGCTGATTCTCCCTGAAGATGAGCAGAGGCAGATAATTCAGGGTTAAAGTAAGTGGCTCTTGTAAAAGGTTTGTCAGAGAGCAGAGGAGAGATGGGCTGACACACATCTTTAGATAAACGATTATTGACCCATATATTGCTATTTGCGCATCAGCTGCAGTTACAGATGGATGGGGATGCTTATAAACACACTCAGGCAGTTCGTGTGGCTTGCTAAAGAATTGGCTCCTTGTTTTTAGGTTTGGATTTGGTTTTTTCCCTCCCCGGGAATGGCTTTTCCGTACAGCACACCTTCAGAACTGGCACAGATCTGGGAATGTGTGCTGTGTGGCTGCCTTAGCCAGCCCTGCGTTGCCAGGCTCTGTGCTTAGTCATTCCTGGGGCTGGCAATTTGCTTTTCCTGGGGTTTTTCACTTCCTCGGATCAAACCGAGTGTTTCCTCCTTCTGTCCCTTGCCTCTACTTAAAGGGGCTGCAGTCCTTGGGCTGCAGTGGGGTGATGCCCAACAGTGGGCATGTCGGGCAGTGTCCCCTCGGGGGATCAGTTCCTGAAAAGCAATTTCTGAATGCGCAGTTCCCTTCTCTGCATGCTGAGGAGTTTCTTTTGAGTTCTTCTCCTGACCAGCTGTGTCCTGCCTGTGAGAGTGGTGGGTTGTGAATGCAAAGGCAGCTGACCAGAGACCCAAATTGCTCCCAACCATTTCTGAGTGGCTTTGAACAGGCTTTCCGTGCTTGTCAGGGAAGCAGGGATGGAGTCTGGCAGCATTTCAGTTTGCACTTTGTAAAATTTGTCTCTAAAAAAAAAGTTAAGGAGATGACTTTTGCCTAGCAGTATTTTTGTTTCTTTCTCACCTTGCAGAACCCTGTAAATTCCAGATTGTTTACTGGAATGCCGGAGAAACCTCATTTTGGTCTGTCTAGCACTGGTGGCATTCATCTCCATAGCTTCACCACCACCTTAGCATGAAAATGCAGGTGTGGGGCTCTGGTGTGCCTGTGCCATTCTCTCTCCCCCGGGGGGGCATGAGAGAGGCTCAGGGCTCGTGTGGTACCGACACCTTGGGGCCCAGCCTTTGGCTCGGAGAGGGTGTGTGTGCATTCCTGTGCCTTGCAGAGAGCCTTTTCCATACCCCAGCCTCAGGCTGGGAAGTGAGATGACAAGTGCAAGGAGAGAAATGATGCTGGGGAGAGCTGGAACGGAGCCTCCCGCCAGCAACTGAATTCAAGGCTGCAAAAAGAAGTTGCAAAAGTAGCAATCCATCTGTCCACTTAGTGGGAGAAGCCTAAGATCATTTCACAGTAATCAGCCCCCTGGTGTTCAAAAAAAACCCAACCAAAAATACTGCAGGTTTTTGCTTTACTGTGGGTAACTGGCAAAATCTAAAGCACATTTAGATACTCAAAGGCTGTGGGGCTTTCCCCCCCCCCTCTTTTTGACAAGTAGGGGTTGTATCAAGTTAAAAATAATATAAGAAACAATAGATTGTCTTTGCTTTTTTAGATAACCATGTTTCTGCCATGCATTTCAGAGGTCTTCTGTTCTCACTGAAACTCTCTGGTTAACTAGCAGCAGAGTTATTGGCAAGTGGATGTTTTTCTGCAGGGTCAGTTGGATGGTGAGCAGTGTCATCATCACCATTCTCCCAGTGGCACATTCCCAAAGTGATGCATTGTGCACATGCATTGCTCTGCTATAGCTGCTTGCCTGTATCAGTGTGTCCATTAGAAGCCACAATATCCAGGGATTTTAATTTGCTTGTAATAACTTGCTCCAGGCCCTAAAAAGTTCTGGAACATTTATTTATTTATTTATCTATTTATTTATTTATTTAAATTATTTTATTATTAATTAATTAATGTACTGTAATCTCGTTTTCTTTTTCCTTCCCCCTTAACTGTAAGGGCATAGAGGAAACAGGCTCCAAAGGTGCCTCTTGATTCTTGCTTATGTGAGTTGAGAAGCAGTGAGTTGGAGGAAGATCACAGAGATTTCTGCCTCTGTGTGTGGAATTGTTCATTCAGATTAAAGGAGAAGTGGCAAATGGTGGGGTTTGTATACTCCAAGCTTAAAGGTGTCCATAAGGAGCCCTTGTTGACTGGAGAGAGGTGTTCAGGGTGGGTATTTCCTCATGCCAGCTGTGGGTGGCACATCCCCATTGCCCCTGGAAGGACGTACCTGCTGTCCCCAGGCTGTCCCCAAGGCTGCAGCCACCTGGGGCTGCAGGGAGCAGAGCTGGACCCGAGTACATGAATGAGGTACAGCAGGACTTTGCTGTGGAACCAGAGTCACTGAATTGCAGCAGATGCTTTGCTGCTACACAACAATTGGTAATTAAAACACAACTTGCCATCTTGATTAGATTAAGCATTTAAATTAATTTGCAATTTTTTTCCCCCTGTATTGTGTAATTAGCAACATATGACGCTTACATTAGCTCAGTTAAAAGTTGTAATGATTAATTTGCACATCAAAGCCTCCCCATGAATCAACTGGTGCAGTGCACCGGAGAGAGCTCAGTGTGGAGTGCCCACATGAACACATCCCCACCTGCTCCTGGGACATGATGGATGCTCCAGTGCCGTGGTTCCTGATGTTTCAGCCCTTCTGCAAGGCAACAGTGTCCCTGTGCCTCGAGTCACTTGATCAGTGACAGTGTGACTCCTGCCAGGATGTGGCCATTCCTTTCTTGCATCTGAGCTGGGGTGATGCATCCTGAGGCACCCAACTGACCACGCACTTGGGAGTACCTAAAAGTCATGATGTTAAGATAATTGGTGGTTCTTGTTGCTTTGTGGATATAAGCATTGTTCTGAGGTGTTTTGGCCAAATTCTGATTGTTGTTACCCAGGTTAATCTTTGATTATCATGACTTTTGCCTGAAGGCTTTGTAAGTCACATTGGAACTCTAACTAGTAAAGAACCTTATTCAAGTAAGCCAAAACCAACAAGAAAACTACTATAAGATAATTATAACAAATGTCTTTTTTCTTTCTTATCTAGTCATAATATTGTCTTTCTTTCCACCTTCTGCTGAGCTGTGAAAATATTCTGCAAAATGATATTTTTGAGCTGATGGAAAAGTACACCCCTGTCAACAATACTTTTCTATTGTTCATCAGAGACAGGCTTCATAACAGTAGAGATCCGTGCTGGAAAAGTACATCAGCTGCAAACAGTTTATTCAAAGTCATCTCAAATAGCAGGGAAGGTTTTTGAGTTCCTACTCCAGCTGAAGATGAAATGCAGAATGCAGCTTCTAATATTTCAGAGACATGAATGGTGCAGGTCATAATAATGTGTTGCCATTTCCACAAAAGATGGGTTTTATATTGAAAGTTCCAGTGGAAAAAGGTCTGGAGGTGTTAAAATATTTATATATTGTTTAAATTACTGTATGAGGATGCCATCTCCTTCCCTAGGGCACTGTGGGGGTCATGGACACGTAGGTGAGTGGAAAATGAGCTGCCACCTTTTTTGGTCCATGTACCTGTCTGTGTGTCTGTGCACATGGGTGCACTGATGTTAAGTTGGTGGGGTGTTAAATGTTTCACTTTTCCAACCATCAATTTCAATTGAATTTCATAAGCCATTAAAGTTCTCTGCTGCTTTCTTTGCTCTTCCAGTTATGTGAGCTCCAGCCATTTAGCTGCAGGTCCTGAGGCATGATTGCTCTGCAGAGCAGCAAAAGTAAATTGGTTCCTGATGTAAAATCTTTTATATATCTATATATATATATATATATATATATAAAAATTTTTTTTTATCTCTGTAACTCACTGTCAGTGGTGTTACAGTATTGGGCTGATGATGTGAATCTTCAAGCTTGGCTTTTTCTGGTCCAGTTCTGGTTTCCCCCCCCGACAGCATCTTTTAAATAGCTTTTGTGCCTGGCTTGAATGGCAAAGACTTATCTGTAGAGGAAGAGGATTTTTTTTTTGTTGTTGTTTATATATTTATCTTTAGAATCATGGTGGAAAGATTGGACTGGGGTTTTGGGTTTTCTCCCTGTAGAAGTGTTTATGAGAATGATAGTTATTTGGATCAAAGGAGATCTTTTGGCAGTCCTCTGACTTTGATTCAGTACTGGCAGTGCGACAAATAATGAAAAAGCAATCATTTCCCCTTCTCCCACTTTTATTCTCAGGATAAATGAATGGTTAAGATCTCTGTGCTCAAAAATAATTGCTCATGGCTCTTATAGAAAAAATAAAAATCCATAACACTCACCCTTTAAATAGATTATTTGATCTTTTCTTTTGGTTTGTGTTTTGCACTATTGAGTGTCTTTGCTGCCAGTCTGAGGCTAAACTGGACAAAGATGATATGCAGGCTTTGCAGGCTGAGTCTGTGGGAAGGAAAACTGGATAAGTAATTTTACTGCTTTGGAAAGCAGTTCCCATGGTGGGAGTTGAGCAGTGGGGATGAAGCAGTCAAGGTCCACTGGTAGAACTCTTTTGCACAGCATAAAGTTAAAGAATTTGATGGAATACAGAATGAAAGGAAAAAAAGTATAATTTGCCATGTGATTTTAAAGTAGCTCAGACATCTTCTTTCTAAAGAGTGTGTGAGTGACTGCTGGGACCTGCTGGGCAGCTCACGGTGTGTTCCTCCTCCAGCTGCCTGGGGCTTGACGAACAGACGGAGGTGTCCACCAGTGCTTTGCCAGGATTTCTCTTCTTCCTTTCTTTGCTTGCTTTTATGGCAGTGGATGTGAGGATGAACTGCTGTATTTTACATCTTTCCTCCCCTAGCAGCCAAACGGTGCTGAGCAGCCGAGCTGGCTGCCCATCCCAAGTACTGTGCACTTCACCTTCCTGGAGCATTAACCTCCCATCGTTTCCAGCAAAGCCTGGCATAAAAGATTAGGCTGGGCCTGTACTCCTTATTTGGGGAAAACTGCAGCAGTTCCTTTTTTGTTTTTAAACCCTGCTAATTTGTGCTCTCAGCCTCAGCTCCAGCTTAATGAAGGCTGCTGCCTGGGAATCATCGCAAACAGTTATGGAAATGCATTTAAATGCTTAAATCTGTTGTACTTTTCTCTTTATGGGCTTATTCCTTCAAAAAGCATAACTATGCCCAGAGTCCCTGCCTGCCCAGGATGATTTCTTTCCATGAACCCTGTGGTGGGGCTCTGGCAGCTCTGCAGAACAGAGGGCACACGGGAGGTTTGTGCTAAAGCGAGGAGGAGGCCCAGCCCTGCTGCACCCGTTGTGCTGAGGGAGCAGCATTTTCGGTCTATTTGCTCCATGCTCCAGATGGGGCCTTGGATGCTGGGCATGAGGACTGACAGAGCATCCAACCTCCCTCCTGCCCAGGGGAGGAGAGCATCCCTCCTCGTCTGACCTGCCCAGCACAAGCAGCATTTACACAACCCTGTTAAAACAGCAGAGCTGCTGGATGCCACTGCCATGGCTGCCCCACTCGTGTCAGTCTGTCTGGCAGTCAGTGCCTGTCTGTCCCTCTGTGCCTCACGGTGATGACTCTGTAGTTGCACAGAGGCAGAGAAGGTTTAAGCTAAAAGCAAAGGAAAAGGGTCACAGGGTAAGTTTTCCCATCATGGCTGCGGTTGTAGCCACACATTCTACAGGTTTGGAGTGGGGTGAGCCAGGTGGTCCCGGGAGGGATTTGTTCAAGGGCTCGTGGTTTTCTCCTGAGGCAGAGGAGCACCATCCAGTTGGATGGATGCCCTCATGAGCCAGGCCAGTTAACTGTGCTCTGGGTGTTGAGCCAGTGATGAAAGGATGCAGTGAGGAATAGCCAGGCTGTCGCTTCCTCCTCTGAGAGACCATTTTGGGAGCCACTGTGATGGGTGCTCTTCCAGGACAGTTCTCAGTTCATTTCTCTTGGTGAGACACTGCAAAGGTGCTGCTCCCGTGAAGCATCCCCTCAGGATAATGTGTGAAGTTGGTTTGTTTGAAATGCCTCTTTAAAGGTTGGCACTCCACCAAATTTGTTCTGCTGTTGCTAAGTAGTGAGTCCCCAGGGTGGTGACTTGTGTCCTTGGGAAAGTGAGGATGGGACTTTTTTTCTTTTCTTTTGAAAGCCTGATCTTGTGCTTGTTCAGGAGTCACTGATGGGAGCCCTGTGCCAGCCAGTGGCATCCTGAGGTTGTCACCCTGTGGTAACCTTGCCCAAGGTTGCCAAGCTCATCCAGGATCAGCTGGAGGTCCTTGAGCAGGTGTGTGGATCTCTGGTAGTGTTGGCAGCTTGAATCAGAAAAACAGGCTCAGTCATCAGCTTATTCTCTTATCCCAGGAGATGGGCACTCCAGGCTGATGATGAGGGACAGGACCTGTGTTGTCCCTCACTTTTTAGCTGCAGCCTTTTATAGCAGGAAATGCAAAATCTTTCCTCAGGTGTTGGGGGAAACCTTTGGGGCTCATGGATTTCCCCTCCTGCCCCTTGTTTTTAAGGCTGGGTTACAGCCTGCCTTGTGAGAGAGCCCGTTCACCCAGCAGCTTTCCAGGCAGGGATTTCCAAGGTGCTGGGTGGATGTTTCTCTGCCTTTTTGTGTGCAGGAAAAAGTGATTCTGAGTGCTGCTGCTGAAAGGGGGCATCCCAGCAGAAATGCAACATTCCCTGCCCAAAAAAAAATTAAAACCCTGTTAGCTTTGTATGGAGGTTTAATTGTCCAGGCTGTATCAGTGGTTGCACATGACTCCATGTACATGGTGCTTCAAGACCAAGAGAGTGCCCAGAGCCTCCAAAAAATAGCTGTGAAAATAAAACAAGCGCCTGTATTTAAAGAACAACACGGAATATTGTTTAGTTGTGTTCTGATTAGAGGGAGATGCAAATGCTCTGTATTTTAAGAGCAACATTCAGCCAGTGTGATGGACAGGGAAGATGAGAAGAGACTGCTACAAGCCAAAAGCAGCAAACCCATGAAGCAGAGCTAGAGACAGCTTTAAAGCTATGAACATAATTGCCCGAGGAGTCTGCCAAAGAACCAGATGCTGTAAATGAAAGAATAACTTCCATGGCTTGGCATCTGTCTGCGATCCAGGGAGAGGAGGAGATGCAGGGGAACTGCATGCAGGGCTGGGAAATGGTTGCTCCAGTTGCAAAATGGGTACCTTTAAAAATATTTAGACTATACTGGCATTTTTGTATGGAGGAGAGTGAAACTGTTGGAAGAAGAGAGGGGAGGGTCAGTACGCTTGTCTTGTGGGCTGTTTGACCCTATTCTGCAGGTTTGATGTCAGTGTTATGTGGCTGGTTGGCTGCTGGGAAGATCTGGGTGCTGTGGCAGCTTAAGCAGGTGATGATAGATGAGGAAGATGTGACTGGGCTGAATTCTGGACCTTTTGGGACCCAGAACCCTACAGAGCAATCTGTTTTCCATGCATGGATGAGCTCAGTTGATATTTAAAATAAGTGGCTACATGTGACTTGTCTGAGGTCAGGTCAGTCTTGGCAGTGCTCTAGTTTTAAAAAGCAAACTATGGAGTTCCTGCTACTTTTCTCCCCAATTTATTTTTACAATTACTGTTAAAATAATTGCAGTCCTAGCAAAGGTAAACAGCTGGGTTCAACATAATCAGGACATAAACAATATCCATCATTTACATGGTATAAAACCTCTGCCATGCAACATATTCCTGAGGCTGCATCTTAGGGGAAAAATAGAAAACCTTTATGGGAAAGGGAGCAGAAAATCAGCTGGGGTCTTCATGGATTGAGTACACGTAGATAATAGCAGCAGTGTTGGCAGCAGTGGCAGAGTCTTCTTTCTGCTTGTGCTTGAACCCAATGCCCCAGAAAAAGGTGCTGATAACAGAGCTGCACATGGGACACCTTCAGAGCCAAGCGAGCGGTGCTTCCTGGTGAGCATAAACATAATGTGCCTCTCCCAGCTGGGAAATAAAGGCAGGGAGCAGTGGTTAGAGCTTACAGGGGAAGTTCATGCGATTTCAGGCCAGGATAGCGCTGTTTTTCAAGCCAGGGAGAGGAAAAAGAGCTTTGCTCATGGGTTAGAGGTTTTTTTTACGATTTTAATGGCCTTATTTTTTACTCTTATTTGGCTCTAATCAGTGGCAAATATATTCCACATGCACCTTGGTGCACAGGGATGAGGTGGACATGGGAGTGGGATGGAGGGCTTGGGACTGGGGGACATCACCAGCATCCCAAAGAGCCTGGCAGGGAGCAGGGAGGAAACTGGAGGTGGCTGGGGGTGAATTCAGCTGCTGCCTCTGCACACTTACAACCTGCTCTATGTGCATCCTTGTTTGAAAGCAGCTGTGGTATTTTGCCTCAAAATAACAAACCTTTTTTGCAAGGAGGGGTTGGGGAGAGGCTTCTGTATTGCTGCAGCTTGGGGACACAGTCACGTGCAAGTCAGAGAGCCACATCCTGTTGAGTGCTGAATGACTCTGCTTATTAATATAATAAAGCAGAGGAACACACTGTCATGACAGTCTCTGCAGCGAGAATCCAGGGGATTATTTTAACCAAAGCACATTAAATCTTTCTGTCTCCTGAAAATTGCACCCTGGAGGTATGGACTGGAGGGTAGGAGGGGCAGGAACATTTAACAAGGGTTTGCAGGAGTTTTTATGCATATCGTGGTCTCCAGAAGAGTGCTCTGCTGCCTGGGGTTTTATATTTTCCCATCACTATTGTTGAGTTCCTCAGACATGATAAGAAGGAAAGCATTCTCTCTCTCTCTCTCTCTTTTTTTTTTTCTCCTTTCATTCCCTAGCTTCAAGATGAAATTTTCTCTGGTGTAGCACTGATACAAGACCTTTTCTTCAGATGCACTATATGAAAACATGCTGTCATCCTCTCTGAAAGCTGTGAAGGGTGTGCATGTATATGTATATTCTATATATTCAGGCACACACTATACAGAGATACATGCGTGTATATATAGGGTTTTTTCCTCTCTCTCAGTCAAAATAGGCCTTTGTCATCTCTTTAACAAAAACTGATTGTTGTTAGATGACAGAAGATAAAATTCTCACCAGGATCCCTTGATGGGCTCACAGCTGTATCTGCTGGGATTGACTCAAGGGCAAGAGCACTCCCCTCATGCAAACCTGCTGGGATTTTGGTCGCTGGCTGCATGGGTAGGTTCACCAAACCCTTGGAGAAGACCTGATGTGGGGTTAATTAAACTCTTTGAGAGTCTGGGAAGTCCCTGAGACCACAGAGAGACCTTTGTGGCTTCAAATGGCTCCACCATCGGGGCTGCCTGCTGGGGACAGGGCTTTCCAGGAGCTCCACTCCCTGACAGGGAGAAAGATTAAAACAAAAAAGGCAAGATTCTCAGAGAGAAGGAGGTGAGGGGAGTCTCTGCAGGTTACCTCGAGGTACCTTGTACTCTCTGCCAAATGCTGACTACGTTGGGCTGGTCCTTGTTGCTTTGCTTTGAAGTGGAGCTGGAGCAGCCCAGAGCAGAGGATGTGTCTCCCCTTTGCCACCCTCTGGTGAAAAATGTCCCCACATCTCCCTGCATTTCCTGTGACACACAGGCAGCTTTCTCTTCTCTTTTTCTAATCATGGAGAGGGTTTAACACATTGTCTGAAATAAATTTTTTGCCTCAACAGGGAGGTTCCTTGAGGCAGTAATTGACTCTTTCTTTCAAGCAGTGGCATTTTACCTGGGAAAGCAGCCAGTTGGTATTTTCAGCACAGCAGAATTCTGCCTTGCTTTAAGAGGAGGTGGTTCCAGATCCTCCTAGGTTTATTTTTTTTCCCTTAGGATGATGTCATTTTACTTTGTGTGCTCCCTACCATCCTGTATGCAGTCTCTCCAGCTCCTTCTTGGAAACACTTCCATTAGACAGGCACTTAATTTTATAGAAACAGGACCTGCAGGTCCAACAGGTGAATAATCTGGAGTCCTCAGCTGCATCGTGCTGGGCAACTGAAATGTCCTTTAAGTGACCCTGAAAAAAAGGCTGAATTGTTACTGATGTTTTTTCTTTTCGATGAGGAATCATAGAATGAAAGTGAAGAAGATGATGGATATGGGCAAGAAAACTAAAAAGACTGGGAGAGAAGGATTTCCAAAGCAGAAACCAACTCTTCTTCTTTCTTAGTTTTTCATGCCAATTTAATGTACTCATGAAAATTGCCTCAATTTAACTTCAGGGGAGAAAAGCTACAGGGTTACTGTAGCTAAAAGGCTGCATCCTGTTTTAGTAAGTTTGCTATACTTCGGATTTTTATCTAGAGGGATTTTTTTTTAATGATGTTTTCCGCCAGCAGCTCTCCACACCTGCTTCTTTTTAAAAAGCATTCTGCAAGCTGAAGGGAAAGGATGCTAAGCACAGTTATCCCTGTTCTGCAGGTAGAGGGAACTGGCAGAGAGGTGCAGTGACTTTGGTCCCTGCCAGAGGCAGGAAAAGAGATGAGCCTTTAGCTCCTGAATCCTGTACAGCCCCACACAACCCTGCCTGGGATTTATCCTGCAGTGTGTGACTGGAGCAGGAGGTGTTGGGCTGAGCTGGTCATCCTGCTCGACTAAACCTTGTTTTGTGTGCCTGCCCCTGAACTACCCCTGTGAAACAAGCAATGAAAGCAGTGGTGAATATTTTGGATTATTTACACCTTGTATAGCAGAGGCATGAAGCCCTGATAGACTTGGCTGCTGGGCTGGCCTCTCTTACCAGTTAAGTAATCTGGGGCTGAATCTTCCCCCCTGCTCTGGGCATTGGTTTTCCCCTCTAGTGTTCTCCTTCCTCTTCCTTTTTCCATTGTTAATGTGCCCACACTCAGGTGGGATTTAAGAAGCACTCGCTTGGCTTTGCATGATGGAACTGGCAAGTTCTGCTCAGGTCATCAAGGTACATAAAAATGCACTGTGAGCCTGCGATGCTGCTGCTGTTACTGCTTCCTTTGCAAGGTGTGTGCAGCCACCCAGCAAAGCAGTGTTGGTCACTGCCCTCTCTCCAGGACAGGCTGCCTTGGGCCCACAGGGATGGGAGATCTCTTGGCATCTGGAGTGAGATACCTTGTCAACACTGCAGCACCGCCTCTGCCCATCTACCTGCAGCAGCTGCAAAAAGTGACCACATAGGCACAAGCCTGATCTGTTTTCCAGGAGGTTTTGATGCATGAAACACAGGGACAGTGTTTCCCTGCTGGTACCTGGAAGAACATGATGCTCTGCAATAAATTAGCAATGTTGCCTTGCCTTCTGCTTAGGAAAGGACTTTAAGGAGTTTTATTGTGTTGTGCCTCTTGTGTACAAGCTGGAGACTGTAGTTTCTGGGTGCCCTATACCCTCCTCAACATTTTTAAAAATAGAAATCCTTAAGAAGAATAATAATACGCTTTTAAATTTTTATAAGTTCCTTTATACAGTGTGGCCTTGTTGAAGTGATCAAGATCCAGGCAGAGATCCTGCAGCATGCTTAGGCAGAGGCATCAAAGTTTGCAGAATATGAGTTGTAGATTTTATGGTCTTTCAGCCCAAAGACTTTTTTTTTCCATCTTTGCAAATGTTTCTGATGCTGTGTAAATACTATCTTTGAGGTTTACCAGCAGCTAACATTATCACACGCTTTCATTTAAAGTAAAATCAGAGTGCCTCTTTTGTATCTCTAAGAGAATTATGAAAGCTGTCTTGGCGGCATTGCAAACAAATGGAGATTGACAGTTATTAGTTTATGGTCTCACTGCTCTGACAGGGTTTGATGCAGAGGCGTTTTCAGTGATTGACTTGGAGGCATCCCTCGTGCATGTTCCACAGAGATGTCCAATCCACCCTGCCCCTGCTGACCATTTGCTTGGTCCCCACTGGGGATCTCTGGGTCCTGCCTGGGCAGTGGAGGTGCTGAAAACTGAGCAAAGTGGGCAAGTTGCTCAGCAGAAACCTCCTGTTTGCAGCAGATGCTGAAAAAGGGGAATGAGAAGCTGTTTTTCCCCCCACAGCCTTGTTTGGGGCTATTTGGAGGCAATGCAGAAATGGAGGGATTATGTTGTTCAATTGCAGGGCACTTTTAGCAATAATCAGCAAGAATTTAGCACCTAATATGTGACTAACAAATCTGAATTAAATCTTTAATTGAAGGACTTAATGTGAAGAGTAACCAAAAATTAAACAACCTGTTCACTTGCTATTGCTGGGGTGTTCAGTGTCTGTCCTGTGTGAGATATTAGCTGCAGGTCACCCAGCTCACTTTATCCAAGCATGAGCAGCATCCCTGTGGATGAGGGTTTGGGCAGCAAGGCTGCCCCATCTGCAGGGACAGCGTGGGCCACAGCTCCCATCCCAGAGCCCTGCTCCAGAGTCCTGTCTGTCACTGCAGCCCTCAAACGTGATGCTTTGCATTTGTCACAGCTGTCAGGGACTAGAGTCAATCTCTGGTGCTGTTAATGCACCCTGAGTGGATCTGAGAGAGCCTTTCTGGTGTCTGGGAGAAATTTACTCTCTGCTGTTCTTTTGCAACAGAAAGAGAGGCAAAACCAGTATGGATCATAAGTGAATGGGTCTGTGAATGGGCTCAAGCCCTCTGATTTCCAGGCTGTTTTCTGTCCTTTCTGGGCACAGTAAGCTTTGCATTGAAGTCAACCAACACCATCCGCTGCTTCCTGTAATGCTATGGAGAACTGGCGCTTAAATTTCCTTAAATCACATAGCAAAGGCAGAGCACTTATTTATTTTGCATGCCTGCAGTTATTGCTACTGCTCCTCCTCGCCAGGGTTTGGATTGCCATTGGAATCTCTCTCCTCTGTGTGCAGGAGAAGCAGGGATGGGCACACAGGGACTATTGCTAAGCAACCCTGCGGGAGCGCGGCGTGCCCCGCGCTGTCCCTGTCACACTCCCATTTTCCATTGGCCGCTGCGCTCACGGCTCCTGATCTCCCAGCCCTATCGATGCCATCGATTACAGAGATTGCAGTGATCGTGAAGTTCAGCAGAAAATGGCATTGCCTGTTGCTGCTGGGAGGCCGTGGCACAGGAATGCTTTTCGTGAGGAATTGATGCTCATGGCTATTGATTGGAAAGCACTTTGCATTGCACTGAATGTCAGTCTAGTTAGTTCATAAATTTATGGATGTCATTCTGCATTTGCCACAAACTTTCCTGCTTTCTGTCATTTTTTCAGAAGGGTTTGAAAAAAATGGCAATGTGATCTGCTATGAACAAAATGGAGATATGGGAATAAAATCCTACCTTTATCGTTTGCATTTATTCTACATCTTGAAGAGCAGTGTTCAGCTACCTCTGCCTCCTAATTTTACCTTTTAACATGGTTTGAAACCCAGGGAGACTTGTTAGATGTTGATATAATGATATTGGTAAAATATTGGTATTTGGAAATGGTTGTCAGATAACTTTTATTTTCCATGCACAAGTGCACAGTAAACACACATTTATCTAATACTTTGGAGACAGCTTTAGTCTTTCAGCTATACGCTGGGTAATTGAAAACAAATGTTAGCTTCTCTTTAATAGTGCTCCACAGTAGTCACAGTGCAGTGTGACCAAGTTTTCATTTTAGTATTCTTCAGAGACCTTTCAAGTACACAGCTTCGTAAAACCGCGCTGACTTAGAGCTCTCTGTAAAATGCGTTGTTGCAGTAGTTGGGGGAGAGTCCATTGTGCTTGCCCCTCCAGATAATGCACGACCTGTTCAAATTGGATGCCCTCCTTGCAGCTGACTGAGTTTCTGAGCTGAAATTTGGTAAAAACTTTGCTACCAGAGGCTCCGGTGTGGCACCTCACACCTGGGAGGCAGCTGCTCCCTGTGGCCTCGGGGCCCGGTGACCTGTGGCACCACAGAGTCGGATGGTGCCCCAGTGGGGCTCTGCATGGGCACACCCACCCCATCCAGCACTGCATTTGCGTTTGTGTTGTGCAGGCAGCAGAGTGGAGCTGACCTGCATTTGGAGCCAGGCTGGAGCTGCTGTGCCAGCACTGATCCTGCACACGAGGTCCCCAGGGGCCACCGGCTCCACGTGGATGCTCAGCAGTTTTGCTGCGGGGACAGAACTCCAGGGACAACTCAGAGGCAGCTTGGCTTGGCTGTGCAGGGAAGATCTATGCCTGGATCAGTGCCCCATGGCTTTTCACAGGTAACCAAAAGACAGCAGTGCCTTTTGCTTCCCCCCTGCATATTGCATTTGGGCTGATGATGCTGAGGAGGAGTGTGCCACATGTGGGATGGATCTTGTCTAACAATTAGTCATCCTAAAAGGGTGTTTTGGTTCTCTGTTGAATCGTTGCAGGGAGTGGGCTGCCTCAGAGGCAATCTGTCCTGCTTTGACCTCGGTGTCCGTGCACAGGGGAGCAGGATCCCTGCTGCTGCTGGGTGCAGAGGGGCAGCCCTGGGCACAGCCCTGGCATTCGCTCTGGATGGGGTTTTCCACCCCATGTGAGCCCTCACCCAGCCCTGGAGCCAGGAACTACCCTCTTGCCCTGCCATGTCTTCATGGGAATGTTTCTCAGGTGGGGAAGGCACCCTCGAGCTCTGCTGTGGGAAGAGTGACCCCCACGTTCCTCTCTGAGGCATGCCGGGTTTGCTCTTGGCAGAATAAACCACTGCTGAAGAATGGAAGTAATGAAGAGATTTGAAGTGCATTTATTCTTTGAAAAGTGAGTCTAAATATAGTGCTATGGAGTTCAATATCTGTCTCTCCAAGACATTTAGATCAAATGTACCCATTTTGAGACTTTTATGTTTTTTCCTTTTTTTTTTTTTTTTGGTGTGTCTGCAGACCCAATGGCCTACCCTGGGAATTTAAATTCCAGTTGAGGTCCTTTGGACTCATGAATCACTTCCAGTCACAAAGGCACCGTAGTGCACTTGGGATGTGGGTAATTGTGTTAGTGCTCAGCAGGGCAAAGCAGTGCCCAGCTTGCCTGCCTCCTATTGTATCAGCTTTTGGTGCTGTCTTGGGAATAGTAATAATAGTAGTAGTAGTAATAATAATAATAATAAAAGGGCTGCCATGGAAGCCAGGGAACCTGACTCAATGCACTCAGGCAAGAGAGTCTGGGGAAGCAGCAGCCCTTCCCAAGTGCTCCCCTGCCAAGCCCTTACAGTCCTCAGCCTTTTTTTGATGAGCTGGGGCCACGATCAAGCAGTGGCTTCTTTTGTGAGACAGCTATATCCAGAAAGGCCGTTCTCACACACTGAATAAAAATGGAAATTCTTCCCTAAACATCCACATTCATTTGTAGAACAGTTAAGAAATGAAAACTGTCAACACCTGAGACTGAGAGCCCCATCTGGCCCCCTGAAAGAGCTCAATTTTCCCTCTGCTGATCTGGGCCAGGTGTATAAATGTGATCGGCAAAACAGCAGCAGAGGTGCCTGGGCTCATTTGTGTTTGCATCCATCCACTAGAGACTTCTTTTTAAGGATTTGCTAGGCTCCTGAATTGTCATCTTATCATAAAAAGGGAAATAAATCCTTTTGTTTGCCCTGTGCTGCTGTTCTCTCCAGATCCACACCAGAATTGGAAATTCTCTGCCTGTAATGGTGAAATTTGGAAATCAACTTAACCTGTGCCTTGCCGTGCACCCTTTTGGATTGAAGTGCCGGAGATTTGTTCTGTTTGTTCATGAAATAAAACTAGTAAAGAAAAGGTCACATTCAAATGCGGTATTTTCCGGGTGTGACATATGCTGTTGACTCACACAAATATGTCTCCTCTGGAGAGTCCCTCGTGTGAGAAATCTCAGAGCACTTCATCTTCAGTCCTTAATGAGAATTTTTCTTCTAGCAGAGCTATTAAAGACTCTGATCTTAATTCTCCAAAAACACAAAAGATGTCAAATTATACAAATCCAATATTTGATATGTTAATAACCAAAGAGGCTATAAGAGGGGGAGTGAAAATATAACCTGAGGAAATGCATTGTCTTCCTGGTGGTGTGCTTCCCCTGGCTGCTGTTTATTACCATCCGTGTTACCTTGGCAGCAGTTTCTGATGTATCCCTGCATAATAACGTGCACACACTAATATGACAAATGCACAGGGTATGGAGCACGTACAGTACACGCAGGTAAAATTAGTTGTATTTCTTTTTTTCCTTTTTCCTCCTGGTATTCTCAAGGCTAAACTCCTTAGAAGTAATTTGCCGACCTGTGTTGTCACTGGGGTGGTGTTTCTGTACCGTGCCAGGAATTACCTTTGCAGGCTGTGTTCTGCTTCAGGGTGCAGCAGTCGTGGTCCTGGCTGTAGGAGCAGAAATGGCATTTTCCCTTTTATTTCAGTGGATAACTAGCAGCTGTTGTGGCATGTGGCAATTGTATTTTTCTTTCTCTGTCCTTTATACCAAGGAAGAAACATCTCTGAGGTGATATGTGCTCAAGTCTTTGCTGTGCAGAGTGTGTAAGGAATGGATGACTTGGAAATCCCAAGTATTTTCCTGCTTTTGATCAGTCTTTTGAAAGATTCTCTCAATCGCCAGATCAGATGGTTTTAATACTTTGTTTCAGCAAAAAGTGAATGAGTGTTTGCTCACACCAATGTGTGGTGCCAGGCCCTGAATGGAGGGATGGGGGCTTGTGAAATGGGATTTACCTTGGTGGGGAGGGTGACTAAGTGAAGCTGAAAGGTTTAAAATCCTGACCCAAATAAATTTTTCTTCCCGTTGAGATAATTTTCCTCTCCTAGCAGGGGCAATTTAGAGTTGTCTCAGGTGGTGCTGCCAGGCCTGTTCCACATGGGGCCGGTTTGGTGTCACAGTGATGGTTTTGAAGGTTCCACTTGTATTTCTTGTGCTGTACTAAGTTCCAGGAAAAGCAGCTACAGCATGTGAATGGCAAAGGGCATAACAAGCAAAAATGTATTTCTAGTACGTAATTCCAGCTGGGTGTTTATTTGTGCTCATTTAAGAAATGTCATCACAGTGATGACAACCTGCCTCCTCATTCCTCTGTATCCATCACGAGCCATTCCCTCCTGGCACGAGGTGGTTCCTGGATATATCTAATATATTCTGGGTTATTTTGTGATGTCACTCACAAGAACAGTGTTGAATAATGGAGTTGGTGCTTTTCCCACAGGCAGGATTTTCCACACTCTGCCTCCAGCCTGATTTGGATTCCTCTGCTTGCACGTGTCTCTGGTCTGCCACCTGTGTATTTCTCATGTTGCCCAACTTCTTCCTGGTGAGCAGGAGTTTGAGTCAAGGAAAAATGCAGAATTGTGTCTCTCCAGTGCACATGAGCATTGGGTAGAGATTGCCTTCTGGGATTAGTGGCTATATTGGGAGCTTTAAGAAATAACTTCGTTTTAAAAAATTCCTATAAAAATTTGGATTTTCTGGTGCAAAGTTTTATGGGAAGCAGAGAAAATAATAAATCTGACAGGCTCTGCTCAGGGAAGCCTTCTCTCCCTGCACTCAGATATGGCAAAGTTTAGCTGCTGGCATTTCTCAGGAAGAGTGCACAAGGGCTGGATCTTCAAAAGCTTGTCTGGCTCTGGGAGTCAAGCTCAGTCGTGCAGGATGCTGATTTGCTTTGCTTTGCTACCAGAGGATCCTTGCCATGTGTCTCCAGCTTCAACCAGAATTCTTCAGGCTGACATTTTCCCCTCTTGAAGACTGCTCCCACTGTGGAAAATGAGAAGGTGCTTTGAGCTGAGTGGGGAGTCACAGCAAGTCCACATTTTGGCTTTGAGGGGTGTCAATTCATGCAGGGGCCTGGGGCACAGCTGGGCTGGGCTGGATATTGAGGTGGAACCCAGCTGTTTTCTGTGGGCTGCAATGGATGGGAAGTCTTTGGCATTTGATTTCAAGATGCTTTAGTTTGCTGCTCTTGTGCAGTTATGAAATACTGCAGAAATGCTGACAAATTAATGACTTGGAAAACAAGCTCTCATAATGAAAATGTCAGAGGTTGGAGACCTGCTCGGTGGCTCAGGAGAGTCCTGTGATTTTTTCCATTGATTATGAAGGTGCTGGGATGTCTGATTTGAGCTTTCCTCTGCAGTATTTTATGGCACTTTATATACTTGGCATAACAAATCGGGTCAGTGCCTTTACTATCTGCTTGTGCAACGTGTAACTCTTTGGAACTGGAGGGCAACATTTAAAATTTGCACAGAAATTGGAATTTAGCTGTGAGGATTTGAGACACTTATTTTACTTGGATTATGCTCCTGTTTATCAGCATCGGGAGGTATTTGAGAGACCTAAAAATTGAATTCTAGGTTTTGCATTAAAAAAAAAAAATCTGTTAGAATGAGTTTCTCTTTGGGGAAGTTGGATATTCAGTATAGATCTGACTCCGCTGTGTCTGCAGAAAGAGGATAAAGGATAAACCAAGCTTATTCTTAAAAGACACATAATAAAAAAAAGAAATAAGAGTTAAAAAAAAAGTCTGCTGGACTGCTTTGAATCAACAACACTGAACTGGGAACTTCAGAAACTTTTTAGAACAGATTGTGCTTGCTTTCTTTTTGTCTCTGTAAAAACTAAAACTTTAAAAAAAAGAGAGAAAAACTAGCCACTAATGAAAACACTGAGTCAACTGTTAACTATAATTTTGAATTAAACCATTCAATGAGGAGCCTGTGGGAGTTGGCTTGAAAAAGGATATTATTATTACATTGCTTTATAGCAATACCAATTTTTAACCACAGAATCTGTTCTCTAGGCACTAAATACTGGGGAGAGCAAAGAAAGTGACGATTCTGAATTACATAAAGCTGATGAAAATACATTTATGGGATGATCTTTCTCCACTGGTGAGAGAGTAAATGCTAATTTACTTGTGCTGTCTAAACTGAGCTGGAGTAACAGGCACACCTATGGTGAATGTTATGACCTTTGTGTAGTGCTGCTGTGCTCCCTCCCAGAGCTGGTAGCGGTTTGTGGATCAACAAAGTACTTTCCATTTACATAAAGACTTCTCAACTCCTCTCTTGAATATGTGATTCACTTTGGAGATGTGCAGTTGTCTAGCAGAGGAATGGCTGTTGCACTTAGTAATGTATTTTGAGATCTTTGAGACTGGAAGATGCTATCAAACTCTATGATGTCTGTTATTTTAATTTTATGTTCTGCACTATACAGTCCTGAAGCCTAATATATCTTCTATTCTGCTAGAGGGAACTGGCTTCTTTTTAAGATTTTACAGGCTGCTTCTGTTGTGCAGCGGAATTCAAATTAGGAATTATTCTGTTCTATTCAGAAAAGAAAATCTTGTGTTAGGATGGAAGGCTAGGCAAGGCTCAGTGGCAATAAACCCGTGAGGGAGCAGGGTCCATGGCAGTTAGACACCTGCTGTAAGGCCCTTTGCATACTGATTGTGGCTGGGATTCTCATCCTGGCTCTTAGAGAATACAGGCCCCTTTCAGATAATTTGGTGTTCCTTCTAAACAGAAATTTTCTCTTCAGTCCTCATTCTACACCATTCTTGGGGAACAAAATGGTTTATCAAACCTTGTCTCAAATTGCAATGAAAAATAAGGGATGGTTCCTGTTCCATGCTCAGAGCCCTGGAGTTTGATCCCAACCTTTAGGATGATGGATATGTGCCTGAGTGCCATGCATTGATGAATATTGATCTCGGAAAATTGATGAGGGACCAGGGCTTGAGTGGTCCGTGTGCGTGGAATCAGCTGCAGTCTTATCTCAGTTAATCGATTATTGAAGGTTCTGCTCCTTGCAAGGCAGAACAAGTTCTTATTAGATTTGGCCTTTAATGGCAGCGCAGTTACCTGAGGGCAGAGCTGCAATGTTACAGCCTCTGGATGTTTAGTGGCTCCTCCCTTCCCTCCTAATGCTGCTCAAGGTGACTGTCAAATCCACAGGCTTTCCTAATGAAATGTAGAAACTGTAAATCTGTCTTCGTTTTTTCTTTTTTTCCTCTCTGTTCTTTTTATCTCCTAGTAATTGTTCCCCTTAGGATTGGCTGCATGATATTAAAGAGTCTTTTCTTATTTCTCAATTAGTTTCAAAAAGGCACATTCTTCCCAGGCATCATTCTTGTGCTGTGGAGGCAGGCAAAGACCTTGGCCCTGCTGCTGCAGGGGCTCTTTCTGAAGCCTTGGTGGTGAGGCTGTGCCCTGTGCCAGCTCTGCTCTCATCCCACACGAACATTTGTTCCTGGCTGCTCACAGGTGACTCTTCCCCTCCCATTTGCCCTGGGAAATGTGAACGTGCTCACATGAGATGGAAACAGCAGCATGGAAAAAACTAATCTCCAGTGAGATATTTAAGCATCTTGAGCAAGCCTGTTTTGGTGAGGTCAAGCTTCTCATATTTGACCAGAGCTGCACACCAGTCTGTTGATATCAGCCTTAGATCTTCCAGCCCCAAAGCAAGCTCCTCACTGCTGCATTATTGGATGTGCAGCAGGGTGGGAGGTTTGCTGCTCATTTGCTCCTTTAAAATGGAAGTAGGTCTTGTGGAATTTGTACAGGCCTTTCTGGGCTTCTGACTTAGCTTCGATTTAGCTTGGATGGACTGAACACAGAAACAGCCGAATGAATTTAGCTGGATCAAATTTTCAAGGAGACTGACAGCAAGAGGAATGTGCTTGACTAAGGAAATCGGAGCTGCTCTACCATTTTTAATAGCTTTAGTATGCCTGCAAGCTCTGGACATTTTTGGTTTTGTTGAATATATCCTACCTGTTGTAAAGCAATTTAGCTTTGTTTTAATAAATGCTACAGAGCTCTGTACTGTAGCTCCACAGCAACAGAGAACTGGGAAAAAACATTTTTGGCTTTCAGCAAGCCTGCAGAGTGACTGAGTTGCTATGGGTTGTATTCTTGCATGTGGCACTGTGAAATTAAAATACCAAGAAGTAAATAGCTTCAACCAACAACAGCAATACCAACCTTTTTCCTGTCTCCTTGTGCTAAGTTACAGCAGTGATAGCTGAAAAAGTTCTTTTCAACTGTCTTCCTGTGTTCCATTCAGAAAAGCAAAGCTACTAATGTTGCTTTTTAAAGAGATTTGCACTGTGGGTGTTCGGCACTGATCTAAAGTTTGGACTGCCAGCCCTGGGAGAGAATATTTATTTAATAAGCCACCACCATCATGAAATCCCTTTGGACTTAAGGAAAAGATGTGCAGAATAGAAATTAAATGCAGCAGAGGTAAACAGAAATTTAATAAAGGTTCTATAGGAATTCCTGTACAAACCTAAGAGTTTAATAGAAAATGAGAGGTTATTTTTAATCATCCTCTGGAACTCTACAGCACGTTTTTAATTAAATTACGTAGGATGGATAGGAAAAAACCTAAGGAAAGATGACTAATTTTCTATTAACCTTTATTCAACTTTTTCATAAAATGAATTAAGTTAATGACTCATTTCTGTTTGTGTCATCTTGGTGAAAGCTCATATTTACAAAGTTTAAACTGTCTCCAATATTTCCGGTCAGTCCTGTCCTTCTGCCCCTCATTTTGTTACTCCATGTCCCAACGCGGTCACTCAATAGGAAGATGAATCTACAGAAAACATGAGACTCTAGGATACTAAGCCATGCTGAACCTTTGATTTATTATGGAACCATGAGGGTTTTTAGCATTTTTTTTCTTTATTCTCATTTATGTGATTCTCCTGGGAAAGAGGAGATTCCTGATTTCCAGGTTCCTTCTGACTGGTTTGAAATGGGTGTCTAAAAGAACCACCTCAGTTCTGGCCATCCCCAAGTCAAGAGTGGAGCCATATGGACCTGCTGCCTTTTTTCCTCTTTTTCTTTTTTTCCCCTTTTTTTGCCTTGTTGGATTTGGTTTGCTGTGCTGCTTTAATAACTGTAAAACACAGTAATTAAAGAAAACTTGAGAAAGTCATCAACCTTTTGGACACTGATAATTTTTTGCTAGGCTGGGTAATGATTGCACTCACATGGGCCATTGGTCTCTTAAATGAAATTTCATCCTATGCTTTGAAGCAATGCACTGACATTTCCTTTAGTATGAGAGAAACCAAGTCCACAGATACCCCCTTGAAAACGGCTTTATTAATTAATCCCACGTGGCTCATCAATGTTGCTGGTGTCTCCATTAGTTACATGCAGAAATAAAGACAAATGGCTCTTGTTAATAGCCCCAGGAATGCATAAATCTTGCTTGTTTATGGAAGAAGGCAACACAAGGAGACATTATGTTTCAGGGCTTTTTGTTCGATTTATGGCATCGCCGCCTGTGCTGGCACGGATTTAGGTCAGAAATGTGCGGATGGGTGCAGTGTCCTGGTTTTGTTTGCATTACCCAGAGATATTCCTCACTGCTGCTGCAGCCTGGGGGTGGGAAATGCCTCTGCCATGGGCTGGGGCTGGAGGAGGCAGCTGGGTCACGGGAATCTCTCTGTGGTGAAGGCTTTGGGGTGGGAAAGGACTCCTGTGCTGGCTGAACACCTTCCCTTTGCTGTGGGTCTCAGCTTGATGCCTGCAGATCAGGCTGTTTGCATGGGAAAGCAGTTCTGGTAGGAAGGCAACTCATCCTCTGGGCTTCCCACTTTTCCTCTACTTCATGGCCCATATGCAGCTCCTTTAATCTCACACAGGCTGTATCTCACACCACTGTAGAAAAATCAGTTGGAAGGATCTTCTGGAGGCTTCCAGCCTCTTGCTTGCAGCAGGACTGGTGCCCACATCAGCAGTGGTTTTGCTCAACTGAGTGGCACAGCCTCTTCCCTTGGGATGGGGATTCATCCTTTCCCTGGGGCCTGTTCCTGTGCTCTCTCTGAGGGAAAGCCTTCCTGACCCCTAGACTAAGTGTTCCATACTGTAACTTGTGGCCATTGCTGCAGTTTTCCTGACAGATCCCCTTTTGGGATCACTCCATCTGTTATTTATTGCACTCAAACGGAGCTGGTTCTGCTCTCTCTGGTCCTTGCTGACCTGTTATCACCTTCCCTCCTCCTGCTGGGGCTCCCCCGGTCCAATAGGGTGAACAGTACATCATTTCCTGAGAATATCTTGGGTTTTCAGCTGTCACAGCTCACACCTCTCTGCCCTTCCATTGCAGCCCTGCTCATCTTTCATTGCTTGTCTTAGGAGAGCAGTGGTCCCCTCAGTGAGGAGGAGCTGCTTGAGGGTGCTCACCATGGCTGTGTTCATTCACAGTGGCTGTGTTCATCATCTCACCAGAAGGCTGCATTTCTCTAAAAGGGTGCAGATGGGTACTTTTGAAAATCAGTTTGGTCGTCTGTCTAAGAAAATTTTGGTTTAATTTTTCTCTGTGACTGAGCAGTGCTTTATGGAGTCAGACCTCCCAGAAATCTGTCATGCACTGGGAAGGGGCTGTGGCTGCTCAAATCATTGCTTGTTCCCCAAACAGTGCAGGAAGGAATTTCCTCTTAATTTTGAAGTAGAGGAACAAGCACTCTGTGTAGCTTGTTTTAACAGTTGATGTAATTAATTCTGCTCTTTTAGCTGGGGTTTGCTATTTTTATCAGCCCTGGACTTGTGTACTGCTGTAGTAACAGCTCTGGGGCAGACCTCCTGTTCCTCCCAGTCCCGAGTGTGAGGTACAGCTCTAATTATATTTACAGTTAATTCACAGTTCACCGAGCGGAGCTTGGGGCCAATTTCACAAGTGCTTCACTCTGTTATCAAACTGCTAATAAATATGGGGAGCCGTTGTGAGAGAGCACAGGCAGCAAAATCCTAACAAGAGAGGGAATTTGTGTGTTATAAACCCCATGCTCCAGCAGCTGATGAAAAGCAGAGCCCCACAGAAGGAGCACACAGGATATCACAGAGCATCCATCACAAAGATGGTATTTTACTGAAACATGATTTAATTGGTGTGTAGGCTTTGCTGCTCCCTTTTGAATGTTTAATGGTTGCTGAGGTATTTGGACGGAGGAGAGCAGGAGATACTCTTGTGTTTTAAGTTATTAGACTGTGATCAAGAGATGTGTGTGAAGTTCTGCACAGTGGCTGGGCTTGGAATTTCAGCAGACTCCTCATCTCTGCATGTCTCAATTCTCCAGTCATAAAGCAGAGATAATGTTTGCAAAATTAGGCAGCCGTCCTGAGTCCTGCCTGGCTGCCTCCATGCCAGAGCGAGGTGACTCCTGCAGCTGACAGCTCTGCTGCCTCCTCTCCTCTGCCTGCCCTGGGGCACTCCAGCTGGCTGGGCCACCACGACACTCCTGCCTTCCCACGCCAGGCAGGCTCCACACGGGCAGTGCTGCCACTGCCTGGGGTGGGCAGCAGGGCCAGGGGGTGCCACCAATCCTCCCTCAAAGCTGTTTTGTTAAAACATGTTTAGCCAACTCCACAGTGGCAACCTCCCTGCCCAGGTAAGCCCTGTGGGTCTGTGTTAGTTCCATCCCTGAGTTGGCCCTGCTGTCCCATGGGTTTTCCAGGAGTGAGACAGGGGCTCTGGGAAGGGGAATATCCCATAATTTCTCTCTTCTTTCCTGTAATTGCATCTGTGCATGGCAGCTCCCTGGTTGGAACCTGATTTTGTGCAAGTGTTTTCAAAGCAAACAATAGGAACAAGGAATAATGGGAGAAGAGGTGATTTGGATGGTGGAAAACTTCTGTGCACCTCTGTTTCCCTATTGACTCAGTCAGTTTGCACTCCAGGCTCTCCAGGCACCCCCATCTCTGAGGACTGAGGTTTCTTCCTTCCTGTGTCCCCAAAGCTCTTGGGACACTTCCCCATTAGGTTTTCTCTTCTCCAGGCTCAGCAGTTAGAGCTGATGGGATTTCAGACCAAGCCATGCCAGCCTTGCCCATCAGTGGGATGCATTTATTCTGAATCCCTGCTGCTGAACCTAGGGTTAACTGTGAAATTTCATAGCTAACACCACAGCAGAGCCAGGTCACCAGACTGGTTCATTTTGTCATGGAAATATTCCCAGGCTAATTGAAGAGTCCTGTGCACCAGTAAGGAGGAAGAAGGTTGTGGTATGGCTTGACCTTTGGAAAAATCATGAATCATTGATTTGTCTGACCGGGTTAGTTGATATATAACATGGCACTGTTATGCTTTGCTTTCCTCCCAAGGATAGGCTGGGTATTGATTGGAAGATCATCTGTGTTTTCAAATGTCTTAGCCAGGCTGTAGGTGTTGAAGAGTTTTTCGGCGAGTACAACAAAATGTCAAAGTTATTTTGTGCATTAAGCCCTCTCCCTCAACTAAAAATTCCCTCCTGCCTTGACACTGTGGTATGTATGATGATGTTTATATTTAACTTTATTTTTAGACTACTGAGCCAGATCAAAGGGAGAAATTGGACATAGGCAGTGGGCAAAAGCTGCCCATTAAGAGATATGGAAGTCGTGCAGCTTTTCTGCAGCAGAGCTATGCAGGAGGCTAAAGCCCTGTAGTAACTTATTTTCCCTCAAATCCACTCCTGGCTGCTTAGAGTGGGCACGTAATTTAGGTCAAACTGTGCAAAAAGTGAAAAAGAGCCCCTTCTGTCCCTACTTTTTGCCTTCTCAGTTGAGTTCCGTTCTTTGTGCACCTCCCATGGCTGTTTGCCATTTCCTGGGAAGCTGAAGGTGGGCTGTCCATGAGCAGCAGCTCTGCGTGTCCCTGTGGTGATGGGGCTGGGGTTACCCACTGTGCAGAACCGAACACCAGGCAGCTTTTCTGCATTTTGGGTTATTTGTGTCCCTCACTAATATACCAGCTGGCTTTGCTTCATAAAATACCAAGATCTAGTGGCAGGGAGGGACAAAAGACTGAATTTCCCTTATACAAAATGGGTGCTCTGTGTTTATATGTCCATGCTGGTTGGCAGCCATAGGTTTTACCCAATTATTACCTCTTGCACTTCTTTAGGGTTTGGATTCGAAGCAGGGTTTCAATGGCGTTGCCCTGTACGTGCTGACAGAGAAAGCAGCTGCCTCAGGTGCACTTGTGTCCCATTTCTGGCAGCCCTGGCTGGTGGAGGTGTCCACCTGTGAGGCAGTGCGGGGGAGCAGAGGGCAGAGCCGGAGCTGGAGCAGCTGCTGTTGGAGTTCTCCATCTGCAGACAGCTGGTGGGGCTGGTCGACATGTGTTATTTCCCCATGGACCAGCTCTAAGCAGCTGTCGTGGGAAGGAGTGACCTTTTTTCCTCTCTTTCCATTTTTTCTTTTTTTTCTTTGTTCTTTCTTTTCTTCCCCTAGCCTGCTGTAGAAGCAAATCATTGTAAGTCACCAAAAGGATGGGGTTGGTATCAAGTGTATCACTAATTATAATTAGCTGTTACAGCACGAATTATATTGGGAAGGCAAGCTCTGAGCCATCGAGTCCTCACTATTATTTAAACTCTTTAGGTGCTTATGTTGCTCTTGAGAGTCAGACTTGAGCTCTTAAATCACTTTGAATCCTTTTGGACAAAACATTTATTGGAGCTAGGGGCTTTTTTACAAGACCTTGTGTACGTGAGGTTTCCCTGTGATGCACAGAGGTATTTGGAGAGCTGTAGCTGATATGTTTTAGTGGAAGAGACATGGCAATGATTAATAACTTGGTCAGCCCACGCTGGCCCTTCCACTTCTAAGGCAGCAGAGAATGGAAAATGCTGTGCAGAGAAACACATTCCCCCATTGGGATGCTGGGCTGGGAATACCTGGTGAGGCTGGGCAGAATACCTCATAAATGGTGTAATAATGCAGCTTAACTGAGGGGTTTATAGAACTGCAAATAAAAATGTTGGAGTTGCATAAAAGCCTTTGTAAAACCCGAGACTGAGTTCTTCCCTGGCTTCAAAGGTTTAAGGACACAGCCGAGTTCTTTAATAAGCTCAAGTCCCTAATTGTGAAGTGGCAGGAGTGTCCTCACGTTGTTTCAGGTCACATGTGACAGTGACCAGGTGTGTGAGCCCTGGGGCTGCTGGAGGCCACGTGGCTCCTCAGCAAGGATGCAATTCAGCATCCTCTGCTCTGAGGCACCGCTGGACCCAGCCCTGCCCCGGGAAATCCACGGCAGAGGAGAGTTCTGCATCAGAATTCCTGAGAACATGGATAATATCAGGGATTACGGCCTCTATCAGTGGGTAGCAATTAAGGGGTGTCAAGATCATTAATGCATAATTAATCTTAATCTTTCTAGTGCTGTATGTACTTAACAAACTAATGCAGAAGGAGGGATCCGTGGCCTCGTTTTGACACTTCAGATAATAGAGGCCAGCAATGAACTTGTTCACTGCATACTCCTGGTTTTCCTTCTAAGGAAATTCTGAGCTCAAACAATTAAAAATTACCTTAAAAATGATTCCCATTAGGAATCACACCGAGACTGATGAGACCACAAAAGGAAATGCAGTGTTGGCTCTTGGGCTCTGGCCTGCAAGAATTGTTTGCCTCTGAGTTGCTGATTGAAATGCAAGGTAGATATTTGAAAGGAAATACAGAACTTTTAATTTCTTGCTCATGTTTGTGAGCATTCCTGAGTTAGCAAATCACCAGGAAACTTGCTAAGAAATCACTTCTTTTTAGCCAATGAATTGTTAATTATTGAGCTCCTGTAAATTCCTGTGATTTTAAAATCGTGTTGGCAATGGATCAAAAGAACATGTGGTGCCACAGTGTTAGAGTATTTTTATTTATATCTGATTCACAATTGTCTCCATGGCAATGTGAGAGATGAAGGCAGAGGAAAGAAATGAGTTATCACATTATTAAATGACCCAGTGGAAAAAAAATTAAGACATGTTAAGGATTAATTTTACATTATAGAGCTGCCTAGCAAGCCATTATCATTATAGTTAAGGATTTGTTAGCATTTCTATTATAAACGTGTTTTTGAAGTGTTTATTACTGTTTCAATTTGCATCAGGCTGCAACTTTGCATACAGGTTCTCTGGAAAAGCAAATCTAATTTTAAAATGCACCAAGTAGAGCAGTTTATTAATTTTAGAACATTCCAATGCTCTGTGTCTTTTACAGGAAGATATTTCTCCACTCTAATAACTAAATAATGGCTTTTTGCCTTCAAAAAAGAAACCCCAGCCCCTCAATTGGAGAACAGCCTTTACTAGGTTTTTTTTGTGGAATTTGGGGCAAACCAGTGTATGGCTTTTGTAGAGGTGAACACAGCCCAGCTCTTTGCAAATTGAGCTGTTTCTGCTCTGCTTTTGTCAGAGTATTGTCAGTAGATGTATGACTAAAGTGGAACAAAGAACTGGTAAAAGTCTCTTGGAGGACAGAGGTTTTGTTTGTTTTGTGTGAGTTGGGGGTTCTTTGCCCCTCGGCAGAGGGGGGGAAATGCCTTTCATTACAGCACAGAGTTTATGCAAAATCCCCTGCTCTCAGTGGATTATTGCATAATGCACGATAGCATTTTCAAGCTTGGCTAACTGTGATTAGGAAGCTAAATGGAGGGAAAAAAGCAAGAGTTTTTGTTCTAAAGCCAAAGCATATTTGTGTCTCTCACCAGCCATGGTGCAGGTTCCCCGGCAGGGAAAGGCCAGAGGTGCCAGCATCTCCCAGCAGGGGGACACCTCCCCAGCCACTGGATTTGAGGTATTTTTGGGGGGTTTGGGGGGCTTTGGGTGCCCCAGAGATGCGCCTGCAGCACGGCAGTGCTGTGGGACAGTGTGTCAGGTGCGTGTCCGAGCTGGGAGCAGCCTGGAGGACAGAAAATGATGGAAGTGGCACTGGGGTTTAGAACAGAGGGAAGAGAGGAGGGAGGGCTTTATGGAATAGCCCATTTATCTTGAATTCCCAGAAAAATCTGTGAGGCTCTGCAGGGCTGGCTTCTGTCCATCTCTGTTCAATATTTTCATTATCAATCTGGGTAATGGAATGGAGAGTAGGTTTGTTAAACTGACAGGTGATGTAAAGTCAGGAGAGACTGCAGATGCTTGGGGAAGAAGAACCAGAGCACTTTCTTAAAATAATCTGGACAGATTGAAATGGTGATCTGGAATAAGGGATGAAAGGGCCGAGTGATAGCTTGGGGCAAGAATTGCAGCAGCCGGCGAAGAGCAGGCGAGGCAGCACTTCAGGCAAAGATCTGGGGTTACAGTGGGCTCTCAGCAGCACAGCATCAACCTGTCATGGAGTGATAAAAAGCCATTCTCAGGGCTGTGTGCAGGGAATACATGGAGGTGATGCTGCTGCTCCTCCAGCAGCCCTGGGGAGGGCTCGGTGGGATGTGGGACAGTGGGAGAGACTGAGATCACTGACACACTCTCTGGGAGGGAGGGAACACCTTCCCTTCGTATGTGAAATCTGAAAGCAATTCAGGTAGTCTGGATGGTTTGGGGTGAGAAGATGCTGGGAGGAGTGTCGCTCCTCCAAGGAGATGCACTGGATAGTCTGGGAATGCAGGACCACTAAACCTTGTTTGTAACTCCTCCAGAAGCTCTGCTGTCTGGCTGAGGTGTTTATGCAGAAGAAAGAATCAGTAATGCACTGTTTTTTGCAGCTCACCCATTTTTTTTAATGTTTCTCTTCTGAGCACTGGCCTAGCTTGACTCTTGTTAGCTTTCATTCAACTTTAATTTTAAAAGAAGTTATTAACGGGGTAACAGCACTAAGCAGGATGGAGCTAGCTGAATTCCCTCTATGAAATGCTACTTTACTTGATTAAGTCCAATGACATCTTTGCATTCAGCTAACTAGCTCTCTGCAGGTGATAGAATAACTAATCAGAGTAAAAACATCAGACGAAATGAAATATAGACTGTAAACACCATTCTAATTAGTAGCTTTATGGGACTCTGTCAGTGAATGATCATGGAAGAGATTTCTTGTTTTCCATCTTGAGAATATTTGGGTATTAGTCATGGCTGAATGCCTGTTTGTGTCTCCCTAGCTGGGATTGAGGGTATTTTAATCCTGGTTCTCTGTGCACACCCTGCCTCTAAGGAAGTGCCAAAAGCTGTCCTTGGCCTCACACTGACCTCTGGCTCTGTGTCAGTCAAACCAAGTTGAAGGAGGTGGCCTGGGTTTGGTGGCCCCACTCTCCTGCCAGTGGCCCCAGGCTCCTGGGCAGGGGTGCCCAGTGCAGCAGTTCATGGGTTGGATTTGGAGCACAGTTGTTTCTTCCCCTCTCTTTGGAGGCAGCTCAGCCATGCTCTGCCTCTGGAGCCAGCAGCCTTTGTCTTGGAAGTTCATCAAAGGTGATTTTCAGTAATTAACTTTCCAGCCTGGAAAAACAAACAGAATTTCTTGACTGCAGAATTGCTGCCTGTTACATAACCAGAAACATTTTTATACAAAATAGCCAAACGCTTTCCATCCATATCTGTATATATAGACAGGGAACAGGTGGCTGTGGCTGCACCCTGCATTTCAGAGCTAATGGCTCCTGAGCTGGGCGGGGCTGCACCTCTGAGAACTAAAGTGGTGTGGCAAACTTGGCAATCACCCCCATAGGGTCTGAAAATGATCCCTTGTGCTGGGGCCCAGATATTCCCTCAGGCTGGGTGGGGCAAGGGCAAAAGCTTTCACGGGGCTCTTGGGGCTGGGGAGAGGAGCTGTGGTGTGGCTGATTGCTGGAGAGGTGGCAGAGCAGGGGGCTGGATTTTTTAAAGCCTTTCAGTAAGATGGAGAGGAGGAATGATTTCCATGACAACAATTCAGTTCGGGAGAGAAATGATGGCTCTTGGAGAGGGAATCTGAAGGGAAGGTGTCACTGCCGTGAACCTGGAGGGGGCTTAGGGGAGAGCAGGGGACTGAGTACAATCAAAACACTAAAAACACAAAAGCATGATTATTGCTTGAGAGTCAGCACTTTTGAAAGGAAATAAATGATGGCAAGAGTGATGTGAAGCAAGCCCTTGGTGAGGAGATGGAGGGCTGGCAGGGAAGGAGGAGGAGGAGGGCAGAGTCCTGCCAGCTGGTGCCAGGGTGTGGGAGGGGAGCAGGAATGGGAGTGACCACACATCCCCAGGAGCCTCTGGGCTTCACTCCAGCGCTGCTTTTGTCATATGTGCAAGTGAAACCATCTTCTCTGTTTCAGTGGACAGGGCTGGAGCTCATGTGTGAATGTTCAGGCAGGACATGTGTGGTCTCTGGTTTTTTCAGGCTTTTCCTCTTGTCCTGGAATGCTGTAGCTGTGCATGTGCCTTGCAGCTCCCAGCAGTCTGGGATTCCCTGCAAGCTGCCACAAAGTCAGATTCTAACTATTTTCTTTTCTTGTGTCACTCTTTATTAGCTGATTATATTCCTGTATCCTTGTGGCCCAGCTCCCTTTAATGCTGACTAGAAATGGCCTATCATCTCAGAATTGCTTGGATCTTGATTATGATTGTTTTTCTTTTCAAACACTATAATTTTTGGTGATATGTAGACTGGGAGACCTGGTTCTGGCACTGACACTGTCAATTTTGAAAAGTTTGCATGGCCTTAAGAAGCCATCCTAAGACAATGCTGATTAACAAAAAAAACAAAAACAAAACCAAAAAACCCCCAAAATCCAGAAGCAAAATGTGAATAATACCTAAACTTTGCAAAAACTACACTCATTGAGCTATTTGAATTCTGTGCAGCCACAGCAGGCTTGGAAGACACTTGGATACATTTTCCAGCCATAAACCAAACAGGTTGTCAACTTGAAAGGTACTTGGTTATTGCTGATAAAAGACGTGGCCAGTAAAAGGTAGGAAGATACACTGGGAATAAATAACAGAGTCTATAAACAGTCGGTATTTGTTATATGTCTTTGTAATGCAGTGTTTTTGCAGACAAGTGCACTGAAATTTCAACTTATCAGATTAAAACAAAAAAAAAGGTAAATAAATTCTGCTTGGGATGGGAGAGATAGTGCTGTGCAGGGCAATCACTCTCCTCCAGCAGCACCGTGGGGGTGTGTGAGCATGAAGTGCTGCCAAGCTCCCAGAGCCCCGAGCTGCCAAGGGGCTGTGCTGGCTCTGGCCAGGTCCCTGAATGCAGCCTGGGGACCCTCCCAGAGCCCTCTGGCCCTGGGGACACCCCCATCAGCACAGGGAGAGGGCAGCAGCAGGTGGCTGGAGCTGGTGTGCACAGAGCCTCCTTCCCAGGGTGTGCTGGTGGCCCTGTGGCTGTCACTGTGTGACCTGGGGGTGGACGGTGCACCCCAGGCAGCGCCGATGGAGGAGCAGAGTCCCCTTTGCTTTTGGAGAGCCCAGACATCAGCACAGCTTATAATTAGCACTGCCTTCCCCACGCAGCTCCCCAGGATCTGGCTGTCAGCAGCTCTGAACGCTGGCGGTCATTAATTGTTTGGGCTGCAGCGATCCATGGGCGTAGAGACTGCCACTGAATTATGGATTATGAATCCTTCACCACGGATTTGGTGTGTGGTGCCAAGGAAATAGGTGCAGTCCCTGCTGCCTCGGCCATCTCTGCTGCCTTTCCTTCTTCTCTGGGGTCACACCTTGGCATTCCTGGCGTGCAGCAGAGCTGAGAGACTCCCTTGGAAGTGAAATGCAGAGCTGTGAGTTGAGCTCATGCAAAGAGCTGATCTTGAGGCACCCCAAATCATGTGCCTGGGCTGGATGAAGTTCTAGGCTTTTGCCTTGTCCCAGCTCTGGAGTTGACCCCTCATGCCTTTATCCCCAATGTGGTTTTACAGAGAACCCCAGTTCTTGAAATTTTTTGATTGCTGTCTTATATAACTGTCAAGTGGTGAGGGTTTTCTGTGTGTGTTTGATTTTTAAATGTCACCTTATGTGAAATAATAATGCTGCCTTAACTGAGGAGCAAACATTGCCCTGTGATAGAGTGAAAGCCCTGGATTGATGTAGGTTTTTCAGTGCAGCGTCTGCACACGGTGGTGTCTGCCTTTTATTTGCACGTTGGCATGATCCAGCAGGATCTGAAATGAATGCCAGAAGGAGAAGGCAGTACATGGTTCTCCTTTTTTATTTTTAACTGATATTTGCACACAGGGAGGATTTCACAGACCCCTCTGTTGCAGCCTTGCAGCAAATAATCTGCTCTGTAGTAGGTTGTCTGAGAGAGCTGCAGAGGAGCCATGAAGCCACACATCCATGGGGAGGGGCTGGGGAGCAGAAAAGGATCTCTAGGTTCCTGCATGTGGGACATGAGTGTCTTCCTTGTTTGTAGCCCAAACCTTTTGGGGTAGAACACAAAGGGAGGAGCGGAGAATCAACTGACTCATGTTCAAAATGCTCTCCAATATTGATAGGAAAAGCAAGATTGTGTGCATGAGGCATTGGGAATGACTGATGGAGCACTTGGGCCCGACAATATATCCTGCTTTTCTTTTTTTAGGAGATGATTTAGCTTCTGATTTCTGACCTCTTTGGGTATTTGGCTCCATCCATCTCACTGGTTCCTTCTCTGTTGCTGTTCTGAGTTTAGTCCCAGGTCAAAAAGTCCCAATAATCCTGGCAGGAGTGGAAGACAGAAAGGCAAAATGCTCTCTCACATTCCCAGTGTACAGCTTAGCCATATTTTTCCAAGTGGTGTTGTTAAAAAGTGGGTATGCTTTAAAAACATGCACAGTGCTGAAGCCCCAGTTTAATTGCTGGTTACAGATGCTGCTTTTGATCCAAGCTAAACTTCTGAGCCAAGCTGAAGTTCTTACAGACAAGAGTTCGTGAAATTCTAAAGAGGAGGAAATCAGCATTAAAATAGCATTTGTAGAGAATCTTAAGCAAAATGTGCACTTTTCAGTGAAGGCCTTTGCATCATAAATTAGCAACATCTGTCCTCCTATTCTATATGTCATTTCCTCTCCAAATCCCCTCCAGAATCTGCCATTTTTCAGAAGTATTCTTGGATACATTGAACTGTGGTTGAAGATGCTTCATAAAATATGCATAAGCACTTGCCGCTTGGATAATGCTTCTTAGTACTTGCCACTTTGCTGTATTTTAACAGATTAACCCTCCAAACATGACTGCTGCCCATGGTGAATATGGGCTGGTATCAGGATATTATCTTGGACTCAGGAAATACTGTTGTAAATGGGTATTCAGTTGTGAGAAGTGGCTGCTCTTTTTGTACAACATATAGTGGTGCCTGGTGAGATCTGAGAAATTCAGAGTGTGGCTTACAGATAAGCTCCGAGATAGCTGGATTTTACAGGGGTGACATAAAGTAGGATAACCTGTTTTCTTCCTCACTGCTGAGCTGCTGCTGTCTCAAAGGGCAGGTGAACTCCCTTGGTTGTTTCAGGTGCAGAATGTGATTGAGTGTTCGTGGAGAAATGGGGCAGTGAGGGAACACAAAGGGTCATCTTGTCCACGGCCCTGTCCCAAGGAAATCTCAGCTCTACCTGGGAAATTCCTTACAGACAGCCTGCCTTTTGGCCTCCCAGTCATAAAGACCTCGTGGTGCTTCCAGGCAATCTGTTCCAGTGTTTCACTGTTCAGTGGATAATATTGAAGAATAAAGTCCAATCTTGGAAAGCTTCTAAGTGTGAATGAAAACATTTAAAAATCAATACTGTGCTTTACAAGGAGAAAATAGGTGTGCGATGACACAGGAGAGAGATACCAGTCAGGTTTAATGCCTGATCCAGGAGACCTTACTCAAGCAGAAGTTTCATTTTATTCCTGAAATCCTTTTATTTCTGCTTTATAGATTTAATGGCCACTTGCAACTGGTGGTGGCACATCCTGTGCTCTGGGCAGTGCTGAGGCCAGCTTTGGGATGGACTGACTGACCTTTGGGCTGCTTGTTATGAAACCACCAGGCTGAGTATTTGTGTGGGATGGACGCTGCCGTCATCCTGGGGTTGAGCAGGACAGAGCCTGCGCATCCTCAGTCCCTGCAGAGATGGATTTTCTCAGGGACCACCAAATCCCTGTGTTTCCCTGTACCCTCAGGTGTGCCCAGGTTTGCTTGCATCTGTGGAAGTACCTTGGAGGTGTTTCTGTTTCCCTGAGCCCGTGGCTGTCCTGGACTAGGCAGACGTAATCAGGAATTACGTGGCAGGAGGGAGAAGGCAGCTCCGAGCTTCACTGAGAAAACAGGTTTTGCTTTTTGGAAAACGTGTTGCAACTACTGTAAATCACAGAAAATAAGGCAGAAAACATGAAGTGTGTAATGTATGCGACACCAGTCACTGGAAGGTCAGCTGGCTTCCTGCACAGGAGTAACGTGCATAAAAAATTAATGAGGCTCACTAATTAGTTTGTTGTGGTGGAATTTTATTAACGAGACACAATTGATTTCTAGTTTATGCTAAAAACATAATGAAGTGCAGTGAAAGCTGGTCTTCCCGAATTTCTGGCTCTCATTGATAAAATGACAAGAGCTGCAGGCGGTGTGGGCTGCGCTGTGGGAGGCAGCGCAGGCACAGTCCCAGAGCTGGGAATTGCACAGGGCTGTGCTGGGGCATGGATTCCACCTTCCCTGCCTCCCTCCCACTGCTGCTCCCAGTGCGTGTCCTGGGCCCTGGTCCTGTCAGGAACCTGAATTCCCGGGACTGAATTTCCTACTGTTGTCGGATATCTTTATATTCAGAAGGTGAAGCTTGGCTTCTTTGCATTGCAGGTTTTGCAATGCTTCTTCCTTAAGGAAAATGAGCTTGTTTGGGTCTTCATTGCAAGCTGTATATGCTGGAAACATTTTGATTAAACACTGAGGAAAGAGAAAGATAAGGCTGTTGATTAGTTAGAATTGAACTTTTTCCTTTTTACTCCTACACTTAGAAGAAATAACTGACGTTTTTATTTTTATTGCAGTCTATGTAATTAACTGCATGAATAAATATACTGCATTTCTGAAAACTAATACTCCTAAAAAACCTCAAACACATTCTGTTTAAAATATTATAATCTCTGGTGAATCCTGCACATACTGATGTTCAGAAAACAGGCCTCTAAGGCAGGAGTGTTACAGGGAAAACACAGTGAGCTCTAGGTCTGTTCTGGTGTAAATACATTGGTTGAGACAAAACCTGTTCGCAGTCCATGTCAGGGGCCCAGGGAAACTTCTGCACTGCTCCTGGTGTGGAGAGACAAATCCACGTAAATTCGGTTATGAGTCAAGAAGAAGAATGTTACCTTCTCTGGGCCATCCTCCATTCCCTTGCAGACACCTCCAGTTTCTCTGGACACATGCTGGGGAGCTCTCTGGCATGTGGACATTGCATTCCTGTGTAGAATTGCTTTAAATTTGATGGTAAATGTGAGGGAACACATGTGACCTCTCTGTGTGCAACCTTGTGCCCCAGTCAGATGTGCTTACACAAGAAGTGCTCTAATTTTCCAGAGAAACAGTGTTCCAGGAGCACAGGGGAGCGTTGCGGAGCCTCTATCCTATATGAATCCTTTATATCCTTTATAATATATATATTTTTCTTCTCCCCAGCTCCCTTGGAACTTGTTGAGAATTCACTGGTTGCAGACTTTGGGCAGCCTTGCTGGCTGCCCAGCAGGCAGGTGCATTTTTCCCTGCTGAGTTTCAGGACTCGTGCAGCAGCATCCTTGCTCTTGAGAGCAGGGCACTGACGAGCAGTCAGAGTGGCACACTGTGACAGGTGGCCACTGCTGAGGTTAAACCGAGTGCTGCTGTGGTCTTGCATTAGCGACTTTGATGGACAGCTTCCCCCTCGGAGCTAATTCACCCTCCATCTCCATGTTCCTGCCTGCCCAGCCTTGCTCTGAGGGCCAGGAGGGTGATAGCAAAAGGGAGGGTCATTTATACTTGGCTGCCTGTAAATATTTGGCTCTAAGTGTCATCTAAAATTCAATGACTATGGTGAGGTTCAAGGGGTGTGTTTGAAAGGTAAGGGCTAAGATTTTTGCTTTTTATTAAGTAGGTCTTTATTTCTCTACTCTTTGGTTTTTCCGAGCTTGCAGCAGGCTTTTATAAGAATTCTTAAATTTGTGGCTCTCGGAAGGCACTTCTGTCAGATGGGGTCTGGTGACAGAATTTTCTCCATCAACAAAGGATGCTGGTCTGAACCCTGCTGCACAGAGCAGTATTTTCTTGTGCTTGCAGTTCTTACACATTTTCTGTGTGAGTAGAAGAACGTTCCTTGAAGATTGGCCAGGAATAGATCTGGAATAGGCTGCCTTTGGGAGGCAGTGCTTCCTGTTGATTAATTTAACATCCCACCTTGGTGATCCAAATGTACTTGTTGTGTACGAGAGGATGGGTGAGTAAAGATGGCAAAATAAGCTTTTTTGCCAGCAAATGAATTTGCAGTGTGAGATGCATCCAGGGCTGTTATTCCATATCCATGCACGTAGGGGCAGAAGGGCCTGTGGCTCAGTACATCAGCCTTGCTCCCATGCTCTCACCACAGGACAGCTCCTCACCCTGGGCTGAAATGTGGCCATGGGACAGTGTGGGTGCTGAGGGTGCCTGAATGTCCTCAGTGCTCGGCTGGCCCTGCAGGAATGGGGATGGTGTGGATTTCCCTACCTGCTGTTTTTGGTGATCTTTCTTCTTGTCCCAAATTTGGGTCTCATCCCTTTGCTGCTGCATCTGACTGACTGTTGTTTTTCAGGGCTGAATGTTTTTCAGTGCTGTTGTTTTTCAGGGCTGAATGTGGCAGTGTCCTTGTGTCCTGACGGGACAAGGCACCCTCTCCTCTTGTCCCATGCCTGATTTCTCACTCTGGCCGAGACCTGTGCTTGTTCTTCATGGGGACACACTCAGGCTCCTTGCCATGAGATCCAAGTCTGCCAGAGCAAGGGTGGTGAGGTTGGCAGAGGACAGTCTCTACCTAACTGGCATGACATTTGTCATCAGTCAGATGTTGATTTTGTGCTCAGGCAGATGTTGAGGCCAGCAGATAAATATGCTGCCTGAGAAGTTATCTAAATAAATTTTCCAGATCAAGGCACTGTGCAGGAGAAGAGCCAAGAATAATTAATCTCAGAGTGCCTGGGAGAAGCAGCTGTTCTCCCAGCACAGTGGGAGAAGCAGAGGTGGAAGGGGAGGTGAGGATGGTCACAGGTAAACTCGCACAAATAGGGAGAGAATGCGGTGCTGAAGGGACCTTCGAGGCAGGAGAGCTTTCCTACCCAACCCACGTGGGTTAAGGGCAAGACGTCCTCATCCCAAGGAGGAAAGAAAGGCTTCCAAGTGACTTTTAGCTTTTTGGACCAATCATTGATGGCTTGGGTTTTTTTTAAAAAAGGAAATAGTGAGTTGTCAGTACAGTCAAGCTTCATTCCTGCTCGTGCCACCTCCTCTTTGCTCACTGCTTTTGCCATCGCTCTCTCCTGGACTGTTGCCTCCTGCTTTTCCTTGGGAGTGTTTTTCCTGCCTACTGCTGTCTCTTTCTCCCTGTGCTGATTCACAAGGCCAAACCTGTCATCCTGAAGAGTATCTGAGCTCAGGCTCTGTGCTGTGCCTCTCTCTTGGCACATTCCCCCGTGACAAACATCCTGCTGCAGTTGGGCACCGTGGCCTCAGTGTTCACCCGTGGGTGTCTGAAAGGAGTGGCTCCCTTCCTCGGCACCCAGGTCAAGCCCACCTCAGTTAGCAGACGTGGGAGGAACCTGCATTTCCTTTAGTCCCAGTGGGAGCTGCAGGTGTTCAGGCCCTTTTGAGAACAGGCAACTTTTTATATGTGTGCAAAGTGTTGGATTTGATTTGGTTTTTAAGTGCTGGCATTTGGGATTTCTGATCTTGCTGCTGTGTTGGTCAGTACAAATAAGGATAGATGAGAACTTGGATGGGACCAGGTTTCACTGAGCCTGGGGGTGTCTGGGTTTATGGATCCAACTCCTGGCATGGCCTGTGTCACTCACTGAAGGCTTGGAAATTCTGAGAACCAATCTTGAGCAAAATCCTAGACTGACATTTGTCTGCTTCCCTTTGAAGATTCAACATCTAGTGTTGTGTTTGTAGGTTCCTGGCACTTGCTTCTGACATATATTTGAAATGCTGATGTTCCAAACGAGTTCTGGTCCAGAGTGCTCATCCTGCACGTGGAAGGTTTACCTCATAAATTCATTAATTGTCAGATCATTATGGAAATCATTACTTTTTACAATTTTTTCCATATTTATTCAACACTTGCTCCAGATTTGCATTTCTGATCCATTGTGGGTGCTGTCTGTATTTTAAGTTCACATACTACAATGCAGTTCCTATCCCAGCTCTGAAGGAAAATACAGGACCAATTTTAATGGCAATGTACAATTGTACTGACATGTCCCAAAGCCTGGGGAAACCTGTCCATTAAAAAATAATGGAGTAGGAAGTCCTGGCATAAAGTAAAGCCTTGAGTGAAATTCCACAGCTTCATGGACTGTTAATTCTTTATTAGGTTTTCCTAAGACTGAGATAAAAGGCATTTTATCTTTTTTAAGGTTTGCATTAACATGTCATTGAGTTTTATAGATACATTGATCTTCATTTGGCTAATCGAGAAAGGGTAATAGAAATGTGTGTTAAATGCCAGAGCAAAGATAACTCTGTAACACTTCAAATTTTTGTGTTATTTTTATTTATTAAGTTTTCTTCAGACAGAGAACTGTGGTCAGTGTCAAGTTGTGAAACTCATCTCACTGTATATTTTTCTTGTCTGTCCTGTCTAATTTTCTTTTTTCCCCCCTTTTTTTTAGCTGCCTTTGCTTTCAAGTTAATTTGGCAGAGAAGTTGATGTGTCTTCACTAAAAACTAGCAGAGAGAATTGACAGGATTTTTAAAATATACTGTTGTGTCTGATGGATTCTTGCCTCTCTTGGCTATCCGAGAGTTTTCTTTTTACAGTGTTTTCCAATCTGAGGTGGAGCAGTGAAGTGTGTCTTTGGATTCAGAGAAAAGACCTGAATCTTACTGATGTCAGTAGCTTTTTTCCTGCTGCTGCCCATGAACAAAGATCAAGGTCTGCAGTTTTCCAGAAAAATCTACCATGCCATAGGACATGGCTGGGACAAGGGAGGTGGCACATGGAGCACCAGAGAAAAAAAGACAATTCTTTATCCTCTTTTCCTAACAGTGCAATCTTGGCTTGGCAGAAGCTGGAAGGACTTTGGCAGTCAGGGGTTTTGTCTGCTCTTTTTTGGGTCAACAGCCCTTGGTGATCAGCACTGCCTGGCTTGGCTCAGGAGATTGTGTCTTGTCCCAGGGGTTTAACTGTGCCTGTCCCCAGAGAAACAAACCCTCACACCTCACACCAGACTCACCCTGTGCGTTCCATAGGGACGTGTCTGTGGATAAAACTTCATTGACACTGTCATTATTAGTGAAGAGTGTGCAGTGGTCAGTGTGTTAGCTCTGTGTATGAAGGCACGTGAGAGGGAAACAAAATGAAAAATTATTTTTGCCTTCTCTGTACCGAAACTGTCCATCCTCCATCCGTCCTGCATGTGCCTGAGGGAGGGCCAGGGGAAAGAATGGGATTGTTGTGGTTCTCTGCAGCTGGAGAGAGCTCAGGCCTGGCTTGGGTGCTTGTTCCCAGCCTCGCCTCATCTCGAGGCACTTGACAAAGAGGGAATGAGCGAAGCACTGAATCCAACCCCCTGAGCAGCACTGTGTGATGATCCCCTGCCCTGCTTGCCAGCTCTGAGGTGGGAAATCTTCCTCTCCTGCTGCTGAAAGCCTGCAAGGACTTCACTGACAGCGAAAGGGCACAGCTCGGTTGGTTTCAGAGATGCTCCCCTTCGTGTCAAGGCTTTATCTGATCCTTTCCTTGCCAACCACTCTTGCCTGGCCAAAGCATCAGAGCAGCTCAGATCTTCCATCTCATCCTCAGCTCCCTCTCTTGCAGCCTCTAGCAAATGCTTATTTTAGCACCAGCTGGCTCTGATCCCTTTGAACTCTCTGATATGAGATTAAATGTTAATTTATTACATATCATTATAGGATTATATGTTATCTCTAGGATAATGGAATCCAAATGTTAGAATAGCATGTTTGAGATTTAGTGCTTGTACACATTTTCCTCCACTCAGGAAACAAGAATAGCTAAAGGCAGAAGATGGAACAAGAGGTGAATTAATCTGTCTGATCACAGCTAGCCGAGAGCTCAAGCCCTGGAACAGTAAAACCAGAGGTTCCTAATCTTTTTGCAGAGTTCAGGAGCAGAGAAGAAGTTGACTGCATTTTCTAAAAAATAAATAAGTATGAAGAAATTGTTATCTGCTCTGGCTGTTCCATGGGCAAAATCCCATGGATAAATTATGCAGTGCGAATTATGTGCTTGGCTCTAGATATAAATGCCAGACAAAGCAGAGTGCTGAAGTGACCTGGATGCTGAATTTCTGCAGAATTTTATTCTTAGGCTGTGGGTAGGTGAGTAGCCCTGGATGTAATAAGATATGACTTGAACTTGAATTGACTCAAACTTGAACTGCACTTGTGATGTTTCCACACAGAGGTTTATAGGTGATGCCACGAAGCAGAAGGTGAACACAGCTCTTTTGCTGCTCCCTGTCACTGCCCATGATGGCATTTTCAAATGGGCAAATGCTGATGCTGAGCTGTGATGAGCTGCATCTTCAGCACACCCAAATGCTGTGCCCAGGCATGTTGGGCTGTGATAGTGATGTCCTGTGACTCTTATTCAATTTTATAATTCCCCTGTCATTGAGAAAAGAATTAGATCCAGCTTTTTGCCTTCTCAGGCAATCTCAAATCGGATCTAATTTACTGCTCTTGACTCTTGGAGAGTTTGAAAATGCTGTCAGCTAATGCTCATTATCTTTTATTGCATTAATACATTGACACAAGTGAACCACACAGCAAGTGTGACCTCATCCAAATTTGGGTTTTGCTCGAGAGTTTTTACTCTTTGCCTGTAAGTCAATAATTGTCTGTGAGCAAGGTAACTGTATTTGGTGCCTCACAGCATGAAAGTCATAATAAGGTTTCACTTTCTTCACACACACAAATATTTTGACAAGATCTCCTTGAACTGCCTCCTCCAGAGCTATTGGGAATTTCCATTGTGCTTAGAAAATCAAACTCTAAATTGCTAATCGGCAACAGAGAGAGAAACAAACACCCAAGAAGTCCTGGGTGAGGCTGCAGGCTCCTTCTGCTCTCCCCAAGAGGAGCTCTTCTCCACGTGTGAATGACAAGCTGCAGCCTTTGATTGCTGTAGTAAGAGAAAAGAGGTACCGGGGGAGGTTATTTTGTCCTTTCTGACAGCATCTGCCGTAAATTTGTAAAATATGTCAAATGTGTATTCATAAAGTAAAATAATGCATTCAAGCATGAAAAATTATGCTTTGTTCTGGTACCGGGATGTGCTTGAGCAGGACTGTTTCAATAAGCAAGGGAGCAGGGGAGCAGGTCAGCAGTCACACTTGGAATGCAAAGCTCTCTCATTCCGTAACAAATTAATGGAGTTGCTCGAGGCTGTTGTCATTCCAAAAATAAAATGTTGAACTAAGTAAAGAAATCTGAGACAGAACAGAAACTTTAGTTCTGGGTATTTTGGGTGGGGGAAAAAAGCAGGCTGTTGTTAGAAAGAGAGGGTTTGTGTTTTCATGTGCTGTTCCTTGAGAGGCAGACATGAATTGATAACTTAATGATGTCTGAACTGCAGAATTAGGCCTGCGTGGCTGCTCCTGTGGGAGTCAGAGAGCACACATTGCTCTGGAGTCTGGTTAGTGTAATATTGGCTGCTGTGAGAGCAATGCAAAGTGCAGGTTGAAGGCTGCCTTCAGAGAAAAAAGGCCCAGATAGCTCTGAACTAATAGTGGGGAATCTGTAAAGCCGTGGAGCTTTTTTTTGAAGCAGCTAAAAGGCTGCATGACCTCACAGGTCTCTGTCCTGGAACTTTGTAGCTTGCATTTCAATTTCCCAGTGGGAAAACTCACTGACATAGCGAGGCTGCACACACTTGAAATGATATCTGTGCATGAGTGTGTGCAGGATGGGGACACAAATCTTGCTGGAGGCAAGAGCCTGCACCTTTGGAGCTCAGCAGGGAGACCTGAGTGAAAGCTGCCTTCTTTCCACAGACCTAAAGGTCTAGACACTGCAAAGGTTTAACCAGGAATTGAACTATCTGCATTGCTAACAGTCCCCAAAGTCAGCATGGGCAGTCAGGGTCACCATCCTGGTGAGAGATCCAGCAGGAAGGGAGTGAGAGCAGAACTGCCCCCAGTGCTCAGGCAGAGCTGGGGGGCTGCTGCCCCACCCGGATTTTGCTGGGGGTGTCTCTGTTCTATTTTATTGCAGTCCCCAGCATGGCAGAGACTCCTCCTGGGACTGCAGTCACAGTGGGATGGGGATGTGTGCTGGTGAGACAGAGGATTTGCTGTGCATTCAAGACATATCTGTGCTCTTAATAACTTTACAGGGGTTTATTGTAAGCTGCTTTTGTGGTTTCATGTGCCTGTTTGGGCCCATCAGTTCTGAGCTCATTTCCTCCAAGAGCTTTGAAAAACAGGATGGAGAATGCAGTGAAAGCCCATTGTTCTGGAGAAAGGCTTTGGACCAACCTTCCTGCTTTCTGACAATGCCTTTGGACATTGCTGCTACCAGCATTTTAATATCCTGTAATTTTGGGCTCATGCAAGGAATTTTCCAATATCTTCAAAAAGAGATGCCTACATGGGCAGAATCAGAAGTGCTCTAAAATGATGTACTTGTGTAACCTGTGGATGCACGAATGCAGAAAGTCTGTAGCATATAGAACATCAAGTTCCTTTCTTTCATTTTGTGTTTAGGTGTAATACTCAAGGCCACTGACTACACTTAGAAGCTGGGGTTTGTAAGAGAAGCACAGCCAAGATTTGTGTCCTTCAGGAGCTGAGGGGCAGGGATCAGGAAGGGATCTGCCCAAACCAGGGGAGAAATTATTGCTTAGAGGAGAAATGGAAAATGTTGAAGCAGATTTATGGAAGGATCCCTTTGAAATGACATTTGCTCCTTAAAATGGGAATGCAAGAAATGCATTCAGCCCTGTGTTTCTCTGCATTGTTTTAATGCTGAACTCAATCTGGGAGTAATGGCAACCTCCCTTAATGATTTGGGGAGCAAAATAGGCTTCCTGAAAATTTGGGAAGAAGAGCTGAGAGGGACTTTCTGGTTCCTGGAAGGCAGCTGTGCCGTGGTGGTGTGGGATGCTGTTTATAGCAGTGCCCCTTGTTCCCCGCCCACGTCCTTTCGGGGTGCTGTTTGCTGGGGTGTGAGGGCATTTATCCCAGTCCTTTCCTGCTGTGCCAGGGAGGAACTTTGTGAGAAATGGGGACGCACTTTGCTGTCCAACCTTCGCTGCTTAGATCAATATCTGCAGCCAGAGAGTGATTTTAATAAAAGGACTCTCTCTCAGCTTTCCTATCTCCATGACAGATAGGCCCCAGCTAACATAAATCCTGGCCTTTCTCCTGTCACTCTCTTGGCTTTGTGTGACGTGTAGATGTTTTGACACCGAATACAAATATTTCACAGTTGGCTAATGGTTTAGGGCATATATTTAAAAGATTTACTTTTGCAATCACCTGGTGCCTTTAGTGAATGTGTTTGCCTTGTAAAGCCTCTCTGTTATTTGGAGAATATATCCACACACTCCCATACATGTATTCATTTTCTGTTGTTTATGAAATATCACTGAGGGAAAATGAGTTCTGCTTCGGATAATGGTAGGGAGCTCTCTCCTAACCTTCTTTTTAGCAATGAGAACCTCCAGTGGCCATGACAAATATTATTTATCAGGTGCCAGGAGGGATGCACAGGGGTTGTCAGTGCTGGCAGCTGCCTTAGCAGTTGTTTCTCCCCTCCAGGTAACCAGAACAAAACCCTTCCATGGTTAATCAGGTGTTTTTTAAACTTCAGTTTAGCTTGCAATAGAAGCTCTGTCCTGCAGTTCCTTCAGCTGATGAATTTGTGACCTTTAGCCACTCTACTAATGGCCCTAATTGTAAGTGGCAGAACAATTTCCCTGTTGCTGTTGTATAAGAGATGCAGAGAAACTTGCCAAGAGCAGCCTGTGACTTTTAACCACCATATCAACACCCTGGATCGAAACTAAAATGGCAAGTTAGGCCAGTGATCAGCCCAGCAGAGCAGCCTGAGCGACTGCAACAGCCACAATAAATGAGAAAACTCACGGGGGATTTTCATTCCTCAGCGCCCTCCCTGCTCTGAGGTCTGTGCAGTCACAGCAGCTTTGTTGGTGTCTGCACCGAGCTGCCCTTGGCTGTGCCGATGTGATATTGTTCTCAAAAAGAAATGATGGTGTTGGGGTGGCAGATGGGTGTCCTGTCTAGGAAAGCTGAACCCTCCTGAGAGGTGAATTTAAGTTGTTATAGTGGAGTGGTGCATTACACACGTATTTCATCCTAATTTTTAAAAAAAATTCAGACTGTTGTCACCTTTAAGGTGAAAGAACTCCAGTCTTTGGGAAATAAGCATACTGCTTGGAGAACATTCTGCTGTAAAGAAAATGGTTCAGCTGCAGCTTTATACCTGATAAAATCTTCTTATCCAGGCAAATCTGATGTGTGCATGGGCTCGCATGGAATTCCTGGGAGGAGGCGGCGCAGAGGCTTTACTGCTGGGGCTGCACGCTGTTCCCTGCTTAGGATAAATATATGGTCCATTCTGATAAACAGGCTGGACCTCCTCCTTCCCAGTAATTACACTGTTAACAATCATCTCCCAGAGAACACAAATAATGAGGTACTGGCTTAACAAGGCGGTTTCTCAACCCTTTGTAAGGGTTTATAAATAGAGCCGTGCTTCCTTGAAAAAGGATAAATCTCTAATCTGCTGGGTGTAGCCCTGCTGTAAGAGTTTTTATTTTCAACTATGTAAAAAGTCAGAGTCAACTTTGCATATTTCTTTGATGCATTAACTTCACCCTAACTTGTTTGCTTGAATGTCCTTGTTTAGTGTTGTAGCATCTTGTTTTGGGATGGTTTTGGGATCACCTGTGATGTGCTGCAGGTGAGGGAGAGCAAATCGAGAATGGCCACAGCAGGTCAGGACACAGACCTGTCTGGCCCAGCAGCACCCAAAAGCACATATTTGGAAGGAAAGAGAAAGATCTGCAATCACAGACAGCACTTCCCCTAACTGTGCTCTCAGCAGCCTGGGCAGAGCTCCTGCCTGTGCCTGATGCTGATTTAGGGAGCACAGGGAGCAATATTCCCTCTGGAGTCCAACACTTCACGTTTTCCTTGCAAGGCTAATGGCAATTTTGAATCTTTCTGTTTTTCTCCACTTTTCCAAACTTTTGCTGATAGGGAACCCTGAATTAATCCTCAGGCCTTTTGGGTATTGGATTACACTCTGCCCAAGTCCTTTCTGTGACAGCAGTGCTGGAACTGGCATGGGATGCTAATCCTTCTGTACCTATTCACTCAGTCGTAGAGGAAAATGCATGAAAGCAAATTGCTAGCCCAAGCTAAATTTAGATTTATTCAGTTGGAGTTAATTATAATCTTTATTTAGTCCCAAGCGATGCCTTCTTATCATACACTTATTATAGCTGAGAAAATTAATTTTTATTCTAGCATAAAGGTGAATGTAATAATCTGGGTTCAGGGAAGGGATTACTTTAATAAGATTTATAGGCAGCCTTTCAGACAGCACGGTTTTATTACTATCTGTAGGTGGCCTTGCTGCACATATGTCTTTCAGTATGGGTGACTGTGCAAAATGCATGCAAGCTAAAAACTCTAGTAAGCCCCAGCTCAGAAACTTCCCCATCCAACTTAATCTGCTGGCAATGGCAAGCAGGAAAGCACTTGGAACACAATAATGGAATTCATGAATGTGCAGCCTGATCAGGGGTTTCATTCATATGCTTGGTTTAATTTTGCACTTAAAAATGGATTTTAGTAGACAAAAGATTTATGAGGCCAGAGGCGTTGCTTCAAAGCTTTTTTGGAAGCAGAGTTCTGGGTAAGCACAGGCATGGGGAGAAGCTTTAGTGAAGAGGGAGCTGCCAGATCTGATGTGGCAGAGCTGCTTTACCCATGGCACCTGGAGGTGCCACACAGGTCTGCTCTGGCCACCTTTGGTGGTTGGGTATTGGCTGGGGATGGCAATAGCAAAGAGCACTCTCTAGGAGAGGATGAATGCATTCTGGACATGCCCTGATTTACTGATTTTTGACACCTTCTGAAACCAGCTGGGCTGACTCCAGCGGAGAATGGCCACAATGTGCAGCTGCACAGGAGTCTGGGCAGCAGAAGTTTGACTCAGACACTTGGAGATAAGTACATGAGACATTGTCCCAAGCCGACAAAAGTTAATTAACCTCTCTTCAGTTTTAGATGTTTGGATTAAGTTGATTTCTTTCTTTCTTTTTTTTTTTTTTTAAATTGCATCCATTTTCTTGTCTTTCCAAGCAAGCTACTGGACCAGCAATGTTTTGCAGAGTTAATCTCAGTCTCCAAAAATGCGTAATCAAGATTGGATGTAAGGACTGTAAATTGATTGCGAGTCCTGCATCAAGTTCTACCCTTACATCAAATTAGGATAAGAAGATGAGAGAATGGGAAAAGCTTTAAGGGCTTCTATCATCTTTTCTCACACTATTATTTTTTATATCTTGACAGCTTCTGCTCTGACTTTAATGTTAAAATGTACTGGGAGCTCTTCTTAACTCTTTCTTGCGGTATCATTTGCATTTTCAAATTATTCTGTTCCAGCTGAAAACACTAATTGTCATTATGGCCTGTGTGGTTCAGTGGATAATGATGTCAAGCACTCAAGGAGTGAGGCTTGTTCGTGAATGGAAGGGATGGAATTTGTCTTGGTTTAGTTGGGTGATGGAAGTTTACCCCTCAGGGGGACTGTGGAGGGTTCATCTCATTTTCCTTACGAACGGAAAACTGAGCTGAGTCACAGGATGGACTCTGAATGTGGGAAGTAAACAGAGGCATCCTCCTCTCATGGGTGTTTCATTGCCTTTGGAGTGAGTCAGGGAGAGCATGAGGCAGTGCTCATCCAGGCTCCCTAAATCCTCTCACAACCCAAACTTAGCCTACTCATCGTGCTCAAACGATGCCTAAACTCGTACTAGACTTCCACACTGCAATCATCCTCCTCATCTCCCTCCTGCCAGGCTTAGGAGTCAGAGTTTCCCCAGCTGTAGCCAGGCCAAATCACCTTGAGCAACCTCTCCCGCTGGGCTCTCTGAGCAGCATCCCTTGGCTAGAGGAGGGAAAGTGACCCTCACAGCTGCTCCAGAATTAATTATTCTCCTATAACGAGCTCTAGAATAGCTCTCCTTGTGTAGACACCCTATTCTGGGGTACAGTGTGTTTTTATTCAAGGCTAACGCCTGCAATTCCAGAACAAAATAATTATTATGAATAGAGCCATTTTTATAGTGGAATAATGTACATGTGTAGTTTGATCTTTATGGTGTTTCAGTGAGGGCTGTGGGAGGGGCTGGTGATTTTTCTCCTGTACAGACAAGCCATTGATTGCCTCTGTGAGTCATGGATAACATCATAGCACTTACTGGCACCACATTACTTGAAATTATTCCTCTTTTACAAAGAGGAGTGTCTGTATGATCTCGCTCTACAGTTCTGATGATGCTGCAGGAAAGATGAATTTTAACATTTTCACAGTTTTTCCGCAGGTGCAGGATTGGCTTGTTGTTTGTTTTCAGAGGAAAAGGATATTGAAAGAGTTGCAATTTTAAACAGTTGTTGTTCCTTGCACCTTCAGCTTCAGAATTACTGATGGCTTATGGAACATTTGGCTCCTGTTAAGTAGTTTGCTAAAGCAGAGAGAAGACTTAGATGTGAAATTTGGATTTGTGCTCCATCAGGAGCTATTTTCCTTTTTAGTTACAAAATGATGATTTTAAAAGACTTTCCTCCTACTGCACTTTAACGTAGATGCATTGTTTTTAATGCTGACCTGCCACTGCCACCACTATCTTCTACTAAAAAGTAGGAAATCTGAGAAATGTAGCTTCAGTGGAATCTTGAGTTCCATGAATGGCAGATTTTTATTGCACATTTCCTTCCTTCCTTCCTTCCTTCCTTCCTTCCTTCCTTCCTTCCTTCCTTCCTTCCTTCCTTCCTTCCTTCCTTCCTTCCTTCCTTCCTTCCTTCCTTCCTTCCTTCCTTCCTTCCGCACCATTCCTTCCTTCCGCACCATTCCTTCCTTCCGCACCATTCCTTCCTTCCGCACCATTCCTTCCTTCCGCACCATTCCTTCCTTCCGCACCATTCCTTCCTTCCTTCCTTCCTTCCTTCCTTCCTTCCTTCCTTCCTTCCTTCCTTCCTTCCTTCCTTCCTTCCTTCCTTCCTTCCGCACCATTCCTTCCTTCCTTCCTTCCTTCCGCACCATTCCTTCCTTCCTTCCTTCCTTCCTTCCTTCCTTCCTTCCTTCCTTCCTTCCTTCCTTCCTTCCTTCCTTCCTTCCTTCCTTCCTTCCTTCCTTCCTTCCTTCCTTCCTTCCTTCCTTCCTTCCTTCCTTCCTTCCTTCCTTCCTTCCTTCCTTCCTTCCTTCCTTCCTTCCTTCCTTCCTTCCTTCCTTCCTATTAAAACCAAAAGTTATGGTCAAATAAAAAGTTTTCAAGAGAACAGAACAGAAGCCTCATTTGAGGCCTGAGCTGTTGAGGGTAAGGCCCATCTCTGAGGCACAGCATTGCATGCTCAGTTCTGTGCTTGGTGCCTTTCCCTCTCTCTGAGCCTCACAAACATCACAAAAGTGTTTTATTTCCATCTGTGCTCTGAGTCTGCAGCACAAGCTGCAATATGAGCATATTCTGGAGGGAAGGATTTTAGCCATAAAATTGCAGTGATGAGATTTTAAAGGTTGACCTGTTGCTCTAGGGGTCAGTAGTTGGCTAATCCAAATGAGTGTTTGAACAGTGGCAAAGCACCTGCAGAGAACCTGTTAGAAGGTAAAAGTTTTTCAGAAATTCAAATGAAATATCTCAATTCATGTCCAACAGTGTGATATTTCCACACGTCTCCCCTCAACACCCCAAAGCCTAAGTAGTCTGAGCAAACCAAACTGTTCTGCCTGTGAGAAAGCACTGGGCTCTGGGGATGCTCATTTGGTCTCCATTTACTTTTTTCAACTCTTGCTTTCTTTTGGTATCTAATTAGGACTAACCCATGTTCTGTTCTAATGTTCTGCCCTCTTTGATCTTGCTGGAGTGCTCCTTAGAGGAGCAGGTGATGTTTTCATTGCATTATTGCACACCAGAAAGCTCCAAATGTGTCCCATTTCTGATTGTTGCTGTAAGGAGATTGATGCTGTGGTGCTGATGTGCTGAATTAAAAAGGAGGGGTGTTGGCCTGCCATCGCATGAAGTATTTCTTTTTAGATGCTCCTACAGCGTCATAAAATGCTGCTAAATTCAGATATCATATTTTGTCGCAGGCTGGTTCTAGGACAAAGCCTAGCCCTGTCTGCTGATGTTTATGGCTTCCCATATAAGCCTTCAGACAAAATTTGTATCTCATTTTGTTTGAGTTACAGCAGGATGATATCCTAGTCCTCGTACCAGTTCTGAGCTGAGGCACCAAAAGTTGCTGTAATGAAATGGAGGAAAGGGAAAAACATACCTTTTAAACTTCCTGTAAATCACTGCTTGAGAGAGATAAAATATCTGCATAAAGTGTGCGTGGGAGTCCTGTAATGTAAACACAAATGCATTTAAGCCTTGTCTTGTTTTTGTTTTGGAACTATGTCAGTATTTAAATCTCCTCTGCAACCTGGGGTGCCTTGGCAGAAGGAGATTTTAGCTCTTGCTCCGGAAATCACAGGGTACTCTTGCTGCTCTGGGCACTTATCTGCTAGGTTCCTTATCTGTATGGCTGCAAAATTTTTATGATAAATGCAACTTCTCGAAAGTATTGCTTTCAAATGTAGTTCAATTAATGTACAATTAATCCAGAAAGGGACTTGTCTGCATCTGACTTTTTAGCAATGGAAAAATATCCTTCCTTCCCTGCCTGCCTCAGCTTTCCCAAGAGCAGAGTCCATTTTGGCACCCGAATTCTGCAGTGGTACGATGGCAGAAGGTGCCAAACTGCCCTGTAAATCACAGATCATCCCTGGGTGACTTTGTGCCTGGGGAGGGAGAGCACCCACTGCCCATCACCCACGTCTGGTGAAAGACATGGACGGGAAGGACCAAGCTCGATTTGCCCAGCTAGAAAATGGCTTGTCCCACGTGTGATGCCACTGCCAGCTGGGCAGGTCAGGGCTCACGTGGGGAAGGGAGGAGAAGCTTTCTCATCCTCTGGGTTTCTGCATTCACCGTGGGCTGTGCTGGAGTGTTCCAGAGATGCACTGATGTTTATGCATGAGAGCAAGGCAGGGGACACCGGGTGGGGCTGCATTTGCATTTGCCTGTGGAGCTGAGAGGAAACCCTGATCTGATGGCCGTGAGAGGAGATTGTTGGTAGAGTGTTTCCTGCTGAGAATTTTTTGGGCTGCTTTTGTATATTTTTGCATGTTTACTTATTCTCACAAAGAATATTCCAATGGCTGAAAAAACCCCTTGACACAAGTAAATATACAGCAAAAGTAAAGGCAAAAGTATTGTGGTGAAATGAGAGGCTCTTAAACAAGTGTAGATAATATCAAACTATCGAAAAACAAATGACCAGAATTTCAACTGAGAACAAGAGTGGGGCTAAGTCAAATGGATGGCATTTGCCCTAGAATCTGTCTTTGATAAATGAAGGCTTTAAAAATACACAACCTGAAAGAATAGCTTAAATATTAGAGCTTTTATCTCTGCTAAATTGTGGCTGCAAGTATCTGAATCATCTGGCTAGAACAGGTGTAATTGTTTGTGTGTTGTGTATCTGCTCTGCCCAGTGCTGACAAACAGTGAAATCACCACTAAGCCTCAGCCAGAGACAACGAGAGCTTTGACCTTAGGCTCTGTCATTGTGCCTTTGTTATCTCTGCGCATTATGGAACTGCAGCATTTGAATTCATTGGGTTTCTGTTTGTTTCCTCTGTGGCAGTCCCAGGAGCTTGGACTCACCGGCTTTTTGTTGGAGCCTACAAATTGTTAGCTTGAAAGAGCCACTGTTTCTTGTAGAATCACAGCCCAGATTGAATGTATCTCACTATTAATTAGAGATCAGCCCAAACCAAAGATGTCTATTTGATCCCTCCCTCCCTCTGGAATCTTTTCTTTCCTGGGAAAAATTGCTCAGCGCTGGCTGGAGGATTGACCATTGTGTTGTAGAGAAACTTCTGTGGTTTCCAAATGTGTTTCATTCTTCTCAGGAATTGAACCAAAAAATCCTTCTAAGTGTCTGCGAACCTTCTGGGTGTAAAGGATTTCTCCTTCTCTCAAGTTCACTCTTACCTATAAATCCATCCCACTGAGACCTCTATCAAACTCCATATATTTTAGTGTGAAAAGTTTTGGTTTCAAGAACACAGAGCTTTTATCAGGTTCTCACTAACCTCCAAGCTGCTGACCTGGCAGAATGCATTGGGAGTGATGCAGATGTTCAGCCCCACATTGCATTGTATGTTAGTGATGGCAGATTAAAGAAAACGTTCAGTTTTTACTGCTTAAACTGTTCTGTTTTACTGCTACTAATATTCAATATGCCAGTTTCTTAGGTATATTGAAACATGGGTGAGAAAAAGCTGAAAGTTTGATCTGATGATAAAAGAAAAAAAGTTTTGGAACTTAGTTTGGCATCTGGCCAGTCAATCCCCTCCTTGTTTATCCAGTACTTGATTAATGGCTTTCAAGTAGATATTAGATGGGGGAGGGTGGAAGGGGAGCTGCACAGCTGATGCAATGGGATGTTTCCAGCCTGAGCTTTGAACCAAAAGTGTTATTCCGTGGTACCTGTGTCAGATTATTCCCTCATTGTGGCTAGCAGTATTGATCTCCTCTGATACATTGCTTTTGTGAAGAACTGAGGGGCATGCTAAGCAAACATTTGAGTTGTCTTTCTTTTTCTCTTTGGCCTGCAGTGGTGGAGAGCCGAGGAGGAATCATGGACAGCATCCAGAGATTCTCAAACCTGCCAACCTATCTCCCTGCGAGCCCTCACATCTCCAATGCTGATATTTTCTTCTTCCTCAAAGAAGCCAACCAGGATATCATGAGGAACTCCAGTTTGCAGTCTCGGGTGGATTCATTCTTTATATACAAAGCCAAACAGCCACCTGTCCTCAATGCCACATATGGACCCTTTTCTGTTGAACAACCCATTCCCTTGGACCTCATGCTGACTTCTGCATCTTTTGGTTTCACAAACAAATTCACTTTTAATTGGAAATTAAAATCTCACATCATCAACAGCTCAATCTATTCCAACAAACCTAAAATACAAACCTTGTTCTATATTGCGGGGAAGGACTGGGATGACTACGATTCTGAGGAGATGTTGCCTTGCGTGAAGATGTTTGCTTTCCTGGAGTCCAGAGAAGTTGTGGCCAGCTGCAGATTGACAGGCCACCTAGGATTATGTGTTGTGGAGTTGGAATTGTCTCCCAGCTGGTTCAGCTCCCCTCCACCCCTGCTTGCAGAGGAAACAGACTCCCTGGAAGGGATTACTGTGGAGCTCTTCTATAAGATTTATGCAGTGGATGGGGAATGTTCTCCAGAGGATGCAAAATGGGAAAACAATATCCATGCAGGTGAAGATAATGAACACCAAGCTTTGTCAGCTATGGAGAGGATTGGTAGCATCGTTATTTACCCAAACCAAGACAAATTAAAGCAGTCTTCACTGAGGCTGGATGAAAATATCGTTATTCACTTACCACTCAGCCCGGTCAGAGAAGGTGACATTGTGACCTTTCATGTTTTCCTGGCTGATTACTCGCTAGCAGACCAGTTTGTATTAAGGTAAGAGAACTTCTTTAGAATTTAAGTGTTGTATGCAGAACAAATAAGGGAAGATCAATGCTGGCTGTAATATCTTTGGTTATATGTAGTGTTTTCCTGAGAGAACTTTGGCATTTCTTCTCCAACAGGGGAAAACTGTAAATAGTCTTGAATTATCTGTGTGGATGACACTTTTTGGAACATGCACATTGATTTTAAAGTATGAGCTATAAATGTTTGTTTGATTATTTCTTGTTTTAATTCTATTTGCTTCTAGTCATAATTCTGCCTCTTAAATTAAGCCTCTGTAAGTCAGCCAGGAGAGCTGCTGTGCTATGTTTTGCTAAAGAGTTTGCAGGAGGGTTTTCTGTTGCTTTGATGAATTTTCCTCTGGTTTTATCGACTTTATTATCATCTTTCCAAAGTACACTGGACACATCTTGCACAGGTCAAATGTGGTGAGGATCTCTTTTGTTGCATTTAGGGGAGCTGAGAGGTGAGAAAATGAGTTTAGCTTTTGTAGGAATCCTTTGGCAGAGCCAGGGTTTGGTGCCAAACTTTGCAAGTTGTCTTCAGTTTTCCTCTAAGATCAGCCCATCCTACTTCAAGCTTTTGACTGCTTGTGGCCCATTTTTGTTTTAAGTTTGGGGGCTTTCTGTTGACCCCCACTGATGAATCTGCCTGAAATAGGAGAACTCAGGCATTTCTAACCACCCCAAGGGTCAGTGCTGCATATTTGTTATGTCCTTAGCTGTCAGACGCTGGGCTCAGAGCTGCATAGAGACCAAATTCTGAGAGAAATGTGAGCCAAACTGGGGGAATAGCAGGGCCAAAAGGTAATTGGAAAGTGTCATCTGCTGTAAGAATGTGAAACCCCTGGGAAAGAAGGAGCTGCAGTCCGTGCAAGGAAACCTCAGAGCACATTCCTGCCTTACTTGGGACTTTTTGATCCGAGAACGAGGGGAGCAAAACATGACAGAAGTGCACTTTGGGGACAGATGTTGAGAAAACAGACAGCAAACCTCACGCAGCACTTTGAAATCATTCAGCGTTTGTGAAATAGCACATCCATATTAATAACCTCCCAGATTGCTGCCTGAATGGGAACAAGTGGCTCAGAGTGCAGCGCTCCTGACGGGGGGAAATGGGTGAGAAATATAATGGGGTTTAATCAAACTTGAGAAGGTTTGGGTCAGGAAGGGTCTTCCCTTAAACACAACTTACTCGTGCTTTTACACGGATTTACTGTTTTTAATTTGTTAAATATGGATTTGGCCAGCATCCACCGGCAGTAGATGGACCAGCCTGACGGAGCAGTCGGGTTTCAGCAGGCGTGTATTGATCCTCAGTGCTAGAGCAGAGAGATTATAGAATTTGCCTAAGGCTCTGCAAGGATTTAACATCAGCTCTTAATTCTCAGTTTTTTGTTCTCTTCACTGCACCACAGATAAAATTCCCAAGGTATTAGACACAACCTAAGACGAGGATGTTTTCTTTCCATTGGAATTTCTAAAATGGCATTTACCTTGTAACAAATGGTGCAAGGGTAGAGTTTTGATATTTCTGCTGGCCAGGAAATAATCAAAAACTTCTTGTAGAGACACATTTGAAAAGCTGTCTTTCAAAAGCAAAACAGGCCCTGAAAGCACTGAGCAAGTGCCTAAGCTGGGTCTTCAGGGAAGCAGAAACTGAGGGAGCAGACAGCTCCAAACTGGGGAGCCCCAGCACGAGCCCCAAGAGCCTGGCTGCTGCTGAGACCCTCACCGTGTCCCCTAGCCCCTGTGACCTGCATGGCTCCAGCTGTCAGGTGCTGTCCCAACGTGTGGAATGTGCATCTCCTGAGCTGCTGGGAAGGCAGTCAGGTTTCCATGGGGATTTCCTGCTTTGAAAAGTGTATGGAATCTGCCAATCTCCAGGAAATGTTTCTGTTACAATAAATCAGCATGTTTTACAGGCCCAGAAATATTTCCTTGGAAAATTCACTATTGGCTGTCTGTAGTCTAGCCTGTCTGGGCTTTTATTTGGCTTTGCTTGTGTTGTGCTTTTCATCAGAGAAACTGAAAATATTTTTATTTAACCTTCAGTTGAATGCTGGAAGTAAGAGGCAAAATGCAACTCTGCTGGTGGTTCACCTGTCCTTCAGAATGGAAAGAGTGCCAGAAACTGTTGCTGTGATTATTTTGAATGACATTTGTGGGGTCCATGGGGAGATTCTCCAGCTGAAGTTTACACAGTGGGCAGGGAACGATGCTGAGGGGAATACAAGCACTGCCTGCACCTGATTTATGCAGTTCCCTCACCAGCTCTCCCTGTTTTTCTGCTCAATGCTAATGTCTGTGAAAACCCAGAAGGTTCTTATATACATAGAATTTCTGTGTGTTATAGCCAGAAAAAAAAACATTGAAGTGAATGTTTGCCTTGGGAAATATATTTTTGCCTAATATAACTGATAGTTTTTAATCATATCTGTTGTAAGTGTAGCGGGGTCTGGCTCATATGAGATGATAGATCAAAACCAAGTCATTCTCAGCACGGCATTTGATGCCAGCCTTGAGCTCTGACAGGATGCAAAGGAACAGATATGCTCAATTTTATGCACCTCTTTACTATTTCATGCTGTGTTGCATAGTATTTTATTTTATGCTGGGTTTTTCCCTAGCAGAACTGACTTCAATTCTCATATGGGAGCTGATTCTCCTTTGTTTTGGTGAAATTTGTGATTCTTAACCAAGCTTGGAAACCGAAAAGCAGTTGGAAGCAGTTCCTTGATTCAGCCATGTGCTGTGTTGAAAGACACCCACTTGTTACACCCCTGTCCTCCCAGTAATGTCACCTACAGGGTGACACTGCTGCTCGTTTGTGAAGCTCCAGCGATCACTTCCAGTCCCTTCCATCAAACTGGTTTGACTTGGCTTGAGCTAAGCCTTGGTTGTTTGTTTTCATTCAATAATTAGATTTTCAGGTGGATTTGGAGCTCCAGTGGTGCCGTGGTCTGGTTTCTTTTCCTGCTGGAATCCAGCCAGCATGGCTTGGTGTAAGTGAAGGACACAGATATGCCAAGGGGCAGAATTTGGGGACTAAGAGTGCATTTAGTGCCTTTGCTGTGCCTGCCACTCGTGCTGCTGGCTTTGTTGACAGATGATCTATACATGTGTGCGATGAAATTCTTATGACACTGGAGATTAATTTGTGGCCTTGCTGGTCTGATCTGTACTGCAGAATTCACCATCTGGGAAGATAAATTTTGCCCATTATGTTTGGTGGGCTGTCACTAAGCATAGTTTAACTGTAAAGGTAGGTGAAATGGGCTGTGTTGCCATGATTAAACTCCTTTATGGGCCACCTTGTTAAAAAAAAAGGGTAAAAATGAAGGACAGCTTTGAGATTCCAGCTGGACTTGTGCATACTTCAGTTTCACAAATTTTCATGCACTTTTTTTGTCCTTTGATGTGCTGGAGTACCTCTGCTTCCTTCTTCACTGACCAACTCAGATGAAACGTAGTAAATGAGGAAAGATGGAGATCATGACTACAGAAAGGGTAACAGCAACTTTTGTGCTAATTGCTAAACAGGAGAAGTCTCCTGGTACACTTAGGGGAGTTATAAAAGAGACAGGAGAAAACAATTCCTGCTCAACTGGAAGAGCAGAAATCTCATCTAATAGCACCGGGAATGGCTCCTATTTCTTCTGTGGTGTTTGTTATTATTTAACTCCATCTTGAGACTCAGAGGATGTATTTAAAAGAAAAATGGGAGTCAATTTGTACAGCAGGAGAACGTTTAATGAAATAAATGGACAATTGCCCCTTGGTTATAGGAAAGAAATGAGGACAGTGTGTGTAGAAGCAAACAATGGATTTTTGGCCTGCTTTCCAAGTCTCCCCATTTAAACCGTCAGCAATGATGTGCTGGTGGTGAAGGCTGAGCATTAACAGCAAATTGCCGAGTCACACACAAAACGTGCCTCTGTTGGCATTCCTCACACGTCCCTAACACCAACGACCCATCCTTTTCTGCCCAGTCAGAGCAGAGCTGCAGGCTGGAGATATTCCAGGAACAGCAGCAAGGGGCTGAGGCAGGTAATGAATGCCCCGGGAGGGCAATGCAAGCAGCAGTGGGCAGGACGTGCCCTGTGTCTGGAGGGGACAGCAGTGCCATGCACACAAACCTCGCTGGCACTCGGGGCCTCGGCAGGAGGATCATCCACTCCTCCCTGCCCTGCTCCACACACAGATTGCCTTTTGATTCGGGGATGAACCGGGACAAGGTGTAATACATGCCGGGCGACCCTCACTGATTATTCTCACTAGGAAAAATGATATTAAGGATTTAGATTAATAAACATATATCCATATGGAGGAGGTTATGTCTCCTGCTAAGGAATAAAAATTGCACAGACCATTAAAAGTGACTTACAGGGCTTCTGCGTTAATAATGAAAGATCTGTAGAAGTCTGAGCAGTCGTCTAGAAGGCCAGAAAAAGATCATTAAGAGGATGTCTCCTGCCAATAGCTGCCAAGAGCAAACAAGGGAAAGAAAACAGAAGGTTTTGGATCTGGAAATGCATAGAAAATGAGAGAGTACAGACTGTGGGGAAGGCAGCCTGGCTGCCTGTGAGGAGGAGGCTCCACATGGCCTTCATCGCTCCTAAGCAAGCTGGTGGGGATGGGGAGCCACTATTACTGGGATTATTACTGGCAAGAGAAAGAAATGATTAACCGAAACATCATTTCAGGATGAAAATTCAGCAGAAATCAAAGTGTTGAGAAAGGAAAAAAAAATACTCCTCTGAAATCAGAAATGCTGGGTCAGATTTAGAAATATTCACAGAAATAAAGCATTACTAGTGGCTTGGGAATAATTTGGTTTTTAGCCCAAAATTTTAGTAAACCCAGGATAAATGTTGAAATTTGTGGTTTCTCTTTTTTCTCTGAATGTACATTGAACTAAATGTTCATATAAATATAAGTATGAAATAGTGATACATACTATTAATAAAAAATACCAGGCACTGTGAGGTCTGGAAATGCCAGATTTTGGCCTGCCAGTAATTATGCACTAGATTGTATTCCTCAAAGACAGATTCACACTATTTTTTCCTAGATCTCCTGCTTCATTTGATGCCTATATTGTCTTCCATTATTTTCTTTTTGTTACTGAATGGGAAAGGAAGTAGCATCCTTTCAGGACACTCCTATGGAGCCTGAGGGAGCTGTCAACAGAATGTTTTTTGGCTTGAATGAACCATTTCTATAAATCCTCTTTCAGAAAGGTTGAACCATTCTTTTATTTTTCTTATTTCTGTGTGAGACCAGCTTGTGGCCCAGAAAAATTGGCTGTAGCTGATGAAAACCTGCCACGATGGTATGGAGTTATAAATTTCTCAAGGATGCTGTGTGAAGTAGTTAGAGCTGAATCTCTGTCGGCTGAAGGGAAAAAGGCACCTTCCCCAGGAGCTGCTGGCAGTGCACGGCTCTGCTGCAGCCACATCCACAGGCCAGCCTGCCCTGGAAATAATTGTGCCACACTGGTGAGTTCTCTCTCCTCATGTGCCTTGAGATAACCTCCTCTGCCCCAGCCACACTGAGAGGGAGAAGAAAAGAATCCACCGCCTCACCCAGTTGTAAAACCAGTTCAAAATGACAAAAAAATAACTCCTCCTTAGAGCTCGAGCAATTCTAAAAGCTTAAAAAGCAATGGATCTCCGACACTGGGAATAAATGACCCAGTGAATCCTGAAAGACCCTGCAAGACTACAGTCAATAAAGCTCTTTAATGGGATTTTAGCTAAAGGTCAACTATGTGCTGCAATAATCAGCCGTCCATGATCACTGCACAGGCGGAGCAGCAGCCCCGTGTGACAGAGCTGCTGGGTATTGGCTTTGAAGTGCTCCAGACGGGATTGTGGCCTCGTGGGGATAAAACAGAGGGTTTTAATTGAGATGTTTCCTGATGGAAAGGTCTGGTGCGCTGCAAAAGGGGTCCTGGGTGTGCTGTTTGTGCAGAAACTGAGTTCCTGCAGGGATATGGAGGTGGTGGTAAGGGGAAGGAGGATGGGACAGGGTGACGGTGGCAGGTGTCCCCACTGTCTGCTCCTTCCCTTGGCCTCCACAACCTTGGCTCAGGGATGTTCTCTCATGGCAGCGGGAAAATGTTTGTATGAGTTGGAGGAGAGGCTGGATCAAAATGCAGAATTAGATAATTAAAAATATTTAGCCTGTGTGTGTATTCCACCTGTGTTTTTCACTGAGAAGATGATGAGTTTGCCAGTTATTTTTAATTTTGATTTGGGAATATTTCATGTGTGTGGTAGAACACTGAGTAGGGCTGGAATGAAACAAGGATCCACTTCCCACTGGAAGGTGTTTGATTTGCCTTGAAACCCTACTTTTTCTTCCATTGAAGTCCTGCCAGCACCTCAGCTCTCTCATCCATCTGCCCATCTGCACCTGGGAGCGATAAGGATGTGGCAATGTCATGTAAATGAATTTGCTGTATCTCATACCCAGAGCCATAAAGCAGGAAAAAGGAGAGGTATCTGCACTGATTTTGGGTTGGTTTGTGCACGAGCAGGTGTCTCATCTCTGCACCACGAGCAGGTGCGCGGTGCTGTGTGTAACTGGTGCTGCTGCATCTTGTTTGACACATCACATCGTTCAGCACGTGTGTGACGAGGAAGGGCTGCAAGAGGAGCCCTGACAAGCTCTCGTCTGCCAGGGTGTTAGCAGGCACTGCTCTGCAGAGGGAGGGGACGTGAACAGCGCTTCCCATAGATCTGGAAGGTGCCAATGTCACTGTGTGATGTGACACAAACTCTGCCTTGTTGATGGTAATGGAAGGAGATTTTACATTTTTAAATGGGTTGGGTTCTACAAGCTTGTTCCTAGGCTGCTCCCCAACTCCAAAAGCTTTGACATGACAGCTTCTGCTAATTAACTCCAGGCAGCTCCTGCAGAACTCAGGGCTTGCTCCAGGCCTGGGTGTGGATCTGCAGAGCACTGTCAGATGTGCACCAGGGCTGCCCTGAGAGCAAGGCATGAGCTGTGCTTAAAATGCTTGTGCTGCTGAGCGTGCCTGGGATGGGATTTTGGAGGAGACCATAACCAAAAGAACACTCTTGGTTTGTGGCACCTGCTCACAGACTCTGTGCAGTGTGAAGGTGTTTGGGGTGGGGATCCCTTTGGCTCAGGAGCTGATCAGAGGGGTTCGATGGTTCAACCTCTGCAGTTGGCTCAGGGCATTGCCACTTCTCTTCTCCAGAACTTGCTTTTGCTGGGAGCTATCCTGTCCTGCCTTTGCTGTGATTAACGTTGCTGAAATGGGAAGGGAAAGCCACTGAAGATGGGGTTAGGAGTTGAGTTTTGCCTGTGAGCACCTGGCTCTGAGTTGAGTTACCTGCGCTAATGAACACAAAGCTGCCTTGAGGTGACAAAACTGCTTAAATACACAGTATCACAAAGGGCAATTTAAGGAAGACAGCTGCAAGATAAACACTTTCTTCATCCATTTCTTGTATTTTTTTACCTGGAAATGGAAGTCAGGAAAGGTTCCTGTCTTTGAGGGATCATGTCAAGTTTGGGGCACACTGTGTCTCTCTGCAAACTGTGTGTCCTAGTAAACGAGTCCCTGGCGGGGAGCTCGGGGGGAGCCTTTGTTAGGGACAATATGCTGAGTAGTCCCTGCTTTGTGCTGCCAGACAATGATGGCATTGATCAGCTTCTTGTACAGCTCTTCATTAGCTGGCAGTGCAGTAAATCACAGTCTTGTTTAAACAAGTCAGACACAACAGTGATTCGCTCGTTGATGCAGTTACTTCTCCTTCTATTCATTACATTCACAGTAATGAATAGTATTAAAAGTAGAAAAATGCGCCTACTTTGAAATTTCCTTTTTTCTGAGATGTTTTAGGCCATGCATTGCTGTCATTTTACTCTGGTAAAAACCAGATTACTCTCCCATGAAGCTGATGAAGTATTGCTTTGAGTGAGCACATTGATCTCAATTTCTTCATGTTCCCACTGATGCAACAGAGAGTTGCTTTTGTCCTTGTGTTTACCCATGGGTTTTTGTATGGTCTGATAGAAGAAGGCCAGTGTGATAGTTTGCTGACAGCTTTTGGGAGGAAGGACTCTCAGAAAGAGCAGGAACCAGAATATTGCAAGAAAATTGTCAACATATCTTCTGTTTTGGGTGCTGCTCCTGCTCCCCATGCAATTTGTGTCAATAAAGGACCGGTAAGAAATGGTTTTGGACAAGGCAGAGCAGGGAGCTGTGCTGTGTGTGAGGTATTTAATGCTTCAAATAGCTGCCACGTCTGCCTTGGATGCTGTACTCGGCCAGGTTATGAAAGAAATCATATTAACAAAGTTATTGGATCCCAGATGAATCAAAAGAGCTGCAGGAGAAGAAAACAGTGACAAATGAGTCTGCCATCCCGAGGCACAGCAAATGGTGCTCACAGTTAAAGCTATTTCGCTCCTTGCACTGTTCCCTGGCAGCCCTGGAGCGCTGCGTGGGCAGCGGCAGCGAGGCGGTGCCAGCGCGGGGAAGCCTGGGGCTGGCAGAGCCCCCGAGCCCTGCACTGGGGTCAGGGTGGGTCACACAGGGGCCACACAGCCACCACAGCAGGAGCTCTTCCGGAGCTTTCCAGAGCCCAGGGAGCTGCTCCTGAGGGCTGAGGCTCTCCTCTCATCTCCCCTAGGCAGGGCTGGGTGTCAGTGCCTGGGCTGCAGCACTGCTTCACCCTGGGTTGGAGTTACACACAGCTGCCGAAGAGGGAAGTGTCTCTACAATCTATTCTCCTTGGAATTCCCGGGGAGATGCTGTGGGTGCTCCCAGCAGAACAGGAATTGTTCAGGGCAGCAATATTGCCTGGGGTATCCCAGCCCAGGAGGGTGCTGTTAGGAGAGCCAGATTCAAGCAGCCCCATGTCTGTGGGGCACATCTGTCACCCTCCCTCTGCCCCCAACACACTTTCCTTTAAATTGCTCACTAAGACCAAAATATACCCTCCTGTCCCCCACTGCATCCTTTTGACAATTCTCCTGCCAAGCAAACTTTCTCAGTTGCTTTTTTTCTCACTGTGTGGCCCAACCTTTTGTGGTAGTGATGAGGGAGCCCTCAAATGCATTTTCACTAAATCTTCATCTCTAATTGTACTGGTCCTAGAGGACAGCAAGTGGGAAAGGCAGAGAAGCAGAAGCGTGGGACAGGCAATGCCTTGTTCATGAGCTTTTTCAGCATCTGCAAAAGTTAATGAGGGCCTGGGCAAGAAATGTGCCAAGCAGCCACAGGGAGCACACGGACGAGCACTTTGGTGCAGATCCCTGGTGGAAGCTGGTGATAAAATGCACCAAGCAATGCTTGGGGACAGTCTGAAAAGTCTGTCTGGTCCTGGGAGGTGACAGAGGGTGAGGGAGAAGCAGCAGCAGACTGTGAGAATCTGGACCAGGATCCAAATGCATTGTGAGTTCTGGGTTGTTTTGGATCTGGAGTTTGGCTCTGGCCCATCTCTAATTTAATTTGCCTGGCCAGAGTCTTCTCTGTCTTACACAGAAAAGAGGGGTGATTTAATTGACTTCTGTAGAGTTGCTTAGGATTTCTGCCAGCAAAACTATTTGAATTTGGTTGTGTGCAAGACATGTGTGTGTGTGTGCAGTGCCCCAGCTTCGTGTTCCTCTGAAAGTTTGTTGGGGCAGTGGCAGCCCCGAGTGGGTGGGCAGGACACAGATGGAGAGGGAATGGTCATGTTTTGGGCTCTGTGTTAATGACACACAGTAACACCAGCAGTACACTCTTAATTGTGGCATTTCCTGCTGTCATCTCCATAATGTGGTGTAAGTACCTATGCTTCTCAGTTAAGATGACTTTTGACTCATTTGCCGAAGCTAATAACCCTTTTAAAAGAATTTAAACGTTTTCAGAATTATTTCCCTGATGCTCCTGGGACCAGTAGTCCTTTATTTGCCATAGAGAGAGACAGAATGAATAGCAGTACTGTGGACTCCCTCAAACAGCGACCTTATGTGAGATGTAGCGATTACAGCAATTAAATCCTCTTTGCCAAGGCAACCAGGGCTTTATTTCAAACTGAAGTTATATTTTTTCCCCCAAATGAATCTCTTCTACATGCATTATTCATTTTTCTTTGGAACATTTAGCCTGTGTGAATTCCATGAGCTCCAATTCAGTATTATTACTTATTAATTATTGTGTTGAGGTAATGTCTAGGCCAGGCTGCCTCAAGGGGTCAGAGGGCACAGGGTTCCCCAGGCAGCCACCAGCAGAGTAAGGCCACCAACTTTGTCTCGAGGTGGGGGTTGAAAACTTCACAACTTGTGAGAAGTTTGCATTTGTGTTTTGCTTGACTCCAGAACCCACGTCAAGGAGGTCTGGGACGTTTTGGTCCAGCGGATTCTTAGGCCAGGACAGTTTTGACCATACTCTTAAACTTGGTTGCTGAAGTGTTTGAAGGAGGTTGGTCATGTCAGCTCAGACATTTTAAGTCTGACTGCATTCTTGACATTGTGGCTCTTGCTTGGAGAAGGGAAGGTCAGTGATCAAAAATAACAGTAAAGGTGCAACATTTTTTTAAACAATTTCAGAAATTCTACCTTAGGATGGTCTTTGGAATCCTTTGTTTTCAAAGAAATGTGCTACACTCTCATTTTAAGATTGAGTTCATTGTCTCTTTCTGATATTACATAAATAGCCTCTTGATTGACAAGAAAACGAAAATGATTCTGTTTAAACCTGTACTGCTCTCCTAAGAAATCTACATTCATTATTCCTGGGATGACTGAAAGATTTACAATAGTTTATAATCTGGTATCATTTCATTCTTCTTCTTGGTATTATTAATCACCTTGTCATAAAACGTCAGGAGAACTTTGTTCAGCTCGCATGATTTGGGCTGAGAAAGCCATACTTTAATATTAATGTTTCTTAGGAAATTGGGTAGATATCTTTGCATTCTGGGAACCATAAAATGGATGAATGATGTCCTTTGACTAGACATTAGATGCTTACAGGCTGCTGAAGCTGAAGAATGGTTGAAAAAGCCCTGCAGCTGTACCACTGTGGGAAGAAAAATGACCTTGCAGAGCAGATGTGGTTCAGGTCAATATTTGGTTGTAGAGAGCTGCAGTCAGCAGTGCCAGGCAGGATGGTCTTTATGGTCTCGTGTTAGTGCTGCAGCTCTACCTTGGCGTGGCCACATTGAAGATTGTGTCTCACTGGTGACATGGAACCCAGGCCCCAATTATTTGGTCGTTTAAAGATTCTGAGTTGCATTTCCTAAGCCTGGAGGCAGTCAACCAGGATCCTGGCTGGATTTCAGCTTCAGTAATTACAACTTGCCAGCTCAGATTTTCTCTGCCTCTTAAATCACATCCGCTATTTTTCACTTCCTTTGCTGAACTGCTGTGTCCCCTGTGCTGTTGTTGGTGATAATAGTTCAAATGCTTTGCCTATTTATGTAAAGTTACTTTATCCGTAATGTCTCCCGGCGTTTGTACAAGAAACGTCTGTCATTGCTTTCATTTTACAAATTGCTGTTTTTATTGCTCATGTTCCAGTGATACACCTCAAAGAGCAGATGCTTTCCAAAAGGAGGAAGGCAATGCCTCTTCTACCCTCAAACTGTTATTTTCCAGTGAGGACTGGGGGGCTGATGGGTGCTCCTTTGGGTCTGGTCCCAGGGCAGATGGATTCGGGATGGCCCAAAGGGTACCCGACGCAAGGGTGGAGAGCTGGTGGGCAGGGAGGTGCCATCCTGCGGGTGTCCCCAGGGGCGATGCCAGCCCCGGCTGTCCCCAGCCCTGCTGTCCCCAGCCCCGCTGTGTCCCCAGCCCCGCTGCGTCCCCAGCCCTGCTGCGTCCCCAGCCCTGCTGTGTCCCTCGTGCCCGCCCCGCTGCGGGATGCGGGGCGTGCAGGGCTGGGGTCTGTGGCAGGCCAGGAGAGGGCAGAGCGCACTTGTGTCTGCAGCGGAAAACCAGCAGAGTTCCACAGCAGAGGGAATCCTTGGGGAAGTGTGCCTTGGGGCGGCTCAGGTGCCCCGGTGGAAGGGGAAGCTGTTCGGCTGTGATCCCCGGAAAGGACTCAAAGCATCACCTCCCCTAAAAACGCCTCTGTGGGGACGTTTAGGAAGTTGTTCCTCCCTGTGCCAGCCCTGCAAAGGGCAGAGCCTGCAGCCTGCAGGGCTCCCCAGCTGTTATTTCTAGTGAGGAGGAGCAGGTCGGTGCAGGGTGTCCTCCACACACCGTGGGACGCACCCGACCCGGGGCAATATATGCAATTTGCTACCCCAAATCGAGCTGCATGTACTCTGGCTTATTCTCTTTTTCCCCTCCCTCCCTTCCTTAAATGATTTCTGAAAGCTGTTGCATTTTCCCTTCATGAATGCACTGTGCCCCTGTGTGAGCTGGATATTGCAAATGCACTTCATAAAGCAAATTTCCTGCTGATCTGAAGGTTAAGGAGCTGTAAGTGAGGTTGTCTCTTTGCAGAACAACTTTCTTTTTTGGACTTGAAAAACAATGGGAATGTAGTTAATGTTCAGCCTGACAAAGTCTTAGCAAACATATTAAGGGTTTCATTTAATAAAATCATATTTCACTTTCATAGACAAGAAGCAGAATAGAGTTGAGTCTTTTTTAATGAATAAAGTCCTTAGTAAGGCACTTGCAATCTTTCTTTATGTAAGGCTCATTCTCAGGTTTTTTTATTTTAGGAGCCAGGAAGATTTAGTGCAGCATTTTCTAAATTGTGTCGTGCTTCCTTCGGAACAGAATGGAAAGGGAAATGTATCTTAATGTTAAAGAGACGTGAAACAAAAATGTGGTTTTTCCCCAAAGAAAAGTTAAACATTTGCAAGAGAAATGTTCTTCACAGCAATTTCAGTTCTGTTAAAAACACATTTACTGTCAGAAAATAATGGTGCTGGATGAGCTCTAATAATAAACCAATTTGTGCGTACCAGGGGAGTGGACTTTTCCAGCCTTTTGTTGTAAGTCATGCTGGAAGGGCTGCCACTGGGCTACAAGAGCACAGATATTTTCACACTGGGATTTGTGTCTACTTGAATTATGTGAATAACTCCATTGAAGTACAACTGGGAAAAAATTCATCATGTGACTTCTTATTAAAACATTGCTTTTTTACTCCGTTCAATGATGTTTGAGCAGCTCCATCTATTTTTCTCTCAGATTTCTCTTTTTAATACTTTTTTCTGAAATTCTCTGCGTGCACAGTGCCTCGATTGTACAACACAGAGGGCATGTGGCAGCAAACTGCAGATTTCTGGGTAGCTGGCCTGCTGCAGCTCACAAATGCCATTAATAGCTGCGTGTGAGCTGCATTCCCGGGGCACTGGGGTTGCACAGTGCTCCCCTTTCATTCATTATCCAATTTGTTGAGATCAGCAGGTGCACCAAAGCATGCAAATTTAAAATTTGCTTTGAGGAAAATTGAGTGGCGTTTTCCCTGAAATGAGCTGTTTCTCTGAACATCGCTGCCAGCTCGCTTGCTTGCGAGAATATTTGCAGAAATGGAATGCAAAAGTGGTACAAATGCAGCCAAATTGAATACATTTACAGATGTAAAAGGCTGGGCTTTTGCAGCCTTGTAAATCTCTCTGGGGTGAGGACTGTCACTTTGTGTAGATTTATAGAGTCTTGTGTAATGGGGCCCTAAACACATCGGCCTTCGGGTGCCACTGCAGCCTGATGGGTTTAGTGCTGGTGACAGTCACAGCACTGGTGCCACCCACCTTAGAGACCTGCAGGTTTCTACAGCAACACAGGTACCTCTGATCCTCTCTGGGCCCCAGTCAGTCATGCTTGATAACTGTGGAAATTGGATTTGTCAACTAGTAATCCCTCAGTGATCGATAATTAGTTGTAATTATGCACTGTTTAGGTGCTGAGGGGAGAAAATTGAAGTTTGTGGCCAGAGTAGGAAATGAAGAATGGCAGGTACACCAAGAGGTTTGGCCTAAGAGAAATTCAGTGAAAGAACTGACCTTGCCCAAAGAACAGTGGATCAAAGTGCCTTCTCCAGCCAGGCCAGGTCACCGAGCTGGGCCAGCAGTGTTTAGGCTAAGCAGCATCATGGAGTCCCTGGTGAGCTTGCTGCCCATAAAGCATCATGGCTTGGATGGCAAGAAGTTTGCTTTTGTTTATTGTCTCCCAGAAATGTGCCCAGTGCGAAATGGCACAAACAAGCTGTTATTTGGGAAGTTTCTTTGAAACTTCTGTGGTGTTCATAATCAAAGCTCCTTCTCTTGGTTTGAATTTTTGTCCAATGTATGAGCTAGGAGAAGCTGAAGTCCTTGCCTGAGTGCTCACTGTGCCATCCTCGGCACTCTCTCCAAAGGTGCAGCCTAGACCTTCCTCCTCTTCTTTCTGCTTTCTTCTCTGTTCCAAAGAGCACAACAGATCAGCTTTCCAGATGGGCAGAAATGTTATTCCAGCTGTCTCTGAAAATCTGGTTGTGTCTGTCCTGGGATTTCTGCACCAACTTTGCAGTTAAATCTGCCACTGGTAATCCTTCTCAGTCCAAGAGCCGGAGAGGCTCTGTGTTTCTTTATCGTTATACCCAAGGGTGATTTGCACTGCCTCGTGTGCCTGATTGTCATTCTCTAAATAGACATGCAAAATGGAACTGTTTAACTGCAGGAGGTGGGAGTGAAGGAGCTGGAGTAGACCTATTACCCAGTGGTATGTGAGAAAGAGCCCGCAAAATTTATGGTTTCTGAAGGAGCAGTATATTTTTAAGCTTCTTGTATTCCTACACTTCACAGCCCAGATTAGCAGATTGTTGACAGCTCCATGATATATTTGCTGTCACCTGGCTGGAGTCCGAAGCAAGTGATAAATTTTTAGTTTGAATGAGCTCGTGTGACATGCGGTGACAGATATATTTTTTGTTACTACAAGTATGTAGCGTGTCCTCTGCTTGGGGATTGTGGTGCTATTCTTGGTGTGGCCGGGAGTGATTTGCTTGCTTTCCTTGTGCTTCTGTTTCACCAACCCAGAAAAGGTGGAGAAAGTGACACATTCCTCATTTGCTGTGATGGTTCCTTTTTTTCCTGCCATGTTGGAGCCTGACACAGGCTCCTGCCGTCTTCTTTGGGCTCAGTAGAGCCCATCTGCTGGCAGGAGGGAGCAAGTGCTCTGTGGAAAAGAATCCAACATTTCCAGTTGCTGTTGCGGAATTTCATGGATCTTGGATATATGTCACATCAATTTACATTCAAAAATATGGGGTGTTTTTGGAGTGATAATGCTATATTCTGGGAAAAGACACCTCCCAAAATACACCTTCAAGACAGGAGAAGGGGCAGTGGGAATCAGTTTTGTCTCCATGTGACTGAGCAGCTGGAGGAACTGAATTTACAGATTCTGATTGTGGGTAAAACCTTAGGGCTTTATACTGGTGAGCTCTATTTGGATGAAGTTTCATGGTAGAACACAGCAAACAAAAAAAAGTGAATATGCATAATTAAAATGTCTACTTTAAACTTCATGTCATATTCTTAACACTAAATTGGTGTTAAGGAGTTTAGCATTCCTAGACAGTTTTCTTGAGGTTTTAAACCCTGGATGTTTCCAGAGAGCAAGGGATGCCAACAGTCCAACGTTACAGGGCCTGTGCCATTCTAACATACCTTGGGGTGAAGGGTACCATAATTCATGGATTGCAGGGATTGATATTGTTTCTTTTAAGTGCAAGTTAAATATTTTTGAAGCAAAAGAATTATCCATAAACCCAGTTTACTTTGAAACAGATGGTAGAGACTGAGAGGGATCAAGAGACAGGGAAGCTGCATCTTTCCTTATCAACAAAAGGTTTTGCTTTTGTGCAGGCAGAGCAAGGGATTAAGCCTGGGCACAAGGCTTGAGGGTTGTGTCTCCTCAGCAGCACCTTGAGAGGGGCACACGTGGAGCTGCCGTTCTCTGCCTGGCTCAGTGAGCTGTGTTTCGTGGGCACACAAGGATCCGTGTCCAGCCCAGAAGCATCTCTCGTCTGGCTTTGAGTCTGCCCCGTGACAGTTCTCTGCTGCTTGTTCTTGCTCAGCTCCCCACATGTCCTCCTGCAGCGAGGGTGGAGGCACTGTGTGAAGCACCTCTGAAACTCTGACGAGCTCAGACATCAAGAACGGAAGGTGCACCTCCCCTGCTGTGGAGTCGTGGCGATTGCTGCCCCAGGGGGGAGAGCATATGTACAGCAAATGGACACTTACATAACCCTGTTAGCTTCCACTGGGTGATTTCAACTGTTGGTTTGCCACAGGGAGCTGGAGGAGGAGAATTAGGTAATATAAATAGAAAGATGACATCCTCAAAAAGCGCCATTCAGCACATATTGCTGGCTGGCCTCATGGTTCAGAGCCGATAAGCAAATTTGGCCTGAATCCTGTTGCAGCATTTGATGATGGCACCAGCAGAGCAGAATTGGCAATATCAGCAGAGGTGGACGCTGTGGATGTGATCCCTGCCATCCGCTGCCCACAGCGCTGACTGCAGGAGCCTGCTCTCAGCAGCAGAAACCTAGGGCCAAATTAATTGTGATTAATTTTGATTACAGACCATTCCCTTTGAAGTGACTCTTGAGATGAATTTGTCCCATGAGTGCTTTAAAGGGCAAGTTGCTCACAAGTGCTTCTGCAAATGGCATCCTCCAGGTTTATTTCAGATATCTTTTTTTTTTTTTTTTCTTTCAGCAATTGGCTCCTGGTGCAAATACAGACACTTTGCATTAATTCCCTGCAGGGCTTCTTTGCCATATTTTTAGGTTTTTGAGTGGCATTGTGGAAAACATGAAAGCATTATGGTAATGATCAAGGCCAGTTCTTGTGTTCTTTATTCAAATATCAGTCAGGGAAAAAAACTGTGATGCTTAATCATGCAAAAATCCTCCTAAGAGCTCATTTAAGAGAGGGTTTGAGTGGGGACCTCAGGATTTGGCCCCTAGTGCATGATGGATTTTAACAACAGCAAGGTAGTGATTAGGTAGAAGAATGTAAGTACAAGTGGTTGAAGTGCTGCAAAATTAAAAAAAAGTGAAGAGTATTGTCCATTCAACACCACAAGGAGCTGTTGCATATTATTATATTTAATAAAAAGGAAAGTACAATGAATGCACTTTTAAGTGAATTCCTCCCACCGTTCTTTTCATTTGTTTTGGGAATATTCTGTGGGGCTGACTGAAGGCTTTGTCTGGTCTAGCAGGAGCCTCTCAGCTGCCTAATAGCAGTGCAGAAAGCATGGCACAGCACCTTTTCTTATTTACTGATAAAAAAGGAGTGTTTACAGAAAGCTGTGCTTTGACCCCACTTTAAGAAAAGCCACCTGTGCCTCACTCCTTGTGGTCTTCTGAAAGCTCTCGTGATGGGAAGCACTTCTCACTCTGAACAAACTGCCAAATGCATTTGAAATGGAAAATTTCTGATTGAAATGGGCATCTCAGAGCTTCCAGCTGCTGGCAACCGTATGGCAAAACAGTTGCAACGTTTGCAATCACTTTGAAGAAGCTGCTTATCTAACAATCAGAACAACTTTAAATATTTATTTGAAACTGGTTAGTTTTAGGTATTGAAAAGCACTGCTTTTTTCCCCTCTTTGCCTAGTTAAAACAGGGTGGAGTGGTTACCCATGTCATGAGTGCACAAGGTAGGTCATTTCAGGGCCTTACAGGTCTCTGCAGAGAGGGAGAGGAATTTGGAGATGCTTAGGTTCTCTTGGAATTTGTATTTTGAAGACCTTTCTAAACAAATGTGAAAATTTCAGAAGAGGGATCAGGAGCAGAGGAAAACTCCCCAGATTTTTTTTTTTCCATTCATAGGTAGAGATTGAGAGGAGCAGGAAGCTCTGAGGTTGGGTCGCTGGCCAAGGGCTCAAATTTGAATTGAGTTGATTTTCTGTGTCGTCTTTGCCCATTTTTAGCTAAGGTAGATGCTGACCCCCGGCTCTGCTGCCTCCTGTGTTCTCTGCTCACACTAGAGCTCTGTGGTTGGCTTGTTTGTACTCAGGGGACCTTTCTTTCAGTGGCTTCCCCTCAATTGGTCTATCACTCCTTTTCCACAGCTCATGAGTCTCCAGCAAAGCTTTTTCTGACTCCACAACTGTGAGACTCAAGTGCAGGACTGGCGAAAAAGTCTTGTGCAGGCGCTGGTGTGGCTGCAGCAATTGCCGTGTCATGGGCTGGTGGCAACTGAGAAGAGAGGGACTGTCCATCTGTGTGTCCCAGAAAGTTCTGTTCATAGGTACAGAAAGTGCAGAAAGTCCTCTGCCAGCTAGGAAATGTGATTTTGAATTTATCCTTACAAGTCCTTCTGACAGCTGTTCCTATTAGGAACTCAATCAGTACAGCATTGTGAATTCAGTCAAGTTTTCCCTTGACATGCTATAAATGTATTAAGTGATGAAATGTCATAGAATCAAAGCAAATTTGCACTTATTCCAGAAAGAAAACTGAATATGTAACTGTTGGAGTGGTGATGGGGAATGCAAAGATTTGCATTCCTTTTGCTGCATAATGGAAGTTCTGAATAGTTGGGTTGACCTCCCAGCTAATGTAGTGGTACTCCTGCCATAGCCAAATCGTTTCTCATTTCTAACCATTTTTGATCAAGTTTGAATCCAGGTGTTTGTGTCTGGTTGGTTCTGGTTTGCAACTGAATGATTAAAATTAGTAAAAGTTCTGACTCCTTGGTTGTACTCGCATGTACTCTTTGCAGAATTCTCTTCGTGAGCTGGAGGAAGTGATCAGGGATGAAAAGAGGGACCTCTGGCAAATCTCTTACTGTTTAAGCAAACTGCCTCTTGGCTTGACCTTGAAGAAAGTAGCATTTTAGTAAACAAAAGGGAAAATCTGCTTAGTACATTTTTTGTTTTGATTAAGACTCCAACTTCCAGCCAGCACTGCCGCTAATCTGCCTGATGTAGGAATGGGCACCTTTTGAGAAGCTGCAGCCCAAAATTAATTTCAGCAAATGCATTTTCTCTTTGAAGAAACCCTACTAAGGGTTTGAAGTCTGGAAAAGCTGTGGCTGCTGGGAAGCTGTCTGGCTCAGGAGGAAGGGCTGAGCTGTGCGTGTTGAACGTTTGCGGGGTCGGCAGCGGGTGGGTGTGGAGGCTGCGCTGGCACTGCTTGTCCTGCTGTGCTCTGTGGGGCTCAGCCCTGCCTTCAGCCCTGCCAGGCCTTCCTGGGACAGATCTGTTATCCTCACCATGCGCTGAGCTGTGCCGCTGGCTGAGCCATCAGTAACACACACGGCATTTCCCACAGAGCTCGGTGTTCCGCGGGTTTTGCCACATCCACATTGGCGCTGCCACTTGAGCACAGCCGCCGGCGGTGGGAGCCTTCCGCAGCACAAAGCTTTGCAGCCACGCACAGAGAGACACTTAGAGGCATTGGGGTCTCTCCTTGGTTTGTTCCAAGGCTGCACGTCGTGAGACTTTCCCACATTTTTGTTCAGGCCGAAGAAAACTTCCATGGATGGAATAATCTTAAGATTTGGCTTTATGACCTCAATGCAGCCGATTTTGCTCCATCAGTGCAGGGTGGTTGAGCCGAGCGAGGGCTCGGTGTTGTCTCATTTAGGGGCTTTTGTTCTCCCTTGTTCTCCCTCCCCCTCCACAGTGTATAATGCATTTGGAGCTCTCCGAGGCCATTTCCATACTGTTGTGATTCATCAGTAATTATACTGCTTTAAATCCATTGTTCATTTACCTTTCATAAAAGTCCCCAGCTTTAAAACCCACTTTCCAACTTCTATTTCATTCAGATTTATATTGGTCTTGGAAAAAAAAAAAAATCCTGTGCAGTTCGATTGCCTTTTAGCATCTGCTTCATTATCCTTTATATTTCAATACTTATTTATTCCAATGAAGGAATATAAATGTTGAAGCATTCTACAGAAAGTCAAATGAACTGCCAGCAGTAAATAGCATTTTTGATCAATTTATTCATTTTTCTCTCTGTTCACAAATTACTTGTAAATATGCCTCCATTTGTACAACTTTGCAATTATTCTGCAAAGAGATTACTCGAGTTGTTTCATACCAGGCAGAATTTCATCTGATCAGCTGTAACTTAGAGTTATTTATTTTTAAGAGTAACCCTCCTATTTATGCAGTGCTTTGGCAGCTTGGGCTGTCCTGATGCATTGGCTTGCACACTTTCTCTAGATCAACTTTTAACTGATTTGTGGGATTTAAATAAATACCAATGACTGTGTTAGTTCATTCCTGGCTTTGATACATTCCCAGCCCTTTGTCCTTGTGTTTGTTTTGGGATTCAAGCTCTTGGTCTGCATTCACATTGCAGTTAGTTTTCCCCCAGTATTTGCTAGAAATTCAAAATGGGTATGACCTGCCCTATCCATTTCTTAGCCTGCTCCTTACAAAAAGTCTTGATCATAGCACTCTCTGAAACATCTACAGCCCACAAAATCCTGAAACCTGAATCCAAAATCCTGAACCTCTGCTATGAATTTCCAATCAAATTTCTTTGCTCCACAGAGCAGAGCTGACTTGTGCACAAGTCCTTAAGGCTGGCTAATTGTTCCTTGTGAGACATTTAATGAAAATTAAATCTAAAATCAATGGTCACATACTGAAATAGCATCTTCCTAGAAATTTAAGATTTGAGCTTACTTGACTGGCATTTTTGTCTGATGGTCCTGGGGAATTCAAGGGGTCACAGAGCACTTTCTCCCCTTATGCAATGCTTTACCTGGCTGTGTAAAAGGAATCTTACATCAAGTGTCATGTTCAGCATAAATTGAGAATGTGGAGGAGGCTGCACTTTTAAACCTGTGGCAGGAAATCACATTAAATTCAATGTAATTACATTGTTCTAGAAATGTGATTATGTGTTTCAACTACCAGCCTCCCACTAAATTACTTCAGATCAGTCTCAATCTGTGGAATAAAATCTGCCTGATTTAGATGTAAAAAATGCAATAAATATGAGGAAATGCATTTTGCATTTATATTTTATGTTCACCTGTGACTGTTTATTACATTCTCCAAATCTAACCTTTCCCAATCTCACCTGCTGCATGCAGGGAAATTAAACCCTGACTTTGCTTAATATCACGATTTAGTCTTTGCAGCAGCATGTGCATGACATTGGCTACTTAATTTCATATAAAACTGAAAACAGATCTCAACTGCAGGAATATTCAGTAAAGAAAGGGGTTCTCCAAGTGAAAATAAGATAAAATATTCCCAGGACTAAGTCAGAACTTTAATGTAATGGTACTGCTGAGGTTTCATTGTTCCAAAAAGTAGAAAAGATGGATAATTTTGGTATTTCTGATAGATGAGCTTTACCTTACAGCTTGCAGACCCACTTTAGAAACCCACTGCTAGTCTGGTGGGCAGAGTGTTAAAACTGAGAATAGTTGTGCCTGAAGTTAATTGAGGATGATGTCTTGACAGTGAAGATTCGAGTCAGGAAGGCAACACCACCAGGAAGGAGCAGAGCACTCTCAGCGCCACTTAAAATCAAAGGATGTCAGCCTTATATTTAGTGATTTCTTGAATGCTGCCTTTGTAATTTGAGCTCTTCATCAGCACATCAGATCACTGTTACCCTAGATATCAGATTAGAAAGCAATCTCAGCCCACTGTCTTCACTTTTAATACCCACAAGCTATTGACATTGGTAATTGAGAATAAGGCTTTGGATCAGCAATTTCTTGCTTGGAAGGCACGGTCCCTTTAATGCCTCAGTACCTGACTTTAGGATAAGGTCAGTAATTGCTGGAGGAAATAATTACAACCACAATCAGGCATCAACAACCAGCACCGTGCAGGAAACTGCTCTGAAAGGTGAGCTCCCGCTCACTTGGAAAACAATTGTGACTTGTGGGTGCAGAATTGTGTCCGTGCAAATCCAAGGCAGATTGCTTTGCTTTTGCTTCTTCATGCCATGGATCTTCTGTAGGGACAGGCAGAGCTGTTGGATCAGACTGCATTGCTCAGCCTTTCGTCCCAAGAGCATCTCCTGTGTGCAGAGCACCACGAGAACGGGTGACTTTGAAGGTGGAGAGTGATTTATGAATAAATCTTCTCCATCTGTCTCCTTAAGTACAAGATAATTTTCAGCCTCCCTCCCCCACCTCCCTTCCATACTCAGCCTCAGTGAATGGGTCTTCCCCTTCGGTTTGATGGGTCTTTGAATATCTCAGCACTACAGTCAAAAGGACTGTGGACATAAAGGTTTTGCAGCTGTAGAAACCACTCAGATGTTCCGTGAAGATGGAGTAGGGAGGAGCATAATTAATCTTTCTGTCTTTTTCAAGAAGTTTTAAGATCAGAAAAGGTCATTTTCTCTGAAGAGCTGGGGAGGAGCTCAGAGGGAAAAGGGCTTGTCTTCAAGAATTAATCCCCTGGTCTCTAGGATTAGCCTCCTGAAACCTGTCAGAAAGCGACTGCTGTAGCAGAACAAGGAACATTTCTTCCATCTTGGTGCGTTTTATAAACAATTTCAAGTATAATTGAGGTCCCCCTCTCTGCCTCCCAAATTGTTTCTGAGTATTCATGGGCATGTGATGAGTGATATTATTTAATGAAAAATACAATCTTTTCGTTTTCCACTGCCGTGTGTGATTTTTTGTGTCCTGAAAAATACATTTTGATGTTGGAGTCAACAAGAATGCTGGGCTAATGAGGCCTTCTCTAGCCCTGCTATCAAGCCTGGGGAGCAGAGCTGTCCTGCCTGTCCCCAGCTGTGGAGGAAATCTGCTCCTCTGGACACCCTGGGAGTTGAGGACTCCCGAGGGACAGTTCTTCCCTTCCAGGCACAGGGAAGGACAGCCACGAAGACACTTGTTTTGCATGTCCCCTTGAAGCAGGAGAGGAGCGGCTGCTGTTTTCCTGCTCAAGCATAACAAGTCATAATTAGTTTAGCCCTGGGTTATTGGTCCTTGCTGTACAAGCTCAGGAGATGTGTGTGTGTGTTCCTGCTCCTCACAGTTAAGGATTTTGGTGTAAAACTGCGCTGGCATCGTCCTCCCTCCACTCACAGCCGCTTTTTGACTGGCCCCAGATTTACAAGCAGATGTTAAACATCCTTAACACATGAAGATGATTTTGCCCCCAGATGCCAAGCTGTGAGACCATCACATGGCACCGCGGAGCTGAGAGCACAGCATGCTGCCCCTTGTTAACATGACTTAACAGCTGATTTCCTTTATTGAAGCTTTGGAATCCCCCCTAAGCACAGCAGATTCCCTCACTGAATTAGATTGTCTTTCTGTGGTTAGAGCCTGTATATCAGAGCAATTTCAGTATTCACATCCTCTAAACAAGGCTCATTAATCAAGAATTCATGACTAACAGGGTTAGGGACTAGTACAGTTGGAAAAGCAGAACAGGAACGGGAAGTGCTTAATGCTCAGTTGGATACAGTATCGCACTGTGAGTGTTTTTCACTGAAAATCACTGAATGTGCTATAATGGATTGTGGCTGCTTTTATGGGGAGCTGATTCTGTGCCCCACAGCTCCCCTCAGGGGGAAAGCCTGGCTCTGGAATTGCAAACACAGTGTTTTCTCTGAAATGCTGAAAGTTTAAGAGGCTTCTTGGTGGCTAGCACCTAGGCCTGTGTAGCCTTCATGAAACATGAATTGTTCCTTCTCCCCCTTTTTTGATTATGACCTTTGGCAGAGGTGGTTTTTCATCTGGTTTCTGAGGATGTGTGAGGAGCTTGACTCATAAAGACTCGTCAAGAAAACAGGATATCCAAATCAAAGCTGCGAGAGTGGCTCATTCATATCCTGAAAAGTTGGGCTGTCCTTTGCTTTTGGTCTTCCAGAAGTTCTCCAGGGCAGTGCTGGTGTTGGAGCCACCTGTGCTTCTGTTTGTAAATACTCAGCTGCTGGCCAAGGCCCTTTCTTCAGTCCTTCCCCCTTGGCGATCTCCTGAATGAAAGTTGTTTCCCCCAGACTGGAGGGGGGACTGAACAAGGATGTTGTGACTGAGCCGTGGTGGAGGTCCTGCTGTCCCTGCAGGGAGTGCTGCTCCTGCAGGGGAAACCACAACGGGGAAGGCAAAGTTCCAGTGTGGGGTTAGGAGGAAAGGGAATGGTCCTATCACCTCTACTGAATTAGGAAGTGAATTAACTCCTTACACTGCCATACTCTTCTGCACATATAGACAAAATGGGAGCACATTCCTCTGCCCTTAACCTCCAGTTTTGGATTATGGCCTTTTGGCTCTGTTATGTCCCCAACTTTTTATTACATGCACGGTGCCGGGACTTAGGTCTTTGTTAGAGATTAACGATCTGGAAATGGGTTTGGCCTCCTGAAATCTGAAAACGTTTTAAAAAAAAGTCAGAAGCTCAGCATGCAGCTGCCTTTCCCTGGTTATTGCTGTGCCAGACCTGTCTGCCCGTGCTATATCATGTTGGAATCCATCCTGAAGCCAGCTGCTGTCTGTGACTGGTCTTCAGCCCTACGAACACTAGAGTTTAATTTAAAAATCGCTGTAAGGATTAAAGAATCCTTCCCCAATCCTGCTGGTCTAGGGTGAGTAATTTCTTTTGACAGGCAAGTAAAATGCCATTAGTTTCTTGCATTGCCATCAATCACTCTGGTAAACGGCAAGTAATTTTTTGTGGTGGCTGGTAAATTTTCCTGACAGCTTTGCAAGGCTGGATAAGCTTTCTAAGCTGCGGCAGCACTGTGAGCAACACACTTTGGAGGGCTGATTCCTCCTCAGCTCTTTGCCCATCTTTGGCTCTGAGGCTGCTGGGGCCTGTCTGTCAGGCATCAGCTTGCAGAATGATATTTTGGCCAGATCTGAAGAGCAAAAGCTGGGACTTGGAGCTTCAGGGCGTCCAGAGGCAAAAAACTGTCTGTTCATCTTCATAGCTAGAAATATTGCAGGCAAATCCAGACAGACAGGGCTTTGGCACCGTCCATTCGTGGGGCTTTCTCTGGACATTACTGCAGGAGATTATGGAGCCAGGCAGCCTCTGCTGCACAGCTGTGCTTGGACGAGAGACAGAGCTGGGGACTTCCAAAATCCTTGCTGAAAGTGCAGAGATCCAAAGGGGGGTTCAAGGAGACATTGGTGAAGACTCAAACGACCTGCAGAGAATGTTCAAGAAGCTCCTGAGAAGCACCGCCTGAAGAAACCCAACTGGGCTGCCAAAGATAAAAGCTGCTTGGCACCGTGGCCAAAGGGCTCACTGGGGCTACCTGAGCACCAGAGGGAAGTGCTGATTCTTGAGGAGGATCTTGGAAAATTGTTGTCTGCAGGTTAGGAAAAAAAAATCTTGCAGTAAAGAAAGGAGAATGGAGGAATAAAAAAGCAGGGTGAGAAAAGTCTTTGATGTTTTATCCCAGCTGGAGGGCTGTTCTCATCAGAATTCGCACATTATTGGCCTGCTCGGTGGTCATTGGTGCCTGGAGTACAAACCACATAATCATAATGCTCACTAAAGTTTTCACTACCAGCAGAAAAATGCTTTTCTGCTGTAATATATGGTGCCACCTTTTCAAGAAAAGTACTGGCCTGAGCTGTGCTGGAAATTGAATTCTATCTTGTGGAAAGGGAGATTATTTCCTAAGGTTTCCTTATTCACCGTCCTAGCACATACTGCTCAAGGTAAAGGTGCACTCCAGGATGATTGATTGGCAAGCGTGAGAGGACTGCTGTTCCATGTGACAGGGATATAAAGAAGGATATTTTTATTTTTTGACAGTGAAGGGGAAATGGCATTACTAGCAATATTCAGCAATGTACTCTGCAGCCCCAGTTAGCTCTGCATATTTTATGGCATCCATTTTCTTTCTTCGATTAAACAACATAAAACCCCATAAAATAATCCAATAAAAACAACAACTACTAGTTCAGGCAAAGTTCTTGTGGCCTTTTTAATTCTGGAAGGATTTTCATTGCTGTGTTATTTTTTACACTTCCCTCTCAGTCCATCCCTTGTGCTCAGGTCAGTGTCTCCTTGCCACAGCCTGAGTGGAGGTGCTGGGAACAACCTTTTCTGTGCTGCTTTTGGGTGCAGAGTGCTGAGTGAGCTTGGAAAAATGTAGGATAGATCCCTTGAAGATCACTCCATGCTGTTAAACAATCGCTGGATGTGCCAAGGGTTGGGATGAGTTCAGTGGAATTAGAGGTGTCTACACATTTCAGAGATCTGCTCCTTGGAATGCTCATTTTTAGTTTATTTTTTTGCTGGTGCAGCTTGAAGCAATCTTTGAGGTAAAGATGGCTGAGTGTCCTCAGGCTTTTGGCCTCATCTCCTGAGAGGAGAGACACATGAAACATTGTTGGTACATCACCCCCGTTGTTGTCCCCTGTGCTTCTGCAGCCATTGAAAGAGTGTTGGCCTCATGAAAATCAGGTGCCTGCAGGGCACCCAGGGCAGGCACACTGCCTGGGCTGCACTTTTAGGACTGTCTAAAAACCTGACTGCCACTGGGCCCTTCTGGGCTTTGCCCTCAGGGAATTTGCAGTCACAGCCTGCCCTGAGCTGAGCCAATGTGCCACAAACTGTCCAACAAACGCCATGGCTGACTGAAATAGCAACAACCCAGGAAGGTTCTTTGGGCCTTAAGCCATGTGTGTTGATGTCTGGTAAAAGAGAATTAATTATAATAGTATATTATTGTATTTAATAAACCTTTCCTAACAGGAAATGTGTGAGACTCCAAGGTGCAGATTCAGCTGCAGTGATGGGCTATTTGAAATGCTGTAAACTCTGCTCCAGTGCTGACCAGGACCATGCCATGGAGCTCGTTATCTACCTTGGCAGGCAGGGGGATGGAAAGCTTTGGCTTTGTTGTTGTTTAGGTGCTTCCAGAACCCATGACCTTCAGAGCTTTTTTTATTTTTTATTTGTAGAGGCAGAAAAATGACCCTTTTATAACAATTCTTTGCCTGCCAGGAGGCCTGAACTCTATTCAGGCTGCAAATGTTTTTGCAGTGCTGATTTCTGAAAGGAACCTTTCAATAAAAGAAAACCTGTAAGCAGCTTTGTCTTTGCAGGAGGAAACCTCGGACTTACTTTGATTTTTTCATTATGTTTTCCAAAGCTGTGCTTCTGCATGATTGCAAGAATTCCAAGTTCAAATACTTTGGACACCTTCAGGCTTGGTAATGCCTATTGCTCCTTGAAACTTCTAGGCTTTAAGAAAGAGTTTCATTGATGAGAGCCTTGCATTGGTTTCAAGCTATAGGACATGGTCTGAGCGTTTCAGATCTTTCAGAGAAAGGTTGAAGAGACTGAAGGGCCTTTGATTTTTGTTCCGTGGATGTGTTACAGAAAACCACTCCAGCTTTTCACCTCTTCTCTCTGCAGAGAGGGTTTAGCACAAATTGTTGTGTTGGAGGGAAGAGGGCACCAGGTTCAGTTCTTGAGATGTCTAAGGGCACTCCCGAGCTCTTGGAATAACAACCAACACAGCCCAGCTCAATTAACTCAACGGAGCCCCTGGAATAAAGGAAAACATCTCTGCTCTTTCGGGGGAGGCAGAGCTGGGAGCTGCCTGTGCGCCCTAATGAGAAAGGGATGTTGGGAGCTGTTCGGTAGCACAAGGATCATTCAGGCTTGGGAAAATCTGCTGTCTCCTTCTGATTAATGGCAGAATGGTTAATTCATGTTTGTTGGATATTTGAATGTGTAAAGTGCCCAGCAAGTACTAGGAATTGAGTATTTATTTGCAAATTCTGTGTAATTTTTCCTGCCTTCCAGACAGGCAAAGGACAGAGGAGCTGCTCCCCTTCTGTGCAGGAGTCACTGGAGCTGGGCTAGCCAAACATCAGGCCTGTCCCACTGCTGTGACAAGTCTGCTGGAATTCAGGAGCTTTCAGCACCATCTAGACCCACACTTGTTATATTTTAATTAAAGTATTTTGTATGTCAAAGGCACAACAATGTTTTCAGGTGCACTCCAATAAGTTGTGGCTTTTATTTTTATTGAGAAAATACCAATTGTTACAGAACTTTTTGACCTGCAGTTTGAAGTACTACTGGAGAATTACAGGAATATATTGAAATTCAGTATCTGTACAATTTCTGGGTATACAAGTACATGGTGTTTCCATAGAAATAGTAGGGTTTTTTCTCCTTGTACGAATTTCCAAGCAAAGACAAGTAAACATCCTTATTCCCATTTTGAAGTTGCCCAGACAGTTAAATGGTTAATCACATGCCTTGAGTCAATAGATTTGGACCTGATGTCTCCTGTCTCAGTGCCTGGCAACCTTTTTTCTCCCAGAGGGACAAAATTCCACTGTTGACATATTTCAAAGAAAACAGTGCTCACTGTGGGAGACGGCATTTTCATCTTGTGTTACATAAAGACTTCAGAACCTCTCAGGTTTCCATAGCAGTGTTGGAAATCCATATCAAACAGGTCTGGTTTGTGACAGGAATAAATAAGAATAAAAATTAATAGCTTTAATTTCAAGCCAATTAGGATGCCTTTCTGCTGTTTTTCTAAGCTGCATTTGCTTACCTGAGAGACAGAGAGAGAGTAGATTGAAAAATGGAGTTTCTGCTGAAATGTGAAGATGAAATCTTAAAATGTTTTCTCTCCTTTAAAAAAAATGACAAAATTTGGGAGTTTTCTGTTGGATATGGAAATATAACATGATGTTTGACTGCTTTGAAGTTGATCACATCCTCTGCTGATTTTATGAGTAGAGTCTTATGCCTAGAAAATGTTTCTGAGACACCTTCCCTTTCAAAAATATTCATAACGGGGGGCGACACCTCTACTTCTGACTTTGCTTCAGAGATTTCAAATTTAACATTTCAATATTAAACAAGCAATTTAAAATTCATCGGTCTGGTCATCTAGACCAGCTGAGGAACTCTCCTAAAATGTTTAGACATTCTTAGGAGAAATGGGGGGCTCTTGAGAGAAGCTGCTGCACTTTTTTTTAGAGAAGTTATCTGCACAGTTTGATGAAAAGAAGGAGGAAGAATTTCTGGTAAAATACTCCCTCCATCATCATATCCTGTTTTTCATCCTGCCTTATTTTTATCGTGCTTCTGTAAAAGCTTCCTCAAAATCATAAGCCATCATACTCAAGGGGAGGTTGTGTTAATTTGTCTTCCCTAATAGTTAATTTATCACATGGAAAGCACCTTACTGTCAGAATCCAAATTAAAATCCTGTTTACTCTTTTCATTATTCAAAATCCAATATGCTAGTGAGCTTGATGCTTTACATAATTTGAAACATTTGATGGGCTGAAAAAATCAGTTGATAGCTTCACCTTTTTGGGTAGAAGAGTGGTAATTGTATCATTCCGAATCTTCAGCATCGATCCCCTCCATGATTTCAGAGTTTTCTGTTCCCTGCATCATTGAGCTTTATTCCTGACAGCCACCACTTCTGTGGAGCAGATTTTTTCCTGCCTTGCACCGTCCCTGAACCTGTTTTGTCTGCTTTGTCCTCGCGGTGCTCTGGCATTGCCTTTCTTCCCTGAGTGTGTGTTGGATTGGGAAATGTGATGTGTGACAGTAATAGCTGCTCTCCGAGAAGCTGCATCCCCAAATGCTTGGCAGGGTTAAGTCAGACAGCTACAAAAGGTTATATAAAAATATCTGCGGCCGGGAGGAAGTGAGGTGTGCCAGAGGGGGGGAAGGGCATGTCCCTGGTGCAGTGTGACGGTGGCAGTGTGACGGTGGCAGTGCTGAGGTGCACCAAGGGCAGCCCCACGAGGGCTGGGAGGCTGTGGCCCTGCAGTGGGAGGTGTTCCAGGGCACACGGGGCCAAGGCACAGCATAGCCAGGACTTGTTTTGGAAACTCATTGGAGCCAATTATGCATTGAGGGGTCACTCCCTGGAGTAGTTTCTAGCATGGATGAAATTCAGAGTCAAATCTGAAGTAAACCTCCAGCTGCCCTTGGAAGTTGCTGTCTCTAAGCACTGAGCTGTTTTTATCCCCAAGGGCACACATGGGGTTTTGTCCCCCCATTGTTCCACTGGCAACACCCATTGGCTCTGGCTCTTTACCAGGGCCACGCTGAGCTTTTTGCCTGCTGGAACCATCACCCAAACCCTTTTACCTGGGGGTGCCTTCAGTTTGGTGCCTTGCAGTTTGTTTTTCCAAATTGCCCTCTTTGCCGTCCCTCTCCATGGGGCTGCGTAGGCTGCTTGGTTTACTTCACCATAAAGCAGCATTTTATTTGTGTTTCTACTCTTGTGACCTTTTGCAGAGGGCTCAGGTCTTTGCAGGATCTTTGTGTATTTTGAAGTGTATTTTACATACTTGGAAAAATAGCTTTGCTTATAGTGACATTAATAAGGAATTGCGGAAGCAAACACAGCTGGCCTAGTGCTGCTATTTTAAGGAGAATTTGATGGGGAAGTAATTTGAACATAAATCTGTGACAGGTCTTTTAAAATATAAAAGAACAAAGAACTGAAGTTCTTGGAAAAATATTTCAGAAAATAAACACTTGCTTAGCTTGTGAAGATGTAGGACCTTATCCCCTGAGCTGCTGTAAATTTGACTTCCCTAAGAGGTGAGGCAGTGCAGGATTGCTGTTTCACACACACTCCGAGCCCACAGCAGCAGAAAGGGCATTTCATTTGCCAGGGACTGTTTTTTCGTGGCTGCTATCAGTGGATCTGCAGCAGCAGCAGAGCTGGGTAGGTGGAGGGTGAAGATACCAAAGTATTCTTGGCATCTCTGGGTGTAATTCCTGGCTCTGCCTTGTGTTTTCTGGGTGACTTTACATCACCTCATTTTCCTTCTATTTCTGGATTACCCATGACGAATTTTGCCCAGGAGGCTCAGGAAGACAGAAAAGAGAGGGATGGAGCCTCTCCTGGGGGAAACTCTGGTCCCACCTCAGCCCTCCCTCTGCTCTAACTGCATTTCCCAGAAGGTTTTGCTTTCACACACTCTCAGGGATGAACTCCTGACTGTCTGTGCCTCCTTCCCAAATGCCACGGAGTGCACTTGGATGTGGGAACTGTGAATCACAGACCTTCCTCTGTCTCCCAGGAAACTCCCGCTCCTTCCTCCACCTCTGCTGGCATCCTTTATTCCTTCCTATGCACAAGCACTGCCCACCTCACCCACAGTCCCCAGATGTTATGTCTGAGTTCAGTGAGCATTTTAATTTGTAATGCTTGGTTTAATGTATCCCAAAACACATGTATTTTAACTAGAAACCCCCCAGGGACCTTGTTCAGAACTAATTACTTGCTGTTTGTGCAATTCTTCAAATATGTTAAATGCTCTGTGAGGGCTCGGAATTGCTCAGCTCTGCTCTGGTTTGGTCTCAAGGATGGGTAGGGGTGTCTAGCCTGGAGTGTGAGCCTGGGAGCTGGGATGTGTGCAGAGACAGGATAATTTTGGGCAAGTTGACTAAACTGTTCTACAGCTTGGATTTCCTGTAGGGGAAGGATAATGGTTTTATTTTTAATTGGGCTAAAAATGCGCATGGAAGGGCTGACTACAGAAATGGTTGGAAATTACAAATGAAATTTATCATAACTGTTATTATTAGTACGTCAGTGACAGTGAATTTAGCTCAGATCATGTTTCCCCCCATAACGGAGTAGGGGGATTTCTAAACATGATTTCTAAAATAGCTCTGAAAAAGTCATTTTTCGCATCATTTTGAGCGTTTCCCATCTGCTGTGAGCACATCTCTGTTTTATTTCCTAAATATCTTTCCCTTCTGTTTCTATTTTAAAGTTCTTTTGCCAAGACTTTACTTCCCAATTCCTGCTGCCAGGATTGGGGCTGGGCTTGTGTGGCAAGCAAGGATTTACCTTTGAGGTTCAGCACAGAACTGACTGCGAGGCTGTGGAATTCCCCACCCCAATTTCACTGAAGGTGCTTAAATCCTCATGCCTTCTCCTTTCCTTGTGTTGAGAGAACTGAGAGAAGAGCTTTAGAGGGGCTCAGTTCACAGAATCCAACACATTTTGGGCTGGGATGGAATTTTAAAAGAGTTTCTGCCCCTTCCAGGTGGGCAGGCTGGGAATGCTGCTGCCTGCTCCATCAGTCCATCCCATTTCTATCCTTACATTCTGCAGTGAATGGAGAACACTCTGTCCAGGGGAAAGTGTGGTTGCACTGTTTTAGAACCTTTCTGTTCTTTCTCACAGAGAGTGGAGATAAACTGCATTCTTTTACTTTCTTAATCTCTGTGTTTGGTATTAGGTGTTATTTAGTTGTGACCAATGGTTTTAGGAGGTGGATTCTTTGCTGACCAATAGTGTCGAGGAGCGGGGGGAGCAAGACACATACTACTCAATATGAGTTATAAGCAAACTCCGAGTTTATTCAGTTGTTTACTGCTTAAATACTGTTACAGTTAATTATGCCTACGAGTCATGAGGTTATTGGTTAGATGCAAAGAACTTTAATTAACATATCTCCCCCAAAGAGGGCCCCAACGCTTAACACTCTCCTTCATACCTTTCACTATAAGTAACTCTTGGCTCGATCTGATGGTGCTTTCCACAGGGCTTGAGGTCATGATGACCCTCACCCCATATCACGTATACCTCTAGGCCTGCACCTTGCTTTGCTCGCACAAGGCTTCCAGCTCCAGCGATTCATGGCCTTGTTCTTTGAGCCATTCTTCAATACAATAGTTGCTAGAATATGAATGGATATAAAAGACCTTTCTTGTAAATAAACTTTCCCTTTTCGCCATCTTGGTTCGTCTGCCTGAATTCTCTCAGCCAGCCTCTGCGACCCTCGGGGACTTTGAAGCCACAGGAAAGTCCTGCCAGGGCTCCCAGAGGTGCTCCCCAGCCTGCCGTGCCAGCAGCTCCTCTGCTGTGCCTCTGGAGCTGGAGCAGAGCTCCGTTCGCTGCTGAGCAGCTCCATGGATTCCCTTTGGCCTTCCCCACTGCCTCCTCTGCAGATCTGATGGGGAAAGAGCAGGACAGGCACTGCTTGAGGGGCACATTCCTGAGGGACCTCCTTCACCCAGGGAGAGACACCCTGGATGGACACCCTGCTGCAGGGCAATCCTCAGCAGTCCTGCCTCACTTTTCCATTAATTGGGCTATTTTTTGAAGGTGGGCAAAGGCTTTTTAACAGGACACTTTTCTGTCTGACAATTCTGCTTTTCAGAAAGCAAGTATTTCATGGGAATGAAATGTCAGTTTTGCCAAAATTCCAATTTTTGTTTTGTTCCTTTTTCCTTTCCCCCCCCCCCCCCCAATTTCAAAATTGTCTTTATAAAAAAAATAATTAAGCCATCTTAGTGGAAACAGTTGCTTCTTGGGTCAAGATTCTATGAGAAACTTCAGCAGCTCCTTTCCATGTTTTCAAGCCAGTGATGGTAGAATTTTTGTCAGCTGGCACATTTAAAGGGCATCAGATTTTTCTCAGGTAATTCCATTTATCCTTACCGCTCCCTTTGCGTTGGAAAAGCAACACTTTCCAGTATTTTATAGGTGGGGAAGGGAGGTATAAGAGAATTAAATGATCCACTCAAGCTTCTAATTGAAGCCTGGCATAGAGTAGGGCCCACACACTTGCCATTCACCATCCTTTCTCCAGCTCATGTCAGCTCTGGTAGCAATTTCTTACTCTTTTTCAAAGCCTCGGTCCCCAACACTTAGAATAATTTTTGTGCCTGTGGATTTTGGGGGCAGATTTAAAGATATGAATCACTTATCTGAGGAACAGTAGGCTCAAACCTCCCATATGTAGGCTGCTTTAATTTGAATTTCTTGACTTTTCCTAAGTGAGAAGCTGAACGTAGTTTCTTCCTTCTTTCAACCTTCCTGGCTCTACTGATATCCAAAAATGCAAAATGACATCTTGTCTCAGCCCACCAGAGCAGATGCAATGCAAGGGATTAGACTGGAATTTTTCCTAAAATGCAGCATTCTGAGTCGTTTTTGGAAAACGTAGCTTGGGAGCAGCGGGCGATGTTCACTTGCTGCTTGCCCAGCGAGGCAGGGCAGGCTCAGCGAGGGAAGCTGCACGGCCAAAAACCTGAACGCTCCTGGGAAGGGTCACCTGAAGGGCAGCTGAGCTTGGGGCAGCAGGACAGGCACCAGGAGAGTGTCGTTGCACTGTTTTAGAAATCTTTGTTCTTTCTCAGAGAGAACAGAGATAAGCTGCATTCTTTTACTTTCTTAATCTCTGTGTTTGGTATTAGGTGTTATTTGGCTGTGACCAATGGTTTTAGGAGGTGGATTCTTTGCTGACCAATAGTTGCTAGAATATTAATGGATATAAAAGAGGTTTCTTGTAAATAAAGTTTCTCCTTTCGCCTTCTTGGTTCATCTGCTTGAATTCTCTGCCAGCTCCTGCAATCATCAAAGCCATAGGAGAGCCTCACCTGATGGCCAGACAGACCAAACCCATCCCAGAGCTGCGTTCAGGGACAGCCAAGCTTGGGGCAGCAGGAAAGGCACCAGGACAGCCTCACCTGACTCCAGACACACCAAACCCATCCCAGAGCTGCGTTCAGGACAGGAGAATGAGCAGCAGAGCTCCGTGGCTGAGGGAGGCAGACACGGCTGAGGCTTGAGCCACGAGGGAGGGCAGAGTTTGGGGTGCACTGTCAGGAGAGGCTGAACAGCTGCACAGGCAGACAGATGTGGATCTTTGAAGTTCTCGCATCCTTGTGCTCTGTGTGAGGACCACCAGGGGAGGGAAAGGGCAGCAGCAGCTTCAGGAGGAGCTGCACAGGGGTCCTGAGTGCTCAGATCCTGCCCAGGAGTGCAGGGAACTGTGTCCTGTGCCTCTCCATCCTCGCTGGGGCACCAGCCCTGGGTTTGGTTAGGATAGACCAAAGTAGCTGCTGCGAGTGAAGGTATCTGAAGTGCAAAAGCTGTGTAGGAGGATGTAAGGAGCTCCTGACAGATGGAAAAAGGCTGATAAATCCTGAAATTGTGGATGAGATCCACTTGTCCTGGCGTGCGTGTCCCCCCAGCATCCTCTGCCCTTCAATTAACCTTTCATTAACCAGATTTCACTTGGCTGAAAAGTCAGGTTCGAAGTTTCCAGAGACATTGTCAAGAATAACATGGGAACTTGAGGGAATGGCGATGTGATTTTTTTTTTTTTTTTTTTTTAACAAATACAGTTTTGGCTGGGAAAGAGAAAATTCAAGAACTGGTGTTTTGGATTGTTTGTTTTTAATGAGTTTTTTCAAAAGTGGTTGACTAAGTCTAACGAAAAAAATTATTGAATCCATTGCTGAGGGCGTGGTTCTCTATCTTACGTAAATTACAAGTCAGTCTAAAATGAAGCCGTGCAGGTGTCTTGCAGGAATTATTTGGTCCAGTGTAATTACTACAGAATAAATGAACGTCCCTCTGAAAAAAAAGGAGGTGATAGGAAAGGAGCACGTCAGCTTTGAGGCATGTTGTTTGGAGAGACGAATGCCTGCGGAAAAGCAGGAAGGAGACAATTAGAAAAACATCAAGTAAAATTCTGTCCTTACAGGGAATATTTTTCATCAGATTGGTTATGCCAGGCATGGATTTAACCCATCAAGTCAGTAAAGGCTTACAGGCAAAAATAAGGATATTATAAAAGCAGCATGAATTAATTCCTTCTCAGAGGAAACGACCACCCATGGAGTTGTGAACTCACTTTGATCCAAGCACACGAACCCAGCCAGAACTTGAAGGAAATTTTTAATAGTGACATGAGCACCAAGTGGCCATGAGGCACGGGGCAAAGCCATCACAATTCACTGTTAAGTAACGCTGCAGCTCTCAGCGGTGCTGTTTCATTCCACCATAGAACTAAAAGGTCCCTCTTGGCTTTGCTTTTAATTAATTAAGTCGCAGTAGTGGCGAACGTGGCGCTGCAGCAGTTGCTTTCTGCCTAATTGTTCTCCAGGCATATTTGCAGCACTCCTGTTGTAATCCCGGGCTTGTTTCAGGAGTCAAGCTGCACAAATGAAGTTCCTGCTATTAAAAGCAGTTTGTTTCCTATTCCTTGGCAATCTGTTCCTAACGCTGAGCCTCGCTGGAGCACGGACTTTTTATTTTTGGCAATTTTTTTAAAGCCAAAAAATGGTGACATTTACCAGCTATCACACTGCTCTCAGACTCCAGCCATGCTCAGGAAATCAAAGTTTTCCGTGTCAGCATCGTATTATTTTCAGCAGCATCGGTTTGATGTGCTCAGTTTGATAGATCCTGGTGCAATGGCATAATTATTTTCCTCCCTCAGTCTAGGATAACTTACTCCTTTTCTCTCCTTCCTGCATTATGGTCTTTGAGCAGTGAAAGTCATTTTTTCCAAGCAGACGACCCTAATATTAGAAGATACCTCACTCCCAGAGGTTTTCAGGCAGGAGGATGTATTTTATACCACATTGCTCTTATTCCCCATCTTTAGCTGCAGGACAGACACAGCAAATTAAATCAATTTATGCTTCGTCACATCTGTTTTATTTGTATCAGACTGGTGCCACAGGAGCAGAAACCTTCTTATTCTCTCCACATTGCTCAAGCTAAAGTTGACTGGCTTTACACATAATGAAACTCATACTTCACCTTTTTAAAACGATTGAACCTGCTTTATGTTTTTAAAGCAGAGTGACTCGTGGTTGCAACCTATCTGTTATTGATGGCAGAGGGAGGATTTCCTTTCCCCCTCCTTGTTTACCTCTCTGGATTTATCTGCAGCACTAAGGCAATCCCTGTTGTTCCCCACAGAATCAGGACAGCCCCAGGAGTGAAGATCACAGACATCAGGGTGAGCGATGCAGACCAGTGGGGAGTGCAGGAGGAGACGGACAGCGCCAGGAGCACGGCCACTGTCACCTGCGTGCACAACGACCCCGGCGCCGAGGACAGGTGAGCCCTTCCTGCGCTAAACGCTGCCAGGGACACACAAACGCTTCCTCAGTCAGCAATATTAGCAGGATTTTTTCTCCTCAAACTCTTGGAAAAGCTATAGGTGATCTGGTGGGAGATTTTTTTCCATTTTGTTTCACTTCTGAGCTTTGGGAAGTAGATTATCTGATTAACTGGTCCCCTAGTGGTACCCCACGTCTGCTCTTCATGCCCCCTCAGGGCGGCAGAATTCCTGTTGCCAAAGAGCCAACAGAAAAAAATGAACTGAATATGTTCATTATGAAATGAATATGGAAATTGGAAATGTGGAGAACAATCGAAAGCAATACAGGACAATGCTGTCTTCTTTATTTGAAAGCTATGAAAGTAAGAGCTATTCACTGTTATTCATTACTGCTGCAAAGCAGCTCTGGGTGTCTCTGAACTCTCGGAATGCTCTGTAGGTTTGTTATGGTAATGCTCCCAGCAGCTGGATCAAAGGTAATGAGGAATTTACATTGTTAGGCAGAATTATGGATTTTACAAAACAAGCAATTTCTCCCCATTATCCTGCAGTTACTTTACAGTTAAAGTACAGTCTGCATAAATTTAACTAGAAATGGTATAATAATTATGAAATCACAAAACTTTTATGTCAAAATTTTCATTTGTGGAGTCTTTCGCATCCATCTTTTTTTCTGAAAACTCCTGTAATTGCTTAGACCTAGGAAGGTTATTGCCAGAGGTTTGGAGTACAAAGAGAGTTTCTACTCTGCTTAGTTTCTGATGATGTATTTGAGGAGCAAATGAATCCCATCCAGCCCTGGGTACCTGCCATGAAAGTGCTGAGGGGAAAGACATTTAATGTGAGTTTAGTTTTGAGCAACAGGCACTGCTGAAGAGAATTCAGGCTGTGTAGAGCAGGGCTGAAGAACAGACAGGGAATGGTGCCTGGGACTCTCCAGCACCCAGGCAGAGTGGAGGAGGCTGAGTGGGACTCAGACATTGCCTGGTAAACCTGTGAAGTGAGGGGAGGTGATTCCCCACCCCGAGCCTCTGCAGAGGTGCGACAGAGCCGTGTGCTGTGAGCTCAGGCAAGCCTTTGTGTTCCTTGGCTGCTCCGTGCACTTGTTCCCAGTTAAAGAAAAGGGATGGGAAAGGAAAGAAAGGAAAAGAGTAAAAGAAAGGAAATGAAAGAAGGGAAAAGAGTAAAAGAAAAGAAATAAGAGAAAAGGAAAGGAAAGAAAGGCAAGAAAACAAAAGGAAGCAAAAGAAGAAAAAGGGGAGGTGGGGGAAGACCTGTCTTTTTTCCTAAGGACATCTGTAACTCGTAGTTCTGAGGTGATGCAGGGAATTCCAGCCACCATCCATCATTGTTTTGCTGGGGCTCCGTGGGCTGCTGTTCTGGTAAAGCACAGCTCTGGCTGCTGGGTTTGGCACTTTGTCTCCAGCTCTGCTGTCTTCTGGCAAGACATTCCAGCTCTGCCAAGGCTGCTGGAGCTGCTGAGTCCCTGTGGGGTGAGAGCTCAGGTGCGGGGCCTGGCTCCGAGGGGACATTGTGCCTGTCTGGGGCTGTGAGGTGACACCTTTATGCCTGTCCGGGGCTGTGAGGTGACACCTGGCTCTGAGAGGACATTGTGCCTGTCCCAGGCTGTGAGGTGACACCTGGCTCCAAGGGGACATTGTGCCTGTCCTGGGCTGTGGGTGACACCTTTGTGCCTGTCCGGGGCTGTGAGGTGACACCTTTGTGCCTGTCCGGGGCTGTGAGGTGACACCTTTGTGCCTGTCCCAGGCTGTGAGGTGACACCTGGCTCCGAGGGGACATTGTGCCTCTCCTGGGGCTGTGAGGTGACACCTGGCTCCAAGGGGACATTGTGCCTGTCCTGGGATGTGGGTGACACCTTTGTGCCTGTCCGGGGCTGTGGGGTGACACCTGGCTTGGAGGGGACATTGTGCCTGTCCCAGGCTGTGAGGTGACACCTTTGTGCCTGTCCCAGGCTGTGAGGTGACACCTTTGTGCCTGTCCCAGGCTGTGAGGTGACACCTTTGTGCCTGTCCCAGGCTGTGAGGTGACACGGGGCTCCAGCAGGGCTGATGGGGTGGCTGGGCAGGGTCTGCTCCTGGGAACCTCACTAGGTTCTTTCCTCTCACGCTGTGACCTCTTCCCTTGGGAGCGAGGTGAAAGCCATCCATTTGAAAGTGAAATACTGAGGTCAAAGGGAGACTAAAGATCATCTGGTGTTGCTGAAATCAAAATGAAGCAACTATTTTTAAAGTTGGATGGGAAAAAAAATAGCCTGAACACTGAAACTTATTGCCTTGTATGTGGTTTCACTAATCCATGAAATTATACCTGCCACAGTAACTTAGTTTTTATTAAAACTGAGTTTTGCTTTGTGTTGAACTGTTAAATTGCACAAAAGCAATGAATCTCAAGTTAATTAATACTTTGACCCTTTCCTTTGTGAGATTAGTTTAATATTTTTGGATTAATTAAAGTATGCAAATAGAAACTGCTGAAAGATCACTTCCAGATTTGCAAATATTGTAGTGCTTAGAGTAAATATTTAACTTTGATCTTTACTTTAATTTGCCTTTTTGGTCGTAATGGTGGCGCTCCTGTTTCTTTTGAAGAATGTCAAGTGTTCATGTGGAGGTTCTGCTGTTTCATTTAAACGATCAGAGACCTGAACTTGCTTCTCTTGAGGTCAATGTGACAAAATTGTCACCAGACCCCATTCAAGTGTTTCTCATTTTAGTAATCCAAGGAGCTTCATTAAAGGCAGTTTATGTACGATGAGAGCGCAGGATCAATCTCTTCTGTTGCAGAGCACAAGCTATTAGTAAACAGAATCGTATCCACCTCGGGGGAGATGCTTTTTTCTCTCTTGGAATTAATTTCCGTTGTGCTGACTCGCCCAGCTGGTAGAGAGTAAGGTAAAAGTATCCTGGGGAAGGCAGGACGGAGCCTCTGAGGAGAGCTTAGCTGATTTTGTGGTGAGAAGGGGCTGAGTTCTTGGTGGGTTTGGGTGGAAAGGCCTGCCAGCCCTGTGGGCAAACCCAGAACCCCAGTGAGTGCCAGTCCTGCCTGCAGTCTGTGCCCTCGGCGGTGCCCTTCGCTGAGCCAGGGCTGCTCTGTGCTGCTCAGTGCCACTCTGTGCCCTTCTGTGCCACTCTGTGCCACTCTGTGCCACTCTGTGCTGTTCTGTGCCACTCTGTGCCGCTCTGTGCCACTCTGTGCCATTCTGTGCCACTCTGTGCCCTCGGCGGTGCCCTTCGCTGAGCCAGGGCTGCTCTGAGACGCTCAGTGCCGCTCAGTGCCGCTCTGTGCCACTCTGTGCCATTCTGTGCCGCTCAGTGCCACTCTGTGCCGCTCAGTGCCCTTCTGTGCCACTCTGTGCCGCTCTGTGCCACTCTGTGCCACTCTGAGCCATTCTGTGCCGTTCTGTGCCACTCTGTGCTGCTCTGTGCCACTCTGTACCACTCTGTGCCATTCTGTGCCACTCTGTGCCACTCTGTGCCACTCTGTGCCACTCTGTACCACTCTGTGCCACTCTGTGCCACTCTGTGCCACTCTGTGCCATTCTGTGCCACTCTGTACCACTCTGTGCCACTCTGTGCCACTCTGTGCCGCTCTGTGCCACTCTGTGCCACTCTGTGCCCTCGGCGGTGCCCTTCGCTGAGCCAGGGCTGCTCTGTGCCACTCTGTGCCGCTCTGTGCTGTTCTGTGCCACTCTGTGCCCTTCTGTGCCACTCTGTGCCATTCTGTGCCACTCTGTGCCCTCGGCGGTGCCCTTCGCTGAGCCAGGGCTGCTCTGTGCCACTCTGTGCCGCTCTGTGCTGTTCTGTGCCACTCTGTGCCCTTCTGTGCCACTCTGTGCCATTCTGTGCCACTCTGTGCCCTCGGCGGTGCCCTTCGCTGAGCCAGGGCTGCTCTGTGCCGCTCAGTGCCCTTCTGTGCCACTCTGTGCCACTCTGTGCCACTCTGTGCCATTCTGTGCCACTCTGTGCCGCTCAGTGCCACTCTGTGCCGTTCTGTGCCACTCTGTGCCCTTCTGTGCCGCTCTGTGCCACTCTGTGTTGTTCTGTGCCACTCTGTGCCCTTCTGTGCCGCTCTGTGCCACTCTGTGTTGTTCTGTGCCACTCTGTGCCCTTCTGTGCCACTCTGTGCCGTTCTGTGCCACTCTGTGCCCTTCTGTGCCACTCTGTGCCCTTCTGTGCCACTCTGTGCCGCTCAGTGCCGCTCAGTGCCGCTCAGTGCCACTCTGTGCCCTTCTGTGCCACTCTGTGCCCTTCTATGCCACTCTGTGCCATTCTGTGCCACTCTGTGCCCTCGGCGGTGCCCTTCGCTGAGCCAGGGCTGCTCTGTGCCACTCCTCACCACTCTGTGCCATTCTGTGCTGCTCTGTGCCACTCTGTGCCACTCTGTGCCCTTCTGTGCCACTCTGTGCCCTCGGTGGTGCCCTTCACTGAGCCAGGGCTGCTCTGTGCCGCTCTGTGCTGCTCTGTGCCATTCTGTGCTGCTCTGTGCTGCTCTGTGCCACTCTGTGCCACTCTGTGCTGCTCTGTGCCACTCTCTGCCACTCTGTGGCGCTCTGTGCCGCTCCGTGCTGCTCCGTGCCGCTCCGTGCCACCCTGTGCCACTCTGTCTGTGCCGCTCTGTGCCACTCTCTGCCACTGTGCCGCTCTGTGCCACTCTCTGCCACTTTGTGCCACTCTGTGCTGTTCTGTGCCACTCTGTGCCGCTCTGTGCCATTCTGTGCTTCTCTGTGCCGCTCTGTGCCGCTCTGTGCCACTCCTCACCACTCTGTGCCACTCTGTGCCATTCTGTGCTGCTCTGTGCCACTCTGTGCCACTCTGCTGTGCCCTGTGCTCAGCTCTGATAAGAGCCCCTGCCAGCCCAGCCTGCGAGGAGAGCAATGCTCTGCGCTGGGACTGTTCCTAATCCACTCTGCCTTCCTTTCAGCACTCTTATCAGCTGGAGCATTTTCAAATTTGCTTACTTTTCTAATCTTTCTCCTTCTTCCCTCTGCAGTGTTAGTGCTATCATGAGTTTTTCATCTCCATTTCTCACATTTCCCTACGCAAATTGAGTGTCCATTAAAATGCTTTAAATTAAGACCTTTCCTCCTTTCATGCAGAGTGCATCATTGCCTTTTTTGTGCATTACTTAAAAAAAATTCCTTATCGCAATGTTTCAGGCAGTTTACATTATATTCTATTAAAAATCCATTTTGTCCGAGGTTGTCACAATTCATAGATTAAAGCCTTCCAGAGTGTGTTTTGTTAGGAATACATTCATAAATTCACCTCTTTAGTAGTCCCATAAGCTTGTATTTAAAACCTCTTTTTGATAATGTAGTTGAACAAAGAGCATAAAAAGATTTATTTTGAATATACACACACCAATATATATACCCACATCTATTCTGATCTGCGTGGAGCCTTGCTTTGCCCTCACTTTTGCTATCTCAAAGGACTTTTTTGGTCGCTCGTTGAGTGAGGAGATTGATTGTTGCCATCTGCATCTCCTCTCCCTGGTGCTCTCTCCTTGGGGCAGAACTCTGTGAATCTCATTTTGGTGGTGATAGTTGAAGCTGCAGTGTTTTGGTTCAAAAAGACACAGTTTCCACTTCAAGCACAAACAGTTTTGCTCTGTGCCTGCAGCTGGGACTCAGCACTTCCATTCCATACAGAGGATCTGCACGGATTTCTGCACTGAATACTGACACATCTTGCAGGGATTTCAGGGCTGGTGGGCTCTGCTGAAAATTGGGGTTTTCAGCTCTCTGTGAAGAGCTGCTGAGTTACTGAAGGGCTGCGATCTTACCCAGGGCTGTCAGGCTAGGTGCTGAATTATTGCAAGAAATACATGGCTTTGAAATACATGGCCAAAGTCTGGGAGTCCACCAGACACAAGTCCCTGGTGGTTTCCAGAAAACAGATCCTACTTTTGTAAAGTCCATGCAGGATTTTTCCACTGCATTTGAAGCCTTGCAATTCTTGTGTCCTTTGCTTCTGGAAGCATTTCAGGAACGTGCCACAGATTGTCCTGCAGTGGGACCAGGGCAAGAGGGCTTGAAAAAATGCCCTGAGAGCCTGGTCTGTCTTGGCAAGCTGTGTTACCCCATAACTCAGGGCTGATATCCTGAGGAATAGGATTTCAGGAGCTTTGCCAGAGTGATTGAACATTTTATAGGATTAGGTTATTTCAAATCAGCGCTGAGCAGGAGCTGAGTTTCCGTGGTCTCATTTAAAAGGCTCCAGGATATATTTCATGGTGCTCAGTGTTCTCCTTGCTGCAAAGCTGAAGAACAAAACCTAACGTGGCCCAAGCTTTGGTTCAGGACAGAGGGGATGACACCAACAGAGAGCTTAGGCAGAGAGCTGCAGCTCAGCCCTGAAAGGGAATATTCTTAGAGATCATTTTCCTTCCTCAGGAGCACTGTCATTAAATGGTATTGGATTATTACCAGGTGAGGAGAGTGGGATCCTTGACAAACCAGTATTTTAATCTGGAAGGTGATATTTATGCTAACTAGCAAAGTTAATAAAATCGATCTAACCTGCAGTGCTGAGTAGAGTGTTATTGAGACCAAACTGGTTCTTCTCACCTAGGGATTATTTTATCTTCATGTCTGTAATACAGTTTCTGTCTCTCAGCATATCCATCGCTGAATAAATTAAATTTGCATGAGGGGCACTCAGCATGCAGAAGTAGAAAGAGTGAAATCTTCAGAAGGCTTTTTTTCAAGTGTCCTCAGAAGTATTTATTCTGTTACCTGGAAATTTATAGATTTTTTAAATTGATGCAGACCAGCTCAGCTCTGGCATTTGACATCCTCTGTCTTTAAACTTGAATGAAAAATTAAGATTCTATTATGATCATTCAATTTCTTTACTATTTTAAGAGGTGTTTAGAGAATTCAAATTATTAAATTATTTTACAAAACTGTAATTTAGTGTATATATATATATATCTTTAAAACAGGAAAAGCAGTTATTTTATGTATTTATGAGCATACAAATACATCCTCCTGTTTTAAAATAATTAATTTCTTTTCCTGTGCTTGTGAATACCTTTTGAACAAGGAATATGAACCAAAAGACAGACGTAGAATTTGCTGCCAGTTAAGATTTCTGCATATATTTATTTAAAGTAAATATGTGTTATTGGAACTGATGATGAGCTGAGCAAAGATGTATAATTCAGTTCGGTATTTAAGGCTTTGGGTATGCCTCGAAAACCAGAGCTGGGGTTGTTCCCTCTCTGCCCTCACTGCCAGGGACTGTGGCACGGCTGGCACAGGTGACAGCTGTGACCCTGCTGTCCCTTTGTTTGGGGAGCTCCATCCCCCGGCACATCCCAGTGCCCACTCGGCACAGGGCAATGAGCACATGCTCCCCCGGGAGCCCCTGGGTGCCCTGAGGCTCCCTGGGGTGCTCAGCACCCTCTGCCACACTGCCACTCTCTCTCACAGTGCTGTGGAGGTGTTTCTGCATCGAATTCCCCCCCCTGCTCCACAGTGACACTCCCACAGTTACTCCGTAGTGACACTCCTGCTTGTGACATTGCCTCCAAGCTCCCATCGAAAGGGACAGTGGGGCAGAGCCTGCTGCAGCCTGGGCTTTGCTGAGGATTCACTGCAGCTCCTGCACCTTCTCACCATGGGCTGGGGCTGTTCCCTGTTGTCAGCTCGGCACAGGCCATGCTGGGGCTGTTCCCTGTTGTCAGCTCGGCACAGGCTGGGCTGGGGCTGTTCCCTGTTGTCAGCTCGGCACAGGCTGGGCTGGGGCTGTTCCCTGTTGTCAGCTCGGCACAGGCCACGCTGGGGCTGTTCCCTGTTGTCAGCTCGGCACAGGCCACGCTGGGGCTGTTCCCTGTTGCCAGCTCGGCACAGGCCATGCTGGGGCTGTTCCCTGTTGTCAGCTCGGCACAGGCCACGCTGGGGCTGTTCCCTGTTGTCAGCTCGGCACAGGCTGGGCTGGGGCTGTTCCCTGTTGTCAGCTCGGCACAGGCCATGCTGGGGCTGTTCCCTGTTGTCAGCTCGGCACAGGCTGGGCTGGGGCTGTTCCCTGTTGTCAGCTCGGCACAGGCCACGCTGGGGCTGTTCCCTGTTGTCAGCTCGGCACAGGCCACGCTGGGGCTGTTCCCTGTTGTCAGCTCGGCACAGGCCACGCTGGGGCTGTTCCCTGTTGTCAGCTCGGCACAGGCCATGCTGGGGCTGTTCCCTGTTGTCAGCTCGGCACAGGCCATGCTGGGGCTGTTCCCTGTTGTCAGCTCGGCACAGGCTGGGCTGGGGCTGTTCCCTGTTGTCAGCTCGGCACAGGCTGGGCTGGGGCTGTTCCCTGTTGTCAGCTCGGCACAGGCCATGCTGGGGCTGTTCCCTGTTGTCAGCTCGGCACAGGCTGGGCTGGGGCTGTTCCCTGTTGTCAGCTCGGCACAGGCTGGGCTGGGGCTGCAGTGAACACTTTCGCTGCTCCTGGAGGATAAATAAGCCATAAAGTCAGGGGCTGCAGCCGCTGTAGCACACAGCAGAGTGCTGTTAACCACACCGGGGAAGGCATCAGGCCATGCCCTGAAACACTTGCTGATGTGTTTATTGCCAGAGGAACTCGCCTGGCCCCAGGACACTGAGCATGTGAAGTGCCACCAGCAGCAGCAGTTGTCTGACAGAAGATCAATGGCATGTGTTGCTGTGCACAAAAGAGCAGTGACTGCTGCAGACACACAGCCCTGCTCTGGCTTATTTTAGGCCATGCAAAGGCAGTGGGCTGCATGCCATGAAGTTCACATAGTACTAGAAAGTGAATGAGTAAGAGGAGCAGAGGGAGAAAAGAAACACAGGGATGTGTGTGAAGCAGACAGGAAAGAATCGAGAAGAGCTGAGGGGAAAAAAGGCAGGGAGAAGGAGAGGGAAAGGCACTGCTGTCACCCCTGCCAGACTGGTCTGGTGTAGGTGAAGTCATCAGACTTCCTCAGGATCTCTTTCCACCATAAAAGCCATATTTCCATGAAGCCAGACTTTAGCTAGTTTGAAAAGGAAGGCTTTGAATTAAAAACGGAGGGTGCTTAAGCTGATGGAAGAAGGCACAGACTCTGTGGTGCTGTGTTCTTGGGTGTTTCCCTCCTTAGGCACTTGCTGCATTCCTTAGGTCAGAGGTGTCATGGGCAAAGAAATCTGCTTGGAATATCGTGTGACTGTGGCCTTCAGATCCCGCAGGAGTTGATTCCCTGGCCTTTGGCCACCCCCAAGACAGCCCTGTCTCCTGAGCCACTGATGAGCAGGATTTTGTCTTTAATGCATCAGTTTTCAGGTTGTGACCTCTATTGTGAGTGACGGAGTCTGCTCTGCTTTGTGTAAAGAGTGTTCCAGTGAGAAGCATCTACATGAGTTTTCAGACATAAGTGACTCAATCGAGTCACAAAGAAAACCTGAGTTAGAAGAATTTTAACTAACCTTTATTCTTTACATCTCTGCCTTTTTGTATGAAAGAATCGAGGCCTGCTTGGAAATGTTCCTATGAGATAAAAGCACTGACACCTCACAGTAGCTTAGAGAGGACATAAAAATAATAGACAAATTAGCAGCAGTAGGAAGGACAACTTATTGTAGAAAGCTGTGGTGTGAGGATCAAATAGCATTTCTGGAGGGTCTTTTTTCCTCTTTTATTTTTTCCTTTTTTTTTCCATTCAAGGCCAAGAACAATGAAATTGTCTGCCCATCTCCTGTGGGGAGCCTAATAGCCTGGAAGGCACAGAATTCCCTCATGGCCCCGCAGCTCTTTGGGATGGCTGTTTGTGCCTCGCTCTCAGTTGGGCTCACAGCTGCTGTGCTGAGCCTCCAGCAGGGCTGGGGCAGAGGGAGCACTGCCTGGCAGAGCTCATAATTGCTCCTGGCCTCAGCTCAGCAGCCCAAGAGGTAATGAGTGAGTCTCTCCTCTTGGTCCATCTTGTTCCATCCTCTGTCACGAGCCCTGGGTAGCGTTTTGAACAAATGCACTGTTGGTAGCAGAACAGCCTCGGGGGCAGGGAGGGAGCCCCAGCAAAGTCAGCGCTGTTGTCTGGAAACCTCGGAAAATGAGGAACATCTTGTTGGAAGAACTCGATACAAACAGAGGCATGAAAATGGCTTAGAAAATGAATGTCTGATAGAGATCTCTGGGCTTGCCAAACTGGGGGAAAGCTTTGTGTAAATCCAGAGAAATATGCAGAAAATTTCTTCTGGCAGCGTTTGTTTGATGGGACTACAGTGAATTAGAAAAATATTAAGGAAAAAACCCAAACAGTGGAACTCCAGACCTTTTGGTATCTTACTTGGTGCAGAAGTGGTCATGCAAAGAAGTGCCTTAAATAAACTCCTCATGAGTGTGGTCCACAGAACCTGATCCAAAGCCTATTCTGAGCAATATATCTTTTGAAAGGCAAACCAAATCATTCAGAAATTAGTCTTGTTTTTTAATCTGACCTAATTACCTCTGTTTTGGGTATATCATTCCTTGATGTGAAGCTTAATATTGATGTAACAGTTGGGAAAGTTTAATTTCAGGGTAGGGTGGTCTGTATAATTAGGACTCCAAGAACGTGGCAGGGAGGCTGGGAGCCAATTTCCAACGCGTGCAGATGAGTGAGTGACTGTGGAAATCGTTATTCATCCATTGGAGCTTGCATGCTTTTTCCACGTTGGATGCCAAAGGGAATGATGACATATTCAAAACCAAAGGGCTTCTCCAAGTCTCTGCTGGGTGTCTGCCTGCTCTCTCCTGTGTTTCAATGGCCGTGGGGATGATGGCTCGTGGGCTGCCTCAGGAACTCCACGACAAAAATCTGTCCAGTTGTGGAGAATTTCTGAAGCTTTACAGAGTTCTGTGTGCACATTGTGGCTGTGCTTAATCGATAACTGAAGTGAGTGATAAAGCCCAGGTTACTGTGGCTGCTGAACTCATCACTCTCAGAACAGATCTCCTGACTCCAGGAACAAAATGATTGTGCGTTGGATTTTGGGGTTTGTTTCTATAATTTAATCACCTTTTTCCCTTGATAGTTTGAAGTAGCCTTTCCTTGGTGTTTGCTGGTCTGAATACCCAGCAAACACAATTCTCCTACAGTTCATCTTACAAATGCAGGCTCTGCACATTTTTAGGTATCTGTGCAGCACCTTTAGATGGCTCACATCACCATCATCACCACACATCACCACATGTGAGATGGCTCACATCACTGATGCCTAAAAGAGAAGCCAAAACAAATTAGGAGTATAAAATGCGGATAAATTTATTCGAGGCCTTCAAGGTACACTCTGGGCAGACGAACGTCCCCCCCGGGACCACACCCAAAATGGACACTGGGTCATGGGCCCTTCACATTTTATAAGTTCTGTTTTATTAGCATATTGGCCCTTAATTCTCCAATCATACCCTCAGGTGACAATGTTCACCACCCCAGGCCTGCCCCCCTTCATCTTACAGTTGTTTCCATATTTTCAGGCCCCAAGGCAACGAATATGTCCTTGAATCTGTGTTCAGAGAGCCTTGTTTAGGTTAAAGGTGCTGGGAACAGAGCATTTTAGCACTTAGTAAGAAGCACTAAATTGCAGCAAGTTACAGGTGCATTAAGAGGAAAAACTAGAAATATTCAAAGGCATCATCACCACATCATCATCATGGGAAAGCTTCAAAGACCCTTATGGACATCCTAGAGGAAAGGGGGATGCATGATCCAAACCATTATGCCCCAGAAGCATTACCTGCTCTGTAAATATTGTACTTTTTAATCCAGTCCCAGACTGCTAAGCCATTCTAGCCTCAGGAGAGCACCTTCTTGCAGGGTGCCACTCAAGTACCACTCGGTTTGAAGTACCTGCCTCGTTGGTGTGCGTGGCAGGTGTCACCTCCCAGGAGCTGCTCCGAGCCTGCAATTAGAGACAGCAATAGGCACAAAACACGAGCCCTGATGGAGAGCCACGCTCTGGATAATGACAGGCATTAGCGTGTCACACCTGAAACGCTGTGGAAATCAGAAACTGGAATTTTCTGCAGCGCAGGAACGTTTCTGGGTGTATTTCAAGTGTTGCTAAGGAATTTATTTTTGGCAACTGTACACAGGGATTTAAGTACCATAATTGGATTGTTCTTTGATATAATAGACTGGAAAAGATTATTGAATGAATGTGAAATCGGGGAGCTGGTGTTTGAGGTGTGTTTAATTCCCTCTTTTACCAATTTATGAGTTTGGCTTGTAGCAAAGCCTAGTGCACACATTTGGATTCCATTCGTGATGTGTTGAGTTGCTTACTTAATAGCCAGTGCATTAAAGTACAAAAGCTAACAACTCCTTTATTAGGCATTTAGCCAAATTTAAGCTCATTTTATTGTTAGGAGGTGCTGTTGCTAGACAGGCAAATATTAAGTTTGTTACATTGATTTATTTGAATCATCTGTGCCAAATGCATTATAAAACATGCCAGCATTAACTTTGCATAAATTATTTTTTGCTTTAGTTAGAATTTTTCACTCATTTTGCCATTAATATGCCTCACCTGTGTTTACAACTTAAAAAAGTTACAAACTTTTTATGCTCATGTTTTTATGGTTAACTCAAAAAGTTATAAACTCTCGTAAAATGAAAAAATAAAAATTGGCTGATGCTTTTGTCAGTGTCAGCATGTGATTTTTGTTTGTTTCTTGTAAACCCCAGGGTTTATTTGAAAAGAACATTAAACAGGAGTTCAGTTTGCACCAGGACTGTTCACAGCTCCTCTCACTGGGCCTGTGACAGGGGAATCTCCCTTTGTCACTTGGCTGAAAGTGCAGAACACCATTTTATTGTAAATTTGGACATGCTGTCTTTGGGAGCTCACCCTTGGAAGCTGTGTTTATTCTCTCTGTTGGTCTATGTGGATTTTCCCAGGACACTTGTTAAGGGTTTTGCTGTGAAATATTGCAGTCATTAAGGCAAATCACTAAAGCTTTAACAAAAAAGCTTTCCTTAAAACCAACTGCCAATAGTTTGATCTCACAAAAATGCCTTTCTTTTTTTTTTTTAATAATTAATGAACTGGGATCAGCATTGCACAAGCAAAAAGAATTATTTCTCCTGGGAGTTTTCAGTGCAGAGATTTAAGCCTAGAAGTATTGACCTCAGCAGCGAGGGGATGGTGGAGGTTTTTGGATAGATGGGTTCCTATTTGCACTCTCCCTCCTGGACAATTTATGTCCGTGCTGGTTTTCTGAGGCTGTGACTGGTGTATCTTTTTGTTAGACAAGCACTTCTTAATGGCGTACCAGTTAATTTCTCTAGTGACAAGAGGAAGAAATAAGTTATTCCTCTTTTAAAAAGAGTGATTTAAGTAGGGAATAATGAATGCAAAATGCTGTCATTAAAAATCAGCAGATAAGCTGATGGATCATCTGTCATTCCCAAGCCTTGCCATAAAGGAAAAGTAGATAGTTTTTTTTAAAAAAATAAAAGTAGTAAAGATGAGTATGGAACATGCTGACTATGAATGCCTTAATAATGAAAATTGTTATTTATTCACTCAACAACACCTTGTGACTGCTGCTTAACAACACCTTGTAGGAGAAAATGACTTCTTTCATACTGAATATTTTCATTTGATTAGCAATTGTCATCCTGTTATTGTTACGAGCTGTTTGTTAGTCAATACCACAGGGCTCCAAAAAGCCATTTCTGGTACCTGGGTTAGGTGTGGAGGGCAGGACGCTGTCCCCAGGGCTCAGGGGACTCGTGCTTGTGTCAGGAAGAGACTCTTGGGGAGCTCATCACAGAGCCTCTGCCATTGTCGTTCATTACCAGGAGAGAGGGAAAGTGAAGTTCAAGCCCTCGTGTCGCTATATTCTCCATCCCAGAAAAGCCTTTCCAATGGCTGTGCCTGAAGAACTGAGCTCCCTTGGAGCTGTTTGCTGCTCCACAATTAGCTCAGCTTTCCCAATTACTCATTTTTACATGGATTGTTACCCCAAGCCAGATGAGCGTAGACATGTTCTGAGGAGACTGTGGTGGAGGGGAAAAAAGTGTCAAATGTTTTCTTAGAAGCTGAAAATACCAGCAGATGTCTGTTGATTTGGAGATATCCAGGCACTTGTACCTTTATTCTTTGCATGAGTGTTGAAAACCTCTGTGGGGCTCCTTTCTTTGTGTTTTACAGAACAAACTCTCTGATCTTTATATATATATGTGTGTGTATAAAAATATGTAATAACAACAAATACTATAAAGAGCTGGAGAACTGGATGGGTGGGAGCAGGGCTTGAATGGAACCAGCTGAATGGAACGAGAAGTTGATCACCTGCAGTGGGACAATTTGTGGTTTTGCCTCTTGTGATTCAGTGAATTGGTGAAGCTTTGGGGCTGGCATCACTTAATGCTTTAGTTTCCCTTTTTTGATGAAGGTTTGTCTGTTGGACTTCTTCCCTCCACCTCTTCCTCCACGCCGAAGCTCCAGCAGAGATCAACAGGAGCGCTGTGGTTGTGTGAGCTGTAATTCTGTTTCAGCCATGATTATATCTCAGTCTGCTGCACACTCCCAGTGCTGCTCCTGGGCTCCTGCTGCGAGCACTTGATTAGATTCTCCTACCTTTTGTACTGTGGAGCAGGATTTTTCTTAACAAAGCATAGTAACACCCCCCCCCCCCCCCACTTGTAACTCGTGCTTAAATACAAAACTAAAATGTTTTTTGGCAAGCCTGACCTTCCTTAACTCAATCTGTCCTCCCACTCCAAATAAAATTCAATTTAAAGGTCTATGTTGGCCCTAAATTGTACCTAAGTCTTTGACCTAGGTAGAAATTTTCTACAAAATGTGAATCTTAAGCTGAATTTTGAACTCCCTCTAACAAAATGAATGCTAACTGCAAGCTTATTTGTAGTCCCACTTGTTACATTTTTCATTGTCAGCATGAGCTTTATTCCTCCAAATATATTATTGAATGAAAGAAAGCAGCTATTCTTTTATCTCTTACTGCTGATGCCTGTAATTCATCCTGTTCATTTTCTTTGCTGCTATTTTCTTTGTATGGTTCTTCTCCGGCTTATGTAGCACAGAAAAACTTAATTGCTTAAGTCTGATGTACTTTTCTATTCCTGGCAGCAGTGTAGGTTGCTGAACCATTATGTGGGAGCTGCCTTCTGGAATATGAAGTGTGTGTTGCTCTTGGGATGTGGCAGGGTTAGGGCCCAGTCCAGGAGGAGCCTTTTAATTGCTTTTTGGATATTTTCTATAGTGCTGCCAATTCCACTGTTATTTCCTGAGCGCTCTTTGCAGGTGGAAAGGTTTCTTTTTGGATGTCTCATGCTACAAGGCTCTCTTCAAGTTTATGGGACCATTTGATTTTGGGAGATCAAGAGGGAAATTCTGAATTCATACCAGCAGCTGATGTTGGACAAAAACCAGGAAACAACTCTTTATCTGATGCCATGAAAGATCCATTACCCTTCGTAGCTAATCTAGTTTGGGCTCTTGCTAATCAAAGCTTGATTTGGTTGTTAATATTTACAAACAATATTCTTGGTGCTGGTGGTGATAACACAGGAGACACACAGTGTCTGAAAGGCTGGGGCAGCTCACGTTTCCTCATTTGCACTCCTGCACCTCTTTTGGTCCATTTCAGCTTTAGTTCCACCTATTTACCATAAAACACCAGGACAGGTGAGTCCTGTACAGAGGAGTTTTATTAAGCAGTGATGATGATGCATATTGAGAAGTCACTTTTTTTGTCATGTCTTTTCAAATATTTACATTCTAAATCCCAGACTTCTAGAGTCAAGTGATTTTGAAGAAGCATTGCTCTTGCATTTGAATGTAAAAAGTAAGATTCTGCTTGTTTTGACTGATGAAAAGTCTTGAAAATTTCATGAGACTCAAAAGATGAGAGCAAAGCAAGAGCAGTTAGAGCTTTAGGAATCCTTAGGATGAGCTCCTGACTGTGCAGGATGTGGTTGGTGATGCTCTTGGGGCCCTTGCAGAAGGACCATGCCGAGGCAGGGAGGGCTTAAACTCCCAGGCATAAATTACCTGTCTGCTGAAAGTGCTCATTGAATTTCCTGTCTGGGTGATTAATGCTGGAGCAGACAGTAATTTTCATATGAACATGGTTAGTCTACCTGTTGATACCCCCCGAACACAAACAGGGTGGGTTCTGAGCATCCTGCCCTGCTAATTAGTATTTCTGTGCTTTCGCTAATCACTTGAACTGGGAACTTGGCCAAAACTAACAGAAGAGACTTCCAGTACAATAAATTGTTTTAATTTTGTGATCTGATCTTATGCATGGCTCAGTGTTTCTGAAGGCAAGGGCAGAATAAAATCTCATTTTGAATGATAACATATGCAAATCAGAACTTTTTGGTCCCAGATGAAGCTTCGCTTCCATTGACATGGTGCTGCTAAGAATAAAAAGCCACTAAAACTTTATTTTGCTGATAATATTCCATTATTGCTTTGTAAGCTACTTTATCCATAGGGCAAAATCTGCCAGAGAGATAAGATCCCATAATTCCTGTTTGTTTGTATCATTCCCGTTATGATTTATAGACTGCTGTAGATGTTCGTGGCATTTTGCAGACATATAAAAGATTGACATGTTCTTGCCTCAAAGAACTTAAAAATTCTGCAGTTTAGCAGCGCTCAGCAGTTCCTCCTGTTTGAATTTTACTTTTAATGGCACTGTATAAAATCACTATTGCACAGCCACCAAATGAAGTGGCATTTTATTTTTAGTTACAAATGCGACGTTTTTAACATATTTGCTGTAGGTCCTAGACTGTCTGTGGGATGGGCTGGAAGATTCTGTTCCCAATCCCCTCCTCAACTCTTCACTTGTATTTAAAACCTTTTCCCACCATTGACTGGAAAGAATTGAATGCCATTTTATTTACCAGTATTTGAAATGTCACTTTGCTGCTTGACACATCTTTACCTTCTGCATTATTATGTCCTTGCAGTAAAATGTGAGTGGAGCCCCACCTTGATATCTGCAATTTCAGGGTTTTCAGGCAGTTGTGTAAAGCAAAATCCTTCTATATCCTGCCCAGATAATGTTACAGAGTTACATATATAAACATAACATTAAAAGCAATTTTCTGAGCCTCGTGATTACGCTGATTTTGTTTGTCACACACCTGCATGTCCTGACTTGCCGTGTTCTGTCACTCACAGTGAACTCCATCTCAGGGTGTAATGTGACAGATGCTAATGAACACTGAACATCACAAGTTTTCAATGCAGAGATACTTGGAAAGGTCTTACTTTCACATGAAAAATTATCTTTAGTGAAAATAAATTAAGATAATGTAAGATTCTGGGGGTTTAAGGGGCTGCACACTTGACCCTAAGCATAAATTAAGTTCACTTATATTTTATGGCTTGTTTTGATGAATCCCAGCCTAAAAGATTTTTGAGCAGCAGACTGGTGGGAGGCAGGAATTACTCAGAGAGGTTTTGTTCCTAAGGAGGTGAGTGAAAAACCTCCTGCTAATTTCCCTGGGAACTTGAATAACCTGCAGTGCAGTCGTCCAGTTCCATGTTCTCAGTGCCAGGCAGCAGCAGGGGTGGCTTTGTCTGGATTCGTGGGTATAATCTGAGGCACTCGGAGGATTGTAAGGTCAGAAGTGCTGGAGTTTGTCAGACACCCTGCCTTTCCCTTTGAACAGAGGCTCAGCAGAGAGCACGACGTAACAGAATTTACAAAACACACTTTCAAAGGCAGCAAACTTTGTTAAGGACTTTGGGCAGGAGTCCTACTGCTGGTTCTGCTGTCAGCCTTGAGTGCAGAGTTCCAGGGGTGCAATATTCCAAAATGGAATGTGAGGACAGAGATTGTGTAACCACTGTCTTTAATTCCCTGGTACAAGGGTTTGTATTCCGTGCTTGCTGTGGGAGATGAGCTCATGTGTGCTGTGCTGGGTGAACACTTCTCAAATCTCCAGCTCCTTTTCTTTGTATTTCTTTTTGTTTACTATCTCCAGTTGCCTGCAATGGGGGATCAAGCTCTGGTGTGAACTTTTTATGCATTGCTGGGCAGCACTTTCCTTGTGGGCTGCTCTCTTCCTCAGCATTGTGTCTGATCTGGTTGTTCCAGGCTTTTCACCCCTCCCTGCCCTGGTGGAGCACCTTTGACTCCTGGTGGCAGACCAGGACTGCCCAGTTGTGCCTTTAATCAAGGAAGAAACAACTGCAATCGATTTCAGCAGAGCTTTTGCTGCTCATCATGCTTTAACCAGCAGCAGGGCGAGGTGAGGAGGGCAGGGTGCAGCCGAGGGAAGGCACAGAGCGTTCAGGAACAGAGGCCCTGCTCACACAGGCTCCTCAGAGCCTCCCATGGACAGTAGCCCAGCCTGGGGTTGGGGAAGGAGCCCCAGGAAGCCCAGAGAAGCCATGTGAGGAGGGGTTCCTGCGTGGGCACCGAGGTGGCACTGCCACTGTCCCCATGCCATCCTGGGGCACCTCACACGAGGCCACCGCGGTGTGAGCCAGGTCAGCGTCTCCGATCTGCACAAATGTTTGCTCAGTCGTGCTCTAAACAGCATTTATGTCACACGCTCTGCTGGGGTGAGTTAATATCCTCCTGACTGAGCGCTCTGCCTGCAGGGAGCATTTTGTGTGCAACGCTGTGGTAGTGAGAGCGATCCCCGCGCCGAGCGGAGTACGAGACTGATGAGCGCTGTGCTAAACGGTGTCTGGGGCTTTGCTGGGGCCCTATTCATAAAACACAACAAAGTGGCGACAAGTATAAACCTTGTCAGCTAAAGGATCTGCTGGGAATACCACGGAGTACTTAGTGACTAAAACAAATCAAATTTTGAAATCCTCCCTTCCGAAGGAAAGCACAGAGGGGATTTAACTACAGTGAGCAAGTGTATTTGCAGGGAAATGGCAGCGGGAGCGGGGCGGGGGAGACGAGGCTCTGAATCCACCAGGCTGTGCTCTGGTGGCATTGGTTGTGGCTCCAGGAGGGCACCTGGGGAGCCCCAAGGGCAGGGAACAGCAGGGCTGCCTGTCAGGTGGGGTGCCCATCCCGAGCAGCACCCCAGGCCTGGGTATGGCTGTGCCCTCAGCCCGTGCTGGGGCAGCGGCAGTGGCAGTGGCAGTGGCAGTGGCAATGGCAGGGGCAGTGGCAGTGGCAATGGCAATGGCAGGGGCAGGGGCAGGGGCAGTGGCAATGGCAGGGGCAGTGGCAGTGGCAGTGGCAGTGGCAATGGCAATGGCAGTGGCAATGGCAGGGGCAGTGGCAGTGGCAGTGGCAATGGCAGGGGCAGTGGTAGTGGCGGTGGCAATGGCAGGGGCAGTGGCAGTGGCATGGCAGTGGCAGTGGCAGTGGCAGTGGCAGTGGCAGTGGCAGTGGCAATGGCAGTGGCAATGGCAGGGGCAGTGGCAGTGGCAGTGGCAGTGGCAGTGGCAGTGGCAGTGGCAGTGGCAATGGCAGTGGAAATGGCAGGGGCAGGGGCAGTGGCAATGGCAGGGGCAGCGGCAGGGGCAGTGGCAATGGCAGTGGCAGTGGCAGTGGCAATGGCAGGGGCAGCGGCAGGGGCAGTGGCAATGGCAGGGGCAGTGGCAGTGGCAATGGCAGGGGCAGCGGCAGGGGCAGTGGCAATGGCAGGGGCAGGGGCAGCGGCAGCGGCAGTGGCAATGGCAGTGGCAGTGGCAATGGCAGTGGCAGTGGCAGGGGCAGTGGCAGGGGCAATGGCAGGGGCAGGGGCAGGGGCAGTGGCAGTGGCAGTGGCAGTGGCAGTGGCAGTGGCAATGGCAGGGGCAGTGGCAGTGGCAGTGGCAGTGGCAATGGCAGTGGCAGTGGCAGTGGCAATGGCAGGGGCAGTGGCAGTGGCAGTGGCAGTGGCAATGGCAGTGGCAGTGGCAGTGGCAGTGGCAATGGCAATGGCAGTGGCAGTGGCAGTGGCAGGGGCAGGGACAGTGGCAGTGGCAGGGGCAATGGCAGGGGCAGAGGCAGTGGCAGTGGCAGTGGCAGTAGCAGTGGCAGTGGCAGTGGCAGTGGCAGGGGCAGTGGCAGTGGCAGTGGCAGTGGCAGTGGCAGTGGCAGGGGCAGTGGCAGTGGCAGTGGCAGTGGCAATGGCAATGGCAGCATCAATGGCAGTGGCAGTGGCAGGGACAGTGGCAGTGGCAGTGGCAGTGGCAGTGGCAGTGGCAATGGCAATGACAGCATCAATGGCAGTGGCAGTGGCAATGGCAGTGGCAGGGGCAGTGGCAGTGGCAGTGGCAGTGGCAATGGCAGTGGCAGTGGCAGTGGCAGTGGCAGCAGGCGCTTTCCAAAGCCTTTTGGGATGGTGAGACCCTTCCTGCTCAGTGCTGTAAGGAGTTAAATATACATTGTGCACTGCTACCCTATTTGTGTATGGGAAGATTCCTTTTTAATTGTAATTAGGCTGTCCTTGTGTTCGTGGCATGTTTCCATATGGGAATTGTTCCTGACAGAAGCTGTTCCAGGAGTTTGGCTGCTCGCCTGGTGCTGGGGAGCTGGGCTGCAGCTCTCTGCTAAACCAGATGCTCCCTGTGTGGCTCTGGCCAAGTCACTTAGACTCTCTGGGCCTCAGTTGCTAGTCATAAAATGGGAAAATAACATCTGCTTCTCTCACAAGGGATTTAGGAACAGTAATCAGAGGGGTTGAATGCTCAGAGGGTGTGGGGGGAAGGCTCCATGTTCCTCAGGCAGCAGAGAGCAGCGCCCAAGGCTCTGATTCTGGCTGGGACCATGGGCTCAGGTGAGGGACACTAAAGCAGCAGTTCCAAGAGTTGGCTTCAGTTCCCCAGCAAAGCTCCAACTGAACCTGAACTCTTCGGTAGCCAAAGAAAGAGAAGCAACCAAGGGAACGCTGTGAAATGGACACTCTGCCTAAGAATGAACGTAAAATTCCTTAGGATTTTTAGAAGTATTTGTACCTAACTCTTGTTGAAGTCTGCAGCAGTATGACAGAATGTTCTACTCATTCCTTAGTAGTTCTGTCTTCTGGTCACTTATGTCATTCTTTTCATTCTTTGCTGAAGGGTTCTTTATTCCTTTGCGGTGTTGTGTCATGAGCCTCATTTGCAGCACCATTAGTCACCTTTGGAGCCTGACTGGAGAACTTCTCAGTGCTCTCTGGCGGGGGTTGGTTTCTCCAGCACAGGTCCTGGGTGTCCTCGTGCTCTGGTGATGGAACATGTGCTCTGCAGGTTGGGGCACTGAAGTCCTGCCAGGAGCAGGCACTTTCTTTGGATGGGTCATGATGGTTTGTCTTTATTTGAGCATCACTAAGTAGCTCAAAATGCTGGGCTGGAAGTTGATTTGTGTCTTACTTTATCATTTTTCTCTTTCATTTTTTTCTCTGAACTGTAGCACTGTTTCCCCTAAGGACAGGACAGGCCCTTTGCTCTATGACATGGAACATTATTGAAAACTTGTAGAAAATTATGTTCCTTTCACCATTCTCTACTATTGCATTAACTCGTTGAAGGAGCTCCAGCAGGTAACTGAGTTTTCTCCAGCAGAGACTCTGCTGCCTCGAGCCTATCATGTTAATCTCCCCTTAATTAGCTCCTTCATCCCATTCTCAGGAACAGATGGGAGGCTCAGGGCTGTGAAATACTTGGGATCTCCTGGGACACCTGGGGAAGAGTCCTCCACCCCTCACAGAAGGAGTGTGCCCATCGAGGGTTTCTGTGAGGGCAGGGCAGGGGCAGTGTGTCTCTGCTGCCTGGGGAGAGCTGCAGGCTCTCATGGCCTTGCCGTGCTCTCATCTCCCCAGGGAAGCGCTGAGGTGATCTGCCCATCTTTCCTGCAAGGATTTCTCATTTTAGAGTGGATTTTGGCTTGCCAGAAACATATCTTAGTGATGAGAAATCCGATGAAAACCTATGAATTTCTGGCTGAACGCTCCAATGCTGTCCCAAAGAAGCAAACAGGAAAGCTCAGGACATCCAGTGGTGATCAGATGTCTCACCAACAGTGTGGGCTATGCATTGCCATGCAGTGCTCCCAGTGAGACACTGCTTTTTGCCTGGTGCCCATCCACAGGCTGGGGAATATCCTCTTGCAGCCCCAGGCAGAACTGTACAGGTGTTCCTGTGCCGTGTGTCCATCAACAAAGCTGCTGAAAGGGGCAGGTTGATGAGGGAGGGCAACCAAAACACAAGAAATCTGAGCCCTTTTCCGCTGGCTGTTGTAAAAGATGTACTGCTTGTGCTCGTGGTGACAGCTGTTTTCTGGCATTATTGCAACCTGTTTGCTTTCCTGGCTTGTCAGGCAAAGGAGTGCTGCTCAGCAGACAGCCCCATCTTTGCACCAATACTGTAGTTTCTCTGATGGAAAACCTGCTGTACAGTTTTGTAGATTTATCCTCTTCATTCCTTCCTTCACTGCTCTAAGCCTTTGGTTCAGCTCTGCAGATGCCAAAGGTTTGAAGTGAAACACCTGCACGCTTAGATTTTAGTGTGGAACAGAACATTGTGACCAACACTTGGGAACTCTGGGAGATGGTGCAGACAGTGAGCTCAGCCTGCGAAATGTACATGAAGGATGAGGAAGAAGCTGTGAGTGAAAACCCTAAATGGAGAGTTTTTGATCTGTTTTGTTTGCTGGGGCTTGGAATACAGACAAACCCATTAAAATGAGACCATAAAACAAGCCACTGGTTTTGGTCTATGTACAAGTTTGGCAAGACTCAAAGCACAGAGCGACGAGATTTAAAGCAAGTATCCTTCTGAAATTATAGTTTGGAACAGGGAGCTCCATGCCAATCGATGGGAGCCTGCTTTTGTTATGGTCACAAAAACAGCGAGGCTGACTCTTGCTATTACAGTGATGCACAGGGTTGTCAAGGTAATGGATTTGGGCACTTGGCAAATGCAGGGAGGGTGTAAAAGGCAAGGAGGTGTTCTGCCAGCCTTCAGGAGGAAGCTTCATATTAGGGATTTGTTTTCTTTATGGCTGAGATGGAGAACACTCAATTTTTGTTGTAGAAGTGAGAATTTTATGCCCTGGCCTATTGCTGTTGTGGTGCACGTCAGCCATGGGAACGCTGTTTTTTCCCCAGTGTAGCAGAGGTGTGAACTTCTGCTGCCGTGCCTCCTCCTGCAGGTGCCTGAGAAGCTTCTGTCCACAGGGCTTCAGTGGAAAACAGAAATGGGAACAAAGGGGGAGAAAATAGAGATATTGTGCATGTTGCAGCTCCTTAGGGAAAGAGTTTGGCTGTAACGGAGTTGTTGGGCTGAGTTCTGAAGAGCTTGAGGTAAGGAATAAGCCTCCAAGGACCATGTCTGCAACCTCTCAAGGTCTTTTTTTTCCTTTTTTTTTTCCATAATAGCAACAACATTTAAAAGCACTGTTTAAGGACAAGCTTGAAAAGATCAGCCAAAAAGGCAAGAGAAGTGGGGTTTCTGTTGTAAACGTTGCAATCCAGTCAGCCTGCTTAACTGTACTTTGATAAAAAGAGAAACTGATAGGAGGAGGGGGAAGAAAAAGAAGAAAGCAACTACCTGTTAAAAATTATCAAGATGAGGGATTGCTGTCTGTAAAGCTTCTTAAGACAAATCCTTCCTTATAAAACTCTTTGGCTTTCTTTCACTTACTGAAATGAAATCAGAAGCTGACAGGAAAAGTGAAATGTCTGTGCTAATGAGATAATCTGACTTATAAAGACCAACAGGGCAAAGGATGTGTTAAGTGTTTGAATCACAGAGCTGAAGGCTTGTCGGGAGCAGGGAATGCTCGGTGGGAATGCGATGGGAGAGCTGTCAGGGCTCAGAGAACAGCGGTGCTGTGTGTCACTGTGTGTGCCAAGGTCAGTCGGAGCCCAGGCTGGGAGGAGAGCTGTGCAAATGACCAGTTCTGCCTACTCTGGAGCCTTTTTTCCTCCTAAAAGAGACAATAGGAAACCCAGAGAAAGAGAAGAGAGTCAGTCCATCCAGATGTTTGGGAAAGGAATGTTGCGGGTTTTGGAGACTGGATGTGAATTGCCAAGAGTAAGTGACTCGTTTATCCAAACTTGATGTGTTTGGACCTTTTTTAAGGTCCCAATCCAACCTCCAGCCAGGCTGGTGGGAAAGCTTCCCTGATTTCTTGGTTTTTTGGATCAGGCTTTTGGTGGTAGAAATCTGGAATCATGCTTTGATAGAGGACAAGACTGGAGGGAAAGGAATTGTGAGGAAAACATTCACCCTTGTTTACCTGCAGGCTTGCAGTTATCCTGAGCATCAGGGCTGAGTGTTTATGGAGCTCCCCTGAACAAAATCCAAGATAATGTTTGTTTTTATGTGGTACCAACTGCATGCACACAGGTTCTCCAACAGCCTCTGGTTTTGCCTGAGGTGAGAGATAGCTGGGGCTGGCATTTGTTGGAGATTTATCTTGTGAGAGGTGCACTTTCAGCAGCTCAAAATAAATGAATTCGCTTGCAGTTTGAAATGTCAGCCTTTTCCATGAGTGTTTAGGATTCACAAGCAGTTTTATGCTGGAAAGCCATTTCGGGGAGAGCTGTGTTAGATTTTGGCAGCAGAGGTGGGGCCACTTCAGTCCAACAGCCTCGTGCCTGTTGGCAAAGAGGCTCTGGAACATTCCCTGGCCCCGAGGAACAGACAAAGCACCAGAGCTCCCAAATGGGTTTGTGCAGTGTGGTAGCAAATGGCTCAGATGATTCACCTCCAATGCTGCTTTGTCCTTGCTTGTGCATGAGGAAACTTCTGAGTCGATTTAGTGTCCTAAACTATGCTAGAAGTGACAATATTTTACTTTTCCAGTGACAACACACAATGAAGTTGGATTGTACATGTAACAATTCACTGAGGCTAAATGAGCTGCTGCTTAAAAATAGTATGGTGGTAGGCATTTAATCATCCCAATCTAACTGTAAGATATAGTGATAATCCTTTGGTTTCAGTAAATTAAATGCCAACAGGGCATTTAAGCAAAAGAGAGTGAGGCTCCATGAGAAACAGGGCACAGTACATTAAAAATAACTGGGGAGAAAGGTGATTCATTAAGGCAGATGCCAACCTTGAAGAAGGACTCGAACAACCTATTACTATAAAACAAATAATAGCTTATACGTGCCATCCCATATTCTGTTATTTCTCTATTCTTATGGAATACAGAGATCTGACAGCAGTGATGGAAAAGAGTGGCAAACTTTGGACTGATTGGACAGTGACAGCATTTGTCAGCTTAAGTAAAGATATTGAAAGTCAACACCCTACCTGTAGAGGTAAAATTTTGGTGTAAAGGAATCACTCTGAGCTCAAAATTTAGCCAGAGATGCCATGTCTCTGATAATGTTGCTGATTAGCTCTACTGAGCTGCAGGGATCCACTAAGATTAATAGCAGTTGTAGAAAGGGACAGATTTTATTGTGATGTCTTTCTCTTGTCAGTGCTACTTGTGCAGGAAATCTGGTTTTGTTTAAGATTTGAATTTTTATGTGAAAATAGTTTATCTGGACAAAAAAAAAAAAAATCCTTCAGCTCTTTACTTGTGTTGGAGTATCAGCTTCAAAATGTGTTCCCTAAGAGAAACATTGGCAGACCATAATGACTACACAGAAATATCTTCCAGTTCAGTGTCCTTTCTTTTGAAGGATCTCCAAATCCTTCACAAATTCCGATTGACATTTCCTTCTGTGACCTGCAAAGTGCCTTCTCCTGATGCTGATTCCCTACGAAGGCTGTAAGGGCTGTGCTCTCTGGGCAGTCCATGGATATATTTCAGCACACAGATATTTATAAAACATCTCAGTTTCCCCAGACCAGCACAGAGGGACGGCAGCGTGACCCTTCCATCCGTCGGGGAGTTTACTCTAGCAGTGTTGGAGAGCAGCTGATGGTTCCTAGGGGCTGGGGAGCTCCGAGGTGATCCCTGAGCACCTTGGGAAGCAGAGAGTGCTGAGCTGCAGGCCAGGAACGGCGGATGCGGCTCGGCATCGGGAGCTGGAGCTGGAGCTGGAGCCGCGCGCGGATGTTGACGCGTGTTCATTTTCGCTGTCGTGTTGAGCTAATCAACAGAACATCTCTGCTGGCTGAGACTCCGGCCCAGCGCCACGGCTTCCAGAGCAGCCTGGGCTCAGAGCAGAGCTCTAAATGCCATGGTTTGTTATTTATCTGCGTGTGTGCAGCACCCCCAGCTCGGGAGAGCTTTCCTTATGAGCCTCTGTTGTGAGGGAGAGAAATGTAATGTCTTGTCCTGGGCAAGCAGATACAAATTGCTGATTTGGATGCTAGCAAATATGAGGAGTCTCTCGACAAAACTAATATCCTGTGGAAAGATTTTTTTTCTTTTGTTCTAGAATCTGTTTTCCCTATCTTTGATGCCTTTATTTCATCACCTCTGCTGTTTCTATATTTGACATGTAGTCATAGGTTTTTTAAGGCAATGGAATATGAATTCATGGTCACGTAAGAGGTTTTTCCTGATTCATCCTGGGCACGTAGAGCATCACGACGAGTCCTTCCTGGCTTTTGGCTAAAAGGGACTGTGGGAATGGCCAAAAAGAAGGGAAGAAAAGTCTGTGCTTTGTTGCCAGCAGACCTTTCCTTTCTGCCACTGGGAGGAGCATGAAAACAAGGGAAACCACATCTTCCTCAGGAGCAGAACGCTGCCACTCCGACCGGCAGGATTACGATTGACACGTGGATTAATTTTCCTGCTGATATGTGGGAATTTCTGATCTCATCTGTTGGGATGTTGGGGAATACAATGTTTTTGCCTTGAATATGAGTTTATTGGGGCACTGTGCTTTTGATTCCCCTTTCCAGCCTCACAGACTGCATGGGGATGTTGGGTGTTTGTCTGAGTGTGCCATTAACCATGGACTGATTGTCACCTTGTGTGCTGGGCTGGGATGGAGCTGTAATCCTGCCAGCCCTGCTGCACTCTGGGGCTTCCAGGGCAGATATGTGCCCCTCAGCATCACTGATCTTCAGGGGTAGAGGGGGTGTGGAACAATGAATTTACATTTTAAAATTATTGTTGCCTGTTACTCTTTTTTCCATCTTTAGTTAAATTAGCTCTAAGCAGGTTGTAGAAAACTGGGTGTTCTCCAATGAATGTCAATGTCCCAGCTCCTTCAACTGAACAAGAACAGTGTTGGTCATAGCTGTTTAGTGTCCCAGAAAATGGATCCTTTTCCACTGTAACCAACCCCTCCTCTTCCGTAGCCTCTCCAGTATTCTCCAATGGGTTGATGCAGTTCTGCTGTCTGGGAGGTAAAAAGCCTGCAGGAAGAGCCACACTTCTCAAAGGAGGAGTGATGCTGGGAGTGACCGTAGTGCTGCTGTGGTGACATTTATGTTTCTGGACAAAAAAAATTAAATTTCAGCAAGTGAATGACTCCAGACCCTTTTCAGTGCTCAGGAGCACCTCCCTTTCCCGCCGTGTGAAATGAGCACAGCCAGAGTGTTCCAGAGCTGCTGAAGGCTGAGGTTTCGGGGCTGCCTTGGGCACACGGGGGTGAGGCAGGGCAGGGCAGTGCTCCCCACGAGGAACCGGAGGGGCAGCGGCACTGAAACGCCTCTGATGCTCAGCAGGGCCGGGGCAGCACCGCAGCGACACAGCCCCACAAAATGGGGTTCAGGAGCCACGGCAGGGCCTTCTGCCTGATGCTGCAGATGAACAATGGAGCTCAGGGGCACGGTGTAATTATTTACTTTGCTAAATAACACAGAGGAGCTGTGGTTTAATTACACCAGTTTAGCTGTGCAATAGAATGGCAGAGACTGAGGCTTCAGTGCATTGCATTAATGAGCGTTGCTATCCGTTACTTCTAATATTGGATAATGCTGCTTTTGTTTTAAATCATCCTTTTTAAATGAGTTCCATGCAGATGAGAAGGAACCTTTCCAAAGTATCACAATGGATTGTTTTTGTTTCGAAAAGACACAACCCAACAAGGCACTCGATCCTACAATTACACCCAGTAAAGCCAGATGCATTTGGCTCTGCTCGTGTGTCATTGACATCCCTTTTGTGCTAGCTTTTGATGAAATTTAAGCAAAAAGGATGTAACGGAGCATCTTCAGATGGCAAGAGTCTGTATTTCTCAATCCTATCATCAATCCAATCAACTTTCATTTAAAGAAGATTGGAGAGGGGAATAATGCACTTTAAATAATAGCCTTTTTTGAACATTTAGTGCACACTAATTAATAAATAGTTCATTGCAACTTGAGGCCAAATTTTGTTTTTATTGAAGTCAATGTCCCAGCTCCTTCAACTGAACAGGAACAGTGTCGGTCATAGCTGTGTAGTGTCCCAGAAAATGGATCCTTTTCCATTGTTACCAACCCCTCCTCTGTCCTGCCTGCTTCAGGATGATCCTTCTCTGCACAATCCCAAGCCCAAGGCACTTCCTGAGGTGCTGCTCTCCCACTGACAGCCCAAGACCATTGCAGATAATGACATTTTGTGCTCCATGGTGGGAGATGTCGTACAGCCTTTTGTCCTGCTGTCATCGTGGAACTGTTCAAGGCATTTGTGCCTTTTTTCCCATTCTGCAATGACTTGCAGCTCTATGGTTTTGCTTTAAAGCCTCTCTTACTTCTTACACTGAAAGCTCTGCTTGTCTCATGTTCTCTGCTCTTGAGAGTCTCTTCCAGACTGCCCTGCATCACTTTGTCATCCTGGAACAGATTTCTGAGATAGACGGTTGGTTTGGTTTTCTTGTTTTCCCCTCTTCACTGAAGTTTTTCTTTTCATTATTATCAAATATTTCTTGTGATCCCAGAGCTTCCCTGCCATGTTGCAGCCTCGCCCAATTGCTGCCAACATCATCTGCCTGAGAAGCTGCATTTCGATATTCTGTACAGTACAGGAGGTTTGGGCTGAGCTGGGAGCTGATTCCTGCATTTGCTGTCCCTCAGTTTCTGTAGTTGTGTCCCATTCTCCCTTTCCCTTACCCTCAGCAGACTCTGGAGCCATGGCAGCATGGAGTGGGAATGGTGTGTGCCTGGGGTGGTGTGTCACTGCACATGGCAGTGAGGGACACCTTTCTCATCAGCTTAGCTGCCTGGGACGTGTGGGGCCTGCGGAGTGACAGGTGAAGGCTGCTCCCTGCTCTGATTTTTGAAGATTTTTATATTGATTTTTGCAGGCTTTTCAATGGCTCCCAGAGGAACACTTTCTGTATTTCTCACAGATGTTACAGTGAATGGACTGGAGGAGCATTTGGAGGAGGGGAGGGACTGTGGTCAGTGCTGCATTCACCCCTGACAGGCTCATTTCATTTCACTTATGGGTGCTGTGCATCTCAGCCACGCATGGTAAATTCCCACTTTGACAAAATGAGCTTTCCTTTTCCTGCTTTATACCTCTGAAAAGATTGAATGCTTTCCCCACACAAACTGATAAAACACCTCCAGTGCTTTGTGTCGAGCAAGGTCGTATTAACATGAAAATCTGGGCTCTTCACTGCTTCAGCTGTCCAGGCTTAGTTAAGTTTCATGTATCAGAAGCTGATATTTTTCAAACTGTCAATTTTGGGGGTGGATGAGTGACTAAAACAGATGTATTAATGTCTGGCAGTTGAAGTACTGTAGCCTGTGGTTATACAGACTAGGTTAGTGTCTTGCCAAGACACAGAAAATAAATGGAATAAGTGCTGAAAAGGGGAACGCTGTGTACACCAGGAAAGCTCTGGTGCTTCCTCTCAGGAAGAAAAGGTAATAAAAGATTGGTTTAGTGCTCATTTTTGCTGTCAGAGGTAAAAGTAAGGCTGTGATACTCAGAGATACAAGAGAAGTTGTCATTTTCTTTTCAGAAATGTGTCTGTAAGTCCCCAGGCCCTGGCCCAGTTGTGGTTTGGGGAATCACATTTTGTACATCAACTTTTCCATTGTTGCTTCAATTATCTGAAGCTATTGCTAAAGGTTATGAAGTTAATTTTAATTTCAAAATGCAAGTGAATGGCATTAAATATCTTCTTTTTGTTCTTGCTGTTGTGGTTGCAAAATTTGGCATGGAGAGAGCATGGCAGGAGTTGGGAGCTGCTGTGGTAGAGCAGGAGCTGGAGAGAAGACAGAACTTCTGTAGTCCAATTTCCTTGCTTTTTTTGGTTTGATTGCTGTGTTTTGAAACAGTCTCATCAGTTCTCAGTTGTCTGTAGTTATTTGTGGAACTGAAGAAAAATTTATTTATTCACTGAAAAAAGTGAATTACTGTGTCAACTGAAAGTAGTTTATATTTATACCATTTAGGCTATGAATAAGGAAAAACTTTTGACCCATGTTTTCTCTAGACCTTGGAAAACTAAATGGGTTGTTCTTTGTTTTGTTCATTTACTATTTTTTGCTATCCTTGTTTGAAGCTGTTATTTTCTTGTAAAATATTTTTACTGTGTCTTTCAAAATATACAGGCTCTGACCTTGAAAGAATGATACAAAATTTTAAATTTCGGTTGGTCCGATCTGAAGAAATACTGCAACTTTTCTTTTTTTCAGATTCAGTCATGTTAAAAAAATTCTTTGTTAAAAAAAATTCCTCTATAGCTGGGACATTTATGGGTCTGTGCTCATAGAAGGGAGCTTAGGAGCCATTTAGGGAAGAACCAAGGGCACACGAGGAAAGTGAGCTCTGGTATTTCTGTCAGGTTTGCCCGAAGAAATGCCAAGGGCTGTGCACGAGGAAACCTTGCCCAGGCAGGCAGGAAGGACATCTGAATTCACTCTGGCTCAGACACAAACAACAGCAGGGCTGAAAATGCAAACATCTCTCAGACAATTGCAAAGAAAACTGCAGCAGCAGCAGTGGAACCATCCTGAGTGTCCCCAGGCCCCCGGAATGTCCCCACAGCTCCTGCTCCCATGGCCAGCACGGTGTACCTTCAGAGCTGCAGAAGTGCTGATCCATAAAATGCGTAAAATAATAAACTCAGACAGCAGCAGCAGAGCCAGAGGAGCCTCACGCCACAATCTCCTGCTTCCCGCTGCTCAAGACGTGTGGGCAGAGCCCTGTTGATGTGCCTGGGACAGTCAGAGATGTTCGCATGCTGCACTGAACATATGCTCTAGGTACTCTCTGCAGGGGCTGGCAGATTGCTTCCTCCGTGCCATGGTTTGGGATGCTGTGTCTGCCGTTCCCTGACTGCTCCAGCCAGCACAGGCTTTTGTGGGCTGCTTTAGGGACTCCTCATGCTGGGAGCCCTTAGAGGACTGCACGTTAAATGGGTGCAGGTTTTGGGACAGCCCTAAAAAACGCCCAGGGATGCAGAGAACCCGGAAAGGTTTTGGGTTTTTTCCATTATTTGGGGCTGGAATTTAAAAAGTGTGATTTACCAGCTTTTGAGTAAAAATTCAGCTTAGCTCTGGTTTGGCTTAAACCCTGAGTCCTCCCCTAAAACTGATCTTGATGCTGAAGATAACCCTCTTTATTTACCAACGCCGTGTGTGGTATCTGAGCACTTTATGAAGTGTGCCCTTTGATAACAGCTTGATGAAAAATTCTGCCTTACATAAATAGTGCCATGAACCCGGGCTGCCACTTGCCTCCAGCAGCTGTCCGTGGGCTGCTCAGGTCTGCACCATGCCCTCTGCGATCCCAGCAGGGCTCCCAGGGCCCTCTCTGCAGGAGCTGTGCCCGGAGAGGCGAAGGACAGAGGAAGGAGCAAGGAGAAATTGCTGTGTCTGCTCAGTTCCTCTGCTCTGTATTGTACAGAGAATGACAGACTTCGTGTTTACCCTGCTGAGGTGTTAACCCACTTTCTGTACTGACAACCCCCTCTCCTTCCAGCAGAAACAACTCAATATTTTACTCTTCTTTTTTTTTTTCTTTCTTCCCACTTCTTTTTTTCCAGCGGCCATATGGGCATTTTGGCTTTGAGATGAAGCACAGGACACTATGGTGCAAATAAACAAACTTTGCATATGGGCTGCTGCTTTGTTTCGGCAGCTAATGTCTGTTCTACTGTGAGCACAAATCTGTTTGAAGAGGATATGAGGCAGGAACAGAGCTGGGTAGACAAAAGTTTCCACCTCAGAAAATTCTTGAGAAAATTCTTAAGAATGGGGTGTGTGCCAGAACAAAAGGAGTGGAGTAGGTGCCAGGAGAACAAAAGGATTGTCCTGACTGCCGTTGTGTTATTGGGATAAAATCACTCTGGATGTGCTGAGGTGATGGATGGGAGGTGTACACGACACTGATGGCTGCACTCTGCATTTCCTGGCCAGGCTGTTCCCTGCCAGGAGGGTTTGCTCCTGGATTCCTGAGCAGATTCTGCTTATCCGCGAGAGGCACAAATTTCACCGACACTGAGACCCTTTTCCAGCCACCTGGCAGTGTGAAAGGATCTGTGTCTGCCTCACAACCAACCCCAAGATCTTTGTTAAGTTCCTTTTCCTTTCCCATCCAGCACTGAGCCAAAACCAGGACATGTTCTTCTGTCCTTTGTCAAGTGTCAGTGTCCGTGGGACCCTGGAGTGAGTCCCCATCCCTGACAAGGGGAAATGGAAGGGGAGATCCAAAGGGACAGAGCCCTCGCCAGCCAGGCCTTTTCAGGGTGCTGGGAGCTCCAAAGGCACAGAACCATCGCCAGCCAGGCCTTTCTAGGGTGCTGGGAGCTCCAAAGGGACAGAGCCATCACCAGCCAGGCCTTTTCGGGGTGCTGGGAGCTCCAAAGGCACAGAGGCATCACCAGCCAGGCCTTTTCGGGGTGCTGGGAGCTCCAAAGGGACAGAGCCATCACCATCCAGGCCTTTTCGGGGTGCTGGGAGCTCCAAAGGCACAGAGCCATCACCAGCCAGGCCTTTTCGGGGTGCTGTGTCCCTCCTGCAGGAAACAGGGGAGCAGCAGGACCTGAAATCAGATGGAACAGCAAGAGCTCAAACCCTTGGTCTCTCTCAAACAAGGCTCTTGTTCTGAAAGCTGAGGTTTTTTGAGGAAGGTTTTTTTTTGTAATTTGAAATATTATTTGTATTTTTTCTGTTCCTTTTGGAAGCCTAAGCAGTAGTGATCCCAGCGACCATCAGAGGTTGTTTCTGCTGGAAAGAGGAGCCAGCTCTCCCAATGTGTGTTTAGAGGTTGATTTTCTAGGCTGTGGATCCACTCCTCAAACAGACCCTTCTGTGTCTTCCAGGAGTGGCCACAGGGGACTAAAGGATATATCTTAATTGATATAATTTGGTTCTATTGTAAATATTCTAGGGAGCTAAGGGCAAATTCTTGGGTGCTTTGCTGGGCACCACAGAAAGGGAATGTAGAACACATCCAGAATGTGCCAGATCTGAATTCTTTGTCACATTCCTGCTTTGGCCACCTCCAGGCAAAGCACTGCCGCTCATCACGTGAAACCAAAATAATCTGTTGAATTTTAAACAAATCCAGGCCTTCAGATTGTGGCTCTTGTTCAAGTGAAAAGCACAATTATCTCCTCTATTAAATATGCTAATGAAGCCAGAATGGAGCTGTGGGGGGGCAAAGCCATTGTTTGATTTTAATGAAACATATTTTATTTTAATGAGAGATGTCCTATTAAGCTTAATACAGTCAAACTTCTGATAAAGGCCCTTATCAAAAACCATGCCATAGGAAAATAAATTAATTTAATTGTGGCAGGCAAACAAAATGAACCATTTTCTTGGGTTGGAAGCAAAAGGGAATGTGATCTAATAACACCACACTTATTAGTATTTCTGATATGTAAATTAAAAGCATTAAGTGAATAGCAAGATGATCCATAGCTTCTCTAGATAGAGTAATAAGTGTGAGCCAGTTTTTTTTTTTTTTTTAACACAGACAACTGATATAATTAGAAGACTGTTAACAATTTTTTTTAGCTGCGTGAAATGAACAAGCCACAGGAGACCAGTTTGTCATAATAATTAAAGTTCAGAAATAGTTTTATGTTACCAGAAGTGAGATTTGATAGATATCTTTTTAATTTACTGTAAATAGCTGCTTCTTTTTTGTTTTGGGATTTTTGAAAGAAACTCTTCTTTTTTTTTTTTTTTTTAATGGAAATATGTCTCATCTTTGGGTGATGGTTCTGTTTATTTCAGATGCTCCATAGGCTGTTATTTGCCAAGGGCATACATTAAATATCTTCCTAATGTGAGTAACATATGGGTTGCCACTTCACAACAGCAAACAGACACAACAATGTCTCTCTCACACAGGATACACACTGAGCACCATCACTGGATATTGCTGAATATCACAATTCCTCCCAATTCCCAATGCATTCTTTCCAATAAAACTTTATGATGTGCTGGGGACGAGTCAATGACAGGGAAATGCTGTGTGGGCGAGGCAGGTTTGGGATGCAGTGCCATGTGCAGGGGCAGGATCTGCACAGAGCCATGGGCACATGGGACCTGTGCCCTTCTGGTGGTGCCCAGCCTGCCCAGGGGAGTCCTGCAGGCAAGTTTGCTCTTCCATCCTAAAATCTGTGCCTCTCCTCACCCTGGCTCTCAAACCTATCTTCACTCGTGTTCCTCGGGCTCATTCACTCCTGTCTTGCCCTATTCCATCCTAAATCCTTTCTTGATGTATTTGCAGGCTTTCTTTAGCTGCTCCTGCATGGATGGTTTAAGGCCAGCAAATCACTTTTTCCCAGAGTATGCAAGTGTCTTCTCCAATAAATAAAAACCACATCTCCCATCAGTGGGCACCTTGGGACTTGTGTAACAATTCCTCTCCTGTTTAGCTGAGATGGGATGGGAACAGAGTCCAATTGTGCTGCATGGTGCCGAGGCTGCTGTTTCAATGCAGGACTGATTTTCCACTTTATTTATGATGGACAATAGGCCATCACTGTGTTGGTAGGGGAAAAACAAGAAGCCATTGTAATCTGCTTTAGCTCGTGGCTCTTCTGCTCTATATGGGTCTACAGCAGGGTTTAAGTAACTCTGGTTAGGTAGTGCAAGAGGCCAAAGCTGGAGTTAAAAGGATTCCTCCCCAGTCAATCAGAGCAGCCGTGGGTGCTGGGAGCCCAGAGCTATTGCCTATTCCTAAACATTGACATTCCATTTATTTTGGCTTTCAATCTTCATTTAAAGAATAGATATGTGTGTCAGAATCCTGTTTTCTCAGTAATGCCCAGGGACGCGGCTCCGGAGCCAAGCGTTGCAGGCTACAGAAATGGGAGCCTCGTGCAATCCCTCTTCGTGACACTGCCAGCACTTTGAATTTCTCCAGCAGCCATATCTCAGTAGTGTCTGTGAACCCTGCTGGGAGAGGGAGAGCAAAAAATAGCAGAGGGGGGCCATAAATAAGAGAGGCGAGTTAGTATTTCTCGAGAAATGTGCATCTGGAGAAAAGGGTAAATTTAGGAGTCAAAGAAAATATTACTGGCAATCAGAAACTTTATCTGAATGTATCGATTTATCTGTGGAACATAAATAAGCTGGCAGTTTTGATCTCGTGAAGCACTTCAAACTTGTTACGCTCGCTTTTCCCTAATTCCCAGAAGAGGAGTTCAGAATTGGTCTGGGCTCAAATGGAAGGGAAAAGTTGAAATAATCTGGATTAAATTCCTGGGTCTGGTGTGGACTTGGAAGCTTTGCTGAGTCCTGCTGCACAGGGCAGGGTTTTCTAAGGGGATTCAGTTCTGTTGCACTCAGACTTTTCAGAGGAACTTCAGAGCCAGCAGGCTGAAGGATTTATTTGAAAGCGCAGCTCTGGCAGTGAGTGCCAGGCTCCATTTCCTGGTGCACCCATGATTACATTCATGCTGCTGCTCCTGATTCCGGGGCTGATCGTGAGATTGAATATTTTCTTGTCATAAAGGTTCGGAATTTTGGGGATAACAGGTGTTCTCCAATCACAGCTGATGGGATGAAGAAGATTCTTTATTTATCAATACGGATGTCTTTGGGAGGGTAACAATTTGCTTCCGAGCTCCCACACAAACCAGCCTCAATTTTCATCTGCCATCTTGAGGCATGCTAGGGAGGAGAGTAAATTCCTGCAGTCTGACTGGAAAAAGCATTCCTATAATTCTTATTTAGCACCACTTCCTATTAGTCCCAGCCTCTCATCAGCTACACTCAGATGATAATTTATGTTTTAATGGGCAGAGCACTTTACTGCCCACAGGGTTCTAAACCAAGCCAGAATTTATGTCCCGTGCCTCTAAAATACCATATATTTATTTCCCTGGCACTCAGGGTTGGTGGAGTTGAATCCTTAAAGAGCCCAGCTCTCTGTCCCTGTGCTTTGCTAGGAGGGGACCTCAAATACGGTTTTTGTTTGAAACCAGGTAGGAGAGGATGCAGATTAGCCCTGGGACAAGGATGGAGGAGCAGTCATGGAAGGAAGCTCTGCCATGGGGTGGTTCTGCTCGTTTAGGCACTGATTTCTCTTTCTCATTTTAGGGCGCAGCACATCCTGATGCCAGAGATTGGGGAAAGCAAAACCTGTGCCTAGCCTTGGTCTTTGACCTGCCTGAGAGTTTGCTTCTCTCTGTCCTGAGTGGAACAGAAATTAATTTATTGACTATCCTAAGAGTCAGAGAGGTTTTCCCTTTGCCTCCAGCAGAGAGGTGTTTGGGGGAGTCTCATTTTTAATGCTGAGGTTTTTCCCATTGCTCAGAGCATTGTGCAGGTGGAGCTCGTGCTGATGCCATCAGGAGGGAGGTGACAGTGACTGCAGTGACCCCAGCCCTGACAGCTTGTGATGTCTGCCACTCACAACCTGGAGCTCTGCACTTAAAATTGGTTCTAAATTATCCACAGGCCTCCATTTCCTGAATCTCCAATTCTAATAAGTCTTAATTGAAAGTTCCCACTCAGGCTATCTGACCATTACTGCTTTCAGTAAATCTTGTGCTGGTTTGCAGTTAGTAAGCTCCACTGGGCATTTAATTTAAATATGTGGCAGCCAAATTTCTTGCTCGAGGTGTGGGATGGGATCCTTTAACTTGTAAAGATAAATTATATAAAATCAGCTGATCAACTGTGGCAGGTTTGTTCCATTTATTAGAAACAGAAACTTCTCCCAGCATTTGAAATGCTGTCAGGCGCTTGGTGACAAGAAATATGTGTGTGCTTGTGTGAGTATTACATGGAATTATTACTGTTTATAGTGCAGAAGACTGGCTTAATCTGAAAGAATATACAGATTTTTTCTTGAAAACATACTACAGCTAAAAAAAATTGAAGAGATTGGAAAGAAAAACTAAAAAAAAAGAAAAAGAAGTCACAGAGGAGAAGGAGAACTGTAATGTAGCAAAAAATAAACATCATTGGAATTGGTATATACAGCAGGTAGTGCTTCCAAACCCTTGGAGGTGTGAGGAATTATAAATGACAAGTGCTGTAGAAACAAAAATATTATCCCTACTGCTAGGCTTTTGTGAACTTGGTGTGAGGCAGAATGCGAGGAGGGACAAAGCAGGCAGATGGGAGGAGGAAAGGTGCAGGGTTGCTAGGAAAACAGAAATTACCGCCTGCCACTGACGAGTATCAGCAGGCGCTGAATTGCAGTCATCACGACTGGAACACTTCAGAAGCTTTGCAGAAAAGATGGGTTTTGTTGCTGCTTCAAAAGAAGCGCTCATGTTCCGAGTGAGAGGCGCTGGAAAGGCTGCCTGGGGCAGGGGCACGCTGGGCCAGCTCCCCCCCAATCTGGTGCTGCTGCAGGCCATTATGGTGTGCTGTGCAGCAGAAAACACAAATTATACCATGTCAGACACCCTCAGTACTGCCTGGAGTGTCCCCACTGCTCCCAGTCTGCTACCAGTTTGCAACTGGTGTGTGAGGAGGCTTTGTTTCTGTCCCTCTGCCCTGCCCTGGGCTTGGCGGTGCTCTGTCCCAGGTGCTCTGTCCCAGGTGCTCTGTCCCAGGTGCTCTGTCCCACTGCTCTGTCCCACTGCTCTGTCCCACTGCTCTGTCCCACTGCTCTGTCCCAGGCGCTCTGTCCCACTGCTCTGTCCCACTGCTCTGTCCCACTGCTCTGTCCCAGGCGCTCTGTCCCACTGCTCTGTCCCACTGCTCTGTCCCACTGCTCTGTCCCAGGTGCTCTGTCCCAGGCGCTCTGTCCCACTGCTCTGTCCCAGGTGCTCTGTCCCACTGCTCTGTCCCAGGCGCTCTGTCCCAGGTGCTCTGTCCCAGGTGCTCTGTCCCACTGCTCTGTCCCACTGCTCTGTCCCACTGCTCTGTCCCACTGCTCTGTCCCAGGTGCTCTGTCCCACTGCTCTGTCCCAGGTGCTCTGTCCCACTGCTCTGTCCCAGGTGCTCTGTCCCACTGCTCTGTCCCAGGTGCTCTGTCCCACTGCTCTGTCCCAGGTGCTCTGTCCCACTGCTCTGTGCTCTCGAGGACATTCCCTGATCCTCTCACGGCCAGGCTGTCCTGAGACAGACTGTCCTGGCACTGAACATCTCCTCACAGTCTGCAGCTCCTCAAATTATCTATTTAAAACTCAGTACTTCTGTAGATAATATTTTTAACACCTGCAAGCATTTCTTTGGTTTTGGCCAGACTTACATCCCCAATGTTTGCTTTGTGTTTCGCCTTGGAGTGAAATGAGGAGCAAGGTTTAAATAAGGGATATTAATATTAATTGGGTTCAAACTGAAAAAGAGGAAATTTAGGTTAGATATACAGAAGTTCTTCCCTGTGAGGATGGTGAGGACTGGCACAGGGTGCCCAGAGCAGCTGTGGCTGCCCCTGGAACCCTGGAAATGTTCAATTGAGGACAGGTTGGACATCGGGGCTTGGAGCAGCCTGGGATGGTGGAAGGTGTCCCTGCCCATGGCAGGGGTGGCACTGGATGGACTGGAAGTCCCTTCCAACCCAAATCAATCTATGACTCTATGAATTCTAGAATTCTGGGAATAACGTTTTGCAGACCAACAGCTGCATTGTGTTTCACCAGCCCAAGGCTTGGATTGTGACTTGGAGTGTGAGCAGGTCCCATTCCCATGGCTATGGATGTAGGGGAATGAGTCCACTGAATGCTGGTGGTGTTTGCTGTATTTGTTCCTGCAGAGAAAATTCCGGTGACTGATTGTGCAGAAATGATTGTTCAAGCAGTCATTAGCACACAGACCTGCCCAGCCCAGCCTGGAGCGTGGGATCCATCCCTGCCCCTCACCTGCCTGCTGCTGCTGGGGGAGGGAGGACACGATCACCTGCCCCAGGGTGACCTGACTGACCCACACAGGATTCCATCAGCCTGGCCTGTGGCTGAGAGCTCCTGTGCTCGTGCCCTCTTGCAGCGAGTCCTTCGGGCTGAGAGCACTGCCCTTCCCTGGGGTGTCCTGCTGTGATCTCGCTGCTCAGGAGCTCTGGGATGCACCTCAGCCTCCCCTGGGGCTGTGCTGAGCCTGACCTGTCCTGGAGTGTCACTGCTCCACCTTTGTAGCTGCAGTTAAAAGGGACTCAAACCTTTCTTTCCTGAGACACGATCGTGTACTTTTTTAATCTGAAAGCATTTTACATTTATTTAACCACTGTTGCCTGAAGGAATTTCTCTGAGCATTTAATACATGTTATTATTAAGGAGCTGTTAGAGAGCTTTAAGTCATGTATATTCATTTGTGGTGTACCACAACAGAATATCCACTTCCCTCAAAAATTGTGTTGTGCTGAGCACTGGAATTCCTCTCTTGTAATGCTTGGTTGAAGAATTATTCAGTCATAATTTCTCAATTTAAAAGACAGTATAATTTTTAACCATTTAATTTCCAACTAACATAATTTCAATTTACCCTAATGGATATTTTTCTAATAATTATAATTTAAAGAAATTTACCTACTTTCTTCAATTGAATTTATGCCAGCCGCACTATAATCAACATATGGGACATTTAGTTGTAAGATTAGGGATGCAGAAGGTAATTTCAATTAAGGGGAAAGATAAAAATTAGCAGCTAGGAAGGCAACATCTGTGTTCTTCTGCAGGAAAGGGAATATATCCACTGGCATGAAGATGCCCATCTCAGTGAGAACGAGCCAGGTCTGGAGGAATTAACAATGTGGCAGGTGAATAGGGAAATTACTGTCTTTTCCAAAAAGCATTGGTGACATCACTTGAAAGTGGCAGCTGGCAGATTCAAAATGAAAGGAGGTGCTGCTGTAGCAGCTGCACACGCTGGGGAAGTGTGTGCCAGAGGATGTTGTAGATTATAAAAGTTTATGTGGCTTTGGAAAGGAAAGGGGCATCTTTGCAAAAGAAAATCTATTCAGTAATAATAAAATTCCCTTTTTTTTAGATTTCCTTTTTCCCTCCTAAGTCCCTGCACCGTGGGCTGCTGCTGGCTGGCCGAGGGCTCAGGGTGTGTGTCAGTGCAAGCTTTCCCTGACCTGACAGCCTCCATTAGCCACCGTGCCAAGGGGTCTTTGGGATTAGAGCAGGACAGACACAGAGCTGAGCTCTGACTGGACAGACACACAGCCTGAGTTCTGGACAGACACACAGCCTGAGCTCTGACTGGACAGACACACAGCCTGAGCTCTGGACAGACACACAGCCTGTGCTCTGGACAGACACACAGCCTGAGCTCTGGACAGACACACAGCCTGTGCTCTGGACAGACACACAGCCTGAGCTCTGACTGGACAGACACACAGCCTGTGCTCTGGACAGACACACAGCCTGAGCTCTGGGCAGACACACAGCCTGAGCTCTGGACAGACACACAGCCTGTGCTCTGGACAGACACACAGCCTGTGCCCTGGACAGACACACAGCCTGTGCACAGCCTGAGCTCTGACTGGACAGACACACAGCCTGAGCTCTGGACAGACACACAGCCTGAGCTCTGACTGGACAGACACACAGCCTGAGCTCTGACTGGACAGACACACAGCCTGAGCTCTGGACAGACACAGAGCTGAGCTCTGACTGGACAGACACACAGCCTGAGCTCTGGACAGACACAAAGCCTGAGCTCTGGACAGACACACAGCCTGAGCTCTGACTGGACAGACACACAGCCTGTGCTCTGGACAGACACACAGCCTGAGCTCTGGACAGACACACAGCCTGTGCTCTGGACAGACACACAGCCTGAGCTCTGACTGGACAGACACACAGCCTGTGCTCTGGACAGACACACAGCCTGAGCTCTGGACAGACACACAGCCTGAGCTCTGGGCAGACACACAGCCTGAGCTCTGGACAGACACACAGCCTGTGCTCTGGACAGACACACAGCCTGTGCCCTGGACAGACACACAGCCTGTGCACAGCCTGAGCTCTGACTGGACAGACACACAGCCTGAGCTCTGGACAGACACACAGCCTGAGCTCTGACTGGACAGACACACAGCCTGAGCTCTGACTGGACAGACACACAGCCTGAGCTCTGGACAGACACACAGCCTGAGCTCTGACTGGACAGACACACAGCCTGAGCTCTGGACAGACACACAGCCTGAGCTCTGACTGGACAGACACACAGCCTGAGCTCTGACTGGACAGACACACAGCCTGTGCTCTGACTGGACAGACACACAGCCTGAGCTCTGACTGGACAGACACACAGCCTGAGCTCTGACTGGACAGACACACAGCCTGTGCTGTGACTGGACAGACACACAGCCTGTGCTCTGGACAGACACACAGCCTGAGCTCTGGACAGACACACAGCCTGAGCTCTGGACAGACACACAGCCTGTGCTCTGACTGGACAGACACACAGCCTGTGCTCTGACTGGACAGACACACAGCCTGTGCTCTGACTGGACAGACACACAGCCTGAGCTCTGACTGGACAGACACACAGCCTGAGCTCTGGACAGACACACAGCCTGTGCTCTGACTGGACAGACACACAGCCTGTGCTCTGACTGGACAGACACACAGCCTGTGCTCTGACTGGACAGACACACAGCCTGTGCTCTGACTGGACAGACACACAGCCTGTGCTCTGACTGGACAGACACACAGCCTGAGCTCTGACTGGACAGACACACAGCCTGAGCTCTGACTGGACAGACACACAGCTGTGCCCTGACTGGACAGACACACAGCCTGAGCTCTGGACAGACACAGAGCCTGAGCTCTGACTGGACAGACACACAGCCTGAGCTCTGACTGGACAGACACACAGCTGTGCTCTGACTGGACAGACACACAGCCTGAGCTCTGGACAGACACACAGCCTGAGCTCTGACTGGACAGACACACAGCCTGTGCTCTGGACAGACACACAGCCTGTGCTCTGGACAGACACACAGCCTGAGCTCTGACTGGACAGACACACAGCCTGAGCTCTGGACAGACACACAGCCTGAGCTCTGACTGGACAGACACACAGCCTGAGCTCTGACTGGACAGACACACAGCCTGAGCTCTGACTGGACAGACACACAGCTGTGCTCTGGACAGACACACAGCCTGTGCTCTGGACAGACACACAGCTGTGCTCTGACTGGACAGACACACAGCCTGTACTCTGGACAGACACACAGCTGTGCCCTGACTCGACTCCCAACCGGAGCAGTCACAGACCTGCTGTGAGGTCAAAGAACAGGTCCTGTTCTTCCTCTGCTCAGCACGGGCTGGTGCTTCCTTTCTTTGGAGATGCTGGGTGAGCTGGGACTGGGCTGGAGCGGCTGAACCCACAGTGGCTCACGTTTTCAGTGTCTCCAGGAGGAAGGAGCAGCTCAGCAATTGGGGTGTTTGCTGCTGTCCCTGCCCTCAGCCTGCTGGCGATGGTCCTTGGCAGTGCCCAGCTCCCTGCCCTGCCCATGGCTGTTTGCTGCAGGTTCTGCTCTTGTCCCTCCCTCTGTCCTGAGCCTGAAGCCATCGGATCCACTGCTGACACAGGATCTGAATCCTCCCGAGGCAAAGCTCCTGTCTGATTCTAAAGCAGAACTGGGGTGGTGTGGGCATGCCTGGGTTGATGTGAATCCCGGGAAGGAAGGTTTAAAGCTCTCTGGTGCACTGCACGGGAGGACAGAGGCTGCAAGCCCCAAGTGCAGAGCAGCCAGGGCTGGCTCTGGAAGCACAGGGTGGAAGGAGCAGAGATGCTGCACTCTAGTGCTGCTGCTCATCCACATTCCTGTGTGGGTCCCAGGCTGCTGGGGAGGGCAGCAGGGCTCAGCTTGACTTTATTTTGGGTTCCAGCCCTCTGCAGTCACATCACTCTTGTTCCTCACAGCCCAGCTGCCCCCCAGGTGATCACCCTGTCAGATCTCCTGGCTGCCACGGCTGCAGCTTCAGGATGATCCATTTTTTGGACACAGTCTACAGGAAAATCATGATTTCAATCCTTGGGGTCATCTAAATCTGTTGGTTTGGTCTTGGCCTGCTTTCCTAGAGAGGTGTGTGTCCTGATTTCATCCAAATTGGACAAAGGTAGACTTTTCCAAGATGCTGAGTTCCCATTCCTTTCCTGAAGTACAAATGTTAGAGGCAGAGGAGGGTCTGGGTTAGTAATGGCTCAGGGAGAAGAGCCACAGCAGCATCTCTGTGCCTGCTGGACCCCAGGGAAGCCACCAAGGAGAGCCCTGCTGTGAACAGCCAGGAGATGTCTCACTCAGACCCTGGTGGATCCCACTCTGGAGCTCACTTTCATTACTTCTGCTGCTCCCTGGACGTCCCGACTTTATTGCAGCAGAGATGCACCTCCTTTATTTCTATTTTTCCATGTGGTTATAGAGTGCCTATGTATATTATCTTATTATCTCTCTAGGTACTTTTTTTTCTGATTCTTTGCCCTGGCTAATGTTTGCTTTTCCTTCCAATTTAACACTGTACATTTAATATTAGACATTTTTACAGTAGAAAAGAAAGAGCCATGCTAAAATACATTACTGATCTAACCCCAGCCCTGGTTTGTTTTTCCCCAGAAATGGAACTGATCTTTAAATACTGATTTTATAAACTGAGGTTGAGTATCCAGTTTATTAAAGGTCTTCTGCTTAAATAATTGCATACTAAATATCCTTACAGCTCATGTTCCTATAATTTCAATTTGTTTCCCTTTACAGTCTTCAGAAGCATCTTTATTTCAACTAAGTAACAAGCATTTGTCTATTTTTTCTATTACAAACAAAGAATAAAAAGAAGAGGCAGTTTCCCAGACAGTATCTGTTTTGTTAGACAGTTTATAGAGATCTATATTTCAAACAAAAGTGATCATGGTCTGAATCTCACCTGTGACCTACACCTGCAAACAACATCAAATCATTGCTGAAAGCAACTCTAAATAGGTTACATTCATTCTTCAGCAAGGATTTTTGCTCTGTGCTGTATTATAAGAGGTGACAAACCAAAACATAACAGTGAGTTATTCAACCTGATCTCCTGAGCTGCTTGTACAATTTGTAGCAAAAGGTTTTGTTGGCAGGCCGTGTGGGATTTGACCACATAACTTATAATTTGAAATTACTTGCCAAGTAACTTCCACCAATTAATTTATTCTGTGGATTTGTGGGTGAGTAAGATACCTGAAATTTTCTGACTGCATGGAATCATAGAATGGTTTGGTTGGACAGGGAATTTGATGATGGTCTAGTCCAGCCCCAGCCATGGGCAGGGACACCTCCCACTAGAGCAGGCTGCTCCAAGCCCTGTCCAACCCGACCTGGAATTCTACAACATATAGCAAACATGATGAGTTTGAGAACTTGAGAGAAAAATGCCATGAGAATGTGTTATTTGTAATGTATGCGGATAAATTTACTCTGGCAAAGCTGTCCTAAATTTTTAATTCATGAGTTTGTTAAAATAGAGAAAGGTAATTATCCTTTTAATTATAACAAAACAGTTTCCTGATTGCCATGGAAATAGTTAAATGTATTTCCTATAAATTTATTATGGTGATTGCAATGACTGTTAGCTTTGAATTATTTTTTTCTTTTCTTTTTAATTATTATGCATATAATCTCCCCCCCCCCCCCCCCCCCCCCCGGTTAAAGACCAAAAGTGAAGGTACAGGAAGGAAATATGCTATATGTGAGATGAAAGGTGTGATAATGCTCCTGACCCTGGTGCTGATGGTCCAGAGGGTGACTGTGGCTCAGCTGCTGCAGAACTGGAGTGCTGACCCAGGTGGATCAGGGATAACTTCCCCACAAATCAGAGGATGATGCCCTGGCTGCTTCCCTCTGCAGGTCCCTTCTCACAGAATTGCTCTTGGTTCCACAGCTGAGTTGGCTGAGTGGGCTCTGTCTCCCTAAAGTTCCTGTCTGCTCTGTGGGATCTGATCCACCATTTGAAATTAATGTGGAATGAATTATCTCAGTGTGGCTGTGAGGGGCTGATGCCTCCATGGGAACGAGTCCCTGTGGTGTCCCCAAGGCAGGAGGGGACTCAGGTGACAGTGGCCACCAGGGCAGGAGCCCCGAGCCCGTGGGCTCAAGGCACAGACCCCACCTCAGTCACAGGGGGAGCCTGAGCTGCTCAACAACAGCATTTCCAACAGGAAATCCAGGAGACCTCACCCTTTCTCCAGGTGTTTCGTGTTCAGCCAGGATGGGGTTGATGCACTGCTGTATTTCGGGGGCGTTTGCTCTGAGTGGGAGTATTTCATTTGCTTGGGCTGGAAGGTGTCACTTGAAATGCACTCAATGAACCCATCAAACACTGTCGTGTGCTGGGGTCTCAGGGACTGCACAGACAGGAAATGACATTATTCACATCTCCACAAGTGACAGTGGCGTGGGCCTTATCTGCTGGCCCTGCTCAGGAAAATCTCCTGCCCCTCAGGCCCCTGGAGCAGTGACCTTGGCAGCTCCTCTTGGCAGCCCAAGGATGTGAGTGCCTCCATAGAGACCACGGCCAAAGCACAGGAATCGTTCTGAAGAGATTATTTCTGCCTTTACCTTCGTCAAAAGCAAAACCACTTCATTAAGCACCCAGGGAATGCAAAAGCGAGGGGAAAGTGGTTTTCTTGATGAGATAAACACAGTTCCAGTTACTCATTATACATAAAATAATAGCACATGCCACATGTTCCAGGGGGTTCAGGCTGGAAGATGTGTCACCACTGCCATGCTCCTCTCATTTCCTGTGTATTCATCTCAAAGGTACTGATTCAGCCACTGTAACTGCCTTGTTAGACACTTTAAAAAAAAAAAAAGTCCCCAAAATCTGCAACAAAACCCTTCAAAGTTCTACACTGAAAGCGGTGCTGTGCTTGTGTGTGTTTCAATTTGAATTTGAATCGGAAGAACGGGAGCTTGAATTTGCAGTACTCTGAGAGGGAGATGAATAGGTGAGTGAAGAGAGAAAGAAGAGTAAATAAAAAAACTCTAAGTAAAAGGCTTGTAATAAACCTCAGTTTTGTGCACTGCTCTGGAAGCAGAACCATCTGTCCTTTTGCCTCAGACACCTTCCCTTTTGTTCACAAGCTCCCCTCAATTTTAAATTAAAAAAAAATAGAGGAGAGTTTTGAGGGATACCTCATTATCTGTATTTTGTTTAGGGAATCAACTCCCAGTGCAACTTGATGTTTAGTTTCTTGCCTGGTATCTGTGCAGGGTTGGGTGGGGTGGAAAACCTCTTGGATACATTTAGCAGTTTGCTGTTTTAATTGGAGAATTGTCATCTCTTGGCTGCTTGCAGATCTCCAAAGCAGCGCTGTGGCCTCCTGGGTTATTCACTGGAACTTTGTTTGATTGATCTCATTTTGGGAAGCAGATTTGTGATCCTTTCATTTCTGGGAGCAGATTTCCAATTGGGCTTGGGACGCTTGGTCAATAAGACTGGAAATGGAGGGGGAGGAAGACATGGGCCTTGCCCAAGGGAATGATTTGTCTTTCCATGGCACCCCTGTGTCCCCAGCGGGACCTGGGCAGGGCTGGGGCCAGGGATCTGAGCTCTTTGCTTCCTGCTGGGCAGGGCCTGAGCTGGAGGTGGAGCTCCAGTGTCCCACACAGGCTGTGCCACTCGTGGGGACACGGAGCCCAGGGAGAGCACAGGGGATTTGTTGTCACAGAATGGAAAGGGCACTTTGGGGCGGTGCCATCAAATGCAGCTCACAATGTGCTGCTTTTTGCTCACAGGAAATACCTTGCTTAGGGGAAGTGACAGAGAAAGTCTGGGAGACAAAAAAATGAGGAGATGGAACTCGAAGAAAACGAAACTTCCATCTTAGGTTGGTTCCACAAAGTACTCAGTGCTCTCAGTCCCACGAGCCAAACTGTTGTACAGACCAGTGCTGAATGCAGTTTAAAACCAACCTCACTTCCAGTGCTGTCCGAGGGGAAAGGAGCCTTTATCTTGTTTGTGCTGCTTTGCAGCTCTCCTTGGAGCACTTGTGTTTTACCTTTAGAATTGAAAATTGTTTTATTTGGAATTAAAGCAGTAGCTCCTGTATTCACTCTCTATGGTAAAGTCCCTGGTAGGAAGGCAGCTTGATGAAAAACAGGCGAGCATGGGGACGTGGAGGGATGTGCTGGGGGACCACCAGGGCAGGCTCTGCTGCAGCCCAGGAAGTGTCCAGGTTGGCTGGGAACAAGTGGGGAGGACCTGCCTGCAGTGACACCGTGATCTGGGGCAGGGCTGGGTGCACACCTCCTTGTTTCCCTTCTGTTTGATCGCCTGCTTGGAGTTTTCCCTGTTTAATAAGTTACGTATTAGAGGTTTATTGTGATGGAATCTGCCTTTATTGGAGCTACCAAGGCTTTTGGTCTTCTTTAGGGAGCTCATTATGAAGAAAAATCTTAGGCAGTGGATGTCAAAGCTCTGGCTGACCCAGGAGCTTATTATACCTGGTTTAAAAAAGAGCAAAAAAGTGGTCACAGCAGGAGCTCTCCCTACTCGTTTTGCAGGGGTTGCACAAGCACTGGAATTCTCTCCCAGCACAGAGAATGATCCTGTCTCTTTGGGCACTGGAATTCTCTCCCAGCACAGAGAGTGATCCTGTCTATTTGGGCACTGGAATTCTCTCCCAGCACAGAGAGTGAGCCTGTCTCTTTGGGCACTGGAATTCTCTCCCAGCACAGAGAGTGATCCTGTCTATTTGGGCACTGGAATTTCCTCCCAGCACAGAGAGTGAGCCTGTCTCTTTGGGCACTGGAATTCTCTCCCAGCACAGAGAGCAATCCTGTCTCTTTGGGCACTGGAATTCTCTCCCAGCACAGAGGATGATCCTGTCTCTTTGGGCACTGGAATTCTCTCCCAGCACAGAGAATGATCCTGTCTCTTTGGGCACTGGAATTTCCTCCCAGCACAGAGGATGATCCTGTCTCTTTGGGCATGCCCATCCTGAGCTCTTCCTTCCTGGTGGCTTTCTGTCCCCTCTCTCCAGGGATGCTGGGCCATCATGGCTTTCCTTCCAGCAGGGAGAGCTGAGCAGAGCTCCTGCAGAAACCTTGCAGTAAATCCTTTCGTAATAAATCCTGAGCAAACATCAACACCTAATTTTCCCTCTGTGGGTGGAATGTGAGAACAAGAGCGATGAAAGCTGAGAAACAAATGAATTTCATTCTTCAAAGAGCATTATTTGCAGGGCTGTGTGTTTTTTGCACTCTGTCTCCCTGCCTGGTGCAGATTAGCTAGAAGCACAAGCTGAATGCTCGAGGACCATGCAGGAGATGCCAGGATCTGCACAGCCACTGCAATGGCACAATCTCCCTGGCAATTAATTTACTCCAGGGTTTACCTCTCAGGGTCTGTTAATTCCCCTTTTTATCATCCTTTTTTATCCAGCAGGGAGGGCTGGACTGCTCAGCCAGGGCACCAGGTTTGCTTTGAGGGGGTTTGTTACTCAAGTGTTTTCTATCCCTTCTACAATCAGGCTGCCCTCTGGATTATTTTTTTCCTCCTCTTAATCTACGTTCAATAGACAACTTCAAGTTGGTGTGTCCTGGTATTTAGCAAAGAGGAATGATTTTGGAAACTGAATTTCCCAGTTCAGCTGAGTGTCCAGGATACAATGATGAACACGTGAGATAAGATTAATAAAAGCCCCAAACTGCTGGGTGGATATTCCCATTACTGTGCACAAGCTAGACAACATCCTCCTCCACCAGCTTCCTGGTTTGATAAATGCCTTGAGCTGATTTAAAAATGTGTAGGTTATTTTTAACCATGGTAGCAGAGCCATCTGTATTGTATCTGATGAAGTTCTGTGATAGAGCAAATTGATTTATTCTATCTCCTTACAAGTTATACTAAGCTTTATGTTATAAATAAGTTGGTTTGAAGTACATGATGTCATTGAGCTTGAAAGTCCCTAGATAAATTTGTACTTAAAGGGTTTGTGCCTTCCGTGTGAATTTAATTTGGCGCAGATTGTTAAATCTCTTTTCTCTCTCTGTCTTGTGGACTGCAAACTCTCTGGGGTCATGACTGTGTCTATAGTTGTGTTTGTATGGAATACACAGGGGCCCAAAACAGGGCTGGAGCTCTCATACATTACAGCGATAAAAATAAGAGCAATAAAAAAACCAGAGCCGAGCCCTGCATGGCAGGATTTTCAGCAGCACTGCAAGGAGCTGGGTGCCTAAATCCTGCCCTTTGTTGGGATGAAAAGAGGGAATTAATGAGGAGCTCGTTTCACTTGCAGCAGGAGCAGTGCTGGCTGTGGCAGGGATGAGCCTCACGCCTGAGCTGAGGTTGGGTTTGGGATCTGAGCTGAGCAGGGACAGCCCCAGCCCTGCTTCCCTCGGCCTTGCTGAGGGCACCAGGGCTTCTCGGAGAGTCCATGGGAAAGGTGCCTGGAGCAGCGAGAAGAGGGAATTAATCAAATCCTGGGAAGAACACACTGAATCCCATCCTAGCTGTCTGCTCACAGAGCCAGCAAAAACAAGGCAGAGCTCCTGAAAGAGAGGGACTGGAATCACTGTCCCTGTGTTTAAGGGTAGCTTCTGAGAGACCAATATTGGAAATGAGATCATGCCTGATGAGAGCCATGTATGGTGCAGATTTCGCTGTAATTACAAAGAAAATGAGCAATGCTTTAATTGAGATCTGAAGATTAAAAGTTAAAAGCTCAGTATCCTCTATTACTTACTGTCAGATAGGAATTTACGTTGCATATGTGTAACAAGCCATTGCATTTTAAAAATGGAACCATAAAAAAGTTGCTGTAATTTAAAAGCAGCCAATTTACCGGGAGTACAGTTTGCAGCTATGTCACTTGCTAATCAGTCTGTTAAACATAATAGCCATTCTAGTCTGGAGGCAGTTAATCATGTTGTGAATGCACTTATCAGCACATATTAGAAATACAATACAAGACTTTCCAGCAGAGGAATGGATGCAATTACTGCAATCAGTATACATTTAGCTACGGTCTTATGTTTTTCTTTCCATTCATTTTTTTCTCTTCTTTTAAATAGTCCAGCAGTGACAGATTTTTCTCTTAGAGAAATATAAAGGCCACACTTGAAAGTGTTATTAAACTCCAGAGACGTGCTCAAAGGCGACCTGTCCAGCTCCATGAGAGATGGCTGCTGGCTGCTGAACCTTCCAGGACCCAGCAGTGCTGGAAGCTGCAGCCTTTGAGTGTTGTGGGGATGTTTTCAAGGCCTTTGAGCATTTCCCCTGATGGGCTGGGGACGTGTCTGTGGTGGCATTCATTAGGTGGTGAGGAGCTGAAGTTGCTTCATTTGAATTAGACTAAAGGAGCTCAGCATATGGATGAACTCTCTTTTTATTTTTTTTTTTCTGTGCTTCTCTACATCTAAATCAATAGAGATGAGGGATCTCAAAGTTTTTGAAAGGCGATATTGAAAAAGCATGAAAGCTAATTGCTTCCAGCATGACTACCCAGCAGCCACGGGTGTAAATACAGCTGGCCAAAGAATGCCAGGACTCGGCAAAATCTAAGGATTGCAGCTAAACAATTTTCCTGGGCTGAGCATATTCTTGTATGGGGAGGAAGGGAGTTGGGAGGGGGCGGGAGAAGGGAAGAGATTATGAAATCCTGAAGAGATTCAGAAAAGAGAGGAATAGGAGAATGATTTTGTACATTCTGCTTTATATTAACCCATAATGTTAGGGATATTTTGTGTAGTTGAGCACGATTTGCAGTGGTTACAGGAACCTGCCTTCTTTTTCCAGAAATCCTTTTGTTGGTCTCCTTGTTCTTTGTGACAGCTGGTATTTTTCCTTGGATAAAATTTTTGATAGCAGCAAGGAAAATGAAAAAGCAAAACTATGCCCAAATTGTGTGACAATTACAGTGGGTAAGGAGGGGAGTCAGTGTGACACCAAATCCACACAGCAGTCCTTTTGTCAGTGTTTGGGTCATTTTGCCCTGCTGGGTCATCGCTCAGGCTCCCTGAGGAAAGCTGGGATGGAAAGCCCTCGGTGTGATGTCCTTGGTGTGATTTTTCCCCACGTGTCTGCTCAGCTTGGGCAAGGCTTCGTGGCTGAGGAATTCCACTGAAATGAAGTTCTGGGATCATGTTTTTCTCTTCCCATTGAAATGGGGTGGGACAGCCCTGGTGGAACACCCCTTCTCCCCTTCTCCCCTTCTCCCTTTCAGTTTCCAATTATTCCTTTTCAGAGCCCAGGTGAATGAACCTCACTCATTGCTCACTTGTGCCTGCCCTCCTGTGCTCAGGGGGTGACCTTGGCTCTGAGCAATGTCCCAGCAGTCCCTCCAGCTGGCACTGCGCCCGGGAAATCATTGTCTTGCAAGGGTGACAGAGTCGTGATGGCCTTTGGGAAGGTGACCTGCAGATATTGTGGGGTGACTGTGCTGTTGACCTTGCTTTCATGCCATTAAAAAATAATTGTGGAGTGATTTTTAAACAGAGAAATATTAAATCCACCCCTCTGCGTTTTGTTATTTGGAGTTATCTTTGCATGTCTAGGGAAATTGGATTCATTTTTAGGATGAAAATAGCCTTTTAATGGGGGTGACTTGCATTAGAACTCTTTGTTTATCTCCAGCTTTTAGTTTTGGTGTGAAGATCAGGACTTCAAGCTCAACTAGCAAAGGGTGGAGATACACAGACCTACTGCAGATGGCTCTTTCTGTTCCTACACTGAGTGCAGACCCTGAGCCACCCTGTGTTTGCTCAGCTGGATGAATCAATCTTGTTTATTAATTAAAACATGGCAAACTGATGTTTCTGTGCCAGTTGCACTTTCATGTTTTCACTGTCTGTTCCGTGGGTACCAACAGCGAGAGGAAGAGCTTAATTCCTTCGTAGAACATAATTATCAGCCTTTAAAATAAAACGATTTTGTGCACACCATGAGTCCCTCAGGGAAGTGGGGAGAGAGGAGGCCCCGTTTGTGTCCACGTTAATGGCTCCCTGCCCTCGCTGCTTTGAGGATGTCTTGTGGCCATTTATTGCTCAGCACAAGTGTGAATTAGCCGCAGGACACCCTGCACATTCCCTCTCCATCTCTGAGCACATTGCATTCAAAGAAAGCCAGGTCTAGTTCATTAGGTGTTCAAACTTGTTTGGATCTGAAGAGGATGTCAGAGGAATGCCCCTATTTTGATTTTTTCCCTCATTATATCATGCAGGTGGCATTACAGCAGCTTCCACAGCAGACCTGTGGGTTCTGTGCAGGCTTAGCAAACTGTAGAAAGAAAAACATGGACAATTTTTTAATTTCCCATTGTCTTTTCTGTTTGGCATTCTGTTATTTAGTAATTTACAAGGTCTGCCCATTAAGCAAAGGATTAAGCTAAAAAAGCGTTGAATTAGACTTTTTAAATCCTCAGGAGGAGAGCCCCATTTGTCACTGTTTCTGTATCCTCCAGCCCCTGAGGTGTATTCGTGTCACAGTCTGCAGCTTGTCTCCCTTCTCCTTTCATTCATAAATTCAGTGCGTGGGGAATTTGCATCTCTGGATCCCCTCTGGTTGATTTTTCTCCCCAAGGAGATTCAGCTGTCAGCCTCAATTGTAATTCTGGAATCAAAACAGCAACTGGATTGCAAGGAACTTCCCTCTAGTTCTAGCAGTGTTTTTCTTTCCTCATGGGATCGGTGCATACAGAAAAATCTGATCACCTAATGCTAACGTCAGGCACACAAAAATCACTGAGTTTTTAAAATGCCAAGGCCTCTTGTTGCTGGAGGTGTGGTTGGAGCTGTTCGGTGCCTCTGGGTCCCTCACCCCAGGTTTTGTCTGTGTCCTGGAAGGTGAGGGAAGCTGTGTGAGGATCTGTAAATATAAACCTCAAGAGCCTGAGTGACTGTGTACGTTCAGGAGCTGCCCTGGACAATCACAGCTAAGTTCAGCTGTACTTCTCCCATTTCATGGCTGCTGGGGAGGAGCAGTGCTCTGAGCAGAGCACCTTCAGCTGGACCCCAGGGTGGGCCAGTGAGGAGCTGCCTTCAGTGTGGCCTTTTTTCTGCTTCATGACCTGCAGAAAACTCCTGTGTTTGCCTGTGTGGCAGTGTGGACAGCTCAGAGTGGCACCAGGGATTCCCAGGGAATATTTCCTGCTCCACCATGGGCTCTCTGGCTGCCCCTGCCCCTCGCCTGTGTTTTCTCTGCAGGGAAGTGAAATGTTTGCTGCATTAACTTTACACTCAGCTTGGCTGAAGTTCTGTGCTTGGCTCGTGCAGCTCCCTGAGCTGTGCTCTGGTTCTTTTTAAAGGCCTTTGGAGAGTCTGCAGAGGGACAGGCTTTGTGTGTGAGTTCCTGCACTACAAAGAGCTTCTTATGCCACTGAATTTATTATCTTTAATATTCACTCATTGGTTATTTTAACATTCATCTCTGCTTTATAATATATTTCAACTGCTTTCACAGCAAAGTTGAAAATAGACTGTAAAAATATAAGAATTTCTGAATAGTTAAAGAAAAATTATAAGCACCATTTGGGCTGTTGATATTTATTAACTGGATAGGTTTCAGATAAGTCTTTCATCATAAATCATTCTTATTTTTTAGACAACAATAGCTGCCTCTGTATTTGCATCCAACATCAGCTAAACCCTGGCCCCAGTTTCTTACTGGATGTGTTTGTTTAATTCCCCAACAAGACACTTCCTCCTGACAGAGAATCTTTATTTTAAGAAATCCACAACACAGCAATAAAGAAGTTCTAAATAGTAGTCAGAAAAAGATTCCAGTGCAATCAAAATGCTTTTTTAAGCCCCGAAAGATTGCACGCTGTTCCGAGAGGGGAGAGTACTGACAAAGGTACAAATGGGGTCCCTGTGCCCAGCAGTGTTACCAATGGAGCTCACCAATTACAGCCACCCCGAGCTCAGCCCTACAAGTTGTTTTGTTAAAGGTTGGCTAAAAGAGTATCCAAGGACTCTTTTACCAGAAGCATTTCTGTGCACTGTCACAAGGGTGCAAGCAAATAAAAATAATTGAAGCAATTGTCTCAGTTGTCTCCAGGGTTGTCATGATGATGTTGATAAAATCAAATAAAGTGGAAGTTATTGCACATTGTTAGTGAGCAGCACAGTTGTGAATTGGCAGTGGAAGAAGCTGAAGAGCTTAAAAGGTTTGCTCATTATCTAGATTTATTGTTTTCAGTTGTGGGAAAATGTTGGCTAAGCAAAACAACATAATAATACCTGGTCTTGGTGGTGTGCTTTGAACAAAACTGTTTTCTTGTTGTTTTTATGGCTTTCACTGGATTATTAAAGCATGCTGGGTCAATCCATACATTCATAATGTATTTAGCAGCTTGGGTTTATCCTCTGTGGCCATTTTCTTTGCCCATACATCTGTGAAGAGCACAAATTTTTATGGCAGTGAAAGAAAACCAAGATCAGGCACTGAAAATATGGACAACAAAGCGAATCCTCTGTTAGACAGCAGAGCAAATGGTAAATTGTGGGTTTGAAACACATCATGAGAGGAAACCAAGGAAACTTTCTCCATCCCTGCAGACTGAATTTCCACTTTCCATCCACCCTGCCTTTGTCTGGGACTCCTGCAGTGCTGTGGCATGGAAGAGGTGTGAGCAGGGAGTTCTCAGAGTTTGTGTCTCCCGTGCTGCCTGCCCAGGGCGGCGCTGGGAGGATGCTGTGGCTGTGGGACACACCCAGGGCTGGCAGGTGGCACTGCTGCCAGCTCCTGTTCGGAGTGCCCCGTGCAGGAAGGCAGCGCTCAGCGAGCTGCAAGGCTCTCAGTATGCAAATCCTCAACATTCAGACACTGCCTGCTGCCCTTTGCTAGGTATTTGCTTTCATTTCCTCCTTCTCAGCCTGCGAGGATCTTCATTTCCTCAGGGCGAGAAGGTCAGGACCTTTAATCTGGATCTTGTCCCTGAGAGGTCCTGGCCATCTGCTGCTTCCTTGGACTTCAGCAGGAAATTAGGGTCTTGAGCCTTTCCAATCAGTTTCTGAGAAGCCTCCTCTTGTATGTGTTTGCTCTTCAGTAAACCATACTTAGAAAATTAATCCTCTTGGGATCAAGGGAGTGAGACCTTTTTAACTGAAGTATTTTATAAACTAATGTACCTTGGTAATGTAAGGTCACTGAATTCTTATTGAATTTGGTTGCAGTTGGTCAGAGTAAGAATTGGCCATTATTAACCTTGGAAAGACTCTCAGGCAACATGGTACCACGCATTGAATTATTTTCCAATACCTCATGTCTGCTCCACTTTTTAGGGTATAGTTTACACTGCTGTGGGCCTCATAAACAAATTGCCATTTACTGAAAATGTTGTTTTATGAGTGAGTGGAACTCCAACTGCAGTAATAGAAGGGTCTGACTTTTATCAACGTCGTTCTTTGTTGTGGATGTGTCCCTGGATCTCTGGCAAAGAGCAGACCCAGGACTCGAGATCCACCTACCTCTCCAGAGTCATTCCCTCTCTCTTTTGTTGTAATTGGTTCTGTATGCCTATCTCCTCCTCTTGTTTCTCCCCTGGTTGGTTATTCCTGTCCCTAGAAAAGGGACTGGAACAGAGGCAAAACAAGCTTCTTGCCTCCCCCCTGCCGTGTGGTGGGGAAGATTCCTCCTCTTCTCTCCCTCCTGACCATCTTTACCCCAGACCCTGTAATAAATGGAGAGCAAGGGGAGATCTCTCTCCCGCTACCCTGCACCTCGCCGAGTTCTTTTATTTTAAACTACAACAGTTGTTGATGAGCCGTGAGTGTGAGCGGCAAACCTCCGCAAAGCCTGAGCTGTGATCCTTCTGCAGCTCTCCTCTCCCCAGCACACAGGGCAGGCCCTGCAGCTTGGTCAGCAATGCAAATCTTTCTTAAGAGTGAAAAACAGGAATTTGTTTATTTAAGGTAAATACAGACCAGTTGTGCTGTGCTGCTGCCGTAACATCACTGAACATCATTCCAGTGCTTAATTCAGTAATTCCTGCTTGGCTTGGACAAATTCAATTCAGTTATTATTTGAGTGTTGTGGAATTGCTTAAAAGCTCTCATATCAAAGCTGTGCTGGACCTTCACAGCGATAGGATATTTTGTGAAAATAAACAGTGCAGCTCCATATAAACACTGAACCCTGCCCACATGGATGTGTCTGTTGGGAGAGTTCTGGGGCTTTTTCCTGTCCTGATAACTCTTTTAATTCTGGAGTTGGTTGGAGCTAAAGTTGGCTTTCTTTGGGATGGATTGAGCATTCTGTGCTCAGACTCTGCTCCAGACAGGGATCACAATCTGCCAATTTCGGGTGTGGCACGAGGACTGTGCGTGTCCCAAAGCTCTGCTGGGCTTTTGGGTGTGCTTTAAGTGCCTTGGGCAGACATGAGCCCAGACAATAGGAGATTGTGCAGAAATCTCAAGGATTTGGGGTTCTCCTGGCCCCTAGCAGAGGCAGGATTGTGCATGTAGGCAAATAGGATTGTAAATCACCATTTGAAGAAGAGGACCTACTTACAGGAGTTTGTGAGAGGAAATAAATCCAAAAAGACCCATGGGGTTTTTTTTTCCTCCTCTCACCAGAGAGAAAAATGTGTAATGAATGTCTCATGTCTGAAACACTGGGCTGGATTCATCAAAGGGAGTTAGTAATTACCAAATTGAGAGAATCATGAAGCGCTTTTCTAAATTTGAAAGGCTCATCAAGAATAGATCAGGAGCAGGCAAAATTAATAGTTATGAACTCATTTCCATAGAAATGGACTTATTAGCAAGCATGCCAGCTGCCTAAAATTATAAGGTCTTTTCCTTGTGCTTGCAGGAAATAATCTTTTTTTATAAAAGTAATTTCGACTTTTTATTTTTTATTGCTTCTCTAAACCAGAGTTTGGCAAAATCCTAAACTGGGAAAAAACTTCACTGGACAATAGAAATATCTTACTGAAAAGAGAGGAAAGATATGGAAAGGAGAAGTGATTTATAGTCCTTGGATTCCATCAGACTCTCCCCAAGAGTGCAGACTTATTTAAGAGAAAAATGAAATAAGTCTCCAGGAAAAGCTGCAAAATCTTGATAGGATAAAGTTTGGTTTACCAGGATTTAATAGCTGATAACAGCATGAGTTACAGCCCTTGCCTTCTCTGCTCGTGGATTTTCCCACTGGTAGATTTTGTCTTCCCCAGGCAATTGCAGATCAGCAGTGGCTGTGAAGCCCAAGGTTCTGACCCCAGTGACAAATCAGAGTAAAGCTGAGGATGTGCCATGGCAGGGAGCAAGAGCTGCTTTTCAAAAGGGTTACAGTGAGAGAAACCTAAATACAGGTGTGGGGATGTGAATTCATCAGCTAATGGAGCTGCCATAAGGAAATGCTGACATTTGAGGTCTTGATGATGGTTTAATTTGTGTCTGGTTTTACTTTAGCAAGCTCCATCAATTTTAGCGGAGAAAGGCAGTGGTCCCACACGGTATTGAGAGGATGGTTAATAAATTACAAGAATTACGAATGTAAAGCAGTGTTTCTAGCAGGAAACCTCTGTAGGGTGAGAGGTGCAGCAGCCACTAGGTGAGCACCAGCCTGAGCATGAAAGAAATTCACTTTTCAGGTTTTATTCTGGGTTTGTTAGAGTTGTAACCTGGGAGGACACTCGGAACAAAGAGGGTGAATTCATCCCTGGGGCACTCGGTGTCCCAGATCTGTAACACTCAGCATTGCTCCCAGGCTGAATCTCTAAAGAGGGCAAAAGGAACACCACGATTTCAGAGAAAATTCATTCACCTGCAGCTTCAGAGGGAACTGGAAAGCTGCTGGTGAATCAGGGGGCAGAAAGCTGAACCTTGGTTTGCTAAAGCTCTGCACTCAGGGGGACACTGTCGGTGAAATGTGGTGAGGCAGCAAGGCCGTCGCTCCCAGCAGAGCTCCAAGAGATAATATTGATAGTCAATATTATTGATATTCTTATTAATTAATAATTAATATTAAAGTAACTAATAATTATTCTTTAATGAATATGAACATGTCATGCCCCATAACTGGCTTCTGAGACAAAGCAGAAAATGTCTGACAGACATTTGACATCATTTTTCCAGGCGATGCTAAGGATTCTCTTTGGAGCCAGGACCAAGGCCTGGGAGGACAGCTCTGTTTTAATTCAGCTGTTAATATAGCTGGGTCTGAGGAAGGTTTATATCCAAGCTATAAACCCACTGTTGTGGTTTCTTTCTGGATGTGTAATAAGAAAAACAGGAAAGGAATAATGGAACCCGTGGTGGACTGAACCCAAAGAAGTGTCAGCCAGTGGGACCTGTGGAATGGATTTGTCACTGCAGACTACCCTGAAATATTATTTAATTGGTGTATCTGTACCAAAATCCTCCCGTGGTGGTTTTGTTCTCAATTTGAAACCACTCGTGGGTGTTTTTGTGAGTGGCAGCTATTGACTTGAACAGACTGAAGTGAAATTGCAGCTCTGAACTTACCTTTACAGGCCCAAGATCTAAATCCATAGTTCATGTAAAGCTCATATCTAAATTTTATTTCTGTGTTGTGAGCAAATTAATTTTATGTAGTTTAGCTAAAACAAACTGCTGGAGGTGATATACAAAATACTGTGAAATTGAGCTGGTGCCCACAGTGGTTATGTTTTTAACAGAAATGGTTTAATTACATCCCAATTGTTATGTAATAAAATTTATCTTAAAAGGGTTTTGCTGGTTGTCTGGTTGGCCACCCAAAAGATGCCTTAATAGCTTCTAGTTTTGCCTGGAGGTGGATATTATCTTCTGTCAGCATGGAAAATATTTATCCTTCAGGCATTGAAGCATATGTTTGTGTTGTTTGTTGTCAGAAAGAAAACACGAAAATCAATAATTCCTGTTCAGATTTTTTTCCTTTACAATCCTCCCTCAAAAACATATGGCAAACCCAAATTCTGCCTCTGTGCATTTGGGAAGAGGAGAAGGATGTTTTCAGTCTCTGCTCTCTGTAGCAGTGTTGCTCTGATTTTCTGATCTTCGTGGAGATTCGTGGAAGCTCACAGGGAAGTCAGGCAGGCAGCACCAAGATGGCGAAAAGAGAAACTTTATTTACAAAAACTTCTTTGTCTATTCATTAATAATCTAATAATTATTGGTCAACAGTTTTTCCACCCCCTATAATGATTGGTTACAACCCTAGAGCATCCAGTACCAAAACACAGAGATTAGAAAGCACAAGAATGCAACTTATCTCTATTCTCCATGAGAAAGAAGAGTAAGATTTTAAAACAGTGCAACTACACAGCAGCAGCACAAACTTTCTGTGAGCACAGCGTTGGAATCGCTGCTTTGGGGCAGGGGCACAGCGATGGTGAATGTGCCATGGGATGGGACAGAGGGGAGCGGCTCCTGAGGATTCCTGCACAGGAACATCCTGCAGGGATCATCCCTGATCTGGATCCATCCCAGGGATCATCCTGGGAATGTCCCTGCCTGGGGAGCAGCTCCTGAGGGATTCCTGCACAGGAACATCCTGCAGGGATCATCTCTGATCTGGGACCATCCCAGGGAGCATCCTGGGAACCTCCCTGCTTGGGGAGCAGCTCCTCCTGCTCACTGAAACTCCATTGAGTCACCACAGCATGGCCTGACAGAGCAAATTCCGATTTTCCCCCAAACTCAGCGATATTGATCAAATCAGGTGTTTTTCCTATAGAAGACCATCCTTCCAGCCCTCCCCATGGTCCAACCTGCTCCAGCTCTGCACACTGCAGGGTCTGCCTGGGAGATGGGGCAGGAATTGTGTGCTTTGTAAATATTTGTGTGATCGGTAAAACAACTCAATTTTGGTGGAAGTTCTGGGTGAGCAAAGGTCTGTTTTCTAAACAGATCGCTGCAGTGGATACGTCGAGTGCTGTTGGTTAAATCTTGGTGTCTGTTTACTTCTCTGTGACACAAAAGTAAGATCTGTTTTTCTAACCTGAGGATTAATTATTAATATTTACATAGTTTTGGACCTGAGGAAAGTGCTAAGAGTTGTTGTTAAGAAAGGAAGCAGAAATAATTCTTAAATACAGCTCTGAATGCTGTGCATTTACATCTATTTCTTTACTTTTAAACTTTTATTTCCAGATGAGAAATATATGATTGCCATATAATTACAAGTCTGCACCACTGACGAGGAGACTGTTGTCATGAATTGAAAATAGGGATAATCTACCCCTCATTTATTGTCATGGATAATTTCTGCAAATCCATTTTTTCCCTGAGATAAAGACGAGTTTGGGTTTGAAAGACTTTTCCTCCCCCGACAAGAGCTCATTTCTGGTACAACATGAGGAATGGCCAAGTATTCTGTTGTTTTGCAGCATCAAAATTATAATAATGGTATATTAAATAATTTAGCAACATCTGTGCAATGCTTTTCCCAGGGTTTGTGGCTTATTCTGTAAGTTCATTGTGATTATGGAGAATGAATGCCTGAGTTTAATGGGAAAAATGCCTCCATTTCAGGAAACTAAAGGATAGTTTCACCTTTTTCAGAAAGTTCCGCAGTTGCCCAGTGTGCAGTTTTATATTTCTGTCAATGTCTCAAGTCTGAATGTTGAATTTAATGGCAAATCTTCTGGCGAGTAGGAAGGAGAAATGAAAATCCGTTTTGTTCTTATCGTCCTAATGACGTTGTGGGGAATTTTGCCTTGTTCTGCAGAGCAAACACCACGTCCTACGAGATCCTGCAGATGGATTTTGAGATTGACAACGCCAGCAGCCTGGCGGGGGCCCAGCAGATCACCTGGCAGGTGGAATACCCGCGGGACGACTCCGTGAGCGAGCTCGTGGTGTCCGAGATCTTCGTCAGCAGAACCATGTTTGTGGGAATCGTTCCTCTCGCCATGGTAAGAACTGCTCCTGCTGCCTTTTGCTAAATATTTCTGTTGCTCCTCGTTAGTATTCCGGGGAATGGGAGCCTTTTTATTATAGCTGCTTCCTATGCACCTGCTGCAAGTGATTTAAATGCAAAAAATACATTTCAATAATATTTTATTTACCTGATGTGCCCTAATGGCTCCTTGGAAACCATTTGGGTCTTTTGTGAGAATCCTTTCCCGTTTGTGGCTTATTGGCCTGGCACATGGAAATGGCTCCTCTGGAGCCGTTGTCTGCTGCTGTATGAATGGGACTGCCATGCCTGTGCTCAGAGGGTAAATGCTGTAATTAGTGGGGACATTTTCAATGAAATAAATGAGCTTTGCATGTGTGGGAACCCTCATTGCTAAACCAAGCCACTGGACTGTTTGCTGCTTTGCTTTCCCCAAAAGAGCCAAAGAGTCCAAAGCTGCCAAGTGTCAGTTTAATGAAAGCTCTGGCTTGAGTTACACAGAAAGGACAAAATGCTTCTGAAGATGGAGGTGTCCGGCAGGTTTAAGGTGTACGGGTGCAGAAAGCTTGAAGCTGATGATTTATTTTAAAAATGCAAATATCTCCTGGTAAAATCAGAGGCACCTTTTCTAGAAGGGACCTCTGACCTGTGTTTGGGCCTGATGGACTTTATAGTACTAAAGCTTTACACATGAAAAAGGATTTCCGTGGGGAAATTCGGGTGTAAAAGCAGAGGAACAGCCAGAGAGTGTGGATGTTACAGCACTTCCCTCAGAAACACCTACCCTTTTTCACTCTCTTCCTCAAGAACATTTGTCCTTCCTTTCTGGGTTGGGCTGTGCTGATTTTCTTTCTGTTGCACCATAGAACCACAAAATATTGACGTTTTCCTCTGCGTGACCACTGGCATGTCCAGAAGCAAAGAAAAATGCTTATAAAGGAAACAAGGCCCCAAATAATTTTAATTTCTACTTCCTACTGCCAAAGGCATCCCAGTGACAGGGAAGAAATTGTGTGCAGAAAAGTCAATAGAGAGTTTTTGTCTATTCCCTGTTTTTTTGGAAGCATGTGGGAGATGAAACAAAACTCTAATTGTGTGGATGGAATATTATCAAGCAGTAATGGTGAATCAGATACAAAAAGCACAGAGTGTGGTGCAGGAACATCTTGCACAAAGCATTGTGGTTTCAGGTGAAGAGAACAGAGTTTGTGCCATGCAGAGCTCCACGGATGGAAAGGAAAAGCAAATCAGTGCAAAAGGCCATTGTGAATGTTGGATCAGAGCTTTGCTGCTGCCCTGCCAGGCCTTTCCTCATCCCTGTGCAGCCATGGCAGTGTTGGCCACTTCAGCTCTCCCTGAATGCTCTTGGACAAAGTCTGAACCTGAATTCAGAGGGGAGCTGATCGAATCTCTGACACTCTGTCATTGTAAAGTAACTCTGGAGTAAAGGAAAAGGTTTCATTTTGGTGAATTTATGACCTTAGTCCTTGAATGGGGTCTCAGTGCGCTGCCACTTTGTGGTTGCATGGAGCATCCTGGAGAGCCTTGGCCCAGGGCTGATGGGTGAATTACAGCCAGGGCAGGGACAGCAGCTTGTATTTGCTTTCCTTTCCCTTCTATTTATATTTCTTTCCCTTGTATTTGCCACTCTGCAGTGCTGCTCCATTTAACAGTCGCTAATTGGTGCAGGTCTGGCACTGACCAGTCAGGAGCAGAAAATAATCACTCTGCACATCATCCTTTGATGTTCAGAGCAGCACATGCCTGGGGACCAGAGCTCCTGACTGACTTCAATATATTTTAATGTTCATTCCCTGTCAAGATTTGCTTGTTGCCCCCTCTGAGTGCAGTTGGGATCTGTGGAGGAGTTTGGTGGATTCCTGTCCCTGACCCCCCAAAAAGCCCCACAGAAGGGCCACCAACCAGAGTTCCCATGCCCTTGTCCCTGCACTGAACAGGAATTACTCACTGTTTGTTGGTTTAGATTTCCTGAGGTTTGCAGAAGCTGGCAGAGAATTCAGGCAGATGGACCCAAGATGGCAAAAAGAGAGACTTTATTTACAGAAACTTCTTTATATATCCATTAATAATCTGGCAACTATTGGTCAGCAGGGAATCCACCTCCTAAAACCATTGGGCACAGCTATACAACACCTAGTACCAAACACAGAGATTAAGAAAGTACAAAAATGCAGTTTATCTCTATTCTCCATGAGAAAGAAGAGAAAGATTTCTAAAACAGTGCAACTACGACTGTTCCTTTGCTGTGGATCTGCTCTTTCACTGTAAGCATTGAATATTTATAGATGAAAACACAGAGTTCCTCTGAGAGTTTAAGGTTTGAGCAAAGCGTTGAGTGCCTGACTTGCAGGAGGGAATGGAATGTTTGGGATTATCAAACCCTGCTCGTGTTTCAGTGGAACAGTGCAGCAGTGTCGTGAGGAAGAAAAACTTCTTCCCAGTAGGAAAGAAATAGTGGAGAAATTAGCTGGGAAGTCCTGCAAAACAAAGTGAACTTTAATTCTGTCTTTCTGTAGGAAATGTTGGTTTTTTAATGAAAAGGCATTCTTTTCCATATAATTTGGAGTATCCCCCAGTTTTGTTGCTGCAGTTGGGCACGACTTGAGTGTTGTTTTCCATGCTGCTTTCTTGAACAGGAGAAAATGTAAAGATCCCTCAGAGAGTTCATCTTGCCATTGCATTGTGGTGGCTCTGGAGGTAGCAGTGGGGATATTTCTCTCATTCTATCTTGCTTTTTTTAGTAGATACAAATATTGGAGACTGTGTGGTAAGATTTGAATAATAGGCTGATGAAAAGGGCTGGTTTTTGCCTTAGTGAGTTATTGAAGCTTTTAGCATCAAATCTTGCGTTGTTAACATGTGCATTTGGTAGCAAGCTTGAAAAGCCCTTTTTTTTTTGTTTTTTGATTTTTGTAAGTGAAGATAAAAGTGATTTTTTCCCATTAGATAGCAAATATAGCTCCTTATTAGCAAACAATCTTGCTCTAATGAATTGATATTGCATTTTCTTTTTGGTTAGCCCTCGGATATCAATTTGGCAGTGCATTAGCGAGCAGAGAGCTGGGACTGAAAGGAAGGGAAGGACAGGGGGAAAGGGCCAGGGAAAGTCTGGAGGTGAAATCCCTCCAGGGTCACCCCAGCAGTGCCCTGAGCCTGCCCTGGGGAGCTCTGGTCCCACAGAGCTCAGCCCAGGAGCAAACACAGTGCTGGGAATGAACAGGAACATTGATTGGGACATTGGGAATAACTGCAACCTCGTTAGCGTGTGAGAAAAACAGAGTTAGTGCAGCAAACCCAACTGTTCTGCTCTGTGATAAACACTGTGGGTTTCTTGTGGGGTTTTTGTATTTTTTTGGGAAAGGACTAAAATGCAATCTTGGAATATTGGGAATTCCTCCCAAACTATCCATTTCAATTTGAATGATCCTCCTTAGAACAAATCTCAGTTTTATTTATGGCCAAATTCAGTGAATTCTGAATATGTAAACAAATAAAACTTGTGCACTAATGAGAGAAACTCAACCAAAATTCCATACTGAAGGAGAACCTGCTTTGTGCAGCACCTCCCAGTTCCCCCCAGACCCCAATAATTGAAACATCCATTTTCAGCAGCTGCACGGGGCCAGGCAGGAAGGATTTCCGAGGAAATGACACCCAGATGGGAGCAGCACACTCCAGTAATTGAGGATTTGCTTTCTGAGAGCTTTATCTCTGCTCTGGATGGGCAGAGCAGACTCTGCAGTGAGAACGCAGAGTGTGCCCAGCCAGCACGGCCAGGGAGAGGGAAAATACCGACTGGGTGATCCCAGTGCTGCTGCCAGGGCCTCTGGGGCTGCCTCTGGGGCTCTGGGGGTGGCTCTGGTGGCTCTGGGGGTGGCTCTGGAGCTCTGGTGGCTCTGGGGTGCCTCTGGTGGCTCTGGGGCTCTGGGGGTGGCTCTGGGGTGGCTCTGGGGGTGCCTCTGGTGGCTCTGGGGGTGATTCTGGGGCTCTGGGAGTGCCTCTGGGGTGGCTCTGGAGCTCTGGGGGTGGCTCTGGGAGTGATTCTGGGGCTCGGTGGCTCTGGGGTGGCTCTGAGGTGGCTCTGGTGGCTCTGGGGGTGGCTCTGGGAGTGATTCTGGGGCTCAGTGGCTCTGGGGTGGCTCTGGGGTGGCTCTGGTGGCTCTGGGGCTCTGCTGCCCAGTCAGACCCTGCTGAGCCCTGCAGCACTGCCCGCAGGGCAGGCAATGGGTGATGCTCTCCTGGAGCTGTGCTCTCCTTGCCTCACTCCCTGGGAGCTGCTGGGGGCTCGGGACAGGGAGGGGACCCTGGGGACTGCGGGACAGGGAGGGGACCCTGGGGACTGCGGGACAGGGAGGGGACCCTGGGGACTGCGGGACAGGGAGGGGACCCTGGGGACTGCGGGACAGGGAGGGGACCCTGGGGACTGCAGCCAAAGCCTCATGGGTTGGAGCTTTGGGGTTGGACTTTGGTACAACTCTGCAAATCCTTCTGAATGCATTTCCTGTGGACTGGAACACATCAAATACCCAAAGTTGCGTCGTCCTGTAGCTGCCAAAGTATTTTCTGCTAAAAAAGCTGAAAGGGATTGGACAGGCCTGCTTGCACAAGGGAAATAAATAAATGCTAATTCCTAAAACTCCATGCAAATTAACAAATGAGCTTTTCCTTAAGTACTCTATTATTATTTAGTATTTATGTAGTGTTTTATATTTTCAGACCACTTTGCAGACATTAATTAATCAGACCTGAATAAGCTAAGCTTGATGAGAATAGAAAATTAAATGGAAATTAAGTCACTCTTATTTAGTTTTATGTGTTTCTGAATGATTTCTAAGTCCGTTTTTTATTCTTAAAGGTACTTTTCAAAACACTTTAAAAATCTTGCAGTGCTATTGCTTATTATCGCTAAAAACTATTTTGGTTAGAAAAGAGGTAGAATTTATATCTTTAAGAATGAATGACAGCAGGGATGAGTGGCTTTGAAGACTGTAAATGCTGTTTTGTCACCTAAACTCTGCATAACTCTTTAGGCTGATTTAACTCAGGTAAAAAAGCATGGATGGGAGATTACTTGGAGGTTGGAATATTTGACTCCTGGAGGTTTCTTTGGAGGAGAGTGGAAGGAATATTTCGTTTTATCTAAGTTTTTTTGTCATAACTTTTTTGAGATAAAAGGTTATTGAGAAATTTGAGCTCTAGAAATGGGTCTGAGAGCTGCTGAGGAGGGAAGGTTGGAGATCCTCGCAGCCTTCTGGCTGGAGCTCCATCCCCTGTGGGACACAAATGTGTCCCTGGGCCGCCATCCCTGTGGGACACAGTGTCCCTGGAGTGCCATCCCTGTGGGACACAGTGTCCCTGGACCACCATCCCCTGTGGGACACAGTGTCCCTGGAGCTCCACCCCTGTGGGACACAGTGTCCCTGGAGCACATCCCTGTGGGACACAGTGTCCCTGGAGTGCCATCCCTTGTGGGACACAAACTGAGTCCTTGGAGCACATCCCTGTGGGACACAGTGTCCCTGGAGTGCCATCCCTGTGGGACACAGTGTCCCTGGAGTGCCATCCCCTGTGGGACACAAACTGAGTCCTTGGAGCACATCCCTGTGGGACACAGTGTCCCTGGAGCACCATCCCCTGTGGGACACAGTGTCCCTGGAGTGCCATCCCCTGTGGGACACAGTGTCCCTGCAGTGCCATCCCCTGTGGGACACAGTGTCCCTGGAGCACATCCCTGTGGGACACAAAGTGTCCCTGAGTCCCTCCGAGGCTGAGGCTGCTCAGTTAACATTCCCCCATCCCCTGCCAGGTGAAACCATCAGCCCTTGGCTCCTGGGAGCTTATCTCCTTTCCTTGGTGATAAACATCTCTGCTGATTGATTCTTTTCACATCTGCTGTCCACACTAACACGTGCAGCCAATGTCCCCAAGCAGGAGGGTGATCCATCCCCATCCATGCACAGAATAACAGATCAAGGTTGGGGAGGCACATCTGAAGCTCCTTTTGGTGCCACTGTTTGTTATGCTACTGAATATCAGGGAAGGAATCTGCCTTCTGCTGCTGCAAGGCTGACTCTAAACACAGCAGGGGATTATTTTAAAATAAGGTTTATGGCATTAAAATAAGAGTTGTGAATCTGGTTGATGTCTGATGCAGCAGAAGGTGTGTTTCAGGCATCCAGAAGGTCCCTCAGAACATTCTAAAATTGGATCCAAGCTAGACACCTTGATTTGTCTTAATATAAAAATGTTGTGATATAATAATCTTGAGGAGTGAATGTCCTGCTAATTACACAACCTGATAGAACAGATAAATCTGTTTTATCCAGTGATGATATAATTCTGTAATTCTCAGTTTTTGCTCTTGATCTGAGCAGACAATCTGCAATTTCCATAGCTGTGGAAAGTTGCTGGTAGCAAGGTCGTCAGTGGAGTCTGGCACTCCTGGGATGCAAGAAACAAACACTTCCCCAGCTTGGAGTCTCTCATCCAGGTTTCTGTCACAAACAAATGGGATTTGATTAATCTGTTATCTAACTAACAGTTGGCAAAAATATAAAGAAAAAGAGAAGAAATTAAAATCCAGGTCTTTTAGGGAGTTTCTAGGCAACCAGGAACTTAGTCAAAGTAAAGAACGAGACATTGAGGAGATGTATTTTAACTGTTTTTTATAAGAAGGCTCCAGCTGAGGCTGAAGGCTTGAGGAACAATAGATTTAATCATAGACAAATATCTGCAATGTCTTCTTATCTAGGAGAATGATGGCTTGGTCTGTGAGTGGCAGCTCTGCTCTTTGAGCTGTACCTGCTGCAAATCCTTTCTCGTGCACCAATGCAATTGCAAGCCCCAGACTGTCATTATTCTAAAACATTTTCCAAAAGCAACAATCAATATTTCCCCAGGACTCTGCTCCCCTCAGCCTGAACATTTCTGTATTTCCTACAAGAATTTGAACTGTGTCTTCAGGAATCTTGTTTCCTCCCCAAAATGTGAGCTCTTGGCTGACCGATGGTCTCCTGACGTTGTGAATCTCTTACCCAGCTGGCTGTGTTTGCTCTGCTGAGGTTCCTCTGAAATGGGAGGGTGGATGATGGCATTTCTGCCAGCAGACACCGGGACAAGGACACCCAGAGAAAGTGTCCCCAAAGGTGCCCATTTCTAGAGCTCAGGATGATTGCTGAGTGCAGCCCTTGGCTGATTTGTTTGAGGAAAAAAAGCTTCCAAGAATTAATTTTTCCTGCAGAAATCATGGTTTGCTGATGGAACTCATATCCAGGCACCAATTAAAGGAGAACAGTCACTCCAAGGTGGAAGCTGACCCAGACTGGAAAGAGGCTTACCTTCACCTCAAACTGAAAGAGAAAATGTCAAGCTTAGCAACTTTTTTCTTTGCTTGCTCTGGGGTCAGGTATAAAAACCAAAACCACTTTATCCTGAAGTATTAAAAAACCAGGACAGGATCAGTCATTTCTAGCAAACCCAGACGATTTACATATTTTTTTAGAAGTTAGTTAAATGCATTTATATGCAAAATTGTCCCCTATGTGTTTATCCATTGCACTTAATGCATATTTCTTACTTGAAATCACTTTGACCTTTGGCTTTGCAGTTCCCTTTCAACAATGCCTTTCTGTTGTACTTTGCATGCAAAGGAACCTGCCCAGAATGGGATTTTGTCATTCCCAGGATTTCCCATTTCATAGGAAAAAAATATTTGAATGTAAATTCAATATAGAGTAGATCTTCATCCAAGAAATATTAGGGATTATCAACATTGTTTTTAAATAAAACTGGAATCTATGGCTCCCAGATCAAAGATTTCAGTGTGAATTTTAGCACTGATTAATGGCAGCAGGATTGAAGCCTTGAGCTCTCCTAAAATCCCACATTGGAAGGATTGAGTTTAGAGCAAATTAACTACTGTGGAGAGAGCACAGAATAGGAAAAAAGAGATTTTTCTTTTGTATTACTTTATTTCCCATGCCCATAGCGAGTGTTTTATGTCTCTGTAGCAGAGATAGGATCTTGTGCAATTATTACCATCTTCAAATTAATTGTCATCGAGAATTAAACGGTTTTGTTTTGTCAGGCTGCTCTGAAAACCACAGGGTGAATTTTATGGAGAAAGATGAAATTTTTAAAGATTTCTTGGAATGCATCAGCCAAAACACAAAGCACTGAAGATTTGATGAAGTTTGATCAGGGGAAGGCTTTGACTGTGAGATAGGCTGGAAGAGAAATGTGTGGGGAGCAGATGTCGTGAGGAATGGATGTCCACATGGGCTCGTCTGACTGAGCAAGGCCCGGGGATTTCAGCTTCAGTTGTGAGCAGACACTCTGAAAAGCCATTTTGGAGTGATCAAAGCTGTCTAACAGCACAAAACCATTTCTCCTTGTAGGAGTGAGGTGTTTGATTGAACTTGATGAAATCATGGAAAAATAGAATGGACTGAGTCGGAAGGGACTCAGAGATCATCCTGTGCCACCCCTGCCGTGGGATTCCATCCCAGGCTGCTCCAAGCTCTGGTCTTGGGCACTGCCAGGGCTCCAGGGGCAGCACAGCTCCTCTGGGCACCTGTGCCAGTCCTGCCCACCCTCCCAGGGAGGAATTCCTTCCTCATTTCTCACTCTGCCCTCTGGCAGTGGAAGCCATTCCCTGTGCCCTGTCCCCCAGCCCTGTCCCCAGTCCCTCTGCAGCTCTCTGGGGCTCTCAGCTCTCCCTGGATCCTTCTCCGTGGGTTTAGATTTCCTGAGATTCGCAGAAGCTGGCAGAGGAAGCAGGCAGTTGAACTCAAGATGGTAAAAAGAGAGACTTTATTTACAAAAACTTCTTTATATATCCATTAATAATAATAATAATCTGGCAACTCTTGGTCAGCAGGGAATCCACCTCCTAAAACCATTGGTCACAGCTATACAACACCTAGCACCAAACACAGAGATTAAGAAAGTACAAAAATGCAGCTTATCTCTATTCTCCCTGAGAAAGAAGAGAAAGATTTCTAAAACAGTGCAACTACACTTCTCCTCTCCAGGTGAGCCTTTCCCAGCCTGGCTGCAGAGCAGAGGAGCTCCAGCCCTGGAGCAGCTCCGGGGCCTCCTCTGGGCTCCTCAGCATCTCCAGCTCCTGTGCTGTGTCCCCAGGGCTGGGGCAGCTCTCCCTGTGGGATCTCACCAGAGCAGAGCAGAGCAGAGAGGCACAATGATCTCCCTTGATTGTTGCTCTGATTTTCTGATATTCGTGGAGATTCGTGGAAGCTCGCAGGGAGGTCAGGCAGGCAGCACCAAGATGGCGAAAAGAGTTTATTTACAAAAACTTCTTTATTAATTATTGGTCGACAATTTTTCCACCCCCATAACGATTGGTTACAACTCTAGAGCATCCAGTACCAGAACACAGAGATTAAAAAAGCACAAGAATGCAACTTATCTCTATTCTCCTTGAGAAAAAAGAGAAAGATTTTAAAACAGTGCAACTACACTTGACCTGCTGCCCATACTGCTTTGGATGCAGCCCAGGAGGTACACAATAATGTACAAATATTGTATTTTGGGAGAGAAAAGCGGTTTTTTTCCGAAGTGAAAATGTCCCGTTCTGAATAGGCAGAGTAGGACCATTTCGGTAATGTCAGCATTCTTTCCCAGTGTTCTTCCAAAAATGAAATTCCAGACAAATTGCCTCCATTTCATCAAGTGCTTCATTTTTAACTGGACTGTGTTTTCCAAAGGATATCACATTTTTTCCTCTTTCAGTCTAATTCTGGGCATCCGAAGTAGGTTTTGGAATGGCTCAATATGAACCATTATCCCTTTTTTTCCTCTGCTCAGTTAAACATCCTCTACCATTTAATTTTGACAGTGAAAAAGAAAGAAAGAAACTAAAGGAAAATTTGCTATTGGTGGGACAAAAATAATGGCATTTTGAATGTTTCCATGAAAGCAATGTGACATGACAAATTTTAAGAAGCTCTGTGAATACTATTAATATTTATGATGCACTCAAGAAAACAGCTATTGTGTGCCACATCCATCAAAGATAAGAATTGTATTGAGCTGTGTTGGATGATAAACATTGAATGACAATAGCCGGAGATTACACGAGGTTTCCATACTCATGTTTTTATGCCTGCTCGAGTAAAGCACCATGTTATTCCACTGTGAACCAATAATTTTCTTTCATGAAATTAGATTCACTTGCTGATACTCGTTACAATCACAGCCCAGAACATTAATGAACATGCAGGGAGGGCTGACGCCAAGTGCTGCAGATCCTGTGGCAAGGGACTCAGGATTGAGCGTTTCCACTAATGCAGCTCTGGGGACTGACCCCAAAACTCTCCAGTTACAGTGATTGGACCCCAATTATTGTTGTGTGCAGTTTGGATGAGTGCAAGCGATTCCCCACGGAATGAGGGCCTTCCCAGCACAGCAAGATGGCTTTTCATAGCCCACGTTTCTCCTTAGGACATTCCCAGCACAGTGTGGGGCAGGGCTGCCTTGGAGCCTGCGCTGGTCACAGCAGTGCCTGCCTGTGGATGGTGTGCCCAGGGTGTCCTAAGGGTGGCCTTGCTTTGCCCTTGGTCCTGCTGGAAATGCAGTCTGGAGCTCATTTATGACCACCTAAGGGTGGCCTTGCTTTGCCATTTTGTCCTGCTGGGAAATGCAGTCTGGAGCTCATTTATGACCACCTAAGGGTGGCCTTGCTTTGCCATTTTGTCCTGCTGGGAAATGCAGTCTGGAGCTCATTTATGACCACCTAAGGGTGGGTTTGCTTTGCCCCTTGGTCCTGCTGGGAAATGCAGTCTGGAGCTCATTTATGACCTTGCTTTGCCCCTCTGTCCCGCTGGAAATGCAGTCTGGAGCTCATTTATGATCATCCCGTGGGGACAGACAGAGGGACTGCTCCTCCCCTCCTGCTCCCAGCCCTGAGTGTCCCCCCGGGTGTCCATCCCTGCAGGGTGCAGGGCCCCTCCTGCTCCCCCCCATCTCTGGGGCAGCTCCTGGGACTGATCCCTTCGGCACAAGGGCTCCCTTCCTGCCCTGCCTTCTCACTAAAAGCACAGAGCTCTGGAGAGAGTTCTTCCTGAGGCTCAGAGTGATGCTGCCTGAATTCGGCACCGCACAGGCCTGGGTTTGGAAAGAAGCTGAGATTCAGAACTGATTGATGGATGTGTGGAGCAGCTTTGGTCAGGGGTTTCTAAATAAAGCTGTGTTGGGAAGAGGCAATGTGCTGACCATGTACCAAGGGTAGGAGGACATCAGGTATTCCTGCAGCCAGGATGATCTCAGGTCTCTTTGATCCATGTGGACAGTTACTATTCTTAGAAAATCCTCTCCAAGGGTGCACAGGCACTAAATTCGAGTTAGAAGGAAGTGCTTCCAATAATAAATGTGCAGAGGGAAATGCTAAGAGGTGGGGATGCCTCTGCTCCCTTGGGTTTGCTCCCTTCTGTGACAGATTCTCCGATGGAGGTCAGTGCGAGCTGAGGGAGCGATCCCTTCACAGATGATCAGGAGTGACATCCTGCCAGGGATGGCCAGGGGGGAGCTGAGCCTGCCCTCAGTGACTGAGCAGTGCCCAAAAAAAGCACAAAGCTTTTACTTTGTCCACCTGAAATGAGACTCCTCGTGTTCCTTAACAATTACCCAATCATTTGGCTCATCTGGAAGTTTTTGCAGTGTGCTCGCTCCGTTTCATTGCCAATTAACTTAGCATTCTAGTCTGGCTCCACAGCTGATTGGCCACTAATTCGAGCCCAAGCCCTCATCAGAAGGGCATCATTTGTAAAGCAGAGGAGAAATCTCCGAGATACTGAAATTACTGTTAATTAAATCAGCACATGAATATAATAGGCACACATGAACAAAATTATGTTTGTTTTTGAGCTGTTCTGCTAGCTGGAGAGGAAGCATTATTAGGAGGATTTGGTAGTCAGCCTGCATTTATGAGATGTACAGGAAGATGAGTCCTTTCTACATAAATTTACTTTGCATTGTGTATATATATATATATATTTATACTATATTTCTTATGTACACTGCAATGAAAGCTTTCCTTTTTAAACAATCATTTGTGTTCTGCACAACTCATGTTCAAATCTGTCACTGACCTCAATGTCGTTACTTCTGATTTATATGGCCCCAATATCAGTTAGGCTTAGGAATTATTTTTCATGTAGTTTCTATTTTTTAAATTAAATTAAAATAGCATCATAAAGATGAAGCAGAGCAGCAATCAGAGAGCTTCGGAAGTTGTAATGTAGCCTATAAGCAGCTCTTGTGTGTGAAGAAATTTCTTGCAAATGTGCCTCATCTTCACTGAAAATGCTAAGCTGCAGCTTATTAGTATAATCAGTGTACTCCAGGGTGGTGCTTTGGGATAGCCTTGGAATATTCTGCGTTGCTCAGTTTGAACTTTGTGAATTAGCAGCTTCCCATCTCTGCCTCCTGTGGGGCTGGGAGGCCAAGCTGCATTTTGTGCTGCTTGGCACTTTCTGTGAGCTCCTCCAAGGTCCGGCAGGGGCAGGGGCAGCACTGGGGAGGGCAGGGAGAGCAGGCACAGCAAATTCCAGGTGTTCCAGGGGATAAATGCATTCCCTGCTGTGCCTGGAGGGGACAGAACAGATCCAGAGAGCTCCAAGGGTGAAATGCTGGCATCACACTGACGTGGGAGCAAGAAGAGGGAGAAGCTAATCGAGTTTTGCATCATCTTTGGGGCTTTGGAATTCTGGGCTGGTAAATGCACTGGAATGGCAATGAGTGTCACCATTCCAGCTGCTTTCCACAGCTCCCGGGAATGTCACTGCCCAAAGCCTCAGTGCCAAGGGAGCAGTGCTGGGGAGGCTCCTGTGCTGTGCTTGGCATGGAGCCCAAAGCTGCTCTCCTCAGTTCCTGCTCTCCTCAGTTCCTGCTCTCCTCAATTCCTGCTCTCCTCAGTTCCTGCTCTCCTCAGTTCCTGCTCTCCTCAGCTCCTGCTCTCCTCAGCTCCTGCTCTCCTCAGTTCCTGCTCTCCTCAGTTCCTGCTCTCCTCAGTTCCTGCTCTCCTCAATTCCTGCTCTCCTCAGTTCCTGCTCTCCTCAATTCCTGCTCTCCTCAATTCCTGCTCTCCTCAATTCCTGCTCTCCTCAGTTCCTGCTCTCCTCAGCTCCTGCTCTCCTCAGTTCCTGCTCTCCTCAATTCCTGCTCTCCTCAGTTCCTGCTCTCCTCAATTCCTGCTCTCCTCAATTCCTCCTCTCAGTTCCTGCTCTCCTCAGCTCCTGCTCTCCTCAGCTCCTGCTCTCCTCAATTCCTTGCCCTCAATTCCTTCCACACTGATCACAGCCATGCTTTGCTGTTGCTCCTTGTGCTGTGTCCCTGTAAGGTTGTTGTAGAGAGTGTAAGGAAAAAGGCAGAAAATATCCCAAAATCAAACTTCATTCATCCCCATCCCTTCCCAAATCCTTCCTCTTCCTGTTGTTTCCTTGTGGTCAGGAGCAAGATAATTCCTGTAGGGTTGGCTGGGCCCTGCCAAAGAGGAGGAGCCACAAGAATTGAGTTTGATAGAAGGAAAATGTGGGGCCCTTGGGACCCTGCGGCATCGCTGTGTGCCAGGCAGGGTTAAGAGCCTCAGTGTACTCCTGTCGCTGGAGCTTGAAGTGGCAAACAGAGCATTTGATCTCTGTGTCTCATTAGTGTGTCATTTATTGCTGAGTGGATGGATGTCAAAACGCATTTGATCTGCCGCAGAGTTAAAGGCTCTCATTGTTTCAGCCTCCATTTCGGAGCTCACCTAATGAAGAGCAAATTTCAAAGGGAAAAAGCTGAGGTTCAGTTCCGTGTCAGAACAGGGAGCTGTGATGGTTGTTTCCTCTCTTGCCTCTGGATTGCCACCTCAAATCCAACTGTGCCCACAGAAATCAGGAGAAATGTTTGCTCTGTGACATGATCTCAATTCCAGGACCAGAAATTTCTGTTTAAAGGAAAGCTCAGCCCTGTGGAGTGTGATGGCCCCAAGGCTGAAGCACTTTTCCCAGTGTTCCCCACTTCAGCTATTGCTTATTTCCCCCTTTGCTCGTGGGCATTTAAACCCAAAGTAAAGATGATGGACTTCCCACTTTGTCTGTAGTTTAAAATTCACTATTAGCTATTGCTTGTAAGTTGCATAAGTTTTCTTAATTATGTAACTTACATAACAAAATGAGCATCAAACTGTTTGGGTTCTGTTTTTGCAAAAGCACTTTTAGCACTGTTGCTATTTCCATGGTGAGCTGTTTAAGCAAAAAGGAATAACAATCCCTGTGGTCTCCATAGCTTCTATCCCATAATGTGAATTTCAATCCACATGTAAGAATAGTTTGTTTTGTAGAAAAATGTTCAGGCTAAGAATTATTCACAGAAAATAACTCTGATAAATGAGTACATTTTCAAGTTTTCCATGGTCATGATCAATTCAGAAAGAGGAAAAGGAATGCAAAATTAATCAAATAAATTATTCATTATATTCACTCAACTATAGCTAACAGTGAATTGTCTAGACAGTAATTACTAATTTTTAACCTATGCATGTTCACATAACAGAATTGTGTGAATAGGTTCAGTATACAGTGGCTTGAGATAATAGTAATGGATGTAAGTCAACGAGCAGGTGATTTTAATTGGGAAATTATATTGGATTTTTCTATTGAACTTCCATAAAACATTACATAAATATTGAATCTTCTCAGTGTTTTTTCTCCAGCTGAAAATATAGGCACACAGAGCTCTGTGCTAGTTTGATCAGTGCATAAGCAAACATATATATTTTTTAAATTATTTTTTAATTCCGCTGTAAAACTCTCAAGAAAACCATTAAGCCCAGAATAGAGCAAAAACCTACAAGGAGCCTGATGCAGTAACATTTTCGATTTCAGTGATGATTTGGCACTAACAAGTTGGAATCCTCCAGGAGGGCTGTGCCGCGCTCGGTGTCAGTTTGCTGCTGTGCCCTAATGTGCTCCCCAGGGTGCAGGGAGCAGAGCCGTGTGCTTCCACTCCATTGCTGTGGCAAAAATTGCACTGTGGGGCATTCCCTGCATTGCCCAGGACCTCTGCAGTGAGGGATCTCCCCCTGCCTGGGAGATGTGGCTGCTGGGATTTGCTGGGGGGAGCTGGTGGTCACTTCTGTGCCTGTGACAGTGAAGAAAACAGAAATTTATATTCCCTTGACTTTGTGGTTTTTGGTTTTTTTTTTTTGCAGAAATCTCTATTACTATTACAGTTAATTAGAAAAGAGTTAGATTGAAAATGAAGTAGAAAAATAATAATCTCAGATGGATTCGTTATTGAAGCTCGTGCCCTGCGGATTAATTGAAAGTTGGGGATTTTGTGGTTCTCAAGTGCTCTGAGTTGATCAGAAACTGTCATTTATAAAGCTCTTCCATCTCGCTTCTGGGAACTTGCCTGAAGAGAAAAATAGCAGGAAACCCACACAAACAATTGGAAATGGTGCAAAAACTAGGACATTGTGAAGGAATATTTGCATAAAGCGTTGGTTTTGTGTGTGTCAGCTGCACGCTTATAGCGAGGTGCTTTAAAAACTATCCACGTACAGCTCCCATTAACCTTAATACAGGTTCTGATTCTGACTTCCTGTGTGCTTAATGTTATCTTAATGCAATTTGATTTGATATTTAATTGCAGTAATTTAATTAATGGTTCTGTAAATAAAAAGGCTAAGTTGTGGCCTCCTACACGCACAGATATGCACAGCAAGCAGCTCTAGTGGCTCCTGTGAGACTTGAATTTATGTGTCTTAGAGCAGAATTTAACCCTCAGGATGTTTGATAAAATGCCCAAATCCCAAAATAACACTGTAATGGTGTTTGCATTGGAAATGTTACAGTTTTAGTTCAGGCTTTGGGGAGAAGAGTGGCATTTCCAAACCTAACCCACGGATTTCTCCTTAACGCTTGTCACGGGATGGGTCACCTCACATACAGGAGCTGTGTGGAATTGCTTTCTGTGTAATTGGATTACATTTAAAATAGTTGGCAAAGGCTCAGTTATTAATGAAACTGTTAGTGATTGGATAATTTGCTGTTAATATTGTTCAGAATCCTGCTGGCCCCAGGGGTTATTTGCAAGTCAGAGCTCATAGGTGTTTCTAGCCCTGCTATCGATGTGCCTTTGACCTTCTCTAACACATGCTGCTCGTGTCTGCTGCACACTTAAAATGTCTATTAAATATTGATTAGTCTCCCTTATAAACCATTTATAAATAGAGGCATGTAGTATAAATGTAACCTAAAATCATTAAGGCTACACGGTGTGCAAGTTGATGGTGGCAATGCTGAAAAGGAAGGGAGTGCATGAATTAAGGGAATTGGATTCATAAACTGTTCTCTTAGTACAGCATGGTGGAGCTCCCATTGAAGTCAGGGATTTCTCATAGCATCCACTGAAGATTTTCCTCTTTTTAAAAATTTATTTACAAACAAGAGGTGACATACAGCTCAATTCTTTTTCCAGAGTAGAGCTGTGTAAACTACAGCTTCAAATGCTTATGCAAAAGAGGAGGAATATCCTTTATTCTTGTATGGAAAAGAGGGCCACGTTCCCCAGCGTTGCTGCCGTGCATTTCACAGTGTTCTGCTGATGTTAATGGAATTCTCCTGTATTCCCTATACCATAAATCACAGCCAGCTGTTTCTAAATCAGCCCCAAAGTGACCTGAATTCAGTGTAAGCAGGGTCCCACTTCAGCACAATTGCTGCCTGTTAAGCTTGCAGGTAAATCACATTTATGTCCCCTCAAATCCATACCTGGTGTAAGGAGATGAGTGAGAGCTTTGCCTGAGCTTGCCTTGCCCTGAGTTTGCATTGCCATGTGGTGATTTAGTGTTACTGCAAATACCCCTGAGGTGAACTTTGCGAGTGGGTTTTGTTTTGGACACGCACGTGACCCTAAGGATGTCATTCCCAGGGTTTTCAGATGGGCAAGAGCTGACTCAGGTGAAAGTCTCGTGTCCTCTGAAGCCTTCCAAAGCAGTGTGAGGGTGACAAGTGCCACCTCCCAGGTGGTAACAGAAACCATCAGACCTTTGGTATGCCAGGGGGAAATCAGATGGAAACAACAACAGCCCAACAAGGGTTCAAAGTGCTTTCTTTGAAAACATCTCCTGCCATTTCCAGCTGCCGTCTCTGTTGCATCTCCTCCTCAGATAAGCAGCATCAGTCACACACCTCCTCTGCAGCTCTCCCTCAGCACTCAGTGTCTGTACCTGACCCCCAGCTCTTAAAAGCTGAACAATTAAGTGAATTCCAAAGAGGATTACAATTGAGAATTAGAGGGTATAAATGTGATTTAGCACGGAGTGCTGAGCATGACAAATCATTTCTGTGCCTAGACCTTCCTTGTTCTGAAGTGAGTTTCATTTGGAAGCACAGAACGGATTCAGCCGTGGTGCAGTGCCAAGGGTGAGGTGCAGCCGTGCAGCTGCTGAAGTTCCTGCAGTTCCTGCAGCTCCCGCAGCTCCCGCAGCTCCCGCAGCCACACAGCTTCTGCAGCTCGTGCAGCTGTGCAGCTCCTGCAGCTGTGCAGCTGTGCAGCTCCCGCAGCTCCTGCAGCTCCCGCAGTTCCCGCAACTCATGCAGCTCCTGCACCTCTTGGAGCTGTGCAGCTCATGCAGCTCCACAGCTCCTGTGGCTCCTGCAGCTCCTGCAGCCATGTGGCTCCTGCAGCTCCTGCAGCTCCTGCAGCCATGCAGCTCCTGCAGATCATGCAGCCATGCAGCTCCTGCAGCCACGCAGCTCCTGCAGCTCCTGCAGCCATGCAGCTCCTGCACCCATGCAGCCCCTGCAGCTCCTGCAGCCACGCAGCTCCTGCAGCTCCTGCAGCACCTGCAGCTCGGCTCTGGCCAGGCTGGGCAGGCCCAGAGCCTCTCCTGGAGAGCAAAGTGCCACCATTTCTGTCAGCTTCTCTTCACGGGAGGGCATGCAGGGACACAAATGTGCTAGCCAAGCTCGCAGGGCGTTGCCTTCTCTTTGGAAGAGCTTGGCTGGAGGAGTTTGATTGCACACAAGGACACGGCAAGGTGGGCCCGACGTTCCTTGTTCGTGTGGCTGGAGGAGATCTCGATGCAGAAATTCCCCAAACACGTGGTCTGAGCGTACAATGAAAGGGAAGAGTTTCTTGAATGTTTTCCTGCTGTGAATTACTCTGTGCGAAGTTTGTCTGAGGCTTTCACTCCTACAGAAGCTGTGGAGTGTTTCATTGATAAATGAAGACATTTCTCCCATCCAAAAGGAATATTAATAGCATGCACGTGTGTTTGCATGTGTCTGTGTACTGAGTTGCCTTGGAAACTGAGAGAAAGCACCATGAACCAGGACATGCTTTCCATTTAAGGAACACTCGTGCTATTGTAAAACCACATAGAAAAATAATCAAATTCATTCATCCACTCTGTGAGGATCTTGCTGCGGGGAGCAGCCTGAGAACGTGGAGCCTGCGTACAGATGACAGAAAGCCACTTGACTCTGCTTTTGAGCATATTGTTGAGCAAATGAGTTGACATTGGTGAAGTTGCTAATAAGGTGGAAAAAAAATAAATGTATGCAAGTTATACAAAACCTTGGCAATGCTCCAGGTGCACGTTAAAGTCACTAAGACACAAAACAGGCCTTGAGTGTTCACATTGCAAAACAAAGCGGACAATTTTACCTTACGCATGAGAACAGCTGTTTCAGCATATTGCCCTCAAAGACAGTATGTTGAAACAGCTGTCCAAGTGTTCTGGAGGTTAATCTACTCAATTAATCATTGCATATCTTTTTGCAATGTATAATCATGTTTGTACTGTTCCTTGTGGGCACGTGAACGAAATATTGAATATAAAGTTTTAGTCCTCAGTGAAATGCCTGTGAGAAACTCTGTCTCCAGAGTGACACTGGCTCTTGCAGAGATGAACGGGAGCTTCCCTGGGAGCAGCTCAGGTCACACACTGACCTCTCCCGTGGTGCTGCAGAGGTCAGGACAAGGTGTAAAACTAACACAGGGTGGTTGTTGGAATACTCCAAACCAATCTTGAGTGAGACTCTGCCCTGGAGAGAGGTGTGTGCTCTGCTCAGGTGTGCTGTGCTCTGAAAATCGTGCACACATGGAAAGGCCACAGCTCCCACCTCAGCTGAATTCATTTTGCAGCATTTTATGAATGAAATCCTAGGACCTTGCACATTTTCTGCATATTCACTGCCATGGAATTGCAGACAGCCACTGTCAGAAAAATCCTCTGGCAATCCATTTGACCGGAAATAAATAAGATCTAAACATAATTTCCAACCTTTCTAAATATCACTGCACATGTAAAAATAGCAAAATCTTTATATATCATATCCCAGTCCACCTCTCATGTCAATGTTTTTTCAGTCAAATGCAGGGTTTCTGGCTTTGTTTACCCCAAGAGACCATGCAGAATAAGTGGGAAGAGTTATCACGAAAGTTGGTGAAATATAGACTACAGCAGCTACACACAGCTATGCTTAATAGAGTCTGAAGTCTTTTCCTCTGCCCTGATTTTCCCAGATTATAGGTTTATTCCCCTCTGGACTCAATTGCAATGCATGCTGGAGTGAGGCTTTTTAGATTGAAACTCTGGTTTTGAGACTGAAACTCTGGTTTTGAGCTTCTTGTCCAAGAAAGGAGAAAAACCTGAACAAAGCAAAGCAGAAATGCTGCTGCAGGGGAGGGGCTGCTGGCAGCCCTGAGCTGCTCCTGCTCAGCAGGGCCCAGCCTGGCTCTGGCTCAGGCTCTCGGTGTTCCTCAGCCTCATCAGAGACACAGCCCCACGTTCTGCCCAGAGCCATCACCTGCCCAGAGCCATCACCTGCCCAGAGCCATCACCTGCCCAGAGCCATCACCTGCCCAGGAACCATGACCTGCCCAGGAGCCATCACCTGCCCAGGAACCATCACCTGCCCAGGAGCCATCACCTGCCAGGAACCATGACCTGCCCAGAGCCATGACCTGCCCAGAGCCATGACCTGCCCAGGAACCATCACCTGCCCAGAGCCATCACCTGCCCAGAGCCATCACCTGCCCAGAGCCATCACCTGCCAGGAACCATCACCTGCCAGGAACCATGACCTGCCCAAGAACCATGGCCTACCAAGAACCATGACCTGCCCAGGAACCTTCACCTGCCCAGGAACCATGACCTGCCAGGAACCATCACCTGCCCAGAGCCATCACCTGCCCAGGAACCTTCACCTGCCCAGGAACCATCACCTTCCACTCACACCTTGGCTTCAGGAAGAAATGCAGCTGCAGATTTATTCTAGCTTGTTGTCTGTAATAGCTTTTGTCAGATTGCATTGGATATATGCACCAGAATTAATTGCAGCACCACTGGGAGAGAAATCCCAAACTAAATCAACAACAACTTGCCCAACTGCCTTCATTAACAGAGGAAGAAAAACAGCATTAAAGTGCTGCCACATTTGGGAGAGTGTGCCTGGTGGGCAGGTAGCTGAATGTCAGTGCCATTTAACAAAAAAATCAAAAACAAATGGAAAGGTGGGTTTGATGTGGTTGCTGAGATCCTGTGACTTCAGAAGCTGGGCCCTGGTTGACCACTTGGTATCATATTGGCCATGAAAAAAACCTTCTGTCCTTCAAAACAAGCTTGCAGTAAGACAAGAGAATGCAGAAGGAAATGTTTGATTACCTTGTTTTGCTTTCTGTTAGAGGGGCCTTTTGGCAGTAATTTTTTGGCTTTTTCTTGCATCATAACAAAGGAACAAAGATATACAGAAACATGATTTTTGTTTCCAGATCCAGTTTGTCCATTGTCAGATCTTTCCTGTTGCCTAGAAAAATGGAAAACACAGTAGTTTAAATGAGATTAATCGCCATGTTTAATTTGATTTTGGAAAGAACCTCCCTTTTTGGAGGAACACTTTGAAAACAACCTGTAGGAATTCCTGCCCCACATCTGTGCCAAGTGCATTTCAGCATCGAGGGGGTGAAGCATCACCTGGAGGGGAGAACGTGGCTAAATATTTCAGGGTGGGGGGAGAGAATGAAAGAAGCCAAAGTGATGAACGGTGGAAGGTGAGGAGAGCTTGCTCTTTTCCCTGAGGTAATTGTGCACGGTGCTTTCAGCAGAAAGCACTTTGCAGCTGGAATTTTGTGTCACCTTTGTGGAGGCCTCTAAGTGCAGCGCTTTTTCCGCCTTTGTCAGTTCTCTGCTAAAATTGTGTGTCAGAGTGCCAGAGAAGCGTGTGTTTCCTGTTTTCTGCTCTGCAGAAAGCCTCTCCCCTCTGCTCATCACAGCAGCGGTGCCTGGGCACTGAGGGGACACTGAGGGGACACTGAGGGGACCCTGAGCTGCAGCACAGAGCGGACATGGCCTCAGACCTGACCCTCCTCCCACCTGCAGCAGCAAACTTTGGAGATTACTGCTGCAAAAGGAGAAATAAATGTGTTAGCGTTTGAAAATCTGCCAATGTGGAGAGGAAAAGTAAAGAATGAATGGTTAACATGGCTGATTGTGAGGGAGATAAATTTCCTTAATGGAGGCGAACAGCAAATATTCCTCCATTTGGACAGCCCAGCAGTGCTGACCTTGTTTCTCTTTGTAACTCAGGGTTTGTATTTTTGTGTCTCACATTAGGTAAATGGCAGAGAATGGGAGAGGTTTTCCTCCACTTAGATAGTTCCTGTAGGTGAGTTCTTCAACACAAATTGGGTAATTCTCTTTTTCCTCTCTTGCTGTACCTAGGTTATCTTCCTGGAAAATCGGTACTTTTCCCATTTCTCATACTGGAACAGGCTCTAAAGAAATAAAACGTGAAATTTGAATTTAAATCATGTCTTAATGACTTCTAAAGGTTAATTACGAATACAATACTTTGGAAGCAAAGATAGAAGTCTTTTTTCACTTTCCTTCCCTCCTTCAGTGTCTTTTGTTGGAATACCAAATCAGCCACTCTTTCACATAATTTACAAATAGTTTAAAATGAGTTTAAAAATTTACAAATAGTTTAAAGTGAGTTTAAAGCTACCTTGGAGTCCCAGCCTGGTCTGGGTTTGGTGCTGAGGGGTAAGAACAAGGGACCTGTGCTAAAATCCTTTATCAAGGAAATGTGCAGGGATTTTGATACTTGCTTGCCTGCACAGAATAATAAGTGGAAGACCTTTGTCTGTTTATGGAATTCTTCTATTGAAAACTAATAACAGTGTCACTTTATATTCCTGAGAAACATCAGTGTCATCCCCCTTGCCCCATTTCAAGCCCCCTGTGAGATGCCATTGGAAGCCCCCTCGAAGTGGAACATTTTTCAATAGTTTCACATTAAGAGATATTCTGTGATTTTCATCTTGGAAGCATTCAGCTGTGAGTGGCATTATAAACTAATATCCATTATCATTTTCCACTTAAGAAGGGTGGCAAGTTCTTCTGTATTTCTCCTTTCATCTCTTCCTGCCTTCTGCCCTCTGTATTTCTCAGCAGCCCCTGGTGCTTGTTTAGCTGCTCAGCTGAATTTCCATCACCATCTGAGGAGCTGCACGCTCAGCATTTCCTGTTGTGCAAAAAGGCCACTTAGTAGGGAAGATGTGGGAATTGGTGTTTAAATGGTACAGAACCAACAGCCTGAAGACAGCAAATTTGAGTGTGAGCACAGAAAAGGCATGAGCTGGGACATGGCGAATGTGGAATTGTTTTCCTGACCTGTCCCTGGCCTGGTGGGATTTCTTCTGCCTCAGTTCTTTTCAATGTGTAATGAAAATAACTGTCCTGTGTCTTTGGCAGAGCTGAGAACTGGTTTTGAAGTGTTGTGGAAGGACTAGTTTAAATAAATAATTCTATATCTAATTCTTAGAACAGGTGAAAGAGAGATGGGAAAAGGTGAAAAATTAAATAGTTCGATGCTGGTTTTACAGCACTTTTACATTTACATGAATACTTGGTCTTTATTATAGTTACTACTTCCAGTCACTCTTTTTTTTTATTACCTTCTCACAGATTCTTAACACATTCTTTCATTTGAGGGATTGTGTTTCCTAAAAGCTGATGGACTCTGGAAAAATATTGATGTTCTGACAGCGGTAGCTCAGCTTTTGAAACACAGATGATATTGTCCTAGTCTGCAGGAAATAAATACACTGCACAGGAGTTCACTGAGAAATTCAGTCATGAAAACAAAAAAGGGATTTTGTTCTGAACTTGAATAAAAAAGAGGTCGTTCTTTATAAAAGTTGAGCAGGAAAAGAAATAATCAGACACAGGGGCATGTCAGAACAAGGTGGCACATCACACAAGGTGAGCAGACTGACAAATTAAAATGAAGAACAAAACTCAAGCCAAGAAGAGGCAGAGGAAGGAAGTAAAAAACCTCCAGTAGTTCTTAGATCAGCCACAAAACTCTCAAAAACTCAGCTCAAAGAAATCCATGTTCTGATTTGAAAAAAAAAATCCCATTTTTAATTTTAGGTTTTTTTTCAAAAGAAAATATTCTCAAAGTTGTCTTGTTTACACTTTTTGATTTTTGTCGAGAAACTTGTTTGTTTTCTGCCAGCCAAAAGAGTTCCCAGGCAGTGCCAAGCACAGACAGGTGACATCTCTAGTGTTTGTTTAAGTAGAAGCTCCGTGTTGAAGACTTGAAAGGCAGCACTTCATCTGAGTGGAGTGGCAGTGCGAGGATGAGCAATGTGCAGTGGATTTGTGCTCCCAAAATCAGGGAATAAAGCAGCAGGGAGCTCTGAGCGTGCAGGGATGGAAAAGGCTGGCGCTGGACTGGCTACAGATGAGCTCTGATTGTTATTTTTCCTGCATCCCATAGAGCAGCAGGAAACTTCATTAAGGGAAGCAGACGAAAGGTGTGCGTGGGTGCATCGTCTGTGAGTCTGTGGCGCTGCAGGGACCGTGAGGGGTGAAAAACTCACAGGAGTAAAGGAACCAGCAGCAGCGGGAGTGACTGTTCATCGTTCTGAAAGCAGGGAGGGACAGAGCTTCTCTCCCCTAATTCCTGACATCAGCTGCAAAGAGACATCTGAGCCCTTCCATAGGCAATGGAGAGAGAGAAATATCCCAGAGTGTCTCATGTGCTGTCCCAGGCCCTGGGGTGGCAGGCAAGGAATGAATCCTCACTGCAGGCACTTTGAGGGGTGCAAAGCCCAGGGGACCAGCCTGGGAAGGGCCAATCCTGCAGGGAGAGAGTGCATTTAGAGCTGAGAGGAAGGGCCAGTCCTGCATGGACAGAGAGTGCATTTAGAGCTGAGAGGAAGGGCCAGTCCTGCATGGACAGAGAGTGCATTTAGAGCTGAGAGGAAGGGCCAGTCCTGCAGCAGAACTGTGCAGTTACAGCTGAGAGGAGCCCAGCGCAGGCCCCTGAAATTCCTTCAGTAGGGGAAATAGGTGACTGCAGCAGTCTGGTCCTGACAGATAAGACAGCCTGTCGTCAGGAATAAAACACGTAATTCTTTGGGTAAGGCACAGGTCTTTCCTGCCAGATCTGTGTTCTGCAGGAAATGAAATCCTCTTTTTACAGGACAGTGAATGTGAGCAGCTCACAGACCTCTGCTCCACTTTAAACTCCACAATGCACTTCCCAAATAGAGATAATGTGCATCCTGCTCTGGCCAGGACTTGTGCTAGTGTTTGAACTGTGCTGAGGGGGGAGGCATCAAATCCCCTTCTTCTGAACCCCTGTCTAGTGAACCTGGACAGCTGTCCCCTATCAGATCTCAGAGGATTGTGAGATGTTGTGATTGCTTTCCCATGGATCTTTTCCTGCTCATGAATAGCTTTTGCTGCAGCACAGCCCCAGTGAATGGCTGAGCAGAGCAAGTTCCGTGTCCAAAGCAGGGGGAGATCCCACACTCCCTTGGTGCTGCTGCTCCATGTTGGGCTGCGGTGTAGACATGCTGTAATTAATTTGTGCATCCTTCTATAGCATTAAACAGCTGTTCTTGCAGAAGGACATGGATTCCTGCCCAGGTAGTGCTCATGGAAGGAGATGAGCACACAGATTGTGGCGGTAAACTCACGTGATCTGCAACCTTATGTTTCAGTGTCTGTAGTTTTGCACTTGTGAGACGGAAGCCTTTTCCAGCCAGAGAGTTGCCAGCTCTCCCATTGCACCAGTGGCAGGGAATTCCCTCCAGAAAAGTCCCCCTCCAATCCACTCTGAAAGAAATTGTCAGGACTGGAAAAGAATTGGAGAAGTGTCTGAAAGAAACTTTTCAAAATGGCCACCCCCAATGTCGTTAAATATTATTAAGCCTGTGAGACAAACATACAGAGCCAGAAAATTGTACCTTTGACTACTGATGGTACTCAGGTAAATCTGATAATTATGTTCCATGGCAAGGCATGGCCTCCTTTGACTGCTCTGTGGAGAAAACAATGCCTTTGAGGAGTGTTCAGATTAATTATTTCATGGCCATCTGAGAACAATCATTGGTGTATCAGTTTGTATACTCATTGCTCGAGTAGAGAACTCTGCCCATTTTGGGTCCACTTGGATACAGGGGGATGTTGTTTGATTTCAGTTGGAGGTGAGCCACAGTTTTATTAAGTGGGAACATGATTATGTTTTTCTGGATCAAAAAGGGAAAAAACAATATCTTTAACTAAACTGTGAGGTGCTAGATTTGCTTTAAAATGGTTGCCAGTCACCCGCTGTTGAGAAGGACTGGCTTGAGCCTGTCAGGAGAATGTTCAGATCCTGCAGAGATTTCTAAATACAGCACAAATTCCAGTGTGAACCAACTGGCAGAGTTTATCAGACTCTGAAGATGACTTTAGGCCCTGTGTTTCTTGGCGTGCTGAAAGGTCCTGGAACACGAGTGAGGAGCTCTCACTGTCTGTTCTCAGTGCAGACAACAGCAATCAGGTACATAAGAGCTGCTCCCCAGCTCCTCCAGCCTCAGGTGTGCACTTCAGAGCGATGGTGGCACAAAGCAGGTCTGGACAGAATGTCCTGAGGAGAAATGACACGAGGCCAGGCTCAGAAAAGGCTTTTGCTGCTGCAGAAGGCACTGGTACTTAGCTGAGACAGTGGAGATTGCCTGACAGGTTGCAATTACTTCTGCCAAGTGCACCAGGCTGTGTTCTGAACCTTTGCTTAATGGGGGCAGATCTGTTCTGAGTTATGAAAAAAAAACCCCAAACTGCCTCAGGTCACAGATATGGCAGTCTCCGTGCATCTATTTAGGTTTCACCTTCAGCATCAGGTTTTACTTATTCATCCTACATAAACCTCAAAACGAGCTGAATTTCCTTCATAAAGACCATGAAATGGGTAAATCTCAGCTTTAGTTTCCATGAACTCCAAGGCAGAATTCCCACTGCCGCTGGCTGTGTGTGCCAGGTACACTCTGCTAAGAGCTCCTTCGGCGTCTCTGTGGCAAAAACACAAGTTCTGCAGTGAGGCTCCACTCTGGAGTCTCTGGATCACGCTTTTTGTGCTAAAGCAAATTGTTTTTTCAGCACTGATCCACATCTAAAATAATATTCAATTAGGCTAATGGGTGCTGCTCACATTGTTCAGTGGGAGCCAATGGTTAGGAACCTCTGTGCATGGCTCAGCCTGCATTAATTCCTCCTGCAGAATGCACGCACCTGCCTGGGATCCCCAGTGAAATAAAGCCTTTGTGCAGGTAAACAAAGGAGAGGAAGGATGACCTTTAACGCGGACACGAGAGGCTGCAGGGTCTGTGATTGTCCATCTGTCAGAACTGATCCCTCCCAGAGCAGCCAGAGCCAGGGGATGCTGCAGGGAGTGGGAATGGCCTCCAGCAGCACACGGGCAGGGCAGGGCAGGGCAGGGGGACTCTGGTGACACCTGGCAGCTTTGGTCAACAGGGGATCCCACAAGTGGCTCCACTGAAATGATGTTTGCAGCATCAGGAAGTGGCTGAAGTTCAGTCCTTTATTAGGAGGGAGGAAGGAGAGGAAATGAGGAAGGAGAAAAGGGTCAAAGGATGGCATCTCTTTGCAAGATTGTTTATTTTGTAGTGTTTCATAAACTCAGAATCCCAATTGTTTGTTCTCACCTCCGGGTGACAAAATGGTGTATCTTACCTGATATGATGGTGGAAAATAGAGATAGTTTTCTCACACCCAGCCTTCATTAATATGTATTGGAAACCCAAAATGGTATTCAGCCACAAGGGGGGAAAAGTACAGAATTGCTGTGGATTATAATAATTTCGGCAAAGCATCTAATTTATATATTAAGCTCGCTTAATGGATTTATATTGCCTTGCTCTTTGATCTGAAGCAAAAGGTGGTGAATAATTTATCAAATAAAAAACCCTCCCCTAGCCCAGCCCACACGTCACAGTCCGCCCTGTAATTTCCATTTTTTAAGAGATGCCGTTTCCAGGCAGAAGAACTGCTTCCTAAAAGACTCCTTCTAATATTACAAATGTATTTTCGTGAGCTACACTCTGGGGAAAGAAATAATAATGAAGGAATGCAATTCCACAGACAAATGTTCCAGCTCCTTGCCTTCTTCACTAAAGACAGTCATTTCAGCTAAATGCCAAAAGGCATTTAACTGTAGCATTTGTCAGTGGAATAGGGTTGGCTTTAGGTTTCCCTCCTGATTTACAATTGAGTGTTTATTGGGTTTAGTGTACTGTAGCATGTTTTGTTAACCTCTAGAAAAACACAGGCGGCCTGTGCATTAATCACAGGGGTGCTGTCTGTCAGGGGACCTGGTTTGGCACTGCAGCTGTGTGGGAAGGATGCTGCTGCTCCCCCAGGACAGGGATCAGGCACTGGGTGTCTTGGATTAGAGACAAATCTCCTAGGTGGAAAGCACTCTGAACAGGTGCCTCCCCCACAAAGGTTTCTGGCACCCCTTCCCCCCACACCAACAGAATATCTCAGCCTAAAGTGGAAAGAACTGTTTAATTAACAGACCACACAGTGGAAGGGGAAAAGGGGTCATTAAACCTGAACAAACAGCTGATGAACTTTAGTGTCCTTTTCCTCAGGCGTAGCTTCCCTTTCCGGGGTCCCCGGAGGGGTCGGGTGGAGTTCCTCCGGTGGCTCCCTGGACGATTCTCATCCGCTGCCCTCCGGGGCTCCTCAGGTTCTCAGATGAGAAAGCAAGTCGAAGAAAAGGATCCAAAAACGATGGAAAAAACAATCCCGGGGGAAAAAAGAAAAAGAAAATAAAAAAGAAAACCCAAGCAGCAGCCACACCAGTAGCACCAGCAACCAGCAGCAGCAACTGACTGAGGGAAAAAGAGAAATTAAACCAGTGTCCCTTCCTCCTTCTCACTCCCCCGTAGGAGAGCTGGGGAAAAATTTTCAAACCATCCCTTGCTGGCAGAGCTTTCTCCCAGCTGCGGGACACAGTTAAAGCTCCAGGACCATATTTGTGCTCAAGTATACAAACGATAGGGAATACAAAATATCATTATGTCACCCCAGGACACTGGGCTCTGACCTGGCTGCAGCTCCTGCACCCCGAGCTGCTCTCTGGTGCCATGTGCAATCTGTTTCCCCATTTATTTTTCAACCAAAAGAGGGTGAAGGAGCTGCATGCTCGGGGGAGCTGCCATAGAGTCACCGTCCTGAGGAGCAGTTAGGTCACTGTGGTCTTGTTTGAAGCATAAATATGAGAACTTTGTGCCTGGAGCTCCTCAGCTGACTTGTGCCCACCCCTTGGAGTCAGTGCCAAGCACTGGCCACCCCCTCAGGTAACAGCAGCTCTTGCCCTCAGAGCTCTGTCAGACTCCTGACACATCTCCCGTTCACTTCTCCTCCCCATTTGTCCAAAATCACCAGTTGTCAAACATCTCCTACTGCTGTGTGCAGCGTTAATTCATATTTAAATAAAGCCATTATCCTGGCCTTGAGTTCCAGTAGTTTTCAGCTCTTCCTCTTGAGTATTTCTCTCAGTAGTGTCATCTAATCAGCTTTAGGTTTTAATTAAACAGCTGTCATTTGCTTCCTAGTTCTGTTGCGACCTGATGTTGTATTAAATTTTAATTTAGCCTGGGCTGCATAAGAAGTAGATTCCTTCAGACAACAAAGGAACGCTATTAGCAGGTTACAGTTGTAATTAAGAAGAGCTCTGCTGAAGTGCTAATGCATTCAGGTACAGAGAGAGCTGCAGATAAACACACACATTATTATTATTATTATTATTATTCAGGGATGGAGGCTGTGATATGAATCTGTAGCTTCCACCCAGGCTGCTCAGCTGAAGGTTTTGGTCAAGATCTGAGAGCTGAAGCCCTCAGCAAAAGAGATGGGAAAGGATTCCCAGTTTTTCACGCGGGACCTTGCAGTGCCCACAGTCAGAGGTTTGTGCTGGTGGTCCCTGGGTGTTGTTGCAGTGTTTCACTTCTTCTGTGCCCCGTGGGAGACCAACCCACCTAATCAACACAGTGACCCTCTCTAAACTTCAGATGCTATCAGCAATCCCCAGCACAGGTATCTGAAGTTCTGTAGCTCTTTTTCTGCAGTAAACCCTACCATGGAAATACAAACCAATCCTAACAGAATTTAGATGAAGTGCTATTGCTTGTTGAAGAAGCACTAAAAAGTCTGTTTATAAATCTACTGGACAGTCAATTAGTTCATATTTCTTCCTCAGAGGAAATATATTTTTGCAGTCTATAAATAGCCAGCTCTTAAAAAGCCCTTTACACAGCCTATTATACTTGTGTAACACTCACTCCAGGCATCAGGCATCTGAAATATTGATTTCTCTGGTGGAATTGCTTACCAGAGAAGTGCAGCGTTGTGAGGCTGCACCAGCTAATTAGCACGGTGGGTACCTGGATGTGCTGGGAAGGAGAGAAAGTTCAGGACAGTTCAGCTGCTTGTGCTTGTCTCATGCTCATCTTCAGCAGGAGTTTATGAAAGGAATGCAAATTTATCAACTTTGCATTATCCTTCAGCACATCAAAGTCTGAGTGCAGCTTTGGTAGCTAAACAGCACTTGGAGCTCAAAGGAAGCTGGAGGTTTGTTTATGCTTTGTCACACGATGGTCAACACTCAGGTGATCGACCAAACAGCACAAAAGCCAGAGCAGAAATTAGCTCAGGCCTGGTGAGAGCCTGGCTCTGAGTCCACTGAAGTCCGGAGAATCTTTAATCTCTGACTCGGCGGTGCTTTGGATCAGGCAGTGATTGCACACAGGCACTGCCTGCCTGGCCTGGAGGAGTTCACAGCTGTGCTAACACAGTTTGTAGTGGAATTTGTTGTGTGCTCGTTGTTTGTGACCTTGGCCAAAATAGATTTTCCCCAGATGCACTGAAGAAGATCATCTGTTGTTGGAGAATGTTGGGGAGCTGCTCCTTGGGAGCATTTGGCAGAGGTCTTCATCAAATATCTGATGTTTAATGGCTTAGGATAGATGGGATATTTGCAGTGGTGAAATCTAACTACCTCTTCTCTGACTTGTGGATGAATTACCTTCAATTTCTCTTTGTCTGCCTCATACAACCTTTTTCCACCTGAGGTGCATCTAAGTGCTTTCTTTCACCTGGCAGTGCATTTTCTCCTCAGCCTTGTTCAAATCTCAGTCTTCGCAAAGGATTTTCAGTTGTTTTTTCACACTTCCAGTTCTGTCACATACTTCTCTCTTTCCCGGTGTCCCTCTCTCATGGCTGGCAGCTGGTAATAAATGAGCCCATTCAGCAGAAACAAAAACTAGACAGTCATTTACTGTGTAAAACATCTGGTTTGTGCCTCGCGGAGAGCAGAACAAAGCCTACACTTATTTTCTGAGGTGTTATTCTGAAAAGCATCTCTGCTCAGGATGACTCTTAAATCACATTGAAGTCAGAGTGTGAAGTTGAGCACATCCTCTCAGTGCTGTTCTGATCTGAAATGGACTCGAGTGTGTGCTCGATGCTTTTCTGGGACGTGGCTGCCCATAAACAGCTCGTGGGCTCTCTGCGGTAGCTGGCACTGCTGTTATTAGTGCTGCAGCTCATTTAATTCAGGCTGCTTTTTGTAGAAGTTTCCGAATATTGATTAATAATACATCTTAGTTGCAAGTATTTATTGGTCTTCTCCAGCTGTCCTTAGCTTGTGGTCAATGCCCATTATTCTCTATCAATCTAGCCAGCAGCCAGAGCAAATGATAGTGAATATATCTCCCTATGCAAGCTGCCATCAAATTTTTCACTAAAATCCATTCCTTCTTCCACCAATTCTAATAATGGAATTTAAAGTTAGATTAGTTTGAAGCAACTTTTTATTCCTCCCCCACCCCCAACTGGCAAGCAATTAGTTTTATGGAAGTTGAAAAATGAAAAGGGGATTGATTCGGAGCAGTATTTCCTATCGCAGCTTTTCGAGACAGCCGGAATGAATCCCTGTGCAATCCCAGATCATTCCTAGCCCCATTGTGTGTCAACTTTTGGGCTGGCAGACAGCACTGCTCATGCAGGGGCTGCTCCCCTCCAGTCTGGACCTGCTCATGTGAGGCTGGGGCCGCTGGAGCAACTCATTTGGAGTAATTAATCAAACTGCAGCCATAGCGAGGCACAGAGGAAGGCTGTGCTAATGGAGTCATTAGAGTGCCAGCGCTGTGAATTCATCAGGATTAGAGATAGATGTGGTTAAGCATCTCTAGGTGGGATTTTGATGGGGAATGATTAAAAACGTTGGATATGGATGCATGGTTTTTCTCCTCGTGTATTTATGGAAATAAATGGTCAGCTCGCAGTGTTGTTAGCTGGAATAGCAAGGAAGAAATGCTGTGGTTTAATGCTTGATAATCACCTCCCAAATCACTGGCACGATTTGGGGCAAAGGAGTGGGAGGAGCTGCTGATGCCCTGGAGATCCTACTGAACTTTGTGCTCATCGCCTTACAGATCCCAGTGCCCTCAGCCAAGCCTGGAAATGGCTCAAAAAGAGTAAACCCATGTTTGTCAAAACCGGGACTTGGTGGTCCAGATGCAACTTTGGCTTAGAAAGTTGCTAAATATGGCAGGGAGCTCGAAGGGTGTGTGCAAGGGAGGGTCCATCCCCGCGCCCGTGGCTGTCACCATCCCTGTGACATTCTCTTTGCTCCTCTAATGCCCATGCTGTGTTTGTGTGCCCACAGGAGACAGAAATCCTCAACACGGCCATCCTCACGGGCAGGATGGTGGCTGTGCCAGTCAAGGTTGTCGCCGTGCAGGAGGACGGCTCCGTGGTCGACGTCTCAGACTCCGCCGAGTGCAGATCCGCGGATGAGGACGTCGTAAAGGTGAGGCACCCGCACGAGGTGGGGAATGGGGTCTGCACCTATTCTCCTCCAGCACCCCTCTGTTGGGGCTTTTCATCAGTCAGCCCAGTGCTGGCTGTGCTGTGCTGGAGGGTGGCACCGCAGTGGGGTGAGGACAATGCCACCCCAGTGGGGTGAGCAGGGTGGCACCGCAGTGGGGTGAGGACAATGGCACCGCAGTGGGGTGAGCAGGGTGGCACCGCAGTGGGATGGGGACAATGCCACCCCAGTAGGGTGAGCAGGGTGGCACCGCAGTGGGGTGAGGACAATGGCACCCCGGTAGGGTGAGCAGGGTGGCACCCCAGTGGGGTGAGCAGGGTGGCACCGCAGTGGGATGGGGACAATGGCACCACAGTGGGGTGAGCAGGGTGGCACCGCAGTGGGGTGAGGACAATGGCACCCCGGTAGGGTGAGCAGGGTGGCACCCCAGTGGGGTGAGGACAATGGCACCCCAGTGGGGTGAGCAGGGTGGCACCGCAGTGGGGTGAGGACAATGGCACCCCCGTGGGGTGAGCAGGGTGGCACTGCAGTGGGATGGGGACAATGCCACCCCAGTAGGGTGAGCAGGGTGGCACCCCAGGGGGTGAGGAAGTCGCTCCTGAGCTCCTGCAGGCTCAGCATGCTCCATGGCTGCCCCAGGGCTGTCTGTGCTGCTGGGGCACTCAGGGCCAGGGGCACTGCCAGGGCTGCCCCAGCCTTGATTTGCTCAGGAGAAAGGACACATTGCTGATCAGTCACACTTAGGGAGATCAGCTCCTTCCAGAGGGGTCTCTGCTCTGGGGGGACTTCCCCACGTCCATCGTTCACAGAAATAGTGCAGATACAGGAACAGAGGGCAGGAGAGTTTCCTTCATGTTCTGCCTTCATCACCAGTCAGGAGTTTCTCATAATTAAAGATACTGAACAGTACCAGCATCTGCAGGAGAGTGACAGCGATAGAAAATAACAACCATATTGCAAAAGTTCTTAAAATGAGAGCTGGGAGCTTTTAAACAATGTTGGGCCTTGTTTTAGCATTTCGTTTTTTTGTTTTTTAATATGATGTTCAAGTTGTTCTGTCTCCCTGACATTGTGATGGAAATTGCGTTAATGTGATTTTATCAAGACTCTGCCTGCCTGACTTCTGACACCATTGCATGGCCTTCAGCTTTTAGCTCATTATTATTTTTAGGCATAAAAGAGGTGCTTTTGAATATCATTAGTAGATTAATATGTTTTATTGTGTGGTTTGGGGGTGTTCTTGTTTTAAATGAGCTTAAAAATTTACTACAGAGAATTCTGAATGGGGTGGGGATTTTTAGTATTATTTATGGGTTTCATATTTTCCCTTATGTATCAGATAGGGAAAGAAAAAAGAATCCCATTTTCTTTTTCTGGAAACCAAATTTCTTTGAAGGGCCTTACCAAAGGAACATGGATGAATATCTTTGTTTATGGCTAACTTGATTTATTGTCAATGGAAAAGACTGCCTTGATAAATGCTGCTATTCTTTTTCCTTTTTTTCTGTGTAGCATACAGCTATTATCTGATTAGTGACTATTATTTATCAGTGGATACATATGAGCAATGAATTGTTCAGATCATAAACTCAAGCATCAGGTTGTATATCATCAACATATTGCTGAGGCTGCCTTCTTTTTGCGCTTCAGAGAACCAGATCCAGATCTAAAAGATGCTGTGTGGGGACTTCTATTTCTATTAAGTTTCTTGTGTTTCTAGAACTTGCTGTAGTTTGAGAATACTGGACTGGACCCAATAGGATTTGCACTGTGGTTTTTTTTGGGGTGTTTCCCCCGCCCTTGTTTGTTTGTTTTTGTGTTTTGTTTTTTTGTTTGTTTTGTTTGTTTTGTTTTGTTTTGTTTTGGTAGTGACTTGATCTAAATCAGACCTTCATTTGACTGCTTTATGACGTTATTTGAGTCCCAAAGCACTGATGTTAGGCAATGCCTGTGGGACCCTCTCCCAGACCTGGTACCTGTCTCTCTAACATTTTGACATAATGAACAAAACCAAGAGGTCTGAATGTGGTTTTTATCGAGTTGATTCTGCCTCATTCTGGTGATATAAATGGGGAGTAATGTTATTTTTGTGAAAATTGCAGCATACTCACATGATTTCAGTCACAAATTGCTGAGAGGCTCTCTCAGACCAAATGCTGTTCAGGCATAATTTTTTAACTGCAAATATATGTATTGGTTGCAAGATTGAATCCATAACAATTAATTAGCTGAGTTAAAATTTAGTACAGGGTTTATGTGCCTATACATTTTCAGAAAAATGCATATTCCCTTTACAAGCCCCTTTGGTAAAGTCAATATTGACTTTGCTTCTGAATTTTCGTTGCCTTTCCTATATAGGTTGTACTGCTAAACTCTCTAATCAGACTTGTCAGGCATTTTGGATCTAATTGCCTTATCTTAAGCTTCTTTTCACTGTTAATTCTGCCTTTATTGTTTCTTTGTAATTGGAGACATATTCATATTCTTTTGGGCAGAATAGAGTGTTGCATTCTTAATCTTTTATTTCTGTTTAATAGCTAATGATTTAATAGACAATTAATGAGATGATTCTTTGATCACTGCCCTAACATCATTATTTTCAATTAAGACCAATGAATTGAAGCTAGATTAAATAAAAACAGCCTTCCACCCAGGCTCGTATGTATTTATCCCAAATGTGTTTCTCTGGGCAGCTGCCTCGGCAGCACCTGAGATAGGCAAGGAGATAAGAGAGGCACAAGTGATTTATTTGTATGCAAGAGCTGTGAATCTTCCTCATTCTAAGCCATATATCCCCTCAGCCTAACAGTTTAATCGTTCCCAATGGAGAATATTTCAGTCCCCTTTTTCCAAAGCCCAGCTAATTAGTGGTAAATATAATAAAAACACACCCAGGTTTCTTTGACCTTGCGTTTTTTGACCTTAGCGTGGTATGAGCCTCAAAGGAACTTGCTTTGGTTCATCCCAATCCCTGATTCCCACAATTGGCCTAGCACTGACCAACCCTTCCACTGGAACTGGCTGCCCTCTAAAATATTTTGATGGAAACATTACTGTAAGCCAGTGAAAGTCTTATGCTTATTCCATTATTTAAAAGGAACATTTAATGCTGTTGGCATTTGAGGGGAAAGATTGGCTTTATGATTAAGGCTCTGAAATGCTTCTCAGCATTAATTTCCATATCTCTTGCTGATTTCCTGTGTGACTGTGGGTAAATCACTCATTCCCCTTGGAATCTTGCTTCCTTATCTTCTAACAAGGCAGAGAAATGCATCCTTTCCCCTCCCCCACCCACATTATATCGTTTCTAAAGCTTCTATTGACTCTGAGTGGCCAAAATCCTTATCTTCACTGGAACCTCATTAACTTCAGTGGTCTTTGCCATGGACTCTCTGGCAGGACTTCTCTCCTAGGGTCCTGCTTCGCCTGCAAACCCTAAATAAATGCTTGGGGTTGTGAAGCTGGAAAGAAAGAAATGGTGGCAACGTGGCAGAAGTTGATTACAGAAGGAAATGTGACCCAAGGGGCTTTGGCATGGTCAGCCTTCAGTCAGAAGCTCCCAGCAAGGTTCATTCCCCTTTGCAGGAGTGCCTCTAAAAGCCTGAACTGCACTAATTCCACACGAAGGAAAATTCTGAAACTCTGTAGTGCATGGGAGTCGTAAACATCGGCATCAGCAGCAAGGGAAGAAATTCTAATGAGGACAGCTTCTTAGTCCAAATGTTTATCTCAGTAGTGCTCAGATGAAAGCGAGACAGCTGCCCAATTAATTCATCCTCAGATTAGTCATATTTCCATGTCCTTTGCAAGTTGTGCAGAAAGTGACTGATTGTTCCAATTAATCTCTGCAGTCACTCCAACGCCTTCCACGGGGTTACACCATGGACTCATTTAGCCTAATTTCTTTTATTTTTTTGGTAGGAGAAAGGGCCCTGAATAGAACAGAAGGGATCAGAGGGCCTCACCCTGCCCATTTCTGCCCACACACAGCTCCTTGTGCCCAGCAGAGGCACACACTGGGAGCAGTGGTGGTCAATAATCCTCCACCAGCTCCATCTGTGCCAGAATGTGCCTTCTGTGTTCTCTTGCTAGAGGAAAGCTCTTCAATGGATTATTTTTCACCTTTTCATAATTTCCTGTCTTATTATAATGAAGGTAGAATTCAAACCATTGCTGCTCTGTGCTTTTCGATCACAAACCTTATCTTGAACTCTCCATAATTAATGGTAAAACAATAGAAGAGCTAATTTTCCTAGCAGCAGCCAGCCAGGCTTTATCTAATGTGCAGAAAAAACAGTGTAACAAAGGCAGGAAAGGTAATGGCTGAAATAGATTGGATCTGAGGAGAGTTCTTCCCTCTTCCAGACAAAAAGCAGATGAGTGACTGAGGACCTCATCCAACAGCCCTGGGCACAGAAATCTCCAACCACAGCACAATTACTGCTGCAAGGATCCATGGGGAAAAACAAACAGGGAAATGGAGGGATACTAAGCTTCTCCAGTTAGGTGATACTGAATTTTGGGGAACAATTCCTTGCTGCAGACTCACAGCACATTCTTAGGACAATTTACAGACAGAAGCACCTGCCTGGAGTTGTTAAATACAACTATTTATGCAGCAGCTCTGAAAACAAAGGCAGAGCTTGTAATCTGCAAGTTCTGCAGCTGCTTTGCCATTAGAGTATGTGATCAAGAATGTAATGGACTTGTACATAAAGCAGAGCTGATCTTGTTCCTCCATCTATCATATTTTTGAGTACCTATCACTGTACTACCTAAGAGCTTTATTTTGTGGTCACTCGAGCAGAAACTCCCTTCCTCCGGGAGGCCAAACTCTTTCTGGAAGCAGTGAAAATCCTCTCTGCTTGTTTCTATGATGGATTTACACTGGTGCCAACTTGGCTTGTTGCACAATTAATTTTGAACTAGATCTTTTAAAAGTGATCTTTTTCTTCAGTGCTGGTGAATGGTTGAGGATTGGCAGCCCTGGGGCCGTGACTGCCCCAGAGCAGGGCCCAGGTCGGGGCTGCAGCAGAACTAATCTGTGCCACTGCAGAGCTTTTGCAGTGTGAGTGGTTAATTTGGTGAGTCCATCGTGTCCTTTAATGTCACCTGATTAGTGCCAGTGAGTCAGTGCCATCAGCTCCGTGACATGAGCTGTGAGCAGCCCCAGGTCCCTGCCAGCCCCGTGCCCGTGTGGGAATGGGAGCTGGCAGGGAATGTGCTCTGGGCATGGCAAAGCCCTGAAATAATGACTGCCCCGACGCCTGGCAGGGCAGGAGGAGTATGGCACTGGACATTCTCAGCTGACAGGAGGATTACAGAGCAGGTGAGGAGCACCTTTGGGACTGAGGAGTTGTGTTCACCTCTCTGCTGTAGGAGCTGTGTTCACCTCTCTGCTGTAGGAGCTGTGTTCACATCTCTGCTGTCCCCTGAGGTGCTGCTGTCCCTCTCAGCAGTGCCCTGGTGATGGCAGGGCCTCTCCTGGCCCAGCAGAATTTATTGGCAAGACACAGTTGTCTTGTCTTAACATCTTGACTTTGTATCTGTAGACAGATATGCCTAAGTTAGACCAATAATGAGTTATCATTGAGCTGTTTGCAATTCATCAAACCTATAAATTAGGGCTTCTTATGATTTCTGGCTATTTTGGACAAAAAACCATTCTCTTTGTCCCCTCACAAAGTTCATCTCTGTGAGTCATTAGAGATGGGCAGGAGAGTGCATCAGATCTCTGCAATGTGTCTGCTGTGGAATTAAGGATTTTGCTCTTTGTTGAAATACCAGAGGTTCTGACATCCAGGTCACCAGATTCTGCTAATTAGTTTTCTATCTTGACAAAGTATGATCAGAACAGAGCACCACAGCCACTTGCTGCATATTAAAGATTTAGCTTAAAAGCCACCCTTGCTACACAGCAACAGGTGGAAATCTATATTGTTTTAGGATTGTGCCAAGCTAAAACTTTGTGTTTAGAATTATATTTGCACACAAACCAGCTCCGTGTATAGCGATAGCGATGCCAGCGAGGCAGTCTCACAAAATCACATATTGAGGAATTAATATTCTGTATACAGCACACGTTGTACACAGTTTATAGCAAAATATATGTGTGTGCCTTCCTGAAGCTATTTTTGAACACATACAGTCTTTTCAAAGCCAGCTTGAGAAAACAGTGTTTTGTCTGGGAGAGGGATACGCTCAGAACAGACCACACCGACATGTGCAATTACACAGATTTCGGCAGAGATGCTTATGGTGTCTTCCAAGGCACCAGCTGCTACTTCAGAGGAAGAAAACAATTCTATGGCTTAGCATTTGGCTGCTCTGAGAGCAGAAATGCAAAGGGCATGGATCCCAGTCCTGGGAAACAATCATTACCCAAATGATGGCATTGCTTAGGATAAACTCTGAATATTTTATGCTAAGAAATGCACAGAGTAAACAACTCAGTCCAGGCTCAACAAATGCAGCAATAAGTAGCTGTTGTTGGGAGAAAATGACAAACTTTTGCAGGCTTTTCCTCCAGATCCTGTAGGACATGAACTCTGCTTTGTAAACTTTATTGTAGCTGGCCATTTACACATTCTAATTGCAGCGATGTGAACCTCATGATTCTGAGGCTTTTATGCCTCTTGAACTATCACTCTGGCTGGGCAAATTAATTCCGATTCCCCTTGTCATCCAAACCCCTGGGGCCAAGATGTGCTCTCAGCTAAAATCATGCGAGCGTTTGACAGGCGCTGGAGTGACAGAGGTGCTCAGAGGGCAGAATTTGCTCCGTGAGAGAGCCGAAGCAGCCATTAGCTGTCAGCTCAGGATGAGAGGAGGGTCTGTGCGTGTGCCCACCCTGCTGAGCAGTGGGCTGGGCACCCCTGGGCGCAGAGCAGCGCTTTGGGCACCACCCCTGGGGTTCAAATGCACAAAGTGCTGAATCAACCCCCAGCGCTCCCTGCCAGGGAATTTGAGAGCAGCGCAGAGCGATGTGCGCTCGCAGCATCCCAGCCTTTGCTGAGCCTCACTCCGCGGGTCACGGCTGATTCTGGGTGCAGCCTGGTGTTTATTTTCGTGCTTTAACTCGCGCACGGCCGTGCTGCAGTGATGTGCTCTGAGATGCGTTCCCTGAGCTGTGTGATTGCAGTTGAAGGTGGAGGTGAGGAGGTGAGGAGGCTGACACGCTGCCTTCATTTTGAGGTACACTTAATTTATTTGACAGAGAAGCACCTATGGTTGACAGTAACCAGCTCCCCCTCTCCTCCGTGGGTGAAGGCAGTCTTTTTCTTGCTATCTTTTAAATTATTTATATTTTTGTATTCTTATTATATGGAGCTGGTTTCATTCTGAATTCATTCTGAATTTCATTCTGGAGTTCAGAATGAAAACTAGCTTGGTGTTCTTCACAGGATCAGGAGCAAGAGCAGAATTAACACAGCAGATCCGTGCCTTTGCACATCAGGGTTGGGATGTGTCTGGGATTTGAGGGGAATGGGGAAAACCGAGCCTAAAGAATAGTAGTTAATGCTGGATTATTGAATCAGACAACTCATTAAACAAGGATGAAAGAACAAAGTGCAGTTATAAATGGATTTCTTTTTCCATTTGCCTGAAATATGGAAGGGTAGCACTGGGGTGTGGTTTTTCTCTTCTTCCAATTAATGGCACCCTCTAGTGAGAGGGTCCCTCAGCCTCAGTGGGGGCAGTGCCTTCAATGGTTAACTAAAACTAACAGGATTTAGCATTTCAGTTTGTGTTGTTAATTGTTAAGGTCTGGCTTATACTCATGGCACTGTACCAAGGCATTTCCTCCCACATTTAAGACTTCTTTGAATTGCTGGAGTTGTTTTTGTGAGTCGAGCCAGGCTTTTGGAGAATGGTCCAGGTATATCTTTAAAAATATCAAAAGTGTTAAGCAGGGATTAAACTTTAAAGTTTGCATCTGTTCAATAAGAAGTTAGAACTATCACCTCTACATTTTACAGCTCCTCAGAGGGGCAGATTTGGAACTCGGTGACACTTGGCTGGGGAATTAAGCAGCTTTCCACTGAATTCACTGTGAAAATGAATCACTTTTTGTTAATATTAAGTTATTGGATTTTACTCCTTTGATGAATTTCTCCTGAGGAAAAGCACTGGAAGTGCTCCATGATTCCAGAACAAATAGGAATCTTGCTCGAGTTCTGCTAAAGCAGTCAGCTCTGGCAATGCCATCTCCTGGAGCCCTGGCCCTGGAAAACAAAGAGCAGCCTCCATCACCTCAGTGTTCCAGACAGCTGATCAGCATTTTCGTTTGACATTTGGTACTGCTCCGTTCACAACTGAATGGCAAAAACTTGACTTCATTAAAAATGTGGTAGTTTAGATTTAAACCTAAACATATGGCACAAAACCAGAGCCTGTCAGCAAACGGTGAGGTAAAAAACATTGGTGCATCCGAGGCTGTGTGTGGATACAGAGCCTCCTGGGCTGCAGGGTGACACCTCCCTCGAACAGGAGCCCAGCCCAAAATCCACCGTGAGCAGAGGGGAATAGTGAGCAGAGAGACACGGACTCGTGCGAGCGTCAGGACGAGGCTGTGAAATGAACAGATCCTTCTTGGCAAAGACTTGGGCGTTTATTTGCATGGATTATTTGTGGAGTGCCCGCGGTGCGCTCAGCCCTGCGGGGCAGCGGTGTGGGCACAGAGCTGAGCAGGAGCGGCTCAGGGCTGGCTGATGCAGACATTGAGGAGCTAATCCTGCATTGGATTCCTTGTACAACCACCAGCGCCAGGAGCAGCATCCCCAGGAGCAGACAGAGTGCCCAGCAGGGCTGCAGCAAGGGGCGAGCTTTGTCTGAGAGGCATTGTCACCAAAGAGAAGTTCCTAGCAGGAAATGCTATCTCCTATTTATATACTTTATTTATTTGCTCTTTTCCAATTGCTGCTTCTGAGATTGCTGTTAGGATTTAATTTGCAATCCCTCTCCAGCGGCTCTCAGGTTTTCTTCTGAAAACATTAGAGGAAATCCTTAAGACACACAGTTCCTCCTCAGGTCTCTTACATTCACCGTTATGCACTGCAGAGCCAAATTAATGTATGCCCTTCCTTATTGTTTTCCTTCTTAATTCATTTCTTTCCATAAAGGCTCAGCAAGCACCAATTTTCCAAGCGAGGTTTTAATTGCCTGAGCTCAGCGTGATTACTGTCTTGCAATCTAGTTGCCATTTGATGCAATCAGTATTTCAGAATACAATAATCTTTTTTCCCCCCGCCCCCAAATCTGAATGTTGCATGGCCATCTGATAACACTTGGCTGCAAAGAAACACGGAAATGTTGTGGTGCTGTGTGAGAGAATATAAACTCTGATTGCCAGGTCTGCCCAGCCAAGTGCATGGAGGTGATGTGAAACACTTTTGTAAGATGGGGCACAAAGAAATGTATTATTCCAATGCTAAGGGGAGGAGGAGAGGGAAGGAAGGGGAAGATGGGAACGCGGCGTGCTGAAGTGTTTCTTACTGCTGGAATGTTTGCTTTGAAAGGGCCTTTCAAGAGTACATGTTGCCAGGGGAGATTTTCTCTCCATGTCTTTTATTGCCACCCCACAAATAAAAGATTTCAATACACCCATACTGGAAATCTGCAGACTTAAATGGTTCCTGCCACACAGAAGCTGCAGACTTTTAGATTTCCCCAACCTGCAGTGAGTTTAGCATGAGAGATTATCAGAGTAAAATGAAAAAACCCTTCCTTGGAGTAAATGCTTCATTGCTGTATTTTAAAGCACATTTTGTGCACGATAAATGCCAAGCAAACATTTTCAAAATTACTAAGTGAAGATGAGGATCTGAGCACAAAAAGCAGGGGCAAAGTGACACTGAAGCAAATAAAGAGTAGAGGAGAAACTGCAGCTGCAAATTTGGGAGTGTGTCCTCAGAGCAGAGTTGTGTCTGCTCCTGCCAGCCCATCCTGAGTGAAGCTGCTCCTCAGAGCACCAGCCAGGGCTCTGTGTCTGTGACAGGTGACACTGGAGACACCCACAGGGGTATAGCTGCATCCTGCTGCCCCTAACCATGGTGAGGTGGGGAAATCCATCCCTGAGAGCCCAGGGGCTTCTCCTTTTGCTGTGTGTGGAACAAAATCCAATTCCCCAGGGTGTGGATGCTCCCCAGCACTGCCTGTGGACACCTCACCACTGGAATTCTCCAAGTCCCAGCTGGTTTGAGTTCTGCAGTGCTGTGGAGTGTGGCTGGCTGAAGTCTCGCAGACAGCCATTTGCTGAGACCTTCTGTTCTCACCAACTTGACAGTGTGGCTTGTTTAATCGCCTTATGTTGTTATTGATATTTTCATCTTGTGTAATCAATTCTGCTGAGGAAAAATATATTATTGCCAACTTTGATGCCCTTAATTCTTGTCAGAAGATGCCTCCAGCTCTGGCCCATTGGAGGAATACACAGATGGTTTCGTGCAGGAGTGTGGCTCCTTGGAGAAGGTTGCTGACCTTGTGTGAGTCAGGGATGCTGTTTGGTGAGACTGAAGAGATTCTGAAGGGGCTCAGATTCTGCTGCTGCCTGCCTTTCAAATCATTGTTTTTCTGTCTGTCACTGCGAGTTCAGGAAGAGCTGCAGCAAGCTCAGGGAAAAGCCTGTGGTACCTGAAAATGAAGGTGATCCAAATGAAGAAGGCTGGGATGAGACTGACAGCAGGAGAAATAAGGAAAAGAAATTTAAGGTATCCTGAAAAGCAGGAACTCCAGTGGAGCAGCTCATCCCTTCCCGACTCCCTAAGCCAGAATGCTGTGCAACCTTTCCCAACCCTTGGCTGCAGCTCCAGCACTGTGCTGCTCTCCAGGGGGACAGGAGACACTGTCACAGTGGGGTGGCTCTTTTACCTCACAGTAAACAGATCCTGTGCACCAAATCTTTGCCGTGGCCTCTCGAGGCTCCTGGGAGCTCCTTTCAGGTGCTGCCAAATGTGTGATTCAGCCCCAAAGTGCCTGTGTGTTCTCCAGCAGCAGCTCCTGAGCAGCACAGGAGCACAGGAGGCAGTTTGGGTTATTCTGGGGTGAATAAAATATTTTCTGCATGATCCAATTGAAGGCAGCATGTGGCTGGAGATGAAGTGCCCCATGGATGGGCACGGGAAGCAGAATCCATCTGCACAGAACGGCCCCAGTGCTGAGCAGTGAGTGAATGCCCTGCCTGGAACACAGCACTGTGACCCTCCTGAGCTGCAGGGCTGCCGTGCTGGGCAGCAGTGCTGAAAAATGAACATCTCACTGCCCCAAAGAAGGGCCCTGTCTGCCATGAAATCAATAGGGCTGCCTCTCTGACCTGCAGAAAACACGAGAGTGTAATGGAGTTATTCCAGTGAGCACGAGCTGAGAGCTTTGGTAGCCACAGACAGACCTCAGTGCTGCAGGGATGTCGTGCCATGAAGGTGAGATAATTTCCTTGAAACTCATGAGCTCTTCCCTCCTTGAAATCCTGGGAAGAATATGAAATTATCTCAGAGTAAGGCAAATGGACAAGAAAAAAAAAAATACGGGTTGTGGCAGCAGCTGTGGTTAAAATCCCAAACAAAACTTCACCAAACCCTCCTTTGCCACAGAAGTGGGAGATCAAGGCAAGAAATTATTTGAAGATTTGAGGATGAAATAGGAAGTGAAGCTGCAGAGGAGGAGATGACAGCTGTCCTACCACAGCCTCCAAAGTGCACCTGCAGCACAAACATTGGGGAAAGAAATCCATGTGATGTCAGCTGAGAAGCCAGCATTAAGGAAAACTCAAAGATCAGTGAAGAGGAGAGGGAACATGAGTTTCTTAAAGAAAATAAGGCAAAATCTCTTCAGCCTTCAGTGCTGATTGCACAGAGTGTAAAAGCACAGTGCAGCACCTGCAGCAGGGGTGCCTGGGATGCAAATGTTGCACAGGACTCGTGTTCTGCTTGGGCAGAAATGTGACAGGCACAGCACTGGTCTGCTTTGTTTCTCTTTGGTTTGGATGGATGGGGGAGGAAGAGTCTCCAGAGAACAACAGCACAAAAGAAAAATTCTGCATTAATTAACAAATGAAATCTGTGCTGCACATTAACTTGTTCCCTTGCAGCTCTAGCAAGTAGAGATGAAAGGAAGAGAGGAATTTAGGATTTCATGGGAAAGTGATTTCTGTATCTGAGCATGGAACAGCTCACACCTGGACTGCACCTCTGTGGTGTTTCTCTGATCATGTTCCTCTGAGCAAACCCTCTTGGGACTGGCAGTGTGACTAAAATTCCTATAAAATCTCTGCTACTTTAACCACTTTGGGTGACAGCCACGGCAAGGAATTCGCCTTGGGGTGATGGAGTTGAGCCTGCAGTACACGGAAAATTGAAATCCATTTTACCCAAACCCAGGCTAACTAACGTACAGCTCACTCAGGTACATGTGCTGCTGCTGTCAGCCTGTTCTGTTCTGCCTACTTTGTTTTCATTTTGTTTTCCCTGCCTCTTCCAGTCATTTTTAACATAGGCTTTTCCAATCAATTTTTCTAGGTTTTTTTTACAAAGCACCATTTTTAATGACATAATTTCCTTTTGAGACACAATCTGGAGGCATTTTCTGTTTGTGTGGCACCTGTAAGTTTTCTGGTGAGGAAAAAGAACTCATAATTTCAGTAGAAGAGCCAGAGTCATTGGCTTTCTGTGACTGCAGGGACATATTTTTAGGGTGTACATAGCTTTTACATATATTTCTCTCATGATGGAATGAAGCGAAGGTAGAAATCTTTTCCCACTGTTCCCATGTTTTTCTGTTCTTTCACTGTGATATGTTTTTCTGTATCTAAACAGCCCTAAGGGAAGATGTTGAAAAGCAAACGCAAAGAGAAAAATCCTAAAGTACACAGAAAACTGATGGCAGCGCTCTGCAGTTGGTCACTCATCCTTCACGCATGAGTTGGAGCGGCTGGTTTTGCCCACGTTCGGTGGGGAAAGTTCAGAACTTTCCAGATCTGCCTTGGCATTTAGACAGGGTTCATCCAAGTCCATGAGTGGGCTGAGGATGGCAGAAGGACTGACGGACAGGAAGAACAACTCGTTTGGAGCTGATTTGATCAGGTTGTTCTTTGATGAGAGAGAAGCCGAGCGCACCCATGTCACACAGGCTTTGGATCAGAAATGATCCAGGGAAGATGTGCAGGAGTCAGGGAGCTCTACACTGATTTTTCTGATAATTCAATCTCTGCCTTTCAGTGAAAGTCAAGAGCAAAGTATTGATTTCAGTAAGTCATGGTTTCTGAAGAGCTCTGGGAAAAAAGGCAAATTTTGTGTCATCCAGAATGAGGCATTTTGACATTTGTTCTCACTGGGATTAATGGTTTTTAAAAAGTTCTGCTCAAAAGACAAAACTCTGTGGTCTGTTATGTTTTCTGCAGCCCCTGAGGTCGGCAGCCCCCAGCAGAATCTTTTTGCTGTGATTTTGGACATTTTGGACCTGTGTCCCCTGTGCTGCCCGTGCAGGGCCACACGTGTCCCTCTGAGCCACCCACGGTGTGTCCCCAGGGCTCCTCTTCTGTTTGGGGGGTTTGATAGGCTGTGTTCCCTCGCTGGGAGACAGAAGGATTGTGCAGTGAATTCTCTGTAAAATCCTCTGGGATGAGTCGCAGAAAGAGAAACACGAAGAGCCCTCAATGGCTGTGGCAGCTGTGTCACGGGGCTGAAGCCATGGGTTGGGACAGGACTGTGCAGGGGAAGATGCCACCCTCGGCAGGGCCTTGTCCCCAGCACTGTCCCCTCCCCATGCTGGAAGACACTTTGAGGTCACCAGCGCCAGCCTGGCAGTGCAGAGGAGGTGAGGGTGGGAGGTGTTGGAGATGGCAGTGTCCCCTCACCGCCGCAGGACACAGCACACACAGCGCCCGGGCACGGCAGTGACAGTGACAGTGACAGTGACATTGCCATCCTCAGTGCAGCAGCCAAACCTTTGTATTGCCATTGCACCAGGCATTTGGAATTATGGCTGTGTAATTACGTTTATAATTAGAAATATAAGTAATTATAAAACATATTTTGTAATTATTAGAACATTCTGCTGGCCGCAGAACATGGCCGCAGAGGCCATGGTGTGCTTCTGCCGCCCTTGCTGGGGTTTGGATTTACTGACACATCACAGTGAAAGAGCAGAGAGAACAGAGCAGAGGTCACCCTGAGCACTGTCCCCAAACAGGGCTGTGCCTGCAGGGTCTGTTCTGTTCCTCTCTCTGCTCCTCCTGCATCAGAGGGACAGTTCTCCCCTGCTCCAGGTGCAGAGCACAGAGCTCCAGGTGCTGGTGTGGTCAGGTCAGATTTTCTGTATCTTTGGTACGTGGGGGCTCTTTGATACCTGGGCCCCTCCGAGGATGGGCCTGGCACAGTCCTGTGGGAGAATCCCAGAGCCCTTTCTGAGCAGGGAGCCTCTGCTGATGCTGATGCTCCTCTTCGGTGCCATCGTGGGTTGGGTGAACAGGACAGGCCAGTATAGCTCAGCCTCAGAAGATCAGAGAAGGAAAGTCATTCTTTAGGTGAAGACTTAACGTTCTCTCCAAGTAATTCTATGGAAGCATTTGGCTGAATGAATGCAGTTTAAGGGCTTCTTTTTTTGGCTGTATTGGCTGTCTGAATGTCCCTTTTTTCCTAATTAATGAATTATTTGTTGCTCAGAGACTAAAAACTAACAGGGAAGACTTATGAAAGCCGATGCAGCATGGTCTAGGCATAGGACCAGAGCTTTCTTTACAAAACAAAAGTGTGCTGCTGTGTATTTAAGAGCTTTTTTGGGGTTTTTTTTCTGGTTTTCCCTTGATCCTTTGGGATAAGGGTGGTGTATCCTTGTGTTATTGGGACAAGATTAAAGGCTAGATTAGTGTGGCAAATATTCATGGCTTAAGACATTTCTCTTAATACTGTTAAGCTTTGTCACTGTCTGTCTGCTCTGGTGGCTTTGTGTTGTTTCCATAAATTTCCACTGCACCCACGGTGGAAGGAGCAGCTCGTGGGGCTCCTTTCTGTGTCCCCAGGAGCAGCCCCTGGGGCTCCTTTCTCTGTCCCCAGGAGCACAGGGACTCGAAGGGCCCTGGTCCTGCTGTGCATCCTCTCTGCTCCCATGCTGGGGAAGGCAGAGCCTCTGTCCTACACCAGGGCTCTGCACACTCCCTGAGCCTTCTGCCCTCGGTGCTGCCACATCTGTGGGATTTCTGCATTCCCCAGGAACATTCCCAGCAGGCACAGGAGGATGGTTGGCTGCAGCAGTTACGGCTGATCCGCTGGGTTTGCTCAAGTACGCAGTCTGCAGAAACCTCTATTTCCCCCGTTAAAATTTCATTGGAAAAACTGAAGGTTAGGCAATACATGAAATTGAATGAATATGCATGTAATTGTTTCTTTTTCTTTAATTTCATGGAGCCTTAGATCTTAAATTTCAGTCACAGGGATTAGAGCCATAAATCACGAACACTAAGTTTACTTAGTGCTCAGAAAATTACTTTCAAAGCCCATTATTTAAAAATTAACCTTACATCTGATGTTGCCCGAGTATTTTCCCCTCTTACTTTTCTCACCCATGTGCAAATTATTCTGTCAGTTTATAACCCCATTCGTGTGAGCAATTCAACTGGGGGAAAAACCGGAAAAAACCCACCTTAGCTTAAAGCTCCAACATATGTGTTATTTTCACCTAATTAACAGCTTTTACGGAGCAGGTTCGGTGTTTGTGATTAGATTGGGTGCAGGAAGGAGCTGGGGCCATATGCTGGGGGCTCAGCAGATAAACAGCTCTTAAGCCCTGCTGGGACAGCAGCTGATGGATACGAAGGGTGTGTGTTTGCATAAACTAAGTGCTGGCAGTGCTCATCTGCACAAGTGGAAGGATCAAATCCTCAGCAAAAGCCACCTCAGACAAGTGTGTGCTTGGAATTGGTGCTGGTGAGAGATCCTTATCTCGGTGCAGGGATGAAGATGTCTGTCTGGAGATAAGCAGGGCTGGCGGGAAGGCTGCTGCCCACAGAGGCACTGCATCACGGTGACAAGGCCAGCGGCAGCCGGGCTGACTTGCATTCTGGATTGCCTAAAAGAAACAGAAACCCTCAGAGCAAGAATGGGACTGACACGATTTGATCCAAGTGGGTAAGGAAGAAAGGAGATCCTGCTCTAAGCTCCATGTGTTCTCGTTATCAACAAAAGTAGTGATTGAATGGGGAAAAAAGTGTTCCTGAAGCTTTCTCCAAACACAAACTGTGCCGAGATTGAAATGAGCTCGAAGCACACGAAATAAGTTTCATGTGCACCTGCTCTTCTGCATCCTGGCAGTGGAACTGCTGCTCCATCAAGGGATAATTGCAGCTTGTCCAAACAACTTGAAGTATGACATACCAAAGAACTTGAGCCTCCAAAAACACTGCCTGCAAGTCTCTGTTCCAAGCTTGTGTCACAGTTGGCTGTCGTTGCATTACAATAGGCACTGAAGTCCTCACAGCCTTGAAAACTCCTGGTCTGAGGCCAGTAAAGCAGCAGAAAGTCTCTCATTTACTTCAACAAGGGTTGGATCAAACTTCAAAAGGCATGCTGCATCCCCCAGCAGCTCCATCCCGCTTTTCTTTCACATCAAAGCAGAGTCCCATCTGGTTTCCCAACTCGCTGCAGAAATGCCTCTGCTCGACCAACACAACACAGCCACCCCTGTCATTTGTTATTGGTGTCAGGCAGCATTTCTTCCCACGCAGGGGAGGTGACATTCCTGGGGGACCAAGCGCTGCCTGTTCCAGGTACTGTGAGCAAAGGCATTCTCTTCTCCTCTCTTCCAAAGCCACCAGCATCTTAACATGGCTGTGGATTCAACCTAATGATCTCCTTCTCAGTCTGCACATGGTGATGATCGATCAGTGGGGAGAGCAGAAACAGTAACTTTTAATTCCAACAGAATTCCTCAACTTGATTTTTCTTTGTAGAAAAAATGAAAAGCTCAGCCAATGGGTAAAGGATCTTGTTATGTGGAGCAGAGAACATTTTGGCAGCCGCCAGGTACTGCTTTAGCTGCCCCCCTCTTGCTTTCAGCATTCCCTCTCCATAATCAATGAGGAAATGCCGGAGCATCTGCCCTTGGGAGCAGCTCCTGCCCTGCCGTGGGCACGCGGTGATTGTTGCTGAGCTGGATTTGAGCAGCAGGATGGAGTCTGAGAGCACTCCCACCCGGCCTGGCCCTCCCCTCCCACCCTGTGCCTCCGCCAAACTCATCCTTGCTGCAGGAACGCCGTGCGCGATGCAGGGAGGAGAACGGGAGCAGCTGCTCTGCACCTGGGACTGCAATCCTGGCACATCCCGTGTGCTCTTTAATAATTTTGCACAGATCAACTGTTTTTGAATAGTGCACACTTCATTCCGTTCAGCAGGTTTTTAAACTCTCATCGTGCGTTCGTGGATCATTGCACCTTCTCTAAGCCACAGCAATTGTCTACATTGTTAAACCAAAATGTTAATGTCTGCCGTGCTGTCCTTCCCTCGAGTTCAGTGCATTTCAATGGGGGTTAAATGCCAAAACCACTCCAAAACTTCAAACACCCATTCCTATCATCGAAAGCTATACCTGGGCTCATCTCCCTCCTCCCTCAACCTCCTCTTCTTCTCCTCAGAAGTGTGAAATAGTGATCCACGCAGAAAACAAGCAGAGGTTTCTCCCTACAGCACCAGGGTGTCACCAGCTCTGCGGTGCCAGTCCTGCTGAGCTGCTCAGACACTCATGGGGTGGAACTGCTCCCCCTCCCCAAACCCCTGCTCAGTCCCTTGTGGTTTTCTGCTCTCCCGAACACACAGCACTTCAGTAAATTATCTGCTTTTCCAGATCTGTGCTTTCCTGGATGATGGAGTTTCCTTTCAATCTTGCTTCTAACTCCTCGCTGTTACATGTCAGGCCTGAGTATAAATCACAGCCTGCGTTTTGTACCCCTGCCAGGAGTGCTCTTCAGGACAGGCCCTGTCTGGCGAGCACAGCTCTGGGTGGTGTTGCTGTCTGTATCTGTAATGCTCTTGCAGCTCACTGGAGCCTTGGGGGTTATTTTTGGGGCTCTAAATCGGGTCTGTGTCGGGCTGTGTGCTCCTCCAGCTCCTCACTGTCAGAGCAAGTGCTTGCCAGGCTGTGCTTCTGTCTCTAATGAGAAACAAAGTCCAGACATGAGTTTGGATCTCCTGCTTTAGTCCTTTAGAACAATGAAACTGGGAAGAATGATTATTTCAAAATGGCCTGGGCTTCCCAATGGATGTGATTGTGCAGTTTTGGCAATGCCTGCTAACCAGTGAAGCTCTGGCTTTGATGCTGGATCATCCTCCACCTGATTCCTTTGGATTGACTTCATCAGTTTTAAGATCAAGCCTTTGGGTAGTTAAAAAAAGAGCAGATGTGTCTGAAAATGCCCAACCCAAGCCCAGCCCCATTCCTGCTGACAGATGATGTGACCAGGTTGTTTTTACAGAATATCACAGTGCTGAGGGCGCTGAACAAACTCTCCTGCCTCAATCCAAATTTCCCTGAACAGCAAGGTTAGGGACACCTCTTGTCTCAGTGTGAAGTTTGTGATTTAATTCTTGGTAGGTGTTGCAATTAAAGACTACTTAGGAGGAAGAGCACTGAAACTGCTTCAGGTTCACCTTGACATATCTCATTTTCTACCTTTTCTCCAGTGAAAGTGGGTGGTAGGGAGGGGGAAAATCATTCTAATCGTGTTTGTAAGTGTAGCTATTGGGCTGCTCCGAGTCAGGCAGTTTGTATCTGTTTCTGTGTAACATTATTATTCAATGATAAAATGAAAAACAAAAACATATCGAACACATGGGATGGGGAATACTCGATTTAAACTCTTGCTGTTGTTTCTAAGTAGGAAACAAACCTTAGAATATATCCCAGGGGATTCCTAAAACCAACGCTTCTATCTGAAACTACAGCAGCTATTCCAGAGCACAGTACTCGGAGAACTGATTTGCCAATAAAAACAAATTAACGGGAAAAGAATGTTTCAAAAATGACACTTCCAAGACTATTCTGCACATGTGGAAGATTAAAAGGGAATAAAACCTCGTGCTTTATTAGTTTAAATTCCAGCATCATGTCATTTGCCATCCTTTACTCTGTATGTTCTTCATCTGCCATTTGCCCCAAATTGCTTGGAAACAATATCTGCAGAGCCCAGGGCAGACATGGCTGGGGCAGGGGGAGGCAGAACTGTTGTGAGAATTATCTGCATGGAAAAATCCACGCTGGTGGAAGAGGCTGCAGTAGATGCCTTGTGGAGCCTGGCAGGCTGTTTGAGAGAGGAAGAAAGAAGAGGATGGGAAGAACGATCGTTCTTTTTGTCTTCAGCTATTACTCAAACACTGAGCCAGATTCCTCGGGCTGAGGAAGCGATTTTGCCTTCTAAAGCAGATGTAGCAATAACAAAAATAAAGTAGAAAATTATCCAAGCCAGAAGGAAACAGAACATGATCCAGCCGTGCTGCAGCCGTATAAAAAGATGCAAGAGGCAGAAGGTAAACTCAGTGTGAGGTTTGAAGGAGCAAGCAAGTAGCTCAGCAAGTCCTTCCTAATGTGGTAACAATGCAGGAGCCATGCCTCGGAAAAGGTGGGGAAGGCATCACTCAGGAAATTCCACACAGTTACAGTGGTGAGATTATGATGAGAATGAGCCATTCCCTCTCAGCACCGTTCTCTATAATCTTGTTATAATTGTTCTCTTTATAGCCTGAGCCACAATAAGGAGCATTGTGGGCCCTACCCTTGGCTGTGCACGGCTCCTCTGCCCTGCTCTGACACCTACACCTCCTGGGTCAGTCATTCCTGCCCCTTTCCACAGGCACTGTGCAGGGTTTGGAGGCTCCTGTGCCCTGCTCCAGCATCCACAGCTCCCGGGTCAGTCATTCCTGCCCCTTTCCCATAGACACTGCAGAGATGGAGGCTCCTGTGACCTGCTCCAGCACCCACAGCTCTGGGTCAGTCATTCCTGCCCCTTTCCCATAGACACTGTGCAGGGATGGAGGCTCCTGTGACCTGCTCCAACACCCACAGCTCTGGGTCAGTCATTCCTGCCCCTTTCCCGCAGGGTTTGGAGGCTCCTCTGCCCTGCTCCAACACCCACAGCTCTGGGTCAGTCATTCCTGCCCCTTTCCCATAGACACTGTGCAGGGATGGAGGCTCCTGTGCCCTGCTCCAGCACCCACAGCTCTGGGTCAGTCATTCCTGCCTCTTTCCCATTTCCCTTTCCCTGCAGCCAGACCTGCTCTGGGCTCTGCCTCCTGTGCTGGGCAGCAGAAATGGCACTGGAATGAGAAAAATCAGGGTTACAATACTGAAGTCTTCACGCCCATCCCATTAAATTCAGGTAATTTTAAAGGCAAGTAGATCTTGACTCCAAGCAAAAAACTTCTCTTGTAAATCCAGTGTTTCTGAAGCGCTGGTGAAGGCTCTTTGGCAACAAGGGTAACAAGGACCTCTTTTCAAGGGTGAATTTGAACTTCAAATTTCATTGGTTTGGGGACCTGACTGGATAACCAAATGGCTGAGTCTTTCAGCTGAAAAGTCTCTGTGTTAGACCGAATTCTGATCCACATGGTGTGTGCCTCAGTTTTCTTTAAATGGGCTGTAAAAATACCACCATCCCTTTGGGTTTTGTGCGTCAAAAATTCACAGATGAAAAGCGCCACAGGACAGCTTTGCACTGTGCTTGGTCTCACACTTATGTCCACTTGGTCACTGTTGCTTTGCACTGAATTAACGAAAATTCCTTCCTTTGGGTAGCAGCTTTTCCTTTATCATTCATTGTCCATGTCCATACACAGCTGTATGTAAACAGCAGTGGGAAGTGTTTGTCTGAAGGTGAAAAAAGATGAACTTGGAGGTGAGGTCTGGGCTGGGAAGGCCCTGAAGTGCTGCTGGCAGGAGATGGATGCGCTGTGCCTGGGCCCCTCTCACACAAGAGAGGGTTGGAGAGCAATGGCTGTGCCAAGCAGGCTTTCAGCATCACCAAAAGCCTCCCAGTGGGGAGCAGCCCCCAGAGCTGTGCCTGTCTCGAGTGCCAGGAGGTGTCCTCACAGGTGAGCTGTGCCGAGGGTGAGGTGTGAGCCTGGGAGCTGAACCTGCCTGCAGAGATGGCCCCAAGCAGGGATTAGTGCTCTCCTGCCAGTTCACACTCCCTGCTGTTGGGGAGGATGAAATAGGAAAATCTTATAAATATGATTACCTGGCAAAAGATGCTGAGAATATGGAAACTATAAGCGAGATTGAAATGAAGACAAGCTGTGAGATACCAAACCCCAGTGAGTGAACAACTGAAAACAATGGTGTGGCCACTGAAGGGAATCCCCTTTGGATTAAACAATCCCCTCTGCTTGCAGACAGGTCCAAGGGTCAGAGCAGACCCTGCCAACTCGGCAGAGGGTCCAAAAAGCAGTTTTTAGAGTTTAAAATGTAACGCCGTATGGTAATGCAATGACTCTCCTAGGCTGTATGTAAATGTTGTAGGATTTGTAGCTTGTTCTAGATTGGTTAGTGAAAATTAGAATATTCAGCATAGAAGTTGATTTATTGTATTGTAAATGGCAACCATGGGATTCCATATTCTGTATTCTTCTTTCTTCTCTCTGTCTCTCACCTCTCTGCCCTGCTCTGAGCTGTGTCTGGCAGCTCCTGGCAGCTCTCCTACCCTCACACCTTTCACAATAAACCTCATGCTCTCAGACCAAGCTCCAGAGACCTCTCGTCTCCGTCCCGACTGTCCCAAACAACCGACCCAAACACCTCAGATGGCAAATCCTACACCCTGTGTTTCACCTGCTCACCCAGGGGGTGTGGAAGCCTTTGTGACCTGAGCATCAATTGGGTTCCCAGTTACTGCTTCTGAACCACGATCCGCTCCTGCTCTGGGTTAGTCTGAAACGAGGAGGCTGTGACAGGCTGTGCAGGACAAATTGTGCTTTTGCACAATTACTTGTGGGGATTGGAGCCAAGCACCTGCTTCAAAGCCCAGAGAGGTTAATTGCAGCTCTCTTTCTCCTGACCTGCACATGGAGCACATCGTGGCTGGCCTGCTCCCCTGCAAAGTGTCTCAAACAGCACTTTCTGGTGCTGTCAGGCAGCTGACAATGGATGGTGACAGACTGCTTTAAACAGCCTTGCTCCGTGCATTCTAGATGAGAGGGTGGCATTCGAAGCTTTTGCTGATTCTTCCCACTGTGTAGTGTTTGCAGGAGAGATTTAAGAGCCTTTTCCCTCTTTGTTCCCTCAGAAGCAGCAGCTCAAAGAGTTGTGTGCTCAGTCACCTGCTAAGGCAGCTGTGCCTGCTGGCCGAGCTCACGTTCTGATGGAAACATCCGAGTGGGGCTGGAAGAGCCTGGAGGGACTGAAAAGGGGAGAAGGTGCAGGGGGACACTGCTGCAGAGCACTGGCACAGAGCCCCCGAGCTCAGGGAGTGTTTCATTCCCTCTTTGCTTCTGAGGAGGCTCAGAGTGGTGCTGGTGTGGAGCCCCCAAAGCTCAGGGAGTGTTTCGTTCCCTCTTCACTCCGAGGAGGCTCAGAGTGGTGCTGGTGTGCAATCCCCAAAGCTCAGGGAGTGTTTATTTCCCTCTTCACTCCCAGGAGGCTCAGAGTGGTGCTGGTGTGGACCCCCAGCTCCCACAGAGACCTGGATGGGATCAGCTCTGTGTCCTGCTCTGCAGAGGGTCCCAGGTGACACAGGAGCGCTGGACATTTTCTGTACACACTGAAGTTTGTCATTTCCTTCCGATGAGCCGAGTTTATTTTCTAGTACCAGCTGCAGTAAGGTTAGAGAATGAATCTGGCAGTAATGAAATATGTGTGAGGGAAACAGAGGCTTCCTCACGTGAGCTTTAGTCTGTCCTGCTTTACCACAGGATTCAGCTGGATTTTCCTTTCGATTGTTTGGTATGCTTGGACCTAACAGAGAAAACCCAAATTCCAGACAGAGAACTGAAACAACAATGGCTCTCCTCCAGTTTTCTTATCCAGGCAGGATTATTTTCTGGGAGATAAACTTCAGTGAATGCTGAGCTCTGAACGCTCCACGAGACCAATGGGTGAACTATAGTGTAGTTATAGATCCTGATTTGTACTCACCTTTTGGTCAGTATATAAATGACTGGATGTCTCTGTCTAGACATAAAATCTGTGAAATTTGTAAGCCTAGACTGATATTTTTATAGCTACAATTAATGTCCATCTTTCAGTTCCCTAATTTAGCACCTTTCTTGCCTGCTGACAAGAAGATGAGAACATTTGATGCAGCAAGAAGAGAATCTGAAAAATTAGCTGCTGTCTTGTCAGATATTAGTTATTCCCCTGATCCGGCCTTGATGTTTATCCCTCCCTCTTTGAGTTTTCTTAATTATTTCTGTCTTGTATTAATTCTCACATAACTCCCTAGATGTAAGCTTTATGGTTTAGCATCTCAACTGCTCATTCAATTAATGGGCTTGCTTAATATGCTTAAACTTTCCAGAGACACTTGTGACACATTATCAGGGAGGGAAAAAAAGATTCCAAGTATGCTCCATCTCATTTGTGGTACTCCTGAGCCTGAAGTCCATTTTAAGCTCTTTATCAGATTACCTCGATTTATTATTTTTATATTCTTGTGCTCGTTAATCATTAACATGCAAGAGTATTCTCTCCAGAAGAGTTCTCTGTGCCATCCCTCCCCACCCTGGGTAAATAAGCAGTTGGTTGGAGTTTCAGTACATTGAGAAGGATCTGAGACGCTGACTTGAAAATGGCAAATACGGAAGTACAACTCTTGTACTTTGTGTATGAATATTGCATATTTTTTGAGCAAAACAAAGTGTCTGCCAGAGATTTTCTCTATTTTTCCTTGGCTCAGTAACCCCTAATCCCTGCTAATATCGGAAAAGATCTGAGGTAGGTTTGCAGAGGGAAAACCAAGCTGTGTTTCAGCGTATTCCCCACTGAAGTCCACGAGTTATCTCAGTAATTCCAGAGCCCAGAATGTAGTTGCACTGTTTAAGAAATCTTTCTCTTCTTTCTCAGGGAGAATAGAGATAAGCTGCATTTTTGTACTTTCCTAATCTCTGTGTTTGGTACTAGGTGTTGTATAGCTGTGACCAATGGTTTTAGGAGGTGGATTCCCTGCTGACCAATAGTTGCTAGATTGTTAATGGATATATAAAGAAGTTTCTGTAAATAAAGTTTCTCTTTTCACCATCTTGGGTCCTCCTGCCTGCTTCCTCTGCCAGCTTCTGCGAATCTCAGGAAATCTAAACCAACACCCAGAACTGAGCCCCTGGCTCAGGCAGGATCCCTGTGGATCCAGGTCCCAGTGCCATGTCCAGCACAGAGCAGAGCAGTGTGATGAGAACAAAGTCCATTTCAGTGACACAGCCATGGTGGATCCAGGTCCCAGTGCTGTGTACAGCTCAGAGCAGTGTGATGAGAACAAAGTCCATTTTGGTTACACAGCCATCAACTGGGGCTTTGAAAGATTAAAACCACACTGCATGGACTCTGCTGGAAACCATCACCTCTCTCCTCAAAGCAGAATGCAAACCTGTATGGAGATAAAATACATGTACACAGATGTATAATTCATGTTGGACATGAATATTCTACATGAATAATACACATGAATCTTATACACGAATGTGTGTTTGTGTATATAACCTAACAGTACACACACACACATTTATAAATATATTAGAAAACCCCTCCTGACACAGGCAGAGTCCTGCCTTCCAGGATTCAGATTAAATTAGTTGCCACATCATGTTCTTTCTGTAAGTAAGGTCTGTGCTCAGGACCTCGATTTTGTTCCAGAAGATCCCTGAATCCAAGAGGGCAGAGGAGTTGTAGTACTCAGCCCACACGCTCCTTTCAGCAGTGATTTCATGGAATGCCACCAAGAAACTATGAATACATTTTGTTCAAACAATTACTGAGAAGTTCTAAAAAATAATGCTTCTGCTGCACTTCTGCTCATGAGCCATAAGGGGATCTTTGTCTTTCAGCATTACAGTGCTCAAGGAAAAGGGAAAGGATTCTGCTTTATGGTTCTGAGTCAGTCTTTTTCTTACTAACATATGGCCCTATTTTTTCCTGGTTCTTTAAGCAAGTTGTAAACATAAACATTGATGCACATGGAGTTTGATTCATGAAGAGTTTAATTTGCCTAGTATAAAAGATTCACACAGGTTATATAACATCATTAAATTATTTTTGTAGTTGGAGTAGTATCCTTTGAGGAAAGCAGAACTCTTTCCCTGGGGTCCATTTATCACTGTTTGCTTCTAATTAGAAAACTGGAAATGGAATATGCATGACTTACATTTTCATGTTGTCTTTGGACTGATGTATCATCCTTGTTCTTCCTCAGGAACTTGTATTCATTTCCTTATTTTTTATATATTTTTTTAAGGTTTCTGACAGCTGTGACTCCATCTTCGTTAATGGCAAGGAAATGAAAAGCAAAGTGGATACTATTGTTAACTTCACTTATCAGCATTTCACCACCCAGCTGGAAGTGACGGTCTGGGTCCCGCGGCTCCCGCTGCAGATTGAGATCTCTGACACCGAGCTCAGCCAGATCAAAGGCTGGAGGATTCCTGTCACCACCAACAAAAGGTACCTTTGCAGCATTGATTCCATCCACACACGTGCCCGGGGCCTCTGCTTGTAGAACATAGCAATTTGTAGAGCCTTTCTCGGAATCTAAACCCTCCTGCTTGCCATGGCTTTACAGCCTGCCACAGCCTTCATTAAAACATCCAACAATAGCTGCACTTTATCCTGATCTGTGCAGTTTAAAAGTCAGTGGCTGTGCCTGGAGCATCCATCAATTCCCCCAATCTCAGGAAATTGTATCACACATTGCTATGTGCAGAGCTGAGGAAGAGCCCCTGGAGCTGTCCCGCTGGTGTGATGTGTTGTGTGTGACACTGAGCAGTGCCAGCACCAGGGTTCTGTGTCCTGTGACAAACACCAGGGCCAGGGGAGGGCTCAGCTCAGTGTCACTACCCCAGCACTGGAGCAGGTGACATTCGAGGTCTGCTCCAGCCCAAAGCACTCTGTGGTTCCATGGCTTGGGGTGGTTTCAGTCTGTGTAGAATGGCTGCAGCATCACCTAGCAGGTCTGAATTAAGTGAGAAACCTTTTGCACTCCTGCTGAAGAGCATGTTCCACCAGGAAAAAGGGAATAGGGAGAAAAGGAGGGGAAGAGAGTGGGGATTTTGAGCTCTGATCCCATAATTCCCTACTGAAAATGCCCATGCTGTAATAACCATCATTTGCACAATTTGCAAGACTAAGAACTTGAGGAACGCTGCTCTGTTGGTGGATTTCAGGAGAAGTTGAAAAATATTACTGTGAAAAGGCGTGACAGCAGCTCAGATTTATAGCGCAGGGAAAAGCCTTCCTGGCAGCAGGAAGGGAGTGCTGAACCCTGGGGCAGCTCTTGCTAAAGCTCTCCATGGCCCAGGAGAACCTCCCAGCACTGGAGAGCCTCAGAGAGCTCAGAGAGAGGGGAGGAGAGTCACCCAACACTCTGTGAGGGCATAAACCAAGGGCAACAGGACACAATTTGCAGGAAACTCAGATAATGAGCTCCAGAGAAGGGAAATTATTTACCTCTTTGTTGCTCTGATTTTCTGATATTCATGGAGATTCGTGGAAGCTCGCAGGGAAGTCAGGCAGGCAGCACCAAGATGGCGAAAAGAGAAAATTTATTTACAAGAACTTCTTTATATATTCATTAATAGTCTGATAATTATTGGTCGATAGTTTTTCCACCCCCGATAACGATTGGTTACAACTCTAGAGCATCCAGTACCGAAACACAGAGATTAGAAAGCACAAGAATGCAACTTATCTCTATTCTCCATGAGAAAGAAGCGAAAGATTTTAAAACAGTGCAACTACACCTCTTGATTATGAGGATATTTTTTTGGCTGTGACAGAAGAGGTGATGGGAGTCTGGCACAAGAGAAATGGGTGTGTCTGTGCTGTTTGTGGCAGAGCTGTGCTGGGTGAGGAATGAACAGATTGAGCTGACTGCCTCAGTCTCCACTGAACTTCCTTCTCCTGCCTGTGCTGTCCCTCAGATCCTGCGAAAAGCAGTGGGGATTTGCCGAGCAGACAGCTGCAGGATTGGGCTGTGGTGTTTGTTGCAGGAGGAAGCTCTGCAGTGAGTGAGACATTCAGCTGTGCTTAGCAGCCATGGGCACTGTGCAGGGAGACCCATCACAGGCAGGGCTGGGAATGGACCCCTGGTCTCTTTGTGATTTATTTGGCCAGCTGAAATAAAGAGGATGCTGGGAGAGCCTGCTCTGCTTGCAGGCTGGCGAGCTCTGCAGGGTTTTGGTGCAGAGCATTTGCTGCTGATTGCACAGGAGCTGCTGGCACACACTGTGGCATTTTCCATGGAGGAGGGAGGCAAAGTGGGGACAGTGGCATTCCCTGGCAGGTCATGGCATGGTGTGTCCATGGTCCATGCCCATGGAATAGCAAAGGTTTCAACAGGAAAGAAATTCTCTTTTATTGACCATTCACGGATTTTTTTTTAACTTTGCAGGGGTATTCTAAATCAATAGTCACTCCAGGCTAACATTAGTTGTGCTCGCTCTGACATTTACTTTGTACATAAGGTTTTTACATTTCCTTTATTTTTAGATTTGGAGGTTTTTACCTGAGATTTAGTGGCTTTTCATCTTGGGTCTTTTTTATTATTATGACTTTTCTCTTTACTTTTTAATCTGCTTATACCTCCGTCTCCTGTATGTTTCCCAAAGTCCCAAACATGGGGCAGTTTTTATGAGTTTTTCAGTGATAAGGTGAAGCTCTCAAGACATTTGGACTGCAGTCAGGAGCTGTAGGTTTGAAAGAGTGGGCAGACTGCTTTTATCTTTGGAAAAAACCACAAATCCAAGCATTTCCTGGCAGGTGTGAAACCACAGCATTGTGTAGCTCCAGCTTCATGTAAGAGTCAGTGCTGGCAATTTGCATGAGGTTTCTGATATCTATCCTCGCAGGAAACTCAAGGATCCTGTCCAAAGTCCCTGACACAGCTTAGGCAGCCTTAAACTTCGCTTCAGTCACCCAAAAATCAACTGAAACTCTGTCACTGTTCAGGGCTGGTCAGGATTGCAGTGGGGCTCTTCATACCTCACCTCACTGCAAAAAAAATCATTTTCTGCTTCCCTCCAGTCCTCTGGGGTTGGTGTCCTCACACCACTCCTCATCTTCTCAGCAGGAACTAAACTATAAAGTTATTCAGCAATATACAGCAGGTAACATTTTGGAGCATTTTTTGCAGGGATTGTGCAGAGACACTTCCACAACCTCCAAACCTTCTTCCGTCTCCTCTGCGTCCCCCAGGGCCTCATTCCCACACCCCCAGCGTGGCTGTGCTGCGTCTGAGGGGCTGAGCCAGATGGCAAAATAGAACTGGGTTTACAATAATCTTTTAAACGTTTTTATTGGTGCTGTTAACAAAAGAAACGTTTGTGAAACCAGTGCATCAGCATGGCTGTTCTTCATCTGAATAGAGCTGCTCTATTTCAGACCTGAAAAAGAGTTTATATGCCTCAAACCACATCTGTTCCTTCCAGTGATGGCTGTTGATCCAATAAAATGCCTCACTTCTCCCTATAAACCCTGCCATGTTGTAATTGTAAAATACATGTGATTACAGACATGTTTGCTTATCTGACTTTTTGAATAATTTCCACAGAGCAACGGAAAAAACCAGGGCCTTTATAAAACTTTGACAAATGCCCCATGCACAGTTTGAACTGTGCTGGCTTTCAGCTGGGCTGAACTTCTGCAGGAGCAGGAACTTGTCAGAGAGCAGAAGGGAAAAGCCAGGCTGGTTTTATACCAGAGCCTGGAAAAAACCCAATTCACGTCCCCTGTGCAAGAGCAGCAATACAATTCACCAGATCACTCTGCAAATATGTGGCAAATCTTTAATATCATCAGGAGGAGAACTTGCTGTGGGGTGAGTGCTGCTGCAGATAGAAGAGCCTCCCCTGGCAGGTGAAATTCAGCTCCAGAATCAGCTCCAGCCCAAGCAGGGAACTGTGCCTGAGCACAGGGGCTGCTGCACACCCCCAGCCTCGGCAAACAAGAGGTGTATATTTAAATTAAAGTCAAATATTAGAGTGTGGAAGAGGTCCAGGCAGACTCTGCTAGTCTAACAAGAACATTTATTTCTATTCCTCGTGCATCTGCAAAATAATTACCTTCTCCTTGAAGCTCCTGCAGCAGCTCTGGGCACACATATTTACACGGGATGAGTGCCTTCAGCTTGCATTAATAGGAATTGCATGGCTAAAGCCTCCCAGAACAAGCTGGAGGTTTAATTCCAGTCAATATTTGCAGCTGGGATGGGACATTGTTTTCAGGAGGCTCCGAGGGAGGCTGACACCACACTGTGACCAGCACGGGCTCCACTTCAGGCAGGGTTTATTGAGCTTTGACAGCTCTGCCTCGCTCCTGTCCCATTCTGGAGACAAAAGCAGCAGAGCTGGCCTGAGTTAAAAGCAGGACAGAATAATCTGCTTTATTGAAAGCCTTGGTGAGTGCTGCCCCTCAGAAGGAAAGCTGTACTTTAGGGTGAATGAAGCGACACTGGATTCAAAGCGTTCCATTTGTGAGTAACAGCATCTGCACAAAGCTTGAACACGCTGTAAATTCGCTCCTTTAGTTAATTGACTTTAATGTCCTATGGAGATAAGGCCTTAGAGATTTTTGTTAATAGGTAGGCTGTATTTTCAAGATCTGTAAAAGTACCAAATTACATTTCTTCTTGAACTGTGAGTGGAGTTATGTGCAGCTTATTTCTGTAGCTTCCACTAAATCAACTTCCAGCGGTTTGTAATTTGTATCTGAAAGAGCTTTTTTGTTTTTTTTTTTTTGTTTTTTTTTCCGATTAGGGGTGCTGCAAATGCTTTTTAAATACACAACTCTTTGTAACGAGTATTCCAAACTCCAACCCAGCAAAACCGATTTCTTTAGGGTGGTTTTTTTTTGACAGAACATTAGCATCTGGCCCAAGAAAGCGATGTGTGGTTTGAGAGGGGAGCAAATTAAAAGAGACACACTCAAAGTGCTCCGAGACAACGTCTGTAATGTGGAGCTGACAGATCTCTGATGAGATCAGTGCTCACAGGCACCCTTGTAACAGGGCTGTGCTTCCCCTCGGCTCTCTGGCAAAGCCTTCCTCTCTGGGAAATGTAAATTCAATCTAATTCTGGCAACCTTGGCTCGCTCCAGAAAAGCAAAAAACCTTCCAAGCAAGTTTGCCAAGCAGCAAGGAGCAGGGCAAGAAGGATTGGGAGAGATTTTCAGAGATGACCGAGGGGAAAAAGCACAATATGCAGCAATAGCTTCCATTCACCAGGACTTGTCTTAAGCAGAAAATGAGCTCCCTGCTTAATGAAGGATTTGAAGCTTACTGAAAACACTGTAATGAGAAGTTTAAAGGGAACTGTGCAATTCACTGGATCTCAAACATTTATTTGCACGCATGGAGACAAAACACTGACTTACTGCCTAAACCTTGATTTTTTGGCTTTAAAGTGAAAAATTCTATTCTTTGTTCAAAAAAAAGAGAAAGAGCTTGAGGTGGTAAAGCAGACTTGCAAAGGTTGTATTGCAAATTCCAACCTCACTCTCCTTTGCACTGACATAAGAACGTTTCTCGCTCATTCTGGGGCTTAGAAATACTTTATATATATACTATATCTATAGTATATATAGTATAGTATCTATTTTTATATATATACACACTATATCTATATACTGAGTACAGCTCCACATTTGTTTGCTGTAGAAAACATGATTCTGAGGAGAAGTATGCAAACACCTCTAAATGTTTCTGTACTGAAATGGAGCCTTTGCATTTGTTTGATAAAGAGAGCCCAAGGAAAGCGTTGAATTTGAATAATCTTTTTGTTGTGGTAAATAGTGGCTGCCCACACAGTCCTGGAAATAAGGGCAGGAGTGCGCCTCTGTGCCACAGTCCCTCCCCCTGGTCATTCTTCCCACAGCTCAGACTGATGGGCTGGGGCTGAAAAATAATTCCCTCTGGTTGTTTTGGATAGATTTCCTCTTGGACAGTGCAGCGGTGTGAAGTTTTAAACAGTGGAAGCAGAAATAAACAAGCACATAAATAAATATAACAGCAACCCAGCGGATCTGAATAAAACATAGAATCACAGAATGGTCTGGGCTGAGAGAGACCTTGAGGATCCTCTTGTTCCAAGCCCTGCCATGGGCAGGGACAAAGCTCAGGCTGTGGAACAGGAACAGGAGCAGAGCTATAAAATGATGCTGGCGTGGATGTTGAGTGTGGGAACATTTCCTGCAAGCCACAGAACACTCATTCTGGGCCTCTTTTCCCAGAACAACCCTGGTTCCCATCAGTCCTGTGCTCTTTTGCCCCAAATCCCAGAAGTGCTTCTTACCTGAGTAGCTTTTGCACATTTTTCTCCAATCCTGCACAGGCACTAATGTTATTTTCTCTATTATTAAGAGAGGGTCAAATCCCAAAATCTCAGAGCTGAACTTGGTTTTCCCAAAGTCTGAGATTGTTCAGAGCTGGTTATGGCTTAGCTGAGCTGAAGAGGGTCAGAACACAGGAATAAATTGGAAGTGGGAACATTAAGGAGTTCATGAATTCTTTTACAGCATCGATGGGTCTGGGCCACAAAAACTCTGTGAATATTCCCCTTCCAGAACTTTCCTTGGGGCTGTTTTGCCAACTGTGAGCTGACTTCAGCACATAGCCCAGACTGACCCCAGTGTTGGGAAGAATTCCCTGAAACACCCAGCTAGTCAAACTCTGTAGGACTAAGTTATTTGTGAAATCGAAATCCTATTTTAGAAGCCTTGTCTTTTTCTTTTACAATTCTGTGGTTTTTCAGTGCTGTTTCATTCAGCAACTAATGGTGGACACTGTTGTTTCACAAATAAAAAGCCAAAAGGTACCAGAGACCATTTACTTGAGGCTGAATATAAATATTCAACTAAGAAGTGATGCATTGAAAATGTATTTCCAGTGTATTAGTTCTGTAACATTGGGATGTTCAGTCATTTTGAAGAGCACAAGGGTTTTTCTTAGATATGTTTTCAGCTTGCTGTCTGCCAACTTTGTCATAAAACAATTTATAACAAAAGCAATTCTGTTTTATAATAGTTTTTCATAGCTGCTGTTTGGAAGGAGAAGATAAAGGAACACAGTAACCACAAAACTACCTCCCACAACACTTTGAAAAATAAAAGACTTACCCTGTATTTCCCACCCTTGATACAGAGGTGGCTCCAGGCTCAATAAATACAGGAGAAAGGCAAATTATTTCTGAGCAATGAATCCATAGCATGGGGGCATAAGGAGTAAAAGTGTGACCACCTAGTGCTTCATCCCTGACTTGGAAGAGATAACAGAACCCATGTGTTTGTCCCAGGCAATGAACAAGAGCAAAACAAAATATAAAATATTAATATTGATGGCAAACTGGGTCTTTAAGTGGACAGAATTGTGTGAGGTGTGACAGCACAAATCGCTGTGCTGCCTTCTCCAAGGTTCAGGGAAAGCTGTGTGATTTCATGGTTGTATTTTGAAAGGAGGGCAGGTAGAAAATGTTGAAGGAATTAGACAGAGCTGTGTCAAAAGCTGCAGGTGTTTCTGCACTGTGCAGTCTGAGCCACCCCTGTCCTGAGTGGGAGCCTCAGAGCCTCATTTGGGTTTTGGAAACTGCCTGGGGTCACTACAGAGCTAAATACTGCATGAACTGCGTGAGACTGGAGGGAAATCAAGGTCTGCTCCTCAAAAGCAGAGAATCAATGAAACAGGAGCAGGGATGGGGATGGGGATGGGGATGGGGATGGGGATGGGGATGGGGATGGGGATGGGGGATGGGATGGGATGGGATGGGATGGGATGGGATGGGATGGGATGGGATGGGATGGGATGGGATGGGATGGGATGGGATGGGATGGGATGGGATGGGATGGGATGGGATCCATGGGATGGAATGGGATGGGATGGGATGGGATGGGATGGGATGGGATGGGATGGGATGGGATGGGATCCATGGGATGGGGATGGGATGGGATGGGATGGGATGGGATGGGATGGGATGGGATGGGATGGGATGGGATGGGATGGGATGGGATGGGATGGGATGGGATGGGATGGGATGGGATGGGATGGGATCCACGGGATGGGATGGGATGGGATGGGATGGGATGGGATGGGATGGGATGGGATGGGATGGGATGGGATGGGATGGGATGGGATGGGATGGGATGGGATGGGATGGGGGTGGGATAGGACGGGATCCATGGGATGGGATGGGGATGGGATGGGATGGGATCCATGGGATGGGGATGGGGAAGGGCTGGGGTGGCTCAGCACAGTAGGGAAGCCCAGAGGTGCTACAGGAGGTTTGAAGGATGAGCACAGCAATACAAGTGCTGTGGCAAAGGTGGAGGAAGGGATGCTCCAACACCTTGTGCCGCCCCTGCTGAGCTGCAGGGCTCTGTTCCACAGTGCCCTCTCACAAACATTGCACTCTGCCTCCCTTAGCCTCCCCCGCCTTCTCTGCTGGTGGAGAACCAGCAGGGCTCCACTGCATCCCAGCAATGACAGACACATTTTCAAGTTGCTGGGAGGTCCCACACAAAGAAAGAATTTACTGGAAGAGGTGACAGGAGCTTTTAAATCGTACAGCACGAAAAAGCTGCACAAACACCTCCCCAGGATTTAGTAACCTGCTCACCCAAAGCCTGCAGCAGACGATAACATCCCTCTCACTGAGAATGAGGGGCAGCTCGAGCTCTGCAGGGCTGGGGCTCAGCTAACACGGCTGGATGTGTTACAGGCCCACCCGGGACAGCGAGGACGAGGAAGATGATGAGAAGAAAGGCAAAGGCTGCACGCTGCAGTACCAGCACGCCATGGTGCGCGTCCTGACGCAGTTCGTGGCCGAGTCCTCGGAGGCTGGAGGCCACCTGAGCTACCTGCTGGGCTCCGAGTGGCAGTTCGACATCACCGACCTCGTGGCCGACTTCATGAAGGTGGAGGAGCCCAGGATCGCTAAGCTGCAGGAGGGTCGGGTCCTGGCAGGGCGTGAGCAGGGCATCACCACGGTGCAGGTACAGCCAGGGGCTCTGCAGCCCCTCCAGACACACACCAGGGCTCAGCACGGCTTGTGCGTGGCCTGGAAAATTCACCAAGATCAGAAGAAATCCAGGCTAGGAAAAATGGGCACGCTAAACATAAAAGGAAGTTTGAATTGGTTTTCACTGTGGCTATTTGTCACTTCCATGAAATACCTTTAGTGAAGGGATTTATCCATCTCAGAGTGCCTGGAACACAGACTTTTCGGGCTGCTGAAAGAGGTGGCACGAGGCACACAAGAGCTCCTTTTAACTGAGGTGGGACCATATGAGCACAACTCTTGGGAAATTGTACCAAATATCTACATGTGTCTTTAATGTACATCTTTGTACATATAAACATCTTACAGCTTAATCATCTTTGAAAAAGTAGTCCCTTTATATTCACAGAATCGGTCACAGAGCATGGACACCAAAATAATCCTCACACCTTTCAGAGTGTTCATGTTCCCCACCTAACTCTGTCCACCTTAATCAAAATAAAGCACTACAAGCATTGGGGCTCTCCTCAGTAGCTGCAAACTCCTGAAATGTTCTGGTCACACTCTGGACTCGGCACAAAGGATCAGGGATTTTAGGGCTCAGCTCCCTTCAGCCTGAAATAAATGGGATAGAGAGGTCAAGGGATTTCTGCCCTTAAAATGCCTCTCCAATGACTAGAAAAGAGCAGGAAGCTCCAGTGCAGGGAGCTGTGCTGCAGGTTTCTCGTGCTGCTTTAGACAAATCACACCTCAAGTATTTTGGGCCTGAAGCAGCTGTTTCTGTCACCAGGATAAAGATGAGCGTCTCTTTCTGAGCATGTTGGAAACAAGGCCTGAGAGCAACTGGCAGGAGTGCTTTGGCATTGAAAAACGCAGGCAGGCACCCAGTGGGCTTTTCAAAGTTCTTCTGCAAATCTCACTTTCATTTCATTCAGGTCCTCTGTCCCTAGAAAGGCAACAGGCCAAGTTCCTTTCAGCCAGCCTTTGTACACTTATTTATCCCTCACTGAGTTTCAGTGTTAATCAGTGTCTTACACTCTGTCCTGTGCTGCATTGCATTCACAGAGTTTTATAGACCCATAAAAACAACTTAAAAAAAAAAAAACCCAACAAATTTAATTTCTTCTATATTATATATATATTGTCAAGATGAAGCTGCAATTTTGAAGTAATTTGTTGTTTTATTAAATTGTTTTTTGGTAAAGTAGTTTAGCAGAAAATGAGTGTAACATGATGGGGGAAATCTTAGTTCTGTCTTAGACTAGGATGTGACAAAGGCAGGAGGAATCTGCTGGAGCTGACCTGGCTCTGCAGCACTTGGTCACTGTTCCATGTGAGGTGTTTCTGTCCCCAGGTTCTGTCCCCTCTCTCGGATTCCATCCTGGCAGAGAAGACAGTGATCGTTCTGGATGAGAGGGTGACCATTACAGACCTGGGGGTGCAGCTGGTGTCAGGCCTGTCTGTGTCCCTGCAAATCAGCAAAGCAAATAAGAGAGCCATCGTCTCCACCACCTCTGCCTACGATATCCTGCACTCTCCCAAACAGGTATGCTCCTAAAAAATACAGAAAATTCATGTATCCAATAATAGATCAAACTCTGCTTGTCAGAAGGTGGGGAAAAGCTCCTTGCTGTGAATTTTAGGCAGGGTATGTAATGTATGGCTGTGAAAAGCTGTCAGTTCTGGTGGTAAAGGTTGCTCATCGCCCTGACCAACCCTTCGGTGCCACCACCAAACTCTGCAGAGCTGCTCTGGACACCTGCACGGCACAGGGAGAGGGATGGCCATGGCTGGGAACGCACAGTGCCACAGAAAGCTTGGATGTGCCACAAAAAACACTTTTTCTGTGGGGAATAGAGCCCAGCTGTGCAAGCAGAGTGGGAATTGCGTGCCTCAGTTGTCTCACAAAGTCAGCTCGGCCAGAAGTTCCTCTGGCTGCAGGTACAGAGGTTTTCATGACCTGCATTGCTGAAATCTGATCAGTTTGTGCTTACTTTGAACCATACAATCTGAGGAACTAAATAGCTTTTAATGAGACCACAGAACAAATTCCATCTGTCTTTTTTTTTATAGGTTTTATAGAATTGAGGTTTTACATCCGTGCAGGAAGTGTAACTGGTTTTTGCACTAGCAATTTGCAATAAGAAGACAATTTGGTCTGGTCAAAACATCCTAAAAATGGTGATTTTTATGAGTGTTTCTGTAGATCCCAGGAAAGAGCACAATCACTTTTGCATATTTCAAGTCCTGTATATTTGAAAGTATCAAGTCCTGCACTGAGATGTGTTCTCGTCTCGGTTTGTTCGCTGTGCTGGGTGGGATCACTGCCCCAACACATTCAGCTCTGCTCATTGCATTGCATAAGGCACTGGAACTGCAGCATTAGAGAAATTCCCCATTATTGGTCCTTTATAAAACTAATTAACCATGGTGTTGGAAATACGATTTTTTCATCATGAGGCTCTGGCATTCAAAAGAGGCTTCTCACTTCAGACTGAGAAAAAAGAATAATTTTCAGCACTGTTGTTAAATTTACATGACTTTCTTTGATAGTTCCTGAAGATGAGGTAAATGCCTCAGTGGTCTAGAGAACACAAGCCTGCAAGAAAATGAGAAGCAGACGTTTACATTTTCTTTAAAAAACCAAAAAACCCCCAAAGAAACCCCAGAGTTAAACTATTTATTTTGCCGATGTCAAACAGACTTTCACAATGGATCTGTGCTCTCTCTCACACATTTTTTCCCCTCATCCTCTCCCCACCAGGAAGCTGTGGTGAGCGCGTGGATTCTGTTCAGTGACGGCTCAGTGACGCCCTTGGATATCTACGACTCCAAGGACTTCTCCATCTCCATCACCTCCCTGGATGAGATGGTGGTGTCGTCACAGCAGAACCTGCAGTCCCTCTGGCCCATGGTGGTGGCCGAAGGGGACGGGCAGGGGCCTCTGATCAAAATCGAAATGGTCATCAGTGAGCCCTGCCAGAAGACCAAGCGGAAGAGCGTTCTGGCTGTCGGGAAAGGAAATGTCAAAGTGAAGTTTGGTCAGAAAGATTCAGACCAAAAAGGGAGCAGCAACGACATTGATGACATGGAGAAAGATTTTAAAAGCCATGGAAGCAATTCCATAGAGAAAGCTGCAGAACAAGAGAGGACAGCACAAGACTGGTCCAAAACCCACGAGGACATGTCCAGTCCTGAGGACAATGCAAACAAAAGCACAACTTTCATATCTCCCGTTGATCAGGAGTCCCTGGAGGATGGCCAGCTCCAAAACAACCCAACTGCCTTCACAGGTTTCCCCACACAAGTAGAAATTCCAGGAGAGAACAATCCCAGCGATCTCTCCTTGACGTCCCGAGGACTGACAGACCTGGAGATCGGCATGTACGCTCTGCTCTGTGTCTTCTGCTTAGCAATCTTGGTCTTTCTGATTAACTGTGTGGCATTTGCTTGGAAGTACAGGCACAAAAGGTTTGCTGTGAGCGAGCAAGGCAACATCCCCCATTCCCATGACTGGGTCTGGCTTGGAAATGAGGTGGAGCTGCTGGAAAACCCAGTGGACATTTCGCTCCCATCAGAGGAGTGCACAACCATGATCGACAGAGGGATGCAGTTTGAAGAAAGCAACTTTCTCCTTAACGGGAGTTCTCAGAAGACTCTTCATAATCATATCCTCAGATCTTCTGAGTACCTTTGTGAAAAAGAAGTTAAAAGTGAACCTATAAATCCTTCTGGGCCAAAGCAGAAGCGAGTAAAGTTCACTTCATATACAACAATACTGCCGGAGGATGGAGGCCCCTACACCAACTCAATTCTATTTGACAGTGATGATAATATTAAATGGGTATGCCAAGATATGAATCTTGGCGATTCCAAGGAACTTAGGGACTATATGGAAAGACTGCAAGACAATATGTAAAACTACTTTCTTATGTTTGTAATCACCTTTATGCCTTCTGTTTATGGATGGTGGAGCAGTCAGTCCAGTCAGCAATAGGAACAAGACCACCTGGAGGTACTGAGATGATAACCTGATATCAGAGAGCAGGTCCAAGAGGCTGGCTGAGTTAATCCTGTTTCACCACAAACCAGGATGTGCCCCTAAAACAGCTCAGTAGGTGTTGGAGGTGTCACACGCGATGGCTGTTTGTGTATACTGCCTGGTACTAGCGAAACGCTAATACAACTGCGCTCAGACTCAGAGGAGACTTCATTGGTCATCTCCCATGAGAAATGGTAAATTGGAAAAGAAAGGGATGTTTGTTTGCATTGATTTTTTTCTAGTCGTCGTCCTTTGTAAAGCACAGTGGACATTTCTTGCTTACAGCCTGAGAGGAGGCTCACGGAAAAAGGGATCGGAGTGAATCTCATTTTATTGCCTATGTGCAATGCAGCCAAGTAGTCTTATTATTTTTTACGGCTATAAAAAACCCCATGTGGTTAATTTCCTCTTATATTGTTTGTGAATTTTATTTGACTTAGGGAACATTAAATATTTTCTTTTGAAGGGGTTTGTTTTTTTTTTTTTTTTAAATTTTCTTTTTCTTTTTTTTTTGGTTGTACCAAAGTACAAAGTACGGTAATATTTATAATGATCTGAGTTTTCTATTCATCTGCTTCAGCCCCCAGAGATACCTCCTTCATCACTGATTATCTTTCTCCTTTCCATATGGGTATATGGGTCGTTAGTATTTGAAACATAGGAAGGAATTAGAACTCTTACTGGGAAAGGGTTGTGTCTTCTTACAGGGAACTGTAAATACAATAATAAACCCTGGAAAATAAAAATCAAGGAGTAGCCCTGGGTTCACTTTTGTCATTGCTAATATGAAAAAATAACCTGTAAAAAAAACAGCACATACTTCAAAGGGAAAGGCTTTGCTGCAACAGCAGCTTGGTTGACAACACATTATTATCTGAGTGGGAAAGTCAATGGTGGGATTGAAATGCTCTGAATAGGAAGGAAATTTCCTAGGAAATCAGCAAAGCTTGGAGTCACTGTCACTCTGTACCAATTCATCCATTGGTGTGGAGCTCAGCAGGTCAGAGAATCTCATCCTCAGCAGCCCCAGACCTCGTCTGGAACATCTCTGAAGTCATTCAAGAGAAAACTTCACACATGTGCCATTGAAAATGGAGGAAGGGAAGAGAAGACACATTGGGACTGCAGTCACACGAGTGACTTCCCAATTTTAGCAAGGAATCATGCTGAAAATTCAAAGCTGCCATTTCATACACATTACATGTGTTTTTTTACTGAAGGACAAATGAGATAAATTGAAAATTACAGTTAGGAAAAACCTGAATCTACAGAATGCTTCCTCCCCCCAAGTGAAGCACATGTTCTTGTGAGGGATCCTGTGCAAGAAACACTATAAAGAGCCAAATTACAGCTGCCTCACACTCTGGAGTTCCCAACTTTTAGGTAGATCAAAGCAGGGTTTGAATTTATAGTTCAGTGATTTAGAACAAACCAAATAACTATGGGAAATTCTGCTTTTGGGTCCTAATCCACACTGGGAACGTGTTCAATGTAAAATGTACTGCAAAATACAGGAATTTTACCATTGAGACTGAAAGTGAGGACACCAGGCTTATATAAGTGATTAGAGACTTACTTTTGCTGGCACTGAGCTGCACAGGGAGGGGATGGCATCTGTTATAATCTAATTTTAAGGAGAGAAAATAATAGAGCACAGATCTGCTTCTGTTTCATAAGGGATGCAGCACTTGTGCGTCAAACGAAGTCTTAGGTTGTTTGACAAATGTTCTCTCCCTTTTAAATGATCCAGGAAATCAGGAGAGATGAATTCCTACAATGATCCTTATCACTAACAACATAAAAAAACCTTTTTCGAATTTAACTTCTCTTCCTAATGTGTTATTTGTATTTGGCGCACCATAGAGCAGAACCAAAAAAACCTATTTAATATTGTTTGCTTAATATAATATAAACTGACCAAAAAGACCCAATCCCCAAATCTTGCAACAAGGGAAAAAGAAAAACCTGCAGGTTCACTTTTTTTTTTTTTTTCCATGACGTGTCATTACATGAAAGCTCTTACATGGAAAATGGCAATACAACCGTGGAAAAAAAGCAATACAAAAAAAGAAAAGAAGTGGGAAGAGAGAACTCTATTTTCAGTAAAACTGGGATAACACCAATAAAATGGAGTTCTTCTGGATTTATCCTGGTTTGAGCATTTGTGATAGTTCTCATAAGATGAAAGGAAAATATATTCAACATGAATATATTTGATGCAAAATAGTTCTGAGTTGATCAGTTCCTTTTAAATTAAATATCTCAAATTTTAATTTCAAAATGATGACATACTTTAAATTTAAGAAAATTTAATTTAAAATGATTTTAAACCAGCCCCCCCAATTTTCCCATTCACCTAAATATTTTTCAGTGACGCTGTTAAACAGAATATTTTATTCATGGAATATATAATATTCCACTTTGCTGTTAAATGAACAGCATTTACACATTGATAAAAGACTCTCTGCTTTTGAGAGAACAAAGCAGTGGTAGCCAAGTGATCAAAAGGCACAAAATGTATGTATGTAAGTATGTATGCAGGAACCTAGAATTGTCTGAAAAATAGAAACTGTTCTGTCAGATTAATGAGAGTTACGCTTCAGTAGGTGCCTAGGGAAGCAATACCTGTAAGGTAACACCAAACAAACATCGTCTCTTATGTGGCCATGGTAGGGAGGATTTGGGAGTCACTGTCCTCGTGAAGGACAGTGTGGGATGAGGACATCCCACAGGAGACACCCAGGAGAGCAAAGGGTGGATTGATGGGACACGGGGATGTGCAGACCCTGAAAACACAGCAGGGCAGAGCCTCGGCCATGGGGCTGAGCCTGGCACAGCCTGTGTGGGCACAGAGAGCAGAGCTGCAGGGCCAGAGCTGAGCCCTGCCATGGAGCTGAGCCTGGCACAGCCTGTGTGGGCACAGGGAGCAGAGCTGCAGGGCCAGAGCCTCAGCCTGGCCATGGAGCTGAGCCTCGGCCATGGAGCTGAGCCCTGGTCATGGAGCTGAGCTGTGCCGTGCCAGGCACAGGGAGCAGAGCTGCTGGTGCCAGAGCTGAGCCCTGCCATGGAGCTGAGCCTGGCACAGGGAGCTGAGCTGTGCTGGGCACAGAGAGCAGAGCTGCAGGGCCAGAGCCTCAGCCTGGCCATGGAGCCGAGCCTGGCACAGCCTGTGTGGGCACAGGAGCTGAGCTGCAGGGCCAGAGCCTGAGCCCTGCCATGGAGCTGAGCCCTGGCATGGAGCTGAGCCTGGCACAGGGAGCCGAGCCTGGCACAGCCTGTGTGGGCACAGGGAGCTGAGCTGCAGGGCCAGAGCCTCAGCCCTGCCATGGAGCTGAGCCTGGCACAGGGAGCAGAGCTGCTGGTGCCAGAGCTGAGCCCTGGCCATGGAGCTGAGCCTCGGCCATGGAGCTGAGCCTCAGCCATGGAGCTGAGCTGTGCCAGGCACAGAGAACAGAGCTGCAGGGCCAGAGCCTCAGCCCAGCCATGGAGCCGAGCCTGGCACAGCCTGTGTGGGCACAGGAGCTGTGAGCCCCCCCGTGCAGAGCCCCTTCCCTCCCACCCACCCTGCCCAGCTCCAGGACCCTCCCCACCCCAGGAGGGCTGAGCAGCCCCTGCCCCACGCTCCCCTCGCCCTGCAGCTCCCACACAGCCAGCCTGAGCTGCTGCTTCTGAGCTCAGCTGGGGAATGTCCGAGCAGACCTTACAGCCATACAGCACCACGAGTCCATTGTAGGATGGAGAAAAGCCTTGTGCTGCAAGGTGGGATAAAAACCCTATGAATGAAATGGATTTCCCATAGCGGATGTGCTCTTTTCTGGAATATCAATCATGTGCACTACATTGAAATACACTATAGTGTATTGTGAAATGCATACATTAATTGCTGAATTATAACACTGAATATGTATATACATCACACCCGAGATATTTATACAATATAATAAGTCTTAGATGTATAACATCATGAATTCTGTACAAAATAAACTGTAAGTTAAGACAATGAAACAGAACTTTTATATCTGTGTAATTTGTATGCTGATTAAGTTATTCAAGCTTCAGTTTTCATCTTTTAATGTGCCCTTTAAAAAATACTCATTTTCTATAGGCAGATGCCTGAAATAAAGACTTGAGTCTTCAGAAGAGAAGCAAATGAAAGACTGAAAGAAAAATTTTGCTGGAGAAATAAACATAATGTTCCTGTGGTTGTTTTTTTTTTAAAAAAAAAACCTGACTAAACCATTTTGTGTTAGTGCAGGTCAGGGTGAGGTGGCCCTGCAGGTGAGCAGGAAATGAGCAGAGGCAGCAGGGCAGGGATTGCTCCTGAGCCTCCTTCTCCAAGTGACACAAACCCCTGGATCACACAGTCCGAGGGTCTCCCTGCAAAGGCTCTCCCAGCACCAAAGTGAAGAGCAGATGAACATCCTGAGTGAGCAGAGAAATGTTTAGATTGAAAGGTAACAAAATGTGTCCCTTCAGCTCTCCAGTGGGAATCACCACAGCTCCAATATTTGTTTCAGCCTTCTGAATCCTCTCATGTTCCCATCAGACCCCAAGAGCCTCAGAATTCTCAAGTCACCACCGACCTCAGCACAAGAGCTGCAGGAAGTACCTCACTAATGGCCAGAAAAGGAAATTTGAGCCTCAGATTTTTCCTCAAGGTCTTGGAGATCCTGGCAGAGCCAGAAAGAGAAACTCTCTGATACCTCAGGGGGAAATTGGGTCTCCTCAGCCTCAGGTGGCACCTCCTTCACCTGTTTTCTGCTCTCAGCTGGGCCACCCTGGAGATGTGACCATCCAAACTCACTGCACAGCCAAGGGCTGCCTCTGTACCAATGGGAGCGATTGAACATCACCTGAGTGATTTAATGAGCACCACTGTAACTCCTAATGTATTGAAATGCTTTTATAGAAAGTCAATTGGACAAATGGATTGAACAGTGTGATTTAGGGAGAGCCTCAGAGAGCCTTCTCTTTGGTGTGCTTTGGGCACAAATTCTCTCAGCCCCCACTTGGTGTTCTAAACACTGAAATACGAAAGGTTTTTTCAGAAATGACACTTTTTGTGTCCTGGCAGTTGTGGTTGGTCCCTGTTTGACCATTCCTGTGACATCCATCCCCTCAGCAGCTCTTACTGAAGAGATGTGAGTGGCAATTTCACACTCGGGGCTCTGTTCAGGGTAACTGAAGGTATCAATGAGCTTCTACAGAAAAACTGTCTTTGATTATATTTTATCCACACACACACACTGAACTGCCCAAAACACCTAACAGGAGGTGCATTTTAAGTACCAATATGTGGAACTGAAAATAATATCCTGCATTCATTTGGGAAAGAAACAGCCCAACAAACACAACTGGGTGCTTTTCCAAAAAAGGGAGCCCTCAGGACCTGGCAGGCAGGAGTGGTATTTGTCACAAATTAAACAGGCCAGATCCAGAAGGCTGTCTCAGCTGAAACTCCCACTGGTCTCGTTAGGAGCTGGCCTGAGACAGGAGCAGAGACAATTACAGTCAGGTCTGGCGCCTGGGAGCTTGGGAAAGTCCTGGTGTGGCACAAACACAGCCCTTGCTGCACATCAGCAGCACCTCCGGCTGGTGCCCCAGAGCAGAGCTGCTGCCCAGGGCTGCTGTGACAGGGACATGTCACACAGTGAGCAAAATCAGCAATTCTGTGCCCTCTCAGTGCTGTCCTTGCAGCACAGCTCGGTACTCATTTTCATTCCAGGGATCCATTTGGCCATCCTGCAGAACTTTGGTTACTGAGGGAATAAAATTGAGCTGTCTTATTGAAAGAGGCAGCTGGCTTAAGAAATTAAAGTGAAGTGGAGGATGTTTAGAGACCTATTCTGAAACTCTCCGAGGGTATCATGGTGTTACTTGCTCCCAAAAACATATGTACCAGCATAAGGATTTATCAACCAGTGCAGATGAAGGCTTGTGTCATTCCTCCTGATAATCTTGGGATAGTGTATTTAAAAAAACAATGGGATCTGATGATACAAAAACCAAATAAGGAGCTTAGGATTTAGTGGAAATGAAGAATGGGTATTTTAAATCCTCCGATTTAAACCTGTGGTAGGCCGAGCAGAATACACTCTTTATACCATGGAATTATCTGTAGGAATTTTTTTTAATCAGTAGGAGTTTAAAATGGAAAGTCCTTGGCCATTTCAACAAGGCCTGATGCCCCTGAGAGCCCCAAGTGAGGGTGGCACCGAAGCCAAAGCACAGGGCACACACACACTCCCCCAGGGTGTGGCTCCTTGTCTCTTGGTCTTTGCCTGAACTGATGTCATTCCAGGGTCCTGCAGGGCCCTGTGTGTGACACAGAAATGGCAGAAAAGTCAGGCTGCAGAGCAAGAGAATGAACCTGGGAATTGCTGTGCTGGCTCAGGGCAGCGCCCAGTGAGCAGTGCCATCCTGCTGGAGCCCCAAGCACAGTGAGATCAGCCAGGAATGTCCAAGAGCTGCAGCAGGAGTGTGCAGTGCCATCTCTGCCAGTGCTGGAGCAGCCCAGGCTGTGGTTCTGTGCAGCAAATGGAGTTTCCATCCATAAGGGACAGCATGGAGCATTGGTTAGGTACAGCCACTGCAAATAAATGCATGGAATGAGCTCCTCTGTCTGCCTGTAAATATGTAAATATGGTGGGGGTGCCTCTGTTTACTCTCAGCCAGCTCTGGCCTGTGCAGGAGAGAATTACTCAAGTCCTTTTCTGGCTTTGAGACATCTCTAATGCATCACTGGAACTTAGCAAATTGTTTAAACGCACCACAGCACACATCACGTCACCAAAACGTAGACCAACAAAAGATTCTAGGCTTTCGGGGCTGGAAGAACCTGAGCACATAACTAAAGTAATTTAATTTGCTGCTTTCCCCTGGATGGGGCTTCCAAAAGCCAAAGTTTCCCAGGGCATTCCCTAATTTGAGTGGAGTTCATCTCATCAGGCTGCATTTCCCTCCCCGGACAGGGCCAGCACAAAGCACACTGCCATGGGCAGCTGGCAGGGCCCTGACCCAGGAGGGACACAATTTGGGGCCTCCTGATTCCTTCTGCAATCTGCTGATGCCGATGCCACTCCCCTGCACAGACCTGGGCACCCTCAGGGCACTCAGGTGTGACATGGGGGACAGTGGCTCTGGCTCTGCAGCCCTGGGGAGGAGCAGCAGCAGCACCTGCAGAGCAGCCAGGCTGTCCTTGGCGAGTTTGTCACACACTCAGAGCCACCCAGGCGCTGCTGCCACTTGAAGCTAAGCTCCATTTCCATGAGGACACTTGACTCAGTGTTTGTGAAGGCAAACAAGGATCAAAGGCAGCATTTCGCTCATGTTCAGCTGCTATTTGTGCTTTTTTTTTTTTACTGAGCCTTGCCTCGTCATGCTCTTGGCCACTGGAGCTCACATCTCTAAAAGACATGATTCAAGATTTTGTATATCCTTCTTTTAAACACTGCTATCATCTTTCAGAATTGTGTTGTTATTGCTCAAATAATGCTCCTTTTTCCACTCTCCACGCTAAACCCAGAAGATGCTTCTGTCTGTTAGGACTCTTTGCTACAACAAGAGGTTATTCACAGGCCTTCTGCTTCGGGAGACAGAAAAGCAGAATTCCTGCAGGATGTGCTTTAGGTGTTGAGGCTAAAGGCAGAGCTTTAAGGAGAATGAAGACAAGAAACAGATGATCAGATGAAAAGGGTAAAATCCTCCCCTGGGGGATGTTTTTCTCTCTCCATAGTACAGGAAATCTGAAGAATCCTGGATCCTAATTCAGGCACCTCAGCAAGATGAGATGGACTGTGATTCCTCCAGGGCAGGTCCTCTGTCCTGGCATTTCCATTCCTTCAGCTGGTGACCCAGCCAGAGGTCTGAGGACAATGGAAGGAACATTCCACAGCCTCGTGCAGCAGGTCAGCTCTCTCAGAGGACCACAAAGCACATGAGTCAAATCAGTTTTACTCTGGGTGTGCAAACAGACAAGGGAGCATCCTCATGCAGCATTGAAATGGAGATGGGAGCGATCTGAGCAGCTCTGTGCACACCAGCAACCCAAAAAATGGACGAGTGCTGCTGTCAGCAATGTGGATTGTGAGGCAGCTGCTTCCCTTCCCCTGCCAGGAGTCCCTGGGGCTGCTGCTGCCTTCGCTTTCTGCCTTTCTTAAACATGAAATTCCTGATGTGGCTTCACACAAGCCCTGGAACCACCCAAACTGACCGTGAATTTGGATTCATTCCCTAGAATTGATCACCTGCTGCTTCTGTTCCCAGGCTGTTGTTTCAGCAAGGATAAAGGACTCCTCTCTTCCCCCTCTCCCCAGGACCTGGGTTAGCCTCTGGCAAACAACATCCCTCATATTCAAAAATCCAGGCCAGAGGATGGGCTGTGCTAGCAAAGTTGGTGTGACTCACATTGGAATGTCTCGGATTTGGAGGTTCTGCAGCTTTTAGGTGATCCTGCAGTTAAAGGATTGGCAATTTTCATGGATTTAAAAAAAATAAAAAAGATTTCTGCCATCATTTTGGGAAATTCTTTTTATGAAAGGTAATAAAGTAGCACTAGACAAGCTTTTTTTTTTTTTTTTTTCCTGCCAAGGAAGAAAAAAAATGCAACCTGGAACGACTGAGGTAGCTCTGGAAATGATACATCATGCAATTATCTGCACGGTGTAAAGCAAGAAAACAGAAGAATAGACTCACAGTAGTACACTTTGCTCTCTTTCCAGCAAGAAAGGGCACTTGTCCACACACCTAAATTAGAAAACACATGCTCTGTCATTTCTGCTGCAGTCAAAACTTAGTGAGCCATTGAATACAAACCAGTTCACTGGACAGGGAAACCAAAATGAGAAACAAACTCCCATATTAGTAAAAAATAAAAAATAATAATAAAAAGATTTTGGCAGCAGCTTTTTACTTCTAAAGCCCATCTCAACGAATGCCTCCGATTAGGTTCAAAACCATGCATCTGCTTCCTCCTCATTTTCTCTTTCTATTGGAATGGAGACATCTTTCTAAAGCCTGGAAAAGCTGCTTAGCACCTGTGGGTTTAGATTTCCTGAGGTTTGCAGAAGCTGGCAGAGAAAGTAGGTAGATGAAACCAAGATGGTGAAAGGAGAACTTTATTTACAAAAACCTCTTTATATATCCATTAATAATCTGGCAACTATTGGTCAGCAGGGAATCCACCTCCTAAAACCATTGGTCACAGCTGTACAACACCTAGTACCAAACACAGAGATTAGAAAGCACAAGAATGCAGCTTATCTCTATTCTCCCTGAGAAAGAAGAGAAAGATTTCTGAAACAGTGCAACTACAAGCACTGGTGAGAGCACACCTGGAGAATTATTTGCAGCCCTGGACGGCCCTTGTGGGACAATCCTGGTCCAGGGAATGGCCCCTGAGGTGATGAAGGGACCTGACAGGAGCAGGGAGAGCTGCTCTGCTGAGCCCTGGAGCCTCAGGCTCTCAGGAGAAACCTCAGCAATGCTGAGAGCACTGCATGGGGACGAGCAGAGAAAAGGGAGCCCGAGGTCCCTCCGTGTCTGCCAGAGAAAGGACAAGAGGCAAAGGGCACTGATTGAAACTCAGGAAAAATGAGGCACTGAGCACCCGACCCTGGGGCACTGCAGCTGAGGCAGAGCTGAGCTTTGTGTGTCCCTAATGAACCAAACTCTGCAGAGAGCAAAGAGTGACCCCAGGTACAGCAGGGACAGCTCAGTACCTGAGCCTGGCCAAGCATCTGCCACCTCGGGAGCTGGGGACGCTGAGCTGCAGCAAGTGCTGCACCAGGGCAGGGGACAGGACACAAACAGGACCTGTTCCCTCAATTCCCATCTTGGGAGCTGGGAATGCTGAGCTGCAGCACATCCAGGGAGTGCTGTGCCCTGCACTGTGGGCAGGGGACAGGACACAAACAGAACCTCTTTCCTCAATTCCCATCTCACTCACAGGCAGTGCACAGACAGGTACAGAGCCAGGAGGGCTCCCAGGGGCTGAGTGCAGCCCTGAGCCCCAGCCCAGCGTGTCCCACCCAGGCAGGGCAGGGCTGTGCAGGCACAGGGGTGCCAGGGCAGCTGCAGTGACACTGGTGAGGTCACAGCGCTGTCACTGGGCAGTGCCAGGTGCTGTGAGTGCCTGCAGGATGGCACTGTGGCCCTGCCCCGGGTCCCTCAGGCCAGCAGGGTGGCAGAGGAGGCTGTGGGGACTGCTCAGTGCTCCCAGCCCTCCATGGGCTGAGCTGTGCTGGTTCAGTGCCCACCCCAACATCTGTGAGAGGAGAGCCCAGAGAGAGCCCAGCGCCTGCAGAGCCACAGGAGCTGACCCTGCTGGGCTGAGAGCTGTGCTGGTTCAGTGCCCACCCCAACATCTGTGAGAGGAGAGCCCAGGCACAGCCCAGGCACAGCCCAGGCACAGCCCAGGCACAGCCCAGCGCCTGCAGAGCCACAGAAGCTGACCCTGCTGGGCTGAGAGTGACAGCTCGAGATGGAGCTGGCAGGACTCTGTGCTCCCCAGCGCTCGGGTGGGCAGAGCAGAGATCCCACCCTGGGAGCGCTGCCTGCACAGCTCAGGCTCACTCGGCCTACTTTCCACAGCCTCCATGAGATTCTCCCTCTCCTCCTCGTGCAGAAAGGCTCTGCTGCCCAGGGGAGCAGAGCCCTGGCTGGCCACAAGCCATCTGTGCTCCCCTGGGTTGGACTTCCCAGCAGCAGGACCCAGACAGACCCCACTGCTCCTCGTGCTCAGCCCCTCTGACCGAAGGGTTTTGGGGACAGCTGTTCCTCACTTCACACATTTGCCTCCTGCAGACCCCACCCACACCTGGGTGTTCTGAGCGTGTTCTAATGCTGGGAGCACCTTGCGTGTCTCTCTCTCCTCTGGTGCAATTTCAGGATAAATTTCGGAGATTTTGGCAGCCCTTTGGCAGCTCTGCATCACCTGGAGCTGCCGAGCATCCTCTGGTGGTTCCTCCTTTCCTGTGCCCTGCTCTGAGGTGTTACCTGCACTCTGCAAAACCAAAGCAGCATTTGAACCATCGTCTTTTTGCACTTTTTTTGTTGAGCTAAACCCCCTTCACTTTTCTTCTTCAGTTACTGTAAAAGGAACAGCAACTTTACTAATTTATTTGCAGAAACCATTGAAGATTCCATCTGCTGTGATCAAATCCCCTTAAGTAAAATATAAACCGCTACTCCTCTGAATGTAAAGCCTAAATCAATAATGGACGTGAAATCATCAAGTTTAATCTCAAACACAGTGAACCCAAGTAATCACTCTTCTTGATATAAAACTAATTCTGTTTGACAATAAAATACTACTAGTCTGTGCCATAAACCAATGGAACAAATAACTTTCTTAACCCTGACAGTTGCTGTCCAAAATCATTACATCTCCTCTCCCCAGCAATCAAACATGTCACTGGAGGACTATTTCAGCTCAATTCCTTTCTCTAAACTGCAGCATATGCACCAGAACTTTGAAAAGAATTTTCTTTTTGGGCAAAGTGCTGTGCTATTTTCTCTTCCTCCAGTTGACCAAAACTGCACAGGTTGCACAGGAATGAAGAGGTACAGAAATTCACCATTTATGGTATTCACCATTTAAGGGATTCACCATTTGAGGGATTCACCATTTAAGGTATTCACCATTTAAGGTATTCACCATTTAAGGTATTCACCATTTAAGGCAATCCCATTTCAGGCTGTGCACCGCAATCCACGAGGAGAATAAGCAATACAGGATCAATGTGATCAATGCAAGCTTTATTCTAACTCTTTCTCTAGATTCTCAGACTCAAGTACATTTTCCAGCAGCTAGCAGGTTTTCCATGTCATTGTGTCATTGGTCAGTCAGACTCCTTGCCACACTATTTTTGGTTACTTGCACACAGCTCCATCACTTGTCCCTCCCAGCTCGTGGTCCCTTCATCTGATGTTCTGCATTCCTTTGACCACAATTTCTCTTTCATAAAATTCGGTGCTTCCCAAACCACCAAGGACACTGTCCTTGCAGCTTACCCTCAAGGTTTTGCTCACACAATGCCTAGGCTGTGTTCTGTGGTGGCAGAGGCTGCAAAAGCAGAGCCTCTAGCATATCCTGGTCTTGCTCTTCAAGCCATTTTTCAACACAGGAACACAGAAACAACTTCAGATATTCCCTGGCTGGGACTGGATTGTCTCCTGACCGAAGGGTCAGTGATGGATGAACCTGAGCCCCAAGTGCAGGTATCACAAAATTCACAATCAACAGCGGTGAGGCTGAGCTTTGTTCCCTGCACTGATGGGAATTTCCAGGAGCTGCTCCTGTCCCTCCTGGGCAGGCAAAGACACAATTCAGAGGTGAATTCACCCACAGGGGCAGCCTTGGTGCCCAGAACTGCAGCTTTGTGAGACATGGGGAGCTGGAATTGCTGCGAGAGCCACCCCAGCACACGGGGACAGCTGCAGACACGTCCCCAGAGTCCCTGCCACGCCTGGGCACTGATCAATAAAATCCAAATAACAACCGTTATTAGTCAACCAATAATAATGGTTGTTATTATTGCTGTTATCACCAATAACCAATCACCAATAATGATTGTTATTACGGCTGTTATTACCAATAACCAATCACCAATAATGGTTGTTATTTACCAATTATGACCATTTATGGCACCAAGGCAAGAAATGTTATCGATCAATCACAGCCCAGGCACAAAGCTCAGCTCCCAGTCCCTGCAGGGACTGCACCACACAGAGCTGAGCCCTGGGATCGTCAGGGTGATCCCAACCCCAGCCCAGAGTGCTGCTCCAGAGCAGGAGGGCTCTCCAGGGATGACCTTCCTGGGGAAAAATGGGAGCAGGGCAGAGGAACGGACACAGGGATGGGCTGAGCTGACACCTCTGGGCACAGCTGCCACCACAGGGATGCTCTGAGGGGACGATGGAATGGCTCATTCCAGGCACAGGCAGCAAGACGAAAGTTCTGGGGACATCAATCCTTGAATTTCCTCGCTCAAGAGTCACTGAATACAGAGATTATTGTGAATTAATGCTATTATTAATTAACTCAGCAGCACCAAAGCATTGCTGCATTGAGGAAGCTTCTCAAAACCAGGAATTTTCGAGTTAGGATGCAATAAGCACCAGTGTCTCAATTATTTAAAACAAGAGGTACCCAACACCTTCTGACTGCTATCATTTAACCACTGTGTTGTCTACATAGAGTCAGAAATCAGAGCAGGAAAAAGATCTGAAAGAAGATCTGCAGCTCTTCTCCCCACTGCTCTTTGGTTCTTAGTTGCCATTGGTAGAAATTACAGGAAAATCACATTATGAACCCTCAGGTTCTGCTGACATCTTCCGTGCTCGTAACACCATTTTAAAGCAGGAAGCCACAACACAATTTCTGGAGTAGGAGCAACGTCTGATTCCTTTTTTCCCCACTGGCAGAACGTTCCCCATTGAGATCAGCACCAGAGAGATCCTTCAGCCTCCCAAACTTTCAAAGCTCTGGATTTTCAAGAGCTCTGCTTACATTCAGACATCACAGGAACGCGGAGCTAATTCAGGATCTGTGCCTTACCTGCCTGACACAGACTCTGCCCTTGACAGCCTCACTCGGGGGTTATTATTTTTGTCAAAACTCTTCCAGTGCATAACTCCACATAATAACAGCCAGGCCAAAGATCAGAGTCTGATCCATGTCAGAACCATCTCCATACAAGTCACTGAAAGCCTGATTATCTCACTGCTGAAATTCTGGGGTGTGAACGAGAGCCAATGGCTGTTATCATCTTGTTAATGTCAAAGCTTGATTTTTCCCCCCTCTCCTTTCAATATTTCTGAGAATTTATCCCCTCTCACAGTCCTTGATAACAGTTTGGCATCTCTGAAGCTGAGAAGTTTTAATATTCTGTGGGTTTTTTTCCCCAGCACTTCTGTAATTTCATGAAAAAAAGTATTTGATATTGTGGTTTTATTGTGAGAGGAGGAGCAGGAACATTTGCTATTGTGTGAGAAAAGACATTTCAAATAAATGTTATAATTTTATAACCTTTTTTTTTTTTTTTTTTCCTTTTTGTAACTATAACAGGAATGAATAGCTTTGAAACAGAATGGGCTTTACTTTCTGTGCAGGTAGGATTTTTCAATTTCATTTTTCTCTCGGGCCTTGATATTTAAATTGGGGAAGATCTTAAAAATGGAACAACACTTGCAAATGTATTCAGAGTGATAGTTTAGATGTATAATTATAAAGATTCCGAAAGATAAAGAATTTAGTATTTTAAACAACATGCCAGATTTTAAATTACAATTATAGCTTTCTGTGGTTCAAGAATCAACAAGCTGTTTTTCTTCTGTTGGAGAAATATTCATCAGCACCACCATGGCGTTCTGGCAGCAATTATTTCGGGTTTAGTCAGGAATAGATTTCCAGTATTACCTGTGACAAATGCTGCAGAAACCTGCCCAGCACTGAGGTACAAAGTTGGAACACATATTTTAATTTTCCCCTTCCCTGGACTCTTTCTCAGTGGACTGGGTCCTGGGCTTGCAGATTGAGCCTCTCCGTGTCCAGGAGAGCATTTGCCCTCCCGGGCAGGTTTGGGGAAGGGATTTCCCTGCCCAGTGGGCCTGGGATGAGCTGGGGATTGTTTCAGCTCTCCAATATATTCCTGTTTTATCCTGGGGCAGAGCCACAGCTGATGGACACCCCGGGACAGCTCTGAGCACTCTGAGGATGGAGCTCCTCCTGCGAGCAGTGCCCCCAGGGCTGTGTGTGCCCTGAGCTCTGCCCTGGCTCTGCTCACAGCCCAGCTGCTCTGCTCTCCCTGTCCCAGCACTGAATCCTCCTTGGGGCCATTCTCCGCCCGAGAAAAGCCTCCCAACAAAAGATTGATCAGATTTGGTGCATCCTGTCAATGCCAGGGTGTGCTCACAGAGAGCTCTGCAGTGACCACGAGAGGCACAAATGCTTTCCAGGCTCTCCTCCCACAGGGCAGCAGAAGCTCCAATTGACACTTCTTATGGACCAACAAGATCTGTGACCACATTCACTCTCCAAAACACTCCCTGCCCTCATCTGAACCTCATCTGAACCTCGTCTGAACCTCATCTGAACCTCATCTGAATCTCATCTGAGCCCAGCACATTGTCACACAGCAGCTTTCACCATGCCCAGGCAGCAAACTGGAGCGCTCTTTGCTGCTTCTGATTATTGGTGTTGATAACAGCAATGAGTTCTGGAGGGTGGGGATTCAGCATCTCTGTGATCAGACGGGATGGGTGACTGCTCAGTCCATCCCTGGCATGTGACATGGGTGACTGCTCAGTCCATCTGTGTCACGTGGCATGGGTGACCCTGCTCAGTCCATCTGTGTCCCATGGCATGGGTGACCCTGCTCAGTCCCTCTGTGTCACATGGGACAGGTGACCCTGCTCAGTCCCTCTGTGTCACACAGGATGGGTGACCCTGCTCAGTCCCTCTGTGTCACACAGGATGGGTGACCCTGCTCAGTCCCTCTGTGTCACATGGGACAGGTGACCCTGCTCAGTCCCTCTGTGTCACACAGGATGGGTGACCCTGCTCAGTCCCTCTGTGTCACACAGGATGGGTGACCCTGCTCAGTCCCTCTGTGTCACACAGGATGGGTGACCCTGCTCAGTCCCTCTGTGTCACACGGCATGTGTGACCCTGCTCAGTCCCTCTGTGTCACGTGGCATGGGTGACCCTGCTCATTCCATCTCCTGAGAGCAGAGTGAGCTCCCAGGGCTCTGTCCTCAGCCTCTCTCTGCTCAGGGATTTGTCACCCAACTGTCTCAGTGGCAAAGGGACCAAGCAAATAAAGGAAAAGGTCTCCCCAGCTCCCAGGGGGTGTTTCCACACCTGTTTGTTTAAGCACAATGTTCCATTTAACACCCCAGTCACAATGGAATTTCACAGGAAAACACTGCAAGGGAAGTGTTTTCATTAGGTTTCCTTTTAGCAATGGGGAAAAGGCATATGTTATAAAGTCCTTTAAGAATTAAAATTTAGATTATTTCTGAGTGTCAGCTGAAGGTTTCCTATTTTCCTTCTTCACTTCAATACAATGCTTGGTGATGGGGATTATAGAAATTTCTAAACCACATGGCTCTTTCCACTCTAGAGTGAAAATCAACGTGGAACAGTCCAAATTTTCTGTGGAGCCCAAATTTGGCGTTTCAGCAGATGCTAATTAGCCCTTTTAATTACTGAGCCAAATTCAAAGCCTGGGGTAACCTGCTTGACTCCATTCCCTCACCAAACAGAATAAACCAGAAGGCAAAACGTCACTTTTACACCCTAGAGGTGATTTTTTTGGGCTGTTCTAGGCAAAGTGTGTAACCCACCGTGGCTGGAATCAAAAGCAGGTCCTGGCAGGAGAATTCCCAGGACCTGCAGTCCATTTCAGCCATGGGAAAGAGGAGCTGTGCAGGTCACCCACCTGTGATTGAGTGATTCCAGCACCTGCTGAAAGCTTTGCTCAAAACAGGATAAATTTTTAATCCCTCCAAATTGCCTCTGCAGCTGCACAAGGTTTCTCTTTCTTTTCTAAAATATTGATAAGGTGGGAGCAAGGTTCTGCAGGGAGAAGAGATCGGTATTAAAAATGAACTCTCCGCCTCCTGAGCAGCTGCCATTTCCATGGGACTTGTTCATGGATTTTTTTTTTATTGATTATCCTAAAAATGTCTTTTGGCTCTTTTTCCTCAGAATCTCCTGACTTTCCACGGTGAGGACCTGCACCTTCTTGGGGCTTTTGAAAGGCTGTGGATGGAAATTGAGGCAGAACACATTGTGACACAGTTAAAGAGAAGCTCTGCTCTCACCAAGTGAAATCTGGTGTAATAATTTCAAATCTCTCCTAAAGAGCAATTTTCCCCCTCTGGTTTGCATTTTCTGTTAATCCTCTCCTTTTCTAGGGTCTTCATGGCCAAGAACAGACATAACAAAGCATATCTGAGAATTTAACTTCTGCTTTCCAATTGTTTCAGGCAAGCTTTAATCTCGGGCTTTATCCTCATCAGAACCTGCAGAGATTGTTTAAATCCTCTCCTCATAATTACTGTTTTCAGTCAATGCCACAGTACCCGGAATGAAGCTGGTTGAGTATTTTCTAACAAAACGCAATTTCAGAAAAAAAAAAAAAAAAAAAAGGGCTGATTTTGATGAGTTTGATGGAAAAACTGGGCTGGAAATTCTGGTGAAAGCACAGAGTTCACCTGCCCTTCCCCTGTCTGGGGCTGTGGGAGCTTGAACAGCGAAGTAGGACTTGAACTTTGGTCTCAGAGACACTGAGCAGTGAGAAACAGAGATTCTGCTGGAATTTCTGCATGTCAAACATTCCAATGGATTCGGTTCCTTCTGGAACTGAGCTCTGATTTGGTGTCTGGAATATCCCAAATGATGGGAGGAGCACACACCGAGACACCCTCAGGGATCAGCCTCTCACCAGTGACCTCTGAGCTTTAGTTTTGTTCTCTCTTGGGCACTTGGAGAGTCAGATTTCTATTACTTTGCCAAACAAGATGCTTTTTTCTCTTTAAAAAAAGGTTTTTTTTTTTTTTTTTCTCACTACTGGTGCCACATTTTCAATGAATGGCACTTGAAGAGATCACAGATGGGTGAACAAGCTTGGAGAAACCAAAAAATTATCTTTAAACCTTTTTTTTTTTTTAAATTATCTTTACCAAAATGTCCAAAATGTGTGAAGCAATCCTGTCTTCATTTTTACATTACATCTAAATACAAGTACTCACTTCTCCTAACTAGAGCTTGCTGGAGTTATTTTCCTTAAAAACATCTGAAAAACTTTTTGTTCCTGGACTTTCTGTACAAGTGCTAAAACTTTTCCACATCCTCTTGAAATTATCAGATCATCCTCAAAGCTTAACCCTTCTTAGATTCTTAATTTCCGTCCATTCCAATTGTGTTTATATTTCCACAGAATAGAATTACTTGTGATTGCCATTGTACTTCTTATTTATATTTATAGATTGAGCCATTGAGCAACACTCTGTGCTGTTGAAAGAATTGCAGTTCTTGTTTAAGAAATGCAGAGAAAGACCAAGCACAGACCCATTAGAGATTTTTCCATCAGAGCCAATTTTCCAATGGAAATTCCAGTTTCAAGCAACATTTTTGCAAAAAAATGCTGTTTTCTCACTGAAAGAGTGAATGGCCAAAATGAAGCATATGTTAATGCTGAATTACTGCAATTATTAAAATCATTAAAATTAAGAACTTTGAGAACTGAGGTTTATTTGCTTTTTTCCTGTTCCGCTCCATGGCTGGAGCAGGGATCCCTCATGGGAGGCACAGCCCTGGAACAAACCCTGCAGCAAACTGAGACAGGGTGGCAATGAAATACAAAAAAAACCTTATCTATAAAAATAAAATTAAAATCTAAATAATAGAGATAAAATACATTATTTCAGCCTTTTACTGAAAATTCCACACTCGCAAAGGAAAGTAAATTCTACTTCATCACTGCACCCAGGTAAAAATTCCATTTATAATCCCACATTAACTCTGGAGTAATTCAGGAGAATTTCTCTCTCCCATCCCTACTCTGTTTCCACCTCACAACTCCTCGTATTTAAGTGGTGAGAAAACAATTTGAAAATCAGAGAATCCCCCGAGAGGTTCATTAATTGCTCCCAGGTACCTGCAGAAGAGCACAGCAATGGCCACGCCACACCATGAGAGCTAACATTGCCCCAAGAATCAGAACAGACTGAAATTATAACTCTTTGAGTAACAATTATTAAAAACATCCACGATGTGACAAAATCCAATGTCATTGCAGCTCTCTTTCACCTCTTTCGATTCATTCTGGGCACAAAGCTCTAATTGCTTGAGCTGATCTAAACAGGGCTGGGAAGCCACCCCAAGAAACGCTGATTATTTCTGTTTCTGTTGGGTTGGTTCAGCAGGATCAGCTCTCTGCACCTTCTCAGGGCTGGGGCTGTACAAGCAGAAGGAGGAAGGCAGAACCCACGGCAGCCTCCAGAGTTTGGAATTTCGCGGTTCCCTTCCCTTCTGGTTGCACAGCATGAGAAAGGCGTGGTCAACAGGAAACTCAAGTTAACTACTGAGACAGAATATGTAAATTCTAAACCCAGAAAAACAGAATTCCCTTTATCTTGTCAAGATAAGAGGGACAAGAATTTGTTTGAGGCCAGCACAGAAACCCTGAATCACCCACCAAGGACTGCCCATGCTGCAGAGAGAAAGGTGAAAAGTGCACTGTGATGAAGACTACAGATCTTCATCACGAGCAGACCCCAGAGACCACCAGGACACACAGCACATGCTAATGATATTAATGATTTCCCAGAAATGATTTGCATAACCACTCCCATCCTGGGGAATGTGATGAATATTCATGAGTGTCACCATAATATTGTGAGTTGGCAGTGCTGGGTGTGTGTGTTTGGAGGAGTGAATCCCCATACCCCACACCCAATAAATCAATAATTCATTTATTGCTGAATAAAGCAAATCCCCACTGCTCTGACTGTGCCTCTGGAGTGTCTCTGGACCTGCCTGGGGCCAAGCAGAGCTCCAGACGCAGGGCTGAGCTCTGAGGAGCTCTGAAGCTGTGATGTTAACCTGGCCTGGCTGCCAGCAGCACGTCCAGGGGAGCAGGAACGCTGCCAGAACAGCATCGTGGTGAAGCAAAACACTCCCAGCATTGATTCAGGACTTGTAAATCACCTCGCAAGGATCAGAGCAGGTTTTCTAAATGCTGAACTCCTTGTTGGAGCTGCACTAGCAACTCTATTTCAGACAGAAAATACGAGCGAGAGACTCCTACTCAGCAGAGCGCTGGGGAAAAGTGGCAAGAATACGAACAGCTGTCACCTCCTGAAAGGAACATTTCATTTTACCTTAAACCAGGTGAGTTTATTTGTCAGCAGGAGCCAGGAGCTGGCTCTGATGTTAAAGCAGTGCCTGGTTTGGAATGGCTGGGCTACAGAAGTGCTTTATTCTCCTCCAGCACCTGATGCTTTGGCTGCTCCGCTGTTTGAGCTTTATTTAATCTACTGTGTGGGCCAAAGGAGAACAATTTCTCTCAGCTCTAGGTCTCTGTTACAACAGTGCTGCTCAGCCACTTCCCTCAGCTGAGCCTGGGCCAAATGGGTCTGTAATTGGAATCAGAAAAAGGAACATCCAGCTCCAGTTAGCACTTTGTTAATTATTAAAGGCTAAAGGCCCCCACAGTTATTAATATTACAGTGTGAATTTCTCTCCCTCGTTTGGGGAGGAGGGGGGACTCTGCAGTGCTGTTGAAGAATTGACAGAGGTAGTAACACGATTTGGTTCCTTCTCTGGTGTTGACACAGTCACCACAGTAAGTGTGTCAAACAGAACCAAAAAAGATGAGCTCTCTTCATCGCGGAGCCTCCTCAAAGGCTTCTCTGCAGCACTCGCAGGAACAAAAGCACAGCTCCGCGTCCCCGGAGGGAACAATGGAATTGTGATGTTCCTCTGGGATGGCCAGAGGTCCTTCTGCACGCCCTGAGCTGGAGAAACATTTATGTACACACTTACAGGAGTACCCCGATGGGATTGGGGCTGTCCTGGTGAGGGCTGTGGTTTCGGAGGTGCCTGCAGGGCAGGACAGGGGACAGAGCCAGCCCGGCACAGCTGCCATGGCCACAGCTTATTCTCCATTGGAAAATAAGAATATTTATGTATGGATGCTGATCCCACAGCCACACAATGTCCCAGGTTTGTCCCCTGGGCTCTGTGGGGTCACCCCAAACCCTGCTCTGCACACAGGAGCTGCAGTGCTGCAGGACAGGACAGGGGACAGAGCCAGCCCGGCACAGCTGGCATGGCCATGGCTCTCTCTCCATTGGAAAACAAGAGTATTTCTTTATGGACGCTGACCCCACAGCCTCACCCCTGTCCAGGTTTGTCCCCTGGGCTCTGTGGGGTCACCCCAAACCCTGCTCTGCGCACAGGAGCTGCAGGGCTGTGGGACACAGGGGACAGAGCCAGCCCGGCACAGCTGCCATGGCCATGGCTCTCTCTCCATTGGAAAACAAGAGTATTTCTTTACGGACGCTGACCCCACAGCCACACGATGTCCCAGGTTTGTCCCCCCAGGCTCTGGGGGTCACCCCAAAGCCTGCTCTGTGCACAGGAGCTGCAGCAGCACTGCCGTGACACGGAGTGGGCAGGAGCTGAGAAGTCTGGAATAGCTCGGGAGGTTCTGCACATGGCAGAGTGGAGGATTTGGGTTCCCTCCAAGAGACTCTGAGGAGTTCCTATAAATACCTCACCCTGTCTGTGCACAACAGCCACGCTCGGCACACCCCCGGGGCAAACAGGACAGGCCACGGGGGAATACACCGCAGGCAATTTGGAATTTCGGAAGGCAGAGAAGAGAAGGTGTTCCCTCTGCAGCTGGACAAGTTCTTGTTCCCTGTGCCCCACAGAGCTCTCGCTCCCTGTGCCCCACAAAGCTCTCATTCCTTGTGCCCCACAGAGTTCTCATTCCCTGTGCCCCACAAATTTCTTGTTCCCTTTGCCCCACAAAGCTCTCATTCCCTGTGCCCCACAAAGTTCCCTGTGTCCCACAGAGTTCTTATTCCCTCTGCAGCTGGCCAAGTTCTTGTTCCCTGTGCCCCACAAAGTTCTCGTTCCCTTTGCCCACAGAGTTCTCATTCCCTTTGCCCACAGAGTTCTCGTTCCCTTTGCCCACAGAGCTCTCGTTCCCTGTGCCCCACAGAGTTCTCGTTCCCTGTGCCCCACAAAGTTTTTGTTCCTTTGCCCACAGAGCTCTCGTTCCCTGTGCCCCACAGAGTTCTCGTTCCCTGTGCCCCACAAAGTTTTTGTTCCTTTGCCCACAGAGCTCTCGTTCCCTGTGCCCCACAGCTCCTGTGCTGTGCCATGAAGGTCCCATGGTGACACAGAGTGGCTCTCGCTCTGACCCCAGCGCTCACTGCTAAGAACAACTCCTTCCCTGCGCTGGCACCGCTCCTGCCCCGACCACCCCACGGGGACACCACGGCTGGTGTCACCCTGCCTGGCACCGCTCCTGCCCCGACCACCCCACGGGGACACCACGGCTGGTGTCACCTTGCCTGGCACCGCTCCTGCCCCAGCCACCCCACAGGGACACACTCTGGTGTCACCTTGCCTGGCACTGCTCCTGCCCCAGCCACCCCACAGGGACACACTCTGGTGTCACCTTGCCTGGCACCAGAGTGACGCATGGCTGTGCTGAGGTGTCCCTCTGCAGCACTGCCACTCTCATGGCACCGTGAGACAGCACCTCAGAGCACAGCTTTTGTCAAAAAAACCCAACCAGAGCAGATCCAAGCACAGGTCACCCAGCCCTACAAAACTCAACCCTTCAGAAACACATTTTTGTCTCACATTGAGAGTCAAATGGGATGTTTTTTTCTGGGACAGCAGTTGAAAGGCTTTTTAAAGTTGTTGGTATTATTGTTTTTTAAAAATATCAAAATGTTTCTTCTTTTTCCACAACGCAATTCTGTTTATTTTTTGAGATTTTAAATCACTAGGATAAAAAACCGTATAAATTTAAGAATTATATTGAAACTGTGTACCCATGTAAATTAATAAAGCGATTCAACAGGATAAGGCAAAACAAGCTATATTGCAATTATAAAGTCAAACTGATTAATTTACATTTTCCTCCATTAAAAATTCATGGAGAAGAGACATGTGCCGTGAAACGTTTCCATTTCGGCAAAACTGTTTTCACTGGAAAACTTCCATCCAAACAGTTCTGGAGTGCTAAGTGGCTTCTTTATTTTTTTTTTTTTAATTTTTTTTTTTCCTTCCCCCTTCCATTTTTTCCTTTTTTTCCCCCAAGTTTCCTTGCAACAACAGTGCCATCCGCTGGCTGCCGAGCGCGGGCTGGCCCAGAGCCTGCGCTCAGCCAGGGTTAGCAGTGCCACCCTTGGGGACAGAGGGGTCAGGGGTGTCCCCACCTCCCCTGCCCCAAATCCCTGCCCTTGCAGGGCCGCAGGCAGCAGGAGGCTCTGCCCGGGTTGTCCCAGCAGCCACAGCCCTGCAGGGATGGGGTCACTCATTGTCACTATTGTCACCAGAGCTGTCCCCTGCCCTGTCTCCATCCCCTCAGCAGAGCAGAGCAGTGCTCTGAGAGGAGAAATGACCACAGGTTTATCTCTGCCCTTCAGTCAGTGACCAAAGCTGTGGCTCTTGGTGGAATTGGTGAGTTTGGGAAGGACCTTTGTGATCACTGAGGCCAACGTTAACCCAGGGTCACTCATTGTCACCAGAGCTGTCCCCTGCCTTGTCTCCATCCCCTCAGCAGAGCAGAGCAGTGCTCTGAGAGGAGAAATGACCACAGGTTTATCTCTGCCCTTCAGTCAGTGACCAAAGCTGTGGCTCTTGGTGGAATTGGTGAGTTTGGGAAGGACCTTTGTGATCACTGAGGCCAACGCTAACCCAGCACTGCCAGCGCCACCCCAGCCGTGTCCCCAGGTGCCACCCCCACAGAACGGCGCAGGACAGCAGATCCAAGGTGGGTCTGTCCCAGGGCAGGGGACAAGGCAGACTGCCCCACAGAGTGTCCAGAAACCAAACAGTGATCCATCCATCCCTTCCAAGGCCTCCAGCTCCATCCGGCACTCAGTGCTTCCTGGAAATGGCCACCAGACCTTTTTCCTTAAAAGCACTTCCACCCCGCCAGCCTCCCGTGAATTTCCTTCCAACTGTTCATACTTTTGGCCTTGACAACATCCTGTGGTACCAAGATCTGCAGTTTGGTCGCAATTTGTAAAAAATATCAATTCCTCTTTTTAGCTCTGAGCCAACAGTTTGGCAGCATCACCTGCCACTCCCTCGGTCATTCCCAAAATGACCTTGCACGGTGGATTAACCAATATTCCATCTCTCTGCAACTTACAGAGCACAGAAACAGCCTCCATAAAACACGAATCCCTTTTTTCTGCCTTCCCTCTGTCCTATTCCTGTCCCAGAGTCCCCTAGCTCTGGCACCTCCAGCACAGTTCACACACCTGTAAAACACAGCCCAAAAGTCTCATCTGTGTCAGTTATCATAAGATTTTGTGAGCTGACTCCACGACATTACCATTAATCCATAATTCATGATTAATAGCAGCCACCTGAGAGCCAGACTCTATTATGAAAAGCAGAGCAAACATTGTGAGAACCAATCCTTGCCCTGCAGAGCCTGGCAATCCAGGCAGGCAAACACTGGAAGACAGAAAATAGAAACTCAGAGTGGGAAAGGATTGTCCGGGAATTTTCAGCAGGTCAGCATTACTAAATCACTGATTTAGTTCTGTCTCAGGGCCGGGGTTTGTTTTCACTAAAAGCCACTCTGTATTTTGCTGCAGCTCCTGGAAAAAGAGGAAGAGGCACCCCGAAGGTGTCTGTGTGAGTTAATGGGGCCACGGCTTAATGGAAGTGTTTGGCTCTTAAAAAATCCAACCTTCAGTCCCTGAGCCTCAGCACAGCCTTCCCAGAAGGCACGGGGAGGTTCTGATGTCTTGCAGAAAGTTTGCGGTGTCTCTCCGGTGATGTTTGCCCAGAGCAGGAACACAAAGGATGTAAGATTTCCTAGTGCACTTTGTTTGGTGTGGAGGGTCCACAGGTCAGGATTTCCCCATTTTCCCATTCACAGGTCAGGATTTTCCCATTTTCCCATTCACAAGTCAGGATTTCCCCATTTCCCATTCACAAGTCAGGATTTCCCCATTTTCCCATTCACAAGTCAGGATTTCCCCATTTTCCCATCCACAGGTCAGGATTTCCCCATTTTCCCATTCACAAGTCAGGATTTCCCCATTTTCCCATCCACAGGTCAGGATTTTCCCATTTTCCCATTCACAAGTCAGGATTTCCCCATTTCCCATTCACAAGTCAGGATTTCCCCATTTTCCCATTCACAAGTCAGGATTTCCCCATTTCCCATTCACAGGTCAGGATTTCCCCATTTTCCCATTCACAGGTCAGGATTTCCCCATTTTCCATTCACAAGTCAGGATTTCCCCATTTTCCCATCCACAGGTCAGGATTTCCCCATTTCCCATTCACAGGTCAGGATTTCCCCATTTCCCATTCACAAGTCAGGATTTCCCCATTTCCCATCCACAAGTCAGGATTTCCCCATTTTCCCATCCACAAGTCAGGATTTCCCCATTTCCCATTCACAGGTCAGGATTTCCCCATTTTCCCATTCACAAGTCAGGATTTCCCCATTTCCCATCCACAAGTCAGGATTTCCCCATTTTCCCATCCACAAGTCAGGATTTCCCCATTTCCCATTCACAAGTCAGGATTTCCCCATTTCCCATTCACAGGTCAGGATTTCCCCATTTCCCATTCACAGGTCAGGATTTCCCCATTTCCCATTCACAGGTCAGGATTTCCCCATTTCCCATTCACAAGTCAGGATTTCCCCATTTTCCCATTCACAAGTCAGGATTTCCCCATTTTCCCATTAATGAGACTGCAGTGGCAGCTCCGTAGATTCGTCACCTGAGCACGGGGACAGTTTTGCTGACAGCCTGCACTCTGTCCCTCTCTCCCAGCTGGAGGCACTAATATTGGATATAAACAGATCCCTCGAACACTCTATGTGTCACAGAGCCAGCCCCGGTGACATCTTTGGGACACCCACTGTCCCCAGTGCCCCTGCAGCCTCCCGTGTCACCCTGAGCCTGGAAAGCTCCAGGGAGGGAGAGCCTCTCAAATCAGCCTTTGGGACAGGTTGGACACTCCATAAATCAGGGAGGGTCACTGCCTTTTCACTCAGGGCAGCCTTGGGAGAGCATATTCCTCTCACCAAAAATAAATCATTCAGAACGAGGCAGATACAAAAGAATTGATCATTAGGAGTAGATAAAACTAAATTATGCTCCAGAGTTGTCCACTGACAGCAGCACCACCTGTCAGTTCCTGGGCTGATCCATTGGATCCCAGCTAAGACAAATCCTGCCTTTTCCTCCTCTTTCCCTCCCCTCACCCTGATAAATTCCACAAGTTTCCTTCCTCATTCCTGCAACTCATTCCTTTGCTTTTTTATTTTAAATTTTAAAGTTTTCATTTTTAAATCGTCATTTAAAATTAAAATTAAAATTTAAAATCTAAAATAAAAATTTAAAATAAAAATTTAAATTTAAAATAAAAAGTTAAATTTAAAATAAAAACTTAAATTTAAAATAAAACTTAAATTTAAAATAAAAATGTAACATTTTAATGAATGAGCTTTGCCCACACCGGCAGTGGTCCTCGGCTGCTCCAAGCCAGGCCAGGTCCTGTGTGGAGCAGGTCCAGGTGACACTGACAGTGACAGTGACAGTTCAGGGTGGCCAAGGAGCAGTGCCCCAGCTTCTCCCTCATTATAAATAATTAGCAATAATTATCTCACTCTGCAGGCTCAGACCCTGAGATGGGATCAGCCCTCAGCTGGGCCAGGTTTCTCAAAAAGACTCTTCATCTGTTCAGGCACTAAAATAAAGGACTAGCTTCTCATAAAGAAAGAAGACACTGAGCTCCTTTGAAAATTATTTCCAAAGATCATCAGCAACATGCAAAAAACCTGCCCCAAAATCTTCAGGAAAAGAGCTACCTTTCAGATATAGCTATAACTAAAAAATGTCCCAAACCTCAGCCGCTTCTCCAGGATCACAGAGGTCTAAATCAGGAAGTGCATTCAGTATTAGATAGAAAGATTTAGTGGGAAATAAATTAAACCAAATCAAATAATTATTTTTGAATAAGAAGAAAAAAAATAGTTTTTATCTTAGGTGAGCCAGACAGAAAGAACTGTCTGTATAAATATATAAAAAGCAGACACAGTGTAACTTTTAGGGATCCAAGAACCATTTGTCCCCACAAAGTTTAACAGGCACCTTCAACTAGTAAAAGTTTCTAAATCTGATCCACAAAAAATCTGTACTTAATTGGAAGCACTCTTCTGCCAGCTCTGTCATAGGAAGCTCAACACAGATTTTCAAGCCATTACAGAGAGAATAAATGGTGATGCTTAGGTGCTGCCTTTGAATCTGGGCCCTTCAATTTGGTTTTATTTCCCTCTTTAAAATTAATGATATATTCCACATGTCTGTGGAATAATGGGAACAGGAGTTAAGTAAAGAATGTAGCTATTTCTAACTATTTGCTTGCTCTAGAGATTCAAACCATCTATCTTCCCATAATTGCTAACATGGTAAACAGTTATTTAAAAATACTGTGTTGACTCTCAGTGCTCTCAGCTGCCCTGACTGTGTTTATTTCAGGTATTTATGGATGCTGAGTGTGTTCTAAGCACAGGACAAGGCTGCTCTGGGCCCAGGAGGAGAAGGCCTGGGAGGTTTCCAGGGTGGCTATGCTGGAAATGACTCCTTGCCACTCTTCCTGCCTGGGAAAAGCTCCGTGGCTCCAGCAAGAGGCCAGCAGTGAATAATCCCACTGAAAACGCACCTTAAATAATGATCACATCCACCGGGCAGGGCTCTCTCCCATCAGTGCTGCAGAGAAGGAAACTGCCCTAAATCAGACCCCAACTGCATCTCCTTAAGCTAACAAGAGAGCAAAACCCTTTAGGATGGTGGTAAAATCATACATTCCTGAAAAATAGTGAGAAATAAAGGGAAAATGCTCTCTTGTTATGGTAACAAGAAAAATTAACTCCTCTCTGACAAATTATATGCTAGCGTTCAGCTTGGCACTAACCAAGGCTTTGAAAGCACATAATATAATTACTCTAATACAATGATTAGCCAGTAATTAGCATTGGCCTATCTTACATTAGAATCCTAGCTTTTTGTAATAGGTTTTTATCTTTACCTACATTCATTTAGTACAAAAAGCTGGGACACTCACATCATGGCAAATAATTAGGGCATGGATTTCAGCTCAGCACTTTGCAACAGTGCACCACAGTCCAATAACTGGAATAGAATTTAATGTATAACATAAGGGCTAATTCCCATTATCTCTATGCTAATTATTCATTTGTTTCTTTACTGTTTAATTAAAAAGCTAACTGTTATATACTGCCATCCATGGCCACACTAAGGTTCTCTTATTCCATGGAATGATGTTTTAGGTCTTGTCTGCCAGAGGGCAATCCCTAAATGTGGAAGATTGCTTGTGCTGCTGCTGAGGAGGGGCAGGCAGGAGATTCTGACACGAACCAGCCCCAGCTGCCACAGCCCAGGGAAGGTTCTGGCACCAGGGCTGAAAAATGAGCGCTGCCATGCTCACCAGGGCTGAAAAATACTGGTGGTGCTGAGGGGTGAGGAGGGGACAGTCTTGGTTACTTCCTTAATTTGGAAGGATAGAGAACAGCAGAGAGTCTGTCCCCTTGCTCAGCAGCAGCTGCATTATCACCAAGAGAAAACCTCAATTCCAGCACAGCAAACCTTGGCTTGGGCAGACCATGCTGCTTCCATTCCATTCCATTCCATTCCATTCCATTCCATTCCATTCCATTCCATTCCATTCCATTCCATTCCACTCCATTCCATTCCATTCCATTCCTCTCCACTCCATTCCATTCCATTCCATCCCATCCCATCCCATCCCATCCCATCTCATTCCATTCCATTCCATTCCATTCCATTCCATTCCATTCCATTCCATTCCATTCCATCCCATCCCATCCCATCCCATCCCATCCCATCCCATCCCATCCCATCCCCAAAATGGCTCAAGCACAGCCTCAGATTTCAAGTCCCAGGTGTGCCCTGTGGTCCCAGGTCTGTCCCTCTGGGTGTCCCTGCTGTGAAGCCTTTCCCAGCTGGGTCTCAGTGGTACAGGACATGGTCCTGGCACTCAGGTGATGCCCAGAGTGGCACTGCCAGTCCCTTGGGGTCTGTGTGCTCCACCACTGCTGGGCACCGCTCCCACTCTGACCCTTCACAGAGCAAACACAGCCAGGAATGAACTTCCCCTGGTTCATCATGAGCAGCACGGAGCTTGGCCCAGCCCGAGGGAGCACCGTGCCTGGAGCTGGGTTCGTGACCCCACACAGGAGCAGACACTTGGGAAGGCTTTCACCAGCTCCTGTCTGTTGAAGATCAAATCTGAGCGTGGCTCTCCCAGAGCTCCCCAGCACAAAGGTGTGCTTTGGGGCTCGGCAGCACGCGGTGTCTGAGACAACCCCACGGCTCTGAGCACTGCCCACCCCCGCAGCCCTTCCCCACCGACCCCCAGAGCACTGACAAACATTTCTGCTAACCAATCAAGCTCCTGGCTCCAGCTCTGTGTCCTTATTCGGTTGTTCCTCCCTTCTCTTCCCCAGCATATGGGTCACAGATGCTCAACTCTTTGTGGTTCTGTTACCCATGTGACTGACTGCAAGCAAGGAAACTCAGGAAAAAACCTTGGCAGATCCTATTAATACACAAGGTGACAAGAATTCGTGACCCAGAAGAGGATCTATCGTTTGCTGGCAAAGTCTTTAAAACGACTCATCCTCCTAATGTAGCTCTTCTCTAAGAATAGAGCAGTGCTGAAAACAAGAGCTGTCAATCTGCTTTTCCTGCTTTTCCTGCTGGAAGTCTGAAATGCAGAAGGATGGCTCCCAAGGCAGTGCTCCATGGCAAACCCAGGATTGTCACCTCCCTGGGACAGGGGCTGAGCATCCCCAGGAAAACCCATGGGAGAGGTGACAGAGTGACAATAACGAGCTCAGCATTTTTGGCCCATGCACCAAGAGCCATCAAATCACATAGAACTGCTCCAAAGTGATTGGGATTTATTTTTGAGGAAGTGCTTTAATATTTGACATTAGGAGTTTCTATTATGGCGCTGAAGGAAACATTTCCACTGTTGTAAAAAATGACACTTCTGATGAGAGTCTTTAATTTCCATTCTGTCTGTTTTGTGTTTATCTCCACAAACAGCAGGCACATTGTTCATTCACCCCATGTTACGTTTTTTTTCCTGAAACATTTTTTCTTGAACAATAAAATGTCTGATAAGGGGGAGAAAAAAAATGATGGCATGGTTCCACTCTAGCGTATTGTTGCCCTTGAAGAACAAGAATAAACCTTCCTCCCATAACTTTGCCACCAAGCAGCCCAAATCATTACAGGAAAAAACATGCTGTCCTCACACAGAAAGAATATGTTAATTATATTACTTCACCTAAGAATGTCGCTGCTTTTATTACTTTGCAAATATCACCAGACTAAATCAAGTTGTTTTCTTTTGTGTGTGGCTGGCTCCATTTTTTTTTTTTTGGAAATGGGCAAGATTCCAACTGTGGTTGCACTGTTTTAGAACCTTTCTGTTCCTTTTCACAGAGAACATAGATAAATTGCATTCTTTTACTTTCTTAATCTCTGTGTTTGGTATTAGGTGTTATTTAGTTGTGACCAATGGTTTTAGGAGGTGGATTCTTTGCTGACCAATAGTTGCTAGAATATGAATGGATATAAAAGACCTTTCTTGTAAATAAACTTTCCCTTTTCGCCATCTTGGTTTGTCTGCCTGGTTTCTCTCAGCCAGCCTCTGCACCCTCGGGGACTTTGAAGCCACATCCAATCACCTCAGAAGGACAAAAAAATAATGACATTGCAGCTCATTACACTGCCCCCAAATGAATTTGAGGTGCTCCTGTCCAAATTGTTTTCGGGCTCCTGCTCATCCCTGCAGAAAGCTGGAGGGATGAGTAGGACCCTGGCTGGAGCCCCCCAGGGCACCTCTGCCTGAACCTCGCCCTGCCTGCACCAGGTGAGCTCCAGCTCACAAATTGCCTCCATCTGCCTCAAAGAATCTTCATTATGAATCACCTTCTAGCAGAGCTCTAATCCTTGGACTGCCTACTTCTGCTCTTTACCAATTCTGCCTTAATTTTAGCCAACAGAGGGAAACTGGTGTGAAAAAAAAGTTATATATAGACACACACATTTGGCTAGGCAAGCACTAAATAATGCAGTAATGTTGTGATTACACGACTGCTGATTTTGGAGACACTTTCTCTGGGGAGATTGAGATACCAAAGGTGGAGTTTATTTGTTAGAAGACAGAAAATGTGTCCTTCCAAAACACCTTTTCTAGTGGCTGCCAGAAACAAAAGGGAGCTGTCCCCCTGACTCCTCAGCCCCCTTGGAAGCCTTGCTTTGTGCTTTGCTGGTCACTGTCAGGAAGATCAGCCTGGAAAGTTCTCACTCTCAAATTTCAGCAGTGGGAAGTGTTCTGCTCACTCTGCAAGGAGGTGGTGAGAAATATCAGCAGCTCCCAAAAAACACATTTGCAAATTATGATCTGGCTCTAGTACAGCTCCGGCGCAGCAACACTTCTTGTTGCAGTCCATTTAGCATGACACTGCAAGCTGGAGGAAAACAGGCCTTGGAAGTTCATTATCATCAGGTTCCAGCTAAAAAATATTTGGAACAGATCCTGAAATAATTACAGGAGTATGTGAATAATATTACAGTTAACAGGAACAGGCTGGTGAAGGGTTTCTTTGCTGCCCACCTCTAGGAGAAGAGATATGAGCCTTTTCTGAAAAATACCATCAGCCTTCAAAATCTGCCTAATGATATTATGAAAAATTAAATCTGAGATTCTCATTTAGACATTATTAAAGCAAATATATACATCCCCCTCTCTGTGTGGAAGTCGCTGTCTCATTCCCAATGGTGACATTTCTGCAGCACTTCGTATTTCACCCATCTTGACATTGCTCATTGCCTTAAAGATGACTGGCATCTAAAACACAGCCCAGTTAATCTCCCGAAATTTTACCCCATCCATTCATTGCACAGCATTGTTTAATGAAATCTGAACTTTCTTTTTTTTTTTTTTTTTTTTTTTTTAGCAGGACTGCAAAACCATGACTGATGAAATCTTATTGGAGTCTTAGCACTGCCACTCGTGGTGGTGAATGCTAAGCAGGAGTAGGTGAGGAGGAGAATGGGATTTCGCTTTTTGAGGGCCTCATTCCTGCTTTATTTCCACGTGAGAATGAAGCCACCCAAAGAAACTGCAGGAGTTTTTCTTCCAGTGGAGGCTGGAGCAGCACTGAGGCTCCGTTTGGCCCTGGTTTGTGCCCAAACTCGAGGCTGGATGGTGCAAAAAGCATTTACAAAAGCTATCAAACTTTTGGATGGGAGGCACTGAGCAGGGTTTTGGTCTTCTGAGTGCTCTCTGCAGGAGGAAGCAGTGACAGAGCACTGAGCTGGGATGCATCCACTCCTCAGAAAATACTAACAATTAAAGCTACACTGTGAAGTTTTGCTAATTTTTAGAAAATTTATCAGTTCACCACACAATCCATCACTTAAAAGTCTAAATCCCCTGGCAAGAAATCAATCCAGCATGAGCCCTGACCTTGAATACATCAATCTCTTGGAAGGAACAGAAGAAATTGGGGTAATACTTGCTGAAATAATCCCAATGCTGAGGCACACTTCTGAAGGTAGGAGCCCTTGTAACGAATGCCATAATTAAAGAATGGGAATCTTTGCTTTTCAAGAGAGAGCAGAGAATATTCAGCCTCAGACGGGGAGCTGGGGATGCTCAGACATCTGTGCCTTTCGCTCCAGCAGCAGCACACAGTCTCTGGCTGGACAGGAAGGCCAGGCTGGGGTGCCTGAGTTTCCTGTGCTGAGCTCCTCCTTGCAGAGTGTTTGGATCTCATTCCATGCCCAGCCTGGGGCCAGGCAGCCTCCTCCACACACCGCAGAGCTCAGCCCAGCCCTGGCTGAAGGGAATGCCAAGGAGCCCTGCAAGGGCAGCCAAGTGCCACCGTCCAGCTGGCTGAAGCACTGAGATTTTAAATAAATTAACTGGCTGCCTTCCACAGCGCAGCGAGGGTGGCCACGGGGTGCTCTGCCCTCGGGCTGGGTCTGTGCTGTGCTCAGCTTGGGGGGCTGTCCCACAGACCTTGGGGTGCTGTCCCACAGACCTTGGGGGGACTGTCCCACAGAGCTTGGGGGGACTGTCCCACAGAGCTTGGGGGGCTGTCCCACAGAGCTTGGGGGACTGTCCCACAGAGCTTGGGGGGACTGTCCCACAGAGCTTGGGGGGCTGTCCCACAGAGCTTGGGGTGGCTGTCCCACAGAGCTTGGGGGACTGTCCCACAGAGCTTGGGGTGGCTGTCCCACAGACCTTGGGGGGCTGTCCCACAGACCTTGGGGGGCTGTCCCACAGACCTGAGTGGCTCTGGCTTGCTGACAGCCCCAAAATCACACAGCTAAATGGGATGGGATGGGATGGGATGGGATGGGATGGGATGGGATGGGATCCATGGGATGGGATGGGATGGGATCCATGGGATGGGATGGGATGGGATGGGATGGGATGGGATGGGATGGGATGGGATGGGATCCATGGGATGGGATGGGATGCGATGGGATGCGATGGGATGGGATGGGATGGGATGGGATGGGATCCATGGGATGGGATGGGATGGGATCCATGGGATGGGATGGGATGGGATCCATGGGATGGGATGGGATGGGATGGGATCCATGGGATGGGATGGGATGGGATCCATGGGATGGGATGGGATGGGATCCATGGGATGGGATGGGATGGGATCCATGGGATGGGATGGGATGGGATGGGATGGGATGGGATGGGATGGGATGGGATGGGATGGGATCCATGGGATGGGATGGGGATGGGATGGGATCCATGGGATGGGATGGGATGGGATGGGATGGGATGGGATGGGATGGGATGGGATGGGATGGGATGGGATGGGATGGGATGGGATGGGATGGGATCCATGGGATGGGATGGGGATGGGATGGGATGGGATGGGATGGGATGGGATGGGATCCATGGGATGGGATGGGATGGGATGGGATGGGATGGGATGGGATGGGATGGGATGGGATGGGATGGGATGGGATGGGATGGGATGGGATGGGATGGGATGGGATGGGATGGGATGGGATGGAATCCATGGGATGGGATGGGATGGGATGGGATGGGATGCGATGGGATGGGATGGGATGGGATGGGATGCGATGGGATGGCTGAAGGATGCCAAACAAGCACATTTGTATTGCAGAGGGATAACTTTTCAGCCGAATTTGCAAGTTTGTAACTGCAAACATTCCTGGGAAAAAGGAAAATCTTTTTTCCAGCAACAGTGAGAGATGGCAAGAGAAGTCTGCTTGAGGAAAGAACTGGGAGCTGGACTTTGGAGGATCTGCAGCTGCTCAGTCTGGCAATCCTGAGCTCGTTGTGGGACCTCTGTCTCACACTCCTCTCGGAGTGTTCACACCTACTTGACAAGCGTTACCCCTTGCAGGAAGTTTTGAGTTCCTTAAGTAATGGAGTTTTTATTAGTGGAAAGTAACTTCAACAACTTTATTACATTTTTTTTTTCCCATCCCTGCCAATTACTGGCTACCTCTAGTACAGATTTCCTGAATATCATGAAGAGCTGTTAAGAGAATCCTGCCATTTGCTGCTGTTGTTATGATTGTGCATTGGTGATAAACATTCAAAGAGTATTTTATAAATTGTGACAGTGGAAGGTAATTTTCTACACTATGGCTGAGATAAAAGGCAATGATGACTATAATGCATTTCCCTAAGTAAGTATAAATCACAGCAGTTGTTTTGGAACTTGGCTTAACTGTTTCCCAGGTTCTGTTCACCAACTCCTGCAGCAAAATTCTGTGTTTCTGTTTGGGTTAAACCTCTAGAAGAGGCCCCACTTGAGCACATTAATTCTCTCATATGTTATGTGCATCATGGTGGATTTTTGAGTTCCTTGATATTATTAAATTTTTTAGTTTTTACCACAAGGATAAACATTAGCCCTGTCCTTGTAAAGAAAAGAAAACTAAGTTATCCCAGATAAAATTTGGGACACATTCCAACATTTTGTAGAAATTTTTAATGAATTTAAATGGAGCCCCTTAATATATGCTATTGCCAAGGTGAAAAGTTATGCCAGGGGAGATGTCCTCAGCCATCCACTCTCATTTTTGCCCTCTCCTCATAGCTCTGGATGGATTTCTTTCCCCTCAAAGACAGAAATTAATATCACACACATATAATAATGGAAACAAGAACTAGGATATGAACTGGAGACATTTTGGCCTCCAAACAATAACTTCTCAGGATGAACTAAATGCCTTTGACTCAGGCAATAGAACATTTCTATCTATAGAGGATAATCATAGCCTCCAGCACAAACCATAACAGATGTGATGGTTGAGCTGGGGAAGGAGCAGCACCAAGGTGGATCCATCCAATTACATCCCTGCAATACCCTGGGCAGGGTTGGGCTGGAAAAAGGCCAAACTCTCCACGTGCTCTGAACTCTGTGCTCCTGAAAGTCACAGCTCCTGAGGAGGAGATTGGATCAGTTTTTGTTAGAGAGGCACTGGTGGTCATTCACTGCTCACTGCCTCCCTCAGCCTCCAGCCCTGTCCTCAGGGACCCTCACTGCCACTGTCCTGCCTGAAATTCTATTTCTGGAATAGACCTAAAAGCCAAATGCCAGTCTGGGCTGAATTGAACACAAGTTCAATGCAAGCTCTTTTTAAAAAAAGTATTATTTTCTCCTCTGAAGCAATTTGTGGGGCTGGGGCCCTGTCCCCTGTCCCCTCCCTGCCCAGGGAACCAGGGGATGTGCCACCCCAGAGCCCAGCCCTGCTCTGCCCTCACAAAGGTCACATTTGGGTGCCCTGCTCCCTGTCCCCTCCTCAGGCAGGGAACCAGGGGATGTGCCACCCCAGAGCCCAGCCCTGCTCTGCCCTCACAAAGGGCACATTTGGGTACCCTGCTCTCTGTCCCCTCCTCGCCCCAGGAACCACGGGATGAGCTGCCCAGAGCCAGCCCTGCTCTGCCCTTGCAAAGGTCACATTTGGGTGCCCTGTTTGTTCCCTGTCCCCTCCTTGCCCAGGGAACCAGGGATGAGCTGCCCCTGAGCCCAGCTCTGCCCTGCCCTTCTCAAAGGTCACATTTGGGTGCCCTGTTTGTTCCCTGTCCCCTCCTCACTCAGGGAACCAGGGGATGTGCCACCCCTGAGCCCTGCCCTGCCCCTGCAAAGGTCACATTTGGGTGCCCTGTTCCCTGTCCCCTCCTTGCCCAGGAACCACAGGATGAGCTGCCCAGAGCCCAGCTCTGCCCTGCCCTTCTCAAAGGCCACATTTGGGTGCCCTGCTCCCTGTCCCCTCCTCACTCAGAGAACCAAGGGATGTGCCACCCCTGAGCCCAGCCCTGCCCTGCCCCTGCAAAGGTCACATTTGGGTGCCCTGCTCCCCTGGCCGAGGGCAGCTCCAGGGTCAAGGTCTCGTACCTCACACCATCACCTGCAGACAGTGTGCTCTCAGATGCTAAGGGCTGCTCCTGTCCTTCATCCTTCTGTGGAGCAGAGACAGAGCTCCTTTAGCGAGTCTGAGCTCTTTTCAAGTGCCAGAGAAGGGTTCATCCCAGCGTTCCCTCCCCTCCACATTTCATGTGCTCAGATGTGTTGGCTGAGCATGAACAGACACATTTTTCTCTCAGGAGCATCAGCAGTGTTTCCCCAGCACTCCCAGCCCCAGCACTTAGGCTGAAAGTTCATTCTGATTTCCAGGGAAATTAAAGGGAATCTGCCCCAACCTCAGAACCGTCCCCAAGTTCTGATGTGGCCCTGATGAATGAATTTTCTCAACAATGCAATCACAAGCAAACAGTAAATTGTTTAAACAGAGGTATTTGGCAAGGCAAAACTCTGGTTTCTCAGCCTCTCTCTGCAGCATTTCTTCTGATGGCTGCTGGATCAGATGATAATGCACATCTAGCAAACAATTCAGAGACACAGAGGGCAGCCCTGACTGAAACCATCGGCGCAAAATTTCCTGACAACGAATGAAGGAGAGGTGACAAAGGCACTGCTCTAAGTCCTTCACCACACAGACCCTCAAGTCACCATCCCCAGCTGCTTTAATGCAGGAACTTTCCTAGGGTTGTGAATTTGGCCCATTTCCCAGATTAGAAGATTCCGATTTTTCTCTCAGTGCGGTCAAAGGAAACAGAGATGGTTTCTATCGAGTGTGATATTCAAACAGAGCATTCTAAAGGTTCAGATTCCCTTCCCAACTGGAATTTATCTGGATAACATGTATAAAATACTGTGACATTTTCAAAATTTGGAGCACATTTTCCCCTCAGTTAAGCGTGCCTGAAACACACGTGGGTCTATGGCTTATTATGTTCCTGTAAACTCCACCAGTGAAATTCCTCTATAAATATCTGTGGCACTGCCAGACCTTTGTGGGAAGGGCTGAACAAATTGTGACACCTCAAGGTTTGGGTGTCATCATCTCAGTTACCTTTTCATGAACTCATGAGGTCACAGACACCTCCAAGGAAATAACAGCAATTCCTTTCTGTTTGCTAACAGCAGCAAGGAGGAAAGGAAGATTTTTCAAAATTCTCTCTTTTTTTTTTTTTTTTTTTTTTTTTTTAATTTCCAAGCAAAATGAAAAAAATCGATTATTTTCATTGAAATTCTGATTCTTAAGGACCTCATTTGTGTTCCACCTCATCTCTCTGCTCTTTGAGCCTGCTCAATAAATCTGCAAGCAGCGTTGAAACGCTGTTAAAAACAGGGCAAGAGTATGTTCATCGGGAGAGATGAAACAAAAGCAATAAGGTTAAAAAAACAGAGCCAAGAAGCTCCGGGGCAGAGAGCTTGAAGAGCTTTCAAATGTAAGATTATTTCAGCACAAATTGGCTGGAGAGAGTGTGGACTCTTCACCTTTGCGGAGCATTAAGAAGAGGAAAGAGAAAGGCTTCTCTCTGGGCTGCCATAAAACCTGAGGATTGGCTAAGGAAGACCTCTCGACATCCATAAAGCTTGCAGGGCCAGAAAATGGCCAGGATGACTTTTGAACTTCTCCCATGGAGAAAAATGCCAGCAGTGGTGCCATTTACACCTGACTTTAAAAACCACAAGTAACAGGAAGGCAGCGAAGATAATTTCTCCCAGTGTGAATCATGACTGAATCATTCTGAATCAAAATCTTGAATAAAAAAAAAAAAAAAATTCTGATGTTCTCTGGCCTCCCAGGAGCCCACACGAAGCAGCTGATTTTGTCCTGAGGAGTGTGTGCAAAGCATCTAGGACAGAACATTTTTTTTGTCTAAATATCAAGGAAAACAAAGTTTGCCAAGGAGAAACACACCAAGTCCTTGTAACTTATTCAGATTTTGACACGCTATTTTTGAAACACTTTCCTTCATCCAAATTAGATAAGAAAACCTGAAAAACTGTATATTAGCCAAGTGAGAATGCTCCTTTTTTTTTCCACTTAAAAATAACTTTCCAGAATGAGATGTATTCCATTTTCTGTTAAAACATCTACTATTTGAAAAGGTTAGGCTCAAAACAAAATTCCTCAACATAACTGAAATGTTAAGCTTTATTTTTTTTTAATTTTAATCAGTATGCTGTACACTGCCACCAAAAATAAACATTCTTTTTCAAAAACTAAGAAAGCTCCTAGGAAGTAGAAAAGCCACTTTATACACAATTCTGTTTTAAGAGGAACAGAATTAAAATCTCTTTTTTCCCCGAGAGTCTTTGCCTTCATTTTCTGATGTTGCAAATCTAGCACTTCTCCAATTTTCATCTTTCTTCCGAAAACAAATAGCAGAGGCTCAGACCCTGATTTCTATCACACAAAACAAGCCCTAAAGAATGCAATTCTATTTACAGGGGAGCTATCAGCAACCTGTGCTTGCATTTGGAATTCTGTACCAATGTCACTGCTCCCACAAACACTGGGGTGGGACCAAGAACTGTTGGGGAGGAAGAAATAGGAAAACCTTATAAATATGATCACCTGGCAAAAGATGCTGAGAATATGGAAACTATGAGCGAGATTGGAATGAAGACAAGCTGTGAGATACCAAACCCCAGTGAGTGAACAACTGAAAACAATGGTGTGGCCACTGAAGGTAATCCCCTTTGGATTAAACAATCCCCTCTGCTTGCAGACAGCTCCAGGGGTCAGAGCAGACCCTGCCAACTCGGCAGAGGCTCCAAAAAGCAGTTTTTAGAGTTTAAAATATAACATTGTATGGTAATGCAATGACTCTCCTAGGCTGTGTGTAAATGGTGTAGGATTTGTAGCTTGTTCTAGATTGGTTAGTGAAAATTAGAATATTCAGCACAGAAGATGATTTATTGTATTGTAAACTGCAACCACAGTACCCTTCTATTCTGTGTTCACATCCCTTACCCCATTCCCTTTCCTGTATCCTGTACTTCTCTCTCTCTCCCTTACCTGCCTGGGGCTGTGTCTGGCAGCTCCTGGCAGGTCCTTACCCCATGCTTTTTATCACAACAAACCTCATGCTCTAAGACCAGAATCCAGAGATCTCTGTCTCTGTCCAAACCACATCCACACACCGCAGAGGTCACCCAACCGGCGCACAGATTTCTACGAAGAACCTCCTCTGGTCCAGCCCTGACAACAACTCCAACACCACAGCAAAGTCCTGACCTTGTGCTCCTCAGAAGGGGTGACCTTGTGGCTCCTGAAAAGGAGTGACCTTGGTGGCTCCTGGAAAGGAGTGACCTTGTGGTTCCTGAAAAAGGGTGACCTTGTGGCTCCTGGAAAGGGTGACCTTGTGGCTCCCCAGAAAGGGTGACCTTGTGGCTCCTCAGAAGTCCTGACCTTGTGGCTCCTGAAAAGGGTGCCCTTGCGGCTCCTGAAAAAGGGTGACCTTGTGGCTGCTCAGAAAGGGTGACCATGTGGCTCCTGAAAAGGGTGCCCTTGTGGCTCCTCAGAAGGGGTGCCCTTGTGGCTCCTGAAAAGAGGTGACCTTGTGGCTCCTCAGAAGGGGTGCCCATCCCTGGCCACTGAACCAGGAGCTGTGCTTGCCCTGAAAGCCTTTGAGTGATCAAAAGCCGTGGCAGCAGCCAGCCCTGGCCACGCAGCCTGGCCTCAAACAGAGTTTACTGAGCAGGAATTGCAGCAAAATGAGGTGAGAACACAGAGGTTGGAGCTGGAGGTTGCACAGCCTCGGTCCTTGGGGATGGAGGCAGCTCAACCCCACTCAGCTCCCAAGCCATGGCAATTGTTGGTGTTTCCCAACTCCATCAGCTGATGCCCCAGCACTTTATTGAGATTATTTTGTGGTGACAAGGACAGAGCCCCTCGGTGTCCCTGAACTCGGGCAGCTCATACCCACAGCGTATTTTATCCACAATTTCCTGCACATGTTCCTCAGAATGATGAGCTCTGTGTTTTTCCAGCCTAAAATAAAACCAGTTTGGTAGAATGGTGGAGGCAAGATCCCCAGTTGTACTCAGAGCTTTCAAACGAGTTCTGCTTGAGTAAGATGAGTAAGGGCCAGCCCCGCTGCATTTCATTCACTCAGAATGCATTTGTTGATGATAATAGATAATTGTGATGCCAGGATTACATCAGCTGTCGCAATTTGGACCGAGTCCACCTCTCCTTTCATGGATTGAAATGTGTGAAATTCAATTGCTCTGGTGAAGTCTTAATTTTATACCAATTTACTTACAAACATTGAAAGGAAAATAAAATTTAAAATGTGCAAAAGATTAAAGCACTCTTGTGCTAATGAGAGCCATCTGTTTATTTCTTTCCCTTTTAAAGTACTTTCAATAGGTGGAAATGAAAGACTTCAGACACATTTTCATGTCTTGAGCCTCAACAACAAAAAAATAAAATCACAGACTCATCATCTTCAGTCAGAAAGCTTGGACTAAGAAAATAAACCTCATCCCAGCTCGCCAGTTACTTCAGGGACCATAACACACATAAATATATAAAATATAAACCTCCACAACACATCCAGAGGACAATGCCCACTCCAGACCATAACACACATAAATATATAAAATATAAACCTCCACAACACATCCAGGGGACAATGCCCACTCCAGGCCGTGTTTCAGGGGAACAGGATGGATCCTCTGAATACCAAGACTGGCAAAAAGATATGAATTGGCAATTCACCGCCTCAAACAATTTCCAAATGCCACCCACACATCTGCATAGACAGATTTACAGCCCTGCTTGGAACTGCAGCACAGCAGAGAAATGCTTAGCATTCAGCCAAAGGTGTCTCTAATCAGATCCACGCTACAAAATGACACAAGTCTTAGCAATCAACTGATCAAGCGAAAAATTACTGATTTTTTGAGGAGGGGTTATTTTACAGTGAGATCAGTCACCTCTTCCCAGCAATATTTAGTGAACAGTGAAACAGGAATGACGAGCTGGTGGCAGCACTGGAGAGCAGCACTGTCACACTCTGTCACACTGGGGCCTAAGGTGCAAGGGGTCAAATGTGAATTTTGTGGCTAAATAGCCAGAGAGCCACCATTCAGAGAAAAATAGACAATTAAAAGTGTTTTCTCATCTATAAAAGTTCTTTTCTATCCTTAGAGCATTTTCTAAAGGTGCAAAAAACACCCAAGCTGCACAGATTAATGAAGATTAGAGGTCTCTTAAGAATCCTTGTGTTTTGTAACAACTCCTGCTGACACTGAGCTGTCTGACAAGAGTTTGGGACTATCGACATAAAGTTCCTAATGCATCACAACGAGAGCAGCATCTGTGCTCTGTGCCACATGCTGATGCTCAGGGAGAATTTCCAGGATGTTCCCTGGCCTTTAAAGCCCATTTCCTACACAAACCCATTTGGAGAGCCTCGTGATGCTCTCCAGGGACTGACAGCACCGTGCCATGCTCCAGGGCTGGATTTGGTATGCAGATATTAATTCTGGAAGGGGACAGGGACCCAGGACTGCTGGACACTGCTGGTCACTTGTTCCTCCCTTGGCTGCAGTCGGTCCTGCCATGTTTGTTAGTGACCACAAAAACCCCAAATCCCTCCTAAGAGGCTGCTGGGCTGTGCTGAAAGCAAACAGCAAACAGCAAATTTCAGTTCACTTGCAAAAATGTAAGTTTAATCCTATTGAAAGCTTTGTTGGGACCTGCAGGGCTAAAGAAAAGTCCTGTTTTTAGGAATTCTGGTTGGAACAAGCATGACAGGAGCAAGCACAAGCCACACAAGAATCCAAGAGCTCAGGAAAGGCTGAAATCCTTCCCTGAGTGCTGACCAAGAGCCTGAGCAGGAGACTCTGCTGCTCTGCTAAGCACAGGTGTGAAGGATCCCAGGAGCTCGAGGGAGTGTTTGGAAACACATATTTTGACAAGAACTAAACTAGATGGAGTGGGAAGGACTTGTGGTTTACTGAAGTGGAACCCCGAGCTGAGATCTGACTCCGCTGCCACTGCAGGATGAAACAAAGTGAAAATGATGGATGGATTTCCAGCCCTTGGTGTGAGTGACAAGGGAACAAGGACCTGCAGCAGAAGTCAGATGAGTGAAATGATCGTGTTCTTAAAACACACAATGTATGAAAATCCACCCCAACACTTCATATTTGCACTAGCTTTTCACCTCTAATTTTTTCTTCCTTTTATTCAACTTGACGCAAATGGCTGCCTAATAAATTAACACAACCTTGATTTGACAAGCTTTTCCCCAGTTGCATTACAATGTCAAGTACCAGGGCCACTGCCTTCAGCACAGCCTTGACCATTTGTCATTTTCCTATAATTAATTACAGCTGTCTCAAGCAGGGCTGTACAGAAATGATAAGACTATTATGCAGCTTTCAACATTCATTGTCTGAGGGATTTTCACTCTCTTCATTGTTCTCCAGGGGGCCATTGTCCAATGGTTTGGATATAAAATTAATTTTATCATTAATAGGAATCCAAAGCCCATTTTCTTTCACAAGTTAAACTTTACTTTTCTTCATATTTTGCTAATAGCTTGGGTGGTTAAGAATGCAGCACAGGCTGGCCTGGGAACATGGAGTACTTACCCCGTGCTGGGTTGGATCACCACGGGCTTGAGTCAGAATTTTCAGCTTGCAGGAAACATTGCGACTTCAAAATTTGCTTCTCATCCTCACCAGAAATTCTCTGCTCCTTTAGGGTTCCCAGGTAAGAAACATCTAAAGAAAAAGAAAAAAAAGAAGAGTCTGCGTTGTAAATTTTGAAATTTAAACTTTCTTTATTACTCTCATTTCCCAGGTTGCAAGTGGCCATATCTATTACTTTTTTGGTGTCACCTCATGAGACAGATGTTTAAACTTCTGCCAGCTTTGGAGTTAAGAATGTCAGACAGGACATTCCCTTATACTTTAGCAAGACCCTTTCCTTTCTTCCCCAAAAATCTGTCACACGCTTTGACAAATATGGATCTGTCCATATTATCTTGATATTTGGACAGATCTTCCAGGGTAAGTGGTTTTGCCCATATCGTTATCTTGGATTTCTTAATTGTTTGTATTACAACAACACTTTCCAGCCTGAGCCAAGGCTGAAGTCACAGCCACCTGAACCAAGGCCTCCCCAGGAGATCTGGAGATTTACACAGGGCGGGTGAAAGGTAAAAAGTGAAAGAATATTGGCAAAAACACACTCAGCAGATTAGAAGCAGAGCTGAGAGGAGGAACCAAGGGTCTCTGACTTTGTTGTGCCACTGATCCAAGCCCTGAGCCACGACCTTCCCCCAAGGAACACCAGCCAAGCTCCCAGGGACAACACCGTCACCCCAGCATCACCCCCAGGGCATCACCCCCAGAGCATCACCCCCAGAGCATCACCCACAGGGCATCATCCCTCTCCTCTCCTCTCCTCTCCTCTCCTCTCCTCTCCTCTCCTCTCCTCTCCTCTCCTCTCCTCTCCTCTCCTCTCCTCTCCTCTCCTCTCCTCTCCTCTCCTCTCCTCTCCTCTCCTCTCCTCTCCTCTCCTCTCCTCTCCTCTCCTCTCCTCTCCTCTCCTCTCCTCTCCTCTCCTCTCCTCTCCTCTCCTCTCCTCTCCTCTCCTCTCCTCTCCTCTCCTCTCCTCTCCTCTCCTCTCCTCTCCTCTCCTCTCCTCTCCTCTCCTCTCCTCTCCTCTCCTCTCCTCTCCTCTCCTCTCCTCTCCTCTCCTCTCCTCTCCTCTCCTCTCCTCTCCTCTCCTCTCCTCTCCTCTCCTCTCCTCGGTCGCTTTGTGTATGAATGTTCTGTGCATGAACGTTCTGTGCAGGAATGTTCTATGTGTGAATGTTCTGTGTGTGAACATTCTGTGTGTGAATGTTCTGTGCATGAATGTCCTGTGCATGAATTTTCTGTGCACTGCTGCAAGAACTGAGGTTCCTTTCACTCTCATGGCCACTCAGGTAAGTTGTGCAGATGTTCTGCTCTCTTCTCCCCCCACTCTTTCCTGTGAGTGTCACCCTCCTGCTCCTCTCAGCTCCGCGCATTCCCAATTGTTCCATTTCTGCTTTGACGGCCGCGGGTATTGATCAGGCACGGGGAGTGTTTGATCCTCTCCTGCAGCGACACAAGCACCTTCTCTCTGCCAGGGAAGTCCCTGTCCCTCTGCGTTTCCTCCTGACCTACACAGCTAAGGCCACGAGGGCTCAAGGTCCACACCTATTTTTACACAACACCACTTGCCCTTGTCTGTGCCTTGCAAGGGCAGATGATAAATTCCTGGGATTTTCACAACAGGGTGTGGATACATCTGCCTCGTTATTAGGCACCCTGAATAAATCAAAAATCAAAAAATCAACATCGGGCTATTTGCAGTACAATGTTTATTTCCAGATGCGTTTATAAGACTATAAATATACTTCTATGTGTATTATAAATAGTTTTAAAGATGACATGTTTTAGACATCCCTCGCTATTTCTGGAAAGCTTCATTCTAAAAAAAAAAAAAGTAAAGGGTAAACATTTAGCTGAAACTTAATCACTAACCCCAGGACAATGCTACAGCTATTCAACAGAACTATGAAGAGATCAGCATTTATAATTCTCTGCCTGAACAAGTTGTCTTAATTGCATTATGAGACTTCTGGCCAAGTAACACATACCATTTTCCAAGAGAGCTTCTAAATGCTTTTGGTTTTATCCCTAAAGCTTCCAATGAAAATCTTTCCATTTGTGGATGAAAACACAAGCCAAAATGATGCCAAATACTCAATTTTCAATGAGGAAAATATAGCTTTTGTCTAACAAATTATGTTCTCAACTTTTCAATGAGGAAGTTGGGACATTAAAAAAAAAAAAAAACCAAACCAACTTCATCTTAAGTTCTTTATTTTGATTTGAAAAGCTGATTCTCCTCCAAAAAAATTCTTTTCCAGTGAAAGTTAAGGAGGTGAGAGACCTCTATTAAGAAAGAAGACATAGTATAGCTATAGACCACTAATAAAAGGGACTTGGAGTCTTATCTGTGGCAAATAATTTTTGCTTAAATTGGTCTCCTTGCCCTGTGGCTTCCACACTCACAGGTTTGCTGTGCAACACGAGAGAAAAAGAGGAAACTCAAGAACTGCAATGCCAAAGCTCCTTGACCCCAGCCCCAGGTACCTCCAGACTCTCACTCCACACAGGTGGAACTCAGATTTTCCCAAAGCCCTGCTCCCAGCAGGTTTATATTGGATGGGTTATCTCTTGGGTAAAGCATTGCCCTGTACTGTAAACGCAACAAATTCTGCTGCCAGGGAATTTATTGGCAGAACTCTCCTTGCTCCCTGTGAGAGGAATCAGCTTTTTCCATGGAACAATTCTCCTGACAGAGAGCCGAGTTTCTCCTGCGTGCCTTTGGATATTTACCTTTTCTCTTAAATCCCCATCCCACCTATTCCCACTAATCTCCCTCTCATGAGACTCCCTGGGAGACTTCAGGCAGTTTGCATCTATTAATAAAACCTCCCTCACTAATTAATCTATTGTTCTGTCAATACCTCGGAAAAGTGACTGAAAGATCAAAGGAAGAAGTGTTTATATTTTTATCTGAGATTGTCTCCCCGCTGCTCATTTTTGTGCGCAGTATTTGCCACGTCAAAGAATCCTTCTGCCTTTGAAAGAAGCACAATGTCGAGACAGACAGGCATGGTTTACTCCCAGAGACACCTGCCATTATTCAGCATCTCCAAGGACAAGCAATTTCAATTTTAAGGAACAGTTAAGCCTGACACCAAATCAGAGTTGCTAATGGTTACAGAAGCATTTTCACAATGAAGTGCCGTTCTCCTTCGCTTGCCAAATTGTTACTAATACAACCATTGAAGTGATGTGAGTTTTTAATCTTATCTGGGGTGTGAGAATGTCCTGCTCCAAAGAGATAATGCACGTCCATCACACCCACCGGGCCATCCATCCAAATCAGATGGGGCAGCTTTGATAACAAAAACAACTCCAGCAGGACACTCGGGGCTTTCTCTGCTTTTATGGACGGCTCAATAAACAGAAATCAGGGGATTAACCCTCCCTGGAAACTCTACCCAGTGCCAGTTATGTTCTCTCAGTTTGGGGTCAGGTCCTGGAGGCTTGTGAGGATCTCTGCAGCTCAAGAGGTGCTGGGTGTCCTTTCTCCAAAGGGCTGAGTGGCTGTGTCCATCTCCCTCCTCACGGCAAATCCTGAATTCAGGTCTCTTGGGGTGTCCAATGCACCTCCTCCTTGTGGGGTTCGGGGGAAGGATTGTGGGAGAGCCTTTGGGTTCCTCACCACCGAAACAGCTTTCTTTGGAATTCATGGAGGCACAGACTCCACACTTCAAATTAAAAAATTAAAAAAGCTGATTGAGGTGGCAGCCCCATTTCTTTAATGACATCCAGACAATCCAAGCTGTCAGAAAATACAAGTGAAAAGTTCCTCTGCTGTGGTACTTCAGAGCTCCCTGGGTGTGCTCATTCCCCAGGATTCCAGAGCCGAGGGCTCAGATTTTCCTCGAGTGCTGCATGAGGCTGCAGCCATCACTCCCAGAAAAATCCCTTTTTTAGCATTCAGAATTCCTCTGCCTCTCTGGTGCTTGGATCCTTCAAACGCTCGTGTGCTGTAATGTCTCTCTGCAGCCACAGCTCAGGAAACTCTGTCTGTTCCACCCTTTTAATGTTCCCTTTTGTAGAGTCCCCACAGCTCCCTCTTCCCTCTGAAGCACCTCCGGCGTTCAGTGCCTCCCTCTGATCCCACAAATCTGACAAAGTTCGACTTGGATTCTGTTTCCTGCAGTCAGGAACATTCTGTGCCGAGTTATTCCTGTGATTTAAACTATTTCTATGAACATATTTGAAAAGTTTTCTCTCCTCTACTTTTTTTTTTTTTTTTTTTTTTTTTTTTTTTTTTTTTTTTTTTTTTTTTTTGGTGCCAAACTGCAGCTGTGGGTGAGGGGGAAGGATGAGATGGAAGTTGAATACCAAATCTGGAAGGGTTGGAAAAGCAAGGAAGTTTCAGGGGGAATGGGATTGGGATTACATCATTTTTTCAAGGATCTCTCTTTGTATTTCTACAGATTCAAATCTGGCCAGTCAAAACTTTTAATAAGACTTGTACAGAAAATCACCGTGCTGATTCCACACCATAACAGGGATGGGAAATTTCGAGTGTTCTGCCAGATTTCACATTTAAGTTATTTTTGAAAATGCCAAAATGCTTCTTCCAAAAATCTTCTAGTGAAATTTTAACATTTTGCTTTGAAATTATTTTGGCTCTAGCTTTCATTTACTCCTTTTTTTATTGTAAAAAAAAATTAAAAAAGGAAAAAAAAAAGGCAAGAAAACATCAAAGAAGGAAAGCTTCTCAAAACAAAGCCTTGATGAGGAAAAAATTTAAATTTCCTGAATGCAGCTTTAAAGAAATATTTAAATCAGTAATTTTTATCCTTAATTTCATAGTTTCCACAAAGCTAAAAAATGTTCTATTTTCATTCTGCTCCTCTTTGCACAATGCCTGTCCATGAACAGCGTGTGTGCCTAACCTATCATTTCTGTCCTCCTCTAGCATCTGCCAATTTGGTAAATTACAGCAGAGCAAACAAATGTATTTGTCCCAGCTGTAATGAGATGTATCCATGGTACCTGCATTGTTTGATTGCCATTAAAGAATGAGGATCTTCATGCTGCATTAGCACTCCTCTTGTCTGATTGAACAATCTGCATTAGATTTATTTCTGCCAGCTCTGATTGAAGGTGCAGTGAGAGCTGTGAGAATTATCCTGATTCTTGTTCCACTCAGGCCCCCATAAATGCTCTCAGGAAATTCGGGGATGTTCCCAACCTCTGACTCTGCTGATCCACTGGCAGGAATTTCAGCAGGGCAGAGAAATCCCAAATCCTCAGTGACAGACATCAGCACAGCCACGGCTTCCTTGGAACAATGCTCGCCTCAAAAAACACACAGAACCAAATGTTCGGATGCAGCGAGAGACAAACGCCACGAAAAAACCTTGCAGACATAAAACAGGAATGTGAACAACCAAAAAGAAAAATTTATTCTCACACTCACTGAACCTGTCTGGGACAGTCATGGTTTTGAGTCACAGCACAGATGTTTTTCCTTCAGAGACTGAACATGAAATCTCTTCCTTCCTTCCTTCCTTCCTTCCTTCCTTCCTTCCTTCCTTCCTTCCTTCCTTCCTTCCTTCCTTCCTTCCTTCCTTCCTTCCTTCCTTCCTTCCTTCCTTCCTTCCTTCCTTCCTTCCTTCCTTCCTTCCTTCCTTCCTTCCTTCCTTCCTTCCTTCCTTCCTTCCTTCCTTCCTTCCTTCCTTCCTTCCTTCCTTCCTTCCTTCCTTCCTTCCTTCCTTCCTTCCTTCCTTCCTTCCTTCCTTCCTTCCTTCCTTCCTTCCTTCCCACATTCCAGTGAGATGCAGTTTAGAAAATAAAAGTTCACTTAGCACTCATGAGTGAGCTGAGAGCAAAACAAACAATTTATCCTCTGGAGAAGCCATTAGAAGTTGGGAATTCTCCATCCAGGGAAGGTGTGCTAGGGATGGATAAAATCACAAACAGATTTTCAAGAGCTCGGTTTCCTGTCCCTTTGCTCCCAGTGAGCTGTCCCTGCTGTGTGGTCACTGCAGGGTCAGGGTGGGACATTGCCCTGCCCAGAGGTATGGCTTTAGATTTCCCGAGGATTGCAGGAGCTGGCAGAGAATTCAGGCAGACAAACCCAAGATGGCGAAAGGAGAGCTTTATTTACAGAAACCTCTTTTATATCCATTAATATTCTAGCAACTATTGGTCAGAAAAGAATCCACCTCCTAAAACCATTGGTCACGGCCAAATAACACCTAATGCCAAACACAGAGATTGAGAAAGTAAAAGAATGCAGTTTATTCTCTCTGAGAAAGAACAGAAAGATTCCTAAAACAGTGCAACTACACAGAGGGGCTCTGCTCTGCTCGGTCTGTAGGGACACTGAGGACACCGAGGACACTGAGGACATTGAGGACCCTGAGGACACCGAGGACACCGAGGACCCTGAGGACACCGAGGACATTGAGGACACCGAGGACTCTGAGGACATTGAGGACACCGAGGACACCGAGGATCCTGAGGACACCGAGGACATTGAGGACACTGAGGACACCGAGGACACCGAGGACATTGAGGACACTGAGGACACTGAGAACACTGAGGACATTGAGGACATTGAGGACACTGTGGACACTGAAGACACTGAGGACACGGAGGACACTGAGGACATTGATGACACTGAGGACATTGAGGACACTGTGGACACTGAAGACACTGAGGACACTGAGGACACTGAGGACACTGAGGACACCTGGCCAGCTCCTTTCCCTCCACACCTGACTCAAGGCACAGAGGGACACCCAGCACTAACCAGGGACAGTGCCACTGTGGTTTTAGGTTTCCTGAGATTCACAGGATCTGGCAGAGAAAGCAGGCAGACGAACCAAGATGGCGAAAGGAGAAATTTATTTACAAAAACCTCTTTATATATCCATTAATAATCTAGCAACTATTGGTCAGCAGGGAATCCACCTCCTAAAACCATTGGTCACAGCTATACAACACCTAGTACCAAACACAGAGATTAAGAAAGTACAAAAATGCAGTTTATCTCTATTCTCCCTGAGAAAGAACAGAAAAATTCTAAAACAGTGCAACTACACTGAGCCACAGCTCGGCCGAGCTTTACATTTCAAGACAGCTCTTTCCTCGAGGGTAAGTATGTAAGTATCCTTTTTTAAATTTTTTTTTTCTTGTAGACAAGGGTTATTGGGTTAAAGAAGTGCACAATGTAAATGAAAGATGAGGGAATTCTGCACGGGAAGGTAAACCCTGACACCTCACAGCAGCCACGGGCAGAGCTGCTGTGCCTCCAGGGGAGCCGAGAGCAGTCAGGAGTAACAGCCTGGGCTGAACTCTGGGGAAAAGGAGAAGTTGGGATTGTTTTCCATGACGTGATACTAACTGAGCTTCATTTCTCTCCATGCATTACACAATCTTGCTTTTTTTTTTCTCTATTTTTCCTTTTTCCGGAGTACCAGTATAGAAGACTTCACACCTGTCATAGTTCTGAGACCAATAATCTCCAATTTCCTTGGTTCTAATTGTGAGATAAGTAATTTCCAGGCATAAACTCCAGTAAAAGCGAAGTTCTGCACATCAGGTCATAGACACACAAATGCATCTATGGAAATATTTGTGTGAGGGAAGAGGGGGATGAGCAAATCAGTCTGCCCATGACGAATTACCTTAGCTTTGTCATCTGATGGCACAAAATATCCACGAACTTTGAAGATAGGCACGACTGGGTGTGAAGTTAACCCAAATAAACTAATTTTACAGCAAGAACAAAATTCCAAAAACAGTAGTTTATTAATATCCAATGAATTAGTTGTTATTTTTGTGAAAGGATAAAGAATATTAAAAAAAAAGAAAAATTCCAACAAATATCTATTTCAGTCATTACTAACGCATTGTTTCTGACCCAGGAAAACGAACGTCAGATTTTGGAAGCCTCAAATATATGCTGCCGAGTTTCTTATTTTGGAATTATGCAGAGAAAGTGTCTGCTAAAATAATAATTAAAAAAAGAAGCACAACTGTACAGTCTCACCAAGAATAGATCTCCACATGCTCTATTCACAGCTCTCTGTAGGAAGACAGAAGAGGAAGGAAGGAAGGAAGGAAAGTAATTGCTATTTAATTATATCATAAAAACATCAGCTGACGTTGCCAGTAAATTGCCATCCATGTACAATTCCAGGCTCTGGAGCTCATGGAAGCCTCGGTCAGGAGAAGGCAGAGAGCCCAATCCAGGAGCAGTCCCCACACACCCCTGGAGCCAACATTTATTTATTTATAAATGCCCAAAGCACATTTATTTATCACTCCCAGCTCACAGTCAGTGCCCAGGCTCACCCCAGCCTCGAGCATCCGCAGAACCTACCTGGCAAGGGACACCTGACTTCAGTTCTGTCCCCAATTCCTGCAGCTCCCCCATCTCTGCTCCTGCCTGGGTATTGCCTCGGCCTTGGATTTTTGGCAGTTGTGATCCCACTGAGGATTCTCCACCCAAAACCACAAAAAAACCTTGTGAACAACCAAATGTGAACAACCAAAAAGAAAAATTTATTCTCACACTCACTGAACCTGTCTAGGACAGTCATGGTTTTGAGTCACAGCACAGATGTTTTTCCTTCAGAGACTGAACATGAAATCTATTCCTTCCTTCCTTCCTTCCTTCCTTCCTTCCTTCCTTCTGATGGCCTCTGATGGCCTCTGATGGCCTGCAGCACCTTCTGCTCGGCACAGCGCTCCTCTCACTCCTTCTGCATTTGCTACCTACAGAATAGAAGTTTTTCTTTTTCCTCTTTTTTTTTTTTTTTATTTATCCAGAGGCACAGGAGTGATTTTTACTCCGTCTCCGAGCGCGAGTTAATCCGGAGGCGACAGCCATTCCCATTCAGCTGTGTCAGAACGCGTTTGCTGCGGACTGGGGCCGTAGAACACAGATGGAGTTTTGTGTGAAGCTCAGGCTCCGTATCCGAGCCCCAGCAGGGCCTGCTGAGATCCCCAAACGAGCAGAGCCATGAGCTCCAGGCAGCAGCTCCAGCACTGCTGCGTTTGCAGGAGGAGCTCCCCAGCGCTCCACGGAGATTTCTGACAGCACACCTTGGCCTCCCTCATTTCCAGCAGCCAAACCCCAGCAGAAGGAACCAGAAAAGCAGCAAATATTCTCTACAGTCAGCGGCCTGTGGAGCAATAGCTTCAGCCACCGTGGGGAAGCCATTCCTGTCCCTGTGCCATGGAAGAGGAGAGCTCAGGATGTCACACAGCCCCAGCACTCCCAGGCACACCTTGGGCTGCCCCAGCTTTGGTCTGGGGCTGCTGCAGGCACATCAGATGGCAACTCATTCTATTGCCATGCACTTGTGGCAGATGTGCAGTTTTCTCCTCTATTCACTTCATTCAGCTTGAGAGGGTTGTAAAAAAAAAAAAAACAAACAACCCAGAAAACAACGAAATTGCTCTATCTTGCTGCAGACTCTTTCCTTGCAAGACCTGGTCCAGATCCTTGGATCCTCCATCCTCTTTTCTGAATGGCAGAGGTATGAGAAAAATTGAAAATTGTCCAATAACTCTGCTGGGATGAGTGGGATGAAATGCACTTGCCACTCGTTCTGCTGCTGTGGGGAACAGGATGGGGCCTCAGGGCAGTGAAGAAAAGAAAGGAATCAGATCGAGCAGTGCTGAGGCTTTCCAGAGCTGAGGATGCTCCAATGCTGCAGATTTTCTTACAGCCTTGAAATTTGCATCAGGACCTCCTGGAGGAGGATTTGGGTTTGGAGCTTGGGGTCAGGTTCATCCCCCAGAGAGCTCTGTAGTTTGGGAGAGCCTTCCTCCTGTCCCTGCACCAGTTCACATCACAAAACTTCCCAGCCAGGCTGTGGGGCTGGTTTGGGTTTGTTTCCTACAAACACCGAGCCCAGAGCATCCCAAATCACATCACAAAACATCCCAGCCGGGCTGTGGGTTGGTTTGGGTTCGGTTCCTACAAATACCCCCAGACCAGAACATCCCAAATCACATCCCACAGCCTCCCAGCCGGGCTCTGGGGCTGGTTTGGGTTCGGTTCCCACAAACACGCAGCCCAGAACATCCCAAATCACATCCCACAGCTTCCCAGCCAGGCTGTGGGATTGGTTTGGGTTTGTTTCCCACAAACACCCCCAGCCCAAAACATCCCAAATCACATCAGCTTCCCAGCCAGGCTGTGGGTTGGTTTGGGTTTGTTTCCTACAAACACCCCCAGCCCAGAGCAACCCAAATCACATCACAAAACTTCCCAGCCAGGCTGTGGGCTTGGTTTGGGTTCAGCTCCCACAAACACCCCCAGACCAGAACATCCCAAATCACATCAGCTTCCCAGCCGGGCTGTGGGTTGGTTTGGGTTCGGTTCCTACAAACACACCCAAACCAGAACATCCCAAATCACATCACAAAACTTCCCAGCCAGGCTGTGGCTTGGTTTGGGGTCGATTCCCACAAACACCCAGCCCAGAACATCCCAAATCACATCACAAAACTTCCCAGCCGGGCTGTGGGCTTGGTCTGGGTTTGGTTCCTACAAACACCCCCAGACCAGAACACCCCAAATCACATCAGCTTCCCAGTCAGGCTGTGGGGCTGGTTTGGGTTCAGTTCCTACAAACACCCCCAGCCCAGAACACCCCAAATCATCAGGTTTCCCCTGGAGCCAATGGAAAATGCAATGTAAGCAACGAAAGGCAGCTCAGGCTTTTTTGTACTCCAGTTTGTGCAAATAGTATGATGAACTCCTTGTGAATGCACACGTTTTGGGGTTTGTTTTGCAAGTTTTGCATTCCTCTCAGAAAAAACTATCAGTGCTGGGTAACGACACCACTTCCCCTTCAAAATAAGTCTCCATAATGAAAGACCTTGGATCCTCCAGTCAAAAAAAAAGATGTTTATGGGCCTCTTTCTATAACCAGAATTCACCATGTGAGGGGATATGGCTGTGGGATTGAACTCCTTTTCATTTTGTGTAATAGTCAATAATGGCTAATCACACACTGCTTTTTGACTTGGGGGAAATGATCTCATTATCAGTTTTTGATCCCCCATGATTCTTGAGCCTCAGTAAATGAGAAGGTTTCCGAGTGAGTAACTGCATTCCTGATGAAACTGATTTCTTTTTATATAATCCCATAAAGGACATCTCTCCTCATTTGAGTGGTGAGCACTGTGTAATGTACAGTGGTTCATCATTAGCCAGCCTAAATGGACATTCATTGGATTAACATCATCATGTTTAAATTTCTCCTGCAAAATAATACATTAGAGATTATTGCTGTAGTTTTTGCTCCAAGGCACTAGTGCTGGTAATCAAAATCTCATTAAAAGGAATTCAAATATTCTGTAGCCCAGAGGATCTCGATTTCATTCCTTCCCCTCTCCCTGTGCCTCCCATGCACTGATTTATTTGGGTGTTTTTCCTAAGGAAAAACTGTCCAATTTGGCTCTTTTTAGAGCAAGTGTCAGAGGTACAAATGGAATTAGACACCAAGTTGTTTACATACATTCAGGAGCTCTGGGAAAAATTTAACTTCTCTCTTTTTGCCAATTTAAATCAAGCTTTTAAAGGAATGAGAACTTCTTTAACACACACTGCTGCGATGCATGGCCAGATGAGAAGATTCTTTGACATCACAATGTATTTGAGCAGAAGGTACCATCACTTCAGAGAGATATTTGCCCTCAGAACTCACTGCCTCATCTTCTGGTTTTGCCTCTCCACTCTGACTAAATTTCTTTCAAATAACTGATTCCTTTTAAACTTAACTCAGTCATTACCACGACCAAATCTTATTGAAATGAGGTGTGAAGTCTTCTGAATTTTGTATAGAGTGGTGCTTGCCTGTCCCCAAGCAGAAAACACAGAGGACAGTTTGCAGTTAATTTTTAGGAAAACCAGAGAGCTGAATTTTTCTCCCCTCTGTCAGAAACAGACACACAAAAGAGCAGAGCCTCTTGTGTAAACTGGGCTTTTTTCTGTGTTTCAGATGAGTTTTTCCTCTGGGATCTGCGGTGGCACAAAACCACAAAAGTATTTGGCTCTTCAGGGGAAATTCTGCCTCTCTCTCCATGCCAAGGTGAGGCAGCTCCCCAGGGCAGCACTGCTGGGATTTTGGAGCACTTCATGGAGGATTGAGCTCCTTCCATGGGGACATGATCCATTCTGCCACTCTGAACACACCCAAGGTGCTGAAAGGTGGCACTGCCTCGCTGTGACCCTGCAGAAATGAAGTTCCTGGGCCTCTTCTGACTCCACAGATGGAGTCTGAAGGAAGACAAAAATGAAACTTCAGCCCAGAACGCAAGCTGTGCTCTCCACCCTTGTTTTAACCATAGCTGTCCTTTTCACTCGGGGTGGTATTTTAATATTTTAATTCACATTGCAAATTCACACTGAACTTCTTGATTCTCCATCTGAAAGGTCTTGTGCCTAGAGAGTGTCCCTTCCTTCAGACAATAACAATATCTGTTGGTTTAGATTTCCTGGGGTTCGCAGGAGCTGGCAGAGGAAGCAGGCAGGAGAACCCAAGATGGCGAAAAGAGAAACTTTATTTACAAAAACTTCTTTATATATCCATTAATAACTTGGCAACTATTGGTCAGCAGGGAATCCACCTCCTAAAACCATTGGTCACAGCTATACAACACCTAGTACCAAACACAGAGATTAAGAAAGTACAAAAAATGCAGCTTATCTCTATTCTCCCTGAGAAAGAAGAGAAAGATTTCTAAAACAGTGCAACTACACAATGTCCAGTCCAATTTGAATAATTAAAAACAAACAGAATAACAAACTGCTGGCTCTTTGCTTCAATCCTGAATTCTGGAAATTGTGTATCACTATCCAAACCCAGCAGACAGAACACGCTGAGGTTCCCCAGGAACCCCTCCTTGGCCATTTTACAAATTGATTACCTCAACTACAATTCCGACAGCAGATTTATTACTCTTATTTCGTGGGCTCCCCATTTTTCTCCTCTCTGGCTCAGCAGTGGCGAGGTGGTGACGAAATGGTTTGATAAATCAGCATTTAGGGAGGGTGCAAATGGGTGAGGCTTTGAACTGCTGGAGTGGCACAAAAATATTGACCTCAATTTTCGGTGCACTTGGAATCCTGAAATATTTTTAAGATGAATGTGATACTTGAGAGCTGTGGGAGGATTTGAAAAGCTTTGCTGTTTTATGGTCCTTTTGGCCCTTTTGAACTTGTGTGCTGTTCACACCGAATGCAGGAATGCTCTTTGTTTCCTGGGCCCGAGATGGCAATTTCCCTGGCTGGAAAAAACTTCAGAGATTTCCACCTCCATCTTTGAGCTGAGGATGTTCAGTTTAATGACCTTCCCAAGTTCTAAGAGTAATTCATCACTAATTGCATTTAGAGTTTGGTTTTCCAAGGTACAGATTTAGACTAAGCTTGTTTACTGATGCTCACTCACCCATAGAACTCACATCTCGCAACTAAAATCACTTTTTCTTTAGCAGAATGAGATCTTACAAAGTCCTCTACAGGTTTCCCAAATGTTTAGAGAAAATACCAGAGTGGCACATGGCTATGCCAATAAACATTTTATTTACCTCCCATTCAGCACAGGGACTGGAAAAGCACTGTGGCACTATTCACACTTTTGTCCTTTAAAAATTGCTTCAGGTGAAATCTTTTCCCTCCCTTCCTTTGCAGTTAATTGGAGGTTTGTTTCTTTGATATTCCTGGGAACAAACCTTCACATAGAGAGGATTTTTTTACATTTATCTGCACAGATGCTGCCAACACCATGATATATGGGTGCTGATTTAAAAGGAAAATATTTTCCATTAAATGCACTGACCCTTCTTCTGGGAAAGAAGTTGAATGTTCTCATTATGACTCCTATTTCTTTTTTTTTAAAAATTTTAATCACATCTCAAATTGGTTTCATTTGATCTCAACTATCTTTGTCCTAAAGCTATCACTTTTGTTCTTCTTTTGCTGAAAACGAGGGTTTGTGATTTTGGAAAAAAAGAAATAAACTTTTTTTCTCAGGCATTATTTCATTGTTCTGTGCTTTGCTTGGAAGATTGTAGCTTGAGGACAGAAAGTTACACTGATGTGGGAAGAGGACGAAGCAAGCTATAGGAATTCACATTTTATAAGCAAATTTTCATTTTGCTTCCATTTCAGTCACAAACAGAATTCTTGCCAGACTTTGTGCTCATGACAATTACTTAGAAATTCAGAATCACTCCATAATCTCTCTTGTCTTTTTCCCTTATGAGGTTCATTTGAAATCTGTGATTACTGAGCCTTAGTCAAGCTGCCTTCCCCTGAATGCTGCAATTCAGAATTTTCTATTTGGTTTCATGGTCCAGATGCTATTTAGAGCTCTATTTATGCTCACAACTGCAACTGTAAAGCCTCCCCTAGCCTCTGGCTGAGGGACAGATGTGCTCAGCCAGATGTTTTGTGGCTGCAGAGGAAACCATCTCTGAAATGCATGACCTGCTTAGCCAAGGCTCCTGTCGGCTCAGACGTCAGGAGATGATAACAGCGAGAGGAAATCACCTCTGGAAGGAGCCTGCTCTTGGGTTTGCCCCTCAGGGCAGCGCTGGGTCAGGATGCTCAGTGGGGTCAGGATGCTCAGTGGGGTCAGGATGCTCACCCAGCAGGGTTAGGATGCTCACCCAGCAGGGTCAGGATGCTCAGTGGGGTCAGGATGCTCAGTGGGGTCAGGATGCTCAGTGGGGTCAGGATGCTCACCCAGCAGGGTCAGGATGCTCAGTGGGGTCAGGATGCTCACCCAGCAGGGTCAGGATGCTCACCCAGCAGGGTCAGGATGCTCAGTGGGGTCAGGATGCTCAGTGGGGTCAGGATGTTCACCCAGCAGGGTCAGGATGCTCAGTGGGGTCAGGATGCTCACCCAGCAGGGTCAGGATGCTCACCCAGCAGGGTCAGGATGCTCACCCAGCAGGGTCAGGATGCTCACCCAGCAGGGTCAGGATGCTCACCCCAGCAGGGTCAGGATGCTCACCCAGCAGGGTCAGGATGCTCAGTGGGGTCAGGATGCTCACCCCAGCAGGGTCAGGATGCTCACCCAGCAGGGTCAGGATGCTCACCCAGCAGGGTCAGGACGCTCAGTGGGGTCAGGATGCTCACCCAGCAGGGTCAGGATGCTCAGTGGGGTCAGGATGCTCAGTGGGGTCAGGATGCTCACCCAGCAGGGTCAGGATGCTCACCCAGCAGGGTCAGGATGCTCACCCAGCAGGGTCAGGATGCTCAGTGGGATCAGGATGCTCACCCAGCAGGGTCAGGATGCTCAGTGGGATCAGGATGCTCACCCCAGCAGGGTCAGGATGCTCACCCAGCAGGGTCAGGATGCTCAGTGGGGTCAGGATGCTCACCCAGCAGGGTCAGGATGCTCAGTGGGGTCAGGATGCTCAGTGGGGTCAGGATGCTCACCCAGCAGGGTCAGGATGCTCAGTGGGATCAGGATGCTCTCCCCAGCAGGGTCAGGATGCTCAGTGGGATCAGGATGCTCACCCAGCAGGGTCAGGATGCTCACCCAGCAGGGTCAGGATGCTCACCCAGCAGGGTCAGGATGCTCACCCAGCAGGGTCAGGATGCTCAGTGGGATCAGGATGCTCACCCAGCAGGGTCAGGATGCTCACCCAGCAGGGTCAGGATGCTCACCCAGCAGGGTCAGGATGCTCAGTGGGGTCAGGATGCTCACCCAGCAGGGTCAGGATGCTCAGTGGGGTCAGGATGCTCACCCAGCAGGGTCAGGATGCTCAGTGGGGTCAGGGTGCTCACCCAGCAGGGTCAGGATGCTCTCCCCAGCAGGGTCAGGACACAGACTGGCTCTCACCTCTCCTCACTGTGCCCTGGCAGTGGGGACAGAGCTCCTGTCACCGCCCTGCCCAGAGGTCCCTCTGTGTGACCTGGGCTGGGCACACTGCTGTGCCTGCAGCCCCGGGGGTATTTGGGTTATTGCTCTGTTTGGGACACACTGCTGGTGTTCTGTGTGTGACCCAATCCTTGCACAGCTCACAACAGCTCCTCAGGATTAAACCCTCACTGCAGACAGAACTCAGAGCTGGGGAGCACATTCAGAATCAGAGATGGACCTCGCACTGGTGTCACTCTGATTCACAGGACAGCAGATGCTGCTGCTTTAACTTTGTCACAATGCTTTCCACTCTCAACACCAGAGGAAAAAAGGAGATTCTAATGAACTTAATGCCAACGCCTAAATAATTATTATGATGCTGGGTTGGACCATGATACCATGATTTTCTGAGAAAACCATTCCTCTCCCAACTCCTCAGTACTCGAGCATTAAGGTCCTTGAGCAAAAATCTAGCTATGCAATATTCCAAATTTTCAGTGCAAGTTTAGTGCAGTTACTAATTATTTGTGTTGCAAGGGGAAAGGAGGTGATAAGCAAGGAATGAGGTAGATCAAATGACCTTATGAATACCTTAGGATGCTCACAAGGTAAATATGATTTGTTCCTTTCTCCCAAACCTCACTCTCTATCCTACAGTGTAAAGCTCAGGGCTAAACTAATCCTGCAGTGAGGCCTAATCTCATTCCTACAAACCCAGGAAGGAAGAGCCCAGTCCTGGGAATTGCAGCACCCATCACCTGCTGTGCCCTTCCCTGTCCCCTGTGTCCCACAGGCACACGGTGACACCCCTGCCACTGTGGCCCACGTGCCATCTCATTTGACACATGTCACCCTTGTCCTCAGCTGTTTCTTCGTGACTGGGCACAGAGCCAGGAACATGATTAACTGTGAAATCGAATATATGTCAATTTATCTGCTGTTTGCTCTTTGTAGCATATTGTGAGTAGAAGTGTAAACTTCCTCATTTTTTTGATCCTTCACTCATGTCAGAAATGGCAGATTCCTGAGCTGTACAGTCAGAGGGAAAAGAACTGAAATGTCCTTTCCCGAATCAATCCTGTCTCTGCTGACACGGCAAGATGTCACAAAACCTGAAGATGAAAAATTGCTCACTGCACACCACAGGGAATTAATAACAGCCCAAACAGAGCAGCAAGTCCTGCAGGTGCTGCTCAGATCTGCTGCCCATCAGCCCCATCAGTGTGGCTTTCAGGCCCCCGTGGGTGCAGAAGCTGGCTGAGAGAACCCAGGCAGATGAACCAAATATGGTGGAGAAGGGAAGTTTATTTACAAGAAAGGTCTTTTACATCCATTCATACTCTAGCAACTATTGGTCAGCAAAGAATCCACCTCCCAAACCCATTGGTCACAACCAAATGACACCTAACACCAAACACAGAGATTAAGAAAGTAAAAAAATGCAGTTTATCTACGTTCTCTGTGAGAAGGAATGGAAAGAGTTCTAAAACAGTGCAACCACACCATCAGCACCCAATCCCTCAATCCCCAGGCTGCTGCAATCCTGCAGCATCCACGTGGGTTAGAAATGCCAGAGCTGCACCTCTGGGCACCTGAGCTCAACCCAGCAGAGCCCAGCGTGTGCCTCAGGAGAAAGCTCACATGGCATCTCAATACTGGGATTTCTAAATAGGCTCCAGCCTGTCTAACTTGCCTCCCACTGCAGGGATTTATATCCATTAAATCACTGGGAAAATGCACTGTGGATTTAGATTCCCCAAGGATTGCAGGAGCTGGCAGAGAATTCAGGCAGATGAACCAAGATGGCGAAAGGAGAGCTTTATTTACAAGAAACTTCTTTATATATCCATCAATAACCTAACAACTATTGGTCAGCAAAGAACCCACCTCCTAAAACCATTGGTCACAGCCAAATAACACCTAATACCAAACACAGAGATTAAGAAAGTACAAGAATGCAGCTTATCTCTATTCTCTCTGAGAAAGAAGAGAAAGATTTCTAAAACAGTGCAGCTACAATGCTCTCCTTCGGTTTGCACAGGCACTGCTGAAACAGAGCTGCTCAGGGCCCTGCCCAAGGCTGGAGTCACCATGGACACAACCATGGGGAGAGAGAATCTTTATTCAGTCCCAGCCTGCTGAGGCCCAAGCAGGATCAAAGTCCCACCTGATTCTCCTGAGTTTTCTATCTGAACGTCCAGGGACAGGACAAAAGGAATTATTATTATTATTATTATTATTATTATTATTATTATTATTATTATTACCATCATCATCATCATTATCATCATTATTATCATCATTATTATCATCATTATTATCATCATTATCATTATTATCATGACTATTATTATTATAATTGTTTTTATTATTAATATCCCAAATTTGCAGATGGCAGCTGAGGGCAGCACCCTGTGTGAAGTATCCATCCCTGCACTTTAGAAGCACAGCACATTTCCCCTTCCATGACTTTTCCCTCAAGATATCTCAGAAATTTGGGACAAAAAGGGTGTTGTGGTACAAATATCTCAAAGCTCAGTGTTGCTTCCACTAAAGAAAGTGAATCCAAGGAGGGCAGGCATGAACTTGGAACAGGAAAACCAACAGAAAACCCCAATAAAAGCTCAAGTCAGCAATTGCATGGGTACAACTCATAACTCCACCCAGCAACTTGCCAGCCACTGTTAGTATTTCTTCAGTTCTTTGGTTTTTATTTTCTTTTGATTTGCTCAACACAAGATAAACAACTTTGGTTAGTGCAGGACAATGCACAAGGAAAGCTGTGTACCTAAAAATCAGCAATGAATTTAATCACTTGTTCTCTGCTCATTCAGCCAAGGAATGATCAAATCCAGAAGCAGAGTTGAATTAATTCAGTAGATTTTGATTTATATTAATGAAAGAGAAAAGCTCTAAAGCTTCCCTGCATTAGAATTACCTTAGCAGGGGTCAGCCCTTGTGCCAGCCTGTCACATCTCCTCCCTGCCTTCCCTCAGCCTTCCTGATTTAGGTAAGAGTTATTAAATGGCAAAGTTCTCCAAAGGAGCTTGTGGCCCTTGTTGATAAAAGGCTTCTCCCCATCACAATTGCTGGAAAGTTGGTAAAATCAACAGTTTATGTTATCAGGAAGAACATTTTCACTTTTTATCTGTAGAATGTTGTCTGAATTCTCCAAAAAGGAAAAAAAAAAGGGTTTTTTGTCACTTATGAAAACTACTGAGCCTCTGTCTGGTAGCTTTCTGCTGGGCCTCCTTCTCAAATCCTTGTGAATTCTGCCTGGAGAATGGCAGCCAGCCCAGACCTACATCAAACTCCGATTTAAATATGACATTCAAAGCCAGGCTGAGATGTGACAGGTATACAAAACAACACCTCAGAGCTTTTGTCCAAGAATCTGAACAGTTTTTGAAATTGAAAAAGGTTTGGTAATTCAGTTTTGAAGCTCTGTTCAAAGGTCTTTGGAATAAGAATCACATTCCCTGAAACTCCCTGGGGAATTTTGAAATATCAGATTCTATATTGATACAAATATTATTTATAATGTGTAAATAATATACAATGGAAAATAGAAATAATAGTTATAATATTATTTATTCCATTATAAAGGTTCTGTATTTATTTGTTTGCTTAGAAAGACACTTTTTTTCATGATGTTTGACCACAACAAAAATACACAAAGAGCATCCTGTCATCACAGGATGGGAATGATCCTTGGCCAAGACAAGACATTTCCAACTCGAGTTGGGTTTTAAAGTCCTGCATTTTTGGGGTTTGGGACCAGCAGATGAAAAGCTGATGCAAACACTAAATAACACAAGCCTTGAGTACAGGACTGTAGTTGCACTGTTTTAAAATCTTTCTCTTCTTTCTCATGGAGAATAGAGATAAGTTGCATTCTTGTGCTTTCTAATCTCTGTGTTTTGGTGCTGGATGCTCTAGAGTTGTAACCAATCGTTATAGGGGGTGGAAAAACTGTCGACCAATAATTATTAGATCATTAATGAATATATAAAGAAGGTTTTGTAAATAAAGTTTCTCTTTTCGTCATCTTGGTGCTGCCTGCCTGACTTCCCTGCGAGCTTCCGCGAATCTCCACGAATATCAGAAAATCAGAGCCAACTCAGGACCGTGTAAGGTCATTGCCAGGTGTTTCCATACCCAATTCAAACAGGAAACCCCAATCCCCATCCCAAATCTGGCAGAATTCTCCAAGATCCCCAAAAAACATTCCATGAGGGTCTGCGAGTTACTGGCAGCACCAACTTTGACCTCAGCCAAACCTTCCCTTTGAAAAGAAAATAATTTGGGGAAAAGCTGGAAGGTGGTTGCTGTGCTGTGATGCATGGATTGTGCAGATGTTGAGCTGCCACAGCTCACACAAATTCCTGCTCTTGCAGGAAACAGATTAGGAAATAAAGCTGCACATCTTCCAAACAGCTTCAGCTCCATGGCTGAAAGACACAGTGTGTGCTTCTCTGCCATGGGATAAGGCTGACCTTGAGCACAGGGAAAAGAAAAATGCAGTGATGTGCTGTAGTTGCACTGTTTTAAAAATCTTTCTGTTCTTTCTCAGGGAGAATAGAGATAAGCTGCATTCTTGTACTTTTTTAATCTCTGTATTTGGTATTAGGTGTGACCAATGGTTTTAGGAGGTGGATTCCCTGCTGACCAATGGTTGCTAGATTATTAATGGATATATAGAGAAGTTTTTGTAAATAAAGTTCTCCTTTCGCCATCTTGGTTTCGTCTGCCTGCTTCCTCTGCCAGCTCCTGCAAATATTGGGAAACCTAAACCCACAATGTGCCAGAGATGATTAATGGGAAAGAAAAAAGAGCTCTCTCCAAACAATATTAGTGACCAGGTAGGGGAAACTGTGAGAAAGTCTCGAAACACATCAGTGCCTGAGCCAGGAGAGCACACAGCAGGTCCAGCCCCCCTCAAGCTCCCTGCTTATTTCCTCTGAAATTCATCCATCACCCCCTCCAAAACACCTCCTCGGAGAATCCCCTCCAGGCTGTGATCTGTTAAGCGAAGCCAAATAGGATAACAAGGTAAGGAAACCTCAAAATACTCTCATTTCAGGTGGAGTCGCTGCAGAGAGGAAAACAGAGATTATGCTTTAAAAAGAGACCAGGAAAAAAGTGAGAAAATGTAATATGGATTCTCTCATCTCTGTGCTGATAGGTGCTACTGGCTGCCACCTCATAAAGTGATCAAAGAGCTCACAAAACCATTCCCATCAAAGGCTTTTCCCCTGCCTGGGACAGGTTCAGAGCTTCCTTTGGAGGTGTGGAGTGGTGGAGCAGAGCAAGTGAGGAGCAGGAACGGTGCTCCCTGAACCAAGAGGAACCTGCAGCTCTGCACCCCACACCTGATATTCCCTGCAGGCTCCCTGGCTGTCTGTGTGTGCCCAAGATCACTCCTGGGTTGGTTTTTCATTCCCCACCTGATGGATGAGAAAATGACTGTGAACAGAACAAAGCAGCAACGTGCAGCAGGGTGATTGCAGCTCCCAGCTCTGCTTTTCTGCATTCCTCTATTTCTGCTTTTCTTTGATTGCTTTGCTTTGTTTCCGTTTCAGTTTGGAACTCAGAACAAATACCAGTGGGTTCTGCCGGGGAGCAACACCTCCATCCTGTCCTCTCACTTAGAGGGGGAGCTTTCCTTGCTTCCTACCCCACATTCTGCTCTCAGATGTAATTAATTTCCTCTAAACTAACCCAACTTCCTTGTTAAGCAGAGAACTCAGCTGTAGTTGCACTGTTTTAAAATCTTTCTCTTCTTTCTCATGGAGAATAGAGATAAGTTGCATTCTTGTGCTTTCTAATCTCTGTGTTTGGTACTGGATGCTCTAGAGTTGTAACCAATCGTTATCGGGGGTGGAAAAACTATCGACCAATAATTATTAGATCATTAATGGATAAATAAAGAAGTTCTTGTAAATAAAGTTTCTCTTCTCACCATCTTGTGAGCTGCCTGCCTGACTTCCCTGCGAGCCTCTGCGAATCTCCACGAATATCAGAAAATCAGAGCAACACTCAGCCCTTGCTCAAGTTGTGTGCTGAGCCTAAAAGGATATTCAGATTTCAGTTGACTTCTGCGACTGTCCCATGACACAGTTTCTTTACACAGATTTTAGATGTTGTTTTCACCTCTGTTCCTGCTCCTTTTCCACACTCCTGGACCACACAGGGTTGAAGACAATGCTCCATCAGTTTAGGTGACTTTCTTCCCACCTTGTCCCCACCACCCCCACCTACTGCAATTCTTCCACTCAATGCTCTCAGCAGCACAGCCCTTCTGCCTCCAGCTCCTCTCCTTGCTAACACAAAAACGGCAAAATTTGCTGTAAATATCTCCAAAAGAACTGAAACACATATTTTTGTCTGCATTAAGGAACTTGAATTCCCCCTGCAGCTCCCTGAACCGTTGACAATCATTACCCTTGTTCCTTCATGCATTGTTTTTGCCAGTGCTCATTATTAATCCTGTTCTTCCTGCTGCTGGATGGATTTCAAACCATCCTATGCAACAAAGAAAAGTAAATTGAAATTAGCATTATCTAAACCTGTAATTAAAGCCGTATTAATTTTTCTTCAGTGAAAAATTAAAGGGAAAAATCCCGTACTTGAAAAAGGAAAATGCATTGCCACACTTTAAAGTCAAAGTTAATTATGAATTATGGATGATTTGAAATAAAGCAATACAAAAGTACCCACCAGGCCTGTATCCAAAGTAAAAATGAATTTATGACAAAGCTGATATTGACCCATCATTTATAAGGTCTGTTAAATTCATCTTAGACTGGGCTTCTTGTGGAAGATGATTTATTAAACAAAGTAATATAAAATGCAATGAAATAGATTAAGTCTCTTTTTGAAATATTGTTATCCATTAGATCTGGTAAATTTAAGTCTGTTTAAACACGAAATGCCACTTTAGCAGACACTCCAGCTCCTACCTCAGCGTGGGGTTGCTAATGCTCAGTCTCTTACGGTGAAAAATCTTTGTCAGGAGAAGAGATGGCACTAATGACTTTATTTATTTTGGGGTTTTAAATTCATCATCTTTAGGATATCTTAACAATTGCAAATCTTTCCTGCCTCCACCAAGAATACAGATTTGATCTGATTTAGCTGCAGAAGTGAGGCAGCTCCTGTCCCGCTCAGGAAGGCTTGGGGAGAGCAGTGAGGTCTGTTGGAGTTTAAAGGAAGCCAAACGCTCTGGGCAGAGCAGGGCACCCATGGGAGCCTGAGGATGAGGAGCTGGGAGGGTGTCAGAGCCCTCAGCACCCACCGGGGCCTGCTGCCGGGGGAAGGAGCTCCTCACTGCTGAGCAGCCTGGGGAAAGCTCCCGTGCATTTCCTGCACCGCCCTGCTGCCGGGGGAAGGAGCTCCTCACTGCCGAGCACCCTGGGGAAAGCTCCCGTGCATTTCCTGCACCGCCCTGCTGCCGGGGGAAGGAGCTCCTCACTGCTGAGCCAAGTGGGGAAAGCTCCCGTGCATTTCCTGCACTGCCCTGCTGCCAGGGGAAGGAGATCCTCACTGCTGAGCAGCCTGGGGAACGCTCCTGTGCATTTCCTGCACTGCCCTGCTGCCGGGGGAAGGAGCTCCTCACTGCTGAGCAGCCTGGGGAAAGCTCCCGTGCATTTCCTGCAGCGCCCTGCTGCCAGGGGAAGGAGATCCTCACTGCTGAGCACCCTGGGGAAAGCTCCTGTGCATTTCCTGCACCGCCCTGCTGCCGGGGGAAGGAGCTCCTCACTGCTGAGCCAAGTGGGGAAAGCTCCCGTGCATTTCCTGCACTGCCCTGCTGCCAGGGGAAGGAGATCCTCACTGCTGAGCCAAGTGGGGGAAGCTCCTGTGCATTTCCTGCACTGCCCTGCTGCATCTCTGCTCCTAACTGCTGAGCTGCCTGGGGAAAGCTCCCGTGCATTTCCTGCACTGCCCTGCTGCACCTCTGCTCCTCACTGCTGAGCCGAGTGGGGAAAGCTCCCATGCATTTCCTGCACCGCCCTGCTGCATCTCTGCTTCTAACTGCTGTGCTGCCTGGGGGAAGCTCCCGTGTATTTCCTGCACCGTCCTGCTGCATCTCTGCTCCTAATGCTGCTGCAGCATGGGGAAAGCTCCCATGCATTTCCTGCACTGCCCTGCTGCATCTCTGCTCCTCACGGCTGAGCCAAGTGGGGAAAGCTCCTGTGCATTCCCTGCACTGCCCTGCTGCAGCACTGGGGAAAGCTCCCGTGCATTTCCTGCACTGCCCTGCTGCAGCTCTGCTACTCACGGCTGAGCCAAGTGGGGAAAGCTCCTGTGCATTTCCTGCACTGTCCTGTTGCATCTCTGCTCCTCACTGCTGAGCTGCCTGGGGAACGCTCCTGTGCATTTCCTGCACTGCCCTGCTGCAGCACTGGGGAAAGCTCCCGTGCATTTCCTGCACTGCCCTGCTGCAGCATGGGGAAAGCTCCCGTGCATTCCCTGCACTGCCCTGCTGCAGCATGGGGGAAGCTCCCGTGCATTTCCTGCACCGCCCTGCTGCATCTCTGCTCCTAACGCTGCTGCAGCACTGGGACTCACTGTCGGAAATAAATCCTGAATGCTCTAGAGCCTCGCTGCTCTCTGTGTTCCAACAATAGTAATTCTGTTGTAATGACTCCTGTAAAGATATCATTTGAATAGCAATGTTTTATCAGTTTTACTTTCGCCTATTTTCCAGAATAATCCATTCTCTTATCTTGCTTTTCCTTTTCAGCCTTTGAACATTTCTAAGCTTTAGTGTTTGTGCATAACACAAAATCTCATGGCCACGGGAAAAGCGGTTCCTCTTTTTTAATTTATTCATAATTAAAAGTCTCGTGTTAGTGACAGTTTTCAAATCTGACATGACATTTTTATAATCTACTTAATATCTCAGAAGGTTTCTCTGCACTGCAGCCTGGGAATTATGCAAATTAAGAGAAGAAAAAAAGCGCTACCTCAGTGTTGTTTAATCATAAAGCTATGAGTGAAGAATTATTATTGTTTTTATTATAGGAAAACTCCATTACAGGTTTTTGCCAAAAGCAGGTGATAGCTCAGTACATTCTGCAGTGCCAGAATTCTCCTTCTCGCAGAGTTTGCTTTCACAGGCAGATAAAATCTCAGATTCACTGCCACTGCAAATACACCTGGCCTTAGTCCAAAGCTGGTGTTGAAGTTAATAGAAAGATTCTCTAATGGGCCTGGGATCAGGCCCTTTGTAAATATAATTGACTGTCATCCTTTCCTCCCATTTATTTCCGAGCCTCTTGGCATTTTACCCTGCGAGATCTGACCCACGCAGGCTGTGGGCACCCCCTGTGCCCAGCCTGGACTGCAAAGCAGGTGCTAAATGGGCACTCGGTTCTCTATAACGACTCTAAAGTTTTAATTTTGTGTCTCTGCAGTTAATTACTGAATTCTTCCCCCTATATTGGGCTGGGATTGGTGATTCCCTCAGTGCCACGGCATCACAGAGGTGATCCATGCGTCTCATTTATCCCTGAGTGCAGATTGGCTCTGGCAGGGGCAGGCCCAGGCAGCTCAGGCTCTCTGCACACTCTCCTTACAATAAAATAATCTGTTTGATGGCAGGTGGTGACTCCCAGCTCTGCAATGCTCTGTGCCCCTGCTGCAGCAGGGCAGGACTGAGACCTGGCCTCGCTTTTACAGCACAGGGGAGGCAGAGGAGGAGAGCCTGGCCTGGATTTGGGATTCCCAGGGCTGCCAGTGGGAAAGGATGGACAAGCAGAGAGGATTTGCACTCCCTGTGCAGTCACTGCAGCTCTGGAGCTCTGTGGCAGTGCAAGAAAGCAGTGCTGAGTGCTGAGCGAGCAGCCTGGGGCCAGCCCCATGGCCTGGGCATTTATGGAATATTTGCTTTCCTGCCCAGCCAGGGCACTTATGGAATATTTGCTTTCCTGGCCAGCCAGGGGATTCATGGAATATTTCCTTTCCTGCCCAGCCAGGGGATTCATGGAATATTTGCTTCCCTGCCCAGCCAGCAGGTGCCTTTCAGCTGCCATCCTGTGCAGGGGATGCTGTGCAGGGACTCCTGTGCATGGGATCCTGTGCAGGGACTCCTGTGCATGGGATCCTGTGCAGGGACTCCTGTGCAGGGACTCCTGTGCATGGGATCCTGTGCAGGGACTCCTGTGCAGGGACTCCTGTGCATGGGATCCTGTGCATGGGATCCTGTGCAGGGACTCCTGTGCAGGGGATCCTGTGCATGGGATCCTGTGCATGGGATCCTGTGCAGGGGATCCTGTGCATGGGATGCTGTGCAGGGACTCCTGTGCATGGGATCCTGTGCAGGGGATCCTGTGCAGGGACTCCTGTGCAGGGGATCCTGTGCATGGGATCCTGTGCAGGGGATCCTGTGCAGGGACTCCTGTGCAGGGGATCCTGTGCAGGGGATGCTGTGCAGGGGATCCTGTGCATGGGATCCTGTGCAGGGGATGCTGTGCAGGGGATCCTGTGCAGGGGATGCTGTGCAGGGGATCCTGTGCAGGGGATGCTGTGCAGGGACTCCTGTGCAGGGGATGCTGTGCAGGGGATCCTGTGCATGGGATCCTGTGCAGGGGATGCTGTGCAGGGGATCCTGTGCAGGGGATGCTGTGCAGGGGATCCTGTGCAGGGGATGCTGTGCAGGGACTCCTGTGCAGGGGATCCTGTGCAGGGGATCCTGTGCAGGGGATCCTGTGCAGGGACTCCTGTGCAGGGGATCCAGTGCAGGGGATCCTGTGCAGGGGATCCTGTGCAGGGGATCCTGTGCAGGGGATGCTGTGCAGGGGATCCTGTGCAGGGGATCCTGTGCAGGGCTGGCTCTGTCTCCCAGCTCACCCAGCAGTTCCGAGCTCCAAACCCCCAGGTTTTCTTGCTGCGATCCTGAGCCTGTTGCTGCCTTGGAGCTCTGTGTGCCCAGAGTAAAGCATGTTTGTCATGTTGATTTGGGAAACCTCTTTCTCCAGCCGAGCCACAAACCTCCCCAGATTCTCATCCAGCTCGTGCCAGGCTGCAGAACTGCCCCTGCAGCAGCTGCACCGATGGCAAGGGCAGTTCTGGGTGTACAGAACACAGCACATGTGTGTTCACACTGCTGCAAACTGGAAAGGCTCCTGAACAGATTATTTTAAATGCTGTTTTTCACTATCCTTATCATCGTTCCTAAGTGTCTGGTGGCAGATATTAATTTCCATGCCAGAATAATTCTTATATAAGTGAAAAATACCTTTAGCATAATTTAAGAAGGTTGCTTAGCAGGTATTTACAGCAGCTGCAGTAAATCCAAGATGCAGCTTCAGACACAACTCACAGTATCTCCCTAAGATGTAACCTAATACTGTCAGGAAGAGTCAGCTTTAAACAAATAACTCAACACAACACTGAACTAAATAAAGATTATGACAATCTAACGCTGATCTTGAAACTTGAGATGTTTAGACACAACAGAATTGATTTTTTTCTTCTTTGAAGGAAGAAGGTCAGCCAGAAAAACAGTATTGCAGAGGTCAATCAGTTCACAGCCCTCAAGCATATTTTGCTACATCTCAACATTTCACTACAGGGAAAACATTATGACCATTTATCTTGTCCTGCCAAGAGGGGAAGAAGAAAGATGATGCAGCATCTAAGTTTTGGTGAAACAAATATCAGCAATTTCACTGCTTGTTGAAGATAATGCCCTAAAATTGCAAAGTTGCATTGGGTTAATTTAATGACAAAGCCCACAGTCATTGCCTTGTCTTTTACTACATTCAACAAGCTCATTTCTCTTTTTTTTCTGTGTAATCACCTCCTATGCTTTATTTCCACATCCTCTCAGTGTTACAGTGACAACCACAACCCCAAAAGCCACAACCTCCTCACTCCACCCCAATTCATTTCTCAGTGTCACAAAAGTTAATTCCAAAGGAGCAGAGCAGGGAAGGGACAGTGCCACTGTCCCAGGGGTGGCAGAGGCCGGAGCCTGAACTCTGGGATGGCTCTGTGAGCAGCAGCAATGCCCAGCTGGGGTCACTGGTGGGGGAGCACTCAGTGTGGCACAGCAGGGACAAGTGACAGGCCCAGGCTCTGCCATCCTGCCAGAGCTGCTCGTGCCAAGGGCAGGGAAGGGACAGTGCCACTGTCCCAGGGGTGGCAGAGGCTGGAGCCTGATCTCTGGGATGGCTCTGTGAGCAGCAGCAATGCCCAGCTGGGGTCACTGGTGGGGGAGCACTCAGTGTGGCACAGCAGGGACAAGTGACAGGCCCAGGCTCTGCCATCCTGCCAGAGCTGCTCGTGCCAAGGGCAGGGAAGGGACAGTGCCAGTGTCCCAGGGGTGGCAGAGGCTGGAGCCTGAACTCTGGGATGGCTCTGTGAGCAGCAGCAATGCCCAGCTGGGGTCACTGGGCACAGCAGGGACAAGTGACAAGCCCAGGCTCTGCCACCCTGTCAGAGCTGCTCGTGCCAAGGCAGGGATGCGCTGAGATGTGCTGCCTTTGGAGATCTGGATTGAGGAAGGAAGGAAAGGGTCAGCAGTCCCCGAGGAATGTGGATTGGGAAAAGAATGTGAAAATTCCTAAGAAGAGGACCTGAGGAATATTTGCTATCTGGGGAAAAAACCAAAACCAAAACAAAACAAAAACCAACAACAACAACAACAAAACAAAAACAAAAACAAAACAAAACAAACAAACAAACAAAAAACCCCAAAAAACCCAAAAAACCCCAAAAAACAAAAAGCCAAACAACCCCCCCCCTCCAAAAACAAACAAACAACACAAAAAAACCCCCCAAAAATGAAAACCCCAACAAACCAAATCCACCCCCCAAAAGGACAGGATTTAACACTGATAACAATCAAATTTTAGTTCAATGGTAATGACAGCATTGCTTTCAAAGCAAGGTCTCCTCTTTTCTCCCACTCCTACAGTTTTTTAATGTGATTAACCAATTTTGCCACTGTAAAGACAAGAGAGAGGCCTTTTTGCCATTTTAAATGCATTTTCCTGGAAGATAAAAATACACTTTGTAGTGCTCCACAAAGGCAGTTCAGAGGCAGTGAAAGGGAAGGCACAGGTGCCCTACACTGCTCAGCTGTGACACTGTCACAGGAACGCCACTGGAGTTCTGTTCAGAAATGTGCCCACTTGCACCTCACTCATCCATTTCCACTGAAATATCAACCAAGATGGAGTGAATAAATACCTCACTGCTGTCCCTGCCTGCCCAGGTGCCGCAGACCCAGAGCCCCAGGGTAAGTCCTAAAATTCAGTTTTGCATTACATTATTTGAGACAACGCCTTCACCAAGATATACATCAGGGTCTCTGAGGTGAAACGTCTGTAAAACACCAAAAATGGGAGGTTTTCTCATGCAGAACAGCTGCTCTCCTTTACCTGTGCCTCCAGGAATAGGCCCATTTTATAAATAGTTTTCATTTCAGCAATTAAGCAAGATGTCTTACCAGCAAGCAAATGTTCCAGCAGCCTGTGTGATTGCCTTAATAGAGTTCAAACTCTCTTTATCCCACTGCTTTTATCCACCAACCTGGAATTACATCCCTGTTTCTTAATGCTAAATGGAAATTTCATTTCCTGCCTCATCCCACCTTCCCTTTGATAAGGAGTGCTCCCCTTTTGTCCCTGCTGCAGTGAGGCTGATAATGACTCATGTGTAACCACATCTTTAGATATCATTAAAAAGCTGGCCTTGGGAAGGTGGTGTTCCAGGAAGGAAGAATATAATAAATTGTGAAGTCCATTATTACGAGACAAGGAACAGCTTAGGTAAATAATTAGTGTCTTGCCTTGTGCCATGACAAGGTCTGAATCAGAGGTAACTTGTCGTGCTACAGCCAAAACCAATTGTTCAGGCATAACTTAGACATCCATGGGGGAGAAACAGATTGCAGCCCATGCTGCTGTTTGTTTTTTATTCTCCTGGCTCTGCAAAGAGCCAAATTCGAAAAGAAAATTCGGTATTACAGCTTGTGGTTGCACTGTTTTAGAACTCTTTCTGTTCCTTCTCATGGAGAACATAGATAAGTTGCATTCTTTTACTTTCTTAATCTCTGTGTTTGGTATTAGGTGTTATTTGGCTGTGACCAATGGTTTTAGGAGGTGGATTCTTTGCTGACCAATAGTTGCTGGAATATGAATGGATATAAAAAAACCTTTCTGGTAAATAAACTGCCCCTTTTCGCCATTTTGGGTCGTCTGCCTGGTTTCTCTCAGCCAGCCTCTGCACCCACGGGGACCTGGAAGCCACAACAGCTGACTGGGATTCCTGATGGAATGCAATGGGTGATAACAAGTGCATCAATGGAGCTGCTATCTCCCACCACAGGAAAACAAAAGGGCTGCTTGTGAAAAGCTCCCATGGCAGCAATGTGGGATCACTGAGGGTCCTGCTCAGGGAGCAGGGCAGGGACTCAGCCTGGGCTCAGATGGCTCTGGGATGCTCCATGGCCTCCCAGCCCCGGGCAGGCTGGGGCTGTGCTGATGGTGGGACTGCCGAAATAATGGGGAAGTGATCTCGTGCAGGGAGTGTTAACCTAGCGCTTAATGAGAGTAGGGACCTAATTAATTGTGGCTTTTCAAGACATCCCTGGCTGGCGTGGAAGGGAAATTGCTTTTCCTTCCGAGCAGGGAGAGCACACCACAGAGGGATATTAACCTCACCAGAGACGGGGAGAGGAGAGAACATCCAGGGTGGAGAAGCAGAACAGAAGCAGAGCTGTGAAGAAGTGGCCAGAGCTGTGTGGAGCCCCCAGCAGTGGCCAGTGGCCCTGGCCCTTCACAAAGCTGAGGGCCTCTGCCTGACCCTGTCCCCACGCGATGAAGGTGCAAGGATTTGGAACACAGAACTGCATTTCTGACACTCCTCTGGACGAGGTCTGGTGATGCTGTACAAGTCCTGGCAGTGCCAGGTGGGACACAGCACCAAACATCCTTAGAACCTGGGGAACTCTGGGGCTGTGCATTTCCAAAGGCATTGAACCGCTCCCTAGAACCTGGGGAACTCTGGGGCTGTGCATTTCCAAACACATCCAACCATTCCCTAGAACCTGGGGAACATTCCAGGCCTGTGCATTTCCAAAGGCATCCAACCATTCCTTAGAACCTGGGGAACATTCCGGGGCTGTGCATTTCCAAAGGCACCAAACCATTCCCTAGAACCTGGGGAACGCTGGGGCTGTGCATTTCTAAACACATCCAACCATTCCCTAGAACCTGGGGAACACTCCAGGGCTGTGCATTTCCAAAGGCACCAAACCATTCCTTAGAACCTGGGAAACATTCCGGGGCTGTGCATTTCTAAACACATCCAACCATTCCCTAGAACCTGGGGAACATTCCGGGGCTGTGTATTTCCAAAGACATCCAACCACTCCCCCCTGGGGCACAAGGAGAGCTCCGGGGGTCAAAAACCAGCAGGGAGAAGCAAGAGACAAGGGGTTCTATATTTTTAAATTAATGCTAATATTTTTAAATGATCGTGCCATAATTGCTCAGGAAACCGTTACTTAAATGTAAATTCCCTGAGCAAAGGAAGATAAAAAAGGCATTCAAGGCACATTTGGTTTGCACTGAATTAAAAAAAAGGAATTATCTCTTCAGCTGAACTAGTTTGCTAGCCTGCAAAAATGCTGTAGATTCCTGCACCTGACATGTAATACTCTTTTGTGATTAGATTATTAGTTTAATGAATAAAAAAATGATCTCGATGTTTCTTGCTGATTTTGCCGCATAGATTAAAAAAAGAAGCAAGCTGGGACAGGGTCATACATGAGCAGTTTGGTTTAACTTATGAATCCATCAGAACCACAGTTTAGCAGCTAACTGCAACAACAGCCACTCCCTAAGAGTCAAAAAAAGGTGTTTTCAGTATGTAAAACAAGATAAACAAAACCCACATTCTGCACTGAAATGGCAATACTCTGTTGGTGCAGGGTGGAGGGAGAACAGGGTGAAAAGGAACAGTCAGAGGTGTGTGTGACCATGGAAAAACACCAACCCAAGGACAGGAGAAAGCCTCACAGCTTTCCTGCTCAGATCCCTTCCCAAGGCTGTCCAGAGCCTCCTGTTTGCTGATTTCCTGAACAGCTCCTGGAGCAGCAGAACGTGGGGATGTGGCTCTGTCTGCTCTGTGGATGATGCCTGCAGTGCTCACACCTTCACCTGCATTCTCATATGTGAAAGTGTTCTGACCCTGGAACAACATCTGGAGGGTTTGAAAGGTGCTCAAAATCCACATCACTGCGTGGTTTTTAACATATCTCATCTGGGCAAAATACAGGCAGAGCTCTGCTCCTCACCTCGACAATGTCCGTGGTTTTTCACATATCTCATCTGGGCAACCAAACAGGCAGAGCTCTGTCCTGACCTCGACAATGTCTGTGGTTTTTCACATATCTCATCTGGGCAAAATACAGGCAGAGCTCTGCTCCTCACCTCGACAATGTCTGTGGTTTTTCACATATCTCATCTGGGCAAAATACAGGCAGAGCTCTGCTCCTGACCCAGACAATGTCTATGGTTTTTCGCTAGATGTGATTTCCACTGTGCTGGACTTTCACCATCAGTGTCAGCAGGCGCCTCTCGAGCCTCTGAAAATAAGTCTGAACCACTGACTGTGTCTCAGGAAAGAGATCACTTTCTTTTAAAAGAGTACTTGTTAGTTTTAAAACTGAAACTTTATGTCTTCCATTTTAAAAAAGAAGAAAAAGCAAACACTGCAGAGGTCTCGGTCCTTCTTAACTGGGAGGAACATTGTCAGAGTGCGAAACTTTTAAACTACAGTGCTCTGGAAATAAAGAGCCTAGACTTGTAACTATTTATAATTATTTAATTGGGACTCTTCAGTTAATGCTGCATTAACACTTTGCATAATCTAATCTCTGCCTTACAGAAGTGCTATTTTAAGCTCTAAAATTTCATGTCGCAATTTTCAGGATAAAGAATTTTGATTGTAATGATAGAGCAGAGACTGGTTGAGAAAAGTGACACGAGACAAGAATGCAGAGCTGTGATTTCCCTCCCTGGCCACAGCTTTCCTCTTGCACTGGGCTCCATAGAATAAGGAAAATGCAATTAGATTAATCCTACAATTGATTCCAAAAGGTTCAATGATTAAAAACAACTGTACAGAACCAACATTTAGAAAAAGAATCAAACACTATTTATGCACCAGTAGCTTTGTTAAAAACAGGGAAAAAAGCCCCACTCGAGCCAGAGGAACAAGCCCAAGGTTTAATTTATATAAATTGCAGCCACCTGCTCATTCAATTTCCAAAAGAAAGATTTTCCTGCATGTTCTAAATCAATTTCTCTAGCTGAAGGAATCTCTGGGAGTCTCACTCATTTAATCTTCCATCTGAGGTTGCCAACCTTTCCCCTTAAGCTGTATATATTATTAGTAAATTAGGAAGTGATTGCCTTCCACCAACCAACGTGTCTCTAGACAACCAGATTCATACAGATATTCAATGTAACAATGCACAAAAAATGGATAAAGGCAGGGAATCTCACTGCTCTGATAGAGAATTGATTATTAATGTTGGGAGCTGTATTAATGCTTGTGGAATGGAATTTGCCCTACAGTCCAGGGAGCTCCCTGAGCCTTTCAGGATCTCTCAGGTGGCACTAAAGCATTTCCACGAGGTGTGTTCCCAGCTGATTGTCACCAGCAGGAAATCAGAGAGTGCCACTTCAGACCTCCACAAGTCAGTGGAAATAATACAAAGAACAGATCAATGCTCCTGGTTGATAAAAGCCCTTAAGTGAGGGTTTGCTTTGCTGTGTTTTACAGGAATAAGTTTCTCCCGCAGGAGTTAGTTTTCTAAGCTCCCTCGCGAGGAACTCACATGATCCAAGTGCTGCCCATGTTGGACGCCACTTATCGCAGAGCACGGGGGAAAAACTCCGAGCCCCACGCTGCGGTCCCTGGCCGCGGCTGCACGGCCAGCTCGAGCGTGGCTCAGCGGCGATAACACACCGAGCGCGCGGTCGCTCAGAGTTTGTGGTGCAGCACTGCAAAGAGACTCTCGGAGGTAGGACGAGCTGGGAACCGGAATGGTACAGAGGAGGCAGGCTCCGAGGCTGGGTCTTCGAAGGGAAAGGTTTATTGCAGGAAAACGCAGACGAGACAGGAACACGAGGACGGGACGAAGACCGAGGCTCCAAGCCAAGAGCACCGGCCAGCAAGGGGTTAAAAGGAAGCAGGGAATGGGCGTGGCCAGCATTGGGAACCAATCAGGGAGAGGGGATGGGGCGGTACCAAGGAGATACAGCGAATGAGGTTTTCAGGAGGAGTAACCGAAACCCAGGGGTTTAGTAAACATTACAGTAAGTCGAAACTTCCCGAAACCTAACCAGATAAGGAGGCAAGATATGGGGAAGAGTGCGGGGCTAATTAGGACCTGTGCCACCGCAACAACCAGACAAGGATTTTTTCCTCCAGGAGGTCATTTATTGCCTCAAGCAAGCAAGTTTGGTCTTGAGCTGTTTGCAGATCACCAGAACATTTGGTAATTAATTACTGTGCCAGATTCGTCCCTTGTGTAATGCCACAGACACACGGAAAGGAACACTGCTGATCCTTACAATGTCTTTGGAAGAGCTTTTCAAGTATTTCCTCCAAAAGATTTTAAATATGTTGTCTTGGAAGGATCACTTGTAGTAGGATATATTTAGGAACTGAAGAACGCTGGGCTAGGACTGACAAATTTGGACGTCTTTCTGTCACTTCTAATCATAACTCATTGTAACAGAAGAGCCAGGGAGGAAAAGGATTGGATTTACAAGGCATTGTTATTTGATGTCAGCTGATATTCTCCATTGCTGCCACTCCTGCCTCAGATTTCTTTATTATTTCGATACTTTATTCCTTAAAAGTATGCAAAAAGGGAACCATTGCCAAGAGCTTTTACCATTTAAAACACACTTGTGGCAGAACTGGCAGAGCGAACGTGGTTATTTCCTGCTCAGCTCTAATATGTGTTATCAGGATGGGAAAAGTTAAAGAAAAGATTAAGGAAAACATGTCCATTCTGAATTTGATGTGCAATATGCCATCCCTGCCTGCTCCATCTCCAACCAACTGCCCAGAAATCTTTACACCCATTAAACAACAACCATGCCCTGCCTGCAAGAAACTCTCAGATTGTCTCCCTCAGCCATCACACAATGTCACAATCCACATCAGCATGAAAAAGCAGCGCTCTGGGGGTCTCACTTATCACATAGATTTAAGAACTTCAGGTATATTTTTTCCCTTTTTTTTTGATAAAACTTTTGCAGGCGGTGGAATGTGTGGGAGATGAGAAGTACTGCCTCTAAACTTTCGTTTGCATTTTAATTAAGCCTGAATACTAAAAATTAAAAAGCTATTTGCTAAGATTAGCATAGTTTAAAAAAAAAAAATGAAACCAGAACCAAATGAAGTGACTTTCTGTCACGATTTGGCAGTGAATGAGTACCTAAGGTCACTTTGCTCCCTGCTGCAGAGGGGTTCACTCCTTCCCTCCAGTGGAGCTCAGAGTGATTCTGCTCAGGGCTCGTCCAGTGTGGCCTCCTGAAAACACTGAAAAATGCATTTCAGTGTCTGATAATGGTGCTTCACACCCTGACTTGTGTAAACTCCAATATCCTCATTGATATTGTACATTTGTTGGTTGTGGCTGATGAATCTGATTTATGAACTAATATTGATGGATGTTATTGAGCTGTACAGGGTCGGAGTTTGTGCTGCATTGTCTCACAATAATCAGATGTGGGAACCCTCCTGGCCCTGCCTAAGAAGGGAGGAGGAATTAAGAACTTGGAGGGATTTTCTGTGGTAGCCAAGGATGCACAGACTGAAATCAGGAGTGGCCTCGCCCATGCCCTGTTCAGTAGTAGGATTTATGGTGATGCCTGTGTGTACCTTTGAATCCAAACAAGACCATTACCTTCAAGCTAAAAACATTTGTTTTTGGAAGAAAATCATCACCATTTAGAATTCTGAGCTGACGCTTATCTCTTATTACACTTCCTCCAAATATTTTTTACCATTTTGTGACGATTTCTCTCCCAATAAGAAAAAAAATCACAGTGTTGGGATCAAATTTTAGTGAATTGTTTCTGATTTCTCAACCCGACCTGCATAGTTTTATTTCCCCCTTCTATAAAATCTTGAGCATTTCCAGCTCCTACAAAACCAGACAGGAATTTGGAGGGCTATGCTGTAAATATGTAAGTCGAATTCCCTTAAGCACAAGCCAGTGTAACTCGGATACTGCTGTTCCACTCCAGTGATCATCTCATTTGCAGCCCAGGCCATGACTTTGGATGATTTTTTTAAAGAGCAAAATGACAAATAATTGCAGGTAATGCTATGCAACTTACCATGAAATCAATACAGCAAAATGAGGAAGGAATATTAAAAGCAAGAGTGTTTCCCTGTCCGTGGTGGAATGTAGCACACAGCAGATATGTTCAAGCAATAAAAGCATTTGACTGCATTATAAGACATTTGCTTTTGGTCTTAAGGATGTTTTGCTATAGCTACAGCTCCATCAGGAGGCATTAGATCCTCGTGCTCCATCCCTGTCCTCTCAGGGCTTTCACGTTGGGCTGTTGAATCGGAAAAGACTTGACCATAATCTCTCTTAACTATAAATACCAGTGCAGGGCAGGAGACAGGGAGGAAAAGGACACGGGAAAATCAAGAAAACCACGTTGAGAATCACAGAGCTGCTGGAAAGGGCAGACCCCAGCTGGGGTAGAGATGAATATGTTCCATTTCTTTCAGCATTTGCTTTCATTACCTTCATAATGACCAAGCCTCCATTTGGTTTTCAGGAGCTTTTGAATCCAGAGCACCCAAATATTATAGTCAAAATATTTATCACTGAGGATACTGATTCCACTGCCAGCTAGGGCAGAACCTAATCTTTAGGGGAATAATGCTGTAACCCCAAAAACCTGTTCCAGTGGAAAGGTCAGGAGTGGCTGTGAATATGAGCTGCCTGAGGACTGATAAATCCTGCCCCAAACTCTGTGCCAAAGCAGAACACTGCTCTGAGGGGTTCCACTGCTGCTGGAGCTCTGACACAGCTCAGTTCCAGTGCAGGGCAGAGCCACACATCTCATCGGGGGTGATAAAAGCCTGAGGATTGATAAATCCTGCCCCAAACCCTGTGCCAATGCAGAACACTGCTCTGAGGGGTTCCACTGCAGCTGGAGCTCTGACACAGCTCAGTTCCAGTGCTGGGCAGAGCTGCAGTGCTCTACAGCCACACACAACATCTGGGGGTGATAAAAAACCCAAGAACTGATAAATCCTGCCCCAAACCCTGTGCCAAAGCAGAACACTGCTCTGAGAGGCTCCCACTGCTGCTGGGGCTCAGAGACAGCTCAGTTCCAGTGCTGGGCAGAGCTGCAGTGCTGTACAGCCACACAAAACATCTGGGGATGGAATCACACACAATCAGGGATAGAATGAGGTTTAATTCGATTGTATTGGGAAATCTCAGCTTTTGTGGATGGACGGTTGTAGTTGCACTGTTTTAAAGTTTTTCTCTTCTTTCTCTTGGAGAATAGAGATAAGTTGCATTCTCGTGCTTTTTTAATCTCTGTGTTTTGGTACTGTATGCTGTAGGGCTCCAGCCAATCGTTATAGGGGGTGGAAAACTGTTGACCAATAATTATTAGATCATTAATGAATATATAAAGATAGTTTTGTAAATAAATTGTCTCTTTCACCATCTTGTGTGCTGCCTGCCTGACTTCCCTGCGAGCTTCCACGAATCTCCACGAATATCAGAAAATCAGAGCCAACAGACAGTGTTGGAGAAAAACAAATTACCAATTTTTAATTCCCACTATTACACCTTTCATTTGCAGCACAGATTCTGCAGGAGAGCAGAGTGCAGGGGCTTTGGGCAGCTGCAAGGGCTGCTGTAAATCTGATTTATTTGATTTCTTTTCACAAACTTGAGGCAACTTCAGCAGTATGGGTCTGATCTCCCTGGCAGGAATAGCATCAGAGAAGCCTGCGAATGTACATCAATGTCAAACTAGGAATTCTTAGATCCAGCATCAAATCTGCCATTTCTTGCATTCAGAAGGAAAAAGAAACAGTCTGAACCTTCATATTTGAAAGTAAAGGTTTCTCTAAGAAAAGCCAATAATAACAATATTATAAAGTACCCACTTTCAACTTTGATTCCCCTTGCACACTAGGTCGAAATACAGAGGGAGAAAACATTACCATCACCTAACTCCAGATTAAATGTTTCTTACCTAAGGATTTTAAGACCAAAGACAAGAACTCTCTGTCCTTCCACGCTCCATCAGATTGTTCTGGAGGCAGAGGAGAGGCCTCTGAGGAGATCCTTACATCGAGAGACTGAGTTTTGTATAGGAGGAACCTACAGGACATGCCATTCCTCTAACAAAGCTGTGATCTCCCCATCCTGTCCCACGAGGACGCAGGTTCAGGCAGACTTGAAAGAGGAAGAAGTGAGAGGGAATGGACATGATCCCAATGCAGATGTGGGATCCAAGCTCCCCTTGTTTTCAGAAGCTGCAATGATTAATGGAGTACGAGCAGAGGAGACACGAGTGAACTTTAACAAACTCTGTAGCAAGCTGAGAGAGATGATTTGTGAGCTGTGTTCTCTCTGTGGGCCTTTCCCATCTCTGAATCATAAATATGCACACTGGCTACAAAACGAGACAGAGAATTCTGTCATGGCCTTAGAATCTCTGATCCTCCTCCCTCTTCATCTTGTCTGGCTGTGCATGTCTCGTCCCCTTCTTTGGATAATTTATAGGTGTGTTCTCCCTCTGAGCTGCGCTGGAGGAAGGAACACAAGAGCTCCTCGCTGGGCACTGTGAATGCCAATGAACTCCACACTCAGCTGCCACTCAGAGCCTCCTGTCCCTGCCAGGTGTGACCAGGGAGGGCACATGGCGATTTTCACATCGACCCTGAGTGTTGGGGAGGATGAAATAGGAAAACCTTATAAATATGATTACCTGGCAAAAGATGCTGAGAATATGGAAATTATCAGAGAGATTGAAATGAAGAGAAGCTGTGAGATACCAAACCCCAGTGACTGAACAACTGAAAACAATGGTGTGGCCACTGAAGGTAATCCCCTTTGGATTAAACAATCCCCTCTGCTTGCAGACAGCTCCAGGGGTCCTGGAGAGAATCCACCTCCTAAAACCATTGGTCACAGCCAAATAACACCTAACACCAAACACAGAGGTTAAGAAAGTACAAGAATGCAGCTTATCTCTGTTCTCTCTGAGAAAGAACAGAAAGATTCTAAAACAGTGCAACTACACTGATCTATTACTGTTTAGCAGAGCTGGAGTGAAGAAATTTCTAAATGAAAAAAGGCTCTCAAGTCGTCAAGTGAAAACAGAAATTACACCATAAAGCCTTTTTTTCCCCCAGTAAGAAATAATCAGGAAAATATTATCTTGCTTCAAATATAATTGTCATTTTTAATCCAGCTATGTGAGAGTATATGATCCATTCAGATTGTAACCACAACAGATTGTAAACTAATTTAAAAAAAAAATTGAAAAGAACCCTTTGATTTTAAACTGTAGATAAAAGTTAAACCCACAAAGCAGCTGAGAGGGAGCAGAACAATCAATCATTCCCCCACTTCCCAGTGCAGCTAATTGCCTCCAGCACCATCTTAGCACCACGGAACAAATCAGAAATCAAAAGCTATTTAATGTCAACACATCTCAACTATAGCAGTGGTTTTCACCAACTTATTAGAAAGCAATTTTCTTTAATTCAGCAATGGAACTTGCATCAAATTTCAGCTTTACCAAAGCTTTGACAATGCAGCAGGACAGTAAATGCCAGCTTTGGTTCCACTGAGAATATTTTCTTTTTGGATTTCAGACACAGCTCAGTTTCCTGCATCCTCAGGGACCTGGCTCACCCTCAAGGGCCATTGGCACCTGAATCAAGAGATTCTGTCTCAGTTGTGCTTTCTTTCCCTTCACATGATGAGGTGTTCCAGGACCAATGCATGGGCAGGCCGATGGTGTGAGCTACAGCCCAAGGAGGTTTTCAGTCCTTCCTGCTGTTTTCCTCCCCTGGTCAGAGCCATTTCTCCACCTGGCATTGACAAAATGGTCAGGGAATGGAAACCCAAAGTTGGAGATCTCATGTGACCTCCCTCAGGCCACTGAGTGGCACTGGCACAGAGCAGCGGTGAGAATAAAATCCACTGAAATTCACTTCCAACGTCAATTAAATTCCAAAATATTGGAATATTTTGGCCATTGGAACCCCCCCTGCTCATCACTGGCACACAGTGTGCTCTACAATGTGGGTCAGAGGAGATTTTTCTCATTAAATATTTTCCCACAGGGAATGTTTATGAATGACCAACTTTTGCCAAGGAAGAGCTGGGGAGAGGGAGCCTAACAAAAAGACCTGTGGTGCAGAAGGACCCATGCCTTCCATTCCACCAGGCTGCAAGTCTCCTCATCTATTTGGTTTTGAAGTACACGAGGAAGTTTTGGACTCCAAGGAAACGTAAAGGTGTGGATGCACTATTCTAAAAGTTTTTCTCTTCTTTCTCATGGGGAACAGAGATAAGCTGAATTCTTGTGCTTTTCTAATATTTTGTTTGGGTCCTGGATGCTGTAAGATTCCAGCCAATCCTTTTGGGGGGTGGAAAACTGTCGACCAATAATTGTTAGACTATTAATGCACATATAAAGAAAGAATTGTAAATAAATTTTGCCTTTTCGCCATCTTGTGTGTGCTGACTGCCTGATTCCTACGAACTTCCGCGACAGTAAAGGCCTCCAGCTCTCCCTTAAGAAAAGTGGGTCCCTTTTTTTTTTTTAAATACAAATGTTTCTGAATAATAGAAAATTCCGTTTCTGCCTGTTTCTCTCAGCTCCACACTCAGGAGCTACAAATTCCTTCCAGCAGAGGGCTGTGGGATGCACGCCGCCCTTCCCAGGCCCTCCAGCACAATGTTCTCCTAACCTACTGTGACTTCCACCCCAGGGACAGATCTGCTGCACTAGGAAATGGAATATGTGTTTAGCCAGGAATTTTCACTGTACCTGAGAGTTCAATGGCCATTTTATTTCTCTGACTTCAGTGCTTTCCTCTCAGAAGTGTGCACCTGCAGCTGTGTTTAAAGCACTTTGGTTTCACACAGGCACTCTTTCTTCTCAGCTTTGTTTCAAGTACAAAAGTGAGTTCTGCGTTGGTAAAATATATGCAATATATCAAAAGATGGCAATTATTTAAAAGCAGCAGTTTCCAAATAGCATTTTTCCAGCACAGAATTAACTCCTTAGCTGTTTCTGACATGAGATGGTGTTTTGGAGACTTTGCAGGGATTGTTTTTTGAACCAAGGATGACTTTGGCTCACGGAGGCCAAGCCCAGAGCAGGACAGGCTGTGAGGGGCCGAGGGCAGCAGTCACAATTTGCTTTCCTGTGGTTCTCATTGCACTGCCAGCACGAGGGGCTTGATATCTGCAGAGTGCCACAGCACACCAGTTCATCCAGGGGATACTGGAGCACTCTGCTGCCTTCCTCCCCTCCAAAACACACCGAAATTACACCAAGAACAAGCACAATAACAAAGCAAAATCTCCTCTGATAGCACTGAATATGTGCCAGAAAAGAAAATATATATAGCCTCGAGTTTTGGAGGAGTTGGCAAATAACTGAGAAAAACGGGGACATGCCCAACAAAAAATTCAACTGCAAATCCTCATTCCGTTAAACACTTTGGTTGGTGGAGTGTCCTCCTGATCCTTCTCTCCTGGAGCACCTTCACTGTCCCCACTGTCCCCTGCAGCTCCTGTTCCTGCCTTCCCTCTCTTTGTTTTCTGTTTTTGCTCACCAGAACTGCTCCGGAGCCCTAAGCACTGCCCTAATTCTGCTTCCCTCTGTGCCACGGAAATGCAGATGGAAAGGGCCCTGACTGTAGCTGCACTGTTTTAAAATCTTTCTCTTCTTTCTCATGGAGAATAGAGATAAGCTGCATTCTTGTGCTTTCTAATCTCTTTGTTTCAGTACTGGATGCTCTAGAGCTGTAACCAATCGTTACAGGAGGTGGAAAAACTATTGACCAATAATTATTAGATCATTAATGAATATATAAAGAGGTTCTTGTAAATAAAGTCTCTCTTTTCGCCATCTTGGTGCTGCCTGCCTGACTTCCCTGCGAGCTTCCGCGAATCTCCACGAAGATCAGAAAATCAGAGCAACACTGACTGCCTGGGCTCTGCTGGCCACGGTCTGGGCCTCGGTTTGGGCACTTTTTGGTGTGTGATGCTCGAGGGCGAAAGGAGGATCAGCTGAGGAGAGGAAAGTGAGCCTCACCCCAAAAGGATTATTGCACAGGCTTCCTGCAACAACTTCTGCCATGTGGGAAATATTTCTGAAGGTAATGAATTCATCAGCATCAACAGTTCATTCAAATTACTATCTTTGCAGGATGGAGACCCTTCACAGATTTTCTAGGAAACAAAAAAGCAGATTTTTTTTGTCTTTCTCTGTGTGTGTGTGCATGCACACCACGCCAGTTTTTGCACAATTTGGCAGCTCGAGAAGGCTGATACGATTGCAGCGATTTTTTGAAGTTTTGCACTTCAAATTCTGCCCTTTTTGCTTAAAAAAAAAAGAAGGAAAAAAAAATCTTCTGTCACTAATTTTCTCACATTTTTTCAGCAATGTGATTACTCTTTAGCACTCTTTTTTTGTCATATTCCAAGTCAAATTGATGTTTCTGCCAGGCCTGGGGGGCACGGCCAGCACGTGACGCTCTGGGGCTCAGCACACACCTCCCAATGCTGGCAGCTCACACCCCGTGGAGAAAAGACAATAAAAATTGAAGTTAACAGAACGGAAGCACTCAAAACTCGCTCCATCACCCTCTGAGATCAATGAGCATCTTTCAGTTGGATTCAGCAGCTTTCAGGCCAAGCCCACCCTGGAGGGATGCTCAGTGTCTCCAGCCCTTAACCCTAACATTAGGATGGGACAGAAAAGTTTGGGGTTTTTTGTTGGTTTTTTTTTTTGGTTTTGGGTTTTTTTTTGTGTTTTGTTTTTTTTGTTTGTTTGGGTTTTTTTGTTCTGTTTTGTTGTTTTTTTTTTTTTTTTTTTTTGTTTGGGTTTTTTTTGGGTTTGGTTTTGTTTTTTTTTTTTGTACAGGCAGTCAGCTGCTGCTGTATGTTTTTACTTTACCCCACCATGTCCTTCGGTGCTGGACACTGCCCCTGCCCTGAGAGCTCCCTCGATGGCAGAATCCAAAGCCACCCCAGTCCCCAGTTCAGCTCTCTCCCCTTTCCCACACTGATCCTGAATTTAATTCCACTGCATTACCAGCACTGCTATCACTCATCTCTCCTCCTAATGCAGCAAATGAAAAGTGCATCTCAGAGGAAACAAACACCTTCAGCAGTTTAAAATGCCATTTGTATTTCTGCTGCAAGAAAAGATGAGCTACACTCATCTGAGGAGCTGATGTAAGGCAGGTCAAATACCTTGGGCTCAGAGCTCTGCAAATCCATGGAATATGAATGTGTTTTCCCTGCAGAGGATATTCCAATAGCTAAATTAGGGTTCACTTCACCTCCAGCACCTTCATGTGTTTGTTGGAATTCCCTTGCCGTGCATCCCAATGCTCTGAGGTAAATATTTTCACAAAGAGAACTGTTTGTAGAATGAAGGAAAGCTCCTTTTCTGGATGGATGTTTTTCAACACAAGGACTTCCTCTGTTTGGTGTTTGCACATCTTTTACTTTAGCTGGAGCATGACTTGAGGGCAGACTCTGGTGTTACACCAAGAGCTCAAATTACCACGGCGATAACCTCGGCACATCCAAAGCTCCTGCTGCTTTCCAGGATTTTACTCTCAGGCTCTTTGAGTCAGTGGGAAAACCTGACTTCAGTGGGTTCTGTATCAGAGCCCTCCACAAGACCATTTCCTGAGAGAAAACCCAGCAGATTTAACACAAACAGCTCTCTGGAACTGAACTTAATTATTGCTTTGACAAGCCTGTACTTCTTCCATTTCATCACAGACTTAGTGAGAAATTCTATGATGTTTTCTTTCTCCTGCAAATATTTAAACACATGCACTATTTCATTATTACTTTCCTCTATCTCTCTCCTTTTTTCTAAATTTCCCTGCACAAGATCTATGCCCCAAAGGGATCAAAACAGAACAAGGGTAAGTGATAGCTTATTAAAAGAGGAAAGGGAAATATTCCTCTGATTGCTTCTTTGCTTCTCTATCCCCTGCTTTCAAGGCTCTTAATGACCAATTCTGTCATGAACTGGAGGGCACTTGGATGACATTGTTGACCTGATTTTGGTCAGCAGTGCTGTGCTGCTCAGTCTTAGAGGATAAGAGCCTTTTGCAGCCGATGTGAGCTGGTGTAGGATGGGTTGAACACGGGCCAGCCTGAACGGGAATTGTGTCAGCACACAAAGCACTGCACTGGAGACTGAATGGACTGGAAGGAACAGGGGGAAGTGAAGTGAAGCATAATTAAATATGCAGGAGCTATTTTTAGACCTATTGAAACAGAAGACAATTGAATGGAAAAGAGCCAAGAGGGATGAGGTTGTGTTAGAGATGGACAAGAGGAGCTGCACGTGGAGGGGATGCATCCAGTCATTTTGTGTTTGGATTTTGGGAAAGGTCAAGAGCTGGCAGCACCACAGATTGGTGTGATCAAAGGGGAAATGGGGCTAGTGAGGATGGGGACAGTGGCACATGGACTGCACAGCCATGAGAGCTTCAGAACAAAGAGCAGATTGGGAACAAGCATGAATTCCTGAGGGAAAAATTAATGAAAAAAGTCACAACATGGAGAAATCACAGCCTGGACCGCTTTCTGCAGATCTGTGGGTAACTGTGGTCATTTGTTGGGTCTTTAATGCCCTGGGGCTGAGGAAGCTGCTGGGAAGCACTGACCTGTGTCACACTGACCTGGGGACTTGGCTGAGGGTACCTGAGCTCTCACATCAGCAGCAGAGCATCCATCCAGTTGGGACACACAGAATGAGACTGTCACACGCAGGAACTGCCTGGGAAACGCATCTGGGTGGCAATGTGCAGTTTGCTCATCAGGACAGGGCTGTGCTCAGTAAATGCTCAGCTCACTTCCAACAGCTGGAGACCAAACTGGCTGTCCTTGTGCTTTGCCTTAATCTTCCAGAAGACAACACAACTGAAGAAATTCTTCATCTCCAGCCAGTCCAGCAGGAGCTCCTGAGCTGGAGTTCCTTATCTCCAGGCCAAGCGAGGCTCACCCTGCACAGAACAGGCGAATGCAAACTGGGAAGTGCAAACTGAGCTCAGGGAGGGAAATGCTGAGCATCCCTCCTGCTCTGGGCCATCCCAACGGAGCAGGGCAGGGCAGAGCAGAGCAGAGCAGAGCAGAGCAGAGCAGGGCAGGGCAGGGCAGAGGAGAGCAGAGCAGAGCAGAGCAGAGCAGAGCAGGGCAGAGGAGATGGGACTGAAGTGCCTCCCAGGCTGTTCACACTGCGATCCACCTTAAACCAGCATTCCCCACAGCCAAGAGAGGAGGGAAGGCACTTTAGAGATTATCCCTGTGTTTGAGAAACCTTCCCTCTGCCCTGAAGGACACTGCTGATGGGCACAGACAGCACTTTCAGGTGGCTGAAGTTAAAGAAGTTCTCACCACACATGTGGCACCAGCACCTTTCCCAAATCTGCTCCTGGGCACTGAGGACTTTCTTGGGGCTCACTGCACAGTGAATGCTGAGCTAAGCAAGAGGACAGATTTTTGTAGTGTCCAAATGAACCCTCACAAATTGTTCCCTAGGATTCAGTCCTGTTGTACTTTTTGAGTTGACTTATTTTTTTCCTAATTTTCCATCCACGGTTTGATTATTACTGGCTAACTCTGTGAGTACAGCTTCCAAAAGCAAAAAATTTCAGGCTGAAGAACTGCAAATTAATTTTCTGGAGCTTTCAGTTTGGGATACTTACGGAACTAAACACAGAAAATTAGGAGCTGCTATTTAGCTATTTTTTATTCAAAGGGGATCTTCATCAATTAAACCTCTTATGGATATTTGGATGAAGGATGAAGTTTGTAGAGTTTATTCCAGGTCATAAAAATAGCTAAAGGAAGAAAACCTATAAAATCAACTGTCCTAGGGAGGATAAGTAAAAATGGCAAGCACTTAAATTTTCTTTTAATAAACTATTTAGCAATATTTATTTAATGATTGCCCAATTCAGCTGCTGTAACACTCTTTAATAACTCATAAAGCATATTTTACAGCAGCCATGAGATTTAATGTCATCACAGCGGAAGGAAAATCTATCTTGACATGAAGCTTCTGAAAGCAATGGGAAAAAATGAAGCTGAGGCTTCTGGATGGGAAAAATATTTTTTTTTATTGAGGTAAATGCTTTCTATCACCTTCTTTGTCTGTGTACTGTAGCCAGGCAGCTATTATATGCAATTTGAGTCTGTCAGTTGAAGAGTGTGATGCATATTAGAGTGGGTAAAAGTAGTTGTGAGCAAGTTAAATTTAGCCCTTATTACCTGCATTATGTTAATGCCTCTGGGTGCTAACAGATTGAAACCCGTGGTGATAGACACTGTACAAGCACACAGCAAGACAGGAGTCATTCAGGGCATGGACTGAATCAAAATAGACAAGACAGAAAAAGGGTAGGAGGCTTGGAGATGAAAGCAGAGAAAAATAAAGAACGGCGGAGCCAAGGGAAAAAACGGCTTATGATTTTTTTTTTTTTTTTTTTTTTTTTTTTTGGCAAAAATATATTTCATCTATAAGTGAACATTTGTCAAAGCCATAAAATGTTTTCAGGAGTGATATTCTTCCCTGGGCATGTGAAAGAGATGCCAGTTAGTGCAGACCCAGGTTCAAATCTCATCTTCAAGGATTAAAAGACTCGGATCTTTGGTCTCCTAAAGAGTGACCTAATGACCAGGCTGCTGTGGATCCTCCGAGACGTTTTCAGGAAGACAAAAGAGTGAGGTTTTTCAGAATGTCACAGGATTTCATGGCATGGGCAAAGGATTTCCAAACCATCTCTCACCAGGAATATCACCCTGCTCTCCCAAGAGCCACGAGAGTTCCACGCTCTCCCCACGGACTGTGCGGTCTGACACTTTGCAGCACCATTTGGCTTTTTCTCTTTGTTTGGAGCTTCCCTGACCATCAGAGCAGCTGCTCCCTTTGGAGCTCGGCTTTCTATTCTCACCTTATTAAGCAAATAGCTGCAAATTTGTAAATTTTTAAAGCACATGTGCAGGGACTCTGTTAAGAGTTGGAACCGCTGGTGGAACAGCTCACTGACAGCTCCACCCTGAGCTTAACTCCAAACGCCAGGGACAGCTCCTAGCACCTCAAACCAAACCAAAACTGCTTGCTAAGCCACCCAGACCTATTATTAACAATCACTGAGCTGAGGAGGGCTCCAGTGATAACGTGAAGCTGTGATGAAGGAGGCAGGGAGAGCAAACTGGTACTGCTCTATTGATTATGGGGATACACTGTTTTATTTAACAGCTAAAGGCTTGCACGGAATTGTAGTTGCACTGTTTTAGAAATCTTTCTTTTCTTTGTCATGGAGAATAGAGACAAGCTGTATTTTTGTACTTTCTTAATCTCTGTGTTTGGTACTAGGTGTTGTATAGCTGTGACCAATGGTTTTGGGAGGTGGATTCCCTGCTGACCAAGAGTTGCTAGGTTATTAATGGATATATAAAGAAGTTTCTGTAAATAAAGTTTCTCTTTTCGCCATCTTGGGTCCTCCTGCCTGCTTCCTCTGCCAGCTTCTGCATATCCCAGGAAATCTAAACCAACATGGAATGATTTAACACAAGCAGACACACAACATGTATGTGTGGAGCTATCACATTAGGAGCTGACAAACTCTATCATATTGTGGCTTTATTTCCTTGGCTGTTCCAAAATTTCCATTTTAATGTCCTTTCAGGTGACGGCTGCATGGTGACAGGCAACAAGAGCACTCTCATGTTTGAGAAGTTGGAATGGCTGTCATCACACAATGGTTTGAGGCTTCTCTCAAGCCTTGCATTGCAAGGATGTTAAAAAATGCTCCCCCAGGAACAGCCCAATTCCTCACTGCAGCAGCAAACAAAGCGCTGTCATTTTGGTGAGTTTTGTTTTGAAGCTCCTACAACAGCTGATGGCATGCCTGCAGGAAGGCAAATATCTCTGAACTGTCTGTGTTCCCCCAGAACTCCTACATTTCAGCAGAAGAAAAATTGAAACTCCTCTGCCTGTCCCCTTTCCAATTGTGTTTGTGCTCCCTGGCTGCCTGCGAGGCTGCCTGATGTCACCACAGGGTGAGTTATAAAAATGGATGCATCAGAAACATTTTCCTCTGGCAACTTAATTTGAACAGTGTTTGCCACTTTCCTGAGCTTAGCAACGGCAAGGGAAGGCCTGATGGGTACAACTGTGGAATCTGTGTCTCAGATCTATCAGTAGGAATGTCCTTCCTGCAGTATTGGAGTACAGGAATGGAGGGAAAGCCATATGTAACATTTAAGTATTAACGCTTAAGCTTTGATATTTTGTCACTTTTCTCCGCTTTGTCCAATGTTGTTGAAAACCATCCATAGAAAATCAGTTTCAGTGGATTTACAGCAGCTCTCCTCTGCCTGGCACAGCTGCATCTTCCCTGTCACAGCCACTGCCATCCTGTGGCTTTAGAGTCCCCGAGGGTCACAGAGGCTGGCTGAGAGAATTCAGGCAGACGAACCAAGATGGCAAAAAGGGAAGTTTATTTACAAGAAGCCTCTTTATATATCCATTAATATTCTAGCAACTATTGGTCAGCAAAGAATCCACCTCCTAAAACCATTGGTCACAGCCAAATAACACCTAACACCAAACACAGAGATTAAGAAAGTGAAAGAATGCAGCTTATCTCCATTCTCTGTGAGAAAGAACAGAAAGATTCTAAAACAGTGCAACTACACCATCCTGCCACTGCCCACAAATGTGGCAGTGAGAAAAGCTAATTGCAGCCCAGTCCCCAGAGCAGGATGAGCTATGAACCTGGGAATGTTTTTTTAATAAGCTCCTTTTCCCTCTCGCTGCCAGGCAGATGAGGTTTCCCTGGTTCTGTGATGAATCAATCTGAGCACAGAGCTGCCCTCGCTCTGCTGAGCTTGGCTTTGCACCCGCGCTGGTCCCAGCCCTGCAGAGCCCGCAGTGCTCACAGCACTGACTGCATTTCCTCAGCAAACCACCCAGACCCTTCCTGACCCCAGCCTGGGTGCCCGAGGACAAAACACAATTCCAGTGCATCGCCAGTCCTGTGCAGGAAATCATTTTTCCCTAATTAAGTACTGATAACAAAGCAAGAAGCCTTAGTCTGCCCAGCACCTTTCCTTCATTTCCAGTTCACCTTCCTAACTAGCTCCTTAATTTTCCTAAATTTTTAAAGAACTGAATTAACAAAGGTAAAGGGGTCTAATGAAGTGGTCAGACCCATCCCATGGACACTGAAATTTAAAAAATCCTGAAGAGCAAAGCATCCAAAACTGTCTCAGTTTGGAGCTGAATTTGTGCCAGCAAAAAACAAGTTACACAGCCAAGGTGAGCACCAAGAACATTGCTTGGCAATTTCTCTAGCAGGTTATATGGCCCCTACTCATATAAAGGCTCCAAGACTTTAATTTATTTGTCCTCACAACATATTACACTAGGGAGAGTGAAGAAGTATTTCTCCATTCATTAGTCAGAGAGGAACTAAGAGACCAGAGGCACACAGAAAATATGCAGCCACTTACTTCCCCCTGAAATGGCATTAAGGGGCAACGAGAACAAGTTACATGCTTGCAAATTTATTTACCTATATTGCTATTACCAATCAGACTCAACAAAAACATACCAGGCAAACATAATATGAGCATCTTCTGCAATAGGAGAGCTCAGCAAAAATACATCAGAGCAGGTACCAAACACCCTCTTTCATTTGGCCTGTCCCTGACCCTCCATGTTTCTTAGTGACTGATTAATATTTATGCAAACCACCACTTCAATTAGAAACCTGGTGGGATTAATTGGATGGAAAACTACTTGCAAAGCAGCGCATAAAGGAAAAAAAAAATTATCAAAGAGAGCTTTTGTCTCTTTGTCTATTGGCAGCAGAATAGCGCAGGCGGCTCCAGGTTGGGCACAGGGAGGTAATCCCTGCAGGGTTCCAAACCAAGAACCTCTGGAAAGGCTCTGCAGCCCCGAGAGGAACAGGGTACCCCAGGGAATGAGGGCTGAGTGCAGCTCAAGCCAGCTCTGCAGCAAATGTCACAGCATCACCGCCAACCTCCACTCAGGAACATCTCTGTCCCCATGATTTTACCTCTGATTTCACCCCTGAAGCCCACGGGCTGCACGAGGCTGCTGCAGTGAGTGTGGTGCATCGCTGCTGGGACAGCAGATCTCGCAGATCTCAGGGTGGGGACACACCGTGGGCACAGCACTCTGTGCCTTGGCTGAGGCTGTGTGGCTGTGTCACACACTGTGTGCATGGGGACAGCAAAGGCCTTCACATCCCAGCTTTGTCTTCTTGCCACCAAACTGCCAAAGGACAGCACACAGATTTCAGTTAACATTTTGTGTGTGTGTGTTCAGCTGCCTGGCTCATGTTTGAAAGGATGAAGAGAGAGTTTCAGGTGACTGCAGAACGATTAAAGCCCTTGCTGCAGACTGATGCCACGGAATTCCTTCTGCTCCCCGACTGCACTGCACTGAGCTCATGCAACACATCTCCTGCCGATCACAAACCTTCCCAGTGGCAGGAAACTCAAGATCAGGAGACTTTGCTTTTCCAAAAAGCAATTATTCACTAAAGGTCCCCTTAACTCTGCCTAGCTTTGCCTGGCAATGCTGTTCTCACCCAAAAGGCAGAACTCCACTGGCACACTTGGGGCAGAATTTTGCCCAGACCCACCAAGTGTTGCACAAAAAAAAAAAAAAAAAAACAAAAAACCAACCAAAAAACAACCAACCAACCAACCAACCAACCAAAAACAAAACAAAACAAACAAAAAAAAATTTTAGTGTTACCACTATATTTAGACAATGGCTTAACAACATTTCAATTGCAAAATAGTTGTGAAGAAACTACTTTCATAATACACAAACTTGCTGGCAGTTGGTCTTACCTAGAAAGAATATTCTCCCTAGGCTCATAGCCATGAAAATAAAGATTCAGTAAGATATTAGATTCCTGCAATTCAACAGAACATTGTAAACATATATTTCCATTTTCTCTGTGAGTTTTCCATTTATATCTCCAGCCATGTATCACCTAAGCTAAAACTGAGCCATGCAGTAGAATATTTACTACTGAGCCCTGGAATATTTGCTGCTCTTGTTTACATCCAGGAGGCCTCAGGTCACAACCAACGCCAAAAGCTGTGGGATGAATGTACAGAGTCATCGGTTTAAGGACAAGCAGAGCCAAGAATTAATAGATATTGTTAATCACTGTGGCTCAGCCCATCTGGGTGACCAAAGGCAAGCCCCAGCCTGGCTGTAATGTCACACCAAGGTGAGAATCCACAAGCTCTGCTGTGCAGAGGATGTTTAAGTGAAGTAGGATCAAATATGGAACAAACCAGCAGGTTTTGTATTATTTTCCATCCAAACTCCCTTTACCTACATCATATTTAGTGTAGAACTTGATCATTTTCCCCTAATACTTTCAATAATTGCCCAGAGCAATGTCCTCTGAACCTGTTTTGTCTCTCATTCTCTAAATGTAGCCCTCCTCAGACACAGTGAACCTGATCTTTCATCACTTCTCCCACAAGTTTATAATCTCAGAGACACTTTCTGACCACCTGCATCTGAGGGGGAAGTAGCCCTGATCCTCTTCTACATCCATGAGCTTCCCAGTTAAATTCACAGATGAATATATAAAAATTAGACATTTCTTAGAGAAATTGTTTGAAGAGAAATCTCTCTCTTGAGAGATTGATTAGAGAAATCAAGCTCCTTCCCCTGATTGCTAAAGCAGTGGGCCAGTTCCTTGAAAAATAGATACATCTCTCCTCTCTCCTTTTTCTTGCCAATGGATCATGTTTTTCCTCAAATCCTGGCTTCAAATACCACCACAGCGAAACGCTGCAAAAGCATGAATAAATCAGGCCTTCTAAACAAAAGAGTTTGAAACTTATAAACGGAAAACTCAGCTTCACTCTGCTATCCTTAAAAATGGTTATTGTGGGTGACAGAAATAACTGTTTGTCAACAGAAAAAAAAAAATTATGGGGCCTTTTTATTTCAGCCTAAATTATTCAGCTAATGTTTATTACCTCTGCAAAAGAGAATAAGGAGCCGTGCCCCAGCTAAAGCAATTTTGCCGCTGCACCTACAGGAGCAGTGGTGTGAAATGTCTCCCTCAAGACAGCTCTCAGAATTTCAGATTCTTGGAGAATGAGCCTCTGCAGAGGCACTTGCATGGTGGATTTGAAGAGCCTGATTAGACTCTGGCGTGCGCTGCTTTCTCACTTTTGGCAGGCGGCGAGGAGCTGTCTGCGTGAGCTCAGGATTTTATTTGCTGCTGCTTTTAAACAGCTCCTTGTGATGCTGGTTCGCTCTCGCTGCCTTTCGGAGGTGTTTTCTGCTTTGATGGACAAGATGTTGGGAATGTGCTTCCTCCTAGCAGCATAATTCACAGATCCCTCAGCCTTCTTGGCAGATCAAGCGGGAAATGGCTTATTGTGCACTCTGTACGTGTGCTAATTCTGGCAACCTTCGCGCTCAGCAGAAGGAATGTAGGATGCCTTTGGCTAAATGCCCTCCCCAACCCCTAAAAAAAGGCACCTTGTCAGCGGTGAGCAGGGCTGTCAGGATGGGAATTTGCCTCTCAGCTTCCACGGAAACGGCTGCGGTTGGAGTGGGCCGAGGCTGGTATGGGGAGGGGATTTCTACCTGAATCCCGCTCCGCGGGAGCTGGTGCGGCTCCAAGAAGGTCAGGAAAATCCTCTTTCCTGCACCATCCAGGAGGTCAGGGAAAATCCTCTTTCCTGCACCATCCAGGATCCCCCCAGGCTGGCTCTCTGCCTTTCTCCTCCATTGCCCTTCCTGCTGCTCCTTTCCCATTTTAGGACGCAGGGTGAGCCTCCCATGCTGGCACAGGGTTCCTCCAAGGAGCTCAGGACAGCAGATTCCCTGAGGTGTGGAACTCCCTCTGCCACCTCCAGGGCTGCGTTCTGCTCAGACAGCAGATGGAACAGCTCCCTGCAGGGAAGGACGGCCCTGACACCGCTGAAATCCACACAGATAGACAGAAAGACATCACTGAAATCCCACACAGACAGAGAGACAGACAGACACCACTGAAACCCCACACTGACACCGCTGAAATCCCACACAGACAGACAGACACCACTGAAATCCACACTGACAGACAGACAGACACCACTGAAATCCCACACTGACACCGCTGAAATCCCACATGGACAGACAGACACCGCTGAAATCCACACTGACAGACAGACAGACACCGCTGAAATCTCACACTGACACCGCTGAAATCCCACACTGACACTGCTGAAATCCCACACTGACAATGCTGTTTCCCCTTGGCTGCCCACCCCGAGGAGCTGTCCTCAGGTAGCAAATATTAAGTATTACAATACTAAGAGCCTCCTGGCTCTGTCCTCACCAGGACAAAGCTGCTCTCTGAGCTTTCCCAGGCCCATCCTGGCACTTTCACATCGCTCGCGATGCCCTCAGGTCCCACTGCCCCTCCTGTGCCACCCCACGCACAGCGAGCACAGGGGACAGAGAGGTGCTGAGCACAGGCCATGGATATGATGTCCCAAAAGCTCAGATCTCCCTGCAGCTCCCACAGTGACCCTCCGAAGCTCCTCACACACATTGGATATATCCAAACAAACACATGGATCTACATGGCTGAGTTCTGGGGTGGGACAGTCACCTGCAGTGCCCCCCTGCATGCACTGCCTGATCCAGTGGGGGTTCCACATCCCAAGGGTGTGCCACAGGAAGAGATCCACAGGCAGGGCTCATCTGGAGAAGCTTTATCTAAGCTGATCTAAACTCCAAAGTGGAAAACTTGCTGTTGGCAGAAGACCTCATTTTTTTGGTTTCTTTCTCAGCAGGCATTCCGAAAAACCCTCAGCAGATGATAATAAATATATTATATTATAATAAATATATTTAATCTGCTTCCACAGCCCAGTCATGGGCCACTTGCTCCAGAGCACAGCAAGGAGCCACAGCTCAGCCCTGCAGATCCGTTTGGGGATTTGGCTGCTGTGGTGGTTGTGCCTGGCCCAGTTTTTGCCAGTGAATAGGGTGGGGTACAAAGATGGCTCCTGCATGTCCTGAGTAAAGATTCTGGAAATTTCTCCACCATGTCCAGCAGAGCCAGTCTCTGATGGCTCTGAAGATGATGGACATGCTGCTGGACAAACCTGGGCCAATTAGAGATGTTAGTTACGCCTCTGTGAAAACAGACTTAAGAAGAAATCAAAACAATGTGAGCACGCACTTCTATTTAGCCAGGGTCAAACCCACGACAGCTGCTCAGTCCTTACAGACTCTGGAGGGACAGGAATGGTCAGCCACGTTCTGCTCTCCCAAAAGTCCTGCTCGGCATTGCTAAGCAAAGTGCTTCCAACAGGAAATGTTCATGTCAGGAGCACTTGCAGCAGAACTTCCTCAGTGAGTGATCACACGCTGTGACACTGCCACAATCTGTTTGGAAAGTGATGCCATTTTATACCCGGGACAGGAATCAGGAGTTGTAACAAAAATAATTTACTTCTAAAAGTAACCCGACATCAATGGAGGCAGTTTTCTGCAGACTTTCATTGTTTCCCCTGTGGATGAATAGCTTTATCCTATTGTAACCACAAAATCTACACACATGCTGACAAGGTGATAACCCGCAGGATCAAAATAAAGATGCTTTAAAACCTGGAGCCACTAAATGGGAGATTTGCTACAGTCTTCAACATCACCAGATTCACATCACTGTTACTCTGCATCCTCACAGGCAAAACAAGGGTTTTTGTCACATCTAAAACAGGAGCCAAACTTAATATTTGCTACCTGAAATACTGGATTTTCTTCTCCTAATTTCATAAGGAAGACAAGATCAACATCACTATCAAAATATTTCACTTTTTTGGAATTATAACTGAAAATTTTGAGAGACGAACTAGTACAGTTTTGAAGTTTATACATAAAAGACATGCAAAGCTAATATTACCTATTTATGATAAGTTTAAAATAAAAAATTCCCCACTCAAAGCCTGAGAGCGACAATCATTTCTTCACATATAGTCAGAGGATCACTGTGGAAATTAATGTGGTAAATTAGGAACTCTCTTCCTTTTTTTTTATTACCACCTATTTAGCTGAAGAGGTAAATAAATAAGGAAACATGAGAAAGGATGTAGCCCACAAAGAACAAATGCAAATTCCTACATTCAAGCCCAACCCTTTTTTTAACAAATGCAAAGTGAAAGACACAAACTGATCCCTTTTATGCAGAAAGGAAAAACTCAGAGAGAATCCAAAGCAGAATATGAAGCAAAAGTTGGATAAGCCACAGAGCAAACACAAATCGTAGTTTAGCTCCATGTGACAGCAGAGTCATTCCCTACTCCCTCAAAGTGCATCGAGCCTTGGAAACTCCACTTCAGCTAAAAACTTGACTCATTCCTGCAGTGAGAAAGATCAAAGAATTAAACTTAGGAGGTGAGGTTGAAAGATCTGGGGCTGTGCAGACTGGAGGAGAGACGGCTGAACGAAGGGATAACAGCCTTCAAAGCACATAAAAGGCCGTGCAAAGGAGAAGAGGAATAAGCAGGTTTTGTGTGCTTATTTTAGGGAGGAGCAATAGTAATGGGCTGCATGTGTAATGGGGGAGAACGAGCTGAAACTCAGGGAACATTCTGTAAACTGAGGACAACTGAGGCCTGAAATGGATGCTGTGGGGAGGGGGAATCTCTGTCTTTGTAGAATTTACAGAATGTGTTGGGCAAACACCTGATACAAACCATCCAGGTGTGTTTTCTGTGCCTCCAGAGCCCGGGGGTGATCTGTGCCACAGGCCCAGGGTGATCTGGGGAGCCTGGGAATCCTGCAGGCACATCCCAGAGCCCCCCAGGTCCATGGGACATCACCATCGCTATGGGCCTGGGCAGCAGCCCAGCTCTGGGGAGGGCTGGCATGGCAGTGATGGCAGTGATGGCAGCGATGGCAGTGATGGCAGCGATGGCAGTGATGGCAGCGATGGCAGTGATGACACCCATGGCAGCCATGGCAGTGATGGCAGCGATGGCAGTGATGACACCCATGGCAGTGATGGCAGTGATGGCAGTGATGGCAGTGATGGCAGCCATGGCAGTGATGGCAGTGATGGCAGTGACGGCATTGATGTCACCCATGGCAGCCATGGCAGTGATGGCAGTGATGGCAGCAATGGCAGTGATGTCACCCATGGCAGCCATGGCAGTGATGGCAGTGATGGCAGTGATGGCAGTGACGGCAGTGATGTCACCCATGGCAGCCATGGCAGCTTCTGGAGTCTGTCAGATGGAATTGTTGTGGACAAAGCCCAGGACACAAAGGATTCACTGAAGGGATGCTATGATGTGCAAATGGGCTGCAAGAGAGCACGGGAGGAAGGAGCCAAAACCCCGTTTGTTTTGGGGTTAATGCTTGGACTGTCCCGGTGACAGACGTTGGTTGTCACATTCCTTTGGGAAAAGACAGCCCTGAAAGGCATTGGTAGTGAAGTGCCCCCGTGAGAGAGCAAGAGCTGAGATGTTCATAGCCCAAACCCCATTTCCGTGGCATTGCTTCCCTCCTCCCCGTGCCTGCCTGTGGATTTGAATCAATTTTGGAAGCTGACCTGACACGGGAGCATGGATGGGCCATTTCCCACCTGAGAAGTGCATTAATGGGTCATTAATGCAGTGTTCTGCTGGTAGGACTCACCAGATATTTCATATTTTTCAAAACTTTGTTTGTTTTAAGCAACCAACGTTTTTTACTTCCATTTTTCTACTCTCCTCTGAATAAATCTTTACGTTGTAGGGGAATACCATCCCATGAAAAGAGAATGAAAAGGAAAAGGGTTAAATAAGAACTGCAGCTTTCTGTAATTCTGTGGACGTAACCCATCCACACCCAGTAGGAGGAAAATGTCCATTCTGTGACCTCATCTCTCCCCACAGGAATGTGACAGTGCTTCTCAGAAGCTTCAGCTGAGATATTAATGTCCTTAATTAAGGAGAGTGACCTGAAGAAAGGTTGAAGTCAGTTAAGGCTTTCCCAGTTATCACAGGAGAACTGAGGATTCCTAGCACTTCCTACAAGTACTCCTGGACATCAAAAAATAACTCAGTGCATGAATTTGTGTCGGGAGTTGTCTTTGTGTGGAGGAGAAACCAGATGGAAAGTCCTTCCCAGTCCTAAACTCAGTGAAAATATTGCTTTTCAATCACGAGGCACTGCTCGGCTTTTCAGTGCTTAAACCCACAAGAAGGACCAAGAGTTGACAAAAAGTCATTATTGCAATATCAGAGATGACATAATTTTCCTCTTCTCTCTTGTCTGTACAAGTTTGGGAATGAAAAAAATAGGGGAAAAAATGATGAAAAAGATGAAAAAATACCATCGGAGAATTTGCTGCTCTCTCAGAAATGAGTCTTTTGCCAAATGAATGCAGATGTTCATGCCAGGACAGGAGCACTTTGTAATTGGAAAACAGCTAAAAATAAGAAAAAAAGGAAGTGCATTGCTGCCATGCCTTAAATTGCCTGTAACCCTTGAAACAAAATCAATTGTATTCAGCTACACTGAAGTTTTTTGCTGGATTACTTCTTGGTCTGACAACAATAGCTGGGAATTTCTACAAAGGGAGCAAGTGCTTTTCTAAAGGTAATTAGTCCACTTTGATGTGCACTGAGAATTTTTAGAAGAGGACAGTACCTGTCTGGTTTTTATGCATTCACTGGGCCTAAGAACAAAGAGCAGTAAGAGATACCAGAAACTTTTAAAGTGTGTTTGACACTGGGATCCGCTCAGCAAAAGAAATCCACTGAGGCTGGAAAATGGACAACGTTATTCTCTTTGGAATTCTCTCCTCATGATCACTTGTGAGCTTTATTTCTCATAAATAGATGGAAATGTTGTAAATCACAGGTGAAGACGGTGAAAGTTGGATTTTTCAGCTGCTGAAAACAATGCCACGGACCTTGATGGCTGCTGTGTGTGTGAAAGCAGATTACTGAAGCATCAGGTCATAAAGAAAACCAAGGGCAGAAGAGTGATGGAACCTGAATTTCAACAAGTTCCAACTGCATCCGTGGTTGGCAGCAGTTTGAGGCATGAAAGGAACTCCTCAGTGCCTGTGCTAATGAACTGAGCCCAGCGTGGGGTCAGAGATCAGCCACAGCACTTAGGACATATTCCCACACTCCAGGATTTGGGGAAAATGGGTCAGGTTCCACTTTGGAAGGATTTGTGTGGCTCTGTGGTCAGGTACCTCTGGAGAGAAGGAGCCAGACTCTTGTAAATTGAAGCAAGGTCTTCTTGAGATCCTCATTTAAATGTAATAACCCCAAGGAAAGATGCTCCTCCACCCCACTCCCTCTGTAAGGCATTATTATTGAGTTTGTAGTGAAGAACTGTTTATTATTTCCCCAATTTTCAGTCTATTTTAACCCAGCAGCCTCCCAATGAGTCTGGGCTGCAGAATATGGGACTGTCTTTAAAAACAAAATGCAGTGGTGATCCAGGGAGAGGAACGAGGCACAGGCTGTGCATTTCCACCAGGGAATGGTGATTGAACTGACCACGCAGGGAGCAGCTCTCAGCTTCAGCTGAAGGAAATGGATGTGGCAATAATCCCATGTTACCTATTGAATGATAATTTCAGAGACGTTCTTTGCCGAGTGTTTGAAAGGACAAAATTTGAATTCTAATTTCCAGGGAAGGTGAAGGCATTAATAACAATTGCCTTTGTGTAATTGCTGGAGTACAGACTCTGTGCAGGGGCACAGGACAATGCATCTCGTAAGGAGTCAAAGATAAATGACTTAATCTGAGATCTACAACTCTAATTATATCCATCCCTCTCTCCTAAAGGGGTTTATTTGGCTGTAGTTGCTTTTAGAGCCATTAAGGAAATGTTGCATTATATCTCTGTTAGTGTGGGGGCATGTGCAAAGACTGCATTCATGCCCAAAGCTTATTTTTACATCGAACGAGCCCTAAAATGGAATTCAAATTCAGTTTGTTTCCATTATAGCGCTGTGATCATTACAAGTTATTATTTTTAAAAAATACTGATAATCACATTTCTGCATTAAAAGGGTGTGTAAGAAAGAAATAGAATTCATAGTAAAAATGTGAGTTAGGAAATATTTACAAAGGAGGAAGCAAAGAATAAATCTGCTACAAATGCATTATCCCCTTAGCAACACAAATCTCAGCCTGAGCTTTCTCTTCAAGCCTAAGTTCTGTGGGCTACAAAACATTTCCAAAATTTCCAAGATTTCCTCTGCTTCCACACTGGGATTGGTGAAGGAGATGGATCTGCTCCATCAACACTTTGACTCAGGACTCGTACATTTTCCAGGACAATTTGCTCAGTCCCACCCTGAATCAAATGTTTTGGTTTGGAAAAGTCATAGCAAAATTTTAACAAAACAATTTGTGTGATAAATAAAAGTGAATCCTGGTCTGAATGTCTGCCTTGCTGTCACCCAGCACCACAAGAGGCCACCACCGTGGGATTTTGAGCATTCAGTGTCTCATTTTGTCACAGAAGGAGTGAGGTTTGGGTCTGCACCACCTCACTGCTCTCACCCTACATTTGCACACCCCATCCAAATGGCAAAATGAATTCTGGGACAAAAGAAGAGAAAGGCCTTTGAATATAGACAGAAATGCAGGCTATAAGGAGAATATGCAAACTAGATCTAAACTCAGCAAGGTTTCAGTGGAAATCTGAGATTCAGGGCGAGTTCCACACAAGGCTGATTGCACCGAAGATGTTGTGGCTACCAAAGAGATCAATTGGCCATGCCCTGTTGATTGAACTGAAGATGCTGTGGCTACCAAAGAGATCAATTGGCCATGCCCTGTTGATTGAACTGAAGATGCTGTGGCTACCAAAGAGATCAATTGGCCATGCCCTGTTGATTGAACTGAAGATGTTGTGGCTACCAAAGAGATCAATTGGCCATGCCTGTTGATTGAACTGAAGATGCTGTGGCTACCAAAGAGATCAATTGGCCATGCCTGTTGATTGAACTGAAGATGCTGTGGCTACCAAAGAGATCAATTGGCCATGCCCTGTTGATTGAACTGAAGATGCTGTGGCTACCAAAGAGATCAATTGGCCATGCCCTGCCTTTGAGCAGGAAATCCGAGCCCACAGCTCAGCTGCACAAATGGCACAAACAACATTCCCTGTCTGGAGCCCCAGGGCTCAGAACAGCTCACCTCGAGCCACAGGAGAATTACCAAGAACAAAAATCAACATGGGTTTTTGTTCTCTTAATTCTCACGGTCTAACTTTGTGTTCTCCAAGCTACTTGGCCCTTCAAAGCAGAAGAGGTAATTGAATTTCAATCATACCATGGTCTGACTCAAAATAACCCATAATGGCATTCATTTCAATATTGCACAGGGCTGATTTTTATGCTGGGTGTAGTGTCTGTTCTTTGCTGTAGAAATTTCCATATGCTCCTTGCCCTGAATTTCAAAGAATAAGTTTGTCTAATGAAGCTGAATATTGAGATTTCCCCCCTCCCATGACTTATGGGTGCAATTTGAAAGAGGGGGGGAAGTAACAAGTAAATGAAAAGCACGTTCAGTCCTATGTGGTGATGAACAGCCCTCGCAATTTGCTTAGCTAGAGCTTGTTCTTCATTCCCAGAGGCACCAGGCACTTTTATTATGAGATGACAGCAGAGTTTTATTCTCAAGATTGTGCAGATTTCTCACCTGACTAGCTCATGACTGTATATTTCAGGTCAGAGAGCAACACAAGCTGGGCTCTATTTTTCCTCTCATGGCTCTTCTCCCCTGTCATTCTTTGTGTTCATTTCCATTTCTCAGTCCCACCACTGAGTTCCATTTTCTCAGCTTATTCATTTGTATCTCTCAGAACAATCCACATGCCTTTCCCAGGCATCGTGTGCCTGGCCCACCCTGCACAGCCCAAAGGCAGAGCTGTGTCCCTGAGCTGAGTGGTTTGGGGGTCACAGATCTCTGCTCCTCCTTCTCCTCTCACCTCATTCACCTCCAGATCAGCAATGTTGGAAGTCACATTGCTGTGCCACTCTGAGCAGGCAATTTGCTGCAGTGTGAGAGTTTCTGGACAGGAGAGCACCATTAGTGACATTTATCAGTGACAATTTCTGTAACTCACTCTGCTGTGGTTCACAAGTTCAGTGATCAGCTCTGCTGTGGTCTGCAGAGCTGCCTTGGGCTTGTTGCTGCCCTCTGGTATTTTAATTCTCCATGTGTAAATGGGCAGATCAGGCTGCTCTTTACACCCTAAAATCACATGGAGCTGGTGTACCTCGATAAAAGTCCCTACTGTTTTTAAACCTGCTCATGAACACCTGGCAGGGAAATTTTCTCTCTGTCCATGGCTGAGTCCCTCTGAAGCATCATCTCCACAGCACTGCAGAGCAATTTTTAGTTGGTTGTTGCAGGACAGGAATGATGGTAAGAACAGACTTGACATTTGTTCTACCAACCTCTTTTTCCAGGGCTATCAAACCAGCGTTGCTCCCCTCCACTGCTCTTGCTCAGGAAAATAAATCTGAATTAAGCACACAGCCCTCATCTGCACTGACAGGTCAGAAAATCACAACACTTGGATCAACACCAGCCAAGCCAGATGGAACATTGAGTTAGCAAGGAGACTGCACTGAAAAGCTGTGTTCAAACTCAAATCACCAGGGCTGTTTTTTGGGTTGATAAGATCATCCTTAAGCAGTGCTGCTGCTTTTGGCTGTGGCAGTCACTGTTAGCCTTGGCTTCACAAACTCCAGGGTCCCAAAAGGGAAGAGCAGATTGAATGCTCTCCAGAAATTTTGCTGCACTGATTAAAATCTCTGCAAGCTTCCCACACAGCTCATATTGAGAACATCTATGGCTTTGAAATCGTCTTCATCTAGGAATGGCCATTACTTAGGTAATTTTGGCAATAAAATCCAAACTCCAGGTTACACTTGCAGTGCCACTTGTAACACTTAAGACCATCTCTACATCTACAGGTTCAGGATCTAGTTTAAGAATGAAAAACCTCTCAAATCTGAACATTTCCAAGTAGATCTTATACTTTATCAGATAAGAATATGGGTTTCACATTACCCAGGGTACTGGGTATTTTTATTTATTCCTCAAAATTTTCCTTTTGGAACCTTAACACATGTAAATTTTATTTTACCTTCCCAAGTCTACCTTGGAAACAAAGGAACAATTGCCAGGAAACAAAGAAACAATTTTATAAAATAATTTCCAAAATCCCCTCCAACTGGATTGGAATTGAGGTCAAGCCCCAAGGACCATGCTGAGGTCTTGACTATTAGAGGGATGAAGGATGAGATGAATCGTGCTGGAGAAAATGGTTTTGATGCTCTAAGTCACGAACTGGGCACATGGAAGCTCAGCAGATTTTCTCACAGATTCTTCCTTGCACCCACGTGATAAAGTCATGGATGTGCAATGATTTTAATGGAATGTCTTAAACTTTTCATAATTTCTTCAATTCTTCTTACAAAGAAATGCCACTCAAGCAAGAACCAGTTAATCAAAAAATCCGTGGTCAATTGTATATGGAATTCTGGTGAGGTATTTGATGGGCACAAAGCTGAGTGTTCTCAACCTCTTTTTAGATTTTTACAAGATTTTAGATTTTACACATTCACGGTTAATCACACACAGGGACTGGACACTTCCCCTCTGAAAAAAGAAATCTCGCAGTCTGCAGGAGGCTGCTTGGGATTGTTAATATTTCCTCTCATCTTCCTCCTTTCTCTATTTCCCCTGAACAACAAAAACCCAAACCCTGGGCTGCTTTAGTCCCTCCGAGCTGCAGCCTGGCCAAGAGCAGCCCTGCCTCGTGGGGAGGCACTGCTCGCCCACCCTGCTGTCTGCAGCTCAGATGAACACAGAATTCCTCCTTTTTCCACTGCTCTTGGCCTACTTAATCAAAACCCTCCCTTGCTGCCAACTGTCAGCACACTCACGGTTTGTAAATGTTGTAGTTCAACACACACCAATGCTGTTTGTTATCTTCAAATAATTACAACTTTCAGCTCGAGCAAAACTGAGATTTTTTTTTTTTTTGTGTGTGTGAGAAGGAGCGCATTCGCTAATGTTCAGCTTTAGTTTAGTTTTGTAACAGTCTGGCGGTTTAAGCTGGGGCTTGAGCATTTGTATTTTGTGTGAAGGTGTTAGGGAATAAAGCTATTGAATTTTCCCTGATGTTATCCTAGGGTTCAGCAATCCTGAGCAGCATCTCGCATTCTGCAGCACTGTTTTCTCACAGAGGTGGGGAGTGTAAACAGCAATGTCATAAAAAAGATAGAAATGCAGTATTGTCAGCGATTGTCAGGAAGCATTTACTGGAAAAGATCCTCATAATCCAAGCCCATCCTCTCCCAGATGTGAAAACTGCCACATACAAACAACTTATATATATTTTTATATATAAATATAGAAATAATATAATATTAAATTATATAAATTTATATATATATATAATATATTAAATATATATTTAACTTGAAGTATCATCAAAAGGAAAAAATAAAGGAAATAATCAGAAAGAAATTATCTAAACAAGACAAGAAAATTCATTCCCCCCTTTCTGAAAAATACCAATCCTCTCAGATTTAGATGCAGAGCAATATTTCAGAGGTAAAACCTGTTCCCTGCATTTTTGTGAGCAAAGCCTTGGTGTGGGCAGAGCCCTGAGTGCAGCTTTGATGGGTGCTGGTTTTAAGCTCCTCAGAAAACAACATCTGGCTGCAGAATTTTCTGTGGCTGCTTCCTGGGGATGGCAGTGACCTGGATGAGCACTGAGAAAGAGCCAGGACCAGTTCTGATCAGGAAAACAGAAAGTGATCCTTTCCAAACCCAGCCAGCTGAAGGGGGAAGACACCCTAGGGGTTAAGAAAGAAATCTCTTCAGGCTTGGGTTCAATAACAGCACACAGAGATTAAAAATAGCTCATTTTGAGCTTGGAAGAAGAGGCACAGTCTCCAAGCAACACCAAGAGCCATGAAGGTCAAGTGGAAACAGAGCCAAGGCCTGAGACATTGGCTCTGTTCTGGGCCAGAAAATTCAGAAATTTCTGGCCCAGCTCAGTGATCTGCGCCAGAAAATTCAGGTTTATAGCTGTGAACCTGCAGGGCTCAGCAGGATGGGCCTGGGGAGAGCAGGGGATCCCAGATTTAATAAGGCACTTTCAGCAGAGAAATCCCAGCTGGAAGCAAAAGGAAGTCCAGTGGGGCAAAAGGAAGGCCAAGGCATGGCAACAGAAACAGGCAAACAGCAAGGAGGGATGTTTGAAGGAAATGGGCTGGGGAAGGGTTTTATCTGCAGGGAGCAAGTCCTGGCCATGATTCCTGCAGAACCTCATCTGCTAGACCTAAGAGATGATCCAGGCACTGGGAATGACTCCTGCAGAACCTCATCTGCTGGACCTAACTCCTGAAGAGATGATCCAGGCACTGGAATGACTCCTGCAGAACCTCATCTGCTGGACCTAACTGAGAGATGATCCAGGCACTGGAATGACTCCTGCAGAACCTCATCTGCTGGACCTAACTCCTGAAGAGATGATCCAGGCACTGGGAATGATTCCTGCAGAACCTCATCTGCTACACCTAAGAGATGATCCAGGCACTCCCCAAGGAATAGGAACACAAAAAAAATCCTCAACGGAGAGCAAAGCTGATACCCAAACCTTGGAGATGGAGGCTGGAATGTGTGCACAGACAAGTGGAGACAAAGGGTTCTGTTCTGAAGGAGAAAGGACAGATATGATGAGGGAGCACAGCTCTCAGAACCAGACACTGGAACAGTGTAAGACAAATGCTGCTTGCAATTAGCAGCACAGAGCATCAAAATGGCAGCGAGTCAGAAGCTCTGCCTCGTCCTGAAAGCCTGCCTCGCTCCAGCAGCCCTTTCATCTGCTCTTCATTATTCTGGAAGCTCTGGGTGGTTTGGAAAGTGACAGATAGTTTGATTTTGTTTTAATAAAATCAGATTCTGAGCTGTCTGTCAGCGCTGGAATCCTCCAGGAGCTGAGGCTCTGGGATGAGGTTAATGCATCCTGAAGGCTGCACGGATGGGCCACCCCAAGGGCACCTTCGAGCTCCCCTTCAAGGGAGCCACGAGAGCTCAGCCCAGCACAATTAAACCCCAGGTTTGCCTGCAGAACTTTCAGATATTTACACTGACTTTGGAGGTATCTTCACAGAGGGTTAATGTGGAATTTTAAACTTAACGCTGAGACTTTAGAGTAGGCAGGAAAGCATCACTTTGTCACCTAAGGGAGCCTGGAAGTGAACTTTCCCATAATCAAACCAAAAGGACATGGGAAAATTTCTTGTTTGCTTTTAGGATGAACTCTGCCACTTATGTAAATTAGAACAGAATTGAAAACTCGTGACATGTCTAAGTGTGAGTAACAGCTGGGGAAAACTGCACAGCAGCTGCCAATATCAATAATTTATTATTAATTGGCTCCACAGCCATTTCTGAGGCAGCCATGCCAAGAAGCTGTGCATGGGATCACAGTGTTTTAGGGCAGGGCAAAGGCAGGCACTTCTGCACTGCTGTCCCAGAATTTCCCAAGTATTTCTGTGTTCCTGTGGGTGCAGCTGCTCAAGAGAGACAGACCTTATTCCAAAGTGCAACCAAACAACCACAAAAGCAGGAAAAGGACAAACAAATCCCTGAATCTGTGTCCAGCACAAGACAGAAACGGAGGTGGGATGCATGCTAACCATAAATCCTTTGCAAAAATTGTGCAAACAGATACAGTTTCTCATCAAAATGAAACTGGGCATTGCAAACCTCTCTGCTCGAATTTGTGGGGGCTGAAGGCACTTCTGTTTTGATATTGTGTTATCAATTAATTTGACTGAACTTCCTGGGCAAGTTATTAAGTCCCCATGCCATTTTCTCATTATCTGTAAAATAGGGCTAACAGTATCAGCCCCAGCACTTTACAAAGGAGATCAAGGATTATATAGAACTCCGAATAATTCCCAAATCCTGGTTGAAAATTGCATGCCAACTTTTTCCTCTTATCTGAAAACCTCCAACCTCCCTTCAGTGTCATTAAAAGAAGACTTATTCCAACATATTATTTTATAAAAACAAAATAAGACAGTAAGCATTTCAGACAATTATTTGCCTCCAATCCTAGCCTGACTGCCACTCTCCTTGTTTCCTAAAAGGAATCTATTTTTGAAGGTGACCTGCATTACCGCAGTGTTAATAAAAATGCACTGTGTGTAATCAGTTATTATTTTATCTCTGAGCATATTCAGTGGCTCGAAATGTGTGAGCATTCCCAAGGGGAGCACCGTGGCAGGAAGAGAAGACTCTTCTTCAGGAAAAAAGGGTCAAATCCTCCCCCAAAGTACTAAGTCCCTACTGGCACAGACCTATTGAAACACTGCATAATACATTTCATATTCAGATTGTCATAATGTCCTGGACTTTGTCACATGTTTTATGTTTTGTCACGAGGATCACTTATTTTCCTGTAGCTGTCAATGCAGGTGTGTCTGAGACCCCACAGGCCACAGGTTCAGGTGAAAATCTTTCTCATGAAAAAGAATTTCTTTCAAATAATGCTGAGTTGCCGAGAAATGATTTAAATTTTCAAGCAAAACTGCCTTATCCTGTGCATCCTTCATTTTGCTTTCAGTCACACAGTCTTGCTTCCCAGAAAACTTGAGACTTGTAGCCAAAACCATCTAATTTCTGTCTGCTTGCTCTCAAAAGCACAGTGGTGTGCAGGACAAGGGCTCCAGGGAGGACAGAGCCTCTGATTCCCAGCAATTCCCAGGAGCCATTTCCTGATGGAAGCTGAGTAGCTATGGAAACAACTCTCATTTCCTGCACAATCTCCATCGCTGGAACTTCCCCTCCTGCAGAAGGACTCACTTCCCTCCCAGTGCCAATTCCTTCTCCCACCGAGCCCCAGCACGAGGATCAGCAGGTGGACAGGAGATCCTCACCCTGGGGCAGAGTTTGGAGCAGTCACTGATGGATTTTGGATTTCCACCCCACGTGGGAATCCCCTGGAGGGACAGCAAACCCCAAACCTCTGCACTCATCCCAGGTGATTGCTGATTGCTGCTCTGAAGGGAACACAAATGGGATCTGTCCCACACAGTCTGCAGTCACACTCTCAGGTGCTCCCAGGGCCCCAGCCCAACAATTCCTGGGATTTCATCATACAGAGATTTACACTGATTTAAATCTGGCCTCCATTTCCCTCAGGAGATGATGGGCCTGGCAAAATCAGGATATTCCTTCTGCCTCCACAGTGATCTCCCATATAACCTTGGTTGTAGTCTCACTGTTTTAGAATCTTTCTGTTCTTTCGCAGGGAGAACAGAGATAAGCTGCATTCTTTTACTTTCTTAATCTCTGTGTTTGGTGCTAGGTGTTGTATAGCTGTGACCAATGGTTTTAGGAGGTGGATTCCCTGCTGACCAACAGTTGCCAGATTACTATTGGATATATAAAGAAGTTTTTTTGTAAATAAAGCTCTCCTTTCGCCATCTTGGGTTCGTCTGCCTGCTTCCTCTGCCAGCTCCTGCAAATCCTGGGAAACCTAAACCCACACTTGGTAAAAGTCATTCTGTGGCCTCCTGCCTCAGTTTCCTTTTCCACAAGAGCAGGGCAATGCCATCCACCTCCTACAAGTGTTTTAAATCTTCTGATGGAAACTGCAAAATGAGAGTGGCAAATATCTTTATCAGCAGAGAGAAAAAATAATCCTGCTACTCTCTGCACATATTTTGAAGAATGGGTCAATAGATTTGCTTCATCTGATTTGTTGCCTCCCCAGCAGATTTTATTCTTATCTAAAATATACTCTAAAATCCTATTTAGTTTTATAACATGCTTGGGAATCCTTTGGAACAGTATATACTTTAGAAATGCAAGATAATACTCACTGCTTCCAGGCTTCTGCCTCTAACTAATGCTCATCCAAAAATGTAAACAGGTTGAAAATTTTGTCATAAATGCTCCATTTCTTTCCCCAGCGTTCCATAATGCTGGAGTGGGGGAGCAAAAGGACTGAGCTGTGCTCGCATGTGGGTGGGACACACAGAGCTCATTAAATCATCAGCTCCATGCCAAACTCCTGCAAAATGAACTCACAAACGAGGGAAAATCCTGATGCTTTCAGGGCTTCGGGCACCAGGGCATTTGGCTGGGAGAGAGCAGAGTCACTAACAGAAAAACAATATTCTCAAGTCATATTTGGAATCCCAAGAGAGCCAGAAGATCCTCTAGGACTTTTTTGGTTGAGGTCTCTTGATGACAGCTCCATTTCTGTCTCCTCAGGTGTCACACTAAGTGTGATTTAACTTACTCTAATGATCTTTCATGGACTGGGTCAATTTTTCTGTTTTTTTTTTTTTAATGTATCAACATTCAGAGAATGAATTTGCCTCCTCTCCTCCATGGATGCACAGTGGGTAAGGTTAGCAGATGAAAAAGGCTGTTCTAAACTGAACCCTGTGACACTTTCCAAAGACCATCCCAATCCTTGCAAAGAGAGCTCCTCCTGCCTTTGGAGAGGAATTCTGCTTTCTTACGGAGCTCTGAGGAACATCTAGGCCTGGAACATGAGTTTCTACAATGGCAAAAATGAAACAGCAATTTCCAGGGATGGAAATTAGAAATTGCCCCTTTTACTGAGCTGGCCTTCAGTGATGTTTGAGAAGCGCCGTTCCTGAAAGGCACTGCAATGTCTGCAGCAGGAACCCCTCCTGGATCCCCTGCAATAAACAGCAGCTTTACAAAGCATTTCTAGGTGGGTTTAGGTTTCCCAATATTTGCAGGAGCTGGCAGAGGAAGCAGGAGGATGAAACCAAGATGGTGAAAGGAGAACTTTATTTACAAAAAACCTATTTATATATCCATTAATAACCTAGCAACTATTGGTCAGCAGGGAATCCACCTCCTAAAACCATTGGTCACAGCTATCCAACACCTAGTACCAAACACAGAGATTAAGAAACTACAAAAATGCAGCTTATCTCTATTCTCTCTGAGAAAGAACAGAAAGATTTCTAAAACAGTGCAACTACATTTCCAGGCCACGTTAGGGGAACTTTTGCTCTTTGAAAGCCACAGAGTCTTTGGCAGCATCTGCCATCGTGCCCTTTGCTCACAGTCTTGGAACAGCCACTTGTTAGAAGCCATCATCCAATTGTCCCAACACACAGAGATGTTATTCGAGACTGGAGTGCAATCAGTCCTGCTCTGCTACCAGGAAAAAAATGCTTCTTCAAATCATGCCACAGAGCCAGGTCTCGGTTTCAATTCTCCAGCTTGTTTTTCTTACTTTGAATGTCTATTCTCAGTGTTTTATCACTTTCAGGATTGCTTTCCTCTCCCAGTGACATTCCCTCGATGAAAATCACGGAGAAGAGCCACCCCTCAGAATTTTTATTAATTTATCTGTTCTGGGACATCTGTTTGAAAGAAAGGTTGCAGGTTGATCAACAGTGACCAAGCATCTCAGGAAAAGTGCAGAAGGTCAGAGGTCAGCCCCTCCATGTCTTCAGATCTCACTGAATTCCGCCCCAGGGCTTCTCTGAATTCTTGGGCACAAAATTCTGTATCCTTGGAAATGGTGCAGCCACATTTCAAGAACATTTTTCAATCTGTGTCTTCCTCATGGTTTTATCAAAAAGCTGACTTTGCCCATGACCATTTCCTTTCAAGCTATCCTTCCATCACTGTCTGCACTGCAGGCTGACAGATCTTTTGCTTCAGTGCCCTGAAGAATCTCACCCTGTGCTGACCTCGAACTTAAATTCAGCTCCTGCTTTTACTTTCCCTCATGAATATTTAACTGCTGTGGTTTACACCTGCTGGATCTCATTTTCTGTCATTAAGATCATTCCAGTTTACTGTGGGGGAAGGAAAAGAAAGTGCTTTGTGGTGTCAGATAATTCTCTGGAATGGTTCTCCTCGCAGATCTGCTCCCATCACGTTCCTTTTAGCTCTGCTTGCACCATCAGGGCTCACTCTGGTGATCCTTTTTGGCAGCTGCCACCTTCTCCCTCAGCACAGGCTGACAAACCTCGCTGGGTGTTCCTATCCAAATGAAAATCAAGAGAAAACTCCCCTAGAGGGTCACCTTCATCATCAGCATGGGGGGAATTAAGGTGACCCCATGACCCCATGAATGCAGGTGACCCCATGAATTCAAGTGACCCTAGGAATTCAGGTGACCCTAGGAATTCAGGTGACCCTAGGAATTCAGGTGACCCCATGAATTCAGGTGACCCTGTGACCCTAGGAATTCAGGTGACCCCATGAATTCAGGTGACCCCATGACCCCATGAATTCAGGTGACCCTATGACCCCATGAATTCAGGTGACCCTGTGACCCTAGGAATTCAGGTGACCCCATGAATTCAGGTGACCCCATGAATTCAGGTGACCCTGTGACCCCATGAATTCAGGTGACCCTGTGACCCCATGAATTCAGGTGACCCCATGAATTCAGGTGACCCTAGGAATTCAGGTGACCCTGTGACCCCATGAATTCAGGTGACCCTGTGACTCCATGAATTCAGGTGACCCCATGAATTCAGGTGACCCTGTGACTCCATGAATTCAGGTGACCCCATGAATTCAGGTGACCCTGTGACTCCATGAATTCAGGTGACCCTGGGAATTCAAGTGACCCTAGGAATTCAAGTGACCCTAGGAATTCAGGTGACCTTGTGACCCCATGAATTCAGGTGACCCTATGAATTCAGGTTACCCTGGGAATTCAGGTGACCCTATGAATTCAGGTGACCCCATGAATTCAGGTGACCCCATGAATTCAGGTGACTTTATGAACTTGGGTCACAATTTATGATCGTTTCACTAATTCCAACAGCACACAATCAGATTAGGAGAAGCAATCATTTCTTCCAAAACACCAATTTCTTCCCTATCAAAGCTTTTCCTAAGTCTGCAGTCACTTGGTTTTTCTTGAGATTTACAGGCTTCAGTAGGACCATGCAGCGAAGGAAAAGAATTATTTATATTTATAGCTTTAGGACTGAATCAGAACAAGCACTTTATTCTAAGGATTGCTGACAGGCTGGTGTCACCAGTCCTGTCTTGGCACAGTGATGCAATCCTGTCCCAGGCTGCTGTCACCAGTCCTGTTTTGGCACTGGTGATGCAATCCTGTCCCAGGCTGGTGTCACCAGTCCTGTTTTGGCAGCAATGATGCAATCCTGTCCCAGGCTGGTGTCACCAGTCCTGTTTTGGCAGCAATGATGCAATCCTGTCCCAGGCTGGTGTCACCAGTCCTGTTTTGGCACAGTGATGCCATCCTGTCCCAGGCTGCTGTCACCAGTCCTGTTTTGGCACAGTGATGTCATCCTGTCCCAGGCTGCTGTCACCAGGCCTGTTTTGGCAGCAGTGATGCAATCCTGTCCCAGGCTGGTGTCACCAGTCCTGTTTTGGCACTGGTGATGCAATCCTGTCCCAGGCTGGTGTCACCAGCCCTGTTTTGGCAGCAGTGACGCAATCCTGTCCCTCTGCCCTGCCCCCTCTGTGCCTCCTGCCCCACAAATCCACTCTTATTTAGGGTGGGAGCAACCTGAGGAGGTCACCTGCTCCAAGGTAGGGCTCCAAGTAGGGCTAAGAAACTAAAACACTAAAAAACACACCCAAAAATCCTCTGTTTCCCATGTCTGAAAGCAGTTAGTGCACAGCAAAAGCTTTTCTCTTAGCCCATGACAGCTCAGTTACTTTTGAAAGTTTTTCTGATGAATCCTACCTGGAAGATTTTGGAAATCCATCTAATGCAGCACAAACCAGATCACCCTTCACATATTTATCGATTCTATCAAAAAACTCTAATGGATTTGTGAAATATGGCTTCCCTCTGCAAAAACAATGTTGTCTCTTCTCCAGTATTATTTATCTAGGTGTCTATCAAGTCTGTTTATTACAGTTCTCTACCATTTCATGCAGGAGGAAAGTCAGAGTTGCTGGTCTGCAGTTTCTCAAGTTTCTCCCACACATTTTAAAAGAAAAAAAAAAAAAATCTTTGTTCTGGCTCTATATGTCCTACTTTCCATTCCTTACAACCACTCCAGAGTTCATTTCAGTTCTCTGGAAACTCTCAGTGCAGAATTTTGGTTGCTTTGGTGGGGCAGTGCTTCAGTTCCTCAATGCAGGAGGAGGAATAACACAGCATTTCATTCACTGTCACAACCATTTATGACAAGCCTGACACAAGCAGAAATGACTTTTTAAGTTTTTGCTAATAGAGTAGTTGAATTTTTAGTTGAAAACTCACTTTTTCTCCCCTGGCATTGCAGAAGAGGTGATGCTCTTGCTGGTTCCTGCAAGCTAACGCCAGGAAAAGAAAGAGAACGTGGCACTGCTTTCTCACTCGCAGAGGAAATCAAGAAAAGGGCAAGTTGGATAATTCCCTATGATTAAACAGAATATCGTGGGGTTGAACTCCAGCTATGATAAGAGTGACTTCCTTCACAGAGTGAAATTATACCAATTTCCCACTGGAAGGTAGAAGTGCTGAGAAAATGGGAATTTAAAGGTTCTGTAAGTATGATAATTGTAAAACACATCACCAGCTCTGCCTGTACGCAGATCCTTTGTGTCAGGAGGTTTTCCCCTCAGCCTTCGACACGTGGAGACTTGTTCTGCTGTTTGTTGATATTTCGGCACAGGAATAAAGCAAACGAGCTGGAGAACAGAGTCTGCCACGTTAGAGTTTCTGCAAATTAGGAACTCTACTTGTTCTGAAGCTGAATTACAACCTCTTGATAAAGAAATAAACTGCTGAAAACGACTTACATTTTTGACCGTTTAAAATGTCTAAAATTAACACTTTTTTCCATAAAATAAATCTGATCACGTGCTCCATATTTGGGTTCAGATATAAAACAGATTATACAAGTCCTAAAGAATGTACTTTGCTGCTGAATTTTGATTGTTTTCTTATTTATGATTGAAGCAGCAGAATAACACACTGCTGTTGTTATTATATATATAATCACTAAATCAAACCATGAAGTGGATATGAAGTGTCCATTTTGATCCAACCCAAGTCCAAACTGCTGACAGTTTGGGTGTCTGTGTTGAGAAACAGGTGATCAATAGATAACTCAAGTTAACTACTGAGAGACAGAATATGTGAATTCTAAATCCTAGGAAAACAGAATTCCCTTAATCTTGTCAAGATAAGAGGGACAAGAATCTGTGTGAGGCCAGCACAGAAACCCTGAATCACCCACCAGGGACTGCCCATGCTCCAGAGAGAAAGGTGTAAAGTGCACTGTGATGAAGACTACAGATCTTCATCACGAGCAGACCCCAAAGACCACCAGGACACACAGCACATGCTAATGATATTAATGATTGCCCAGAAATTATTTGCATAACCACTCCCATCCCAGGGAATGTGATGAATATTCATGAGTGTCACCATAATATTGTGAGTTGGCAGTGCTGGGTGTGTGTGTTTGGAGGAGTGAATCCGCACACCCCACACCCAATAAATCAATAATTGATTTATTGCCGAATAAAGCAAATCCCCACTGCTCTGACTGTCTCTGAAGGCTCTCTGGGCCTGCCTGGGGCAAATCAGTGTCTGCCACAGGGCAGAGTTCACTCACAGCAGTGCAGAGCTGAGATCTGCAGCCCACAGTGCTCAGTGGAGGGTCAGGCCCAGAGAGCAGAGGTGCAGCAATAACCATCAGGACAGGGCATTTGGGCAAGCAGGAACATCTTTTGGATTAAATGGACCTCGTGCAGGGGAGCTCACAACAGAGACAGCACACAGGAGCATCAGGAGGGTTCCCTTGGGCCACCACTGCTCCATAAACCTTGGGGTACAGAGCTGCTCCATAAACCTTGGGACACAGAGCTGCCCCATAAACCTTGGGACACAGAGCTGCCCCATAAACCTTGGGGTACAGAGCTGCTCCATAAACCTTGGGACACAGAGCTGCTCCATAAACCACCAAGAAAGGAAAGAACACCTCCTGCTCTGCTGGTCCCGTAAGGATTTCACCAGATCACTTCTCCTCACCTCTGTACTGCCCATAAACCACCCAGACAGGACACAACGCCCCTGCTCTGCTGCTCCTACAAGGATTGCACCAGATCACTTCTTCTTACTTCTGTACTATTGACTTCAGGGGAATTACTCGCATCAATAACCAGGACAGTCCCAAACCCTCAGGACTGTGTTCCCTGCTCTCCCTGCCTCCTCAGGGAGGACACATCCTTCACCCTGCCCAGCCAAACCATTCTGGGCTGCACAATCATTCGAAATACACATCAAGGTCGGTGTGAACACGGAGAGAAAAGGTGGCACTTCAGCCTCCCTCTTCACACCACAGGGGCATTATCTGCACTCACCAAAGGCTGATTAGGAGGAAAATAACTATGAAAATAGCTATGAAATATGTGTGGGGAAATGGAAGCAGCTCTCCTAGTGCTGGTTCTACCTCCAACTGTTCCATTACTGCATAGGAAAAACTCCTGCATTCTGCACTCTTCCAGCACAGTTAGGAAGTTGAGGCTTCCTAACCAACACCTGTTCCTGAAGTGAGGATTTACAGCATTTTTACAGCACCTTGCACAACAGCCATTTCCAAAAGCTCTTCAAACTCTGAACCACAAATTGGAAGTTGTTGTGTGAGCCCCTGGATGGGAGCCAAAGGCACAGCCCCACTCCGGGATCAGCAGCAGAGCCAGCCCTGCTCACACATTGTGTCTCTGTTTTTGGCTAAGGATGATGCTCAGTGATCACCAAAAGGTCACAGAGAAAGTCATCAGCAAGGATTGGAGCTGGATGAGATGCTTTCCATAAAAAGAAAGGAACAAAGTCACGACTTTTGCCTGTTTGAGAGATGGAGGAGCCAGGGTGAGCCAAGGCACACGAGCTGTGCTGTGCTGCAAAATGTTGGAGTGCTCTGAACTATTTTCATACTCCAGAGGTTGGAATAGGCTGTGAATTTATGTTTTTTGTTGCTATGGTAATTTGTTTTGTCAAAGTTTTAATAACCTCATCAAAAACATGCACTCCGGAGCAATGTGGCACCTCCACGTAATTTAACACCAATCCGTTCGGAGCTCGCGGTACCATTTGAAACACTGCGCAAGGAAATTAAAAACAAATAGAAATAAATCACCGCAATACCGAAACCAATAAATATTTAGGCTGAAAAGGTGAGCAGTCAGTGGAAAGAAAAAGATATTTTCAGAGAAATGATGGAAGCTTCTAAGACAATTATTCTCCTACCAATAGCAAGAGCAAGGTTAGCCCACATCAGCGGTAATTAGCTGAGAACTATGGGTTCCTTTGCTTATTGTGCATGAAAAGCCATTCTAAGCAACAGCTTTTTAAAATTCAGATTTGTTAGACTTGAAGTACAAAGTATATAGTTGCTAATATTTAATTAAGGCAGGTTAAAATGATGGGCTAACCCCCACAGAATATTAGGACTGCTGTGCATGACAAACCCTTTCTGAGTTCATCTTCACTGATGTTGGTGTTACTCCACCCAAGTGTACCTTGGTCCTGGATCTAAACCTCCTCAGTGTCCTCACACACCATGAAATTATCCAAATAATTTGTTTGGTAGCTTTACATGCTGCTTGTGCTTCATTTACACAAAGAGATAATTATGTTCCAGCTCTTTAGTTTGTTTTTCTGCTTGAACTTTATTGCATTTTAATAGTTTTTCTGGCTCTATCTAGTGCCTAAATAAGAGAAGGAAAAGGGATTTTAATAAATCATGTTTTTTGGCACTGTTAGGGTTCAATATGTGAAAATGGCACCACCTTGGACTTTCTTAAGTTTTTAAACTGTAGAAGAGCTTGAGTTATACAAGGCCAAACAGCAAACACTGAGTGCTGACTTAACTGAAGCCAAACAAGAATCCAGTGCAGTGTGAACTCGAATTAACTTCCATTTCTGACAGATGCACAAACTGTTACAACCCACAGCTCCCCTCTGAACACCTGATTTTTCTCTGGACAGTTTTCTTTTCCTCTGGACTGCTTCTCTGCCTTTTTCCAGCCACAGCCACACATAGCTTTTCTTTCAGTGTATTCACAGGGGTTTAGTCTTATTGAAAGCAAGACAACAAATATTTATTTACTGCCCTTTTTTATAGCTTCCACTTGCAGCAAGTAAATATAAAAGTGGTCCTGATCCCTCTGGCTTTGTGCTGCTATTGGATAAGAGAACAACAGCTGAGGAGGAGAGTGCTCCAAGGCACGAGCAGACATTGGCATTTCCAAGGAATAGACAACACTTGCAGTGGATTTGCAGAAATCCTGGTAAACAGAGAGCTCCAGAGAGACTGGCAAAAAATCCTGTGGGAAATCAAGTTTTTTTCAGCCCTCTGATCTTGGGGTTCAGAGTGAGGCCAAACCTAAAAGTGTCTCACCAAAACCAACTCCCACCCAAGGTGCTCCAGGGGATGCATTTTTTCTTTCTCAGGACAAGGAAAAGTTCACAGCCTGAAAAGCCTCACAGAGGAGTTCTGATTTGGGATCTGCCTCACCACTTAAACCACACCACCCTCCTAAGCAAGCCAGGCCTGTGCCATGGCAGCAGAGTCACAATTTTATTGCTTTCCAGCCCACGAGGAGCTGAAATCCTCCCTGGCTGTAAGAGGCACATTCAGTGTGAATATTTTAATAGCCTTGAATACCACAGGCAGTAATCAGAATTTCCCCAGGTGCACAATTCTAAATGAATCTCATATTGAGCTTTTATTTTTAGAGAAATAAAATGATCGGAATTCAGAATAGCCCTGTTAGGGCTGTCACTTCATTTCAAGGGACTTAAAAAATAATCAGACTGAAAATGTTTAAGGTTAATTAAGGCAAACAAAAAGATTTATACTGTGTAGAGAAGCAGTGAGTAAAAGGTGTGAATAACAAGTGATCTAATTTCTTTGATGGCCTTGTGATATGAGTGAGGGTGGGAAGGCAGAAAGACACAGAAGACAGAAGAGGTTTCTGTTGGGTGAAATTTGGCAAGAAAGTCCCATTTCTGTCAGCAGTGTCATCCCCTGTGGAAGAGATGCAGGCTTTGGGTATCACGGGAGGCTGCAGAAAGAATTGAAGGTAATTCCATCAATTACCTTTAATTGATGTACTGGCAGGGCAGGGCCTGCTGAACATTGCTCCATCAGTTCCTGACCACCATGGACTGCTGGGATGGCCCTGAGGCTCCAAATCACAACTCATTCTTTTCCAGCTGTGGTCAAGCCCCACACTAACCCTGCTGTTGCAGCCACAGAATTTCTTGTCCTTGTTTTCAGTTTTCAGGCTACATTAAATACTACAAGCAATATTCCTGTTCATTTTCTCAGCTCCCTTTTCAGTTCCTGCAGTCTGCAGAAGAGACAAAGGCTCTTTCTGCACCTGTCCAGGGCAGACAATCTCTGCTGACAGCACAGGCTGCAGTTGCTGAGGAGACTGAGGATTTCGGGAGCTGCAATGTGGGATCTGTTGGATCACAGCAAGCCTTAGCACCACCAGAACTATCACAACTCAATTCCTCTTTAAAACACTGCTTTTTCTTTGCTCCTCCTCATAATTACAGCTTGTGTCAGAGCCTAAGCAGGAAGACTTTTCAGGTACCTGTCTGGAAATAATTAGAACTCAACTCTGCAAGCTGCTGGAGAGGAGGCAGGCTCTGCTCAGGTACCTGGGCTGGGGTCTGTTTGTGATTCCATCCTGGGCTAAGGTCTGCTCTGTGATTCCATCCTGGGCACAATCTCTGCTCTGTGATTCCATCCTGGGCCAGGCTCTGTTTGTGATTCCATCCTGGGCCAGGCTCTGTTTGTGATTCCATCCTGGGCTACTGTCTGCTCTGTGATTCCATCCTGGGCTAAGGTCTGCTCTGTGATTCCATCCTGGGCCAGGCTCTGTCTGTGATTCCATCCTGGGCCAGGCTCTGTCTGTGATTCCATCCTGGGCTAGGCTCTGCTCTGTGATTCCATCCTGGGCTAGGCTCTGCTCTGTGATTCCATCCTGGGCACAATCTCTGCTCTGTGATTCCATCCTGGGCACAATCTCTGCTCTGTGATTCCATCCTGGACCAGGCTCTGTTTGTGATTCCATCCTGGGCACAATCTCTGCTCTGTGATTCCATCCTGGGCTAGGCTCTGCTCTGTGATTCCATCCTGGGCACAATCTCTGCTCTGTGATTCCATCCTGGGCACAATCTCTGCTCTGTGATTCCATCCTGGGCCAGGCTCTGCTCTGTGATTCCATCCTGGGCTAGGCTCTGCTCTGTGATTCCATCCTGGGCTAGGCTCTACTCTGTGATTCCATCCTGGGCACAGTCTCTCTCTGCTCTGAGAAATTCTTCTCCTTGCTGAACTCCAGCAACCAAAACCCACCCTTGAGCTTTCCCACAGTGAGAGAGGTGGGACATGTCTGTAATCCAGAGGTTCTCTTGTTCATTTTACAAGCCATATTCCAGTCCAGTTTATTCCATAAACAGAGCCAGAATTTTCTGAAGAGAACAAAGTCTTACAAATAGCTCTGTCCAACTATTAAAAAAATTCTTTGAAAATTTTGCTTACAGACATGAAAGGGAAATGTGACTTTCACAGAATCACGTTTGGGGGGAACAATGAATTCCGTTTTCAAAGTGAAATGTCACTGAAGTTTTCAACAGAGGCTATCACAGCAAGCACAGCAATTTATTCAATATTCCAGAAACCGCCGAGGCAGAATTGGTGATAACGTGACCAAGTGTGCAGTTCAATTTGGTTCCGTTCTTTTCATTTTTTTAATTAAATCTCGATAGTGGTAGGGTAGGACGACTTTTCTGAGAACAAACTAAATTCAGATGCTCCTTTAGCCTTTTCCTTCTCCTGGTTGCTCCCAGGCCTTATGACAGAAGCACATATGCTTCACTTGATGAGAAAAGGGAATCTCTAGCACAAAGTGTCTCCTGCGACACGATGGGAACTGTTATTATTCCTATTATTGCCTTTATCACCTCACATCTGCCAATTAGCAGCCAGAGATTGCAGGAGCTGATCAATTAGGCCCCATAACCTGCTCAGAGTTAAAAGCAGTTTAAAAACAGAACGCAAAGGGCAGTGCTGATTTTCTCTCCAGCAATGAAGTGATGGTGCCATTAACTATGGTAACTGAAGAATGTTTTCCCTAAAGCTGGTCCAAAATAAGTTGAAGCAGTTTTGACAGGGGAAAAAAAAAACTTCCTGCAGAAGCTCATCTTCTAAAAACTTTAATTTGAAATGCTCAACTTTCCCAAAGTTAATTTGGAAACAAAATATTTCAACAGGCAACAGAAGTTTAGTTGCTTGTTGAAACATTACTTTGTGTTCTAGAAGCATCTCTCCAACAGCTCGATATTTTAAGTCTGTGAAAATCTTTAAAATTGCCTGCCACAAATTTATCACTTTGTCCATTGGAATATTCACCAAAAAAAAAAAATTCAAGAAGGCTGTTGAAAGGTGTCATAGGCTCATTAGCTCATTTTTGCAAAAGTGAAGGATGTAAGTGTAATAATTAGATCGTGGCAGACTTTAAATACACACACCACATCGTGCTGCACTGAAATTAATCTTTGCACTGACACCCGACTTGCTGCAATACCTGCAGAACTAAAATTATAAAAGAATGAAGACCATAATATGCTCCAGTTGTTGTGCTGTGCCTCAGAATAAGATGGGGTCAGAGAAACAAGGAGCTTAATTGATTTTATTGCAGGAAACAAAGGCTGCACGCGAAGAATCAGCTGCTCTGCTATCAGTGGGAGCAGTCATTAAAAGCTGATTAGTGGAGAGGTCCAGGCAGCAAGGCACAAACACAGAACATTAAAGCAAAGAAACTTTTCCCAGCAAGAGCAGTGAGGTTTTGTTTTCCTCCTCCAAGTTTCTTCCATACCATAATGTGATGAAGATAATTACTGTAGGATTAGGATCTCCAGGATTGCTGTCTGTGGTGTGGTTTGCTTCAGACGGCCAGGATGGAGACAAGAGACTTCTGGAGTTTGGTCTTAGAGCATGAGGTTTATTATAATAAAGCATGGGAGTAGAAGACCTGCCCAGAGCCTCCAGGAGCAGCTCAGAGCAGGTCAGAGAGGGGAGAGAGAGAGAAGTACAGAATATGGAATACGGAACCCTGTGGTTGTCACTTACAATACAATAAATCATCTTCGGTGCTGAATATTCTAATTTTCACTAACCAATCTAGAACAAGCTACAAATCCTACAACATCTACACACAGCCTAGGAGAGTCATTGCATTACCATACGGCGTTACATTTTAAACTCTAAAAACTGCTTTTTGGACCCTCTGCCGAGTTGGCAGGGTCTGCTCTGACCCCTGGACCTGTCTGCAAGCAGAGGGGATTGTTTAATCCAAAGGGGATTACCTTCAGTGGCCACACCATTGTTTTCAGTTGTTCAGTCACTGGGGTTTGGTATCTCAGAGCTTCTCTTCATTTCAATTTCTCTTGCAGTTTCCATATTCTCAGCATCTTTTGCCAGGTAAGAATTTTTATAAAGCTTTCCTATTTCATCCTCCCCAACAATTACCGCTGTGTGAATGTGGAACTGAAGAGCTTTCCTGGCCCAGGCAGGAGTTCAGCACCAAGGCTGAGGCAGAGCTGAGCTCTGAGCTCTGAGCTCTCCAGGGTTGGTTCCAAGGCTGTGCAGCTCTCCTCAGTCCTGGGCAGAGACAATCCCATCCTGATGGAAACTGCAGCACAAACCCTTTGGGAGCTCAGCAGTGCCCCTGCCCCACCCCTGAGCCCAACTGGGAACATTCAGGTGACAGAGCTGTCCCTGGGCTGTGGAAGCTTGGGTTGGACACAGGCAAATGGTTTAAAATCCCACTGCAAATTACACACAGCACCTTCAGGAACTACCCAAAACCATTTCTCACACTCTAAGTGCCTGGCACGATCCCTGGGAGACAAATGATGAATGTTTACTGCCTTTGGACAATAAATATAAATAAGAGTCTAAACAGACACAGCAGCTCTGTGCAAGAGTCTGAGGAAAGTTTAAGCATCAGTAGCTCATCTACGTGCTTAGTGTGGAAAAGGAAATAGGTACATTTGTTCACCAGAAATGTGACTCTTGATATTCAATAATTTTTACTCTTGGATAACATTCATTCTTCTCGTGATTCGTCACTGTGGGCTGTCAGGAGAGGGTTTGTTTTTGTTCCCTGTGCTGAACCCTGCGCTGCTGTCACTGAGGGAAACCCGAGTTTATCCAAGAATGGTCAGCTAAGGGAGGGAGTATTTCTGCAAGAGGCAATACCTTCCTGATGCCCAAGAATTAAAGCAGATAAATGATATTTCAGGAAGATAATCTGCAGCTAGCGCCGAAAATGATAAATACATCAGCAGAGGTGGTGAGGTGAGCAGCGCTCTTTGTTTAAGGAGTGCTCACGGTTTGGTGCATCGCTCAGGCTCCCACGGTGTGCCAACCATTCACAGGGCACAGCAGTGTGCCCACAGCTCACAGGGCACAGCAGTGTGCCCACAGCTCACAGGGCACAGCAGTGTCCCAGCTGCTCACAGGGCACAGCAGTGTCCCAGCAGCTCACAGGGCACAGTGTCCCAGCTGCTCACAGGCACAGCAGTGTCCCAGCAGCTCACAGGGCACAGTGTCCCAGCAGCTCACAGGGCACAGTGTCCCAGCAGCTCACAGGGCACAGTGTCCCACAGCTCACAGGGCACAGTGTCCCAGCAGCTCACAGGGCACAGTGTCCCAGCAGCTCACAGGGCACAGTGTCCCAGCAGCTCACAGGGCACAGTGTCCCACAGCTCACAGGGCACAGCAGTGTCCCAGCAGCTCACAGGGCACAGCAGCGTCCCAGCAGCTCACAGGGCACAGCAGTGTGCCCACAGCTCACAGGGCACAGCGGTGTGCCCACAGCTCACAGGGCACAGCGGTGTGCCCACAGCTCACAGGGCACAGCGGTGTGCCCACAGCTCACAGGGCACAGCGGTGTCCCACAGCTCACAGGGCACAGCGGTGTCCCAGCAGCTCACAGGGCACAGTGTCCCACAGCTCACAGGGCACAGTGGTGTCCCCACAGCTCACAGGGCACAGCAGTGTCCCACAGCTCACAGGGCACAGCAGTGTCCCAGCAGCTCACAGGCACAGCAGTGTCCCAGCAGCTCACAGGGCACAGTGTCCCAGCAGCTCACAGGGCACAGTGTCCCACAGCTCACAGGGCACAGCAGTGTCCCACAGCTCACAGGGCACAGTGTGCCAGCAGCTCACAGGGCACAGCAGTGTCCCAGCAGCTCACAGGGCACAGCAGTGTCCCAGCAGCTCACAGGGCACAGCAGTGTGCCCACAGCTCACAGGGCACAGCGCTGTGCCCACAGCTCCCAGGCACGGGGGAGAACCACGGTGGGACAATCCCTGCGCAATGTGCGTTTTCAAGAACAAGAGGAGAAGGGGCTCGCGGGCTCTGGGAGGCCTGACAGCAGAATTGGGGTTTTATTAAAATTCGACAAGCAGGAAATTAGACCCCATCAGATAGGGAAGTTATTCACTGAGGGAGAGCAGGAAGCAGAATAAAAACCTTGGCTGAATGATGGGCAGTTGGAAGGGAGAGCACAGAAGATCACAAAAAGCCAAAATGTGGCACAGCCCCTGCCTCGTGCCTCTCTGTGCCAGTCCCTGTCCCTGCTGAGCCCCCGAGGGAAGGCAGGGATGCCACGGGAGGATCAGGGCAGGATGCACTCAGTGACCAACTCGGGGGAAATGCAGGACATCTCAGAGCATGGGTGGGGAAGGGGAGGCCAAGGGCTGGTTAATGCACCGAGATTCGAGACACCAGGGCTCAGCTTGGTGTTTGCTGGGGAGCTTTCCTGTCAGAATAAGTGAATGAAGGTCTTTATGATGCAGTAAGAGGAGAGACTTCCCTTATTTGCAGTGGCAGTAAGGAATAAATAGGGAGAAAATGGGAAAACAAATAAAAACAAAGAAACCCAACCGAACCAATAAAATTAAAAAAAAAAAAAAAGAAAAATAAAAAGAAAGAAAAAGAGAGGGAGGTAAAAAAAAAGACATCAGAACAACCCACAAAACTGCAGCTCAGAAAGAAGTGAACTCTGGAGAGCACACGAGTGCCCAGCCCCAGATGGTGTTGGTGCTTAGCTGTGACAGAGCTGCTCGAGTGGCAGTGCCATCCTGAGCCCAGCAAATCACCAGAGATGATTCTCCCCCAGGCCCAGGTGGGAAGAGAGGACATGGCAGAGGAGGAGACAGCTGCTGGCACTGTCCATGCTGAATCACACCACACCTTTCAGGGAGTGCACTGAAGGATTAATTCAATTAACACGCTGAACTTATTAAAATCCAAAGAAAAACTTCAGCATCTTCGGTGAATTCAGGTTTTCTCTCATTCTCTTGCTACCCTTCCCACACCTTGACATATTTTCCTACCTAGAATATTTTCTCTCTTCTGTAGAGTGAGAAAAGCTTAATCTGGCAGATCTTAACTCCTCTATTTTCAGGCTGAACTCAAATCTGGTATCAGATTGATATCTGCCTGATATAAACAGAAACAGAAAATGCAAATGTTCCCCATTTTGACTTGAGATCTGATCAGATCTTGTTCAACTGCTGCTGTCACTGTCGAGTCAAGGAGACCAGAGATGCTCTTGCTCCTGTGCAATTTTATAGCAAGAGAAGCTCCATGGAGATCACACACAGCTTTCCATGCTTGAAGGAGGTGAAACAATCAGAGTCTGGATCAGTGTAAGCAGAGAGAGATTAAAATGATATCCCCTAAAATAAAATAGCATTTGACCACAGTGAGGTCTCCTTTGGGGGTAAAGACTTCACACAGTTCATTATGTAGCCAGAAAATAATAATTCTGTGTGTCCTTCTGCATACAAAGAGGCTCACGAGCCCAACCATTGCAGATACACAGATAACTAGCAGAAAGATAAAGTGGATGAAAGAAAAGAAAGAAAAAAAAATCAAAAATAACACTCCAGAAAAATATCCAACCCAAGCCTTTGTGAACAGTATCATAATAAAATCACTGTGATCTCCATGGTCAGGATGCTGATGTAATTATTTACATCAATAATGTAAATAACTGGACCTCTAACTCCTTCCAAAACCCCCATAGCCAAGCAGAAATGTGGTTTTAATAACTGGTGTTGAAGCAAACTTGGCCCAATCTGTATGCAAATTGCGAGCTCTGATTCTCTCTGCTTGTTAAAGAAACCTGCTGTGGAAAATTTATGTGTGTTTTTTACTTCAGAAGCTTCCAAAGTATTTCACCCACCAAAATGATACTACACTTTTGAAATATGGTTACCTTGAAAACAGAAGCTGACAGTGGAAACAGAAGAAATACTATGAAACTGTGATCAAATGAAAAATGTGTTGTTTCACAGACATCCCACATAGGCCACGTAAGCCTTCCCATACAAAATATCGTCAGGAATCTTTTATCAGCTAAAGCAAGTGTCTATTGTTACAAAGAGAGCCCAAAATAAAACCCATTTTTAAACTTATGAATAGTGAGAAAGAACGAAAAGAAGATGGGACTTTAAATAAGAAACTCCTGAGCTCTCATCCTGGTGCTGACAGTGACTTTTTCCATGGCCAGATCACATCACACCCCTCAGCCTCCCCCCAAGGATCAGATTTATACACTCAGGGAGTGTAAGTGATGTTTTACTCAATAATTTCACTGCCTCAGGAAACAAAGGGAATAACCTGGAAAGAAACAGCAGCAGGATCTGACTCTGAACCATAACTTGCTGTGGAAATGCTGTGTATTGAGCCTTATGTTAGAATGATTTTTTTTAGATCCAAAGCTCTGTGTAAACTCTAAACAGGGCTATTTTATTCAGTGTGGTTTTATTTAACAAAAAAAAAAAAAAAAAAAAAAAAAAAAAAAAAAAAAAAAACCAAAACAAAAAAAAAAAAAAAACAAAAAAAAAAAACAACCAAAAACCCGTTTGCAGAAAAGTCTAGAGACAAACAGCAGCAGTTCCAAACAAACACCAACCAGATGTGCTTCCCAAGGCTGAAGCACAAAGAAAATCCAGAAAAGTGACAGCACAGCCCTTGCAGATGGCCAGGAGCACCACTTACACCAGCAAGTTAATTGGACAGGTAAGGCACCTTCCATGGGAAGCAGATTAAGCCATAAATCCAAGCATCATCAATCTAAAATTATGCACTTCAAATTGCTTCTTCTCTTGTTTCTGCATTGCACTGTGTTGGGTCATTAGTTTTTATTAAAACATGACAATGCTGTTGAGTATGCTCCTAACTGGCTTTTACCAGGGAAAGAAATAGAGACAAAAGACCATAAACTTCTCCTGCAGAATGGGATCTGCTCATAAATACAATTATATGTCCTCATGGTTTGACTTGCCTTTCTGTTCTATGCAGCTGGAGAAGAGGGAGCTAGAAATCACACCCAAACAACCTCAGAAAAATTTGAAATTATGATCTGATGCAGCACGAAGGCAAGTGAAAAGGGAAGTGTAGGAAATCCCCTGATCTGGGAGAGAAAATGGCTGTAAAAGAAGGTATTTTTGATACAGCACTGGATTTTATGAAGAATAGGTTCAGTTTCAACTAGAAAGCCTTATTCAAAAAAAGATTTAAGCCATCAACAAATAGTTCTTTCATTTTGTCGCTGCTCAGAACTTTCACAGGTGGTTAACTAACTCACCATTTCATGCAGCTTCTTACCTACGTTTGTTTCTGAAGGCAGAAACCAATTCTTTATTGCTACATGTTTTCTGGCAATACAGCAGCTGCTGTTTATGCTAATTCCTGCTTCCTTGCAAATAGACCTGTGTTTATTCTGTGCCACGCCAGCTGTCAACAAAGACATTTGAAGAATAATTTCCACGCTCAAAGGAAAGGCTCTGCTCCCCTTCCTAGTGCTCATTTCTTTGCGTTTCAGATCCCAGGGCTGCTGGGCTGAAGTGTCTAAAGGATTGGGAGATGAGCTGAACCTGCAGTGCCCACGGGAATCCATCCAGTGCCCACAATATTGGCATGGGCCACCCTGAGCTCTGCTGGGGACGCTGGGACAGTCACATCCCCGGGGACAATGTCTGGCTGCTGCAGGAAACCCGAGTGGTGTGACTTTCAGGTCCCCCCGGGTGCAGAAGCTGGCTGAGAGAAACCAGGCAGATGAACCAAGTATGGCGGAGAAGGGAAACGTTTTACAGGAAAAGGTTTTTATATCCATTCATACTCTAGCAACTACTGGTGAGCAAAGAATCCACCTCCCAAACCCATTGGTCACAACCAAATGACACCCAATACCAAACACAGAGATTAAGAAAGTAAAAGAATGCAACTTATCTATGTTCTCCGTGAGAAGGAACAGAAAGATTCTAAAACAGTGCAACCATAGAGTGGCAGGTTTTGTGTCTCACCTGTGCTGGAGCTGGGCTGCTCTGCTCAGCTGGTTATCAAAAATCTCAGCTGCAAGGCTCCCTGCACAGAGAGGGGCTCTGAACAGCCTCAGAGAACCTCAGCACATTCGGGACCCTGTCCTGATTTCACCACTGAGAAACTGCTCCCATAAAAGCTTCTTTTATCAGTATTTCCTTAATAAATTCATTGTGGTGGAACTGAGACTGAAAGCCTGAATCGTGATGTTTTCCAGCATCTAAATCCCAGACTTTTCACCAGCTCCATGTTCCCTGGGCTGCAGCCACAGCACCATTTCCCCAAAGAATCTGGAATTGTCTGCACCTTCTCCGGAGGTGTGAAGCTGCCGGCGCCTCATTCCCTGCGACAGTGTGTTACTATCCATCAGCACCGAGAGCATGCAGGAGTGAGATCACAGAGCCCCTGAGGACACAGCGCTCCCAAATCAACCACTCAGGGACTCTCAGCCCCATCGGCAGAGCTGCCTAATTCCCTAGAGCTTCTGTGGAGAGCACAAATCCGTCTCCTGCTGTAGTTGCACTGTTTTGAAAAATCTTTCTCTTCTTTCTCATGGAGAATAGAGATAAGTTGCATTCTTGTGCTTTCTAATCTCTTTGTTTTGGTGCTGGATGCTCTAGAGTTCCAGCCAATCATTATCGGGGGTTGGAAAAACTATCGACCAATAATTATTAGACTATTAATGAATATATAAAGAAGTTTTGTAAATAAACTCTCTCTTTTCGCCATCTTGGTGCTGCCAGCCTGACTTCTCTGCGAGCTTCCACGAATCTCCACGAAGATCAGAAAATCAGAGCCAACATCCTGCCCCCACAGAACATGGCACGGCTGTTCAGGGAGCAGAGGGACGGAGCAGTGATTTACTGCTCACGCCTGGGAGAGCTCTGTGCCGTGCCCAGGGCTGGGGGGACTGTGTGGGTTTAGGTTTCCCAATATTTGCAGAAGCAGGCAGACGAAATCAAGATGGTGAAAGGAGAGCTTTATTTACAAAAAACTTCTTTATATATCCATTAATAACCTAGCAACTATTGGTTAGCAGAGAATCTACTTCTTAAAACTATTGGTTACACCTAATACCAAATACAGAGATTAAGAAAGTACAAGAATGCAGCTTATCTCTATTCTCGCTGAGAAAGAACAGAAAGATTTCTAAAACAGTGCAACTACAGGACTGGAGAGCTCCAGGCTGGTCCCAGTGGGTCCAGGAAAGGGCATTGTGTAACAGGACAGGATGCATGGGTGAGGAGAAACCTGGGGGAAGCAGCCCCAGAGCCACCCAGGTCTGAGCTGGGGGGGAGGGAGAGGAGCTGCAGGTGACCTGTGCCGTGCTGGAGAGGCTGTGGGGAAGGGAAGGGAAGGGAAGGGAAGGGGGTGAAGGGATGGAGCTGCTGGGGACTGACCACAGTCCCCTGCTCCCCGTGATTTTTAAGAGCCATTTCTCTGCCCACACACTGACCCCACGATTTTTCCTTTTTCCCCTGTCCTGTTGAGGATGGGAGGTGAGAGCACGGCTGGGTGGGTGTGTGCTGGCCAGCATCGACCCACCCCAAACCAGGTGCACTTCTTTTGGTTTGTGACTGTGGCATGAACCTGCCCTCACACAGAAACCTTCCTTCACCTCCTGCAATGCCTCTGTGAGCACACCTGGTCACAGCTGGCACTCACAGCTGGCACCCACAGCAGCACTGCCACCCGAGGGTAGGGAAATTCTCCTCTGATGGAGAGGCTGCAGCTGGTGGAGGATGTTCCAGCTCGGAGCTGTGCTGCTGTGCTGTCCAAGCACCAAGCCTGGCTCCTGCAGCCCTACCCGAGCACCCTCACCCCTCCTGCCTGGCACAGGGCGTTCAGTGCTCCCTCCTCGGGCACACCGAGAGCCTGTGGCAAAGCAGCAACTCAGCTGAGAGCTTTGAACACTGAGTTTGTGATGATAATCACCAAACCATCTTAAATTGTTTAATCATGTGCCATAGCGGGCCAGAAAACTTCTGGGAACCGCAGCTATTTCGTTGTTTTGGAATGGATTCACAGCAACTCTTCGTAGCCAAATGACACAAGAGGATGTTGTCACCAGCACAGCTCAGTCAGGAATAGCTGCCTGAAGTCAGCACTCACTTATTGCCAAGCCTTTGCTGGCCATGGCTGCCTCCATCTATAAATCCAAGCAGGCAGAAGAACATGCCAGTACAAGTTGGTGATTTCTTCTTTTTCTGCCACAATTACTTCCCAGCCAGCAGACACGAAGAGCATCACTGAATCTATTCTCACTCAGTGCACTCCATATGTTCCCGAGGACTCAGTCTCAGATGATGCCAACAGGAACAGAGTTACACTGCTGTGATATATTTTATCCTATGTTGGCTGTCTAAAAGTCACTTATCCATGTTCAATTAGAAGAAATGTTCCTCTAAAGGGCACAAAATCCTGTTACAAAGGGTTAATCAACAGTAGGGAGTTTGATTCATCCTTCAGCTGTCTTTGTATTCAGAGAGGTAGCAAAGATTTTTCCGTGCTTCCTTGAAAGAGGAAGCATGTTTATAATATCATTTAAATGTTTAGAATATAATTCCATGTGTACATAGAGACCTCTGCTTGAAGAAGGTGCTGTAAAAATGAATAAATTGCTACAGAAATCAAAAGCACAGGACTTTTGTACACAGAGTGCTAATCAGGGTCCCAAATAATTCTTAAAAGCTGCTATTGGCTAAAACATTTAACGGAGAGGTGTTTTACATTTAATGGAGAGATGTTCTACCCAGTGAAGGAGAGGTTCCACGAGGGAAAGGATCTGTGCACACCCCAGGAGTGTGCTGGACAGGGCCACACCTTTCCAGCCACACCTTTGTGGTGCTTTCCCCTTGAACGGGAAAGGAAAAAGCAGAGATGAGAAGGGGACAGGCCACAGTTCACACCATCCTGGCACAAGGGAATTGCTCCACAATTTCTGTCTTCCCCTCAAGCAGGACTCATTTTCAGAGCTGTGTCCTGGCAGGGAGAAGTGCAGGTAAATCTGAACAAAGTGAGAGTGGGAAGAAGGTACAAAATACAGTCCCAGACAGACAGACTTCTGTTCAATCCTCATTTCAGAGCTCTGCAGTGCCTTGAACTCGAATGGCTTTCACCAGGCAGGACTCCATGGGCTGCTGCTCCTCAGATCCCGAGCCCTGGGCTGCCCTGGCTGTTTCCAGGCCAGCAGCTGCCAGGTGCCCTTTGAAGGCACCAAAAGTATGTCAGAATTACAAGCTACCAGCACAGACATAGCCAGCCTTCAGATCCCAACTCTATTTTTGGGGAAATGTTCTGAATTTCCATGTGGTAAGTGAGAAAGAGGGAAAAGGGGGTGGAGGAGGGAGAGCGACTGCAGTGAAGCAGAGAGGCTCCAGAAAAATTTGCCTTGCCCTGTCTCTGGGAGCAGCTGATGTGCTGCCAAGGGGTAAATGTGTTGCCAGCTTTCTGTTTAAATGTCTCCAAGCGTTTTTCTTTAATAACTTGTCAGTTTTGGGTAAAAAGAGCTTCCGCAGCAGTGATATGTGGTGGTAATTCTACCAGTAAGGAACACTGTTGAATTATGGAAAATAAAACCCTGCTGTGCTACTGGGTCACGGAATCTGTGTCAGCTGAGAGGAAAAACGAGCAGAAGTGGGCAAGAAACAACTTTTGTGTGTGTCTGTGAGGTGTGTGTGAGGAGGCAGCCCCCAGTGGGGACAAAGAGGGGGACAGGGGTGGTTTGTGAGTGACCTCGGGGCAGTGCCACCCCTGCAGGACACGTGTGGCTGAGCAGGGTCCCTCTAGGACCTCCTTCCAGGGCTCCAGGCAGCCTCAGGGAAGCCAAACATGGAACTTTAATCTTTCCAAGCTTTAAGAGCTCAGCAGCCCAACCTGCAGTCAAAGCTGCCATGAAATCTGAGTTGGTGGGGCTGAGCTCCTCAGCACTCACCCAGAACAAAGGTGAACATTAACAGCTCTGCAGCTGCTGGGGCCCAGATTTTGCTGCCAGGAGCTGAAATGAACTCAGATGTGCACGTGCAGGACCTGGCCAGGTGTGCATGGACAGCAGAGAGGTGCACAAGTCAGGCCTGGGCTGCACTTCTGCACATCCCTTTGGCCTCGATGGAAATTACCTGGTGAATATCAACATCTTCTGGTAAAACAGTAAATGCCTTCTCAGAAAATGTTTCATTGGTTTTCTGGCCATCTCTTTTTCCCTGAGAAGCTCTGCAAAGCAATTCAGTGAGAAGGAAGGCTCTGCCTTAGAGAACAGGGGTGGTGCAGTCCTGAAGGAGACTTTCACTTAGCAGGTTGGGATTTTTGGAAGGAGTTCCTGCACGCTATTAACTATGTGCCCCATCTGCAAATGAAGTAATGAATAAATTATCATGAATAAACACAAACATCTAAAGTCAGCAACACCCAGAAAGCAATAAAAATGAAACTATGAAGGAAGCGTTGCCGTTTGTGAAGATGCATTCCCAACACATGAGCTGTCGGGGTGGGAATCAGTCCATCAGAACAGAAAAGTTGAGATAGTTTTGCTAAAAGTTCTCTGTTAAAAACTGCTCTAATGGTAAGTGAGCTTCAAATCCCTCAGCACAAGCTGTTTACATGGATTCTGCAGGCACCACACTTGTACAGATTGGCACAATATAGGCAGGCAGATAACTGTGGAGGCATTCACATGGATTCGGTATCCTGAGAAAAATCTTGACAGGCCTCACAGATAGCGATCGACAGTATTGGAAATACAGGAGCCAAGCCGTACGTTTCTGAATTATGCAAGTGGTATTTCTTTCTCCTACAGCCATCAAACTCAATAAAATTTTCAAGTCCTATAAATCCCCCTAGAAGGGCTCCATTCTAGCCACTGTTTTCAGCCAGGAATGAATATACTGGAGAAGCATAATCTGTGTATCTCAGTGATTGGAATGCAGTGTGGGGAAGAGCCCAGCCATGGGCAGTGCTGGGCACAGGGCTGGTGTGTGGCTTTAGATTTCCTGAGGATTGCAGGAGCTGGCAGAGAATTCAGGCAGATGAACCCAAGATGGCGAAAAGGAGAGCTTTATTTACAAAAACTTCTTTATATAGCCATTAATAACTTGGCAACTATTGGTCAGCAGGGAATCCACCTCCTAAAGCCATTGGTCACAGCTACACAACACCTAGTACCAAACACAGAGATTAGGAAAGTCCAAAAATGCATCTTATCTCTATTCTCCCTGAGAAAGAAGAGAAAGATTTCTAAAACAGTGCAGCTACACTGGTGTGACACTGTGCCCTGCCTCCTGACAGGAGCTGGGGCTGGGGGAGCCAGCAGAGGTGGGGAAACACAACAAACACAAGCCCAAAAGGATCTTCAGTACAGAATCCTTCCCATCCCAGCCCAGGAGCTGAGGGAAACAGGCACACCAACACAGAAAATGCAACCTCCATTTGGAGTGCCCTGAACTGCCTCCCTCCTGCCTGAACTGTGTGCCCAGAGCTTTCTGTGTGCCCCAGAAGCAGATCCACTCCTGGAGACGCCTGTTGCTTCCCATGAAACAATGCCACAGCAAAGGAAAACACCGCAAAGCTGTGAACTCCTTCTGCTGCTGCTGTCTAGAGATGGGATCAGAAAAAAGCCTTCAGGCAGAACATCTGTAATGTGGACAGACAGATGTTTGCACTTGCAGCTCTGGGCTTTAGCTTTTTTCCCCAGAAATTAGCATTTATTAATGGAATTTCTTTTCCTCGATGGTAGAAAAGAGGTAATCCCCCCTTAAAGCACTGCTATTTTCTGCTTTCCTGTAAATGGGGAGGTGGGTGACATTTATTTGTTAAACATTGCCATAAATATTTAGCAGAGCAGGGCTCAGTTGAGAGGAGGACATCTAAACAGATTGCTGGTGAGGTAACCCTTGGAGATTTTCCAGATTTCTCTCTCTTCCTCCCCGTTTTTTTTTTCTTTACAGGGAAACTAAATAAACATTTGAAAGGAGACGCACGACTGGAACAAAACCCCCATAAATAATTCAGAAGAAAATTAACAGGATTCGAGATACACTTTCTGATTATGGGCACGGATGCTACTCTTTATTACATTATTTTACAGTAGCAGCAGCTGGTACAGTGCACCATGCTAATCAGGGAGTGTCTTTTACATTTCCAAAACTCCTTGGAAACATATCTCCATCAGAGCGCTTTGAAGTTCAATTTTCATTTAGAGGCAAACTCCCCCAAAGTCCTGCTAGCCCCAAAGTGCCCATGGTGGTCCACACTGAGGTGATGGAGATGTTGGGTCTGATTAGGGGCTGGGCCCAGGCACTCAGCCCACTGAGTGCTCCCTGCCCAACACTGGGGTGTGTGGGGTGTATTTGTGGTGTATTATGGTATTTATGAACTGCTTTTCCATCCCCAGCCCCACTGAGTGCTCCCTGCCCAACACTGGGGTCTGTGGGGTGTATTTGTGGTGTATTATGGTATTTATGCCTGCTTTTCCATCCCCAGCCCCACTGAATGTTCCCTGCCCGGCACTGGGGTCTGTGGGGTGTATTTATGGTGTATTATGGTATTTATGCCTGCTTTTCCATCCCCAGCCCCACTGAGAATTCCCTGCCTGGTGCTGGGGTGTGTGGGGTGTTTTTATCACCTGCTTTTCCATCCCCAGCCCCACTGAGTGCTCCCTGCCCAACACTGGGGTGTGTGGGGTGTATTTGTGGTGTATTATGGTATTTATGCCTGCTTTTCCATCCCCAGCCCCACTGAGAATTCCCTGCCTGGTGCTGGGGTGTGTGGGGTGTTTTTATCACCTGCTTTTCCATCCCTCAGCCCCATTGAGTGATCCCTGCCCGGCACTGGGGTGTGTGGGGTGCATTTATGGCCTGCTTTTCCGTGCCCCAGCCCCACTGAATGTTCCCTGCCTGGCACTGGGGTCTGTGGGGTGCATTTATGGCCTGCTTTTCCGTGCCCCAGCCCCACTGAATGTTCCCTGCCTGGCATTGGGGTCTGTGGGGTGCATTTATGGATTGCTTTTCCATGCCCCAGCCCCACTGAGCATTCCCTGCCCGGCACTCAGTGCTCACCCAGCACTGGGGTGTGCAGGGTGCATTTATCGCCTGCTTTTCCATCCCCAGCCCCACTGAATGTTCCCTGCCTGGCACTGGGGTGAGTTTATTGCCTACTTTTCCATGCCCAGCCCCACTGAGCGCTCCCTGCCCCATAAATACATATATATTCCCACAAATACACCCCACACAGCCCAGTGCTGGGGCGTGTGGGGTGTATTTATCGCCTGATTTTCCCTCCCCCAGCCCCTCCAGGGCTGAAGCCGTGCAGGAGAGCATCCCCTGGTCTCCTGCTCACCCACACATCCCTGCCGCAGCCTCTCATCTGCCGGAGAGCCACAGCAGGAGGCTCCCGACAATCTACTGCTGTTATGGCTTCATAAAAGAGCAATATTGTGTCACAACGCTGGCGTTTGAGCAATATCGCTGCGGCTGAAGAGACCAATTCCCACCAAAATAAATAATATTGGGAGGATAAGAATAATTCTTTTGAGAAGGATTTCTGTGCTTCTGAATCCATCATGCATCTCACTATGCAAGGGCAGCACGTTCGGCTGATTTCGGTGGGGTTAGCTGGGACAGGAACCTGCCCCAGGAAATATAATTAATATCTGCAGTTCCTGCTGCTTTCCATACCTGCCATGGACAGGGAAAATGGAATGTGAATTCCTGAAAGCACAGGCAGCTTAGACAGCCCATCTGATTCAGATATTCGAAATAAAAGCTCAGAGAAGCCCTGGTGGCCCAAAGGCCCAACCCTGCCACGGCTCCAGGGAGGCCCTGGGGACATGAACTGTCACTGTGCACAATGATATCAGCAATATCAAAAACCCGTATCTCCCCCAAGCAGAAAGGCAACACCAAATACACAGAACAGCAATTTCTCTCTGTCTGTGGGTTTATTCTGTGTGTTCTTTCTCTGCTGTAGGCCCAGGGCCAACACGTTGCCTCCCCACTCTCCCTGTGTGTTCATATTTATCCCTTGTTCTTGAATTTCCTCTCTGAAACAGACACTGCATGTAGTGCCTGGAGAGAAGGAGGCCTTCAAAATCTTGAGATGTGCTTTTCCCTCAGCTCCACTGTCTCACTTGTTCAAAGAGGTGAAGAGAATCTGGCAGCACCTGGGATTTGGCAATGTTGGCCAACATTACCCATCATGATTCTGTCTCTTCTAGATGCTTTTCACAAGCAGAAACAACCACAACAAAAAAACCCCCAACATCAACAAAAAAAATTTAAAAAAAAAATTACAGTTCTGAGGCTCATCCTCCAGACAGCCCGAGTGCTCTGAATGCCACAGACCACCTAAGTCCTCTCCACACAAGCTTTTCCTCCTGCCCACCCATGAAATAAGACCTCATTCTAGTCTAAAGCTCCAATTCCAAGCCAGACCTGAAGGTCAGAGCACCCAGAAAATGTTTAACTTCCCATCCCTTTCATTTGTGCCTCAAACACATCGATAGGACTTTGGGTCTCCTCAGGGTCACACTGAAAAATAAACCTATTAATACAGAAGGGCTTCAAAATATGTGAAGAGCTCATTCAGCAGAGTTTGTATCTCCTGCGTGGGCTCCGCTGGAGCCAGCATTCCTCACTCTGCATTCAGTCACTCTGAATATCACTCAGGGCACTTAGCCATAAAAGAACTGCAAGCACAGATGAATCTCAACCTTTCTTCTCTCAGACAGCTCAGGAAGCCACCGGGCTCCCGTTTTTAGCCTAACTACAGAAGACAGCTCAATAAGGCTCAGGGAAGATCACCTTGAACGCCGTTGTCGCAAGAAGAGCTCCTGGCATCAGGAACGGCACAAGCCTTGGATAAATCTCTTTGATTCAGCTTTCGGTGGGGCTGGGCTGTTCCTGCTCCCTCAGCTGCCACTGGGAGGTGGGAATGTGTGTGGGATGCTCACGGTGAGAAAGACAAGGGGAGCACATCGGAATCTTGGTTGTAATCGTTAATTTAAGGAAAGCTCTGGGAGAAGTGAAGAACGAAGGGTTTAGAGACAGCATCCTCCATTCATGTTGTGGTGAAAAAGTTCCCATTTACGGTATTCCCCATTTAAGGTATTCCCCATTGAAGGTATTCCCCATTTAAGGTATTCACCATTTAAGGGAGTCACCATTTAAGGCAATCCCATTTAAGGCTGTGCAGCGCAATCACGAGGAGAATAAGCAATACAGGATCAATGTGATCAATACAAGCTTTATTCCACTATTTCTCTAGGTTCTCAGACTCAAGTACATTTTCCAGCAGCTAGCAGGTTTTCCATGTCATTGTGTCATTGGTTAGTCAGACTCCTTGCCACACTATTTTTGGTCACTTGCACACAGCTCCATCACTTGTCCCTCCCAGCTCGTGGTCCCTTCATCTGATGTTCTGCATTCCTTTGACCACAATTTCTCTTTCATAAAATTCGGTGCTTCCCAGACCACCAAGGACACTGTCCTTGCAGCTTACCCTCAAGGTTTTGCTCGCACAATGCCTAGGCTGTGTTCTGTGGTGGCAGAGGCTGCAAAAGCAGAGCCTCTAGCATCTCACGGTCCTGCTCTTCAAGCCATTTCTCAACACATTCACCTGTGTCTGTGACAGACAACAGCATGGAAATCCTGCACGTGAGCACAGACACAGCTCCAGCTGCCCTGGGAAACCCTCCCAGTTTGCCTGCCCAAATATGCACCTCCTCATCCTGCCCCCAGTCTGGGAAACATGGGGAGATGAAGAGCAAACAGAAGTCACATCACTGGAAGGAAATGTATTCCCTACTTGTGTGAGAATATTTCAAAATTTCTCCTTCCCTGATAGCAAATGAATAGACCAGAAAATGAATTCTTCAGAAACTACTGCTAATGCTGACCTTAAAATGGCCCAGAAATAATTTCAAAGGTTTTAGCCTGATTGTTTAAATACACCTTCAGCATTTTCTGCCTGCCATTAATCAGACATTTATTCCTAATAACTTCCTATCTCTCAAACATTCACCTATCAACCAATCAGTCTAATTAGGCAGCGGGGGTGCTTTGACCACTGCTTAATATGTGGAGCACAGAAGTCTCATCTCCACCTCAAATCCTCTCATGTGCTTGGTGCAGTGCTTGCTGTCCTTTCATGTGCAGAAGCTGTTTCAGGCAGAGGGAAATCTTTCTTTCATTTTTGCAGAGCACCCACCACACTGGGGTTCAGCTGTCCCCAGAATAAACCTTCTGGTCCTGTCATATGAAACTGTTTTGATATGAAAATCATGGCATAAAGGAAACGTGCTACTGTGAAGCAGTTTGCATCAGAAAAAAAATAGTTTTGTTCTTTTTTCTTAACAAATCATGCAAGTTTTCTCATTTCTCTCATGGATTAACAACGTACTTAGTCAAGGGGAAACATCTGTCCAAGCGGTGAGGAAGGAGGGAGAGCCATATGCCTGAACGAACTGCTGCTCAGGAATAAGCAAAGAAAATCTAGAGGGCTGCCTTGGGACTCAGCTCTCCGGAGGGGAAAAAAAGCAAAAACTCACTGCAATCTGTTCGTGCAGGAGAGAGGGACAGGGGCAAAGATGGGAGGGCATAACGTGCAGGAGTAAAACCTTTGAATAGCAGGCAGCACACGCTGGCTCAGGACAGACTCCTGTGCCATGGAAACATCCACAGGGGTGGGAGCAGCTCCCCCGGGCCAGAAGTGGCACAGGGAGAGGTGAGAAGGACAGGACAGACTGGAAACGTGAGGGACAGGGACTCCATTAAACAGCACAACATCCATTTCCTCCCCAGCTCGGTGCAAAGGCACTGCTAATAGAGGGAGCTGCAGGCAGGCAAATTACCTGTCAGGTGCCAGGGGCTGCTAATGAAGAAAGATTCCAAGAGCATGGGTAAACACGGCCAATAAAACAGCTCTGGATGCAGAATGAATGAGAATGCCTGGCAGGGCTGCAGCTCCTCGGGCTTGGGAGAGCAGATGGAGCACACAGACCTGGGCTGGTACAGTCCCCATAAAACTGAGTGACTCTGCTCGCAGGGACTGAGTGACTGAGTGACTCTGGTCACAGGAGAGGACATTCCCAGAGAAATGGTGGCTGTGATTAGTTGTAGCTGTGCAGGGGAATGCAGGAGGATCATGACAGAATCCTGGAATTGTTCAGGTTCAAAGCATCTGTAAGATCAAGTCCAGCACCTCAACAGTCCTGTTCTCCAGGGCTCACTGCACTGGCAATGCAGGAAAAGCAAAATTTAACCAAGTAGTCAAATTTACCCATTCCATTATGGGATTTATGGCTTTATCCCTGAACTACAATCCTGGACACCTTGTTTTAATTGTGCAGATCCCTTTGATTCCCACATCATTCTCTGAACTCCGGTGTTTGTGTGAGCTGCCCAAGCTACCTGCACAAGACAGATGATACCTCTTGAAATAAGTAGAATAAATCATCCCCTGCAAGTCCCTTTCTATTTACTGAATGTAGAGGGAGTCTAGTTTATTTAGACCAGAAATCTATTTTTCACACGTCTAAAGCTACGTGAGATAAGCCTCACCACTTTTCTACCTTTTTTTCTGAGTATCTGTCAGCAGACTGAGAGTAACATCTGCAGTGACACTGCTGAACACTGAGGACATCATCCATTACTGTCTCAGAGCAGTCACATGCAATTGCACTAACAACAGCTCTGTAAGAATATAAACAGATTTTTAAAAGGCAGAGGGTTGGGGTTTTTTGTTATTATTTATTTGTGGTTTAGGTTTCAACACTAGCTTTATTTTTCCTATCAGAAATTAAAGGTTCCTGTGAAGTGCAGCTCTAAAGGGAGCTCTGTACAATATCAAAGGCAATCCTACAAAGCTACTTTTTTTATTTGGCTGGTTTTGAAATAAACAAAGGGAGAGGATTTCGATCTACATTCCAATGGTCTCAATTCTGTGAAGTTTGACAGGAGCAGTCCTGAAACACTCTTATCAGTCAGGGTCCATTTCTAGATTGGGCAGATGAAAAAGTTTGCAGCTTCACAGACTGAAGAGTGCTGACTGCACTCCTAAATGGAAGAGTCTTATGTCTGAAAACACAGATTTGACAGAAGTGAAGCTCTTCACAAACAGATATTGATCTCTCCAAGACTGTAGATAAAAATCTGTTGAGTAAGGCTGAAACATTTGTTTATCTTGAAGCATGAACTAAATGTTTTAGGTAGCTCTGATTTTTAGATTATATGCTGAATGATACCTGTCAAAAAGATACTGCTGTAATATGTCAGAAAGACCAAAATTGAGTATTTCAGCAAAGTTAATTATAAGATCTCTGAGACTTGAAAGAAATTCGAGCTTTCTTTTTTTTTTTTTCTCTCCATTTGGAACAAACCCAGAGTAAGAGATGACACATCCTCGAGGAGCTCAAATCCAGAGCCAGCTCCGTTCAGGACAGCAATACAACAATATAAATGCTGTCAGCTGTTAGTTGTACAAGGGTCATGTCTTGGAGGAGCACAGAGTGAAGGCATTACAACATTTCAGGAGATTGTTTCTTGTCTTATTCATCTAATTTGCCATTCAACTCACTGTGAGTATGAGTAAGACACAGTACAAGAAAGCCATTTAACCATGGTGTTGATTTGAAGGCTTGGACTTACTCAGATTTCTAGGGAATTATTTGTTATTGCACTCCTGAAAATTATGATAATATCATGCAAGCAGTTCTTAATGCTACTTTTCCACATTAAATCCACCACTTCTCAGGAGGGCTCGGCCACCAGGTGCTATTTTGATTTAAAATGTACACAGGAGAGATTAAAATGAGTCGAGTATATTATCTCTGCACGCATTTGTGGCTGACAAAATGTATTAATTGCACATGGAAATCAATGCAAAGCAGTGTAGCTTTCAACCAAGCTCCAGAATTAAATACAGGGCCTATCAAAGCTGATAATCCCTCACTGAATCAAACGCCTTGCCAAGGTCACCCAAAATAAGCAGTGTGTGACATGTATCAGAGAAGAGTAAATCACACACAGCGGTGCTGGGGGATGTGTGCATTGTGCTGTAAACCCACACAGCACCTGGCATTAAATGTGCCCACAGCTCTGATATCATCATCAAAGGGAAGTATTTTCCCTCAGAAATGGGCGGTCTTGGGGAAAGAGGGAATGCTCACGTGGGACTCTGATGCCGGTGATTTTTGTATTTTCTTTTTATACCCTTTTTATATTTTTTATACCCTTTTCCTTCCCTGTTCCCCTCTACACACACTCCTTGTACTCTGCACAGACACTCCTTGTACTTTAGCCCCACGTTTCCAACCCTTGTACTCTGATATTTAGCTCAGTTTGGGGTCCTGCAAAGCGAGGAAGAGCAAACATTCATATTCTCTCAGAACTAGAGGCTCCAACCTGTTCTCTCTTGGAACATGTTTTTGTAAACTAGGCTGTAGTCTCAGCTGGGGGGGGGGTTCATTAGAATAGCGGACAATTATTCATTTATTAAGTTTCTTATTGGGGGATTTTGAGTAGATATGCTAATTTTGTGAAGTCCATAAAAATCCGGTATGCGTTGTACGGGAATTCCCGACTCGTCATTCGCTCCATGGCGTTTTCCACCTTTGACGGGTCTGGGCACCTAGGATCCTATCAAACCAAGGTAAATTCCCTTTCCCTGTACTGCTGTGTCTGCTTCATATTTTTACCAGCCTGGTTAAGGCATCAGCTCATGGAAATAAAGCTCAGTTCTTGGCTGAGTCGTAGAATTTGTGCCAATTACCTCATGCTTGTCTGCTGTGGGTCTGCCACTGGAACTGACCCTGAGTCACAATCTCTGCCTCCCCACGGAGCCACTCGGAGAATTCTAAATGCCAAATGTCAGGGCCTGGGTGACACCTGCCACCAAAAGGGGCTGGGTGACACCTGTCACCCAAAGGGGCTGGGTGACACCTGCCACCCAAAGGGGCTGGGTGACCACTGTCACCAAAAGGGGCTGGGTGGCACCTGTCACCAAAAGGGGCTGGGTGACACCTGTCACCAAAAGGGGCTGGGTGACCACTGTCACCAAAAGGGGCTGGGTGGCACCTGTCACCAAAAGGGGCTGGGTGACACCTGTCACCAAAAGGGGCTGGGTGACCACTGTCACCAAAAGGGGCTGGGTGACACCTGTCACCCAAAGGGGCTGGGTGACCCCTGTCACCAAAAGGGGCTGGGTGACCCCATCACCAAAAGGGGCTGGGTGACCCCTGCCACCCAAAGGGGCTGGCTCAGCAGGGCAGCTGCCACACCAGGCTGTCAAGGACTGGCAGCGAGTGAGGATTTGGAGCACAGAACTCCAGCAGTGCTTGCCATGACAGGAACAGAGGCTGCTCCAGCTGAGCATCACTTTCCCATCTCAGTGAGCAGCAGCTCAGAGGAGCTCTGATGGACACTGATGGTGTCACCGCCTGCTCCCTGCTCCACTCCTCACTCCAGATCCTCTGTGCCCTTCACTGCAGCATCCTCCCTCCTCTCTGCTTTCTCCGGGAAGCTCTTCCTGCCCCGAGCCCAGCGGGAGCACTGGAATTGCACAGTGCTCCCACCCAGAGCACAGAGAAGGGGATCTGAGCCATGGCACTGTGTGCTCATCAGCACTGCTGCTCCCTTCCTCGCCCCTCATCCATCCTGACTCTGCACTGGGAAGGTCTTGGGGCAGGGATTGGGGTTTGCTCTCTCACAGAATGGGGTTTGGGGGGAGAAGGGGCTGTTTGCTAATCCTCAGCCATTCCCACGGGAATGTCACTTCAGAGCTCATCAGGAGCTGATTATCGAGTCCACACCACACTTTAAACGATGCACAAATGTATCTCTCTTAAAACAATGCACAGCTATTCCTCCAGTAGCTCTGGCTGCTGCATTCTCAAGTGTTCCTTTGATTTATTAGCCTAGTGTGTTATTAAAATAATGAATTACGTGTTGGTACATTGCATTTAACGCAGCATACACAGGGGCAAGTACATCTGCTACCTATTAATCAAATATTCACTAACAAAGGTTGATTAACGGCATTTTGCATATTTACAGCGAGAATGAAAAGCATAATAGAGGCGCACTGAAGATAAATGATAATAAATTATTAAAATGCATTTATCTGTGCACTGATTAGTGCGTGGGATAGACAGAGCTGCAGGTACAGTTTTGTTCATCACACAATACCAGTTATCTATTGAAGCAAACATTTAACACCTTATTTTCAGCTTTTTTGGGGGCAAAAGGAGCCCCAAAACACTGTACAGCAGTGCACTTTCCCAGTCCCCTCACACGGAATTTCCACGTCCAACGATCTCCTGGCTAAGCTTTGTGGCTTTGCTGTTTCTGACAATTCAGTTCAGAGCCTGACAATTGCACATCCCAAAGCCAAGGTCTGAGGTGATTTGGGTGAGTCCCTTCCACCTCTCCAGCCTTCAGGACTCTCTGGAAGTGAAGATTTGCTAAGCAAAAGCACCAAAAAACCCAACGCCTCTTAAACGGATCTTTCAGAACTCCTTTCTGCTAAGAGGTGATATTGCAAAATTACATTCTGATATTTCCTACGCAGAGAAAAGGCCAGGAGCGTTTTCCTTCTCCTGGATTCACACAGAGCTCAGCCCAATTTCCCTGCCCAGGCCCAGCTGTGACCATGGATTAATGGCCAGGAGTCCACGGGCCCTTCTAAATCCTACTGAAGTCAGTCAGAAATCCGAGGGCTTGCAGCAGCAGGATTGTTCTCCCGTGTTAATTATTGGCAGTTTCTTTAACCAGACTTCAGAGAAAATTCCTAAATTGCCTTTTTATTGATTTTCGACGTAACAGCATCACAGAAAGCAAATATGGACTATAAATGAGAGCTTGAACATGCAGAGCACATAGTGTGGAACAGGGGAGAAAAATGTAGTATGTTAATAAGGCCAGCTAAAAGAATACAAACCAGAAAGTAAATAAACAGATGCAGGAATTACGGGAATTCAGAATTTGAGTTCAGGGAGAAGAAATTAAGGTTTGCATTAGAGAAAATTACAGTACAAGGAAAAATATTATGGGAAAAATATTTGCAACTGGTGTAAATCAATATTGACTCTGGTAGTTTACTCCAGCTGAGAATCTGCTGCATCCTCACACTAGGATTTAGAAAAACAACCCAATTTTTCTCTGTGGAAAATAATTCCACATGAAAAAAAAAACTTTTCCCTGATCATTTATCTAAGAGCTCACTTGTAAACCATTCTACCGAGAGTAAATCACTTATCAATCTTTTCCATAAAACAAAGGCAGAGATAGAGTCCTGGGTTTAATCTGCTGTGAGTGGCACTGTGTGGCCAAGAAAGCAATTTATAAACACTGCAATTAAAATGACCTTCAAAGTTTTGCAGTCAAGTCTAAAGAAGCACAAACTTGAGAAGTTTAAACAATGAAGAGCATATAAAATATAAAATATAAACTGCATATCTCTTACAGGTATTTCTCTTTCAGATCTGAGCTCAGTTCCAAGGGGGAGGCACGGGGGTGACACGGGGTCACACTGGGGCCTTTCCCAGAGGTTAAAAGTCTTTCCCTGTATTTATTTCCCTGGGGCTGTTGGGATGAGTTGGATGTAGAATGTTCACAGGAAACCAGGCTTGATCAGCTCAACCCTCGCAGAACAATTTGGTTAATTTTTTTAATGACAAATCAGGCTTCCTTATCTGATGGTTCAGAGGCTGGGGGTCTGCACCCCTTCACGGGAGAGATAAGAGCTCAAAATGCTCTGGATCACCAGAAAAATGGACCGAGATGAACAGGATGGAAGCCAATGAAGAAGGAATCAAATCAAATCAAATCAAATCAAAAGAGGGAATTTCTGGCACTCCTTGGGGGAGGCTGTGGCAGGAGGGAGCACAGGGAGCTGTGAGACTCTCGGGGTAAAGCTGCTGCTCCCTGAGCTCCATGCCCTGGCACAGGGCAGCATTCCTGAGTGCCCTGGGATGTGCCAGGGAGGGAAAGGAGAGCTCCTCACACAGTCCTGAGCCTCACCAACCACCCAGGCCGTGTCAGGTGGATTTCCAGCCTGTTTTGTCGTCTCGCAGTACCGTTTTGTAACGCTCAGCTCAGCGCAGTGCCTGCAGCACAGCAACCATTCTGCAGCGCCTGTCAAGCTCTCCAAGTCACTGCCTGTGATTTGCACACAGAATTGCTGTGCCTCATCCCTTCCAACCATAAACACAGCTAACTCAGGCTTGTCAAGGAGCCTGCATCCAATTCATCCTCGGTGGGAATCCAATGAAGTTAGTGTTGGAGATGGATTTGGTGCACTGCCTCCTGATTCCTGATGTATTGGGATCAAAGCCTTGCCAGGGACCCCACTGTGTGTGAAATGGTTGCATTTGTCAGTGCTCAGGCATCCAGCAAAACACTCCCCGTGTTTCCTCCGTTCCAAAAAGAAACAAAACACAGTCAATAATGGAGACCTAAATGGAAAAGAAGGAACTGCAGATACAGAAAATGGGGCTTGATCATCACCTGGAATGAATGAAAACCTGACAGGACCTTTCTGAATGGAGCACTTTGCTGATAATAGTTTTCTATCGCATTTTCCTTGCATGTAGCTACACTGGGATTCTCTAAAGGCATTTTTTAGCTTCCTAAGCAAATATAAAAATGATCAGTATTATTTGAGTGGGGTTCTAACCAAGCAGGGAATAGAGGGTTATTCTGGCCTGACAGTAATTAATTTCCCAAGGTCAGGTTCTATCTCCTGTGAGTACCACAGCAGCCAGAGGTATCAGTGTTTGCTGAGCTCCTGCCTCCTCCCCGAGACTTCTGTGGTCAAAAGGAAATTGCAGCATTTTCCCTGAATTCCAGTTACACCGAAGCCTTTTACCTTGTTTAACGTTGGCAAAGGTTACGTGAGGTTTTTCTGTACCAGTCCTCTCAGAGCAAGCAAAAACCCAGAGAAGGTCAAGAACACACTTCTGTTTCCTTGCCTACATCAACAAAACCTTAGAAGGAGCCTGGATCATAAATGTACGAACATTTATCCTCTGCTAGCAGCGCTCAAAGCTTCACAGACTCTCACACACATGCACAAGACATGTAGGTTAAATTTATACCTAAAAGGGCACAGATTTGGCTCTTTATTTTGAAGGGCTGAGAGTTTAACACATTTGGTGTCCCTGACTCTCAATATTCGTACCAGGAGACATATGGTAAAAGTATCATTTCCCTTTCAAAAAGAGAATTTTCTTTCTGGATTTCTTCAAAGAAAAAACTTCTTTTTAACCATATGTCCTCTCTGTGTATGCATTGGAGTTGGAACTGTGTGGTAGCTCACACGAGAAGGAGACATATGTTAAAAGCTGTTCTCTTTTCTCTGTTCTAGAAAATAAAAAGAAATAGCAGTTGCTCCAACAGACACTGAAGTCACAGCAATACCTCACAGTGATTACAGCAGCACTCGAGGCAGAGCCATGGTATTCCTCAGAGGGATTTTTTGCTTCCTTTCCCAATGAGGAGGGATCCTGGCACCACACAGGACACAGGGACAGAGCACAGGGATGAGGAAGGGAGCAGCACAGGGGGACAGGAGGAACCGGGGGAAACAATCCATGGCAACATCGTTATAAAAATCGTATCAATGATTTAACCCAAAATATCCACAGAAACCTACAGCGCTGTGAATCCAACAAAAATTACAGATTGCAAAAGAAAAAAAAAGTCATTAAACAATGTTTTGAATGAAGCTGTCATTGCTGCTGATGTGACTATAATTTCCCAGACATTTAACATTTGCTCTCGTCGGCAGCACACACACTCCAGAGCAGCTCTGAGCTGAGGGTGGGGACAGGAATAGCTCTTTCCCGGAGTTAGTGCTGGAAAGGTTATTTTGGGAGCCCCACCTAGGTGAATTCAGGCTGCAGTCAGAGTAACTAATAGCAATCCTTAATTGCACTTTGCTCTTGCTCCCAGGAAGGACAGACCTGGCCCAGCCCAGCCCTTCTGGGTGAGGCCATTCCAGGGATGGGACTGGCCATAGGTCTCTGGGATTGTCTCTCCTTCCTTTCAGAAAATGCTGATGTTTCATTGGGAAGTTGCTTTTCACTGGGTTATGGGCCCTGAAAAACCACCATTTTCAGAAAATCAGAAGCAAGTGATAACCTCTGTTTGCTGTCAGACGCAGCCTTGTCATCCCTGCACCATAATCTTCTTGTAAAACATTCAAATTCATTTTTTTATTTAAAAAAATCCATTAAAACTCATTTTTTCACCAAAAATACTACAATTTTTCAATTTTAAAAATCAGAACAATGAATTTCAATTTGCCACATGGCTCTGAAAGTTAAACGCTATACTTTCATTTTTTTTACTTAAATAATGGACAGAAATACCAAATAAACATGAAAAACCCCAGAAGGCAGGCATACCTTTTCCAAATTCCCATAGAAAAACGGATTGGTTCTGTGGTCAGCCAGCTCTGAACACCTGCATTCATCTTGCTTTGACTTGGAACTGGACATTTGTGCAGGGCCAAGGCACATTCTGACCCCGGAACAGCCCCATCACTCCTGCTTGGCAATGCTCTACTGGCAAGTCCTGCAGGCAATTTTTTAATCTTCCAGCTACTGAAACATTTAATTTAAGGTATAACTTTTCCATTAATGAAATCAAAGAGGCTTGGTGGAAATATTCTGGAGACTTTTTATCATTAGGCCATTTCAAGAAAGTAGGGAGAGGAAAATCAAAACTCTGTGATGTCTGGAGGGGAAAAGTAAGAGAGGAATAATTCAGAGAGAAGATGAAACAAAGGGAAGGGAAAATAAAGGAGGTAATGTAAATTTTATTCTGCTTTGCTTTCACAGCTCCTAAGTAATTTCTCCCACTTGTGCTCCAAATTATATTGTCTGTGTCCTTAAAATGCAAATTAACATTTACAGACTTCTTTTCTCTGGATGTAATAATTTATATTCCTTTCATAACTGGCTCTGTCAGTTAAACAACAAAAAATAGTAACAAATTATATCATTTACAGCTTCCCCTGTCCTTTTCCACTGCCCATTCCCAGTGCCCATCAGCCATGGTGAAAAGCAGATTCTGACACGAGGCTACAACAGAACAGCTTCAAAGGGCTGTGAAATGGGAAGTCACAATAATGGTTTTTTTCCCTAGAATATTTTATTAAAAATAAAAATCTTTAAGATGAAACACCCCAAGTGGTTCTGGCAGGTGCCTGATGGCTCTGCAGAGCTGAGGAGGGGAAGGAGAGCGAATGTCACACTCTCACAAGGAGTGGGGCACAGAGGAGCCCCAACCCCAGGGACTGAATTCAGCCAGGGCTGGGTAAAGTCTCTCTGCCCTGCACAAGGAATGGAGCAGGAGAAGGGAGCAATTCCCTGAAAAAACAAGAGAGAGCCTAATTGTTGACTCTAATTTTTCATTTGGGTCCTAAGGTGCTTTTGCTGCTGCTTTGCAGAGCCTTAACAAAGAGAAGTGCTCCCAGGCTGCCCTGATCAATGTCTGGTAAAATCTGCAGCTCCAGCCTGGGCTGAGGAAACTCCTGACCAGAAAAAGAACTGCAGCAGTGAGAAATGAGAGGATATAGAGGGATGGCTCTGGTGAAGATTTTTTTAATTAATAAGTTGGTTGCTACCTCCCTACGAGGTGACTTCATTTATTTTTACTTGTCAGAAGTCTATTTTATTGCTGTGGTTGGGTTTCTAAAACGGCTCTGTTTCACTGTGTTTATTAAAACCAACAGCAAAGAGCTCTGCCGTGTCCAAACAGAGCCTTAATAACCTTTATTGACACCAAATGGGCACTGAAAGACTCAAACCCTCCATGTTTGTATAGAGCTCCAATATCATCAGCAAAGCAGAGCAGAGAATGCAATAACCCGAGAAATTCTTGTCTGCTCCCATTGCAATGGGAAATGCACGGAGGGCTCTTCACAAAGGCTCCTTCTGGGCACAGAGGGCTGCTCTGTGTGAGCACTGCCTGTAATCCGAGGGAATTTCAGAGCTGCAGCTGATGGAAGGCTCTGAAGGTGCTCCTGCCATGCCCATCTCTCAGGGGTTTGTGTCAGGGCACAGGGAGGGCACAGAGCAGCAACAAATCCATGTTTGGCACCTGCAAACGGAGGGCACGGCAGGAGCCAGAATGGGACAAAGTGCAGGGAGGCCCAACTGTGCCCTGATGGGGACTGTGAATCCCAAAAACCCTGGGGGAAGGGTGTGCCACCCTGCCCTGGCACAGGGGTGGGACAGGGTGGGCAGTGTCCGTGCAGGGTCCCCAGCCTGGCACTCAGCTTCTGTGGATGCACTGTTCTAAGGTTTCTCTCTTCTTCCTCATGAATCGTAAGGGGAATAAAGATAAGCTGAGTTCTTCTTGCTCTTTCTAATCTTTGTTTTGGTACTGGGTGCTGTAAAGGTTCAGCCAATCGCCCCAGGGATGGATGGCTGTGAACCAATCACTGCTAGACTCTTAATGCCTATAAAAGAAAAGAAAAAATAATAAAAGCTCTCTTGCTACTTCCATCAGTGTTCCATCTGCCTCGATTTACCCACGAGCTCTCTGCAACAAACTTTTCCTGCCCCCGACTCCCAAGGGACCTGCTTGGCCTTTCCCTCTTTTTGAGAGAACTGTGTCCCCTGGGCTTCCCCGAAACCTAAATGAAATATCAGAGAAACAGCAGTGCTGGGGATCCTCCCAGCAGGAACAAAGCTGATTTGGGGCCAGAGAAACACTGAAAGTAGGACACGTCAGACACACGCACTATGTGAGGTGATACCTATTCATGTCTGCTTTTAAACAGAGAGCTTCCTGACAATTTTGAACAAACTTTTTTGTATGGTTGAGGCACAAAACAGAATAAATACATATTCAAAACCGGTAATGAACTTATGGGCAAACTATTCTTTAAGAGAACTCTTGTTTTTGAGTTGTGACAGTAATGGGGCCACTGCATCTTGTCTGCAACGGGGGTGTTCTCTGAAAATCGTTTTGGCAGAATCCCAGGTGTGAGCCAGCAGGAAAAATTCATCCACCATGGAAAGCAGTTGGAATAATGGGATTTCCAGCCTTGAACCCCAACACAGCCACCTCACAGCCTCTGCCATTCACTCAGGTTTGTTATTTGTGAGTGAAGTGCAACAAATTCCCACACCAGCTCTGGGACACACCTTCCCCACTTTGGGGAGTGAGTTCTTCCCCAGCCAGGCAGGAGAGGAACTGAGGGGTCAGGCTGAACTCAGTCATCCTCCAGGTCTTTTCCAGCCTAAGGGATTCAATGAAAAGAAAGGAACAGATGCTTTTCCCTGCCTCCTGCCACTGCCTGGCTCTGGCTCACAGACGAGGTGCTGTGAATGCCTCAGCACAGCCTCTTCCTCCTACAAACTCTCCTAAAGGTATTTATAATTTACCTGAGGCCAGGACTAGCACCAGTAAGAGAAACAGAAGCTGAGTTACTTCTAGGACTCCCAGAAAAAAAAACAGGACCAGACAGGAAGGGAGGGAAATCAGAATGTGTGATTGCTCTCCTCCATCCACTGTAAACATGTTGGTGAGGACACGACTCATCTCTGCTGGTGCAAATTGGATTGTAAGTGCTGGTGAAGCAGAAAGGGAATTTTAGAAGGCAAGTATGTTCCTGCGTTCATGGCTCAGCACTCTGCAGAGAGATTTTAATGGACACATGACAAATCCTGTGACAGGAGGGCAGCCCAGGCCCGAGCCCTGAGGACAGCAGGCAGCAGTGTCCCACACCTGGAGCTCCTCTATGGAGGAGAACACTCCTTGGGCTTTCTGTGACACCTTCCAGTGGTGGCAGAGGCTCTCAGGGTGTCAGTGCAGGTGGAGCTTTCACAAGCCAACCCTCCTCTCACGGCTCCCAGCAGAAAGGAGGCAGAGATTAACAGAAAAGTTCTCCATTTACCTGACTCTCTCCTTTCAACAGCACTAACAGCTTTGGAAATAATTTGCAACAAAGACTTACAGTGTGTCTGAGAAGGGAGATAAAGTAGCAAGGACATGACAAATGAGGAGAGCTCCTTGAAGGACCACGGTGATTTTAGCTTTCAATGATTTTAGATTTTTTTCTCAGGGAGACCTCGATATAAATGAAGGCACACTGCTGAAGGATGGAGTTGATGGATTTAGTTACATTACTTGACCTGTATTCTTCTTAGTTAATGGTGAGAACAGACAAGGCAGGCCTCGTTTAGCTAATTAAGCTCAGTGTAGGAGAGAATATCAGAAAATCTATTCCTTGCTGCGTTCAGAGAAGACAAGGACTGGTTAGACAATTAAGCAACCCCATCAGAGGCGAGGTGAGCAGTTCCCTGTGGCTCCCTGGGTGCTGTGCCTCAAGTCACAAGATCAGGAGCCCTCGAAGCCTCCCTGGGCCATTCTCCCCAAGGCTGCTGAGGAACTGCAGCTTGTGCAAGCCAGAGGAAGCCAAGCACAACTCAGACCCCAAACTCAGACCCCAACTCAGACCTCAGAAATGATCTCCAGCCTGCAGTGAGCAGGGCCCAGGCCCCAGAGGGCAGGTGGGACCCCCAGCCCCAGGGCTGCGAGGAGGAGCAGCCAGGCTGTCCTTCCAAGGAGAAAGCATTGTCACTGCTGGCATGCAAGTTCTTCCCATTCTGAACTAGGCTAAACAAAAATAAATTTTCAGCAGCTCGACATAGAGGCAATAATCAATATTTAAAGGGTTGTGGAACATTATAACAAAAGGGTTTGATTTTAGTCCCTGACAGCTAGAGAGGTAACTTGATGGAATAGGGAATGCAGCAGCAGCCACACTTCTGAGCCATTATGGCTAATTCTAAAGACCCCATAGTGACAAAAGAACAATAATGACTGGGGACTAATAAAAACAAAATCAGTGAGGGTTTAATCATCAGCAGAAGGACATGAATTGAGTGTTAGAAAACATCTTCTGTTTAGAGAGTTAAGCTGTTATGCACACTGAAGCATAATTTGCTGTCACTGTTTTATTGTCATGCAATATATATTGTAGAGTAATCATTTTAATCTGCATGCAGATTATTAATTAGGGAAATAATAATTTAGCCCAGAGTGAAAGCAGGATGAGGAAGCAGCTGGTTATTTCCCCGACCTTTTCCATTTCAAAAGCTACTCCATAATGACCCAGCTGCTGTTTGGGGACAATTTTGATGTTAACTTTGTTGTAAAAAAATCTGTATTATGTGTAAGGGTGCATAATAAATATGTCCTTGCAAAGATTTAGATGCACATCTCATATTTGTGCCAGGCACATAAACTACCCCTCACCACTCATTTTAGTGAACATCTACTGCTGAAAATTGTCTTTCTCTCCCCAGACTCCCTGGCAGGTTGGGGCACAGAGGAATAAGGTGTGCCAGAAGAACACCTGGCAAGAAATGCAGGAAAGAAAGATGTTCATCACAAAACTGATAATGAAATACTAACGAAACTTCATGTGCCTCCTTCTACTTGAGCTCAAGTCGAAACCGGAGTGCCCCAAAATGAAAACCACGGCCAGTGGGTGCTCTCTTCCTCTGGTTTTCCTTAGGGAAGATGTGGCTCACTGTGCCACGGTGGCATTCAGAGGATGGCATGGAAAACCAATTAATGCAGAACCCCCAGTACAGGTGGCTAAGCACAAGGCAATATTTCCTGGCAGTTCCTTTCCCAGAAGCTTGTGAGCAAAGACAGCACACACAGTGCAATCTGCAGTCACACAGCTCTGAAAGTTTCCTCATTCAGCCCCCCTGAGCCAATTTGGGTGTTCAGAGCCCAGCCCAGCCTGTCCTTTGCCACTCCAGGGCATTTCTGAGGCTCCCTCTGCAGCCTCCTCCCACCCAGAGCAGCAGCTGGGGACAGCTCTCAGCAGCAAAGCCATTAAGGGATTTGCTGACTTGAGTGAAAGTAAAATGAAATGAAAACCGAATATGAATATATGTGGGAAAATCAATGCACAATATGCAGTGGGGTTTAAAAAGGCTTAAAGGAAGGATTCCCAAAGCTTGTGGTGTCTCAGAAAGCTTTCATGTTCACCTGATTCAATACTATAACATATTTTGATAGGGAGAGAAGAGTGATCTCAGAGATTGTTGCTGTATCTCAATCTGGGATTTCTGAGGAATGCATTTTGCCTTCCAAGCAGCCAGGCTGTTCCATCGCTGGGAATTGTGCCTGCCTGGTACTTAGCAATACGATTCCTTTTAATCTGCCTGCTCCAAAGGAGACAAGATTTGTAGAAGGCTTAGGTGAAAAAATACTCAGTTTCTTGAGGCCTCCTGTATTGTGCATTTTGTGAATATGCCTTCCCTCAAAGGCTTTTTTTCTTCATCCAAGTAGGCTGAGATTATGAGGGCTCTGGATATCTTTGAAAACTGCAGCGCACACCCACGCTCAGCCAGCACTTTTCTAATTATATCAGCAGGTCTTTGAATTATTGCTGGTTAAACTCTGTATAAACACCTCTGAACAGAGGTGAGCGGGGATTGTGCTCCACCTTCATTAGACAGCCTACACAAAGCAGCCAATTTTTGATGGTCTAAAAATAAAAGCGTTCCTTTCCTCGGTAAGGGAGACTTATTAGGAGACTACAGAGCTCTGCTGCTGCAGGGCAGAGCAGCAGCAATTGAGGGGGAGAAGGACTGAAAGCTGTTACCATCAGAAGTTTGGTTTTAATATATATGGAAAAATAAGATGGGCTCACACCCATCAACTGCCTGGAGTGTGAAGTGTCCAGGAAACAACACACCTTGGGAGTTGCTCTTTTTTATTTCAGAGTGAAGCAATGATTTTCATAATCGAGCCTCAAAAATCCTACTCACAGGACTGTCATCAATTCAAAGCAGTGTCTTTTCTATAGTCAAAGAAATAATCTAAAAATAAAAGTAAACCCATGACAGAGTATATTTTATTCTTTCCAACTTTCTAATTTATGAAAGTTTAATGATCCTTTGGCTTCCCCATCCTCGTTTAGATGTGGGAATTAACCCTGTACTGTCAGAGAATGCACTGGATTCAGCACATTGGTATCTGAGCAGTTATCAGCAGCTCACTTTTTAAAGAGAGCGCCCATTCCACAGCTGAGCTCTGCCCAGAACGACACTCCAGGAAGGATAACATCAGGAATCTGTGCCTCAGAGTGCCTCGCTATTTCTGGGAGCAGCCTGGCACTGAATGCAGATCACAGAGTGATGTTTGCTCTGATCCTATCCAGGCAGGGCTGTCCTCTGCCACCCTCCTGCTCATTCCTCCCAGCACACAAATCGTTCAGCACTGGGATTTATCCTTTTCCACATGGCTGCTCACCTTTCCAGTGAGCTCATAACACACCTTGAGTTCAGTGACATTCCCCCTCTTGAGAAATGGGTGGTCAACAGGTAACTCAAGGCAACTATTGAGAGACAGAATATGTAAATTCTAAATCCTAGGAAAACAGAATTCCCTTTATCTTGTCAAGATAAGAGGGATGAGAATCTGTCTGAGGGCAGCACAGAAACCCTGAATCACCCACCAGGGACTGCCCATGCTGCAGAGAGAAAGGTGTAAAGTGCACTGTGATGAAGACCACAGATCTTCATCATGAGCAGACCCCAAAGACCACCAGGACACACAGCACATGCTAATGATATTAATGATTGCCCAGAAATGATTTGTATAATCACTCCCATCCCAGGGAATGTGATGAATATTCATGAATGTCACCATAATATTGTGAGTTGGCAGTGCTGGGTGTGTGTGTTTGGAGGAGTGAATCCGCACACCCCACACCCAATAAATCAATAATTTATTTATTGCCGAATAAAGCAAATCCCCACTGCTCTGACTGTGCCTCTGAAGGCTCTCTGGGCACACCAAATAAAGGAAATCCCCACTGCTCTGACTGTGCCTCTGAAGGCTCTCTGGGCACACCAAATAAAGGAAATCCCACTGCTCTGACTGTGTCTCTGAAGGCTCTCTGGGGCTGCTTGGGGCCAATCACTCTGTGGTTCATTTCCCTGCAGGGGACCCTGGCTGAGCCTCAATTCCCTGCCCAGGTGAGCACAGTTGGGGCACTGCACACTCTGCAGGGACTGGAGCTCCTGCTCTGCCACCAGCACTGAGGAGCTGCTGGCTGCCAACTCTTCAGAGGGCACAAGTTACTCTAAACTCATATATTTCAAATTTATAGACAAAACAGTTCATGTAACTGTCATACTTAAAAATTAGCAAAACTCTATTAATGTTCCCCTAACTTAACGGGGAAGTAGACCGAATATCTGCACACATCTGAGGCTCTGACAGCTCAGTGCTATAGATCAGGAATGCACCTTGCTAAGCCACACATAAATTCCCCCAGTGTTTCAAACAAGAAGATAAATAAGCCATACCATCAGATTTTTTTTTGGCAATTCTCCTTGCCTGGGATGATATGTAGACAGAGCTTCTTCATCTACAGAATTTTAAGAAGGGTTTCAAACAAATGACCACATCAGCCAAATAGTCTTTATGCTGAGTTTCTAGTAGCTTCTTTCTGAGTTTGAGCACATTGTTGCTGCTGTATTGTGATATTTAAATAAAATTTGGGGGGCATCATAGACCAGCACCTTCAATCAGGTTAGAATTCAGTTTTCTAGATAGGTATAGAAGGCATAGAAATGCCATTCACTGCTGGAATGTATCCACACATAAAAAGGAACATCAAAACACTCCCACAATTTCGGTTAAAGAGGACCAGACTTCCCAAAGGCACGATCAGCCATCCATTGATGTCTTCACTCTCAGGCCATGGGGACCTGCAGGGCATCCAGGCAGAGGCACAGGAGCTCTGCATGCTGCAGGGTGGAGCTGCAGAAATTTCAGATTTCAGAGCTCTGCCCTGACATCAGCTGCAGCTTCCACTGCCTAGGGCCCTGCAGGAGAGGGTGAGCGATCTGAAGAGAATATATCAGGAAGGAGGAGTGTGAACTGTGCAAAACCGTGATTAACAGAAAATTAAACACAGAATGGTTTCACTGACCCAGAAGGGACCTGGCCCCTGGTTGGACTCATGCAGGTGCAGCTCCTCTCATTCAGACACACACCCAGAGCTCTGAACCTGCAGCAAATCCTCAGCTGAGTGTGTCACACTCATCCCTGTGCCCTTTACAGGGACACGGAGCCACAGGGCTCTGTTATCTCCTGTTCCTGCTCCACAAAGGAACCACCTCGTTAGGATTCTGCCCAGGAGCTGGATTAAACCAGAGCCGAAATGGAGGTGGGGAATCACAGAACAATGAGCCACAGAAAGTTGCTGATGGGTTTTAGATTTCCAGCCCACACCCCATTCCAGAGGCACAGGACAGCTCAGGTGGTGCAGAATCCTCCTGAAGCAGCAGGGGCTGCACACATCCATCCAAGGGGAGAAGTTGATTTTTCCCCTTTTTTCCCCTGCACTTTTTATGTTTCCAAACTTACTCTTTGTCTCTTCATTTCACAAATCAGTGCATACGAGAGCAGGCTGCCAGAGCTGCCCTCCCAGCACCTGCATTGTTGGAAAGCACCAAGTTTTCCCCAAAATAACTACCCAGACAGCTGCTCTGAAAGCTGCAGGAGAAGAATCCTACTCGGGAAGCTGAAAAGGAATAAACTGCTGAGAAAATGAGGACCCAAGCTGATAGAGAGATTTCGGGGCTATTGTTTTTAATCTCTCTCTCTCTCCAATGAATGCTTCTTCCTACACAGAGTTGCCATAGTTTCAGATTTCTGTGGCTCCCTGGCTCTGGTTGCCAGGACGTTTTTATAAGCCCTGATGATTTTATGATGTGTACAGAGTTGATTTGTTTTTGCACTGTATATGGCATCACACCTTACATATTAAACCAGCTGTAATTATTCCATACTCTTAAAATAGTCTCTTTTCAGTGTCCTTTGGCAACTCGAAACCTAAAAAAAGCAGCTCAAATTCCTTTTTTAGTTCAAAATCTAGCTTTCAAAAATCTCTTTGAAAACTGTGGCTTAAAGAAAGAAGTAATTAAGTTTATATTATCAGAGTTTTCTCCAATGCTGCATACTAGAGGGAGCCTGTAGTTAATACTAATGCAGAGAGAACTGTGCTGTCAGTGGGAAAAAGCTACTGGGAGCTCTGGAGTATAAGTTCTTTTCCTGTTATTAATCCACATGTTCTACAGAGATGCTTAATTATTGGGGGTTTTTTATCCTTTTTACAGATAACTTGTGTATTACAAGCAAGAAACTAATAACAGGTATTTATAGTTTGATTTTTAGCAATTCAACTTCTGCTCCTGCAGGTGTTAAAATGTGGGATTTGAAAACTCTCTCTAACCTTGGCACTTTGCAGCCTCTTCCACATTTGGGCTGAGCTCTGAGCTGGGTTCTGCTACAGAACATTTGCCTCTGTCTCTCCTCTCCCCTGATCTAGGCTGCTGTACAATAAACCTTACAACTTCATTCCAATTATTCTTTCCAAGCCTCTTTTTCCTGGTCTCCAGCCCTCCTTTCTTTGTGTCTGGTCTTGGCAAGATCTGTTTGCACTTCTCTCCCACTAAGGCCAGGTTTTAGCTTTTTCTCTGCCTCATTGCTTTTGCAGCTGCTTTGTTCTCCTGCCCAGGCTATTTAGCAACATGTCCTGTGGAAATGTAAAAAATGCCCCCCAACAACCCAACATCTCATCCCTGTCATGTGCTTGAATCAAATGCCAATGCTGCTGCTTGGATCACATTTCCAGGCATTTTCCCTAATTTATTCCATCCCCCTAAGAAAAAAACCAAAACAAAAGCAGAAGACCTGGCCAGTTTGGATGGAAGCACTCGGATTCAGAGAGCCAAGCACCATTCCTGCTATCCCAGGAGCTGCAGAGAGAGAGCAGCCACTGCTGGCAGACACAGGATGGGATACTCTGCAAAATGTTTAATTCTAATCTTTCTTTTCCTGCTGGATTTTTCCCTCCCTGTGAGCTGATGACCACAGCCACTCTTGGTGGAGATCAGAGATCTCCAGGCAGCATCCCGAGGGAGGCAGCTGTGCCTTTACCGAACACTCTCTTTTACTTGCACTGTTTTAAAATCTTTCTCTCTCGTGGAGAATAGAGAGAAGCTGCATTCTTGTGCTTTCTAATCTCTTTGTTTTGAGATTTGAGATGGTACTGGATGCTCTAGAGCTGTAACCAATCATTACAGGAGGTGGAAAAACTGTCGACCAATAATTATCAGATCATTAATGAATATATAAAGAAGTTCTTGTAAATAAAGTTTCTCTTTTTGCCATCTTGGTGCTGCCTGCCTGACTTCCCTGTGAGCTTCCGCGAATCTCCACGAATATCAGAAAATCAGAGCAACACTCTCTGTGCCACAGGCCCGAGGCAGGGAGCTGCACCCTGCTCCTGCCAGGCTGCAGGACAGTGTTCCTCTGCTGGGGAGGGAATGCTCACCCACCAGGGATGGGCAAACCCCAGGGCAGGAGCCCTTTGTGCCCACCTGGCCCAGGGGCAGTGAGGAGCTGATCAATTCCATTAACGCTGCTGTTATTTACCTATCACTCTGTGGGTTGGGGTTATTTTCTGAACTGGCTGGCTACAGAAATGCTGAGCCCTTCCTGTGATATTCCAGCCCTTCCTGTGATATTCCAGCCCTTCCCGTGATATTCCAGCCCTTCCCGTGATATTCCAGCCCTTCCTGTGATATTCCAGCCCTTCCCGTGACATTCCAGCCCTTCCCGTGATATTCCAGCCCTTCCCGTGATATTCCAGCCCTTCCCATGATATTCCAGCCCTTCCCATGATATTCCAGCCCTTCCCGTGATATTCCAGCCCTTCCCATGATATTCCAGCCCTTCCTGTGACATTCCAGTCCTTTCCATGATATTCCAGCCCTTCCCATGATATTCCAGCCCTTCCCATGATATTCCAGCCCTTCCCGTGATATTCCAGCCCTTCCCGTGATATTCCAGCCCTTCCTGTGACATTCCAGCCCTTTCCACGATATTCCAGCCCTTCCTGTGACATTCCAGCCCTTTCCACGATATTCCAGCCAGGAGCTGCTGTTCTCCTCGCAGAGATCACTGGCTGGCCATCACTGTACACACAATTTCATCTTTTCATACGCAGGCTTTGGCGCTGATAGGAAATTCTTCAGGGCCACTAACCAGGGGGTGAAGATAAATCACCTCTGCTCAGCTCCAGTGTGAATGGCACTCTTTCTTGCCCCTGAATTGTGGGATTGAGACTCGTGGAGTGAAGGATTCCACAGGAGGGTAAAGGAAGGCATTGTATATTTATAAAGACTGATTTTACTCCAGAGATAAATCTGCAGTGCATCACTGTCTTATTATATCCTTCCCTTACACATGGAAATTATTGAATTTCTTTTGCCTCATTTAATTCTTTTTAATCCCTTTTCTCTTTTTGCCTTCTGGTGATGGCTTTTGCTTACTAATTGTCCAAGGCTGACACCCAATGGGAAGCATTATGCTCTAATGCTCACAGAGCCACATCCACTTCCCAAAAGCTGCTGGAGAAGGAAACCTCAATTAAGAAAAATAATTTTCTTTTCTCCTTCTGTGCTGCTGACAGGCCTAGGGCATTAGCTGGGATTATTTTAGAGGAAGTGAAACAGGATTAAAATTTGCTCGCTTTCAACTATTTTGTAGAATTTGAGATGGGCAGGTACAGAGTGCAATCTCACACAAGATAATTTAGAACCGCCCGACACTTCCACTGAGTGTAAATGTGGAGTTCTGGGGCTGACCCCACACAGAACACTCAGTTCCCAGGAATTTATGCTCACAGAGCTACAAACACTCCCCGTGCACAACTATTGCATGAAGAGCCATCTGTTGGAATAAGCATTTCCACCGCTGTCCCAAGGTAATTCTGGCTCAGTCTGACTGTGAAGTCGACCATGAACTGGAAAAACTAAACCTGCATTACAGGCACAATAGAGAAGCCCACTTACAAAATAAATGGATTATTATCATCTGAAAATCCCAGCAGTGCATTGTGCAGTAACTTTATCTCACACTCAGACTTTGCCATAAAGTACAGGAACCTAAAAAATGTTATTAATGCAATTAATTAGTTTCTGTTTCTTTGTGCAGTGTTTGAAAAAAAAGCCAGACTGAACTTTAATATAAAAGAGATCCTCCAGAAGACAAATTAATCACCATTATGATACCCCAAGTGATTAAGATAAAACACGGGGAGGCATAATGAGAATGTCAGAATTAGTGAAGTCAAAATTTCTCACCCCAACTCAAAGTGTTATTAAAAATGTTGAAATACATCAGCATATTTTATTTCAAGGACTTACAGTCCACATCTAAATACCTTAAAAATTGGGGTTTTCTTCTCCCACCTGAGCTGTTTATTTCGAAATATTTTTCTGTGTTCAGAAATTAAGAGTTTCCTCCTGACAAAGAGCAGAAAATGAAGGTCTGATAGACACCCTTTGAAGTGAAAAGGCAGATTATCTTCAGCTTGTGAGCTGCTTTATCAGATGTTAAAAGCTGGATTCAGAAAACCCAGAGCTCCATAAAAACCAAAGAGATTCAAACATATCACTACTCCATTGAGCAGAAACTCAGTGTGCTAAGGCAGGAGCAAAGCTTGCAGAAGGCACAAGCTCATCCCAGTTCTCTCTGCATTAGCACACAGAGCAGGTTTGGAACCAGAAAACCAAACATGGGCAGAGAGAGAAGAACCAAAGCAGATTATTTTAATGGAGAGCAACATCTCCACACTACAGCTGGACCCTGCAGATGTTATTTTCATTAAACCCCTCGGATGTTAGTGATGCTCTCCCCCAGACAACACCAACCATTTGGTTCTGCACAAGTGCAGGAACTGCAGCAGATCAAACACCAGGCTGCTCCCTGCCTTTGGGAAATTGCCATGCCGTAACAAAGGAGAAAAGGGCTCTGCAGCAGCAGACACCTTTAAGAGGCTGATAACAGAGGAGGACTCCTCATAAAACATCTTTTTAACCTGAACACCCAGGTGGGAGAACTGCCATGTGATCCCAGTCTGACCTTTACTGCCAAACGTGAATGATCTCCACAAGCACTGATCTGCGCACTACAGTTATTGCCTTTTTTTTTTTTTTTAACACAAATCACTTCGTGGGGTTTTTTAAAAGTTATTAATGCTTTATTCTTTTATCTGTTGCCTCTGAAAATTTGTGTTTCAGGGGTTTTCCTCTAAAATGGCAAAGGAAAGGTTGTTCAAATGTATTAACAAGGGTCGGCCAAAGCCTAAGACACAAGTCTGTATCCTACTCCATATAAACCAGTTTCTTACTGGGAATCATGACAGAGCTAGAGATTCATCCCAGTGGGGTTTTGCTTTAAAAGTAAAAACTTCTCAAAGCTTTTCTGCCACCCCTCTAAATGAGCCACTGCTGACTATCCCAGTGGTCCTCAGCCCTTTTCATGGCAGACTTTAGTGGAGTGGCTGAGCCAGAAACGCTGAAGGCAGCCCAGGATTGAACCTGAGCTGTAACCTGAACCTGAGAGGACCACGAGTTAAACCAGGAGTTAGTTCTGACAGCATCACCTTCAAACGCTGGGGATGCTGTGCACAGGCACTGAACAAACCCAGCAGCACTTTCTGTGCCCCAAAACACCACAAAGACCATCCTTCCTTGGAGCATTTTCATTCAAAAGGACCCTGCACGAAGGAAGCACCAAAGGTGCATCAGAGGTGGCGATTCACAGGTTCAGAGCTCAGCTGAGCCCTGCACTGAGCACTGCTCACTGCTGGAGCCACTCCACCAAGGCCTGATTAATTGGTTTCCTGCTCTGTTTATTGTTTGCATCAGAATTATATTAAGATAGGAGTGGAAACAGCAAGAGGAGTATTACAAGAATGCCTGGCTGTGAGAACAGAAAAAATAACTCAAGCACTTGTGATCACTGATTATTACATTTTCAGTGCTGCTGAAGGGAATTTTTGAAGTATGTTTACAATCATCTCCAAGTTCTATAAATATTGCTTTATTATTGACTTTGTGCCATGAATCCCATCCTGATGAAAATATTCCCCTTCCCCCTGCCAACGGCAAAGCAGCGCTCTTGCTTTGCTTGGCCTTTGTGCAGCTCTAGAATTTGTAGGAATGAGAGTTCAATGGCTTAAAAATAATGAAAAGAGCGTGAAGAAAACAACTTCTGCCAGAATGAAAGAACAGTACGAGATTTAAGTGCTAGGTTGTGTTTACATAAAAGCACAGTAAGAGCACAGCTCCCACTATTGCAGCTGTTTGAAAGCTGCCACTTGTAAGGAGAAAACCTTGTTAAATATGGCCACGCAGGAAAATAAAAAAAAGATCTTTACGTGCTCATCATATTCACACAAAAAAAATTAAAATACCTGTTACAATGCATTGAAATACTCAGTTGATATTACTTTTAAAGAAGAACTATAAAGTCTAAAATAAAAGGTTTTTTATAAACAGAGGGCAGGAATTTGTTTGCCAAATCCACATTTCCCCTTATCCAATGGAATGTCCTGAAACCCTCAGGGACAGAAAATGATGATATTCCAAAGAGCTCCCCAGGGCTGAGCGCTGGCATCACAGACCTCAGGGACACAAACAGGGCACTCCTGAAACTGCTCCCAGGGACCCTTTCCTTCAGAGGAAGTTAAAGACAAACTCCAGTCCCAGTTGCCTTCTTTTGCCCCAAGTTCTGATCCCTGACAGGTACAGATGAAACACCTCAGAAATGCTGCAAATTCGAGAAGTCGTGAATAGCCAGAGTCTCTAAAACCATTTAAGTCAGTTCATTTCCATAAGGAATTGAATAGGGGTGGAACTATTAAAAACTTCCAATTCCTTCTACAGTTTTGTAAACTGACCCAAAAAGAAACATTTCTTCTGCAAGGACAGGTTTTTGCTGAAGAAGCAAAGAACAGCTGCTAGAATTCCTGAGCTCTGGTGATGAAAATCGCTGTATCTCTGTCTCACAGGGGGTTCAAGCCCCCAGCCCCTGCAGGAAGGGAATCCCTTCTCTTCCCAGAACCAGCAGCAATTCCCTGAACAGCTGAGGCCAAGGGGATGGGAAGGCAGGGCACAGTGCCAATGGACCATTATCCCTCTAGCCCGTCCTATTCCAACTGCAGTAAGAGCCATGAGGTGAATTTGAGAAGGTTGGAGCTGAATATTTTTATATTCTTGCTCATTCCTTCACTAACCAATCAAGCCCAGCAAAGAGGGTGTGCTGAAAACGCTGTGCTGAGTGTGGACCTCAGAGCTCCCCTAGAAAGACATTTATTATTCCTGCTGCGATTTGAATTTTATTGACCAACTTCTAAAGGCTGTGTTTCCCTTGCCAGGGAGACTGTGGCATTGTGACAGAACCCACCCCTGAGGATTTCCTGTCTCGGTTGATATTAAACCCAGCAAAGAGGACAGAAAAGTCACAAGGAGGGTGCTTAGTCTGCTCTTTCTACCTTCAATCCAATGAGTGCAGCTCTCCAGGGATGTCAGAGAGGGGCAGAGGGATCTGCAGGGCTGTGTCTCCCTCCTTGCCCACCCTGAGTTTTCAACTCAGACATTAGGCAGAAATGCTTCCAAGCAGCTCAGTGCCAGCACGAGGCAAACAGAGACAAACGCAGAGCCAGGAAACTTTGGGCTTGGCTCGGAGATTAGTCAGTGCATGAAGCTGAGACTCAGCTGAGCTCGGAATAAATGTGAGAGGCAGTTCAAGGACAAAAATGCTGTGTGCAGTGGTCTGTCCTCACAGCTAACCCTTCCCTTCCCTTCCTGGCTGTTTGAGCACAGCAGATCTGCAGTGGACAGGGGGGTTCTCACCATGGACTTCATAAAAAAACAGCCAAGTTATATTTGGAGACTCTTGGGTGGAGAGGCTTTCATCTTTTAAAGATTTTCTTTCTCTTGGGAAGGTTTCTGGAGGTCACTCTGAATTTCTTATTTCTTCCCCAGGAGCAGAGAGCAGCAGAGCAAAGCACAGGTAGTTTAAAGCAGAGTTTTGGCAAAATTGAGAGGTTAGTATCAATTTGATGCTAAGCTTGTAACCATTTACCTTAATTGTCCCTCTAAATATCAAGCTGAATAAGCTAATTTTCAGCTTGCTATGAATTTGCACAATTTCCTGCCTTTGCTCAGAGCCACGTCACCACACACACCCACTGTGGGAGAGAAGGAAAACCAAGATTCTCCTCAGGCACTCGCCTGTCCTCTCACTTGACTCCACAGGATCCATCACACCACATTTACACCAACCAGAGAAATGAGAATATGGCACAATGTCCTTTGACTCAGAGGCAAAAGTGTTCGGACCAGCGCTGCTGGGTAAGGCTCCACCCCAGCATCACAAAATCCTCCTTTCCTGAGCACCCTCCACACCCCTGCCCAGCCCATGAACCCCCCCATTCATCTCTTTAACACCTATCTTGTCTGCTTTTTGCTGCATTTATTGGCATTTAGCTCAAGCCTGCATGTCTCCCCACAGATTTCCTGTTTCTGTGGCAATGCATCTTCATCACTGCCACTTCTGCCTCTGACCCTGCTCGTGTCTCTCACAGGAGCTCATCATGCCACAGCAGCACCCCAATCCTTCAGCACACCCCACCCCTGCAGTCACCTGCCACTGCCTTTCTGTAGGTGATTCCCCTCTGTCATCTTGGAGTATTAACCTTCGTTCAGTAACTAGAGGAAGAAATCATTTTAAAAGAGCAGAAATGGCTTGGCTGACTCAAATCACAGAAAAAAAAAAAAAAAGCCCAGTGTCATAATTTCATAATTTCCCAATTTCATAATTGGAAATCAAGATTTCCAATCATTGTTTTTAAAGAAGAATGTTGCCAAATATTATAAGGAGCTAATAAGAGGTATTAAATTTATCTAACCACCAATGAAAATTCAATGGAGCAATCGGAATATTCCAAAATAAGGGAGTAATTTTAGAAAGCAAAGCAGTACCTATGAAAACCATGGCTGTGGAAGTGGTTTGGTCATGTTCCCCTGGGGGCTGTGTCACAGAGTTAAGGTTTGCACTGAGGGCAGAGGAACCTCTGAACTCTGAGACACCTGAACCATCTTTTTAAAACTGACTCCTCATTAACTGCAACACAGCCACAGCAAGAAGAAAAAGCCACAGCAGAAAGAGTTTTCATAGAAGAGTAACAAGAAAAACATCATTGTATAAGAACAAAAAAATAGCAATCTGTGATTGGACTGGGTGGCTCAGAGAAACAGAGGGAAGCTGCTGACAGATCAGGCTGATATTTCCAGGATCCACAGCCCCGGTTGATGGCAGATGGGAAAGTGGAAAGTTAATGACAGACAAGATGGATGGAGCTCTTGGTTGGGGAGCTGCTGTTTACATCATGTGAGAGACTGAAGTTCCCAGCCAAGGATAAGCAGGAAAAAATGCTTGATAAGGGGAAAAAAGAAAAAAATATTCAATATGTGAGAAAATTACTTTGATTGCTCTCTGCTCATTCAGAGGGGATAATCTGAGTTTTCCCCTTGAAGAGCATTTTGCCCAAGGTCTAACACAACTCCCCACTCCTCTCCCCAAAAAACACTGCTCCTGATAATCACTGTAATCAGCTAAGCAAAGGAAAATGAATGGGATAAGCCTTTTAGAGTCCAGGATGGGTAATTGCTGACTGATATAAACCCATCTCATGTCCCCAGGAGTCCCACTGAAAGACATTCAAACTATGCACGATGTCAAGAATTAAAACTTGCCTATTTTTGTTTTTCTAAAGATTATTGAATTCCATTGATTTCAAGCTGGTTTGCCATTTCCTGGCATTTTTAAAACTTGCTTTATGAAATGACCCAGTGGGGAAGGTTTAGTGCATGGTGCTGATAGACCCAACCCTGGCCTGGCTCTGACTCAATCACGTCAGGTTCAATGTCTCACTGAAAAACATTCAAACTATGCACGATGTCAAGAATTAAAACTGGCTATTTTTTTTTTTTTTTTTTAAGATTGTTGAATTCCATTGATTTCAAGCTGGTTTGCCATTTCCTGGCATTTTTAACACTTGCTTTATGAAATGACCCAGTGGGGAAGGTTTAATGTGCATTACACTGATAGACACAGCCCTGGCCCTGCTCTGACTTGATCACGTCATGTTCAATGTCCCATGGAAAAACATTCAAACTATGCACGATGTCAAGAATTAAAACTTGCCTATTTTTTTTTTTAAACATTGTTGAATTCCATTGATTTCAAACTGGTTTGCAATTTCTTGGCAATTTTAACACTTTATGAAATGACCCAGTGGGGAAGGTTTAGTGCATGGTGCTGGCAGATCCAACCCTGGCCTGGCTCTGACTCGATCACATCATGTTCAATGTCCCACGGAAAAACATTCAAACTATGCACGATGTCAAGAATTAAAACTTGCTATTTTTTTTTTTTTTTTAAGATTGTTGAATTCCATTGATTTCAAGCTGGTTTGCCATTTCCTGGCATTTTTAACACTTGCTTTATGAAATGACCCAGTGGGGAAGGTTTAATGTGCATTACACTGATAGACACAGCCCTGGCCCTGCTCTGACTTGATCACGTCATGTTCAATGTCCCACGGAAAAACATTCAAACTATGCACGATGTCAAGAATTAAAACTTGCCTATTTTTTTTTTAAACATTGTTGAATTCCATTGATTTCAAACTGGTTTGCAATTTCTTGGCAATTTTAACACTTTATGAAATGACCCAGTGGGGAAGGTTTAGTGCATGGTGCTGGCAGATCCAACCCTGGCCTGGCTCTGACTCGATCACATCATGTTCAATGTCCCACGGAAAAACATTCAAACTATGCACGATGTCAAGAATTAAAACTTGCTATTTTTTTTTTTTTTTTAAGATTGTTGAATTCCATTGATTTCAAGCTGGTTTGCCATTTACTGGCATTTTTAACACTTGCTTTATGAAATGACCCAGTGGGGAAGGTTTAATGTGCATTACACTGATAGACACAGCCCTGGCCCTGCTCTGACTTGATCACGTCATGTTCAATGTCCCACGGAAAAACATTCAAACTATGCACGATGTCAAGAATTAAAACTTGCCTATTTTTTTTTTAAACATTGTTGAATTCCATTGATTTCAAACTGGTTTGCAATTTCTTGGCAATTTTAACACTTTATGAAATGACCCAGTGGGGAAGGTTTAGTGCATGGTGCTGGCAGATCCAACCCTGGCCTGGCTCTGACTCGATCACATCATGTTCAATGTCCCACGGAAAAACATTCAAACTATGCACGATGTCAAGAATTAAAACTTGCTATTTTTTTTTTTTTTAAGATTGTTGAATTCCATTGATTTCAAGCTGGTTTGCCATTTCCTGGCAATTTTAACACTTGCTTTATGAACTGAGCCAGTGGGGAAGGTGTAAAGCATGGTGCTGATAGACACAGCCCTGGCCCTGCTCTGACTCGATCAAGGTCTGTGCAAAAGCAGCACTAACGCTGTGCCCAACACATTTCTGAGCTGTTTCCATGAGGCATTTTGGTCTCTTGCTGTAAGAGCATCCTTTCAGAGAGAGTGCAGCACTACAGAAAGCCCTCGGAGGGGTTTGTTAGAGAAAACATTACCTGGCTCCTGCCTGAAATAGCTCAGAAAGGCAGAGGCACCCCGGGAGCTGTGCTGCCCCAGGGCACAGGGGACATGGGAGGGCTGGGACAGCACAGTGACACTTCCCAAAGCTCCCTCCTACAACCTGACCGCTGAGCTTCACAGGGGAACGGAGCAGGGCAAGGTTTGCAGTGAGTTTCTGGAGTTTGGACATAGTACAGGAATGAGTTCCAGCACCAGCAGTAATTAGAAAATACTGGTGTAGGAAATAGAAAAACAATTTGTCACACATACCAAAGAATGAATGTTTATGGAAAAATGTGCCTCACATAAAGACTGCAGGACAGCATGGTTTGTTTTCCTTCCTCCCCTGACCACCCAAATTGGCATGTGCCTGTGCTTGGAGGCTTGGCTCAATTACTACAGAAAATAAAAAGAAATTTGTCCTGGATATACTTCTCCAAATTTTCTTAATTGTATTTTTTTTCAATTTCTGAAATATTCAAATACAAAGTGGTTTGTAGAAAGACTGTATGCTTGTCCCTTGTGTTCTTGTATCCATTCAGCCCCCCAAGATGGGAAGTTTGCAGAGCAGTAGTTTCAAGCATAATAAATACAAAATTCTCTAACACAGGCTGTCTGCACAATGCTGACAGATCATGAATGTGAAATAACACTCCAGAGATCACTCAGAAATCAATAAACTCAATCAGCTGGAATCTTAGCACTCCCTACAATGATTACACAGGGACAGTGAGGAACACTGCAAGGTTATTTGGTGATTTTTAAGTGAAAACAGGAAAGATCCCCTAAATGTTTTCCTTGGGCTGGGGAGAGGAAGGGAAGGTAAAAACCAAAACAGAAACCTAAACCAATCCCAAATTATGTGCCCTTAGAAGTGTGGAGAGACAGAGGATGGCCCTTCTCATCACAGCCTGGCTGAAATGGTTTCTCAGCTCTCTCAGTGACCAGTCCCAGGTGGCTCAGGAAAACAGAAAGGAAGACTTTTTTTTTTCCTGGCTCAAAAAATTTCTAACTTTCTAATTAAGGATGGAGCAATGAAAATGAGATTCAGATCTGGCAGCTTCAGTCAGTTGTGTGTGGTTTGCAGAAAAGCAAACTCAGACATTTCATCCAAGGTACCAAGGAATGAGAAAAGAGATGAAAGCTGTGGGCTGGTGGTATTTGCTAATTTGAGCAGACTGAGATGACTCGAAATTCAGAAGTGGGACTTGTTAATAAAAATACTGAGCTTCCCTTGAATCACTCCTCACAACAGGAGCAGCATCTGACCAGGAGCATCCTGAGGAATTCTCCAAACCATTAGCTCTCCTGTACAAAAATGACTGACGTCAACGGAAGTTCAAGTGTCCCTAAACAAACTCCCTCACACTATTGTTCCCCCAAATGTTCAGAGGGATTGCACCAGGGAGGCCCTGGGGGCAGCCCAAAGAACCCAAAGAACAGCGTTACGAACAAGGCAAGATGGAATGGGCAGCTGCTCCTGGCAGGGATGGCAGGTGGGAGACAAACCTGTCCCTGGACCTTGGGGAGCAGCAGGAATATCAGTTTGTAGTGAGGAATGGAAGGACTGCCCCAAAGCACGTCCTTGTGCCACACCCATCAGTGTCTGACTCCACTCATTCCCTCCTTCCAAAGCCATTTCCACTTCACCCCAGCTCCTCCACCAGGAGGGGCCCAGGCACCCCCTGACTCCCACCAGGGCCTCCTCTCCAGCTCACATTAAAAACCTGCAGCACAGAAATGAAGAATTTGCTGCTACAGAGAGCTCTGAAAGAACAGAGCCTTGCAGGAGCCTCGCCCCAGTGTCCCCAGAGCACTGCCCACTGTCCCACCCAGTTCTTCCCATCCTCACACCTGCTATACAGAAATTTGACCCCACTTCTGGTTAAAGACAACCCCACCATTTACCAAAGCAATAATTTCATAGAACAAATTATATGAAGCTTCTTAAACTGGCAGAGTTACCAAGTGGCTCGGTTTCACTTCTGGAGTTTTTCAATTCCATATGTTCTTAATAACTGCATTTCCACACCAGCTGATATTTGGTTGCTGCAATTCATTTGCAAACATGATTAAAAATTCAGCCAAGATTAATCTTTATTTTTCACTCAACTACCTTCAAACAAAATCACCTACAGCAATGTGTATGGTAATCAAGCCATGCTAAAAAGCTTAGAAATGGGGAAAAAAAACACGAGTAAAAGGTAAAGTTATTAAAATTTGAATTATTTCTTTTCTACAAAGTTTCGAGATACTGCTCTTTAACTTTGGATATGGCAATTCCTCTACATCTGCTCCACCTGAGGTGAATAAATAATTGACAGTTATTTGACAGCCCTTTAGAAACAGCACACGAAATATCTAAATCAGATGTTACAGGATAATAGCAAGCCTCCATAGCACAGACATGAAAGAGAATTTGCTCACAATCTGTATTGTAGAGGCTCAGCTGCACTGGAAATCACTTCAGGGAAATATGGGAGAGCCAAACTCCCCCAGGGAGTGCAGATCCCAGGGCCAGCAGCACTCACAGTGCCTGCAGCCACAGCCACAGCCATGCTCCCAGGGATGCAGGACAGGGCCAGAGCCCTCTCAGACATGTCTGGAGCTCTCCCAGCAGCTCTGGGAGACCATGGCTTGGCTGTATTATATCAAACTGGGGACTGAACTCCTCCGTGCCCCCCTCACTGACTACCAGCAGCTTCCTGGGGACCCCCCAGCCCCAAGAACGCGGTGGGGAGGGGGAGGAGGCTGTCCTTGGCCCCACAGAGCTGGGGGTGGAAAGCACCAGGACTGGTTCCTCTGGATTAGGACATGGATCTGCAAACACTGCAGGGCAAACTCTGATCAAACAGCACAGAAATGCCTCCACTGGCCTCAGTGCTGGCTGCTGGCTCTGGCCTGAGAAATGCTGTGACAATCTCAGATGAAATAAAATACTTTGGAAGGATCCGCACTGTTCTGAGGATTGTATTCCTTTTTTTAGCAGGGCAGACCCAGATATATAGAAAAGGCAAAGGTGAAGATGTAGGGTTTCATTCACTCCGTGGGAGCTTCTCTGGGTTCAGGGAAGTTTATTTCCCTGGTTCTGAAGGCCACTCCTCGTCCTGAGCAGGATTCTGGTTGCTACCCATCGGTTCCAATTTACATCACCAATCTCTGACCCTACCACAGCAGGGAGAAGCCCCTAAAAATGCTTCCCGTTGTGGGAGTGACAGGGAATCAAATATTCCTGGAGCTTTTCTCTGTGGTTTCCAGGGCTGTGCAGGCTCACTGAGGGGAGAAGAGGCTCCGATAATTCAGGGAAATTCAGAAGGCACAAGCACATTCACTGCAGGCACAACCAGAGGTGCTCTTCCCAAACACAGCAACGCAATCAAGGAGACTGCTCAGGAACACACTAAAGAGCTGATTTGAAGCTACAAAACCAAACACTTTCCTCCTAAAGCTGTCTGGAGAGAATCAGGGCTGCCATTCAAATGTGAGAGAGTGAAGAGTGTCTATGGATCCTCAGGGGAGGGAGGAAACACAGCCTGGATCCACTCAGCAGAGTTTGTATGGCTGCACCTGGCAGGGAGGATGGGAAGCCCATGGGGCAGGGACATTGGGGACCTCACCCCCTCTGCAGTCCAGTCCCAGGCCCTTCCCAGCAGCAGAACTGAATGTCCATCACGAGCCAAACCAAACCACACAAATGTTCTGTTCCCTCTGCCTCAGAGGCTCTCCTGGGCAGACCTCACCCCTCACAGCTGTCCTGCTGGAGGAAGATGACTTTTTTGTTTTAAATCTCCCAGAATTCTATCCCAAACGGTGCTGAACACGATGGGCATGGATCTAATGCACCAAATGAGCTCCTTCAGCAGTGTCTGTCACCCAGCAGCACCTGCAGGCACCAGGACAGCACCCAGGAGAGCACCAGGACAGCACCCAGGAGAGCACCAGGACAGCACCCAGGACAGCACCAGGACAGCACCCAGGACAGCACCAGGACAGCGCCTAGGACAGCACCCAGGACAGCGCCCAGGACAGCACCAGGACAGCACCAGGGACAGCACCAAGGACAGCACCAAGGACAGCACCAGGATAGCACCAAGGACAGCACCAGGACAGCACCAAGGATAGCACCCAGGACAGCACCCAGGACAGCACCAGGACAGCACCAAGGACAGCACCCGGGACAGCACCAGGACAGCACCAAGGACAGCACCAGGATAGCACCAAGGACAGCACCAGGACAGCACCCAGGACAGCACCAAGGACAGCACCCAGGACAGCACCAAGGACAGCACCAGGACAGCACCAAGGATAGCACCAAGACAGCACCCAGGACAGCACCCAGGACAGCGCCTAGGACAGCACCCAGGACAGCACCCAGGACAGCGCCCAGGACAGCACCCAGGACAGCGCCCAGGACAGCACCAAGGACAGCGCCCAGGACAGCACCCAGGACAGCGCCTAGGACAGCACCCAGGACAGCACCCAGGACAGCGCCTAGGACAGCACCCAGGACAGCACCCAGGACAGCGCCCAGGACAGCACCCAGGACAGCACCAAGGACAGCACCAGGATAGCACCAAGGACAGCGCCCAGGACAGCACCAAGGACAGCACCCATGACAGCACCAAGGACAGCACCCAGGACAGCACCAAGGACAGCACCAAGGACAGCACCAAGGATAGCACCAAGGACAGCACAAGGGACAGCACCAGGGACAGCACCAAGGACAGCACCAAGGACAGCGCCAGGACAGCACCAAGGACAGGACCCAGGACAGCACCAGGACAGCCTCTGCAGGAAGGTGGGCTGGGGAAATATGCTCCTTTTCTTTTGGCTAGAACTGCACATGTTGGTATTTCAGAAGTGATAAAGATCACAGAGGTGTAGCACCGCGAAGATGAAATCTGACTCCCTGACTTATTCAGGCTGGAATATCCTATTGATTCCCCCTTTCATCACAGACAGCCCATCTGTGCTCAATTGAGTTTGGGTCAAAGCATCTGCAAGTATTTCATTATTTAGACAAGTTAACCTACTTAAACAAAAACATGAGCAGCCATGGCAGGGTGATTTGAAGCGACATAAATCCTCCAAGCACTAAACAAACAATGACAAAAAGCAGACCCTGCTGGTAATAAGTGTGCAGCATCAAAAGCCTTTCAATGCATCCACCCTTTCCTTATCAATTATTTGTTCCAGCATCTACTAATGTGGATGAGAACACATCATCAGGAATTGGTGCCTTGGGAGCTTGGAAAGTGCTGTGCCTTCCAATCTGCAGGGCTCAGAGCTGTGGAGCAGCCCCTGGATAAGGAATTTCACTCTCAAGGATGGCCCTGTTTTTATTTTTTTTGTCTCATACACACACCTCAGAGGGAATCCCAAACCCCACTGTGACCTTCAGACCTAAGGTGGAAACCTGCCCAAACTTCGGGTTTTGACTGAGCCTGAGAAGGAAAGGGAATTTCTATTGCCAGGGAAAAAAATGATCTCCAGGTCTGGTCTGTAGATGTGTTCCAAAGAAAAGCACAACAATAAGATTGATTTTTTTTTTTTTTTCAGTTAAATCAAAATATTTTATGATAATTTTGACCTTTTTTCAATATAGAGAAAATTATCCATTGAAAGGTCATTTCAAAACAAAAGTTTATAATGCTGTTTTCCAATATATCTACCACACTCCCTTTGACCTGCGAGTAATCACAACAAAAGAAAATAAAAAATAAAATAGGTGTTCCATGAAGCACCCGAATTGTGGGAAAAGCATCTGGCAGATGCTTGAAAAAGCTCTTTAATAAGCTCCATCTCTGATCTACTGAGTAAAAATTAACTTTTCACAGCCAACTAAGCCAGCAACTGTAGAGAGGATGAATTTGTAGAAATATGGAAGCTTCCAAAAAGAAGTGAAGCAGGACCCCTAGAAAATGTCCATAAATCCTGCTCACAAATCCCACTGTGAGATCCCAGAGCAATTGATGGACAAGATACTGAGAGCTGGGGTTTTGGGAAGAAATGGGGATTCAGACAGGAAGCAATTAAGGCTTGCAGAGTTGAGATGAAAGTTTTGTCACTACTGAACCTCAGATATAAAAATGCAGAAAGTGATAATGGCTTACTTTAATGTAATAAAGAGCAGAAATGTTCCTACTAATTGAGTAAGAAGAGCAATTAACCTTGCGGTGCATCAATACGTCAGCCCTGAACTATTTGTAAATGAGGTAATTAGGATGCTTTAGGTTTAACCCAGCAGCCGAGGAAGCCTGGCTTCCCCAGGAGCCTTGCAAAGGACAGAATCCTGAGGAATTTTTTAAGTTCACTGATATTATATAAGGCACATATGTTAGCCAGCAAAATAACATAACTAGTTGGTCCAGTTTGCAAATGCACATGAAAATCTGAATTTTCTTGTCAAAGGTGTATCTTCTTTAATGCTGTTTTCTTCAATATACGCTATTTCCTCTAATAAAGGTAAGTTCTATTCAACAGAAGGGAAATCCAAGTACAGAAAAGCTATTTAATAACCCCAGTTCTAGCTTGACCTCATTCTACCTGGGAAAAATGGCCAGGTACAAAGAAATCCCAACCCCTCTCTGGAAGAGGAACATTCTTCTGCAAGCCTGCTGTGGTCCACAGGCACACAGCTCCCCTGGCATCCTCTCTGCTGTGCTGGACTCATCCTTTGCATGGTAAATAGGCAGGATCACTAGGAAAAAATTCACTGATATTTTCTGATAGCTTAAGAGGACTTTGCACAAGTTATGTGCCTCAGAATAGCTCAGTGGATGCAAGAAAATGATTTAAAGGCCATAGATTTAAAGGCCACAGGGGAATGGTTTTATCTGAATACCAGTCTTGATATTTCACTTAAATATAATCACTTAGGATTTGACTCTGATAGCTAAGGTGACTTCTTTCCTCCCTTACCCAGCTCAATGAAAGGATCCCTTGGGTATTTATTCCCAAGTGCCTTTGTTAATTGGCTAATTCATGTGCCATTGTTGCTCCTGCACCACTGCTGCCACTTGTGGTTATGCAATTAAAAAAATTAAACATTTAAACATTGCTGCAGGAGCTGGAAGTTGCTGTGGACATCCTCAGCAAAGCCCTGGGATGGAGCAAGCTTGACCACTCAGGATTTCATGGAGATACACAACGCAGAAAGATGAACAGGGCGAAGGAGAATCCTTTTAAACTTGTGCAAAATCATTTGCAGTCCCTGCCCAGCTCTCGGCATAGTGACCTTGTGCTGTCCAAGTTAATGCATCTTCAGAAAAAAAAATAAAAGCATGAGAATTAATAATGTTCAGGCCATGAGCATTGGTCAATATACGTCCCTTTGTGAGATACATGCAGGATACAGGGCATGGGTGAGTCTCACCCATCACCACTGACTGGGATCGGTCCTTGCAGCCCCCAGCACATCCCCTGGAGGTGCCGTGCTGGTGAATCCCCAAAAAGGGGACCCAGCACCCCAGAAGGGTGAGCAGGCAGGGAATTTGAACCAAACCCTGGGTTTTGAATCAGTTCCTGAGACTTGAAGCAGGAGTATGAGCTGCAGGGGACATCAAACAGCAGCATGGCTGTGCTGGGGCCTGCAGCAGGAAACACCAGCCCATCTTTGTTAGATAAAAGGAACCAGCAAGGGCTCCAGAGCTGCCCCAAATGGCAGCCACTCCTTGCTTGCTGCAGCCTGCTCTGCCCCATGTACATCAAACACTGTTGTAACGTTTCAAAAATGCCAATCTTCCCGGCAGGTTTCAATAACACCACCTAGTTCAAACAGCCCCTTGGTAAATATTTCCACTCTTATCCAGTGAAGAACAGGAAATTAAATAATTTCTGCTCCTGCCCTTCTACCACTTAAGTTTGATCAGCTTCTTGGACTCGTGCTAAATGAGTGCAACTTTGTTTCTTCCTTTAGTTTTCATGTCATGATTTCAAGCCTCTTCAATGGAATCAGCTCCCCATCTGCTAAGGAGAAGCCAAGCAAACAGTATGTCCTCCCTAATAAGCAAATCCTCATGGCAGCTTAGGCTGAGAATTCAGCCGCAGATAAATCCACAGAACAAACAGATATTCAGGGGCATTTTTGCAGTTTCCATGCTGTGATTCCAGCACAGACCAGGTATTTTAGCTGTGAGGGTTTGTGCTTTCCTTTCCTTCCTGGGGACCTGCCTGCTCAGCAGCCCACCTGACAAACAGCAGGCTGCTCAAGGTGTGCAGCTCTGCCCTCCTTCCCACAGCCACGTGTCCCTCGGATCAGGAGCCTGGGCACCGATGGAGCTGCTCCCTGTCCCCATGGCAAAGCCACCAAGCTCCTGTCCCTCAGCACAGAGGAGCAGAGCCCAGCTGGGCTGTGCTGTTGGGTTCCAGCAGAGCAGAGCGCCCAGAGCCACCAGGTGAGGTGTTCTGCATAGACCCTGCAGTGACCCCACAGCCACCCCCAGCACAGGGAGGACACCCCAGAGGGGTGGCAGGGATCAGCTCAAACCCATGGGTTGTGCTCAGGGGCACTGATCAGCCCCACCGGGCTGGAGCCGCTCCCCGTGGGCGCCAGGCAGTGTTCCTGCCACGCTCAGCAGCACGTCCTTCAGCATCCTAGCCCTCGCCAGATTTTCTCCAGCAGGCCCCAGAGAGCAGATCTGAATGTGGAAACTATCAGATCATTGCTTTCCTGACAAATGGAACAGCAGATAAGTTTCTAAATATAGAAGAGGCATCGGTGTAGTACAGACCAGCCTGCTACATATGCCTTAAAAAATTTCCATGGTGCTGAGATGACATGAAGGGAAAATTATGACCAGCCTTGTGCTGAATTTGTTGGTCCAGTTATCTCTGCATGGTCAGCTGAGGGAACTGACTCAAAATTTTAGCTCCCCATCACCATCACCCAGCAGATCCTTGCCTTTTTGAATCCCAAAAACTTCCATGAGATTAGCTGACTAATTTCCCAGCTTTCGAACTGGCAGTGCTCCTGAGGCAAGGCAAGAGAAGAGAAAAACAGGTTTAGTTCAGAGAAGCTTCTCAGAAAGAATGGACAAAAAAAGGAAATGTCAGTGCCACGAGCTGGCAGAGTACATTTAACACGGCACCTAATCCCAGGGGTCAGGAGTCTGCTGTTCTACCAGCAAACCCATTAGCAGAGAGGAGCCATCCCCTCAATCCATCCACAAGAGGGTTAATGAGGTTCCCTAATTAGGCACAATGGAGACAGGATTCTGGAATTTCATATTTTAGCTCTGCAGTCAAACAAGACCTTAGCACCCTGAGGGCATTGTCTTTAACAAGATACAGCAATGTGAATAAATCCACAACCCCAGAACGGAGCGGGGAGAAACCAGACCCAGGCGGTTTGGAAAGCACCACCACAGGGACCATTCACAATCTGCAGCCCGAGTTTTGCCAGACCTAATCTTCTTCACATCCCTGTCAGCCCTGAATTTCGCTCTCTGGGCTCCGTGTCTGGGGCCAGCAGAAGCTGCTGGGTGTGGGAACCTTGGCTGCAGGGGACAGAGAGGAGCCATGCCACCCTCCTGGCCACAGGGCCACTGGGCTGAGCTCAGCAGAGAGATGGGAATGCTCTGGATGCTCACTGGAGACACAGCAAAGCTCTCTAATTCCACAGGACAAAGGCACAAGAGCTTGGGGTCAAATCTCCTTCTCAGGCTCTCCGTGCTCCACCTCTCATTAGGAGTGAGAAAACTCTTATTCACTATGTAAGAACGCAGGTTTGAAAGAGCATTTTCAGCTGTTCAGAGTACATTCTCTGCTGTCCTAAAACCACTGGAGTTTCTAATCGTCTTTGACCTAGATCCTACATTGATGTTTCTCAATTCACTTTCAAAAGAAAGGAGATCTGAGAGCGGTCGAGCACCTCAGAAAATGAGGGTGAATTCTGAGCTGTTGCTTTGACCAGGGCTCAGGCTTCATCCTGCTTCTGAGGGATGGAGGCACTCTCTTTTACAATATGAAGGTAAAAGGATTTTCTTTTCACAAAATTATGCAATAAATAAAATAAAGGGCAGAGCATGATGTAGAAAAAAATCCTACTGAAGGTGAAAGATTCATTACAGTTGTAAATAGAGAAGAACAGGAAAAAAGGCTTTGTGTTAGCTCATATTCTATTAGTATCAGGTGGGAAAAAAAGAACCCAAAGAATGTGTGACATATACTTGATTTGTAAACCAACCCCACATCAACCTAGGTCTACCTATTTTTTGCTCCATTTGGGTTAGCATTTCAAATTCTGCTAGAACTTCCCATTTCTTCCTACAGTGAGCAGAGGAGGGAATGCCAAGGCAGCCTGACCACCAAACTGCCAGCACAGAATAAAGATAAGTGTGGGTTCTGTAGTACTCTGCAGTGCTTAAATGATGATAAATGTTGTGCCATAATACCGCATCTACTTGAATGTAATTGCTTTGACTAAGTCTAGAAAGAAATTCATTTACTCCAAATCAAATTATGCTGAGGACTTTAGGGGAGTATTTTGAACCACTGTTGAATCCCAGTGCTCCAATGCTGAGTGCCTTGGTGGGTCTGGAGTGAGAGCACAGCAACGTTCAGTGTTCAGTGCTGGGACTGCTTTATTAACAGCTTTCACCCAGGCAGAGCCAGCAGCAGGCACTGGAACATCCAGCACTGATCTCAGAAACACCACAGTTACATAGAAAACCAAGTTCTGCACAGCTCATCCCAACAGATTTTGGGGTATGACATTTTAGGAACTGAGTAACTGTTCCGTGAGCCAGTGCAGAGAAAGTTCATGTGGCTGACTGCAGCTCCACAGAATTTCATAGGCAAGTTTTCTATCAGACCTATTGATTAAAAGTTCCTGCTGCAGCTATGTGCTTCAGCTCCCTGGTCCCATCTCCCTCAGGATGGCACCAGAGTTCAGCGGCAGTCCTGTTGCTGTGACAAAGCAAGGGGTGTCAGCAGCAAACCTGAAGTGGATTTTCTAATCTTGCCAGGAAGTTCGAAGCTTTAGTGTCGTCTAATCTCAGTTATTAGTGATTTGTATATACTGCTTCAGTGGATAACTATTAACCTGAAGGTATGCCCTTTGACCAACCTTTGAACAACCAGAGTCTTGGTGTTCTGAGTCAAAAATATGAAAATGTATTCCAAAGCTTTCATAAATAACAACCAAAAACAAACCAATCACAAAAAAACCCAAAAAACCTCAAAACAAACCCACACAAACCACCACCACCTTCACGAGAATAAGCGATGCAAAAATCTAAATGAATCAGTAATTGATGTAGGAAATCTAATCCTCTAGAAGCCTCCTTTTTATATATATTAAATATATTATATATATGCATACACACAGAGTATATATTATATAAAGTAGTCTGCTATTAAGGACTATTAGCAGATTTCTAGGAAAAAAGAATCCAAAGGTCTGACACAAAAATTCTTGGAAGTTTCCAAAAATTAGGTGACCTAATAAAAAGCCCAACCCAACTCTGAAATGAGATGGCATCCACAAGGCTGTCCCAAAGCACCAACAATGTGATAAAACACAGCAGAGTATGGACAGTGCTTCCCTCTGCTCCTCCAAATGAGTATCTGCTAGCCTTGAGGGCTTTTCTAGCACAGTTCATCAATTCTTATCATATTTAATTCAGTTTCTCTCGAGAGAACTGCGGGGAGAAGTGGTGATAGCTCAGCAGATAATTCCCCAGAGTAAGGCACCAACATCTCTCTCAATCACAGGGCACATCAACGCTCTGTGTTTAGGGAGAACATCCCAAGCTCTGGGCAAAGCCTGTGCTCAGAGGAACACACACAAAGATCTCAGGGTCTGCTCTGAGTTTGGGATCTCGAGGATCTCATGGCGAGGGACGCCAAGTGATTTCTGATTGCTGTTCCCAGAGCCTGCAGGGAGCTGACAGATCACAGCACCCTGGGAGCGTGTCTGAGGTGGTGGCACACTGAGCCCCACGAGATGAAGGTCCATGGACACCTCTGAAGAACAAAAGCATGGCAGGGACATGTCCACAGGACAAATGACATTGCTGTCCCCATTGCCAGATGCCACCTGCCCTAACATTTGCTTGGTAATGACAGATTTTAAATTATTTATAGACTTTAAAATACATATTATTATAAATTAGATTGGAAGGGGCTAGTTCTGATCCATATAGCAGGAAAAATACCTTGATACAACACAGATATAGATCAGAATTAACAAAAAATCCCCTAAACCTTCAGGGTTTTTTTTTGGAAACCAGATCAGCCTGAGCTTTTGCTCAGTTCTGACCAGCTTGGCTTAACTTTGCTCCATCTCCAAGGAGCAAAGTTCCTGCTTCCTCCTCATCTCGCAGGGTGTCGTGGTGGAGCCTGGGACAAGCACCAGGCACAGTGAACTCCAACAGGGAGCTGCAATCAATGGAAAGCTCCTCACAGCGAGGGCCGAGCAGAGCAGGCGCCAGAACTTACAGGAAATCAAGAGCATCACAAAGTGCAATGAATTCCAGCAAGGTCAAAAAGCATTAGCAAACTTCAGAGGAGCTGCTGTGCTTCCAGCTGCTCGCATTCCTTCCTTCATCGCCGTCCTTGATGGGCCCATCACCCTCAGACAGGCTGCTCCCAGCGCTGAACTGTTTGAAGTTTGCCTTTCACAAACACTAACATGGCAGAGGTGAATGACAGGGCTGTTGCATTGGCTGTTTCTCTGTACAAATGGGCTTTGAAAAACATTTAGAGCTACTCTCTAGCCCCTAGCACCTCCTTCTTCTTCAATAACTCTCTGAAATATAACTCTCTTTTAATTAAGGTCTCAGCCTTTGCTTCTTGCTTTCATCGTATCTCAGTCTGGTACTTAAAACTAAATCCTGTTCTTGTCCTACAAAGATCCACAGGCCCTAAAGGAAAGTTTGTAATGATGAACAAAAAGTACTTAATGCTGTATTATCAATTTGATTAAAACTCAGAACAACTTTCCAAAAGCAACAGTTAGCAGTCTGTGACTGTAAATTCATCTTTCACAGACATGAACTCGGAGCAGGACTGTTCCCTGACCTGGAAGTGTTTTCCTTACACATGATAGTTCTGACTGTTGCCCTTGCAGGATCGAGCACTGTGATTTGAGGAACATAAATATTTAGAGCACTGGAAGATGCTCAGGGTAGCCTGAACTCTTGCCTTTGTTTGCACAATTCCTTTCCCAAGGGAATCCCTCTCCAGCCCCGAGGTTGGAGTGCCTCTGTGCTCACTCCAATGCTCAAACTGCACTTTGTGAGCACAACACAAACACCAAAACAAACACAGCCCAAGCTCAGGGCCCTGGGGAGGCTCCTGCAGCCAACCTCGAGCACAAACCCTCAGAATTCCTCACCTCTGACCCGCAGGAAGGTCACCACACCTGAACCATTTCAGTGAACACCTGCCGCAAGGGAGGAGCTGCTGACAAATCATTTCCTCAGAAAGTTTCTGCACTAATCCTGCATGTCCAAATCCCAAATTCCACACGGGCATTTGCAAACACTGCCATCACTGTTCCAAAGAGCCACCCCTTAAATGTGACAAGTTTCCAGCATGAGGATAAGAAGGGCACATTGCCTCCAAGCTGTCTGATGTTCTGATAGTTCTGCTCGCTCCTCACCAAGTGCCACACTCAGTGTGGCCTGGCCTGGTGCTCTGGGGCCACATCGAGGAGACAACACCAAACGTGGGCTTTTCTCCTCAGGATCTGTCCATCACATCACTGACAGCCAAAAGATATATTAAGGCTTTTATATATTTATATATTAAGCCTTATTAAGGCTTTTCAAATTCCAAAAATTGTGTGACAAGCTCTAGAGATTTCAGAAAGTTACACCTCTTTTACTAACTATTGCAGACTAACACACAGGAAGACTGATTTTTCTGAAAGCGTATTTCCCTTTCTTCTCTTGAGAACTTGCCACCTCAAAACCAAAGATCCCCCACCCCGAAAAACCAACCAACCAAAAAACCCCCAAAAACAACAACAACAAAAAAAAACCCTACAAACAAACAAAAAAAACCCCACAAAAAACCAAAAAACCCAAAGGAGAAAGTGCTGCACACCTTTTGAAAATGGCAAAGTAAAATCATGAGAGATTGGAAGGCCGTCCTTGAATATTCAAATTTCTAGTGCTCAGATTCTTCTCTCTGATGTTGTAGGGTGGGCAGGAACAGAGCTGACACCTGAACGAACACCAGGAGACAACTGCACTCCAAAAAATATAGAGCAGAAACAACTGCACTTGAATAAAATATAAAGCAGTGGAATGCCCTTCAGGTGCAGGTGAAAGGAGATCAGAAGTCAGCACGGAGTGAGAAAAGTATTCAGAAAATACCAAGCAATGAGCAGGTTGCTGATGGGGCAATAAAACAGCCATGGCAGTGGCCCCTGCAAGGAGGAGCGGAGCCAAGACAGCGCCCTTGTGAAACGGTGAGGTTTAAAGGAACTCCACCTGTCCAACAGGGTGTCTCTGGTGATGTATTGGCTGCAGGCTGCTGTGGACATAATTGAGATTCATGGAGCAGCAGGGGAGGGCTGCGTTCTGCTGCAGGGTTTGATTTTCAGGGAGAGCTAAGGGGAGAGGATCGCTCACTGGGGCAGGTGTAACCAGCGTGCCAGACCAGCAGGGGAGGGCTGCACTCTGTGGGAGGATTTGATTTTCAGGGAGAGCTGTGGGGAGTGAATGGCTCACTGGGGCAGGTGTAACCAGCCTGCCAGGCCAGCAGCAGGATTTGACTTTCAGGGAGAGCTAAGGGGAGAGGATTGCTCACTGGGGCAGGTGTACCCAACCTGCCAGACCAGCAGGGGAGGGCTGCATTGTGCTGCAGAATTATTTTCAGGGAGAGATAAGGGGAGCAAATGGCTCACCTGGGCAGGTGTAACCAACCTGCCAGGCCCAGCACGGGAGGGCTGCATTCTGCTGCAGGATTATTTCCAGGGAGAGCTAAGGGGAGAGGATCGCTCACTCGGGCAGGTGTAACCAGCCTGCCAGGCCCAGCAGGGGAGGGCTGCGTTCTGCTGCAGGATTATTTTCAGGGAGAACGGAACAGGAGGGAATGGCTCACCCAGGCAAGTGTAGCCAACCTGCCAGGCCTGCAGCAGGATTTGATTTTCAGGGAGAGCTAAGGGGAGGGAATCGCTCATGTGGGCAGGTGTGCCCAACCTGCCAGGCCCAGCACGGGAGGGCTGAATTCTGCTGCAGGATTATTTTCAAGGAGAGTGGAACAGGAACGAATGGCTCACCTGGGCAGGTGTACCCAACCTGCCAGGCCCAGCAAGGGAGGGCTGAATTCTGCTGCAGGATTATTTTCAAGGAGAGTGGAACAGGAACGAATGGCTCACCTGGGCAGGTGTGCCCAACCTGCCTGGCCCAGCAGTAGGGGAGGGCTGCCCATTAATTGGGCCTATTCCACTTCATCTCTGAGCCCAGACCACTCACACCTCAAAAATGGCTTATCAAGCCCTGGGTTTTCTCACGGGCAGTGAGCTGACACTAAAAACTTTCAGTTCAGCTTTGGGCCTTTGAACAGAGCCCGGGGCAGGCACAGAGCTCTGCCCAGCAGCTTCTCACCAAGGGTCAGGGTGCAGGGCCATCCTCTGGAGCCTGCTCAACTCCAGGGATGAGCAACCACTGCTCCTCCCCAGCTCCCAGGCCTCAGATGAACCTCAGCACCAGGGAATCCAATCCATTCTCAGTTTACCCAGGAAACTTTCTGCAGCTGGGGATGATGGAGGACTCTTTGTGTGGGTCTACAAACATAATTGCTACCAAAAAAAAAGTGAGAAGTACATGAACTCAGTGGATGAAAAGACTCAATAATCGTGATGATGCATTTTCTTTGACACCTGGGTAACTGACCCAGTCCTGAATACATTTTAATTTTTAATGTGCTAACCATATTAAAATCCTAAACAGACTCCTGTAAATCTATTTAGAAGCATAATGAAACAATTTTCAAGTTAGCAGCATTGAATAGAGAATGAATGAATAGACAATGCATTGATTTCCTATGTCAGAAATGAAGCAATTTAGTATTTCCTTCACTCAAGGTGCTACTGCTCTGTGCCAGCACTAATTAAATTCTAATGTTTTCTGAGCACAGAAATGATGTTGCCTCACAGTAACTATATCAAATTGAGGGGCACAGACATTAATGGCCAATCAGTTGCATTAACATAACCCAATGACTCCTTGTCACTGCACAAGTAAGCCTTTCATTAGAACTTATATTTTTCTTGATATTTTATACAATAAGCTACTAAATGGAGGGGATAGGAGTAGGAGTTATTAAGTGTTTTGCAACTGCACAATTAGGAGCTGCGGAACAAGAAACTGGAAGTTGTTTGGAGGTTTAAAACTGAATTAAAAACTAATTCAGAGGACAGGAAAAGTCAATGGAGCTGGACTTGTTTTCCTCTGCACATGCAACTGATTGGACACAATCCTGCAGAACTGAAGTGAGTTCTCCTCTCCCCCAGGAGTGCCAAAGTCATTCCAAAGCTGTTTTGACTGTGCTGCCCCAGCCAGGATTGCTGTGCTGTTAACACACACACACAGCAGCAGCACAAGCTGCCAGGATTCTGCACTGCAAAGGACAAGGAGCAGAAATCAGAACTGTTGAGGGTAAAGAGCCAATTTCACTGAATTCATCAGTTGAAGAACATCTGCAGTTGTTAGAATCTCCCAATTGAGATGCTTTAAATTAAAAAATTTAGCATGAAGGGTTACTTGCAGAAAAGAAAGCGTTGAATTTAAACACAATTATCCCAACTGGCTATCTTTTCTTTTCCTTCATTTAATAAAAATACAAATCCAGAGAGAACAGGATTAGGATTTCTATTCATTACTTCTTGATTGAGGGTAAGAAAAATAATGAAATATGAGAATTTTGCACATGACAAAGAAAACATTCCCACTTGGGTTTTATGAACAGCCCGTACCAACTCCCTTAAGGTGTGATCAAAAGGATGAGATCACTTTGAATTAGCTGTGACTTGGTCTGTGGTAAGAAACTGTCCTGCCTTATCTTAGGCAAAGCTGAGTGAAAGCTGGGGGGCCACTCTTTGCCTTTCTTTGGCTCCAAAAGGCCAAAGGGAGCCAGAAATAAATCACTGTCCTGGGAAAATCCTCAGCTGGCCTGCCTTCCTTAGAACCTCTGCTAGAGCCTCTGCCCTGCCCTGGATCCCTGCAGTGCCCCAGGGCTGCCAGGATCCCTCACTGCTCTGGGCAGGAACAGCAAGGGGAGCAGAGCTGGGCCAGGGACACGAGAGATTCTCCCAAATCATTCAAAAGCAGCTCTTCAGCTCTTGTTTTCAGCGGGAAATGGGGCTTAGGTAATGAACAACATTCCTCATTTCAAAAGCCAAGTCTGCTTTAACTATTCTGGATATCATGAGCCCATCCTCAGTTTACCGATTTTCAAACTCAAGGAATACTTAACTCCCAGGGCTCTGCCAACTCTTAGGATTAATATACTCCAACTACAAATTCCTTGACCAAAAGGAGCTGTGGATGTGCGTGGCAGCAGCTCATTTGGAAACTGAACTACAAATTCCTTGACCAAAAGGAGCTGTGGATGTGCGTGGCAGCAGCTCATTTGGAAACCTGGAGGAGATGGCTGTGAGCAGGGCTGCTGTGCCAAGGGACACTCGTGTCACACGCCAGGGCTGCTCAGACAGCTCAGCACAGACCTGTCCTGGCTGTCACATGGCCCCAGCTCTCCAGCCACCCACACAACACAGGCACACGTGTGAACACATGGAGAATTAATATGGATATCAGCCTTCACCATTCATTATCCTGTCAGCAGTTTAAAGCCCAATTCTGGGGTGAGAGGACACAGCTCAGCTTTTTAATTAGCACTTGCCCCAGCTAGTGCAATCACAGACCCAGAAAGGAATCCCAGCACAAATTGGTTTTGGCTAATAAATATCAGTCAGGGATAAATAATGAACCAGAGCTCTTTCACTTTTTTATTAATCTATGATATTTGCTGTGAAAGTCCCAATGAAGGGACTCTGCCCTCACAAGCAATGAGGTGCAGAGGAATGCAGTGAGCTCTCTGGGTCTGCTGGGATGAGGTTTCCAGCCATCACTGATGGGCTATCCCTACTCTGTAAGAGCGAGGTGTCAGACACTTGTCCCTGTCCCACTCTCAGTGTGTGCAGGATTCATAAACATTGGTTAATTGTCATTTTTGAGGGCGCAGGGCACTCGGTCTGCCCTGGCACATCTGTGTGCTGACAGACTCAGCTCCAGCCACTCACTGCAAACACAGCCAGGCTGAGCTAGGGATGATCTCCCTCCTGACCGAGATAAAAACACAGCCAGGGGTGTCTGTGGGAGCAGGAGACACACTGCAGGCAGAGCTCAGCACCCAAGGGTGGCCAGGCCTGGCACAGGTGCCCAAGGCAGCTGCAATGTCCAAGGCCAGGCTGGACATTGGGGCTTGGGGCAGCCTGGCCTGGGAAAACCTGGCAGGAGAATGGGACAGGGAAAAGCCGAGCTGTGAGCTAAGGCTGAGTGTGTTTGTCACAACAGCAAAGAGAGCTGAAGAATGGAGTAAATCAGTACCTGGTTTTATGCAGGGATTACACAATATAGTTTATAGAAACCATTATTTCCCTTTAATCCTTCAAACCTTCAGAAGAGCCCATATTTCCCCTGCTCCCATTTCATTCTGACACTTGTACCTCACCCACATCCCCCAAAGAAAGACAAACTCTCCTTTCCAACCTTCTGAGTTTCCACGTTTCCTCAACACCCAACAAATTAAGCTGCATAGAGAACAACTTCCTAAGGTGCTGAAGTAAGTGAGGGTTAAACTTCTGGGAATCTTTCAGCTCTTCCTTTCTGGTTTTATTCACTTTTTTTAAAAAGAATCCTTTAAAGTTCTCTGTCTCGTTGAGGATATAATCATGCCTTGGGTCTAGAGGCAGTTACAGCTCATGGCATTTTCTGACTTGCAGTAGAGGATTTTGGTCCTCCAAGCAGCACATTCTCCTCCTGTCTCCTCCTAGGAACAACCTTGAAATTTTTTAACTCCAAAATTAGAATTCTGAACTTGCTCTAGAGTGCCTCAAAAAAGCTGTACGTGAAATAGCTGTTTCTTGTCAGGCTCCTAAAATCCCTAGCAGTTAAACATAATTTTTTAAAGGCTTTATTTGCTATCAAGCACCTGAATCCTGTATATTTTACAAGTTAATGAGCTACTTTTTGAGGAGAAAATGTAACTGTTAGGAATATTAACAGAAGTTATGCTTACTGGCAGAGTGAGTGTAGGGTGTGTGTGTAAAAATCCTGCTTTAATGTCTAATCTTGGAGTGAGTCCCAGAAGAGATTGACTCCATTTCCATTCATTATGGGGCACAACTGAAAAGCACTCTGCTGTGCAGTGCTGGCAGCATCTCTCAGCAGCAGAGATCGGAGATGTGCAGGTGAGGAGCCTCCCAGGGCTGGGGCAGGGTGATGTGTAGGGGAAATGGCAGGGCTGAGCTTGGGGCAATGGCTCTGCAAGGCACAGCTGTCACCAGCAGCTCCCCAGGGCACAGCCTGCACATCCCCAGTGCTCAGCCCTGCCCTGAAAGGCTACTCAGCTCTAAATGACAATTCCTGGCTTGGGTTGCCTTGGGAACTACAGCACAAGTTTTGAATAAAAAGTATTATCACTTAATTTTATTTTTTTTTAAATACGAATGTACTGTTTTAGAATCTTTCTGTTCTTTCTCAGAGAGAACAGAGATAAGTTGAATTCTTTTACTTTCTCAATCTCTGTGTTTGGTATTAGGTGTTATTTGGCTGTGACCAATGGTTTTAGGAGGTGGATTCTTTGCTGACCAATAGTTGCTAGATTACTCATGGATATATAAAGAGGTTTATTGTAAATAAAGTTCCCTTTTCGCCATCTTGGTTCGTCTGCCTGAATTCTCTCAGCCAGCTCCTGCAGCCCTCGGGGACTCTAAAGCCACATTCAAATCTTAACCTGGAACATCTACACATCAGTTGGTTTTCTATTTGCTTTGGAGGTGCTTCTCTGTCCCTGACCTGTGTGTGGCTGAGGCAAGTTCTATAAACCAAAGAACAATGACTGAAATAAGCCAATCATTAATAAACTTCACAGACTTGGCCAGGGACTAAGTTCTTCAGCCATGAAGAGACACAACCAAAACCTCTTGGAAATGTTTTATCAAATTTATCTTGCTAAACTGTGAAATTATGATTGTACACAGTAATGAGTATGTTCCTGGTTTTAAGAGAGTTTTTCTGACCAAAGAAATTAATTTTTCTCTATGGTGACCAACCTGTGGGCTGTATCAAATATATACAATCTCAAATAAACATAACTGAAAATACAGTTTAACAGCATAATTGCAAATACAGTTTCAGCTCAGTTCATGCATCAGACTAGCACTGGATTGGCTTCCTTGGGAAAGGACCAAAGTCAGCCTGGGCTCACCAATTATGCACATATTTAGAAGTTTAGTGGTGCTGGCATTTTACAAACAATACTTGTGCCCCAATCAAATTAACTTTTCAATGTAATGTTGCACTTTGCCCGCTTCACAGATAGCTCTGTGCCACAGTCTTGATGAGTTTTTTTTGCTTAAGATTCTGAATTTCTACCTGATGCTATTGTAATTTCTGTAGTAAGGGCTGGAACATCATTGCTAAGGACCCTGAGAGCCCCAGCTCGTTCCCTTCCTGTGACTCTACACTGTCAAAATGCAAAGTAATTTAAGGGCGAAGTCAAAAGAGGAAACATCACTGCAGTCATGTGTGATTTACAAGAGTGTCAGGACACATTACAGCTCAGATTTACTTCCATGCTAATTTGTTTTGAGTGATAAAGTACTTGTCCTGTCTATTAGTGCCACACAAACCCAATTGTCACTCATGCTTGGCCAAAGGAAAACAAAGGCTCTGCAGGAAGGCAGGAGGTGACTTTGTTTAACCCCAAAATTTATCTACTAAATGAAGTTTCAAATGCCTAAACCCACTCAGAACACCGACATTTCGTTTTACCTATTTATAAAGGCATTTTGCAGAGAACACAGACGTTTCACATACTATGCCCCAAGTGACAGAATTTGGGTTAAATGCCCAAATCCAGGATTCAGTCACCCCCCCATAGGGTATTCCATCTCCAAGTTGAACTTTCACATTCCACCTGTGTGCATCCTCTATTCCTGACTCTAAACCCTCCCAAAACAAACACATCTGCTGTAAAACCTTAGCAATGATACAAATGTGAATAACACAAAGTGAAAGGGCTGCACAGAGAGCTCCGAACAGGAAACATCCTCTGTCTCATTAAATCATGAGCTGGACATCAATGGTTGACTCTGAAAGGTTTATTACTCTAAACACTATTGATTAGCAGTAAAACACTGCATTTCTTAATTTACAATCAACTCAATCAGCTCCTAGGCTATTACACAGCCCTAGAGGAGCCTGACAGATGTGACAGAGCCCTGCGATATCCATGGAAGGCTGGTCACTGTCAGTTCGGTTTTCCTGGGAGCATTTTCCCAATTCCCAGCACCATTCTGACAGAAATCTTTGGTTGAACACCAGTTTGTTCTTCTACCACATTAACTGTTCTCCCCATTTTGGGAGTTTTTCACCCCATTCCCCAAATTCCTTGTTCAGACCCCCCCCCCCATCTTTTAGCTCCAGCAGGGCTAACCAGGAAAGGGAATTCCTGCTCCTGGGTGTGTCTGCTTTGCTGCTGCTGCCCTGAGAACACTTAGGGTCAGTTCTTTAACACATCTGTCCCCTACTTTCAGCTCTCTACTCACATTGCATGTCAAAAATCCAAAAATTCAGTTTTGAGGGCAAAAAGAGTGCTCTGTGCTCCCTATTATATTTGCAGTTTAGATAACCAATTGGATTGGGAGAGTTGCTTACTCACAGGTTTCTCCTGCCTGGCATCAAATCCTACCCCACAGGATGAAATGTTATCAATCCTACTATTGACAAGATTGTAAAGGAAGACTTAAGACATGAGAGCCAAGGAAGTAAATGAGAGAGAATCTGAGAATCTCTTAATTGCAAAAGTACTAGGTGGAATCCCAAGTAAAGATAAAGGATTAAGCTTAGCATCACAAGGTCATTTTCCTTCTATCTTATTTACTTTCTTCAGTCCCAGAGGAGCAATTTGTGTCAGTGGGGTATTGTACATCCTCAGATCCCACCCGGGAAAGTGATTTTAAAAATAATCTCCTCAGTTCCAGTTTGCAGGAGTTCAACCACTGTTTGCAGATTTACTGCGAACACTGTGATTACTAAAATGAAGTGCTGCCTGTAAAGCAAGGCTAAATAAGCAGTATCAGGATAACAGTGGACAACTGAATTAAGTGTTCATCTTTTGCTTATCACATGCTTTGTTCACAAGGAGATTATTTTTCCAGCACAGCCTAACACAATTCCTCCACATAATCATCATTACAGTTTGCCTAGTGCATAAAAATGTCGTGCTGTGCTCTAAAAACCATCATCCTGCAGAGAACCTGCCAGCAGGCTGAGCCAGCTGCACGTGAAGATGCATTCTCTCCATCCTTGGTGCATTTTTGAGCAATAGAAATCTGTGTTTTTCAATCAAGCATTGTGGTTTTAGATTTCCTGAGATTCGCAGGAGCTGGCAGAGGAAGCAGGCAGATGAACCCAAGATGGCGAAAGGAGAAACTTCATTTACAAAAACTTCTTTATATATCCATTAATAATCTGGCAACTGTTGGTCAGCAGGGAATCCACCTCCTAAAACCATTGGTCACAGCTATACAGCACCTAGCACCAAACACAGAGATTAGGAAAGTACAAAAATGCAGCTTATCTCTATTCTCCCTGAGAAAGAGAAAGATTTCCAAAACAGTGCAACTACACAAGCATCATCTCTCAAGCTAAGGGAGAGCCTTGCCGAGCTCCTGACTTTTGTTGTGCGTGATGAAATGGAGTTATTTGAGCAAGGCTGGCTGGGTTTCCTCTGCACGTGCTGGGGTTTAACAGCCACAGGTTTATTCCATTTTGGGCAGGGCACAAACTCTGAGGCTGAAGCGAGCCAAAGTGAGAGTCAGTGCCTTTCGCAGGCATTTTGTGCCCTGAGTGAAGCCTGCCCTCTGCACTGAGCAGAGCTCTGGGCCATGGGGGTTCAGCAGCACCAAAGGGCACTGTCAAATCCAGAAAGAAAAGGTATTTTTCAGCTCTGAGATCCAGAGCTCAAACATCAGCTCACAAGGTAATGCCTTTGCTGTCTTTTCTTGGAAATTATTAAATGATTGGGCATAACACACAAATACAGCATTTTTTTTAAGGCTAGAAAGAAGCCCTACAAATTATTTAAAACAAGTAAATTTCTGAAGAGTTTTAAAACTGAAGTTAATTGTTAATTAAAATTCTAGGGTGCAAATCAAGCACTCAGACTCTAGATTTCTAACTTTGAGTTTCTACCAGTCTTATTAACTCAGCTACAATGAATATGGTGTTTATTGACGTCCCAACACTCAGTATTAGGCAATTGGAATGTGTCTCCCAATAGAGAAATTAGAGGATGAACTGCTTTATGATCTCCCTGAGGGCCTCCTTGCCAAGACTCTGCCACCACAGTCCCTGCAGCTCCTTCCCTTCCCTCCCCTCCCAAGCGTCCCTCCCGTGCCAGGGGTGGGGCAGCAGGGATGGCATAAAACCCAACACCTCAGCCTGCTTAGCACAGGAAACATTCCTTGAAGAAAACAAACAAAAGCACAAACACGAGCTGACAGGTTTCCCACACAGCTTGAGCTACAGACTTGGCTTTTTTTTTTTAAATCCAAAATTTCTGGAGAGCCCACAGAGACATCTTGTGCCAGGATAACATATAGCAAGTCAGCACACAGAGGTGGGGTCAGGGCCCTCCTGCCTCTGCTCCCATCCTCTGGGGACACCCCCAGCACACACGGATGGCACTGAGCAGAGTCACTGCTTGGGAGGGCAAGGCTGGGACCTCCTCGGGCTGGAGATGATGGATCAAGGCAGGGTGGGGTGGCACTGAGCAGAGTCACTGCTCAGGAGAGCAAGGCTGGGACCTCCTTGGGCTGGAAATGGATCAAGGCAGGGTGGGGTGGCACTGAGCAGTGTCACAGCTTGGGAGAGCAAGGCTGGGACCTCCTTGGGCTGGAGATGATGGATCAAGGGAAGGTGGGGTGGCACTGAGCAGAGTCACTGCTCAGGAGAGCAAGGCTGGGATCTCCCTGGGCTGGAGATGATGGATCAAGGCAGGGTGGGGTGGCACTGAGCAGAGTCACTGCTCGGGAGAGCAAGGCTGGGACCTCCTTGGGCTGGAAATGGATCAAGGGAAGGTGGGGTGGCACTGAGCAGCCTCACTGCTCAGGAGAGCAAGGCTGGGACCTCCCTGGGCTGCAGATGGATCAAGGGAAGGTGGTGATAGAAGCTCTTGGCACTGTGAGATTGGCCATGGCAGGACATTTTTTCATCAGGTGGCATTTTTCCTATTTTTGGGCAACCCCATGGTATTCCATAAGGTATTTTATCCAAGAGCTCCTGGTGGCCATTGGTTCCTCCATCAGCCTCATCTGTGGTACACTCTGGGAGCTGCACTGCAGCAAGGAACCTTCTGTTGATATTCCTGAGCTTTGAAACCACACGCATTCCTGTCTGAGTGCTCTTTGTTCAGTGAATTCTTGGGGTTAGGTACAGAACAGGAGTTAACAGCATTCCAGAGTTTAAATATTTCAGGCACTGAAAGAGATGGAGCACAAGCCTTGGGAGCTGACTGCAGCAACCCAGAGTGGTTTTGCCACAGGCAGCAAGAGAGGCTGGAGGCAACCTCAGCGAGAGCAGAGCCAGACTGAGATTGATTCCTCTTAAACCAATTCCTCAGAGCATGAAAACATTTCCCACTTCCCCATGTTAAACACCTTTCTCCTACTCAACACTACATCCTGTCCCATAAAATGAGTATTTATACTGTGGTGGGAATGAGGGTCAAATTATGCCTCCATTTATTTCTGCACAAAGCTTTTAGAAGATGGCCTGATTCCATCTGAACAATCAAAGCATTGGTTATTGGACTGCAGGACGCTCAGCACAGCTGCAGCAGTGCGGGGAGGGAAGGAAGAGCTGCAGGGACAGAGGGGCAGGGGGACAGGAGGGGCAGGGGGACACAGCACAGCCCCAGAGTGCTCCCAGTGAGGCCATGGAGAATGAGCCCGAGGGCACACTGCCTGCACTGCCTCCAGAGCAGCCCAGGGTGCTGCAGCAGCAGCTGTGTGCTCACAGGGCTCGCTGCATTGCTGCAAATGCTGCTGCAGCACAGCTGCTGCGGGGCAGCAGCACCCTGGGCACCTCTGACTGCTCCAAGCGCCTTAGGGCTTTCAGGCACGTGAGGAGAGAGGCTTTTGGCTTTGTTTGGAGTTGTTTAGTGTTTAAAGGACTCAACCCCACCTCGTACAGGGTCAAGACAACCGCAAGGGCAGCACAGGGCCTGGGCTAGGTCAGGCTCTCCAGGAGAAAGGAACAGCAGCATCCTGGCTGCCCTCCTGCCAAGGGAGCTGTCTGTCCTGGGGCAGGTGATGGAGCAGCCTCTGCGAGGGACAATTTGCTCCACACCCATCCCAGCAGCAGATGATCACAATCTCTTATGACACTTGATCCACTCACTGGCCAAGCTAAGCTTTGTGCGCTGCTCCTCCCGGCCCTGGCTGCCAGCTCTGGGCAAACAGAGGTGCACAGGATGCTGTGGGTGCTGCAGAGCTGCACTCAGTCCCGAGAACACCGTGGTGCCCTTTCCTGCCATGCCCATCAGCTCCCAGTGCCCCAAAGCTCCCCAGCGTGCTCAGCTCACGGCAGAGCCAGCAGAGGGATGGGGACACTGAGCAGTGCTCACAGCGCTCCCAGCTGAGCTCTCCTGACGCTTGTGAAGGTGATCAGCACAGCTCTGCTGCCCTCTGACCCCACAGGGATGTGCCTCAGAGCATCACCCCACAGCTGCCACCCCCACGGCACTGTGTGCCAAGGCTGGAGGAGCTGTCCCTGTGCCCAGCGGTGCTGCTGCACGGGATGGTAATTAAGCATGCACTAGACTGGAAGGAAATGTGTAAGGAGCTCTGGAAAAGTAGCCCTGAAGCTGCACTAGCAATGGAAATGAGGTTCTGTTACTCAGAGCCAAAAAAGTGAGGTCACAGAAGGGGAGGCTGGCACAGAATTTACTCATCAGAGGAGGCTCCTCAAGTTTATCACTGGCTCCAAGGTACATTAATCTTTCAGAGATGAGAGCAATGAGAGTAACTGATTTTTAAAAGGTAGACACATGAAGTAATTGCAAGTTCACCTGGACAAGAAAATACCACAAGTGCTCTCCCTCTCTCTCTCCTGAAAATTAAAATACCAAGCTCTTGAGTGAATGTGAATGTGACAACTTCAGAATGGCTCTTGGCCTGTCTGGTAAAAGTAGGTGAATTGGCAGAGGAGGAGAAAAAGCAGGAGAGATGCTGGATACCAATGTCAGGGAGCTCCAGCCTGGGGACTTGTGACGATGCAAAACAGCAATAATTAGTATAATGGGGGAAAATACAAAAAAACCCCACCCCACAAGAAAATCCCAGCAAGAACACACATAAAAGATGACCCTTCTCTATAAATTGGAAAATACTTGCACAGTTGGCAGTTTGGACAGATACAGATACAGACGGCAATGGGTTCAATTCCCATCTGTGGGAACAAATAGATAAATCTGGTCCCAAGTTCTTGGAATGGGCACTGTGACATTCACCTTTCTGAGACCCAACCAGAAGCCCTTCAGAAAGGGAACTGTGTCCCACCACCAGTGAACAGAGCAGATAAAAACTCTGCCAATTTATTCAGTTTATGACTGGATTTTCGAGTGTCACATGTTGAGCTGAACATCCTTTTTTTTTTTTTTTTTTTTTTTACCTCTGAAACAAGGCAGATTCTTTTGGGATTTGTATCTTTATCCACACTCTTCAGTCTGCATGACTGCAGTGGTCAGGCACCTACTTTGGGTAATGTTTTCTCTAATGGATATTCATGATAGAAAATTAAGAAAATTATGCCTTCCTGTCAGCAGATAGAAGTGTTGCGTGTGTGGATTGTCAGGCAGGTCCAGCACTCTGGAACACCTCCCTTTCCAGGAAAATGCATTCATGACCAGGCAGAGCAAAAAGAATCTGAGTAACAGCCAAATAGGCACAAACGGAAAATGATTTAGCTTGAAATTCAATTATTTCCACACTTGCACGATATTTACACAAGCCCCATTTTATTAGGCTTGATCTTCTCCTAGGACATTTCTGTCTGCTGTAGTGATTTCAACAAAGGGAATTCAGAGAGACATTAAAGAGTTACTCTGATTCGTTCCCACTTTACACAGGAGAAATTGCCATCAAAAATGCAATTCCATGGACTTTAGCTAACGCTGAAGTTCTTGCTGAGGCACAAAACACAAACCCTCTGAGAGCACACTGATGCTAAGTTTGGGTAAGGTCAGCATCAGGTGTTGTTGGTGGAGAAATTTAGGTATCTTTGCTTCCCAGAAAGTGTTGATAGCAACAACAACGCACTCGTTATTTCGGCGCTGCTTCACCTTTGAAATGTCACATTTAAACTTGAAAGAGCACGGGGCAAGGCAGCCTTGGACTCATAGAGAACTCTGCTTTTTTGGTATAAATTAGCTGTGTGGAACCAAAGCTCCACTGAAAAGAAGTGGGTTTTGGGTTTGGTTTTTGGTTGGGTTTTTTTTTTTTTTTTGTTGTTGTGGGGGTTTTTTTTGTTTGTTTTTTTTTTTTTTGTTTTGTGGGGTTTTTGTGGTTTTTTTTTTTTTTCCCCAGGGGAGTGTTGGCTGGGTTTTTTTTTTTTTGGAGGCTTTTTAGGGTTTTTGTTTGTTTGTTTGTTTTTATTTGTTTTTTTTGGTTGGGTTTTTTTGGTGGTTTTTTGTTTTTTTTTTTTTTTTTAGTATTTCTTAATAAAATAATTTGAATAGGATGGACAAAAAATTAGGTTTTCTTCAGAAAACCACAGAGGTGTTACAAGTAACTTTTTTTTTTTTAATGAGAACCCTAACAAAATTACTGCTTGTATCAAACACTCTCATTTGGCTTGGCTTGTTACATCACCAGGCCTGATCTCACTGATCTCTGCCACTCCATAATTCTGCAATCTTGAGAGGACTGCTAAGGAGCTGAGAACCACAAGAACAGAGTTTATAATGCAAAGCTCTTCCTGGCTGTCACAGGTGCTCTAGGGCTGGCTCGAGAATCCACACACACTTATCAGCTGGAATTGGTGACAGATTAATGGAACAAATTATCCCTGAGCACTGAAGAGCACAGAGCATAATCACATCAGAGTCAGCGAGGGACATGAACTAAATATGCCTTTATTGCAGGCAATGTTAAATATTGGAACTCCATTGTTGTGCAGTGTTGCACCATGAAAACCAGCTGGCATCTCATCTAGAAACCCACTGGAGTACAGAAAAAAGGGAAAAAACCCTCTAGTCTGTAAGCAATTCCCTTCAGGAGTGGATCAGTCACCTGCTCCTCTCTGAGCAGCTAAACCTTGTCCTGACAGGAAAACATCAGCGGTGTGAGCCAGCACAGCTCTGGGTACTCAAGGAACTTTTGTTGTTGAGTTTTTGGTTTTTTGAGTTGTCTTTTCAGTGCTGTCCTGGTGGCCACAGCTGCACAAGCTGAGAGCAGTCCCACTCGTGAGGACTTGGGACTGCAAGGAGACATTTTTTACTTCAGGAAAGAGCAGTGTTGAACCTCTCCCTGGGAAACAGCTCCCACACCGTTTGGTGCAGGTAGGGCACTCTGGAAATACCCCAGCAGCTCCAACAGGCAAGGTGGGAAACTCCCAGTGCAATCAGAAAGTGCTCTGAAATGAGGCAGGGGAGTATTTTGGGTAAGTAACTGAGGGGAGAGCCAAGGAAGGAGCCCCCCAGGCTGCTGTCAGAGCAACCCCACTGCCCCCAGGTCTCCGGGGGTCTCCAGCTCCTCTCCCCCTGTGCTGTCCCACACTCGCTGTGTTCTGCCACTACAGAGCTTACAGAATGCACTGACATACAGAACAAGAGTTTTCTCAAAAAAAAAAAAAAAAATCCAAAACTTACAAACCCAAGAGACATAATTCTGACAATAGGGAGAGAAAGAACCAATTCTCATCACAGATCCTAGCTCTCTTTAGACCCCAAATTCAGGAGTTTTGGTCTATCCAAGTTCCTTGACTCCCTGCTGTTAACAGCCATGTACTCCCATACTCCATTCATAGGAACAGACTTGAACTGTAGACATTCCATCATCCCTAAGAAACTCTCCCACAGAATTCAGCAGAAATCAGCAGATATTAAATTATCTGCCACTCCTGTTTATTCCTCCAAGCACACACTTGGAGCCACAGCTGACTGTAATACTCTGATGGTCGATGCATTCCTCTCTATTACTTTCCACCTATTGCACATGGAACAAAAGGCTACAGAGTGCAGACATCAAGGGGAAAAATTCTAGTTCCACTACATTAGCTAAAGCTGCCTACTACTGAAAGCAATGAGAGGTAATCTATAAAATAATTTCCACAACCCCACCATAAAAGAATCCCATTATCAGTGCAATCCAATAGCACTACTGGCGGGAAGAGAATTTATTCTACCATCAAAATTACACCATATTAAAAAAGTTTTTTTTTTTTTATATATCATGTTTTTGCAATGTAAACCACATGTGTTTATGATGAATAGAGCAGCATCTTCAGAAATCACTGTGCATGAATTAAGGAAGCTTCAATCAAGATCAAAATTTGGGTGACAGCACAAAGTTAGACATGAAGACTACAACTGTCTATGAACAAAAGGAACACTCGCGAAACCAAGTGACAAACACTCTGGACAAGTAGCCAAACTTACTACATTTAAGATAAAATGTTTCCAAGTCATCCTCTAAAAGATGCCAGGGGTTTTTTTTGGTTTTTTTTTTTTTTTAAATTTTTTTTTGTTGTTGTTGTTTGGTTGGTTTGGGGTTTTTTGTTTGTTTTGTTTGGTTTTTTTTGTTTTGTTTTGTTTTGGTGGGGTTTTTTTTGTTTGTTGGGGTTTTTTTTGGTTTTTTTGGGGTTTTTTGTTTGTTTTTTTTGTTTTTTTTGTCTTACAAAACCACCAGAAATCCAGAACTAAATTCTTTGTCCCTGGTCACTGCTGTAGCAGAAAAATTGCAAAATCTTTCCACCTCTTCCCATTTAATGATGACCCTCAATGGGCTGGGAAGAAGCACTGAGGTTGGTTAGGCAGAGGCAGGACAGATGTGCCCCTCACACTCCCAAATCAGAGAATATCCACTGAGTTTCCCCTCTGGCAGCACTCCCAGGTCACAGGAGCCACACAGCTCACGGAGGATGCAGAGCCAGCACAGAAATGCTCCCCCGGAGCACCAAACCCTGCCCTCCATTCCTGTCACTGGGTAAACTGGGATTTCTGAATGCTGACACAGTCTCTGGGATCAAAGGAACTGCAACAGCCTTTACTGAAAAATTCGCAACTTATGATCAAGCCTGTTATCGTTATCAGGGATTCTGTAGCAAATTAGGGACTTTGCAGTTTTACAGTTGCACTTGATGATCTTAAGAGCCTTTTCCATACAAAATGATTCTAGGATTCCAGAAAAGCCAACCTATAGTAGCAATTACGTTGCATTGTAGGGAATCACAGCAAAGAGAAACAAAGGGAAGAGTTTGGTCTTTGAAGGACTCATTTCTCAGCCTACCACAGCGTTACTCAGTGTCACTAACACAGCATCTTAAGAAGCTTCACCCCCCACCCTCACACCCCCCCATCCTCTGCCCCCCCACCCTCTTTCCCCCCCCACACTCTGCTTCCACCCCACCCTCTGCCCCGCAAACTGCAAAGAACCTTCTCATGCTGCTCTGAATTGGGAACTAAGTGGAATGAGCAACGTGAGAAAGGTTTGGTGTCAGATATTTTAACTACGTCTTCTTAGAAAGTCAAAGTTTTCTGTGATCCAATACAATGAATAAACAGATACACTCACAGGACTTCATCTGGCAGATATCAACGAGGCAATCTCGTTAACCCAGACTGAGATGAAATCGCCCTTTAAATACTATTAAAATTCTTTAAAATCATTTTTCTTATAGTTAAACACGCTGGCGAAGTATAAAACTAGATGGAACTTTTTTTTTTTGGTAATAATTATAATAATGTCTTTTTATTTGAGTCAAGATAGTTTCTACCGGTGATTTTTCTCCAATTCCAAACAAATACCCAGATTTTGATATTACAACGGAGTGACTTATCATGCTAAGTGAAAGCCATTTTTTACTTCTCTAACCCCAAAGAAGAGCCTGGCAAGAGAAGATAAAGTCCCAAAACGGACAGAGTCTCATAGCAGGGAATGTTTTAATCGCTGCCCAGGGACCAAAGCACATAGGCCGAGGCAGCCCCAGCACACATCTCCCCCAGAGCTCTGCACCATCAGACACTGCCCCTGCCATTCACACCCTGTGGGGACATGTCCTCTGCAATGAGGGCCCTGAAGTGTCCTCTGCTCCAGGCTGGGGGCAGCCCTGAGCCAGCCCGGGGTTCCTGCCCAGCACAGCCCCAAGAGCAGCAGCTCTGGGCTCTGTTCTGCACCTCACAGCTCATCACCAGGGAAGGACAGGACTCAGAGATGAAGAGCAGCAGCTCTGGGCTCTGTTCTGCACCCCACAGCTCATCACCAGGGAAGGACAGGACTCAGAGATGAAGAAGAGCAGCTCTGGGCTCCGTTCTGCACCCCACAGCTCAATAGCAGGGGAAGGATAGGACTCAGAGATGAAGAGGAGCAGCTCTGGGCTCTGCTCTGCACCCCACAGCTCATCACCAGGGAAGGACAGGACTCAGAGATGAAGAAGAGCAGCAGCTCTGGGCTCTGTTCTGCACCCCACAGCTCAACACCAGGAGAAGGACAGGACTCAGAGATGAAGAGCAGCAGAGCAGAGTTCTGTTCTGCACCCCACAGCTCATCACCAGGAGAAGGACAGGACTCAGAGATGAAGAGCAGCAGCTCTGGGGTCTGTTCTGCACCCCACAGCTCAATAGCAGGGGAAGGCAAATATCCAGAGATGGGGTAGCTGTTCCACCTCACAGCCCCAAGAGCAGCAGCAGCAGCGGTGGGCTCTGCACCCCATAGGGTGGGTTGTGCAGCCCACAGCTCAACACCAGGGAAGGACAGGACACAGAAATGAAGTGCAGCAGCAGAGCTGGGCTCTGTTCTGCACCCCAAAACTCAATGTCAGGCAAGGACAGACTCAGAGATGAAGCAGCTGCTCCATCTCCTTTCTGGCTCTCCTGACCTACTGCGGGGCTCAGGAAAGGCGAATCCAAGATGCTGACAGCAGCTGAGGAGGTGTGCCCCAGCATCCCACCCTGACCCTCTGCCATGCTCTGCCCCCCATCTGCTTTCCCCATCCTCCCCGCTCAGCTCTGGGCAGCCCAGGTTTGGTGGGGCTAGGAGAGGGCAGCCATGGAAAAGCAATAATCAACACCTCAACTAACAGAAATGTGGCGCTTATGAAGACTTTATCTGGCCAAATCGATTCCATTTGCACACAACAGCCAATTCGACAGCAGGCTCAATTCAGCAGGCTGAGGAACCCAGCCCTCTGATTCCCCAGCTGAGGCTCTGCACAGCCAAACATTAAAATGATTCAAGGCAGAGATAACACACTTCCAGCCCCTGGCAAAACCCCTTCAGCTGCTCATCATTCAGATTATTTGTGAATTCCTGAGCAGTGTAGGAAGCAGCAGTAAAGCTTGTAGTTTATGCCTGGCCCAGCTACAAATAGAGACAAGGTTTACTTTCTCTTTCCAAGAATTCATTCAATTGAATCCAATTTTGAAAGCTTTGGAGAACAATTTGAAATGTAAGGAATTTTAGGTTCCTTCTGAGCTGTCACAGGGCCTTGACGCTTGTCAGTGGCTTGGAGGCTAAAATTTCAAGCAAAACTAATGGCAAAACAGCTTCTTTGATTACATTGAGAAGGTGTAGCTTGTGTAAGCAAATATCTGCCAAACATTCGCACTTCTGGGCAGCTCTTACAGACACTTACTTCAAGTGAAGTATTTTTAGTATAATTGCCACTGAATGAATTATAGGAAACCGATATAATTTTATAACTAATGAAAAATATTGTTACTTCACAATCATTAAAATGATTTTTAGAACTGCTGCAATTGCATTTTTGCCCATATATTTTCTGTCAATGTATCTGAGGTACATAAAAGCAGGCCAGTTCCACAGAACACTTGGAATCCAGTTTATGTGCAACCAGAGACATTTTATACTCTGCAATATGCACTTTCCATTCTTCAGGGTGTGCTTGTTGAGCCACACAGAGCACATTTGGGGCACACAGGGTTTTTCCCCCTGCACTCACAGCAATGTCACTCAGCAGGGACGTGCCTTTTTTTTTTTTTTTTTTTTTTTTAAAAAGCATGACTTTCAGCCCAGACTCACTCTCTGGAGCTACAGGACTCCTGGAGATCAGGACAGAGTTGTAGCTGGAGATGATGTCTCCACCAGCCACAGAAAATTCCTCCCATCACAAACACTATTTGTGTTTTCAGGGAGGGCAGAGCAGGAATTGCACACCGAGCCTGGCCCTGCCTGCCCCTCGGATAAACCAGGGGAAAAAGGTGGCAGAGAAACACCCCAAAACGCAGTGTCTCCTGCTGTATCACCCATAGGTGACCCTAAATCTGCTTCTAATCTATGCAGAACTTAATTTTCTTCAGGATTTTTAGGCTGGTCACGGACTGTCAGCTCAATAGTTTGACAGTTTAAATCGCGGGAGGGCACGGAGCCAGAGGAACCCTCCCGAACAGCAACGAGTGCTGGGAGACACTCGAGTCGGATGAGTGGCCCATGGTTGGTTTTGCCATGCTGGCCAAGAGCAATCTCCACAAACAAGCTGTGATAACCAACTCGCCAACTAGAATTTTAACACTCGGAGACCGAAAGTGCCGATCGGCCGAACTATGAAGCAAAGGAAGCGGCAGGGACAGCTCCGCCGCACCCCGGACAAGGCAAAATGGCCGCCCCCACCTCCGCGCCGCCGCTTTTATCCCCTTGGGTTGTCAATCAAGGCGCACTTGGATACTTCTATCCAATCACGAGCGCGGACACTGCCGGCCCGACCCTGGCCCCGCCCACTCGGGGGCGCGCCGGCCTGGCCCCGCCCCACAGAGCATGCGCAGTGCTGGAATCGGGCGCCCACTGGCTCCTGATTGACATGGCATGGCTCCCAGAACTTTCTGAAAATTCTTCTTCGGCCGCCATTTTGTCCATCGTTTTCTTATCATAGTTATTGAACTTGATTAATTATATATAAAAGGGAAGGGACAAACGAGGGGGAACGTGAAAACTGTAACCAGAACGTTATAACTTATTAAATAATTAACTAATCAACTTGTTAACATGTCATAAACATTATAACATCCATAACAACCAATAAACTCATTAACATTACACAAACACTGCAACATCCATAACTTAGTAACTGACCTCAGTAACTCAGTCACACATGAAAGCCAACTTGTTACAACAGAAGCAAAACCAATCCACAGCACTAAACACAGCAAGAAAAAAAACTGTCGGTGTTATTTTGCAGAAGAAAATTATTAAAACAGCCAACTTGGATATCTAAGCTCAGCAGTGATGGCTAAGTTTGCATTTGGACTGTTTCAGTGGGGAGAAATCCTCTTGTGTGAGCAGAGAAATAACTGAGCACTGTCACTGCTGCTGTGAATGACCAGCAAACACTGTAAATGTGCAAAAAAAGGATATCAGCAGAAAAAGAAATGCCCAAGCCATGTCCATGGAATCAACAGCCAAAAACCCCCAAACAAACAAACAAACAAAAGTAGCCGGCATCCTCCCCCAAAAACAAGCCCCTGAGAAGAAACACAATGCATGTTTTTAAACAAAATCGTTCTCTGCTGCTGATTTCCTCTTTGGCTCTGCAGTGATTCTGTTATCAGGCTTCCCTAATGACACAGAAAAATAAATTCCAGTTTGCCATTCTTTTCCTTCAGATAATCTGCTCTAATTGAGTGTTTTACTGAGCAATCAATTGCACTTCACTCACTTTCCTGCACTTGAATTACAGAATTAGAAAGGAAAAAAGCTCTCTTGTTAAGGCCACATTGTTCTGATCCTCATGCGAGGATGAAGTTCACCGTGGGCAAAGAATTCCTTTGCAAAATGTAAGCCAAATTCTGAGAAGGAAAAAAAGACCTTGTGCTCATGTTCTGCACAGGATTGGAGCCGTCCCTTCTTAACAACCATTCCTGAGGAGGTTTGGGGAGCTCAGCCCCATCCCATAGGAACAGCAGCTCCCAGAAAAGCATTAAAGGCTGTCCTATTCCAGCCTGGATGAAATTCTTTCACTTACTGCAGAAACACCTCGGGAAGCACAGTGCAAACGAGGAGTGAAGGAATGGCTGGAGTCGCAGAGAGCATTGCTGTGTGATTTATACACAACAGGCGTCATACAAAACATGCCATATTTATGATTTAATAGTCTGCTATGTAAAAGTTAGAATTAGCTTCCAATGCATCCTATTAGTGAAGCTCCAGTGTGTTCAGTTAATGTGTGAAGGCATTTTTAATATTAGTTCTGGCTACAATTTCCCATCTAATGGAATGGAGAGGGGAAAAAAAAAGAGTTTGTAAATCTGCCACCACAATGGCCAGTTACAAGGTTTTTTATGGCTCTCTTGTAATGGAAACATCAAGTCCATGGGTAAGCACTGTAATTGTGGGTAAAAGACATCAGTTCATTGTAGTATGTAAAGAACCAGAATAAGCTGCTTGGTCTCAGATTCATCCCAGCTCTGTACTGCACCAGAGCAGCAGAAAGGGATGGCTTTGGCCTTTTTGGAATGTGCAATACAATCTGATTAATTATATCTGTCTGCCCCTGCTGCTGGCAGACAGCCAGCTCTGGGAATGCCAGCTTAAACTTTGCCAGAAAAATCCATGCAAAGCACAATGTTTGGTTGTGTTTGCAGCTATCAGACCAGGTGCCCCCTGTGACTGAACCATCAGAAGGAAATTAAAAATGTATTCATATAATAAGGTTTTTTGAGATTTTTGTCTTGGTTGAAGTAAAAGCTACTCAAAGATAGACTCAGAAAAATAATTATTCTATAAAATTTACCAGCATGAGGTTCAGCTTGGGATGCCAGTCATTCTAATGATAAAGCTGTGTATCCATCCTCACTGAAAAACTCAGTGTGCTGTTTACTATTTGCCTGTCAGCTCTGGAATTCACTGGAACACAAGACTTTAAACTGCTGCCTCTCATTAGGTATTTTCCATTACACGGAAAGCATATTTAATGTCTTTCATTTAGTCCATTTGCTCCAGGATCTTTGAAAGTACAAGTGAACGTGAAAGTCCAAGAATGATGGCGTTTGCTTGGCAAACAGCAGATTTGAATGGTTAAATGGTGTGAAAATAATTTACAGTATCATTTTTTCTTTATGCCTGGATCCCGTGCCTGTTCTTGGAAGTTCTTTCAGGTATGGACTGTTTCTCATCATGGGGCCTACTGCAAAATAACAGAGGTGGAAAAGGCAAGACGTGGCTCTCCAACACACTGTCCACTTTTCTTGGGTTTTAAGTCTCCAGGGCAGTGAGCTGAATGTCTCTAATAAATAGTATTTCAAGGTAGGGGTAAGGAGGAACAAAACCAGGAGACATTTTGCTCAAGAGAAAGGGAAGGACAATAGCCTTCTTTTAAAAGCAGCTATGTTAAAATGATACCTGCTCTGGCTTTGTGCCAAGCTGCTTGCAGACTTATTTAAAAGGAGCAAGCCATTTTAATTAGCTCTCCCTGGACTCACGAGCGTGTGGGTCCCTGGTGGTGGGGGAGCAGAAAGAAATAAATATATATATATTAAATGAAGAGCAGGCTGGCCTTGTTGCAAGCTTTCTCAGCTCTGCCTCAATCACTTTGAAGAATACAAGTCCACAGTGACCTCTGTTGTTCCTTTCATATTGGAGATTAAAAGATGAAGCCCTGGTTCTGCAGCTGGTGAACATGCTGCGAGCAAGGAAATCAATGACTCTTTCAGACAGGTCTCTGTGCAAAAAGGGTTATCAGACGTGAAATAATTAATTTTAATTCAACTGTTTAAAAATAGACACTACAAAAAGAGAAATGGCCTTTCTTTCTAAAAAAACAAGGCAAATGGGTTTTTTTTTAAAGCCAGAAAATCAGATGCCTCTCATTTTAGAAGAGACCTTCAATTATATATTTTTTCCACTTCTCTAGATGTACTTTCAGGCACTAAATCTGCTTGTCAGGCGGTCCCCTGCATGCTCCGGTGCTCTACAGTTTCTCAAGGGTCCCTGTTGCCACCACCATGTCACACAAAGCCTGTGAGCAGGGGGGTCCAGGCACAGGAACCTGTCCAAAGGCAGCTCCACAGGGTGGAGGGGGATTAGAACAGATCTGTTCCCGAGTTCCTTCTGATATGTTAAACAGCCACACATTCATCAGCACCTGCAGCTTCTCCTGGGGTTTCACCCATGGGCTGGCAGAAAACATGCAGCATTGTCCCAAACTACAGACACAGAGCACCAGGACAGCTCAGGACCCACATGACACCAAGTTCATCGGGGAGGGAATATATGGCAGTGCATCCACAGGAATGGCAATGTGTCCTGCCTGCCCAGCAGCCTCACTAGCCATGCTCAGGAGGCAGCAGGCAGGGGTGGGACACTCACCCGCAGGGTGGCAGGACTGGCCTCGGCAGTGCCAAAACTCCCTCAGCAGTGGGGCTGGAGTTCTGCTTTTCCCCCAGCCTGACACCTTCTGTGCGGCTGAGGTTTAAAAGTCAGCACCATCTGAACTTGGAGCCAGACCAGCATCATTTGAATGCTCCAGCCATGCTCCCTGCAAGGGGAGCCTTTGAAGGCTTGTTTGCCTTCTGTGCCATCCCAAGCTGCTCAGGAGTGATAAGCAATGCTGCATGAAAAGGAGCTCAAGACACTATTTATTTTTCCTTCATGTGTAACAATAACAAACTGTATATTGATCCCTTTTTCTGGAAAATAGCCTCCATTTGTGACTCAGGAAGTGCAGCCAGGTTAATTGCACAGTGCAGTTTGTTGTTTGACCTTCTATTTTTATCTTTCCTGGCCATTTCTCCAATTCCTCCAGGGAGCACCAGATGTTTGAGTAGATGATACCACACAACTGGAGAGAGAGGAGCAAACAGCAATGAACTTCTGTAAACACCGAGCAAAACTGAGCGACCTAAGAATTTACCAGCAGTCCTTGGGCTGGATTTCACGTGTCCCACGTGGATAGGGCACAGTTCATTTATTTCTTTAAACAGAGAAACAAAGACAAGCTAAGCAAAGCGCCATAAAGAAGCCACTGTATGAATGAAAGTTATACTGAACACAACCAGAGCCCAGGGCTGTGAGTGGGTTTCTTACTGTAGTGGAAAACAGTCCTCCTGTTCCTAGCACAAGGCCTGGAACTCCACCAGGACAGCTTGGATAAAGCACTGCAGAGGAAGGCAGCAATGGAGCCAGCAAATGCTCCTCAAAATACACTAACGCTGAACCTTACAGCTCCAACCTGGGTATATTTACCAGTGCACTTCTTCCCATTTGGAAGCTATCCAAAGGGTTTGATTTTCTCATGTATGCTCTCGCTGTTCAGGAGGCTCCAACCCCCTGCTTTTCCCCTGCAGCTTTTGCAGCTCTAGATGTGATGCTTGTTGCCTGACCCCCTCTCTGGGGCACAAACTGTTCTGTGAATATGAGGAGAGAGCTGATGGAGCGCTGTAACTCATTATGTGAGATTGTCTGGCATCAACTATTGCTCAAATCCAGTTACATAAGACTCTGAAGTATTTAGAATAACTAAAAATACCCCCTCCTCCAGCTGGTTCCTCTCTGAACCCTTATCATCTGGCACCGTGATGACAGTGGTGGGGCAGAGGCTGCTGGCAGATCCAGCCTGGGTGGAGAGGGAGGCTGTAAAATCACCTCCCGTCAGCACTGCTGCACGCTGGAGGGAATAGGCCTGCTCAGAAAATTCTAGATATCTATATATATCAGCATAGAGCATTGTTGGGGTTTACAGACTGATTGCCAAGGGCGGTGAAGGCTTGGCACTGAACTGCTCCTGCTCTGGGATACAACACTCAGAATTATCCCATCTCCAGCATGGCAAATCCTTCAGGAATTAACAGTGCTGCACACAGCTTGCAGCAACGGCAGTCAAGGTACTCCAGTCTCCCAGAAATTAAAATAACTAAAGAATCCAGGCCCAGCGTCCCTGTTTGTCATTCCACACCAGCACTGCAGCCACGGCCTTGGCACACTGAGTCCTGCCCTGCTTTAACGGCAGCTGGGAGCTGTCCTGTCCCAGGAATCCATGCTGGGGAGGCTCAGGCAGCAGTGCTACGCTGATTTATGAGCTCTCAGGGAGCAGTTACACCTGCCCTTTCCACTCTGTGACCTCTGAAACCACAGCTTGCTCAGGAGGAGGTTTTCCTTTTCCCTTAGCTTTGCACAGCTCCAAACACAACAGCGCACCCGAGCTCGAGAGGAGCTCCAGGAGCCACCATCACCCAAATGGCCACGGATGGATCACACTATCCATCCCACAGCAAATGGGAATTCTGCAGTGAATGGGAATTCCACAAACGGGAATTCCACAGCAAATGGGAATCCCACAGCAAATGGGAATTCCACAGCAAATGGGAATTCCGCAGCGAATGGGAATTCCACAGCAAGTGGGAATTCCATAAATGGGAATTCCACAGCGAATGGGAATTCCACAAACGGGAATTCTGCAGTGAATGGGAATTCCACAAATGGGAATTCCACAGCAAATGGGAATTCCACAGCGAATGGGAATTCCACAGCGAATGGGAATTCCACAGCGAATGGGAATTCCACAGCAAATGGGAATTCCACAAATGGGAATTCCACAGCAAATGGGAATTCCACCGCAAATGGGAATCCCACAGCGAATGGGAATTCCACAAACGGGAATTCCACAGCGAATGGGAATTCCGCAGCAAATGGGAATTCCACAGCATTCCAGGCCAATCCATCAGCGACTCACACCACTGACTCTGCTTTTATTCCCATTAGAGCTCCACAGCACAACTCCACTTCTAAGGCATCAGGAGCAATATTTGCCTGAATATTGGCCAGAATGTGTGTCTGGGGCAAAAGCTGCAGCTGTGATGTGAACAGTTTGAATATTCCCCCTCATGCAGGGATCTAGGACAAAGCTTTATGCACCAGATATCTGCTGCTATTTTGAATTTCTGAGCTGGAGCAGGTCTATTCCACCACAATGAACTGCACCCTTGGTGATCACTGGCAAGTGAGAAACTTTGATTATTTAAATGATGGGAACTGAACAGGTATACTCAAAGTGAGGGAAAAATGCTTGTTCCTTTTGATAATAGTTTTATTTATTAATGAAAGTCATCCTGCTGTAATGTCATCTAAATTAGCCTCAATTAGTTTGTGAATTAATCAGGTGTGTTCCTGGTAATTTCTTTCTCCTATTACACTTTTCAAGAATCTTTAAATGATAAAAGGATTTTTAGTACAAAGAAATGGAGAGGTCTCTTTATAATAGACATTCAAGATAAGAATAGAATAGATACAGAAGACATGAGGGTAAATCTCATCAAACTGCTTTGAAACCTTATATTTGAAGTCAATTATTATATCAAAGTCACTAAAAATCATCAAATACCCTCATTAGCCACCATTTTAGTTTTGTTTTTGATTTTCAAAAGTGATAAAGGCTAATGGAATAGCAAGTTTTTCACCCAAACTCCAAACCAGCCACAGCACCAAATTAGACTATCTGGACACTGAAAGGGATTTATGAGTGGGGAAATATTTCTAAAAATAATGTGTATTTCTAAAAATACTGGGTGGCCCCAGGGCAGGTCCACATGCCGTGGTGTCACACAGGTGACACTTCTGCCCTGAATGACTTTTGGGGGGTGGGGGGAGATTCACACAGAATTGCTCCATTTGATCATCAAAATGAGCCTGAAAAGCACTCTGCAGATTTTCTAGGTGGGGTATGAAGGGAAAGGAAAAAAAAAATTAAAAAGTCCTGGAAATGAATAGTACAACACTGTATTTCTCTCTCCACCTTCCAAGGATTGCCAGAGGGTCTTTGGGAGTGCAGCTGATGGGTACAGTGAGGCTGCTTTATCTAAATCAACTTGCTACACTGTATTACACATTCTTTACTATTACTTGGATGCTTCTAAAAATATGATCGTGAAGCTGTATAATCTGATATGAAATTACAGCTTATTTTGCCACAGAAGGAGGAAAAAAAAAAAAAGAAGACAAGAAGAGACTGATGCCACTGACATGTTTGAGAACACATGATCTGTTTTGATAGCACATTGTATTTGCAAAGCCTGTCCCCAGGCAGGCTGTGCTAAGATGAATTTGGAATCAAAAGGCACAGGGGGAGGCTAACTGGGAATAATTCTGGTACCTTTCTTTCTAGCAGTACACAAATGACAGAGGATCCAGAACATGCATCCAAATATACATCCTCAGAATTTAATTAGAGAGAATGATTCTTGCCTACCTAGGATAATTGCAACATTATGTTTTGATGGCTGTTAGCATCACATATGCTTACAGATTAATAGTGTTTCTTCCATGTCTGCTTTTGATTTAATCAGGCCATCACTCATTACAATCATGCATGGCTGCTCCTACAAGATGAGAATGTAGAAAACCCAACGTGCCTGCTAACAGACAGAGCTGGAGCTCCGTGCCAGGCTGCTGCTCTCAGCTGAGCAGTGAATTCACCTGGGCTGGCACCCAAATGCACACCTAACCCGAGAACAGCCCCGGGAGAGGCTTCAGCCACACGTGCTGTGCCATAACCAGAGGTTAGGGCTGCTCAGGGAGGCTCAGAATTCCCAGACTGCTCCTTCCCAGCTGCCCTGGGGGCAATCCCTCATGTTCTTTGGCACTCCAGAGGTGGCCCCTGTGCCCACACGGGGACAGCCTGGCGCTGAGCCCATGGTTTGGGGTGTGCTGGCTCCAGACAAGCCCTGGCTGAGTGTTTGGGGTCAGCTTTTCTCAAGGCTCTGGGCCAGCTCCATGCTCTGGCACCTCACTGCTCCCCATCAAAACCACCTGGGGACACTTGGGGAGTTTATGGCCTTTACATACATGAAAAAGTAAAAAGTAAAAGCATGGGGCTACTTTGAAGCACAAGTTGTCAGAGTGGGACTAGATTGATACATTAAACTAAACATATATTTAGCTACTGTGCCAAAACAGAGACTGAATCTGTGTTTGGTATTAACACTGAAGTCCTGCCCACAACAGAGCAATTCATAATGGCATTTTTAAGGGTAATAATAAAAAAAGGTATCTCACTAAGTTAAAGATTCCTGAACAATTGTCCAAACTGTACAATATCATCAAGACATTGACCTAACAAGCAATCTCAACTCAGATCAAGGACACAGACACAGAGCCAGCAGAACACCACAAACCCCATCACAAAGAGCCAGCAGGACACCACAAACTCCATCAAAACCTGAGGGAACTCCCCAGTCATAGCTTCTTTTCATGTGACAGACATGGCAGCAATGATTTTCATGCATTTCCAAATAAATTTTAAAAGGTTTTCTTGGGTAAAAATTTAATTTCACAAATGTTAGCTGACCAAACTTGTCTAAGGTTCCATACTCTAGAGCTGGTATTTAATTAGAGAACTGTGGAATTACAGCTGAAAGCAGAAGTGAGAGCAGTGCTAAACTCAGAAGTGAACACAGCAATGCTGTTAGGCTGCAAACCACGGCACCAGTGCAGCCTACCACGAAATAGAGAGCATAAAAGCAGGTTTGGTGTGTACCTGGACGGGTCAGTGCTAGCTTTTAGCTTTGCAATATTATTAGAAACATAGATAAGGTTGTTATAGCGATTCCTGCTTATATAAGAATCTATTTTTAGGTATAAACACTCAGCTCTGTATCAATAAAATCGGCTTTTTGCACCAATGCAATCTGCCCCATCTCTTCCATCACCAACCGTCACCCATCACTCGACAGAGAACTTCTTTCTCTCTTTCCTTCTTCTCCCCCTCCTTCCTTCACTCTACAGGAATGTAATTCCTCTGAAATTAAGCCTCAATGCCTAGGACACACACATCTTTTAATGCAGCCCAGAAGCCATGATCACACCCTTAGAAATAAGCAATCCGTAAAGCAAAATACACTCTGTGCCTGAATGCTAATGCGGCAATTAATCATTCTGATATCCTTGCTCTCTCCCCTGCTCATTTTCCCTTGATTTTTTGAAGTCAGAACCAACTCAGTAGAGCACCACACTTTTAAAAAATCATCTTTCAAGTAGCAACATTAAATACCTCACAGTGGAAAGCAAACAAATCAATACATATTATAGCATTCATGGTATAGCGAGCTCTATAGCTATGGTTGCAAAGACACATGTGCCAAACTCTCTTTTCCACTCCCTCTGAAGGGAACAAAAACCACCTGGAACACAGCAGCAGCTTTCTTCCAAAAACCTGCTGGGGGAACACAGCGTTCCTTCTCCCTGAACCCCACACAGCCACCACCATGACTGTGCCACCAAACACGGGGGGAACACAGCGTTCCTTCTTCCTGAGCCCCACACAGCCACCACCATGACTGTGCCACCAAACACAGGGGGAACACAGCGTTCCTTCTTCCCAAGCCCCACACAGCCACCTCTGTGACTGTGCCACCAAACACAGGGGGAACACAGCATTCCTTCTCCCCGAGCCCCACACAGCCATAACTGTGCCACGGAACACGAGGGGAACACAGCGTTCCTTCTCCCTGAGCCCCACACAGCCATAACTGTGCCACTGAACACGAGGGGAACACAGCGTTCCTTCTTTCCCCCTGAGCCCCACACAGCCATGACTGTGCCACTGAACACGAGGGGAACACAGCGTTCCTTCTCCCTGAGCCCCACACAGCCATGACTGTGTCACCAAGCACAGGATTCAAAGGGAAACGAGGCCTGGTTATTCCTCCCAGGGCACTACACGGTCACAAAAGCTGTGCCACGATGAGCTGCGTGAGGCAAAGCCCTCCCATTAGCACAGCACAGCACAAAAAGTGCCACCGAGGGGGCCAAAAGTGACGACAAAGCAACAGCAGAACAAGGACAAGAACAAACTCCACCAACAATACACATTTTGAGAGTTCTATATGAGTTTAAAGCTTTCTCTTACCTTTGGAAGCTCAACAGGAACGCAGCACGAGCAGAGCAGGAGCCTCCTCCGGCAGCAGGAGCTGGAACGTTCTGAGGGCTGGAGCGGTGTTCTGAGGGCTTTCGTGTGGGTTCTGGCCGGTCCTGACCGGTTCTGACTGGTTTCCGTTGGTGTCCGTTGGTGTCCGTTGGTGTCCGTTGGGTCCAGCACAGGTGTAATCAATCACGAGCTCGTTAGCTGCAGCTGTGGCACACCTGAGCCCAGCGGAGCTCCTGCCCAGAGCGCAATTCCCACCTGGGCTGCCATCCCCACCTGCCAATTAGCGTTCATTGATGGGAACAACGGCTGATCGATCAGCTGGCATTGCAAATGATACACTTGCTGTTGGGGAGGATGAAATGGGAAAGCCTGATAAATATGAATACCTGGCCAAAGATGCTGAGAATATGGAAACTATGAGCGAGATTGGAATGAAGACAAGCTGTGAGATACCAAACCCCAGTGAGTGAACAACTGAAAACAATGGTGTGGCCACTGAAGGGAATCCCCTTTGGATTAAACAATCCCCTCTGCTTGCAGACAGGTCCAGGGGTCAGAGCAGACCCTGCCAACTCGGCAGAGGGTCCAAAAAGCAGTTTTTAGAATTTAAAATCTAATGCCGTATGGTAATGCAATGACTCTCCTAGGCTGTGTGTAAATGGTGTAGGATTTGTAGCTTGTTCTAGATTGGTTAGTGAAAATTAGAATATTCAGCACAGAAGATGATTTATTGTATTGTAAGCGACAACCACGGCATTTCCATACTCTGTATCCTGTACTTCTCTCTCTCTCTCTCCCCTCTCTGCCCTGCTCTGAGTGTGTCTGGTGGCTCTCAGCAGGTCCCCTACACTCACACCTTTCACAATAAACCTCATGCTCTAAGACCAAACTTCAGAGGTCTCTCGTCTCCGTCCCGACCGTCTGAAGCAAACCTCACCTACGCCTCAGAGAGCAAATCCTACACTTGCACTTGAGGTTCGTTTTGTTTTGCACTGTGCGTGGTATTTAGCTAAACCTCTGATTAAAGGCCACATTCTAAGGCCTTGAGGAATAAACTTCAGCTTTGATGTTGCTGATAAAGGCAGGAGTGTTCAGAGAATTAGATTTTGTGGGGGAGTAAAAAGAAATTAGGTGTTTTGCTCTTTGTCAGTGATTATGAAATGCAGGAGCATTTTAAATTCAATGAAGATTTGTCACAGTGCTGCATAGGGACACAAGGCTTTATTAGCAGAGGAGGGAAGAGTAAGAACATAGAAAAAGATTAAAACTGAAATGCAGAAATCATAGTGGCAGGAAAACAATGCTTTGCTGTTGCAGGTGAAAGGAGCTCATGCACTGTATATTGATCCCAGAGAATGCCCTGCATATCCAGCTACTGTGGATGGAAGCAATGAATAAAATCATCTTGCATTACTCAGTCCTTGCCTGTAATGATATTTATCACTTTTTCATTAATTACCATGGCTCTGATTTGCAACAAACTGATTTATGGACAAGAAGGAGGCCAGGAATAGGAAGGCTCCAGTGGCCCCAGCTGGGCTCTGGGGCAGCCTCCTGCAGTAAGGCTGCAAACCCACAGTCAATCACATGTTCTAATTTTCCTTCCCCAGTGCCTCTCCCCATACAATTTGCTGCCTCATCTCCTTGGCCAAGCCTGACACTTTCTGTCGTGCTTTTGATTATTTTCCTGCCTCACTTCTGAGTCATTCTGTTGTACTCTGCCAGACCTTTGCATCCCAAGTGCTGCAGACCCACACAGCAATGTGTTACTACTTGTGTGATTCACACTCCTGAGCACAGCAGCTGCACAGGAAGCCTTGGTATTCAGGTCAGAACTTGAGAGCATCATCTACAGACGGAGAAAATGGTGATACTGCCTCTAAATGACTACAGGTAAATGAATAAAATAATTCTTTAACTGAAGTGCTATTAGGCTGCAGCATTAGAGGAGAATGACCAGCATTCCCATCAAGGTTTCCTTCCATTACCTCAGCTCTGTCGTGTTTATAACTTTGAATCTTTTGCTTATACCTAGAGGATCAGCATTAGTAACTGACACTGGGAGCTCAAAGGAAATTCCCCTCCCAGAGCAGAGGGCAAACCCCAATCTGTGAGCTCTCCTCTGCCTCCTTCACACAGATTTGGCACTGCCTTGCCGCACACAGATGTTCCCAGGCTCTGCTTTCCCTCACAGAGCTGCAGAGCTGCTTCACAGGAGTTCTCCCTCTGTCACTCAGCGTATGTCGAATTGGAAAGATTGATTCTCAAAAAGAATTTTAATAGAAAAATGATAAGGTTCACAACAGATATTATTTGCATGAGATCGCTGAACTGCCGTGCATGACATTTGCTCTGCCAAGCATCAGTTTGTAGATGAGCAGCAGCCAACAGTCAAGGACTTCAGTCTGAGCCTTGCTAAGAGTAGTTCTCCTGATAATTAAACACTAATGTTCTTTCATGAGTACATTATAATGAAATAAATTGCTTCCAGGGAACAATAAACTACAGGCAGCATCTGAAGCATTTTAACAGCGCAGAGCATTTGGCTGCTGCAAGATTCACTCAAAGAGGAGAAAGGTAATAACATCTCAGAAACAATTTAGAAAACAATTTTCTGAACTTTCAGGGTTTGTAGCAACAAACTGGGACACTCCAGTGTGTGATTTTCCTTGTTCTCAATGACTCAGTGCCACCTGGAATGGAAAAACACGCAGCTCATCTGTGAGGCAAGAGCAGCCCTGGGCACGGTGGCTGTGGGGTCAGGGGGAGCTTAGGGCAGGTTTGGGACTTGGGCTGTGCCCTGACAACATCCCAGAGCATTCCTCTCCAGTTTTTCTTGCTTCTCTGTCACTGTAGCACTTGTCTGCTGTATTTTGGATGTGAAGATTGCCTCTAACTTACCTGGGGAGCCTGTCTGGCCAGGAGGGCTCCCCACAACTCTCGAGCACTTTTCGCATCTCTTGGGACACAGCTCACAGCAAATCCAAAAAAATTCCAGACAAAAGCCAGGCCCCTCACACAGCAACATTAATTTGCCTTCTAAAGCAGAATAAATGAAATTATCCTTGTCGCTTCCTAATGCCTAAAGTGTGATATAAAAATATTTATAAAGAATTGAACTGTACATGCACAGTTTCAATTAAATGAAACTGTGCATGTACCTCTCTAATTTCACATATTATCCTGCCATTTGAAGATGTAAGTAGTGAGCACAGCAGTCAAAAAGAAGTTTCACTGTCTGTTCTCTTGCTGCAGGGCAGCAATGAGGGATTTGTCTTTCTGTCTTGGCTTCTTTAACATTTGAATGCTTGTGGAAAATACATTTTTCTGTCATTATGCTCTTTTTAAGTCACCAGGTTGAGCTTCCTCTGCTTGAAGAGCGTTAGCTGCTGCAAAGAGTTGATACTATGCATGTTTTAAAAGAATAAAGCAGATTCATTTTTATAGTGCCATTTCCAAGCAGTGATAAACATACTCACCAGAAGTGTGGCCCAGCACTGTCAATGGGAGCTGCTTGTGGTAAAGACTCTCTTGCATTCACAAAAGCCATTGTGACTGCTGCTAGGAATATAAAAATATACAGAGATCACGTTGAGTCATGTGCAACAAGAAAGAGAAATCTTTCTTCTGCTGCTCTTTCAGCGTGGCACAATTGCCTGTGCGTTGGCCTTTATCCAAGACAGATGGGTTATCACTAAACAAATTTCAGGAAAGCCTCCTTGCATTTACATAATGTAAGTTGCTAACATTTAAGCAATTAAAAGAATTGGTGCTTATAGCTTTAAAGAACTTGTGGGTTAATTGGGGCTCGTTCTGTGGATATGATGGAAGAGATAAAATGAAGCAATTTGGTAGCTGAGGAACTTGCTCACTGCTCTACACTACATGGGGCACACTGCTTTGGTGAAGGACTTTTTCTGCTCGAGGAAGAACAATAAAGGTTGAATTTCAGTTCCTCAATGCACAAATCCCCGTCCATAAGAGCTGCTCTATCAGTGGAAGTCTTTTAGGATGGAATTGATTTTTTTAAAGTTATGAAGATACAGTTTTGCCTCACATGAAGAAGCTAAAGACCTCTTGGAACCTCTTGAACCTCTTGGCTGTATTCTAAATTTTACCCTTTCATTTGAACATGTCCTTGCAGTTCAGATAAACATAGTCCTTTGCAGGAATCTTGAAAGCCTTGTAGCACAGAAATTATTTGACCAGCATCACCCAGAATGGGCCATTGGCTGAAGGTGCTGCTTGCAGCCAGCTGATGGCCCCTGCAAATGCAGGAAGCACCTCTTGATGTGCTCTCTGGAAATGGTGGGGTCACCATGCAGGAGAGGGAGGTGCAAATGCAATAAACACCTCTAGGTGTGCTCTCTGGAAATGGTGGGGTCACCATGCAGGAGAGGGAGGTGCAAATGCAATAATCACCTCTTGATGTGCTCTCTGGAAATGGTGGGGTCACCACGCAGGAGAGGGAGGTGCAAATGCAATAAACACCTCTAGGTGTGCTTTTTGGAAATGGTGGGGTCACCATGCAGGAAACAGGGGTGCAAATGCAATAAACACCTCTAGGTGTGCTTTTTGGAAATGGTGGGGTCACCATGCAGGAAAGGGAGGTGCAAATGCAATAAACACCTCTAGATGTGTTTTCTGGAAATGGTGGGGCCACCACGCAGGAAACAGTGGTGCAAATGCAATAAACACCTCTTGGTGTGCTTTTTGGAAATGGTGGGGTCACCATGCAGGAAAGGGTGGCATTCCCTAAAATTTTGGGTACAAGAGGAGATGGCACCACAGAGTGCAGTGGTCAAGCCATAACCACAACCACAGCTCCTGTTCTCCCACGCCAGCAAGAGCAAAGGCAGAGCTGTGTTTCGGTTGAAGTTCTGCAACTCAGTACAGAATAAGTTTAAGAAGCATTACATTTTTTTATTTTCAATTATCTCGGTTTCCTTTCTTGTTGTGACTCATTTCATTTTGAAGATGCTTTTTCTTTGCAAGGTAAGAAAACAGACATTAAAAGCGTATTGAGAAGGGAGTGGGTTCTGGTACACAGCGTTCAACTATAATGAAAAAATACAGCAGGCAGCTAAATTGGAGCACGGAGAAGCTTCACTGGATTCTCCTATTTAAACTGAGTGAAGGTTGGGCCAAATATTTGCACAACTGAGTAAGTATTTTTTTATTATTATAACAGGGCATAGAAAAAATTCCCACTGAAATTCCAAGTAACTCTTGCTGTTAGGTGCTGCACAGAGATTGAGTCCATGGCCAGTGTTAATAAAATCAAACAAACAAGGAAATCACATCGGGGGCAAAAAAACAGAGGGAAAAAAATCATGGAGGTTTTATGATTTATCTGCTGATTTATCCAAGGACATTCAGGAAGTCTTCAGCTGCAACAAGCAGGTAAATCCAGAGCTCTGTAGCCCTTTTCTCTCAGTCCTTAAACAAATTCCTGTCTCAAAGTGCAAAGAAGATTTTTCCAATCTCTAGTTCTGCCCAATTTTATTATTTTAAACTGTGTTTAGAGGACATTGAGTTTTCCTTTGTTGTTTCCTTTAACCAACACTAAAGCTCCATCTTTTGATTTCTCTACATCAGATCAAATTTAACACTGCATGTTAGTAAAAATAAAAATAAAAACCCTAATTCTTTTTTTATTAAATTCAGCTCTATGTTTACTTACTTTCTTATCCTCCTTTTCCTTTTCATTTTGTTCTATTATATAAAAATAGGCCTCCTGGTAAGTAATACCAGTTAATAGCAATTACTTAAAGTGTATTTTCTTTAGCAGAGAAGCAAAAATCATCCTTGATTTCTTGATGTGTTCTCTAATCCATGTCATATGGATAGCTCCATAAATCTTTCTAATGCCTGATAAAATACACTACTGAATAGCACACTCATTACATATTAAACTGAAAATTCTGCTGCCTAAGTGCTGATGTGTGATTTGAAAACAATAAAACCAGCATGGAGTTATGAATTACAATCAGTTTTCTACATTTCTGATTCATAAAAATACATTTTTATGCTCTCTCCTTAGCCAGCATTTGAACTTTTCATCCAGCCTGTGCCAAATGAATGCAGTCAAAGCATACTGTCTTCGTTTACTGCTACATAAGAAAATGTCCCATTGTTTCTAAATTTGACCCCACATATATATTCAGAAGGTTGTTTTTATTTATTCTTGTCACTCTTTGTTTTGTTTTGCTTCTAGGTCAGGGCTCACAAAATTTGAGTTTCCTCCTCAAAATGTTTTTAAATTTCCTGCTGATTGCCTGTGTACTGCTTTGGTATCCCAAATAAACACATATGGATTTTACATCTATTTTTGTTTGGTTTGGTATTTCCATTCCTCTCCCTCTCCTTGCAGTCTCTTAGAAGAGATGATTACATTTGGAACAGCCTTTTTCAAAATAAACCCAGCAACCACAGTCCTAAAGAACTCTATTCTTCTCCATGATTCCAACATTCCTGCCTAAAGAAATCTATTCTTTTCCATGATTCCAACATTCCTGCCTAAAGAAATCTATTCTTCTCCATGATTCCAACATTCCTGCCTAAAGAAATCTATTCTTCTCCATGATTCCAACATTCCTGCCTAAAGAAATCTATTCTTCTCCATGATTCCAACATTCCTGCCTAAAGAAATCTATTCTTTTCCATGATTCCAACATTCCTGAAATCTCGAGCAGCACAAACTGCCAATATACAAATAATTTTCTTTTTGCTCTACAGAATGCCATTTGGAAAAGGAGCAGCACAAAAATAACTCCAGAGAAGGGGAAGCTCTCAGAGAATGACATCATCTAAAGGAGAGTTAAAAGCAGAATTATTGGCATTTATTGGCAGCACTCAGCATCGTTAATCCAGATTAACAGTCACTAGGCTCGGCACACAGAGAGAGAATAACAAATTCTGATAAAAAAGAGGAGATTCTGCTGAATGGGTTGTGATAGGAGCAGGAATTAGGTCACCATGGAGTTGTCACTGCAGTTTGTCCCTGGGTTTGGCACTTAGAGCAGAGGCTGCACTGGGATGAACCCATGGCTCCATTGGCACATCAGATAAAAACAGAGCCCATCGACCCCAGGGCAGGACAAAACCCAGCAGCTAAACACCACCATCACAAAAAACCACAGTGGTCCATCAGTGAATCTCATCGTGATGGGAGAAATTCAGCTGATGGCACCGAATGGATTCCATCAGAACACTGCTCCTGGACACCAGCGTTGGGAGGGAGAAATTCAGGAAAATGGTAAAACATCTCTGCTGAGCCAGGTTTCTGCAGAATCAAAGTTCAGTGGCTATTTTCAGTTCAGTTCCGTGGCTATTTGAACAACTCTGACATGAAGAACAAGAGGAAAAAAGATGGCAAAGCCAGACTTTCCTGAAATCACTGCCTGCGGGAGGGTGTCTGTCAGCCTCCCCTGAGCTGAAACCTCCATGCAGCAGAGCCTGGCAGAGCTGAGAGGTGCAGGGCACGAAAACTGCAGCAAACAGCCACAAAAATGAGTGCAGAAGGCTTTGATGCAATAACACACTCTACTACAATAGCTTAATATTCTCCAAGGAAGACTAAAAGAGGCAAACTTTATGGCTTCTCATTGCAAACCAAGAAATGATGGACTTCTTATTTAATAGCTTGTCTGATGGCTTCTGCTACTTTAACAATTTTCAAAATACAATCTCTCATCATTTGGTTTCGATAATGCGTTTTTGAAAATTGGATTATATGACAGAGGGCGTGGGCATTATAGGAAGAGGCTAAGAAAAGGCTCACATAAAGCAAGAATAAAAATGCTGATTGTATACAATATCGACTCAAAATTAAATCTGTGGGATTTATATTTCTCTGGTAAACAAAAATCTGTTTCTAATCACTTCCACTAACCCACATTCCCATTAGCCACCACAGTGACAGTGATGGAGGATGAGCTGAGCAAATTCAGACAGACTGAAGTTAATGCACTCATCAACAATGGCGCTGAACCAAAAGTTTGTGATGCTAAAATAAATACAAATACTTGTTCTGCATGGACAGATTTTAAGACATCTCTCAGAGCCCAAAGAAACAGACTAGATCTTGCAATCATGCAAATAAAAAGTGCAAAAATTATTTGCACAACCTAAAATTTATCAAGCAGCTACACTTTTGGGTGAGTCTGCATTTGAGTCTGGCATGAGCACCTCAACGGAGGTGAAAGTGGTTTGGAGGAGCAGGCTGAAGTGGGAAGTGGTTTTTCCTGAGATGACTTCTGCACTGCAGCCAGGAGCAGCCTGGAGGCAGCACAGGAGAGATGAAGAAGGTTTTGAGAGCTCAGGGGGTCAGTCTAGAGAGCACCAAGTCCTGCCCCTTCAGGCTGCTTTTGCAAAGGAAAAGTGCAAGTGGAAAATGTGTATAAAATGTTGTCTCCTTGGCCTGGTGCAGTGGCTGGGGAGGTCACGGAGCCTTTCCTGAGTGCAGCACCAGCCACCAGTGGTCAGTCAGACATTAAGGCAACTTTCACTTTCCCACATTAAACCCACAAGGACTTTGGCTTTCCCATCCAGGGGCTGAGGTCATCCAGATGTAGCTAAAATTCTTTGCATCCTTTTGACTCTGCAGCATTTCCTGCTGTCCATAGCTTCTTTCCACCACTGCTGTGTGCAGCATTTCATTTTTCTGCTGGTCTTTATTCTCTCCCCACCTAGGGCCCCTGTAGCTGTGAAATCTCACAGAGCTGAGCAAAGTTTCTGTGCTGGCAGTGCCTATGGGAGAGGCCATGGCCTGAGAGGCAATTGGGAGTCTGCAGGAGATATTCCAACCACAGATTCCACCTTTTCCCACAGATCACTAAGCCTCTCACCCCCCACATTATCCACGTTGACCTATATTATTTTTGACCCAATTTTAATCTTCCTGAGCCCAAGGCGTGGGGTTTTTCTCTTTTATTTGTGTTTTGGGCAGCTGCCATGGCTACCTACCCCAGGTCTTTGCTGACCCTCCTTCAGCTACTCAGGATCAAATTACAGAGACTCTTGGAAAGTTGGGCTTCCATTAGCAATCACTGGCACTTACTGAAGGTAGAAAAACAATTATTTTATAGTAAAGTTGAATCCATATCATTTTGCACAGTATTAAATAGACTGAGCAGATGTAGGGTACAATTTATGGAAGAAAAGAGGATCTGAAAGAATGGAACATCACTCAGATCAGGTTAAGAGATACTTGACCACAGAAGGTCAGAAAAAACTTTTAAAAAGTTTTGGATAGAGAAATCTGCAGCTTTCTCAGCTGGTGATGACTGAAAACTCATAGTTCAACCTTACACCTCACTTGAAAGGATTTCCCATCTGTGTAACAGCAAGACTGAAGAATATTAGAAAAGAGAGCTTAGGGAGATGGCAGGAGGGTCTCTGTGTTGGTCTGTTGTTGATTGTTAAAACATCCTCAGCTTCTAACCAGAATGTTTCATTTCCAAAAAGTCTCGTATGAGGTCAGTTGTCCTTGAAGAAACTTTGACTTGAAATGAATGTAAAAGGATAAGGAGGAAATATTAAGGGGAAGTACAGTTTTCCAACACCTCGGCGTGCAAAAAAAGTCTGAAATAGCTCTCAGCCTCTTTTGTCTTTTTCTTTTCTTACAAGCTTCCACATCCCTAAGTATATTCCACTGGTTTGTCAGGGTGGCTCTAGAAAAAACCAACATTGTCTGGATTCTGCTGTAAAAAAAAAGGTGCTTTCTGGGAAAAAAAGAAAAAAAACCCAGTTGTTTCAAAATAGGCAGAGAACAGAGCATTTGTATGCACTTGTTTTTCACTCGTTATCTGAAAATCAGTCAGGAAAAGAAAAAACAGAAATATGAAAAGCAGCTTTTTTTTTCAGAAAAACATTTCCCCTTCTTTTGAAACTCTTTGTGTAGCCTTAAGGGAAGCAAAGGAGTGGTGAAAAGAGATTATTATGGTACTTTAGCATAGCATTTCATTTCTGAGCGGTACCAGGAGCAGCATCTCACACACTGAGTGCTCAGCACAGGAGCCCTCCCTGTTGTGATGGATTTTGCGTGTGATAATTCATTGTTCTAGAAAATGAAACTGAGGCGTTAGCAGAGACTTGTGAGGCTCTGAAGGAGCTCTCCTTCAGAGGAAGGTTTGTGGAGCAGCCTGAAGGAGGTCAGACACTTCTGCAACATTAACAATGAGTTTGCCATGCAAAGAGAGTGGCAAACTCTGATTTGAGTCTCTCACTGGAGCAGAGGAGTGAGCTCATGTGGTGGTTGTGCCTGGCCCAGTTTTTGCAGTGAGCAGGGTGGGGTACAGAGATGGCTCCTGCATGTCCTGAGTAAAGATTCTGGAAATTTCTCCACCATGTCCAGCAGAGCCAGTCTCTGGTGGCTCTGGAGATGATGGACATGCTGCTGGCCAAACCTGGGCCAATTCGAGATGTTAGTTATGCCTCTGTGAAAACATATTTAAAAAGAAATTAAAACAATGTGAGCACGCACTTGTTTTTAGAAGGAAGGAGGGGTTGAGTAGAGAAACAGCGTTTGTAGAAGAAGAATTGTGGTGATGAACTGACTCAGAAAAAACCCCACACCCTCCCCTGCCCCGGAGCTGTTGGTTGGAAGGAGGGAGGAGGTGAGCTGAGAAGAGGGGAGGGGGGTGAGTGAAGAAAAGGCTCTTAAGAGCTTATTTTTACCTCTGATTTATCCTCCAACTCTGTTAGGTTAATAAATCTTTGCAACTTTAAGTTCTCATGGCTGCATTGCCCTCTCTGTGCATCCTCCTTATCAGTGATTTTATCTCCACTCATGATTCCGGTGTGTTTGGTGTTAGTTTTTAGTTTAGTTTTTCCCTCTGCTCTGCACAGCTGCAGCAGGAGAGAGCACAGAGAGCAGATGTTGTGGGTGCCTGGCATTTAGCCAGGGTCAAACCTCCACAACTCAGCATCTCCAGCTGCAGGTCAGCCTCTCCTCAGGGCCCTGGGCATGGGCACGGCGTGGCACTCCGAGCTGCAGTGCCCCTGGGACACCCAACACCGCTGCAGTGCCCCAGGCAGGCCCAGGACCAGCACTGGCAGTGAAAAATGAATTTATTTCTGATCTATGGCAGGGAGCTGTACAGTACTGGGAAACCCAACACCACTGCAGTGTCCCAGGCAAGCCCAGGACCAGCGCTGGCAGTGAAAAATGAATTTATTTCTGATCTATGGCAGGGAGCTGTACAGTACTGGGAAACCCAACACCACTGCAGTGTCCCAGGCAAGCCCAGGACCAGCACTGGCAGTGAAAAATGAATTTATTTTTGATCTATGGCAGGGAGCTGTACAGTACTGGGAAACCCAACACTGCTGCAGTGTCCCAGGCAAGCCCAGGACCAGCACTGGCAGTGAAAAATGAATTTATTTCTGATCTATGGCTGGGCATGGCAGGGAGCTGTACAGTACTGGGAAACCCCGCACTGATTCTGAGCTCATGCAGCAGTTAATTTATCGCTGGGCTAATTGAATAATGCATGAGACCTTCCACCTGAGACTGCTGAAGTTCCTTATGAAGTCGGTCACAGTCCCAGTTCTGGAAGGACTCTGATGAACCTCTTCCAACTCACATTCAGTGCCTGCACTGAAACATTCTGCATCCCATCTTCTGAAATGTAGAATGGACTGCACAGTATTGAAATTTTGCTCAGAATTGGCAAGTGTTTAATGGTGCTTTCCATATTTTCCCCTGAATTTTTATCATCCCAATCAATTCAGAAGAAGATGTAACATTCAGATCTTAATAAGGCTGTAAGCAAGCATTTATTTCCTTTATAATTTTCTATTAATTACACAGCAGCTAATGACTTTTGAGAGTCTGCTATTAATTCATTTACATTGGCTGTCTTTAATTGCCTATTAAGTACCTGGACTCATTTGAGAGATTTACGTGGAATTGTTGCCAAAAATGTCTTGTGCAACTGCACCAGATCCTTTTTCCGCCCGAGTTCTCTATTGTTTCATGCCATATTTATCATGGTTACTTTCCCTTTGCACAGCTAGCCTCTTAGCAGCTTAGATCTAAAAGCATTTAAAGTAATTATCCTCCGTAATTATCTTCTTCCATTTCCCTGACTCTTTTCTGACACTAAAAAAAAGCCAACAACAAAACCCCTGCACAGCAACAAAACAACAGATTTGGTCAGATGTTGGTCAGGAATTAATTATTTACAGTGAGTAACTGTGTAATCTATAACAAAGCATACATCAACAATTAAGACTTGTCCCTGAGGCTCAAAGATGAATTTATCATCCAAGAAAAACTCTTAAATTGCAAAAATTCTGCAGTTCCGTGTTGGGGAGAAAACGAGATATTTTCAGCATCTGAGATTGTGTAGGACATTTCCCTGGTCCTGGCAGGCAGGGATGGGAATGAGGTTTGGCACCTCAGATGATTATCCAACAAACCATCCCACAACAGCCCTCGTTACTCATTCCCCAGTCTGGAGTGAGGTGCCAAGAAAACAGAAATAATTTTGAAGGCGAATCCACGAGAAGGTTCACTGACACAAACACATCACTGCACAACACTTGCACTTCACAAAAAGGCATTTTCCAGGGGAAGAATATTGCACTGGAAAATTTCTCTGTCTCTATCACAAATTGGCCATGCCCTGGAACAGGAGTGCTCATATCTTTTTTTCCCTTCTGTAATCTTATCTAACATAGCTGTGCATGTTCCTATTATCCATACAAATGTCTAATCCATTTGAATCCCTCTAAGTCCTTTCCTGTCCCACAGGGTAAATTTTCTTTGTGTAAAAACCCAGATTCCTTTTAGCCTTTTTAAGATTTGTAAGTGATCCGTCTCTCTTGTCCTTGGATGATGAGAAAGGGTAAATAGGAGTTTCCTTCCACCTGCTGTGTGTTGTTTTGCATACCTCTTACACATCCTTATTTTATGAGGATATCCTCCACTAGGATAATATCCTTAATCCTTTTCAGCCTCCTTTCTTAGGGAGGGGGTTTGTTTAAACAGGACATTTTTTCCTTTGGATGGAGAAGGGAATAAAATTATGAGATCCGAAATGTATAATTTGATTCACTAGAACTGTAATTTTACGCAAGTATAATTCCATTGAAATCAGCGTCTCCTAATGTGCAAGGCTTGTCCCTGCTCTGCCTGTGTCTGCAGTGGCACCATATCATTTTCTGTCCTCTTCTGTGCATTAGTGAGGATTTTTTATCCTTTTTTTGAAGCACAGCTGTACGCTGAGCAGAAGGCTTCCTGCAACTCTCCAAAACAATTCCCAAGGCTTTTTGTGACCTGCTTCCAAATCATTTGGACACTCACACCATGCCCGAGCAGAAAGCTCTTGGAGAGGCAATCTCTGGGCTGATTTCACTGCTTGAAATGTGCTTGGCAAGGAACACAAGAGGGATGGGGGAGGAAGCAGAGACCACATGTGGCCATTTATTTTAAGATATGGAAATGGCTGGCAATACTCCTGTTCTATAGTACTTCATACCAGCAGCTGTATCTTAATAATAGAACAAGTTATATTTTGTTTTGATGATGCCCAGAGCCCCTACCTTCACTTGGGGAAGCTGCACTTAACAAATGTCTCAGCCACAATGGTTGGGAGAAATGGAAGATTATTATCCCTGCTGTATAGATCAGACACAGGAAGAGTTAATGTCATGCCCAGAGTCTCCTAAGACATTTGTTGTGAAGATGGAAATTGGATCTGAAGTTTCCAAGTCACAGCCTGGGACTCTAAAAAAACCAAAAAGCTCTGCTCTTCCTTACTCCTCAGACAGAGACAAGCTGCGAGAAGGACTTTCCTTCATTTCCCTGCGACTTTCCTTCATTTCCCTGCAACTTTCCTTCATTTCCCTGCGACTTTCCTTCATTTCCTTGAGACTTTCCTTCATTTCCCTGCGACTTTCCTTCATTTCCCTGCGACTTTCCTTCATTTCCTTGAGACTTTCCTTCATTTCCCTGCAACTTTCCTTCATTTCCTTGAGACTTTCCTTCATTTCCTTGAGAATTTCCTTCATTTCCCTGCGACTTTCCTTCATTTCCCTGCGACTTTCCTTCATTTCCCTGCAACTTTCCTTCACTTCCCTATGTCCATCTACTCCCCCTGGTTTGGGGATTAAAACTTTGCTTCTCTTTTTTGACAATCTCGGTCTCCTTGGGGGCTGGCACACTGGAGAGAGATGTGTGACCCACAGATAACCCACTCGAGGTGCCACACACCTGAAGAATTCCTGTTCCTCCCTAGGAATTCAGGAACACACATGGGCTGCTCCAGCAGTGCTCAGCTCCACGAGAGAAGCAGGAGCAGCAGAGATAAGGCAGCTCTTTTTCAGCCAGCACTGCTGATAATTAAGTGACCTTGTCAGAAATTATAGATGTTTACTGATTCAGCAGAGAATACATAAGGAGGGGAAAAAAAAAAAAAGACAGAATTGCCTTTATATATCAAATCAACTATAAAAAAAATCCCAGTTTAAGATGGAAGAAGAAAAATCTGTCACCTAAATCTTTATTTTCAGAAGCCAGTATATAATGGAATTAATAGGACTAAAGCTTGAAGAATACCTTTGTGCATTTTTGCATTTTTATATATGCAAATGAAGTAAATGTAGGGCTTAGGGCTGCTTATTTAACAGTTGTACAATGGGAGCATTAATGTGCCTTGGCTTGAGAAATGCATATTTCAGGCAAAAGGAATTATTTGTATCAATATTACAACGTGGGGGATAGAGAAGTGTAAAAGAAGATTGATAATATAAATAGCAGCAAGTAATTTCATACTGTTTAAATCAATGGGGAAAAACCTCCTGGTGAGTGCAATTAATTCATTACTGTGTTACAAATGACAGAACTCTGTTGTTGTGCATCCTAATGATTAGGCAGGGCAGCAAATGATAAAGGGCATTGGCTATTTCTGACTCTCACGTCATGGTCTGAATCCTCAATTCTTGCCGTGAGCCAGCACCTGTATCCTGTGTTCTCCTGATCAGATCTGAAGTGCATTTTCCCAAATATTTACTGCAGTGAATATTCATTGGTTATTGCAGTGCTTAGGGATGTGGATGAAGTTGTAAAAGTGCTAGAAGCTGAGGCTGAGCAGGACAGCTCTCAGCTCCTCCTGGAGCCGTGTGGGGCTGCTGGAGGGAGCCAGGCAGGCAGAGGCAGTGCTGGCCTGAGCTCGGAATCCTCTTCGAGGATAATTTTAAACATCACTCCTGCCCAAGTTTCCCGGCGTCAGGAGTGTGGGTGGCCAGCACTGTGACCTTTCCCCAGGCCCAGAGCAGAACTGGAGGAGCCCTTCCCAGGAAGGTTTGGCAGCATTTGCACTGTGCAGCCTGTGAGCAGCCCCAGCTCACTGCGGGGCTCAGATCTCCTCGGCACTGCAGCAGCAATGAGATGTTTGTTAGAAATGCAGATTTTGATGATCCCATGCTGGCTCCATGCCTTGGGAGAAGGCCATGGGTACCAGAGCCTCAGGGATGTGTGTCAGCACAAGGCTCGTGCCCCAGGGAGCCCTCGTGCCTGGGGAGGTGGCCAACCATCCCTGCAAGGTCTGCTCCTCGGGCGTCAATAATTGGCTGCTCATGCATGAAGAAATTGGGCACTCATACATCAATTCTGTGCTCCTGCATGAAGAAATTGAGCACTCATGCATCAATTAATTCTGTGCTCCTGCATGAAGAAATTGAGCACTCATGCATCAATTGGCTACTCATGCATGAAGTAACTGGACACTCATGCATCGATTAATTCTGTGCTCATACATGAAGTCATTGGGCACTCCTGCATCGATTAATTCTGTGCTCATGCATGAAGTAATTGGGCACTCCTGCATAAATTAATTCTGTGATCCTGCATGAAGTAATTGGGCACTCATGTATCAATTAATTGGCTGCTCATGCATGAAGTCATTGAGCACTCATGCATCAATTGGCTACTCATGCATGAAGCAACTGGACACTCATGCATCAATTAATTCTGTGCTCATGCATGAACTAATTGGGCACTCCTGCATCAATTAATTGGCTGCTCATGCATGAAGTCATTGGGCACTCATGCATCAATTAATTCTGTGCTCATGCATGAAGTCATTGGGCACTCCTGCATCAATTAATTGGCTGCTCATGCATGAAGTCATTGGGCACTCATGCATCAATTAATTCTGTGCTCATGCATGAACTAATTGGGCACTCATGCAGCTATTTGGCTGTTCAGACATGCAGCCAGTGGGCACTCATGCAGAAGTTAATTGGGCACTCATGCATGAAATAATTGGGCAATCATGCATAAATTAATTCTGCACTCCTGCATGAAGTAATTGGGCACTCATGCAGCTATTTTTCCACTAATTACAGGATCTTAAAAAAACTATACAATGCCCCAGCTAGCCAGATTTTGTACCACTGTCAAGTTACCTGCCTGACCTGAGACATTTAGGAACAGGAAAGGTTCCATATTAATTAAAATGGCATTTTAATTAATGAAGTATTTATGACATTTACTTGATCATATACTCCAGAAGCATGTATCATAATTTCAAATATTTTTTAAAATAAAATGATGACATCTACGCTTTACATAAAAAATGTTATTCACCTTTAGCTATCATGCTGTACTAAGCTGCTCTAGAATAAGTTTCATCAGTTAGGATTGCCCAAATGCTGCTGCAAAGCTGGGGAGCTGCTGCAGGTGCTGTGCTCCCTGCAGAGCTCTTTGAGCTGAGGGAGGTGTGTGTAAAAAAGGAACAAACAAACACCAAAAACCCAAACACACACAGAGCCTGAGAACTGTTCAAGGCAAGCGATTCCTTGGGCCTTGTAGTACCTGCATGTTCTTCAGTGTGATGGCTGTAAACCACACCTGGCAAATTAATAACAGTATGCATTTTAAATGATGCATCAGACCTCTCTGAGTTTAAATCAATGTGGCATAATTAACGCTGTTTCCTCCCAGATAAAGGTCTTCCCGGCTGTCAACATTTTTTAATACTCTTCAGTCTGAATAGAATGTTCTTTTGGCAATAGATATTAGTTGGCAGGAAAAATTCCTCATGACCTTTTAGCTTACACAAATAATTCAGGCTTCTTTTTTATTTAAAGTCTGCACACTGCATCTTCCAGAAAAAGTGACAAAACATAATGGAAATAATTCTATTTTAGCATTCAGTGCTGGGCGGTTGTTTTCAGGCAGAAAAAAAAATATGCTTTTTTTTTTTTTTTATTTTTTAAGGGCTATAGTCCAAGAGAGACAGAATTTCATTATTAGACCATGCAAATGACTCGGCAGCCTGTGTGCCACGGGTACTCATAATATTTGGATATTCTCACTGTATTCTGAGCACTTCTGGCAGAGTGCTAGGAGCAGGCAGGTTCCAACGTGCAGCACTTGGGTATATTTTGTCCCTCACAAGGCACGGACGGCAGCAAGGAGAAACATTGATTAATGTCACTGCCAAACACACCTTTGTGCCACAATATTGCAGTGTGGGATTGCCTGCCTGCATTTTGTGGGGTTCTGTATAAACAACTTGGGAGAGGCATTAAAGGCACAGGAGGCAGCCTAGAAATTGTGGTTCATAGCTCAGTCTCTGCTTCTGATACTGATGCCTTAAACAGGCTGGTAAAAATATGAAGCAGACACAGTAGTACAGGGAAAAGGGAATTTACCTTGGTTTAATAGGATCCTAGGTGCCCAGACCCATCAAAGGTGGAAAACATGCCGTGGAGCATGACCCGGAACCCTCCCCGTACAACACGTACTGGATTTTTATGGACTTTACAAAATTAGCATATCTACTCAAAATCCCCCAATAAGAAACTTGATAAATGAAGGAATTGTCCCCTATTCTAATGAACCACATGAGATTTTTATGGACTTCACAAAATTAGCATATCTACTCAAAATCCCCTAATAAGAAACTTAAAAAATTAATAATTGCTCCCTATTCTAATGAAACCCCCCAGCTGAGACAACAGCCTAGTTTACAAAAACAGAGAGAACAGGTTGGAGCCTCTAGTTCTGAGAGAATATGAATGTTTGGTCTTCCTCTCTTTGCAGGACCCAAACTAAGCTAAATCTCAGAGTGCAAGGGTTGGAAACATGTGGGGCTAAAGTACAAGGAGTGTCTGTGCAGGGTACAAGGAGTGTGTGTAGAGGGTAACAGGGAAGGGAAAGAGTATAAAATATATAAAAAGGGTACAAAAAGAAAATACAAAAATCCCTGGCATCAATACAGAGGATCTGCAGCTGTTTAATGCCACTGAGGCAGAGATGGGAGCAGATGCTCCTTCAGGACCCAGATGTGCCTGTGGAAGAGGTGATGGCCCCTGAGAGCTCACTGCTGACCCTCCTGATCTGCTGGGAGCAGAGTTCGCATGAACACTTCATTTGTTCGAGGCCAAAATTACCCAGGCTCTCTCAGATCACTTATTCAAATTATCGAAATGAAACCTGGCAAAGCTTTACTAAATGACTGCAGAGAGAAAACTTCTGCACAGGAAGTACAACCCAAGTGACTTCAGGCAGGAAGCTCTCCTGTCACTGAAGCCACACCTGGAAAAGCAACATTTTACTCCTCGATTTGGTGTCTGTGCTCCCACACGGAGTGGGAAAGAGGTCTGAGTGTAAAACACTGCTCAGCAGCTCTTACACACCCTGAGAAATCACCTGCAAAGTTACCAAATACTGCTGGTCCAACATGCATAAAGACAGCACTAAATACAAAGGTTTTACTCTGTAGTTAACTTCAGACACTCTGTTCCATCAGTGTGGATATTTGCTCCCATTCTTGGGTATTCCTGAAAGGGCATTTTCCAAAATATTTACTGCAGAGAATATTCATTGGTTATTGTACTGCTTAGAGATATGGATGAAGTTGTAACTTAGGGTTAAATGTAATTTTATGTAAAATTTGACGGTTAGAGATGCTTAAATTTCGGCATTTTTTCCAAGTTAACATTTCGCAAAATAAGCAAAAGCTAACACTGACAGGAGGAAAAACTGTCTGTATTGCTGACATCATGTTCTAGCTAACAAGAACAGAACAGAGCTGTTAAAAGTTGTATTTTGCAGCATGTGTGGTCAAGAACAAGGCAGGATTCCCATCAGTTCCCAAACCCAGGCTTTGGCATCACAGCTCTTTTCCCCTGGCTGCTTGTGCAGTTCCAACACGTCCGTTCTCAGTTCGGTTGCACCACTGGTGTCAGCAATTGGGAATTTTTTTTTCACAGTCCATGCAAGGGCTGCTAAAACCACAAGGAGTACAACAGCAGCAGCAATTAGAGCCTCTTAGAGGTGCCTGAAAACCCCGCAGCAAAACACAGAATTACTCAGGTCCCTAAGTGCTTTGCATTCATTAAGGATGTAGAGTGAGGCCATTTTTCCATGTAGAAAACAGGAAAGATTTTACTATTTCTAGACAGTGAAGCCTTGGAGGCATGCAAAAGTTTCTATTACAGAGATCTACTCTAAAGATTTATTTTTCTTGCACACACAAGCACATTTTAGGCAGAAATAACCAAATCTGAGTTCATTTCTCCATGTTGGGAGTGTTCTGTTGTCTCAAACCAACCTTGGGCTTTTACCTGGTGTGAAACATCAACATTTCAATAAAACCTAAGTTCTGTGCAGTAAAGCAGAAACTTAGGTGACAATAATTTTGTTTCAAAATTCAACACCCACTCCCCTCCCAACCAGGCAATCTTGTCCAGCTTGACTGGTTTGTTTTACAGAACTGGGGGAGAGGTCTTGCTTTTTATAAAACACATCCCCTGCTTTTGCCATCTGCTGGGACGAGCCACTTGCCACTCATTAGCGCCTTTTTCAGGTTAATTAAGCTTTGCAATAGGCAGAACATCGAACAGCACTGCTGAGCCCTGGCTGAGCAGCCTGACACATCCAATTTATGCTGTGCCATTGCCACTGGATGGCATTAGTTAGTTGTGCTGCAGGAGTGGATGTGAAAGGCATCAATTAAAGCTGGACAGCTTTTGCCAGTGAGTGGTAAAGCACTGAACTGGAGTTCACAGAATCACAGAATCACCAGGCTGGAAGAGACCTTCAAGATCGAGTCCAACCCATGTCCCACCCCTCAACTAAACTAAACCATGGCACCAAGTGCCACATCCAATCTCCTTTTAAACACGTCCAGGGAGGGTGATTCCACCACCTCCGCGGGTAGACCATTCCAATATTTTATCACTCTTTCTGTAAAAACTTTTTTCTAATATCCAACTTATATTTTCCTTGGCGCAGCTTAAGACTGTGTCCTCTTGTTCTGCCAGCTGATGCCTGGATAAAGAGACCAACCCCCACCTCACTACAACCACCTTTCAAGAAGTTGTAGAGAGCGATAAGGTCGCCTCTGAGTCACCTTTTCTCCAGGCTAAACAACCCCAGCTCCTCACAGGGCTTGTGTTCCAAGCCCCTCACCAGCCTTGTCACCCTCCTTTGGACACGTTCTCTCTGTGTGCTCAGGGGTGGCCATGGACACTGCGTTTTTCTCACAGTGCTCAGCCAGTGCTGTGAGCAGACACTGAAAGAACCTCCACTGTCTCCTGTTGTTTACACATCAACAGATAAATCACCTTGTCTCGGCAGTAATAACCCATAATATAATCATGCTCCAGTTGACTTTTCCCTCGCACGTTGGCATTTCAGCTGCTGCTGTGATGAGCATCATAACACAGAAATTCCAATCCCAGCAATGAAAACCAACACAGGCCAAAGCCTTCATGGCAGCAACCAAGGATCAGAGCCCTTCCAAAATCCAAACACTTTGAACTGAGTGTTTCAGACAAAGCTGATCGCTAGATTTCTTTCTCCATGTGTTGGAGAGTCATGCCAAAACCCACAATAATCCAGCTGAAAATACACAACAAACACACACAAACACAAACACAAGGCATTTTTAACCCACTGAGCTGGACCCACATCATGGCATTCGCCAGGGCTTTGTTCACTGCTGGGGTCAAAGTCTGTCGCTCTGTGCTGGACTCTCTAGGGAGGACTCAGCTCCCACAGAGTTCCCTCTTTTTGTTTGGAACACTGAGGGGAAAAAACCAACCCCAAAACCAACCCAGAATGTGGAATGAAATGACACTCAGGTAGGTGTCCTGTAAAACCCTCAGGTACAATTATCCAGAAATAGGATAGGGCAAAAGCCCTGAGAACTCAGCAGGGCTTTCTGAGCAGAGCAAAGGCACATTCCAGTCCTGCTGTCTCTCGTGTGCAGCTGAAACCTGAGAGCTTAAAGGGCAAAGATATCAGACTGACAAATCATGAAATATAAATAACAATTTACTGAAGGGAACAGAAGAGCTATTCAGTCATGATCATACCTCTGCTTTATGTCAGAGGTGTGAGTACATCCCCCAAAAACTCTCTGGACATCTTCTCTTCCCTTCACACTTCTCTACCTCATATCCAAACAAAAGGGAAAATATAGTAGCAAATATCTCTTCTCCTGTAAGAGGATCTAAATGTAATGTATTTATGAATCACATTAATAATGGAATAAGGAATTGATGCATAAGAATGAAAACATTTACATAGCAAAAAGAAGCAGCTTTTACTATAAATTATTAATAGCCTAATAATGACAATATGAAATAATAATTAACAAAGGCACAGCTATTATCGCCCAAACAAGAAATAGCTTGACTTAACAAAGGATCCTACATAACAGATATGCTAATCTTATTTTCCAATTTCTGGAAACATTTTCTGTTACTTTTCAAAAACTCATTATCAAAGTCACAAGTAGGAAGCTACTCAAACATTGCTATATTTTGGTTGTAAAACAATTTGATAGTTATTATAAAGATTTTTTCATCTCTCTATGGGAGAACAGGATGAATTCATTTATGCAAGAGTAATTTCTTCCCCAGTCATTTTGCGAGATGATTTATTTGCAGAGTGGGACAGACAATAATAAAGTCTCAGATTTAAATAGCGCCTTTCATCCCAAAGGATCCTGAAGTACTTTACAAGATCTATCTGTGCCCAGAACAACGTCCCCCACCTCTGCAGTGATGGATGGGAGCTGTTTAGCAGCGTGCCCAGCAATGCTCTGGAGCAGTTTAAAGCAGGCAGTGAGGAACACCAGAGCCAGCAGACACCGTGGGTGTGTAGTTGCACTGTTTTAGAATCTTTCTGCTCTTTCTCAGGGACAATAGAGATAAACTGCATTTTTGTACTTTCCTAATCTCTGTGTTTGGTGCTAGGTGTTGTTTGGCTGTGACCAATGGTTTTGGGAGGTGGATTCCCTGCTGACCAATAGTTGCCAGGTTATTAATCGATATATAAAGAGGTTTTTGTAAATAAAGCTCTCCTTTCGCCATCTTGGGTTTGTCTGCCTGCTTTCTCTGCCAGCTCCTGCGAACCTCAGGAAATCTAAACCCACAATGGGTGGGACTAGAACACACTCCTAACAAGTACATCAAAACTTTGCCAAGGTAGCACAGCAAACATGGGTTTGGAGTCCCTGAATGTCCCTCTGTGCCTGCTGGGATGAGGTTCAGAGGAGCTCCCATCTCAGCAGGACACACCGTTTGTGTTTTTAAGATTCCTTAAAGCCCAGGAGTGCTCGTGGCACCCCATGGGCTCAGAATTGATTGTCCCAGCCCTGCACCACAGCACTCTCCTCCAGCCACACAGAGGAACCCCTGCACACATTTGGGAGCTCTTCCCCATTACAAATCTCCACTTTTGTACACTCAGAAGATTTGGAAAGGAAAGTTTTCATCTGACTTGTCCAGGCAGCTGATCCTATTTGTGGCTTCAAAGTCCCCGAGGGTTACAGAGGCTGGCAGAGAGAATTCAGGCAGACGAACCAAGATGGCAAAAAGGGAAAGTTTATTTACAAGAAAGGTCTTTTATATCCATTCATACTCTAGCAACTATTGGTCAGCAAAGAATCCACCTCCTAAAACCATTGGTCACAACTAAATAACACCTAATACCAAACACAGAGATTTAGAAAGTAAAAGAATGCAGCTTATCTCCACTCTCTGTGAGAAAGAACAGAAAGGTTCTAAAACAGTGCAACCACACCTATTCTTCAGGAAAAAATTCCAGAATAGTCCAGGTAACCCAAGAGGCACAGACCTGAGTGATCCAAGCCCCACCAAAAGCACTAAACAGCAATTCACTGCTAAGCAGCAGGTGACCATCATTTTTTTCAGTAATCCTCATGCAAATAAAGTAAGGTGTAAAACACCAGCCAAGCATAGCAACATTCACCTGATCCCATGCGTTTATCCCAAACTCATTGCAGGCAGCCAAAAGGCTTCCAGAGCCTTCACTGGCTTTGGGCCATGCTGTGCTTTCTGTCTCAAGTCTGTTGGAAAAGAGCAATCTCTTCTTGCTTTTATTTTCCCACTTTATTATATAATACTTGACTAGAGTTTTTGGCCAGGAGTTGCTCCACTGTCCCCAAAGGACTCATTACAGAGCCCCCAGAGCTGCCAAAGCAGAAGTGAGCACAGAGAGGATTGCTGCATGCAGGCACTAGTGATTCCAGCAGCTAAAAACACCAACAACTCCATACCAGACAATTTATGCTCCACTTGATAATCATTTTTAATGACAGGAGTAGTAGGTGATGCAGTCTTTCCAAAAAAAAGAAACAAGGATGTCACACACAGAGTCGCTGGAGCATTGAGGTTTCCCACTGAACAACTATTTAGGTCACAAGAATTACAGACAGGGAATTTAAGCATGGATTAATAAAAAAGCAATTCCCACTATCAGTGTTTTTCAGTATGCTTGATAATCCTTTGCTTTTTATGAGATATAGCTACCCTCACCCTCAGGTCCATACCCAAATGGTTTGCATAAGGCCTACAGAGGATAATAAATTGGGGGTGCCATTTTCTGATCTTTGTTTAGTCCTAGAGCAATCTGTTGTGTGCCAGTCCCATGCTTGATACAATATCAGATTCAGCTTCTTTTACAAAATTCACCATTTCTTGTGCAGGGACAGGAGCAGCATTTTGGCAGGTTTTTTTTTTTTGTTTTAAGTAAAGAATTATCCTTTATGTGGCAAAAGTTTGTAGAAATAATTATTTTTTTATGTGGCAGTTGGGAATTGGGGTTAGGGGATGAGGTGGTGGGTGCTGGGTTGGTGGCTGGAATAGAATTCCTGAAAGGCTCTCCCAACCTGAGGATTCTGGGATTCTGTGGAGCATGGACCTTTTTAATTTATGCATCCTGCAGTTATACATAAAAGCTTTTATATATTTACAGCACACTGTCCAAAGTGTCCAATGTCTGCATTTCTTGTTTTCCATATCTAAATCCAGAAACAGATTTCAATTTTCCTACAGCTTCTTGGTGTTTCTAAATGTCTCCATCCAATGTCTGCATTTCTTGTTTTCCGTATCTAAATCCAGAGAACAGACTTTAATTTCCTTACAGCTTCTTGATGTTTCTAGATGTTTCCATCCCGTGTAACAAAGAAACAGATTCCAGGCATTTGGAGGAGGCAGAATGACCCCACACTTTGTATTTTCAGATTGAAAATTTCAGTTTTCCTCCCAAACCACTCTCTTTCTCCCTCTGTCTCTCAAGGAAAGGATAAACTTTCAGCAGCAGATGTTTAGTAAAGGTCACTACATTTATGAATAGAAACCTCCAGTAAAGGATGAAATTTAATACTAAGAGTTTCCTGACAATATGTAATTAATTACTGCAGTCTTCCTTGACTAAGATCACATTGAATTATATTTTTAAATTATTGCAAATCTAAATAAAGCAAAGATGTGCAAAAGGTTTGTACAAGGGATGTCAGTCAAAGCCCTGTTTTTCTAAGGGGAAGCCTAAAACTCGCTGGCAGCAGCTGGTGGGAGAGGATTTAAGGTCAGGGTTGAAGTTTATGGTAACTAACCATCCCTAAATGTTTATAAATGAACATATTGGAGTGATTATGCCCAATTGGTGGATTTCTTTCCAGACAACTCATTAGCAACAGCAAAAGACTTTTGCAAGGACACAGAGATATTTCCATTCGTAGGATTTTTATAACATTTGATTGGCACTTCTGGACAATACTGCACCATAAATATGTAAATATGAACACGTTTGTTTTTCCATCATAATGGTTCAAAACCAGGATTTCTATGGATGTCTCTTCCAATATCTGCATAAAGTAAGACAGTGGGTTCCCAGCATACAAAAACACCGTGTGCTGTAGTTCAGAAAACAGAGGGGGAGTGCACAGTGCAGAGAGAGGAGAAGCTCTTTATTAACATATTCCTACTCATATCTGCAGCCCATTAGCATTCTCCTCTCTTGGGAACACCACATTCCTGCTGGTTTGAATTACCATGGGAGATTTAATACCACCAGGCTGAAACACCTCATCCAAAACACTAAGGACTCCAGCACTAATAAGCTCTTAAAATGTATGGAGATACTCTGCAAATTGATGTAGAGTGTTACTCAATTAGAAAAAAAAAATATTATACAGTGCCATTAAACGTCGAGCAGCAGTGTAAATCTCTTGATTCCAGCCACTTATTACTATGATGAGAACAGAAGAAAATTTTTCCTTCAGAGTGGAGATTCCCAATGAGTTTCTCCAGTAAGATTACAGCATGGGACCCAGGCAGGCACATGGGAATGTTATCAATCATGGAACCACCGCAGGTGTCTGGAATTGTCTACCAGACAAAGTTGTTGAGGCAAAAACATTGGGGTCATTAAAAATCATGATAGCATCTTGTGCTTAATGGAGTACTGCAGAAAAAGGAAATGAGCCTTGAGAAGCTCAATGCCCTTTACTCAATCCCCAAACATTATTTCTTCTTGTCCTTATGTTCTAAATTAATATCTTGTTTTCCAAGCAGTGTAGCATTTCCATTACAATCACATGCCACTTTGGGTTAGCAGAATCATTAACCAAGCTATTTACATCAACTCCCAGGCAACCCTTTCTCCCAGGATCGTGGGTAATTCCCTCATCTGCAAGGTCCTGGTCTAGGGAAGCTGTCAGGAGCAGCAGGAAGTGCTGTTAGTGCTGAGCAGCACACTGAGATAATGATAATGGTGGGGGCTGCACCCTTGTTTTAGGGATTTCCAGCTCCCCAAAAACAAGTGCCAGAGCCATCCTGCACTGTCACGCTGTGCAAGGAGCAGGAACCAGCAGCAGCTCACAGGGAGGATGAGAAGGGAAGCTGGCAGGGGCTCTGCAGGCCTTTGGGTGCCTCCATCCAGCACAAATCCTGACTAGAATACTGCTCAGCAAAGCCACATTGGGCTGGTGTTCAGATGGATGAAGGCGTCACCGAAATTCGGGAGGAAAAGAAAAACCCTCTAGCACTTTGTAGTGATAGAGGCATTCCTTTAGATATATACATACCTATACACATATATACAGCCACACTGGGCTGGTGTTCAGGTGGATGAACAGGAATCAGGAGGGAGGATGAGATGGGGAGCTGGCAGGGGCTCTCCAGGCCTTTGGGTGCCTCCATCCAGCACATATCCTGACTAGAATATTCCCCAGCAAAGCCACATTAAGCTGGTGTTCAGGTGGATGAAGGTGTCACCGAAATTCGGGAGGAAAAGAAAAACCCTCTAGCACTTTGTAGTGATAGAGAATCAGGCATTACTTTACATATATAAATACATATATATGTATATACAGCCACATTGGGCTGGTGTTCAGGTGGATGAAAGTGTCACCAAAATTCGGGAGGAAAAGAAAAACCCTCTAGCACTTTGTTTTTAGTGACAGAGAATCAGGCATTACTTTATTCTGGCCAGGATATACTGTAGGAAACATTCCACTGACACGTCTTTTTACTAGAATTTCCACAGCTGTATACACACAAACCCCAAAGCAATTCTCATTCATGGGTCCCTGATTACACAATTCTTAGGATTTCATTCCCCATTGGTTATTGATCCCTTCATCTTCGATGCTCATTTGTCCTCATTCTTTGGTTCTCCTATCAGTCTTTTCCCAGAGCAGGTGTCTCTGACCATGCCAGGGGTGATATTTGGGGTTTTTAGTGTCCCTTAATGGTCCCTTACCTGCTGTGTACCTTCTGGGACACTCCCAATCTCTGGAGATACCAAACTCACCAGGCCTGCCCAGTGAAACAGAGACTTTTCAAAAGAACCTTCCATTCCCTTTTCCCTGGGCAAAGGCGAACAAACCCCTGACCACAGTTACAAAAGGATTTTCAAAGTTGTGTCATTTCCAACAAAGACACGTGGTTATGTCAGAACTCCCCCAGGCGCAGCTTTTCCCAGGGAAGCACTGGGATTTTTCCCACACAAACAGAGAAGCTGTTCACTCTTGCAAATTCTCCAAGCTGAGGACTCCAGCAGCCACACACAGCAAGAGGATAATTCTCAGAGCAGCAAATCCCCCAGGCTATAGCTCCGTTCTGGGGTAACTGCAGCCCAATCTGCCGTGGGAGGAGGGCACCCCTGGAAGGCACTCAGCAGCTCCTGGCACGGTGGGAATTGCCAGCAGCAATCATGGATTACTGTAGATCAATGCCCAAGGGCTCCTTCCTTCTCGGGGAAGGCTGCTGGAGCACTGGGAGGAAGAGTGGCACACAAGAGGTTTCGCATCTGAGCTCCCAAACTGGAGCCATGACCTGTGTCAGGATCTGTCTTAAGATGTTACAAATTAAACCAATGAAAGATTTATTTCTACAGCCAGTTTTTAAATAGAAGCAATGATCTGACTATGTATTAAATATTATTAAATATTGTTCAGGAAAAATTATAAAAATGGGGACAGAATTAATTTATATTGTATCTCCTGCATTCTAATTCCTAACTTTGATTGCCTATCTCTGCCTAAAACTCATAATTAAACTTCTTAAAATATAAATACTTTTTATTATTTGAAATCTGGTATTTTATATCTTCAGGATTGATCTACCTTGTTGAATAAAGGCCAGAATGTCTAGCAAATATATTGTGCAGGGCTCAAACTCATCTATTTCTAAAGAAAAGAGAAAAGAGAATGAACTGGTTTTTTTCCAAATGAAAAATTGATGCTGCCTATCCCTGAGAAAAATTGTCTGGACAGAAGTTGTGAGACTATTCTGATAATGCTTCAATCCTGTTCATATATATATATATATATATACACACACACACATATATATATATATATATATATATATGTATATATATATTTAATTTGTGTGTGTGTGTACATATGTTCATATATATCTATATGCATATATATATATATATGCATGTAGATATAAAATTCACTATGCAAGTAGGAACTAGACTGTTTTCTTTAAAAAATCCACAAACTGTTAATAATCATAGTAATACAATTTCTTAATAAAACATTACAAAATACCCTGTCCTTAGACGCTGGCATTCTATCAGTTTGCTTTCTTTTCTCTAAACTTTTCTCTAAGGTTTACTGAAAACCAACAGAAATGGCCCTGCATTTCTTGGCCAACCCTTTAGGAGTGGAGGATGCAGCCAAAGCTGATTTGCCAATTTAAATATGACAGTTTTATTGCCTGCTGTTTAGCATCTGCCACAATTAGAGCCATTACAGGAAAATATTTTATCATTACAGGAGAATTTCTCATCTGTGGAAATATTGCTGCACAGCGTCTAGTAAAGTATTCTTACACAGCCTCCAATTATTCAAATTTTTCAGTCTTAATTCTTTCTCTAAATCAATGTGGCTCATAATTATTTTAAGCTTTATGAAATTAGCTCTTTTAAAAGCACTGCAATACATTCCATGACAGATTTGGACTTTATTCTGTTTGCACATTACAAATACAATCCAGCTATAATCATCTACTCCTAAAATACGGTGATTTTTTAGTCCTCTAATGTATCAGCCTTTTGTTCCCAACATCCTAATTTTGTGCTAAATGTGCTTTTTGCTTTTCACCATTTTCACTTTGCTGTCAAGTGCAGTGTTTTGCTATCAAGCTCCTGTTGAGCAATGGCCAGGGAAGAGGGAGCTGTGCCAAGTGGACATCCTTTTTTTCCTGGGTACATCTTCCCCTTTATCTCAGCTCATGGTCCACACCAAGGATTGTCTGTTTTTTATGTCACTTGGAGAATTCTATTGAAATTTCCTTGGTTTTCCTGCCATTGTTTAATTCACATTGCTCGGTCACCTCTGATTTCTTTTGATCTTCAAGGGCAAACCCTGAAGCTCTTAAATAAGAAACTCTGGGCTTTGAGATGGAGCTCCCTCAGTGGGGTTTCAGAAAAAGCAGAATTCTCTAGGAGGATGCCTTACATTTGGGATTTCACCTTCACACCCATCCAACACGGTAAACATGGCTTATGTGCACATTAAAAAGAACTCGCAGCAGAAGAATAAAAGCAAACCTAGGAAATCTCAGAGGTTAAATCAGAGATTGAATGTGCTTTGCCATTTTGGGAGGGTCTGTGAGAACCACGCATCAAGAGCAGAGAAGTGTTGATTTTAAGCTGAACAATGCTGGACAAAAAAATACAGAGTAATTCTTAAAAAGAGTAATTTGCTGCTGCTCCAAGTGGTTGAGCACAACAAGCAGTGATCCACTATTCCCCAAGGAGAAATGGAAGTTCTCTCTCAGGCCTGAGGAGTTCCATCAAGAGTGTGATATCAATGTTAACATGATCTCCAGAAGAGGAAAATACTATTTTCTGGCAGGCACTTTGACATATTTTTCAAAGTACTTGGCTGGTTTGCACATTTAACTACTATTGGATCCAAATTTATGCCAAAATCAGGCAAATAAAAATGAAGAGAGAGAATAGGCCAGAAAACTGCAAGAGAGAAAGGCAAGTGGTCACAATTTAGTGCCTGTTTTGAACTGACAGATTTGTCAGACAAATATAAAGATAATGGGAAGGGAAACCAACTTGGTAATTCTGTGTAACACAAAATTTGCATGCAAACCTCACTTAACACTGCTCCTTCAGTCACAAGGGCATGTAAGCAATAGGCTGGACAAGGAGAGATTAAACACAAGTAAATAAAAATATGCATCCCTTGACATTTTGAAAAAACCCACCGATGTCACATCTGTGCAATTATTGTGCCTTAAAATGGACCGTGCTGCAAATGGAAATGAGAAATGGCATTTACTTACTCATAGTTTTAATAACATATGCAGATATTGTATAATGTGTGTCAAATGCCATTTGGCTCAGCAGAATCGAATTAATCTTCGTTCTTTCCACCATACCTTCTGTTCTGCAGCATCAATAATGTGTATTATGGGGAAGATGTCCTGCAGCTGTCATGGTTGACTTGCAGAATCTTTAATTTCCACTGCTCTAACAGCCCTGGTTACGATCAGACCTGATTCAAGGTGAACCCCAACAGGATCCCTAAAAAGCCTTCACCGACACTTCAGTTCCCAAATGAAAGGGAGAGAGGACAGCACTCCCAGTTGTGGTTGCACTGTTTTAGAACTCCTTCTCACAGAGAACATACATAAGTTGCATTCTTTTACTTTCTTAATCTCTGTGTTTGGTATTAGGTGTTGTTTGGCTGTGACCAATGGTTTTAGGAGGTGGATTCTCTGCTGACCAATAGTTGCTAGAATATGGATGGATATAAAAGACCTTTCTTGTAAATAATGTTCCCTTTTCGCCATTTTGGTTTGTCTGTCTGGTTTCTCTCAGCCAGCCTCTGCACCCTTGGGGACTTTGAAGCCACACACAGTGACTTCTGAGAATAAGTCCTCAGATTCTCATCCAGCCAGGCTTTAATGGGAGAAATTGGATTTTCTTTTCCACGAGTGTTGTAGAGCACAGAGCCCAGCTGCCTAAAACGAAGTTACAGCCACGCCTGACATGATTTCATTTTGCAGCAGCCAGGCACTGTTCCATCGTGCTGCAGTCCTGGGCTCAGTCAAGGCAAAGGGGAGTCAAGGCAATGGGGAGTCAAGGCAATGGGGAGTCAGTCAAGGCAGTGGGGAGTCAAGGCAATGGGGAGTCAAGGCAATGGGGAGTCAGTCAAGGCAGTGGGGAGTCAAGGCAATGGGGAGTCAAGGCAATGGGGAGTCAGTCAAGGCAATGGAGAGTAAGTCAAGGCACTGGGGAGTCAGTCAAGGCAATGGAGAGTCAAGGCAATGGGGAGTCAGTCAAGGCAATGGGGAGTCAGTCAAGGCAGTGGGGAGTCAGTCAAGGCAATGGAGAGTCAAGGCAGTGGGGAGTCAGTCAAGGCAGTGGGGAGTCAGTCAAGGCAGTGGGGAGTCAGTCAAGGCAGTGGGGAGTCAAGGCAGTGGGGATGTGGCTCTCTTCCTCTTACCCTTCTGCAGGTCCCTGCACTGCTCCCTTCCACAGCAAGGAAAGGGTTTTATCTCTCAGAAGCATCAGGTGACTTAGGAACCCACGTCTCACTGGAAGTCAAGGTGCTGGGACTCTTAATTCAGCCCAGCACATTTCAAAACCAGACCCAGTTGTTGCAAAATTGTTGCAAGAAGCTTTGTGTGAGCAAGGTGTAGGCCGAGGGGTGTACGTGACTCAAGCTGAGGGTCACCAAAACCTCAAACTCTGTGGAAAGCACCTTCAGATCGAGCCAAGAGTTCCTTATAGTTAAAGGTATGAAGGAGAGTGTTAAAGTTGGGGCCCTGTTTGGGAGAGAGATATGTAAATGAAGTTCTTTGCATCTAACCAATGACCTTATGACTCGTAGGCATAATGAACTGTAACAGTATTTAAGGAGTAAACAGCAAAATGAACTCAGAGCTTGCTTAGAACTCATATTGAGTGGTATGTGTCCTGCTCCCCCTGCCATTCGGCACCCAGTGTCACTGATTGCTCTTTTTAAGATCTTTGATAGCTGTGGGCCATCAGTCCTGTGCAAAGGTTAAATACACATCAAACTGTACAATAAGCTGTTAGAAATGCAGTAGTTAACTCATCAGTGAAAAGGAACTTGTGAATTTAAGCTGTCCCACTGAAGGTCTTTGGGATTTTCTCATTTGTCTTACAGTGATGAGGAAAAACCTTGAATGACAGCACCTAAAATAGACACCCAGCCCAAAGACAGTTCTTTGGAGAGCCAGGATTCACTGCTTTCCATCCCTTCCACTTGGCACCAAAAATGTTCAGCTATTCGACTCAACTTGCATGAATTTAGGAGCAATAAATCATGCTACAGTTAACTTACTTAGGATTTTCTCCTAAGTTAATTTTTGTATTATACTTAAGGCAAACCAAAGCATTTATTTGCAAGGCTCAAGAATGTCACATCATATAATTTCTGTTGCAACCCTCTTTTAAAAGAAATAGCAATGTTTCACTTGTATTAAATTGAATTTAGGCAAAAAAGACAAGTTACAGCAACAATTTTCACCACAGTAATTTATGCTAGCGATGAATGCCAGGCATGGCAGAAATCCTGAACTACAGATCTGAGTCCTTACTATGCTTGGGGCCCTGGAAGGAGTTGTGCTACAGCTTTAAGAGAATTCCACAAATGTTGATTTGTCTTTATAATTCAGCTTCTAATTACTGTAAAAGCTAAAATATCTCAGCAAATCGTTGATTTTGAAATGCCTTATTTTCATCCCATACCAAGAATTAAAATAAAAGTGCAATATAAGAAAATAGAAGTCTTCACCTCTCCCTTGCTTCAGCTGTGATGTTTAATAAGCTAATACTGTCCCTATTCTATCACAGGGACATTTCCAGTAGCAGGTGATAAATAGTGGACTCTGAGCAGCTTTATTTTGCTGTCATAATTCTAGAATGTGTCACTAATAGCTGCTGTACTTTGAGCTAATTTTATTTGTCTTTAGCTCCCACAGCTGCCCTACCTCTCTGCTTACATGTGAGGATAGGAGAAAAAAGAGATTTTAATACTAAAGAGAAAGGTGAAGTAGTTGCAGTGAAATGAATTTTGCTGGCAAGAACTGTAATTGTTTTAAAGACAGACCCCCGTGGAAAGATCCTATTTTTATCCTGAAAGAGTCTCCTCTGACAGTGTCTCACAGTTTGAATCTAAGGAGCCACAAAGCACTTGAAAATAACTTCGCCCAGCTTTAGGGGGAAAAAAGAGACTTGGAAAACAGAAAAATCATCTCTTTTTTTTGTTAAAGAACACTTGAAAAATAACTGCTGACAAATCACAACAGCAGCCCACGAAAAACCCACTGCTTAGCAGCGGCTGCTAATCTGTGCTGAGGGACAATAAAGAGAAAGATGTTTTTAGAAGGAGATTGCTGTGCCTCAGATGCCTGATCTGCTCTTCCCTTGGCTGCTGTGCTCTCCATAATGAGCATTTTGCTGATGCTCACCCTCTGAACCCATCCAGAGCAGGATGGGGCACAGCCCACGAGGAACAGGGAAGAGGATTCCTACAACCAGCAGTTCTCTGAAGCCAAGCACTGATGGGAAATGTGGGGCCCAGGTACGATTTGTCCTGAATGTCACATCTCCTAAATGCAACTCTAAACCCAGTCCAACCCCAGGGACATCCCCAGCTCCCAAGAAAAGTGTCCCAGAAACATTAGGAGCCACGAGCAGCCTGGGATTTCAGCTTTAAGCCACACGAATTCTATTGCTGGTCATCCAAACATGAACTCTCTTAAAAATATTTCGAGGAAGCGAAGGAAAAAATAAAAATTGGGGCCCAGGTACGATTTGTTCTGAATGTCACATCTCCTAAATGCAACTCTGAACCCAGTCCAACCCCAGGGACATCCCCAGCTCCCAAGAAAAGTGTCCCAGAAACATTAGGAGCCACGAGCAGCCTGGGATTTCAGCTTTAAGCCACACGAATTCTATTGCTGGTCATCCAAACATGAACTCTCTTAAAAATATTTCGAGGAAGCGAAGGAAAAAATAAAAATTCTATTGAAATTGCCTTAAGAAGCAAAAACAATCTGCTTCAGTCATGGCCTGCCAGAAGCTATTTGACCAAGTTCAATGGCTGCGAAGTGTGTTTCATTCATTTATGCTCCCTTTGCCATAGCAATTGATGTCAAGTGTGAGCCATTGGAAAGTTTAGAAAGGCAGCAAACAAGCTGTAAACAAGTGAGTGAGGGAGAGGGAAATGTTTTATGGCTGGCAGCTCGCATCAGGTTCGGTGTGGTGTTTGGGAGAGCACTCAGAGTCACAGAGGGGTTGATTTACGGTGTTTATGGCAGCCAATATTAGATGACTGTACACTGGAAGGAGTGTCAGCCCTGCATTACAATGGCTGTGCTGTGCTCCAGCTGTGTGATTTACAGGAAAACACATTCTGTCATCAAGCTTCTTTCACTATTTTTTTTTTTTTTTTCTCTTTAGGAAATCTGACTTGAGTTCTGTGTTAAATGATGATTGCTCACAAAGTGGAAAGGGTGAACAATTGCGACTGCAACAGAAGCTGAAACCCTCAGGGACTTATAATTTTATTTTTGGTATGAAACGATTTCACTTTTAGATGGATGTGCACAACTTGTAAGAGGAAAAGGAAACAAGGAACATGAGAAATGGAAGAGCTGAAATACAATAGGATCCAATATTCTGTGCTTTTGATCAAAACAAAGATGAATAATCCGGAACCAAGAGGCAACATTAGCTTGCAGCAGACAGTGTTATTAATGGAGCTAAATAAATTGCTGAACAAGAGGCATTCCCATGATAAACTGCAGGTAAATCATAAAACCAGGACTGTTTTTTTATTAATTGGAGGCATTTTTATTTGGTTTTCCAGGCCATTGGCTTCTCTGAGAGTCTCTTTTGGAGTATTTTGAAGTGTATGGTCCAAATTTGAGAGTGTTGAGTGATCATAAAGTCAAGGACATCCATGTTCATGAACAGAGGAAGGGCTCTCTAGCAAAATGGAAACAAAGGCTAAATGGAGGAGTCTGTTCATATTTGTTTCACGATGAATTTGATGATGTGACCCTCCAGAAATCTTCCCAGGGAATACACAGCCCATTTTCACACAGGCAGACTTACACAGCTTCCACACAGGTCTGAGCTTCTTTGAAAATGGAATAAAAACTAAAAAAGAGGATAACTTGACACTCCAGTGTCTGAGATAACTTGCTGCATTTGCACAATAAACAGCAGCTGGGAGCTGCTTCCCAAATAAATATTCAAAGTTATTTAATTGACAAATGCATCTCTTAAAGGAGGGAGAGAACTGTCACTTCCTCCACAAGGTGAAACCAATTAAAGTTTCCACTGTTTCTATCAGAAAAGGAAAACAATCTAGCAAGAAGAGTAAGGAGCAATTATAGGTATTTCATGACAAAAGTGACACTTGACAAAAAAGTAAAAATAGCCGAAAATTTTTATGAAGCAAAGCACCTCATCTTCCCTAGCAGGGAGAGTTTGAATTATGGCTGCAGCTTAGAGGTCTTGTGAGTAGAATTGTCCTTTTGTGACTGTGGTTTTTATAGCAAACAGTGGTAAGAAGGAGCAAATACACATTTATGGACATGAACAGAGGGAGGATGTGAGAGCACATCCACGCTCACTGCAAACAGCAATTATTGGGAAACATTTTTTTTTTCCAGAATAAAGGACAGATGGACCATGGGGAATGGGTTTGAGTGACCACTGTCTGATTCTCCATTCCCACACAGTTCCCTTTGCTGTACAGCATCCAAAGATACTAAAATAAAGATGTTTTGGAGTGACTCCTTTTTGGCTCGTTTGGGGCTCAGTATAGAACATTTCAATTGGAAGAAACAAGTGGGGGCTCTTTTTATCTTTATGTTCAGTACCTTGGAGTCAGCAAACCCTCATTTCTGAAAGACATCTCTGCCTCCCTGTAAGGAAAATGCTCTGTCGGATCATTCCTGAGAAGAAGGAGTTTCTCAATTACAAGATCCTCATTAGGAAAATATTTATTTTCCTCTGCCTTCTGAGAAAATGCATTTCATTGCAATTATATCCCTGCTGCAAGCATTAGATGTGAGTAAAGATTAGGTTCCTGGAAGGCTGCTCTATAAACCTATCAGGATAAATTTGCTGGTAATGTTTTCTTGGATAGATCCTAAAAAATGCTATTTGTATTATGGTAGAATTCAGAGGCTCTCAGCTGGAGATCCATCATACTTGACGCATTAAGTACATGATAAGATCTCCAGTGGATTTTGTGGTTTTAATTGGGGAAAAAATAACTCATAAGCAGCCACTTAATCACAGGACAACGGGAGGAGAAAAACAAGAAGGTATTTGGCAGGAGACTGCCCTAATCCTCAGCCTGTCAGATAAAACTGTCAGTATTAATAAAATCTTTACAGTTTTCTTTTAGTTCTGCAATGTTGCCTTAGCATGTTGAGGTTTTATCAGCCTCCCTGTTGCTGAAGGTGGAACAGGTGATGTGACAGAGCCTGGAGGGGACACCTGGAGAGCTTCAGAAAGCTCTTCATGGGCTCTGCACCTCCCCCAGTACCAGGCAAGGAGAACACTTAAAACATTAAAACCTCTAAAGGGCAGGAAAAGCTTAATGACCTTTTTAGAAGCCTGAGATGTTTATTTTGTGGTACAGGTGTGTTGACAAGTTGTTTTTTTCTGAATAAACAGAAGATAATAAATTATGTAGTTTGAGGCTGAGATTCCAAATCATCCCCGAAAAGTGACTTGAAGCAGCAGCAAATCAACATCTGGTAATTGCAGAAGTTAATTGAAGAAGCCACTGAGCAGGCTGGAGTTAGGAATAAACACAGCTCTGCTGGTTTGGTTTGTTATGAAAAGCTGGTCTTGAAAGGGAAAAAAAGGGAAATTTCCCAAAAGGGAAATCTAATGGAGTTTTTGTGATGCTGGTGAGATCAAAGAGAGCTTGTCCTGCTCTGCCCTGCAATGCAACTACCTGAAGTCACCATGAGCCTTTTTTTCCTTAACTTTGATAGTCTGAGACTCCTGTTTATAAAGACAAAGCTCCATCAAACTTGTCCTCAACCCATTTTACTCTGCCACATGTTTAATGGAGAACTGCAAGGTCACAGATACAAGCTACTCCTTCAGTTCAACAGCGAGAAGAACCCAAATGGATGTGATTCACATCATGCTGAACAGGTATCAGCCAACCCCTGAGCAGATGGGAAGGCCTGCAGCATTCTGAAGGTTTGTAGCTCACACCATGCCCACCCGAAAATTGAGGTTTTGTTGCAGCTCAGACATTTTCAGTGTTTCAATCAGCAGCTGTGTTCTTGCAGGACAGATAGGAGGGACACTGAAGTGAAAAGCTGCAATCTCCAGTCTCAAGCAATGATCCAGACAGAAGCATATACAGGCAAATTAAGTGTTCGTGTACTTCTTAATTTAAAGGTTTGAAGCAAAAAAAGGAATCACATGTCAACCTATCAGCTCTTTAATGCTTTGAGTAATTCAGCGAGAGATCGAGGTCAGAGAATGCTCAGACAGGGGATCAGTATTTTCTCAGCACTTTGTCTAATTAGCTCCTGACTCCCTGAGAAACTTCAAAATATTACCCTGACAAACTTCGTGTCCACAAAAATTCCATATTCTCTGGAAAGCCTCCAGCTCCTTTCAAAGTTGGATTGTGCCTATCTGTTCTGTGCATTTCCTGGTGATATGAATTGTCTAGACTGCAATCATTATTAGTGAGTGACTTGCACTTGCTGTGCTTGCTTGAACAGGGGGTTGAGAAGAGACTATGACAAAATTGCTTAGAAAATATGGTAGGGTTCAGTCAGCTGCTGCTTTAAATCCAAATTATTTTAAATAGTACGTAGATGAGCTGGGAATTTTAATTAATTTCAGCCAGAATCTTTTCCTACAGAAAACGTGGATATTCAGAATTGGAAGATTGAGAACGCAGACTGTGATCTTCCCATGGATAACTCTCAGGAGTACTCCTTACAGAGGGAAAGGATTACTGGTTTCAGTGACATGAGCTCAGCTGGGCTGTGATCTGCCCTGTGTGTGTCTGTACAGGAATAAAACCAACCTCCGAAGTGCAGGGAGAATTTGGATATACAGGATATGAGCTGATCTGAATCCTCAGCCTGGGACTGTGTCTGAGTGCAAACAGAACCTGCTAAAAACAAAGGGAAGGAAGGCAGAGAGTTGTTCTCTCCCTGCACCTTCACTCCTCAGGGAATGCTTGAGAAACACACTGCATTTAGTGTGTCCTTCTGACAGAATATTGACTGCCATGGCACTAATGGGGAGTAAGCACCAAAGGACTGGTCTCCATAGGATATCGTTTATGTTACACAGCTCAGCCTGCCAATCTGATGTCACCTTTGTTTTCACCTGTTCATTTGAGCTCCTGCTCGTATTCCCTGTGCTCAGACAATCATAGAAATGCTCCCCTGCAGTTTTCCTTCAGTGCGTGCACATTACTGTGTTCCTCTGAGATTTAGTTCTGTATGGATCCTGCAGCTACAGCTGCTCCCAACTTTAATCCTTTGCAATGTTTCAGAGAGAACATGAGATTTTCATCCACATCCTGGTGATGCTGCTCACTTTGGGAGTGCTGGCAGTGTGTAAAATCAAGCAGGTCACCAAACCTCAGCAGGGATGACAGGGTTACAGGAACTTTCCTCCCAAGGGACTCACATCATTATTGAGGCATTAGAAATTACACATTTTTCCCTTCTGGGGGAGAGTTTTTCATGCAGATCCTGGTGATGCTGCTCACTTTGGGAGTGCTGGCAGTGTATAAAATCAAGCAGGTCACCAAACCTCAGCAGGGATGACAGGGTTACAGGAGCTTTCCTCCCAAGGGACACACATCATTATTGAGGCATTAGAAATTACACATTTTTCCCTTCTGGGGGAGAGTTTTTCATGCAGATCCTGGTGATGCTGCTCACTTTGGGAGTGCTGGCAGTGTATAAAATCAAGCAGGTCACCAAACCTCAGCAGGGATGACAGGGTTACAGGAGCTTTCCTCCCAAGGGACACACATCATTATTGAGGCATTAGAAATTACACATTTTTCCCTTCTGGGGGAGAGTTTTTCATGCAGATCCTGGTGATGCTGCTCACTTTGGGAGTGCTGGCAGTGTGTAAAATCAAGCAGGTCACCAAACCTCAGCAGGGATGACAGGGTTACAGGAGCTTTCCTCCCAAGGGACACACATCATTATTGAGGCATTAGAAATTACACATTTTTCCCTTCTGGGGGAGAGTTTTTCATGCAGATCCTGGTGATGCTGCTCACTTTGGGAGTGCTGGCAGTGTGTAAAATCAAGCAGGTGGCCAAACCTCAGCAGGGATGACAGGGTTACAGGAGCTTTCCTCCAAAGGGACTCACATCATTATTCAGGCATTAGGAATTACACATTTTTCCCTTCTGGGGGAAGGGAGAGCAGCCATTTGTCATGGCACTCTGGGTCACAAGGAGGGAATATTTGGCTGAGGGCTCCCAAGCACACCTCCACCTTGATGGAAAGTGTGATGGAATCTGTAATATCTACACAAAACCAGCAGGACCTTGCCTTAATAAGGTCTCATCCAAATGACTTGCACACTGAACTGCATGGAATTCAATTTCTCTAGCTCTGAAAGATGAGGGTAAGTTGGTCCTGCCAGAGATTTAAGTTTATGGATTAATGGCCTCAAAATGTGAAAGGTACACCATTAAATAAGCCTGCTCAGTTGCTAGATAATTCCACGTGGTTTTCGGAGCTATTTAAAAAAAAAAAAAAAAAAAAGGAGGTGGGAATATGATCATAAAAAGGAGTACTAATAAAAATTAGTACTTTCTATTGCATATACAGGCATTTAAGTGAAAAGATGAGGCAAATGACTATAGAATATATTTGAAAAAATAAGGAGATCAGCACAGAGGTAGAAGAAGACTGAATGAGATTTTTTTCTGTCCTCAGTCGTCCTGTTTGTCTAGAAGTCACTTCCATAATAATGGAACATCCCTAGAGCAGCCTGTGGCCAGCAAAGCTGGAAAGGCTGAAGTTCTGCCATTTCTCATGGGCGAAGTTCCCCAGGGCAAAGGTCAGAAAGGAGAAACAGATACTCTGCTGCATTTATCCAGAAACTGGACTGCTCCACTCTAACCCTTGGATTCCACGTGCAGTGAGCCCAGGGAAGAGCAATTTCTGATTGCTTTTACCCAGCAGGTAAAGCCAAGCAGGAAACACCTCTGCTCACACAGTGGGAGATCTCTCTCTCTCTGGGTAATTAATGGAGTGCATTTGTTGGGATTTGTATCCTCAGTGTAAAACGGAGGCTGAAATGAGTGAGGTGTCTTTGCAATTTCCATGGGAGACCATTTTTCCTGCATGTAATGCATTCCTGCAAATCCCAACAATAATTTAGAACAGTGATAATCCTCCACAGCATTGACCCTAAAGATCTTTACAGCAACACAAATGAGATCAAAGGACAAATGAAAGTCTCTTAATCCCTCTAAGTGTGAGTTCAACCTAATCTTACATTTCTGTCTTTTAATTCTCTCTAAATCTGTTTTTAACTTTGCTTAACATTCATTATCCTTTTTCATGCCCTAATTCTGCGAGGCAAAAAGAAAGCACCCATGTCTAGGGGTACATTGAACATTTCTACACAGGAATGGCATTTTTAAGGTGACACACGAGTTTCTCTTGTCAGCTCTCAGAGTGGGAAGTAGGTGGAGGGGAGAAGAGGATGGTGGATGCGCAATAATGGAAGATTAAGATTGATGAATGAGGTGCACATCGCCAAGCACGCAGGGGCAAAGCTCCGAGCCCCACGCCGTGGTCCCTGGCCGTGGCTGCACGGCCAGCTCGAGCGTGGCTCAGTGGTGATAACACACCGAGCGCACGGTCACTCAGGGTTCGTGGTGCAGCACTGCAGAGACTCTCAGAGGTAGGACGAGCTGGGAACAGGAACGGTACAGAGGAGGTGGACTTGGAGGCTGGGTCTTCGAAGGGAAAGGTTTATTGCAGGAAAACACAGATGAGACAGGAACATGAGGAAGGGATTGAAGACCGAGGCGCCAAGCCAAGTGCACCAGTCAGCAAGGGGTTAAGAGGAAGCAGGGAATGGGCGTGGCCAGCATCGGGAACCAATCAGGGAGAGGGGATGGGGCGGTACCAAGGGGATACAGCCAATGAGGTTTTCAGGGGGAGTAACCGAAACCCAGGGGCTTAGTAAACATCACAGTAAGTCGAACTTTCCCGAAACCTAACCAGATAAGGAGAAAAGAGGGTCGGGGCTGCAGGGAATCGTGGTTTCTCCCCGTGACCAGGAGGGGTGGTGCTTCAAATCTTACTGCCACCAGTCGCCCCCCTGGTTCTGTCTCCTCTGCGGTTGCTCTTCCAGGTCCACCCAGACCTGTGCCACCACAACAGTGCACGTCGGCTCCTTGGTGATGGCTCTGTCCCTTGTACGAGCGCAAAATCTGAACAAGAACTTTTCAAAATGAGACTGCCAGAAAAAAACCAAACCAAACCAAACCAAACCAAACCAAACCAAACCAAACCAAACCAAACCAAAACCACCTGAAAATCACCAACAAAAACCCCAAAAACAACCAAAAAACCCTCACCCAACACACCCCCCCAGCACTGCTGAAGCTCCCCGCAATTATTAGACCATAATTAGCTATTCCTTCTACCTTGCTGATCTCATGTCATACATAAAAGATCTCATAGCTCTTGACTCTTTCATTAATGAGGTCCTATATAAATTTCGCAGTGCAGCTATTGCTCAATAATATTTGGAAGCCATGCCAACATTTCTATGTTCTGCTGATTTGTGTATTTTGGGATATTGAAGGCGTTTTTCATTAAGCATTATTCTTTGCTAATGTGTAGTTAATAACTTAATGGAAAAGCTTTTAAACTGCTCTGAGAATTAATCCACTCATACTTGTTTAACTGCTTGATTTCCTAATGGATATAGTGCAGGATTTAATATTCTGCTCATTTACATTACTTACCAGAAGAAAGGAGACCTTTAACTGCTTTTTCCAAAAACAACAGTAAATCATGTTTAAGTTGATTGATTTCTGCATACATATTAACACAATAATGAAAGGCACAATGTCTTCATAATCTATGCCATTGTGTTCAACTACAGCTGAATAGTTAGATTTTTTTTTTAATTTTTATTTTTTGCTTAGACTGGAGAAACAGCATCCCTACAGTCTGATTCAATTTGACTTATCTCACAGCTGGATTCACTCCCTTGTACAAAGGGTGGTGCTAACTTAAAATGAAATTCCATTCAGTCTGTAATTAACAGAGCTGCACTGATTTCCATCAACCACTGCTCTAGCCCTAGACATCTGCTATCATAATTGAAAATCTTGCTTCAAATGCATCAGACATATAAAAAAAATCCTAAGGATTAGATTATATCCACTGAATTCACTCTGAGAAATACTTTATCCCCAACACAGCCATTGAGATGGACATTGGATGGAATGGCAACACCACACAGGCAACTCTCCAGTGTGTTCTCTCTCATCTCAGCCCTGCCTTCCCTCCTGCAGCTCTGCCAGCAGCTGCATCATGATGCTGAATTTATGGCACAGATTAAAATCTTCATATATAACCCCAGCCTGAAACACCCCCAGTCAATCCCAGTGAGGATGTAAAAGCTAACTGAGCACAAATCTCCACATTTAACTATCAAATTCATGAGCAGCACCTCAGAGCTGAACATTCACCCACGTCAGCTCTCCAGCAGGGAGCAGCTCAGGGCACCTGTCTGCAAAGCTCTGCCTTCTCAGCAAGAGCATTCTGCGTTAAAATAAACCAAAAGGCAAACTGCACCGATGTCTCACAGAGAGGGAAGTGTGTAGGGGGGCTGTTCCCCAGGTCCAGGGCAGTGCTGAAGGATTAACTCCTGCAGCCCTGACCACTCTGCCCCTGCAGGGTCCCACTGTCCTCCCTGGAACTGTCCCAAGATCACAGCTCTGCTCGGCCATGAGCAGGACACGAGGGAGCAGGGACACACTCAGTGCCAAACACAAAGAACAAACTTCTTAACATACCCCGCTAAGATAACCCCAAGATATCCCTCTATCTCTCCAGGCTATCCAAACCCTGAGGGCAGTGGCAAAGGAAGAACCGAGATCCCAAAACTGTGCTCTCTTGTAGGAACAGCCACATTTAGAACCTTAGAAACCCTGACACGTTTTACTGAGGATGCTGTGAAAAATTAGTGTCATGAGTGCTAAAATAATCATAATTAAAGTGACTGAAAATGACTGTCATGAATGCTGAAACAATCAAATCCATAAAGAGCACCACAAAATTTACTAGCTACTCCAGGCCACATGTCAAGTTTGTCAAATGATATTTCTGCTGTCTGAGTGGCAGCTGTGGTTCAATACAATCACATCCCAAATGCCCCCATAAGCTGAAAGGCTGATACAAATGGTGTGACCTGGAAGAGCTGGCATCTCACTGAAGTCTGTTAGGTAAACAAAATCAGCAAAGGTCAGAGAAACATCCAGGCAAATTAAACAGGATATGTACAATCCTCCTGGTTGTTAATAAATCTTCATTTTTCTTTCCTTACGAGGCAATATCCTTTAAGAGAAGTTCTCAGGAAATTAAAAAGAGAGATGAATTACCAAACAAATATTTCCGTGTAAAGACCGAAAGCACTACATCAGTTAATCAGAGGGATGGCACAGAACCTTGAGTTGCAGATGTGCAGCAGCAACCCTTGATGCCTGCACTGAGCTCCTGTGCAGGCACACAGCCAGAGGAGGCTGTGCTGTGCTCCCTGCAGGTTCTGTGACTCTGGATATACCCAGGGCACCTTGCCTTGCACTGAGCTCCTGTGCCAGGTGCAGCAGGCATGCAGCCAGAGGAGGCTGTGCTGTGCTCCCTGCAGGTTCTGTGGCTCTGCACGTATCCAGAGCACCTTGCCTTGCACTGAGCTCCTGTGCAGGCACGCAGCCAGAGGAGGCTGTGCTGTGCTCCCTGCAGGTTCCTGTGGCTCTGGATATACCCAGAGCACCTTGCCTTGCACTAAGGATAGAAAATGCATTGATGGGGCCTGAGACCTCAGCATGCCACAGAGGGGCATAATGGCTTTGAGCTGATAGGGGGCAGGGTTAGATGAGCTGTTAGGGAGAAATCCTTCCCTGTGAGGGTGAAGGATTTCCCCAGAAAAGCTGTGGCTGCCCCTGGATCCCTGGAAGAGTCCAAGGCCAGGTTGGACAGGGCTTGGAGCAGCCTGGGATGGTGGAAGCTGTCCCTGCCCAGGGCAGGGGGACAGGAACAAGATGAGCTTTAAGGTCCCTTCCAACCCATTCTGTGTTGGATATACAGGTTTGTATTTATGCACATTAAGAGAGTGAAGCCTTTGAGCTGATATGCATAGGCCTCTGTCATACAGAACACCAACAAAACAAAACTTCTAAACACAAGTGAATACATCCCCCCTAAAGTCACAGAAGGGAAGCCCTAAATCATGTGAATAAGCAATTGAAATTGCATAAACAATTCCATTTGAGCTGCAAGTTAATTATGGCACTGTAGCTGTCAAAAATTCATCTGAAGCACTTGCTGCCTAAATTGAAGGCTGGACATCCAAATTGAAATGTCATTTTTATTAGTGTCTGACACTTAGAGAAATAGCCTCTTCTCTTCTAGTAGGCTATGCCCATTAGCTGCCATTAGTGCTAATGGAGTTATGCACATACATCACATGCACAGACATCACTCAGCACCTTCGTAACATCCATAATGTCACATTAGATAACAGCTGCTTTACTGCAGCATGCTAGGAGAGCTTCCAGGTGAGGCTGGTCAGGGCCATTAATATCCAAACTGGTGCACTCAGTGCCCTGACATCTGGGGCAAAATAGAGTTTTTAAATAGACACTGCAAAGAAACTTTAATCAAGAGATGCAAAGCCAAAAGGGATCATATCTCAAATTTTGCCCAAATTATACATATAATTTCAGAACTTTTGCCACGCTTTCTAAGGACTTGTTCTCCCTGCAAACCTATGGCTGGGATGCTGTCCCTACCAACTCTTTTGGGGATGGACAGTATAACCCTCAAGCCACCAAAGCTACCACAGACAATTACAGTTATCTGTCCAGGCATACTTGCATTTCCAATTTAGCATAATTATCCTCATAGTTATGTTAAAACATAGCTGAGCAATCTGAAAACAGCCATCCCTGATGGGGCCATTCTGCCTCTGGATCTCTTCATCTCAGGAGGCAAGTCCACAGAGTGGAATAAAAAAACCCCACAATGATGCTTGTGTTTATTGAGCACTCTGCCTTCTGCCATAATCCCATAATGCCTTACATTATTGATTTGCCATTCCTGGCAGCACTCTATCAATAGGAAATTGAGTCAGATTTTTCAGCTGAAGATAAGTGTGACTAATTGCCATCTTCAAACAGCTCTTGCACTGAATTAATCCTTGCACTGGGATGCCATGTTTTATTAATGCTGGGATCCAGTCTGCCATAAGGGCAGTGTGAAAGAGTGACAACATTTCCCATTGACTGCACAATCAGCTCCTGACAGCTCTGGGGCACTGCTCAGGTACCAGTTCAGGTAACCAATAAACTGCGCTGAATTCCAAGCTGTAGAGTTCACTTCAGTCATCTCAGTTCCTTTTGTGCAGAGAGCAGATGGCAATGGAACAGATTTCTGTGGTTCTGTATAATCCCTGCTAAGTGGCTGTCAGAACTTACTGCAGTTGCTGTGTGCTGGAGATGCAGCACATGGTAACTTCTGAAAGGCTTTTAGAAATGCCACTGTAGAGCACTTTCACCTCTGGAGCAGTTTGGTTAAGAACCCTCCAGGAAGGCCAGAGAGGCCTCTACAAAATAAGGATGGGAGAGAGCCACTCACTGAGCCTTGGGGCTGCATCATTTTTGGGAGGTAAGTGGGAGGTGGAAGGGATTGACAAAATAACCTGCCTGTAACAGGGTCAGAAATGCTTATCCCCAGTTTGAACTGGTTTGGAAATGGATCTCGTGCTTGGATTGCAAAGTTTTTTTGCATTATTTTGTTGGATACATAATGCAATGTTGCTGCAGAATGCAAGGTAGGTGAGAAAACAACTTAGAAGCCAAACAACAGAGAATTAACAACAAACATTCTCATTCTCAGCATGACCTCACTATGCTCTAGAGACTCTTTAAAGTGCATAGCCTGCTCTGGGAATGGGAATTGCAGGAGGATATCTGGGATATCTGCCCTCCTGGAGGGCACATGTGTACCCTAAAAACTGGAAAATTCCCATCCAGTGGTTGTAGTTGCACTGTTTTAGAAATCTTTCTCTTCTTTCTCATGGAGAATAGAGATAAGTTGCATTCTTGTGCTTTCTAATCTCTGTGTTTCGGTACTGGATGCTCTAGAGTTGTAACCAATCGTTACAGGAGGTGGAAAAACTATCGACCAATAATTATTAGACTATTAATGGATATATAAAGAAGTTCTTGTAAATAAAGTTTCTCTTTTCGCCATCTTGGTGCTGCCTGCCTGACTTCCCTGCAAGCTTCTGCAAATCTCCATGAATATCAGAAAATCAGAGCAACAAGTGGTGCCCCCACAGCACTGCCAGCAACGCCCAGGTGAGACTCAGTGCCTTCCCTCTGCAGCAGGTGGGAGCTCCACCCTGATGGGAAGCCTGAGGTGTCCCCAGTGCCCAGGACAGGTCAGAGGGCAGGAGGGAGAGCAGCACAGAGCGTTCCAGTTTGATGTGCAGGACTGCTCCAATAGCAATGCTCTGTTAGCCTGGCAATATATAGCAATATGTCTGCTCTGACCTGCTGCTCACCCAGGCCTTTCAACATGTGATGACACTGCTAAAACAGACCTGCTGAGAAGGAATCAGCAGCCTGCCATGCAGACAGGTTAGTAAATCACTTTAAGGCTGAAAGAAGCTTTTATATTAATGAAATGGCTTTGTATTACAAACCTAATCTGGATAACCTGTTTAATTCCTTGTCATCTTAATTCATGAATTTACATTAGGAATTCCCAGAGGTCTGGAACACTTGCCTGAAAATTTTAATTCATTTCAAAATCATACATCTCAATCAGAAATCAAAATATTGTGTATCAAATATTTCTTAAACAAATGGAACCTGAGAGTAAATATCTCTTACAAATATTTTATGCATTTTCCTATTGAGGATCATTGTAAATATTAAATATATCACCTCAGTCTACAATTTAGTTAAACAGATTTATATTCCTTAGCATTTCACAAGCAGATTTTTTTCTACTGGAATTTGAAAACACAGATAATCCTCACAACATGTTCATGAATCCTATTTAAGTCTCATAATGTTCTCGCAAGGCAGGGCAGAAGGCTTTTCTCTTTCAATAGAAATATCTTGGGAATGGCAAGAAAAGCTGGGAATCGGCAGAAATCACAGACTGTATCTACAGCCTGGATGTTTTCAGTTCCCAAATCCCACGAGCATCCCAGCTGGGTACCTCTAGCACAGCCATAGCTTTCTTAAACCACTTTTGCTCCTCCAGAATTGGGAACGCAGCTCTAAGATTCCACCCACCTCCGACTACGGCCACGGTGAACTCAAACCCATCAATAACTCAAAACCATCTAGAGTTAATTTTTCTTCCCCACGCAATGAGAAGGTTTTCAAAGGGACAGCATCGATCCCCTCAATTCCCTCAGAAAAATGTACTTTGGCATACTCACACGGATCCTCCTTTATTTTGAGAGTTAATCATTCTAAGGCGATACAACTCGGTGTGTTTTTATGGCTTATTGCCGTCAGGCAATGTTGTCCCACACCACTGAGGCTATCAGAGCTTGCAAATGCAATTTTTATTTGTCTTTGTTCTTGCTGTACAGCCGACACAGATAATACCTCACTACTTTTCTCAGCCAGCACCAACAGAGAGCTGGCTCATTTAAACAATCCTTGAACTGGATCCAATTTGGCTGCAAGGCTGGATTTCTCATAGCACAGCACAAGGCAGATAAAGACCAATTTTTGCCATGGGTTTCTATTCCCTCCCAGCTCTCTCTCACACCTGTGTATCAATACATCATTTGGGTTATTGCTCAGAGCATCACATGCCACTTCACTTTTACATTTCCTGGGCTCCTGCTGTAGTTTCAGGTGTGAAGTGCCGAGTGCTGAACTGGCAGTGACATGCCCAGGCTGATGCCAGCTTGGCAAGGAGAGGGCTGAGGTAACCAGCCTATTTATACAGTGCAAGACCTCAGGAAGACAGCTCTCCCCAGAGCGAGAACCAAGAATAGCCCACGCCCTGGGGTGACACAGAGCACACAGCGAAAACTGAAGCAGCCCAGAACAAAACCATGGAAATGCTTAGCCTGGACACCCTCTGACAGGAACACAAAGGAGTTGGATTCCTCCTTGTCGAGCAGAGCTCCTACTTGATTTCTCATCTGGCTGAACACTGACACCACGGTATCCTTCCATCCCCCTGTTATCATTTCTAATGGCAATGCCAGCAGTGTACAAACACTGGCCGGGTCACGCTTTCCTCTGTCTGAAGATGAAAGGAGGATGCCAAAGCTGGAGGCGAGGGTGGTTGACTGGTTTTCTTAAAACAGCAGTCAATAAATTGCCAAAATGACCAGCTGGGAGCTCCCGAGGGCTATTTGCAAATATGACACTCGGCTGCATGTGTTTCTGCAGTTCCTCTGTGGCTGCAGCTCGGAGCAGCAGCAGAGGCAGGTCAGATGCTCTGTGAGAATCACTCTGCAGACCCTCCTGGATTCACTTCCAACCAGAGGAAGATCTGGCCCCCATCTTCAGAGCGTTTAGAAGAGCCAGACTGGACTGGCAATCCTAGTTTTACCATTCTTTAGGTCCTACATGTCCTTCCTAGATTCATTTGCTTCCTCAGACACATGAAAACAACTATCCCTGTACCAAACTGTGCACAATCCAGGTGGAATTTCCATCAACACCTGCTGAGGACAGTGCGTTTGCCAGGCCATGTCTTGTGCAATGTGTTTGATTGACCAGCTTTAGAAATGCTTTATTCCACCAATGGCAAAATCCAAGCACTTGCCCTGCCACATGATTTATTTGATTTCATTCCCTGCCTATTCTGCAGAATCTCAAATTTCCCCAGTATTTCCCATGCTCCTGTGCTTCACTCTGAATTTTCCTCAGACTTAGAGTCATTCACAGTGACTTTGCACCCTGGACAGCCAAATTATGTACAGACATACAGACTCTCAGCTGAATCCCTGCCTATGGCTCTTCTGGATTTCCCAAAAGCTCTTTCCCAGCTATACCATTACAGATCTCAATTCTGCAATTCTATTTAGGGCAATAAAACAGAATTTTAAGAAGAACGAGGTATCACTTTCTCATTTCTCAAACTGAGTTTGCAGATTTATTCACAAAACTAACCCTCCACTCCTTTGGGATCACTGAATGGGTGCAGCACTAAGAAATCCTTCCAAGAAAATTGAGGCAAGTTGAAGCAAATGCTTGCATGAAATTAAATGGTATTTTGGTATTCAGTTCTGCCTCCTCTACTGGGAATTGTGACCAGCTAAAAAAATAATCTGGTAAAAATCTTTCACCGCATTTACATGTTATTTTAAATCATCTCAAGTCTCCTTCACAATCAGAAAATATTTTGCATATTGTTTTCCCACTCTATAGGAGACACAATTTTGCAAATTGGTGCAAGATATGAAATGTGAACTATAGGGAATAAGTAGTTGATGATGCTAAATGTTGTGACTTTAATTGAACTTTCTAGGAGGCAGATTATTCCACTTTTCAAAACTGGTTTCCCAAGACACTTTGGTCTAAAAATACTTCAATTATTGTACTCACTTTTCTTGTCAGGCTTTTAAATTCACCATTTAGTCTCACAGCAAAACCATCCTCACAGGCACAACCTCCTCCTGTCCAGGTCCAGCCTGTCTTCCACATCCTTGGACACATCTCCTGAAGGAGAAAGCACAGAAGGACAGAATTAGTGTGGAGATTTCACTACAGGCAGTCAGACAGAACTGACTTTTCCTGTGCTGGGCTCAGACCCATGAATGCATTTTCAGAATGGCTAAGCTCCTTTCCGTGGAGCCGTGCATCCCATGCAGGCAATCCCACAGGAGCTGGCACTTGCTCGCCCTAGAACTGTTTGCCTTTAGCTTGGCTGCAGATTTTGGCTCTCAGAGCCTCCTCTGTGCTCAGCAGTTGAGGCAACTCTTCCATGTCCCTCTGAGCCTCACTGGCTCACGAAGAAAACTCTGAAACTCAGCTAAGGCAGCAGCCAGGAGAGAGCACATCAAATCGAGGCATTGCTCCATTATCCATATATTTCAGTAGAAAATATCTTTTTTTTTCTGTCACTGTGTGAGGTGACAGCTCTCCTCAAAGACAAACTGATTAGGTTTAGGAGATTTTAAGGGAAACATGCACAACTATGGTTTTAGATTTCTCGAGGATTGCAGGAGCTGGCAGAGAATTCAGGCAGACGAACCCAAGATGGCAAAAGGAGAACTTTATTTACAAGAAACCTCTTTATATATATATTAATATTCTAGCAACTATTGGTCAGCAAAGAATCCACCTCCTAAAACCATTGGTCACAGCCAAATAACACCTAATACCAAACACAGAGATTAAGAAAGTAAAAGAATGCAGCTTATTGCTATTCTCTGTGAGAAAGAACAGAAAGATTCCTAAAACAGTGCAACTACACACAACAACAATTTTCATCTTCAAACCTGTAATATCCTAACACCAACCCAGCTCTAAAGTAAATTCAAGCCATCAGAACATCAGTCTTGGAACGATAGACAGGCTCTAATGCAGATGTGTGTAAAATGATCCCTTAATTACAAAGCTGGAGCTCTGGCAGTGTTTTGCCACACTATAAAATGACATAGCATGTAATATGGAGAGGCAGTTCCCTACACAGATTACTGATTTGGAGCTGCCTGCCTTTGCAGCAAACCCTGCTATTGCTGGTTCCAGTAGCAGGGCACTAATTCAAAATACAGCAATTGAATTGGCCTTCCCAGAGTACAGAGTGGGCTCTTTAAATCTGACAAGGCTTTTACCTTCCTTTTCTCCTGCCACCCCCCAGCCTCCACACATAATCATATAACATCGTTCAGACAAATTTTTTCAAAGCAGCCTTCTCATTTCTCTTTTTATTTTCTTTTTTTTTTCTTTCTTTTCTTTTTTTTTTTTTTTTTCAGTGAGTGTGAATTTATGAGGGCACTCAGATCCACCACAGAGCAGGAGCTAAACTAACATGCTACTTATGCACATGCTTTATTCAGCATCACCTCGGGGAGATTTCCTGCTTCTAAGCCATTGTGCAAACAGCCTTTGGTTCATAGCTGCAGAAATCTCTTTTGTCAACATTAGCATTTCGTGTTTGGATTTATTACAGATCGTGAAAATAATAATCATGTTTTCCTTCTTTAGAAACACCGACCCATTACATAACTCATGTCATTGATTCTCACTGCAGCAAAGGGATTTCCCAGACCTCTGGTGGGGAACCTGAGGCAAAATGGGGTTTGCAGAGCCACCCCTCAGCCCAGAGAGAACAGAACCCCTGGTTTCTCCACAGAACCCCTGTTTTCTCCACAGAACCCCTGTTTTCTCCACAGAACCCTTCTTCTCTCAACAAAACCCTTCTTTTCTCAGCAGAACCCCTCTTTTCCCAATAGAACTCCTCTTTTCCCAACAGAACCCCTCTTTTCTCAACAAAACCCTTCTTTTCCCAACAGAACCCCTCTTTTCCCAACAGAACCCCTCTTTTCTCAACAGAACCCTCTTTTCCCAAAAAAACCCCTCTTTTCCCAACAGAACCCCTCTTTTCCCAACAGAACCCCTCTTTTCCCAACAGAACCCCTCTTTTCTCCACAGAACCCCTCTTTTCCCAACAGAACCCCTCTTTTCCCAACAGAACCTCTGTTGTTTTCTCCACAGAACCCTTCTTTTCTCACCAGAACCCCTCTTTTCCCAACAAAATCCCTCTTTTCGCAACAGAGCCCCTCTTTTCTCAGCAGTCACCTCCAGCAATGGAGCCCTTTGTGTTGAGCTGGGGTCCCCCAGGACAAGCAGCAGCTTCTCAGCAGCAATCAGCTCTTAAGCATTGTTAATTTGTCCTGTCAGGAATTGTTATTAATTGATCACTTCCTCTCCTTATCCCCATGTTCTTGTCCCCATCAAACAATAATGTCCTTCACAAAAAACCCTCTGACCACACAGTGCCATGGAAAGCAGGGAAGGTAATCAGAGCATGCTCTCTGTACCTGAGCCTTTGACCCAATAAATAAATCTCCCTGCCATCTCCCTTTCAAATTCTGGACTATTTCCTTTGGGAATCAATGTTAGCAGGCCATGGCCAATATCTACTTATAGTTTTTCCTTTATTTTCCAATAGATACCACGAAAACAGTGGTTCTCTTTGGTGTAATTTTCTTTCTTTCCATTTGCTGCTTTGTAACTTCAGCCTCTTGTAAATCACATTAAAAGGACTCGCTTTCTAATAGTTTTTTTATTGACTAATATATTTTATTTGGCACCTGTTACCTTGGTGGAGATTTCTTCTTGCAGTAATTTACTGTATGTGCCACAGTCCCCTGAGCACTGGGCAAAGGGAACCAGCACAGTTAAACAGGAGATTTACTTGATGCTCCTTGGGCTTGGGGTTGAAAAAAAGAATTTTTTCCTGTTCTGCAAACCCCTCAGCATCCTCGGTTCTGCAGGGAGGGGTCTTGCCACCCTGAGTACTCACACCAAGCAGCTGACATGAAGGATTATTTTATACAAGTCATTTAGGCATGCTGTGCCCATTTATCTATTTAAAATATGAAATAACTCTTGTCAAATACAGAAGTGTTTAGTGAGGCTTAATGAGCTGCTCATGTGTTTATTACAGAGATTCCTAAGAACCAAATGGCAGAATGTTGCTTTAGATATGAAATATGATTAAAACATCTTGTGAAGTATCAATTTGAAAGTAAAAAGGGTTCCAGCTATGAAACCACATGTGCTATTACACTCCAGAGGACATGCCATAATGCCTGTATATTTTAAGAATATTTGTTTAATTTTAATACAATGTTTGTTTATGACCACGGTTTATTTTTATATCAGGGATTTAAGCACTACAGGCTCCTGTGAGATCGGGTTGGATTTCCCATATTCTGTGTGTTGAGCAGCATTTGCTCACTAGGAGAGTCAAGGGAAGTGTCAGCTGCATTTCCATCTTTGCTTTCCCCAGTGCTGCTTGGAGCTGTGTGTTATCCTGTGCAAGACAGATGTGCCAAACTGCCCCACTCCTCCAGATACACGGAGCAAGGTGGTCAAAGCCACGACACAAGGTTTTAGGAGTCGATTCCATTATGCTCCGAAACATCTAAAGACTTCCAAATAATCCCATAAATAGTTGGCTCTCGGTGCTCTAAAGTGAGGCTTCTGAGAAGAAAGAAAAAATACCACAATCAAAGCAAAAAAAGCCGTCCAATAAAGGAAGCTCTGTGACTAGAGAGAAGTTTCCAAAGTTTGGGGGTGGCTGGCCCAGATGAGAGATGTCAGCCACGAGGGCAGTGCCAGTGGCAGCTCAGGGATCAGCAGTGCCACCCACGCCGCTGGACATTCCCTGCAGGCAGCACTGCCCAGTTTGTCCTCCAGCACAGCAAACCTCCATTCAGAATTGCCCTGGAAGAAACCACCTTAAAATCACTGCAGTTCTAGGGGTTAGACAGAGCCTGATGGTTTTATCTCCTCTCTTTCAAAGCATGAGCACAGACACTGCTGAAGGAAATTTCAGGGCAGAGAGTGAACAGCTGCCTATGGTGGAAGGGAGAAGGACTAAAAGAATGTGTGTTTGGAGATGTTCTGTTAACCAAGGTTTTTTCTCTAATAGTACAAACAGACAAAATTTGATGATCTCCTGAGTAAATGAGCTCCATAAGTTGATCATAAAGTCAACAAATTCATGTTTCTTTATGCTCGTTCCAAACGAATATTTCGTTCCAGAAGAAGAGCAGCCAGCTTATAAAAAGGGCTCCATGGCTTAGCAAAGCTTGTAAGCTTAGGGTAGTAACGAGCAGGGTTTAATTATTGAGGATTCCTCCAGGTGTTCCTCCAAAGCTGCCTCGCCAGCTGACCTGCTGAATCGATAATATCAAACCTTTTATGAGGCACGTTGTAACGAACACAATGGAAATGAGAAACTTGGTGGCTAAGACAAAGATGCTGCCTCCTCCAGCATTGTCTGAGATTTTTACTATTGTCCTGCTCACGATCTGTGAAGTCAAGAATGGCAAGCAGAAATAAAGGGAGAAAAACGAGCTCATGAAAAAAGAGACTTTTATTACATCCATGCAGGAATGTTATTAAAGTGAAAGAAACCTGAGGGAACGAGAGCTTTGAGCTATGATATTCTTTTCTGTAGAGCTGATGAAAAGAGACTATGAAAGGTCAAACAATTCTAATTCTCCTCCCTGAAGTTAGTCATTCTTCCTGTTGTCAATGTTTCTCTGTAGTGTACTTAGCCGAGGCAGGATTGCAGCAGTGCACGGCGGCAGCAGGAATGAATTAAACAGAGCAATGGATGCATTTTCCATTTCCCTGAAATGCTGCCGGCCTGAAAGCCACACCTCACACCCTCACATCAAGGCTTCTCTTGACAAAGGAAATTCCAGATGTGAGAAGGAGCTCAGTTTTGTGGTTTCTACATCCCAGAGCTCGCTGGGCTGAGTGACTGCTCTGAGCTGTTTGTTCCTCTCACAAAGCAGTGCCCAGCACTGCTGACATCTCCCTCCCCTCACACCAACCCTCCCACACTCCCTGCAGCACTCCAGAACATCTGGGAAAACCTACAGGGCTCATGACTATGAAATAAAGTGGGGAATCCATGGGGATTCACTCCAGCATGATAAGAATTTCACCCAAAACACCAATTCTGCATGTAGACGAATGAAATTAGATATAATTTCTGGGGTTTTGTGGTGTCCTAAGTCAGCTAGGTACAAAGGGTTAAAAATAAATATTTATATAGCCAAGGAAGAAATGTTTATTATTAGTATCTTTAATGAGTTTTATGTCTCCCACAGATAAAATCTGTTTAAGAGCTTAACAATTCAGAGTCACAGGCATGTGACTGAATTTTCTTTTTGTGGAACATGAAATTGTGGCTAGACAGTTGGAGAAGAAAATACAGTCTTGCTTCCTTTCCATATTCATGGTAATATTTATCATAATAATTTAGTTTTGTTTCAGTAACAGGAATGTTGGTGTTTCTCCATCTCCTCAATGCATTTCCATTTTCACACTTCCCCATCTAATATTAAATATATTGGAAATGCTGCCAAAATATTCAACAACATTGAAAAAGCAGAGGAGAAATAAAATTACAGTCACAGATTTCATTTCACTCCTTTTTCTAAATTAATAAATATTTCATTTTCTTATCTGAAGAACTAGCAATGTACCCCAATGAACTTCCACTCCCAAATCCAAATTTGAAAATCTGACAAGTTAAACTCAGAAGTATGGTTTATGGAACAGGTTGTTGTGAAAATGAAAGCATCATTATTACAAGCAGGAATCATCCCCACAAGAAAAAAAAAAAAAATTAGATTTTGTCACATGATCCTACTGTTAAAATGTCTCCAGAGTGAAAGGTTTAAGAAATAATTTCAGGTCACCTTGTCAATGCAAACACGAGGAGAGTGGAGTTCAGGGTCACTGACTGGAGACAGAGGTGTGGCAGAGCCACATTCCTGATCAGGATTAGGGCTTTTCCCCTTTCCTGTGTAAAACTCACATTCTGTTCTCTGCTGCTGTATAGCAAAGCCCATAGTGACACTTGCTGGTGCAGCAAGGAGTCTGAAACAAAATGCTAAAGGAAGCAGAGCCAAGCACTGTTGGTTTTTTATTCATCTCTTCCCTTGGGATAAATGCTCGGAGGGTTCTGGGTCCTGCCCAAGGAATGTCCAGCGCAGAGAGGCAATTACTCTGCTCCTGATCTCCAGGGTCAGCACTGAAACTGCAGCCTGGGCCCTCCCAGGGGCAGGGGCCACCTTGCTGAGCTGAGCTCCCTCAGTCTGCTCCTCTTTCCCCTTTTTGAAGGATATCTGAAGGATAAAAGTACTCCAGCACTTCCTCTCCCTTTGCCCTCCACCTCCCTTGCCTGTCTCCTGAAATGCCCCTGGGTTGTGCTAAGCTCTTCTTTCAATGAAAAGGGATTGGAGAAGTCTCTCTCCTCCCCTGTCTGGTATTTCTGGAGCCCTGCTCATGGCTTTGCCCAACTTCCAGAAGAGCAGTGCATGGCACTGACTCTGCAAGCACAGCCAGAAGTCAGCCATGGGAGTTTGAGCAGTGCCTTATAGTCCTTGTCCCAGCACGTTCTTCACCACAAAGGACATTGAGAGACACAGAACTCACTTTATCTGAGGGAGAGGCAAGTGGGTCTGCAGTCAGGTTATCCATTTTTTTAAAGCCACTTGGCCTGCAAGTGAATATACTCTTTAAAAACCCCAACATTGTGAAAACATTAAAATATTTCAGCGGGGAAAACTCATATTTGTGCAAGAGCAGGAGCAAGTGTTAGTCCTAAATTCCTCTGTGAAAGAAACATAGGGTGGGAGATTTAAATAGCTGCATGCAGTGAAAGAGTGAGAGGAGATAATATTTCACCAAAAAAGCAGGCTTCAGATATTGCCATATTTCTTCTGGGAAAAGCATCAAACAAAGCAAGCCTGAGCTACTGCTTAGGTGATACTTCAGAAACGCAAGTGGAGTCCCCAAAGAATTTCTCAAGTTGCTGCCAATTTATTCAGAAGAAATACAACTTAGCAAAAGCCATCAGCACAACAAGCCTCCATTTACCCACTCCAGGGTTTTGCTCTCACCACTTTAAGCACCATCCTAAGGAGAATCTCTGTTTGCTGTGGCTCAGAATGGCTGATCTTGACTCTTTTTTAAACAATCAGGCCTGGATAGACACAAGATTGTGTAAAGTCTCAATGCACAGGTGCCCTTTTTTGCAGCACTCCAGCCAGACAACCACAGACTGGAAACTGCTGCTTTTCCAAGTCTCAAGCATCGCCTTATCCATGAACATCCAGTGGCAAAACCAACAAAAAAATGCGTTTCTTGCACCTTTTAAGGCCTAAAGCACTTCCATCCTATATCTTAGAGGCAGATAATTGTGCTTGGAAGCACAATTTATACATTTTTAAACATCGTATGTTCTTGTAGAGCAAGTGTTAGAGGCAAGGGGCCTATATCCACTGTCCTGTGAGCTTCTCACAATTCATCAGAACCAGAAACTTCAATAAGGCAGGAGCTGAAAACACGGGGAGCACAGGGACCCCTGTGTCACTGGAGCAGGATCTGCCTGCTCCCTTCCCCGATGCCACAAGGCTGCTGGGCTGTGACAACAGGATGTGTCACAGGAGATGAAAAGTGTCCCTCTCCACCCCAGGGGCACATCCTGCACCTTTGGAACTGAATGCTTAAACAAAAAGGAGAGAAAGCAGCCTTGCAACTCACCAGGAGCAGACTGGCGCTCCTTGCTGCCAGGGATGGGATCTGTCAGCACCGCCCCTGTCCAGAATGGCGATTCCAGAAGGCACCTGGAGCATGGAAAATGAGGACACTCATGAGAGCAGGAAATCACAGTGTGCAGAATTCCATGCTGAGGTAGCAGCCTTTTCCTTTCCATGTGGGCATTCAGCACATAGGGAACCTCTAGCCCTGTAAGTCTCTAATTGTGTTTGTATTTTCATCCATGATCCCACCCAAAATACTGACAATCAAAACCTTAGGATGGACACAGTCCATAGTGTGGTTAGAGATTTCCCAAGATTCGCAGAAGCTGGCAGAGGAAGCAGGCAGATGAACCCAAGATGGTGAAAGGAGAGCTTTATTTACAAAAACCTCTTTATATATCCATTAATAATCTGGCAACTATTGGTCAGCAGGGAATCCACCTCCTAAAACCATTGGTCACAGCTACACAACATCTAGTTCCAAACACAGAGATTAAGAAAGTACAAGAATGCAGCTTATCTCTATTCTCCCTGAGAAAGAAGAGAAAGATTTCTAAAACAGTGCAACTACACCATAGTACTTGCAATACTTCGAAATACAGACTTCCAGCAAAACCAGAAAAGGAATCTTTCCTTGCAAGATGCTTATGAGAAAGACAAACACTGATCTTGGGATTACATATTAGGGAATGCAGAACAAATTAAGTTCTCAGTATAATGACACTGAGGTTGCAGAGAGCATGAATAGAGGTGAATTTGATGTTAAAGAGTTTAAATAATTTGCTCAAGGTCACAATGCAGTTTTCTGTCTGCCCTGAGATTAGAAGCCAGGAGCTATTAAATTCTTTCTCTTGTTCCCAGACAGCCAGACTGGGGAATAAAGCTCCCTGCAGGGAGGAATATTTAAAAAAAGAAAAGAAGAATGAAGAAGACTTATTTACTCAGTACAAGCCCTAGAGTAAGACTGCATATGTACTGTCACCAGTGCTCCTCTGTCCCTCCTGTATCCTCCCTGACCTCCCCTGACTGACAGAAGTACTGACAGCTTCTCAGAGCCATCTGTTCAAAACGGAGGGTTACAGCTTCTGGGGCTGGGAGAAGGGGACTGAAGGATGGCTCCACAACCCCAAGTGCGAGAAATAACTTCACCCCCTGCCCCTGAGACATTCTGGGAGCTGTCCCTGGTAGCAGCTGGTGTTAGATCCACTGAGAGCTTGACAAAGCAACAGCAAAACAGGGTTTTTCCTCCCAGCCATTAGACGAAGACAGAAAATAGGCCACCAAATCCTAAAGTGCTCCAGCCTCCCACACGGCGGCGGTGGGAGGCGGAAGACTGTGACACATTTCAGTCTAGGCCCTTATTACTGCATGGAGCTGTCAACACTTCAAAGAGAGCACCTGCAGGATCTTCCCCACCTCTGACTGCACCGTGCTTCGCTGTTCTGATGCTCTGCTTCATGGAAACAACATGCTAGCGTGTGATTTCCATCCTCTTTTCTCAGAAGCTTTCCGTGAGTCCCACGGACACAGGAGAGGACCCATCATCCCCTGGAATCCTCAGGATAACCTCCTCGTGGAAAACGCTCTACTTGGAGCACACTTTGGGGACTTGGAGGGATTCACTCTGAGGCAGATGCTCTGCAGTCAGAGGGACACCTCAAATGCAGCCCAAGGGAAGGGAGAAGCATTAAATCCCATCTGACCAGTAAATCCCATCTGGACCAGTAAATTTCATCCAGACCAGTAAATCCCATCTGACCAGTAAATCTCATCTGGACCAGTGTAGTTGCACTGTTTTAAAATCTGTCTCTTCTTTCTTATGGAGAATAGAGATAAGTTGCATTCTTGTGCTTTCTAATCTCTGTGTTTTGGTGCTGGATGCTCTAGAGTTGTAACCAATCGTTACAGGAGGTGGGAAAACTATCGACCAATAATTATCAGACTATTAATGGATATATAAAGAAGTTCTTGTAAATAAAGTTTCTATTTTCGCCATCTTGGTTCTCCTGCCTGCTTCCTTCTGTGAATCCCAAAAAGTCTAAACCAACAGACCAGTAAATCCCATCTGGACCAGTAAATCCCATCAGGACCTATCTTTACTCCATAAGCCCAGTAGCACCAAGGATATCACAAACCAACTAATGAGTATCACAGGGAAGAGCACCAGTTTTTCAGTAATGGCTATGTTTACATGGATTAACAATATTTCTTATACTGAAAATTGACCTTACCATGAAATCTTTTGGAATAAAGACAGGTTTTTTGCTATATTTGAGCAATTCTTACCCAACCACCATGGAGATTTGGCCATTTACTGGCCCCCCAGTGTACTGCAGTGCAATTTAAAAAGTACTCATTACTCATTCAATTTTCTTATCGATATATTGCCCAGCACTTGAATGCTGCAACTGCAAATGAGAGATGTATGAGGGAATTAAATATAAATACTGTAGTTGCACTGTTTTAGAATCTTTCTGTTCTTTCTCACAGAGAATAGAGATAAGCTGCATTCTTTTGCTTTCCTAATCTCTGTGTTTGGTATTAGGTGTTATTTGGCTGTGACCAATGGTTTTAGGAGGTGGATTCTTTGCTGACCAATAGTTCCTAGGTTATTAATGGATATAAAAGAGGTTTCTTGTAAATAAAGCTCTCCTTTCGCCATCTTGGTTCGTCTGCCTGAATTCTCTCAGCCAGCCTCTGCAACCCTCGGGGACTCTAAAGCCACAAAATAAAACCAAAATCTGAGATTAAATCAGCTGGGCTAAGATGGCAACGCAAACCTACACATTTCAGGATTGAGCTGATCAATGACTGTGAGCAGGAGGAGGTTTTGGTGAGGCTGCAATACAGAATATCCCTGCACACCTTTCAGCACCTGCAATTCAATAGCACAGCACCTCCCCCTGCAGCTCCTGCCCGCTCTGGTTCTCTTCTGGGTCACATTTAGGTGACTCCCAGACGCTGCCATGAGGGGTCAGTCACTCCTGCAGTTTGTCTCTATGCAAACAACAGCTTCGAGTCTGTCCTGCTGTAAAGGAATTTAGCACTTCCACTTCGCCTTTTGGAGCTCAGGCTGGATGGACTCCCAGTTTGTTTGGTGTGTTAATGCTTGGGGTCCTACAAAAAAAAATCCCCAATTTTCCCCTTCAAATGGGCGGTTTTAGTCAGGCTGCAATACAGAATATCCCTGCACACCTTTCAGCACCTGCAATTCAGTACAACACCACCTCCTCCTGCAGCTCCTGCCCACTCTGGTTCTCTTCTTGGTCATATTTAGGCACAAATATGTACCAGACGCTGCCATGAGGGGTCAGTCACTCCTGCAGTTTGTCACTATGCAAACAACAGCTTCGAGTCTGTCCTGCTGTGAAGGGATTGAGCATTTCCACTTTCTCCTCTCAGCACTTCAGGTGCCTTTTGGAGCTCAGGATGGACTCCCAGTTTGATTGGTGTGTTAATGCTCAGGGTCCTACAAAAAAAATCCCCAATTTTCCCCTTCAAATGGGCCTTTTCAGAAATTATTAAGCTCACGTGTATTAACTAAAGAACCCAGTGATCAAGTTCATGCTATTTTTAGCTTTTAACCATGAAACAGTCCAAATAAAACTGGGGTTTACAATGGCATGATCATATTGACTCTCACCTGGTCATTTATTCTGCCATAAAAAGACAATTAAAAACACTGGCTGTGCTTGGAGCATGACAATCTTCCTAATAAAAACTTTACCTCAGTTCTTTGGATTTTTTTTTTTTTTTGGCTGACAAATGAGGAACAGCTGATTAACAAATACATTGCTCTTTTTACAGCAGAGTTTTTTCCCCATGCTTTAATGATTGAGAACAGAACACGTAAAATCTGTCAAAACAAAGTTTCTTTGGAATCAAGCCACAAAAGAGCAAATAAAGTTGCCACTGAAAATTAATTAATACAAAGCACCAACTGATAGGAGGAATAAATCCTTGGACCTAAAAATACCAATACAACAGCAAGCTGAGAGGTTATTTTTAGTCCCACTTTTAACAAGAATACCTCAGTATGTTTAATAATAAGAAATTGGATCTCCAGGGCAAGATACTGAGAGAAATTGTTTACAGCAAGCTCTTCCAAATCTCAAGAATTTACCTTAACAGATTTAAAGTTGTCATTAAGTTTTTGCTGGCATTTTAAAGAAATGGCTTTAAACCATTTTTTCCATTATATACTTTCATAATTGGTTATAGCAAGTGAGGTTTCTATGTGACCAAAAATCATTGCAGCATAGACATTTCAGTGCCTGAGCCTCTACACAAGCCAGGTTTCTGGAATGTGAGTGTGAAACATGGAAACACAAAAAATTGCTTCTCAGGTAAAGAAGAGAATGTATTCTGAAATTAATTCAGAGTTCAATTAAAAATCTTTCATTGCTCTTTTGTAATAAATAGCTTCTTATGACAAAGTAGATGGCAAGAATTAAATCTTCTGAGCTTTTTTAAAAAAATCTATATCCAATTCCTAAAAATCTATATCCAATTCCAAATACATTAGATCCCTGGAGCCTTGTCTTGGCTTAACCAGACAGAGGGAAAAGTCTCATCTGCTGTGCCACAAGAGCTTTTAAGTTTCTCTCTTTGGGCATTGGATGAAGCTGGATAAACTTTCAAGGCTCTTAATCCATCCCTCAGCAGCAGCTAACCAACCCAGAGCTGTGCACAGTGAAATCCACCCCTGTGCCAGGGCCCTGTGTTTGTGTCCCCAAGAGCTTTCAGAGTGAAAAGACATCTCTGTCCATCTGAAATCCACCCCTGTGCCAGGGCTCTGAGAACTTCCAGAGTGAAAAGACATCTCTGCCCATCTGAAATCCACCCCTGTGCCAGGGCTCTGTGTTCATGTCCCTGAGAACTTCCAGAGTGAAAAGACATCTCTGTCCATCTGAAATCCACCCCTATGCCAGGGCCCTGTGAACTTTCAGAGTGAAAAGACATCTCTGCCGATCTGAAATCCACCCCTGTGCCAGGGCTCTGTATTTGTGTCCCCTGAAAATTTTCAGACAGAGTGAAAGGACATCCCTGTCCATCTGAAATCCACCCCTGTGCCAGGGCTCTGTGTTTGTGCCCCTGAGAACTTCCAGAGTGAAAAGACATCTCTGCCCATCTGAAATCCACCCCTGTGCCAGGGCTCTGTGTTTGCATCCCCTGAGAGCTTTCAGAGTGAAAAGACATCTCTGTCCATCTCTGTGGACACAGAGAGTCCTTCCCTGGATCCCTAGCCAGCAGGACAGAAGCAGCCCAGGCACAGCCCTCAGTCCAGGGAGGTGAGGACTCCAGCCCAGCCCTGGATCTTGGGCTCTGCTCTTTGTGCTGCCTCCACGGGGAGAGAATGTCCCTCCTCACCCCCAGGCCACAGCTGACCTCTCTATCTGCACCTCTTGAGCATCAAAGGGCCTTGGCTGCCATAATCTCAGCTGAATCACTTGGAGGATGTCATGTACTATTCAGGGAATGGTGTTGCTTCCTGAAAGAGCACTTTTTAAAGGAAAAAACAAACCTTCATGCAGTCTAAATATGTGGTGCTCAAGTGTATGTCCAAGTACTGGGAGATAAATGGATTTACACTGGCAGTGGTTACAAACATTCATTCAAATAAAAATCCCTCTTTATCCACTACAGACCAACAAGCTGAAGTGGACACATGGGTTAATTGAATAATTTTCCAGAAAGAATTTTTTTTTAACTTCCTCAAGCAAATAGTGTTTACCAATGACTAAAATTACTCTTTAACACGAAGAACACATGTCAGAAAATTCATTAGTATTCAGGAAGATACATATGTGCTGGAGGCATTCTCTTCCAAGAATATTTTTGAGACTATTAGGCATCTTAGAAGGAAAAAATAAGACATAAAAGTGCTGTGAAGGACAGTGAAACACTAGTCCCTTCCAAGCAGGAGCCCAGCCTGGCACAGGAGCTGCCTGGGATGCACATGGCGAGGGAATCCCTGTGCTGGGGGAGAAGGGAATGGCACACATTGATGCTGCTAAGCACAACACGAGTTCAGCCTTCTCCTGGCTAAGAAATCGTGTGCAGTCCAGTCCTAATTACTGTGGGTTTGATATTCCTAGCACTTCATCAGGAGTTTGGATGTTATATAAATTCTTGCCACACTTTCTCTCGTATCCCTATACAAACTGTCCCTTGAATAATGTGTTATTGGTTCTTTGTCTTTGACTGCTTAGTTAAAATTTCTGTTTTGTCTGACTAAAAGAGAAGAGAAAAACAACGTTGGGCACAAATTCCTGAACAATCAATTGCTACGAGCTCTGGAACTGAGAGTTTCAAAGCCAATTTATCAGGAGATGAACAAACTGAATGAAATAGTCTGATATTTGCAATAGGCAGCTAAACACAATTTAAATCTGATTGGCATCCAGTGCATTCTGATTTTTTTTCTGGTTGCTGCATTTAAATAACAGATATGAGGATTACACTCCCATAAAAAAATGTTTTCTTCTCAGCACTCAGCCTCGTGTTTCAGAGTCAGTGGTTGAGCTGGCCAATACTTTTTGGATTTGAGGGCAAACCCAGCTTTTTCTGTTGTGGCTGTGGACACTTCCCGAGAAAGAAGCAAGTTAGAGCAAGTTAGTGAAAAACAGAACAGAGCAGCACTGGGTGAAGGAAGAGACAGAGGCCATTGGTTGTGAGATTCCTCCCAGCTCCCCAAATTCTGCACAGCCACAGGGACTGCTCCACTCAAGAGGATAAACCCCCAGAAGGGCTCTCCTGTCTCTCCCCACCACAGATGCAAACTCCAACACCAGAGTGAAGCACTGCCTCATTTCTGACCAAGTTTAGCTGCAGCAGCTCTCGCTGTGTCAGAATAAATGGGAATAAGTTCAATGTCCTTCCTGCTGGAGATGCAGTGCCTTCTTGGAAAAGGGAACTCTGAAAGATGGGAAGATGCAGAGGGAGAGGGTATACTTAATGAAAGGTTTGGATGTGTCATTTTTGCTTACCAAAGAAAATTGGACAGAAAAAAACCTGGCTGCTTAATGAATTGTTCAAATGCTCATTAGCATCAATCAGATTTATTTGAACAGATAATTATCCCCATATTGTGCTTTCATCATTGGAATTGTTTATGTTAAACTGTCAAGCAGCCGTTTTCAAATTTTACTCCTTGATGTGTTGAAATTCCTTTTACGGTAAGAAAAACAAAGAAGGATTTATTTTTTTTCCCCTCAGCTTCGTTTTAACCCTATTTGAAGTCTTTCATGGGGCTTTTAAGTCTACAGGAGCACCAAGTCACTTCCATGTCAGATGTTCTGGATGTACAGGTCTCGCCACTTCAGCAATTTATGTGTCCTTTGAATTCTCTGTGGCTGTCAGGCCCTTTATATTCCACAAACTGCTCATTCACAATAAAAGTCAATCTTGCTAGCCAGTATAAATATGTTTTCCGTGGTGAATGACTAACTTTTGACAATGTTCAATGATATAAGTTCTTTAAAAAAATTTTTTTAATTGCTTTCCCACCCTTTTCCCTAGCAGAAATTCTTTAAAGGCTTTCCCCAGGAAGATTTGCAAATATTCCCATAGGGAACCTCTACAGAAAAATCAAAGAAACAAACAAAACCAAAACCAAAACCAAAACAAAACCCCCAAACACCTTTTAATAATGCTTTGAAAGGTAAATAATCCTAAGTAAAGTCAAAATGTCTGGTTTGCCAGTTCTCTGACTTCAGCTATGTGTACTCCTACAGAATTGAACATGGAGAGCTATGACAAATTGGAAAATGGCAATTTTGATCCATAACTCCTCATCAGCAAAGAACAGAGAACTCTATCAGTGCTTCCACACCATTCTCAGCCTGCAAATTTTACAGCAAACAGGAAAAAAGTGTTGACCAAACCTTGCCCATCAAGCAAGGAAGAAGGACGAGCTTCCCTGTGCTCCCTGTCTTTTATCCTCATAAAACTCCTATTAAGCATTTTCCAGTAGAAATCTTCAGCCATGGGTTGAGACTCCCCCAGTTTTGACCAGGGGTGCTGGTGAATCTCAGCACCTCTGCAGCTGTCCAGCAGCCAGGATTTTACATCACCTTAATCATAAAGGCTTTTTATTTTAGAGCAGCAGGAAAAGCCTGCTGAGGAAACATGGAAAGCCACTTCAGAATTTCATAAAGAGGCACGTGAAGATTGGCTTTTTGTCATTTTGTATCCTCAGCAAGAAATCTTCAGAGGTGTCTGCTGGCCCCAGCACAATCCGTGCTGGCACCAGACCTGACTGGGACACAGCCACACACAAAGGCTGGGCTGGGATGTAACTCCAGCTCTGCTCAAAGGTCAGCCACAGGAAGCTGTTCTAGAGGGAAATAAATCAGGTGGTTTAACTCTATGGAGGAGAGGAACTTGCTTTATTAACTGTTGTTTTTGAGACTGCACAGGCAAGGCTTGAAAAATGAAGTGAGGATGGCGCCTGTGTTTTGCATTATAATTCAATTTAGAAATACCACACACACAGAGCTTTATTGCTAATGGATGCACCAAGCAGACCTGACTGCTCTACATCAACAGCAAAACAAAGAACTCCACATCAGCAGCAGACTCTCATTAGCAGTAATGTTATTCCAAAGCGTGGGGTATCTGTCAGGCAAATGTAAGTGCCTCTGACATCCACCACAGTTCTATTTCCCTGGCTGAGATGATATGTTTCAAATTGAGGAACATCTGTTTTGGGCATGTGATGAATCATCTTCAACTATATTTCCTATTTCCTGCTATCCTGTGAGATCAGATAGTGGAAAGAAGTTACATAATATTGTGATTGTATTGTTTTCCAGCACTTCTGAAATTTTAGATTTTTTTTTTTTCTGTTCTATGGCTCATTTAATGGTTAAAAAAAAATAAAAATAAAAGAGCCCTGAGACAGGATATTTCCATTTCTAGACTAAGAAAAAGTTGAAATAAAAATGTTATGGACATCCTTCCTTTCCTGTTGATAGGAAGTTGGCTGAAGAGGCTCACCTACCCCAAGATAACAGTTCTAGAGAGGTACAATGATACTTCTGCCAGTGTCCCCTTCAGCTGAGAAATTGTCTCACTGAATGTATTAGAATTGTAGCTGCTTGCAGGGGTGTGGGAAAGCAAGAAACAAGGTAAAGTATAAGTTTATAAAAAACATAAAAAGAACACTGTGAAAGCGTTGGTCATAGAGGAATTTGGCAAAGAAAAATAAGAGCCTTTGATTGAAATGTAAAATTTTGCACATCAAAAAAGGGATTATTATTCAGGCAATGGGACCTGACAGCATATCAGCACAGCACATGTAGAAAATTTAATGTAGCTCTAGTGTGCATGTCTTCTGCATTTAAAATGAAAATCAAGAGCTATTGAGAAGAATGAGGATGTTTTAAATGTGCTGGATTGTGAGCAGCAATATGAACACCTTCATGCATGAGAAAGCACAATTTGCCAGCACTCCGAGGGGGATCCCTGTGTGTTTAGCTCTACCCCTGCTGATATCACACTTCTTTCTCAGGGGATGGAGTTCCTAAGTGCCTTTACAGAAAAGCATTTGGTCCATGTGCTCAGCTAGCAGAACCCAAGGAGTTCTGCAGCTTTTGGAACTCACTTTGGTTTCTGGACACATGACCTCAGCCTGAATCGCAGCAGAGGATTCAGGGCCAGGTGGTTGATTCTGGCTGAGCAGAAAGGCCTCTTTCAGCCAGCTTCAGATCCAAACAGGGGCCCCAGTTTCCCTTGAATTCACTGCAATCTGAAGCCAGGAATTTAATCGGGGCTCCTAGGCCATCACTGCAGTTAAGGAGAGTTCTGTCCCTGATCAGGACAGAGCAGACAATTGTTTATTCAGCTTCCAAAAGTAAGTGCATCACAGCTGACCACGAGCACTCCTCCAAAAGCAAAGTGCCACCTCAGCAGGGCATCAAAAGCAGCTCGAGCATCTCCACCACAGCATCTGGTGCCTCTCGGTGGTTTTATCGCTCTGCTAAGTGCTGCAGATAAAGAAGTTAGCACGCACAGATTAACACAGTGTGAAGCACTCGTGTCCTGCCATTTCCACTGCTCTGTCCCAACTCTCATAATGAACAAATGATGCCATTTGTCTCCTTCCCTGTGATCCCACAGTTGTCCACATCTGATGAATTTAGGGTTTGCTTTGCTTTCAAAAGGAGGTTGATTTATATCTTTTTGCCTACAATCAAACTGGGGCTGCATGAAGACGATCAGAAGACTCTGAAATTGCCTGTGCAAATCACCCTTAACAAGTCAAGGAGATTTTTGATCAGTCTGCACCAGGTACATCTGGAGAAGCTCCCTCACCTGTAGTTGCACTGTTTTAGAGTCTTTCTGTTCTTTCTCACAGAGAATAGAGATAAGCTGCATTCTTTTACTTTCTTAATCTCGGTGTTTGGCGTTAGGTGTTATTTAGCTGTGACCAATGGTCTTAGGAGGTGGATTCTTTGCTGACCAATAGTTGCTAGGTTATCAATGGATATATAAAGAGGCTTCTTGTAAACAAAGTTCCCTTTTTGCCATCTTGGTTCGTCTGCCTGAATTCTCTCAGCCAGCTCCTGCAATCTTTGGGAGATTTAAAGCCACACGTCACCCACCCTCACTCTTGGCTATTTCCGCAGGGGCACCTGCAGCTCTCACGATATAAAGAAGTATTTTCCTCAAAGGATGCACACCTGAAATGCAGATCTCAGTGAACTGGGCTTTAGACAATGCTAAGGAGATAATTCTTCAGTTCCCCGGCAGGCCAATGACCTTGGAAAAGAGAGTTCAGTTCTTTATTCCTTTCTACCTGCTACAGTATTCTGCATTATTAAGTGTATGTAGTATCCCATTTAATGGGGACCAGCCTATATATATATATTTATATGTGTGTGTGTGTATATATATATATATGTGTGTGTGTGTATATATATATATATATATGGACAACAACTTTATCTCTTTCTAAATGAGTGTCTCCAGTGACTGAACTCTCAGGGAATGCTGTTCTTGAAATTAATCTTGAATGCTCTAATTAGAATGGTGGTGGTTACAGAATTCTCTAATGGCTACTTTGAGGAAACAATTAGTGTCTTTATTATGATAACCCTCCAGATGAGATACTACAGTTGACAAAAGATTATTAAACAAGTTATTATTCAGTCACTGACTCACTTAGGCAATAGCTTGTGCATGTAATGATGAAGGCCAACTCACCAGCACTTAAAAGTGTTGTAATAAAGTGCCCAACTTTTTAATACTTTTTGGACAGTATGATATTGCAATAGATTGCGTTTTTTTTAGTAAATCGATGGTAATTCCACTATAATTAGATCTTCATAAGATTGTATAAGGTGTGATTAGCATACAGAATTTTAAACCTTTTATTTCACTTCTCTCAGAAATTAGTGGAGAAGGTCAGAATCTAAGACAATGGGCATTATTTCTGAGTGAAGAATTGACTTAATCCAATTTGTGTCTCCTTATAGCCACAGCCATCAGTCAATCAGAAATGGGACTTCAGGATAAACAATGTCAAGTCTACGATAAAGTCTGAAAAAAAAAATCAGAGGAAAAATTAAATCCTGGCTTGTAGCACCGAAAGCAGTGTTATTTGGGCTAAAGTCATTTTTATTTCCACAATCCCTGGGTTGTATCTACTTGTAAAATATCTTGGCAAGAAAGGCACTGCAGGAACGCAAAGATATTATCATAAGACTACGTAGAACCACTCTGCTCAATTATTCTCCCTAGAGAAGGCTGTTTGAGTAAGTGAGTAGTCATTGAGATTTTGAATTAGTCTTGTGTATTATAACTTCACTGCATAGCTCATATTCCTCTGCTATGGATAGCACAAAGATCCTTTCTAAAAAGACAGTGCACCAAGTTTTCTAATCAGATTCTTATACCCTGGTGACTCTGCAGACCATTTTCTAATAGAATTGAGGCATGGGCTATGAAGCTAAAATAGAACAGGCTATTAAAAATGTTATCTCTAAGGAAGATTATAATAACAATACTAAAACAATTCCATGATAGAGAAGAACCCACTTGGAAAAACGATGCATTAATTCAGAGTCACTGCCACTCATAAAATGCTTCCAGTGAGAGAAAGAGATCTATAGAAGGAAGGTCTTGCATCAAGGAAAACAGCTGCATCTATAATGGCATAATTCAGTATATTAGACAACAGCTTTTTTTAAAAAAATCATGCAATAATGACTAAATCACTGGTGATTGTTTTATCTGATCTCAGATTGGCTGTATAATTATAATAGTCATACTTGGGATTCTCTAAACACAAGCATACATATGAGCAAAGCCTAAAAGTATGCAAGTAACAACACAACAAGTCGAAAAAGTAATTTTCTGCATTCTGATGTCCTTCGATGCTCTTTCTTTCACTTGTGCCATGTGCTGTGCTGGCAAATCTCCATCCAAGTGCTCCATGGTATCCCCAGCCTGCGCTGGGCTCCCAGCAGGAGAACATGGAGAGAGCAGCTGCATTTCTCAGCTGGCATGGCAGGGCATTATCGCCTGTCAGCACCACAAGGTTGTGGTTCAGGGTGTGCTGCTGGCAGGGCTGAACTGGAAAGGGCTCCTGATCCCCTGTAAGGTGCGATGGCAGCACAAAGTGAGGGCATTTTACCACAGATTGCTTCAAAGTGCCACAGTTCATCTCTGTAGCCTGACAAAATAAACAATTCTCCAGAGAGATTTCTTTCTCCTCAACACTATTTGCCTCTTTCTAGTTGAAGGTATTTGTGAATATATAATAATAAAATAAACAAAAAAATTAAAATAACAATGCTTTGCCAAAATGACCCACTGAACACCCACGTCTTTGCTATATTCACTGATCCTTCCACTGCCATCATCTAACTTCTGGGGAGGTGCTCATAAGAATCTTTTCGTTTCACCTATGCCACAGTTACTTTAAAATACATGGTGAATGTGAGAGAAAAATCCCTGTGAAAAAAAGTGAAGTATCTTGGACAAAATAAATTCGTGTGCCCACCAATCCACACCCGCACTTCAGACTGGGCTAGCACCAGCCCTTGCTGCGGAACTGTTTCCCACTCAGAGAAGATCTGCTTATTAAAGATGCAGAGCCCATCTCGCTCCATTAGTATTAGAAAGGCTCTCCGCGGTCCCTGGATGTTGTCCCTTCCCAAGGTCATGTCCTTACAGCAGGGTCAAGCCCAGGGTGCCTCGTTCAGAAGCAGAAATTTGGCAGAGCTCGCTGGGTAGCTGGGTAACAGCTCCTGGGTAACCACCGCCATCACTTCAATGTGCTCAGCTGGAGGAGGAGCAGCTCTGCTAAAAGGCTCATTAAAAAGTTTCAAATCACACTTACTTAATAGCAAAACATTGTTTGTTCAGTAATTCTCAGGAACGAAGATTGCAGGCGCAGGTGTTAATACAAAAAATAATGGTTTTCTCTTCTATGCGTGTTCACAATCTAAATTTCCACAGCCTATAATTCACACAAATCCAGATTAGGCTCTCCCAGGAGGAAGAGCTCCACGGCTTGCAGCACATTCTTTCAGTCTGTGAGCCTTCCCAGCCTGTCAGCTCTCTGACACATTCTGGGAAGGCTCTCTCGGCTCCCCCAAGCTCCCTCCCTTTTGGAGTTCTTTGAGGTTTTAGGCTCCTTTGATCCCCCACTTAGCCCTGGGAAGGGTACCCAGCGCAGCCCGGACGGAGCCAGCTCATTAGCTTTGCTCCAAGTGATGACCCAGCCACTATCACCCGAACGCTTTGAAGCCACCTATCTGAAGTTATTCTTATCTGTGTCATTGTCTTACATTTCCTCTTTGCTCCTTTAACAACCTGATAGTCTGCTTTGATTTAACTCTCTCCGTGCCGGCAGGAAGCAATGGAAACAGGAATGAGAAATGTATTCCTGATGAGAAAAAAGTGTTTTGGTTTTTTTTTTTCCCAACAGTTGTTTCATCATCCCTCTGTTGTTACAAAATCAGAGAGCTAAGAGGGAGTTCTTAATGATTTCCATTAGGTCTGATCTAACAGAGATGCGTGCAGAGGAGCTGAAAGACTAAATAAAACAGCAGAATAAAAAAGCAGAATAAAACCTTTTATAAAAAATAAGATCTTTTGTTTGCTTTTCTCTGCATACAAATATGTATGGTCAAATTCTGTGGTACTGCCTGAAATATTCTTATAAGGATCTTGAAAGATTCTTTCACTTGAGCAGTTGAAAGATGCTTATAAATCCATAATCACATCCAAATCCTCAATTAGGAAATTTCCTCCAAGTATCCCAACAGTTCTGTTCAATCAGGATCAGAGATTTACTGAATCCTTTTCTTGGATTGTGTGCAGTCCTTCCCCAGGCAAGCTCCTCACACAGAAAACTCAACTGGGTCAGCCAAACAGCCCCGGAGAACACCCGATTAGAAAGAACAAAGAGAATGTCGGAGTTTTAAAAGATCTGAGCATCACCTGCCTTCCTTCCCTCCTTAAAATCAACTATAATCGACTATATTCACTCTATTCCCACAACTCCGTGAAGGAAAGTGAAAGAAAATGTTCAGGCATTCTGAAAACACCAACCTAAATCTCTGAGCAACTGCAGCAATTTGCAGTTACCTCTAGGTGTGAAGAAGGCATTAGTGTATCTCTAACAAAATAAGGTACTTGGCCACTGTTGTTTTTCTAGATAATTTAATTACAAGGAACGTAAGTTATTTTCACAGATTTGGCCTGATTAAAATTAAAAATGAGCCAGGTGGTTTGTAAATATTTTGAAAGTAGATTATTGGTGTAAAAAGGTGCAAAAGTCATGGGTAGGCTGTGCTCCTGTCTAAGGAAGTTTGAGACACGAGACTGTGGCACTTTTGTGATGAGGTGCTCATGAAGAATAATTTCCACAAAGAGTCAATCATTCATTCTCCTACAGGTGAAATTCACTTATGGTTTGGGGAAAAGTACATAAGAGCTGAATCTCTCCTGCCTTGAGAATAATGTTATTACTCAAACAATAAAATAGAAATGAAAAAGGTATCCAGTCATCCTTACCAATTGCCAATTTCCAGGTTTTCTTGTGAGATCTACTCAGTATATTTTAGTTCAAGGGATTAAAGTATTTCTGTTATTCTGGTTAGGTTTGCCTTTTAGAGGTTACTGAGGGGTTTTTGGTTATGGGACTCAGGATTTTATTAAGTATTTCCGATTTTTTTGCCAGTGCCTTCAGCAAATTCAGGATCAGTCCCCTTTCTGGAAGTTTTATATATGCTTTTATAACTCTATTTTATTGCACATCAAGGCTCATTGATTTTTTGTGGCTACCACAGTGGAAAATTAAATATTCACTAATTATTATGCAGGTGGGTGTGACTATGTTGCACCACAATGTTAAAACATTCCATCAAGTGTGGAACATGGCATGAACTGATTAAATACACTCCTTCTGTGATAAATGTGTCCTTCCCTGTCCATCAGGCTGGGACAGGGCACTGAGTGAATGACAAATTACTGTCATCCTCATGGAGGTTAGCCGGCAAGGAAATGGCTTTGTGATTTCACTAATTTACTTTTCACTGCAGTTTTGGTTTATCAAACCATCTCAGGGCTGACATGTTTTCTGCTCTCTATGGATTGAGCACATTAGTTATGCAACAACTGTCTGAAACTTCTACAGAGCTTGAGCTCAGGATTCATGACCCTCTGGGGTTGGAAAGATGACAGAATATGGACTTGCCATGGGACTGACTCCAGCAGAACATCTCTCTTATAGAGATGGCTTCAGAAAAAAAAAAATAATGTATTTTACCAGCTGAGGAAATCACCAGGATTTTAAACAGGGACCTACCTCAAGTGTATAAAACACTCTTAACATGCCCTGGGCCTCGTGCCTCTCCAAAACAAGGTAACACTGCAAGGTTCTGTCTTCTCCAAAATAGCTTTTTTAGGCTTGTTGGTATTCTGCCTATACCCAACTGATAAGCCTTCTCAGCTGGGCTTCCCTCTAACATCATATCTTTGTTCTGAGGATGGATCAGAAATCAGTGAGGGATTGGCAAATCACAGGGCAAACTCAGAGTATGCAGCCAAAATGTCTCATTTCAGCAGGCACCAGAATCACTTCTGAATATTCTCCCCCTGCTTTGGGACAAGTGGGAACTTTATTTACAGGACTAATTTCCTGTTCCAAGTAGTACCTACAGGTATCTTTACATTAATGGTACGTAAATACATTCCTGCGTCCAGCAACTGATATAAAGCAACATTTTCCACAGATTTCTGTGGTCTATGACTGGAAAGGAAGAGGGCTAGAGCAGCTGAAATGCGACATTCAGTTATTTTGCTTGAGACACTGTAAGAATTTACTTCAGTGTTGTCATGGTGGTGGTTATATAAGGCCCTGCAGGAAAGAAAATAGAACACAAGACATACAAGCATTCCGAAAGTGCAAACATTTAAATAGCAGCTTCTGTTTAGTTTGTAGGGTTTTCTCACCTCCTCACTTCAGTTACAGTTCTCCCACATTTAATTAGCTCCCTCCAAATGGGTACCAGATCACGTCATACTTAATGCAGGGTCTCTATCAGATGTTCTACCTCTAGCTCTGCCTCCAGCAAATATCTACTTGTTTTAATTATGGATGGCACTGCTGCAGTAATAGGAGAAGGTAGAGTCCCTGGGAAACACAGATTTTCATAATTCAGAATAGAATTTTAAACACGGTATCCAAACCCCCAGTTTTAAATGTCTAAAAGGCTTCAGCGAAACGCCGATGGGAATAAAATAATATTTGCAACTTCCAACGATCATCTCCAATGTTTTCTCCACTGTGCTAATGGCTCAGGCAATTTAATTTCCATACAAAAGTACAAAGTGGGAAGCAGTTTCCTTTGAACACCTGTAGTACTTTCTCTGGATATATTAGGGTATATTGCAAGTGCTTCAAATGAAGATATACGAGGAGCGTACTAGCCAGAGTTCATTAACTTCTTTTACTAAATGCCAAACAATCGTGTTTAACTTGAAGGTTTTCATGTTCAAAGAGATCCTACTTTTATCTCCTAAGTCTCTAAAGAAGGCTGCGGGAGAAAAGGCTCAAGCAATGTACTTTTCTTTAACTTGAAGGACAGACATCTGAATCCTTGCAGACAAAGCTCCTTTCCCTTCCTTCTTTCTTCTAGAGAAAGAATATGCATATTTCATCACACTTTCATCCTAAACTCTTTCACACCTATCAGAAGATGCCTGTACTCCATCAAAACGTGGTCTATTAACTAAAAAATACAGACAATATCTAGCTGATTTCCATAACAAAAAAACCCAACAAATTAAATAAACACTGGTTTGGGAACTGTAGATATCCAAGCAGTTCACACTTCTTGTTCGATCTTTTAACATATTCATATTTGCAAGTAGCTAAACTAATTTCAAGATAAACTAATTGAGAAGAGCTTTAAATTTCATGCACACGCCTGAAGATTTTAGGAGCTGGGCCTAGAAAATGGTATTGGTCTATTAATAAATATCAAGGGCATTTTTTGCCAGCTCTGTTAAATGCTTCCATCAGCTGAAAGTGTATTATTTTGCAGTCAGAAGGGTGTTAACCTTTTAGTTGTGTGGGAACAATAATAAATCCATCCCCTTCTATTGTGGTTTATCAGGTAATGATGATACTTTAATAAGTAACAATGAGCTCTTTATTCAACAGTACATAAAACATAACTAGAATTTTGTTTAATGACTCATAACAGTAATTCCTTATTTTGCTGCACTTTTTCTCTTTCTTTTTTTTTTTTTTTTGGCAATTCCCTGACCTATTGTCCCTGGTATCCATAAGATACTCATGTGTAATCCTCAAGAAGCGAGATTTATCACCATGCCTTTGAAGTACAAAGGATCACAAGCCTCTTTCCTGATGGCTAAGATATATTTTTCAAGTCAGTGCACCATTTTGAAGTGTTTCTTTTCTTGTTCACATACCAGCAATGTCACTGCACTCTGATTTACCAGGGCTCCCATCTGTGGACAGCTGTAGATTTGAAGAAGGCAAGGGAGGTCTTTTAATTTGTACTGTCAGTGATTGCCTGAGCTGTTGGCTTGTGAGCTCTGGGTATGTGAACTAAATAACTCTGTGTTCTGGCTGACATCTCAGACATTATCCATGTCTGACTTTTTTAAAAGGCAATTTCTGTATTAGAAAATTAGATGTCTTTTCTAGGGTGACTAGAAACTTCATGTAATACCAGAGCTGCGATATCTCTAAAGCATTTTGAAGTGCAAAAGCACTTTCAGAGGTAATACAGAGGTCAGAAACATTTCCTGTCTACATGGAATTATCTGGAAATATCAGGTTTCCAGGAAACTGATTCAAGATCCATGTGGTACAGTAAAAGAAAGTATTTTTTGACTGTGATGAACTTTGGGCAAGCGCTGCTGACCTAGAAAGAGTGTCCACATCAGAAAAGCCACACTTAGGAACTGGCAACAAAGGCACCAGGCTTTAAAAAGAAGGACTGAAGGAAGAGTGCATTTGTTTGCTTCATCTACAAGAAATCCTTTGGATCCTTCCCACATCCAAAAGAAAAGGAACAGCCATGGCCCAAGGCAAGCAAAGGGCTGTTCATGGATATCTGCTCTCAGAAACCAATAAAAGCTTTAGGAAAATGGGGAAAGGATGCTCACACTGCTTTTACCAGTCTCTCTCTCTAGAGATTGTCAGAGGACTCTGATCCAAGCCTACTGCTGTTCTTGTTAGAGGAAGATACAAGGGAAGAAAATGAGTAAAATGGGCATCTACAGTGATGTTTTGGAAATCACTGTTCTTATGTTATCTGATTGCTGAATTCTTCTGGCCTCCCTGCAGCTGTAGCTCTGTATAAAAGCAGCTAAGCTGCACTGTTATGAGCAAAGGTTTAACAAATAATAGCCTGAAATCTATTTATTTCCATCTGCAAATTTATACATCTTGCTGTTCAAATTTGCATAATGAAAAGTGTTTTAGAATCCAGATGTTCATCCACTTGGATACACATTCACTTTATTGGAGGGGTGAGCTTTGATGCCTCAGTTACAGACCTGATCCACTTTGTGTGAAAGTCAATGCAAATTTTCACCGTACCCAGCCATACAGTATAGATCTTAACCTATCAGTAATCTCATTTTCTTACATCCCAAACCAGCATCTTTAAGAGAGGAAAAGTATCAGTATAAAGACTTAAAATAATTTCTCAATGCAGTAGTGAAATTGTTTTTGTCCTTTTCCTCAGTAGCCAAAGACTGTAATGAACCACTCCATTTTTAATGAAGTCTAACACTCACTATGGCAAAAATATATTTAATATTACAAGGGAAGCTTCATCTCTACTTTGTCCCATAGTAGCAGAATACCAACACCAGCATTTTCAGATGTTTTTACTTGCTCTGGGGACAAGAACTCTTTGGATGCCATCTGATATGTGCATTTGTTTGCACAGCTTTTTGTTTTGGTAGCTGTTCCAGCCCAGTTTTATTTGTCACTGTGTTACCCCTATATATATATATATATATATATATAAAAATAAAAATAAAATCTATATTATATATATAATATATGATATATGATATATGATATATGATATATGATATATGATATATGATATATGATATATGATATATGATATATGATATATTATATATTATATATTATATATATATTTTAAATTTTATATATATATATTTATTTTTTTTTTTAGGTGGGGTAAAATGGAACAATATCACATTCTGATTTTGTAACACCCTGTATATTCTGCACGGGGGTAAAAGATTACATGAATTATTACAAAAGCTGTTGCTTGTTAGAGTACCCTCAGCCAGAAAATAGTATTTGTTCAACAAAGTAATGAATTTTAGTACAATAAACCTGCATTTGCTCATCATTTTGCTAATGGCTGGTGCCTCCAACATGACAGAAAACAACTGCATATTGACAAATACAAGCAAGCCTCCAGTTGCTTAAAATAACTCAGCCTCAGCAAACGAATGGCGCTTTTCCAAATCCCATTCTTTATCTGGAGCTGTACGACAGGGCCCTCTGGCGAGCGAGGAATGGCACACACACAGCTGGGCACTGAAATCCTCCTCCCAGCAGGGCTCCCGGGAAGCTGCATCATTGCTGGTTTGGCTTTTGCTGCGGTTTGAAAAGCTCTTTAGAGCAAGTGGCATCATTTGCCACTCAGCCTGGGCACCTGAGGAGGTCAGGCACATCTCCTAACCTTGTCAGGTGGCAAAGCCATCTGGCCGAGCTGGGGCTGATCTGATTTCTGTTTCCTAAACTCAACTCGCCAGTCCCTTGAAGGAGAGACAATGGCCTTTTCAATGGCCTGAGCTCTTTCACCCTTTGTTGCTCTGTTTAAGGAGTATATGTCTCTTGACCTTGTAAATGTGGCCATTCACAGTGGCCTTAGTGCTGGAATGTGCTCTCACAGCACTCAAAGGCTCCTTTGCATTATCTATGGCCAAGGTTTGTTTATAAAAGTTGAGGTAAAATATTGACAGGATCAAAAGAGAAATGAACAGGCACCTGATATGTATGCACAGTACAGAGATCCCTCCAACGAGGAAACTTCTCTTGTTTCAGCTACTGTCCTGAGCCCAGTTAGGACAGACTAAGCATTTCTCACTTAACTCTGAAATTAGAAAAAGAACGGGAACCATGGAGGAAAAAAAAAAGACAATTAAAAAAACCCCAAAACCACCCACCAAAAAAAAAAAAGAAAAAAAAAAAAAAAAAAAAAAAAAAAAGAGGAAGGACAATTATCCTAACTAATTTGCTCTGCTGTATCTGTGAACTGCTGATCCACTGTTGCCAAAAGCTGTATCAGTCCATTATAATAGCTGGAGACAGGGCTCTGGTGACCTTTCCTCGTGCCTTGGGTACAGTTCCACGGTGCTGCTGGGGTAGCCCAACAGCCTGCTGACCCTAAAGGGACAGACCTGCCTCTCCTTCCCTCTCCCTCTGCTTCTGCCCTCTCACCTGCTCACAGCCATTTCCCCTCCACTGGCTGTGGTGCTTTTTTGGAATTTTCACTGAACTGATTTAATTTGTCAGACAAGCAGAAAATTATCTGCATTTTCTTTCTCAGCTTTGTTTTTCAATTGCTCGTATGAGCTGAATCATTTCGGTGAGGAGCCTCAGTGGAAGAGAACCAGGACAGACACACAGGGAGGAGGTAAAGAACAGCACTGAATCTGCTACAAAAATATGGTGGGACACAGAGACGTGGGATGTGAGTCTAGCTGCTCTGCAAGAGAGGAGAGGAGACAGCGACTGCTGAGCTGCCAGGACTCAGCCCCTCTGCTCCCTCTCCCACCTCTCACCCAGCCCGAGCTCTCCTCCTGCCACAGCCATGGACACCACAACCAAGGCAGTGGCAAGGCTGGGCTCTTTGGCTGCAGCCCCAGCAACCAATCTGCTGCTAAAGACAGTTCCCTGTCCAGGGGAAATCTGTGATTTTCCTTTCCCACCTCAAAATATTGCCCTGTGTGGTCCCTGAGTCAATGCACCAAAATTCTTCCTCTTTTTTCCACTCTATTTTCCCCCATTAGAGCCAATTAAAAATGTGACCTAGAAGGAAGTCCTTACCTACCATCGAGCCTGCATAGCTTCTCACTCGGAATGAAGCTTGTTAATAAGGCACTGCAGATCATATTAACCTCAGTTGCAGTGTCTTAAAAGGTACAGGCACTTTTCACTACCATCAGTTAAAGCAAACTAAGTCTCCTTTCTCTCGTATGGCTGTTTTATGGGATTGGTGTTATTTATATCAAGCAGCTATCTAATGCTCAGACTCCATACTGATAGCTTAAGCAGGGCAATTTTTTTTCTCATCTGTTAATACCAAATACATTCATTTCCTTACTGAAATATAGTTCTGACATTCCTGGCACTTCAGATTGAATCTGCATTAAAGAAAACTCTAACTTCATACCGTGACTGAACTGTGGTCTGTGGAACAACACAAGCAGAATTTTGAAATGACTCTCTCTAGTCTTGACAGCTGCTAAGGCTGAGAAATGAAACTGGAAGATTCAAGGTAATCATGGTCGCTTCTACTCTTCCTTCCTCTGAAATTCAGAGCTAGCCCTAACTGCTCTAGGACCTACAAGCTTCAGGAGTCCCTGCAGTACCCGACAGGACAAGGAAAAGCTACCTCCTGTGACCTGGAGAAATGTTTCACAGAGAAACTTCAATCCAAGTTCTTTTAATTTGGTACTCAGATGGAACTGAGATGCTAAGAAGTATTTTGAGGCTTTCTTTTTTATCAAACCTTTCAAATTAACAGAAATTGGGTGGCTAAGAATGGTGGGCAAAGCAATAAACCAGCAAGATCAACATCTGGTTTAGGTGGCCCATCCAAGAAGTGAGCATAGGACATTCAGCTGAACGTGATGTTTAAATCATTGTCCATCAGAAGGAAAGAACAGTGCAAGCTTTTGTGAAATAAATGACAAATGTCTGCTAACTGACATTCTAGAAGACGGTGAACACTTCAAACTGTACTTGGAAGGCAGGAGGTGGATTTTATAGATGTTTTTCAGAACAAGGTTCAGACTGTTACCTTCCTAGGAGAAAGAAAGGGGCACTAAAAACATCTACTGCCTGTTCTGGCAAGAAAGCCACCCCAGAGAACAGAGAGAGAGTCCTGCACAAAAGACATGGCCATGTTATTTATAGACAGGTTGTGAGGATGCAGTCATTTGCTTCCTCTGGATGAAAGTCATTGTATTTTGGAGAAGAAAATGCAGTTGGTATTAGAAATCAGAACAATGATTGTTTTGAAAGAACAGCACAAGCCTTCTTTGCAGAAAATTACAGAGAAGTCCAATTCCTGTGCTGCTGATTGCAAGCTTTTGTATCCAGGCTTATCAGAGACAGTTTGTACCCTGCCTTGGACAAACATGGCGTGTCAGCCTGGAGGTGCCAAAGCAATTTAATGATTTAATAATAAAAAACTGCTAAAATAATGTGTAATAATATAACATATCATAAATATTATCATACATACTCTAGAGAATAAAAATTACAGTCAAAATACACTCTTGGTAAAAATGTTTCGAATGTATTGACACTAAAATCAAAGTATTCTCGCATGCTGTCACATGCAGCTTTAAATGAAGCTTCATAATAAAATTAGAAATGAGTAGAAAAGCTCTTATCTTCAACCCTCTGAGAAGCAGTTGCAGTAAGCGATTCAGATTAATGCAGTGTATTGTTACAAGATAATTTCCCCTGAAATAGAGTTCCTTAATTTATTTGGTTAAAAGGTGGTTAATACTCTGATGAATGAGGGCTTTTAAGTTTTCTGAAAATGCTACTGTTGTAATTTCAGACGTTGTCAATATAAATTTCCCGTACTTTTTGAGCACTACTGATCACTTCCACTGCTGGTGCCTCTGGTAGGGAGTTCCACAGACATTGCCTCATAAGGGCCATTTTAAAATTGCTGTATTGCAATTATATTGAATATCTCTTTAGCCTTACATTAATTTAAAAAGTAATGAAATTCTTGATTTACCTTTACATTATTGTTCATTATTTATGCCATTTAATCATCTCTACTGAGAGCAATAATTTAACTGTTAACTGTTCTTAACCTGTCCTTATGGCAATGGAGGCAAAATGCAAGGTTGTCTCATTGAGCAGTTTTGCTTTAGGTTAGGACACGTTTGAATGCACTTGGGGAAATTTGGACAATCCCTCCCTTTCTACCTTTCAATCTGGCAGGGTGAGGGAGGAACAGCACTCCTGATATTATAAAAATCATGATGTCAGCCTTAAGTCTAAATTTGTAAGCACAGTAAAATCAAGGAAATTCGAAAAAGCTCATCTATGAGTCTTTCCAAAGCTGTTTTTTGTGTTAGCAGACAAAAATGACTTCATGTACAATCTATTCCTGGCACTAAATGTGTGAGCCATCATTCAATAGAAAGATAACTCTCAGCCTAAAATGCCAAGTTTCCATCTTGGTACTACAGACAAAAGTCCTCCTGTTCTGATAGTGTGATTTATCTTTGACAGTCAAGAGTTAAACAAGTCTGTCTGCTTCACATACGGGCCCTATTAAACTATTGGTTACAAGGCTTAACATTTATGGAATGCATCACAGAATGGTTTGGATTGGAAGGGACCTTAAAGCCTGTCCAGTGCCACCCCTGCCATGGGCAGGGACACCTTCCACCAGCCCAGGTTGCTTCAAGCTCCATCCAGCCTGGCCTTGGACACTTGCAGGGTTCCAGGGGCAGCCACAGCTCCTCTGAGCACCCTTGTGCCAGTCCTCACCACCCTCATAGGGAAGATTTTTTTCCTAATGTCTAATCTAAATCTGCCCTCTTTCAGTTTCAATCTATCCCCTCTTGTCCTGTCTCTCCAGGCCTTTGTAAACAGTCTCTCTCCACGTTTCTTGTCGGCTCCTTCAGGTACTGGAGGGCTGCAATGAGGTCAACCCAAGTCCTTCTCATCTCCAGTTGAACAATCCCAGCTCTCCCAGCCTTTCCTCCCAGCAGAGCTGCTCCATCCCTCTGATCATCCTGGTGCCTCCTCTGGCCTCTCTCCAGCAGCTCCACGTCCTTCCCAGCAGAGCTGCTCCATCCCTCTGATCATCCTGGTGCCTCCTCTGGCCTCCCTCCAGCAGCTCCACGTCCTTCCTGTGCTGGGCCCCAGGGCTGGAGGTCTCCCTGAGCAGGGCAGAGGGGCAGATTCCCTCCCTGCATCTTTTCCTACACTGTTTTCAGAGCAGCTCAGGACACAGTTGGCTTCCTGGGCTGCGAGCACTTGATAGAGCCCAGAGCATCAAAGATTATCCACAGAGCTACAGGTTCAGTCTATTTCTTTTTTGGGCATCTTGAAGTTCCTCTTCTACCAACTTCTGTTGGCAAAGATGTTCAAAAAGCAGCAAGCACTGACAGAAGAGTTCTGTGGAGAGCTTTCTGCCTTGATCTGTTCAATCTAAATAAAACACATTGCTTCAGGAAACGGAGCTGCTTTTTGTAACCACAAAACCTGCTGTATGTTACTAAGGAGGAAAGAGCAGGCAGACTTACACAGCCCCTCAGGAGTTCCTGTTGATCCCTGGGGATGTTATAAAGTGTACATCATCACTGTGCATGCCACAGCCTGCCAAACTGTGGTCTTCAGACCACAAATATTTAATGGGAACATAATATATAGTCTGTGGCTCATCTGTAGAGTCATGCTGCCTTTCATTTCTAATTAAAATTCTCATTATGGTCACAGTAATGGTGGTTTCTGCAAGAAATGTTCAGGGCTGACTGGTGTCCATTGATCCAAGAACCTGCTGCTCTAAAGCTTCTTGCCTTGAGTTCGTCCCTCACTTTAACATCCCAACCTCACTGCCAGTGATTTCTGTAGGACTGGCGACACTGATAAATCAAAATACATCCAGGTTACTTCTGTTTCTGCCCTGGTAATTTCATGTGAATTAGTCTGGAGACATATTTATGGAGAGCTCAGTATGGACAGTTATCACTCTTTTCTTTTTCCTCTTCTCATAACGTAATTTGGTGATTTTCATTCTGGCTCACATAAAGAACAGAACTGCAGAGCATTTTAGATTGAAAGAGACCTCTGGAGGCCATCTAACACAAGCCCTGAGACATTAAGTGTCCTACCTGGGGTGATTCCAGCATTTCTGCTGTGAAGTGGAATGCCCTGGTAGAAGAGCTTTGTAGCCTGTTTCAGGCCTACTAACTAATTAATGTATAACAAAATCTGCCCCAACACAGGCAAGAGTCAGCATTCTTATTATTAAAAGCTGTATCTAAAGTGCCATTTAAAATCTGTTTGTTGCAAATTTCCTTCATTTGACTGGGGAAAAAAATAAAACCAGGCAGAAGTAACATCTAAAAGTTCCTACTCTTTGCTAGACTATTATTAATTTCTAACTAGGACCATTTAATTGCATCTTCACCAATTTACAACAGTTATTGGCCACAGTAATCAAACAGCTATTAAAGCAATTTGAAGCATTATACTCTTGTAAGACTGCATTTGTTTTGCAACGTTTTCTTTATAAATAATATACATTAGTTTGTAACATTATCCTCATCAGCCCAGAGGGCTGCTGAAAAGCAGCAGTTACGTGAAAGATTGAATTTCAGCATTTCAGGTCCTATTATGCTGGGTAATTAAATAAGAACCTCTTCTAATTGTAGTGCATCAAAGGCCGACAATGCCTCGGAAGAAGCGGCATGTTCCACTCGCTAAGCAGGGATAATGCTCTCGTTATGACCAAATAATCCACCGGGATCCGAGCGGGGCTGCGGGCGGTGCCGCCGGAGCGGACGCGGCGCTCCCGGAGCGCTCCCGCGGCCCGAGGCGCTCCTCCAGCGCCAGGGGGAGCTGCGAGCGCTGCGAATCCAGCCCGGGAAGCGCATCCAGCCCGGGAACCCGGCCCCGTATGGGAACCCGGCCCCGCACGGGGATCCAGCTCCGCACGGGAACCCAGCCCCGCCCGGGAAGCGCAGCCACCCCTGAAGGCGCATCCATCCCGGGAACCCGGGCCCGCACGGGGATCCGGCCCCGCACGGGAACCTGGCCCCCCAGGGGTATCCAGCCCCGCCCGGGAAGCGCGTCCATCCCGGGAAGAGCATCCATCCCAGGAAGAGCATCCATCCCGGGAAGCGCATCCATCCCGGGAAGAGCATCCATCCCAGGAAGCGCATCCATCCCGGGAAGAGCATCCATCCCGGGAAGAGCATCCATGCCGGGAATAGCATCCATCCCGGGAATAGCATCCATCCCGGGAAGCGCATCCATCCCGGGAAGCGCATCCATGCCGGGAATAGCATCCATCCCGGGAAGAGCATCCATCCCGGGAAGCGCATCCATCCCGGGAAGCGCATCCATGCCGGGAATAGCATCCATCCCGGGAAGAGCATCCATCCCGGGAAGAACATCCATCCCGGGAAGAGCATCCATCCCGGGAAGAGCATCCATCCCGGGAAGAACATCCATCCCGGGAAGCGCATCCATCCCGGGAAGCGCATACATCCCGGGAAGCGCATCCATGCCGGGAAGCGCATACATCCCGGGAAGCGCATCCATCCCGGGAATAGCATCCATCCCGGGAAGCGCATCCATCCCGGGAAGAACATCCATCCCGGGAAGCGCATCCATCCCGGGAAGCGCATACATCCCGGGAAGCGCATCCATCCCGGGAACCCGGCCCCGCACGGAAACCCGGCCCCGCACGGGGATCTCCCGGCAGCCCGAGCCTCCCCGCAGCTCAGCGCTTCACTCCGCCTCCAAGGAGGTTTCTCCTCGCTCCTGGCCGCCGGCTGTCCCTCGCTGATGGTTATCCTAGGGTCCAGTATTGATAAGACCATTCCCAGATGCGGGATGCTGGAGGCAGCTCCAGGGACCGGTAATTGTCAGCAAGTGTTCAAAGCACTGCCTGAACTCCAGCTCGGTGTCGGGGGGCTCACCCGGATTAGCAATTTATCCGGGGCACAGCACTTTGAAGTGGCTCTCCTTTTTCAGACACGTGGGATTTGAGTATTCCAAAGCTTTGCAAGCAAATCCAAAGATGCAGCAGGGAAGGGACAAACATCTTTGCAAATATTGTATCTGACAGGTATTTTGTTTTTCAAGTTAGCAAGTACCTATGAGGACAACTAATTGGCTTAAAAGTGGAACCAAAAGTGGACACGACTTCACATTGCAGAAACATCCTAGAGTGCTTCATGGTATTCATACTCAAATCTTATCAAGAGACCTTAATTTATTTTACCTTATGTAAACGAGAAGGAGTAAAAGAGATCAGAAACACTTGTGGGTGAATCGTTCCAAACGTTATTCATATATACACATACTACAAAATATACAGATGAAAAATGCTGTATAAGGCACAGACTTAGTGGATTATAGAATTCCATTGCAATAGAATCTAGAGCTCATAATTTTTCCAGCATGGTCCTTCCCATACTTGGATAAAATAAAGAAACAAAGAGAAGAATCATTACAGATTAAAAAAAAAAAAAAATACTGCCAGGGATTTCAGTAAGCATTTGCTGTATAAAAATAAATATTCATTCTTGGCTCTGTTCAAATTCTGTTGCATTTGCTGTCCTCAAATGATGAAATTATGCTTGTGTTTTATGTCTCTGGAAGCTCACAGTCCCAAATGTCACTGGTAATTGAGTATTTACTACAAGTGTGGATGTCTTGAAATCCGATCATTGTAATACAGTTACCACAGTTTCACAATTAAAACAACTAAGGAACACGACACCATTACCTATGTATAAAACCACTGGTATTTGGCCTTAGAAGAGGTACCAGATTTGTGGATGCTCAAAAATGTAGATGGGTCAAAAAAGAATTGGAGAAATTCAGGGCAGAGAAATAGATCAAAGATATTGGTACAATTGTTGGCTCGGGAATCCTCCGAGCTTCAAATCTTCAGAGCCTGGGAAAGCACCATCACTGCACACTCACTCTCCTGTTCCCTTCCCAAAAGCTCCAGTTTTGATCAGTGCCAAAAGAGAAAAAAAGTGACCCTTTGGTCTGACCCAGCACAAACTGTAGTAGTGTAGACGTTCTTGGCACACTGAGGAAGGAGATCAGATTCTTCAAATATTTCAGATTTTGGGAGAGCTTTTGCATGCACTTTTTTATATAAATGCAGAAATTCAATTTGCATCTGGCTAATGGCAATCCAAAGCTGATGTGTGAGGTGAAGCCTTTGCAGCCAGAAACTCAAGTGTTGAAAATATTCACTGATCCTGATATGCTTTCTATCAAATGGCACACTTTGAGGGATATGCCCTGTACCTTGTCCCTGCTTTCCTGGACCTGTTTCCAAGAAGCTCCTCACTGATAAATTTGGCAAATGGTGGAGTTAGAGGGAAGATACTTCCCTGATTTTACTCAACTGGGAATAGAATTAGACAATCAATACCTTAACCCATGTTAACCACATCGCATTTTCTCTCCATGGCTACCAAAATTCACTTCGTTTTGGCAGCAGTGATGACTGTTAGGATGGAAGGTCACATATTTAATCCCTTTGATAACAGTGATTTCAGTATCTACTGGGGTTTTGCATCGTTATTTGCATTTTGAGGAGTGGTCTTCTGGTCCAAAAAGCCATCTCTTCAGATCAAAAGCTGAAAGGTATCCACTCATGGCACCCCAGATTTTTGAGCCATGCAGTGGATACTTCTTGTGTACTAGGAAAGACCACTGTGACCAGGTGAGCTGAGTCCTTTTGCAAATATGAGTATTCTATGATCCCCAGTCCTCGTTAAAAACATTTGTCAGCCAAAGAGATGACAATGCCAGGCCCTGTGGTAGAAAAACCCATTTCAGATGCACTGAATATAAAGGCAGGCCATGCTGTCTGCATGCAGCACCAGTGAGTAACTGAGTGAGATACAAGTTATATCTCTATTACAAGGATAGATGCTGACACTGGAGTATAATAAAATCACTTTAAATGGCAATACTCCTAACTGCAAACAAAGCACAGAAGGCAGAAGAGAGATGATAATGCACCCAGGTACAGGGATGGCATAAAATGGAATGCTGAGTATTTTTTCACTCCATTCCTTTATGTGAGTTCAGATCTCTGGCAGAATTTGGGGTGCACCCCTCTGCCGTTCTTTCTGTTGGAATCCTGCATGCATGGGAAAATACAGAATGCAATCCAGGACACTTGCAGTGAACTGGCCACAGTCACATTCCAAGGACTTAAAAATTCTATATTTAAAGAGAACGAGTTAGGAAAATTGTAATTACTAATAATTACACATGAGTGAGCAGAGAGGCACACAGTAAAAGAGACAGATATATATTTACCTAGTCCTACCAATTTAAAGAATAGCAGAATGTATGTGTAGCTTTTTCCTCTATGCATGCATACGCAAACCACGTGGTGTCATCAGCACATTTGACATCTAAGGACACTGAGGGACCTTGTTTGAGGTCACACTAAAAGAACAGAGTCATTTGGATGATGCAGTGCCAGGAGAACAATCCATGGCAAGCTCAAACTGAGCAGCAGTTCAATGGGCCTTGGAGGAGCAGACAGTCAGTGCTAAATGATCACATCCAAAGGCACTCACAGGGATCCAGGGCAATCTACAGCTTTGCCTGAATTACAGTGTGGTGAGCAAAGATTCCTGCACACTGCAGAGTCATTAAATTCAAGATTTCAGACTGCAATGTCTCATACTCAGGTATGTCAGGAGTGCTACACTGCTGGGAACATCACAGTCCCAACACCTGCTTTCTAAAGTTCTATCAGGTCATTCCTTCTGCTACACTTCTGCTGCCTGCCCAGACTTAGGGCTGGTTGACAGGTTTCTGATTTTCTATTAATATTGGATATCTACATAGCACAAATTTTAGTAATTTCTCACCTTAAACCCCCCATATTTTCATATTAAGAAAAACGTGTACAATCTTGTACTTCAACTATTTTCCATTTCATGATGAATATTATCCATCCCATGCACTGAACAAGACAACTTTATAGCTTTTGCATTCCCTAACTAAATAATAGCAATTTTGATAGCTGTAGCACCTGTTGTAATGCTCAATCACCTACACAAAATGCCACTTCTCGAAGTATATGATCATGTTTTCACCTCAGAAATATTGGTGACATATATTTGATGCACAGAACTTCTGCATGGATGCAACAGGTGCATCAACAAAATATAAATTGTGCAAAACACCCCAATGCCTGCACTTGGGTTGGAGAGTTCCTCTGGCAATTGCTACCTGCACATGGAAATAGGAGCTTTGATTTGATGGATTTTTCTTCCTGCTTTCATTTTTTAGCATTGGGTCAGTGAGTTGGCATGTGATTTCAACACCGTGGCTGGAAAAATATAGAGAGGGAGCTGAGAGAGCTCAAAGGCTGCATTTTCAGCCTAAAGTACATTATATGGTACATTTGAACATTTTTAGAGGCTGACTGACTTTAAGAAGACAACTTTGGTGCACTGTCACTCTCCTTGCTTCTGAGCATGTTCCGTATTTCCTTACAGTTTTTGCAGGGAAGATGCTACATGTAAGACTGAAAATTTTGGTTTTGCCTATTAAAAGTCATGAGGGCCCACAAAGACTTGAAAACCGAAACTCCTGACATTCTGATGTTCTATAGTTTCTGCAAACGAACCTTCTTCTGGATAATCTGAGGAGCAGCACAATAATCACCATGAATAAAATGTCAAATCTAACCAAACATACAAACCTACTCTGAAACTATCAAATATCATCAAAAATCCAAACATATTCAGGATTATAAATAATTTAAATGGCTTTGATTAATGTTTAAAGACATAATTTGGACTATATCAAAGGTAGGTAATGCAATTTTCTGTTTTATTTAGTCTCAGTGTTACAATTTCCTTTTTTGGAACTCCTTATATATTCTTCCCTGCCTGCCTTCAGACACACTTCTCTGTTTTCCTGCTTGGTGCTAATTGTGCTGTTGTTACAAATTGTTCACAGCATCCCATATTTTCATTATAAATGCATTAAGAAAGAAATTAATCTGGGTTCTTTGAAGCTGAGTGTGATTTGTGTGCTTAACTCCTTCGGCTCCCTTTGAAAATGGAAGCCTAAACAAATCATCTTAGGCAGAGCTTGTACTGAAAACTCTGGTACTGAACCTAGAATGACAAGAAATCAAATTTCAAAGGAATAAGAATAGCTGTAGCAAAACCTATTCTGTCCAGACTTCTTTACCATTTTTATCACCTTGTTGTTTGACTTCTGCCTCTTATCCATGACAGTCTCTGCCAATGGACTCAGTGATCAACTTCCAAAACTTTATTCTCTTGTGCAAGAAACGCACAGGCTGCAGTTCAGACTTGATAAATAGGACCTCTACTACCTGTCAGTACTTCTGAAAAATCTCATGTTCCATCTCATTTACATCAGACTGTTTTGGTTTTTTTTTCCACAATTCAAAGAAGGCAGATGTTGGTAGTTTATGAATTATGACAGGATTGGGTTTTGGTCCCTTAGTGAAAGTTGCCTTGGAAAGAAATAGCATTTCTTGTCCTAGTGTCTGTTTTTTCTTATAAATGAGATGAATTGTCTATATTATCTACAAATTCAAGTGCAGGACATAAATGTTTGATAGCTGCTGTATTTTACTGTCAACTGCTAGATTTTTCTATTTAAACGCACTCAACAAGTATTTGTAGTGTCTAGCAAAATCTACAATCAAGCAGAAGAGACTAAAGCTGTTACACATTTTTGAATGCGTTTTTCAATGAGAAATGCTTCTTTACAATCTTGTGGGAAAAATTATGTTGAAATTGCATCCATATGATATCCTCTTTCTGCTTTTTCCACATTCGAATTAGCTGCTACTGACAATAAAATCATGTAAACCATGACAGTACAAAGCATACTCCTGATGAAGTTCTCTGCAGTTCCTCCCTGGAAATCTCTGTGCTAAAGTACTCTTTCCTGACTGGGTTTATCAAACTAGGGATCATGTCTTGCATGAACAATAAGCTTTTCAGAATCTGCCAAAATATGCTTTACCCATTTGGTTTAGGATATATCTAATAATAAATTTTGACACCTTTTTCAGGAACTGGCTACAGATAGAACCTCACTGATTTTGGTCGATTAGCCTGCTACAGAGGACTGGCTGTGTTTGCCTGAAGGGCCAGAGCGTGATTTCTCAGTGTAAAAGCAGCAGATTGTAGAATAAACCACCATTTTAAGGCTTTACTTTGTCATAGAGTGTGTGTGGAGGGGTTGTTCCCCTGCTTAGGAGATTTGTGTCCTCAGTACCTCCTAGACTGAAATATTTCAAATACTCTACTTCTTACTAACCTGCCCCTTGCTTGTTATGTGCCACAACTGGAGTAAATATTATTAAAAGTGTGTTTACTGTTGGGCCACAAATATTTACTTTTTTTTTTTTGCCACAAGAAGGAGGAAGAGATGCCAGCTATCCAGGATACCCAGGGGAAGGCATCAAACTAAAGGAACAGGGATGAAACAGCTGCCTGTGAATTATGTTTAGAAGATAGGACTGAAAACGTGTATAAAAGGCAAAACAAGCGGGTGAGGAGGAGGTGGCGGGGCCGAGGTGGGGCAGACCGAGGTGGGGCAGACCGAGGTGGGGCAGACCGAGGTGGGTTTCCCTCTGCCTGGAGGGGAACGCGCCCAGGGCAGTCTCGTGTTTTGACAGGGCTCTTTTCTTTCGGTTTTGTGCTTTTTACCGTACGCTGTTTCCCAGCACGACCGGAGGCAGCGGGAGCGCAGGAGCGGCGCGGCGAGGCCGGGGAGGAGCCGCTCCTCTCCCGGGGCGAGCCGTCCATCCCTCCGCTCCCGCGGCCCTCTCCGCACCGGGGCTCCCCTCGCTGCCATGGCCGCAGTCTGGAGCCCCTCTCGCCCCTCCACAGCCCTTCGCCCTTCGCCGCTGTCTCACCGCATCCGCCGCCCGCGGCGGGCGCTCGGGCTCGGGTCCCGCTCCCTCGCTCCGTCGCTCCCTCAGCCGTGAGGCGCCGTCCCCTCACGCCCCTGAGGGTGGGGCCGGCGGTGCCCCCTCCCTTCAGCCCTCCTCCCTCTCCCAGGGAAAAGTGTCTGAGCGCGCGCCGGCCGCGGCCGCTCATAAAGGCGGCGAAGGAAAGCGGCGGAGGGCGCTCGGGGCCAGCGCGGCCGGACAGCGGCCGCGGGGATGCGCTAGCCCCGCCGGCACACGCACCTTCTCCTCCCTTCGCTCAGCCGCTTCAAAAGTTTTGTCCAGGGAGCTCCAGCGGTGCCGGCCGCGGCACCCGCCATGGGCGCTGCCCGTGCCCGCCGGGGCTAGCGCGGGGCGCGGAGCGGAGCGCAGCTGAGGGCGCGGAGCCATGGCGAGGACGGCGGGCGCGGAGAGCTAACGGCGGAGGAGCCCCCGGGGCCGGGCGGGCCGAGCCCCCAGCCCCTCGGCATGGCGCGGGCGGCCGGGCTGCTGCTCGGAGCGCTGCTCTGCGGAGGTGAGGGGCGCGGGGGCGGCCGGCGCGGAGCGCGGCACCAGTTGAGCGCGGCGGCTCCGGCTCCGAGCCCAGAGCCCAGAGCCTCGTCCGCCTGTGAACTAAATTGCCTTTCCTCTTCTTCCCCCTGCCTTTTCCTTTAAATCCTGCCTCTGGCTCTCTCTGCTGCTCGCTCTCTCCGTTTATGTGAATGGTGGGAAATCTCGCTTGCAATTGACTAGGATGAGAAACGGGCGAAGTTTACTTTCTCTCGTCCTCAGTGATGAACATCCTTACAAATGCATCTTAATTTCTGCGTTGTGTTAAAGGACCTTCTCTGTGGGAGGGGGTGTCCCAGTCCCAGCTTGGAACGGAATTTGGGCAACTGTGAAGCTCCAAGAGCCGCACGGTGACAGTGTTTAGGAATAGCGTCCTTTGAATTACACTGGAATTGTGCGTTGCTAGCTCCGGAGCCTGGATGGAAGCGCTGTCACCTGGGCTGGACAAGATGCTTGTTATCTTGATTAAAGGGACAGCTGAGGAACAGGTTTGGCTTAGTAGAGAGGTCATTTGAATGATCTGGTTTTTCTCATCGCTGAACTTCTGTGATGAGAGAGTTCCTTTGACAAAGGCAAATCATCTCCGAAGTGATTCAGGGATGCAAATAGTGCATGATCCCAAGGGGGATTTCTGTGCAGAGTAGTAGTGCGGACTGCCATGTCTCAACTCCTCTTGTTTTCTTGCTCAGACGAAACATTCTGGTTGTGGATGCTTTATTAACCCATGCCCTCCTCCCCCTCGGGCTTGGGGGGTGGGAGGGTGTGGAAACTTATTAAGCTATCTGCATTGCCTGCTGTTGTTGCCATTCGTAAGAATAAAAAAAAAAAAGAAAATTGCGTTTTATCCTGCTGGTATTAGTGGTGCTCTTTGACTGTGGTAAGAAGATTACTCCTAAAAGACTCTTCATTGTTTAGTTTGGTCCAGTCCTGCCAACCTCTCTCCCAGGGTAGTTGATTGTAGAGGCAGCCGTGAGAGATACGGAAGTATCTCAAGGGTGAAGCAAGAGCGGAATCAGTAGCAATTCATAAAGGGACTTTTCCCACCCCAGTCGGCAGGGAAAACAAAGTACTTGGCAGAAAATTGCATGGCCTCTTAATGCCGGTCATTTTAACGTGCATTAAAATTAATGGACATCCCAGTGAGTTGACATGCTCTGAAAGTGCTGATGTGAAGAATCTAAAGTGAAGGTTTCTGTTTTGATTGCTGTAGCCTGGGGGTGAGAATTATATCAGCCTCATGCTCACCTTCGGAGGCTGCACGGGATTAAGATTTGTGAAGAGTGTCTGGTGTTTTCTGGGGCTACTTTGACAGTCACAAATGCATCCTCTCCAGTGAGCTTTTGCATTAGATGTAACATGCTGAGTTAGGCACCAATATATGGGCATTTCTCTCTAAAAATATTTACATAACAGAAATAGGAGGTTATGGTTCTTCTTAAAGGTAGGAGAGGGTGCTACACTGAGAGTTTATGAACAATTTAAGCCATTTTCCCCTGCTGGAACCTGGCTCAGCGTTGGCTCAGCTTTCAGGAGAGAAGTCAGGAGTGGTGCCCCAGCCAGGCACTGCCAGCAGCTGCTGCTGGGGGCTCTGGGGCTGTGCTCTGCCAGAATAAAAGACAAAATATTACTTTCCTTCGGGGAAGAAAAGCAGAGGTTCTGAGCAAGGAATTGGCCTCTCAGCATTGTCGGGCACTGTATGATTTCGAAAAGAGCCACTTAATTAAACTTATTTAATAAGGTGTTTGTATAGTTTCCTAGTGGAGCCTTAATGAGCGTTTCATTTGCGCTCCCCTCGTGTATTTGCACTCTCTTTGTTGGCGTGTGAGGATAGTGATTGTTCTTGAGAGCTAAAGTCCAACTAAATGAAAGTCACTTTATAGCTCGCAAGCAAAAACGTTTGTAAATGTGCTGAGAAACTTACTGTTATAGACAAGTTGTCGTTTGCTATTTAAAGAGCTATATTTACTTCTCTAAACTCATTAGCATCTCCTATCAGGCTTGAATTTCTAAGAAAATTCTCCCGAAATGTTGCCTTAGGCCTCAGTGTGCCATTATGCTGGGGTTATTATCTGGCCAATAATGTTAATTCATTCAATCTCAAGAAAGAAGCTTGGCATTTAATTTAAGCCATGCCTCTAGTCAGACCAGGATGTATAAAAGTCAGTGTGCAAAAGTGCTCTTGCATTTAGGTACAAGCACATGTTTTACATAGCAATTATTGGACGCCTGTTCCCTAGGTGGAGAGTATGTGTGTGAAATTGTATTTACATAAGTAAATCTCAAGTGTATATATATTCCTTTCAGGAAATGACCTCTTTTCAGCAAAGTGCTAATGCATGTGCTTAAGCCCCTTTATAGCCTATAGGAGGTATTCATGAGCTTGAAGCAAGATTATTTATTTATTTTAATAGCTTTTCTTAGGCAGAGCGTAAATGTGAACACAAATGTGCAGATTTACTTCATTTTCTAGTGTATAGATAAGTGGGAATCGTCAGTTTCTCATCAGCAATGAACTAGTGAGGATCACAGAAACTGCAAGTACAGTGAGCCCTAAAAAGCATTTAAGGATGCACAGCTAGAGAACTGATTTGTTTGGACAAGCATCTCTATGTGCAAGAAAGTGCTGAACAGGAGCAGATGTTAAAGGTGCGTGGAGGTTTTAGGTACAGGATTTAGGTACAGGAGCAGTGTTGGAACACAAATGCCAACACAGCTGTGCATCCATGGGTTGGTGCAGCACCTGCCATGGTTCTGCTCTGCTCTTCCTCATCCCACATTCGTGTTTTAGTTACACTGATTGAGGCTCTTTGTTTTGAACATTGTTTCATAATGATTTTAAATAATCAAGCTGTGAAGGTTTTTTATGTTTTATTTTGAAAGTTCAGTAGCATGGCGGACCCTACTGTTATGGAAAACTTCCTAAATTTCCTTTTTCTCAATTTTATCACGTTAGTGCTAGCCAAGAACACAACAGGAACTTGCATTATGTTAAATTATAGCTGCATGGAGTTTTATAAGTGGCTAATCTCTCATCTGGCTACAACTCTTTCAGAATAGAGATAGTGCTATTAATATTCCACTTTACTTTGTTTTCATATTTGGTAGTAGATCAAAGTTTATTAGACAGTGTACTTACCTAGTAAAACACCCAGCAGTTGTACTACAAATGGCTTTTCAAACCTGCTTCTAAGTGCATGACTGTGTCATATAAAATCTCATCCCTATAATCGCTTTTCTAATGCATAAATGCGTGTCTGGCTCTTGAATTGTAAAACTAAGTATCTGTTTGAAATTAAATAGTAAACAGCACAATGTTAGGTTTTTCTTAAATGGCCACACATTAATAAGTATTGAGAAACTCTATTCATTGGGATGAAAGCATGGGAGTTTTATTGTGAATTGGGATTTACTTCTGTGTTTTTAAACTCTAGTGACAAAGCAGAGGTTCAGCACTACTGAAAAGGTGGCTTCTAAGGAATAGCCAGAAATTCTGGCGAATTTGCCAAAAGTGTTGGAATACAAACTTCCCTGGTTAGAGTTTTCAAGGTAATGCCCCTCTGCAGTAGATCTCTCAGAGCTTTTGTTCCTAAGTTGGGCTTAAGGTTGTGCCTAGTTAAGACAAGTGATAAATAAATAAATTAAGGCCTGAAATCTTCAGGGTATGATCATGCCCTTAAAGAGGTGTCAGAGATTTCTTGTGCTGAATCCCAGTATTCTCTAGGGCTTTGGTAAACTCTTTAATTTACTCATAAGCTGCCTGCAAGTTTGTGCTTCCACGCTGAGCTGTTGGCAGTGCTTCGTGTCTGGCAGGCTCCACTAGATGTGTCCCAGCTACTCCCAGAGAGACAAAAAGCATGTTATGATAAAAGATGTAAAATGGCAACAAGTTGAGAGAACTGCTGTGTAAAGGCAGTGACGGAAACCCATCCAACACAGATGTTGAAAAGTTAAACTGAGGCTGATAGGGAAAGCGAATGCATGTTGGGGGTGACTTCAAATCATCACTGTCCATCAGTTTGAAGGAATTTACTGTTCAGAGCTGGTACCAAAGAGGAAATGGGTTTAATGTAAGGGAGGCTGTGCAGCAGGAATTGTGCCTTGTCTCTGCTATCAGAAATGCCCCTGCCTTGTTGGTTTTGTCAGTCATTTCCTTCTCTGTCTCTTATCCACTGTGATTGTCACTTTGCTGGTGAAAGACTTGATCCTGGTTTGGCCACTTTGTCCAGTGGGACTTTTTGATTTGTTTAGTATCTAAACACTCCAGGGATATAAATGCAGGCAATATTTTGTGATGCCGTAAGGTGTTAGCTTAAGGTATGTGCCTGAAATTTGACTTGTCTGTCCTTCATAGTCATTAGCAATAACTTTCTGGCCAGAAAAGTTGTTTTTGTCTACTTCAAACTCTTGTCCTGACTTGCTCTTAGAGGCCTGAGTCCTTTATATTTTATTCAGCCTTCCTTACAGACTCAGTACCCTGGCAAAACAGTTTCACAGTGTTCAGCTCTTCAAGCAGTTGTACTGTTTTGTGTTCTGTGGACTGGCTCAGGCTCTAGTGACAGATGTGACCCCTTTGAAACAGGGACGGACAAATGGTGCATTGAAAGTTCATAGCTTCTGCAGTCTCCTCACTCAGAGGTATCTGGTAAAAGCCTGCGGATGCATCTTGCTTTGCAAATAATTTCAGTCCGCTAGTGCCTGTGTTTTAGTTAGCAAATGGAAATACTCTCTCTTTATCTATTTGTTCACATTTTTTTGGGTCAATACACAGCCTCAGGTCACCATTTTTCTTTTCAACTCTAGCGAAATGACCCAGTGAGTGTACTCTTCTATTTTCCTTACTAGTCTCAAGCATATTAATCTGTTGAGCTTGAATTCCATAAACAAAGTGTCATCCCCATCACTAAAATCACTGGCAGCTTTGCAGCACTGCTCAATTAAGTGAACTTTTCGTTAGGGAAGTACATTTTGACTAAGTGGTTCTTTGCCACTACACTTAAGAAATGTGCTAATGTCTTCCCATTGCAACCCTGACATCTTGGGTCAGTAACTTTGTGCTTGGAGACAACCTTTTCTGGCACTTTTTTTGCTCGAATAACAGAGATCATGCTAATTGTAGTTCCACTGTCATTATCAAAAGCCTTCTCTTACAGCCGTGCAGTTTTAGAAGCATGACAGATGTAAGCAGCCAGACAAGTCCCCTAAAGCGGACATTTTTATTATACACTGCTGCCAGAATTTAACCTGATTTTGCCATCCACTGGTGTTAACAAGTGTCATGGGTAAGGTCAAATGTCTTTTTTTTGTTAATCATTTCTTCTCAAATCCTATTTTTCCTATTCTACAATTGTGATAAAAATTCTGTAATTTTGTAGAAATGCACTGTGAAATTTTAAATATCTATATCTTAATTATGTTAATGGCTGTCGCCAAAATTTCTGTGTTTGGTGCTTTTAGTTGTGTATTTCTCTAAGACCACCAACCTGCTGTAAGTGACTTGCCCTTTCCAATACCATGAAGCCAACACTAAGCCCCAAAACAGTGGTTAGGAATCTGACATTTATATGAAAACTCTTACCTTCTTAGTTGCCTTCAAGTTTGGGAAAGTTGCTTATTTATGACAAAAAGGACTTTGAAAAACATTTACGCTTTTGGATGGAAGAAAAAACTTAGTTGTTTCCTGAGCACATCTAAAATCAGTTTTTCTGTGCCCAAAGAGGAAATCTTAGATAAATAAAGCTGATCTCCCCTGATGCTGATGCAACAGAAGGATTGGAGCACTGAGTTTGCTCATTAACTGCAGCAAGCAGGCACAGGCTGCAGATGTTGGAATATCCCCAGCACTGTGGCTGATGTTATTTAGGTAACTGCTGCATTTTTCTGCTTGGTACCATTTTTCAACTGGGCAGCTCTTCATTTGAAAATACTTTTGAAAGTGATGATAATTTACAAAACAATTTGCTTTTAACATTGGGCTTGCATCCCAAATTTACTTAGATGGTGCTCTATTTTTGGTGAACTATTTCACGTTAAGTTTGAGTTCAAGTAGATGTATTCAGCTACAAACTGATAACAGCACAGAGATTATGTTATTGTTTTTTTTAATATTGTATTGCTATTACAAAAATGAACTGTTTAACTGCTATGAAAAAATCTGTCATTCCAAATGACTTTTGAAAAGCATCGTAGCTTTACGTAACCATTTAATTTTTCCTTCCGATTAAGAATGAGAGTTAACTTTTAAAATGTTCCTTTCTGTCCTTGTGCAGTTCCATTTTCCAGCCAGTTGTATTGCCTGAGGGTGCTGTTCCTTCCCCGTTTGAGCCAATGGAAATTGATGCTGCCAGGTTTCTGCCCTCTCCCAAACTGAGCCACCCTCTTTTTGTGCCAGCCCTGGCGTGCCTCTAATCCCTCTGGAAGAGGAGATAAAGCACATCAAATACACTTTAAAAAAAAAAACAAAACACCAACAACAAACCAGGGTGAGTTTGTGTCACCTTGGGATCAACTCACTGCTTGAATAAGCAAGAAAGAGGCAGGGCTGGTGGGGGAGGGAGAGCAGAGCTGAGCTGGGTCCTGCAGCACAGCAGTTGCAGTGGTGTGGCTTTAATTTGGCCGTGGGACAGTCTAGTAAAAAAAGGATTGTTCTGGAGTTGCTTACATCATCTACCCACTGCAGGATATTAAACACTGAGAGGTTAGAGAACGTGAGAGGCACTCAGTGAATGCTGCAGCTTTGATTGCTGTGTGGGGTGGGGTTTTTTCTCATTTTGCTGATCCTGTGTAATGTTGAACAAATAAAAGTGAGATTTACGTTAATGTGCTGCCATTTCCTCATGCAGGTAGAATGCATTTTTTGATGCTTAAGATAAAACTATTTTCCCAAACTCAAACCAAACACACAAACCATCACCACCCCCACAACAAAGAAAAAAAAGCCCCAAACCCTGCATTTCTTGCACTATTATTACAAACAAGATTGGTTGCACTACTTCTTATTAGAGTTGTCATTAGGAGAGTTTGGTTTTAGTTTGTTATAAATTCCCCAACCATTAACTGTTTCAGCTAAAATATTCTGTGCCAAGCATCTGCCTCAGATGGAATAAATTTTTTTTATTTTCCAGAACTTCAGCCAAGAATTCAGTGGTTTACAAGAACAGAGCTTTTGGGGGGGGGGGGGGGGCTGGGAGAAACTCTGGATTTTCCTTTGTTTAAAAATAGTTGCTGACCTCTTGTTTGAGAAGCCCTGGTACCCTGATGGAACATGCCAGGAGGAGACTCGTGAGATTGCTGAGAAAACAGTCCAGGGGTGATTTGATGGGATGACATTTGAAAGGATAATTTTGCTTATGACAGGCAAAGAGCTGATGTGTCCTTAGAGCTAAAACCTCTGAAAATTGCTGTGCACTGGGCAAGTTTGAGTCTGGGGAGCTCTGCCCTCCCTGCAGTGACAGATGTGCTCTGCAGGAGCCTGACCTGGGCAGAGCATGGCAGCTGAGGGTGGGGACAGTGCCCATCCCTGTGCTCTGTCCTTCTGGGATGCTTTCCTGGAGAAGTGCCAGGGGAGGAGCAGAGCCCCCCAGGTGGGCACAGGTGAGCACAGGTGGGCACAGACATTCTGCAGTGTCCCCTGCTCCGGTGCCCGCTGTAACCAGGTGGAACCTCCCTCCTGCCAGCAGTGGGTATGGAGCCAGGCCCTGCTGTTTGTGATTGAATTACCAATTTTAATTCCAGCTGTCTGCAGCTGAATTACCCTGTCAGTCACTGTGCAATGCCATCAGGCTCACCTTGAGACACTGAAGCCTGGCCAGTGGCCTGCATTTCCTGGCCTGTATTTTCCTGGGCTTGCTCCCTACACTCATTTCCAGCCATGGCTGGGTTGGTGCTGTGGATGTGCAGGTGGAGACAGTAATTGTGCCTTATCCATCTTTATTCTTTTAGATCTGGTTCATTTTTGCACGACTTGAAAGGGTGTTTTTTTACTTTCTAATTTCATATCTCTCCAGGAACAGTCAGAATGTTTGATTTCTGCGCTGTAGAATCAAATGACCTGTCGCTCTGCTGGCATGAAATAAAGAGTAGCAAACAGAATAAATAACTACTGTGGAGAAGGTAATATAGTATTGACTTCTCAATAGCTGTTAATTTTCACTGATCAGAACACCAGGGAAGAGGGAGATTGAATTTGGCTGCCCCTTAGTGAGGGTGGATACCTGTGAATATTATCATCCTAAGAACTCATGAGGATTTCAGTTTTGCTACAGATTTATGTAAAATCTCGTAGAGGATCAATTTGTATTACAGTTTGGTCATACTTCCTAGTACACTTTCTGTTGCTATTCCTTGCATTTCCACATTTTTAATGATGAGTTTAATCTGGGATCTCTTTATCTCCTTTGCTCTTTTGGTGGAATGTGAAATTTGATGATTCATGGCTCCAGGTGTGCAGCACTGAGCTGTTTAGATGGCAAAGATGTGCGTAGCTGTAATTTGGGATTTAGACCTGACTCACACAGTGTATGGGTAGCACAACTGGAAAAGGTCCCCATTTTCTGCAGTGTCTGTGCTGGGAAATGCTCGTTGGGTGACTGTGTGTGCCCAGCTTTGGCAAAGCAGCCCAAGGGAGCTGCACATGGCTCATGGAAGTGTAAAGCCTCAGCCTCCTGCACAGCTGAGGTGACCCTGCAGGAGCTTGGGATTGTTCCTCACTGGGCCTCTTGTGTCTGTCCTGCTTGTCTGCATTGCAAATCTTCAGAGCTTTGTCTTTTAGATGGCCAAGCTTACTATTAAAAATAATAAGTTGTGTTTTATTGGACAGAGTGACTAATTTTTAGATTGTCCATCTTTTATAGGTGCTCAAAAAAACAGTCTTTTATGACAGATATTACTGAGCTTGTACTGCTTTAAATGCCTTCGTGCTTCTCTTGTTCATAATGATCCAATTTCAGAAACAAGTCTCTTAAAGGAATTCAGAAATGGGGAGCTCTCTTCCCATGTGTACCTGTTGAACATGCTCCCTTGCCATTCCACCACAGTGAGAAAACAGCAGAGCAAGGAATTCCAAGTGGTGCTCCCTGTTTTCTGTAATTCTCTCCCCAGCTCTATGTGCAGATGCGAATGCTGAGGTAACCTGTCAGATTTCATTTGTTCATCTGAAAATGGGAACGACTTTAGCACTTTTGTTATCATAATGTGGATAGGAAAAATATTTTGTTCTTTGGGGTAAATTGAAAGTTCTTTTTACATGAGTACCTGCAGCTGAGTAGGGAGTACTGTGAATTATTGCTGTTTCATTTTTACTGAGGGGTACCCCCACTCTGATAGAAGATCAGGATCACATGATAGTGCTCAACAATTCACTGCTGGTGCCCATTAGTTCCATTTTCATATTGATTCCATAAGCTGATGCACTGTGCTTTGGAATGTCAGCATGCTGCTAAAAGGAATTTTTCCAATTGCGTGTGACGTAATGGAATTAGTATATTCTGCGTTTTCCTTTGGAGTGCCGTGAGCAGTCTGGAGATGAAAGGAGGGCACTGACTGCTCTTGAAAGACAAATGTGGAGACACCTATAGTGCAAGGTCCATCTGGAAGGTCTTTATTGCATTATACCCTTATTCAAAGAACCAGGGATTCGTGGGGTTGCCGTGGCTATTTCACGGATTAAAGTTGGATATCGCTGTGTTTCAGGCTCAAAGCTTCACAAGTCCTCAAAGCTTCAGGCTTCCATTGAACTTTCGTCTTGGTTTTGAAAATTCATTTAGAATTAAATTAGCTGTAGTGATGAAACTGTGGCACTATAATAGGAATCATCAGATGACATTTAAACATGATCCTGTAGTGCAGTAATGTCAGAACTGGTTTGAGGTAAAAAAAATCATGCCTTTAGGCAGTTGTGTTCAGGAAAGTCACAAAATGCATTTTTATTTTTTTTTTAACAATATTTATATTGATTTGGTTTTGTTTTGTTTGAGAAGAGGAAGAGGATCCACCATTATCAGTTGCTGAGGTGTGTAAATTGCAGTTGAATCTACAGTTCTGAGGGCCTCTAAGATTTGGATCCTGATCTAGACCCTGAAATGCTTCTCTCAGCTTTATATATCAAATCAATCCAGCAGTGCTTCCAAACCCATTTAGACTTTAGCAATGTTCTGACTTTTTTTTTTTTTTTTTTTTTTTGTGTGTGCTTTGTGGCTCTTGCATCTCCTCCCTTTTGTTTATCCTTTAATAATAAGGCTATGTCAGATTGAAGCCTGGGGTCACCAGGGCTGATTAGCTTCTCCTGACTTTTCGTAGTTTATTATTTTATGACTGTGGACTTTTATAAAATTTCTGATTGGATTTCAGTGTTAGAACCTGCACATGAAGAACTGCCAAGACACGGGCACAAGCTGTTAGCTGATAGAGTTTATTTATCTAACAAGTCACGGCTGCTTGGTAAAGTTCTTCAGCCTGCCTTGTTTTCCATGCAATTTCCCTTCCAATGAAGAGAAGTGGATTTGATGTGTCAAATGTTCTTAGTGTTATTCACAGACAAAGAATAGTTTACTATGAATTCTCTTTTGCTCCCCTGTCCCTGTCCTCCCTCAGCATTTACATGTTCCTTTGTTGGAAGAGGGGAACTAGTTCAGGATGCCAGGTACAATTTGGCACTGCTAGAGGCTGGCAGTGTTGAAGTGATTTTGGAAATTTCTCTCTTTTCCTGATAATTGCTGTCTTCATCAGTGATAGGTGCAGTTCAAAAAGAACTATTTTAGCATCCTTCATTAGAGGGTGTTTGAAACAATTCATCTGAGTCCATTTGTTCAGCTAATTTAAAGTACATTTAATCCAAATTATTTGCCTGTTACAAGTAGGGGCATTTTAAATGCATTTATCCTTGATTACTTTTTTAGGTTTCACCTCTAAAGAAATAAAATGTAACTACAATTTTCATTACTCTGCCCTGTGTCATGCAGTAGCCCTGCACTGTTTCTGGAGGCAGAGAGAAGCTCAGTTTTGGTGGAATTTTGGTCTGGAGTTTGATGAACATAGCAGCTATTCATTTCATCTATGAATTTCTCAAATCTAATGCTGAGACCTCCTGAATGTCAGTGTTCTTTCCACCTGATACCGTGCAGTGATGCTCAGGGAGGGGGAAAGAAAGCACAAAAACTCAGTTTTGGGTGTCAATATAATGCTCCAGTTATTGTCACTGGTGCTCAGGTTCATGGCCTTTGTTGGGGAGGGTAATTAGCCTTCCCAAATGCAGACATTTGCTTTAGGGGGAGGGATTTGCTCAGCTGAAAGTGTTTTCTGTGTCAGTGGTAGGAGCAGCCGTTGAGCTGTACCCAGGTGCTGATAATGACATGATCATAATCACAGGTGAGCTTCATTAGCCTCATTAAGTTTCAATGAGCACATAGGCCTGCAGCTCCTGCTGATTGGTCAGCACTGTTTGGAAGCCCCTCCCATTCGCACCTACTTATGTATGTAAGTTAAGATCCTAAATTACTCTTTGTTCTAATGAGCACAGAAGAGTAAGGAAAGCTTCCAGAGGAGAATTCCTGCTGATGTGATGTTTGGACTCCAAAAGGACATTTCTTCTTCCAAAAACAAAGTGCTGGACAAGTAAGTTAGTGTTTCTGTGCCTCAGATGTGGGTGAAAAGCTCTCCTTTTTTTGTTACCTGTGCTCTGTTTTGTGCTTTTGGCTATCTCAATACTCTTAACAGGATATCCAACCTTCTGCCTTCTTACAAAACAATCTGTGAGTTGCCAACCTCTGGATTTGTTAAATTTCTATTTGTTATTAAAGAAACACACTTGGATTTATGTTGAAATTTACATTCTGTGCTAAAATGGCACAAAAGTAAATAGTATTTACACAAGTACAGGGTGAATGTATGCAGCTCCCCCCCCCCCACCTTCTAATTTTTACTTTGTCTCACCACATTTCAGGTTTTAGATCCTCTTAACTGAAAATGAAATCAAACAGTGTGAGATTTTGGGAAGGTATTTTGAAGAACCACATGGTACATTCACAATGTGAAGATTTAGTGGAGAAATCTTTCTTCATTGGAAAAACAAACTCTACTGGGTTTACTAAGTGACATTTCAAAGCAGTTGGAGATGAAAGGACTGCAGTCTAATTCATTGCACATGTGATATTTCCTAATGGATAGGTGTTACATTGAAAAAGAAGTCAGGGAAGTGCAGTAAAATGAAGGAGGTTTTTGGTCTGAATTGATCTAAATGGAGTCTAATCACATTTTTTAATCTAAAAAGTGGTGGATATCCATGATCAGAAAGTCACAGCTAGTGTAACTGTTCAACACTTTGCAGTGTAATGCTTTTAAAATGGGACTTTCTCAAGCTGTAGTAGCTTTAGCTGGGGTTTTTCATGCTGTGTGTTTTCTGACTGATTCAGAAAAGTCTCTGTGAAGTGGTTCTGTTGTTTCTGAGAACAAAGGCAGCTCGAGAATCCTGAGTTCTAGCCAGCCAGAATCATTTCCATGAGCAGCACCAGTTGGGTTAAATCCTGGGATTTTCATTTTGGAGGCAAAGATAGATGATGTTTTCCTTAATCTCTCTTTCTGAAGTGATGATGATGTATGAATGCTAGCATTCATTTTTACTAAGTAAGATTCATGACTGCAGATAACTCCTGAAAACATGTCCCTGCATTACAAAAAGGCACATAAAAAGGGGGATGAAAATATTTTCAAGCTTTTTGGTCTAATTCCATGAAAAATCTATTCAAAGTTGCCAGACTTCTCCAGTCTGAAAATTGGGTTTAGTCTCCTCTTAATGCAGAATTGAGCTGGTGGCAGCAGCATTATTCTGAGAGTCTTGTCTTTGGGGAGCAGGCTGGATTTCTGGATGGATTTTTGGGTTTTTTGCTGTTCAGGTGTCCTGGGCCAGGGTGGGAGCAGCACAGCCGAGGAGGAGGAGGAGGAGGCAGTGCCGGGCATGGCAGGGGTTAAGGAACAGGTGGTTATCTGCAGGCCTGCTGTCTCATTTCACACAGGATGGATAGCTTCCTGGGAAAAAATCCAGTTCTTGGACTGAAGGAGGGTATTGTCTGTGCGCTCCTGCTTCATCTGTTACAGAAGCTGGAAGGTGTGTGGATGGAACGGGCTCAGCATGGGTTTAACTCGGGGATCCAACAGAGAGAAACTCTGGTGTTTTTGTGAATAATGTGGCTGGTGCTGTTTTCTGTACTTGGTTTTGGTCACAGCATCCTAGAAACACGATTTTCATAGCCCTTCAAAGACCACAACCTTGTTCTGTGAACCAAATGCAAACTACAGAATGAAGATAGGCAGAGGATATCTGTTCTAGGCATCTTACATTTCCTCCCAGAAGTTTCCCTTGGCATTCAGGGCTCCACTTTCTGAATCCTTCCTTTATCTTGCCCTGCTGAAGCCAAACGTGCTGGATAAGTTTGCAGGTTCACTTGTGTCTCATGGAAGGAGCAAAGATTGTGGAAGGATAAAGTTTAGTAGCAGTGTGGGGAATGATATTCTCTCCCTGTTCCTGCTACACAGCACTGTGTTGGTGGAAAAAAAAAGGCACATTTCTGTTATGCTTTGATATTTTTTTATAGCTGTCCCTAATGTAAGCAAGAGATTTGATCAGAACTTGCACTAATACTGAATCCTTCAGAAAATCAGGCCACAGGTTTTCTAAATTAGGCGTCTGTATTAGCAGATGCTTCTGAGAGTGGAGCTGCTAATTTTGCTGTGCTGCAGCTCAGCCTTTTAAAATCATGGAAAATTCTGTTCAAGCAAAGGGCTCTGTAAGTAAATGCATTAATATTTCTGAAGAGTGCTGTACAGTACCACGATAAGCTGCCTAAAAAGTTTATCAGAATTTTCATAATTCAGTACAACACTTGAATATTGTGTCTTGAATTAACTGCGTGGGGTTATACATAATGATAAAGAAATGGTGAGCAGCTGTCTGTTCTGTCAGCCTCACTCAGAAGTACTCTGGAAGAAATAAATTGTCATTAAAGGCTGTATCTTAATGCATATGTATGTGGGGATGAATTAAGTTTAAGTCTGGATTTCCTTATTACTTTTTTAGTGCTTTCCTTGGCAAACTTAACGTTCTTTTTTTGTGAAGGAACCTTCTGGCTCATTGTAGGCTAGTCCTGCTGCTTTTAATATCCTTTGAGATTGATTCATGAAGTGCCAACATCTTGAGCTGTGGAAAAAGGGTAAGAATCCTAAAGAAAGACCCTGGATACATGAGAATAAATTTGAACTCAGACTCTTTCTGTGCCACTTTGATCTGAAAGAGACATCTTGTGATTCAAAGGAGCTTTGCTGTTAACTAAGACCATGAATTCAGTCAGTTCCATTTTGATTAAAAACTGATAGCATTAGCAAAATATATAAAGACAACATCTGGTTCGGGTTTATTGGAATGATATTTTAGAAAACTAAAAGAGCTAAGTCTGGTAATTTTTGAGTGTGACTCTATGTGATAACTGCTTAGAGGAAAAAAAAAAATTCTGTGGCCAGATGAGCTCAAGAATGTTTTTATATTGGTGGTGATGAGGTGATTGATGTGCTGGCATAGAACAGGTTGGTGTTCGTCTCCATTCCAGTGGCTGAAAATTCAGCTCAGGAGAGTGAAGTTGTGAGGCAACAAAAGGAAATGGAAGTGGAGGTTCTGTGGAAGGATTTTGGGATACCTGGCAGACCTGTAGGGGATGGTGGTGGACCCAAATGCAAAACCAGCTTAGAACAGGGCATGTTTCGAAAATGTTCCAGCAATTCAGGTCATGGGAAGGAAAACCTGTGCCTTTTTGACTTCTTTAGGCCTCTGAGCAGAGGGCAGGAAAAAGAGCATCTCAAAGCAACGCTTTCCTCTAAAATTAATCAGGTGGCAATCTTTGTCTGTGTGCTCTGAGCTGTGTCAGAAGGATCTGCCATTCCCTTGGGTCAGAAGGATCTGCCATTTCTCTGCAGGCAGAAGAACCATTTTTCCCCCATGGATTTCAGATGCTGTAGAATCCCCTAAAAGCTCTTTGTGGCTGTAAGGGCATGAGATTCAGCACATTGCAGAAGAGGCTGAGCGTGTTGAAGGTCAAGAATGGTATTGATCTGTGTGATTGATTAAAAATATTACAAGAACCTCCCCCAGTTTTTAATCTGAGGCATTTTTTAGGTTTGAATTCAGTTTTTTTCTAAGCTTCAACAACAGAAGTCAGGCTTCCTTTAGGATCTTTATAAATATTCCTGCTAATTAAGCTACTGACAGTGAAGCTGAGAAAATCTACTTAGAGTTTTTTTTAGTATTGAGTTGTTCGTACAACAACTTTGTTGTATGAAGTTCCTTATAGTCAGCTTACAGAATGAAACTTTATTGGAATGTCAAAGTAATAATTTCCTTCAGCAAGTAGCAGAAAGAGGCTTAAGACACTCCACTAATTAATTTATTTTAAAGAAAGGGAAATACTAAGTGTTTAGAGAGAAAGAAAACCAGAAGTGTCCTCTTTTAAAGTCTCACAGAAGTCTGTTCAATGGCTCTAGGGTTCCTTGATGTGTACTAGAGTGCCTGTTAGTGCCTTACCTGATTTTATTTTCATCTGTTTACTTACACATCCCCACTGAACTACAGTGCAGGAGATTCTTTAACTGATAAATCAAGCTTTTATCCTCATATCCTTCTTGCAAGAGGGCTTGCTTGAAAGAAAAGCAAATATTTTGTAGGTTCTTTCATTTTACTGTGTGAACGAAGACCAGTTATTTGTAGTTCTGAGGGCTTTCTTCTGGGACCTGTTTTGGTTTCCTCAGGAAATGTACCTTATTCTCTTCTTTTCTTCCTATAAATGTCATATATTAAAAAAAAAAAAATCTGAGGAAATGGTGGTGTTCAAATAATTGTAGCTGAGAACAGAAATGCTTGATTTAGACAGCACAGCAGAGCAGTCTGTGTTTCAGAAGCCTTCCTTTAATAAGCAGAAGTGACCCGGGGGGTTTCTCCTGAGTTGGAGTGGTGTGATAGCACAGAGATTGGATGCCTTGCAGTGCAGGATAAAACCCAGACTGAAATCCAGGTTTTTGATGCAGACAGCGAGGCCAGAAGCTCTGTCCTTTCCAGTCTGGGAGCTGATGTGCACAGAGAGGGCTCAGTCCATCCCTGGTCAGTCCCTGTGCTGTGCACAGAGAGGGCTCAGTCCATCCCTGGTCAGTCTGTGTGCTCTGCTCCTGTGCAGAGGCTGCTGGGGCCAGGCTGCTGCATGGATGGAGAAGGCTCAGTCCATCCCTGGTCAGTCTGTGTGCTCTGCTCCTGTGCAGAGGCTGCAGGACAGAGAATGCTCAGTCCATCCCCAGGCAGCTCTGTGTGCTGTGCTCCTGTGCAGGGGCTGCAGCAGGGACAGAAAAGGCTCAGTCCATCCCTGGTCAGTCCCTGTGTTGTGCACAGAGAAGGCTCAGTCCATCCCTGGTCAGTCCCTGTGCTGTGCACAGATAAGGCTCAGTCCACCCCTGGTCAGCCTGTGTGTTCTGCTCCTGTGCAGAGGCTGCCAGGCCAGGCTGCAGCATGGACTGACAAGGCTCAGTCCATCCCAGGTCAGCTCTGTGTTCTGCTCCTGTGCAGAGGCTGCAGCACAGACAGAGAAGGCTCAGTCCATCCCTGGTCAGTCCATGTGCTGTGCACAGAGAAGGCTCAGTCCACCCCTGGTCAGTCTGTGTGCTCTGCTCCTGTGCAGAGGCTGCCAGGCCAGGCTGCAGCACAGACAGACAAGGCTCAGTCCACCCCTGGTCAGTCTGTGTGTTCTGCTCCTGTGCAGAGGCTGCCAGGCCAGGCTGCAGCAGGGACAGAGAAGGCTCAGTCCACCCCTGGTCAGTCTGTGTGTTCTGCTCCTGTGCAGAGGCTGCCAGGCCAGAACCTGCCTGAGCTTCTCCTGAGCTCCTCACCAGCCCTGCACTCACTCAAAGCCCTGCAGACACAGCCAGGGAGCTCCAAGGTAAATCCACCCATTCCACAGCACAGGTAGCAGGTGCAGATTTGGGTTCTGGCCAGATCAGCCTGGACAGGACAAAGTTGGGTTTATACTTTGTATTTTGGATGGGAGCATTATGTTTTCCAAGCTCCCGTAATAAATTATTTTGATGTACCTAATTCATCCTCAGTGAAACAGACCAATCCATTAAGGATTCTGCACTATTCTGTGTTCTTGTGGTGTATGACATCAGTAGAATGCCACAAGTTAATTACATTCTTAATTACGCCTTTGTATTGAATTACGGGCCTATTATACATAGAATAATTGAAAACCTGCTGAGATCACGTCTGGTAACATCTAATTGTATCCCATGATTTTTTCCCCCTAAACTTTAAATAAAGACTGGCATTTCATTTAGCATGGTTTTAATTAATTGACATGAGAAATGTAATTAGAGCTGAGGCAACAGACCAACTATCTTTAAAAAATCACTCAGAAATTAATGATATTTTGGGGAACAATTAACAGTTTCCAGAGCAGGCGCTATTCTGCTGCATTTCTGGAGAAACCTTGATCAGGCACAGTTGAAGAGAGGACTTGCTGCTATTAGAAGAGTTTGCTGTTGAATGCTCAGAGACATTCTCAGTGTTCTTTCAACTTGAGGAAACTCGATCCGCTTGCAGCTTCAGGCACAAGAAACCTAAGAATAGCACAGGAAGAGAAGAGATCTAATGATTTTCCCAAGTGTTGGGAAGGACAGGGCATGGCTGCGTTGTACCAGGAGCAGCAGAGGTTCCTGCTGGCCTGAAGGGCAGAGAATTTCTTTCTGAGCTTTTATTGACTCCAGGGGAATTACCTTCTACCTGCCAAGAGCAGAAGTTTCACCTCAGCATCAGTGAGAGCTGCTTGAGTTGCACTTGTTTCCCTTTCCACCTTTGCCAGCTCCCACCTGCCCATGTGGCAGAGGTTGTTTGGAAGCTGCTGTGCACTATTCCAGGTAACAGCAAAAAACTTTATTTCCTCTTTCCTTTCTTTCTGTGCTTTTCTTTAGCAGATTCTTGCCCTGAACTTGGGGGTGGCTGAGCTAGGCAGGAGTTAGTAGTGAGCATGGTGGTCAGTTAGTTGGCCAAAACACTGGGCATCTTTTCTGCTTTTGCTTAATAAAAAACTGCTCTGGGATCTTGAAACTCCCTGGGCTTTTAAGAAGAAGAAAATGCAGCTGAAAAGTGTGTTCAGTGACAGAATTTCTGAGCTTGACTTCTAATCAGAAGCTTTGTGTCAGTCCTTCTTTTTTCACTTTCCTCTTGTGGAAGCCTTGGAAATTGTTTGGGTTTGTGTTTTGCTTAACAAATTGATTTTTTTCTATTGGTATTTTTCCACAGAGACAAAGGCTTTCATTTAAATCAACCTACAACAAAGCTTTAATTCCAGGGTGAAGAATAATGTCCTTTGGCTGTTTGCAGAAAGATTTATTTGTTTCAGGACATACAGTTATTTCCTGTGTATAACCTGACTTAGAGGATGTTTTTCCATTTGATATCTCTAAAATCGACGTGCACCTATTTCAACCTGCCTAGCCATAAATATGCATATGCTTTGTTTATAAATGGAGTGCAGGGGTGAAAATGCTGTGTGAGAGCAGGTTTGAGAGATCTCGCTGTGCTTGGACACCAGCAGAAAAACCCTGGGTACATCAACTGAAAACTGGCTGGCAGCCATAGCACACAGAATGGAGGGAATGTTTGCTAAAAGACTAGATTGTGTCAGGCGTGACTAAGCAGGAATTTTAGCTAAAATGCATTAGCAAATTGAATGCTCAGAGCAAAATAAGAACGTTCATGCTCTTATCTTTGTTCGCTTGAGACTGGGTTTGATTTTTAATATAAAAATCAATGGAGGGAGGGAAAGGAAGTTGTGCAGAGTGTTCCTTGATTTTTAGGAATGCTGATGTAGGTGACTGCTGACTATTTTGCCATGGCTCTGTTTACATTCCTTCTGGAATATGCATGCCCTTTCCTAGCCTGTGGCTCTCGGGGCACTGGGCTGTCAGTCAGGTAGTAAAATACTTTAATTACCCCGTGCACCACACAGAGCCCGAGAGAAAGGGTGGGAAGGGATGAAAGGAGTTCATTTCAAGCTTACTTTCTGACTGTCAGAAGAATGATAAACCATAAGTCCTGGCTATTATTATCCTTCCTTTCTCCATGAAGGCGTTCCTGATGGAAAGAGGTGTCGGGGTGGATGTACTTTTTAGGTCCTGCTCTGAATGTCTGAGGGTATGGGAAGGGCCACGGCAGAGTGAGGGCTTCACGGACTGTTATCCTGTATTTCAGATAAACTGCAGCTGAGAGGGGAAGAGATTTCCTCCCCCTCCTGCAGGACCCTTATGTGTTTATGACAGATGATGGTGGCGTTTTTCTGAACTTCTTTTCCTCCCTTCAGATTCTTAATTTCCTTTTTTTTTTCTTCCTTGATATCAAAACCACTTCCTCCCAGGTACAGTGAAATTGTGCTCACCTAGAATAAATGAGAACCCCTGTTGCTATAAGGTTCCTGAAAAGCTGTCTCAATTAATTAATAAACAGGTAGGAAACTTTGCTGAAATACATGACCCTGCCTGCTCAATCTTTTAGTCACTTTTTTTCCTGGCCTGCTGTGTTCTTTGTTCATTACTTTTCTAGTGATTATGTATGCAACTCAATGAGCAAATCACCATATTCATATTTGTCATCTACCTGGGCTTAGCATGTAAAACACTGCTGCTCTGGCAAGGTTCAGGCAACTTCTGGAATGTGAGAACAAGGCAGCTGGAGGCTCACAAATTAGTTAGAAGGTAATTCTTCTACAGCTTTGTTTTACTGCTGTATCCCCCTGGTCTAGGGAATATAGGGAAGAGAGGATTTAATAATGGAGCAGATATGCTGTGATTAAAAAAAAAAAAAGAAAAAGGGCTGTGGGAGCTAGGAACCATTGCCTGGCACTGAGGGAGTGCCCTCAGCCCAGCCTGGAGTGAACAGCCTGGGGCTGAGCTGGAAAACTTCTCTGTGCTAGGAATAGCACTGGGGCAGTGTTGCAGGAGTCAGCTGGGGGAAGTGGTGTTAGAAACTTTATGCAAAGCCTGTATGTTGGATTCACATTTCCAGAAAATGCTCTTCTTGTTTCCTGAGCTCAGGGAATACATCAGGAGGGTTATGCACAAAACGTGGATCAGGCACAGAAAATTCCTCCTGGAGATGACGTCTGCATGCAGGCTGTTTGTTCAGAATTGGTGTTGGGGTAAGCTTTGGGGGCAAACAAAAGAGCTCCAATAGTCTGAATTGGTGAGTTCAGTAAACTGAGTTTTCCTTGCTGTGATTTCTGGCAGATTCCTGTCTCCTGAAGGGTGGAGAAGTGAGCACATGAGATGAACTGACAGTAATGGGCAACTGTCTGTCTTCTCATCTCCCTCCAGTATTGCCTCAGCCTCCCATTTTTCAGTGATAATGCTAAATGAAGTACGAGCTTGGACAGCAGCCAGGTGTCAGCACATGGCAGAAGGTTTTAATTCTGCTTTTAGAAACTAGATAAGTGGTGTGCTAATATAAGCTAATAAAAGCACAACCTCTCTTCTCAGTTGGACAGCTTGAGAGCGAAGATGATCGTGACACTGCCATGTTGTAGAGTTTTGTGTTGGAGCTTGTTGGAGCTCTAATTATTACAGCTGTCTGTGTAACATGCTGGCTCACTGTTATAACATCCATTTGATTATATGCAGTGACAGAACAACCAGATACATTAATTCCCTGGGAAGCTTTTTGTCTCTTGGTTATGGACTTTTTTCCCAGCTCAGGATTCATCGCTGCTGTTGTCCTTTTCTGTGCCCCTCCCAATTCCAGTGCTGAGAGCTGTGTTTCTGAGCAAACATGAGGTTATTGCATTTAGCTGTTCCTCTCTGAGAGTCCCCAGTTTCTTGGGATGCTCTGTGGCCACAAAGTGTGCTGGAGCTTGTGCCCAGGACAGGCTGATTGTGCAGAGTCTGTGCATTCTGAGGATCACTGGAGGCATCTGCTTTCACTGAGGAAATTCAAACCGGAATGCCTCTCAATGCACAACTGGACTGAAATTAGTGTTTTTAGCATTGACTGCAGTAGTGCTTTTTAGCCTTTTTTCTCCCATTCTGCACAGATTTTACCCCCTTCCACTCTTCAGCAAGAATGTGCTTATGTATAATCCTCTGTAGCACAGGGGAAAGGCTGCTTTAATTTCATGGCTTTTAAGTTTGGGTGTTTTGGTTGTTGTTTTTTTTTTTTTTTTTAAGATGTGGGATTACATTAAATTGTTTTAGAGAGATCAGTGAAGAGAAAGTGACTGTCTCTCCCTCCGTGAGACTGGCTCTGTTGTGCAAGGTGAGGATTTCTCCTCTACAAAATACCAATTACAGAGGAGCTGCTTGATTAATACATTTTTGGCATGGAGAAATTTAGGATCTGAGTCCAGATTTGCAGAGGACAGTGCTGTTTTGGATGCATCAAGAAGCTGGATCTGAGTTCTGCAGTGCTGGATGGGTGCATTTCAAACTGATCCAGGACAAAGCTGTGACAGCACACTCGGAAGTGGTCTCGATGGCTCCTTTGCCAGGCTGCTGTTTGCCAGCTGAATTTAGCATTCTCCTTCCCCTGATCAATGAATAGATTTTTGCTCAGATCCTCTTTTATTTTTCGGTTTCCTCTGCAGCTTTTTTTTTCCCGTGGAAGATGAAATCTGTCACAGGGGCTTAGATTTATTAACTGCTGCCTGAGTCGCTTTGTGTGATGTCAGGGCGGGAGAGGAACTGATTGTATCCTTAGAACTGGCTTAACAGAAAGGCTTTGGATAATTCCGCAGATTTTTAAGATGTTGTGTTGGCTTAAGTGATTAGTGTGAAAGCTTCAAAGAAGACTAAATATTTAAGGCTTTATTCCGCCCTTACTTCTACCCATGCATATCTCTGGATTTTCGCATTTGAATGAAAAAGTAACTCTTCATCTCCCTTGCAGCCCTTCCCTTTTTCACCTCTCCCCCATTCAGACTGCACAGAGTTGGTATTCTCTCTTCCAGCAGTTGGTGAGCAGCTATGGAATTCTGCCAGGTACATGGGAACGGGGGAAGGCAGTGTGCAAGTGGGAGGAGTGGATCCTAGTGGCATGCAGGACATGATTCTGTCTTTAGAAATGACTGCTGAATGCTGCTCTTCTCATGATCCCATTTGCCATCTGTGACAGTGCTGTAACTAGGAGCTATTCATTCACTCAAGGTGAGAAGCTCACTCAGCCTGGGATTGACTTTTTACAGTCCCGTCGGGTGTTGTGTGTTAGTGAAGTCAGAATTTGGGGTGGGAAGGACTGACTTGATCCGCTCTGCTCCCCTGGAGTGTTTCATTAGGGCTTTTCACAGTTCCATGTGCAGCCAAGCAGTGGATTTTGTCCTTGCTGGGTGGATTCTGGGTATTCCACTGAGCTTCTGCTCCTCTGTCTGAGGTTTATGCATGAAGGAGTGTGCTGCAGTGCAATCCTAAGGGAAGTGTGTGTTCTCCTTTTTTCAGCATCATTTCTGAGTGCTGGGGTGCCCAGGCTGGCTGGCAGGTCTGGGCTGGGTGGCACAGCAGGTAAATCCTGCCATCCCAGACCAGGTACCAATCAGTGCCAGTGAGAGTTGTTGAATTGATCAGTGCAGCAGTATTTTCCTCACTGGCCCTTTCTCTGCTGCCTGGGGGCTGAGGCAGTTGTGTTGCAGGCTAATTGCATTAGCAGTAGCCAGCTAGGGCAGCTGTTTGCCTTTTGCCCCCCAGCCAGCCCTTCCTGATGGGGTTTTCCTGCCCTCCCTTTGTGTCCTGCCAGGTCTGAAGTGTGAGCTAGGGACTCACTCTCATCACAAAGTGCAGCAAGCCCTCACAGGAGCACTCCTGGAATTGTTTACAGGGCTCTTTGTTGGGCACACTCAGTGTAGAGATCCTTTCTCTACCCCAATGGACTGCTCAGACCCCTTCATGTGTGCTGCGTTCTCTGGGAGGAGTCTCAAATGTCACTTGCAAGAAAATTGATGTAATAAGTGTAGCTCTGAGACAGGTTATGAACTGAGCCTCTCGTTAGCTGTGTGTTCTGTGGTGACCTCTGCCAGCCACAGCAAGCGAACAAGGGCACTGGTGTACCGTGGATGGAGCAGGATGCTGATTGCTCAGGATGTGCAGGGAGCTCTACCCCTGGAAAAAAGCCTAGAGGACTTTTTTTATAGCTTTGAAGGGCACAGCGTTTGCTGGGATGATTCACTGCTTCTGCCAATTTATAGTTGAAAGGTAGGCTCTCTTCATTCAAACGGATTGGTGGTTCTGAAGAAAGGAAATTTAAGTTGGTTTTTAATCCTTTTCTTCTTAAGTAAGAGCATTGCTTTTCTCCCAGCTGAGCAGAAAGTGAATCTGATTGCTTTCAGTTGTTCCTTCATGGAATTCACTTATGTTCCCTCACAGTAACTGAGGAAGTGACTGACTTTTTCATTATACTTTTGTTAGTATAGATTGATATAGAATGTCCGTCTTGATCTTTTATGAAATGGAGTCATGTGATTCAGAAGAAGAGGGAAATTTTTTTAGGACTTCTCCCTCTCCCCTGCACAAGTTCTTTTTTTTAATCATTCTTGTGCAATTAAATATTTGCTACCGCTTAGTAAAATCACTTGGAATTTAAATAAAATAAAACCTAAACTGAAAACGGAGCACTCTGTCAGTGTGGCATTGGAGTGGGTACTTTTGCTATAGAAGTCGTTACTGTTTTTTTGTAAGAGGATGAAGCTTCATTTTACCTCTGCAGAAAACAAGGCACAACATGTCAGAGAAACCAGTGCATTAATTTAGCTTTTTACTCTGGTACTTCTTTGTGCTTAAAATCCATACTTAAACTGTGTTCCTGACTTTGTCTCCCTGGGGAAAAAAAAACAGGGAGAAAAAAAGTGTGTGTAAATATACTTGTACAAGTGTTTTGAAGCGCTTCTCTGGCTGCCTCACTTGTTGTGCACACATTTGTGTGCTGAGAGGTGCCGGGGATGTTATCTCGGTGTGTTTGCTGGTTTCTAACCGGTGGCCATGAGGAATGGCAAGGTTGCTTTCGAGCTGCGTGACAGCATCACAGAATCACCAGGCTGGAAGAGACCTTCAAGATCATCGAGTCCACCCCATGTCCCAAGCCTCAACTAAACCAAACCATGGCACTGAGTGCCACATCCAATCCCCTTTTAAACACGTCCAGGGATGGTGATTCCACCACCTCCCCGGGCAGACCATTCCAATATTTTATCACTCTTTCTGTAAAAAACTTTTTTCTAATATCCAACTTATATTTCCCTTGGCGCAGCTTAAGACTGTGTCCTCTTGTTCTGCCAGCTGATGCCTGGATAAAGAGACCAACCCCCACCTCACTACAACCACCTTTCAAGAAGTTGTAGAGAGCGATAAGGTCACCTCTGAGTCTCCTTTTCTCCAGGCTAAACAGCCCCAGCTCCTCACAGGGCTTGTGTTCCAAGCCCCTCACCAGCCTTGTCGCCCACCTTTGGACACGTTCAAGTGTCTCCACATCCTTCCTAAACTGAGGGGCCCAGAACTGGACAGATTGCTGGGGGAACGAGGGCTCCAGAGCCATTTGTTTGCTGTCCTCTGGGGACAGGCAGCCATCCATCCAGCTGAGTCAGCGGCAGCGCTACAGCACGGCCCCGCAGCGAGCCAGCCGCTTAGAAAATGTGCTAGCTGCTTCTGGGGATTAATTGGCTTAATCAGATTAGTTTAGCAAGTTTTGGAGGAGAACTGACCAAGTGGCTGCTAAAGCAGCCTGTGTTGGAGACAAGTGGAATAACTGGTGTTTTTCGTGAGAATGTCATTGCACATTATAAACACTTAGCAGTAAATTTCTCCATCCCCAGTGCCTATTAATATCTCTCTGTAATTCCATTTAGAACTTTTATATTTAGACAATGTATTGGTTTTGAATCTACTTCTTCCCAGTTCCTCCCATATTGCTTTCTTTCATATCATATTCTATACTTCAGCCATCCCTCATCGATTGCCCTTTCTCACCTTCTTTAAAGGCTCATGAGCTGAAAGAAAAGTCATGCTTTCACATGTGAATCATGGAAATCCCTTAGCACTTTTTATCCTGCTTTTGTCGGTGAGGACCCAGGCCAGCTCACATTACAGTCAGCAGGGAGCAGAAGCTGGGTGGGAATTTATAAGCTCAGAAATGAACTTATGAGCTCACTGGAAAAGGAATTGCAAAAACTGAGTTCTTAGCAGCATCAAAAAACCTGACTTTGTTCTTTTCAGAAGGAAATGGAGAATGAGAGATGTATGTTATTGAGACACTGCCTCATTTATCTGTATCTTCTGTAAAATCTGGGGTTTAATTAAAATGCCACAAAAGTTTAGCTGGAGTAGAGAAATATGGAATCTCTGTTAATATTGAAGAAGCCCTTTGACTTATACCAATTGAGAATGTGATGTTGTAAAAAGACTGTTAATAAGCGAGATGCTTCAAAGCTCGATATTTTTAATATATCTCTAAGTGGATGAAGCCTTTTTTCATTGCTGGTATTTAAATATTGTAATCGACTATAAATAGTGGTTAAGAAAATGGAGACATTCACACAGTTATGCTCTCCAGTCCTGGTGACTCGAGCCTATTTTCAGTAAGAGCTCTTCAAGGCGTGCTAACTTGCAAAATAAGATTGCAGCATTCTTCATTATACTGAAAAGTGTATTTTACCACAAGGGTTTCAGTGGAAGTCAATATAGAATATTATACTTGTGAGAAATACTGTAACAATGCTCTGATAATACTAAAGAAGTTCCCCTTTTACCCCAAGATCTTTGGCTTGCTTTACTTCCATTTACTTGCTTTGTGACATCTTCACTTTCTTTCTGTAGGAGACTAACTGCACGAGCTCAGCTATTTTGTTTTTTGAGGAATTAGCCATTAAATAGCAATGACTTAAAATCTTCTTTGATTGATTACATGTAACTGTCTGGATTGCAGCAGTAATTCGATGTAGCAACCCTTGCTCATGAGATGTAAAGTAATTTATCCTGCTAATAAACCATCATTGTATGCTTGCTAAGAGAAAATATTAAATTCATTCCTATTGCTCCTATTTCTATATCTTGATTCTGTTCAAATTTCTGCTGTAATATGAAAAAATAATCACTTCTTGTCAGGAAGATGACTTTGAAATCCTTTACAGTGGAAAAAATCAAGACAAAGAACGGCCAAACAGAAGTTGTACTCTGTGAATGTAAATAGGTTCTGCACTGTAATTAGTGATTTTCTAGGGCTGGACTGGAGGCCCTGTATTTTCATGGGAAAATACGTTTGATGTGTACCATCCCTAATTTCTGCAGCCCTGAATAACCAGGCTCTGATTCTGCTGTAATGAACCATGTGTTAATGTTACAGCCTTCTGTCCAGCCAGGAGCCAAAGCACCATGTCTGACTTTGTAATGAATCTTGCCGTCGCCTTGTTGACTCCGTGGGTAGGCTTTTGTTCCAAATGTGCCTTCAGATATTGCAGGTTCTCATTGAAACCTCCAATGCTTCCTCCACTTGTGCTTGGCTTTGCTCAATTTCTCAACTTTCCTGGAAAGTGTGAGTGTTTGAAAGCACTGAGGGAATTGTTTGTTTGCTTCCTTGTTAGTTTTGGAACAGTGGGATTTCAAACAGTGGAACTGACCAAAACTGTTTCTATTTCAATTATGTTTCAGCTGTCTGTGATTCCATTTTGGTTTTTTAATCTGTGAGTGACATAGAGATAAGGGTTTGCCCTGTATCTCAAGGTGGAAAGTTTCATTCTTGCAGCCATGAGTTTCTTAGTGCCATTTAATAATGAGCACTTGTTTCTCTGTTGTTATCAGTCTCTTTTCCTTGTGGATTATTAGTTTGTGTTGTCTCTTTCCTCAAGTGATTTTTTGCTACAAAGTTGATGGTTTTTCTTTTCATTTGAGCTGTGATTTGAAATCTTGCAAACAGAATACACAGTTTGGCACAGGAACAGTCAGACCCAGGAAGATACCGACTGATTTCAGGGACTGTTTGGTATTGAGGGTGACTTACTCAAATCCTAATCAGACGCACAGAGCCCAAGTGAGTGGAATTCCTCCTTCCCTGCAGGAAAAGCCTGTGAGACCAATTCTGGTGCAGTTCTGCAGCAAGTCCCACAACAGCCAGAGCAGTGCTCTCCAAGCACTGTGCTTCAGCCAGCAGGACACTGTGCTCAGTTCCATGGGGTGGTGGCTCTGTTGGGGTCACTGAGATCACATCCTCGTGGTCAGGAGAGACCTTGCATGTGCCTGCATCCAAAGCTTTGGACTGTAATTTATAGGTTCCAAGCTGATGCAAAGATTATCATTTGTGCAGAAGTGTTCCCGGTGGCTCCCGCAGGATGCAGATAAAGAACATGCAAGTATAAACTCATGTCTGCTGGAAATGTTGGGCTGTGAGGTAGGTTTCTCCTGAGTTTTGTTGATTTTCAGGCATGTGTATGGCACGGTAAGTTTGCCTATAGAGACTCTCACCCAATTCAAGTGAGCACTTACATTCTTTGTTTGCACAGCTTCTCCACATTAGCATAGTTGTTACTCCTGAGAGTATGTGTTCATTCATTGCATCTCAGTGTGGCAGTCAAAGAATTAATTACTCTGAGAAGGGACAGGCCTCTTCTAAAGAGTTTCACAACTTCAGCTTTTAATGGATCTGTGTCCCCTGCTGGGGCTGCAGCGCAGCTTGTCAAAGCATTCGCGGCGGCTCCACGGGTCAGTGGCTCCCAATGCAGGGACACTGTCAGAGGAACCACGACACTGGTTCCTAAGGCTGATTTACTCGGGGCTGGAGGGACCGAGGGAACAGGCAGAAGGGAAATTGTAAGCCCTCGAGTCATTCACAGGAAAGAGATTTTGAAATTCTCATTAAAAAAAGTAGTACTTTATTAAAGGCCGTGTTGCTTGCACGCTCAAGCGCTCACCTCGCCGCTTGCTTCCGAAGCTGATTGCCTAAATGGCCTGGCTGCGGTGCTGCTGGATGTTTGTTTCATTATCTAATGTCACTTATTGATTTTCATTAAAAACATGTCAGCATTGATTTTTCTAAAGCACCCTCGGAAATGCATTCTGACCCTTTTTTATGTTGGATCCACTGCACAGTCCCCCACTGAATTGGTCTAAAGCAGGATTATTTTCTGACTAACAAATGTTGATTAAATATTTTGATGTATGAGTGGTTAAGACCGCTTTAAGAACAAAGCGTGCCGTGGGGAAATGAACTGAGACAAGGGAGAGGCTGAAAGGGAGGATGCTATAAACCAGGCACTTTGTCCATTCATGCATTGTTATTTAAAGTTAGCGATGGAAATAAGCTGAAGGCCTGGTGCTGTGTATGAGCATCAGTTCCCACTCCAGATTGTATTGACGTGATGCTGATAGGAGAAAGGAGATATTATTTTGAAATGTAGTTAAATCTGAGTGCAGAAAAGTATTGTTTTTTCTCTTATTACGATGACTTTTCAGGGAGCCTGGCATATTTGTTCTGTAAGTTTTAAAATGCTGACAGTCCCAGAACTTAAATTGATCAGCTGATTTTGTCAAATGCCTGTGTTATTATTTTCCTGCTCTCCTCTGGCTCGTTCTGCTGATTTCTCCTATCTGAGAAATCAGTTCTTAGACACGTACAGTGATGTGCACTGACACATGAGTGATGTTCTGGGGTCCCTTGGAGTAACTCCGGCACAGCTGCAGGACACTGAGCTCACTGCTCCAGCACTTGTGCTCATATTCCTGCATTAGTTAATGTGCCCAGAATTGACACGCAGCTGAAGTTCAGTGACTGGAAAGTTCTGGTGCTGCTGAATTGACTATTGAATTTAAAGCAGTGGCCTGGTTTGGGTAGCAGTGTGCCACAGAAATCCAAATTCATGTGTGAAAAAATGGAAGGGCTTTCAAAGTCACATTTGTGTGTATCTCTTCCTAAAGACAGACTAACTGGTTTCCCTATAATTTTGAATTGCTCCTCCCACTCCATAATCTGGACTTTGAGTAAATAATTTCCTGTGGTTTTCCTCTAGATTTTTATATTTCTGAGGCAGAAAATGTGATTGTAAATGCCTGTACAGCAGATTCTGTCAGAGAAACAGCACTTCATTAGGTAATTAATACCCTTGTTTGTGTGGCTGTTGCATCTCTTATATTTTTGCCCTGCATGAGAATGTGTTACTTAAACAGTAATGCCATCAGCAAACGTGGTAAGGCAGAGGGCGTGTGTTTACAGCTGATGGAAACAACTGTTGTGCTGCTGGAAGATAATCCTGGTACTGCTTAGTTTGCAAAGTGTTTCAAGTTCAGTTGTACAATTTTTTGGGAAGAAAAAAGTATCATTAATAGAAAAGAATATCAAGAAACTCAGTATGGATAAACAACTTGGAAGTTTCCAACTCTTAGGTCCTTGCCCTGTCCTAATATTCCCTCTTTATAAGTATAGGGGAAAAGTAAAATTGGAGTCTCTTGATGGATATTTGTGTGCTTAAAAATCACTGCCCAGGGGTGACTTGTGCCATGTGCATCCCCAGGGGCTCAGCCCTGTGCTGGGGCTGTGTGTGACACACTGACCAGGGTGTCTTTGCAGTGCTTCTTGACCTTTTGATCGCAGCCACACAAACCCCAGGGGCAAACCTTGCAGTGCTGCTGCCCGTGCTCCTCGGTGGATGCTTCTGGAACCTCTCCATGTGGAGCTCCTCTTTCCTCAGTGCTTATTAAACTCTCAGCCTTTCCTTCATTCCTCTTTTCATCTGTATTCGTTGTACTCTTAGCTGTTAGCAGCACTCACTGCTGTGCAGTGTGGTTGCACTGTTTTAGAACTCTTTCTGTTCTCCCTCAGAGAGAACATAGATAAGCTGCATTCTTTTACTTTCTTAATCTCTGGGTTTGGTATTAGGTGTTATTTAGTTGTGACCAATGGTTTTAGGAGGTGGATTCTTTGCTGACCAATAGTTGCTAGAATATGGATGGATATAAAAGACCTTTCTTGTAAATAAACTTTCCCTTTTCGCCATCTTGGGTTCGTCTGCCTGAATTCTCTCAGCCAGCCTCTGCACCCTCAGGGACTTCCAAGCCACAGTGCAGCACAGCAGATTTTTGGGACAAGCACCCTTTAAATCCTTGCTGTGCTCCCTGTGGGTTTGAGAAAGCATCTCTTCCAGAGTGACCAGCACTGATTTCTCACCTCTCCGTGGCACAGTAAAGAGAAATCTTCCTGTAAAGAGAGCTGGTGTGGGCTGGGGCATTCGAGGAGGGCTCGAATGGGTTTGAGAATACATCTCTTCAAGAGTGACCAGCACCGATTTCTCACCTCTCCATGGCACAGTAAAGAGAACTTTTCCTGTAAACAGAGCTGGTGTGGGCTGGAACATTTGAGGAGGGCTCGAATGGGTTTGAGAATACATCTCTTCAAGAGTGACCAGCACCGATTTCTCACCTCTCCATGGCACAGTAAAGAGAAATCTTCTGTAAACAGAGCTGGTGTTGACCGGAGCTGGGCTGGAGCAGCTGAGGAGGGCTCAAATGGGTTTGAGAATACATCTCTTCAAGAGTGACCAGCACCGATTTCTCACCTCTCCATGGCACAAATCTTCCTGTAAAGAGAGCTGGTGTGGGCTGGAGCAGCTGAGGAGGGCTCGAATGGGTTTGAGAATACATCTCTTCCAGAGTGACCAGCACCGATTTTTCACCTCTCCATGGCACAGTAAAGAGAAATCTTCCTCTAAAGAGAGCTGGTGTTGGCTGGAGCAGCTGAGGAGGGCTCCATCACGGACTGTGTCCCCGCTGCAGATGGCTCTGAGGAATGCACTGAAGCCCCCCACCATTTGTGCAACCCTACACCGGCGGCTGCAGGGAGGGCACGGGGGTTCTTCCTCACCCCCACCTGTCAGTCAGCTTAGCCCCAAAGGATAAGCTGATCTTTTGAAGTCAAGGCTTAAAATTGTTGAGGCTGGAGGGCATTTCTAATGGGTTACTGGGTGAGCAGGGAAAAGCAGCAGCGCTGTGTATGGTATCAGCTTGGCTTTGATCACACTCTAGTGTTGTGCACACACACAGGAATTTAATAGCTGCTGCTTAATGCTTACCTACACTGTTTGTGTTCTAAATCAGACCCAGAGGATGTGTGGTACAGTGCTCTCCTTGAGCAGAGACATCCGAGAGCTTTTCCCAGAGCTGGTGGTGAAGGAAGCAGTTATTTTCCCTGCTGAAACAATGAGGGACAATGAATGGACCCTGATTTTTGGGATGTGTATATGTGTGTGAGTGTAAAATGCTGTGAGGCTGCCGCAACTTGGAGATTTCAATGCTAGAAATACATTAAAAAATTAAAAGCAGGCCCTGGCACAAGCCTACCCAGAGCAATGCACTGAAAATAAAACTTCTGAAGGGGAAACACCTTCTTTGCCCCTCAAACAACCACACCATAAATTTTCTCCCTCTTTTGCTTTTAGTACTGTTGTAAAAAGCCCAGACCTGCTTTAAAAACCTGAAACTTTCTCTTACAATGGCCGGGGCTGAGCTTTGAGGCACTGCCACAACTCATTGTCTGTGGAAGAACCCTTGCTGGGAAGGCTGTGATTTATATCAGCCTGCCTGTCACAGGGTGAAAGGAATGCCCGGTTTTTCATTTTGATCAAATGTTAGGTTTGAAAACCACCCACTGCTGTAAACTCAGTTGGAGTGGAGAGATGAGATGGAGCACATTGCATGCTTTGTTGCTGAGATAGTGTTTTAAGGCTGGCTGAATCTGTTTCCCATTGCTGAGTGCAGGGAGCAAAGATGTGGATTTTAAAAAGGGAATACTAAACTGAGTACTTTTTTTATTTTCTTTTTTTTTTTTTTTTCCTTTTTTCTTTTTTTTTTTTTTTGGTCTGCTTTCAGTGAAGTAGGAGATGGGTTGAGAGCAGTTCAGGAATATGCACTGTCTTCAGTGCAAACACTAAAAAAAGGAAACATCTTTGGTGTAGATGAGCCTGTAGAGAAGATGGGGGTGGAATTTATGGGGGTGGAATTTTCCAAAGGGACTAGCGGAGATAATCACCTAGTTCCCACTGAAAGCTGATGGACCTGCCTTTGTGCCTAAAACTGGGAGGGGAAGACAAAATAATTCTGATCTGTAATTGCGTTTATCTTCTGAGATTTCCTCAGTTTTTCCCATCCGCTCTTTTTTTGGGGTATTTTTCTTTGTCTTCTGTGTAGCAATTTTCACAGGGACTTTCCTTTCTGAGAGTATGGATGTTGTTACAATTCTAGAGCCCTGATATTCTTTCTGCTTAAAATGCACAATAGTTACTGTGGCTTTTTCTTCTCTTGGCTGTATTGGCAACAGCACAGAGAGCTTTCCCTGGTTTTGAGTTTCATCACAAATTTCCAGCTTGGACTGCCCTTAAGGTATAAAAGCATCTGATCTGAGTTTGTGGCTTTGAATTTGTGACATTCAGTTTCTGATCTTTGTTAGGTTAATTCTCATTTTGGCTGAGTTTCATGCTATAAAATAACATTTTTACCTCGTTAATATGACTTACATTTACTTAGTCTTAAAATGAGTATCAAAAAATCAGAATCTGAGATTTTAAATTAGACTTGGGAACAGTCCTTCCTAAGATTTTATTAAGGAAAAGCTGTAAGAAGTTCCTTTGGGCTCCTGCATTAAGAACAGAAAGAATTCTGTGCTGTTGAGTGTCTGCAGACTCATAATCACAATCTTTAGATAGTTTGTGTGACGCCTGTCAGCAATTTTTATGATTAAGGCCTCGCTACTATGAGTAAGAAAACCATTGTATCTTCCTCTGCTGCTGTTCCATTTGTAAATGTGAAATTAGGAGATGTAGATAATTCCCTGCTCTGCCACCCCAGGCTGCAGAACCTTGGCCAAACCGTGTCTGTGTTCACCTGACCCAAGCAGCGATAACACAGCCTCACAAGGGAGCTTCGAACCTCAGCACGTTCAAGATTAAAATATTGTGGTGATGGTGGTGAAAAAATCCCCAGTGTGCTCCGAGCAGGGTATTTGATCAGTCCTTCAGGTCCCAGGAGATTTAAAGGCCATCTGTGGTATGACTCCACTGACTTTCTAAACCAGGATCAAACGTGCTTCGTGCCTTTGTGTGGTCTGACCCCTCTGAGTTCTCTGCTCGAGTTATGTTAGGCAGGGACAGAAGCACTGAGCTTTGCTATCAATTTTTATGTGTGTCTTTACAGAAAACAAAACTCTGTCAGCAGCTGATGGAAGTTTTGCAGGTTTTTGTCACAGTTTCGGGGATGTGAGTAGCAAGTTGAGATGTGCCTTTCAAATTACAATATTAGAAGACCTCTGAATATTTTCAATGCAGTTAATATGAGTATTATAAAGTAAATTATTTTTCCCCCCCATTAAATAATTTAATGCCAGAGCTGGTGAACTAGAACACTAGCTATTATTTTAGGAATTCACTTTAAAACCCTTGCTTTTCCATATTTTTTTAAGCCATAGATTATACCTTTATTGGTTTTGTATTTCCAGACATAAGAGGGGAATTACTCTGTGGCCACGTAATTCTGTCCCAGCTGGGAATGGCCAAAAGGGCTGAGTGATTCCAGTGCCCAACAGTGCTCTGCAAAGGTGGTTTGCAAATCTAGGAAGAAATCCAGGGTTTGTTTCATCAGGGCATCAAAGGCTGAGTTTTTTCAGCATCATGCTAGTACTGATTCCCAGCTGGGATGTGTTAACTGCAGGCATTGCTGTTAGAAATGGCAAACATCAGGTAACGTTGGAGCTGGAAATGATTCTCAGACTTCTCTTAAAGCTCTCATTCTTGAAATCGATATCCTGTCTTTTCTTCCTAAGGTCCAGGTCTGGCTTTCTTGCCTTTTGGTATTAACTTTGTGCTTGTTCTGTTCAACATGTGATTTACCAGCGAGCAGAGCACTGAATGTCAGTGTTTTGGAATGTTCCTGTCAGAGATGTGGGGTTGGGATAACATTTGGCTCTCTGTTATTTTGGTGGTGTGTCTGTACCTGGAGAATCAAAGCAGGGCTGAGCTCTGGCAGGTCTGACACTGTCTATCTGAAGCGATATTGCAGATAAGGATTTCAGAGTTTAACAGCCATTCAGACAACACCGCAGGGCTTCCAGCAGTGAGATTTCTTGCTAGTGAGAGCAAAGGCCTTGTGAGTAAGGGCTGAAGCTGTTTGAGTAGCAGTGATTTCACAATGGTCTCCCCATCTTCTGTAATAAAAGTTTGCGCAGTGCATCTTAGTGTCCCATCAGTAAGATCTTCCCTAGCTGATAAAAGGAGATTATCAATTGAAAAATGCAGTGTAAGTTCATTTAAAATATTCCTTATTAAGTAAAATCAGAGGCTTAGCATGCCTGCATTTTATCACATATTCATATTTGCTCGCTGCATTTTTATTGCTTAGATTAGTCATCTTTGTGTATGATGTCATTTGTTTCATTTGTGGGCTTTGTGGAAGAGAGGCAAAATTCACATTCTGGAAGAGAGGTGAAAATATGGAAAAAGTGAGCTGTGATGTGACAGAATTTTATAACAAACCTGAGAGTGGGTTATTGCTTACTCTTCATATACCTACACAGATATTTGATTCCTTGTCACCAGGTTAAAGTGTTAATGATAACTATTGCAGGGTACTTGGTACTTACAAGTCACAGAAAAGGAAAAACATCTGAACTTACTGCTGAGGAAACAGCCAGTGTAAATTGGGGACTTTGGACCAGTCCCGTTGGGCCCTGGAAGTTTGGGGACCTCAGTATTTCACAGAAGGATTTAAGCCCCAGTCCTGTGATGGAGAGAGACCTGAAAACAGCTGGAGGGGTCAGCTCTGATCTCTCTTGTGAGGCTGGAATTTATCCCGGGGAGTTCTTATCTCTGAGGTTCCCTCCCACACCTAAGTTTTGTGCGTTTGTTGCACACATTTTACTGAGCAGAAAAGGAGGGCTGCTGAAAGCTGCCTTAAAAACACAGACTCTGAAGGGATCAGGGGGGAAAAGAGGGCAAATTCTTTTTAATTCCCATTTGTACAAATAATTCGCAGATTAAGGATTTTGGCTGAGAAAGAGAGGCTCAAGTCTGAAATGTATGGCCCCCATGTGGGCTTCATAGGGAGCAGCTGAACAAAATGCTTCATTTCCAAAAGCCACTGCACGGCTTCCTGCCCTGTTCTCAGGGAGATGATGAAGAAGAAAAAAGACGGCGACTTTGCAGCTGATTAATCACTGGGAAACAGTAATCACTGGTGGTGTGTTTTGGATCATTATTCAAGGACTTTCAGACAGAAATAAACCGAAGAATTCCAACAGTAGCTTTCTCTAATTATTTTCTGCGCTCAGCCCTACTTTGTGTATTGAGCAAACCATTCCTCTTCTTGCAGTTTGTAGTTGGTGATCTCTGGGGCACAGATTCAAACCATCCGGGGGAGTTCATTCTAAAAGCCGACTCGATGTCATCATATTTTTGTCTGTACAAGAGGCTGTTTATTACGGAATTCATTCATAGCTAAGGGTTTATAGCATATTTAAATGTATATATCTGCTTGAAAAACACCTGGAGATAGATCTTTGTTGTGCGTAAATTGACGCAGCCTCTCCAGAGCAGAAAGAAGCTGAGTGGATTTCCACGCACTGAAGTTTGGACCCCTTTGATTTTTCTTTTCTCTTCCGTGTGTATAATGCAGTGAGAAAGAAGACAACCCTCTTTAATCTGGGGAGAATTTAGACACTAATCAAGCACTAAAGAGGCACCATGCCGCGGCTGAGAGCTAAAATCCCAAGGATGAAATCAAGTAATTGCTTTATCTCTTTCTTTTCAGACATCTAGAGAGATGCTTAAAGGCAAAACTAAAAGTAAATGAATGAATCGAGCCGAGTGGATTTAGAGGTGGATGGATGTATTAAAGTTCCAGGGAGAACAGCAGCAAATAGGTGACATTCTGTGCAGCTCACAAAGGCTGGCACTTGGCAACAGCAGTGAGCTCTGCCTTCCCTTCAGCCTCTCACTGAAGGGAAAACATCCTTAATAAAGGACAGAAAGTTTAATATGAGCTGTTTTTTAAAAAGTAGTTTGTAATCAATTAACTACCATAAATATTGTGTTCGGCAGTTAACGATCTTCACGTCTGTAATTTCTCTGAGATTTCAATATTTGCCCAGGCCCTGAACAATTGCAGTAGTGATTTAGTGATTTTTCTCGTTATTATAATTGGAGAGATTCATATTCTGAGAAAGGAGAAAGACTAAAAAGCTAGAGGAGGGAAGGCAGGGAAGAGCTGGGCACTATTTTTAAATGAGCTATTGAATCTGCATAACAACATGACCATTTTACAGTCACATTCTGTTGCAGCTAGTTTTTCATACTTTGCAATAGGTTGGGATCTGTTTATTGGTACTGGAGGGCTTTTTTTTCTCCTTAGCTTTTTCTCATGTAGATGGTTCTACACTTCTCATCTAGGTTAGGAACAAGAAATGCAAATTTTTTACCAGACTTGAATAACCAAGCTGTTTCCAAGGAAAATAGTTTCATTTTGGATGTTAGGTCTGGGCAAAAAATTTATGGTATTTTTGAGCTCACTTTGTCTAAACCTGTAAATGAATAGTGATACAGCAACCTTAGGTAAGGCTAGTAATAAAAAGGTGAAAAAAAACCTATCAGATCTTTATTTATAGCAAGGATGCTCCTGCCACCTCAGTTCAGTTGGTGGGAAAGCTATTGACATCAACTTCCAGCTGCAAAACTGGGAGTTTGCACTACAGACTGAATTTTGCTTAAACCCCAGAGGGCAGATTTTCACAAGAGCTCAGCCTGCAAAAAGAGATGCCCAGATTTCTAGAGCCCCAAAAGTTCAGTTTGAGAGTTGCAGCTTCTGGGTGCTGGCTGCTCTCAGACTCCAAATGGGGTAATGCAAGTTCAGCCTGAAAAACTGCACCCTAGATGTGTTGTAACTTTAATTTTGGCCCCTGAGAAGGCAAATTAACTCATGCAGACCCAATGACAGCTCATCTGCACTTTAATTAGCCAGGGCTATGATCATAGTTAGTACAGGAGCCATCCAAAAATGCCACTCACATTTCACTTTAAGTGCTCTGTGTCAAAGACACCATCAGGCAGGAATGAACTGCTGCTATTAAGTTTCATAAACAATCATTTGAAATAAAGAGTTGTCACAGGAGCAGACTTAAGCAGCATTTTAATGTAGCATCAAAGGCACTGCTGTGCTGAGAATGACAAAACTCCCCTTCAGTCAGAGAGAAAAGGTCATTGGGTCTCGGTCATCCTCACCTGAGTGGCCAGGTATTCCTGGGGTGTGATTTATCCCTTCCTTTGGAAATCACAGATGGAATTTGGGAGATCAGAGGGCCTCTCTTGGCATCTGCCCTGGAAACAGCTACTGCACTGTGCCTGTAGGGAGCTGGGGATCCACTGGGCAGAGGATGGAAATAAGGAAAAACTCCTAAAGAAAGGAGCTGATTCTGGAAAGCAGTTTGTGATAGTTCCTCTCTCCATCCAGAAGTTTCAAAGCCACTGATTCAGTTTTAACACGTTAGGGTGCTATGTGGGATTTTAACTTTGATGGCAGTCTAGCACTTAAATCTTCAAAGGTTTTTTTTAGTGTATAGTGGCAAGGTTCTACTCTCATTTACACTTCAGATGCCTAAGTAAGAAATAACACCTATTCCTCAGCACCTTCGGCAGAGATACTGTAACAGAAATAAATAAATATTATCCATTAGCAGAGTGCATTTTTCAGCCTCACACTGAAATAGGAGAGATGTGCTGCACGTTCATTCTCTTTGCTCAGGGGGCTGTGTTTAATTTTTCCTGAAGCAATTGGCTTTTTGCTTCTTGAATCCTTTTCCTTTGCTCTTGAGTGCCACGTCTGGCAAGGTCTGACACACCCAATAATCCCTCTCATATCTGCAGTTCCAAAGGCCTGGAGAAATCTAAACCTACCGTGGAAACATGCTGCTTTGATCAGGATTTTTATCAACTGTTTTGCTTTGCTCCCCCAGGTGTTTCGGGGTGCTCTCATAGTGCGTGCAAGGGAATTCTGGGAGGTGGAAATAAGGATTTGTGTGTAAAATGTGGGATTTGAGGGGGTTTGGGAGGAAAGATTAACTGGGTGAAATGTTTAGATCCCATGATTTCCTGCAGAGAATGCCTTTTTTTCAGTTGGGAAGGCTGAGGGACTGAAGGAATGGTCTCAGATCTTTTCCTGCAACCTCCTGTAAGTGTGACTGGAGCTGGGATGAGCAGCATGATTATCTCATGTTAGCAGAAAATTGCTGCTTGTCATCCATTAAGAGTTTCACCTTGCTTTGTATGAAGAATCCTGACTGCAAGTAGTTACTTCTTAAAAGAGTATTTAGTATTTTAGTGAATAAACCAGAGATGAAGAGATTCTAGGTGTGCCAGTTTCCATCTCACTCCTCTGACCATTAGCCCATGCTCACCTTTAAAGATTTGTTTCAATTGGCAGCGTTTCTAATGAGATATGCAGCTTTAAAAGCCAAAAGAACATTTGTCTTCTTTAGTTCTTGAGGTGCTTTATTGTGAGGCCTGTTATGGTTCAGTTGAAGCTTTTTGATTGGGGACAGTGTTGAGGCTGGAAGGAAATGAATGGAAAATGCAAAACAGAAGGAGATTTAACAGGACCAAGTTGTTCGTGTGGTTATTTGGCAGTTACAGGAACTAAATGTGCCCACGAAGTTCTTTTTCTTGACTGTATCATGCAATTCATTCCCACCAACGTAAAATACTAATATTCCATCAGTGAGGCTTATTTATGCTCTTGTAATAACTTAAAAATGCTATGAAAAATCCTTTATTTACATTAATAATGCCACTAATATTTCCTGGATCTGTTGAAGTTATTGCTTTTCGCTGCTCAAGGAGATATGGTAATTCAAGTATATCAGCTTGAAGGAAGATGGGGAGAGTTGTTTCTCTGAAAGGAAATGAAGCTAAAACTCCTAGGGAGTATTTCTAGCCCACATCAAATTCAAATATCTCAAACAGAGATATTTGATTGCCAGTGAGTGTTTGTGCTCAGGAACAGACCCATCTGAGGCAGCATTCACAGGAGCCAGGGTTTTTCTGAGCTCCAGATGGATGGGATGGCCAAGGAGGATGAATCATCTCTGCTGTGCATGGCTGGGGCTGGGAGAGACTCACAGAAAATAGAACTCCAGTTTGTCTCGAGTGCTGCAGGTTTGCAGGGAGCTCTTGCAATTTCCATTAATCTTCGAGGAACCAGGAGCACATTGGAGCAGTCAGGGTGGGTGTGTGCAGTGAGGAAAGGTCTGAGATGGGCTGAGGAGAGAGCAGGACAGCCGAGACCTCCTTGGCCCACTTGGCATTGCTCTTAGGGCAGAGAAATTTAATAATCAATCCTATCTGGTGGTTTATGCAGCAGAAAGCAGCGTTCAGACACAAAACACCACAAACACCACTGAGCAGCACCGTGAGTGCCTCCAAAGCCTTTAAATGGAAATAAGGTTGGTGTGGTTGTGAAATGCTGAGCAGTAAATATTTTGCTTGTTTGCTTCTACTTAAAATTGGATCTTGGAGGATTTACATGCAAATTCTATCAAGTACCAATCTCTGTTCAGCCTTTGCTAGGTGTTTTGATTTTTTTTTTTTTTTTTTCATTAATTTGAAAGCATTTGGGAAAGGAAAAGAGTCAGTGTCTTCTAATTGGCTAACATAAAGTGAAATTGCTAAATCCATATGTAGGCACCAGACTGTGCTTTGTTCCTTAATGGGGCTAATTTTGCTGAGACCTGAGGGACCTGAGCATCAGAAATCAGGTTGCCTGTGCAGATATTTCAGTTTAAGAGGCTGGTCCCATTCTTAGCTGTAGGGACCTACCATGGGGGCAGGAGTTGCATCTGCATACTTGGAGAAAACATTGAAATTGCTGCTGGAATCCAGACTGTTTTTTATGAAAAGAACTTGTAGCTTTATATATTGGAAAAATTTTTAATTTATCTTGCCTGGATTTTCAGCCAAGCAAGAAAGCCAGAATGAGCAAGCTCATTGCTGTAACTGAGTTGGTATCATGCCCTTGCTTTTAAGACCAGTTGGACTTCCTTTGCCTTCTGTAAACTTTATTGAGAATGAAATTTCTCAACTCCTTGTGATTAAATTGGTATCAAATATCTAACAAATTTTTATGTCTCCTCTTCCACTACCTCCACTATTGCTGGCATCTCTTACCATGTGGAACTATATGAATGAATAATGAAAATATGTTTAAATATCCATTTTCCCATTGCTTGAGTCAACCATTAATGTGTTGATATCTCTTAATATATTTTGGTTTTATACTTTAAATAACATCCCTTTCCACTACATAATCACCCCTACAAAGATCCCAAGCCATTTGCTGAGCACTTAGTTAAGGCCCCAGGCATTTCTTTCTGCAGAAGAACTTTTAGTTACCTTACCTTAGCTTCTACCTACTTAAAAATGAGTGGCCTAAGGTAATTCAGCAGCCCTAGGAGAATTACAGATGTGGTGCCTCTCTTGTGGGATTACCTTATTTTGGATAACAAAACCTTCATCTGAATTCAGAGTTTTATCACCTTGGCATAATTACATCAAAGGGATGTATGGTTTATTCTTGACCAGCTGATCTGAAATACTCTGTTTTTTCTTATCACCATTGCTTCCACAAATGATCATTTAGCTCTGGATCTCTGCAGCTTTCTGACCTGCAGTTTGGGGAAAGATGGTGCATTTTAAATAGTTAAAAATCTATTTCCAGCTCTTTTGCATTTGAAAGATCTCGGTCCTGTAAGAATATTTTGCGTTAGTGCTCCTCTAGTTATCAGCATGAGGAGTTCCAGAGGAGCAGAGCTGACAAAAGGCCCTTGGAACAGCAGAATTTTGGCAGCTGTGAGCTCATCGTGCCTGGTGCTGTGCTAGGGGAGGCTGCAGCAGCAAGGCACCAACCTGGCTGGAATATATTTGCTCTTTACCTGTTCTGCCGTGGATTAAACGAGAACAGATTTTTGGCTCTGAGCATCTGTGCATAAATTCCGTCTGAATAGGAGGCAAGTTATGAAATGAGATCAGCTCTGAAAAGTAATTCTAACCACAGCTAATTTTTTTTTTAAAAAAAAGAAATATAAATTGCTACCTTTTGAGCAGCCAAAGAAAATTAGGGGCTTGTGTAGGCTCTGAGATTTTGCCAGATTTTTTATTGATTCATGTTAAGTCTGGTTTGCCTGAAATTGTGTTTCAAAGTGGGCGTGAGCTCCGTGCATGGAGAGGATAAAATATGTACCTTGAGCTGGGGTGACTGCAGGTACAGAACGCTGGGGACAGCATTGGTTTATCACTGAGAGCCTCCTCTGTGACCTCAGGAGCCTTTGCTGACCTTTCTTGCTCCTGGAGTATGTCTCCATATGCATGTTCCTGCATGTTCCTGCATGTTCCTGCATGTTCCTGCATGTTCCTGCATGTTCCTGCATGTTCCTGCATTTGCCTGCATTTGCCTGCATTTGCCTGCATTTGCCTGCATTTGCCTGCATTTCCCTGCATTTCCCTGCATTTCCCTGCATTTCCCTGCATTTCCCCTGCATTTCCCTGCATCTCCCTGCATTTCCCTGCATTTCCCTGCATTTCCCTGCATTTCCCTGCATTTTCTGCTGTGGGCAGTGGCTGTGTGCTGTCTCTGTGCTCACAGGAGATGGAAGCATCAGGTGGGTGCAGCTTTCTGTTGCTGCCTGGCTGGACCAGATTCGAACCACACATCTGCAGGAGAGACTCTTTTATTCATTTTGCTGAGTTTTCTGAGCATGAGATGACAGCTAAGGAGAAGGCACCGGATAGCAAAAATAAAGAATACCAATCATGTAAGGAGACAAAAATATGAGACAACTCCTGACAAATAAGGTGCTTTAAGGACAGTGCTTGCTGTGCCAGAGAATCCTCTCCCGTGCTCCATGACACAGCTGTGGCCATGAGAGATGCCCTGAAAAGCTTTCCCAAAGTGGGCTGTGTACACTGCTGGTGGCTCGCAGGCCACTTCAAAGCGCCAGCTCTGAGCCCAGGTTCCTGAGGCCATGCGAGCGTGCAGATCTAAAGTACACAGCAGTGTGTTTGAATCTGGCTGCAGAGGGTTCCCACAGCTCTCTCTGCTGCAGGGGGTGGCTGTGCCGAGGAGCTGATGGCAGCAAATCCAGCTCTCTCCGCTGTGGCCTTTGTGTGATGTTGGACACGTTTGTTCTGCTGAATTATGGTCCCTGGACTGCAGACAAAGAGAGCAGCACACCTCTGTGTGGCTTTAGATTTCCTGAGGATTGCAGGAGCTGGTAGAGAATTCAGGCAGACGAACCAAGATGGCGAAAGGAGAGCTTTATTTACACAAACCTCTTTATATATCCATTAATAACCTAACAACTATTGGTCAGCAAAGAATCCACCTCCTAAAACCATTGGCCACAGCCAAATAACACCTAATACCAAACACAGAGATTAAGAAAGTAAAAGAATGCAGCTTATCGCTATTCTCTCTGAGAAAGAACAGAAAGATTCTAAACCTCTGCCTCACAGGAGCTCTGGGGGATCAGAGCTGTGAGGTTCTGGGGCAGGGACAAGGGGAGCCTGGTGGCTGCAGCCAGCCCTGGACTGCTGTGGCATTCCAGGGTGTTTATCCCAGTCAGGACTAAGGTTCAGCGGCAGGGAATGTGTGATCTGCAGAGTGCCTCCGCCAGAGCTGGTTCTAATTAGTCATTTTTATGAGCTCCAGAGTCAGACAAAAATGAGGAGCCCTCCCCTTGTGTAGTTTCCTGTTTGCTGGGTGCATGTAAAAGAGATCTGGCCCTGATGTATGTTAATAATGAGCTGATAATGTAAGCCAGCTGAGAGATGTGGAGTTAGTCTGGTCTGCTGCCAAGCGGGAGGTGAAAGTTCAGGAACTGACTCATGTTGCCAAGACCTGGTCCTGTGGAGAAGGTCTGCTCATTAATAGATTGAGTTTCTCATTAGGGCTACAGAGCATATGCTTACAGCTTTTGGGTTTCAGGCTGAAACCCAATCCCAGTAAAAGCCTGCTGAACAGAGCGGCAGATTTACTGGTAAATAAAGGATTAAAGGAACACTTGGCAGGGTTGTTGGACTGGAAACCTGTCTGGCCTTTGAAGATTTCTCCATATTGTAGGTCTTCCCTTTAAATTTATACCAAGAAGAGACATGTTCTGCTCTTTACCACGCAGCCCAGAGGGCAGGAGCTTTACACAGTCTGCTCTGTATCCAGCAAGGGCAGGAGATGCTCATATCTGCCTTTTAAATCAATGCATGCTGATGGCTTTAAAGCACAACATCCCCTGTAAGTTGTTAGCTCAGAGGAGCCTGGTGTAAACAGGCTTCCCTCCTCACCCCCCTCGTGAGCTGGAAGGCCTTGTCTTTCCCCGGAGAACAAGACTCTGCATTAGTTTTCAGAGCAAGCAGCTCAGCATTTACAGCACCTCTAAAACTACTCTTGTTCTCTTGGTTTTTTTGAATGAGAGTCTCCAGCAAACAAGCACAACTGCCTGCTTGGGTTACAGCCTGTGACGTTTATTACAGCTGGCCATGAATGGAGTTCATACTTGGCTAAACAGCTTCAGCAAACTGAAATGCAGACACGTTTAAATAGACTTATAAAGGAAGAAAAAATAAATACAGAGCAGTCCAAAAGCCCTACAGCTGACAAGAGTGTTAATACAGTACTTTGGGAATTCAGGGTGGCATTAGCTTTATATTTCTTTTTTTAAAAGGAAAAATGATCCCCATTAAAGTTTTGGTTCTTGAATGTGGATGATGTAATGGCTCGTGTACCACTCTGCCTTAGCTGGCAAGGGTTACCTGGGGAAACCTGGAGCCAAAAGGAACTGCAGGATAGTTTCCTTTTTCTTTTTGTGAACTGGAGTCTATTGCTTTGTTAACTAATGAAGGAGACAAAACTGCAGAAGTGGAGATAGCCGTGAATTTTACCGAACCCCCTTCTAACAGAAGGGTTTCCTTTGTTCCTGCCTGCCCGGAAGCCACAGGCATCTTTAATCATTGCTGAAATCCTATTGTCTTGATCCAGCAGCCATGCTAGACCACAGGCTTTACTGGAGCCAGATGTGTGACATCAGAAAAGTTCCAGCAGGGAGAAGGTATCTGGTTTTTGCCTGGCTCAGGCACAGTGGGAGCAGTCAGGCTGAGAGTTAGTTCAGGAGCTGAATTCACAGTTTATCGTATGGAAATGAGCTGGAGCTGTGTGTGTGTGTGTGTGCTCAGGTACATGTTGTGTGTGCTCAGGTACGTGTTGTGTGTGCACAGGTACACATTGTGTGTGCACAGGTACGTGTTGTGTGTGCACAGGTACACGTTGTGTGTGCACAGGTATGTGTTGTGTGTGCACAGGTACGTGTTGGTGTGCACAGGTACACATTGTGTGTGCACAGGTATGTGTTGTGTGTGCACAGGTACGTGTTGTGTGTGCACAGGTACATGTGTGTGCACAGGTACATGTTGTGTGTGCACAGGTACGTGTTGGTGTGTGCACAGGTACACATTGTGTGTGCACAGGTACACATTGTGTGTGCACAGGTATGTGTTGTGTGTGCACAGGTACGTGTTGGTGTGCACAGGTACGTGTTGGTGTGCACAGGTATGTGTTGGTGTACACAGGTACGTGTTGGGTGTGCACAGGTACATGTTGTGTGTGCACAGGTACATGTTGTGTGTGCACAGGTACATGTTGTGTGTGCTCAGGTACGTGTTGTGTGTGCACGGGTACACATTGTGTGTGCACAGGTATGTGTTGTGTGTGCACAGGTACGTGTTGGTGTACACAGGTACACGTTGTGTGTGCACAGGTGCATGTTGTGTGTGCACAGGTACATGTTGTGTGTGCACAGGTACGTGTTGTGTGTGCACAGGTACGTGTTGTGTGTGCACAGGTACATGTTGTGTGTGCACAGGTTCATGTTGTGTGTGCACAGGTACATGTTGTGTGTGCACAGGTACACATTGTGTGTGCACAGGTACACATTGTGTGTGCACAGGTATGTGTTGTGTGTGCACAGGTACATGTTGTGTGTGCACAAATACATGTTGTGTGTGCACAGGTACATGTTGGTGTGCACGGGTACGTGTTGCGTGTGCACAGGTACATGTTGTGTGTGCACAGGTACACATTGTGTGTGCACATGTTGCGTGTGCACAGGTACGTGTTGTGTGTGCACGAATACATGTTGTGTGTGCACGGGTATGTGTTGTGCGTGCTCAAGTACATGTGTGTGCACGAACACGTTGCATGTGCACAGGTACATGTCACGTGTGCACAAGTATATGTTGCATGTGTGCTTGCACGTGAAGCATGTTTCATTGTGGTAACACACAAGGAAATCGATTGTTGTTACACAAAATTATATTATTTCTTCTATGCAAATAACAGTGAGCAGAAGGATTTTTTCTAACTCCAAATCCTCTCGAACAGTGCAGACCAAGCTGTTGTGGAGTCCAGCAGGAACTGAAATTTCCATCAGCGATGGAATTCCTGGGGCAGAGAGGCTTTCCTGAGCAGGGCTGCCTGGGAGCAAGGAGCTGGGGTCCAGCTTGGCTCGGTGTGGCTCACACGTGGAGCTGTGGCAGGGGCTCTGTGTCACACAGCAGTGCCACAGCTCCCGCCTGGCCCTGGGCACATCACAGCCAGGCTCTGCCAGCCCCTCCAGCCCCGAGCGTGCCGTGGTGTGGTGTGCAGCACCTCGCTGATGGTGGAGCCCCAAACGCTGCTGAAATCAGAGCTGTGACTGCGCTGGAGCCCTGCCCTGCTGCAGGCTCTGTCCCCAGAGCTGCTGTGGCTGTGGCAGCAGAGCCAGCACGGTGCCAGTGCAGCCCAGGCTGCCAGCAGCGAGTGGACAGCACATCTATTGAGACATCTCTGGCCAGACACATCAGCCCCTCTGTCCCTCAGAGGGCACATAAAAACACTGCTAATGCTTAATAACATAAATTTGGAGGAGATCTTATGTAAACATATTCAGTGAGCCCTCATTAATTTCCCTTAGGAGCCAGGCTGAATGAAGATGAGTTGCAAAGAAAGGAAGAAATTAAATTTATCGTGAAGGACTGCACATGTTGGAAAAAATCGTAGGGGGCACTCTGTGGTTTTAGCTGTGTGAATTAGGGATCTGTGGCAGGGACATGGTGGAGGAGGAAGGTTTGAAAGTTATATTAGGAAAGGATAAAAATAGTGCTTGCAAAATGTATAGCAGGGCTCTATTGCATTGATTTGCAGGGAGCTCTCACTGATTCTTGAGCACAACAGCACTTTAGGAGCACAGCACATTCAACCTCTTAAAAAGATGGTGCAAGTCATTTGCTCTGTGCAGTTTTGTGGTGCTCAGCATAACCAACTGGCATCCATCATTGTCATTTGTCTTTGCCAATGACTTTAAGGACACTTGAGAAGCAACAGGAAGGTAGGACTCTGTGTTCCACCTGCTCCAGAAAATACAGATTTACTCTGCTGTACCTTCAGCAGTGCACAGGCCAATGTGTCTTTACCTTTATCTTTGGTTTCTGAATGTACTCCTTTTGTATAAACTTTGGCTTGGAAAGGACTCGGTCCCATTGGCTTCTGCATCCCAATTGCAGAACTGGAATTGCCAGATGTGTTCCCCCAGACACTTCCCTCAGGTGTGGCACTGATGGAGTATTTTGGTTTGGCCCTTCCTCACTAGGTTATAGCAAGATATTAGAGCAAAAAAAAAGAGACTTTGGAGAGGGACTTCTCAATCATCTTCTCTGCCTTAAACAATAAAAACAGAATAAAAACCGTGTGTTCATCGTTCTTCTGCATTTTTTCACTATGATTTAGCATTCTGTCAGGTTTGCTTGTATTCCTCTGGAAGATTCCCTCTTTTGGATCTCAGTCTTCCTCTTGTAGTTTTGACTTTCCCCTCGTCCCTGCCAACACCAAACCTCTTTGTTCTGTCGTTTCTTGCCCTATTCCTGTCTCTGTTGCAGGTGAACTGAGCAGAAGAGATTACAGAGGGGCTGAAGTTGGGGACTGGGGCTTGAGGAGCCCTTCCCTCCTGCCGCTGCCCCTCGGTACCAGGAGTCCCCAGACAGGGTGACAGCAGCAGCTGTGGGGAGAGCAGGGACTCCCCCAAAGCTTGTGAGTCAGGACAGGATACCTGAGAGACAGAAATTTGGCTTTGGGGAGTAGCTGCTCACCCCAGATCCACGGTGGCCTTGGCTCTCTTAGCAGAGCAGGGGCACTTCAAACCAGCCCTTGGGGGTGCTGGGACACAAAGCCAGCAGGGCTCTACCCATCCCTTTAATTAATCCCTGGGAAAGAAGGTGTTGAACCAGATACATTTCCGCTGGCTTTCTGTCCTGCTGCTCTTCTGGAATGATGAGTTGCTTTGTGCTCTGTGACAAAGAATTACTTGGAGGTTAAAGGTGACGCCAAGTTCATTTCCCGAATGCCAGGGCTGTCCCCCACCCCCTCAGCCTCAGTTCTCAATTAATCTTCTCATAAATCCTCATTGCATTTCTGAAATGGAGATGATTAGCAGGGTTGTAGGCAGGATATTGGGATATTGGGGCATGTTTTAAATCACAGTTTGTGTACAAGCAACTATTTAATGCCTGCAAGTATTAAAAATATGAGTGCATTGCATCTGTGCAATTGTGTTCAAATTCCTCCATGGAGGAGGAGGAGCAGGGAGTGAAGAAGGATAAATGTCTGCTTTAACTCTTGAATTAAATTTTCATATAAATAATAACTTTTTTTTCCCCAAGAAGTAACTAGAAAATATCTTTGGGGCTGGGGCATTGCTAGTACAGCACATAGTAAGTTTTCTGTCTTTTATGGAACTTCATTGTGATATTTACTTCATTACACCAGTGATAAAACTTTTCTAAGAGTGAAATTCTGCGACAGTTCAAGCCTAATCCAAGTCAGCACTTCCGTGGTCTCTTTTTCCCCACGATTTAGATGTTTTACACCAAACTTGCGCAGATGCCTGGAGCCGCCAGGCAGTGGAGGTTGAGGCACTTGGTTCCCACTCGGAAAAGCTGACAGACTCGAGTCTAATCTTGGAAGCATTTGCTGCCTTGTCTTGCCAAGCTCCATCCATCATCAGCAAGGCTCTTCCATCCCAGTGCCTTCCTTGCTTTGGTGCTTTCCCCTGTGGCAGGGTGGGATGGTGTGACCTCCCCAGAATGTCACCAGCAGCGCTGCTGGGCTGGGACAGTGCCCCACACTGTCACCAGCACCTCCTCCAGGTGTGTTTCAGTGAAAGGTTTCATTCACAGGTTTGCTGCTGAGCTTGAGCTTTGCAGATCTGGACCTAAATTGAGGCAAACGAAACGAGGGCTTGTACAGGAGGTATTGGATAGGATGATGGAAATAATTTTTGCTGGTAACATTTTTCCTCCTCTGAAAAATCAAGCTCCCTCATGACCCTAAGATAAGAAGCTGAAAGGTTTATTGAAGGTAGTTGTTTAAAACCTTCAAATCCCAGTGACCTCCCCTTCTGGCAGCGATCAGTGCTCTCCTGTGAACGTTCTCATTATGATGACAGGTCTAAGGAAAGTGCTCCGGAAGAAATGAAACTGCTCTCCAGGAGGGATTTTGCTCCTCACAGGTATCTGAGGATTGTTGATCCACAGTCTGTCGGAGCATGGAAAGGTCTCAGCCATGTAAACAAGAATCCATGTGGTGTTGGAACGTTATTTGTCCTAGAGATAAGTGGAATTGCCCTTAGAACACAGGACACCACATAATGCCAAAAGCTTATTTCAGTGCTTGAAAACAATTCTTTGCCCAGATGTGTTGGCTCTGATTTTCTGATATTCGTGGAGATTCGTGGAAGCTCGCAGGGAAGTCAGGCAGGAGCACGACAAAATGGCGGAAGAGCAATTTTATTTACAAAACCTTCTTTATATATTCATTAATAATCTAATAATTATTGGTTGACAGTTTTTCCACCTCCCAAGATGATTGGCTGGAACCCTAGAGCATCCAGTACCAAAACACAGAGATTAAAAAAGCACAAGAATGCAATTTATCTCTATTCTCCATGAGAAAGAAGAGAAAGATTTTTAAAACAGTGCAACTACACAGATGTGCCCCCCAAATCTGCAATGCTTTTCACAGGTCAGAAATTCCTGTTGTTACAGTGTTCCCATCGGCTGGAGTGGCATTCTTGGCTGTTAGCAGGAGCCCAACCTTTACAAAAATCCTGTGGCTTCTGACATGTTTGCTATCTTTCTATGTGTAAAGGAGGTTTGGAAGATGGAAGGATTGGATTTGTGGATAACAGCATCAAATGAGTCTCGAGATGTCTGATTTCTGTGCTTAGCTTCATAGAACCTCCTGGAAAACTCAGTTACACTGCCTCACTTCCCTGTCTAGATAGTGGGAAAAATGATTGATTGCATCTGTTGTCTATTCAGTTGCTGAGGTGGGATGATAGTTCTGGAAGGGTTTATTCCCCAGAAGAGCCCGGGACCCTGAGAATAGGAGTCCTGAAACAAGAGTTGCCAGTTATGAACATATCAAAACGTGTGCTAAAAGTGCATTACAAACCCCAGGGAAAGCCTGGCTCGGATCTGATTGTGAGAAATCCTTTTTTCCTTTCCAGCCCTGGAGTTACTCACTGCCAGGTTATACCTGGCTCTTGGAGCAATATCCCTTTTATTTGGGTAATGCAAGAACAGTAGAGGCTGAGTCTCAGTGTGGGGCTTTTGGCAGCAATGTGATATAAAATCCTGTTGTTTATGTTGCTGCTTGGCTTTATTTTTAATTAGCGCCGTTTTACAAGAAAAAATTATTCTCCCTTTTTCTTTCTTTCTGGTAAGGGGAAAAACATTGTAATTCATTTACTGAGTCCTCTGTGTCCTCTCTCTACACCTTTCATTTGAAAGCTCATCCTGCACAGGTCTGAGCTCTTTGCTACTCTTGGTTCTTGTTGGTTTTTGCGGCAGTGAAGAGTGCTGAGCAAATTGCCCCATTCAGGCTCCAGGACCCTAATCTCTCTTTAAACAAGGAGCCTGTGCAAAGCAATTGAGTGTCTAAACAGAGCAGTGAGTGCCTATCAGCATCTCACAGAGACTCCAACAGCAGAGCAGAGCACAGAGCTATTAAAAACCAGAGAAGGAGACACAGGACGAGGAATTGATATGTTGCCAAGGCCAGAGCTTGTTCAAGTTTGTAACTTCCATCTTGCATGTTCCCATTTTTATGACACTTGAGTACTTTAGAAAAAAAACCCAACTAACTGTGTGATATTCGTGCTTTTCGATCATTATGGCATTCTGGCCAAACTTGAAAATTTTGTGGGGGCTTTGGTGAGCCATCTTGTCAGGCTAAATTCGATACATCCCCTGCAGAGAACTGTCTTTCACATAATTGTACTGCCATGAAAATTAGGCTTTTTTGGCTGCGTGTCTTCAGCGGAAGATAAACAGTCCTGTGAAAAGGTCCTGGTTAAGTCAGAAAATACCAATCACATTCTCTACTTATTCCCCACTTTGTGACTTCCACTGGGTTATTTTTGCCTGCTTTAAAGACCAGAAAAAAACCCAGACAGACAGTGTTTTACTCGGTCTTTTGTGTGCTGAGCTCACCGTGATTTCGAATCGCGAGTCAATCAAACTGAATGATAGCTTCTCTCATTTCATCGCCAGAGAAACTGGGTTGCAGAGGTTTCCTATGGCTACCATATGTTTTTGATGGAGCTGGTAATAAACTCTGGTGTCCTAAATCCTTCTCCTCTCTCCAGCTATCAGACAGGATCGGCTTAAGTGCTGTTTGCTTTGTGCTCGTGGTGCTGACACGATGAATGGAGGCAGAGCCACGGAGGTCACCACAATGAGGCACACAGGGCTGCGAGGAAAGGCCACCAAGTGACATTTTGCCCACTCTGTGTTGCTCACAGGACACTGACATTTGCAGCCTGTGGCCAGCAGAAAACCTGAGTTACCTGAATGGTGTCTGTATAGAAATTTTCCCTTTTCTCTTCGCAAAAGCTTTCATTAGCCGAAATTCGAGTTCCAGATATTTATCTTTGATTCCACACAGTAAACTCTCTTAAATAGGTCAGATGGCCTCGGCAGTGCAGACAATTGGGAATGTCAGCCCAGGGAGGGGGAGAGATTCCGGAAATCTTCACTGACCTTTGCATGTACACTGTTGTTTTACAGACTTTTAAGGTCATCAAGCAGTCTGAGAAAACCATTTATAGATGGCAGTCCTGAATGTCAGGCAGTCTGTGACTGACACAGCTCCATGAATAGAGGGCGAGAGAGAAGCTAGGTCTGTAATAAAAGGCTATTTTGGAATTTTGCAGTCAAAGGGTGGGATGTACAGAACTGCAGAAAACATTGGAGGCTGTTACTAAAATATTGGAAATGCATTTCTAATGTGCAATTTTCTGCAAGTTGTGTGTTTCCAAATTAGTCTTTAAAGATTCTCTTTCTGTTGGTGAAATGGCTGTACCTCGCAGGCAGCCATTTGTGGTTTATCCACGTGTCTGTTGTGTTGGTAATCCTGAGGAAAATGGAACAACCTGACAGATGTTGGATGAGGCTTTAGAATGCAGAGGTCTAATCCTGACTTCTAATCGATGCAACTAAAACAAGGAGTTTTACATGTAGTTAATGACGCTGCTCTGGCTGCTCTGCACATCAGCCCAGGCACTCACATCACTCTTTAATTCTGCTGAGCTCTTGGCCTCTGTGCCTTCCTGCCTGGCCATGAGCTCTGTCATCGAATCACACTCTGTTTGGAATGTTTTTTTATCCACTTTGAATTCCCACCGGTTGGTTTCAGTGCCCATCCAGTTGTTTTTGTGTTTTAAAGCAGTGCAGAGGTTCCTGGTGTGCAGTCCTTGCCTTGGGTGCTTGTCGTGTTCTGACAGTTCTGAAATGCCAGTGCTCAGCCTCTGCTGGAGGAGAATGGGGCAAGTGTTCACTTCTGTGCTAAATCCAGGATTGTCTCTTGAGCCTCAGTGAAGATTTGATCTGTGGTAATAGACAAAGAATAAATTCATTAAGGATATACTCTCAAAATGTGAGAGAAGTCTATTTAATAGAATATTATTGCAGTTTTTCATGTAACAATACACTGAATGAATGAAGTTAATCTCTCCCACTGAAATAAAATAGGAGATTTCTTCACAATAACTGATTATAATGTCTCCTGACAATCTTTGCAACGTGGTTTAATTGAAATCTGGTCTAGGCTAAATAAGACTCTGTCTACATCTGGGCTTAAAATGTGTCTGCCAAGACTCTGTGCCCCGATATTTGTGAATAGAAATATCCCAGGTCACTTTGCAAAACACTGCAGGTACAAACTTATCCTGGGACTTCGGGTTTAGTGAACCCTGGATTCAAAAAAAAGTTGATAAAATAATTTGTTTAGCAGGCATTTATTTGATGAAATTTCCTTCACCTGGTGCTCACAGAATATTTGAGAATAGGCTGCAATTCCCCTCAAATGTTTGCTGTATGGATTTCTTTGCCAGATTTGTTCCCAGAGTTTATTTTTAGCTCCACAAATTGGTCATCACAAGCATTTGACTCTTGACATTGCCTGTGTGCAATTGGTCCAGGAGTGTGTGTGCTCCTCAGAAGGTGTGGCAGCAGATCTGATGGGTCCACGAGGAACAGAAAATGCCTCTGCAGTCACCCTGCCACCCAACCATGCTTTGAAATGGGCACAGAATTGAGTTTTTAAGCCAGGAGGGGATCTGAGGCTCTGTTATCCCTGTAAGTTGTGCTGAGGAAAACGTGCCTTTCACGAGGGAATCCATTCTGGATGTGAAGACATGAACGAGCTGTTGCTCCCTTTGTGGCAATATTTAATCAGCATCACAGTTAAAAATCTGTTCCATACCCTGAATTCGAGCTTCTTTGGTTTGAGATTCCACTCAGCCTTCCCATCAGCAAAACTACTTTTTTCTAGATGTGAAGAAAAAGGAACTTGGAGGGGATGAGAGTATGGCTAAGGTCATTCTGAGGTCTCTGTGAATGTGTTTGCAGAGCTCTAGTTCTAAGCAAAATATTGCTACAAAGATTTCCTACACTGTGAAGTCACTAAATGTGTCTGAATGTGGTGCTGGCACAGAAAATTAAGGGAAAATGAACCAGAAAACATAGCTCTTGACATTTTGTGGTGAAGGGAACATCTGTGCTGATCGAAGTGAATCTTTCCTTCTCTTCTTTCCCTATCCTGTTTTTCCTGAGCTGGAATATGTAATTTGCTCTGCAGGAGCAGGACAGGTTTGAGGGGAAGATGGAGGCAGAAGAGAGCTCAAGGATATTGGGACTTTTGTGAAGGGATGGTTTGTGTAAGGTGCTCAGCTGGGTGTGGGGTCAGGTGGGAATGGGTGTCCATGGAAGGAACTGGGATGATTTTTACAGCATTTGCAGGATTTTAGGTGGTGCTGTAAATAATATCAGGTGGGCTTTTTTTCCTTCAAACTCTGGTGGCATGGAATTGGAACAAAAATTAAAAACAATATGGTGCAGCATTTAATTATAGCTGCATTTAGGAATGGAGGAAGGGCAGTGAGTAAAGCTGTTGGAAAGAGGAGGGAGAAGATCCTGCCTTCAGAGTGACAGAATTCTTGGTGGGAACTTTGTTGGTTTAGATTTCCTGAGATTCGCAGAAGCTGGCAGAGGAAGCAGGCAGGAGGACCCAAGATGGTGAAAAGAGAAACTTTATTTACAGAAACCTCTTTATATATCCATTAATAATCTGGCAACTGTTGGTCAGCAGGGAATCCACCTCCTAAAACCATTGGCCACAGCTATCCAACACCTAATACCAAACACAGAGATTGGGAAAGTCCAAAAATGCAGTTTATCTCTATTTTCCCTGAGAAAGAAGAGAAAGATTTCTAAAACAGTGCAACTACAGAGTTTCAGCTGTGCTGGGGTGACAGGAGAGCCCAGAGGCACAGAAATCTGCTCAGCACTTTGCTCTGTGTCCTGGAAGCAATAATTACCAATGTGCCTTTGGAGGCCACACAAGGTGCAGAGAAAGCTCCTCCAGTTCCTCCTTCGCGTGGGCAGATGTCTTCTGCTCCTCCCTGACTTTGGCTCAGGACCTGTGGCTGAGGGCACAGGCAGATGGTTGCCCTGAAGGCTCAGTGGCTCATCAAACATCAGGCACTGAAGATCCATGGCCTTTGGCCAGCACTCTCCCACCCACGATCAAAACCCTTCATTCCCAGTCCAACAGAAAGTCACTTCAAACCGACCTCATAAAAGAACAACTCCAAGATATTAAGCTTTTATGACTGTTCCAGTGAATGCAGCACCCAGGGCTCCAGCTCCATGTGAAATACCCCCAAAGCAAATTCCTCGTGCGCTGGAATCCAAGAACTAATAACACAGCTCAGAATTCACTGTTTCCCATCCAATGAGCTCACTGGGCTGCAGGAATTTGAGCTGCTCTGTCACACTGGAGCCAGTGATGTGCTTAACAGATGCCTGCCTGGGTTCAGATGAAGTGCTGCAGAAACATATGATGCCAGAAGAAGGATTAAAAAGTCACCAGGCTGTTACAAAGAAGAAGTAATGACTTGTAAGCCTTCACTTTTGTTCTTGGCTAATGCTGGCTTGGTTTGATGGTTCTTAACCTCTTCCGTGCAGGACTTCATCTCTGGGCGAGCTGCAGCTCCTGTTTGGTGGGTGAAGCATTTTCTGCCTGTGTTTTTCAGGTTTTTCAGTGTGGCTCTCACGGCTGGTGCTGCCACAGAGCTGCAGCTCTGGCATTAAAGCAAAATGTATGTTTGAACCTCTGCAAGTGTTCAGTGTGTGAGCAGAAAAAGTTGAAAATGGAGAAATCCATTCCAGAGCACCTGAAAGCATTGATAAGCAGAGCTGCTTTTTTAGAAAATTATTTTTTTTCAGGTAGATAAAGTAAACAACACTTAATGGTTCTTTAAAATAGTAACTTGTGATGTGAAACTCGGGAAAAACCTTGGCATTTTGTTTAAGTAGATTCTCTGGTAAATTAAAGAACTTTGAAACTGAGCTGATCAAGCATACAAAAATGTTCTCTGGAAATGTTGGTAATTAATTACACCAGGACAGGAAAGTTATTGGGTAGAGATGAAGAGAATAGAACAAATCCCTTAAGTGATAGCCTGCAGTTGCTGATGCACGTTGTTGGGATTCTAAAAATAAAATGGACAATTTTAACTACCAGTTTTATCAGTAAAAGGCTTAAAGTGCTTAAATAAATTGTCTAAAGTACAGCCTTCACTACAGAAATATAACAATCCATTATGTATGGTACGAAAGTGGGTGGAAATCTTTAGACTACAATAAAAAAAGCAGCAAAGCCTTTTTTTCTTTTTGCTGTCAGTCTGGCCACATGGGTTTTTTGTTGTTTGTATTCAGATTATTAAAGCAGGAGTTGCATGACTGTTTTTCTTAATATTGGGCCAAGTCCTACATACCTCATGCATGTGATTAACCCAGGATAAATGAAGTGCCTGCAGAAATGAGCCCACTGTCTGTCTGAGGATAATGTGCTGCAGCTCAAGTCCTGGGAATTGCACAGAAACAGCTGCTAAGTCTCAAGCTTAGATCCTGACCAACAACCCTTTGAAATCACAGGACTTCGCTTGTCTCTGCAGCCTGCTGAGTTTATATTGGGGTTTTGTGGCTCTGTTGAAGGCAGAGATTGTCTCAGGAGCAGTGGGGCTGTATCCCTGGTCATGAAAACACTTCAGCAAACTTGTTTGCATCAATCCATGTCCTTCACCACAGTGGTCATGTGTGGCTCTGTGGCTTTCAGGTTTCTGTGGGTGCAGAAGCTGGCTGAGAGAAACCAGGCAGATGAACGAAAAATGGCGGAAAAGGGGAGTTTATTTACAAGAAAGGGTTTTTATATCCACTGGTCAGCAAAGAATTCACTTCTCAAACTCATTGGTCACAGCCAAGCGATACTCAATACCAAACACAGAGATCAATAAAGTAAAAGAATGCAACTCATCTATGTTCTCTGTGAGAAGGAACAGAAAGAGCTCTAAAACAACACAACCACATGGCTCCTGCCCTCTGCTGTCACAGGGCTCTTGGCCTGAGCAGCAGGACACCTGAGAAGGGAATTCTGATAGTCACCAAGCCAAATTCAGCAGCCCAGCTGGGCACTGGGAGGTTGGCTTCTTGTCTGGCAGAGCAGGTTTACATTGAGGAGAACGTTGGCATCTGTAATGTGCAAAGTCTGCAGGGAGGTGACAGGTGACAGGTCCCTCCAGGCTCCTCCAGGGTGGTGAAGCGCTTTGGAGAGGGAAATCCTGCATCAGGAATCCAAATTCCTCTTCTGCTGCTGCACAAAAGAAATACACAGGTTTTCCTCTTTGCTTGAAAGGTCTGTGGTCCAGAGTGGATCTTCCTTGCGTTCCTTTGTAGAAGTGTTAGAGCACTGTGGGGTGGAAGCCTGACAGGTTCAGGTAAGGGGAGATCAATCAGCTCAGGAGGTGCCATTTGTAGCATCTTTTCCAGCAGAATTAAACTGTGTGCCAAGGATTGGAGTCTTGCAGGGCTGTAACAGAGGGCTAAACCAATGTTTTATTTTTAAAATGTGACTCTGCTTGACAGAGAGGTGTTGAGCTGGTAATTCACTATTTCTTTTCCTATTTTTCCCGTTTTTATTTTTGTTTTGTTTAGTTTAATTTCCTCATTGATGAAAACTGTTCCCACCATCCAGTGTGGTACATGAATTAAACATGAGTGAACACATCTTAATTCCTTTTTTCAAATTTATGGCTGCTGTCCTTTGAGAACTCTGATTTTCTCCTCCTCAACATTTGTCTCCTTCCTTTTTTTTTCTCTTAATTACCTCACACCTGCCTTCCAGAGCTCTTCCCTGTCCCTGCACCAAGCAGTGCTGGCATTGCACACTCCCCAGGACTGCAGTGGAGCTGTCTGTCAGCAGCAGCCATTTGGTGCCGTGACAGCTATCGATTGTTTATTCATTACTTGAAAACATTTAATTAAATTTGACTGTGTAATTAGCGTGTTAGCAGCCAGGCACGCCAGGGCAGCAAATGTGATTTGCAGAAATCCTCAGGCTGCAGCCCTTGGTGAGGAAGGTGGTCAGACAGTGTCTCTGGAGGGTTTTGGGTTTTGGGACCCTCAGGTGTTCTGAGTTTCACATGAATCTGTGCATTCTGTGTTGCCCTCATGGTTGCCCTTCTTTAAAGAGCTGCACCTACACAGAACCTTAAATCCTGACTCTGATGGGATTCCCTGAGAACGTTGGAATGGAGGACAAGCTCTGTTTTTTAAATTCTCAAGAGGGTCCAGCACTAGATGCATCATTCATTTACCTTCTGTACCTATAGCCAATCCCTTCAGAATGAGTTAAGAGGGTTTGTATGACATAATTGTGGTATATTTTAGTTGTTTTCCACTGTTATCTACCCTAATTTAGACAATAAATTTTACCTTTCAACAACAAGCATTCTTAATCTTGACGGGAGCACAACATTTAGATCAAAAGGGGTCTGATGTCCAGCTGAAACTTGAAATTGGCCACTATGTGCTGATTCTCTGTGTGCATCTCAAATATTAGTGGTTGTTGCAGTATTTGTAGATTGTGGTGCCTATTTGCATTTACAGAACTTAGGAAATTGAGGTACAGCCAATATTATACCACAGAGATACAGACTGTAATGCCAGAAACACTAACACCAGAACAAGGTTTCTTGACAGAGTGAAATGAGGTGTTCTTTGAGAGTCCTTAGAAATGCATTTCTTTGCCCACGGAGCAGAAACTCCCTTTGATCTGTGCTCCTGCAGGGCTGCTGATCAGCAGCTCTTGGGGGCTGGGGGTCTTCGGGCTACCCTGACATGTTGATTTTATTTTCCTTTGCGAATATAATGCAGAAAAGAGTTCCCTCCATCTAAACATGTAGCTACCCTGTAAGTATTTTTTGCATGGAATAATGCTCGTCCCTAACTTACCAGGTGGCTCCACTGAAGTTGTGCTAAATGTCCCTTTGGATCTATGAGCAGACTCGATGTAACTCGCTCACCTTTTCTTTTGTTAGTGACAGAATGTCGAGGGGTCTTGGACAATAATCAGCGATTTTCTTCGTTACCAACGTACCTCCCTGTGAGCTATCGGATCTTCAACGCTGACACATCTTTCTTCCTCAAAGAAGCCAACCAGGACTTCATGAGAAATTCCAGTTTGCAGTCCAGGGTGGAGTCGTTCTTCCCGTACAAAGCTAAGAGACCTCCCGTACTAAACGCCAGCTACGGACCCTTTTCCGTCGAACAAGTCGTGCCCCAGGACCTCATGTTAACCTCCAACTTTTTTGGGTCTGCCAACAAGTTCAGTTACAACTGGAAGCTCCAGGCCTACATCATGAGCACCAAGATCTACCTGAGCAAGCCCAAGGTGCAGGTGCTGTTCTACATCGTGGGCAGGGACTGGGATGACTACAGCCCCTCGGAGCGGCTGCCCTGCCTGCGCGTGTTCGCCTTCCGCGAGACGCGCGAGGTGCGCGGCAGCTGCCGCCTCAAGGGCGACCTGGGGCTGTGCGTGGCCGAGCTGGAGCTGCTGCCCAGCTGGTTCAACCCCCCCACGGTGCTCACAGGCCGCAAGAAGCCGGCGGAGCCCTTGGAAGGGAGCCCTGTGGAGCTCTACTACACCATCCAGCCCGGGGACGAGAAGGGCGAGTGCACGGCGGAGGATATCCGCAAGGGCAACGCCATCCGGCCGGGGAAGGATGGCGTGGATGAGACCATGTCCCACCTGCAGAGGATTGGTTCTGTCAGCCTCTACCGGGGCCAGGAGAGCTCCCAGCTGACGGAGCTGCGGCTGGACAGCAACATTGCCGTGTGGCTGCCCTCCAAGCCGGTCAAACAAGGGGAGGTTGCCAATGTTTACGTGACCATTGCCAACAATTCCACGGTGGATCAGTTCCTGCTCAGGTATGGAAGGCTGTTTGTGTTTCTAGCGTGGTGGCACACAAAGATGTTGGGGACACGGGCTGAATCTCAACTCGTTTTGAAGTTCATCCCCACTGAAGGTTGCTCCTAGTCACTGAAATATCGTATTTTCCTCTTTGCATGCCGTGAGGAGGATTGAAAGCTCCCGTCACCGCGAGGCTTTTAACGTGTCTGCCGTGCCATTTATCACAGGCCCGCGGTGTGCAACAAGGCACAAAACCGCTGCTTTAGCAGGGCCCTTTCTGTGCCGTGACAGACAGCGAGACATCAGAAAAGTTCTCTGCTTTACAGGGCTTTCAAAATGAGGTTTTTATTGCACAGGCATGGAGTTTAAATGTAGAAAAACTTCAATTACCTGCTTTTCTGTAAGTGCTCTGGCAGAGCTTGCCTCTCCCACACACAGAGTGGTTTTGTTAGGAGAGCTCTGTAGGGAGGGTTTAACTATCCACTTGCAGTTAAGCAGTGTTTGTCTTTGCCGACACATCTCCCCTTTAAAATGAGGCCCAAGGTGTTTGATATTGCTGCTGACTGCAAGGGACTGTTAGAAGTGAGTGCCATTATTTCGGACAGGAGTGGGAACACAGGAACTGCCTTACTGGGTCAGATCGCTTTCCTTTTATTTTCATATTTAGCAGCTTCCCTACTGATCAGATGAAAATCCTTTGAGGATGACAAAGACTGGGAAAGTTGTTAATCACTGAAAAAATTGATGTATCTTTTTTTAACTTGTTACCAGGCTTTAAATTCAGTGGAAATTTCCACGGTGATAAGCAACAATTGCTCTCTAAAGCCTCGGGGAATCAGTTCCCCAAAAGATTCTGCACATGAAAGTATTTATTTCTAAGGCTTATATGAATTAGATTAATACATAGTTGACAACTACCGAGGAGAATAGCCTTTAGAACAGGAAGTGTCGCTTGGCAGATAAAAGGCTTTTATTTAAAAAAAGGGGGATTTTAGTCATCCCAGAACCGTTCTGGTGTTTGCAGCTTTGGTTAGATTGGCGAGGTAATCTCCCAGACACCTGTTTACTGAGTGAAACCTCCGCGGTAGAAGCGTTTTCTGACGCTGTTACTTCTTTTCTATTGAAAATGCCTTTACACAAAGTAGTAGAAACAGAATACTTTTGCACAGAGCGCATTAACAAACATGGCTGTGGTGAAAGAAGAAATCCAAAGGCAGTGAGCCGGGTGTTTGTTGGGTGAATGGATCTCTCTCTGAAGGTCCGTGTCACTGTCTTTATTTTCCTGAAAAGTGAGTTGAAGATAAACGAGCCTGTTGAAATCTGGAGATGTATTTCTTTGCTCAGAAATGACTCTGACTGAGAGGTGCAGGAGGCAGATGATAATGTGGGATGTTGGTAGCTGCCTGTGACTTGTTCTTAGGGACAAAGAGGATTGGCTTTAGTTTTGGGAACAGGTGCTGATCTATCTGAAATACATAGTTTGACACGTGTTGGTTTAATGGTGGCTCTTGCCAGCACAAATGCAGAGCTCAGGCTGTGTTCTCTTGCTGAAAAACCCTTTTGGTGGAAAGATGATTTCTGTTTTTGCTTAACGATACTTTGACCCAAGAGGCTGAGAAACGAAGATATCTTAAAGTGGCTTTCTCTTCTTTGCAGCAGGGATGGGCAGGTGGCTGTTCTCTTGAGATGCAGTACAGGGCTGACTGACTTCCTAGAAATCAGCACTGTTCAGGGTGCTTCCTCCTCTCTGTGACCGAGGCAGGAAAATGAATGTGAGATATCCCAAAGCAATCTTGATTTTGGAATCTGGCTCACAGGCATGGTGGGCTCGTGATCTTCCAAAGCTGTGGATCTGTGCAGCTGCTAAGGCATCAAATGGAAGCTTTGCTAAGGTGTACAGGAGAGTAACTCTGTGAAAAGAAAGGAAATGGTTTTGAGTGCTTTGCTGAGCCTGCAGGAGGGAGGCACAGCTGATCCCTAGGCAGGAACCGAGCGGGACAATCCGGTGAGCTGTGAGCTCCATGTCCATCCCGTGAGCTGAGAGCTCTGTGCCCATCCCATGAGTGCTCCATGCCCATCCCATGAGCTGAGAGCTCCATGCCCATCCCATGAGAGCTCCATGCCCATCCCATGAGCTGAGAGCTCCGTGCCCATCCCATGAGCTGAGAGCTCCGTGCCCATCCCATGAGCTGTGAGCTCTGTGCCCATCCCATGAGCTGAGAGCTCTGTGCCCATCCCATGAGCTGAGAGCTCCATGCCCATCCCATGAGCTGTGAGCTCCGTGCCCATCCCATGAGCTGAGAGCTCTGTGCCCATCCCATGAGCTGAGAGCTCCGTGCCCATCCCATGAGAGCTCCGTGCCCATCCCATGAGAGCTCCGTGTCTATCCCATGAGCTGAGAGCTCTGTGCCCATCCCATGAGCTGTGAGCTCCATGCCTCGTCCTGTTGGCTGCAGAGGTTGTGTTAGTGGCAGAGGGCAAAGCCAAGTGAAGCCTCCTGGGTCTGGGGGGAAATCTTTTGTCTTCAGTGCAGCTGGTGAGGTGTGAAGGGGCATGGAGAGTGAGCCAGGAATCCATGGAGAGCCTGTGTCTCCCAGAGAGCAGCACAGCCAGCGAGTAGCAGTGCATATGCTGGGCCTGCCTGGGGGCCCTCTTAACCTTCTCCGTGGCCATTTGCCTGCTCGGAGAGAGCTGTGTGCTCTCATCCTCTTGGGCTCCCAGCAGAGCAGCCCCTACATCCTCTGACATGCATTCACATTTAATCATCCTAAAGAAAAACACACCACACATTATCCCCGGGCACAGTGGGCTTGTTTATTTTCTGCTCCTTGTATATTATTCATTGAGGTATTGCAGCATGCAGTGCTGAAGCAAACAGCATGTGATCATGGCTTGGGGGGTGGGAAATAATAGCTACAAATCCTCTCTGGCAAGAGGGAAGTGGACTGGTCTGAATGACCTCATAGCCACAAATCAGGGCAATTGAAACCGTGTTCTTAAATTGTGTCTTTAATTCAGAATCCTGGTCCTGGATCTGTGAATTTATCAGCACAGGAGCACCAGGAAGGTCCAGGAGAATGACTGATGTGGCAGGGAGTGAAGGGGGTGGTGCATTAATGCTGTAGGAGCAGCGTGTGGATAAACACAGCTCTTCTTTCTGGCACCCAGTCACTACAGGACTGTTGTGGGAACACTTCAAACCATCCTGAGAGGTTGTAGGTCCTGCTCCTGTCCTGCTCTGGCACCTCTGGTGACTCTTTACAGGCATTTAATAAATGCAGAACAGAAAATGCACACAGTTGGTCAGCATCACCCTCAGGAGTGTTCAGTGCTGTTACTGAAGGACTTGGATTTTCTCTCATGGAATGGTTTCAGGTTGGCCTTCTATTATCAGCAATAATATGAATGGGAAAATCTTGATAAAAAAGCTGAAGGAATAGAGAAGGGGAGGGAAATGCTGTCCTGCTTTCCTACCACTGGTTTTCTGGGCTCCCAAAAGAGAGATGAATTACACTTGCTGCTGATTGTACGGTAAGGAAAATTACTGTTACCTCTACCAGTTGGTAAAGGATGAACAGAAGGAAAGTAGCATCAGTCCAGGAGAGAAAATAAAAAAACCCACAATTTTAAAAATGAAGATCATTGAGGTGTTGTTACCCCTGGCCTCAGCAGAGCTGCTAGGCTTGACTGTCACCTCTCCGAGTGCTGTTACACACTTTTCTAATCTGAATCATCATTTTGGGTGTCTCGTCTGTGAGGATTAGAAAGCAAAATCCTTAGGGCACGACCCTGTTCTTGAATGCTTTTATGAGCTGCCCTCACACCCAGCAGGTTACAGAAAATGGGAAGAATCATAACCATACTGACAAGAAGGGTGAAAAGAAGATTTTCCGAGGGTTACACATAATCTCATGTGATTGCTGGGATGCTCTCAGGTACGCAGGAGGCTGGGGAGGGGTGGGCTGGGGGCATTAGGCACCTTGGAAAAGGTTTCCCAGGGTTTGTTCTGCAGCTCTGAACTCCTCCCCAGGTACTCCACCCCGAAAGGATGCTGCCAGCTCTTTCCCATGTTTCCCAGTGCTTGTTCTGTAGCTCTGAACTCCTCCCCAGGTACTCCACCCCAAAAGGATGCTGCCAGCTCTTTTCCATGGCACGCCATGCCACATTTGGTCTGGCAAAGGTGTGATAGTCTGAGTGCTTTCTGCCACTGCTGGACAGCAGATCAGCCCTAACTCTCTCTAGAAGGTTAGAACCACCACATAACCTGATTTACAGGAGGCATTGAGCAGGATAAGTAAAGAGAAAGGGGATGAAGTTACATCCTGATTAGAGAAAAGAGGTGTTCCACAGTAGTAAGTTGTTTTCTTCTCCCATTGAGGCTTCTTATTACAGATTTTGCAGTGCAGCTCATTGGCCCTGAAGGGATGGAGGTTGTAATCAGTGCTCCCTTTGGCCAACAAACAAATCAACCCAACACAATGGATAATTAGTAGTAATAATAAATCTACAAATTGGATAAGGGTAAAGGATAAATGCAGTGAGGAAAGCTATTAAACCCACGAGCTGAGGCAGCTTTCACATTTCAGTGCCTAATGAGTATTGACAGCAGGGCTGTGCTGGGTGGTGCTGGCAGCAGCTGAAGGTGTGGAGGAGGATGCACTGAAGAGCAGCACCACAGGACTGCCAGAGGTGGTAAAAGTAGTGATGATCATAAGGAGTGCACAGCCTGCTTGGAAATCGAATATAAAAAGCCGTTTGGGAGGAATTGGTCATGAGGATGGAGATCTCCAGCACTGACCCTGCCTGTGTGAGCCTTCCCAGGGAGTGAAAGGCCTTGGAGGAGCTTGGCACTGCCCTTAACTGTAAGAGAAACAAAGAATAACGTTTTGCAGCAGTTACTGTTTGCTTTAAGATAGTGACATTTTAGTCTTACCTGCCCATGAAATCACTTTCACCACCCTGAAATTTGCCTGTCCTTAGTTGTTGGTTTATGAGTTTTTGGGGCTGCAGTGTGGTGGCACCATGGCAAACACAAGTGACATTGCAATGAATAACTAAAGTTGAACATAACCAAAAAGTGCAAAACCTAAATCACAGCAGAAATCCCTGTAAGTTTTGCGTTAACCCAAAATTCAGAATGCATATCCCAAGTATCCATTTTCCACAGCAAACTGAATGCTGTTTTTCAACTCTGAAATGAGTGTGCTTTTTTGCAGTAATTCATATTTAAAACCAGCAGAGCTTAGAGTGAAATGAAGAGAGACAGAAGAGTTTGGTGGGATGCTCTTCTGGCTGTACATGTGCGTCTCCAGATGGGAAGAATTGCAACAAAACATTTTTCATGTCCTGAGCAGCTTTGCATTGCTTAAATATTTAGGAGTGATTTCACGGCAGGAAAGCATTTCAGGTGACATCTGAAGGGAGAGGAGTTTGAAGCCCCCAGGCTTTTGTTGTCCCATTATTTCAGGATATATTTCTGATTGGAAAATAGAGTTATTTTATGGCACTGATAGGACCCCTAAAGTCAGGTGCTAGGCTAGAGTTGTTTTGCAAAAGTGCCCGGAGCTGTGAATTATGACTTGAAGGGGTTTTATATATTTCATTGACAAAGGTTTATGTACTTCATTGTCTGGTGTTCAGCCTTGTGAAGTTTTAAATCTCTGGTTCTGGCTTGGTGGTTTTTGGTTAGTTTTTTTTGTTTGTTTTGGTTTGGGTTTTTTTGTGTGTGTGGGTTTTTTTGTTTGGTTTGTTTTGGTTTGGGTTTTTGTTTGTTTTTGTTTGTTATGGTTTGGTTTTGTTTCGTTTTTGTTTGGTTGGTTTGGTTTGGTGTGGTTTGTTTATTTAGTTTTTTGTTTGGTTTGGTTTGTTTAGTTTTTTGTTTGTTTGTTTTATTTTCCCTTCTCTAGAATGATTACTAACAATTCAGCTACAAATCTGCAGTGGAGCAGGTTATTGAAACAAAAGCGGTGCTCTAGTCCTTATTGTGCACTAATTAGGAAGTCAAGACCTGGATTCTCCTCTAACTCCTGTTGAGGACTTCATAATACTTCAGGAACATCACCTTATCCCTGCTTCCATCTTCGTTTTTGGGCTGAGCAGGGCTCAGGGAGCTCTGTGCTCCACTCTGCACAGTCTCTGCTCCCCGCAGGGAATGTGTGAGTTACGTAAGAAAAGCAGCAGTAAATCATTCAGAAGTCCTTGCACCGGGGGGAGTGTGGTTTTAGCAAGTTCTGAGGTACCACCAGCACCTTGCGAGCGCTCTGCTCAGATTTCTCCCAAGGAAATTCACGGTGCTATCAGTTCGGATGTTCTGCTCCAGTGAGCAATGGGGGCAGTCTGCTGGAGCACTCCTCATTACCATTTACTAGAGAGCGTGACACTCTGAAAGGGGAAATGCTGCCCAGTGCAGCTTTAAACAGCGTTTGTGATGGAAGAAATACTCTTCAAAGAAAGGAGTGTGTTAATGCTATTTTGAGAGAGTGGCATCTCCTTCCAGTTTAATTTTGTTAGGCCTTAGCAGGCACTTTTCAGGGACGTTGGTGTCACACCAGAGGCAGCTCGGTCCTCCCACAAATGAGTGATTCCCAGAGCTGCTGGGCTGGGGAGGATGCCCTTCAGGAGGGGCTGGGAAAGGTGTGCTGCTCAGCAGAACCAGCGAAAGAGGGAAGGGCTCATTGAGTCTGTGGTAGCAGCGAGTCCAGTTTAATAAAGTTTCAAAAGGACGTAATTATTAACTTCAAATTGAAGCTACCTAGGAAAAACAGGCACTCTTCCCCTGACTCTCTTTAAATTCCTTAAAAACCTGTGGTGCCCTGAGCAACCTTTTGAACAATTCTCTTGACATCTCCAGTGAAATGTGCTCTGTAGTGCTGAGACTAAACTATGGATCTATTGTTAGAAGGCTGATTCTGTGCTCCATACTTTGGGAATCATTTGCTGATGGGCCGAGGCTGAGTTGCTGGAGCACAGCTTTGCAGCCAGGGAACCACGAGGAGACTCAGACCCCTGTGGTCAGGAGCTGGGCAGTGACGTCCAGGGGTGCTGAACTCCAGTGAGTATCAAGTTATAGCCTCCCTTTTGAAAACATTCCCCTTAGCACCTCCATCGGCTCTGCAAAGTGCAATTCCCATCACGCAGAAGTCTTGCAAGAACTAAACTGGTGGGGCAGTACTTGCAGGAATGTTCTTTGTCTCGTGGAATCAGGCGTTCCCAAAGTGTGCATCTGTGGCTTCTCTGAGCCAGGGCCAGGGCTGTCTCCATGGAACTGTAGACAAACCTGAACTATATAGAAATATTTTTTATTTTATATATGTGTGTATATATATATACATATATACACATATACACACACACACACACACACACACACACACACACATATACGTGTGTGTGTGTATATACATATACAAAAAATATATATAATGTATAATAATTATACATAATATACAATATACAATATATAATATATAATGTATAATGTGTAATATATAATGTATTCTAATATATAATATGGTAATATATTATTTAGATATATATATCTATAAACATTATATATATATATATAAAAAACATATATATATGTTTATAACTATAAAAGAGATTTGGGCTTCTGCACTTCAGGCTTTGTTGAAGTTATGTTTGAAGACTTTTCCTACCATGTTGATTGGACAAGTAGAAGCAATGGCCGGGGGCTGCTTCAGGGATTGGCCATGAGTGGAAGAGAACAAACTGATTTCATCAGCAGTGAGCCAGGGAATGCCTGGCTGTCCGTGCAGCCTCTCGTGCTGGAGCTGAGGGCTGCTTCGCTTTTGGCAAAGGCACGTGGCACACTGGAGTTCCAGAAACCTCATCTCGAGGTGTCCTGTGAAAATCCCCGCGTGTTAGTAGTTTCCCTCCCCACCCCCTCTAGTTTTGCCAAACCCATGAGGTCATTCCTGGCTTCTCCTCAGTGTTGCTGATGCTCATGGGTTCCTCTGGCTCCTGTCCCATTGGAGACCCTGCAGCCTGAGTTTTGCAAAACCCCTGCAAGGCTGCTTAGAGATGAGATAAGGCACCGCCACTTAATTCCTGTTTCGACTATTAGCCACTTGTGTGACTCGAGTTACAAGCGTTAATTAAATGCTTGGTTCCCTGCCTAATTAGAAACAACGGTGGCTCGTTACAAGATCACACCGCGTAAACCCCAGTCCTCCCAAGCCAGCAGTGAGGAGGGAAATTCCATTTCTGCTGGGAGTTGAGTTGAATCAAGATAATGTTTTCTGGCTGTCTGCGAAAGGCTGTGATCTGATGCATTAGGGGATCTCCTGGGAATCCTCAGTGTGATTATCTGACAAGCTGTTGGGTTCCGAGGCCCCTGTAAGCAAGAAAGTGAGTGAGCCTGTAGGTCTGGATGGAAATGAGCATCCCTGGGAAAAATCGCATGACAGGGCTTAAAAACCTCAGTGCATCTGTTAAAGCTGCAGAAACAGCAGTGACTTGCTGGAATCACAGAGAGGGGCACCAGCAGGCCCCAGCTCAGAGCGTGCAGGGAGGAGGATTTGGGGTGGAGGGTGAATGAGGAGTGATCCAAGAGTGGGTACCTGTGCTAGCAGAGCTGTAAAATCTGAGGGGTTTATTGTTTTATTGTGGAGCTCATTGAAACAGAAAGTGTCGGATTGATTGAAGTTTCTGTTTTGGCAGAATGCTGCTCCTCACTTGTGACAGCACAGACACAAAGAAATTATGCTGTTTTTAAGTTCCTGTGGCACTTTTCAGTTAAAACTTCCACAAAAGGCGCAAGGATGTTGGGAAGAGCTGCTCTGCACTTAGGGGTTAATTTCTACAGAATGCTCAGCTTTCCTATAAATTATAGAGTCTTTGACTCCAGTTTTTGTCACCATTTCCTTTGGTTTCCATGAAATCCCACCCTGCCCTGGATCTGCTGTCTCTTGATGGAGGCGTGTGCCCTTGTGTGTAATATTCTCTTGAAAAGCAAGTTGTGTTTCTACAGACTTTGAATACTCAGAAGAGCTGATTAATTCCTAGTTCAGATGAGACTGAGTTAAAAGGAAAATCAGCTCTTTTTTTTGTTTGTTTGCCTGGTTCCTGGTGTGTTACAAAGTGTCTATATTAGCGGAGCTGCCAGGGGGTTAATTTGCATTAACAGCCTAATCATCTCCAGCAACATCATTTTAGGTTTTCACATTGCTGCTTAGATCAGCAAGACTAGAGAAACGAAGCCTTGAGAAATAGTGTGGATCTTGGGAGAAAAGAAGAATGGGAGGAAGCACTTCAGACATAGCCCTCTGCATTTTCAGCTGTCAGGCTGCTTAGAAGAATCTCTTTTTCATACAGGCTCTGGCTCTAAGATGTAACCCTTCATTTCCAAAGTGCCCTGGGACCGAGCACTTTGTACAAGACAGGCAGGCTCGTTAAGGGGAAGATGTGGCAGTGACCAAAATGGAGAGCCTGGTCCCTCAGCCTCCCTGATGGTTGTTAACCAGAACACATAAATAGTTGTGGGCCATTGTTGCTCTGATTTTCTGATCTTCGTGGAGATTCGCAGAAGCTCGCAGGGAAGTCAGGCAGGCAGCACCAAGATGGCGAAAAGAAAAACTTTATTTACAAGAACTTCTTTATATATTCATTAAGAATCTAATGATTATTGGTCGATAGTTTTTCCACCTCCTATAATGATTGGTTACAAGTCTAGAGCATCCAGTACCAAACCAAAGAGATTAGAAAGCACAAGAATGCAATTTATCTCTATTCTCCATGAGAAAGAAGAGAAAGATTTTAACACAGTGCAACTACAGGTCATGAATCCCAACTTGGGTTTGCAGATAAAAGAGTGTGTGACAGAGCAGACCATAAAGTCATGCTTAGTGTTTCCCTCGCCCCAGCAGTGCTGGGAGGGACGTTCAGCCCCACAGGTGACCACTGAGGCAGAAATGTTACTGACCAGCCTAAGGGAGTTCTTTATTTGGCATATTGGACATTTGTGGCTCCTATTCTGAAGAAATTAAATTTTCCTATGGATTGCATGGCTGCTCGCTCAGGACTCAAAGCTCTCTACTCTAGCTTTTAAAAAATGAGGTGCTGTGATGGTAATTGCTGGAGTCACTGAGTCACTCGCTGTGCCTGGTCTCAGCAGGTTGTACGAATACCACCGGTAGCAACAAAAATATTTTTCTGCTTGAGGTTATGTCTAGCTTAGAAAAAGCCCTGATTGCATTGAGAATTCTTCCTGTGGAAAGGAAACACCAGCCCACAGTAGGAGCCTGTCACTTAGGAACGCGCCCAAATTTAGTCCTGTCAAAGTAATGAGAATATTCACAGGCTTTAGGCTACTTTTTATTCCTCTGGATTCAAGACATCCATGAGAGGCCACATTAGCAGCAGCTCCTTTTTTTCTTCTCCCTAGCAGCCTGGTTGCAGTTTCCCAGTAGAAAGGAATGATGAAACCATTTTTTTGGTGTGTATTTAGTCACCGTTGGTTGTAGGATGATGACTGTGGACAATGTACCCTTGTAAAATTGCTTTTTGAGGAAGAAGATGGTAAGAGGCTGGTGTTAAAGCTATAATTCATTAATTATATATATTAATTATAGCTGTAATTATATATATAATAATTAATATATAATAATATATAATATATAATAATTATATATAATTCATTTGTCAGTGCACTGTGAAGAGAGCAGAGGTGGCCTGAGCAGAGGCTCGGGGTGGACACAAGAGCAGGCAATGTGTCACAAGTCACCTCTGGGGACAGGAGGGTCACACAGCCGCACAGGTGACATCCCAGCCGTGTCCAGGGAGGTGGCTTTGGATCCTGGAGACAGGCCTTTGATTTCTGGGTGGGTATTGTCCTCAGAGTGATGTGAGAGGAGATTCCAGAGTGAAGGAGCAGCAGAGTCTCTCAGGGAAGCACCAGTGCCCTTGGGTCCCTCGGGCTCTGAGCTGGGTGACACCGAGCTCCCCAGTGACCTCCCTGCTGAGGTGCCAGCACCCTCAGTCGAGCTGTCCAAAGCCCTGGACAGGATATTGCAGGTGACAGTCCCTCCAGGACACAACACATGAGTATGATGTGTAATCTCCCTTTTCCGGACTCAAGGGTGCTGCTGAAGAATTTTTATCTATCTATGAGACAATGTTGCTGTAATTTGTACTGGGCAGAAATATTGAGAGAGTTGAATGAAGATTTTATCAGCTGGGTGTAGATAGTGACAGCTGGTTAATGTTAATATTTTCTGAAAGATCTTTAGAGAAATCTTGAATAGTCGTGCAGAAATTAATCCGCCTCGTCCCTCTTTGTGCTCCCAAAGTAGGGCTGTGCCGTCATCTCTAGCCTGCGTTCTTTAATTTTCATACCATCAGGTGCTGGGCTCCCTGTCCATTGCTATGGTAACCGCTGGTTTATTTCTTACTCAAAGAAAGAAAACATTGCCATAAACTCCAGCGCAGCGCGTTCCTTTCATTCACCGCGCACACCTCGCGGGTGGCGGAGCTGAGCGAGTCTCCATGGCGGTGCTGATGGAGAGCCATGAGCTGCACGGCTCCAGCAGTGTCACCTTTCCGCACACGCCTCATTTTGTGGCAGCCACTTCCACTCTGTTTTCACTGCTGCCCGTGTTTAATTAGATTTCAGGTCCTTGGGGGTGGAAGCAGTCCCTGGCGGTGTGTTGGTAAGTGCTTAGGGGGAATGGGATCTCGCAGCAGATGAGGCATGCAAACTTTGTTTTTGCTCTTAAACAGCTCCGTTTTGAAGTGGGATTGATCCCATGAACTCTTGGCAGTTGTTCAAAATCCCTCCCAACCTTTTTGTGAGCACTAATGAAGGGAGTAGCAGTTCTTTCCCTGTGTTAGTACTTCTATTTTGTTGCCTTAAAACCCCCAAATGTCTCATGAAAAGCTCTACAAAACTGCAGTAGCCTCAGTCCCCTCCGTGAGGCTCTGCTACCCAGATTCCTTCAGATCGCTGTTCTCAGAGGCTCTGTGAGTGATGCAGATGCAGAATAAAGTGTGACTGGTTCCTTCCTCCCAGCATGGACACTTTGTTTTGAGTCCCCACACCCCTGTGACACCCCTGCCAGGGACAGCTGGGAGGTCTGAAAGAAAAAATTCTCTTGGAATTCTCTTGAAAGAAAAAATTCTCCTGGAAAAAGTCTTCCTGCAAGTGTTTTCTAGGGTTTTCCCAGCTCCCTATCGCAGTTATCTGATCAATGTGGCAATTATCTTTTCATCCTAGAGTAAAAAAAAAATTAAAAAGAAATAATTAAAAAGTCTAATCGTTATCTACAAGAAGAGGCTTACATGTTCTGTTTTATGTGCTGTATGATTTTAGAGTGGCTCAGATGGAACCTCATTAAACATCTTTACAGCCCTCTTAGGTTCATCTCTATTAACTATTACAGGAGTTTCCCAGGAGGAAATGGCTCTGTACCACCTTGCACTGGCATCAGGCTCAGTTCAGTCTGCCACACCATTTTTTGGAGTGCTGACATTGAGGCTTTGCACGGAGAGCAGTGTTGGCTGTGAGCTCAGTTCTGCACGAGCTTTTCATGGCTCTGTGCTCCTGGGCAGGGAGTGTCCACATCAGGGCTGTGCTTTCTGAAACGCTGTTCCCCCTGCAGATGGGAATGTGCTGGTGATGCCTAAGAGAGAGGCCAAAACAAACCAGGAGTATAAAATGTGGACAAGTTTATTCGAGGCCTTCAAGGTACATTCGGGCAAGCGAAAGTCCCCCCAGGGACTGCACCCAAAATGGACCCTGGGTCAGAGCCCTTCACCTTTTACAAGTTCTGTTTCATTAGCACATTGGCTCTAATTCTCCAATCTCACCCTCAGGTGATGATGTTCACCACCCCAGCCCTGCTCCCCCAGCTCACTGTTGTTTCCATATTTTGGGCCCTAAGGCAATGAATATATCCTTGAATTGATGCCTAAAAGAGAAGCCAAAACAAATTAGGAGTATAAAATGCGGATAAATTTATTCGAGGCCTTCAAGGTACACTCCGGGCAGACGAACGTCCCCCCAGGGACCACACCCGAAATGCACCCTGGGTCATGAGCTCTTCACATTTTATAAGTTCTGTTTCATTAGCATATTGGCCCTTAATTCTCCAATCATACCCTCAGGTGACAATGTTCACCACCCCAGGCCTGCCCCCCTTCATCTTACAGTTGTTTCCATATTTTCAGGCCCCAAAGCAATGAATATGTCCTTGGATCTGTGTTCAGAGAGCCTTGTTTTGGTTAAAGGTGCTGGGAACAGAGCATTTTAGCACTTAGTAAGAAGCACTAAACTGCAGCAAGTTACAGGTGCATTAAGAGGAAAAATTAGAAATATTCAAAGGCAACAGAATCTTATTCAGAGAGCCTTGTTTGGCCAAAGGTGCTGGGACAGAGGATTTTAGCACTTAGTAAGAAGCACAAACTACAGCAAGTTACAGATACATGAAGAGTAAAAAACTAGAAATACCTGAAGGCATCATTGGCACTGCAGTGAATATTGTTGAGAGGGGTCTGAGTGCTCACCTGTTTGAAACAATGATGCTTTTGTACTTCTGCAGAGTCATTTCGATGTAAAAGAATCCTGTGGTTTGCTGTGTTTTAAATATCACTGATGATTCTCGTTTGGGGATGCTACTCCTTTGTTCCACGACAGTAAAATTAGGACCAGAAGGTGATATTTTTGCTGTCCTGCGCCGTGCAGGTGTGTTAGGTAAGAGGGCTCAGCAGAAGAGTTCTTGTTCTGATATCATCACAGCTCTGCTGTTCTCATATCCCTAAATGAGGCTGAGTCATGGCCAGATCTCAGCTGGATGCAAGAGCAATTCCAGGCAATGGCAAACGGTCGAGAACTCCTTGTTCTGGGAAGCTCAGCTTGTTCAGAAAGGCAATGATTGTCCTGTTGTGTTGCATAATTATGTCTGCCTCCACATATCCCACTGCTCTTCCTTTCCTTGATGTGTTTTTATGTAAGTCCTGCCTATTCAAGGAGGAAATTTAACAGATTCAGGGCAAAAGTGAGTGAAACATCCGTGCGTCCTTCTCTGCTCCAAAAACATCTAAAAGGATAAGGAATGTTATTTTGATAATTGTTTAAATGGTGCTTAAGGCACCTTCTGGGCTGGTTACATTTGCTCTGTGATTTGCCTTTCCACCAAACACTCAACTGATTCAGCAAAGTGAAAGAAAAGGGAGAAAAAGGCACGAGGATTGTGGTAATTGAGTCTTTACAAACATGAGAAAATGAATTGTTGTATTGAAATTCACACTGCCAGTCTGAAGTGTACTCAAGTGTTTGTTTAATGGATAACTGGTTTTACCTTTTATTTGTCTTTTCCAGAAATATAAAAAGCAAATTAAAATAAGAAACACAAATTGAGTTTAACTCAATCTGAGCATGTTCTTAGTCTCTGAAAAAAATTAAAAAGACCAGATATTCTGTGGTTTATATTAGAGCTTCATCATTCAGAGCAGAAAGGGCCATGTGTGGGAATTCATTTCAGATGGGTATTTTGGAGGAAATTGGAATCTGGATTGATTTTTGTAGGAAATCCTTAAAATCTGGCCATTTATGCTTCTTAATATCTTTCTAGTGTGTTTCTAAGGCTTAAAGCACCCTTAGAGAAATGTTTCTTGCAATATTCCAAATGAGTGGTGCTGACCTGGTAGGGAAAGCTGATTGTGCTTAATAGTCAGACTTTTTTTTTTTTTTCCAATTTTCATTTCAATTAAGTTTTTTATTCTGATATAGGTAAATTTATGTAAGTGAATAAGTTGCTTGCACTGGAACCTGATATTTACATTGCGTGAACCCAACTGTTTGACGAAATCTTTCTTGCCTTTCAAGCAGCCTGCTCAGATTTTTGCTTTATCTGCACCTTCCACTCCTTCCTTTCTCACTGGAGAGAGAAATATGGAGATTGGAGCTGCAGTTTCTCTTGTCTGATTAAACCCAAAGTGAGCGTTGCATTTGATGTGATAACTCTGGGGCTGGTTTTACAGCAGGAACATCATCTTCCCAGCGTGAGCTGAGAGGAGAGGGCAGGATCCTATCAAAGTTCCAGGGTCGGTGTTTTCAATTTCCATGGGGTCAGGCTTGACACTGAAAATGGTGAGAATGACTTTGACTTCTCTAAAATAATAATCTAAGTAAATTCTCTCTCATCCTTTATTGTAATGAAGCGTGTTACATTTTATTCCATCAATCCAGAGGACATGGGGACAAGGACATCCCCAGAGCCTCCAGAGTTCTGCAGAGTTTTGCCTCTCAGCTGATCCTGCCCCAGGAGCTTCCTGGGCTGTGGCATGGAGCTGCTCCCTCGGGAGGGACTGTCACTGCTGCTCAGGTGTGCAAATGTGTGACACAGTGGCCGAGGTGTCACTTTTTGTCTCTTCTTGTCGCACAAAGCTTGGCTGCAATTCCAGCCTGTGACCACCTAAATACAGGGACTGCTTGGGGCCACAGACAGCTGCTGAAGCGTGTGGCTTTAAATTCCCTGAGGATTGCAGGAGCTGGCTGAGAGAATTCAGGCAGACGAACCAAGATGGTGAAAAGGGAACTTTATTTACAAGAAGCCTCTTTAAATATCCATTAATATTCTAGCAACTATTGGTCAGCAAAGAATCCACCTCCTAAAGCCATTGGTCACAGCCAAATAACACCTAACACCAAACACAGAGGTTAAAAAAGTACAAGAATGCAGCTTATCTCTGTTCTCTGTGAGAGAGAACAGAAAGATTCTAAAACAGTGCAACTACAAGAGTGCCTCCAGAAAAGCTCAATTTGCAGCCCCCGGGACGGGAGTTGGAGGTGTGCGGGCAGCACTTTCCAGGGGCAGCACATCTGGGACAACCCAAGGGCCTCCAGCAGTGCTGCCGTGGGTCCCCTGTGCCACCAGCAGCAGCTCCTCAGCCCTGGCCCTGCAGTGCTGGGGGTGTAGGACACGTTCCTGGGGCCAGCAGATTGGGGTCACTCAGGAGCCACTGCCCAGCGCTGTTATTTTGCAAATCAAGAGGTCACTTTTGGTGTTGAGGGAATTTATTTCCATTTAAGCACAGCAAATTTTGGTTTCTACCTTTTGCTAAGTGCATGCTTTAGTGTACAAAATCCAGTGCATCCTTTTGTGGAGCCAAGTGGACTGTTGTTTTCTTGTTTGAGTTGGCTCTTCTTGCTTCATCTGGAGCTGTGCCAAAACCATGAATATTCATGACACTGTTAAACAAGATTTTTATTGAAAACAAAAAATGGATCTGAAGCTTTCATTTGTCATTCTGAACTCAGCTAGTGAAAGCCCTGTGAACAGGCACATTTATCAGGGAGGTTTTCCTGGCGTTTTCTGGGGTTTTTTTGCTTATTGACTGAAAATTTGTTAGAGACCAAGAGTATCTCGCTGGGCGGTGAGCCTACTGTGGAGATATTTCTGTGTACAATATGAATATAATAGAGATGAAATACATAAATTAAAAGGTATTATTTTATATATTGTATCAGGTATAAATACTTTGTCAAGTGCTGAGCCTCGAGGAAGGTTGTACAGTCAGAGTTAACAGAACAAGCAGAGTTAGCAGATCTGTCAGAGTTCACAGCAGCCATAATTCCCTTTTTCCAGGCTGGTGGTGCCATTCCTGCTGGGCATCCTATCCTGGCTGTCCTGCGTGCCAAGGGCATTCCCAAGTCTTTCTCCTGGATGTGCATTCCCCACGCTCAGAGCTGATTCTGAGTCCCTGGGTGATGTCTGAATGAGGGAGAGTTTGATTTCCCCTGGGTGTGGGTGGATGGGTGGAAGGAAGGACAAGGGGAAAGCGAGAACAGGAGCAATAAGAGAGGTTTCTCTTGCAGCCTCTGGCCTGGACAAGAAATTAAATAAGCTTAGCTTTTCGGTGACACATGGAGCTGGTTTGAGGGATGCTCCCTCATTGATTTTGCAGGGTGAGATTCTCACAAGAGCTGTCTCTGTGCTTCACCCTGCAGAGCAGACCAGCTCAGATCTTTTCCTTCCATGCATGCCGTGCAGAAGAACAGTGTCCAAAGATTAGAAGGAATGACTAAATTATTTCTATTTTTGTTGAGTCCTGCTGACCAGTCCGGTGTGGTGCTGTGGCAGCCTCTTTGTGGCCCAGTGGGTCAGGGTGGGTGGTCATTTCTGAACTAGCAGGAATGTTATAAATACCCAAAAGTTGTGTAAGCTGCAGTGAGACAAGGGTTTTTCAGACATCCTAAAAAATCCTCCTCCTAGCTAGAGGAGGAAGTCTAGAGCTAATTCCATGCAAATTGCTTGGGGGAGGAAAGGGCACCAATGAGTGCAAGAAGAGAGAGCACAAAAGGGCAGAAGCTCTCAGACAGTTCCGCAGTGAGGGCTGTTTTCCTCTCCACTGAGGTGTGTGCCACAAGGATTATTTTTTCCTCAACTGCAGTGATGGCAGTGCAAGGGCCAAAGTTTGCCTGCAGGACTTCTGCAAGGGCTTGGGGCATCATCCCTGGAGAAGCTGAGCCCAAGGAGTGAGGACTTTTGGAAACCAGGGAGGCCCTGGTGGTAGAGTTGTGGGAAAGAATTGCTATAACAACAAAGTATTTGTTCTTAAAGAGGGCAAAGTATGTAACACCATCAAAGGGGGACAAGGATTCAAAGGGAAACACATGGCTGAAACATACGGGTCAAGTTTATTTGAAAGGAAAATTTGTTTGCTTTTGATTCTTTATAACATTTCCCATAGAGACTAGCAAATAGAGCTGCCACATTTTAGGCAAAGGGTATCTTCTCCTAAACCTGAAACACTTAAATATGCATACTTACATAAATATGGTCTCTATTAGTTTCAGCTGTGGGACTTCTAATTCCTGCCTTTTGTAGTTTTTTTTTTTTTGTTTTCTCACGTTGGCTGTATTTTAACCTTAAAAAGGGATTGGTAATAAAAAAAAAAGTGTTGGTTTTGCTTTTTTAGAAAGAGAAAGAAGGACAAGGTAATGAAGAGAAATCTTTTTCAGGGGTTGTGGTGCCTGAGCAAAGGTCTGCAGGAGTAGGGACACTGCTGATGGCCTGTGCTATAAAACCTTTCTATAGGGTGCAGCAGGCCTGGTTTTGTTTGTAGTCATTGAAAATGGTCATTAAAACTGCTTGGCTCTCACAGAAAACATTTGGGCAGCAGTAACTCAGGAATCCTCTCTAGCTGTGCTTTCCAAAAAATATCCATTATCGGAGTTGAAACTGGAAGCAGGGATAGGATGAAGTCAAATCAGCTCCTAATCACTGAACCATTCTGATCCCAGAGCTTTCCCTGGGCTGGAATAAAGCAGTTTTGAATTCTTTTTTTCCCTCCATATAGTGCTCCCGAACACCCACCACTCTCTTTGACTCAGCTCACTTTGTTTATTTTGAAATAACCACATGGCACACTCATCTCTCACAGGGCAAAGAGCTCTCATGGATGTCAGGGGCAGCTTCACCCCCTTCAGGATGAGAGCTGGGATCAATACAGCAGCTCCTGAGAGCTGGCCAGGCTCCTCTTCCACTCTCCCAGCGCAGGGGAGTCGCAAAAGCAAACAATGCAGTGAGACCTAATCAAGTTAAGTGCATTTCAAACACTGTCAGCGAGGGAGTGCAGTCAGCACTGTTGATGCAAAGCTTTCCAAGCCTTGCTGCCAAAGGTGGGTGAGCTCAGAGCTCAGTGAGAGCCTCTGCCCTGCAGGGCATGAATGGCTGCAGCCTCCTGCTCTGGGTGTTCTTTCCTGAAATAAATACAAACGGATATATTTGTGTAAATCCATAATCTGTATGGGGTTAGCAGCACCGAGGTAGACTCTTGATGTACATCCTTAAGTGTGAGACCTGTTCAGACAGGTCACTTTTGGGTCACAAAATCACAGACTGCTTTGGCTCGGAAAGGACCTTAAAGATCACCCAGCAGCTCCAAGCCTCCTGCCGTGGGCAGGGACACCTCCCCTGGCCCAGGGGGCTCAGGGTCTGTCACTCTCCACATGCACGTGGGACTGGATTTAGGCTGAGATTAGATTTAGGTTGAGGTTAGATTTAGTCTGAGATCAGATAGAGGATGAGATTAGATTTAGGTTGAGGTTAGATTTAGTCTGAGATCAGATAGAGGATGAGATTAGATTTAGGCTGAGATTAGATTTAGGTTGAGGTTAGATTTAGTCTGAGATCAGCTATAGGATGAGATTAGATTTAGGCTGAGATTAGATTTAGGCTGAGATTAGAGTTAGGATGAGATTAGATTTAGGATGAGGTTAGATTTAGGATGAGGTTAGATTTAGGCTGAGATTAGATTTAGGCTAAGATCAGGGTTTCTGAGTCAAAGCATTTGCCTTCCCCTCCTTGCAGATGCTCCTCTTGCCTTTTCACGCACATGGCAATGCTTGTAAGGGCTGAAACAAGAGACAGCAGTGACAAAGACAGGGACAACTGCCAGGGCTGCCTTGGCTTTGTTTCCCTTCTCTCTCTAGCCCAAAACCAGGGAGGGAGGGGAGGAGCAGGGCTTTGGGTGCTCTCCAGTTTGCTGCAATCCCACACAGCTCAGGACAGCCTCACCTGCTGGAGTCACTGAGTGTCCCTGCTCTGATCCTCATGGTGCCTGGCTCTCAGCAGGTATTCAATGACTCTAAATCAAGTTAAACCCACCCACTGTGGGGCTGTGCTCTGTGTCCTGAAGTCTGATTTTCTTTGTTATCTTTATTTCCTTTATTTTCTTTGTTATTTTATTTGTATCCATGATTTTGGGTGACTGATAAGGTAGGAAATCTGCACAGATTGTGTTTTACACACACAGAGATAAAAATCTCTTCCACTGCTGGGCTTCTTTACCCAGAAGGAATATGTTCTTTAAATATTTCTTCGCAGCTAAACTCAAGCTGAAAGCTTTAGTCATCTGCCACAGAGGCACTCTTTGTGTGCAGACCTGGTTTTCTGCATTGAATTTGGTGAGTGCTGGACTTTGGTTCTACAAACCTTGAAATCTCGTGAGCTGTGAGTCCCCAATGGCTCAAGTATTTCTGTGCTATCTGAGATATTTATTACATTGAGTATTGATAATCAATTTTCCTCCTAAGAGTGAATCCACTCTTTGGGTTCTTTCGAGTAGGGTGTTGTCTTCATTCACTTTAATTCAGATACATCTTGATGTCTTAAAAATCATAAAATTTCATGTTGTCAGTATTGGCTTTCGGCCTTTTAGCTGAGGACAGATTTAAGAAAACTCCTTCCCACGAACACAAAGATATTAAGAGATTCTGAGCTACCTCCAGGAGTGATGCTAAAGAGGTGAAACACTGTAATGAGCCTTTCCTAGTCTGTATTCTCTCCAGCTCTACCTTGCTTAGGAAATATGATTTCCATAATAATTTAAAATCTGTCAGACTCCCTTCCCAGTCTTGTTCAGACTGTGTTACACACTAAACCTGAGGGATGGTCTTTTTTTAAGGACAGCCCAGGATAAAAATAGTATCTTTCTCACAGAAATGGGTGAAAGAGTTTTCACAGACCCTGCCAACAGCGTTCCTGGCTCAGAGCATTTCTATTTATCCTGCTTTTCTAAAAGCACTGAATTCACTTTTGAGTTTGAAAGCATAAAAAAAAATTAAAAATTGGAGATCCAGATTTGATGGTGCACTTGAAAGATCCAGCAGGCATTAAAGTTACATCTCATATTTGAGCTGTTCTCAGTATCAAGCACCAAGATGCCAAATTATGAGATCCTGGCAGCTCTCCCATTTGCCTAGCGGAGCAATCCTATCGTAATTAATGTGGCAAGGCTGCTCTGTGTAGGAAAATATTTATGGGATCTGCAGAGCCCACCAAATGAACCGTCACAGAAGGATTGTGCCAAGTTTGGCTGCGTGGATTGAGGACATATGGTTGGTGTGGCTGCTGTGGCACAGTCCTTGGAGCCTCGATCCTGCCCTGTCCCTGTGCTGTCCCTGCACTGTCCCTGTGCTGTTCCTGCTCTGTCCCTGTGCTCTGTCCCTGTGCCATCCCTGCCCTGTTCCTGCTCTGTCCCTGTGCCATCCCTGCTCTGTCCCTGTCCCATCCCTGCTCTGTCCCTGTGCTGTTCCTGCTCTGTCCCTGCACTGTCCCTGTCCCATCCCTGCTCTGTCCCTGTGCTGTTCCTGCTCTGTCCCTGCTCTGTCCCAGTGCCATCCCTGCACTGTCCCTGTGCCGTTCCTGTCCCATCCCTGCTCTGTCCCAGTGCCATCCCTGCTCTGTCCCTGTCCCATCCCTGCTCTGTCCCTGCACTGTCCCTGTGCCATCCCTGCACTGTCCCTGTCCCATCCCTGCTCTGTCCCTGTCCCATCCCTGCACTGTCCCTGTCCCATCCCTGCACTGTCCCTGTGCCATCCCTGCTCTGTCCCTGTGCCATCCCTGCACTGTCCCTGTCCCATCCCTGCTCTGTCCCTGCTCTGTCCCTGTCCCATCCCTGCTCTGTCCCTGTCCCATCCTTGCACTGTCCCTGCCCTGTCCCAGTGCCATCCCTGCTCTGTCCCTGTGCCATCCCTGCTCTGTCCCTGTCCCATCCTTGCACTGTCCCTGCCCTGTCCCTGTGCTGTTCCTGCAGTGTCCCTGTGCCATCCCTGCTCTGTCCCTGTGCCCTCCCTGCCTAGCTCAGGTGTGTTCTGAGCCCAGGGAGGGCTGCAGCTCCAGGGGAAGGTGACACTGAGCTGTGCTGTCCCTCCCTGGCTCCGCTCTGGGTGTTAGATAAGCTCTTCATACAAATAGTTTGGAGTTTCTGATTGTCACAACTTCTTTCGGAAGTTCTGCAGCCAAACCGACGTGCAGCTCTGCTCTAAATGTGGAATAATCCTGCTAAAATCACCACGAAACAGAACGGAATTTAACCCGGTATATCCAGATTAAATAAATCCTGCTGGAAGGACAATTAAGACTTTAATTTTTGTGTTGATTACTTTGATGTTTTACTCTTTAAAATCTATCTTTAGGAGAAATAATACTGTAGATTCTTTCAATTATTTGTTTTTGTCCTCGTGCAGAACAGCTCGTGAAAAGCTGGGTTAAACACCACCCAAAATTACAAATGATTGTTTATTTTTAAAAGCGGTGTTTACCTCACTGGAAAGACATTGGCATTTGGGAATGGGAAATGATGGGAGATGTAAACAGAAACATCCTTCATTGTCAGGGGAGCTTTGCTACAGAAGCATGTTCAATCAGCACTGGCTCCTTCTCATTAAGTGGTGTCACTTAATTACAGCTCCAGGTGAAACAAAATGATTCGCAATAACCATGTCAATTTAATTAGCATGATACAAATATAAGCCTTTTTTTTTCCTCATTGCATAATGCACAGCCATGACCTCTTTAAATGTATTTACTTTTATTGACATTTTAATTGGCTGTCCACGCGCGGCTTCTCTTTCAGTGATTTTCAGAGTAACAAAAGACAAAGCAAATGGCAGTGTTGGCCTCTTCCTGCTGCTCTTCCCGGGGGTAAAATCATCCCTAAAACCTGTGGTGTGGAGAGCAGAGTGAGAGAGACGCTCAGGATTGTGTATCTTAGAGTGACCTGCAGGGGCAGAGGGAAGGAGGAGCCCCTGGTCCCTGGGGGGCACAGTGGGCAAAGCTGGCACAGGGCAGCTCTCAGGGGAAGCTTCAGGTGTGTTCATCTTGTTTAAAACCAGAGCTGCTCCAAGGGAATCCAGAACCAGAGCTTCTCTTCCCTTGTTTAAAATCAGACTTCAAGGGAATCCAGAGCCAGAGCATCTCTTCTCCTGTTTCAAATCAGACTTCAAGGGAATCGAGAACCAGAGCTTCTCTTCCCTTGTTTAAAATCAGAGCTGCTCTGGGGGAATCCAGAACCAGAGCTTCTCTTCCCTTGTTTAAAATCAGACTTCAAGGGAATCAAGAACTAGAGCATCTCTTCCCTTGTTTAAAATCAGACTTCAAGGGAATCCAGAGCCAGAGCATCTCTTCTCCTGTTTCAAATCAGAGCTGCTTCAAGGGAATCCAGAGCCAGAGCATCTTTTCCCTTGTTTAAAATCAGACATGCTCTGGGGGAATCCAGAGCCAGAGCATCTCTTCCCTTGTTTAAAATGAGACCTGCTCCAAGGGAGTCCAGAACCAGAGCATCTCTTCCCTTGTTTAAAATGAGACCTGCTCCAAGGGAGTCCAGAACCAGAGCATCTCTTCTTCCCTTGTTTAAAATCAGAGCTGCTCTGAAGGAATCCAGAACCAGAGCATCTCTCCCGTTATTTAAAATCAGAGCTCCTTCAAGGGGATGTAGAACAAGAGCATCTCTTCCTTTGTTTAAAATCACACCTGTTTCAAGGGAAACCAGAACCAGAGCATCTCTTCTTCCCTTGTTTAAAATCAGACTTCAAGGGAATCCAGAACCAGAGCTTCTCTTACCTCATCTCGTATTTTTCCCCACCTTGCAGTTTGGAGATACTTTGCAAAGTCTTTTAGGGTCTTTTAGTCTTTTCAGACTTCACACCATATTTATGTGTACCTACATATGTGTATTTGAAAAGCTCTTCCTTTCTTTCTTTGAAGAAAATGCTCTGAAATATTGTTCCAAAAACCTGCAGTGCAGAAGAAACAAATGGAAATTCACAGCAATAATGACAGATGTGGAAGAGACCAACCTGCACGTTACCACCAGTGCTTCTAATTATAGGCCAGCGAAAGAAAATTTTGAGCTGAATTTTGCCAACATTCAGCCAGCCTACAACAGTCAGTCTGCGATTAGTCATGTCATCAAAATATAAACAAAAATAATTCAATCATCAAAGCAGAAATCCCTTCTGCAGGGGTGTGAACACTAAGATGAAAGAAATTCTGCTTTGTAGAAGGACAGAGCAGGGTCGTGTGTTGCTTTTGAATCCAGTAGAAAAGTAATGTATGTGTAATATATCTGTACAATTTTTAATGTGGCTGGAAACTACAATCAGAAGTTCATTTTATCAGAACTTTATTTTATTCTGGCAACCAGAGTGTTTGGCCTGTGAATCTGATGTTTTCAGATGGGAAAAGTCTCAGCTAGAAATTAATGTGTCTAAAGACTAGTTTTGTTTCACAGAGCACAGATAATATGAAAATTTGATTAGTTCATACTCCATCAACATAAAAGATATGAGGTATGAATATTCTATTAGCATCTTTGAACTGAACAAATGGCTGTGCCTGCTCGGTTGCAAGCACTGGATTTCACAGTCACAGAAAACTCCTCTGTTTGTTACAAAGGGTGATACATAATGCCAGCTCCAAGAATTTATCATTTTGCAATACCACTGCTAGGACAGTTCATGGTCTACTACAGAAGTGACAAAAAAATGGAGGCTGGAGTTATAAATGAGAACAGAAAATTTAAAAAAAAAAAGTCTGAACTCTCTCTGCCTTATGATTTTCATGAATATAATGAGACATGGTTGATCCATTTGAATAGATAAATGAGGGCTCTGCCTTGTGTGATGGAAGTACAGAGAGCATCAGGAGAGAGAGATTTTTCCTCTAAGCATTTAAAAATGTCCAATTCTCATGACAGAGGCTGATTTTTAAGTGAGGTGCAATCTAAAAACTTCAGTGTACACAGTCATTTAAAAACTCTTTCTTGCTCCTTTTCGGATGTAGTGTTTTAATGTCATATTATCTTTGGTCCCTCACATCTTTTGTCTTCTCAAAATCCTTTCTGTAGCTGCAATTCTAGAAACAGTTCTGCTCTTGCCTCCAATTCTGTTTCCATGAAATGCTATCCCTCTTTCCAATAATGGAAAAAACTCCATTGTGGTGGTGTTTATAGCTCCAGATTATTAGGAGCTGAGTTTGGCTGAAATTCTTGGCAAAATGATGTGTTCAGTGAGGAGTACAACTTTGAGGCAGCCAAAGAAATTAATATGTCAAATTTTAATTTAAGAAAGAGCTGAACAACCTGAAAATGAAACAGAGCCTTTCAGTTTATGAAAAAAAACCCATTTCATCCAGTAACATTTTTTCCTGCCTTCTGGTAAATAGCAACCCCCAAAACCATTTCATGTTGACAGTAATAATTTTACCTCTGTTAGTGGTTTAGTCTGACCAGCAACCCCCAAATCAATTACTCACAAAGTTCTATTCCTGAGCTTTTACTTTTTAATATCCTTTAAAAATGCTGTGAGCTCTTTTTGTGATTTGAGGTATCCTACTGGGATCTGCAGTTGTGTTCCTGCAGATCCCACGAAGAGTCTGACGTGCTGAGGCTTTTTCCGAGTCCCTTCTTGTTGCAAACGCTGCACTTGGTGGTGGAAACCAACAGCCCTTGGGTGAGAGAGACCAAGAGCTTTGTGAGAGTCAGGCAGGTCTGCTCCAACAGCCCTTGGGTGAGAGAGACCAAGGTCTGCATGAAAATTGGCCAGGTCTGCTCCAACAGCCCTTGGGTGAGACCAAGGTCTTTGTGAGAGTTGGCCAGGTCTGCTCCAACAGTCCTTGGGTGAGAGAGACCAAGATCTTTGTGAGAGTCAGGCAGCTCTGCTCCAACAGTCCTTGGGTGAGACCAAGGTCTGCATGAAAATTGGCCAGGTCTGCTCCAACAGTCCTTGGGTGAGACAGACCAAGATCTTTGTGAGAGTCAGGCAGGGCTGCTCCAACAGTCCTTGAGTGAGAGAGACCAAGGTCTGCATGAAAATTGGCCAGGTCTGCTCCAACAGCCCTTGGGTGAGAGAGACCAAGATCTTTGTGAGAGTTGGGCAGCTCTGCTCCGACAGCCCTTGGGTGAGAGAGACCAAGATCTTTGTGAGAGTCAGGCAGGGCTGCTCCAACAGTCCTTGGGTGAGACCAAGATCTTTGTGAGAGTTGGGCAGGGCTGCTCCAACAGCTCTTGGGTGAGAGAGACCAAGGTCTTTGTGAGAGTCGAGCACGTCTGCTCCAACAGCCCTTGGGTAAGAGACCAAGATCTTTGTGAGAGTTGGGCAGCTCTGCTCCAACAGCCCTTGGGTAAGACCAAGATCTGCATGAGAGTCAGGCAGCTCTGCTCCAACAGTCCTTGAGTGAGAGAGACCAAGATCTGCATGAGAGTTGGCCAGGTCTGCCCCAACAGTCCTTGGGTGAGAGAGACCAAGATCTTTGTGAGAGTTGGGCAGCTCTGCTCCAACAGCCCTTGGGTAAGAGAGACCAAGGTCTGCATGAAAATTGGCCAGGTCTGCTCCAGCAGTCCTTGGGTAAGACCAAGATCTTTGTGAGAGTCAGGCAGGGCTGCTCCAACAGCCCTTGGGTGAGAGAGACCAAGATCTTTGTGAGAGTTGGGCAGGGCTGCTCCAACAGCCCTTGGGTGAGAGAGACCAAGATCTTTGTGAGAGTTGGGCAGGGCTGCTCCAACAGTCCTTGGGTGAGAGAGACCAAGGTCTGCATGAAAATTGGCCAGGTCTGCTCCAACAGTCCTTGGGTGAGACCAAGATCTTTGTGAGAGTTGGGCAGCTCTGCTCCAACAGTCCTTGGGTGAGAGAGACCAAGGTCTTTGTGAGAGTTGGGCAGCTCTGCTCCAACAGTCCTTGGGTGAGAGAGACCAAGGTCTTTGTGAGAGTTGGGCAGCTCTGCTCCAACAGTCCTTGGGTGAGAGAGACCAAGATCTGCATGAGAGTCAGGCAGCTCTGCTCCCTTCCACGGATGGAACTGGGCTGAGGGTGAGGACACCTTCCAGGGATGATGTGCAGATGGATTTGGCCTGAGCTCACTGGCCATGAGGTCACTGCCCTCTGGCAGCAGCCAGGTGTGGCCAGCAGCCCCAGGACAGTGACCCAGAGCGCCAGGCAGGTCCCAGGACAGTGACCCAGAGCACCAGGCAGGCCCCAGGACAGTGACCCAGAGCACCAGGCAGGTCCCAGGACAGTGACCCAGAGCGCTGGGCAGGTCCCAGGACAGTGACCCAGAGCGCCGGGCAGGTCCCAGGACAGTGACCCAGAGCACCAGGCAGGCCCCAGGACAGTGACCCAGAGCGCCAGGCAGGTCCCAGGACAGTGACCCAGAGCACCAGGCAGGCCCCAGGACAGTGACCCAGAGCACCAGGCAGGTCCCAGGACAGTGACCCAGAGCGCTGGGCAGGTCCCAGGACAGTGACCCAGAGCGCCGGGCAGGTCCCAGGACAGTGACCCAGAGCACCAGGCAGGCCCCAGGACAGTGACCCAGAGCGCCAGGCAGGTCCCAGGACAGTGACCCAGAGCACCAGGCAGGTCCCAGGACAGTGACCCAGAGCACCAGGCAGGTCCCAGGACAGTGACCCAGAGCAGCAGGCAGGTCCCAGGACAGTGACCCAGAGCACCAGGCAGGTCCCAGGACAATGACCCAGAGCACCAGGCAGGTCCCAGGACAGTGACCCAGAGCGCCGGGCAGGTCCCAGGACAGTGACCCAGAGCACCAGGCAGGCCCCAGGACAGTGACCCAGAGAGCCAGGCAGGTCCCAGGACAGTGACCCAGAGCACCAGGCAGGCCCCAGGACAGTGACCCAGAGCACCAGGCAGGTCCCAGGACAGTGACCCAGAGCGCTGGGCAGGTCCCAGGACAGTGACCCAGAGCGCCGGGCAGGTCCCAGGAGGCTCTGAAGGGCTATTTGCCATTTCTGGGGTCGGTGCTGTTCCCAGGCCAGGGGTCAGGAGCAGCTCTGGCCAGCCCCACGGTCAGCAGTGTTTGTTCCGTGGTGTGCACGGAACTGCTCTGCAGTCAGGGCAGCATTTATGGCCAAATTCTCCTTCAGAGCAGCAGAGCACTGAGGGACACACTGTGCCTCTGCTCTGCTGTGCTGTCCCAGCCCTGAAAGGCTTTGGGGAGCTTTTGGGAAAGGAGCAGTGCATACAGGGTGAAATGAGGAGATTGGTCTGAATGGGAATGTGATTCCTGGGGTGCAGGGTTTACTGAATCACCCCGATTTTAGACCAGACCTTCATACAGCTCTGCAAAAATACGTTTGAGCCAAATTTCAAAGTCCATAGAAGGGGTGGGGGAGCTGAAGTGAGAGAGCTGGAGAGAAAATGGATGTGGGAAACCCCCAGTGTCTCAGTGCTGGATGGAGACAGAGATATGGGAAGCAATGTCTGCTTTCATCGCAGAAGTGGCTGTTTTGGTAGAGAAATAAATAGAATTTCTTTTGAAATGGCCCTTCTTTGATTTCCAAGTTCTCTGCAGTCAAGGGGTTTATATTATCAGCATTTTGGAGAAGAAGGATGAAGAGCAGAGAGGTTAAGAGGCTTGTCCAGTGTCACCCAAGAATTGGTACTGGATCCAGGAATAGCTTCCCGTGCCTCGCCCTGTGCTGTGACACAGCACTGCTGCACAGAGAGAGCTTACTGTGCATCTCTGACCCATCCTGCAGCTGCAGAGCTTCAGATTGTCACAGCAGAGAATCTAAACATAGCAGAGATGGAGAAAGTCAAGTGACAAAACCTGTGTATTTGTGACCTCTCCCAGGAAAGCAGCAAAGCATTTTTTTCTTAGGTGGTGGCACTAAATCTCTTAAAACCAGGAGCGAAACAGAGTCTGCAGGAACAAAAAGAAGCATCGTGAAGCAGAAATCTCAGTATATTGTGGTTCAAATGTTCTCCTTCTAGAAAGACAAAGAATCTCTGAAATGAATGATCCTAGCTCATTATGATGAAGGCAGGATGTGGAAATGCTGAGTGAGACATTGCCCCCAAACCTTCTGCAGGCATTAGAGATTAAGATGTTCAGCAGACACGTGCAGAAAGTGGTAAATAAAATCTCATTCCCAGCAGTGCTGGGCTGCTTTTTCGTATGAGTTTTGTGTAAAGGTGGCACCATGCAATCAGTCTGTAAGAGAATTTTCTTGATACTTACGCATGACAGAAATCCAACCTCTGTTCTTCAACACAATTCTGCTGCCAAAGTCTCTGCAAAATTTCTCTTTGAGTTTTCAAGGCAATGTCATTTATATATTTTACACGTGGGTTTTCTTCTTTTGGAAGGCAGGACAAGCTTCTGCTGTTTTGTGTTGTGGCCACACTTGAGCCCAGTGATACCATCCCTTAATCACATTACCAAACTGGCACAAAGGAGAAAGAAAAATTTAATGCAGGCTTTTGGATGAGAGTCCTGAGATGGAGATAAAGCATTTCCTGGCTCCTTAATGGCTTTATTCCTTTTCAAGGGAAAAAAAATATGCTTTTATCAGCTTTGAAGGTCAGATAGTAAAATGCAGAGGTTAAGCAGTTTCGCTTTAATTTTGGATTCAGTATTAAAAATTCCAGTTCAAGGGCTGGACAGAGCAGCACACACAGTCACTTCTGCCTGTTTATGGAGCTCAGCCCTGGAACACAACTCAGGAGATTAAATCATAGAATCACAGAGTGGTTTGGCTTGGAAGGGCCTCAGCTCCTCTCACTCGAGACCTCTCCTTTGAAAGCCAGAAGTTCACCCAAATTCTGCCCCCACTAATAAACAAGCAAACAGCCTGATCATCAGCAGGTTTGTTGCTCTCCACATTGGATTTCTGTCCACCTGGGGCTGATCAAGAGCTCCCAACAGATGCAGTTGGATTAAACCTGTGAAATGTGACCTGAGGTTCCTCAGCACTGTGGGACAGCCCCGGGGCTGTCTCAGCTCCCTGTCCCTGTCCCCAGAGGGGATCACCTGGCACCTACCCGAAATTGGGCAGTTCCTCTTATTTTCCATCTCGCTGCTGAGTCGTGTGCAGTGATGAACAAATCTCGAGTCCCTTTATTCATCGTGGGTTCCTCTGGTAATGTGACAGCACTGAACTGTTTGATGAGACTGAATCTATTGGTGATTGTGCTGATAAGGGCCATAGAAAGTCACTTTTATGGCTAATCTGTTGTTATTGCTTTGGAATTATGCCAAGGATTAGAGATTGCAGTTGCTCTTCGTGGATTTGACACCGTGGCAGTAAAATAGCCTTTCTTCAGTTCACATTGCTTTTCCTGCTGCTCTCGTGCTCTGCTGGCTGCCCATTCTGTTTGCTAAACCATTTCCCACTAAGCTTCCTGGCTGTTCCTCACCTCTGGAATGGACAGTGCCAAATCCAGGGCTTGTAAGGACACCTCTAGTCAAGGGGCAGAGGATTTCAGAAGGGATTTCTCCTTTTTAAGCAGCCTGTCATTCCCAGCAAGCTTTGATTTCCCAACAAGCAACCTTAAGCAAGCTGGTGTTGTAATAAATGGCTTATCTTGCTCTCAGAGTGACCCACGGGTTCCTTTGATTATCTTCCCTTTTTTTTTGGAGGTGTCTGAGTGTTGACTCTTGGCTCTGTCTGGTTCGAGGCTCTGTTGTACAATTAACCACCTCCTCTCCAGTCAAACAATTCTTGTTCTTGTGCTGCAGGGAAGATTCCACTCATTTTATGCCTGGCACGTGTCTGTGTTTCTGGATCAGAGTAAAAAGAAAAGGACAAAAAAAAATTAAGGAGAGTCGAGTAAAGAGAACATGTGTGAATAAACCAGTCATGTGATCTCTCCTATTGCAGTACATTTTGAAAATTCTGCTTATTGGAGCAAAGTTTATTCTATATTTATAGAAGAGCAGTTTATCTGGAAGTTGAGAATTATCCTGGGTTTGTACAATAAAGAGTCTGCAGTGGTTCTGCTGTTTTGGGGAGCAATGAAATCTCGGTAAGGTGTGAGAGCAGCAGAGCCAGGGGTGAGGGTGATGGGCCAGAGCAGAGCCCAAGGCTGTGGGGAGTGCAAGAAGCTTAAAACCAAAGAAGTTTTGACAATAAAAGTGAGTTGTGTTCCTGTATTTGGGGTAGGGCAGTTGAAAGTTTCCTTTTTTTTCTTTTTGTCCTGGTTCATATACATTTTTCTCTGCTCTCCGTGGAGGGAATCTTTAGTTAGAAGTAGAATGGATTTTTTTTTACTGAAATTCCATAGATTTCTGCATCAGCCTTCAGTACTTCCACCAAGATAATTCTGTATTAATGAGGGTAACTGAAAGCGCAGTTGTGCAAATTCAGATTGTCTGCAGTGTTCCCCAAGGACTCTTTTAAAAAAGTTGGGCTTTGGATTCTCTGGCTATCCTAAAGCAGACCCTTTAAAATAAAACCACATAGGAAAATCTCAGGGCAGGTTTCTGTGTTGGTTTCCTCTCTTTGCTTCCAGCATTGAGCTGTTTGTGATAGCAGAGCAGGGAGCAAAGAAAGAGGCAGCCCTTGGCCACTGAACAGGAGAATATTTACATTATATGAAGAAAATCTGAGAGCATTTGAATCTCATTAAGGCTGTGTGGTTCTGAAGCTCTGAGTTTCCTCAACAGGAGGAAATCTTGGCAATTCTGTTGACATTTGAAACAGCAAATTCTCCTCCCAGGGCAGTGTGTAGTATTTATTTCACTTCTACAGTTGTACTTTACCTGCATCTGATTCCCATTCAGAGCCTCCAAAATCATGACATCGTTTTGAGGATAATTTCTTGAACAACTTATATTTGGATTTCCTTTGGACTAGAGGTATTTTACATGCTCAGGCAGTGTCTGCTCCATGACAACAAGGTTTAGAAATAGATTTTTAACATTCCAGTTGGTGTTCTGCTGCATTTATGCAGTGTTTGCTGTGTATTGAGGGAGACACAAGAGACTGCGAAATACTGATCACTGTGACTCAGCAGTGCTGCAATAATTCTCTGGTTTACTACAGAAAGGACAAAATCTCCTCCGAAGTTATTGTCTGAGCAGCACTCGTGGCCCTGAGGAGCAGCTGCTCCAACTGCAGCTAAAGCACCATTGGGAATAATTCGTGGCTTTTTATAGAAAGTTTTTTTAAGGAGGTTTCCTGCACTCCTGGGGAGGTGAGGGCTTTACTGAATCCACCCTTTTTCCGGAATTCCCTGTACTGTGCTCATTTTTATGCTCAGGTAGGAGAGTGCCTCATCACCCTTTACTGTGCTGCAGAATATTGTGAATCTCCAATGGCCTCTCCAGCTGTTGCCCTGAATCTCCAAACAAATACAGCTTTTCAGGAGCAGCTAAATGGATTTAATTACTAAATTATTTAATAATTTATTAAATTATGCCCATTTTTCTTCAATTCTCTCAACTGAGCTATTATCTGAAGGTCATTGAATGGCTTTTTCTGTTGTTCATGGGTGGGTTCAGAAAGAAGAATCCCAAACTGAATTCCTGCTTCTCTCAGGTGTATTAAGCTCTGTAGAACACTTCTGCTGCTGCAGAGGCTTCACAGTCCTGTGGATGGCCACTGATGCCAGCCAGTTTCCATTTCTGCCTCCACATCTGGGCAGAGGGGATGGGAAATGTGCTCTGACTGGGAGAATAGTGTTATATATCAACCCAGGCAGCTTCCAATGGGCACAAATGACTGCTTCTGTACTGTCAGATCATGCTTTGGGAGTTTATTTTTAAGTATCAGAATGATGTAGCAATCAGGTGGGGGGAATCCTCCTCCCAGTGCCTTCTCATTTTGAGTTTCAGACACTTTTTCCCACTTTTATAGCAGCAGTGCATCATATTTACAACGTCTAGCATTTCAAGGTTAGATGGCCAAGTGTTGAGTCAAGAAAAAATTGCCTTCCCAGGGCTACTCAAATATTTTAGTTCATGTTTGGGAGACAGCACCGATGTGCTGCTGCTTGATTTCATTTCAGGAATGGACAGCACAATGATTCATCTGGAGAGTCAAAAAGCTGATCCCAGCCTTTTAGGACTCACTTCTCAAATGTGGTCAGGTGTCCTGTGTGGCTTTAGGGTCCCCGAGGATTGCAGAGGCTGAGCTGAGAGAATTCAGGCAGACGAACCAAGATGGTGAAAAGGGAACTTTATTTACAATAAACCTCTTTATATATCCATTAATAACCTAGCAACTATTGGTCAGCAAAGAGTCCACCTCCTAAAACCATTGGTCACAGCCAAATAACACCTAATACCAAACACAGAGATTAAGAAAGTAAAAGAATTCAACTTATCTCTATTCTCTCTGAGAAAGAACAGAAAGATTCTAAAACAGTGCAACCACAGTCCTGTGTGCAGGCAGGGAATTTATTTATATACAGTGCTGCTTCTGGAGGTTTTCAGGTGTTTTGAACCAGGATGTTCTAATATGAGTGCTGCTGTGTTTTGGATGTGTCAGTGGCTGAGAGGATTTCCTGTCCCTGGTGTCTCTGGGTGTTTCTGGTTCACCCACACTGCTGTGTCCTCACACTCACTGCAGAACTAAAGCGAAAACGGGGAGAGGTGAGAAAGTGGGGCTGTTTCTGGAAGGTTCTGCAAGTTCTGTTCCTGTGCAATGGGCTCTGGGAGGAAAATAGGATAGCTCTGAGCTCAGTGGTGACCCTGCTTTGAGGGGGGACAGGGTGAGTGTCCCTGAACTTGTACTGTTCTGTGCTGCTGTGGAAAAATGGTAATTAGAAAGGGGACCTGGAGAAGGTTGAAGGGGAATGTGAGTATAGATGTCCAAAATCAATTAGAGAGCATAAAGCTAACGGTAATAAAATCTGAATCACTTAAGTGCTTATCTATCATAATACATCATCTTTTCTTTTGCCAATTAGTACAGAAAGTAGATCAGCAAGTTAAATCAGACCAGGAATTACCAGGGACTTGTGCAAATAATTCTGACCCTTTCTTGCATTCCATCTGTGATACAATGGCTGTTGGCTATCACATTTCCATCCTCTCTTTTAATCTCTGTCACTTCTTGTCAATAGAATTTAGAGTAGCCATAAAGATTTAATGATCCCAGTGTCTTCTCCCTGGCATTCTGTGTTCCTAACTTTAAGTAGTTCTGTCTAAAACCCAAAGTTTCCAGCACATAAAAGTCTCACTTTGCAGCAGAAAAATGCAAGGCTTTTGTCTCCCTGTTTTGCAGAGAGGAATTCTCTCGATTCCCCATCGTTTGTGGCTTGGCCAAAGAGTAAAATTGTATTTTGTGCCACTCTTTTTGGCTCGAGCTTGATTTAAGCTCTGGAATTTACAGGTGTGCTCCATTTTCTGGAGTCACTGATGACAAGCTTGGGTGATTGGAATTGCCTCGTTGGCTTTAACATTTTCCAGCAGCGATTTCAGGAAATTCAAAGGAGGCATAAACAAATAAAGGTGACAACTCTATTATTGTAAATAAACACCTTGAAAAGACCCATTGCATGTTTTATGCCTTCAGTGTTAGTGTTCCTTCCCAGGGAGGGATATTTCACCCCACAATATTTACTGCTTCCTTTTCAATATAAATATAAATATAAATATAAATATAAATATAAATATAAATATAAATATAAATATAAATATAAATATAAATATAAATATAAATAGTTGTTTTGTTGGTTTCTGCTAATATTTATTTATTCATTCGCATTTGGAAGCAAGACATTTATTTATTTATTTAGCAAGGCATAGACACCTGGCCTGATTTTGTTAGGATTAAAGCAAAAATTCGGCTAAATGATGTATTTTTAATAACAGAGCAAAATTTGGAAGCAATTGAATAGACTAAGGAAGTATTCAGAAGAAAATTAATACTATCAAGGGAAAAATAATAGCTTAAATTTAAATCTCCAGGAGCTAGGAATTACTTTATATATAACCTATAAAATAGACCCATAAAACTGCTTTTCAGGTGACAATACATTTTCCAAGAATATAGTAGAATTCAGAATGGGCTGGACTCGGCAAAAAATTATTATTTCCAAATTTTTGTTAGGCATCATTATAATAACTTCCAATTAAAAATGAAATATATTCTTTTAAGCCTTAGCAGCACATCTATCGTTCATAGTCCTTGGCTGCAGCAAACAGAACGAACCTTCCCTCACCTGTGTGAACTCTCCAGATGCCAAATTTGGCTTTCGTTCAGCACTCAGATCAGTGCAGATGCTGAACCTTTCTCGCATAAAGCTCGAAATGCCATTGCTGGAGACAGTTGGTATCTTCCTGCGCTCAAAGGTGTCAGTCTGGGACCTGCAAATGTCCTTTTTAGTGTTTAACTATTGACTCTGAAAGGGATTGAAAATGCTTTGAGCAAAAATAAATATCATAACATCTCATTAGCAAGAATGGTTTCCCTCCCCATTTCCATTCGAGGGTCAGCAGCTCATCCCTGTCCTATTTTCCCGCAAAGCTGGAAATTGTGCTTTCAATTATCCCATCTTAAAAACGCTGCTCCTTTTTTATCACTCGAAAAACCTTTACAAGCCTCCTAAGAGTCCTTGAAGCAGTTACCTTTGAACAATTACGCCGGATTGGTATAAATTTTCCATATTGTTTTTATTGCCTCTGTGAAGCGATCTGGGATTTTATATCTCTGCTTTTTCACAGAGTCTGGTTCTCCTGACAGATGCTTGCTTACATCTCGCAGGAGCTCTAATGAGAGCTAGGCATATGTCTGTTTCCAGCCTAGACCTCCTTGTGCTCATATTGAATTTATTCCTTTTTCTGCTCAAACCTGCCGTGAAGTTCAAGAACAGAATTCGGGGTTCCATCCCGAGCTGTGCCTTCCCTTCACTGCTCCTTTTCTGAGGTCTCATCTTCCGGGGACTGAAAATTAGTGACACTTTGTACTTACACTTCAATTCCTGAAAGAGTTTTCTGAGCATTTTAAAATGTGAAATAATGACAATAAGCTGCGATTGCACTTCAGGATTGGATGTAGGATTGATCTCTAGCAGTCAGGAGTGGCAGGCTGCTGTTTTTCCAGGTTTCTGTGTACCTGGTGCTTTCTGCTTGCTTTGCTTTTCTGCTCCCATCCGAGCAGGGAGCAGCCCTTGAGGAGATTGAGTTGTATGAATGGGAAGAGCTCAAAGCTCGCAGGGTCATGGAATATCTGGAGCTGGAAGGGACCCCCAGCATCACCCAGTGCCACTGCTGGCCCTGCCCAGCCCCCAGCATCACCCAGTCCTTGCCCAGCCCCCAGCATCACCCAGTGCCACTGCTGGCCCTGCCAGACCCCCAGCATCACCCAGTGCCACTGCTGGCCCTGCTGAGACCCCCAGCATCACCCAGTGCCACTGCTGGCCCTGCCCAGCCCCCAGCATCACCCAGTCCAGCTGCTGGCCCTGCCCAGAGCCCCAGCATCACCCAGTGCCACTGCTGGCCCTGCCCAGCCCCCAGCATCACCCAGTGCCACTGCTGGCCCTGCTGAGACCCCCAGCATCACCCAGTGCCACTGCTGGCCCTGCCCAGAGCCCCCAGCATCACCCAGTCCTTGCCCAGCCCCCAGCATCACCCAGTGCCACTGCTGGCCCTGCTGAGACCCCCAGCATCACCCAGTCCAGCTGCTGGCCCTGCCCAGACCCCCAGCATCACCCAGTCCTTGCCCAGCCCCCAGCATCACCCAGTCCAGCTGCTGGCCCTGCCCAGCCCCCCCAGCATCACCCAGTGCCACTGCTGGCCCTGCCCAGCCCCCAGCAATCCCACCCTGTCCAAACCCTCCTGGAGCTGTGGCAGCCTCGGGCCGTGCCCATTCCCTGGGCAGTGCCCTGAGGGCTCTCTGGCACCCTGAACAGTGTGTGCAGATGTTCGGGGTGCACACCCAGTGACTGAGAAACAGGTGGTCAGTAGGTAACTCAAGTTGAGAGACAGAATATGTGATTTTTAAAGAGAAAAACAGGATTCCCTTAATCTTGTCAAGGTAAGAGGGACAAGAATCTGTGTGAGACCAGCACAGAAACCCTGAATCACCCACCAGGGACTGCCCATGCTCCAGAGAGAAAGGTGAAAAGTGCACTGTGATGAAGACTACAGATCTTCATCACGAGCAGACCCCAAAGACCACCAGGACACACAGAACATGCTAATGATATTAATGATTGCCCAGAAATGATTTGTATAACCACTCCCATCCCAGGGAATGTGATGAATATTCATGAATGTCACCATAATATTGTGAGTTGGCAGTGCTGGGTGTGTGTGTTTGGAGGAGTGAATCCCCACACCCCACACCCAATAAATCAATAATTCATTTATTGCTGAATAAAGCAAATCCCCACTGCTCTGACTGTGGCTCCGAAGGCTCTCTGGGCCTGCTTGGGGCCAGTCATTCAAGATGTGCCAGGCTGTGCTCCCAGGGCTCCTCTGTGTGTGTGCAGCAATCCGAGGAGCTGTGGACCTTGCCCTGCTCACGTTTGGGTGAGGGCACAGCTCCCTCTGCATCCCTGCTGCACACCTGGGCAGGTGAGACAGAGCAGTTCATCCCTGGCACGCTGCAGCACTCTGGGTCTTCTGGACTTGTCTGCTTGACGTGCAGGCAGAATTCCTCCTGCTGCCAATTTCTCCGGAGTTTTGATTGTGATTTTGAGCCTCTGGGCGTTTAATACTACAGAACACAAAACCCTCTCGGTGAGAGCTGGAAAAACCACAGTGATGGAGCTGATACACAGGGAAAGTGCAGTGGCTGTGTGGTGGAGCTCATTTGATCCGTGGGGGTCTCAGGAGACCTGGTTCTGTGGTTTAATCCTACCTTTATCTCTCTTCTAAGTGCTTCTGATATTACAGCAGTTGCAAGAAATCTAATTAGCTAATGCTCCTACACGGTGTTCAGATCCTCAGATAAAAGCCTGCCTGCAGAAAGTGCCAAGAAAGAGTTTGGAAACTTTTGTGACGCAGGGTGTGTGAGATTGAGATGATTTGTGATGATGGGGTGACTTCCAGTTTTCATTTTTGTGTGTTTGCTTATTAAAAGGAGTAAATAGCTGCTAATTAACGTGGGCTGTTCATTTTGCTGTCTTAAAAACCTTTTCCTGGGCTGTTGAGAACGTAAAGAACTGCCTCTAAGTCAGATCTGTTTAAAGAATAATATTTACTAAGCTATTCAAAACTTGCTTTGAGAATCAACTCAAAAACATCAAGCGAAAAATCCCTTATAATAAAGAAAAGGTAGGAAAAAATCATTGCTTATTTTTCACTTCTGTGCATCTGAGCTCAACTCCTGTCTCAGCACTAAAGCAAACAATATTTTGCTGCTCAACCCTGGGGAGATTGTTCATTCTCCGTGGTTGGAACTCACTGCTCCAAATCCTGTTGGGAAACTTGACTGCTTGGCTGCAGCGCTCACCGCCATTAATGCAAAAAATCATTAAAAATTGCATGGAAAATGCAAAGCCTCTGCTTCTTAAGTCCCCTAATCCTATTTTGGAGACTTAAATGGTGAATAGGCTTCAGCCTGGTGGTGTGGAAGGGAGTGGATTTCACTGAAGGTGAGCTAAATTCTCATCAGGAACAAACCAGGCTGGGCTTACTCTCCTGCAGTTCTGTGCCGTTCATTAAGCTTATCCCATCCTGGAATGTGGAGGGGAAATGCCCAGTTTCTAAAGCTTTTTTGGAAATGCTGCACCACCCAGCTGTATTCACGAAATATTTGATGTTGACACACTGAAAACATTTTTATAAAAGGTGCCACAGGTGTCACAAAGGACTGACAGCTTCGTAAATGGAACAACTTGCAGAAAAAGAGTGAAAATTACCGTGTCAGTATGAGTTGTAACCAAAAACAGCAAGTAAATATTCTGGACAGATAAAGCTATCAGAAAGCTCAGCTTTCAGTGTTTGTTTGTGTCTGGGATTGCACAGTCAGTTTGGGAAATGCCTCAGACCTGGAGTTCTTTATCTGTTTACACGGCTGTGGGGTGTGATGAGGGAGAACTTTCAGTTTAATCTGTGATATCTCAGGCAGGCATTTCATGGCTGAGTTCTGTGCTCTTCGATCTTTGCTTGGGGAGATCTCCAACAGCAGGAGGTGCACAGACCCAAATGCACAGAGCAGGAGCTTGGTGACATTCGATTTCATGGTGCACACCACAGCAGAGCAGAGGAAATCAGCTGCAATGCATTCTGCTCCTTTATTTGCAATTCAGTCCCTGCGTGACCTTGGGTAAATCAAACTTTCTGAGCTCCTCGCCCTCTCCAAAACAGTGTCAGCATGGCTTGGATCATTAACAGCAGTGCTTTTCTAGCCTGCAAGTGCTACACCTTTGATAATTATCTGTAGATAATATTAATGTGGATCATTTTTGAATTAGAGCCTTAGCAATGAGAAGTCAGCATCAGCAGCAGGAATTGCCTGCACTCCAAGCCCTCTCTTTTTTATTTATATGCATTGGATTTATCAAGCACCTTCAGGTAAGACAGGAATGCTGAAATGCACAAATGCCTCTTAACACACCCTCCAGCTCTGCTTGCATTGCTGCTTCCTGCTGAATAGAAAAAAATGAGGTGTCTGTGGCTGTTTTATGCGTGCTCTGTGCTCCTGATTCTCCCTTGTTCCATGCTATTTATACAATCACAAAGCATTTGATGAGAATATGTCAATCTTACGCCAGGGTAATGGACATCCCATTACTTTATCTCCGCAGACATTGTTGAAAACTCGAAGTGTAAAATCTGATTCATTACCCAGATTCCTGGAAGGGAACAGGACATTAATCGTACCTTGGCTTGTTAAATTTTGTCGCTCATTGCCTTCTCCATTTATTTAATTATATTTGAGAGGATGTGCACGTGTCCTTTCAGACAGCGAGAGGTACCTGTGGAATCCTGAGCTTATGCAAAATGGTTTTTGCTGTCAAAACACTCCCAGGGTAGGATTTTTTCCTGCTTTGAACTTCGTGTGTTTGCTGATTGCAATGATTCTGCACAAGGCACCACCACACACACCTATGGTATAAACACAGGCTCCAGGTGGGAATCACAAAATAGGTTCCATATTAGATATTTCTTGAGGAATATGATCCCACCAGTACAAAAAGGGGAGGATATAATTTCTATGTTTTATTACAGTCAATAGGAAAAAAAAAAAAAGCCAAAAAGGGTAGCAGAAGAGCTAATTTAAGAGACAGTGATGTGTTCTGCAGTTCTGAGTGGTCTGATGTTGTGTCAGGCTGTTTGTTGCAGAACATTCCTGTGGCAGAACATTTCAGAGACTCCCAGTTCTGTTCCTGGTGCCTGGGTTTTCAATCAGTTACTCTAAGTGTGAAACAGCAAACCAGAATGCTCTTTCCTTGGGAGCTGTTGACACGTGAGTCTGAAATCAGAATACACTCTATGGAAATTTAGCTGTTTGGGCAGTTTTTGAACCAGGCAGACCCAGTGTTGTCAAGAGGAAAAGCCCTCTTGCATATCACAACTTTTGACTGGAATTATTTTAGACTTAGCTAGATACTGGGAAGAGCATGGAAGAACAAAAATTTTTACTGAGCATAAGTCAACTGCATTTCTTGTCCAGGGCCTGGCATCAAAGATGTTCAGATGTAAAGGTAATCTCAGCGCCTGAGGCTGCTCTGTAGTTTTTGTACTTTGAGTGCTTATCGCTCCTGTGCCCTAAAGCTCTTGGCTAATCCTGACTGAAAGGCACAGCTCTGGGGCAGGGAGGGACTGCCTGAGGAACAGGGGAAATTCAGACTCAGAACTAAGGGAGGGACTGCCTGAGGAACAGGGGAAATTCAGACTCAGAACTAAGGGAGGGGAACTGCCTGAGGAACAGGGGAAATTCAGACTCAGAACCGAGGCAGGAAGGGAGGGGACTGCCAAAATTCAGACCCAGAACTGGGGCAGGGAGGGACTGCCAAAATTCAGACCCAGAACTGGGGCAGGGACAGGGACTGCCTGCAGGAACAGGGGAAATTCAGACCCAGAACTGAGGTAGGGAGGGACTGTCTGCAAGAACAGGGGAAATTCAGACCCAGAACTGAGGCAGGGACTGTCTGCAGGAACAGGGGAAATTCAGACCCAGAACTGAGGCAGGGAGGGACTGTCTGCAGGAACAGGGGAAATTCAGACCCAGAACCGAGGCAGGAAGGGAGGGGACTGCCAAAATTCAGACCCAGAACTGGGGCAGGGACAGGGACTGCCTGCAGGAACAGGGGAAATTCAGACCCAGAACTAAGGGAGGGGAACTGCCTGCAGGAACAGGGGAAATTCAGACCCAGAACTGAGACAGGAAGGGAGGGGACTGCCAAAATTCAGACCCAGAACTGGGGCAGGGACAGGGACTGCCTGCAGGAACAGGGGAAATTCAGACCCAGAACTAAGGGAGGGGAACTGCCTGCAGGAACAGGGGAAATTCAGACCCAGAACTGAGACAGGAAGGGAGGGGACTGCCAAAATTCAGACCCAGAACTGGGGCAGGGACAGGGACTGCCTGCAGGAACAGGGGAAATTCAGACCCAGAACTGAGGCAGGGATGGGGACTGTCAAAATTCAGACCCAGAACTGAGGCAGGGAGGGACTGCCAAAATTTGGACCCAGAACTGGGGCAGGGAGGGACTGCCTGCAGGAACAGGCGAAATTCAGACCCAGAACCGAGGCAGGAAGGGAGGGGACTGCCAAAATTCAGACCCAGAACTGAGGCAGGGAGGGACTGCCAAAATTTGGACCCAGAACTGGGGCAGGGAGAGGACTGCCTGCAGGAACAGGGGAAATTCAGACCCAGAACTAAAGGAGGGATGGGGACTGCCTGCAGGAACAGGCGAAATTCAGACCCAGAACTGCCTAGAGCAGAGCAGAGGCTGAGAGCAAAGGTTCAGAGGGCTGAGAGGTACAGGTGGGAGGGTTTAAATCCATACCCGCTCTGGAAGATGTGTGTTTTTAGGCTCTCTCTGGGCAGTGGTAATAGCCAAAATCCAGCCTGAAACCCTCTCCAGTTATTCACTGTGCCTGCAAGGCTCAGTGCAATCTGTAGAGCTGTAAGTCAGCACCTGCCTTGCTTCTCAACATCAGTGATGCTCTAAACACAATTTCCTCAGGCATTTCAGTCTCAGTGATTTTTTAATAGTAGCATCCTCTGCTGCAGTTGTTGGATGGCAGGAGGATTGTGACTTCCTCCTACAGAATGAGCCCTTGTATTTACAGAGGAAGTTCCCTCAAGAGTTTGAATTATAAACTCAGAAGAGGAGAACTTGTGGCATTCTTTTTATTTCCTTCCATCCCATGAGATTAGGCGTCCCAGATCGTTGTGTTTTGAGCCATTGAAATTAGCAATTTTATTTAAAAAACTCCGTGGTTTTTGGGTGCATCTATTTTAGACCACCCCCTGTGAAACACTTTGCAAGAACATGTGCACTCATGCCAAGATTTCAATTTTATTAGAAAAATAGCAATACCAGAAGAAAATCTCTTGCCTAAGGCATATTCCATATGTTACTGCTCAGTGCTTTATTTTTCAGGCCTGCAAGAGACAAATGCACTTATTCCATTAATAAAGCCAGTGACTTAAAGTGCAGCTCTACCCTGGAAAAAAAAGAGAAATGTGAGGTTCTAAGTTGGTTTTCCATCAATGGCCCCTACATTAAATTTGTTCAGATTACAGATGAAAAGGTGGTGTTATTTTTCAGGCCGTGAGCCCCTGGGTCTCAGCCCTTTCATTGCCATATGGAAATCACAGTGCAGATCAGCTCTTGTGCCTCTGCAAGGTGACTTCATGTTTTTATAGGGTTCATGTTATTTACTGCAGCTACCAAGCCTCTTTTTGCATGGATATAGAGGGCAAATGTGGCTTTAGATTTCTCGAGGATTGCAGGAGCTGGCAGAGAAAACAGGCAGACGAACCCATGATGGCGAAAAGGGAACTTTATTTACAAAAACCTCTTTATATAGTCATTAATAATCTAGCAACTATTGGTCAGCAGGGAATCCACCTCCTAAAACCATTGGTCACACCTAATACCAAATACAGAGATTAAAAAAGTACAAGAATGCAGTTTATCTCTATTCTCCCTGAGAAAGAACAGAAAGATTTCTAAAACAGTGCGACTACAGGCAAATCCTCATAATTGAAATGTACTCTGACTACTCAGCCAGGGGAATACAAACACAACCTCTGCTTCTCTTCCCTCCTTCCACTCCGCTTGTAAAAGTTTTAACCCAAACGTAGACGCGCAATTTTGTTCCTTCAAACGCCTCTCTCACCCAGTAACGATTTCATAACCTCCCAGTTCTCCACTGTGCGCCTCGTCGTCAAAAAGTCAATCCCCCCAGTCCCCAGGCGCGCGGGATTTATTGCCTTTGTGACCCTCGCGCTCCCCGCGGCGTTACCGCGGCTCAGCTCCCGCTCCTCGCGTTCACCAGGAGCTTTAGACAAACGTCACCAGCCCGCGGAGGATCCCGCGTGCCCTGGGAAAGATGGATTCATCCCGGGGCCTTAAGCTGTGTGAGCAGCAGAGGTACAAATAAAAAACAAAAAATAGGTCATTGCTCCTCCCAATGTCACCCTTGCGAACACAGGCTGGGAGATTCCACCTGGGAGTGCTCCACGGAAAGGCCCAAAAAAGCACCTATTTTCAAATAAATTCCAAAGTATTAGACATAATACACATTACTAATAAACTAATAAACTGAAAAACTAATAAACTAATACAATACTAATACAACTAATACAAACTAATACAAAACTAATAAACATTCGTTTTTATGGCCTAATGTGCAAAGTCATCATTTGGAGGGGGAAGAAGGAGTAAATGCAGGTGGTAAGGGAGGTGTTTGTTTCCTGCATCACTTGCAGTAAAATCTTTTTAAAAATTGCTGATGTAATGGGATTAGGAGGGCAAAGGTTGTTAAAAATTAGTAAAATTGGATTGAGAGAGCAGGTTGGAAGTGAAAGACTAAATGAGATGACAACTAAAAGCACAGTGCAGTAGCTGGATTTGGTCTGGCTGATGGAGGCAGTCCTGGATCTCAGATTCATCTGACCAGAGCTAGGGCAGGTGTCGGAAATTTTCACACCCAACCGAAGTTCTTAATCCAGTCTTCACTCTGAGAGATTTTTTGGGATAATTTCCACTGCTACTTTTCAATAACAGCAACTTTTCAATAACAGCAACTACACATTTTGTTGGGTTTTTTTTATGCTGAAAGGACGGCCCTAAAATTTCATAATAAGGTGTCAAATGTCCTTGCAGGCTATGACACAAAATGAAGTCACAGCGGATATTGTGCACGGCCGTGGGTGGCTCAGGATTACACCATGGCGATCTGGGGGCATTGCAAGGCTGGCACACGTTCTGCATATGAACTCATGGCAGCTCTGCTCTGTTTCAGTGCAGCCCTCCTGTTAATATTTATTCAGTTCAGCTCTTCTTTGTGTTGGACATCAGCACTGACTCTCCCTGTCAATGAGACAACAACAGTCTCTGGGATTGGGATGAATTTTCAGCTCTGTGTGCAAATAGGTAATACCTGGACCTTGAGTGGTTTGATCCAAACAAAATCAGGGCTCTCCTAGCAATTTGTGATGTGAATTTTTCCCTTTCTTCTGCCTTCAACAAACCCTTCTGGGGAATAAACTCTGTAATAATGCATTAGTATGACAGCACAGCAGAGCTCCCAGCTTTTCTCTCGAGGCTGCTGTTTCTGCTAACAATAACGATATGATCCAAGCTGCGATCTCGTTTGGGTTGCCTTATCACCTCTGCGTTAGCTGAAGATGTGCCCACACTGACACAGCCACATTTGCATTAAATCAGCTCTGCAGCACTGGGGCAGAGCACGGAGGGTGCCTGTGCCAGTCCCTGGTGTGATGTTCTCTGCACAGGAGGCTCTGCTCAGAGCTCAGCAGCCCCAGCTGGGAGTGCCGGGGCCGTGGGGCAGACACGGTGATGGATGCACGGCCAGGAGGGATGATCATCTTGAGGGAGCTTCAGGTACTAAAGGCCTGACCTGGTTTTCAAGCACAGCAGGGCAGACTCTGAGCCAGCCCTGAATTATGTCTGCTGAAACCTCTGTCGCTGGGAGAAGACTTAGCGCCTGATGAGCAGTCTTGTCCTCTTTATTGTCACTGACATGAGCTGTGTCAGGCCTAAAGGACACCAGATCGAGAGCATCAGTGTCTTGCTTGAGGGAAATGTGTGTGGAATTTTGTAGAAAGCTCTGTGAGACTCAGTAATTTGTCTCTGTCCTCTTGGTACACTCCGCGTGTGAAAGTGTCTGCTGCTCACAAGAAAAATAAATGTATAATTGCACGATCAGCTGATGAAATCAAAGTGAAATTGCTGGCAGCCTTCTTCCTGCCCTCCCTATGTTTTTCTAGCATTAACATTCCAGCTTTGTCACCTTTGATCAGGGGAAGATAAATCCTTCCTTTTGTAAGGAGCAGAAACACTTCCCCTCGGTACACAGAATAATGGCCTCTTCTGTATATTATTCATATTCCTCTCTTTGTACTTGTCATTTCTCTATATCCTTGGTTGTTGCATAGCCCATAACTCTTGGTCGTTTTATCTAAGACCTTTCAAATAAGAAGTGGATGGGTTAGGAGGCAGGGAGAGCTTTGCTGAGGCATTCAATGGACTGGCACATTTAATGGGCAGGTCCTGTAGCCCACCCTCCGTGGCTGCTGAGCTGCATTTCCTGCTCGATGGGGACTGTGCTGAGCATCCCTTGCAGGGATGTCCCCTCACAGGGATGTCCCCTCACAGGGATGTCCCCTCACAGGGATGTCCCCTCACAGGGGTTGTTCCTACAGCAGGAGGAGCCTGGAAACTGAGTGTTTCCCACTGCTTGTAGAGGTGCAGAGTGGCACGGAAATGGAGCTTGTCTTTGGCCCAAAAGAGTGTGCAGCAGCCTGGGCAGCCCTGAGCACCTGAGAGGAAGTGCCATTAGAAGGCATTATATATAATGCTATAATGCTATAATGCTTCTATATATATATATTTTATATATCTATATATATATATAGATATATAGATATATTAAAAATATATAGAATATATAGAGAATATATATTTTATATATATAGAATATATAGAGAGAATATATAAAATATATAACATATATAATATCTAATATTATAGATATATAATATTACATATATATATATATATATCATATATATATAATTCTATATATATATGCATTACTGCTCTGTCTGTTCAGTGTTCCCTGTTTGAGCTGTTCTGGTGCTCTCCTCACCCCAACCTTGTCTCCACAGCCTGAGCTCCTGTTCCTGAGCTGGCTTGAGCTCTCAGCAGAATGGCACTCCAGGCTGGAGGAGCTGCGAGGGCAGGGCTGAGGCTCTGCAGCAGCACCTGCAGGGGATGCTCCCTGTGCTCACCTGCCTGTGCCCATCCTTGCTGTCCCAGCGCTCCCCTTGGGATGTTCTGAGTGTGACACAGTGCTGGGAGAGGCTGCTTCAGCATTTTCAGAGAGCAGCTCCTCTGCTGCCGCCGGAGCCTGAGTCAGGTGCTCGTGGTGTGCCCTGTCATGTGCTATTTAGGTCTAGTGAGCTTCTGCCGCATCAAGCTGAAACAAAATGATTTCCATCCCTGCAGTTAGGAGCTGGCTGGAGCTGGATGAATTGAAATGACTTTTGGGGAGAGTCATCGAGGGGGAAAAAAGAGACTCCCCAGGAGATGATGAAGGGAATGTGACTCATGCTGATGTGGAATCCTCACAAAGAGGGAGCAATGAACACAAGGAGAGTTACACATGTATTGATCTAGTTTATCTTGCAGGTGTTTTATGTTGTTTTAGGTATAGCATGACCTTAATGTCTGCATCCAGGAGCAAGCTGTTGCCTCTGGCTCTCACCGGCAGCTGCTTTTCTTTTGATACATCCCAGAATCTTCCTGCTGATTCCTGCAGTATGTCAGAGGAGCTCAGCAGTTTGTTGCCCTCTCAAGACTTCACTCTTTTCACTGTGCCTTCAAGAGTCCTCCATTCTCTTGAAGTAAAGGCACAGCCTTGACAAATATAATTTTTTAAAAAGAGTCCTTAAAATGTGCTGTGGAAATGGCTGATGAGAACCCACAGGAGCTGCAGCTCTTGGTCATGTCCAGCAATGGCTGTTGAGATAATATTGATGATCTAAACTGTTCTGGTGAATTCAGGATGTAAATCCTGCCCCAGAAGGCTCATGGTGTTCAGTGAGCAGACCTCTGCCCCTCGCTCCTAAGGCAGCCCCATCGCCATGAGAAGCCTTTCAGCCTTTCCCAAAAGGACAAACAGTGCCTTGTTCAGCAAGTGTCAAATCATGCATTTGTTTTGATTGCAGCTCTTTTCCCTTTCTTTCTTGCTCATGAGTTTCTCTAGGAAAAGCCCTTTCTTTGATAGGCTGTAATTAGTAAAGGTAAAACCCACCAGCTTTTGAAGAATTTCTGAATGGTTAGTAAAGTGTGTCTGTCTCTCTACTCAATCACTTTTGGGGAAAAAAACAGAAATATAAATTACAAAAGAAGCTGCAGGAGGATGAGAGTAGTTTTCTACATCAGCTGAGCTCCCTGAGCCACGTCCCACGCGTGATTTTTTAGTTTTGCTTTCTCTCTGCTGAGCTGCAGGAGCTCCCATCACATTCCCTGCCTGTGGCAGTGCCCAGGGGCTCTGCCAGGCTGGGCAGTCACCCCATGGAAACCATGAGGGCTCCATGGATCTGATCCAAGGCCCTTGAGGTCAGCAGGAGTGTTCTGCTGATTGACTGAAGGCTCAGGGGCTTCAGATCTGTGCCTACACATACAAATACCAGCAACTCACTGCCTCAGGGCACGAGGATTTGTACTCCTGCTGGATAAACTCAGAGCATGCAGGAGCCTGGTTTGGAGGTGGAGTAGAGATCAGTGCCAGCATTGACTCAATTTAGACTCAATTCAGTGATAAGAGCTCTCCGTTCTGTGTGCTCCATCCCCCAGCCCATCCTTGCAGCACTGCTGTCACTCCTGCCTGCAGGTCACAGCACAGCTGTGCTGGTTCTGACCCAAAACTGAGATCCCCAGCAGGGTTAACGTCCATGGAGTGACCAGAACCGAGTCCATGGAGTGACCAGAACCGAGTCCATGGAGTGACCAGAACCGAGCGTGAGGACTGTGCCGTGTAGTTGCACTGTTTTAGAATCTTTCTGTTCTTTCTCAGAGAGAACAGAGATAAGCTGCATTCTTGTACTTTCTTAATCTCTGTGTTTGGTATTAGGTGTTATTTGGCTGTGACCAATGGTTTTAGGAGGTGGATTCTTTGCTGACCAATAGTTGTTAGGTTATTAATGGATATATAAAGAGGTTTCTTGTAAATAAAGCTCTCCTTTGGCCATCTTGGGTTCGTCTGCCTGAATTCTCTGCCAGCTCCTGCAATCCTCGAGAAATCTAAAGCCACAGTGCCGAGCAGAGTGAGAGCTGTACCAGCTCTGGAGCTGCGGTGGAAGGGCCACGAGGGGAGCACGTGGCCAGAGCTCCTGCCCTGCAGATATCTGAGCAGCCTTTCTGCCTCGCTGCTCACACTTCTGGCACTCGTCTGTGCCAAAATTGCCCCTGCTCGGTGCTGCTCGGTGCTTCAAAGGGAGGGAAGGAGTCAGGACTAAAGGGATGGAGCACATGTTGTTGCAGCAGCCGCAGAGTCAGCAAAGCCTGCTGGCTGCAGGGAGCTCTCTGCAGGGCTGGGGGGAAACGCTCCATCCTTGAGTCCATGCGAGTCGGACTAATTAGATTACAAATTGTAGGATTTGCAGTCTGAGGTGTAGGTGAGGTTTGCTTCAGACGGTCAGGACGGAGATGAGAGACCTCTGGAGTTTGGTCTGAGAGCATGAGGTTTATTGTGAGAGGTGTGAGTGTAGGGGACCTGCTGAGAGCCACCAGACACAGCTCAGAGCAGGGCAGAGAGGGGAGAGAGAGAGAGAGAAGTACAGAATACAGAGTACGGAATGAAAGAATGAAAGTACCGTGGTTGCTGTTTACAATACAAGAAATCATCTTCTGTGCTGAATATTCTAATTTTCACTAACCAATCTAGAACAAGCTACAAATCCTACACCATTTACACACAGCCTAGGAGAGTCATTGCATTACCATACGGCGTTACATTTTAAACTCTAAAAACTGCTTTTTGGACCCTCTGCCGAGTTGGCAGGGTCTGCTCTGACCCCTGGAGCTGTCTGCAAGCAGAGGGGATTGTTTAATCCAAAGGGGATTACCTTCAGTGGCCACACCATTGTTTTCAGTTGTTCACTCACTGGGGTTTGGTATCTCAGAGCTTCTCTTCATTTCAATCTCGCTCATAGTTTCCATATTCTCAGCATCTTTGGCCAGGTGATCATATTTATAAAGCTTTCCTATTTCATCCTCCCCAACAGCAAATGAGACAGAGCTGCCTCCTGGGGGTGAGCACCTGATCATCAGTGCTTCCTTCAGTTGCTCGGACAGGTACCTAGCGTGGGTACATTTGGAACAATTTCTTGAGTGGAAGGCTCCTCTCTTTCTCAGTGCTTTAAGGACCCTTGTCCCTGCCTCTTTCCAGCAGCTGATCTCAGCAAAATTATTTCCCCAAGGGAAAAGGAAACACAACCCTTGCAGCTTCATGGCTGATGGCAAAAGTGTATTCATAGCAGCTGCTGAAGGGGGAGTGAGGATGGGATTAAAAACACAAAGGGACTGCATGGGAAGATTACTTCAGAAAGTCACTTGGGGTCTAAGTAATAATCCTAATAACCACTGCAAACAGTAAGTATTTTCCTCAGCACTGCTATTGCTCTGCCAGCTGGGGGAATGTCACAAATATGCAGCTTAGAGATTTTTTTGGTAATAATAGAAACTGGATGTAGTAGGGAAATATAATCTCAAAGCATTTACTTATCTAAAAAGTGTCTCTGGCCCTATAAAATAGATCCGTGGAGGCAATGAGCTTGTATTTAGCATGTGCAGCTGAAGCTGTGCTCTGGATTCACCCTGGTAAGATTTCTGTTTACACAACACCCATCTCTGTCTCCTCTGCCTCTCAGCAGGCATGTGTTGGTGTGAGAAAGATGCTTATTGCAGCTTGGTGACAGCAGAGCAGACAGCACAGCCTCCCAAGCCTCCCCTTGGGAGGAATTCATAAATGTGTTCACCCCGATACTGATCCCTGGCAGAGACTTCCCGGGGATTTTACCTGGATGTGATTATGCATCAGCTTCCCTCATTCCTTGCAGAGTCCCTGAGATGGATCTGGCACTCGTGCCCATTAGTCAGTTTGAACTTCAAACTAGAAAAGAGCTTTGCTGCTCGTTCGCTCTTTAAGGAAATGGAGAGGGTGAATAAGTCACTGGAGAACTGCAAACTCAGGCTGTCCCCACGCCAGCCGAGGTCAGGCATCTCGAGTGCCTGGGATGAGGAGAACAGAAGCTTTAAAGCACTGCTGCAAACACCTCTCAGGCACCGTAGGACTTTGGTCTTCTCTGTAATTCCCTTGCATTTCATGTGAACTTGGGATTGTTGCTGATTCTGTGAGTAACAGGTAAAGGGCAATGAAAAGAGGGCTGAATATATAAGCCTTGTCCCCTGGCTCAAATTGTCTGTGATAATATAATCAGCAAACCTGCTGATTAAGGTGTACATGGTAAATTCTGAGAAGGAGAACTTTCTGTGCCATCCTGGGACAGTGTTTGTCAGGAGGGGATCTCCATCCTTCTAATAAGAATGGCGTTTTCTCTTCTGAGATGCCAAGCAAAAGTGTTGCAAAAAGAAAAAAAGAAGGGATTCATGTTTTTGAAAACACTTACTCTTCTGCTTTCAGTTTTTCCTCTTCCTCATTTCTTAATAACTGTGAGAATGGCTCTGAGAGCTGAGGCTTAAAAAACCTGTAAAAATCTAACCCCTGCAGTACTTCACGTGAAATTGTGGGATTTGGCGACATATGCTATGTCCAGAGCAGTTCCTAGGGCTGTGGATTGGGGAGTGAGGAAGAGGAAGGTGTTGAACTGGAGCTGTTTGGTGGATAATTTTACTTTCTGCCCATCTTGTCTCCTGTCCTGCTGCTGCCTGGGTAATTTGAGCTCAGTGTCAGTGGCTTTGCCACCTCAACGGCTCCAGAAAAGCCGTGCCAAGGCAGAGGGCACAGAGAGCTGGTGGCAGCACTGCAGGAGCTCCCTGCAGCTCAGAGGTGTGACTGTCCCTGGAGCAGTGGCTCTGAGAGCCCCTGGGTGATTTCTGGGCAGGAGTGGTTCCTCTGGAATGGGATGGGCTGAGTTCAGTGCAGTTATTCCTCTGGAACAGGATGGGCTGAGTTCAGTGCAGTTTTTCCTCTGGAATGGGATGGGCTGAGTTCAGTGCAGTTTTTCCTCTGGAATGGGATGGGCTGAGTTCAGTGCAGTTTTTCCTCTGGAACAGGATGGGCTGAGTTCAGTGCAGTTTTTCCTCTGGAATGGGATGGGCTGAGTTCAGTGCAGTGATTTCTCTGGAATGGGATCAGTGCAGTTTTTCCTCTGGAACAGGATGGGCTGAGTTCAGTGCAGTTTTTCCTCTGGAATGGGATGGGCTGAGTTCAGTGCAGTTTTTTCTCTGGAATGGGATCGATGCAGTGGTTCCTCTGGAATGGGATGGGCTGAGTTCAGTGCAGTGGTTCCTCTGGAATGGGATGGGCTGAGTTCAGTGCAGTTTTTCCTCTGGAGCAGGATGGGCTGAGCTCAGTGCAGTTTTTCCTCTGGAACAGGATGGGCTGAGTTCAGTGCAGTTTTTTCTCTGGAACAGGATGGGCTGAGTTCAGTGCAGTTTTTCCTCTGGAACAGGATGGGCTGAGTTCAGTGCAGTTTTTCCTCTGGAACAGGATGGGCTGAGTTCAGTGCAGTTTTTCCTCTGGAATGGGATGGGCTGAGTTCAGTGCAGTTTTTCCTCTGGAATGGGATGGGCTGAGTTCAGTGCAGTGATTTCTCTGGAATGGGATGGGCTGAGTTCAGTGCAGTTATTCCTCTGGAATGGAACAGGATGGGCTGAGTTCAGTGCAGTTTTTCCTCTGGAATGGGATGGGCTGAGTTCAGTGCAGTTTTTTCTCTGGAATGGGATGGGCTGAGTTCAGTGCAGTTTTTTCTCTGGAATGGGATGGGCTGAGTTCAGTGCAGTTTTTCCTCTGGAATGGGATCAGTTCAATTGTTCCTCTGGAACAGGATGGGCTGAGTTCAGTACAGTTTTTCCTCTGGAATGGGATGGGCTGAGTTCAGTGCAGTTTTTTCTCTGGAATGGGATGGGCTGAGTTCAGTGCAGTTTTTCCTCTGGAACAGGATGGGCTGAGTTCAGTGCAGTTTTTCCTCTGGAGCAGGATGGGCTGAGTTCAGTGCAGTTTTTCCTCTGGAACAGGATGGGCTGAGTTCAGTGCAGTTTTTCCTCTGGAACAGGATGGGCTGAGCTCAGTGCAGTTTTTCCTCTGGAACAGGATGGGCTGAGTTCAGTGCAGCCACAGCTTGGTGACAGCTGCTGGGAACGTCAGGGGTTTACTGTGTTTATCTTTGCTGCAGGCACAATGTTAGCAGGTTGTAAATTCAGATTAGGTTTCCTCGCAGCTTGGAAGACAAATCCAGATTCTCTGTGTTGTGTAGTTCCATCCTGCTTTTATTTATAGATTTAAAAAATAAAAAAATTTCCCCCCTGCCTTTCTTAACCCCTTCATTAGTGCCATTAAAATTCAGTGCTGGAGAAAGCAGTTTTGCCATGAGATCTATTAGGAGGTTCAGTGACTGTCTGTGCCTTGAGTAGAAGTGTCCAAACTTCACAGAAAGCATCTCTTTTTCCTTTTCTTTCAAAAATCAGTAATGGGACACCTGACCCCTGGAGAGGACTGGTAATGTTAACAAAGAGTTAACCACAGATATTAGCCCAAACCAAAGAACTCTGTCCCTGGAACATCCGAAAATACACTGGTTTTCTTTTTTAGAAAAAATAAGTCTAAAATACAGCTGACAGCATCCCCCTCGTGCCTCGCAGCTGAGCTCTTCAAAGCCTCCTAAGGGGTATGAAGCACCTATTCCTATTGAAATAGAAGAGAGCTGATTTTCCAAGGGTCTCAGGGAATTTCACTTATGGAAGAAACACTACAAAAGAACAGCCCTTAAGCTATTTTAGATCCCAGGCCTCCTCACTGGCAATGGAGAGAATTTGTGTAATTTTGATGGACATTGAAGTCACCAAAATACGCAGTTTTGGGGAAGCTGAATTAGTCTAATTTGCCTGACAGAGGAGGTTTCAGAAATAGTGAAATCTGCCTCAGCTGCTCCCTGTATTCAAGAAGCTTAAGCATTCTGGTTTGGATGTTCTTAAAGGATTTTAATACTGCATTTTCAAAGTAAAATATTTCCATTTGTTTTGTTTTGACCTGTTTTTTTTTTTTTTTCCAAAGTCATTTCAAATAGACCAACATTCAGGTCTATTCGAAGTGAAAGGAAAATTGGAAGGAGCGAAGAGCAAGAGCTGTATACCTAGAATTTAGCTGTTTTGACATTTTAAAGGCTGTTTACTCTTTTTCTACAAAAGTGATTTCCCGAAGGCCTTTTCTGGATACACCATGAGAGAGAAAATGCCTGAAGGAGAGAGGATGCTCTGGGGAGGAAAGTCTTTTCTTTCACTAATGACTCTTGCACGGATGGCCCTTTGGAATAGTCTTCTGAAGCAGATCTGAAATGCTGCAATTAGCAGTAATTTATTAGCTAATCAAATTAGTACCTCAATTCTGCCATTGGGAGAGGGCTCTCTTTTCCTCTTACCTCTGGCTTGTAAACAAAAACCTGTGAAAGAAAGGTTTCACAAACCTGTGAAGCAAAGGGGTGGCCACAGAGAGCCCTGGGGGACATTGCTCACTGGAGTAGGATGGATCAGCCGAGGATCCTCCGTGGAGCAGAGCAGGAGGCTGGAGCTGACACCTGATCCCCAAATTCCCCACGCTGAGCCACAGCCACTCAGTCACACTTACTCTTTCCACGTATTTTGTGAATTAAAGGGTTATATTTGAAAGGCTGACAGAGCTAACAAGGTCATCTCCTGTTCTGCTTTTGGCTTCTCAGATTTTAATGAGTAACGTTTTGCAGGCAGATGTCTGTCCCGTTCTTCCAGAGCTGCAGTGAGATCTAGCAACTCATTTCATACAGAAAGATGAAAGGAAAAATATTTACTTAATACTACAAATCTTGCTTAATTGCTGTGGTCAGTCTCTGGCATGGGTTTATGGGTTCCTGCAGCTGGCTTTAATCTCCTGATTTTCTCTGGGAACAAAGGAGGAGAGGAGTGAACGTAAATCACGACAGGAAGAAGTTGAAATTTTTCTGGCAGGACTCATGAAGTTTTGAGACTTATTGTAACATGCAGTCCAGAAACAAGGCCTGAGTTTTGGGAGATTCAGTACAGGAATTTCTTAGGATGTGACCTTTACAACCAGGACAGTCAGGGGTTTCTATTCGTCTGGGCAGCTTAGGGAGAGTTAGCAAGAAATACCGAGAAGCACTGAGGCTCCGGAGGAGACTGACCAAAAGGGGTCAGTATTTGTTAAGTTGAAGCACCAATTTGACAGATTCAAGGAGGAGAGGATTTGCTGTGGAGCCGCGGAGGATGGAGCAGAGCATCCTGCAGGGAGGATGGAGCAGAGCATCCTGCGGGGAGGATGGAGCAGAGCATCCTGCGGGGAGGATGGAGCAGAGCATCCTGCGGGGAGGATGGAGCAGAGCATCCTGCAGGGAGGATGGAGCAGAGCATCCTGCGGGGAGGATGGAGCAGAGCATCCTGCGGGGATGATGGAGCAGAGCATCCTGCGGGGAGGATGGAGCAGAGCATCCTGCGGGGAGGATGGAGCAGAGCATCCTGCGGGGAGGATGGAGCAGAGCATCCTGCGGGGATGATGGAGCAGAGCATCCTGTGGGGATCAGGGATGATGGACAGAGCATCCTGCAGGGAGGATGGAGCAGGAGCATCCTGAGGGGAGTGGGGAGGATGGAGGGGAGCATCCTGCGGGGAGGATGGAGCAGAGCATCCTGCAGGGAGGATGGAGGGGAGCATCCTGCAGGGAGGATGGACAGAGCATCCTGCGGGGAGGATGGACAGAGCATCCTGCGGGGAGGATGGAGCAGAGCATCCTGCAGGGAGGATGGACAGAGCATCCTGCGGGGAGGATGGACAGAGCATCCTGCAGGGAGGATGGACAGAGCATCTTTTGGGGATGATGGAGCAGAGCATCCTGCAGGGATGATGGAGCAGAGCATCCTGCAGGGAGGATGGACAGAGCATCTTTTGGGGATGATGGAGCAGAGCATCCTGCAGGGAGGATGGACAGAGCATCCTGCAGGGAGGATGGAGCAGAGCATCCTGCAGGGATGATGGAGCAGAGCATCCTGCAGGGAGGATGGAGCAGAGCATCCTGCAGGGAGGATGGACAGAGCATCTTTTGGGGATGATGGAGCAGAGCATCCTGCAGGGAGGATGGACAGAGCATCCTGCAGGGAGGATGGAGCAGAGCATCCTGCAGGGAGGGTGGAGCAGAGCATCCTGCAGGGATCAGGGATGATGGACAGAGCATCCTGCAGGGATGATGGAGCAGAGCATCCTGCGGGGAGGATGGAGGGGAGCATCCTGCAGGGAGGATGGAGCAGAGCATCCTGCAGGGAGGATGGAGCAGAGAATCCTGCGGGGATCAGGGGATGATGGAGCAGAGCATCCTGCAGGGAGGATGGAGCAGAGCATCCTGCGGGGAGGATGGAGCAGAGCATCCTGCAGGGAGGATGGAGCAGAGCATCCTGCAGGGAGGATGGAGCAGAGCATCCTGCAGGGAGGATGGACAGAGCATCCTGCGGGGAGGATGGAGCAGAGCATCCTGCAGGGAGGATGGAGCAGAGCATCCTTTGGGGAGCACCTCGGGAGGAGCCCTCCCCTCTGAGCTGAGCCTCATCCGCCTCTGGATCAGTGCTGGGAATCCTGCAAGGGAAAGGGCTCCCGGCTTGGACAGCAGATGTGAGCTGAGGAGACTGCCAGAGCAGCGCTCCCTGCTCCGCACAGCCTGTCCTGGTCAAAGGGCAGCCCCCCGGGCCAATAGCCTGGCATTTATTGGGGCACAGGGCTCGGAGTGACCCACAGAACACACACAGCCTGACAGGAAACAGAACCCTTCCAGATTCGCAAGATTAAAATTTAAATTTAAGTAGGAAGCTGTAATTTGAGCTCCTTAAATCATAAGTCACATCTTCAGCTCTGGCTGTTCCTGATTCGATTGCCTTTTGGTTACTGTCTTTAATAGTTGTACAGTGTTATATCTAATAGGGCTGACATTTCTTGTAATTTGAGGACAGGGAAATGGAACAGTTAGATTTTCATCTGCAGTTGATCAGAATGCATTAATTAGTAGCATCATTTCTAAGTCTGACATGTAAGGAAGGTGAGGTGCTAAATGGAAATCTTCATCTATAACTTCAAGTTGAAAATTAAGTGTTTGCTTGGAAATTGCACATTTGCAGTGTGATTGTGTGAGTAAATAAATGCTTTTACTTGGTCTCGACACAAATTAAGTAATGATTCCTGGGTAAGCTGCTGGAGACTCTCTAACATCTTTGAGATGCTGCTTGCTCTGCATGCCAGCAAAATCTTACCTCTCCATTTGAGAGATTTAAAGAGAGACAGTTATTTTGAGACAAAACTGAGGCAGAGATTTCCTGTGCTATGAATTAATAACCTTAGAAGTTCAAGCAAGAAAATCTGGCGGAGTTCTGGCTGCCATGTGTTCATTCAGAGAGCCTGAAAGCCCCACTCAGATGGATGGGCTCCTTTACCCTCTGGTGCTCTGTTCTGCTCCTGAGGATGGGCTGGGTTCCATCTTCTCCTTCAAGGTTTGATTTGTCAGGAGATCAAAAGCTGTGCTTAACTTCCAGCACACAAACACCCTCAGATAAACGAGTTGCTGCCCTTAGGTTTTGTGCATATTTAGTTTGGGGCGATTCAGTGACACTCCCAGAAGATTGTGTAGAATAACGTTGGAGGGGAAGATTTTGGCTGCACTTGGGTGGAAATCCAAGCTGACAAGTTGTGGCAGGTGGATGCTTGCAGGCCATGGTGGTTTGGGGGTAGGCAGTGATTTATTAGGGCTGCTCACTAACAGCAATGTGTATCGCTTGCTTGACATGTTTTGCGCTTACCAAACAGAAAGAAAGGATGTAGGGAGGATATTGACCCATTGTTAAGGAGACCAGGCCTCCTGGTTTTGGACCCCCAAACCAGCTCAAGGCAACATCAGGCATTCTGTTTTTGGACCCCCAAACCAGCCCAAGCCAGCTCTAGGGCTTGGGCTCAGGCTGGGGACCCAGGGAGTGTGCGTAGAGAAGCAAGGTGAAGAGTTCAACATGAGGAAGACTCCTTACTTCATCAGAGGAAGACTCTTTACTTCATCCAAGACCCTCACCCATGACCACCAGGCAGCACTGTGCAGGTGCAAGTGTATTTAAGTGAAGTTTGGACTCATTAGAATACGAAGCGGGAATAGCTAATGAATATGTATAGGGGCACTGTGTAGCTCCGTGCATATGTAAGCTGTAACTCAATATAAACCAAGCAAAGTGCCACAGACGGGGCACACAGAATTTTAGGGAACTGTCCCTCGTGCGTCCCAGCGCTGGAATAACATTCCTACTTTACAACTTTTGTTGTGGAGTCCTATCCGTGCCTCAGTGGAGCTGTGCAGAAAAGCCTCAGTGTGAGCACACCATGGCCTTGTGGATAACCACACGTGGGGAGCCCCTCACCGAGGAAATGCAGAATACTTCAGCTCTTTGTCTTCTCCATTATTGTCACCCTTCCCACCCACCTTAAATCCACGTGGTAAATGTCTAAATACTGTGAGATTAGGTGGGCAGATAGAGGAGACTGTCAGGTCATTTGGCCCCCAGGTCCTCGGTCCTGGGGTTTATTGAGGTAATATAACTTACAAATTTTTTATGTACAAAGCTGGCACTATTGATTAAAAAAGATGAATATTTAATCACAAGCATACAACAAGGTCAACAAATCTTCAGTAAGTAATTAAATAGACTTTTCCTTGCTAGCACTCCAACACCAAGTAAATAAAAATTGAAGTGAAAACATTTGTACAGACTGCATGTGGAAATGTGGGGGGCTCAGTACTGTCTGACTTAATTCTGATTCATCCATTGACCTTGTTATGTAAAACTCCATGCCCTTTTTAGAGGGAGAGTTGCAAATTGTGCTTCTGCATATTTATTTCGGAAGTTCAATCTTCTGGGTGCTCATACCCTAATTCCAGTCCTAAGTGCAATCACAACATTGATTTTTCTCACTAAACATAACCTACTTTACCCTGGGATGGAATTTTTTTTTTAATGGGCTTTATATAATGGCATGTGTGAAAACCACTCGACTTAATGCCCCATCCTGCAGTTAATTAACAAAATGGCATTGTGGCCGTGGTCTCTCGTCCTCTGGCAGTGTATCTGACCACTAACCTTGGCCACACACAATGTCCATCCTAATTAACAGGAGCCCAGGTATTGACTGTGTCAGGCTCCATGGTGGAAAGAGCGATTTGCAGCTGTGGACAGAGTTGTAATTCTGTAGAAAATCCAACCACGAGAACCTCGTTTGGAGCGGTGGTTTGTCATTTCAGAGCCTGTCTCGAGGAGCAGCTGAACAAAGTATGAACGATGAGTTTTTACTAAAGTTCAGTGTCCCAAAATACACCCAAACGTCTCCTAAAGACAGACCACCACAGACAGACTGCTGGATTTACACAGGATTGGCAGGAGTGTTTTAAAAATACTGAAAAATTGATTTATCGTTCATTTATTTGAACTGTAATATACTGAAGACTTGATGGGACTTAAAGCTTTTAATGAACCTTCAGGAACGAATTTGATTCTTCCTTTGCGTTTTTGTTTTCGTTTCTGAGTAATTCAGCTGAAGGCACTGGAGATTCATCAGGCTACTTTTACAAGAGCAAGACAGGATTCTGTAAAGCTCCATGGTGTTTCATGTTACAAATGAGAGAATTAATCATTTATGCTTTTATACTGAGAAGAAAAAAAGTTTTCTTTCTCAATGCCTTAAATTAATTGTGTTTTGTTGAAAAACTGCAAGAAGACAAGTCCTCTCAGTCATTAACTACAGCTTTTGAGTGTTTTATTGGCTGAAGATGCAAAAACACCAGTTTTTTAAAGAATCTTAGGTGCCAAGTCCTCATAAATGTCAAGACAATACCAACATCTTGCTAGATGATGATTTCTGCTCAATAACTAACGTTTTGTCTTGGATAAATATTGTAGAAAGCTGTGATTTTAACTGTAGCCTCTTTGCTGTGGTGAAGCCAATCCCTGCTGGAGAGGCTGTGGTGATTTTCCCTTCTCCATCTGAGGATGAGGCCAAACTCCTCCAGGGCTGGGGACAGCTCAGTGGCATCTGCTCCCCCAACTCAGCATCCTTTGTGTCACTCTGTCCCTCAGTGGCATCTGCTCCCCCAACTCAGCATCCTCTGTCCCTCAGTGTCACTCTGCTCCCCCCACACTCAGCATCCTCTGTCCCTCAGTGTCATTCTCCTCCCCACACTCAGCATCCTCTGTCCCTCAGTGTCATTCTCCTCCCCACACTCAGCATCCTCTGTCCCTCAGTGTCATTCTCCTCCCCACACTCAGCATCCTTTGTCCCTCAGTGTCACTCTGCTCCCCACACTCAGCATCCTCTGTCCCTCAGTGTCATTCTGCTCCCCACACTCAGCATCCTCTGTCCCTCAATGGAGTTCTGCTCCCCACACTCAGCATCCTCTGTCCCTCAGTGTCATCTGCTCCCCCCACACTCAGCATCCTCTGTCCCTCAGTGTCATTCTGCTCCCCCAACTCAGCATCCTTTGTCCCTCAATGGAGTTCTGCTCCCCCAACTCAGCATCCTTTGTCCCTCAGTGTCATTCTGCTCCCCACACTCAGCATCCTTTGTCCCTCACTGGAGTCCTGCTCCCCCCACACTCAGCATCCTCTGTCCCTCAGTGTCACTCTGCTCCCCCAACTCAGCATCCTTTGTCCCTCAGTGTCATTCTCCTCCCCACACTCAGCATCCTTTGTCCCTCAGTGTCACTCTGCTCCCCCCACACTCAGCATCCTCTGTCCCTCAGTGTCATTTGCTCCCCACACTCAGCATCCTTTGTCCCTCACTGTCTGCGAGAGAAAGGCTGCAAAACTCTGTCCCTTCCTCATTTCTGGGGCTTTGGGTACAACTGAGGATCAGCAGTTGAACATTCTGCACCCAAATATCATTTTGTTGGAAATTCATTGTACAACTGCTCTTTAATTAAGCAAATGTTCTGTAATTAGCCGTTGTTGCTGATGTTATTAGCATCACTAGATAAATACAGTTGACTTTTCCACAGGGCATCACAACTAAGAGTGGCAGAAATGTGCATCCTGTAAGGACATCTCTGGGTTACAGAGTCTTCTTGTCTTAACCAACAACTGTGCTCTCTCCAGGCTGGAGATTCCAAACAGAAATGTCCTTGGGAATCTGTGGTAAAGGGGAAATTGTCAGGCAGAGGAGCAACAACCTGTCCAGTGATATGCAGAGGAGCATAATCTGGAATAAAAATGGGTTATTAAAAAGCCTCCAGTGGAGCATTCCTCTGTGCTATGATGAGGCACAATTTTGTCTTGATACAGACAAACATTCCAGAGTCTTCTGTTTTGGGACAAACTTCTCTGTGGGAAAAAAGTATTGCCTGAATAGAGAAAAGAACCTTGAGTGCAGATTTTGCTGCAGGTTCAGTTTTAATCCTATCTCCAGTTTATTATTGGCAGAATATATAAAGGCACTGTCCAGAAATGTGATGTTGCCATGGGTCTGCATTCATGATATCACTCTCTTATTTACTGGTGGATTAGAAATACATTTAATACTTAGCTTCAAACTGATCTATTGGGATTGCCATGCCTGGGCTGCATTCAAAGCTCCCAGTCCTGAATGAGTCCTTAAACCTTTTCCCATTGCTGTTTCCCACAGGGCAAAGGTGAAGAAAGGTGTGAACATTCTCGGTGCAAAGACCAGTGACCCCCGGCAGTGGGATGTGAAGCAAGAGGTGGGCAATGGTGGCAAGCACTCGACCACCACAGTTATTTGTCAGAGGATAGCCCCAAGTTCAAGGAACAGGTACGAAACCTCATCTTCTCGCCACATTAAACTCATTTATGTCTGTGATACCATTCAGTGCTTCAAAGGCTGAGGGCTCATATTACCACTGCTCAGAGCTATTAAACCTGTAGCCTGGAAATCTGGAGACACTTATGTTAGCTGTGGTACCATCTGCTGATCTATAACGGCTAATAAAATTCATCAGTTCAAATGAAAAAATTAATAGAATAGATCTACATTGGGGGTGGGGGTGGTTTTGGCAGGAATATGAGTATTCTTAATTTCAAAGGGTTTTACTGAACCTTGAATTTTTTGGCTCGATAGTTTTGACCTTGTTTCTCTGAACGTATCACAGCCTCTGTGGTTGGTTCACCACGCAGGCAATGAATTCTTCCCCAGGGTGATTCCAACCTCCCCATGTCCTGTGTGTCGTACAGAGGAGTCCCCTCTGGCAAGCAGTTCTTGCAGAGCTGGCGGTTCCTTTGTGCACTGGTGAGGCACAGCCCTCTGGGGAGCACTGGGATGAGCTGGGCTGCCTTGCTGTTTGCTGTGTTTTGGGACTTGGTCTGGCTGTTCGCAGCACAAAACCAGGCCTTCCTCCATAACTAATTTGTCTTCCATGGAATGCTGTGGTACGGGAAAATCCACTGATTAAGGTGGACCCATTGAAGGCTGGACCGGCACCATTTAAGGTAATCCCATTGAAGGTATTCCCCATTGAAGGTATTCACCATTTAAGGTATTCACCATTGAAGGTATTCCCCATTTATGGTATTCACCATTTAAGGTAATCCCATTTAAGGTACTCACCATTTAAGGTATTCATCATTTAAGGTATTCACAATTTAAGGTATTCACCATTTACGGTATTCACCATTTAAGGTATTCACCATTTTAGGGATTCACCATTTAAGGTACTCACCATTTAAGGTATTCATCATATAAGGTATTCACCATTTAAGGTATTCCCCATTTAAGGCAATCCCATTCAAGGCTGCGCACCGCAATCGACGAGGAGAATAAGCAATACAGGATCAATGTGATCAATACAAGCTTTATTCTAACTCTTTTTCTAGATTCTCAGACTCAAGTACATTTTCCAGCAGCTAGCAGGTTTTCCATGTCATTGTGTCATTGGTTAGTCAGACTCCTTGCCACACTATTTTTGGTTACTTGCACACAGCTCCATCACTTGTCCCTCCCAGCTCGTGGTCCCTTCATCTGATGTTCTGCATTCCTTTGACCACAATTTCTCTTTCATAAGTTCGGTACTTTCCCAAAACGACCAAGGACACTGTCCTTGCAGCTTACCCTCAAGGTTTTGCTCGCACAATGCCTACTCCGTACTCTGTGGCAGCTTCTGCAAAAGCAGAGCATCTAGCATCTCACGGTCCTGCTCCTCAAGCCATCTCTCCACAATGGAACACAGTGAAGTCGTGTCTTTTCAGTGGAAATTTTGCTCTTCCCGGGCATCATCTTGGTGAATTCTCACAGTGCTGCTGTAGGTTAGTCCATGCAGAGAATTTTCAGTTGTACACATGCAGATGATGCTTCCCCAGCTCTGGGATCATTATTAGCCACAGACCTGTGCTCACTGAAGAGCACCACGAAATCTTTGGTGGATGCTGGCTTGGTTATTGCTTTCCCACGCTGTTGGGCTGTACTACCTTCAGGCACAGAGAGCCTGAGCAGATTTTAACTTCTGTATTCTATGCCCAAATATTGGACATGTGTACGGTGTAGAAACTTCCCTTGCCAAGAGCAGCTTGTGACGAGATGATTGTCGGAGTCAATGCATTTCCTCTTGGTGAGTGATCTCTCCCTGTCTTTATCTCGACCCTGAGCCTTTCATTCTATTTTTTTCTCCCCGTCCAGCTGAGGAGGGGAGAGACGGAGCTGCTTTAGTAGGCACCTGGCATCCAACCAGGGTCACCCCACCTCAGGACTGGTAAAGGGAAAGGAAAAATATATCCTTTGAGGCTGTCAGGAGTAAAAACCAAAGCAGTTTGAAAGGGAGGACATAGTTTTAGAGCAGCGTGTAGCTCTGAGCAGATTTGCAACGGCGGAACTGTAATAGTCAGGTTATCAAACCCCAAATTAAATCTCCTCAATCCAATTTGCATGAAGTCTAATTAACCCATAAAAATATTTTTGGCACTAATTATGCAAATAAAACTCAATGTTTTAATTAATGCCTCTCTCATTTGTGTATGTAAATAGTTGCCATCTTCGGAGAGCTCGATGAGCCTTGGTTTGAACGCAGTGTTTGTGTTTGGGGAAGGGCTGGGTAGGGAAATGTGGTGTGCTGAGACCCCAGTGGGAAAGCACACCCTGCAGTGGGCATTTCTGAGCTTCTGAGTGTCACTTGGAGCCCTCTGCACAGAGCACAGATACTCTATTAAGCTAATTTAATTTGGTGGAGAATTGCAAGTCCCTGATGGGATGTTTCTGTGTGCCACCAGCTTTTCCAGGCTGGTTTAGCAGTGCCGTTCATGGAGTCGCTGTGCAGCTCTGCGCTGGGGTCTGTGTGGATGTGGGGTGCAGTGCTGGAGTTCAGCACCAGCGCTGGCTCATCTTCCCCGCAGCAAACTCAGCCAGCTCAGAAATGTGTTGGATCATTGATGGAGTAGAAGGTGTTTCCCACTGTGCTTGCAAAGGACTCTCCCTGCTGCTGCGTGGGCAGCCATTGCACACTTTCCCCTTCATACCTCTAGAAACAAGGGCCCAGACCCCATAAAAACACTCATTTTTGATTCCAGCTTTTCCTTTCTTGCACATTTCTCTGTCATTAGTATATAGATGACATTGTAAGCACTTGGAAACAGCAGCTAAATACACCTTTCACAATATATAAATAATAGAACACAAGAGACATATTTTAGATACATCACCTCAGTAATTGTTTACCATTACCTTTTGAGGATTTAAGTGGGTCATGCTTCTTTACTTTTTTGAGAAATACTTTGTGGTGCTGCAGCCAGAAGTCAGAAGTTAGCTTAGATTTATTCAAAAAGGCTTTGCAACTATAGCAAGTAACTGCAAACAGCTTGAAATCAGCAATGTTTGTGTGCCTCATAATGCAATTTCTGCTGAGATTGAAGTGGCTATTGATGAGGATAACAACAGTGTTGATTAGTGAAAACAAGGCTTAGACAATGACTTGGTTGCTGTTTTCCTTTGTTGTTTCTGCTCGTGGAGGGAAGCGGGAAGGTTTGATGTGTGTGCTTGGGGTGGACAGAAGGATATTTTTGGTTCCTACCAAGTCCATATCTCAGTATTGCCTCTGTGGTCCCAGCCTGAGGCTCGGGTGGTGATTTCTGAGGTACACATTGACCTGAGAACAGCTCCAGTGGATGGCTCCTGTTTGCTGCGTGGGTTGTTCTGAATTGCCAGCACAGGAGAGGAGAGCTGTTCAAGGCACAGCAAGAGGGATTTCTGTGCTTTGGTTGGTTTTTTTAGTGTAGACACCTCCAGCTGCTGGCTTGCTGTCACTGGGGGGATGAAAAACACACATTAGGGTCAGAGCAAGGAGGGTAAGGGGAATTTCCTAGGCTGGCTTCTCTGCCAAAGCCCCAGAGCATCCTATACCTGCAGCATCAGGAGCTCAGGAGAGCGAAAACTGAATCTGATCCAGACCTAGCTCCTCTTGCTCCTCCAAACCTGCAAGTGTCCTGGAGCAAGATGCCCTCGGTCTGTTCTTGGGCTGATGTTTCTGCCCTCGGTCTGTTCTTGGGCTGATGTTTCTGCCTTCTCGGGCTGATGTTTCTGCCCTCGGTCTATTCTTGGGCTGATGTTTCTGCTCTTGGTCTGTTCTTGGGCTGATGTTTCTGCCCTCGGTCTGTTCTTGGGCTGATGTTTCTGCTCTTGGTCTGTTCTTGGGCTGATGTTTCTGCCCTCGGTCTGTTCCTGGGCTGATGTTTCTGCCCTCGGTCTGTTCTTGGGCTGATGTTTCTGCCCTCGGTCTGTTCTTGGGCTGATGTTTCTGCCCTCGGTCTGTTCTTGGGCTGATGTTTCTGCCCTCGGTCTGTTCCTGGGCTGATGTTTCTGTCCTCGGTCTGTTCCTGGGCTGATGTTTCTGCCCTCGGTCTGTTCCTGGGCTGATGTTTCTGCCCTCGGTCTGTTCTTGGGCTGACATTGCTGCCCTCGGTCTGTTCTTGGGCTGATGTTTGTGCCCTCGGTCTGTTCTCAGGCTGATGTTTCTGCCCTCGGTCTGTTCTTGGGCTGATGTTTCTGCCCTCGGTCTGTTCTGGGGCTGATGTTTCTGCCCTCGGTCTGTTCTTGGGCTGATGTTTGTGCCCTCGGTCTGTTCTCAGGCTGATGTTTCTGCCCTCGGTCTGTTCTTGGGCTGATGTTTCTGCCCTCGGTCTGTTCTTGGGCTGATGTTTCTGCCCTCGGTCTGTTCTCAGGCTGATGTTTCTGCCCTCGGTCTGTTCTTGGGCTGATGTTTCTGCCCTCGGTCTGTTCCTGGGCTGATGTTTCTGCCCTCGGTCTGTTCTTGGGCTGATGTTTCTGCCCCCAGATGGGGCACTGTGTTTGTGAGGACTGGAATCACCCAGCGCTTCAGATTTCTGTCAGCCAGGCAGAGAAACAGAGCGTGGGAGAACAGAGGGACATTTAGAAAAACTGACATAATGGAAAACTGCTGTGATGGAGCACTTTATCCTCTTGGCCTTGAACCTTTTGAGAGGCCTGTGGGCTTAGGGCTCTGCAGCCATCTGTCTGATAAAGAGGCAGGCTCGGCAGGAGTGCTTCCAGATGTTGTGTTTGTGTTTCAGGCTGTGGCACAAGCGCTCGTTCCCCTCGCCACATGTGCGCGTTCTGTTGGATCGGGGCTGTCGTGGCTATTTTTTAACGCTGTCTGGGTATCGTTGCATGCACTTGGAAACAGCTAATGATGTTACCAGGCTGTGTTTCATATCATTAGGACGCGGAGGAAAGCAACAAAGCCGCCGCAGTGCCGCGCAGATCTCTGCTCTGTCTGGTAGCGCCATATGCTGCCAAGGGGTGTCAGTGAAATGAATTCCCTCGAGATTGAAAAATAAAAGTGGAGTGTGTATGTACAACATGCGTCAGGCTGGGAAGAGTGTGAGCCGTGTGGAGTGTGTCTGCCTGGAGCAGCAGACAGGCAGTCTGTGCCCGGGATCTGAACGGAGAGGAGCAGTCACACATCATGAGCAGGGTAGATGTTATTAATTATTTCAGAATCTGGGTCACCATCCCCTGGCAGTTTTGGGTCAGAGTGGTTTGCAGAGCTCAGCAGAGTGGCAGTGGTGCCTGCTGACCTCGAAACCTTGCAGCCTGAGCGGAGAGCGCAATTCTCACAAGGATTCGGAGGGTTAGTGCTCGTGGGTCAGGATTTTTTCCCGACAGTTGTTTATCCTCTTGCCTGATAATTGAGGCAGGAGCAGAGCTGAGATGGCACATGGCACTGCTCTGGGTGCTCGGGAAGTTGGGCACATCTTCAGGAGGTCACATCCGTGTGTGCAGAGACTGATCTGTGCAAACTGTAGAGATTGTTCAGGAGGAATCCACCAGCAATGGATGTCTTACACCATTAAACTCCGAAAGAGAAACAATTTCCATTCATTTATGAGAAATTCACGTATGAGCAGGCATTATATAGAGATATATGAACAACAGGAGAGCTAAGGAGAATCTCCATCCTTCATTGGATGTGGGGGAGCCATCATGACAAAGGATGAGGCTGAGGTACTGAACGTTCTCAGCTAAGCAGAACGAAGCGTCCGTAATTCAAGGGAAAATCAGAAAAAGGACCTGAGGTTGTTGGTGGCAGCTAGCTGAACACGAGCCAGTTTTGCGCTCAGGTGGGGCAAGGGATGACCTCAAGTTGCACCATGGGAGGTTTAGATTGGATCTGAGGAAAAAATTCACCACGGAAAGGGCTGGCAAACACTGGCACAGCTGCCCAGGGAAGTGGTGGAGTCACCATCCCCGGAGGGATTTGACAGACGTGGAGATGTGGAGTTTGGGGATGTGGTTTGGTGTGCACTTGGCAGTGGTGGGTGAACGGTTGGACTCAACAACCTTCATTAAAAGTCTTCCAACCTCAACAAGTCCACAATTGTGCCTTTTGTTTGAAGCACTGTGCAAATTTCAGTGCAATCTTTTAGACTGGAGACAAATTCCTGCTGAGCTTCCGACCTGAGCCATTCTCGTGCTGTGCATGTGCCGCTCCCAGCGACGTGGGAATGTGTGTGTGTGCAGGACTGAGAGCTGAGCCTTCACCTGCTGCCCCAAAAATCCCTTCCTCCCTGCTTTCTCACCTGATCTCCCAAATAACTCCTCTCTGCCCGCTGTCCTTGCTCTGTGAGGTTTCTCTGTCGGGCTGCCGTTCCAGGTCAGATTAGGGCACAGATGTCTGCAGCGCACAGCAGAGAGCCAAAGCCACGTTGGACATCTGCACACACAGATGAGGATCAGCCAGCTGTGCCACGAACAATGGCTTTTCTGGGGCACAGAGACCGGGGTGAGGAGATGCCTTCCCAAAGGAGCCTCAGATGGCTCCTCTTCTGCTGCTGGGAATGTCAGGAGTGTTTATCACAGCCCGGGCAGGGAGGATGAAGGATGTCCCTGGGGTCCCTCAGGAGCGGCTGCTGCAGGAGGAGGTCTGTCTGCTGCAGTGTCTCAGGGAGTGTCTGCTGAGGGAATTTTTGTTTCCTAGACCTCGCTGTCCCCCTGTGGGATCCAGGCACTTGTGGAGCCTTGTGAATCCTGAGTGGCTTTGGGGTAATGGCAGCCCTCGCTCGCCTGTGGCAAAGGGAATTCCATGGGAACCCTCGTGGACAAGGACCTTGCTGAGCCTGAAGGAGCCTTTCTTTTCCCTCCCTTAGTAGTGCAAGTTCAGAAAGACAAAATTAGAGATAACTCCAGCAATTGTCATGGCAACAGCGCAGGTCTGTGTGGTTTTCCTGCAGCAGCCACTGCTCCGCTGAGCAGCAGCCCTGCCCTCGTCCCCAGCACACATCTGGTCCAGCAAACCGCGGTGGCTCTGGTCAGCAGCAGAACTGACTGGGAACACAAACTGCCTCTGCATGACTGCTGGGGAGGGAATAACCGCAAAGGGCTTTCCTTCTGCTCGGGTATTTCTCAACGTTCTCATTGAAATTCAAAGCAAGGCGTTATAATCTCATGTGAGGTTTTTGCAGGCCCCTTGTTAGGTGCTGTTGAAAGGAATTTTCGTGTTGGGTTTCAGCAGAACTGCTGTTAGACTTGATCCTGACCATGCCAAAAATACGACATTAATCTTTACAGATAACTTAAAATAGTATTAGCCAAGGAGTGAGGCATAGCCATGAGTTTTTTAATATAGGAGAAGAAATTAATTAGTACAGATGAGATAAGAAAATTCATTAAAGAGATCTATCTATGATCTCTACAGAACTTTCCGTTGCTATAATTGTTCCTTTTTTTTTTTTTTTAAATCGGCTTTGGAGTTCCTGGGTCTTTTGGGAAGCAGGAGGGCTGAAGCACCAAGACAAAGGTCATTCTTCACATATTTCTTGCCCAAATGAAATCATCAAATTTGTTTGCACAGCGAATTTGTGTAGTTCGGAAAAGCTTTTTCCAAGCTTATGAAAACCAAACGCTGGAGGCTTAGTCAGTGCCTGCCATCGGTGCCCTCCCTGCTTTCCAGGCAGGTTGGATGTGTTGTTTTATTTCATTGTGATGTAAATAGAGCAGAGCCCACACAAACAGAGTAGTATGTGCAGTCATGGAATAATGGAACAGCAGCTTTTCATCCACTCCGAACTGATGGACAGGTTCACTAATAACTGCAGCTCCTGATGTCCAGGGTTGAGAGTATTTCTGACTCTCTGACGAAGTAGTCATTTCTCAGGAGCGACCTGCAAACACACAGGCTGCTTTTCAGCTTTGCTTAGGCTCGGGAAGGTGTTTGGAGCACTCCTGGAATACACAGGAGGAGAGGGTGCAGGTCCCACTGGCATCTGCTGCCCCAAAGTGCTGCATCCTGGCCCCTGCACACAGCAGTCCCCAGGGCTGCCCATTTATAACCTAATTCACACTGGAGTTGGCCATGAGAATCTCCTTCTGATACAGCAGTTCATGGACTGACACTTCTGCTCGTTTTCTCTTTAAATCTACTGTGGGGCGAGGTCAGCTCTCATTTTTGTGTGACAGTGGCTCCGTTTGGGTGGCTCAGCAGCTATTGTAGTGTGGCCTTCCTTGTGATTTGGAGGCAGTGGAAGATAAGAGACAAAAGATGCAGAATTGGGGGGGAGGAATTGGTGTGTGTGTATTTTTTCTCAGCCTGCCTTTGAAGCAGAAACATCTGCTGAAAGCCATAAACAGCTGAGTTCAGCAATACCACATCACGCTGCCAAGCAACTCTGCTTTCCTCTGTAACTTCCACAGCAGAGGAAATAAATCAGTCAGGCAATAAAGAATGAAGAAAATTTAGGAAAAAGTGCCAAAAGCCAAACCTTTCAAGAATAAAGTGAATAAGAACTTTGTTAGCATTCGGCGGAGCAAATTGAAATATGTTTCTTACACATGTAAGCTCTCTGTGCCATTGCTGCTTGAGGAATTTTGGAATAACAAAACTCCTCTGACCTCGAGACACTTAAAACTGGCGAGGAGAGACCTCTAGAAAGCTGGCTACAATATCATAAAAGACAATGAAGTGATTTAAAGTGTTTTTTCCATCTCGTGTCTCTGTCAGATCAGTCACAGCTGACCAGCTAGCAGTGGTGAGGTATCACCATTTATCTGAAACCTTCACAGTTCCTTACACAGAACACAATATATTGGACAGCTGAACCATTTGTTTCTGCTCTGCCTTGCTGAGATTGACTCTTCCAATCAAAGTTACTTTGGTTTGATGTGTTACTGCCTATTCAAAGTGCAGATAAAAATCTCTATTTCTTTTGCTATATAATAACAGGGGCTGCTCTATGAAACAGGGGGAAATTATTACATAAATGCTAAGTCTTTGTTGTCAATCCTACAAGTTTAGCAAGGTTGTAAGTGCTGCCTGGGAGGATTTGGGGCCATGTAGTTGCACTGTTTTAGAAATCTTTCTCTTCTTTCTCAGGGAGAATAGAGATAAGCTGCATTCTTGTACTTTCTTAATCTCTGTGTTTGGTACTAGGTGTTGTGTAGCTGTGACCAATGGTTTTAGGAGGTGGATTCCCTGCTGACCAAGAGTTGCCAGATTATTAATGGATATATAGAGAGGTTTTTGTAAATAAAGTTTCTCCTTTCGCCATCTTGGGTTCATCTGCCTGCTTCCTCTGCCAGCTCCTGCGAACCCCAGGAAATCTAAACCCACAGGGCCATGGTTCTGAGGGTCCTGCTCCCTCTGGCAGCAGAGCTGGCCCTGCACTCCCCCTTGCTCCTGTCCTTTTCCTTCACATCATTCCGTTCTGTTCCCAGCTTGGGGAATTTGCAGGTAATTCAGAGAGTTCCTGTGAGCCTGCAGCGAGGGGTGGTTAACCAGGGAGCAGTTCTGGGGGCTGATCTAAGGCTGATCTAAGTTCTAAGGGCTGATCTAAGGCTGATCTAACAGTTCTGAGAGCTGATCTAAGGCTGATCTAACAGTTCTAAGGGCTGATCTAAGGCTGATCTAAGTTCCAAGGGCTGATCTAAGGCTGATCTAAGGCTGATCTAACAGTTCTGAGAGCTGATCTAAGGCTGATCTAACAGGTCTAAGGCTGATCTAAGGCTGATCTAAGGCTGATCTAACAGGTCGAAGGCTGATCTAAGGCTGATCTAAGGCTGATCTAAGGCTGATCTAAGGCTGATCTAAGGCTGATCTAAGGCTGATCTAAGGCTGATCTAAGGCTGATCTAACAGGTCGAAGGCTGATCTAAGGCTGATCTAAGGCTGATCTAACAGGTCGAAGGCTGATCTAAGGCTGATCTAACAGTTCCAAGGCTGATCTAAGGCTGATCTAACAGGTCGAAGGCTGATCTAAGGCTGATCTAACAGGTCTAAGGCTGATCTAAGGCTGATCTAAGGCTGATCTAAGGCTGATCTAACAGGTCTAAGGCTGATCTAAGGCTGATCTAAGGCTGATCTAACAGGTCTAAGGCTGATCTAAGGCTGATCTAAGGCTGATCTAAGGCTGATCTAACAGGTCTAAGGCTGATCTAACAGGTCTAAGGCTGATCTAAGGCTGATCTAACAGGTCGAAGGCTGATCTAAGGCTGATCTAACAGGTCCAAGGCTGATCTAAGGCTGATCTAACAGGTCGAAGGGCGAAGGTGGTGGTGGTGCATCAGCCCAGGTGTGTTTGCTCTCTGACTCTCCCATCTCAGGCTTAGGAACCCTTGCTCCTCCCCTTTATCTTTGGAGAAGGATGTTGGCAGTAGCTGGGCTCTCGTCCTGCAGCTCTGCAGGGCTTTTTTCAGTGCTCCACTCCCTCCTGTCTCTCTCCATCCATCCCCTGTCCCCCTGAACTCGAGGCTGGCAGGAGAGGCAGCAGGTTCATGATTTGTGCAGTGTCCCAGCATGTGACAAATACAACAACAAATCATCATCGCTTATCCAGCTAATTCTGTGTCTGCCTGCAAACACCTGAAGGGATGCTCTGCAGGCTGCCCCAGGGAGCAGGAATTTGCTGCAGAGCTCTGAACAGCCCCGTGAGCAGTGCCTCAGACTGCAGGGAGCACAGCAGTGCTGCTCTGCAGTCACCCCCAGCCCCAGAGCTCTGTCAGCAAACAGTTCTGGAGCTCAGGCTGGACAGAACTCAGCTCAGCAAAACCTGGGCCTTCTCACATCCTCCTAGGATGGATTGCATTCAACTCCCCTGCACTTTTGCACGGTAGGAGGGATAATGCATGGCCCTCCACAAGCTTAGGAAGTAAAAATCTTTGTCTGTCACAGACAAAGCAACTCCTGTAGCTTAAAGAACTGTCTTGAATCAGAGATCATTGCAGTTCTCCAGACAACTCACACATGAAACAGGAGTTGCTCTATTGGCTTCTATAAATCCTCATTTGCAAATCATAATTTTTCTGCAGCTCAGGCTGCAGGGAGACCTCTGGTATTTCACGTTCTGGGAATGACAGAAGATCTTGGGTTTTTTCACTGTCACTTCGTGGCGAACATCAGCAAATACTGACATTTGAAAAGGCAACCTTTTCTTTTCAGAGCTGTGCAGCCACGGTCCCTGAAGTGTAAATCAGTGTTGGACTTGTCTTGTGCTGTGCCCAGGGCTTGTACAAATCAGCTGCTCTGAGTTGGGGTTTGTTTGTGAATTGGTGGCTCGGAGGGGACAGAGGAAATGTTTGGAGGATTCTGAACATTTCCTGAAAGCTTCACAAGGTAGAGCCTGGCTTCTCTTTGGAAAGGTGCTAAATGTCTGTGAATTCTCCAAAAAAAGGTCAAATCCTGGCTAAATAAGACCCCTGGGCTCCTGTTATGGACAATCAGATCTGTAAGCACATCCTTTTGTAATGTTTTCAAAATTAAGAATGAAAATTGAAATGGGAGCAGCACTATTATACAAAAGTTGATAATGTTTTGTGATGCATTCTTTCCTTAAGCAAGGAAATTTAATGCTTTTTCTTGGGAATATCTGTGATGTGTCCCTATTGCTTTGAAGGCTCAGGATGAGGAGCGTCAAGGACTAAATCAGTCCACAATCACTGAAACAATGCAGAGGGGTTTGTCCCATGGTCATTCACAAAAATCTCCTCCAACTTTGCTGTAACTCCTTACTAACATGCCAGTAATTTCATGGGGAGGTGAGTTAATTAATGAAAACTGAGATGTTTGCTGTGGAGAGGCTTTTGGATCGATCAGTGCTGAATTCCTGATGGCTTGCCAGGAATTTCAGCCCCAGTTAAATTTCCAGGGAAGAAACCTTAGCTTCATTGAAGCAAATGGCAAAATTTCCATTGCAGACTGAATTTCACCCTAAGTTTAGAATAAATTTTGACTCTTTTCTCCTCTCTGATGTACAGCTGAGGAAATCAGATAATCTCTTTCCCATTCAGGGCTGTGGCAACAGCTTCCCCACTCCCCTCCCTCGTGTACACCTTCACACACGATGGTAATTATTACAAAAAGGAGTTTGAAGTAGCACCCCATTGATTTTTGGTTTCCATGCTGCAGATTAATGGAGTGAGCACGCACTCTTTGTAATCACACTGGTAGAAATTCAATAATGACTCTGCCGGAGTACTCAAGTGACCTCAGACACTGAATTTGTGCCTATTTCAACTGTTTTTAATGAGGCTGGCATGTTTAGCAGGGCCATCAGATGGTTTGGAAGGCAAGGTGCCCTGTCCACAAAGCATTAGTGATGTGCCAGCCAACAAAAATTCAGTGTTTGTGTCTGTGCTCTTACCCAGAGGAGTTCTCAGTGTCCGTGTGGCAGTGGAATTTGTTCATTGGGATGTGCCAAGCAAAAGAAATTTCTGAAGTGGATGATCTGCATGAACACTCCACTAGAACTGCTAGATTTCAGCCAAGTCAGAGCTGGGCAAGTACCACCGACAGTCCCCAAAGGAATGGAATCTCTCTGCTTAGTTTAGCAATTGTTCACTTGGGTTTGGAGGCTCTAATTGCATGTGATTGTCATTTCCTGTGGCGTTTTTGTCATGGCTGAGGAAGCGCAGGAGCGCGGCAAGGCTCTCCACTTGGAGATGCTATTTGTCAATTTTTATCTTGAGAAACGCCCGGAGATTTAATGAGGAAGATTTCAAAGCTGCCCTTGCTCGTTGCTGGGTGTGTTTGACTGCCCGTGCGTGGTCCCAGTTTGGTTCTGCCTGCTGGGATTTCCTCACCAGCTGGGAACTCCTGCACATCGCAGATGAGCATTGTTTAAATTCAGGATAAATTCCTGATAGAACTCCCCGAAAAGTTAACCTGGAAATGCCATGGCAAGTGCAGGGGACTTGATCACTAAGAATTGGCCAGAAAGTCAACTTTTGCTAAGGTTGCTCCCAGAACCACCCAGGAAGGGGATTGTTGCCACGTTCTGTTAATCAAGGCTGTGTTAATTATTTTGACAGGCAGCCTCTCCTGTTCTCTTCAGAATTTCTGGTAGAGTTGCTGAGGTGAGATGAAACACAAAGTCATCAAACATGAGATAATTGCCACGTCCCTCAGTGATGAAAATCAGTAGAGATTTGTTGTGGTTCACTGTGGATCACACATTAATTCATCATGGGGGTTTATTAAACAAAAAAAAAATAAATCTCACAAGATACCCAGAGTCATAGAACAGACTCCATTTAGAGCAAAGCCAGGACACTCGAGGGCAAGAGCCTTTTGTGTGTTGTGCATAAATAGGCTCTGACTTTTTAAATGCTGGAAAAGTATGAACTCTTCACCACCAAGGCTCCCAGAGGATTCCTCATTTCCCTGGCTTTGCTTTGACCTCAAGCCCTGATTTGGAGAAGATGTGTCTGTAAAATGACAGGAGTTGAGGCCCAGCTATCAGGACAGAAAGGAATAACCAGAGTTTGATTTTGGAGCCTGATTCAGCCTTCAGTGGAGTCTGGGGAGCAATGTCCATTGGCTTTCACATTCTGTGTTTGTGTGAATATGGATATTTAGTTTGTGTTGCCAAGGCTTGTCATGTCAGCTTGCTGTCACTCCAGGGATCTGTGTGTTCCTCTGTCAAGTTCTCAGGTAATTCCTGAAGCTGCTAGGAAGAATATTGCTCTTTGCTGCAGTTCTGCAGGTCCAGCTGTGCCTTGAGTCAAGGCCAGGCAGTTCCACCTGCAGTGTGCTCTGAGCAGCCCCAGAGAGCAGCTCCCGTGGGACAGCTCAGGTGGGACAGCTCAGGTGGGACAGCTCGGGTGGGACAGCTCGGGTGGGACAGCTCCTGTGGGACAGCTCCTGTGGGACAGCTCGGGTGGGACAGCTCGGGTGGGACAGCTCAGGTGGGACAGCTCCTGTGGGACAGCTCCCCTGGGACAGCTCAGGTGGGACAGCTCCTGTGGGACAGCTCGGGTGGGACAGCTCCCCTGGGACAGCTCGGGTGGGACAGCTCCCGTGGGACAGGTTGGGTGGGACAGCTCCTGTGGGACATCTCCCGTGGCACAGCTCCCCTGGGACAGCTCCTGTGGCACAGCTCCCATGGGACAGTTCCCGTAGCATGGGACAGCTCCTGTGGGACTGCTGGGGTGGCACAGCTCCCCTGGGACACCTTCCCTGGGACAGCTCCCGTGGGACACCTCCCCTGGGACAGCTCCCGTGGCACAGCTCAGGTGTGCAGAGCTTTATTCCTTTCTCCTTGGGGCCATCTGAGCCCCGGTGTCCCTCCTGCCCGGAGAGCACACCCAGCTCTGCCAGGGTCACCAGCAAGGTGACAAAACTGCTGCAGCACATTCTGGGCTCCTTCTCTGCCCTGGCTCCCTCCCCAGAACCCTCGGATCCAGAGGAAGGAAGGGTTTGCTCTTGGGTCACACACTCTGAGCAGGGATGTGTCCAAGCAGGACAGTCCCTCCAGGCCCCAGGGTTTGGGCATCACCCACACGGTGGATGGAGAGGTTCTTTAACCACCAGAGTGCACTGAATCATTTCTGTTCGTTATTATTTGCCATATTTTCCGTGTTTCCAGTTCCACTTCCCCGTGTCATCGTTTCGGTGACACTCTCAGGATAAACCCCCGTTCGTGTGGAGTAAGCAGCTGACTGAAGGATTTATCAGGCTCTATTCTAGCTGCTCCTGCATTCTGGAAAATCATTCACAAATACACAAGCATGACTTCATTTTGCCAGGAAGCAGGACCATTAATCCTGCCTACTTTGAAGCCTTGGCTTTTGTGGACTGTGGTGGGTAACTTATCTGTTCAGATTACTTAGATTGTTGGAGCCTTCATCCCTTTGTAATGTTAATGACTGCTGAGGAGCTCAGCCCTGCATGAGAATTTTTTCTTATATTTAAGACTGTTTTTCTTTTCTGCCTTGCATTTTTTCTTATATTTTCTTATATTTGACTGTGCTTAGTTCTAAATCCATGCATTTCTTATTTTATTATGTATTTAATCTTTTTTCTGATAATAAATCCTCTCAGAGGGGGATTTGGTTTGTAAGGAGTTAATTGCTGTGTGCTATTTTACTCATGAGCCAATTGAATCAGATAATTTGCTGTTTCCTGAGTAATGTCAGAGAGTGTACAGAAAGATCTTTTGTTCCACTGAAGATGTTAAAGAGGGTTTGAGGATTCCTTTCTCTGCAAATCCTTTACATGAAAGATTTACAGTATGTACGCTCCAAGATTTGGAAATGCTGCTATTTAAGCACTACACATATAATTAGCCACTAATTGTTAACAGCCACTACTCTCTTTAGCTTTTTTATTAGACCTATTCCAGATATCGCTGAGATCAGGCTCAGGAAAGTGTGTAAACCCTTTCGTTTTAGAGTTGCTGCTGGTTTTAAGCAGGGAAAAATGGAATTTTCCAAGGCACTGAAGTGCTGAGGTTCTTCCCCTGAAGTTCCAGAGCTTTTAGGGGTGATTGTAGGGGTCCTTTCTGCAGGACCCCAGTCTGGGCTCCTTGGGGACACCTCCCTCTTCCCAACAGCACAGCTCTGTCATTTCAGGTGTGCAGAGCAGAGCTGTGTCCCTTGAGGGTCCCTTTTGGTCTCCACCTTGGTGGCTCAGTGCTGCTGGCTTTCCTGTGGAGCCTGGCAGCCAAAATCTTCTTGGGGGGAGCGCTGGGGAGGGAGCAGGGACAGGGACAGGGGGCAGGGACAGGGGGCAGGGGGCAGGGACAGGAACAGGGGGCAGGGACAGGGGGCAGGGACAGGGGGCAGGGGGCAGGGACAGGGGGCAGGGACAGGGGGCAGGGACAGGGGGCAGGGGGCAGGGACAGGGACAGGGGGCAGGGACAGGGGGCAGGGGGCAGGGACAGGGGGCAGGGGACAGCAGGCAGGGACAGGGTACAGCGGGACAGGGGACAGGGACAGGGGGCAGGGACAGGGGGCAGGGGACAGCAGGCAGGGGGCAGGGACAGGGAGCAGGGACAGGGGACAGGACAGGGACAGGGAGCAGGGACAGGGGACAGGACAGGGACAGGGAGCAGGGACAGGGACGGGGGCAGAGGGCAGGAACAGGGGACAGGGAGCAGGGACAGGAACAGGGGACAGGAACAGGGGACAGGGAGCAGGGACAAAGGGCAGGGGCAGGGAGCAGGGACAGGGGGCAGGGACAGGGGCAGGGAGCAGGGGCAGGGACCGGGGCAGAGGGCAGGAACAGGGGACAGGGAGCAGGGCCAAAGGGCAGGGACAGGGAGCAGGGGCAGGGGACAGGGACAGGGGACAGGGGACAGGACAGGGACAGGGAGCAGGGGCAGGGAGCAGGGACAGGGGACAGGGACAGGGGACAGGGAGCAGGGACAGGGAGCAGGGGCAGGGGACAGGGACAGGCAGCTCTGGAGCTCGTTCTGGAGCTGGCAGAGGCCCCACTCCTTGCTGCACAAACACCCACCTAACGCTGCGTGCACAGCTGGAGCTCACAGCCCCCAGTGTCCCCACGGCTCAGAGCTGTGCAGGGTGGCACTGAGCCGGGCCGGGTGGCACTGAGCTGTGCAGGGTGGCACTGAGCTGGGCAGGGTGGCACTGAGCTGGGCCGGGTGGCACTGAGCTGGGCCCTGGCTCAGCAGGGAGGAGCTGACAAAAAACAAGAAGCAGAGGATGATTTGCTGCGTCACCGAGTGGTCAGGCTTGGCAGCAGTGCTGGGGGACAAGGACTCTGGGAGTTGGGTGGGAGTGAAGAGATGCTTGTCTGGACCAAACTTCTGAGCCTTTAAAGGTTTGCCAATTAAAATCAAGTGTAGATGATGTGGGCATTTCACTTTCTGTCTTCCCTTCTCTGTTTTGCTCTTTTTAAAATCTTAATGCTTCTGACTCCAGCAGCCAAAACATCTCAATTCTTGTCGCACTCCAAGTAGCTAATAACAGTAATCCTCTACAGGGAAAAGGCAGTTTAAGTGAAAGGAAGAGATTATTAGATGCAGGAAAAATATGTCAACAGTCATTCTCTCTTTGCTAAGTAGATGGAACTTAAATTTTAAAAGAAAGTATTGAAATTACTGCTCTTCAAAGGAAATCCAAAGCCATAATGGTTGTTCTTTTTCAAGGGAAGTCACATTTCTCCTGAGGCTAATGTCATAAGGTTCTCTGTTTGTACTGAAAACGGCGGAGTGCTGAACAAAGAATAAAGATTGAAGTTGTTAGAGGGAGATCTATGCTCTTCTGACTCGAGAGTTTGCAGTTTACCATTCCTGGTGCTGACCTCCTTCCGTGCATTCCTCCTCACCAGGCTATAGAAACAGAATTTCCATATTGCCATCGGTCAGTGACAGCATTTTGACCTTTGTCCAAGGTCATGTACATATCTAACCCCAAATTTATTTCTCTTGATACCTGAAAACCTGGCTTTGCAAGTCTGGAACTTGCAGGCTTTCCCAGAGTTGCCTAAAAGTGTAAAAAGTTAACCTTCAAAGTCTTTGTAGGCCTGGTGTCCCTCTCGTCTGTTCTCTTAACCAGTTCCACATCCATCTGTCTTTCTGCTCTCTCTGAGGCTTACTGATGTGGGTAGAAATCACCTCCCTAACTTCTCCCTCTCCTAAGATATATACTGGAGATAATGGCTGTTATTCCTCTCCTTGACATTCCAGGTTAAAAATACCAGAAGCACTCAGCTCCGTTCTCCCTCCAGTGCCAGTCAATTTCTGGGAAGGACATTGATTTGATTAATTACCCGTTTGCAGCAGAAATGTGCTGGAGCTTTCTGGGGTAACCTCTGGATCATGTAATTGCTGCTGCCTGGGAGCTCTCCATCAGCAGCAGAGCTTTGGCCTGGCCCAGTTGGGGCTCTGTGGTGTCAGAAGGGGGAAATGGTTGATCTCTCGAATCCACAACATTCCCTTGAGCCCTGTGCACTCTGTCCTAGCTGCTGTTTGTGTCTCACGATGCCCAGAAAGCCTCGCGTGCTCTGGGTCTGCTGGGTGGGAGGAGAGCTGGGTTTGTGTCACAGGATCCAGGAGATCCCAGTGCCCGTGGATCAATGCCCTGCTGTCACTGCAGCCATCCAGGCTGGTCTGATGCAGCCCTCTCCATTCACCTCAAATTCCTGCTGGTGAAGGTGATGCCTTAAACAGGCTGGTAAAGATATGAAGCAGACACAGCAGTACAGGGAAAAGGGAATTTACCTCGGTTTAATAGGATCCTAGGTGCCCAGACCCATCAAAGGTGGAAAACGCCATGGAGTGAGGGATGAGCCAGAACCCTCCCCATACAAAGCATACTGGATTTTTATGGACTTCACAAAATCAGCATATCTACTCAAAATCCCCCAATAAGAAACTTAATAAATGAATAATTGTCCCCTATTCTAATGAACCCCCCCCAGCTGAGACTACAGCCTAGTTTACAAAAACATGTTCCCAGAGAGAACAGGTTGGAGCCTCTAGTTCTGAGAGAATGTGAATGTTTGCTCTTCCTCACTTTGCAGGACCCCAAACTGAGGTAAATATCAGAGTGCAAGGGTTGTAAACATGTGGGGCTAGAGTACAAGGAGTGTCTGTGCAGGGTACAAGGAGTGTGTTTAGAGGGTACCAGGGAAGGGAAAGGGTATAAAAAATATAAAAAGGGTATAAAAAGAAAATACAAAAATCAGCGGCATCAAAGGCCCTGAAGATAACTCTTGGGCGGAGTGGTTGCAGTCTCTGCCCTTCACTGCCAAAGCTGTGCCCAGCAAGGGAAGGCTGTGCTGCTGATTCTGAGAACATTCAGGCTTTAGTTCTGCCCTCCCCACCTAAGCTTGTTGCCTGGAAGTGTCCTTTCCAAGGAGAAAGCCCCAGTGGCTTATAGCTTTAGATTTCTCAAGGATTGCAGGAGCTGGCAGAGAATTCAGGCAGACGAACTCAAGATGGTGAAAAGGAGAGTTTTATTTACAAGAAACTTCTTTATATATCCATTAATAATCTGGCAACTATTGGTCAGCGAAGAATCCACCTCCTAAAACCATTGGTCACAGCCAAATAACACCTAATACCAAACACAGAGATTGAGAAAGTAAAAGAATGCAGCTTATCTCTATTCTGTCTGAGAAAGAAGAGAAAGAGTTCTAAAACAGTGCAACTACAGTGGCTGATTCCTGGGGACCTGCCTGCCCCCAGTGCCTTACCCAGGAGCTCACTCGTCCTTTGAACACGAGCAGACAGACAGGAGGAGCCTGGGGTATTGCTTGGTACAAAGCAAACATTTAAAAAGCGCCGAGTTTCAGGTCCTTGCTGGTAATGGAAAGTGCTATTTTCAAAAGTGCCGTTTGACATTTAGAAGATTAAGTGGTATTGACTTCCTGTGTGAGTCGGGCTCCTGAGTATCTGAGTCACTTTTGGAAACCTGAGTTGGCCATCTGTTTCACTTAAGCCTTGCAGTTCCGAGTGAAGCAATGCATAAATGCTTTGATGACTGTAGTTTGTAGTACCTAAATTTAAAAAAGCAGTTATTTCAGCAGCCTGACGCCTATTGGAATTTTCAGAACTTCTGGGGCCTCGAATTCCCACTGCCCGGGAGAAAGCAGATGCATTTGAAAGCAATCAGAGTTTGAAAGGAATTTGCGTTCTCGAAAACCCCAGAGCTCCCCCAGCACTTCTGAATGTGGCAAGAAGGTACTTCTAGAAATTTCACCTGCCATCCCAACGAGAATCTGACACAAGCTCCAAAGAACTCGAAAGAAAATTACGTTTCTTAAAATGGAGCCGAAAAGTGAGATGTAAAATGGTAACATGTGTAGTAGGGACCTCCTATTGTGAATTTGTCTAGAGATTGAGATGGAGAAAGTTCAGAGAGGAAATGCAGGGATTTGCTCCACGTGGAGCTGCAGGGAAAGGCAGGGATGTGCTCAACAGTGGCTGTAGTTTTTGGTTAAAGATGGCACTGTAGTTTTTTTAAAAATTCTATTATAATCAGCTGTGTGTTGATCGTTTTTAAGGAATTGAGAACAATGGCTCGTGTTCGAGTTTATTCCTGCAGCTGGATCAGGAGTATAGAACAGCCTTAGTTTTAGGATTTCTTAGCTTTTACATGAATTAAAAAGTCATTGGACCTTCTGGATGAGATGGACCTGGACTGGTTAACATGATAGCGGATACAAATAATTTTTAAAATATTTGATTGCTGCTGTATAACTCACTGATTTCCCTTGTACCAACGTCAGAGCACTCAAAGCCTCCCTCCCACAGCAGGCAGAGCTCTGCAAACTCCTCAGGACTCCATTTCAACACGGGCGCATTGTTTGTGTCCTCATTTCTCCCATGAACTCCTCTATGACCTTGGGCAAGCCACTTCATTTATCTGTCCCCCAGCTGGGATAACACAAAATAGGTTAATAGTTCTGTACTCCCGAGAGCTGTGCATACAAATTCCGTCTGAAAGCAGCGAGAGGAATGTATTATTATTGTCATTGATGGTATGGATCTATTTAAGCATCACGTCCTTATGGACTTGTGCATCATATGAGTCTCCCCTCTGAAGGCAGCAGGGCTGTTTACACATGGAGAGTGCTTTGCTGGACCGTGGCCAGAAAATAGGGATGGACCTCGAACCAGCAGATATTCCCCAAGGCATTTAGCAGCAGGAGTGATGGTTCAGAGCCGTCTTAGGAGGGTGGCGAGATATATAAATAATTGTCGTCAGGATTTAGGCATTCAGGAGGCACAGTCTGCTTTGCATGTAAACAAAATGTAGGTCTTGAGGGAGTCTGTGTCTCGGCTAAATCTGCTCATGCATAAATCCTCTTTTTTAGGCTTTATATTTTGTAATCGTTGTAATTTAAATTCAGCTACAGTCCACAGGATTTGCACATTTTACCACCATTAAGGAAGTCAATAGGAGCTGTGCATCTCACTCCCTGTAGCTGCCCTTCAATAATGAACTCCTTCCCCTCTCCTAAACCTGAAGTTAGGGACAGCAGCAGCACCTGAGAGCATTCAGCTGAGAATCTGCGTGCGAGGGACAGTGAATTCAGCTGCTGTGTGTGTGTCCCCTCCTGTCCCCTGGCTGTCCTGGCTGCTAAGCTGCTGCCCTGTGGTTGCCATGAGCAGAAGGTTGGCCCATCCCTGGTGATTGCCATGCCAGGGGATCAGGCTGCCAGCAGCACATCCCCTGAACCCTTTGGTTTCCTTCTGATGTTTATTTGGCATCCTTCCCATCACCCACATCGCATGGCATTAACCAACTGTCCCAAAAAACAAATCCTTCACACCAAATTCGGCGCTGAAACAAACAGATACTGGGACAGGAATCCCCATTCCCCCAGAAAAATACTCCGTTCTGTTGTTATCCCCTTTGTCCTTCCTTCGAGTGCTTCCATTTCATGTTGAGAAAGACGAGAATTTTTGTAGTGAAGAGCTTTCCAGGAATGCCAAATGTTGTTTTGCCCACTGGAACAGGAGGCAGATGTTCATGGAGCAGGAGAGAGGAAAACCCAGGCTTTTCCCGAGCAGCCATGTCAGAATGTTCTCCTGGAGTTAAACTCAAACCTGGGGAGAGAGGTGTTGAGCATCACCTCAATCATGCCTGCTCAGTACTGCAGTCGAGAGAAAAGGATCCTTAATATCTGTGTTACATGTGGAGCTTTTTATTAACTCCGAGAGGCACTTGGGGTTGGCTTTTGTTCCCCTGGAGACAATAGGAAAATTTGACAGGTAATTTTGTAGATGGAGACAGTAAACAGCTGTTGAAAATGATAATGTCTGAGTGGTTTTGTTGTTTCTATGAAAACTTAGTTACACTCATTTTAGATTAATTTTTCATTGTCTTCTGTAAATGAGAATTGCTTACACGGCTGCTTCAAATGGGGCTTTGATTGCTTTCCATCTACTGCCAAAACCCTAAAAGACAAAAAAAAATCAAATGCATAAAACCACTTATGAGCAAAGATACAATAAATTCGTGCTATAGTGCATTTTAATTCGATAAATTAAAGTTTTGCTGTGCAGCAGTTTGTGCTCATGTGTGAGAGGGGCGTCGACATCAGCCATTTAAATTCAGCGCTGTGTTAAACAGCAATAAAAGCAGTTCTGGCTGCTGCTGGGAGCTTTTGCTGTGGTGTTAGGAAATTTCCCAAAAGTCTGAGAAGCGATGTGGGAGAAATAAAATGAAAAGTACTCATGGAAAGGGAAGTGCAAGCTCCTTGCAGCACAGGCACCAGAGAGGGGTGGGGATGATGGAGCTCTGGTTCATCCCCAGATTTCCTGGGGTCTGTGGAGGGGCAGCTGGGGATGCCCTGGAAATCAGGCACGGCAGGGAGGGCTGGGGCCAGCCTGTCACTTCTGCAGGGATTGGGGGTGATGCCTTAAACAGGCTGGTAAAAATATGAAGCAGACACAGCAGTACAGGGAAAAGAGAATTTACCTTGGTTTAATAGGATCCTAGGTGCCCAGACCCATCAAAGGTGGAAATCACGCCGTGGGGCGAGGGATGAGCTGGAACCCTCCCCCTACAATGCGTACAGGATTTTTATGGACTTCACAAAATCAGCAGATCTACTCAAAATCCCCCAATAAGAAACTTAATAAATGAATAATTGTCCCCTATTCTAATGAACCCCCCCCAAATGAGACTACAGCCTAGTTTACAAAAACATGTTCCAAGAGAGAACAGGTTGGAGCCTCTAGTTCTGAGAGAATATGAATGTTTGGTCTTCCTCGCTGTGCAGGACCCCAAACTGAGGTAAATATCAGAGTACAAGGGTTGGAAACATGTGGGGCTAAAGTACAAGGAGTGTCTGTGCAGGGTACAAGGAGTGTGTGTAGAGGGTAACAGGGAAGGGAAAGAGTATAACATATATAAAAAGGGTATAAAAAGAAAATACAAAAATCACCAGCATCAGGGGATCTGGGACAGCTCAGTGCCCTCATTTCTCACTTTATCAGTGGAACTAATGAGCCTCCCTTCACTCTTGTGTTGGTTTCTGGTGTGGGTCACGCTCTGCTGTTAGGTGAAGCCATCTTTCGCTGGGCAGCACAGCATTAGTGTAGTTGCACTGTTTTAAAATCTTTCTCTTCTTTCTCATGGAGAATAGAGAGAAGTTGCATTCTTGTGCTTTCTAATCTCTGTGTTTTGGTGCTGGATGCCCTAGAGTTGTAACGAATCGTTATAGGAGGTGGAAAAACTATCGACCAATAATTATCAGATTATTAATGATTATATAAAGAAGTTTTTGTAAATAAATTTTCTCTTTTCGCCATCTTGGTGCTGCCTGCCTGACTTCCCTGCGAGCTTCCGCGAATCTCCACGAAGATCAGAAAATCAGAGCAATACATTAGCACAATGCTGCGCCAGTATTCAAAGGAAAGGACACAAAATAGGTACAAAAAGTCTAAGCCATAACTCAGTGCTGCTTTGAAGTGCATTAAAGGGATTTCAGGCTGTGCTGACTCCCTGCGTGTGGATGATTTCACCCAGGATGGGTATTTGGGTCTCAGGAAGTGGCCAGGATCTGTTGTTTTTGAGGTCACAGAACGATCAGGCGAGTGGGAGTGAAGGTCATTGCTCTGTTTGTTAGATCACACACTTAATAACACTTGAGTCCTGTGCTGACCTTTTGCAGAATTTTGTTTTGGCATAAATGTCAGGAAATGCGGCTGGGAATGAAAATACTGATAAATACAGTGCCAGGATTAAAGTGTGACTTCAGCCTGCTGGGGAGCAGCTCTTTGGGCAGCCCTCATTTGGTTTTGAAACCTTGTGCATCACCCAGCCCTTCGTCAATACCTCTGAAAATGTTTCTAACACACAGCATTTGCCTTTGCGAGGCTTCATACTATGAGAAGCATTGTTCAGAAAGGGAAATCACTGTCTCTTTAACAAAGTGGTGCTCCAAAGTTCACAGCAGAGCCGTTTTTCATCACTTCCTCACCCAGAGAAGTTAAACTCAGATGTTCCAATCCATTTTTAAGGAGCTCCTGTTTTCCTTCCATTGAGCCAATTCTGCTGACAGGCTCAGCAGGAGGACAGGGAAGACAAATGAGCGGTGTGAGATCACAGAGCCACCCCTGACCCCACAGAGGCTGTGACACAGTCCCTTAGCTCCACGTGGACCTTCCATGAGCCAGCAGCTGATGGAGCTGCCTGGCCCATCCCATCCAGAGCTTGCAGGGAGGGAGAGAGGAAGGGGCAGCAGGAGAGCCAGAGAGTTTATCTGTGAAGGGAAGGTCTGGTCTGTAGGATTTGGGGGTTTTGTTTGGGACGGTTGGGAGGGAGACGAGAGATCTCTGCGGTCAGGTCTGAGAGCATGAGGTTTATTGTGAAAGGTGTGGGGGTAGGGGAGCTGCCAGGAGCTGCCAGACACAGCTCAGAGCAGGGCAGAGAGGGGAGAGAGAGAGAGAGAAGAAAGAGGACAGAATATAGAACAGAACAGAACAGAACAGAACAGAACAGAATAGAATAGAATAGAATAGAATAGAATAGAATAGAATCCTGTGGTTGCCATTTACAATACAATAAATCATCTTCTGTGCTGAATATTCTAATTTTCACTAACCAACCTAGAACAAGATACAAATCCTACACCATTTACACACAGCCTAGGAGAGTCATTGCATTACCATACGGCGTTACATTTTAAACTCTAAAAACTGCTTTTTGGACCCTCTGCCGAGTTGGCAGGGTCTGCTCTGACCCCTGGAGCTGTCTGCAAGCAGAGGGGATTGTTTAATCCAAAGGGGATTCCCTTCAGTGGCCACACCATTGTTTTCAGTTGTTCAGTCACTGGGGTTTGGTATCTCACAGCTTGTCTTCATTCCAATCTCGCTCATAGTTTCCATATTCTCAGCATCTTTGGCCAGGTGATCATATTTATAATGCTTTCCTATTTCATGCTCCCCAGCACTGGTCTGGGTCCCCTTTGGCAATGTCCCTCTGCGTGGAAAGGGCCCAGGCTGGGTGGTTAATGCCACAGGAGGTGATGGTGGAGCTTGGCTAGCAAAGCAGAGCAGAACCAGATGGAATTTGGGAGCTGGAGCGGGGCAGGGGAGCAGATTCAATTTAGGGTTGACAAATCCAACCTATCCAGGGTTTTCTTGTGTCTGTGTCCCTTGCCACTGTACACACACAGAGCATTTCATTCACAAGTTCCTTGTCCTCAGCCTTTGGCTGGTGACAGAAGGTTCTGTGCTTGCCAGTAAATTACATCAGTGATTCCAGAAGCCTTTTTTTTTTTTTTTTTTTTTTTTTTTGTCTGCTGGCACAGGTAGAACATGGAAGTACTGTAGGATAATTTAATTCAGCCAGTTTAGACATTCTCTGTTTTTTCTCTTCCCTTTCTCTGTCCCCTTGTCCAAGACATTTAGTGTCTTGTTGGTGATCTGTGAACCACATCATCAACAAGAGAAATTGAGTAAAATCCACTGATGTCAGGAAACAATGTCAATTTACACTACATGACATCTACTGAGGATGAAGAGACAATCTCTAATAGCCTAGAGCATTTCTTACTTGCCTTAGGCATAATTTTGTCTTTATATTTGAGTACTTGGAGCTCAGTAATCCTGTAAATCCCTTTTTCTATATTCAAAATGCTCCATCTGCTTTGGCAAACCCTTTAAATTAGTCCTAAAGGCCAAGTATCTTTAGAGAAATAACTGGATAGCACAGATATCCTATCTGCAAAAATCACAGCCAACTTCCTCACGAAAAGTAATTCTGGGAAGAGTCGGCAGTGCTGCTAAAAATTATTAATAAAATATTTGTCAGTGTAAAAAAAACTTTTAGATTGAAATAGATGAGCATGTTTGGAATGTATAACAGACTGAAGTTGCTCCCATCCAGAATACTTCAATCTCTCTGTTTCTGGTACAAGCTGTGTTGTGCAGGCAGCAGCAGCAGGATGTGTGCAGGGATTTGTGACCTGAGTTCCATGTGTGGCTTTGCTCAGCTCCCCCAGAGCAGCAGGGCTGAGCACTCCTGTGAATCCAACTCCTAATGTCCATTCTCAAAAAACTTTTAGGTTGAACGTCATGTAGATATGAACACGTTTGGAATGTATAACAGACTGAAGTTGCTCCCATCCAGAATACTTCAATCTCTCTGTTTCTGGTACAAACCGTGTTGTGCAGGCAGCAGCAGCAGGATGTGTGCAGGGATTTGTGACCTGAGTCTGACAGTTCCATGTGTGCCCTGTTGGCTTTGCTCAGCTCCCCCAGAGCAGCAGGGCTGAGCACTCCTGCAAATCCAACTCCTAATGTCACGTTGCCCTGCAGAGATTTCATCTGTGCATTAGCCAAACTTTGAGTGTCTGAAAAGGGAAGTTTCTGTTGAAATAATCCCCAAGCACAGCGAGAGTTCTGTGTCTCACACTGTCCTTTGCCACCTGGCGCTGAGCACTCTGCCAAGGGATGCCATGGCACAGGGCTGGGCCCAGGGGAGGGCAGGAACAGAGGTGTGCAGCAGGGGAGAGTCACACTGTGACTCCAACTCATGGAATTGGGGCGAGGAGAGGGACAGCAAAAGGAAAAGCCGTCTCTGATCAGTGCAGCCAGGTCATCTGTGGGAGCAGAGCATTACAGTCGCTGGAATATTCAATAGCAGCTCTCTGCTGGTGGAAAAGGTCATCTCTTGGTTTGCCTTGGGCTTTAGAAAATACTTTCAAATTGTCCTGGCTTCTCTAAGCTGACAGAGCTGCTGGAGAGAGCGCCCGAGGGTACGGGAGAGGTGACACTGGAACAGTGGCCCCACTGCCATCAAAATCAAACGCAGAACAACGATTGACTTGAGCGAAAGGAAGGTCAGGAGCAGAGTGTCACACGGAACGTGGATCAGTGCTGTCACCATCCTGATTTTCAGGCACAGGCGAGCGGCGAGCAGTGCTCACTGTACAGCTTCAAGAGTTCCCAGAGACGTTGACACAAATTTTAATCGATGGTTCGTGTCCTGCACGCTTTGGTTTCTGTATTTAAAGAGAAGTGCCGCGTGCTGAGGGGAATAATAACATGTCCACAACTCCCTCCTGTTGGAATGGCTCTGAAGGCATTGCATCTGACAGGTCCTACCCCTGAAAATCAAGCTAGGTGAAGGGTCTGTGGCTGGGAGGAGGCTGCAAGGGGCAAATCCTTTCTATTGCTGCTGTTCATTTCCAAGCCCACCATGTCTGGTTGGCTGTCAACATCTCTTGCTCTGATTTTCTGATATTCGTGGAGATTCGTGGAAGCTCGCAGGGAAGTCAGGCAGGCAGCGCACAAGATGGCGAAAAGAGAAACTTTATTTACAAGAACTTCTTTATATATCCATTAATAGTCTGATAATTATTAGTTGATAGTTTTTCCATCTCCTATAACGATTGGTTACAACTCTAGAGCATCCAGCACCAAAACACAGAGATTAGAAAGCACAAGAATGCAACTTCTCTCTATTCTCCATGAGAAAGAAGAGAAATATTTTAAAACAGTGTAACTACAATCATCCTTCCCCCATCTAACCTTCTTTTCATATTGCTCCTGCAAGGCTGTGTTATCAAACAAGAGCCCATGACAGCATCCTTGGGTTTTCTCTCCCTACAGCCGTGATTTTCCCATTGCAGCTCAGAGGAGAGCTCTCAAATTGAGAGTTTGTCTTTAATTGTCTCTTGCCTGACATTCACACAGCTGTGGAGTCACTCCTGCTGCTGTTCTCTGCAGGAACAATTCACAAGTGCAAGGAGATTCCTCAACATGCAAACAAAGGTGTAAATGCAGCTGCAGGGCCCCAGCTGAGGGTGCCCAGAGAAGCTGTGACTGTCCCCAGATCCCTGAAGTGTCCCAGGCCAGGTTGGACAGGGCGTGGAGCACCGTGGGATAGGGAAGGTGGCACTGGGTGACCTTTAGGGTCTCCTCCAGTCCCAGCCATTCTGTGATTCTTTGATTCTGTGGGCTCTGGCTGAGCAGTGGGGCACTGCAATCCATGGCAGCTCAGCCCTGGGCATGGTTAGGGAAGAATTGTTAATGACCACTGTTATTTTTTAAAGTCTTCTTTATTTTTAAAGGCCTTCTGGCATCAAGGCCTTTCTCCCTGCAGAAGGAGCTGAGGCAGAATGATGGGCACAAAATGAGATGGATGATAGACAAGTGGATGGGATTTGAGAGCTAGAGATTCGATAGGTTACTGCTGATCCAAATTAGATGGTGTTTATGAAATGAAGGAAGCCTTTATGTATGAAACTCACCCATTTCAGACCATCTGTAATGTGAGGTGCAGAGTGTGGTAGGGGCAGTTCCTTGAAAATAAACTTCACCCTTAGAAAGTGGCGAAGAGCCCGAGCATGTGGCACTCACCCCCAAACCTCATCAAGCTTTGTCACCTCCTGCAAGTACCAGGAGAGGACTGATAATGTCCACTTTTGGGAGGATTTCCCTGGAGGATTGATTTTCTACTCTTTCATTTCACTCAGAGAGAAGATAACCCTTAATTTTAGTTCTAAATTAGACTAATTGGCCTGACTTCTGCAGTGGTTAGGTGCAGGCAGGGGAAGGAATGCTGTGTGTGATTGAGGAGTGAGTCTGCAGCTTCCCGTGTGCCCTCGGGCTCTGATCCACCAATCTGTGTGGGACAATCCACTCTGGGCTGAATGTCACCCCATGTGACCCCAAATCATAAATTTTTGCTCCTTCTTCCAAGCAGCTGACTCAGAGCTGCCCTGCTGGTGAGAGGGTGTGATTCCCCAGGGAATGCTGTTATCACAGGAGCGTTATCTCAAACTCTCTGTTCCTCGTGGATTCCTCCCTGTTCTTTGTGCTCCTCCTCACCTGGCAGAGCTTCTGATTTTGGCTTTGCATTTCCCCAGAGCCTCGGAAAGCTGGACTTTCATCAGTCCAATTCCACCTGTGTGATCAAACAAAGTGTTCAAAGGCGGCAAAGAGCACCGATGGTGACTAATATCGTTGAAGATTTCAATAACAAAGGGAAAGCTGCTTCTTTAGAATCCTTTTTGCTTTTCTTTTTGGATAGTGTCCCCTAAATGTCATTTGTGTAATTACATAGAAATATGTTTTGACTCACCTAGTGCAAAAAGGCATAGAAAGAAGGGCATAAAAAGGCAGTAATGACTGCTTGGAAAAAATCACAGCAGAGTTTGAAATCTTCGCTTTGGGTGGTGAGGCAAGTGTGTGACTCTGGTTCAGGGAGGGATTCTGGGCTAGGCTCTTGTTTATTCCTTTCTGCAGGAGAACTCTTGCTGTTGTTTAAAGAGCATTGTGATATCACGGAGCCTGTGGTTCTCCCAGCACTGCTGCACTCTTCCTGGGCTCAGGCTAAGATGGAACCTTTTCCTGGCGATGGAAAGTCACCTGTGCAAAGCACATCTCTCAAAAGCCTCGTCCAAATCTGTTGTGTTTTCTCGCTTTGCATTGGGGCTTGGTGTTGGCTCTGATTTTCTGATCTTCGTGGAGATTCGCGGAAGCTCGCAGGGAAGTCAGGCAGCACCAAGATGGCGAAAAGAAGGAGCTTTATTTACAAAACTTTCTTTATATATTCATTAAGAATCTAATAATTATTGGTCGACAGTTTTTCCACCTCCTATAATGATTGGTTACAACTCTAGAGCATCCAGTACCGAAACAAAGAGATTTAAAAAGCACAAGAATGCAACTTATCTCTATTCTCCATGAGAAAGAAGAGAAAGATTTTTAAAACAGTGCGACTACAGCTTGGTTAGCGCGTTTAAAACCGAGATTTCCCAACAAATTAGACATGGCTGTTTTCTGATTGAGGTGCTGTGGGGGAGAACCAGATTTGGACAGAGCCAGGGATGTCAGAGCCGTCAGTTCAGAGCTGCTCCCGGAGTTTATCTCTAAGTGTTTGTCAGTCGAGCAGGCTCTTGCTTTTCTCCCAGGCCATTTAACATGAGGATCATGTCTCCTTCATTTGTCTTGTTGAAGTATTGAGGCCACGCTGCTGTCCGAGGGCTGCCAGTCCAGCAGGAGCTCTCTGCCTGGGCACCGCTGGCCACTCGCGGCTCCGAGGAGCAACATCCCAGCTGCCAACCAAACACTCACTCATATCCAGGGAAATCTTCCCAAAGTAGCTGCTATCTCTGACAAACTTTGATGAACTTTTTGCTTAAAGACAGCTTTTCTGCTGTGGCAGATATCGGCTGTGTTTTCCTTCTTTTCATTCTGTCAGACAGCAGGGTCAGATGTGAATGCAAGGAATGGAGATCCAGTGTCACGGAAGTTTGTGGTGATCAGGCAGTCAGCACACGCATGATGGCGAAAAAGCAAAATTTATTTACAATTCTTTCTTTATATGTGCATTAATAATCGAACAATTATTGGTCGACAGTTTTCCACCCCCCGAAAGGATTGGCTGGAATCTTACAGCATCCAGTACCCAAACAAAAGATTAGAAAAGCACAAGAATTCAGCTTATCTCTACTCCCCATGAGAAAGAAGAGAAAAACTTTTAGAATAGTGCATCCACAATCCAGGACTTCTCCACATAAAGACAGTCCTGACCTGGAGTCTCCATCCTGCTGGTGACAGCACCTTCATTAGCAATACAGAGTCACTTTTGTTTTAATCCACTCTGACACTGATCAGCTTTTGCCCCACGACTTACTTTTCTCTTCGAAATGAAGTATTTTTCACTGTAAAAATTGCAACTTGTTTGTGGAAGGCAGAGCATTAAAAAAATGAAAACTCTTTTTGGATAGAAACGCCGATGTTTGCAGTTGTGGCACAATGTTAGTGATGGAGTGGGGGAGAAGTCATGGAATCCTGGAAGGGTTTGGGTTGGAAGGGATCTTAAAGATCATCCAATTCTCACTCCCTGGGCAGGGATACCTTGCATTAGAGCAGTTGCTTCAAGTCCCATCCGGCCTGGCCTTGAGTGATAAATCTATAAAATGATAAATTTTTATAGTACCCTCAATGCAGCAGACGTAAGGAGAAAGAAAAATATAAATATCCAGAAGTGAAAGGGTGAACTTGCTAGTGAGACGCTGGATTAGGCAGAAATCCAGACTTGGATAGTTGGTGTAATCTCAAATCTATCAGCCGTGACAGTATCCGTTTAAATGAATCCTTAAAAATGTTAATTGCACATCACAGGCACTTCAGCAATGACATTTCTGCCACTGAATGTCATGGGGACATTTTTCCTTTTATTATCCCTGCACAGGAGGAGTGAACTACCGGAGTTAGGCACCAAATAACTGTGTCATGAAATGGAATGGCTCTACCTCCAGTATTTATGCTGGTTCCGCTTTCAATAAGCTTCTTCTCAAATTTGCAGTGAGCCAGAGCTTTGGGTGGCATTAGGAAGGCAGCGTTGTTAAGCTTTGCTTTATGAACTGTAAAATAAAGGTTTGTCATCAGACTTCCAGAAGTGCAGATACTCAAAGCCCCAGGGTCTGTGGTTTTTTGTGAATTTGCATAAGAGCTGGTTCATAACTGCAGCCCGAGTTGGTCACATTTTTGTCTGATTTCCCCAGGACATTCTCTAGCAGCAGCTCGCTCTCTTTTGTTTCAAACATTCACAAGAAGGGAAGAGACAGGGAAAGCAGAGAGGGAATTGTGGAACTGTAGGATGTCCTGGGTGGGAAGGGAGCTCAGAAACCATCGAGTTCTCTGTCCCTGGCTCCTCTCAGCTCCACCCATGCCATTCCAGGTACACAGAGTTTCAGCTGAGCTCAGGATTTATCCTGCTGCCACTGCTCTGCGTTTTCCTCAGGCCACTTTGGGTTTCTGCTTCACCCTGCTCGTGTCTGACTTTAGCATGGGAAGGACCACATGAAACACTAAAGAGAATTTACAAGGAAGGAGTAGAATTAAAAGAGTAACACATACATTCTGCAGGAGATAAATATGACCTGAGACTGGGGAAAAGGGATACATCCATGCTGCAGACTTCTCTTTAGTGAAGCTTGCAAAAGTATATTGACTTTCTAGAAATAAAAGTGCTTCTTCACCTTCCCCAGACTGGTCCTCTCCAGCTTTAGGCTGTATTATTCAATTCCCTGCAGCTCCCAGTCCGAGGGACTCCACACAAACTGGGTTTGCTCTGGGATGGAAGTGCAGATGTTGAGTTTATTTCTCAGAGGGCACAGCTCATTTCAGGGTCTTTTTCTATCTATTCAGGCAGCCTCACAAACGCAGAGAAGCTCCTCAGCTGAGCTGGATGTCCTTTCAGACAATGCCATCAGGCAGTTGTTGATCATTGCTTCTGCTCTGAAAAAGCTCTTGACCTTTGTGCACCTGAGCTGGGACAGCTGTGGCTGTGTCCCCATGGAAGGTGGGGCAGCATGGGGCTGTCCCCACAAAGGGACATTTCCTTGCCCATGGGGAGCGTGGGGCTGTCCCCACAAAGGGACATTTCCTTGCCCATGGGGAGCGTGGGGCTGTCCCCACAAAGGGACATTTCCTTGCCCATGGGGAGCGTGGGGCTGTCCCCACAAAGGGACATTTCCTTGCCCATGGGGAGCGTGGGGCTGTCCCCACAAAGGGACATTTCCTTGCCCATGGGGAGCGTGGGGCTGTCCCCACAAAGGGACTTTTCCTTTCCCTGGACTTTACCCATGGCCAGCATGGGGCTGTCCCCACAAAAGGGACTTTTCCTTGCCCCATGGAAGGCAGGGGAGCATAGGACTGTCCCCACAAAGGGACATTTCCTTGCCCTGGACTTGGCCCATGGGGAGCATGGGCTGTCCCCACCAAGGGACATTTCCTTGCCTTGGACTTCCCCCATGGCCAGCAAGTTGGAAAATCCACTGTAGTTCATCTTAGTGTTATTTTCTTAGTTGTTTCACCTCAATATTCAAGACTTACCTACATGTTGGTTTTTTCCTTACTAGGCCATTAAATGTGTTCTTTCTTTAAATTTGTTGCCTCTACAAAATGCAGATATTTTATCAACTTTCCATGCCTGGTGAGTGGTTGACTTTGTAGGTGTTTTTCCAGCAGGCAGGTTCTCTGTTGAGAAGGAATGGGGATCTTTATGCACAAATATTTTCGGAGTTTTAAACACAGCCAAAAAGCAGATATTCTGTCAAAGTTATAAAAAAACCCAACACAGTAAAAACTATAGAAGCTGGAAACTGCAGATACCTGACTTGTAAATTAGATGTGCACATCCCACATCTGATTTTCATACTCAGTTACACAGAAATGTGATTTTTCTTGCCACCTGATTCGCAATGCAGCTTCACTTCAGTTTGTTTCCAAGTGAGTGCCTCGTGCTCGTGAGCAGTTCCTGGAGGGATGCTGTGCTCAGCGATCAGCGCTGGGGCTGTGTCCCTTCCTTTGGCCACTGTGTCACCCCAGAGCAGAGCCATGGCACGGTCAGTGAGCAGTGCAGAAATCTGCTGGTCATGTCCACGTGTTGAAAAATGGCTTGAAGAGCAGGACCATGAGATGCTAGAGGCTCTGCTTTTGCAGCCTCTGCCACCACAGAACACAGCCTAGGCATTGTGCGAGCAAAACCTTGAGGGTAAGCTGCAAGGACAGTGTCCTTGGTGGTCTGGGAAGCACCGAATTTTATGAAAGAGAAATTGTGGTCAAAGGAATGCAGAACATCAGATGAAGGGACCACGAGCTGGGAGGGACAAGTGATGGAGCTGTGTGCAAGTAACCAAAAATAGTGTGGCAAGGAGTCTGACTAACAATGACACAATGACATGGAAAACCTGCTAGCTGCTGGAAAATGCACTTGAGCCTGAGAACCTAGAGAAAGAGTTAGAATAAAGCTTGTATTGATCACATTGATCCTGTATTGCTTATTCTCCTCGTGATTGCGCTGCGCAGCCTTAAATGGGATTGCCTTAAATGGGGAATACCTTAAATGGGGAATACCTTAAATGGTGAATACCTTCAATGGTGAATACCTTAAATGGTGAATACCTTAAATGGTGAATACCTTAAATGGTGAGTACCTTAAATGGTGAATACCTTCAATGGTGAATACCTTCAATGGTGAATACCTTAAATAGTGAATTTTAAATTTTTTTGTACCGCTTCTTGCACGGCAGTGACACATTCTGTGCTCTGAAAGGGGAGCCTGAGCCTGTCCAGCTCACAAATGGATTTACTAAATGGAGTGCCTTGTTCTACATCAGTTCAGGGCTACTGCTGCTCCTAAGTGGAATAAAACACATATATGAGAATTTGTAGTCAGCAAATCTGTGATCTAGGCTGCTCTGTCAAAGGTGTTCTCCTCCTCTGGAAATGCTTCACTGGCTGCTCCCAAACTCTCAAAGTAAGCAATTAAAAGGGACTGATGACACCTCCCTTGGGGCATTTGATCTCATCTTGCTGCATTTATCAGGCTGAAAGAGCCATAAAATCTAAGGCTGATGATCAGATGATTCTGCCTTCCTTTCTCCATTTGAAAGCACTATTTTCAGAGTGAGTCTCTGAAAATATCTGCTCAGGGTCTCCTTTGCAGTGATGTCCCTTGGAAGCTTTTCAGTGCTTGCACATTTGCTGTCTCCGAAAGAGGAAAATACTGCTTACTTACAGTGCTTCTGGAGAGATTCCAGCGCTGAATGAATACTAAGTAGAAAATGTCCTTCTCAGAGGCAGGAAGAGATGATGAATCACTGTGAAAGCTTATTTCTTGACCAATCTGCCTATGTATTTTGTTATCTGAAATTATAATGAAGACGTTAGCAGGCTCGTCTCTTGGGCGAAGTGGATGGGAAAAGAAATGAAGTTGGGAGATGATGGCAGCTCAGGACCTGTGCCTGCACAGCCTCTTTGCAGTGGCACCAGGCTGAGGCAGAGCCTTGCACGCCTGAATCCTTGGGGAATGGGAAAAATCAATCTCATCTACCTTGCTGTGCCATCAGAGAAGACTAATGAGCCTGCTGTCTTCACCGCAGCGTTTATTGGTGATTAGTGACTCCAAAAAAATGCTCTGCGTAGAGGAAAGGAATTGGTGATTTATTGTGATCCCCAGTCAGGTCTCCCTCCTTCAGGGACCGTCTCGTTGTGCCTGTCCAGGAGAGGAGCATTTCTGGTTTTCTGTGCTCTAATTAGCAGCATGACTTCTGCTGTTGTTCTCGGTGTAACATCGGTGAGATTAGCATCTGTAGGCAAGGCTTGGACAGGGAATTCAGACACCAAGTTGAGGTTTTTTTCAGACTAGAAGAAAAAAATTATTATTCACCTTGTTCCCCTGGGAAATAGAGGCACAGAAGTGTCCCACCCAGGCTGTCCCTACCTTGTGCCCCCCAGACAGGACATATTTCATCAGCTGAGAATTACCTCCCACCAGGGAGCTCTCAGAAGCTGAACTGATGCCTTTGAATATTTCTAGTTTTTTCTCTTAATGCACCTGTAACTTGCTGTAGTTTAGTGCTTCTCACAAAGTGCTAAACTGCTCTGTTCCCAGCACCTTTAGCCAAAACAAAGCTCTCTGAACACAGATCCAAAGACATATTTATTGCCTTAGGGCCCGAAAATATGGAAACAACAGTGAGATGGAGGGGAGCAGGCCTGGGGTGGTGAACATCATCACCCAAGGGTGAGATTGGAGAATTAGGGGCCAATATCTAATGGACAGAACTTGTAGAAGGTGAAGGGCTCTGACCCAGGGTCCATTTTGGGTGCAGTCCCTGGGGGGACGTTCGTCTGCCCGAGTGCACCTTGAAGGCCTCGAATAAATCTGTCCACATTTTATACTCCTGATTTGTTTTGGCCTCTCTTTTAGGCATCAGAACCATGAGTGGTCTGCAGCCCTTCCCTCCTGTGGCTGAGCCCAGCTGGGACCCTGGGGCTCAGGAGCAACAAGATAAAGGTTCCCTGTTCAGGTGCCTAAGGGAGCAGCCAGGCTCCAGAGGTTTTGAAAGCTCCACGCTGCCTAATTCCTATTGATTTTATTTTAGCTGCAAGGATCTGTATCTTCATGTCTTGCCTGAGGTCATTAAAGGATGCTGTGGAAGAGCTGGGAAGGGAAATGAGATTTCCTGTCTTAGTTCAAATACCTTAATCAAAAAGCTATGTTTTCTATCACAGTTTGTGACAAGAAAGCCAAGAAACCTTATTAACTAATCTAACTCTGATCTGGACTGTACAAAGAAATCAAGTACAGCATTATATCATCCTCCTGAAGATACACACATATATTATGTTGATCAAGAGTTTGCTCCGTTGCACCTTAGATATTTTCCTTTGAAGAACTTCATAATACTTTTAATGCCATAGATTTCCATGAAATTATGTCCTCCCTATCGGTTAGTGCCAAAATAGATCATTTTTTTCTTTCTCCTCTGCTGGTTTTTATGGTTTAAAGATGAAAGCTAGGCTAATATCACAAAATAAAGTATTTAAGCTGCATTTTGTCTGCAGTAGTTAGCATTACTCTGTAATTACTATGTCCCTTCCACAGTTTTTCAAGGGGATTAGCTTTGTAACAGCTTTTATTAAGGACTTGCTGAAAGAAACTTAGGTTAAGCATTTGTATTTTGTGTGAAAAAGTGTTTCTGGTGGCAGTGGTGGAGCAACCAGGGCTGGTGGAAGGTGCTGGAACTCAATGATCTTTAAGTACATCAAAGGATCTCAATGATCCTTTCTCCCCAAACCATTCTATGATCTCTAAAGTGATCAGTCACTCTTTCCAAATCAGGTTTTTTTAAGATCAGTCACTCTTTCCAAATCAGGTTCTTTTTATGATCACTCTTTCCAAATCAGTTTTTTTAAGATCAGTCACTCTTTCCAAATCAGGATTTTTTTTTTAATCACTCTTTCCAAATCAGGTTTTTTTTATGATCAGTCACTCTTTCCAAATCAGTTTTTTTTATGATCACTCTTTCCAAATCATTTTTTTTTAAGATCAGTCACTCTTTTCAAATCTGTTTTGAATTCTGCGTGTTGCTAATTTTTCTGAACTTGATTCTCCCTGACCCCGAGCTGTGCCCGTGGAAGATGCCCCAGTATCAGCTGTGGTTAGGAGAAGGTGCAGAAGGACAGAAAGCTGAGAACAGCAGGAGCAGAGGTGCCCAGCCCTGAGCTCCATTCCATCCTGTCCCAGCCAGGAAGGGACACTGGGATGTGTCAGCTCTCAGGGAGCTGAAGCACAGACAGCTCTGGGCTCCAGTCTGACCACCAGCCTTTGATGGCTTTGTCTCTGCACACGGTAATAACAGACTTGAAGGCATTAATTTTAGTGAAGAGATGTGCAGTGTAACCGAGGGATAATGGGGTTTGTGCTCTCCTCAATTTTTTATGTCATTTGGTAAGTGCTGATCTTGCATTAAGATGTCACTGTCAAACCGGGTAGCATTAAAGAAGAAAGGAGTTGCTAAATTTCCAGCAGGTCGAAGTATTCTCAGATCCCTAGGCACTTTCAGTAAAAATCTGTTGGAATAAAGGATGGCTAAAAAATGTTTTTAATCTAGGCTTTTTAAAATTTCTCTTTTGAGAGTCGCTGTAATAAATCGAAGTTATTGATTTCGCCCGTAGCAGTGCTCAGATTCACTCATTTCAGAGTCGAAACTGCTCTATTACTTAGAGCAATAAGCCAGCACTGTGAAATCTCTCATCAGAGACTCCTGCCCACACCTGCAGATGGGCATTGAGCACAGATTCTGTCTGTTTATGGCTCTTGCAGCAGCTGAGCTCTGTGCACGCTGTTCTTGGTGATTCTCTGCCTTCCTCGCCCTGCCCCTGGGAGAGCCTTTGCAGCCCTGGCCTGTGGTCAGTGATTCTGGGCTCAGCTCAGCCCTGGCCTGTGGTCACTGATCTGGGCTCAGCCCTAACTGGTCACTCATTCTAGGCTCAGCTCAGCCCTGGCCAGGCAGGTTTGACTCTGCTCCACCTTTTACCATATCTCTGCAGAGAAACAGGACCTGTTCTGCGTTCTGTGTCTGTGGTGTTGCCCCCATGATGGGTCTGCCCTTGAGCTCAGGTGGGCTGTACAGCCATGGTGCCAGGTTTTAAATCCCCTGCCTTGATGAAAGGGTTAAGTGCAGCTTTTGGTAGAGCTGGGCCTTGGGCATCAAGAGAAGAAAAGTCATCTTCCAAGGGTAAATATTTCTCAGGGCACTGAAGGTTTGAATGATCCATAAGTACTTGCAAAGGAGTGTTGAATATCATACGCAAAAATACTCTAAATCAAAAATCCTGTTCAGATTGGCGCTGGCTGATCTCACAATGTGTGCTGCCCGCACAGCTGGCAGCAGCTGGCGAGTTCATGGCAGTTCCTCCTGATATCACTTCTGCTTTGCCTTCTATGCATCTTTTATTATCTTCCCATTAACAGAATATTTCCATTCCACCTTCTTTTCCTGAAGCTGCACTCCTCAGAAGCGTTCAGGGCTCTGCTGCCCATCCTCCTGGGGCAGCACTTTGCTCTGCCAGCAGGAAATGTCCCCAGCACGCCTGGCCTGGTGGCTGAGCTGCTGTGCCTCTCACCAGTGCCCATCTGCTCCGGGAGGGACGAGCTGTGGGGTCAGCTCAGCACATCAAAAGGAGTCCTCACTCACGTGCTCCAGTCCAGCCCTGAATGATTAGCGTATTTATAAATTAAAATAAACCCGAGGAGTGAACTGGCCCAGGGGAGCTCTCAATCCAATCAAATTAGACTCATATATCCACCCTGGAGCAATTCCTTAGAAGCCCTGCCTCCAGGAAGCTTCATTTGTAATCACTACGTGCTGTGTACTTTAGAAAAGTTTTATAATTACTTGCTGTTCCGGCTGCTGAGCACTTCTAAATGTTGGATATTAAGGAACTGCTGTTTCAGTCAGTGAACAAGCTCTGAACATTAAATGTGCTTCACGAGAAGCATTTTTTTCTCAGCCATTGCACATCTCTGAAGGCAGATTTTTTTTTCAAGTGGATGCTTTGCCAGCTGTTGATCATCTCTCTGTTTCTTCTGTGTGAAGAGGGAAGGAGGGAACTGAGGGTGGTGTGACATTGGATAAAGGCTGCTGTGCCTCACTCACAGATGCAACATTGGAATTATGCTGCAGCTCCTCCTGGAAAAGCACCACTAAAAGCTTTGTCTTGCACCATGCGTAGTTTTGGACATTTTTTATATCACATGTTTTACAGAAAAAACATGTAATTTTAATTTTAATTTTAGCATTAACACAGGAATCTGTAGATGATTTTTGGTGCCGTTTTTATAGCTCTCCACCTTGGGAAGGAGCAGCCTGTCTTTGTCAGGGGTCAAGGAGGCACTTGGCCAGAACAGCTCCGTGAGTGACACGAGTGCTCGGGGAGGGCTGGAAATCCACATTTAGCAGGTGTTTTGTGAAAGGTGATAGCCATGATTTCTCTCACAGAACAGCTCATCAGCTCTCAGAAATGTGCCTCAGGTACAGAACGGTGTCAGGATGCTGCAGACCATTCAGACCAGACCCAAGTGCTGTGGCTGCAGTGAAACCACAACGATGGGCCGGTGGTTAATGAGAGATTAATCTGGTTAATGAGAGATTTGGCAGAACACAGATCGCTTCCTTCCCTGTCCCAGCCGTCCCTGAGATCCTGTGAGTGTCACAGCCTCTCCTGCAGCCTGGGCAGAGCTGGGACAGCTGAGAGCACAGCAAAACAGAGGAGAGGTTTTGAGTCAGGGGCTGGCTGGAAATTGGCTCTTTCCCACCTCCAATTCCCACCTCGAGCTCTGGAGCTGCCGGCAGAGTTTGGGGCTTTTGTTGGGAAGATGCACATTTGTGGCTAGAGATTCCCTGAGATTCGCAGGAGCTGGCAGAGAAAAGAGGCAGGAGAACCCAAGATGGCGAAAGGAGAGCTTTATTTACAAAAACCTCTTTATATATCCATTAACAATCTAGCAGCTATTGGTCAGCAGGGAATCCACCTCCTAAAACCATTGGTCACAGCTATCCAACACCTAGTACCAAACACAGAGATTAGGAAAGTACAAAAATGCAGCTTATCTCTATTCTCCCTGAGAAAGAAGAGAAAGATTTCTAAAGCAGTGCAACTACACACATTTCACATCTGCTCAGAGGATATTTGGAGAAACTCATGCAAACTTCGTGATCTGGAGAACTTCTCTGACGTTCGTTAACTCTTAGAACAGCTTTGATGTGTGCAAAGATTTATTCTCCATTCGGTGTAAGTGAAAGCACTGAGATAGTCAATCGCACGGAAAAACTTCTTCTCTGTTAGTTACTAAAAATCAGGACTAGAAATGGTGAAAATAACGTTATTTCAGGTGTCATTAATCTAAGGCATAATGGTGCCTTGAACAGCTAAACGAACGCTGCAGCTCAGGTGGTTCAGGCATCTTTGCATATGATCGTGTTTCCAAATAAATCACAAAGTTCCACGCAGTAGATTTTCATTTTGAGATGTCCCAGAAGTGTGTAGAGCACAGTTACTGCAGTTGCCTCCTATTTACAGGCTCTGAGATTTATTTAGTGCGAGCTCTTCAAATGGCAATAGGCTGGGCCTGAATTATGAATTTCTAAACTCATCCATCCATCACAGCACTCCCCAAAATCGTTCTTTAAATGCAGGGAGGAAATGTGCCTCTGCCACAAAAGTGGTACAGTGCCTCTCTTTTGACGCAGCAAGAAAACAGCAAGGAAATAAATTTCGAGCATTAAGGCTTTTCAGAGGGAGCCATCCAAATGAAAACCCATAATCAAAATAATAATTATCAGGGGAACCATTTGCTTTCAAAGTAATCTTGCAAAGTAAAGCGCAGAGTATGTTTTAAACAGCAAAAAATGGTGATTTCTGTTCAGAGGTAGAAAGAAAGTCTAGCGCTTGAGAATGTAAGAGCTTTGTACAGGATCAGTTCTTGATGGATTTTCTCCGAAATGTGCTGTATGTAAAAAAGAGAGGAAAAATTGAAGCTGTTGTGTGATGAATGCAGCCATAGGTGTGATGGGGCTGGGATTGGGTTACTGAGCTAGGAAGTTACCTGTCATTCTCCTCATTTTCAAATCATTACAGCATAGGGTTGGACCGAGGTAATATTCTGGGGAATATTAACACTTTCTACACTGTGGGAAGACATTTTGAAAGTTCCAGAAAAGTTGATGTATAATTTCTAATGAAGAGAATTTGAACTTTTTTTTTTTTTCCCATTAAACCAGCAGCTAGTCTTGCAAATTTCTTTCAGATATTCTAGTATTTGTGTCTAGTATTTCTTTCAGATATTCTATCTATTTGTGGTGTAGTTAGAGAAATTTCATATGAGGGAAACATTTTCAGCATGTCTTTTCATATTTGTTATTCAGATTTTCTTACTGAGTTTTTTCTTTCTGTTTGGTCTCGGCTGCCTGAGATTTTAATTTTCAGAGCATACCTCTAAGATTAGACTAATAATGCCATTTTTTCATTTAATCATGTTTTAATGGATTCCATGCCAGTCACACTGAGCTTCATTGCTGAGGGTTTCTGTGATTTTGGTGGAGGACATCTTCAAGGAACCTTGATTTTATTTTTCACTGCACTGATCCTGAGCTCCTCAGCCTTCTCGAGCTGCACTGGTGGATCAGAGTTCAAATCCAACTCTTAGTATGAAACACATTTGCAAAATCATACAAAACATGTGATGGCATCAATGTATTTCAATTTCAATTGCATGTATTTTGTATGTATGTATTTCAATCTCGTCAGCTGCAATGACCTGGATTCCATCCCAGTTTTGAATAACTCCACTTGGGGTGCTCTGAAGCCACTGTAGACTGGAAAAGTCTTCCTGAAGGTGTGATTTCTGCATAGAAACATCTGCATTTCCCGGAACTAATCTCATTGCTTTCTTTGCCTTCTGCAGCAAAATAATGGCTCTTCCTCTGCCGTCCCTCCCTGCAGGAGCACCAGCTTGTTCCACGAGGTCGTGCAGCTGAGCTTCGAGATCGCCAGCTTCAGCAGCCTGTCGGGGACGCAGCCCATCAGCTGGCAGCTGGAGTACCCCCGGCGCGGCAGCGGCGACACCGCGCTCTCCGAGATCTTCGTCTGCCAGAAGGACCTGGTGGGCATCGTGCCCCTGGCCATGGTAAGAGCCCCTGCCAGCCTGGTGTCCATCCTGGGGGTGAGGGAATTCCTGCTGGGGTCAGCCCTGCCAGCCTGGTGTCCATCCTGGGGGTGAGGGAATTCCTGCTGGGGTCAGCCCTGCCAGCCTGGTGTCCATCCTGGGGGTGAGGGAATTCCTGCTGGGGTCAGCCAGCTCCAGCCTGGTGTCCATCCTGGGGGCTGAAGGAATTCCTCAGGGCGGGGGTGAGCCCTGGCTCTGTGCTCCAGCCTGATGTCCATCCCGGGTGGGCTGAGGGAGTTCCAGCTGGGATCATGAAGCGGTACAAAAATTCACCATTTAAGGTATTCACCATTTAAGGTATTCCCCATTGAAGGTATTCACCATTGAAGGTATTCACCATTTAAGGGATTCACCATTTAAGGCAATCCCATTTAAGGCTGCGCACCTCAATCACGAGGAGAATAAGCAATACAGGATCAATGTGATCAATACAAGCTTTATTCCCTCTATATCTTTAGATTCTCAGACTCAAGTACATTTTCCAGCAGCTAGCAGGTTTTCCATGTCATTGTGTCATTGGTCAGTCAGACTCCTTGCCACACTATTTTTGGTTACTTGCACACAGCTCCATCACTTGTCCCTCCCAGCTCGTGGTCCCTTCATCTGATGTTCTGCATTCTTTTGACCACAATTTCTCTTTCATAAAATTCGGTGCTTCCCAAACCACCAAGGACACTGTCCTTGCAGCTTCCCCTCAAGGTTTTGCTCGCACAATGCCTAGGCTGTGTTCTGTGGTGGCAGAGGCTGCAAAAGCAGAGCCTCTAGCATCTCATGGTCCTGCTCTTCAAGCCATTTCTCAACAGGATCAGCCCTGGCACTGTGCTCCGGCCTGATGTCCATCCCGGGTGGGCTGATGGCATTCCTGCTGGGGCTGGGGTCAGCCAGCTCCAGCCTGATGTCCGTCCTGGGGGCTAAGGGAATTCCTGCTGGGGTCAGCCCTGGCTCTGTGCACATCACACAGTGCAGTTCCTACAAACTCACCCCAGAGGAGAGGGCTGCTGCCCCTTCCTCTCCGATTTAAATCCTGAATTTCTGGCATGCCATTCCAGCGTCCCAAGCAGCCAAGCAGGTTTTCCTTGGCCAAGCAGATTTTCCTTCCCATTTCTGCATGCCTTGAACCTCCCAGCTGCAGAGCAACTTCAGAGGGCCTCGAGGACCTCCTGCTAAAATCTGAGTTGCTTGGTCCTTAGTAGGCTGATGCTGATACGAATTCTTCTGCCTGATTCCCTAATAGTGTAAGAACTTCTGGTTTCTAGTCAAAAATAGAAAACAATAATAGCCTCAATAATATATTTAAGACTCGTGAAGTGCAGACTTTCACGGGGATAAATGCTTTGGGTTAAAATGCACTTTCTCTGCTCAGTATTTTTAGAAAACAAGGAATTCCACTGGATTCCCCAAAATCTCAGATGTGCTGTTGTTAGGCAGGCGTTTTATTTTCTGTTGGTTAAGATCTGGAAGAAGAGTTAGACATATCTCTGTACTTCTTGTGAATTTTGCCTCTCCTGTGCACGGTCTTGGTGGCAAAATTCTGGCAGTCTTTTCTTTGAGCAGCGTTCAGCAGATAATTAGATGAGTATTATTTCCTGGAAGTCGCAGTCTTCAATATATTCTCCCCCTTTGAAGAGTAAAACTGCTGCTCATCTCAAATGAGGTCATGCCCAGCAATTTCCTGATCCACAGTCTGTTAAGTCAGCAGAAAGCCTCCACTGCCTTCCAGATCTGAGAGGGAAATAATTGCCCTCATTACCTGTCAGGTGGAACAGGGGATATTTATTGGAGCATCTGTCCTCTGAGGACTGGGGAATGTGCGTGAAGAAGAATTTTGTGGTCAGATTTTTATTTTGAGATGGATGCCTTCCACTCCCAAACAATAGCCGTGTGTCTGCTGGCAGACTTCTTGTCTTCTTGCTCATTTCGTGGAAGAATTCATCAGCTTCTCTTTATTCCATATCTGAGGGAATGGGGATTTTAGTATCTCCTGTCAGGGTGTAATGCCTTCGCACTTGCAGCAGGGTTCTTGCAGACTTGTGTCTATTCTGCATTAAAATTCATCTGCCTGCAAGGGTTCCTTTAAGAACCGAGGTCTCAAAGGATGAATTTAGTGTTGTATAAATCATGTAAGGCGAGATCCTTTATTCCCAACAGATTGCCAGTGGGCACGGAGGGTTCAAACAAAGGGTTCAAACAATGAAATCATTAAACCTTCCTCTTTACAAAGCTTTCTTGTGTTTATCTTTTCTGTACTTTGTGATAACACTTAGCCGGAGCCAAAATACACTGTGTTAACAGAATCCAGTAGGAGAGAACACCACGGCACAATTGGCTTTACTAGCAGGATATTGGTAGATAAAGGGAATTTTCAGTTTTCTGGGGGCTAACACTGCGGATCCAGCCCGGGTGAGTTCCTCATTCAGGCATTAATCCCCAGCTGAGCTGATTACCTGGCAGCTCTCCTGCTCGGAGAGTCACACTGAAAACGGAGAGGGTGATATTCTATCTGCTGAGAAGTCAGATCAGTGTCTTTATCTGCACTCCCCACTGCGGAGCGGCAGCACACGATGTGTACAGAAATCAGATCTCAGTGCTCAGCAGCAAGTGGGGTTTAGAATCCTCTGGAACACAGGTTTTCTTTTAGACACTTCAATGTAGAGATTTTAGAGAAAAGTTAGTTCTGTTAAAATCAACTGGAATAGAAAAAGACGCAGAACTTAGTTAGAAAGAAATTAATGATTAAATGAAGAGTAGCCTTTGATTATTTGATATTTACTCAGCTGTGCTTAGAATAGACAATTAATAATCTTAAGAAAAGAGGTTCAAAGGAGAGCCTAGACAGTTACAAATTTTGCCCAGACGGAACAGAAGAGAGCATTGGGAGCTTTCCAGGGTCAAATGTGTTGTCAAAAACCAACAAAGTAAGAAGGTCACACTGAGGAAGACTCATTTTACTTCATCCAAAGCAGCCCTCAGACCCAATTAATGACCACCGACCCAATTAACTGCGCATGCTTAATGACTTTTTGCTAATTTCCATCCGAAGCAGGGAATGGGAGGTGCTTATGCTAAATATGCATTTTGTGATAGATAAATAAGTTCTGTGTTGCATTGTCACTCTGGAGCTGTACCTTTGGGAGCTCTCCCTGCAGCTCAAATCAACAAAATAAACACACACTTTCTAACCTTAACAAGTCAGAGAGTGTGTGTCCATCTCAGGTGGATATCGATATTAGATCTATATCTGCACCTTAATAATTCACCTCTGGAGGCTGAAGTACATTGTGTTGATTTAAGTGTGGAGCATTCCAGCAGCACAGCTGCTCTCACCCAAAGTCAAAGTGTCACTCCAAATGTTTGACAGCGACCAGAGGAGCTGCCCAGAGAGCCTGCAGGGTCAGGGTGTGGAATTGGGCAGGTCCCTGCTTTGGGGACCCTGGAAAACCTCTGAGAGCAGCAAAGTCCTGGGGTGTTGGTTTAGATTTCCTGGGGTTCGCAGGAGCTGGCAGAGGAAGCAGGCAGGAGGACCCAAGATGGCGAAAGGAGAAACTTTATTTACAGAAACTTCTTTATATATCCATTAATAATCTAGCAACTCTTGGTCAGCAGGGAATCCACCTCCTAAAACCATTGGTCACAGCTATACAACACCTAGCACCAAACACAGAGATTAAGAAAGCACAAGAATGCAGCTTATCTCTATTCTCGCTGAGAAAGAAGAGAAAGATTTCTAAAACAGTGCAACTACACTGGAGTTTGGGGTAAAATCAAGTGGTTTGGGGTAAAATCAAGTGGTTTGGGGTAAAATCAAGTGGTTTGGGGTAAAATCAAGTGGTTTGGGGTAAAATCAAGTGGTTTGGGGTGAAATCAAGGCTCTGACTCAGGGAGTAAAGCTCGTCTCGTGTGAGGCATTCCAAACTCACGGAGCCAGAAAGATCATGTATCTTTTATTGCCCTGTGCCTGATCACATTACCAAAAGCAGTAAGATGAAAACCAAGTGGTCTTCAAAAGATTAGTGCAAGTGTTGCTGTGGAATTTTGGAAGAGATTAAAGAATTGACATTGTCAGCGAGAGCTGAACCTGAAATTCTAAAAGAGCCTTATAGGACTTAGATCAGTGGAGCAAGTGGTAGGCAAAGCTGCTGAAAAATCAATGGGAATTCATCATGAAGTCAAAAGAGAGGGTTTTAGCAGAATCCATATTCCAGTGCCTGAGTAGTGTGTACGAGTGAGGAACAGCAGCATGGTGATGCTGCTGCAGGGAAATAATGGGAGCAGGAGAGATCAAAACTGCTGGGCTCAGAGTGACTGCAGTAATTTTTTTTCCCAGAAAAAAATGATGTGTAAATTGGAGGTAAGTGTATTTTTTTTCTCGAGCTCAGAAATTAATCAGTCTGAGTAATTCTGGAGGATGTGGCACCCTTCAAGTTAGTTGGAGAGAAAAATGAGACAGAAAAGGTAGAAAAAAAGTAATTTTAACTGGTTTGTTGCTTTCTAACTCTCACCTGACGGACTTTTAGTGAAGTTCTGTGTACCAAACTATTTCCAAATTCCTTGGTGCAGCCATCCCCTCAGTGTGCCTTCCATGCAGGCTGTATGAGAGCCACTCCATTCAAATTTTTATGTTGTGTGTGCATCGTGGAATAGCAGTAATTACTAAGGCAAGATTTGTAAAGAGGAAATGTCATTTATTAGACCTTTTGATAGGGATGGGGAGAAGGAGATGCTCTTTCAGGCACACCCTCCCTCCTTCAGATCTCTTGACTCAAATCACAGCTGCTGTGAGATAGCTACAGAAAATGGGGCTTGGAAAATGCGTCAAGTAGGAGAGTTAAATAGGAAAATCAAATCATTTCTTAAGGCAAAACAGAAAATATATCCCACTCTCTGTGGACAGGCAAAATCTACTGTCTGAACTGTGCCCTATTCTGGCTTTTTTTAATTTCATGGTACTTGTTGCAGGATCAATTAGGAAAGTGCTTTCATAGGACCTTAAATAATTATCTGCTAAGCTGCTTTTGAAAACCTCCTCAATTAATCACAAGTAACCTCAGGATCAGCCAATTAAGGTCTACAAGGTTGCTTCACTTACTTTCCGCAAAGTTTTCCGAAATTTCCATCCTGTCATGAGCAAATTGTGTAGATTTTGCCTCTTGACTCAATGAAAATACCCCAAATTGACATGTGTTGTCACACAGGAAGGGCACTGGGGAGCTCTGTGTGCTCTGTTCAACACAAGGCCATGGTTTGGGCAGCTCAGCCACAGATTTCTTTTCCTTTAAATGGAAAATTCATATTTTTAATACTACTCAGCTTTGCTTTGGGATAGGACAAGGCAGAAAAGCTGTGTGTGAGTTCATTGTTGGATGCTGATGTTAAAAGGAAACTCCTTCATGGGGGGAAATGGGGAATCAGTGATTTAATTTTTATTCAAGACCATCTGGGTGCTGTGTATGGAACTGGAGCAGGAGTCCTTCAGCTGCAGGACGCACTCCCTCACAGTTATCTCTGACTGTGACCTGCATGAAATGCAGATATTCAAATGCTGAAGCACAAACTCAGTGTCAGGAGTCTATTCTGAGAGTTCCACTCCACATTTACTTCAAAGGCCACTTGTCACCATGGGAAGGCATGAATCTTGCTCATCCATGCATATCTCCTCTTTAAAACAGCCCTAATTTTCAGTGAGTCCTTCAGCTTTCATTCATCAGCCTCTGAGATCCATTGATAGCTGCTTGCCAGCAAAGTGGAGCAGCTCAGGCATTTCTGGAGGTTCTTGCTGCAGTTTTGGGTGCTCAGAAGTTCTCTGCTCTCGCCAGCCCTAGTGGCTCTCCTCAAAGATGTCACATTCTGTGGTGACATGTCCTTTCTGCTGGTGGGAGCTGATTCTTGCACTGCTGGGAGCTGATGCACCCATGGTACAAACTGAGCATCTTTTCCTGTGAAACAGCACCCTGGGACTGCAGCTTAATCTGAATTTTTATGCAGAGTAGCCTGGCAAACGCAGCGTTGGTGTGTAGGTGAGATTCCCAAAATTCCAATTCCCAATTCTGCGAGTGCTTTTTGCTCACTGCTGAGTTGTTCCCTGGGAAGTGCTTGGTTCCTGTGACTCTACATCCTGCACTTGGATATTCCTGCTGCAGGAGCAGGGGCTGGCCCTGCTGCAGAGCTGTGCCTCAGCCAAAAGCACCTCCTGACAGTTTTATGGGTGCTTCTTAAGTGGCTTTCCATTAAAACAGAGCTGATCAGAATCTGAGCTCCCAAAGCACTGTTGTTTTATATACACATTTATGTATGCTGCTCCCTGAGGTAAAGATTTTTTGAGGTATTTCATTGTAATGAAGTCCCTGCAATACCATTTTAAAATATGGACCTGAATAAATAGAGTTTTCATCCCTGCACAGTCGGTGAGTTCACACCATAAAGCTGTATCTAGTTCAAGGTCACACAAGTGCAGAATTCTCACTCTGGTTCATCTTCCAGTCTTGAATGAAGTGGAGGCAATAGGCACTGAGGAGCTTTCCAGAAGAAAAAATCCATTTCCTGATTTGCTTATCACAAACAAACAAATGAACAAACAGATCATCCACGTGTCACACTTTTCAGCTGGCAGGTATTGTCTCAGATAATTTAGTTACGAATCGCAGAAAATAAACCCCACGAGTCGCAGGAAATTTATTTTATGTAAAACGAAGCTATTACTATGAATATACTAACTGGGACAGTTTAAATCAGCTCGGCAGCCCTAACTACCACCGTGAAGTCAGGAGTTTCTGGAGTTCAGGGAGTGTTTGTGTGGAAGAGCATGTGGTTTTAAATTTCCTGAGCTTCTCAGAAGCTGGCAGAGGAAGGAGGCAGGAGAACCCAAGATGGCGAAAGGAGAAACTTTATTTACAAAAACCTCTTTATATATCCATTAATAATCTAACAACTATTGGTCAGCAGGGAATCCACCTCCTAAAACCATTGGTCACAGCTACACAACACCTAGTACCAAACACAGAGATTAGGAAAGTCCAAAAATGCAGCTTATCTCTATTCTCCCTGAGAAAGAAGAGAAAGATTTCTAAAACAGTGCAACTACAAGAGCAGAGTCACAATCTCCTGATTTGGAGACACAGAGATCTCTCCTGTGCCTCCCATTGCCACCACTGCAGTTGTTTAAGCCAGGATAGCATTCTTTCCCGTAGATTTATGGGGGATATAATTTCACTAATTGTGCCATTGCTCTCTGTTTGTATCAGTTCAGCTCAGGAGCCTCTGTCCCTGCTTGTAAATCGGCCGTGTCACACAGTGCATTAGTCTGGGACTTGCAGTGCTTATTGATTCCTCTTATCTGTGAAGAATTGGCTTCTTTTGTTGTCTGCCCATCAGGAAACAAAAGCAAAAAATGGACGAACTGTTGTTCATTGATCTCCAATTGGTCAGAAGATGCAGACAACATAAATTCAAAATTACTCAATTTAACACTGCCTTTTTAAGTCCCAGGCGTCATTTCTACAACCCTTGCACTTTTGCCTCTTGCTGCTGTTTTCCTTTCCTTTCCCACGGTCACGTTGAGTCCTGCCTTTTGCAGGAAATGAGAATGGATCAATGAGGCTATCTCAGCTGGCTGGAATGAATATTTCCATTGCATCAAGCTGTATGTCATTTTCTATGCAGCACAGAGAGTATGGATAATTTCCTCTTCCAGCATCCCCCATATCTGACAATGCTATGGAATGCATTACTTTGGGGTTTTTAAAATGCTGAGGAGAGGTGGGGCCGGCTAGCTTCCAGATTTTGAAAGATCTCTGAGAAATATTAAGATGAGGCTCAATAGAGGCTCCTTAGTCTCGACAGGGGGCAAATCCTGCTAACCAAACAAAAAATTTCAGAAGAAGAATGTGCAGTGAGACAGCCAGAAACTAAATTGTTATCTGCTTGGTGTGCTCGTACCAAAATTCTGCTCTGGAGGAGGAGTGTCAGACACCTCCAGGAAGGTCTGTCTGCAAGCCAAGCTGAGCAAAGTCAGGGTGTAGCTCCAGGTTCAGTGAAACTGAGCTCCAGGGATGCGAAATAGGGGCAGCACAGCTGGCAGTGGGACACAGGGTCCCACTGGGGTCAGATCAAGGTGAAATCTGGAGATTGTTGGCAGTGGGACACAGGATCAAGGCAGGACACAGATCAAGGTGAAATCTGGAGATTGTTGGCAGTGGGACACAGGATCAAGGCGGGACACAGATCAAGGTGAAATCTGGAGATTGTTGGCAGTGGGACACAGGATCAAGGCGGGACACAGATCAAGGTGAAATCTGGAGATTGTTGGCAGTAGGACACAGGATCCCACTGGGGTCAGATCAAGGTGAAATCTGGAGATTGTTGGCAGTGGGACACAGGATCCCACCGGGGTCAGATCAAGGTGAAATCTGGAGATTGTTGGCAGTGGGACACAGGATCAAGGCGGGACACAGATCAAGGTGAAATCTGGAGATTGTTGGCAGTAGGACACAGGATCCCACTGGGGTCAGATCAGGGCACTGTGCAGTGAAATCTGGAGGTGGTTTTGTTCTTGTGATGCATTTTGGGGACTGCTCTGAGTGTTGGTTCAGGTTTGTGGTGCTGCTCCATCAGAAGAAGACATCTCAAGTACCAGTTTGTATTTGAAGTGACAGCTGATGGGAATTCCGATTGTTTAACGTGGCCACAGAGGCAATTCCACAGCTGCCACACGTGAGCAGAGCCCACGCAGAGGCAGCAGGAGCTGAGCTCTGCTCCCACAGGGCCCTGGGGCTGGAGAAGGACAGTCCAGGGCTGGGATTTTGGTGCTGGAGCTGCTCAGGACTGTGTTCAGTCCCTCGCTGTGTGTGCCCTCGCTGCTGCTCTCGCAGCCTGAGCAGATGGACGAGGGCAGAGAGCATTCTCAGAGGGAGCTGGGGACAGCTTCAGAGGCTGATACTGTGCAGAAGTTTGGGGCTGGCAGAGCTGGCGTTTAAAGGCAGAGAAGTTTTGTTTGTAGAACCGTGGTTGTGTGAGCCCTTCAGGCTCTGCCCAGCCCTGGAGGCAGATGCTCGCCTGGCTGGAGCTCCTGCAGCTCGGAGCTGCTGCTGCCAAGGGCTGCAGGGGAGAGGAGGGAGAGGGAAGGACAGGGCAGGGCTTTGGGAGCTGCTGCTGGAGCTGGGAAGGGAATGGCACTCGGAGGTCTCCACTGCTGAGTGTGCCTCTCCTCTGGAACCGATGTGCTGCTCTCTAAAGCAGAGTTTTCTCGTTAGCTTTAGCTAACAAATGCTTGCCTAGACCTGATAAATACATGTCCAAATTAATTCTGGACAGCAAACATTTGTGGCTTACCCTGGAGAGTGAATGGTCCCCACCTCCTGCTGCTGTCACCTGGAGGAGGTGGCAGCAGAGCAGGGACTGCCAGGGCAGGGCACACCTCGTGTGTTTGCACACAGAGCATTGGGTGGGATAGCTGTGACCCACACAGAAAAGCAGCAGTTTTTCTTTTTCTTTCTTTCTCTTAATTGGCATATTCTAATGATGATTTTGATCTGTAAAGTTTTAGTATATTGGGGGAATGCCTCACTTTTAGCCAGGCGAAGTGTTGGCTTAGCAGAATGGTGGATTGGTCAGGCTGGACTCTAATTAATGAGGTCCTGAGGTGTTCCAGCTCGGACAGCGAAACGATGGAGACAACGAGAAAATGCTTTCCTCTAATGGGATATAATGAGGGAGCACGGGGTTAAAAAATCACCAGGACTTTTATAAGCCTCAGTGTTCTAATGAGCTCCCCCCAAACCTTACAAACCCAGGAACTTTTCACCTTCGATTTGCTCTCGGATGCATGCTTGCCTTGCCCTGCCTTGGGTTTCCAGTTCATTATCCAGACAGACGCTCATCACGGAGGATGTTTGCCATGGAATTCATTAGCAATGTGTACTTCAGACTCAGGGCTTGTGCTTGAGGGAGATAAACACAAAAGCCAGGGCAGGGTTCAGCAGAAAGCTGGTGTTGTGCTTTGGCTCTCCCTCTGCCCTGCAGCAGCTGCTCGAGGGCACAGGAGCAGCAGTGGGATGGGACTTGATCTGTCCGTATGGGATGGACAGATTTGGGATTTGATCTGTCCATGTGGGATGGACAGATTTGGGATTTGATCTGTCCATATGGGATGGGCAGATTTGGGATTTGATCTGTCCGTATGGGATGGACAGATTTGGGATTTGATCTGTCCATGTGGGATGGACAGATTTGGGATTTGTCCATGTGGGATGGACAGATTTGGGATTTGATCTGTCCATGTGGGATGGACAGATTTGGGATTTGATCTGTCCGTATGGGATGGACACATTTGGGATTTGATCTGTCCGTATGGGATGGACAGATTTGGGATTTGATCTGTCCATGTGGGATGGACAGATTTGGGATTTGATCTGTCCGTATGGGATGGACGGATTTGGGATTTGATCTGTCCGTATGGGATGGACACATTTGGGATTTGATCTGTCCATATGGGATGGACACATTTGGGATTTGTCCATGTGGGGTGGACAGATCCATCTGGGATGGGATTTGATCTCTGATCCCAGAGCCACACCAAGGCTTGGAGCACCAACAAACCCAAATTTCTGAGCTGGGCAGTGTCGTGGGTTTCCTGGCTAAATGCTACCTCTCTCTGCTCTCTCCTGCTGCAGCTGTGCAGAGGAGAGGGAAAACTAACACAAAACACTGGACTCATGAGTTGAGATAAGATCACTGATAGGCTGCACTGGAGAGGGCAAAAGCAGGCAGGAAACTTAAAGTTGCAAAAAAAAGTGATTTATTAATCTAACAGAGTCTGAGGATAAATCAGAGGTAAAAATAAGCTCTCAAGACACCGTTTCTTCACTCACTCCCCCTTCCCTCTTAAGGCACTGCTTCTCAGCTCACTCCCTCCCTCCTTCCACCTAACCAGCTACTCCAGGGCAGGGGCAGGGTGTGGGGTTTTTTCTCTTCGGTCAGTCCATCACAATTCTTCCACTACAGACACTGTTCTCTATTCGCCCCCTCCCTCCATCCAGCCAGCAGGCTGTTTGAAAGGCCTTCCCGCAGAGCCCCAGCTCTCCATGTGCTCCCACATGGAGGAATTTCCAGCCCAAACTCTGGGCAGTGACCCCATTGCCATGGGGGTCTTTAGCCCCCAGGAAAACTGCAGGGCCTGGCGGAGGGAATCAGCACAGTCAGGATGGGGTTTCCTCTCAGAAACAATCCATGGCTAATATTTAATGCACCAGCACCATGGCATGGCCACCAGCACGCTAGAGAGAGGGAATTTCAGCAGGCAAAGGGAAAAAAAGTACCACTGACATTAATTTTAATCAGGTCCCAGTCATCTGATTTGTCCTCTGTATTTTTTTTTTTTCCTCTAGCAGAGCTGATTGTCTTTCTGCAAGATTTGTTACCTCACAGAACAATAATATAGGCTGTAATGATGTAATTTATGGCTGCAATTTGCTTTTGGAAATCCTCTATTAGTGAAAAATCGCACCAGTGCAGTTTTATTAATTCCACTCGGTGGCTGTTGAATGCTGAGTGTCACTAGCAGGAGGAGTGACTGTGTCACTCTCTGCTCTCCAAGGCCCTGTAGGCACAGAGCTCTGTGTCCTTTGGAGGCTCTGAAATGAGTCTTTTGCTTAAACTAAATAAGTGTAAAAATAATTCAAGTTCGCTGGGAAGTTTGAGAAAATGATGGAGGGAAACATTAGCCTGTAAATTCAGCACTGAAAGACACACCAGAGTGTTAGTGCACCTCATAATGTGCTCACATCTAGGATGGCTCTGCAGAATAGCACATTTATTTACACTTTCTGCCCCCAGACTGCAGTTCAAACCCTGAGGTTCATTACTGAGCTCTACTCTCACTGTGCCATGCCAGGGAAAACCACTTCATCTCTTCTCTTTCTTTAATGCAGACATTTTTTACCTCGGCGTAACACTTTTATTTCCATTTGCATAAACCAAACTTCACCAGGATGCAGCTCGGGAAAAAAAGGGATGTGAGCAAAAATCACCTTGTGTGATTTAGAGGTGAATTCTCCTCCTTTTGTGTTCCGAACCGGTGCACAGCTGGCTGAGCTCCAGAAGGTTTGCTCTAACCTCTCTGTGCTCTTGAGCTCTCATTTTGGGGAGCTGACAGAAGGCAGGAGGCCTCCTGCTGCAGAGATTATGTCAGCAGCAGAAACCAAAGCGATCTGTCTCAGAGCTGGGCAATCACTCTGCCCAGGGTCCCGCGTGCCTGTGCCAGGGCTGGGCAGGTTTGGCACAGATTGCTGCTCGATGGAGCCAGCACAGGAGATCTGCTCTGGGCTCTGGATTGTTGGGGAGGATGAAATAGGAAAGCCTTTTAAATACGATCACCTGGCAAAAGATGCTGAGAATATGGAAACTATGAGCGAGATTGGAATGAAGAGAAGCTGTGAGATACCAAACCCCAGTGAGTGAACAACTGAAAACAATGGTGTGGCCGCTGAAGGGAATCCCCTTTGGATTAAACAATCCCCTCTGCTTGCAGGCAGCTCCAGGGGTCAGAGCAGACCCTGCCAACTCGGCAGAGGCTCCAAAAAGCAGTTTTTAGAGTTTAAAATGTAACACTGTATGGTAATGCAATGACTCTCCTAGGCTGTGTGTAAATGGTGTAGGATTTGTAGCTTGTTCTAGATTGGTTAGTGAAAATTAGAATATTCAGCACAGAAGATGATTTCTTGTATTGTAAACAGCAACCACGGGATTCTATTCTATTCTATTCTATTCTATTCTATTCTATTCTATTCTATTCTATTCTATTCTATTCTATTCTATTCTATTCTATTCTGTTCTGTTCTGTTCTGTTCTGTTCTGTTCTGTTCTATTCTATTCTATTCCATTCCATTCCATTCCATTCCATTCCATTCCATTCCATTCTCTATTCTGTACTTTTCTTCTCTCTCTCTCCCCTCTCTGCCCTGCTCTGAGCTGTGTCTGGCAGCTCCTGGCAGCTCCCCTACCCTCACACCTCTCACAATAAACCTCATGCTCTCAGACCTGACTGCAGAGATCTCTCCTCTCCGTCTGAAACAAAACAAACCAGGACCAAATACCAGAGATGCCAATTCTGCACTGGATCTGGGACAAAACGTCGATTGGCAGCGTTGGGAAGCAGGGGCTGGGAGAGGAGCTGCCAGCTGGCACAGGTGTCCTGAGGCATATGTTTCAAGGATGCCTGGGAGCTTCAGGAGTGAGCTTGGGGTGGTGATAAATAAGTCATCTGAGACTCAGTAATTCCTCCTCGCTGCTCTTACCTCATCCAAATTATGGCCCAGTCATTAGGCACTGGGAGACTGTGCTCTGCAGAGATGGGAGCTGTCTGCTGGAGAGGGAGCCACGTCTGTCTGCAGCTCTGCCTGTCTCATCTTTGGCTCAGGCCCAGGCAGGCTGGCTCATCTTTAAAATGGACCTGTATTTCCTGTGTTGCAGTGCAGGGATTTGGCTGACAGGCTCGTTCTGTGCTGCTTTTCTTTAGGAAGGAAAATTCCCTGCTAGACGTGGGTGCTGGTCCCCCCACCTCAGCTCTGGCAGGGCAGTTCTGGCCCTGAAGAGCAAAAACCTAAGTGAAGCGAGCTTTGTGGCTAGAGGTGATGTCTTTTGTTAGAGCTGGGGAAAAAGCCAAGCTCTCAAACACAGAGATGTTTTTTAGGCTCTTTCAGCGCTGGAAGTTGCTGTGAGATGCTCAGATAAAGTTAATGGTCACTGGGGTTGCTCCAGGTTATACTAACAAATAAAACACTGCTCTGAACAAATGGATTTGATCCCTTTGTCTGTCATATCCCTGACTTGTACAATGAGCACAGCAACCTTTCAAGGATGCTTCTCTAGCCGTGAGCCTCCAGCAGCATCTGGGCAAGCAGGCCCTGAAGGCAAAACATGTTTTTGCTGGAGTAAGGGGGAAATAATTGCATCTGTGATTGTACATAGTGTATATATTTAATTTTCCTCCTTCTCGATACATGCCAGGTTTAGTTTCTATATTATGAGGCCCACCAGTCTATCAGACATGTGTCTGATCAATAATTTAATTTTTCTGTGTCACTCTCTCATCTCTTTAACCGCGGTGAGTTTCTGATGTCTGTACAGTATCTGCTCTCATTAATGCAATCATCTTGTTCCTGCCCTCTGTGTGCTTTGCCTATGTGGAGCTCTGTGAAGTCAGTGAAATCAATAAACTGTTTGAAAAGGAAGAATAATCTAGGTACAAGGATAGGAAATAATAATGACTATTTTCTGCATTTTTATTACCACTTTTTCATAGCGGTTGCGTAGGAATTCGTGGTGTCTTTGTCATAGATTTTGCTTATCGAAAATTAAAACTGCACAGCCAAAATAAGAAAAGAGCAGGTAGAAAATTTCTCATGCTGATTTCAGAGCAGACTAAATTAAATTGAAATAGTGCAGCAGAAGCTGCCTGCTTCTCTGCCCCTGTGGTTTAAATAGGGCCCTGACATCCACAAACTTCAGCCAAGAACTGAGGAACTTCAGACTTGTAGGACATGAACACTGTCCATTAGAAGGAGAAAGCAACTCATTAATAATCCATGGCATATTAATCTACACAAATAAAACAAGTTCACAACCTCTGCAGTGGCCATAAAAATCATCCATGTATCATGCAATACCCCAGTTACTTAAAGCAAGAAATTGTCCTTGGGACTTAATCCTTGAAGTCCATAAAGCTTTTTAAATTATTTCACCTCAGTTATAGGGTTCAGACCCCCCACACGCCGAGCATGGCTGTGCCCTTTCCCTGGAACAACTTCTGGAAGAAGTGCTTGGGGTGACTGCAGAAAGCACATTAGTGAGGACTCTGTAGGGTTTACCCTAAAACTCTGTAGGGTTTACCCCAAAACTCTTCAGGTTTTACCCCAAAACTCTTCAAGGTTTATCCCAAAACTCTTCAGGGTTTACCCCAAAACTCTTCAGGTTTTACCCCAAAACTCTTCAGGTTTTACCCCAAAACTCTTCAGGTTTTACCCCAAAACTCATCAGGGTTTACCCCAAAACTCTTCAGGTTTTACCCCAAAACTCTTCAGGGTTTACCCCAAAACTCATCAGGGTTTACCCCAAAACTCTTCAGGGTTTACCCCAAAACTCTTCAGGTTTTACCCCAAAACTCTTCAGGGTTTACCCCAAAACTCTTCAGGGTTTACCCCAAAACTCTTCAGGGTTTATCCCAAAACTCTTCAGGGTTTACCCCAAAACTCTTCAGGGTTTACGCCAAAACTCTTCAGGGTTTACCCCAAAACTCTTCAGGGTTTACCCCAAAACTCTTCAGGTTTTACCCCAAAACTCTTCAGGGTTTACCCCAAAACTCTTCAGGTTTTACCCCAAAACTCTTCAGGGTTTACCCCAAAACTCTTCAGGGTTTACCCCAAAACTCTTCAGGGTTTACCCCATAATGCCTGGGGGAATGGGCCTTGGCTTTGCTGGAAGTGAATGTTGTATTCAGTGGGGTTGGGTTTGAAAAGTTATGTTTGTGAAGTCTTTACAGTAAGGAGGATGTGGGGTGGAAATGTGTTGTGTGTGACATGAAAAGCGCTGCCCCTGTGATCGAGGCTGTGGCTGCTGTTCCCCCAGAACGCTTCCAGCCGTGTTTCCATGCAGGTCCTCACGGCTGTGCACACGTGCAGCCTGTGGCAGTGTGTGCACACGGCTGGTGGTGTGTGCACATGTGCAGCCTGTGGCAGTGTGTGCACATGTGCTGGTGGTATGTGCACACGTGCAGCCCATGTTGGTGTGTGCACTGTGTTGGTGTGTGCACTGTGTCGGTGTGTGCACACGTGCAGCCTGTGGCAGTGTGTGCACACGGCTGGTGGTGTGCACACACGTGCAGCCCATGTTGGTGCGTGCACACACACGTCCTGCTATTCCTCTGCGTTTTCAGTCTGCGAGTGCCTATTGATCGCAGCCATCCCAGCGCCATTATTGGAGCCGTAAAGCCAACTGTGGAGCAGGGCCACAGGTTTAACTGAAATGAGCATGGGAAGGGTTTCAAATCGCTAATGAAAATTGCCGTTTTACGAGCAGCTCTATTCCCACGGCACTCCCAGGCTGCAGGCACCACCAGAGCTGCGCTGGTTCTGCCCGATGGCAAACCAAACCCAATTTCACCAGGGGCCGTTTCCAAAGAACTTCCCCAGGTTCGGGAGAAAGGGAGGAAATGACTGACAGATCTGGAGAAAATGCCCTTCAGTTGACAGATTTCATGTCTTTATAACAAAAGAGAGCTGTAAGCCATGGAATTATGTCATCAAGACAACACGATGTGGCTCCATCCGTGCAGCTTCGGCACGGCTGAGCTGGGCCATCCTGGGATCACCAGGTGCCCATTTTCCTGCTCTCCCCTTCAGCCTTCACCAATATTCCCTCTCCACCTGGGAAAACCTTAGTGGGACCATTCAGCAGGGGAGAAAGCATGAGAGGTGTTCAGCGCAGCCCAAGGCTCCCTCAGACAATTATTCCTTAGATATTTGAGCAACTGAAAAGCTATTTTTGTGGTTATAAGGCTCCGATGTGCTGCAGTTTCAGAGGCTGTTTTCTTGGCCTCGCTTTTGGTATCCGTAACAAATATTTATCTTTTCCTGGGAATGTTGGAAGTGGCTACATTCACTCAGTTAATGCTCTTAATATGTTTCTCACCACTCTATTTTCCAAGCACTTCTCTAAGGGTGCTTATTAGATAAAAAATGATATGTATGACTACGTATTGTAGATGTTACCGTGCATCTACCAGGGATGAAATATGTATAATTTATGCACTGCAGAAATGCATAAAAACATAAGTTTTCAAGAGAACTTAGGACAGTTTATTGCTTGTATTTATCAAGTGCATTCATAAGCATCTGCAAGTGCACTCACATCTGAAGCAGCAGCAGCAATGGTTCTCAAGTGTGTTGGGCTCACAGTAAGGGCTTTTAACCTGTCACTTCTCAGATTTTCATCTGTTTCCATTTTCTGTGCTGAAAAGAGCCAGTTACGGTGCTGGAGTTGGAATATCTCAGGTAATCACTCACATTTCAAGGTGTAACTACAATTTTTTCTCTCTAGATAATGTGTTTCCTATGTAAGTGCTTTCATTTCCAAGTCAATTTAGCAAAATATCGAAAGTAAGGAGGGAAATGGCACGAAGAAGAGCAGGTAGTTTCCTGTGTTACAAATAAGCATATTTTTAAAAATCCAGGGGTTTTTTTAAAATTTATGTATAAGCTTAGAGAGATAAAATATGGGCTTCTGCTTCCCATCTTCTCCAGTCACTTTTACGTCCTTATTCCATATTTTAAGTGGTTATAGAAGGATGAAATGTGGGGTTCTGCTTCCCATCTCCTGCAGTTGTCCTTAAAATTTTGGCTCAGCTTTAAGTGGTTCCAGAGTCGTTTCCTTTGAAGTCTTTTTCAGTTACAGACTCTTCCTCCAGTCAGCAGGAAATCCCATCCTTCTTTGAAAATACATCTTGGCCGCCGAGCCCTGCTGCAGCCAACAGAAAGCAGAGGCAGCTTTAGTGCAGTCCTTGGGGTTTTGGGGAGCTGTTCCTGATTGAATTTGGTGCCGAGGCTCCTGCCAGGCAGAGAGGCCCAGCCAGAGGCTCTGCTGGTGAGACCCTCTGAGAGGACAGACAAACTGCTCACACTGTAGCTTTTCACGTGCTGGAGGAAGACACGATCCAGCGTGAAAACGTTGGGCTGATTTTATTGCGTGTCTGTTGGGGAGGATGAAATAGGAAAGCCTTATAAATATGATCACCTGGCCAAAGATGCTGAGGATATGGAAACTATGAGCGAGATTGAAATGAAGACAAGCTCTGAGATGCCAAACCCCAGTGAGTGAACAACTGAAAACAATGGTGTGGCCACTGAAGGTAATCCCCTTTGGATTAAACAATCCCCTCTGCTTGCAGACAGGTCCAGGGGTCAGAGCCGACCCTGCCAACTCGGCAGAGGGTCCAAAAAGCAGTTTTTAGAGTTTAAAATATAACATTGTATGGTAATGCAATGACTCTCCTAGGCTGTGTGTAAATGTTGTAGGATTTGTAGCTTGTTCTAGATTGGTTAGTGAAAATTAGAATATTCAGCACCGAAGATGATTTATTGTATTGTAAATGGCAACCACGGGATTCTATTCTATTCTATTCTATTCTATTCTATTCTATTCTATTCTATTCTATTCTATTCTATTCTATTCTATTCTATTCTATTCTATTCTATTCTATTCTATTCTATTCTATTCTATCCTATCCTATCCTATCCTATCCTATCCTATCCTATCCTATCCTATCCTATCCTATCCTATCCTATCCTATATTCTATTCTGTCCTCTTCCTTCTCTCTCTCTCTCTCTCTCCCCTCTCTGCCCTGCTCTGAGCTGTGTCTGGCAGCTCCTGGCAGCTTCCCTACCCTCACACCTCTCACAATAAACCTCATGCTCTCAGACCAAACTCCAGAGGTCTCTTGTCTGAAGCAAACTGCACCCACACCTCAGAGGGCAAATCCTACACGTGTCCTTATGAATTTGCTTTTCCCGTCACCCGGGGGTTCCGTTATCGGATGGGATTGTGTTGTTGGAGGAATTTCGGGTGGAAGGAGAGCTGGAGCTGTTTCCTGAGGTTCATTAGGAAAGGGTTCATTAAAGAATGGGAGGGTACCACGTTGGGAGCTGAGCACCTTTCCCTGCCTGAGCCAGCAGAGCATCAGCTCTGGGGAAGGAGTTTTGGGGCTGCACTCCCCACCTGCAGTCCCAGTCTGGGGGACACTGCTGTCCTTGCGGAGGCTCTGCTGCAGGGGAAGCCTCTCCATTAGCTGGGGATTAATTCCATTCCTCCCAGCTGGGGTGTGTGGCTATTCCAAGCTCCTCCGAGCATGCAGGGTCCCTTTAAATCATCCAAAAATCATCACTTGAACCCAATCCATCCTCTCTGTGCAGAAAGGGCCATGTGGTTCTGATTACACCTTGCTCTGTGCAGGTTTTAAGATCAAACAAAGCAGAGGTTTTATATATAAAAAAAATATCTATAAAGAGGTTTTATATATAAAAAAAATAAAATTAAAAGCCATAAGGGATCAAATCAAGACCCGTGTAGCTATAGTGGTACTTGGAGGTCTAGACTTTATAAATAAAAGTAATCAATTTCTTTGTTTTGTTGTGATATAACTTTGGGGATATGTATTTCCCCAAATATATTTGGAAAACAGAAAGAAAATGTTTTATGCAGCACGAAAACCAAAAGCAAACAGTGTCAGATAGTGTGGGAATGAATTTTCTCCTCCCTGGATCTGTTCAGAAAATAAGAAGGATCAGTTTTTCACCAAGAGGTGCTGAGGATCAGTTGATCTGATTGCTTTTTTTACCTCCTTGGTGTAGAAACACCAAAATCACTGCTCAGCACTGGCAGCCAGCACGTGGAGCCAGAATGGGGTTGCTTTTAGAGAAATAATAAATACATGTAGCATTAATATTCAGGCAGTGGAACTTTACTGGTAGAAATATTAATGCTAGTTCTTAGATCCTTATTTCACAAGGGAGAGGAAATAAGATTTCCTGGTTAGTCTCAGTGCCTGTGGCAAACTCATACAGCTCCAAAATTAAGTTTTGAATTGGTTTCATGAACTGCATATGATAAACTTAGTATAACAAACCCAGTGAAGTAAATATTTACTTCTGAAACCAATTTGTTAAAAGAAATCCGAAATTGATTCTCAGTTGTTCAGAGCTGGAAGAAGTGACAGAAGCTCGAGAAGCATCGTGGTTCTGTGGTTCTGTGCTGCTGGATATTGAGGGTTCTTCACTCCCCCTGGTTTCAGAGGTTGGAAGTGAAGAGCAGGATGGGTTGTTCCTTCAGCAGGTTCACTCTGCCTTGTGTGCTGGAGTTTCGGAGGTTGGAAATGAAGGACTGGTTGTTCCTTCAGCAGGTTCAGAAAGCTTCCTTGTGTGCTGGAGTTTCAGAGGTTGGAAGTGAAGAGCAGGACTTGGAAGGAAGGTTGTTCCTTCAGCAGGTTCAGAAGCCTGCCTTGTCTGCCACAGTTTCAGAGGTTGGAAGTAAAGGTTATTCCTTCAGCAGGTTCACTCTGCCTTGTGTACTACAGTTTCAGAGGTTGGAAATGAAGGGCAGGACTGGTTTTCCCCTTCAGCAGGTTCAGAGGCTGCCTTGTCTGCTGGAGTTTCGGAGGTTGGAAATGAAGGACTGGTTGTCCCTTCAGCAGGTTCAGAGGTTGGAAGTGAAGAGCAGGATGGGTTGTTCCTTCAGCAGGTTCAGAAAGCTCTCTTGTCTGCTGGAGTTTCAGAAGTTGGAAGTGAAGATCAGAACTGGTTGTTCCTTCAGCAGGTTCAGAAAGCTTCCTTGTGTGCTGGAGTTTCAGAGGCTGGAAATGAAGATCAGGATGGGTTGTTCCTTCAGCAGGTTCAGAGGCTGTCTTGTCTGCTGGACTTTCAGAGGCTGGAAGTGAAGAGCAGGGCTGGTTGTTCCTTCAGCAGGTTCAGAAAGCTTCCTTGTGTGCTGGAGTTTCAGAGGCTGGAAATGAAGGACTGATTGTTCCTTCAGCAGGTTCAGGAAGCTCTCTTGTCTACCAGAATTTCAGAGGCTGGAAATGAAGGACTGGTTGTTCCTTCAGCAGGTTCAGAAAGCTCTCTCGTCTGCTGGAGTTTCCGAGGCTGGAAGTGAAGGACTGATTGTTCCTTCAGCAGGTTCAGGAAGCTCTCTCGTCTACCAGAATTTCAGAGGTTGGAAGTGAAGGACTGGTTGTTCCTTCAGCAGGTTCAGAGGCTGCCTTGTCTGCTGGCGTTTCAGAGGTTGGAAGTGAAGAGCAGGACTTGAAAGGAAGGTTGTTCCTCCAGCAGGTTCACTCTGCCTTGTCTGCCACAGTTTCAGAGGTTGGAAGTGAAGATCAGGACTGGTTTTTCCTTCAGCAGGTTCACTCTACCTTGTGTGCTGGACTTTCAGAGGTTGGAAGTGAAGGACTGCTCCGTCAGCAGGTTCAGAAAGCTCTCTTGCGTGCCAGAGTCATTCTGTTCCATCAGCTCTGGACAAAGGCCATTCTCTGGCCCACAGCTGAAGGCAAACTTTCTCCCTGTCCCTTTTGGAAGGTTTGTCCTGATGATAACCCAGGCTGTGACCATTGCTCGTTTTTCTGCTGGTCAGGACACCATTCATGGCCTTTGCAAATGGAAGCTTGTGCCGCTAAGATTTTCCTTTTTTGTTCAAACTTACAGGCAATAAGAAGTGAGATGCTGTTGTCAGGATAAGCTGGGTCCCAGAGCTGTGTGGCTGTCCTTGGGTCAGTGTGGCCTTTGTCCCCACACACAGCCCTGAGCAGTGCCAGCCTTTTCCCTCCCTGGCTGTGAACAGAACCAAGCAATTAGCTGCTCCAGTCTCTCCTTACTTTGTAAGGGATGCTCACTTCTGACAGATGATAGAATTACATTTAGCAGCACAGCCTGCATCTGCTAAATCAAAGTGATCATTGGTGATGCTCCCTTTTGCACGTCTGAGTGCCAGCAGGATGGATTCTCTGCGAGGAAAGTGGGGATTAGTCATCCAAGGATCCAAAGATATTTCTCTGCATCCCTGTCTGGTAATGTATTCTGCATCCCCCCTTTTCTGTCTGCAGAGTGTAATTTATCAGGACTCAAAAATTCCACTAGCAGGGTATTTGAAAACTCTACAAGCAGGGAAGGAAATGGAATGGTTTGTTGCTAATGTAGGGGGCCAGTAATTAAGATTTATCTTAATATGGAGCCTAAACAGAGACAAGATCATTGATTAAAAGGGCACTGCATTTGCAGAACACTGAGTTCCCATTTTGAAGAGACACTTAGATCTTCCTCATAAATTACCCTGCTCACAAAAGCTACAGGGACGATTGTGCAGAGCCCAAAAATTCCCATCGCAGCCCTGCTTTGTGTCCCTGTGGCCCCAGGGAGCAGCCACTGTTTGTCTGGCGGTGGTCCAGCCCCAGGAGGAGCTGGTGAGGGGCCCTGGTGGGCTGTGACTGTCACAGCCTCTTCTCTGGGCAGTGAGAAAGATGAGTCTGAATCCCTTCCTCGTGTCCTGGTTCCACATTTCCTCCATCAGCCTCTCTGGGGCTCCTGCAGCCCCACAGACATCATCTTGATCAGGCTCTTCAAGCGAACCTCATGCATGCCAGGGACAGAACCGTGCCAGCCTCCACCTCTGGGTCCTTCCACGGGAGATGTTTGGGCTGGGCTTGACTTGAGCATTGTTTGTTCTTCGGGGCAGGTATTGTCCCTAATTTCTGTGCCATGTGTGTTGTTGGCCATTTAACAAAGATTTAACGAAGAGAAGATACCTCACAGTGCTGTCGTGTGTCGGATGGAATTAGCATCCAAAAGAAACTTTGAGCTCCTTTGTTCTCCTGTCCTCGTCACAAACACGCTGCAGAAATGGCAACTTTTGTTCAGCGAGTCTGTTTCTTATGTAGATTTTGAGTGGCCTGATTTTTCTCCGCAGTTGATTTGTTCCTTAGCTAACGTTTTCCTTGGCAGTGTGGACCTCAGAGCCGCGGAGTGAGCTGGGCTCCCTCTGGCTCCGTGTTTGGGTGCTGAGGGAGACTTTTGGGGTTGTCCCCTTTTGGTTTCAGTCCCCAACAGCATCACCCTGTCACTTTTGCAGCTGGTATCACTCATGAGGTAAAAGCTCTCATGTTCTAAAGTGATAAATGAACAGGGTAAGATGGGATGGGCCAACAGTATTGGGGCCAAGTGGAAGAGCATCCCAAAATCCAACCAACACAATTGTCCTTCCCCACACCTGCCAGGGGTGACTCTGCCTCGGGGGTCCTCAATCTGCCCAACTTTTTGGTCTCTGGGAACGCTCCTGTTCCTCTGGAGGAACAGGGAGAATTTTAAAAGTGCAAAGAATTTTAAAAGCAGAATGTCAGCTCCTTTCCCTCCTTGTGCGCTGCCTGTGAGCGTGGAGTGTCAGAGAGCGCAGTTGGCAGAGAGCACAATGTATAATTTACTGTTAATCGCAGGATTATGCAGATCAACAGAGTCTGCTGCTTGACAATAATATTTTGTTAATCAGCTGTAATCTTGGCCGCATTAATAACTCCAGTCCACACCCATTGTGTTCGCGGCCTCACAAATCAGCATCACAATGGCCTGCAGTGCAGTGCAGCTCTGGCTGCTCTGTCTGGGATGTCCCTGGAATTTGGGATGCACAGCCCAGTGTCCCTCTCGGGGTTACCTGTGGTGTTTGCAGCTGGCAGGTGTGTGGGGAAGATGAAATAGGAAAGCATTATAAATATGATCACCTGGCCAAAGATGCTGAGAATATGGAAACTATGAGCGAGATTGGAATGAAGAGAAGCTCTGAGATACCAAACCCCAGTGAGTGAACAACTGAAAACAATGGTGTGGCCACTGAAGGGAATCCCCTTTGGATTAAACAATCCCCTCTGCTTGCAGACAGGTCCAGGGGTCAGAGCAGACCCTGCCAACTCGGCAGAGGGTCCAAAAAGCAGTTTTTAGAGTTTAAAATGTAACGCTGTATGGTAATGCAATGACTCTCCTAGGCTGTGTGTAAATGGTGTAGAATTTGTAGCTTGTTCTAGATTGGTTAGTGCAAATTAGAATATTCAGCACAGAAGATGATTTATTGTATTGTAAACGGCAACCACGGGATTCTATTCTATTCTATTCTATTCTATTCTATTCTGTTCTGTTCTGTTCTGTTCTGTTCTCTATTCTATTCTATATTCTCTATTCTCTATTCTCTATTCTCTATTCTCTATTCTCTATTCTCTATTCTCTGTTCTCTATTCTGTACTTTTCCTCTCTCTCTCTCTCTCTCTCCCCTCTCTGCCCTGCTCTGAGCTGTGTCTGGCAGCTCCTGGCAGCTCCCCTACCCTCACACCTCTCACAATAAACCTCATGCTCTCAGACCTGACTGCAGAGATCTCTCATCTCCATCCTGACCGTCCGAAACAAAACCAGGGACAAATCCCACACAGATGCACTTTGCTCCCTCTCTCCTGCATCCATCCCCATCTTCTCCTGGTGCAGCTGTGTCCCCAAGGTGTCCCTGTCCCCCAGGGTGCTGGGCTGTCCCCAGCTGGAGGCACAGCCTGGCTCCTGAGCTCTCCTGGTGGGCACTGCCTGCAGCAGGACCTGCTGCTCCTCTCCTTTGTCTGGAAAACTCATGCTGGGTTGGTTTGGAGATAGACAGTGCCCAACTGCTTCTCTTCCACGTGCTCCTGCAGGCAACCTTCCCGAGCAGCTCAAAGAGAAATGGCATTTCTGTGTCACTCCTGCAGGTCTGTTCCGCAGGTTTGTCACTCGTGAGGTGCTGTTTGTGCGAGGGACAAATGGAAATGCTAAGCCACGATTAACATCATTCCGGAGACTCCACTCCCAGAGCTCCAGCCTGCAGCAGGACCATTCTCATGACCTCGGGCTCCCATGGATTTCTCTTGATAACACCATCTAATCGGATTTAGAGTTTAATTAAACAGCTGTCACTTTGCTTCCTCATTCTGCCACAATTTAATGTTGAATTAGTTCCTAAATTAGTCATGGCTGAATGCTTGCCTCCTTACAACTGAGAGGTTGGATGAACAGAAGGTTTGCTCTTCAGCTGAGTCCAAGCTCACATTCTGTGTTCTGCTCTTTGCAGAGCTCCCAGTGCCAGCGGTGGGAGCTCTGGAATGGAATGGGAGACTCCTGTGGAGTCAGCCCGGGGTTACCTGGCTCTGAGTGGCCAAATGTGAGCACAGCCTGCCCAGAGCACAGCTGCTCAGGGGCACTGCTTTCCTTTCTAAGAAAGAGCTGATTTTTGTGAAAAGCACTCCTGCAGAGTTTGCTCTGGAGGAGCAGTGAGTGTGGCTGAGGAAGGAAATGTTGAGGCTGATCCTGTGCTGGGGAATTCATCCAAATGAGCCCTGACACGGGCGAGAGCAGAGCCTGAATGGAGGTTTTTGGTGCTCTGAGTTGGAACTCAGCCCCAAGGAGGAAAGCTTGGAGGTTTCCTGCAGAGCGGGGATATTGCATCAAATTCTGTCCATACATTTTTGAAAGCAATTTCTTACTTTAAAATTCAGTGATTTAGCATTCAGTGATTTACTTTGGAATATCTGCTTTGATATCTCTTTGAGCCTACCCACTCGAGTTTCCCTCTCATCGTTAGAAGAAAAAGAAAAATTGTTCTTTAGTTACACTATTTGTTAATTAATTGCATTTAAATAGTAATTATGTCCTTCATATGTTGTATTCATTGGTATCTCTTCAAGCCTACCCACTCGAGTTTTCCTCTCATCATTAGAAGAAAAAGAAAAATTGTTCTTTAGTTATGTTATTTGTTAATGAAATACATTTAAATAGTAATTATGTCCATCATATGTTGTGTCCATGGAAAGGATGCTCTGGTACCAAGAAAGGACCATCCTAACTGGGAGTTGTGGATGCTCTTCAAACACAAAACCAACTCTGCCTCTGCAGGGTCAGGTGGTGTTGGGATTTGGGCATTGTGCTGCCAAAGCAGTTGGAGATTTCCAAAATTCAGAGCCCAAATCTCCTTTGTTTCCATGAGGATTATCTGTGCAGCTCTCCATTTCGGCTTTGGAAGTGCCAATCCTGGCTTTTTTAGAGCTTGCAATTCACTTACAGAAACTTCTTTCTGACCTGGATATTGATGCTTACTTGTAATTCATCTTCTTTCTGTTTTTTTTTTTCAATTTTCTCTACTTGTCTCATTTTTTTAATTTCTTGGGGAACAAGTCCAAACGTTGCTATCAGCTGCTTTCAGTTTTTTTTGTCACACAAAATAAATTTGATTCTGAAACTTTAGTTGCTGCCTGCACAGAAAGTAGATTAGTTCTTGGGGGATTTTAAAAATTAAAGAATGTGGAAATGGCCAAGATACTGTGATTTTGAAAAGTGCCTTCATTTTAAATGAATTCTTAGCCTCTCTGAAAGTTTCTTAGTAATCTTGTTAGTATACTCCCAAATTAGGCTGCAATCAGGGCATTTAAAAATGCGACATAGAAACGCCACTGTTGCTCTGATTTTCTGATCTTCGTGGAGATTCGCGGAAGCTCGCAGGGAAGTCAGGCAGGCAGCACCAAGATGGTGAAAAGAGAAACTTTATTTACAAAAACGTCTTGATATATTCATTAATAATCTGATAATTTTTGCTCAATAGCTTTTCCACCCCCGATAATGATTGGTTACAACTCTAGAGCATCCAGCACCAAAACACAGAGATTAGAAAGCACAAGAATGCAACTTATCTCTATTCTCCACGAGAAAGATTTTCAAACAGTGCAACTACACACCACCTCTGCTGGCTGTTGTATTTCTGTGCCCTGGGAGAACAATTGTTTTCCTGATGGTTCTCGACAGATCCTCGAGGGTTGGGCTGTGCTTGCGTTTCTCTGTGGATAATCTGCAGGAGGGGGCAGAACGAAGGGAAACAAATGTGGGTGCTGAGCCAGAGCTGGGTTGTGGCTCACCTTGGGGTGTCCTGGGCAGGCAGGCAGACAGACAGACAGACAGACAGACAGTTTATCTGAGCTCCTTCTATCTCTCCATTTCAGCTGGGCAGACAGACAGACAGACAGAGTCTATCTGAGCTCCTTCTAGCTCTCCATTTCAGCTGGACAGACAGACAGACAGAGTCTATCTGAGCTCCTTCTGTCTCTCCATTTCAGCTGGACAGACAGACAGACAGACAGACAGAGAGAGTCTATCTGAGCTCCTTCTAGCTCTCCATTTCAGCTGGGCAGGCAGGCAGGCAGGCAGACAGACAGAGTCTATCTGAGCTCCTTCTATCTCTCCATTTCAGCTGGACAGACAGACAGACAGACAGACAGAGTCTATCTGAGCTCCTTCTAGCTCTCCATTTCAGCTGGGTAGGCAGACAGACAGACAGACAGACAGGCAGAGTCTATCTGAGCTCCTTCTGTCTCTCCATTTCAGCTGGGCAGGCAGACAGACAGACAGAGAGAGTCTATCTGAGCTCCTTCTAGCTCTCCATTTCAGCTGGGCAGACAGACAGACAGACAGACAGAGTCTATTTGAGCTCCTTCTATCTCTCCATTTCAGCTGGGCAGGCAGACAGACAGACAGACAGTTTATCTGAGCTCCTTCTGTCTCTCCATTTCAGCTGGGCAGACAGACAGACAGAGAGAGTCTATCTGAGCTCCTTCTGTCTCTCCATTTCAGCTTTTCAGAGTCCTGGCCCGTGGATGCTCTCCTGCACCGCTCAGAGTTCTCTGTTGGTGTGAGTGGCACAGACCAAGGGCCATTCTCACTGATTGCCTTTGGCTTTATTGCAGCAATTAAAAAGGAGCCCAGGGGAGGCAGAGCTGTGCCGTGAGGCTGTTCCATGTACAGGGGTATAGGATTTGTGTTTCTCTATTTTAGTTCCAAACAGAAAAAGACAATAAAATCAAGACTTTGTGCTTCGGTCTTCATTTCTGGTTTGGTTTAACTATCACAGGGCACTTAGAGCCTGAGGAAGGGAAGTGGCAGAGCTGAAAAGTGCTTCAGTGCAGTGTGTAATGTATTAATTGCTTCTCCATCAGTATTTCGGAATCTGTGTGATCCCATGAGTTATGGGAGCACCTCTGGCTGCTTCCAGAGGTGACAGCAAAAGGTTTCCATCTCTGCTCAGAGCTGCAGCTCGATGGGCACCAATCCCTTCCCAGTGCTCTGATGTCTGTAAGGTACCACCTGGGAAGCCATTAGATAATATTTACAGTATTTTCCCATCTCCTTTGTGCTCACCATTAATTTGAAATTCCTGATGTTGATATTGAGAAGGGATTTCAGTAGCCCTTTGCAGTGCCTTTTGCAGTTCTTGGGGCAGATGCATCTCTGAGGTAATTAATCAAAAGAAATTCGTTCATATGCACTCTCCTTCCTGTAATGAAACCATTAGCAAAGGGCAGGAGATTGGAGTTTCTAATTGCTCATCATGGCCCAGTAGCCAAATTTCCTTTCTTCCCTCCAGAAAGGTCTTGGGAAATTTGAAAAGGTTTTGGACCTTTGTATAATGTCTTTGTAGCACAGCCACCGAGGACTCAGACACATCAAGAGGGAAAGAGGGAAATGGAAAAGAGGGAAATGGAAGTGACAGATTGTTAGTGAGCAGTTGGTGGAGCAGCCCTGCTCTCTGCAGAGCAGGAAACAGGAATGTCAGTGGCATTTGCCTGTCGGGGCTGCTGTTATAAAGTGGAGATTTTTCTGTGTCCGGTGGAGAAGGATGATGTTTGTGGTGGGGGAAGCAGGACAGGGTTGTTCAGAACACAGCATTCTGGGTTATTGTAAGATTGTTCACTTCTGAAGATATTTCTGCTTTTTCTATTTCTGTTTCTGAAGGTTTTTCAGGGGCTACTGAGAGGAGGTGATGGAGGGAACCCCGGGAGATGATCTGCTCCCTCTCCTCCTCCACCTGAGCCAGAGAAGCTCTGTGATTCCTGGAGGATTCTCTGTTCTTCACAGAGCTCTTGGGCTACACTCTGCATTTTTTCTGCCCCAGGCAGCCATTTCATCAGTTCTCCATCATTATTTTTATTATAAAGATTACCTTAATGTCACACAAATCTGCCTTCTTGCACTTTAAGCCCATTACCTCAGGCCTTGTCCATGAGCATGGAAAACATTATATTCATCATCATTTTTTGAGACTTTTATGGATATGGAGAGAGTAAACATCTTCCCCTATAATCTTTTCTGGTCTAAACAATCCCAATTCTTTCAGTAATTCCTGACTGAGCTTACTTTCTAGCTGTTGATTTATCTCCTTTTCCTTTTTTATTTCTTTTCACTCGAGCAAGTTTTCCTTGGCAGTCTAAGTCCCAGAAGCAGAGAGTCCTTTTTTTGAGGCCATGCTGGTGCTGGGGAGGAGCTTGTGAGATAAACCTCCATGATAGATTTCCTCTGCTGCTCGTGGCACAAAAGTTTCACCTCACTGCATAAGCAGGGCTTTGTTTTTATCTTCCTGGCAGTGGTGCAAGGCTTGTTTCCTCTTTGTTTTATGTGCATGTGATTTTCTGATCTCTCATGAACTTCATAAATTAACATTAAACACAAACATGGCTAAATCCCCAGGCCGCAGAGTGTTTTATATCTGAAACTCCTTTATGGTGTTTATCTTCCTCTGAACCTGTCCCTTCAAATCACATTTCTCTATCAGTAATACTATCCATTGCTAAAGAAAAGATGGATCTGAGCAAAAGAATTTTAAAGACTGAAAATTCTCCCTGTCGTTTCCACCAACTCCCCTGTGCTCCTTTGCCCTGGAGTTCTTCGTTCTCGGTGTTTAACACTCAGAGACACAAAAATCAGGCTGTAGGGAATGGAGGCAAAAGGTGAATTTTAAAGGACACACCACACCTGCAGTGGCCAAATGCACAATGGCAATTGTGCTCTGCTGGATTTTGGTGAGCCCTGTGGTTATTCAGTTGCTTCAGGAGTTTGCAGAGAGAGGAGTGGAGGGCTTTGGTACTGAGAGGTTTTTTCCCCACAAATGTCGAGATTCGCTCCTTTGCATCTGTTTGTGGACTTACCAAAAGCCAGTGTGTGGAAGTAAATACTTCTGGAACAAAATATTGAAGTTTGGATGGCAGAAGTGAACTTCTAAATTCACTGCAGCACTTCACTGAATTTACAGAGGTGGCTGGGCGTGGCCTCTGTCTTTGAACATCAGGAGTTGCTGAGAATGGCCTTGGATATTCCAATAATATTCTTTCAAAGTCTAGCTCTGATTTAATGTGTTGGGTAGCTTTGTCTTCTGCCGTGCAATAGGAATGATTCAGGGTTCTTACATTTCTAGAACAGTCAACATTCCTTTTTTTAGCGTTTTCTTTTAAGTTTGATGGGATTTCTTATGAGAGCTGTAGGAGAACCTGAGAAATAACAAGTTGCAAGATGAAAAGGAAATCTGACCTAAATTTCAAACTCACTAAACTTGAATTGAAAATAGTATCAACAGTATCAGTGCCCCATTTTGCTGCTGTTGACATCAGTGGCTGCAGTCCTCATGACTTCAGTGCTGAGGAATTTGCTGAATATTTTATTCACTTTATATTGAAAGCTGAAAAGTTGGAGAAAACTTTGAAGTTCTTCCTGCATGGGAATCTTGGGAATACAGAGATGCTGAAATGGTTCAAGTGTTAGCTCGGTCGATGGTGCATTGAAAGGCTTTTATATGCCACAGCCCCAGCTCAGATTTCAGATTTCTGTGTTATTTTGCCTGCAGTTAACAGCATCACTGACTCCTTCTGGATTCCTTACATTGCTCCATTGGCCATATCAGAGGAAATTAAATAATCTTGAAACAGTTCCAGACACAGAGTTCACAGAGAGGCCTCGTCTTCGCAATGGGCTTAGATTCAAAGAGCAACATTTTTACTTTGGAGGCTCTCCTATCCTTACCCAAACATTGCCAGTCGAGTCTCCGTTAGCCAAAACTCTGAAATCACACTTTGGAAGGTGAATATTGGGAACAAGGCCATGTGTGTCAGAAGCAGAAGATAGCTGTGCTGTGTGCCTGAGCTGCAGTCTCTCTGTTTATCAGAGTGCAGCGCTGACTGTGTTTGTTTAGCAGATAAACCATGGCCGGGGTTGCACTGCCTTTTACCAGGGGTTCACCTGTCTGAAGATGAGCTTGAATTATTAAAGTGCAGATATAGATCTAATATCGATATCCACCTGGGATGGACACAGACTCTCTGACTTGTTCAGGTTAGACAGTGTGTGTTTGTTTGAGCTGCAGGGAGAGCTCCCAAAGGTACAGCTCCAGAGTGACAATGAACACAGAACTTATTTATCTATCACAAAAATGCATATTTAGCATTAGCGCCTCCCATTCCCTGCTTCGTATGGAAATTAGCAAAAAGTCATTAAGCATGTGCAGTTAATTGGGTTGGTGGTCATTAATTGGGTCTGAGGGCTGCTTTTGAGGAAGTAAAATGAGTCTTCCTCAGTGTGACCTTCTTACCTCGCTGGTTTTTGACAATACATTTGACCCTGGAAAACTCCCAATGCTCTCTTCTGTTGTGAATTATTAAAGTGCAGATATAGATCTAATATCGATATCCACCTGGGATGGACACAGACTCTCTGACTCGTTAAGGTTAGAAAGTGTGTGTTTGTTTGAGCTGCAGGGAGAGCTCCCAAAGGTACAGCTCCAGAGTGACAATGCAACACAGAACTTATTTATCTATCACAAAAATGCATATTTAGCATTAGCGCCTCCCATTCCCTGCTTCGGATGGAAATTAGCAAAAAGTCATTAAGCATGGGCAGTTAATTGGGTTGGTGGTCTTTAATTGAGTCTGAGGGCTGCTTTTGAGGAAGTAAAATGAGTCTTCCTCAGTGTGACCTTCTTACTTCGTTGGTTTTTGACAATACATTTGACCCTGGAAAGCTCCCAATGCTCTCTCCTATTGCATTGGCAAAATGTGTAACTGTCTAGGCTCTCCTTTGAACCTCTTTTCTTAAGATTATTAATTGTCTATTCTGAGCACAGCTGAGTAAATATCAAATAATCAAAGGCTACTCTGCATTTAATCATTAATTTCTTTCTGAGTTCTGCATCTTTTTCTATTCTAGTTGATTTTAACAGAACTAACTTTTATCTAAAATCTCTACATTGAAGTATCTAAAAGAAAACCTTGTGTTTCAAGCTGAGGTCTTTGAGAGCTCGTCTGAGCCGTGCTGTGCTTTGTGTTGCGCGCAGGACACGGAGATCCTGAACACAGCCATCCTCACGGGCAAGACGGTGGCAGTGCCCATCAAGGTGGTGTCCATCGAGGAGAACAGCGCTGTGACCGACATCTCCGAGTCCGTGGAGTGCAAATCCTCGGGGGAAGACGTCATTAAGGTCAGTTCATGCCGTGGGGCGGCTTCTGAATGTTCATGTTTTGTACAAAAAGGGAGAATAGCCTGGGAATAAACAGCTCCTGCAAATTAATCTGCTTCTGCTCCAAAAGCATAAGGAGAGGGATTTTTAGGGTGAGTGAGGTGCAGCAGCACAGCCACCACACTGAGTTCAATTTTTGTGTCGTAATTTTAAAATGCTGTGGTAGTTTCACCTCGAGACCTCTGCGCACAGATTACATTCACAGCTCTGCTGTTAGCGCCGCTCCTCCAGATGTTCCCGTCACCTTTCCAGCTGTGCCTCTCACCTCAGCAGTGCCTCGCTGGGATGGGTTGGATGGATATTCCCCAGCAGGGCAGGGCAGAGCTGGAGCTCCTGATGTGCTGAGAGCTGCTCTGGGCTCCAGCATGGCCCTGCTCACACAGGGTGGGAGTGATCCCAGGCTGGGCCATGGGCTGGGCACAGCAGCCTCGAATCACAAATCACAAATCTCAAATCACAAATCACACATCACAAATCACAAATCTCAAATCACAAATCACACATCACAAATCACAAATCACAAATCACACATCACAAATCACAAATCACAGCCACCTCCGCAGTGCCTCGCTGGGGTGAATTGGATGCTTGTTCCCCAGCAGGGCAGGGCAGAGCCATCCACTGGAGCTCCTGATGTGCTGAGACCTGCTCTGGGCTCCAGCATGGCCCTGCACACAGGAGTGATCCCAGGCTGGGCCATGGGCTGGGCACAGCCGCCTCAAATCACAAATCTCAAATCACAAATCACACATCACACATCACAAATCACAAATCACACATCACAAATCTCAAATCACAAATCACACATCACAAATCACAAATCACACATCACAAATCACACATCACAAATCACACATCACAAGTCACACATCACAAATCACACATCACAAATCACAAATCACAAATCACAAATCACACATCACACATCACAAATCACAAATCACACATCACAAATCACACATCACAAATCACACATCACAAATCACAAATCACAGCCACCCCGGCGGTGCCTGAAGGCAGCACAGCCCTTTCTCTGCAGGAATTCCTGGCTGTGCAGCGCTCAGGGCACAGGCAGTGTTCTGGGGGAATCCCACGGCATTTTCCGTACACAGTTTTCTTGGTGCATGAGTTTGGAGCAAGGGTGGTGTTAGCCTTGCTCTGTAGATTCTTTCAAACTGGGATTTTATTCCAGGATGTGATTTTACAGAATACGACACGGTGGCCTTTGTGATGATGCTCCTTGGGGGTCTTTAGTGTGCTCTTGTGTCTCGTGGATGTGCAGGACAGAAATGGTAATGCCTCAGCACCTTCTGCTGTGGTCAGTTCCATCTGTGGAACATGGAAAGAATGAACTGTGAACTTCCAGGACCCAACAGCAGCCATGTAGGTGGGGAAAATAGTCAGATTTTGAGCTAAGGAAAGCACCACCGAAGGCTTTTATAGAAAACTTTCTGTTTTCAGTGGATCCTGCGAAGCCAACCCAAATATCTCCATTTTGCTGGAGCTTGATGCTTTACAGAAATTTTAATCTCTAAGAATTCCTGTTAATGTTTTTTCCTGAGGTAGTCACGGAACTACAAATACAAGTAAAAACTGAAATTTAGTTTAGGGATCCTCCTGATTGTAACTGTATTGGAAACCACTTCCCTGAGTAAGAAAAAACACAAGATAGGATTAAAAAATAATATTTTTTTTAAAAATCAGAAAAGGACTATGGTTATTCCATCTTGCTTAAACAGCTTACAGAATAATTCCAGCCCCATGGAGATTTCTTCTTTCCAACAGTGAAAAGGAGCAGTATTAAGTTCTTCCACTCAGAAAAAGACTCAGGTTAGGGAAAAAAAACCCACATATATATATATATATGTGATTTGTAATGCATCACCAGATGATGCATAGAAAATGACAGCAGAATTATTTCTCGAATAAAAACCCTTCTGCAAAAATGGCTTCTGGGTTTTCTAGCTTGGGAGCATATTGATCAAGAAGAAATGAAATTCCCCAGCCTCACAAAGAGCGCGTTCTCGCCGTAATTGCAGCGCGGCCTGGGCTGTTGCAGTTCTCCAGCAATTTGTTTGGGAAGAATGTTTTCCTGAAGCGCCGTGTCCTTTGATTAGCACTCGGGGCTTTGATTAGCTGGGCTCTTCTCTGATTTCCTACAGAAATAATTCATCTCCACTAAAAGGGTTCCTCAAAGCAGAGCCTGTTTGCACAATCAGAACATTGATTTGTCAGTGCCTTGCAGAAGCCTGCCCCGGCTGGGCCACTCTGGAGTTGGAGTGAAACAAATAACTGGAGGTTAACACGCAGCATTTATTGGAATCAGCCAGGGACATTTTTCAGGTGTAATTTCTTTCTCTTCAGAGCTGTTTCGAAATGGCTCGGATGACGAGAGGAGCTCTCTCCTGTGCGTTTAGAAATAGATGCAGAATCTCTGGAGGGGTGTGGCTGTGACATGAGTGCTAACTGCTGTGAAATGTACAGCTGGCTGGGAAACTCAGCTCCGTTAATGCTTGGAACAAAAGGATTTTCTCATCTCATCAGAAAGGAAAAAAGGCGCCTTTTTTTTTTTTTTTTTTTTTTTTTTTTTTTTTTTTTTTTTGCGCATCTAGAATGTTCTCATTTCCAGGAAATTTCTTTCTTTCCACGGGGAAGTGGTTTGGGCTTCAAGGCAATTTGACATCTTCAATTGGTTCAGAGTTTAAAAAGCACTCAGAAAGCTTCAAATGAGCACAGAGGCCTTTCATCCTTAATTCATTTTGAAATTCCCCATCAAGCTTTTATGTCAAATTCTTTAGAAATATCATCTTCCTCCTGGTGTAGAGACCTTGTTGGGAGTAACCTTTCTGCTTAAAACCAAAATTCAGTCATCAAAAATTACACCTTTTGGGCAAAGCCCTTTGTGCAAGGACTGTGTGCATGAGTTTGGAGTTCATGTAAAGCCTGCAGATTTCTTTAAACCACAAAGTTAGGGGAAAAAATGGAATTATTGATGAGAGCTATTGAGAACTATTTAATAATTACTTATATTATCATCCAGAGGTTCAGGGAGATATTTTTGTTTGCTTTTAATGTAAAGCCTTCATGTAGATTTCTTTAAACCACAAACTTAGGAGAAAAAATGGAATTATTGATGAGAGCTATTGAGAACTATTTAATACTTATATTATCATCCAGAGGTTCAGGCAGATATTTTTGTTTGCTTTAAATTGAGTGGAATCTTTGGTAACTTTGGATTCAGAGCGAGGCCAGAAGCTGTAGAAGCTCAGGAATATTTAGTCATCAAATAAATGTGCCTTTGTATGGTCTGTGTGAAGAGCTTAAAGGTAATGCTCCTGCCCAGCAATTGGCCATCAGATCAGAGCTTATTTTTATATTAATTTTCACAGTTGGGCTGCAGTTCATTGCTCTCAGTAACAGAACCTGTGGAAATCTGAACTTTGGATCTGTCTGCAAATCGCAGGGAAAGTTTCCTCAGTGACAGTCACAGTCCCAGGGCGGCTCAGTGCAGTTTGTGTCCTGTCTCATTGTGCTGACTACCACTGCTTTTACATTTTTACTGTCTCATAGTTCCCAGTCTTTACTTCCAAATTTACAGCCGATTTCATGAACTTTAAATGCCTTTGAGTGCTCCAGACCTTCACACAGTGGCCCAACCTTTTAAAAGTGGACACAAAATTTATCGTGGCACTAAAAAGGAAGCAAAAGCCAAATTTTATTTCGCTAAGCTGGAATTTACCAATAGAATGCATAGATCTGGATCCATTAGTAGGAATTGCAGTGGCATGGATAGGCTCCTTTCCATTTTCTGGAATTCCAGGGGAACGGGGCTGATGTGGCAGTGCCAGCTGGCAGTTCCAGGTGGCAGTTCTGGGTGGCAGTGCCTGGTGGCAGTGCCTGGTGGCAGTGCCTGGTGGCAGTGCCTGGTGGCAGTGTGTGGTGGCACTGTGTGGTGGCACTGTGTGGTGGCAGTGCCTGGTGGCAGTGTGTGGTGGCAGTGCCTGGGGGCAGTGCCTGGTGGTGGTACCTGCTGTCAGTGCCTGGTGACAGTGCCTGGTGGCCGTGCCTGGGGGCAGTGTGTGGTGGCAGTGTGTGGTGGCAATGCCTGGTGGCAGTTCCAGGTGGCAGTGCCTGGTGGCAGTGCCTGGTGGCAGTGCCTGGTGGCAGTGCCAGGTGGCAGTGCCTGGTGGCAGTGCCTGGTGGCAGTGCCTGGTGGCAGTGCCTGGGGGCAGTGTCTGGTGGCAGTTCTGGGTGGCAGTGCGTGGTGGCAGTGCCTGGTGGCAGTGCCTGGTGGCAGTGCCTGGTGGCAGTTCTGGGTGGCAGGGCCAGGTGGCAGTGCCTGGTGGCAGTTCTGGGTGGCAGTTCCAGGTGGCAGTGCCTGGTGGCAGTGCCTGGTGACAGTGCCTGGTGGTGGTACCTGGTGGCAGTGCCTGGTGGCAGTGCCTGGTGGCAGTTCCAGGTGGCAGTGCTGGTGGCAGTGCTGGTGGCAGTGCCTGGTGGTGGTACCTGGTGGCAGTGCCTGGTGGCAATGTGTGGTGGCAGTGCCTGGTGGCAGTGTCTGGTGGCAGAGCCTGGTGGCAGTGCCTGCTGTCAGTGTGTGGTGGCAGTGCTGGTGGCAGTGCCTGGTGGCAGTTCCAGGTGGCAGTGCTGGTGGCAGTGCCAGTCTGAGCCCTGGAGATGCCCCGGGGGGCACAGGTACCCCAGGGCCACACCTGCTCCCCTTCCCTTCCAGGTTTGTGGTTGATGCTCAGGAGCTGCTGAGCTGCAGGTGCAGCTCCCTCTGCCACACCCAAAAATGGCCAGGACGTCCCCAAAAGCAGCAGCTGCATGTCCCCGGGAGCCCAACCCCAAACTGTTCTCTGCTGGCTCCTCTCTCTGGTGCTGTGTGAGCTCAGAGTCATTTGTGTGCCACTGAAAAGCTTTGAGAACAAGGTGAAGAAAGGAAGTGAAGACAAGAAATCACAGCATGGAAATGCCATTGTTTGGCTGCTCTGAAGCCCTGGCCTCAGAAGGGTTTCCTTCTGGCAAATCTGCTGTTATTTTCTGAACAGAGTCACAAATAGGAAGTTCACCTCCCTGCCCTCCTCCATGCTTTCCATAGCCCCGTGATCTGCTGGGATCAATGACATCAGCAGAGCAGGAACACTTCAGAGCAGCTTTATAAAAACGCATTTTTACTGCATTTCTGTCAGGTGCACACAGAGCAGGTGGGGCAGCAGCAGGTGTGGCTTTCCCAGGTGTTCTGTCACTCATGGCCACCACGCCCCAGCAGCCATCCTCTGTGGAAATTAAACTCAAAACTGCCATGGGCTGAGTTCCATCCAGCAATAAAAGCTGGAAATACCTCCCTGTCACATCATAGGCAAAACTTTGCCAGGGCAGCTGAAGAAACTTTCAGACTCTGTCCCTGCAGACTTCTGTCCCTGCTGGCTCGTGCCTTCTCCAGCTCTGAACCTGCGTTAGGTGTTGGTTCAGAGAGCCACGACAGCCCAAGGGAAAAATCAAAGCACAGCAGCACTCACAGTGCCTCAGGTGCCACAGAAGGTGCTTCAAAATCACCTTCCAAGCAGGAAAGTAAATGGGAGGAGCAGCATCAGTGCTGTGCCAGCTGCAGCTCTGATGGGGAGATGAGCACTTTGCTCCAGACCTCTCCGAGCAATGCAGTCAGAAGAGAGGAGGGTTTGCTCCTGCTCTCCTTTGCTGCCCTGGGTGTGATTTACACACTGTGAATCTGTCTGTTGTGGATACACGAGTTAGGAAATGACAATAACTGATGTTCTCAAATCACAACTACTGCCCAGGCTGTGTGGATGGAGTTAAAAGTCGTGAGCACTTTGCTCCGAACCTAAGCAACGCAGTCAGAAGAGAGGAGGGTTTGTTCCTGCTCTCCTTTGCTGCCCTGCTTGTGGTTTACACATTGGGAATCTGTCTGTTGGGGACACACACTGAGTTAGGAAATGACGAGCACTGTGATGTTCTCAAATGCACAACTACTGCCCAGGCTGTGTGGATGGAGTTAAAAGTCATTTCACTCCGGGATCCTGCCTTGCCAAGCGAGATTTTTGGGGCCGTGCTGCATATTTGGGCTGGCATGTCCCCGGTGAGCAGGAGCCAAGCTCTCTGTTTGTCCCCATTTCCAGAAATTGCCTGACTGGAGAGTGCACAAAACAAGAGAGATTTTGGTTTCGGTGATAATGTGAGCTGCAGAGAGCTCCCGTGGCTCAGCACAGCTCCAGTTCAGCTCCCAAAGCTGGTCATTTGGGAGCAAATAGATGCCCTCCAGCCTCAGCTGGCATTTTGTGCCCCTTTTACTCTCTCAGTTCTGTCGTGGTGAATGATATTCAGCGAGTTAAATGTAGTGCTGCTGCTCTGCAGAGCTGCTGCTGAAATCTTTGTAATGAGATTAGATAACGTACAGCCTTTTCCCTAAGAAAAGCTCTCTAGCTTTGGGGGGTTTTGCTTAGTTTTGCTAATCTGGCTGCTGATACTGGAAGTGCAGAGAGAGCCCAAATGGCATGGGAGCCCTGATTTTGCAGAGTTCTCCATGCTCGGGGCTCAGTCCCTGTGTTTTTAACGTGGATTGCTGGGAGCTTGGATTTCTGTGCATTGCCTGAGGACTGAGCACGGGGGCTGAGCCCACGTTTGGGATGTGGTGGATGTTTACCAGCACAGAGCAGCCCCAGCACCGCTGAGAGCTGCAGGGAGCTCATTCTGAGCAGTGTGAGGCTGAAATCTGTTCATAAAGGGAACACTGCCCTGTGCCCAGAACGGGAATCGTTGTTCTCAGCTAGTTCAAGAAACATTGATTCTTTCGGTGGGTTGATGCCTAGAAGAGAGGCCAAAACAAATTAGGAGTATAAAATGTGGACAACTTTATTTGAGGCCTTCAAGGTACATTCGGGCAGACCAAAGTCCCCCCAGGGACTGCACCCAAAATGGACCCTGGGTCAGAGCCCTTCACCTTTTACTAGTTCTGTTTCATTAGCACATTGGCTCTAATTCTCCAATCTCACCCTCAGGTGATGATGTTCACCACCCCAGCCCTGCTCCCCCAGCTCACAGTTGTTTCCATATTTTGGGCCCTAAGGCAATGAATCTGTCCTTGGATCTGTGTTCAGAGAGCCTTGTTTGGCCAAAGGTGCTGGGACAGAGGATTTTAGCACTTTGTGAGAAGCAAAGAACTACAGCAAGTTACAGGTGCATGAAGAGGAAAAAAAAACTAGAAATATTCAAATCAGGGCATCAGGGTCACAGGTAAAAAGAGCTCCGAGGGTTATTCTTGCCTGTAGTGTGAAAGATCAGTTCTTCAGTGTGTTCAGATGAGTTTTGCCACGGCTGTGGTCACCTCTGTGCCGCAGGCAGCTCCTGCTGCTCTTCCCAACCATGATGTGAGAGTGTCGAAGGGACGGTCGAATTTCAGAGTGCAGTTTCTGGAACCTACTTCATGTAGAATTGGAGTTTCCTTCCAAATTTCCTCCAAATCCTTTTTAATTCTGCCACGGCCAGTTACCACGCCCATGCAGAGGTGCTAATTGGGTACATGTGGCTTCCAGGTCCCCGTGGGTGCAGAGGCTGGCTGAGAGAAACCAGGCAGATGAACGAAAAATGGCGAGAAGGGGCAGTTTATTCACAAGAAAGGTCTTTTATATCCGTTCATATTCTAGCAACTATTGGTCAGCAGAGAATCCTCCTCCTAAAACCACTGGTCACAGCCAAATAACACCTAATACCAAACACAGAGATTAGGAAAGTACAAGAATGCAGCTTATCTCTACTCTCTGTGAGAAGGAACAGAAAGATTCTAAAACAGTGCAACCACAGGTACAGATCCAGCAATTGCTCGTTTTAAGACCTCTGGGTACATTTTGGACCACAGCGTTGGGCAGCTCCTGGGCTGAGCCCTGAGTCCTGGTTACCAACTGGGCAAATGACAGATGTGTAAAGAACAATTTAATCCACACCGAGTCCTTGAGCTCAGCTTGCCTCTGCAAGTCACATCTCTCCAGCAATTAGCAGCTCCTGCAGTGGAGTTTCCATGCTAAAGGCTGCTCTGACAGTGCCACAAAGCTGTAAATATCGTGGAAGAGCTCAGGTCTGAAGTTTTATCAGACTTAAACTGTTTAATTTGAAAAAAAATGAGTAGTATGGGCCTTGAGACAGCTTCAGTTTTCCACTAGGTTGCTGATTATTCAGGATCGTGCAGTCAGGCATTGAAATCCTTCTTCTGAAGCCTAATGTTGGTGTAGCAGAGGATTTCCTTTGTGTGTAAGACCGTGGTGTTTAATTGGAATCAAGGCTGGGGAGCTGCACGGAGTCCTTCTTTCAAAACCTGGAGAATTTAATGGAGGATAATTCCCTTTCTGCAGAGGATGTTGTTAAAAACAAATCTTATGAGAAATTCCATAGCAAGCACACGAATATTACAAAATCCTAAAGAATTGTCTGAAAAGCTTATGGAATGATTAGCACTGTCTAATATTTCCTGTACATTATGAGTTAGTCTGTGGTGAATAATCATCCTGGTGCTCTGTATTCCATAATGGAATGAAGGACTGCTCCAAAGCTTGACCTCCACGAGCTCAAAGTCCCTTCCTGGCGTGTCAGAGTGGTGACACCGAGCTAAACACACAGAATCTGATGCAGGAAAAGTGCTGAACAGCGCTCTTCTTTACTCATTAGCCTGATTTTTTTTTTCCCACTGAAATTGAGATTCCTTTAAGAGACACTGGGAAAAGCTTTCTGCTCGTGGAAGTGCTTTCATAAATATTTAAACATTTATGTAACCTTTGAATATTTTAGCAACATTTACATTGGTGTAACAGAAATGGGTAAATGGGTTTACACAAAAATGCAAGATTCTGGACCTGATGAACACGAGCAGAGCATCTCCTGTTAGCACATCTCCTCATTCCTGCTCAGTCTGAAACCACATGGACTTCCCCCTCGGAAATGGACTGATGCCTCACAGCTTCTCAGTCTCCATGAACCTGACAGGATTGCTGCATCAAAACCTTCTCTTTTTGTGCTTCAGAGGCTGGGCTGATATCTCCAGAGGTGAGCACCGCTGGGAGAATAATCAAGCTTGGACTAGGGCAGACTCACAGAGGCAACCACTCGTTTATTTTTGGTCTTATGATTGTCATTCTTTCCATCCCTGTGTACAGCATGAACCAGAACAGACAGTGCTTTGAGTTCAGCATCTTTCCAAAGGCAGCCTGAGCTTATATTGGACATGGAATTTAACTTTTTAAGACTACCTGACTCCGCTAAAGGAAGATCTTTCCAAAGATCTTTCCAAAGGCAGCCTGAGCTCATATTGGACATGGAATTTAACTTTTTAAGACTACCTGACTCCGCTAAAGGAAGATCTTTCCAAAGATCTTCTCAAAGGCAGCCTGAGCTCATATTGGACATGGAATTTAACTTTTTAAGACTACCTGACTCCGCTAAAGGAAGATCCCTCGGCAATGTGTGGTGGAATTTAACCTGGCAAGGCCAGTTCTGTGCAGAGGTGCCACCAGCCCCTTGGTGGCAGTGCCATGTCCCATCCTTCGTGGTTCCCTCAGAGCAGAGCTCCCTCCTTGCAGCTCTGCACTGCAGAGGTCGTGGTGGCACCGAGACCTTAATCTGAGATGAGGAAGGGAAGGATGACCCCGAGGTTCTGCACTGGAGTGGCATCAGCGCCAGGAAAATCCCAAAAATCCCACACCTGGTGGGTGCCAGGAGGAGAGGGACTGTGCTTGCACTGTTTTAGAATCTTTCTGTTCTTTCTCAGGGAAAATAGAGATAAGCTGCATTCTTTTACTTTCTTAATCTCTTTATTTGGCATTAGGTGTTACTTGGCTGTGACCAATGGTTTTAGGAGGTGGATTCTTCGCTGACCAATAGTTGCCAGGTTATTAATGAATATATAAAGAGACTTCTTGGAAATAAAGTTCCCTTTTCACCATCTTGGTTCGTCTGCCTGAATTCTCTCAGCCGCAATCCTCAGGAAATTTAAAGCCACAAGGGACATTCGCTCCCCACATCTCTGAGTGTCACAGGTGGGACTCTCTCCTCATTTCCAGGCAGCACTTTTCTCTGTCAGCTCAATAAAATGTGATTTGTTGCAGAGAGAATCTGTCCAAGTCATCTGGAAAGGCCATTGCCTTTGTTACGAGGGGGCATGAAAATCTAATGCCAGAAAAAAGACAAAGAAGAAGCCTCTGGGGAATTGTGCTTAGCCCTGTCTTTTGCTGTCTGCTTCTTTATTTTAGTTTTAATCTGGAGCAAGAAGTTAGGAAAATAGAAAAAAGGGAAAAGTAGCTGAATGCAGCTTAATAATGAAAGAAACTGCTGAAATAGCATCAGAGAGCTCTTTAAAATGCAAAACTTCTTGCTGATCTGCTAAGCAGAAAAGAAAAAACCCAATCACTTAAAGGTGGTGGCTGAGCAGGCTTTCCCTTCATCATTGCTCACTTCTTCTGATGCCAGAGATGAAAAGCACTTTCAGAGGGAAGATGTTTTCATAGTAAAAGCATAAATACTACAGGAGATGAGAGGCACATCACTGCTCAGTCTCCAGCTTCTGCTGGAAACTTCTTGAGCTGGAGTGGGCAGGACCCACAGCTCAGAGATGGTCCATGACCTGCCAGGAGCCTTGGCAAAAGCCTGGAGGAAGGCAGAAAAATGCTTTTATCTGTCAAGAATACGTAAACAAATACACCTTTTTAATTTAAAAAAAAAAAAAAAAAAAGAGATTTTGAGTTCTGATGTGACCCATTTTTCTTTTATCTGCCTCTTATGCTTCCTCCAGGACTCCATGTGACATTGCCTTAGGTTGTCCCTCCCAGCCCTGTGTTTCCAGCTCGTTTTACCTGCAGGAGAGCACACCAAAGTGGCTGTGCCGAGCCTGCACTAACTCCAGAACCAAATCCTCTGTGATGTTTCCACCTGAGTTAATCTAGCTGGGGCTGTGTTGAGGCACCACAAACCTGTACCCTCTTTTTGTGAGGGGAAATCAGACCTTCCCTGGGGCTTGCTGATGTTGTAAGTTGTAGCAGAGTCAGTACATCCAGATTTGTTCTCTGAGGCTGAGAATTCTTGTTTTTATTTATTTTTTAAGTGACGCTGTGAGAGAAGAGCGAGGGAAGCAAAGCCACTTGCTCTCATTTTGCTTCTGCTGTGGCTGAGCTTAGCTGAGGTGTGTTGTTTGCAGGAGCTGTGGGTATGGAATGGCTTTACCTGAGCTTTTCTTGAGTATCATTAACCCACAGAGAGCACACCCACCTTGGGATTAGAAATGGAATGGAATGGAGTGGAGTGGAGTGGAGAGTGGAGTAGAGTGGAGTAGAGTAGAGTAGAATAGAATAGAATAGGAATAGAACAGAACAGAACAGAACAGAACAGAACAGAACAGAACAGAATAGAATAGAATAGAATAGAATAGAATAGAATAGAATAGAATGGAATGGAATGGAATGGAATGGAATGGAATGGAATGGAATGGAATGGAATGGAATGGAATGGAATGGAATGGAATGGAATAGAATCCCCTTCGCCCCGTGTAGCCCCAGCTGGGAAGCGTTGCCTTTCTCACTCCAAAGTGATCTGTGTCGCTTCCAGAGTGGATGCCTGAGAAGAGTTCAAACACATCCAGAACGCAGGAGGACAGTGCAGTGTGAGCTTTGTCCTGTCCTCTGTGTGCCACTCCATCACAAACACAGGAGTGTTGCTCTGATTTTCTGATCTTCGTGGAGATTCGCGGAAGCTCGCAGGGAAGTCAGGCAGGCAGCACCAAGATGGCGAAAAGAGAGACTTTATTTACAAAAATGTCTTTATATATCCATTAATAGTCTGATAATTATTGGTCGATAGTTTTTCCACCCCCGTAATGATTGGTTACAACTCTAGAGCATCCAGCACCAAAACACAGAGATGAGAAAGCACAAGAATGCAACTTATCTCTATTCTCCATGAGAAAGAAGAGAAAGATTTTAACACAGTGCAGCTACACAGCAGCAGGAGGAGCAGCGTGTGTGGGACAGCAGCGATGCTTGTTCTTGGGAGAGAGAACAATGCTCCTTGCAGTGCAGCTCCTGGAGAGCTGCCTGTGCTGCTGATGCATGACCTGCACTAAATCCCAACCTGGAGCAATCGGAAAGCTTTGTGGAGGCTCAGCCTCCTCCTTGGGGTGCTGATGGACTCGTTCAGCTGTTTGTTTGTGCCGTGCCCACGGAGCCTCAGAGCAGCTTTACAAATAGAGATGGAGATTGGATCTCAGCCCAGACCCATTTTGGAATTGCAGTTTTGCTGCTATTGTTATTCTTTTTCGTTCCCCAACAGTTAGATTTGTTCGGTTGCTGACAGCACTGAGTTTAGACAATATGAAATCATACCTCTGGCCCAGACCTGAGCGGTCTGAGGCTGAGTGTGTTGTCAGAAATCTTTTATCAGCGTGTGTCAGTGGTTTGCAATGTGCAACAATGAGCAACCTGCATGACTAAACTGCAAAGTTCATTTTGTCTTTGGCTTGAGCTCCATAGAAACGAGAGGGATGGAAGCACCTTCAGGACAGCAATGGATGCTGCTCAAAGCAGAGCTCAATCAGATTTTGCTGACAAGCCTCCCAAAAACTCCTGCACCAAGGAAGATGAGGCTGAAGAACGAAGAGCTTTCTCTGAAGGCACTTTGTCGAGGGTTCCAGACCCAGGATGGACATCAGCAGCTCACAGGGAGCTGTTCCACGTCCCAGAAGCTGCTCATGGGCACAGCTCCTCCCTGGGCAGGAGCTCGGGGCTGGAGCTCACCAGAAATGTTTTCACGAGAAACATTTTCCTGATGTTCCCTCTCCCAGGGTGAGGCTGATGCTCAGACACCACAGAAAGAATGAGCAGCCCATCTAGGGAAGAGTTGTGGATTGCTGCCTGGTATTTACAGGATAAATGCTGTATTATTGGGTTCCTGCTGACCTCTGCTGCGTGGTGCTTTTAGATTAGCTCAAGTGGTCATTCTGAGCCAGCCTGGTGTGAACTGAACGTGGTTCTGTGTTGCCATTCAGGTTAATAGATGTAAAATGAGGCTGTGCAATTCACAGTGCTGAAATGAAGCCATTTCTGCCACCTTCAGGCTTTTCAACCGACCTCAGCTGGTGTGAGGGAGAAGCCTGAAGAGCTGGGTGGGTCAGGAATTACAGCACATGGCAGTGCTCCAGCCAACAGAGCTGTTAGGGCATAGCCCTCTGAGGGAACGAGGCAGAGAAATGTTTGTATTGTGTTCTCTGAAGTTTCTTTTTGCAATCTCATCATCAAATATTTTCCCAGAATATGAGCAGTGCTCAAAGCCAACAGAGGAAGCGAACGGGATGTGTGTGGCAGGCTGGGAGCAGCTCAGCTCCTGCATCTGTGGCCACAGAGGACATCGTCTGTTTGATGAGTCTGGGGACACCAGCATTTCCAGCTGATCATCTTCATTTGAGTACAATGGTGCTGGGAATGGATAAAAGGCAGCAGATGATAATATAAATATCTGTTCAGGTGGGGAGATGCGTTTCCACCATCAGTGATGCTCGTTAGGGGTGATGAAATGGAATTCTGACAGGAGGGGAGCAGGAGCAGGAGCTGGGATGTGCTGCTCTGCTGATAATTTCTGCAGACAGACCAGCTCGTTTAGGAATGTAACAGCTCCCACTGCTCGCCACTTAATGGATGATTAATGTGCCACAGGATTTCCCCAGACATTTATGACACCTTTAGGAATAGAGATGACAATGACTTTATCACACCGAGTCACTTCATACTCTCTGCATCTCTCTTAATGATTTATATATCCAGGAGTGATTTTATCACTAGTGCTCAGTAACATAATAAATGAGAAAACTCAATGGTCTGTAAATTACAACACTGATTAAAGAAGTGATTACTGATATAACTCTTACACGGCCGTGATAATGCTTGCTTATATTTCAGGACAGCATTTACATATTAATGATAAATCTACTGTAGTGTTTAGAAATACTTTACAGCTTTAATCGAAATGTAAACATTTATAAACAGATAATGTTTATTGCAGAGGAAATGAGCAGACTTCTGTTATTCTTCAGTGGGTGAAATTCACTGCAGGGCCAGTCTCAAAAGCAGCACCACCCCTGATGAAGGTCATCATGGGGGCAGAGCTTTGATTCGCTGCTTGCCCCAGTGCACACCAGTTTGGGTTGGCTGGGTTCCTCTTGACCAAGCTGGGAAGGAGCTCTGCTCATTAAAAATTCCCCAGCATTGCCGTGGGTTTGTAGCTCGCTGCATCGCAGACAGAAAATCAACTGCAGGCTTCATAAACAGCACCCATCTTTAGGCATCTCCGGCGTAATTGTGCCTCCTGAGCCAGGCGAGGATTTTGTGCTCAGCTGCTGCCGTTGTGCCAGGCCATCATTAGCATGCAGGAAGAGAAGGGAGCCTTTGCTGTTTGTTTTGGGCTTGAGCTGCCAGGGTTACACTTGGAGCTTGTTTTGTCACAGTCATTACCTCCTGCCCTTCCTCCGTCTCCTCCTCCTCGCAGGTTTCTGACAGATGTGACTATGTTTTCGTCAACGGCAAGGAGATGAAAGGCAAGGTGAACGCTCTGGTGAACTTCACCTATCAGTACCTGAGCGCTCCCCTGCAGATCACCGTGTGGGTCCCTCGCCTGCCCCTGCAGATCGACATTTCGGACACTGAGCTGAGCCAGATCAAAGGCTGGCGAGTCCCCGTCGTTTCCAACAAAAGGTGGGTTTGGGTTGCTAAATTCCTTGAGTGATTTGTAAAACGAATGCACCAGAAGTGCAGCACCAGCAGCACTGGAATCCCCAGCTTTGCACTGAGCACCTGCAGATATAATAAAGCTTTTAAAAGTTGTGGGACTTTTGCTTCAGTGCCTGTGGCTGCATTGGGCCACAGTTGGAACTCGTGGAACTCTGGTGAGGTCACTGCCAGAGCTGTTGTTTGTCCATGGCAGCACAGATGGAAAAGAGGCACAGTGCAATTGTGTGTCCTTCACCGTGGGAGGTGGCCAAGAATTTGATGTCCCAAAACGCCAGAAGGGAGGGAGGGCTCTGTTTAAGGGGTGCTGCCATGGGCACTCTCATGTTCTGTAGGATTTGCCGTCTGAGGCGTAGGTGAGGTTTGCTTCAGACGGTCGGGACGGAGACGAGAGACCTCTGGAGTTTGGTCTGAGAGCATGAGGTTTATTGTGAAAGGTGTGAGTGTAGGAGACCTGCTGAGAGCCACCAGACACAGCTCAGAGCAGGGCAGAGAGGGGAGAGAGAGAGAGAAGAAAGAAGACAGAATATAGAATAGAATAGAATAGAATAGAATGGAATGGAATGGAATGGAATGGAATGGAATGGAATGGAATGGAATGGAATGGAATAGAATAGAATAGAATAGAATAGAATAGAATAGAATAGAATAGAATAGAATAGAATAGAATAGAATAGAATAGAATAGAATAGAATAGAATAGAAACCCGTGGTTGCTGTTTACAATACAATAAATCATCTTCTGTGCTGAATATTCTAATTTTCACTAACCAATCTAGAACAAGATACAAATCCTACACCATTTACACACAGCCTAGGAGAGTCATTGCATTTCCATACGGCGTTACATTTTAAACTCTAAAAACTGCTTTTTGGACCCTCTGCCGAGTTGGCAGGGTCTGCTCTGACCCCTGGGCCTGTCTGCAAGCAGAGGGGATTGTTTAATCCAAAGGGGATTCCCTTCAGTGGCCACACCATTGTTTTCAGCTGTTCACTCACTGGGGTTTGGTATCTCACAGCTTGTCTTCATTCCAATCTCGCTCATAGTTTCCATATTCTCAGCATCTTTGGCCAGGTGATCATATTTATAATGCTTTCCCATTTCATCCTCCCCAACAATATTCATTTTCACTGATGTCCTTGCAAACATTGCTTCACATTTCCTTTCCTCCTGCCCCAAGGCCCACGAGGGACAGCGATGACGAGGACGAGGACGAGCGCAGGGGCCGTGGCTGCACGCTGCAGTACCAGCACGCCATGGTGCGCGTCCTGACGCAGTTCGTGGCCGAGGACTCGGGGCCCTGGGGACAGCTGAGCTACCTGCTGGGCTCCGAGTGGCACTTCGACATCACGGAGCTGGTGAGGGATTTCATGAAGCTCGAGGATCCGCACATTGCCAAGCTGCAGGAGGGCAGGGTCCTGATCGGCCGGGAAGTGGGGATGACAACGATGCAGGTGCGCGATTCGGGATGGGTCTGGGATGGTTCTGGGATGGTTCTGGGATGGGTCTGGGATGGTTCCGGGATGATTCTGGGATGGTTCTGGGATGGGTCTGGGATGGTTCTGGGATGGTTCTGGGATGGGTCTGGGATGGTTCCGGGATGATTCTGGGATGGTTCTGGGATGGTTCTGGGATGGGTCTGGGATGGGTCTGGGATGGTTCCGGGATGATTCTGGGATGATTCTGGGATGGTTCTGGGATGGTTCTGGAATGGCTCTGGGATGGTTCTGGGATGATTCCAGGATGGCTCTGGGATGGTTCTGGGATGGCTCTGGGATGGTTCTGGGATGATTCTGGGATGGTTCTGGGATGGTTCTGGGATGGTTCTGGGATGGTTCTGGGATGGCTCTGGGATGGTTCTGGGATGGGTCTGGGATGGTTCTGGGATGGCTCTGGGATGGGTCTGGGATGGTTCTGGGATGGTTCTGGGATGGTTCTGGGATGGTTCAGGGATGGCTCTGGGATGGTTCTGGGATGGCTCTGGGATGGTTCTGGGATAATTCTGGGATGGATCTGGGGTGGTTCTGGGATGGTTCTGGGATAATTCTGGGATGGTTCAGGGATGGTTCCGGGATGGTTCTGGGATGGTTCTGGGATGGTTCTGGGATGGTTCTGGGATGGCTCTGGGTTAATTCTGGGATGGTTCTGGGATGGTTCTGGGATGGTTCTGGGATGGTTCTGGGATAATTCTGGGATGATTCTGGGATGGTTCTGGGATGGTTCTGGGATGATTCTGGGATGGTTCTGGGATGATTCTGGGATGGTTCTGGGATGGTTCCAGGATGATTCCAGGATGGTTCTGGGATGGTTCTGGGATGGTTCTGGGATGGTTCTGGGATGATTCTGGGATGGTTCTGGGATGGTTCCAGGATGGTTCCAGGATGGTTCTGGGATGGTTCTGGGATGGTTCTGGGATGGCTCTGGGATGGTTCTGGGATGGCTCTGGGATGGCTCTGGGATGATTCTGGGATAGGTCTGGGATGGTTCGGGGATGGCTCTGGGATGGTTCCGGGATGATTCCGGAATGGTTCTTGGATGGTTCTGGGATGATTCTGGGATGATTCTGGGATGATTCTGGGATGATTCCGGGATGGTTCTGGGATGATTCTGGGATGATTCCGGGATGGTTCTGGGATGATTCTGGGATGATTCCGGGATGGTTCTGGGATGGTTCCGGGATGGTTCTGGGATGGCTCTCGGATGGTTCTGGGATGGCTCTGGGATGATTCTGGGATGGTTCTGGGATGGTTCCGGGATGGCTCTTGGATGGTTCTGGGATGGTTCTGGGATGATTCCGGGATGGTTCTGGGATGGTTCCGGGATGATTCCGGGATGGTTCTGGGATGATTCTGGGATGGTTCCGGGATGGTTCAGGGATGATTCCGGGATGGTTCCGGGATGGTTCTGGGATGGTTCTGGGATGGCTCTGGGATGATTCCGGGATGGTTCTGGGATGGTTCTGGGATGGCTCTGGGATGGCTCTGGGATGGCTCTGGGATGGTTCTGGGATGGCTCTGGGATGATTCTGGGATGGTTCCGGGATGGTTCCGGGATGGTTCCGGGATGGTTCCGGGATGGTTCTGGGATGATTCCGGGATGGTTCCGGGATGGTTCCGGGATGGTTCCGGAATGGTTCTGGGATGGTTCTGGGATGGTTCCGGGATGGTTCTGGGATGGTTCTGGGATGGTTCCGGGATGGCTCTGGGATGGTTCTGGGATGGTTCCGGAATGGTTCCGGGATGGTTCCGGGATGGTTCTGGGATGGTTCTGGGATGGTTCCGGGATGGTTCCGGGATGATTCTGGGATGGTTCTGGGATGGCTCTGGGATGGTTCCGGGATGATTCTGGGATGGTTCTGGGATGGCTCTGGGATGGTTCTGGGATGGTTCTGGGATGGTTCCAGGATGATTCCGGGATGGTTCTGGGACTGCCACGTGCTGCCATTCCCACAGGGACCCCTGGGTGGGATTAGATCTGTGGATCCTCACTAAAGCCAATGGAAAAAGGGTGAACAGAGCCAGTCTAGGCTGTGGATGTGAGGAAGGTGGAGAGGACAGTGTGTGCATGGAATGGCTATCCACAGTTCCCTAAAGAGAGCAGCACGGCCCTTAGCTCGGTAAAGGGAAGGATTTTCTACTGTCTTGTGTTCCTTCAGAAACACAGAAATCAGAGAAATGAGTCTTTCCAAGCCAAGAAGGACAAATCCTAGGCTGCTCACCTCCCTTTGAAGCAGCTGGGAAGTTTAATGAGCTCATCCGTATGGGAACACAGAAGAACAGGAGAAGGAAATTTTAAATCCACTCTCCTGGTGAAATGATGCAAATAACACCAGTGGGACAGGACAGCTCCCACTCCTGGCTGGTTCTCAGCCATAACCTCTCCACTCAGGATTTTCTGACCCTGCTAATGAAATCAGACTCCTTTTCAGTGTGCTCCTCATTTCTATGCGTAAGGCTTTGGAGACAAGGAGGGACGATGACCTTAAGAAAGGTTATATCAATTGATCAGCCTTTCCCTAAGCTGATTGTTCTGCGTTTCTCCAAAGGTTTTGTCTCCTCTGTCTGACTCCATCCTGGCAGAGAAGACAGTGACGGTGCTGGATGACAAAGTGACCATCACAGACCTCGGGGTGCAGCTGGTGTCCGGGCTGTCGCTCTTCCTCCAGCCGAGTGTGGCCACCAGCAAGGCCATCGTGGCCACGGCCGTGGCCCAAGAGCTGCTCCACACTCCTAAGCAGGTAATGTACACTGAATTTACTCCTTTTGCCCTCTGGGATGAGGCAGGGTTTTATCAGTGTAAACTGCAGATGATAATTCAGAACAAGTTTAGAATTTAGACTTTTCAGTTAGGTGTAATCCATGCCCATGGTAATTACTTTTCCTTACAGGTAAAGGAAAACTCTTCTCATTTTTTCCCTTCAAATATGGACTTCACCTGCAGTAAAATTCTAGCTACACTGAAATTTGTGCTGTTTACATTTTAATAGCCTTTCTTTAGCTAATGAGCCTGTGTTGTTTTCACTGCACTTTGGACAGTGATCCAGGTTTGCTATCTGAGCACACCCTGCTTTTAATGCTGCAGAGCACAGAGCTCTGTGTGCCACAATTCAGTGTTTTGAAGAGCTGTAAAACAGAGGCAGAAGACAGCCAGGTACATTTCTTTCCTCTCCTGGAGTCGTGGCACGCTGCCAGGGTCATCTCTGTTATTTTTTATGTGGATTTGGGGGTTTCATCATCCAGTTCACGTGCTGATCTTAATTTAAGGCAGCAAATTCCCATCTCTCTAAGGGGGTCTTTCAGAGATCTTGTCTCAGGTCACCTCTGTGGAAAAGAAGGCTGGAGAGCACCAGGACAAGTCCAAAAGTCACTCTGGCCCACATTAAACCCCTGGTCAGAACTGGATTTGAAGATTGGGACTGTCCAATTCAGTCTGTCCACAGCTCCTCCTCCTGCAGAAACTGTTTTTCATCTCACAAACACAGGGAGAGGTCTCAAGTCAAGTTTTATGGCCCATTTTCATGATTATTGCTACCTAATTTTCCGGAACATGAAAATAATTTGGTTTGTTTTATAACTTAGTGACAGGAAAATGTCCGAACTTAGAAGGACACGGTGTCCATCTGTTCCATTTGTTGCATCCTGTAAACATGAGAATCTTATGTAATTAACCCATTTATGCCCTTCTTCGGGGCTCAGAAACCACATCTGGCATGCCATCCTCAGACAAAGGCTGTGAAAACAAAAACTGAAGTGTTCCTAACCATTAGTCCTGCAGCAGCACAGGAAAAATCGTGGCTTTGATTGCAGATAAAAGAGTTTGTGACTCTGGAAGGGCTGCCCTGTCCCCCTGGCAGCTACTCAGGTTTAGAAAGATTTTTAAAACAGTGCAACTACAGCTGCCTTCTGGGACACCTTCCCTAATTTCACTTCCTACCTTGGTGGAAGATGTTGCTGAGAGCTCGCAGGTAAATCGGAACAGGCAGAGGACTGATGGACGTAGCAAGAGGGTATTTATTAAAAATTCTTTTCTTATGTAGATATTAAGTGTTGCTCTGATTTTCTGATCTTCGTGGAGATTCGCGGAAGCTCGCGGGGAAGTCAGGCAGGCAGCACCAAGGTGGCGAAAAGAGAAACTTTATTTACAGAAATTTCTTTATATATTCATTAATGATCTAATAATTATTGGTCGACAGTTTTCCCACTCCCTATAACGATTGGTTACAACTCTAGAGCATCCAGCACCAAAACACTGAGATTAGAAAGCACAAGAATGCAACTTCTCTCTATTCTCCATGAGAAAGAAGAGAAAGATTTTAAAACAGTGCAACTACAATTAAGAGTCTAGCAGTGATTAGTTCACAGCCATCCACCCTCTGGGGCGATTGGCTGAGCCCTTACAGCACCCAGTACCAAAATAAAGATTAGAAAGAACAAGAAGAATTCAGCTTATCTTTGTTCCCCAAACGATTCATGAGAAAGAAGAGAGAAACCTTAGGATAGTGCATCCACAGGAAGACACCCCTTTGTTCTCAAACCTAAATCTCTCTCAGCCTGTAGAATGTTGAAAATACTTCAGGGATGTAGTTGCACTGTTTTAAAAATATTTTTCTGCTTTCTCATGGAGAATAGAGATAAGTTGCATTCTTGTTCTTTTCTAATCTCTTTGTTTTGGTGCTGGATGCTCTAGACTTGTAACCAATCATCTTGGGAGGTGGAAAAACTATAGACCAATAATTATTAGACTATTAATGAATATATAAAGAAGTTCTTGTAAATAAAGTTTCTCTTTTCGCCATCTTGGTGCTGCCTGCCTGACTTCCCTGCGAGCTTCCGCGAATCTCCACGAATATCAGAAAATCAGAGCCACCACAGGCACTTTGCATCTCCATCACCAAACAAGACAGGAATAGATTTTGCACTGGGAAATAAATGGAAGGAAATAGCGTAGGAGTGACCTGCAGAGTCACAGATATCTCTTCCTTTCATTTGCAGTTTGAATGAAGGATATAACATTTAAATCACTTTTCCTTAGAAAAAATTAATGCAAATGTAGGAATGTTTGTGGCTAAATTTTGCAAGAAGTGACTCATGATTTGGAGAGCATCAGCTGAGATCCTGACCGAGCTGGAGCTCTGAAGGCAAGTGCTGAGTGTTTTCTGAAAATCAAGCCCTTTTGAGAGAGGGATTTTTCCAAGGAGACAGCCCAGGACTAGGCATACACTTGAACATCGTGAGGATTTCATTATTTAACTGCATCTTTTCCTCTCCAAGTTCCCAAAAAGGCCCAAATAACTCATGCAAACCTTACTGATGCAATGAAAACCAAAATGTAGACAGGTGGAGATTTTATTTTCCTCAGGAAGGGTTGGGTATGTCTCAGCGTGGTCACAGTCACGTTCTTGGTGGTTTTCCTGTGTCCCTGTCAGCAGCTCCAGGGTGACAGAGCTCTTGGGCTCCTGGGGCTGTGCTGTCCCAAAGCTGTCCCCAGCAGGACCTGCAGTGTCCCTCTGCAGTCAGGGCAAGGCACAAAGTGTCACACAGATTGTGCTGGGACAGATCTTCCAGTACCATAGCAATGAATTTGGGATTTTGCTGTGGCTTTCTGTCAATGACTGTGATGAGTAATTAATTCCTTGATTATAATGACCACACCACATCTGCACATGCAGCACAAAGCACAAGTCCTGAAATTTGGCAGTTGCTCCATAGATACAAAGCTCTCCAAACAGGATAAGCTAAGTTTTTTTTACCTTGGATGCCTTTAGTTAGATACCTTTATCTATAGGTGGGTAACTAATTAGCTGCTGTGACGAGGTGACCTTGAGGGATGCTGAGCCAATTTATTATTTTTTAATCAATAGGGAGCTCATCGGCACTGAAAAGTGGTTTAATGGTTTAGGTGCCTAAAAATAGACACAGGCTGACCAACTTTTAAATATCAAAGATGAAGTATCTTCTAAAAATTTGGAATCTGTGAGTAATCTATTTTTAGATTAGCCATCTGCTCAGGTAGGAAAGCTGTTCCATTTGGCTTGCTGACGGCTGTTAAATCAACACTGTCATCTTAAAGGCTTCTCCAGAATGTAAATAAAAGAAAACCTACAGTGTTTAAGTGTTTTCTGATCTAAGTGAGCTTCAAGGGCTCTCAAATCTCAGCTGCCTCTGCAGGGAAGCTCAGAGTCATGTGCAGTTTTTTTGTCACTGTAGGGTACTGCATGGGGTGTAATGAACTGAAATGGGTCAGTGGAGGAAGGAAAATAAACCTTCAATAAACAGCTCTGTGGATTAATGTATCTCAGAGCTGCTGGGAAGCTGCAGACATGTTCTTAGGGGAAAAGAGCAGTGCTGGTGCTCTCCAAAAGCTGAGCTCTGTTTGCTGTGGGCAGTGCCTGTTGATGTCAGTCAGGATCCAGGCTTGGCCGGGGGTGTCTGCTCCCTCTGTGGGGACAGGAGGGTGTCCAGCACTGCCCTGGGCAGGACACTGGGCAGGGGAGGGTGCCCAGAACCACTCTGGGCAGGACACCAGGCAGGGGACAGTGCCCAGCACTGCCCTGGGCAGGACACTGGGCAGGAGAGGTTGTCTGGCACCACCCTGGGCAGGACACCAAGCAGGGGAGGGTGTCCAGCTCACCTTGGGCAGGACACTGAGCAGGGGAGAGTGCCCAGCTCACCTTGGGCAGGACACTGAGCAGGGGAGGGTGTCCAGCTCACCTTGGGCAGGACACTGAGCAGGGGAGAGTGCCCAGCTCCACCTTGGGCAGGACACTGAGCAGGGGAGAGTGTCCAGCTCACCTTGGGCAGGACACTGAGCAGGGGAGAGTGTCCAGCTCACCTTGGGCAGGACACTGAGCAGGGGAGAGTGCCCAGCTCACCTTGGGCAGGACACTGAGCACAGGAGAGTGCCCAGCTCACCTTGGGCAGGACACCAAGCAGGGGAGAGTGTCCAGCTCCACCTTGGGCAGGACACTGAGCACGGGAGAGTGTCCAGCACTGCCCTGGGCATGACACTGAGCACGGGAGAGTGCCCAGCTCACCTTGGGCAGGACACTGAGCAGGGGAGAGTGCCCAGCTCACCTTGGGCAGGACACCGGGCAGGGGACAGTGCCCAGCACTGCCCTGGGCATGACACCAAGGACAGGAGGGTGCCCAGCACCGCCCTGGGCAGGACACCAAGGACAGGAGGGTGCCCAGCACCGCCCTGGGCAGGACACCAAGGACAGGAGGGTGCCCAGCACTGCCCTGGGCACGACACTGCCCTGGGCTCGTTCCGTGTCCCTGCCCCTTGGCTGGGCTGGTTCAGCCTGTGGCCCATTCAAACCAGTCTGAGAATTCCCTGGTGTCTCAAGGAGCAGAGAGCAGGAGTGTTTTTATGGTGTGGATTCACTGTCCCATCCTGGCAGTGTAAGATACACTTAAATTGTATTTATATCTTCTTTAAACTGACGGAGCAGTGTAGTGGCTCCAGAAATGACAAAGGAATTAAGCAGCATGGGAAAGGGAGAAAGGATGCATTGTTGGATAAGAATCTGAATTCTTCCCTTGCAAACACAAGCAAATTCCCACTGGAAAGGAATGTCACATTAGCAGATCGGACAAAAAGGAGAGAAAGAAATCCACAGTGGGGGAATGCATGGTTTGAATTAAGATCTGAGTCTTGGCTGCCTTTCATTTCCACATCATAACGATCAAGCCCAATTTTTATTACACAAGCCACAGGCTTAAAAACAAATGCACATGTAATACTTTGATATTTCATGTGATAAAATTGCTGGGGAAATCCATTCCAGCCTTCAAGCCCCCAGACAGAACAATCAGAACTGGTCTAGCAGAAGCTGCTGAGAACAGTATTCCTTTGCCTTTCTTTGAGGGAGGGATGGATTTGTTTTCTGCAGTTTGTTTCCTCTGATGTCCTGCCTCACTCCAGGACCCTCACAGCTGACCCCAGCGAGTGAGAGCTTATTCACAAGTACTATTTGTGCTGTAGTGAATGGAGACCATTAAAATGCCTCTCTATTCTGAGCATGGAATAAAATCAAATATCCTGATCTGTGTTTCTAAGCAGCAGAATTCTCTGAAATGCAACCAGTTCATCCAAGAAGGTTTATCAAATGGTGTCTTTGGACTGATAAACCACAATGTGATTCAAGGCCCGAAGAGGTGGTGGAACTGCCACAGATGGAGAGCTGAATTACACCTGGAGTGGGGGAAGAGAACAGCAAAGGCACGAGGGAAGGTTTAGACAAAATATGTCTTGATAAAGTTTTTTATGTTGATTATGATGATCATCAACAGTGGTTGTGGGAAGCAGGTTCTTCATCTCCTCTGGACTAGATTTTGCTGTCATTAGCACGATCTAATGAACATTATCTGGCTCAGTTCTCATCACAGCTCACCCTGCAGCTCACCCTGCTCCGTGGGGAGCACGGGCGCTGCTGTGTCACCGTGGGGCATTTGCTGTGGGAGTGCAGCTGAGCACATCTGTGTGTGTATGGGAGGAGAGGAAAAGTGGGGCAGAGAGACTGCAAACAAGAGAATCCCTCCAACTCTCTGTTCGTGCTCGCTAATTAACGAACACGGGCATTTGTCACCTCGGTGCTGAGGGCAGGAGACGAGGGCAGCAGCTTCGTGTGCAGGGGAGAAGGCTCCAATCCATCTTCATCTGCCCAGAGTAACTGGAGGACCTTGTCACGGATTGGGAGGGGATTTATTGATGTGGTACACAGGATTTGCAGAAACAGCTCCTTGAAGGACATGGTACTAAATCATTTCCTTCTTCTCGCTTTTTTTTCTTTTTAGCTTTTCAGAATTTATAATCATTCAGGAAGGGAAATTCACTTCCTTCCCTTTCTTTGGCTTTCCTTTAATGATGTGAATGAGAGGAGATGATCTCTTGCCAAATAGAATATTTGGGCTGATAGAATATATTTTGGCAGGATTTTAAATTCCCTCCCTCTTTCTCTCATTTGTTTTCTTTTAATTAATGTTGTCTGTAGCATGCACATGACAATGTTGCGTTGTGAAAAAAATTGGTTCCTCCTATGAAGAAACATTCTCTTGGAAATGAAAAACATCAGTGCTGGTGGAAAATAATGGCTGAGCCACTGCACACCTCTGTTATCTACAGTAAATCACATGTGTGCCTGCAAATTTCAGCTGACTGCCATCTCATTTTTCTCTGTCTCCGCTTCATAAAACCGGGCATGCAGAATAGCAGAGAAATGGTGTGAAGAACAGAAGTTGCTTTGAAGTTGCTGGCAACTTTGTCCGAAAGCACAAAGGCTTTGGTGACGTAAATCCTTCTGCAGAGATGTGGAGCTACGGATGTCCCCAGCTGGGGAGGAGGCACAGGTCTCCTCATTTCCAGCCCTACCTGTCCCAAATCCTGCACTTATTTTCTCTCCTGCTCTCCAGAAGGGAGTCCCTCTGGCAGGCAGTGATATCTGGAAATGCTGCGGGTGTTTTCCCGTGCGTGGGCGGATGGAAAGTCGATGTTTCCTCCCCAGTGGCACACGAGGCTGCCCTCTTGTTTTGGGGAGAAGGAAGGCAGCGGAGTTGAACTGCCTGAGGAGATGAATCCTTTTCTCTCTGCACAGATCCATTAAAAACCCTTTGCTTTCCTGTGACCGGGTTTGCTCTGCTATAGATTTCTGCGATAGAAATTCGAGCTGTGCCCTGCAGCTTTGTGCTCCTGTCTGTTCAGCCATTTCAGGGTTGTTTCTCTAATGAAAGATCAGATGTTTTAATTTCCTTATGCAGCTCACCCCTCCCAGCTCCTGAGTTACCCTGGCTCCGTTTCAGCTGTTTGAAGTATATTTGAATCACCAAGAACTTTGCCTTCTTCCCTGTTGTGCCACAGCTTATTTTTCTCCTTTCAGTCCCTCAAGTACTTGCTGATAGTGCTTTGGAAATCAAATATTCAGTATGGCCCAACCTTCTGCACAGCTAAATGCCCCTTGCTGTTTCCATTGAAAAGCTTTAAATTCTGCTGGAAGGAGAGCAGTTCCCTTTGTTTATCAGCACAGCATAACAAATTGCAGCCAATTGAAAACCATATTAAGCTGTAAATTTGTACTATGACTGGACATTAGCAGGGTGGCAATGTTTTTCCCCAATGCTGATTTTGCTGCCCACTTGTTCTGATGTACCCAAGTGTAAAGTTATTAGAGCCATTTGTGGTTTAAGTGTGGGAAGAAAAGAACTTCACTTTTGTGGGAAGTTTTGCTCTGGCAATCTGCCTGGCCATCTGCTGGCTAGACGGGCAAGACATAGAACAAATGAAAAATTAAAGAGATTTCCTGCAAAGAAAGCTACTGAGATGTGGAGCAGTAAATATCTGGATCATCTGGATGGGATTTCAAATGGCAAAGAGCTGACCTCTGGCTTTGTGTTTGCTTCTAGTGATGGCTTCTAACGGTGCTACCTGCAGAGCACAAAGACAGACCAATTAAATCCAGGCCATTTGTATTTTTATGGTAGAAATCATGCCAGAATCCCCATCCTCCTCTTCTTGACGCAGAAATTCGGTGGCCTTTCGAATTATCTCAAGGATAAAATGTGTTCCACTTAAAACAAACCTTTCTCCAGCAAAATGGCAATTATTCCGTGAGTCTATTTCTTTCCGATGAACCTTCTGCTCCAGCCATTTCCACGATACTGTGGTAGCTCCTTACTCCTGCTAAGATATTTATGCCTTAATTTGACAGCTCCCCATGACACCTGTGCGTGTGGAACATGAGGGAAATAAGTGTTCTGTCAAGTGCCTCTGGTAATTTCTCTGATTTGCCTCTTTCGGCTTTTGTACGACGGGAATGACTTTCCTTATAAAGCTTGTGAAATTGCAGCTCGCTAATGGGCACTTTGGTAATAAGGACATCTCGTAGCTATTATTTCATGTGTCCTTTCGCAAAACGTTTGCAGGGAGGAGAACAGTGGATTGCAGTGGAGCCTTCAGTGATGAGAGTGACCATTTTTCTGCCCATCAGTTGAGGCTTGGTGTGCACAGAGCTGCTGTCTCGCATTTCCTCCGGCTGCTGCCGAGAGCCGAGAGATTGCCTGATTTATTTACAGCCCCATCTTTAACCATCTCCCTGTCCTTTCAGGAAGCTGTGGTGAGCACCTGGATCCAGTTCAGTGACAGCTCCGTGACCCCGCTGGACATTTACGACCCCAAGGACTTCTCCCTTTCGGCCGTGTCGCTGGACGAAGGCGTCGTGTCCGTCCGCCAGAGCCCGGCGCTGAGGTGGCCCATCGTGGCGGCCGAAGGCGAGGGCCAGGGCGCGCTGATCAAGGTGGACATGATGATCTCGGAAGCCTGCCAGAAGTCCAAGAGGAAGAGCGTCCTGGCCGTGGGGAGCGGCACCATCAAGGTCAAGTTCGGGCAGAACGACGCGGACGCGGAGCCGGGCGGCGATTACGACGCGGACGAGATCGAGAACCACGCGAGCGACCGGCGCCACAAGGGCTCGGAGCAGGAGCGCTACGGAGCGGGGCAGGACGGGCGCTACTACGGCAGCTCCTCGGCCGAGAGGGACGAAGGGCCGCTCAGGAAGGTCAGCACCACGGCCAAATCCATCCTCAAAAACAAACTCATCAAGAACAGCCGGCTGGACGGCGGCAAGCTCTCGGACGACAGCCAGCTGCAGAACATCCCCATCGACTTCACCAACTTCCCTGCTCAGGTGGACCTGCCCAAGGGCGGCGCTGGCATGGAGGACAACGACCTGGTGCAGACGGCGCGGGGCCTCAGCGACCTGGAGATCGGCATGTACGCTCTGCTGGGCGTCTTCTGCCTGGCCATCCTAGTCTTCCTCATCAACTGTGCAACATTTGCACTCAAGTACCGCCACAAGCAGGTGCTGGTGGAAGGACAGACCACCATGACCCACTCGCACGACTGGGTGTGGCTGGGCAACGAGGCCGAGCTGCTGGAGAACGCGGCGGACGCGTCGCCCCAGCAGGACGAGCACACGACCATCATCGACCGCGGCTCGGCGGGCGACGAGAGCAACCAGCTGCTCAACGGCAGCGCCCAGAAGAACATTCAGAGCCAGGTCCACAGGGCCGCGGACTCGGGGGGCAAGGCGGGCAAGGAGCACAGGGCAGAGCCTTTGCACTCGCCCACGTCCAAGCGGAAGAGGGTGAAGTTCACCACGTTCACCACCATCCCGCCCGACGACGGCTGCCCCACCGTCAACTCCATCCTCAGTAGCAATGACGATGACATTAAGTGGGTGTGCCAGGACATGGACCTGGGGGACTCCAAAGAGATACGAAACTACATGGGGAAGTTCAAAGACAAAGTGTAGCTCCCTGCTGGATTTTTTGGGGTTTAACCACACCTTGATGCCTTCAGTTCTACAGTATATATTGGGACGGACGAGGGGGAGGGGAAGGGATCGCCGGGACAAGTGACGAGGCAGTTTTTATAATCAGGGAAGGAAATTTGCCAAACTGTCCGTGGTTTGTTTTTGTTTTTCACTTTGTTTTGGGTTTTTTTGTTTTTTTGTTTTTTTTTCCCAGTGGTTATTCTGCTACCCGTGGATTTAGGAAGTGGAATATAAATAGCAGAAAGGAGCAAGGAAATGGTATGACCAATGTGATGAACTGGGCAAGATGAGGTTGTGAAAATTCATTTTATGGGTCATACAAATAATAATGATGGTAATATTTCACAGAACCAAAAATATCTGTAAAAAGAAATGAGGGAATATAAGAGCATGAAAAGAATAAGCAAGAGGCAAACAGTAACTTGTTCTGGTTCCAATAAAACATCACGGTTATGGACATAGGACCCACAAGGAGACTTTTTATATTGGTACTCAAGCCGTTTCTTTTTATCCCTTCATTTGAAGTGAAGATGTGTCTTTGGCATTACATGTGAAGGAGGAAGAAATTACCTGGTATTTTCATTTTTACTTTTCCATTTGTCTTGTAAATTGAAACAGAATCGTTTTCCCTCTTGTATTTTTCTTTCAAATACCTTTAAAACAGGAATATTTAAAATTCAGTAAGTTCACAGTGGGCCAAGAACATTCTGTTTCTAAGTTAGCTGTAAACAGTCTCCTGTCATTTAAAGAATTCAGGGGATAAGTATTGACTAATAATTTCCACGTGGCGTCTCTTCTGAAAGCCTGAGCCTCCATTTCACCCTAGCTAGAAATACGTTCTGTTTGGAAGCATTTTCATTTTCCTTTCAGGTTTGGATTGTTTGTTTAAATTGCTCGTTTGAAATTTCCACGACCAAAGTTCCTGGGTTTCACCAAGGGAAGAAGGTGCTGTTTTTTGTTAGCTTTTAGAGGTACCAAGCAATGGGAGTGCCCCACTGGTGCATCTCAAATGTTCCTGGAACTGAGACCATCGCAGGCCAAATATGTACAGCCTGGAGTTTGGTTGGTTTGGGGTTTTTTTTTGCCAAGTTCATGAATTCATAATTTTGTGCTGTAATTTTCTGTTTGTTCTGACGTCACCAGCTCTCATCAAGCTCTGACAGCAAGAAGGGTGGACAGAAAGACACTGATTGCCCCCAAACTTTTATTTCCTTGTACTGGGAGAGCTGGCCTCTGGACAGACTGCTGGGAGGGAGGGAAAAATTGCTGAAACAAGATCAAGAAATACCTGGAGCTATTTTATAGTTTGTTTTTTTGGTTTTTGATTTTTTTTTTTTTTTGCCATTGGACCAGCTAAGACTGAAAGTTTTAGACTAGACCGCAAAGCTGATGTTTTGAATAAACAAACACCAACCCAGTAAAAAATCGAAAGCAAATACAAAATCGAGGTTTAACCCGTGGTGTGAACTGGCAGAACTGTGTTGGCTCAGTGCCAGTTGACATTAATGGAGGACACAGATCAAAATCCACTCAGTGACAATGACGCTGTCCTCCAGCACCTCCCGTAACCGAAAGGAGGTGGCACATGCAGCTTTGGAAAGCAGCGTTGTGTCCTGACTTAGCCAGAAGCATTGTCCTGTCTTTGCCACGTATTTCGTTGTTTTGGGTTTTTTTAATTACTAAACTCCATAGTTTGTTTTTTTTTTTTTTTTTTTACTTGGACAAAATCAATCCTGCCACCCAGTAACATAGATGGACGTTTTAACAAGATATGCCTAGTATGCATTGTAGACTGAAAGAATGTAATATTTATTTATACATGGTATACAAATTGTAATTAAAATGCTTTACACGGCTTGACAAACTCACCTCCCTTTGCTCGGGGAGGGGCTCCTGTCGTTCCTGTGCCAAAGGGACCCTGGGATGTGATCTAAGGCACTTTCTGGAGGGACAGGAGACAATTTGGGGAGTTTTTCCCTTGCCTGGCAGTGTGGTGATGCTGATGGATGGCAGGAGCGGCGGGCACGGGGCAGGGCAGTGTCACAGCTCAGCTGCAGTGTCACAGCTCAGCTGCGGTGTCACAGCTCAGCTGCAGTGTCACAGCTCACCTGCAGTGTCACAGCTCACCTGCAGTGTCACAGCTCACCTGCAGTGTCACAGCTCGTCTGCAGTGTCACAGCTCGTCTGCAGTGTCACAGCTCAGCTGCAGTGTCACAGCTCAGCTGCAGTGTCACAGCTCGTCTGCAGTGTCACAGCTCACCTGCGGTGTCACAGCTCAGCTGCAGTGTCACAGCTCGTCTGCAGTGTCACAGCTCAGCTGCAGTGTCACAGCTGCAGTGTCACAGCTCGTCTGCAGTGTCACAGCTCGTCTGCAGTGTCACAGCTCGTCTGCAGTGTTACAGCTCAGCTGCAGTGTCACAGCTTGTCTGCAGTGTCACAGCTCGTCTGCAGTGTCACAGCTCAGCTGCAGTGTCACAGCTCACCTGCAGTGTCACAGCTCGTCTGCAGTGTCACAGCTCAGCTGCAGTGTCACAGCTCAGCTGCAGTGTCACAGCTCACCTGCAGTGTCACAGCTCGTCTGCAGTGTCACAGCTCAGCTGCAGTGTCACAGCTCAGCTGCAGTGTCACAGCTCGGCTGCAGTGTCACAGCTCGTCTGCAGTGTCACAGCTCAGCTGCAGTGTCACAGCACAGCTGCCGTGTCACAGCTCAGCTGCAGTGTCACAGCTCAGCTGCAGTGTCACAGCTCACCTGCAGTGTCACAGCTCAGCTGCAGTGTCACAGCTCAGTTGCAGTGTCACAGCTCAGCTGCAGTGTCACAGCTCACCTGCAGTGTCACAGCTCAGCTGCAGTGTCACAGCTCGTCTGCAGTGTCACAGCTCGTCTGCAGTGTCACAGCTCAGCTGCAGTGTCACAGCTCGTCTGCAGTGTCACAGCTCAGCTGCAGTGTCACAGCTCAGCTGCAGTGTCACAGCTCACCTGCAGTGTCACAGCTCGTCTGCAGTGTCACAGCTCAGCTGCAGTGTCACAGCTCGTCTGCCGTGTCACAGCTCAGCTGCAGTGTCACAGCTCGTCTGCAGTGTCACAGCTCAGCTGCAGTGTCACAGCTCAGCTGCAGTGTCACAGCTCAGCTGCAGTGTCACAGCACCCTGTGCCTCTGCCATCAGAGCTCCGGGCCTGGGCTCCTGCTGCAGACAGCCCTGCCGTGATGGATGGGCACTGCGGGGTCAGGGGACACAGGTGACACTGCACCTCTGCCCCCAAGTGGCACCGTGGGGTCAGGGGGCACAGGTGACACTGCACCTGTGCCCCAGAGCAGCACCGTGGGGTCAGAGGACACAGGTGGCACTGAGCCCCAGCTGCCACACTCAGCACCTGTGCCCCCGAGTGGCACCGTGGGGTCAGGGGACACAGGTGACACTGAGCCCCAGCTGCCACACTCAGCACCTGTGTCCCAGAGCGGCACCGTGGGGTCAGGGGACACAGGTGACAAAGGTGACACTGAGCCCCAGCTGCCACACTCAGCACCGTGGGGTCAGGGGACACAGGGGACACAGGTGACACTGAGCCACAGCTGCCACACTCAGCACCGTGGGGTCAGGGGACACAGGTGACACAGGTGACACTGAGCCACAGCTGCCACACTCAGCACCGTGGGGTCAGGGGACACAGGTGACACTGAGCCACAGCTGCCACACTCAGCACCGTGGGGTCAGGGGACACAGGTGACACTGCAGCTGTGCCCAGAGCAGCCCCAGCTCGCACACCTTGCGGCTCAGAGCTCTCCTGGCCAGCACAGGTGTCCTGCAGGTGGGAGAGGCAGGGACAGCGCGGAGCTGCAGCAGAGCAGCGAGAAATGCACCACTGAAGCTGAAATTATCCATGTGGTGGCACAGAAGGGAACAGCTCTGGGTGCAGCCCTGAGGACATTCCTGTGCTGGCACAGCCCTGGCGCAGCACCCACGAGGGGTGGCAGCTCCAGGAGCTGGCGGCCAGGCAGGAGCAAGAGGTCAGAACCGTGTGGTTTTTGCAGAGGCGGACAGGCTGGGTTTGAAAAGACAACAGAGAGATTAAAAAAAGGGGAAAAAACTCAGCCCTGCCTTCACATTTAATTTTTCTGAGGCTACAGAACGTGGTGCTTCAGAGACTGAAATTCTTCAATTTCTCTTGCAGTGACCAGAAATTCTGCCACAGCCCTGTTCTGAGCGAGCCACACAAACGATCATCTCAGCAGGGAGGAAACCGCTGGGCTGTGAAATATCATTTATTTGAGAAATTCACCTTGGGTCAAATGGCAGGATTTACATTTCTGAGGCTCGGCTGTGCTGCAGTTCCAAAGGCTCTGGGATGGGCACAGAGCTGCTCGAGCGTCCCTCCTGTCACCACAGCTCGCTTGGCACAGAGGGATCTGCCAGGGCCAGGCCTGCGTGGCTGCAGAGATAACACTGCGAGGTACATTGTGCTGTCAGGGAGCCGAGATGGAAATTCATTAATAATAATTTGCACTTGGAGGAGAGCCTTTCGTCTGAGCAGCTCAGTGACTTCCAATTGTAAAGGATGAAATCTCGAGCAGGCTGGGGTGGCCCTGTTTTCAAATGGTAAAGGATAAAAAGGCTGAGGTGGCCCTGTTCTCCAATTGTAAAGGATGGAAAGGCTGAGGTGGCCCTGTTTTCCAATGGTAAAGGATAAAAACCCGAGCAGGCTGAGGTGGCCCTGTTTTCCAACTGTAAAGGATAAAAAGGCTGGGGTGGCCCTGTTTTCCAACTGTAAAGGATGAAAAGGCTGGGGTGGCCCTGTTTTCCAACTGTAAAGGATAAAAAGGCTGGGGTGGCCCTGTTTTCCAGTTGTAAAGGATAAAAACCCGAGCAGGCTGAGGTGGCCCTGTTTTCCAATTGTAAAGGATGAAAAGGCTGAGGTGGCCCTGTTTTCCAGGATGTAAAGAATTAAATCGCAAGCAGGCTGAGGTGGCCCTGTGTTCTCCAAGGGGCCAGTGCTGATGGACACTCTGCCCTTCTGCAGGCCTGGGGCAGAGCTGGGGCCGTGTGCTGCAGGGTCTCTAGTGGAATCACCTGGGGCAGATTTGGGGCCCTGTGCTGCAGGGTGTTCAGTGGAATCACCTGGGGTGGGCAGCAACAGGAGCTGCAGGTGGGGAGGGCACACGGGGGGCAGGATTGGTGGAGGCTGTGACAGGAGGCAGCTGTGGGGCAGGAGAGAGGGCAGAGCAGAGAGGAGTGCAGGGCAGAGGAGTGAAGCTCTGCTGGTGAGGACACAGGGACAGGATGGACCTCGGGGCAAACAGTGAGTTCTGCTTTTGTATTTTACTGCTGCGTTCTGTTTGGAGGGAAGGGGAGGTCTCGTGGTTTGTTGGAGTGTCCTGAGCGTGGGACTCGGCAGGAGGAGCTGTGCTGATGCTGCCATACCTTCGGGAAGGGGTTCTGCTGAGGAATGGGGTGCAGCGAGCCTGGAGCCCACCCTGGGATAGCCTGGAGCCACCCTGGGATAGCCTGGAGCCACCCTGGGATAGCCTGGTGCCAGCCTGGGATAGCCTGGTGCCAGCCTGGGATAGCCTGGAGCCACCCTGGGATAGCCTGGAGCCACCCTGGGGGCACTGCCCCACCCTGGGATAGCCTGGAGCCACCCTGGGATAGCCTGGAGCTACCCTGGGGTACCCTGGTGCCAGCCTGGGATAGCCTGGAGCTACCCTAGGATAGCCTGGTGCCACCCAGGGAGCGCCTGGAGCCACCCAGGGAGCGCCTGGAGCCACCCAGGGAGCGCCTGGAGCCACCCAGGGAGCGCCTGGAGCCACCCAGGGAGCGCCTGGAGCCACCCTGGGGGCACTGCCCCACCCTGGGATAGCCTGTGCCACCCTGGGAGCTCCTGGTGCCACCCTGGGATAGCCTGGAGCCACCCTGGGAGCAGCTGGTGCCACCCTGGGAGCTCCTGGTGCCACCCTGGGAGCTCCTGGTGCCAGGAGGTGCAGTGCTGTGCTCAGAGAGAGTTGGTACATTTTTCCCCCCTGCATTTCCCCCCGAGCCTGCTCCGGAGGTTTTTTGGAGCTGCTCTGCTCTGTGGCCAGGGAGGCTCCTGTGCTGCTGGAGCAGCCTGAGCAGGGACAGCTTTAATCCTAAATTTGAGAGGTGTGAGCACAGCGGAACTGCTGCGAGCCTCGCTCCGCGCTGGGGCCCTTCGTGAACAGAAATTCTCGGGGCTCTGCTGGTGGCCCCAGTGAGGGAGGAGAATCTCGCAGAGCTCTGGGTGGTTCTGGTTCTGTCTCACGCTGGAAGAGGTCTTGGCTGAGGATTGCCAAGCCCTGCTCGCTCACTGATGTTCCTTTTTCCCTGTTGGTGTTCTGAGCTGCCGTCCAGCCCCCCGAGAGTGCAGATTTGACTGTTGGTAATGATGCCTTTGAATATTTCTAGTTTTTTCTCTTAATGCACCTGTAACTTGCTGCAGTTTAGTGCTTCTTACTAAGTGCTAAAATGCTCTGTCCCAGCACCTTTGGCCAAACAAGGCTCTCTGAACACAGATCCAAGGACATATTCGTTGCCTTGGGGCCTGAAAATATGGAAACAGCTGTGAGATGAAGGGGGGCAGGCCTGGGGTGGTGAACATTGTCACCTGAGGGTGAGATTGGAGAATTAAGGGCCAATATGCTAATGAAACAGAACTTATAAAATGTGAAGGGCCCATGACCCAGGGTGCATTTCGGGTGTGGTCCCTGGGGGGGACGTTCGTCTGCCCGGAGTGTACCTTGAAGGCCTCGAGTAAATTTATCCGCATTTTATACTCCTGATTTGTTTTGGCTTCTCTTTTAGGCATCAGTTTTACAAATGAAAAGCCACTGGGGTGAGTTCATGTTTGTCCCTGTGGGGCGAGGGGAGGTGGAAAGAGCTGTGAGCAGCTTTGGTGCAGAGGAGAAGAAGGAAAGGACAGCTGTGTGAGGCCAGGGTTGTTCTCCTAGCTCCCTTTCGGTCATCTTCGTGTCATTTCCGTGACTGTTGCTCTTTCCTGGTTTGGAGTGATGATTTTCCTGCTCTGGAGGAAAATCTGCACAACCCCCGAGGTGGCTCTGTGCCAGCCCCGAGGGGCTCTGGGATGGGCAGCGCTGTTGGTAAGGCTGTGCATTTAATATTTTCAGTGCTGGGGAAGATTTTGGTTCCCAAGGTGAGTGGAACAGCTTGTGAGGCTGCAGCTGGACAGCCCCAGTGCCATGGAGAGCCTCGTGTGGGACAGACAGGCACCCAAAACGCCAGGGATTGTCACCTCAGTGCCCCGAGTGGGACAGAGAGGCACCCAAAATGTGAGAGATTGTCACATCAGGACAGACAGGCACCCAAAACCCTCGGGATTGTCACCTCAGTGCCCTGAGTGGGACAGACAGGCACCCAGAATGCTAGAAAATGTCCCATCAGGACAGACAGGCACCCAAAACACTAAGGATTGTCACCTCAGTGCCCCGTGTGGGACAGACAGGCACCCAAAACGCCAGGGATTGTCACCTCAGTGCCCCGTGTGGGACAGAGAGGCACCCAAAATGTGAGGGATTGTCACCTCAGTGCCCTGAGTGGGACAGACAGGCACCCAGAATGCTAGAAATTGTCACATCAGGACAGACAGGCACCCAAAACCCTTGGGATTGTCACCTCAGTGCCCCGAGTGGGACAGACAGGCACCCAAAATGCCAGGGATTGTCACCTCAGTGCCCCGTGTGGGACACAGGCACCCAAAACACTAAGGATTGTCACCTCAGTGCCCCGAGTGGGACACAGGCACCCAAAACACTAAGGATTGTCACATCAGTGCCCCGAGTGGGACACAGGCACCCAAAACACTAAGGATTGTCACCTCAGTGCCATTCACCACAAGTGCTAGGGGAGCAGAATTATTCAGGGCCTCCTCCTCGGTGTGATGACACTACACATCTTACAAAACGGAGCTGAGGCCACCCTAATGATGGGACTCGATTAATTTAATATGATATTGCTACAGGGCCTTCGCCTGGATTGTCGGAAAAGATTAATATTCCTTAACAGAAACACTTTGGCGAATCCAGGCACCATTTCCCCTTCTTCCACTCCACCCCTGTGTTTTGGGATCTGCCATTTCCTTTTTCCCTCACGCCTCTGGGTTCGTCACTCCGCATCCATCAGCGCGGCGGGAGCTTGATGCGCTTTGCGAAGGTACTCCAGGAATATCTGCTCTGTTTGTAGGGCATTGTGTCTTGTGTAAAGCCTGTGTGACGAAAATAAAATGCAGGATCATGTTGGGGGATGAGGGAAGTGAGCAGGGCTGGTGGCTTGGCTGTTTGGGAACTCCCCAGGCTGATGAAAATGGATGTTTCCCCAGCGTGGAGCAAAAGGGATTTGGTTTATTTCCCACTTGGGAAGGAACAAGGAGGGTCAATCAGGTGTCTTCCCATGCAGGGAGAGGGGGGACCCAGTGAGGTACAGGTGAGCAGAGGGTTTGGTTTGGGTCCTGTCAGGTGCAGGTGAGCAGAGGGTTTGGTTTGGGTCCTGTCAGGTACAGGTGAGCAGAGGGTTTGGTTTGGGTCCTGTCAGGTACAGGTGAGCAGAGGGTTTGGCTTGGCTGCTCTCAGGTGAGCAGAGGGTTTGGTTTGGCTGCCCTCAGGTGAGCAGAGGGTTTGGTTTGGCTGCTCTCAGGTGAGCAGAGGGTTTGGTTTGGCTGCTCTCAGGTACAGGTGAGCAGAGGGTTTGGTTTGGCTGCCCTCAGGTGAGCAGAGGGTTTGGTTTGGCTGCCCTCAGGTGAGCAGAGGGTTTGGTTTGGCTGCTCTCAGGTGAGCAGAGGGTTTGGTTTGGCTGCTCTCAGGTACAGGTGAGCAGAGGGTTTGGTTTGGCTGCCCTCAGGTGAGCAGAGGGTTTGGTTTGGCTGCTCTCAGGTGAGCAGAGGGTTTGGTTTGGCTGCCCTCAGGTGAGCAGAGGGTTTGCTTTGGCTGCTCTCAGGTGAGCAGAGGGTTTGGTTTGGCTGCTCTCAGGTGAGCAGAGGGTTTGGCTTGGGTCCTGTCAGGTACAGGTGAGCAGAGGGTTTGGTTTGGCTGCTCTCAGGTGAGCAGAGGGTTTGGTTTGGCTGCCCTCAGGTGAGCAGAGGGTTTGGTTTGGCTGCTCTCAGGTGAGCAGAGGGTTTGGTTTGGCTGCTCTCAGGTGAGCAGAGGGTTTGGTTTGGCTGCTCTCAGGTGAGCAGAGGGTTTGGTTTGGTTTGGCTGCTCTCAGGTTCAGCAGCGAGGGAGAGGCAGAGCCCATCCCAGGTGGGCTCTGGGGACACTCAGGTGCGGGGAGGGACCAGGGGCTGCCCCCAGCCTGTCTGAGGGAAGCAGGACCAGCCTGAGCCGCCAAGGCCCAGGCTAATGAATGACACTAATGAATGACCTCTCTAATTGCCCAGCCGTGCCCAGCGAGCAGAGCATATGCTCTGCAGCAATATCTGAGCGCATGGAGGGGCAGCCCGGGCAGGGAGCTTGTGTCAGCTCCTGGCTGAGGTAATGCACATAAAAACCTCCGTGTGCTCAGGAGTCACTTCAAGGAAAAGCATTAACCAATTAGCCATTTGTCTCTTCTCTCATCAAGCATCTTCCTCACGGCGTTTGTTTCTTGCCTGGAATTAGGGAGCTAATAGATGTGATGCCATAATTGTGTTTTGGAGGTGTTGGAGAAGATTCTCTTGTTCTTTAGAGCAAATTAACTCCAAGTTCTGTCTGCAGATGTGTCTGTTTTAGGTCTGTGTGCACTCGGGAGTTCAGGTGTTCGGCTGGGGCAGTGGTGGAGCCGAGCAGAGCTGCCTCGGGACAGCAGTGTCCCCGAGCGGGCAGGCAGTGGCGAGCGCTGCCCGGGCAGGGCTGAGCATCCCAGGAGGTGGCACTCGAGGCCTGGCATGCGACACGTGCTGTCCTGTGTGCTGTGCCAGCAGCGGCCCCGCCCCGGCGGTGCTGAGTGCGGCCCTGGGGCCGGGGGGGCTCAGGGCGATCAGGGCAGCCTGGGCTCTGAGACCCTCGGTGCCTGAGAGGGTCTGGCATGCAGCAAAATGGCTTTATTTTATTTTATTTTATTTTATTTTATTTTATTTTATTTTATTTTATTTTATTTTACTTTTAAACTTTTTTATTTTATTATTTTATTTTATTTTATTTTAAAATTTTATTTTATTTTAAATTTATTTTATTTTATTTTTTAAAAATTATTTTATTTTATTATTTTATTTTATTTTTAAATTTATTTTTTATTTCATTTTATTTCATTTTATTAATTTATTTTATTTCATTTTATTTCATTTTAAAATTTCTTTTATTTTTTAAAACGTATTTTATTTTTTAATTTTTTATTTTTTTAAATTTATTTGATTTTAATTTTTAATTTCTTTTATTAATTTATTTTATTTTAATTTAATTTTTAAAATTTATTTGATTTTTTAATTTTATTTTCTTTTTTAAATTTTTTTTTTCTTCAAGCAAGAGTCGCTGCTGCAATACCTCCCTGGGCGGCTTGGGCTGCACAAAGCAAACGCCACTCGGTGTCTGGTGGGACAGAGCTGTGCCCTGGCAGCACATTCTGCTGCGGGGGAATCTCTGTGCTGCAAACACCCCCAGGGCTGCCATGGTCACCCCAAAACCACAGCTCTGCTCTCCGTGGGATAACAGAGCAGAAATGAGTGCTCTGTTCTGAGTCAGCGATGATTTTAAAACGAAGATGGAAAGTGTAATGATGAGGGAGTTGTGCCATGCTTAAGGTGGAGCTGCAGCTCTTTGCTACAGGAGAACATTGCCAACCTCACGGCGTGTCCTGGCAGCGGAAAAATCATTTTAAAGGAGAGGAGAGGGAGAGGGGAACCTGCAGAATTGTTCTGTGTCCACGTGGGCTAATGGATGGATTTACCTTTCTTTTTTTTTTTTTTTTTGGTGAGAGCATATATGGATGTGAATTCTGAACTGTCTGCAGTGATTTTTTGGCCAATAATCGAAGTATCTGGGCGGGATTTTTCTCTGGCAGCATTCAAACCTCTACAGTCCATAGAAAACAAGTCTTGGAGAAAGCAAAGTGAGGTTTTGTGTGGAGGAGAAAGCAAAGTGAGGAGCTCCCCGAGAGCAGCGGAGCCTTGGGCAGGGCAGGGATGGAGCAGGAGCTCCGAGGGACTGTCCCGCTGGTCCCTGGGGCTGTCCCTGTGACCTTTGGGGCTGTCCCTGTGACCCCTGGGGCTCTGGAGGGGCTGTCCCCCTCTGGTCCCTGGGACTGTCCCTGTGGGGCTGTCCCTCTCTGACCCCTGTGCCTGTGCCTGTCCCTCAGTGATCTGTGGGACTGTCCCTCTGTCACCCCTGGGGCTGTCCCTCTCTGGTCCTTGCAGCTGTCCCTGTGATCCCTGGGGCTGTCCCTGTGTGACCCTTGGGGCTGTCCCTCTGGTCCCTGGGGCTCTGGAGGGTCTGTCCCCCTCTGGTCCCTGGGACTGTCCCTCTGTCACCCTTGGGTCTGTCCCCTCTGGTCCCTGGGGCTGTCCCTCTGTGATCTGTGGGACTGTCCCTCTGTCACCCCTGGGGCTGTCCCTCTCTGGTCCCTGCGGCTGTCCCTCTCTGGTCCCTGGGGCTCTGGAGGGTCTGTCCCCCTCTGTGTCCCCTGGGTCTGTCACCTCTGGTCCCTGGGACTGTCCCTCTGACCCCCGGGGCTGTCCCTCTGTGATCTGTGGGACTGTCACTCTGTCACCCCTGGCACTGTCCCTGTGGGGCTGTCCCTCTCTGGTCCCTGTGGCTCTGCAGGACCTGCCAGGCACTCACCTCTTCCCTGCCCCAAAAATCTTCGCTCAAGTTTCACTTTTTGCCGCCAGAGCTCCCCAGCTCGTTTGGTATTCAGGGACGCAGAGAGGAACATAAATAATTTGATATTCGTCCTGACAACTCGCGGCGCTGCCGTAGCCCCAATTTCGGCGACGTAATGGACAGTGTGTTATCTCCTAATGTGTTTGGAGATCAGAGCTGATTTAAAGGTTATTCACCCCGGGAGAAATTGTGCTGTAATTGAATTTATCTTGCATTTGTCTATTCAAGGAAACATAACTACAGTTTAAGGGAGAAAAATACATCAAGGAGCTAAATTTTTATTATCAGTTTGTATAAAAAGATACAAATTGTTCCGGCAACCTTCCTCCACTGAGCTGTGTTATTTTCTGCATGATCGAGGTCCAGACTGGAAAATAAAGACTTCTTTGGGCAGATAAAGCTCCACACCTTTGACTCAAAGCGTGGCTGCGGATGAGAGAGGAGCAAAGCAGCGCAGAGCACTGAGATAATGAGGTTAATGTAAAATGAATTAGAAATTCACTGTCTGGGCTTTCACAGAAAAAATGATGTTTAGCTGAGGCTGTTCTGGGAGCCTTCACCTGCAGGACCCGAGGAGCACACAGAGAAAATGTTCAAATTCTCCTGTGGGAGAATTGGTGTCGTTCCCAAACCAGAAAATCCCAAAAAGCTGTTTGAAAGCAAAGATTGCTCTCGGCTGATAAAAACACTCCTCAACGTGGCTCTCTGTATCTTGGGTTTTTTGCCCAAACGCAGCAATTTTGATAAAGGGAAAAGAATTAATTTACCTCCGAGATAACAAATTTTATGCTAAATTTCAGCCAGATGGTACCGAAAGCAGCTGGGAGATGACAGCCCCGAGCCAGGCTCTAAACAGCAGTGCTGAGCTGCTCGAAGCTGCCGCGGGCGCTGCTCCAGCAGTGGCAGAGTTGTTTCCCTCGGTCGCTCTCGCGTTCCTTATTCCTCTCCTGTTCTTCGTTTTCCGTTTCGTTTCTCTTCTCCTGCGCTCGTTCTGGAGAGGAAAGGCTCGAGCTTTGGAGAGCCTCAGGTGTGCAGGACCTCCTGCTTGGCCTTGAGGTTCCTTCAGAGCTCTTGTTTGGCTGAGCAGAGCTCTGGCCCAAGCTGAGCAGGTGGGACAGGGTGTGCCAGGTGTGGCAGTGCCAGGGAACGCTTGGGTGGCCTTGGTGGCACCAGCGCTGCTCAGGTGTGCCCTGCAGCTCAGGTGTGCCCTGCAGCTCAGGTGTGCCCTGCAGCTCAGGTGAGCCCTGCGGCTCTGCTCAGGTGAGCCCTGCAGCTCTGCTCAGGTGAGCCCTGCAGCTCTGCTCAGGTGTGCCCTGCAGCTCTGCTCAGGTGAGCCCTGCGGCTCCGCTCAGGTGAGCCCTGCGGCTCCGTTCAGGTGAGCCCTGCATCTCTGTTCAGGTGTGCCCTGCCCCAGCCGGGCTGCCCAGCCCTCCCAGACCCCACAGTGGCGCCGTGGGTCACTCGGTGCCTTCCCTGTGTCTCTGCTCCCCCCGAGGGCTCTCTGTGCCTCTGTCCCAGCGCTGCTCCAGAGCTGACACTGGGACACTCTCCGGGTGTTGGCTCTCTGCTCCTCTGTTCAAAGCAGCTCTGCAGCTAAATATTTATTCTCGCCGAGGCCCTGAAGTGATTGCAGAGCACCGAATGTTACTGCAGCGGCACTTGAGCACAGTCAATATTTGGGCAGTTCTGAGGAGAGCTCAGCCTGAGCGCAGAGCAAAGTTCTCTCTGTCCTCTGGGTGCTCCGGGGAGGCTTTTGCCTTCCTAGAGGAGTCATGGTGAAAATGAGGGTGTGGAGATGCCCAGGGTGTGGAGATGCTCAGGGTCCAGAGATGCTCAGGATGTGGAGGTCTGGAGATGTGAAGGGTCCCAGAGATGCTCAGGGTCTGGAGATGCTCAGGGTCCTGGAGCTGCTCAGGGTGTGGAGATGCTCAGGGTCCGGAGGTGCCCAGGGTCCGGAGGTGGCCAGCTCTGAGTCTCTCAGCCCCGTGGGGACAGCAGAACCCAAGTGCAGGCAGGAGCAGCCCTGAGGGCTCTGTCCTGTCAGCCTGAGCCCTGCAGGGAGAGCAGAGCAGAGCAGCTCCGATGCTGTCCCCTGAACCCTCAGCAGGGCCACAGCCCTGTCCCCTGAACCCTCAGCAGTGCCACAGCCCTGTCCCCTGAACCCTCAGCAGGGCCACAGCCCTGTCCCCTGAACCCTCAGCAGTGCCACAGCCCTGTCCCCTGAACCCTCAGCGGGGCCACAGCCCTGTCCCCTGAACCCTCAGCGGGGCCACAGCCCTGTCCCCTGAACCCTCAGCGGGGCCACAGCCCTGTCCCCTGAACCCTCAGCGGGGCCACAGCCCTGTCCCCTGAACCCTCAGCGGGGCCACAGCCCTGTCCCCTGAACCCTCAGCAGGGCCACAGCCCTGTCCCCTGAACCCTCAGCAGTGCCACAGCCCTGTCCCCTGAACCCTCAGCAGGGCCACAGCCCTGTCCCCTGAACCCTCAGCAGGGCCACAGCCCTGTCCCCTGAACCCTCAGCAGGGCCACAGCCCTGTCCCCTGCAATGTCTGCGTTCATTCCTTCCCCCAAGAGCAGCCTGGGGCTCCCCTCAGCGCTGTCCCTGTCCCGGGGGCACACAGGGATGGATCTGTGCCCTGCCCCTCACAGGACACCCCCGAGCAGCTTCCCTGGGGTGGGATCAGCCGTGGGGGAAGCCTTGGTTTGAGGAACACTCACACATCTCTTTTTTCCCGGTGTGGATTCAGATCCAAACCCCAGGGCGGTGGCAGTTCATGGATTGGCTGAGCTGAGTGGACTCTGTTGCTCTGATTTTCTGATCTTCGTGGAGATTTGCGGAAGCTCGCAGGGAAGTCAGGCAGGCAGCACCAAGATGGCAAAAGAGAAACTTTATTTACAAAACTTTCTTTATATATTCATTAATGATCTAATAATTATTGGTCGATAGTTTTTCCACCTCCTATAATGATTGATTACAACTCTAGAGCATCCAGCACCAAACACAGAGATTAGAAAGCACAAGAATGCAACTTCTCTCTATTCTCCATGAGAAAGAAGAGAAAGATTTTAAAACAGTGCAACTACAGACTTTTGCCACTGCTGGAGCTCCATAGTCTCCATCCTTTGTTTTTTTGCAAGCAACCTTTCCACTATTCTCCAATAAAATCACTTTCCAATTTAAGGGATCACCTCCTCTGGATGACCAGAAACTCTTGAGCACACCCAGGGCTCAGATGATTTTTAATATTTCAGGACATGCATTTTCTTGTCTCCCTTCCCCGTGTCTCTGCCTGGCCCGTGTCCCTTCGGGTGACAGCAGCACTTCAGGGCTCTGGCGCCTGTGCGCAGCTGACAGGCAAGAAATGGAGAAGTAAATGCACTGAGTGATCCAGAGCAGAGCTGGAAAATCAGCTTGATGGAAAACAAAAGGAGAAGCGCTCGTGGTGTAATAAAATTTGCTGGTGGCTAAGCAGTTATCACCTGAGCTGCCTTGGGGGAGAATGAGGTTTGATTTCCCGGGTGGAAAATTTCACTCTGATGTCGGTGAAGGGTTGAGGTGGAAACAACTGCGGGGAGGGAGAGTGGATTTCCTTCGAATGCTCGCTGATGTTGGGGCAGGGCACTGATAGCAGCGACTCCTCTAAATCTGAATTTATTTGGAATTGTGAGCCGCCAGGGCAGGCTGAGAGAGACGGGGCTGGGGAGAGCCCCGAAGGGCAGGGCAGCCCTGGGGACAGCAGAGGGTCCTGGGGACCAGAGCGTGTCCTGCTGCCACCGCAGCTCCCAGGGACACACGGCGGTGTCCCCTGGGCAGGTGTTGATATTTCAGTTCAGCGGCACAAGTCAGGCGATTCTGTGTGAGAAAAAGCCGTGGATTAAAGTAGGAAAAGTGCAGAACAGAGGGACACTTCTGACCCCACTGGAGCCCTGTCTGCTCTGACTGTGGCTGGTGGCAGCAGCTCTGCCTCCGCTGGAGCTGTCACTGCTCTGTCACTGCTCTGTCAAGTGACGTGCTCGGTCACTTCTCTTCTCTCTTCTTCTCTCACTATCCACACATCTATTCCAAATGGTAAATTCACTTATTCTAAATGGTAAATTCACCTATTCTAAATGCTAAATTCGTCTATTCTAAATGCTAAATTTGTCTATTCTAACTGGTAAATTCATCTAACCTAAATGCTAAATTCGTATATTCTAACTGGTAAATTCATCTATTCTAAATGGTAAATTCGTATATTCTAACTGGTAAATTCATCTAATCTAAATGCTAAATTCGTATATTCTAACTGATAAATTCATCTATTCTAAATGGTAAATTCACCTATTCTAAATGGTAAATTCATCTATTCTAAATGGTAAATTCACCTATTCTAAATGGTAAATTCGTCTATCCTAAATGCTATATTTGTTTATTCTAACTGCTAAATTCAGCCATTCTAAGTGCTAAATTCAGCCATTCTAAGTGCTGGCAAGCAGAGGCAAACCTCTGTGAGCTATCAGGAGCTGGGCACAGGCCTCGGTGGGTCTATTCCTCCCCTGGGAGTGGCACTGGAGCGCGGCTCAGGCTCCTCGTGCCCGCGAGGCTGCGGCTCTGAGCCTCTGCTGGCACGGCCAGGGCTCCCCATGGGCGGGAGGAGATGTTGATCTGAGCTGCAGTGGTTTTCCTTCGTGCCTGTCCCGGGGCTCGTGGCGTCCATCAGCACAGGATAAAAATGGCTCAGAATGTGCATTTGCCTTCCTTTTCCCCTGCGCTCCCAGAGAGGATGGGAAGTGTTGCTCTGATTTTCTGATATTCGTGGAGATTCGCGGAAGCTCGCAGGGAGGTCAGGCAGGCAGCACCAAGATGGCGAAAAGAGAAACTTTATTTACAAGAACTTCTTTATATATCCATTAATGATCTAATAATTATTGGTCGATAGTTTTTCCACCTCCGATAATGATTGGTTACAACTCTAGAGCATCCAGCTCTAGAGAGATTAGAAAGCACAAGAATGCAACTTCTCTCTATTCTCCATGAGAAAGAAGAGAAAGATTTTAAAACAGTGCAGCTACAGGGAAGCATCACCCAAAGTGCTGCACTTTCCCCAAAGCTGCAGGGGAAGGGAATGAGCTCAGCGTCCCTGCCCTGCGAGGGGACAGGGCTGGTGGCACCGCGGGACAGGTGGGGACCACCAGGACCCCATCCTCGACGGCCTTGGGTCTGCGCTGGGCTTTAGCTCTGATTTCATTTCAGAGCGCATTTTAAATCTCCACATCTATGAAAGGCAAACAATGGAGCTCTGTGCCTGCCAGGGACACGGATCACGGCAGGGAAGTGAGAATAATAAAATATTGTTTAATATACTGCAATAGACACGGCAGATGTTTAACTTTCCTTCAATAAAAATGACCCCGTATCATTTTATTAACTTCAGGGATGCATTAGTCTCTTCTGCAGAAGGCAGGAGAAAATCCATCCATTGTGCCAAAAATTAAAGAGGAAATTGAAGGGGGATGTTATCGTGGTGTATTTTCCTACTGCATTCTGCAGTTCTGTAGCACAAATGTCATTGGAAGCAGCTCCTGGCAAGTCCTGCTCCTATCTGCAAAACCAAACAATATTAATTTGTACCCCAAATTCGCCATCTTTGCCAAAAACTGTGAGCACCAGGCTGCTGGATTCGGCACCTCCTCACTCCTGTGGAGCACGTGGAGTATCTGAGAGCAGCTCTAGATACTCCAGGCTGGCACAGCTGAGTGGGGCCAGGGTGGGATTTTGGGACAGGTGAGAGGGGATGGTCTCAGTGCCATCCGTGGTGTCTGCCGTGCCAATGTGTGCATCCCCTGCTGGCACCACCCTGGCCAGGGTAGGATTTTGGGAGAGGTGAGAGTGGATGCTCTCAGTTTGCATCCCCTGCTGGCACTGCCCTGGACAGGGTAGGATTTTGGGACAGGTGAGAGGGGATGGTTTCAGTGCCACCCACGGTGTCTGCAGTGCCAATCTTTGCATCCCCTGCTGGCACCCCTGAGTGTGGCCAGGGTAGGATTTTGGGACAGGTGAGAGGGGATGCTCTCCGTTTGCAGCCCCTGCTGGCACAGCCCTGGCCAGGGTAGGATTTTGGGGACAGGTGAGAGGGGATGCTCTTGCCAATGTTTGCATCCCCTGCTCCTCACCCACAGGGGACAGATCTCACTTTCACCTCCAGCACCAAACAGACTTCTGCTCCAGGAAGCTGCGAGCTGGGGATGAGCTGAAATTATTACTTTTCGAGACACTCCAAGTGTTTTTCTCAGTCTGGGGAGTGTTTTGATGTCTACTGCTCTTAATTCAAAAGGATATTTGACCATATTCTGGTTTGACATCCTTATAAAAATATTTGAAGTGCCTCAGCACCATGAGAGTGCTTTGGAAAGCCTCCTTTAAATTATTGTAGCACTTGATGTTTTTACAAGGACTAGAGTTTGGACAGTTTTGTATCGCACAGAACAATCTCATCACGTTAGAGCTCATCAGTTTGATGAGCTGGAATTTAGAAATGATGAGGATCGTGCACACGTGTAATGTAATTTTTGGAATTATTAAATTTTTGAAAAGCTGCGATGGCATCGGTGCCAGGCTCACCCCGGGGCTGAGGCTGAGGCTGTGGCTGATACTAAACCACTGCAGAACCCGAGTGGGGCAGAGAAGGGAGAGGTGTGAAGGGACACCAGCGAGGCTCAGGTCTGCTGGAGCAGGACTCAGGTGCATCTCCAGACTTTTCATGTTTGGCAGAGTTCTAAATTGTGAAATCAATTAACAGGAACACTCTCCCATATTTTAATGATTTCAGTGTCAGCCTGACAATCAGCCCCAGGGCTGAGTCTGATATTCAATCACTGCAGATCCCGAGTGGGGCAGAGAAGGGAGAGGTGTGAAGGGACACCAGCGAGGCTCAGGTCTGCTGGAGCAGGACTCAGGTGCATCTCTGGACTTTTTATGTTCAACAGAGTTCTAAATTGTGAAATGAATTAACAGGAACCCTCTCACAGATCTTAATGATTTCAGTGTCAGCCTAACCATCGGCCCCAGGGCTGAGTCTGGGGCTGTGGCTGATAGTAAATCACTGCACAGCCTCTGTAGGGCAGGGAAGGGGAAAGGTGTAAAGATACAGCCACAGAGGCTCAGGTCTGCTGGACAGGACTCGGGTGCACCTCTGGACTTTCCATGTTCAATAGTTCTGAGCTGTGAGATCAATTAACAGGAACGCTCTCCCACATTGTAATGATTTCAGTGTCAGCCTGACGATCAGCCTGGGGCTGGGAGTGGGACAGCATCTCCTCCCCGAGCTCTCCATGCAGCCGAGCACAGCTGTGGGGTGCAGAGCTCAGCGCAGAGCGCTCTGCTGGCACGGAGCTCGTCTGTCACTCTGATGGGTTGATGGTGACTGTGACTCCATGTGCCACCGGTGCTCCGTGCTGGCTCCGAGCCTTAGCCGAGCCCCACAGCTCAGCACACAGAGCCTGCTGGGCCCTGGGGGCTGCTGAGCTCAGAGCCGAGAGAGAATCCCTCCAGAGGGGAGGCGGTGGATCAGGCAGTGTGGGCTGGAGAGGTTAGAGGGGCTCTGTGCAGCTCAGACTGTCCCATCAGAGCTGGCCCTAGACTGTCCTGTCCCATCAGAGCTGGCCCCAGGCTGTCCTGTCCCATCCCAGTTCTGGCCCCAGGCTGTCCTGTCCCATCCCAGTTCTGGCCCCAGGCTGTCCTGTCCTGTCCCAGTTCTGGCCCCAGGCTGTCCTGTCCCATCCCAGTTCTGGCCCCAGGCTGTCCTGTCCTGTCCCAGTTCTGGCCCCAGGCTGTCCTGTCCCATCCCAGCTCTGGCCCCAGGCTGTCCTGTCCCAGCTCTGGCCCCAGGCTGTCCTGTCCTGTCCCAGCTCTGGCCCCAGGCTGTCCTGTCCCATCCCAGCTCTGGCCCCAGGCTGTCCTGTCCCAGTTCTGGCCCCAGGCTGTCCTGTCCTGTCCCAGTTCTGGCCCCAGGCTGTCCTGTCCCATCCCAGCTCTGGCCCCAGGCTGTCCTGTCCCAGTTCTGGCCCCAGGCTGTCCTGTCCTGTCCTGTCCCAGCTCTGGCCCCAGGCTGTCCTGTCCTGTCCCAGTTCTGGCCCCAGGCTGTCCTGTCCTGTCCTGTCCCAGCTCTGGCCCCAGGCTGTCCTGTCCTGTCCCAGTTCTGGCCCCAGGCTGTCCTGTCCCAGTTCTGGCCCCAGGCTGTCCTGTCCTGTCCCAGCTCTGGCCCCAGGCTGTCCTGTCCTGTCCCAGTTCTGGCCCCAGGCTGTCCTGTCCCAGCTCTGGCCCCAGGCTGTCCTGTCCTGTCCCATCCCAGCTCTGGCCCCAGGCTGTCCTGTCCTGTCCCAGCTCTGGCCCCAGGCTGTCCTGTCCTGTCCTGTCCCAGCTCTGGCCCCAGGCTGTCCTGTCCCAGCTCTGGCCCCAGGCTGTCCTGTCCTGTCCTGTCCCAGCTCTGGCCCCAGGCTGTCCTGTCCTGTCCCAGCTCTGGCCCCAGGCTGTCCTGTCCTGTCCCAGCTCTGGCCCCAGGCTGTCCTGTCCTGTCCCAGTTCTGGCCCCAGACTGTCCTGTCCTGTCCCAGTTCTGGCCCCAGGCTGTCCTGTCCTGTCCCAGCTCTGGCCCCAGGCTGTCCTGTCCCAGCTCTGGCCCCAGGCTGTCCTGTCCTGTCCCATCCCAGTTCTGGCCCCAGGCTGTCCTGTCCCATCAGAGCTGGCCCCAGGCTGTCCCCATTTCAGTCCCCGCTCAGGTGGCACACATTCCCTCCGCTGAAGGCCATCCCTTCATGCTCTGCACACATCTGAACTCATTGGAGGAAAATTCCTGCCAAAGGAACTGTGGTTAAGAAAGATTATGAGAAACACGTAAAAGGGAGTAGGAAATACTCCAGGATTGGTATTTAGTGTCCGATGGCTGTGCCTCAGCTCCTCTCCCTGCTCTCCCTGCAGGCACATCCTTCACCCTGCCCGGGACCAGCAGGCACCGCGCCCAGGTGAGTGCATTGCTCCCCAGCGCTGCCCAGGGCTGAGCGTGGGGTACAGGCTGAGCTTTGGGGTACAGGGTGAATTTTGGGGTACAGGGTGAGCTTTGGGGTACAGGCTGAGCTTTGGGGTACAGGGTGAGCTTTGGGGTACAGGGTGAATTTTGGTTACAGTGTGAGTTTTGGGTTACAGTGTGAATTTTGGGGTACAGGGTGAGCTTTGGGGTACAGGGTGAGTTTTGGGGTACAGGGTGAATTTTGGGGTACAGGGTGATTTTGGTTACAGTGTGAGTTTTGGGTTACAGGGTGAATTTTGGGGTACAGTGTGAGTTTTGGGTTACAGGGTGAATTTTGGGGTACAGTGTGAATTTTGGGGTACAGTGTGAATTTTGGCTTACAGTGCTGAGTTTTGGGTTACAGTGCTGAGTTTTGGGTTACAGTGCTCAGTTTTTGTTACAATGGTGAATTTTGGGTTACAGTGCTGAATTTTGGTTACAATGCTGAGTTTTGGGTTACAGTGCTGAGCTTTGGTTACAGTGTGAATTTTGGGGTACAGTGCTCTGTTTTGGTTATAGTGGTGAATTTTGGGTTACAGTGCTGAGCTTTGGTTACAGTGCTGAGTTTTGGGTTACAGTGCTCAGTTTTGGTTACAGTGCTGAGCTTTGGTTACAGTGTGAATTTTGGGTTACAGTGCTGAGCTTTGGGGTACAGTGCTCAGTTTTGGTTATAGTGGTGAATTTTGGTTTCAGTGCTCAGTTTTGGTTACAGTGCTGAGCTTTGGTTACAGTGTGAATTTTGGGTTACAGTGTGAATTTTGGGTTACAGTGTGAATTTTGGGTTACAGTGCTGAGTTTTGGTTACAAATTCTCTACTTCCTGAGGAACAAATCTGTCTCCAAGCTGACTGTTCACACGGAAAGTGTTTTAATCTGCTTCCCCAGAGGGCTGTGCTGCAGTGGCACAACTCGCCCTGCATATAAACAAAATCACTGGGATGAGATTCTGTGTTTGAAATTGTTTTTGAAAATGAAAATGTGCAGCTCCTAACACAGGTTTATTGCTAAGCTGAGCAGCCTTGTCTCATGTCAGCCCCAAGCAACTCGTGTTTCAAAAAAGTACACAAACAAAAAAGTACAAAACAAAAAAGTACAAAACAGAAAAGTACACAAACAAAAAATACACAAACAAAAAGTACACGAACAAAAATACACAAACAAAAAGTACACAAAAAAGTACACAAACAAAAAGTACACGAACAAAAAAGGACACAAACAAAAAAGTACAAAACAAAAAAGTACACAAACAGAAAAGTACACAAACAAAAAATACACAAACAAAAAAGTACACAAACAAAAAATACACAAACAAAAAAGTACACAAACAAAAAATACGCAAACAGAAAAGTACACGAACAAAAAGTACACGAACAAAAAAGTACACAAACAAAAAATACACAAACAAAAAAATACACAAACAAAACCAACTCAGAGGTGACGCAGACTTTTGAGGGAAAGGTGAAGGATGTCTAAAGTGCTGTAATTAAACTCGTGCTGGAGGTTTACATAAGAGAACAAATGGAAGAGCCTCCCCTTTCTGAGGAGGGATGTTCAGCAGACACAGAGGCAGCAGAAATCAGTTTTGCTGTTCTCTTCAGAGCCACAACTCGATGAGCAATGAGCACTGCACGTTCTCAGGTGAGACAGAGCCACAGCTCCCATCCTCCAGCCCCGAGCGCAGCTGGGGAGGCACTGAGAGGCACATGCTCATCATTTCCAGGGCTCTTTGCAAGGAAAAGCACCAAACCTCACTCAGAGACCTCCCAAGTACTTCTCTGTGTTGTGCTTTGAGTTTCAGGCACCTGGGAAAGCAGAGGCTTAAAAACATCCATTAGGGAACTGCTGTCAGATCTTTCTCTTGCGCTAGGACAAGCTAAGAAGTGAATGTAACTAAATTCGAACTGTAAAACTTCAAGGTATTTCGTTAATGAGGCGCAGTGCTCAGTCATGAAGTTAATTGATTAGTCTTATTTCTGTGACTGGAAACACTGGAAGATGAGGTGGGGAGGAGGAATCAGCGAAGCCTTTGAGTCGCTACAAGGCCTCGTCCCTTTGATGAGAAGTGTCAGATTAATATTCATAAATGGTCATAATTACCTGTGCCTGGAGCTGAGCCAAGTCGTTCCAAATCAAAATAGAATTACCCAACCGATTGCACGTTCAGCCTCATCTGCAGAGGTCCTGCAGAGCCACACGGACACTGTGTGCTCGTGCAGGGGACAGACTGCTGCCCAGAGTGTGGGGTGACCCAGCAGGGACTGACCCCAGGGCTTTGGGGTAACCCAGCAGGGTTTGACCATCCTTTCCCCATTGCTGTGTGGGGTAACCCAGCAGGGACTGACCCCAGGGCTTTGGGGTAACCCAGCAGGGTGTGATCATCATTTCCTCAGTGCTGTGGGGTGACCCAGCAGGGTTTGATCTTCCTTTCCCCAATTCTGTGGGGTAGCCCAGCAGGGTTTGATCATCCTTTTCCCAGTGCATTGGGGTAACCCAGCAGGGACTGATCGTCTTTTCCCCAGGGCACTGGGGTAACCCAGCAGGGTTTGACCATCCTTTCCCCAGAGCTGATCCCCTTTGATCCCCTTTGATCCCCTTTCCCCAGATCATTCTTTCCCAGCAGGGTTTGATCATCCTTTGCCCCAGGGTATTGGGGTAACCCAGCAGGGACTGATAGTCCTTCACCCCAATGTTGAGTGGGGTGACCCAGCAGGGACTGATCATCCTTCCCCCAGTGCTGTGGGGTAGCCCAGCAGAATGGGCTGATGGTCCTTTCCCCACTGCTGTATGGGGTAACCCAGCAGGGACTGACCCCAGAGCTGTGGGGTAACCCAGCAGGGACTGACCCCAGAGCTGTGGGGTAACCCAGCAGGGACTGACCCCAGAGCTGTGGGCTAACCCAGCAGGGACTGATCTTCCTTGATCCAGGGCATTGGGGTAACCCAGCAAGGACTGATCCCAGTGCTGTGGGGTAACCCAGCAGAGTTTGATCATCCTTTCCCCAAAAAACGTTTGCACCCCAGTGTGCCTGACCCTCTCACGCCCTCTGTCCACTCCTCATCTCCTTGAGAAGCTGCAGATGATTCTCCTTCCATTAAACTCACTTTCAGCCATCCCTAAGCAGATGGGAACTCCAGGAATGCTGATGAAAAGCTGTAGAACGTGGGGGGCACAGTGCAATTGATTATTTCACTGCTCAGGAAGGGCTCAGCACACAGAGCCACAGCTGATGGGGTCTGAGAGCAGCAGTGCCGTTTGGAGGCTCTGAGAACAGTGCCAGTCCCTCAGGGCAGGAAACCTCTCTGAGAAACAAACCTTCATCAGTGTCCTCCTTTGGGGCAAGGAACCCAAACCTTCATCAGTGTCTTCCTCCTGAGCAAGGAACTCCTCTGAAAGCCAAACCTCATCAGTCTCCTCCTGAGCAAGGAACCCTCTGAGAGCCAAACCTCATCAGTCTCCTCCTCCTTCAGGGCAAGGAACCCTCAGAAAGCCAAACCTTCACCAGTCTTTTCCTTTGGGGCAAGGAACCCCTCTGAAAGCTAAACCTTCATCACTCTCCTCCTGAGCAAGGAACCCTCTGAGAGCCAAACCTCATCAGTCTCCTCCTTCTGAAGAAGGAACCCCTCTGAAAACCAAACCTCATCAGTCTCCTTCTGAGCAAGGAATCTCTCTGAGAGCCAAACCCTCATCACTCTCCTCCTTCAGGGCAAGGAACCCTCTGAGAGCCAAACCTTCACCAGTCTCCTTCAGGGCAAGGAACCCAAACCTCATCAGTCTCCTTCTCCTGAGCAAGGAACCCAAACCTCATCAGTCTCCGCCTTTGGGGCAAGGAACACCTCTGAAAGCCACACCATCTCTCCCAGAACACCTTTAAAAGGCACAGCCCTGCTCTCTCCTAGGCCTGGGTGAGCTCTGGGAATCACTGATGGAGATGTGACCCACCACAGGTTTGGGTTTTTGGAACAGAAGCCGCTGAGGGAACAATGATTTGGTCCTGTCCTGTCCCCTGTGCAGCTCCCACTCTCTCAATATTTTGCTTTTTTAGCTCGTTATAAGTGGGACACTCCAAACACAGCGTGTGGAGCCTTTAAACCAGAGCTAGAAAAGGAAATGAGTTTTTCCTCATAGAGACATTATTCTTTAGTTGTTCCAGTTTTAAATCACACTCAGGAATGCACGGCTGAGGCATCTCCAGTGATTTATCTGGGCAGGGATAGGTCAGCTTGCACTCTGCTGTAGTGTCTGAGAATTCATGGGGGACCTGTGGACAGTCAGAAATCCAAAACCATTCTGCTCTGTCTTTAGGAAATACAGGCTGAAGAACAAAATCGTTGTAGTATAGTTTTATTCACCTAGAAACAAAGTCACAGCATGGAGGTTCATTGTATTTTGTAAACTCATTAAAAAGATGTCCGTGTACAAAATAAGGACATTTCCAACAACAGAACTGCAGACAAAGGAAACTATAAAAATCCAACACTTTAATAAAAAGGTTTTATTTTCTTTCTGCATAATTCCTTTCACCCTCCACACCAGTCTGCACGAAGTACAGTTGTTAGAATGGTTAAAATCCAAGAGGTGAAGCCATGGGCTCTGCTGGAGGAATGTGTTGCTGCAAGATCCAAACCCTGGAGCATTAATGAGAAATTAGACTGAGGGAGGTGGCTAAAGGCTGCTAAAGGTTATTATTGTGCACTGATCTGCTCACAGCTCCAGCTCACTCTGCTTCCTGCAGAGTGGAATAGCCCCTAGGGGAGCACCAGCGTTGGACTGAGCAGGGCTTGTCCAAAGGTGGATTTTTCCTAATGCACCTAGCGCAGGTTCAGAAATAAAAACTTTGCTGAATAAAGCGATTCCAGTCCCAGCCAGGGTCAGTTGTGCACCCAAGTCTACAGCATGTGTCTGAGAGGCTAGTGGGATGGAGGATTGGCTACTCAGGACTGCGAGTTTAAACCCCTGATACGCTGGCAGCAGGAGTCAATTATAACATTATATTCCTTTTTCCTCTAATCTGTAACTGAGTTTGTCCCTGTTTTCCCCCCGGATGAGTCTCCCATTGCAAATCCACGCTTGCTGAGGCTGCTGTGGGTGGTTTCTCTCGGTGTCCTCAGGCCAGGCTCGAGCTGCTCAGCGTTCCTGGGCTGAGTTTGGGTCAGAGCAGTCCCTGCCCCACGGCTCTCCTGACCCTGCCCTCGGGGGCACAGCTTTGGGAGCTCGGGGAGCATCTCCCCACGAGCACAGAGCAGCTCCAGTGTGACAGTTCACTCCCAGGGCTGGCTGTCCCCTGCCAGGGCTCAGTGCAAAAACAGCTCCTCCAACGTAAGGCACTTACCTACATCACACCGGGGCAGGGCTGGAGAGAATCCTGCCCCAGGCAGGGGAGAAAATCCGGCCCCAGCAGGTCTGGAGACAATCCTGCTCTGGGCAGGGAGAAAATTCTGCCCCAGCAGGGCTGGAGAGAATCCTGCCCCAGGAAAATCTGGAGAGAATCCTGCCCTGGCAGGTCTGGAGGGAATCCTTCCCCAGGTAGGTCAGGAGAGAATCCTGCCCTGGAAAGTCTGGAGAAAATCCTGCCCCAGGCAAATCTCAAGAGAATTCTGCCCCAGAAAGTCTAGAGAGAATCCTGCCCTGGGCAGGGAGAGAATCCTGCCCCAGGCAGGGCTGGAGAGAATCCTGCCCCAAGCAAGTCTGGAGAGAATCCTGCCCCAGAAAGTCTGGACAGAATCCTTCCCCAGGCAGGGAGAGAATCTGACCCAGGCAGGGCTGGAGAAAATCCTTCCCCAGCAGGTCTGGAAAGAATCCTGCCCCAGGCAAATCAGGAGAGAATCCTGCCCCAGCAGGTCTGGAGAGGACCCTCCCTGCCCTAGGCAAGTCTGGAGAGAATCCTGCTCTGGGCAGGGGAGAAAATTCTGCCCCAGCAGGTCTGGAGAGAATCCTTCCCCAGCAGGTCTGGAGAGGATCCTGCCCCAGGCAGGGAGAGAATCCTTCCCCAGGCAAATCTCGAGAGAATCCTGCCCTGGGCAAATCTGGAGAGAATCCTTCCCCGGGCAGGGAGAGAATCCTTCCCCAGGCAAATCTCGAGAGAATCCTTCCCCAGGCAAATCTCGAGAGAATCCTGCCCTGGGCAAATCTGGAGAGAATCCTGCCCCGGGCAGGGAGAGAATCTGCCCCAGCAGGTCCGGAGAGTCCCCCGGGGGCACAGGAGAGCTCCTGCCCGGGCACTGCCATTCCCTGGCGCTGTGGGCACTGCCATTCCCTGGCACAGCTCTGGGCACAGCCCCGGGCACGGCTAGAGCCTCCCGTTGGCAGCCCCCTCGCTGCCCTTGGCTCTCTGGTGGTCGTACTTCACTGACACGATCAGGAACAGCAGCAGGGTCGCTCCTTGGATGGCAGCCAGCAGGAAGAAGTAATAGTTTAACTGGCAGCCGTTGATATTGCCTGGAAAGAACGGGGAGAAAAGGCCATTACTGGAGATGACACAAATAAAAATGTGAATCTCATCAAGGGTCAGGAGTGAGGGCTTTTCTGCAAGACCAAAGCACAGCTCCTTTTTAATTATCCACTGGCACTGCTGAGGAAGATGTGCACAGGATAAGGAATATTTTCTTTTGTTCTCCAGTGCCTTAGATGGAGTAAAAAGAAAATAAAGAAAAAAAGCAAAAAATTGATGCTGTTTGGGAAAAAATTGGCAACTCCATAGATGTAAAAAAAGGCATTACTGCGATTGTTTCTCAGCCTCTTTTTTGGGACAAAGTTTGGAGATCAGGAAAAGCCAGAGGTGCCTTCTTTGTGGTTCGATTTGCTGTTGCTCAAAGTTGTCACAAATCAGTGCTCTGGACATTAAAAACGTTAAATTAAGAAAGCTCACTGCTAAAACATTATTCCTCCAATAAGAGACAGGCACAGCTCCTGCTGCACCTCCAAGAACAATACATTGTTCTATATATTGGCAATAGATTGGCTCAGCAATCCATTGTGGCTCTTTTCCAACACAGCACAGCCAAATGGACCATTCTGATTATCAGAAAAACTAAAACTGTGATGTGCACACAGACCCTAACAAGCTGCTCCTGCAGCAAGCCTGTAAATGTTCAGATTAAATTACTTTAATTACTGAAACTTAAGATTCAATTAAACCAACTTATAATAAAATGCAATAAAATTAAACCGAGGCTTTCCCTGACATTTAAAATACAATATACATGTGAATCTCCATTTCAAGAGCAGATGTGCTTCAAGAGTAGTAATTATCCTTTATGAGATGGGATATTAAGCCCATGAAATCTTATTTTTCGTGGGAGAAACAAGTCAATTCAGTGGCAGCAAGCACCCCTGAGGTGCTGGCAGAGAGGGAACTTTCTCAGGAGATTTTGGAGGCACTCAGGACCCCCAGAATTGGCAGAAAGAGCAAAGCTTGGGGTGATGCCTTAAACAGGCTGGTGAAAATATGAAGCAGACACAGCAGTACAGGAAAAGGGAATTTACCTTGGTTTGATATGATCCTAGGTGCCCAGACCCATCAAAGGTGGAAAACACCATGGAGTGAGGGATGAGTTGGGAATTCCCGTACAATGTACAGGATTGTTATGGACTTCACAAAATTAGCATATCTACTCAAAATCCCCCAATAAGAAACTTAATAAATGAATAATTGCTCCCTATTCTAATGAACCCCCCCCAGCTGAGACTACAGCCTAGTTTACAAAAACATGTTCCAAGAGAGAACAGGTTGGAGCCTCTAGTTCTGAGAGAATGTGAATGTTTGCTCTTCCTCGCTGTGCAGGACCCCAAACTGAGCTAAATATCAGAGTGCAAGGGTTGTAAACATGTGGGGCTAGAGTACAAGGAGTGTCTGTGCAGGGTACAAGGAGTGTGTGTAGAGGGTAACAGGGAAGGGAAAGAGTATAAAAAATATAAAAAGGGTCTAAAAAGAAAATACAAAAATCAGTGGCATCAGGGGCACGTGGTGGTAGTTATTGAAAAAGCCCCAAATCATTCATTCCAGACCTCTCCCTGCAGTTCCCACCCTGGAAGAGGCAGGCAAAGTTCTGATGGGAATTTAGTAAATTCCAGCAATGTTATTCCAAATGAAATCCGAGCTCTGAAGGCACTGATCTGCAGGTTGGAGCTGCTGCTGCTGTGGAGCTGCAGCTCAGCTCCTCCTGAGCCCTGCTGGGAGCTCAGGGACTGCCTAAGGGACAAATGTCCCCTCCTGGCAGTGGCCAAGGGCCAACCCCCGAGCTGAGCTGAGCAAAAGCACGGCCAAGGCTCAGGAAAGGCAGCACCGTGCAGGTCTGGCCATCCCTGGGTGGATTTAGCACACCTCAGTGCTCTGCAGAGGGAATATCTGGCAGTGTCCTCAGGAAACAAAGGCAAGAGGCTGAAAAAAAACATCATTAATTTGGGTGAAATCATTATCTTCCCATTGAGCCCTCATCAGCTGAATTATCTCTACAGGGAGCTGCAGAAAAAGCTGCTTTTCTCGTTTTGAAATTGGGGGAAAAAGTCGCAATGGGATGAAATTTTCATTTGTTGGTGAGGACACCTCCATGAGGTTAAGGTTCCTCCTTATCTTCTGCACTTTTTAAAGAACAATTTACCACAGATGGCAACTTGGGGCACATGCTCTGACCAAATCGAGCTGAAATGGCAAATTCTCTCAGACCAAACTCAAAGTTTGCTGCACTTTCAAGCCCTGAACACACAGGAGGTCCAGCAGACGTTTCAGGAACTGTTCACAGTCGAACTGATTAGCCCACGGAGGATGGGAGGATTTCTGGAATTCCCAAGGTGCCACCTACTGGTGCCAATAATTATTTTTAACCTCCACTGGCAACTCAAAGCAGGTGATTTGTTGAACTTCAGGAGTATAAACAGCAAACAGAAATGCAAAATTGACTCGTGGTGATTTCAATGAAGTCACTTGAAATGAGGAAGCTGAATAATCACCAGGAGAGGGATGGGGACATTCTCCTTCCCATAGCCACAGAAAGCAATTTCAATACTTTATACCAAATCTATTCTTCCTTTGCAGGTAATTAGGGTATTTTTCATTAAAATGAAAATATTTGTAATTTTTGGTGATGAAATGCAGCACCAGGCCACGCAGAGGCAAACACTGCACGTGTCTGCCATGCTTTCATGAGGGCAATGCATCGCTTTGCAGTCGCATTATTTCATACTCAAAATGCAAAATGAAACTCAAAATGCAAAATACAAAATGAAACTCAAAATGCAAAATGCAAAATGAAACTCAAAATGAAAAATACAAAATGAAACTCAAAATGCAAAATGCAAAATGAAACTCAAAATGAAAAATACAAAATGAAACTCAAAATGCAAAATACAAAATGAAACTCAAAATGCAAAATGCAAAATGAAACTCAAAATGAAAAATACAAAATGAAACTCAAAATGCAAAATACAAAATGAAACTCAAAATGAAAAATGCAAAATGAAACTCAAAATGCAAAATGAAACTTTAACAAAGCAGTAGGCAAATTTGGGATTTTCAAAGTCAAAACTGTGTTCAGACTCAGCAGTGCCATGCCCTTGGTGGTTAACTGCTCCTGAGGGAAGCCTTCTGCTTCCCAGATGTCCTGGACAATGATATCTTGTATTCCCTGTCGTTTGTTGCTTGACCAGAACATGCTCCTGTAGCTTATTTTTACCTCTGATTTATCCTCCGACTCTTAGAGATCAGATTAATAAATCTAATCTAGAGAGTTCGATTCATAAATCACTTTTTTGCAACTTTGAGTTTCCCGCCTGCTTCTGCCCTCTCCAGTGCACACCCATCACTGATTTTATCTCAACTCATGAGTCCAGCGTGTTTTAGGTTTTTTTTCCCTCTCCTCTGCATGGTTGCAGCAGGAAAAAGCAGAAAGAGCAGACCCACGGCATTTTTGGTGGCCTGCACGGGGACTCATGAGTATTTTGAGATAAGGATACTGATTGGGAGAAATAATGGGCAAAGCAAGTATTAGTTCTTTTTTAAGGTAGAATGGTAGGAAAATATCTATCTTGTAATCGTAATAAAAATCCTAGGGGTGGATTTATTGTAGGTCAGCATGTTGATTTTGATGATTCTTAAGTATGTTTTCACAGAGGTGTGACTAACATCTCTGATTGTAGTGAGGTCCAGGCATCAGCTGGCAGAACAAGAGGACACAGTCTAAAGCTGAGCCAAGGAAAATATAAGTTGGATATTAGAAGAAAGTTTTTTACAGAAAGAGTGATAAAATATTGGAATGGTCTGCCCGGGGAGGTGGTGGAATCACCATCCCTGGACGTGTTTAAAAGGAGATTGGATGTGGCACTCAGTGCCATGGTTTGGTTTAGTTGAGGGGTGGGACATGGGGTGGACTCGATGATCTTGAAGGTCTCTTCCAGCCTGGTGATTCTGTGATTCTGTGATTCTGTGATTCTGTGATTCTGTGATTCTGTGATTGGCCCAGGCTTGGCCAGCAGCATGTCCATCATCTCCAGAGCCACCAGAGACTGGCTCTGCTGGACATGGTGAGAAATTTCCAGAATCTTTACTCAGGACATGCAGGAGCCATCTCTGTACCCCACTGTCAGGAAGAGGGAGCCTGATACCACATTTGTGATCATCAGAACTCAGTTTATTGCTTTTCAGTCACACAATATATACACTGCTTAATTAGCCTCATACATATTGCAAAAGCTAAGCTCAGGATAGGCTGCTGTCCACCTGCGTTAATCAGCTTGTTTGGCAATCTTGTAGTATCTTCTTCTTCACTCTTGGTGCCTCCCAGGTCCTGTTTCTCATGGGAAATGTTTGTGCCTCCCAGGTCCTGTTTCTCATGGGAATTGTTTGTGCCTCCCAGGTCCTGTTTCTCATGGGAATTGTTTGTGCCTCCCAGGTCCTGTTTCTCATGGGAAATGTTTGTGCCTCCCAGGTTCTGTTTCTCATGGGAACCTTGCTCACTTATCAAGGGCCCACAAGCTGCAGCTGCAACTCTGGATGTCCCTTAGCTCTTAACCACTGCAGCGCTAGAACCTCCACACCCCACCCTGCTCACTGCAGAACCTGGGCCAGGCACAACCACCACAGCAGACTAGGAACATTGAAAATTCACTCACCAAAATCGGTGTGATTGCTCATCCAGCCGATTTCCTTAATGGACACCAGGGCCAGGAGTCCAGAGCCAACGAACGATCCGATGCCCGAGAAGAAAAAGAACAGCCCCATGATGGCACTCTGCATAGATTTGGGAGCAGCTGAATAGGCAAATTCTAGACCTGGAGTAAAAGATGGAAAAAACAGCTGTTGGAGAATGTAAGAAATGAGGGTAGATTGTTCTGCTGGGGTGCTCTGGAAGGCACAGCTGTGCAGGGAATCCCCAGCAGCTCCCAGGTCCTTCTATTGCTTTATGAATCCATCAATTAGCAACTCATTAAACGGACAGCATTTCAGACTGACTTTGACCTTAGTTATATTGCATGTATAAAATCAAAAATCTTCTGAACCAACGTATTTATTTTTCTGTCTAAAATGATCCTCAAAGATATATTAACTCACTCTACCCTGGCAGCTCCACATTTTCCCTATTTCCCATCCCTGTCCATTGTGCAGTGCAGGGAGCACATGCAGGACAAAGCCCCTGCCCTTCCTTGCTGAGAACACTGAAAATCACTCTTGCACTGGCCATGAACTTTTATTCCTCCCAGCCTCAGTAAGTGTATGGAGAGGCAGTAATTAGTTTAATTTCATTTACTTTTGATCTAGAATTCTCTGAGTTCACTGCTTGCTAGCAAGAGATTCTTTTTTAAGATTTGTAGATACAGGGCTTGAACTTTGAGCTGCCTTTATTCAAATTTCCACCAATAAACCCAAGAAAAACACACCAGTGACCATCCATCTGGAAATGTGTGCTGCTGAATTTGTGTACCAAGAGAGCACACCGGGTTAGGCTCTGCCACGCAAAGATTAATGCCCATGATTAACTCTCCTCTTTAGAATAATACTCCTGTCAAAAATCAAATGGGATTATTCACAGGAGACAGTCAAATGCATTCTTTGCAGAGCTTTTCCTGACAGGTGAAATGCTTGTTTCAAAACACTCTGCTTCACACTGAGAATTAATGCTACCTCATCTCACATTTTTCTCTGCACGGAGAGCATTACAGAGCTGACAATTGCCTAACTCTCACGTCTTGCATAATGAAGGTGTGCTTTATTTACCCCACCCTGCTGAGTGACTGTGCTGCTCCAGACAGGCTTTAGCACAAACACTGAGGTGTTTCTGTTCAGGGAAAGGACTGCACTTCGAGCCAGGCCAGTCTGGTGAGGGAGGAACTTTGTTCTTGTGCAGGAATCAGAGCTGTGTGTTCTCAGTGTCCTGCAGCATCCTTGTGCCATCTGAGAGACACTGAAACCACACCTGCTGCTCTTTGGAGAACATGGCAGAATGGGCCAGCAGTGCCCTGCCTGCTCTCAGTGTCCTGCCAGGTGTCTCCTGGCACCTGAGAGATCCTGAAACCACCCCCTGATCCTCTTTACTCTGCAGAATGGGCCAGCAGTGCCCTGCCTGTTCTGTGTCCTGTGGCATCCTCCTGGCACCTGAGAGACACTAAACCACACCCTGATCCTCTCTGCCCTGCAGAACATGGCACAATGGCCAGCAGTGCCCTGCCTGTCACTGTCCTGTGGCATCCTGCTGCCACCTGAGAGACACTGACACCACAGCTGCTGCTCTTTGCTCTGCACAATGGCCAGCAGTGCCCTGCCTGTTCTGTGTCCTATGGCATTCTCCTGGCACCTGAGGGACACTGACACCACACCCTGATCCTCTCTGCCCTGCAGAATGGGCCAGCAGTGCCCTGCCTGTTCTCAGTGCACAGCATCCTCGTGCCACCTGAGAGACACTGAAATCACACCCTGCTTGTCTTTGCCCTGCAGAACATGGAGAATGGGCCAGCAGTGCCCTGCCCGTCCGGGGGAACCGAAACATCTGCACCCAGCTCAGCTGTTTGAGGCTTGGGTTTGGCTTCCTCGAGCTCCAGCCACAGAGAGAAGTGCTGCAGACACAGAGACACAGCTGCAGAGGGGCAGGGGAGGGGGGATTGGTATTGATTTCAGAAATTAAAAATGCCTTTAGTTCCTAGACTTTTCCACTAACAATTTGGATTTCTCAAGGAGTATTTATCTGTCCAATCTCACTTGAAGAAAAATAAACAGACTGCTCTGAGGACACAGCAGCTTTTTGTGACTTGCTGTTAATTTATCCGAGCTGCCCCAGCTCTGCAGAGCCTCAGTCACACCTTGGCCACCAGGGATCTGTGTGTTTGTAAAAGTTAAGCTCAAGTATAACACGTGAAGGGATCCTGACCATTTCTCCTCTTGCTCATTTTGCAGGCAGAGTGGATACAACTGTTCCGCTGGAGAAAGACCTTAAGGCTCAGAACAAAACCCCAAATGGGTGTAACACTGCACTCTCTGCAACAAAACAAGGTACATTTCTAAATCTGACTAACTTCTGCGGCGACACTAATATTTAATCTGGCATAAAGAATATATCAAATCTTTTCTCTGCCCTCAGAGCTGCTCTGGCTGCTGGCAGCCATTGATAACAATTTCATGCTGCTGCTAACAAGCACTTGAGAAACGCGAGCCCCTCGCTGGTGTTGTCATGTGAGATTACAATTCCCAGCCAGGCAAGGGTGCCTTAGCAGGACTGACAGAATAATACAAAAGATTAATGCAATGTGTGTCATCTCTTTCAAGGCACCTCGAGTGGAACTAATGTGGCTTAATAAGAATATGCTCGGTTTTACAGTAAACAAAAAACCAAACCGATGTTTCAGCTCTGCTGGTATTTAGTCTCTTTTTGCTCACAACAAACATTTCCACTTCTCTGTAGTTTTCTAACCATTAACACTTTGATTATTTTAAGGCTGAATTTCATAGCACAGTTGATGTCTTTATTAACTTTAATATTGAATTGGTGAAGTGCACTCTGAGTCTTGAGAGGCCTTAAAATATTAAGAATTATGTTTAGGGAACAATCAGAAGGCAGGAAAGAATCTTTGTAAAAACAAAATCAAACGAAAGTGCTGTTCACAAAACAATTAAGCTCTGCACAGAATTTCTGGCACATTTTTCCAAACGTTGACCAAGAGTTTTTGAAGTTCTAATGCTGTTGGTACAGAGCCAGCAGTGCAGAATTCACACAAGAGTTAGCAGAATATTCACACAAGAATTGTGTAAGCCTTAAAGACTTCTCATGAAGAACTTCACTGAAGGAGTTCAACAATCAGAGAATGCTTCAAGTCCTTGACCTTTCCACAATCTGCAGATCAGGGTTGCTATTTTTCCCTTGCAAACACTACAAACTAGTGATAGCACCTGACAGAGAACCAGGATTGTGTAAGAAGGAAAAATTGATTTAATTTTCCGTGAACATTTGTATTTCTGGTAAGTCATCTGTTTATCTGAATTAGGATTTAAGTGGCACAATCACTAAACTAACTGAAAGTAATTCATTTTACTCTTTGGATAACAATGCCAAACACAGCCTTAGTTTTAATAAGTAATTAAATCAGGCAGGACTTGATCTTTGGGTTTTTTGTTAGCATTTGTGACAGTTCCATACACACAGAATGAAATGGATAGCAAATGAGCAGATAGGAAAAAAAAACCAAGCCCACGATTTTTCTACTGGCCAAGCAATCCAAGCACCTTCTTTAATTTCCTAACAAGTGTGATGACAGCAGAACACGTGAAACCAGAGATGCAGAAGGTCTCTGTGCCACCAAGAGGGAACAAATGGGCGCTGTGACAGCTGGGGCCACCGCCAGCAGGACCTTCAGAGGGAGGGACTGTCACTGGAACCCTCTGTGATTGCCAGGAGTGAAAATAACCTCCCCAGGGAAGTGAAACCAGGGCTTCTGTCCCAGGAATCGAACAGAAAGAGCTGTAGGTGTGAATGGGTGATCCTCAGAGTTCAAATCAAACAGCAAGAGCCGTGGGTTTGAATGGATCATCCTCAGAGTTCAGTGTTTACAAACAGAACGGAATTGACCAAAAAGAGCTGTGGGTTTGAATGGGTGATCCTCAAAGTTCAGTATTTACAAACAGAATGGAATTGAACAGAAAGAGCTGTGGGTTTGAATGGGTGATCCTCAGAGTTCAAATCAAACAGAGAGAGCCGTGGGTTTGAATGGATCATCCTCAAGTTCAGTGTTTACAAACAGAATGGAATCAAAAAGAGAGAGCTGTAGGTTTGGGTGATCCTCAGAGTTCAGTATTTACAAACAGAACGGAATTGACCAAAAAGAGCTGTGGGTTTGAATGGGTGATCCTCAGAGTTCAAATTGAACAGAGAGAGCCGTGGGTTTGAATGGACCATCCTCAAAGTTCAGTATTTACAAACAGAATGGAACCAACCAGAAAGAGCTGTGGGTTTGAACGGGTGATCCTCAGAGCTCAGTGTTTACACACAGAATTTCAGCACGTTAATAAGTAACGAGAGTTAAGCAAACCCGAAATGATTTTTCCATTGAGTCCCTGGAGGGTTTTGCTCTATTGAGAGAGAGAGATCCACAGCAGTGCCTCACCTGTGCAGCCCCAGCAGATCAGAAAATCACATTTTATAGTCCCTGGAGGGTTTTTCTCTATTCCATCAGGTAGCTCCAGAGGAGGCTCATGTGCCCTCAGCAGGGTTTGTGTTTGTGTTTGTGGTCACCAAGCACTGCCCCAAAGAACACAGACTCACAGCACTTCCTTCACCTGTGCAGCCCCAGCAGATCTGAAAATCACATTTTATAGTCCCTGAGGGGTTTTGCTCTATTCCATCAGGTAGCTCCAGAGCTCTACTCAAGCAGCAGCAGCCCCAGCAGATCAGAAAATCACATTTTATAGTCCTTGGAGGGTTTTGCCCTATTCCATCAGGTAGCTCCAGAGCTCTAGCAGCAGCCCCAGCAGATCAGTCAGGACAGCACAGGAGCACAGCCTGTGCTCTGCTGCTGCCCCTGAGCCCTGCACGATAGCAAACAGGCCAGAAAATCACATTTTATAGTCCCCTTTGCCCTCTCCTCCCACTGCACTTTCAGCTTTAAAATCAGTACGAGCACACAGCTGTCCACTGCATCACACAGAGCAGCATCACCAAATTTAAGATCTCTTGCAGTTGTTCAAGATGGAAAATTTGAGCAGTTTCAGTTTGCTTAGTGTCATGTTGAGGTATTAAAACAGCTACAGAACAACTAGAAATAAAGTAGATAAAACTGCATAAAAATAGCTATTGCATTATTAATATTCACAAAAACTTTTCTTGTTTCGGCCAAGTCTTTCCAAATGTGGTTTATTTTCCCTTTTCCCTCAGAAAGGTGTTTCCACTTACTAATTGACTTTCTAAACTGTGAGCTCAGTTTATAAGACCAAAAAAAAAAAAAAATCACAAAGCACAATTGTATTTCCAACACAGAGGAAGATTCAGAGGACACAACACTGCATTAAAATCCAAAATTGAAAGGGTATATTGTTTTCCACGAGGGCTTGCAAATATCCAGCACTAACTGGATGCCACACAAATATTTGAAGTTTTACTCTGCTGAAATTCAGTTTTGAAAGCACAGTCTTACAGAGCCAATCTTGAAATGTGAACACAACGCTGAGCCTTGCCACTTATCTTGATCAATATTGGATAAAAACATATTTGGGAATATCAGAGGTAACCTGTAGCGATTTGAGAAGGATTTATTTTCCAAGATTCCATCATTTCTGACAGATATAAAAGCAGATTTTATACCAAGACTCTTACCTGCTATACTTGCAAATATTTCACTGAATCCAATCAGCACATACTGGGGGATCTGCCACCATATTGGCAGATCTGCAGCGTGGTAGGTGACGTTCCCAATGGTCTGGTTAATTGTCCTCACCTTCACAATTTTCAGCCTGTTGCTCTCCAGAATTCCTGGGTGAAAGGGAAAAAAGATTGACCTAAGATGGAACCACTGTTGCTCCGTATTTAGAATTAAATTAGGATTCAGCCCTGCAGTGTAATTAGAAATATACAATAGGAATATGTATTTTTTATTTCCTACCATAAAGCATTTCAGGCTACTTGTGCTGTTGTTATTTCAAGTCACACAGCTGTTCTGCCATAGAATTAGTGATTATATTCTGATTCAGTAGCAATAATTACAGCAATTAACCCTTTTCTGGATGGATCAGCAGAGGGCTCTCACACACCCTGCGCTGGGTTTTTTTAAAGATAATTTCATTTTCACAAACTGCTCCTCTGCAGTGCTGAACCATTTCCACTGCCACCACAGCATTCATAAATTAGAAACCCCTTTGCTTGTGGAAATGGCTGCACCAGCCCTGCAGGACCATGAAAACCCTCCATGAATATGATTATGACATTTAGATGACACTTTTCATCCAAAGAGATCCGAGAGCTCGTTAGAGCTTGATTTACAAGCAATACATTGCATAGAAAGTGCTTGATCTGGAATGAAAAAGAGACATGATAGTGTAAAATATCAGCATTGGTAGCTTGCTCAGCACAACAGTTTAGGGTAAAAAGTGAATATCAAATAATGCTGCAGGGTTTTGTTGAAGTTGCCAGATTAAACGATTGACTCTCTGTTACATTAAATACACAGAATAGCTAAGAGGTAATAAAACTCCCTGCTTCACCCAAAAAGGACCTCTAGAAAAGAACTCTCACTCTTACCCTTGGAAATGAGGAGAATTGATTTATTTAATTCAGAGGAGCACAACTGAGGCAATGCCTCCTACAGAATGTGTCACACACATGGTGTGTGACATTAGTGCTGTCAGGGCTGGGCCCTTCTGCTTCCTGAGCCAAGCCCTGCCCTTGCCAAAATATCAAAAAACAGCGCTCAGGGCTTAGATCTGATGGGCCATGGACATTGTCCCAGGTACAGGTGATTGCATCTTGTGTGTGATGCCATCTCACTGCAGCTTCCTCTGCCCAGAGACAGCCAAGGGACGCCACGGGCACATTGAACATTTGAAATGAAGGATGCCATGGACGTCAAATATGTGAAATGTAGGATGCCATGGGCATGGAATATTTCAAATGTAGGAAGCCATGGGCATGGAATATTTCAAATGTAGGATGCCATGGGCATGGAATATTTCAAACGTAGGAAGCTATGGACACATTGAACATTCCAAATGTAGGATGCCATGGACACATTGAGTATTTCAAATGTAGGATGCCATGGGCATTGAATATTCCAAATGTAGGATGCCATGGGCATTGAATATTCCAAATGTAGGATGCCATGGGCATTGAATATTTCAAATGTAGGATAACATGGACACACTGAACGTTCCAATGCAGGATGCCATGGACACATTGAACATTTCAAATGAAGGATGCCATGGACAGTGAATATCTCAAATGCAGGATGCCATGGACACAATGAACATTTCAAATGAAGGATGCCATGGACGTCAAATATGTGAAATGTAGGAAGCCATGGGCATGGAATATTTCAAATGTAGGAAGCCATGGGCATGGAATATTTCAAACGTAGGAAGCTATGGACACATTGAACATTCCAAATGTAGGATGCCATGGACACATTGAGTATTTCAAATGTAGGATGCCATGGGCATTGAATATTTCAAATGTAGGATAACATGGACACACTGAACGTTCCAATGTAGGATGCCATGGACACATTGAACATTTCAAATGAAGGATGCCATGGACAGTGAATATCTCAAATGTAGGATGCCATGGACACAATGAACATTCCAAATGAAGGATGCCATGGACACAATGAACATTCCAAATGAAGGATGCCATGGACACAATGAACATTCCAAATGAAGGATGCCATGGACACAATGAACATTCCAAATGAAGGATGCCATGGACATGGAATATTTCAAATGTAGGATGCCATGGACAGCAAATATTTCAAATGTAGGATGCCATGGGCACATTGAACATTTCAAATGAAGGATGCCATGGACAGTGAATATCTCAAATGTAGGATGCCATGGACACAATGAACATTCCAAATGAAGGATGCCATGGACATTGAACATTCCAAATGAAGGATGCCATGGACACATTGAGTATTTCAAATGAAGGATGCCATAGACATCAAATATTTCCAATGTAGGATGCCATGGACATCAAATATTTCAAATGTAGGATGCCATGGACACACTGAACATTTCAAATGAAGGATGCCATGGACACATTGAACATTCCAAATGTAGGATGCCATGGACACATTGAATATTCCAAATGAAGGATGCCATGGACACACTGAACATTCCAAATGAAGGATGCCATGGACACACTGAACATTCCAAATGTAGGATGCCATGGGCACATTGAGTATTTCAAATGAAGGATGCCATGGACATTGAATATTTCAAATGTAGGATAACATGGACACACTGAACGTTCCAATGAAGGATGCCATGGACACATTGAGTATTTCAAATGTAGGATGCCATGGGCATTGAATATTTCAAATGTAGGATGCCATGGACAGCAAATATCTCAGATGTAGGATGCCATGGACACATCGAATATTTCCAATGTAGGATGCCATGAACATGAAATATTTCAGATGAAGGATGCCATGGACACATTGAACATTCCAAATGAAGGATGCCATGGACACATTGAACGTTTCCAATGTAGGATGCCATGGACATTGAATATTTCAAATGTAGGATGCCATGGGCATTGAACATTTCATATGTTGGCTGAACCATTCTGAGCCACACTGACATAGAAATTTCTATTTTCATAGAAACAAACCCCATTTCTAACCCATAATATGACACCTGTTCTCCCACGTCTTCCCAAATCTGTGCCATAAAACCCCAGAGGGGACCAGCCAGATCACCACCTCTGTGCCACCTGACAGTGCCAAATTTCTCAGTAACATCTGCTTTTGAGGTCAAGATTGTTCTGAATTTATTACTTCCTCATGTCAGGCCAGCCACGACATTTTCTCTACCTTCCTCACTTGTTTTTAGGTGATCACTTACCAATCTTATTTTTATGTGTCTTTCTTTAGCTCTTCAGCTACCTCAGTGCCCTCTGAACTAGGAAGAGCTGCAGTAATTAAAATAAAGCTGGATTTCTTGATGTTGCCATTTTAATATAGCTGCCAAACAGTTTAGAGCGGAACTTAATTAAAATGTAAACAAAGCAGTACATTCGTCTAAGAGCTCAGACAGAATTTCATTTATTTCCAGTCAACACGGAATTATTGCACCTCAAAACAGCGAGTGATTTTTAATGTGTTTATACTCTTACAAAACAAGCACTGAGCCACCTAGGAGCATAACTATAATATACCAAATTTTGCCATAAATTATCTTCAAAGTACTTCAGAATCTGGAATCTATTGATTCTTCCTTTTAGACTCAGACAGACAAGTTTCACATTTAATTTTACAGTCTCAGTAGTTAAAATAATCTTAGCTTCTCGCTGTAATGGCTCAAACTCCATAAATGAAGTAGATTTTCCAGTTGGATAACCTTAGGCATTGCTGCTCAGAATTCACCATGAGATGCATGCAGCACAGCAGATGTTCATTAAACCTCATCAGTTGTATTTTAACACAGCTTATAAAATATTTTAAATCATCTAAACAACCTAATAGGCAGCCTGAGCAGTGTCCACATCGAATGCCTAAGTTAAAATGGAAATATGGCACAAAGAAATCATTAAGATATTGCCATGAGTGCAAGTTCTTAACATTTTCATAGGTTTAAGATTTTAATCTTAAAATATCCCTCTCTAAGGCAGAAATGGTTGGAAGTAATAGTGTATTTGAAGAATGTTAAAATATGGCAGCTACAAATATCAGTTAATGAGAAAATAAAAATTGAATGGAACTAGAAAATTCCTAGAAATGAACAGTTTCCCATACCCCAAACTTGTCCCAACTGAAGCTTTTAAATTCCTGTTACGATGAAGAGATGTTAAATTACTCCAAAAGGTTAAACTTTCCAAAGAGATTGCAAATAACCACCCAAAGAATTCACTTTTTCTGTTTCCACTGGGGAAGAGTTGGGGAGGATCAAACCAACGAAATCAGGTGTCACAATTGGAGGTGAATTGAAAAAAAAATTTGGAATTTTAAAGAATTTTGCTGTATGAGGCCATTCCCCAACTCAGCTATCACAGCTCAATGTGCTTTTCGGGGAGGATCAAACCAACAAAATCTTGTGTTACATTTGGAGGTGAATTGAAAAAAAATCTTGAATTGTAAAGAATTTTGCTGTATAAACCCATTCCTCAACTGAGCTACCACAGCTCGATGTGTATTTTGGGGAGGATCAAACCAACAAAATCTTGTGTCACATTTGGAGCTGAATTGAAAAAACATTTGGAATTTTAAAGAATTTTGCTGTATAAACCCATTCCTCAACTGAGCTACCACAGTGCTTTTCGGGGAGCATCAAACTAACAAAATAATGTGTTACATTTGGAGGTGAATTGCAAAAAACATTTGGAATTTTAAAGAGTTTTGCTGTATAAACCCATTCCCCAAAGCTCAATGTGCTTTTCGGGGAGGATCAAACCAAACAAAATCTTGTGTTACATTTGGAGGTGAATTGAAAAAAAAAATGGGAATTTTAAAGAGTTTTTCTGTATAAACCCATTCCCCAACTCAGCTACCTCAGCTCAGTGTTTGAATTCCCTTCCATGAGCCCACAGGCTCTGTTTCAAGAGCTGACATTGAGCTGCTCTCCATCATCCTCTCTGCAGCAGCAGCAGTGTCCTGAGAAGCACAGGATGGGAGAAACACTCCTGTTCCAACTTCCAATGACTTTGCTTTAAGAACTTCCCTTGCCCACAAAGTGACCTTGGCCTAACGAAGTAATTATCTCTCTCACTGAAAGAAATCTTCATAGGCAAATAGTGTCCCTCTCCCTAAAACAGAGGGGCTCACAAGTGCTGAGATGGATTTATTGAATGCCCTAATGCTTTATCAATATGTTCATTATGGTGATGCTGCTGGAGGCTGTAGATTTTGGGAAGCATTGCTCAGAGATGCTCAGTTCCACATCAGCAGCGCTGAAAACTCGAAATCATCTCAGGAGCTGCTGATTTATGGTCCAGCAGAGCTGCCATCGTGGCCCTTTCGTGCCACAGCTGAGCTGTTTTACACCAAAATAATTCCCAAATAGCAAGGAACGTTCAGAGAGGGGAGGGAAAACCCAAAGTGGGAGGAAATTCTTGTTCAGCCATAACAGAATTATTTAATTATTAATTATATAAATTTAATATATTATTATAATATTCTAATATAATATATAATATGTATTATATATAATTATTATATATATGTATTGTATATTATATATAATATATATTTAATATTCTAATATAATATATAATATATATTATATATAATTATTATATATATGTATTGTATATTATATATAATATATATTACACATATATTACATATATATTATGTATAAAATAGATTATATATATACTATATATACTTTATATATTATTATATAAAATATAATATAGATAATATTATCATATTATAATATTATATAAGTAATTATTTATTATTTCAGATCATGGACAGGATTTGAGGTAAAATTTCACCTTTTTTATATGTGGAAGTCAGAATGTATGAGGAAACACACTTATCTTTAAAGGGTAAATGCCAAGTCTACTTCAGGCAGGAAAAATGGCCCAATTTGACTGCAGTCCTTCAAAACAATTTAGTAAATTTTTGGATACAAAGCCCTTCATTGAGGGAAATGAATCCATGAGTCACAATCCAACCACCCCATGACAAAAGATCCGAATAACGCTGAATTAAATATTCACAATTTTTTTGGGAAACGCTGCTATGCATCCATGAGTCACAATCCAACCACCCCATGACAAAAGATCCCAGTAACGCTGAGTTAAATATTCACAATTTTTTAGGAAAACGCTGCTATGAATCCATGAGTCACAATCCAACCACCCCATGACAAAAGATCCCAGTAACGCTGAATTAAATATTCACAATTTTTTTGGAAAACGCTGCTATGCATCCATGAGTCACAATCCAACCACCCCATGACAAAAGATCCGAATAACGCTGAATTAAATATTCACAATTTTTTTGGGAAACGCTGCTATGCATCCATGAAACCACAATCCAACCACCCCATGACAAAAGATCCCAATAACGCTGAGTTAAATATTCACAATTTTTTTGGGAAATTCTGCTATGAATCCATGAGTCACAACCCAACCACCCCATGACAAAAGATCCGAGTAACGCTGAATTAAATATTCACAATTTTTTTTGGGAAACACTGCTGTGCATCCATGAAATCACAGTCCAACCACCCCATGACAAAAGACCTGAATAACGCTGAATTAAATATTCACAATTTTTTAGCAAAACGCTGCTATGCATCCATGAGTCACAATCCAACCACCCCATGCCAAAAGATCCGAGTAACGCTGAATTAAATATTCACAATTTTTTTGGGAAATTCTGCTATGAATCCATGAGTTACAATCCAACCACCCCATAACAAAACATCCCAATAACGCTGAATTATTCACAATTTTTTAGGAAAATGCTGCTGCAATGAGCTGAACAATTCCCCACCTCAGCAGATCTCAGTGGTTTTCTCACCTGCAGCGAAGGCAGAGCACATGACAAAGAACATTCCAACTGCAATCCTCTTCAGCGAGGAGGGCAGGAGGCCGTGCCTCTTCAGAACAGGGTCCACCAGCTTGTCTTTCAAGGGGATGAGGAGCAGGATGAGCACTGCATCGAACATGGTCAGCCAGGCTGCTGGAAACTTCACGGGGAGATGGCTCGGGTTAGCAATTCCATACTGAGGATTTGATTTTTATTATAATTTTACAAAAAAAGGATTTTGATCGGACACTTTGATACAAATCAGGATGAGCACTGCATCGAACATGGTCAGCCAGGCTGCTGGAAACTTCACGGGGAGATGGCTCAGGTTAGCAATTCCATACTGAGGATTTGATTTTTGTGATTATTTTACAAAAAAAGGATTTTGATCGGACACTTTGATACAAATCAGGATGAGCACTGCATCGAACATGGTCAGCCAGGCTGCTGGAAACTTCACAGGGAGATGCCTCAGGTTAGCAATTCCATACTGGGGATTTCATTTTTATGATTATTTTACAAAAAAAGAAATTTTGATTGAACGCTTTGATCCAAATGAACCACACTGTGAAAAGACAAGGAGTGTTTAAAGGCTGAGGAAAGCACTGAGCTGTTCAGGGCTGGAATGGATGATCTCTAATGTCCCTCCTAACCCAAATCTGTGATTCTCAGAATATCCAGGATGGGCAATCCAAAGCTGTGGCCACAGAGACAGCAGAATGTTGCTCTGATTTTCTGATATTCATGGAGATTCGTGGAAGCTCACAGGGAAGTCAGGCAGGCAGCACCAAGATGGCGAAAAGAGAAACTTTATTTACAAAAACTTCTTTATATATTCATTAATGATCTAATAATTATTGGTCGATAGTTTTTCCACCTCCTGTAATGATTGGTTGCAACTCTAGAGCATCCAGCACCAAAACACAGAGATTAGAAAGCACAAGAATGCAACTTCTCTCTATTCTCCATGAGAAAGAAGAGAAAGATTTTAAAACAGAGGAAGACAGCACATTCCCCTAGAGCTCCACACCTCCAAGAGCCAAGCCCTGGGCCTCTGGCACAGTGTGGGCACACAGCTCTGGCTGCAGACGAGAGCTCCACTGCACTGATTTAAAAATGGAATCACAATCTAGCTCAGGTGCACAAAAATATTCAGCATTTGACACATGAGGTTATGGACGTTACTCAGCGATCTCATGTACTTTGAAAAATGCACAGAGAAATCTGCTGAGTCCATCAAATTCGTGCTTAGTTTGAAACTTTCCAACGCTGACTGTGAATTTCCCTCCCTCTCCCATTCACCTTCTCCTTTGCTTCAAAAATCACCTGTGCCACATTTGTAAAAGAGTCATTTGTGCAGAGTCGAGGATGTAGGAAATTTTGTCACTGCTGAATCTGATAGGAAAGAAGAGAAATACCAAATGCCTCTGGGACTGCTCTGTTTCGTCCAATCAACCACTTGGGTTTGGGATTTTGGGTTTGAAATGAATGTTTTTCATTTTCTGCCCTATCGGGAACCTGCAGATTAAAGGGCAGACACATATTTCATTCTTTTCGTATCAAAAGGAAATATGTATTTTTTAGTGATGGGCAGAGCTCCAAAAGCTTAAGGAAAATCTAGAGCTGACCAGGGCCAGCGCTGCTCAGAAAAATGTTAAATTAGTGCTCTTTTCCTAATTACCTCAATCACTACAGAAACTGCAGCATCCTCCAGGTAGAGCACAAACCAAGGAAGATAGCAAAATCCAAATTAACTGGTCTGGTTTAGATCAGAACAGAGTATTTCAAAATAAAACAAGGACAACACAACAGAGGCACTGCAGAGAAAGGAGCCAGGCACTCTTATGCAAGATAAAAATTATTATTTAGGAGTAGCAAGACATTGTTCCATCATCCTTGCCTCAAATGCTGCAGACTTTAGGAAGCACTACATTTAAATCCACACTTTGGTTAGGAAAAGTGGCTACACAGCATTTTAAAGTCTTTTCAGCAAAAAGAAGGAAAGCCATTATTTTTGGAACTGATTTAATTAAACGTAACACTCTGCTTACAACTTGAAAACAATTCTAATGCCCAGAAAGGCAATGAAAAAACCTCAGTTTGACAACCAAAGCTCCATGTTTGTTTCTACACAATATTCAGACGGATGATATTTTTATTTTTAATATTCGGTCTGAAGATGGGAGTCTGAACTCCTGTGTGCACTTTGTTAAAGAAAAGAACACTCCACTCTGTGGTCCAACTGACTGTGGTAACAAGACAGTCACACGGCTCAGAATAACAAAGTGGATCTGTTAATTTAGTTTTACTTCTCTGTGCCATTTCTGCAATCACATGATGCCAGCCTTTCTTGAAAAATATTGACTGAAGAGCTTCTTTCAGCATGCTAAACTGACTCGAGCAGAGTGATTATTGATTGAGCAGTACAAAGTAAATAAATGTGTCTCAAATTCCAAATTCTGATGTTTCAGGTAAGGATGGGAATTGCTGCTGGGCTTGCAGGAATTTCTGGTTTAATACAAAAACATAGGGCATGGGGATTTAGAAGCTTTCTTCACAGGTCAGACTTGGCCACTGAAGGATAAAGAAACTCTGAGACTCTTTGGCCACTGAAGGATAAAGAAACTCTGAGACTCTCTGGCCACTGAAGGATAAAGAAACTCTGAGACTCTCTGGCCACTGCAGGATAAAGAAACTCTGAAATTCTTTGGCCACTGAAGGATAAAGAAACTCTGAGACTCTTTGGCCACTGAAGGATAAAGAAACTCTGAAATTCTTTGGCCACTGAAGGATAAAGAAACTCTGAGACTCTTTGGCCACTGCAGGATAAGGAAACTCTGAAATTCTTTGGCCACTGAAGGATAAAGAAACTCTGAGACTCTTTGGCCACTGCAGGATAAGGAAACTGATACTTTTTGGCCACTGAAGGATAAAGAAACTCTGAGACTCTCTGGCCACTGAAGGATAAAGAAACTCTGAAATTCTTTGGCCACTGAAGGATAAGGAAACTGAAACTCTTTGGCCACTGAAGGATAAAGAAACTGAAACTCTTTGGCCACTGAAGGATAAAGAAATTCTGAAATTCTTTGGCCACTGCAGGATAAAGAAACTCTGAGACTCTTTGGCCACTGAAGGATAAAGAAACTGAAATTCTTTGGCCACTGAAGGATAAAGAAACTCTGAGACTCTTTGGCCACTGAAGGATAAAGAAATTCTGAAATTCTTTGGCCACTGAAGGATAAGGAAACTGAAACTCTTTGGCCACTGAAGGATAAAGAAACTTAAATTCTTTGGCCACTGAAGGATAAAGAAACTCTGAGACTCTTTGGCCACTGCAGGATAAATGAAAGCAGTGAGAGTCACCTGAACCCCTGCAGAACAGGAGCTGCTGGTGTGACAGAACCGCTGGGGTGAGCATCCTGCTCCCAACGCCCAAAGCACCACTGAACATCCCAGAATTTCTGTGCAATGCTGATTAATTCACACTCCAGCTACAGAAAATGTACTTTTCCTGTGCTCTGCTTACCGTGTGGATGGAGTTGGTGTCGTTTGAAATCTCAGGAATTTTCAGGTGGAGGCTCTGCAGTACATAGGTTGTCTGCATCTAGAATTTGAAAGAGGAGCTGAGATTATTTGGATGAGGATTGCTAAGAGCAAAACCTTTTTCAGTTAATAACAATTAACAAAGATTATTCCAGAGGTGAAGGGCTAACAGCAAACTGGAAAGAATTATTGTCAGAACATCACAAGATGTTTTTAAATTTACGGTTTTTTTTACTAAAAGCACAAAGAATCGTTCATGTGGCTGTGAAAACAATTTGTGCATAGTTTTTTTTTGCCCAAAATGTATTTAATAATCTGAATCATCTCAATATGACAGAACCAGAAAATTCAAATGAGGTCTAGACCACTTACCCTAACCTATGTGCAACAAGTGCAAGAGGAAACAAAGCAAGTATTTAAAATATGTGACTTTGTACAACTGTGAGTCTTAACTACAATTGTGATGATTTCCTTTTCTATTATTGAGTCAAAATATTATTTCAGAGTATTCTTAGTAATCATTTTTCATCTCTCTAATTCAAGGTAGGTTTTATGAGAGAACCCCCCCCCTCCAAAAAAAAAAAGTTAAATTAGGAATTATGTAAAATATAAGTGTAACCATTTGGAACTACTCACTTGAAAATACACTGTCCAGTAAGGAATTAAAGCCAAAAAGACAGGGATGATCTTGACAAGAGCTTTGACATCTTCCACTTTGTCCTCTCTGAAGGGGCCCCCCCGGGACAGCTTGGCCATCTCGAAGAGGCTCTGCTTGCGAGGCTGCTGCAGCACTCCCTGGCCCTCACTGTGCAGAGAATTGGGAATGTTCAGTCACAGGTAAGTGGCAATCTTGTCCTCCTTTTAAAAAATTAATATATTTGCAAAACAAGTCCCTCCTGTCAGCTACAGCAGCACAGCTAGGGCAGAATGGATCCCCAGCAGGTGCAAACTCAAAAAGAGTTTCAAGAAATTCAAACTTCCACCAGGAAGGCTTCCTCATTTCCCATCCTCCCTGCACAGCCCAGCCCTAAACACCTGGCAGAGCTCAGAACGACCTGGATTTTGTGACAGGGCTTGCTCAGTCACTGGATTGGTTCACAATCCCTCTGCAGAGGAGGCACCTGACATCTCTGCCAGTGATTAAATTCAGCCATGGGCAACTCCTAAAAGTGAAATATTCTGGCTGCCCAAAAAGCTACTTACAGCATTAAATGCAGGTGGCAGTGCTTTTCAAATCAGAGAGCATCCAAAAAATATCTAATGGAGAAAAGAGTTAACTAGTGCTTGGAAGCAGCACAGGTTACACTGCACTTTGAGAAACTCAGAATTGGCAAGACAGAGCTCAGCTGAAAGGGAGAGCAGTGAGCTCAGAGTGTGCCTCTCTTCCACCCCTGGACTCCCAGAAAGGATCCCCAATTCCCCAGTTCTCAGAGCAAACCTGCACACTGTCCTCAGAGTGCATCTCTTCCGTCCCTGAACTCCTAGAAAGGATTTCCAATTCTCCAGTTCTCAGAGCAAACCTGCAGAGTCTCCTCAGAGTGCCTCTCCTCCATCCCTCAACTCCCAGAAAGGATCTCCAATTCTCCAGTTCCCACTGTCCTCAGAGTGCCTCTCCTCCATCCCTGGACTCCCAGAAAGGATTTCAATTCCCCAATTCTCAGAGCAAACCTGCACTGTCCTCAGTGTGCCTTTCTTCCACCCCTGGACTCCCAGAATCTCCAATTCCCCAGGTCTCAGAGCAAACCTGCACATGATCCTGCAGCCCCTGGGACTCCCTAGAGCTATTCTGAGCTGAGCTCAGCCCCAGGCTGGCTCTGAGACCCTACAGAAGGGCTTATCACAAACCTGCACACTGTCCTCAGACTGCCTCTTCAATCCCTGGACTCCCAGAAAGGATTTCCAACTCTCAGAACAAACCTGCACTGTCCCCAGTGTGCCTCTGTTCCATCCCTCAACTCCCACAAAGGATCTCCAATTCCCCAGTTCCCACTGTCCTCAGAGTGCCTCTCCTCCATCCCTGGACTCCCAGAAAGGATCTCCAGGACTCCAATTCTCACAGCAAACCTGCACTGTCCTCAGTGTGCCTCTGTTCCATCCCTCAACTCCCAGAAAGGATCTCCAATTCCCCAGTTCCCACTGTCCTCAGACTGCCTCTCCTCCATCCCTGGACTCCCAGAAAGGATCCCAAATTCACCATCTCCCAGAGCAAACCTGCACATGATCCTGCAGCCCCTGGGACTCCCTAGAGCTATCCTGAGCTGAGCTCAGCCCCAGGCTGGCTCTGAGTCCCTACAGAAACCATCACACACCTGCTGGCTGAGCGCTCCAGGTGAGCCCTCTTGGAGCAGCAGGAGTAGGTGAGGATCCTGAACATGTCTGTGAAGGCACTGCCGTCGGGAGGTTTGGTGATGAAGAAGCTCTGGCCACACAGGAACACCATGAAGGAGATGCCAATGCACACGGTTGGGATGCTGTATCCGATCACAAAGCTCACGTTCTGCTGCACGTACGCGATGCCTCCCAGGGACAGCAGAGCTCCCAAATTAATGCTCCAATAAAACCAATTAAAAAATCTTCTGGTGGCCTCTGGACCCCGGTCTTTGACCTGGAAAAGATGAAAAGCAACCTGTTTGGTTTGTGAAGAAAAGACACCCCTGGTTTACAGAATTATCCAGGACAGTGAGAGTAAAGACACCCCTGGTTTACAGAATTATCAGGACAGTGAAAGTAAAGACATCCCTGGTTTATGGAATTCTCCAGAACAGTGAAAGTAAAGATATCTTTGGTTTACAGAATTATCCAGGACAGTGAAGACATCCTTGATTTACAGAATTATTCAGGATAGTGAAAGTAAAGACATCCTTGGTTTACAGAATTATCAGGACAGTGAAAGTAAAGATATCTTTGGTTTACAGAATTATCCAGGACAGTGAAAGACACCCCTGGTTTACAGAATTATCGGGACAGTGAAAGTAAAGATATCTTTGGTTTACAGAATTATCCTGCACAGTGAAGACATCCTTGATTTACAGAATTATTCAGGATAGTGAAAGTAAAGACATCCTTGGTTTACAGAATTATCCAGGACAGTGAAAGTAAAGATATCTTTGGTTTACAGAATTCTCCAGGACAGTGAAAGTAAAGACACCCCTGGTTTACAGAATTATCCAGGACAGTGAAAGACACCCCTGTTTCACACAATTATCCTGCACAGTGAGAGTAAAGACATCCCTGGTTTACACAATTATCCTGCAGTTTTCACATCACTCTTTATTATTGCCTCCTGTAAGTCACACCACGTTTTGGAATTAAGTCCCAGGACCAGCATCACCCGAAAGAGGTGATGTAAGACAAATCATGCAAATGAAAATGTGAAATTCAATAAAAAGAATCCATAATAGTGTATTTGTCAGTGGTTCATGACTGAAAGGCCATTACCAGTGACTAGCAAGTCAGTGCCACGCACCGCTCTTGCTGAGTCAGTTATTTTTCATTTCTAATTGCAAATTTCCCCTCCTCGTTTGCCAGACCTTCACAAGATCCATGTTTAACGTGCAGAATGAAAAGCAAGCTGGGTCTTGAAATGAGTTCTTAACACTGCCAGTTCTGATTAACAGCTCAGGCTCCCCAGCGGGGCACAAACCTCTTGGTTTAGATCTTTTGGGATTCGCAGAAGCTGGCAGAGGAAGCAGGAAGGAGAACCCAAGAGAAACTTTATTTACAAGAACTTCTTTATACATTCATTAATGATCTAATAATTATTGGTCAACAGTTTTTCCACCCCCTGTAATGATTGGTTACAACGCTAGAGCATCCAGCACCAAAACACAGAGATTAGAAAGCACAAGAATGCAACTTCTCTCTATTCTCCATGAGAAAGAGGAGAAAGATTTTAAAAGAGTGCAACTACACAAGCCCATCTGTAGCATTTAGCCAAGGCAAGGACAACGGAACAGTTTCCCAACAAAGGAAATATTGAGAGATCTTTTCCTGTGCATAGTTAATAGAATTGTTTGGTATTCAGGCACATCTGTCAGAATGTCAAATGCCATCCTGGAGGCTGAACCCAAGAAATTCTCTCTCTCCAACTTCAAATTTCCTAATTTTGACAGTCATCAGCCGCAGCAGTGCATCAATGGAGGAATTCCTTCCAAATCCCAGCGAGCAGCAGGACATTAGCCAACAATTACACGGAGCACAGCGCTCCAACTCGTGCAAAGCGTCAGCAATCCGTTTGATGAAGTTTCCATTTCTTCATCAGAACCTCTCAGTTCTCTTATTTCTGCAAGGAGCATGACTTCTCATCCTCCCTCTCGCACATGACCTCGCTGACATCTCTGCGAAGAGGAGCTGAGGAAGAAAGCAAACTTTGATGCAGGTGGGAAGAGGGAGGCACAGCGTGATGCTTCTGTCGGGCACTATCCCAGCCCCCAGCCATTAGCTCCTGAGAACTTCCTGAGCCCAGGATGCCTTCTCTCTGCTTGATCAATGCAAATCTGCTCTCACAGAGCTCTGCTGTGGGTTTAGATTTCCTGAGATTCGCAGGAGCTGGCAGAGAAAGCAGGCAGATGAACCCAAGATGGCGAAAGGAGAAACTTTATTTACAAAAACCTCTTCATATATCCATTAATAATCTAGCAACTATTGGTCAGCAGGGAATCCACCTCCTAAAACCATTGGGCACAGCTATCCAACACCTAGCACCAAACACAGAGATTAAGAAAGTACAAGAATGCAGCTTATCTCTATTGTCCCTGAGAAAGAAGAGAAAGATTTCCAAAACAGTGCAACTACACTCTGGAACCTGCTCTGCACCGGGCAGCTTCAGAATGCACAGCAGCCAGAGAGCTCTGGAACCTGCCTGTGCACCTGGGCAGCTTTGGAATGCACAGCAGCCCTGGCCAGGAGCTCCCCAGGGAATCACAGAGGGAAGAATCAGCTCCAGGTGCCTGCTCTGAACCTGCTCTGAGCCTCCTCTGGCCAAGAGCTCCCCAGGGAATTACACAGTGGGAGGAACCCACCCTGGCCAAGAGCTCCCCAGGTAATCACAGAGGGCAGAACCAGCTCCATGTGCCTGCTCTGAACCTGCTCTGAACCAGCCCTGGCCAGGATCTTCCCAGGGAATCACAGAGGGCAGAACCAGCTCCATGTGCCTGCTCTGAACCAGCCCTGGCCAGGATCTTCCCAGGTAATCACAGAGGAGAGAACCAGCTCCATGTGCCTGCTCTGAACCCATCCTGGCCAGGATCTTCCCAGGTAATCACAGTGGGCAGAACCAGCTCCACGTGCCTGCTCTGAACCTGCTCTGAACCCATCCTGGCCAGGATCTTCCCAGGGAATCAATCACACAGAGGGGAGAACCAGCTCCACGTGCCTGCTCTGAACCCATCCTGGCCAGGATCTTCCCAGGTAATCACAGTGGGCAGAACCAGCTCCACGTGCCTGCTCTGAACCAGCCCTGGCCAGGATCTTCCCAGGGAATCACAGAGGGCAGAACCAGCTCCACGTGCCTGCTCTGAACCCATCCTGGCCAGGATCTTCCCAGGGAATCACAGAGGGCAGAACCAGCTCCATGTGCCTGCTCTGAACCCACCCTGGCCAAGCCTCGCTCTTGTGCCGTTTCCAGGACACACCATGGACAGCTGAGCTCCAGCCCACTCCTGGTCCATGTTTGCACAAACCACGGTCACATCTTCCTTTTCATTCCCTTTTCCGAGGTAGGAATTCCACACTGACTCAAGATTCCTCACCACTGACTGTCCGTCGCCCTTCCTGGAACTTCCTTCAGCATCTCCAGTGTCCTTCTGGAAACACAGCGACCAAAAGGAAGGGACAGACACACCACAGACTGACAGTGCAAGGAATCCGTTTTCTCTTTCTTTATCAAAGTATGTGTTTGCACTAAAAATCTGATCACAGCCACGTCTGAAGTGACACCAAGGCATTTAACTGACAAACATGCATAACTGAATGAAAATCCCACAGGACTACCTGGTGGAATATCTTCTCAAAGACAAAGAACTATGAAGATGTCTTGTCAAAACCAGAAAACACAGTAGAGCCAAAAGGCAATTCTGTAGCTCTTTTCAGACATCTCACTGGCTGCCCAGAATATCAGCAATATTCCATTTACAGCAGATCGCTAAAGTTTCCCCTCCTGGCTGTTAGTGTGACAGCACAGAACATCTTCATCACTAAACACTACATTTTAATAAGCAACTAAGAAGAAGAAAACCATGTCAGGATTTTATTATTTCACTTTTATCGAGCACAGGGTTTTTCTACACAACTGCAGGAGCTCTCCTTTCCCCCTTACGCTTGCATTATTTCCAATCACCCAAGCAGAAAGGAAAATCTCTCACTCCCTCTGCTCCATTTCATCTGTGCTCAAGCATAGCACACTCTGCTCACTCTCCTGTGCTCCCAGCAGCACAGCTTCATTCCAGCCCCACCATCCCACCCAGGAAAAGGCTGTGCCCTGTGGGACGGGCACGGGGCAGCTCTGGCACAGGGGACACGGCTGCTGTCACTGCACACACCCCTCTCAACTTGGGACTCAAGGTTCCACTGCAATCAGAACAGGAATTGAAGCTCTGGCACAGGGGACACGGCAGCTGTCACTGCACACACTCCTCTCAGCTCAGGACTCAAGGATCCCATCTTGCCATCAGAACAGGAATTGAAGCTCTGGCACAGAGGACATGCCAGCTATCAGTGCACACACTGCTCTCAACTTGGGACTCAAGGATCCCATCTTGCCATCAGAACAGGAATTGAAGCTCCTGGCACAGGGGACACACGAGCTGTCACTGCACACACTCCTCTCAGCTCAGGACTCAAGGTTCACATCTTGCCATGAGAACAGGAATTGAAGCTCCTGGCACAGGGGACACGGCTGCTGTCACTGCACAGTCCTCTCAACTTGGGACACAAGGTTCCCTTGCCTTCAGAACAGGATTTCAAGCTCCTGGCAGCAGGGACACGGCTGCTGTCACTGCACACACTCCTCTCAACTTGGGACTCAAGGTTCCACTGCAATCAGAACAGGAATTGAAGCTCCTGGGACAGGGGACACGGCTGCTGTCACTGCACACTCCTCTCAGCTCAGGACTCAAGGATCCCATCTTGCCATCAGAACAGGAATTGAAGCTCCTGGGACAGACGACATGCCAGCTCTCAGTGTACACACTCCTCTCAGCTCGGGACAGAAGGACCCCCTGCAATCAGAACAGGAATTGCAGCTCCTGGCACAGAGGGCATGGCTGCTGTCACTGCACACTCCTCTCAGCTCAGGACTCGAGGTTCCCCTGCAATCAGAACAGGAACTTAAGCTCCTACCACAGAGGACATGCCAGCTACCACTGCACACACTCCTCTCAACTTGGGACTCAAGGCTTCCCTGCAATCAGAACAGGAATTGAAGCTCCTGGCACAGGGGACACAGCAGCTCTCACTGCACACTCCTCTCAGCTCAGGACGCAAGGATCTCATCTTGCCATCAGAACAGGAATTGAAGCTCCTGGGAGAGGGCACAGCTGCTCTCACTGCACACTCCTCTTGGCTCAGGACGCAAGGATCCCCTGCAATCAGAACAGGAATTGAAGCACAACTGGAGCAAAGAATGGGAGCAGGAGTACCTGGATGGTCATTTACAGCCCCTGACGGACATGCCTTACAAATCTGTGACTGACAGCAACTTCCACAGCACGGCTGTGCCGAGGCTCACACTCACACTCACACTCACACCTCGCTCAGGCTCAGAACAAAGATCATCACTTGCTCATTATCCCTCCCCTGGATTTTTCAACACCAACATCTTTCTGAGGAGACGATCCAAGTGCTAGCCAAAGCACTTTGTACAGCTTGAAAACAAGAGTATTATACAGCTCAAATACGAAGAGTCTATTAGATTATTCTGATTTTTACATGGAGAGTCAGAATGTAAATGAACATCATTGCTTTTGCACAGTTCCTTGCTTTGTCACAAGGTCATTTCCTACAGGCAGGTCGGTTTCCAAGGACAGGTTATCCACAAGATTTGTTATTTTTGCAGCAGCTTGTGTCCGTCTGGTGCCCAGCATTCCACCACAGCACCTCACTTCTCTCATCATCTGCTAAGGACCTCAAGTATTCCCTGAACCCCAATGTTTCAGAGTTCCACCTCATGACAGATCCAAGCTGGGACCTTCCACAGCTCACGTGAAAGGAAGAAGATAATTCAAATTTCCTGACAGTAGCAGTTCTCATTTGTTCCTGCAATCAACTGAGAGTCACAAGTGACAGGACACCCCAAACTCCCAGGTCACCTCTGTGAGCAGCCACACAGCAGAGTGAGGATGGAACACAGAATATTGTCCTTGTCCTCAGCCCAAAAATAAAGGAGATCTGTGCAGTCAAATCACAGAACCCTGGCCCTCCAATCCATCTCTAAAACACCACTTATTGAAATCATCTGAAAGAGCTCGGTGCCACTCTGCTGCTACATCATCTCAGAATTTTATACTAAAATTCAGCAAGTCTGCTTCCTCTCCTATCTATTCTATTCCTGGCAGAAACAAACAAATTGGCAGAAAATTCTGGCAGAAAAAAACCCAATTATTTCTGGCCATGTGAATGCCACAACTTGTCTCAAACTTTCTCTGCAGAGCTGCAATGTCCACAGGCTCATAAGAAGTTCAACAGCAGCAACAACAAAATTAGCTGCAGTTGGGGGAGCTTCAAATCTTTATATCTTCAAATCTTTGAAGGTGTATATATATATCTATATCTATATCTAGATATATAGATATAGATCTAGATATAGATATAGATATATAGATAGATATATATCTATATCTTCAAATCTGGTTCTCCATCCTTATCCAGAGGCTGGAAAACCTAAGCTCTGCAAATAAATAAAGGCTGAAAGTCACTCTAAAGCCATCTTTACAGCAACAATTTCCACCAGCAAATGTAAAACAACAATTTTAGCAGAGCTAGGAGATTTCTGGCACTTATGCCTGATAGATTTATTGGTGATTTATTGTGATTTATTGGTGATTTATCGGTGATTTATTGTGAAGGCACAGTGTGGGTGAAGCCAGGTCTCTAATCACCACAGCCCCAAGGAAATCCTGCTATAATTAGCACAATCTTTATGGAGATCTGTGCAGTCAAATCACAGAACCCTGGCCCTCCAATCCATCTCTAAAGCACCACTTATTGAAATCATCTGAAAGAGCTCGGTGCCACTCTGCTGCTGCATAATCTCAAATTTTTATACTAAAATTCAGCAAGTCTGCTTCCTCTCCCATCCATTCTTGCAGAAACAAGATTTCTGGAATTCTGGATTTCAGTTTCTTGCAGAAACAAGGAGATTTCTGGCAGTTATGACCTGATAGATTTATTGGTGATTTATTATGATTTATTGGTGATTTACTGGTGTTTTATTGGTGATTTATTGGTGATTTATTGGTGATTTATTGTGATTTATTGGTGATTTATTGTGATTTATTGGTGATTTATTGTGATTTATTGGTGATTTATTGTGATTTATTGGTGATTTAGCGGTGATTTAGCGGTGATTTATTGGTGATTTATTGGTGATTTATCGGTGATTTATCGTGAAGGCACAGTGTGGGTGAAGCCAGGTCTCTAATCACCACAGCCCCAAGGAAATCCTGCTCTAATTAGCACAATCATTAGGGCTGATTCCAGATTAGAAGTCTGTAATTATCCTGGCTTCGGTGCTGAACCTAAAGCAGCTTTCCCAACAACGACAAACGCTCCTCTCGTTTCCCAACGCCAGGAAGTCACCGCGTGGGACAGGAAGTGACAGCAGCAGTGGCGCTCGAAAGGGGAACTGGAAAGTGCCAGGTTACAAATCACATGGTTGGAAAAACTATTCTGAGAAGCTGAAGCTCAGATTGAGAGCAGCACCATGGAGCAGGCGGCAACTTCTAGAAAAACTCGTTTAGAACCACGGCTGAGAAAAGCTGGGCTGTCCCAGCTCTGCAGAAATGTTTTTGCTAAGCTGACTGGCAGAAGTTACTAACTCTACTGAGTCCCTTTAACACTTCTAAAAGCTTGCATTGAACAGAAATTTTAGAGAAAAGTAAGTACTGCAATCCAGCTTCTGATTTTCCACAAAGCGATTCTCCTAAATTTAAAAAAAATTGTATTACAATTATATTAGAATTCTCCACTCAAATTCTATATACACATGTTAAAGCTGAAAAATTCACGTGGCAATTTTTAAGAGATCTGTAATTAACATTCTGAAAGGTGAATTTGTCTGAAGTACACGGTATACAATTCCTACTCTCCTCTGGTACTGAAGGGAAAGAGGACTTCTAAAAGCATGCATTGAACAGAAATTTTAGAGACATTTTAGAGAAAAGTAAGTATTGCAATTCAGCTTCTGATTTTCCACAAAGCGATTTTCTTAAATTTAAAAAAACCGTTATGATATTAGAATTCTCCACTCAAATTCTAGTTAAAGCGGAAAAATTCGCACAGCAATTTTTAAGAGATCTGCAATGAAATGGAAGTAACGTTCTGAAAGGTGAATTCACTGACTGAAGTACAACCTACAATTCCTACTCTGGTACTGAAGGGAAAGAGGACTTCTAAAAGCATGCATTGAACAGAAATTTTAGAGACATTTTAGAAAAAAGTAAGTATTGCAATCCAGCTTCTGATTTTCCACAAAGTGATTCTCCCAAATTTAAAAAAAAATTATATTAGAATTATATTAGAATTCTCCACTCAAATTCTATACACACGTTAAAGCTGAAAAATTCACACGGCAATTTTTAAGAGATCTGTAATTAACATTCTGAAAGGTGAATTTGTTGACTGAAGTACAACCTACAATTCCTACTCTCCTCTGGTACTGAAGGGAAAGAGGACAAATGTTATCAGCACACATGCAGGCAAAACATGTTTGCATTGTGCTCTGGCCTCCCAGGAATGTGGCTCTGGGAGACTGACTTTATTCTCATCTATTTATATTTATATATTTATTTATACTTTTATATATATAATTTTTATATATATTTATTCATACTTATATATATATACGAGTGTATTATTATTACATAGTTATATATTATTATATCATACTATATACTATATTATATAGTTATTATTATAAAAGTGTATTATTTTTGTATCTATATATGTGTATACATATATAAATGTATGTATGTATGTATGTGTGTGTGTGTGTATATATATATATATATATACATATTTATACATATTTATACATATTTATCTGCTCATCTCCCCAGCAGGTTTAGACATTCCTGTGCAGGGAGAAGATCCCCAAGAGGGCCCCAAACTGCACACCAAGGTAAGTGCCATGCTGAAATATATTTAACAAAAGCCAGAAAAAGAGGGAAGGGGAAAAATTCAGTCCTTGGCAGAGCTCCAGTGATTATTATGGACCAGAAAGGAGAATTTCTTTTGCTTTACCCAACATAAATCACTGTGAATTATCTGCAAACCCAGCCAAAACCTGCTCTCCTTGAAATCCTGGGGGGGAAAGCCTCCACAAAATCCAGCGGCACTTCCACTGGCGATGGTTCTTCTTTGCTCTGTTCCTGCCATTATTTATCTCTCATATTTAACTTTCATAAAGCGTTCTGGGGATGAGCAGTCAGTTTTGAAAAACACCTTACGAGATAAAGTCATATTGAAGCTGTTTCACTCGATGGGCTCAGGCTGGCTTGAACAGAACTAACGCACTGGGGACACACAATCCTGGGCTGTAATAATGTTTTACATTTATACCTTTCTGCCTTTCACCCACAGCTCCAGAATTCAGAATACACGAAATGCCAAGGAATGACAAATGCAAACTGCACAACGGAGAACAAGAGGTACATTTGGGAGAGTTATTGCGGAAGATCCTCCCTCTCACAAAGATTCATGGCATTTCTGGTACCTGCTCTAACCAGAACTCAGTGAGTGAACAGAATTTCAGTTTAGTCAGAAAAGCTTAGTTAGAAAAGCTGCTCAGTACCTGAGCATACTGAAATTCTCAGTTTGTAAAGCAGAAATTACATTTCACCCACAGTCAGCACACCACCTTAGCACAGGAAAGTAAAAGAAGTACAAGCAACGGAGCATTCCAGCTGCTACTGAACTCTGAGATTCCTCTCCGATGTTTTCTGTAAAGCCATCAGGTTCTGCAGTGATGAAACAATCAATGAATGACATCACTGGGGCAGACTGGGGTAAGGTCATTTGACAGGACGTGTTCTACGAGAACAGCCCAGGTGATGTTTATCCCACCGAGAGCAGCTCTCAGCCATCATGTGATGCAGCATTAGCCTGCACAAAAATATCACTCAAGGGCAGTGCAGTGCTCAAACACCTAAAGCATAAAAACTTTTTCTGTTTGTTCTGCAGCCTTTGCTTATCGCAGGATGGTAAAGCCTCTGACACTGCCGCAGAAGGCTCGTGCCATCCCTGTCAAAGCTAAAATGTGTATGCTGTACTTCATCTGAGGAGTTCTGAGCTCAGATTCACTGGGTATAGACTCACCGAGGAGGGTAATTAACAGTGCACTTAATGGCCCAACCCAAGTCCTCAGATGGCGATGGCTCAGCCAACTCAGATCCCAGAGCTAAGGAGGGGAACCAGGAAACCAAAGGCCACAAGGGATCCAACACCCCAGGGGTACCAAAATTATACCAAAGAGGGCACAACTTAATAACCTGCATTGCACAGGGAACAGAGCTGATCCCTGCAAGGCCGAAGGGAACAGAGCTGCAGGAGCTGATCCCTCCAAGGGAACAGAGCTGCAGGAGCTGATTCCTCCAAGGGAACAGAGCTGCAGGATCTGATCCCTCCAAGGCTTAGGAAACAGAGCTGCAGGAGCTGATCCCTCCAAGGCCAAGGGAACAGAGCTGCAGGATCTGATCCCTCCAAGGGAACAGAGCTGCAGGATCTGATCCCAAGGCCAAAGGAACAGAGCTGCAGGAGCTGATTCCTCCAAGGGAACAGAGCTGCAGGATCTGATCCCTCCAAGGCTTAGGGAACAGAGCTGCAGGATCTGATCCCTCCAAGGCCAAGGGAACAGAGCTGCAGGATCTGATTCCTCCAAGGCCAAGGGAACAGAGCTGCAGGATCTGATCCCTCCAAGGCTTAGGGAACAGAGCTGCAGGATCTGATTCCTCCAAGGCCAAGGGAACAGAGCTGCAGGATCTGATTCCTCCAAGGCCAAGGGAACAGAGCTGCAGGATCTGATCCCTCCAAGGCTTAGGAAACAGAGCTGCAGGAGCTGATCCCTCCAAGGCCAAGGGAACAGAGCTGCAGGATCTGATCCCTCCAAGGGAACAGAGCTGCAGGATCTGATCCCAAGGCCAAAGGAACAGAGCTGCAGGAGCTGATTCCTCCAAGGGAACAGAGCTGCAGGATCTGATCCCTCCAAGGCTTAGGGAACAGAGCTGCAGGATCTGATCCCTCCAAGGCCAAGGGAACAGAGCTGCAGGATCTGATTCCTCCAAGGCCAAGGGAACAGAGCTGCAGGATCTGATTCCTCCAAGGCCAAGGGAACAGAGCTGCAGGATCTGATTCCTCCAAGGCCAAGGGAACAGAGCTGCAGGATCTGATCCCTCCAAGGCTTAGGGAACAGAGCTGCAGGATCTGATTCCTCCAAGGCCAAGGGAACAGAGCTGCAGGATCTGATTCCTCCAAGGCCAAGGGAACAGAGCTGCAGGATCTGATCCCAAGGCCAAGGGAACAGAGCTGCAGGATCTGATCCCTCCAAGGCCAAGGGAACAGAGCTGCAGGATCTGATCCCTCCAAGGCTTAGGGAACAGAGCTGCAGGATCTGATCGCAAGGCTGAAGGAACAGAGCTGCAGGATCTGATTCCTCCAAGGCCGAACACCTACAGAGAGCTCGGTCACTCAGCGCAGTCCCCCCACCAAGGCAAGCCCTGCTGCCTCCCCCGGGGCTCCCACAACCCTCGGGCAGCTCCAAACCATACTTGACCTGGTCCGCCCCGAACGGGGTGATGTTGGCCTTGACCGAGCCGACGCCCAGCCCCACGAGCACCAGTCCCACGAAGGTGGCGGTGGCGCAGTAGCGAGTGGCTCCCACCTGCGAGCAGGGCACCAGCGTGGCGTTGGCCGCCGGCGAGGAGCAGTTCTCCACGGGGAACAGGGGGATGTCCCCGCAGAGCCCCTGGCGCGTGTGCGGCGCGGCGATGACGGGGAAGGCCAGCATGCCCAGCAGGTAGAGCGCCATGCTGAGCAGGATGGTGCCGAACTTGCCCAGCAGCGCGTCAGCCAGCCAGCCCCCGAACGGCGACACCAGGTAGGTGATGCCCATGAAGAGCAGCAGCGCCTGGCTGGCCTGGGCGCCCTCCCAGCCGTAGGGCGGCCCGTTGAGGAACAGCACCAGGTTGGACGTGATGCCGTAGAAGGCCACCCGCTCCAGCAGCTCGGCCAGCAGCACGGCGGCGCAGGCCAGCCGCCGGCCCTGGAAGGCGCTGATCGCCGCCCGGCCGCGCTCGCCGCTGCTCAGCAGAGGGCTGCGCTCGCTCGGCTCGGCCTCGTCCGCGGCCCCGTCCATGGCCCCGCGTCCCCCCGGCCCCGCCGCGGCCCGGCCGCGCTCCCGGCCCGCCCGCACGGAGCCGCGCCCACCGCAGCCCGGCCGCGCCCCCGGAGCGGCGCCGCGCCATTGGCCGGGGGAGCTGTCACTCTGCCAGCGCCCGGCCCCACCCCTGGAAATGCTGCGGCGCCATTGGCTGATAGCGCTGCCGCTCCGCCCACCGCGCCGTCACGGGGCGGGGCGGGGCCCGGCGCGGCGGAAGCGGCGGGGCTGGGTCAGTTCTGAGGAAGCCTTGGCTGCTGAGGGAGCGGTGATGGACACTGTGATGGACACTGTGAGGGACAGCCCGAGGGACAGCCCGAGGGACACTGTGAGGGACACCCCGAGGGACAGCTCGAGGGACACTGCGAGGGACACTGTGATGGACACTGTGAGGGACACTCCGAGGGACAGCTCGAGGGACACACCGAGGGACACACCGAGGGACACTGTGAGGGACAGCCCGAGGGACACTGTGAGGGACAGCCCGCCCCTCGGCCGGGCAGGGCGCCCCGCGCTGTGCAGGGTCTTTACCCGCTGCAGTCCTTCCCCTCTCTGAGCTGGGTGCCGGGCGGGGGCTGCAGCAGGGAATGGATTTTCCCAGAATCCCAGAACCGTTCGTGTTGGAAGGGAGCTCTGGAGACCATCCAGTGCAGCCCCCCTGCCAGGGCAGGGTCGCCTGGAGCAGGTGGGACAGAACCAAAGAGGTTTGGAATGTCTCCGGAGAGGCAGAATCCTCGGTCCCCTTGGGCAGCATGTCCAGCGCTCTGTCACCCTCAATGTAAAGCTCTTCGTGCAGAGGGGGAGCTTGCTGTGTTTTAGTTCATTGCCAGTGCTCCTTCACCTGTCGCTGGCACCACAGAGCGGCACCATCCCCTTGGCACCACCTCTGAGATATTTATATTTATATTTATTAAAGAGATCCCCTCCCAGCCTTTTGAGACTGAACAGGCCCAGCTCCCACGGTCTCTCAAAAGAGAGATGTTCTGGACCCCAAATCATCTTTGGGGGCTTTTCCATGATTATTTAACACTATAGATCTAGACTGCCCCACAACAAGGCCTTTCAGCAGGAAAAGGTGGTAGATGCAAGCTGTAAAAGCTATTTTTGTGTGTGTTTGGAAGCAGGAAAAGGTGGATGCAAGCTGTAAAAGCTGTTTTTGTGTGTGTTTGGAAGCAGGAAAAGGTAGATGCAAGCTGTAAAAGCTGTTTTTATGTGTGGGTGTGCCTGGTGACTCAGGAGGCAGCAGCAGCAGCCTGTGCTGCAGCTCTGTGTGAGGAATTACAGAGCTGCACGTGGAGAATAAGCACACTGAATAAAGGGGACAAAGCGTGTGATTGAAATGAGAAAACAGAAATTAGTGGCTGCAAGATTAGAACCTTGAGATGAGCTTCTGCCATCACATGTGTTGAGGTAAAGATTGTAAAAGTATTAAATTATCTTCAGCAGCAGACTTTTCCAAAAGTCTTATTTTTGCCCAGCACAAAGTGGGGAAGACACTCCTGTTTGTTTTTTGTGAAAAAGTGAAATTTATTGACATCATACATACTAAACATCTACGCATGAATTACTCTGGAGCTGTGTTGGTAATGGAGCAGGGGATGCTTGTAAAAGTAAATATATTCGTTTAACAATGGGCCTTTGTAAATAACATATGCCATAAAAATGACTCATTAAATACATTTGCTCTCTTAACTAGTTAGCAAATTTCATGACAAAGGACAATGAGGAAAAGGCAACCAGCTGTACAGACATCTCTGTGAGCTACTGTAACCTGACTGATTCTGTAATAAAATTACATTTCAGCCTTTCCTGGCTGAATTCAGTGTGTCATATTAATTGTGACTGCATTTTCTGTAATTTCTAGAGTGTCAATGAAGTACACTTTGGATTATTGTGTGTAATTTCCATGTTCTAGGCCCTCCATAATTTACCTTGGTGAGTGAGGTGAGATTTCTATATTGACCCACAATTGGTACAAACACCTAACAATGCTGGGAAATGTGCATTAAAAATGATATTTAACTCTTTGGGCATTGAGGCAGAGGCACTCTTACTAAAATTCAGAAGTTACTGTTGGAACCCAGACGTTCTCTCTGGCAGCAGCTCAGGAAGGAGGTTCGAATTTTCCTCCAAAATATCTACAGTATATTTAAAACTTCCTTATGATAAATCCATCATGAATTATGGATTCATAATAAAAAATGATCATTATTTATCATAATTTATCATTATGATAAATCCATGACCCTTTCTCTGAACACGGTGAGTGCACCTTTGTCAATCCAGGGATACATCAATGCAGGTAAATGTTTTCAAGACACAATGCTGAACAATTCCAGATAATTTTTTTTTTTTCAGTCAAGCCCTGTATAGCATACAACCAGAGTCACCATAAACAGTAATAAAATGTTAAGGTCCCTTTGAATGTTTTCTTTATTTTCTCTTTATTTCTCAGATGACTGGTTGAGTTTTCTCATTTCTCATGGAGCAGGCCTTGTCCTACTTTGATGTTTGCAATTCTGTCTTTGTGCTGCACACTGAACGTGTTGTTAACCCAAGAGGTGACTTTCTGAGCAGCTCAGGTATCACAGCTGGAGAATATCCCCATTTTTGTTTGTTCTGGGTGCAGGGCTGAGGTGTTTCCTGGCTGGCACACACTGCCACACCTTCCTGGGTGTTGTGTGGGGGAGATCTGCAACCAGGAGGGTCTGCTGGGGAAGGGTTTGGAGTAGAAGGGTTTGGAGTAGAAGGGTTTGGAGTAGAAGGGTTTGGAGTAGAAGGGTTTGGAGTAGAAGGATTTGGAGTAGAAGGGTTTGGAGTAGAAGGGTTTGGAGTAGAAGGGTTTGGAGTAGAAGGGTTTGGAGTAGAAGGGTTTGGAGTAGAAGGATTTGGAGTAGAAGGATTTGGAGTAGAAGAACTTAGAGTAGAAGGGTTTGGAGTAGAAGAATTTGAAGTAGAAGGGTTTGGAGTAGAAGGATTTGGAGTAGAAGGGTTTGGAGTAGAAGAATTTGAAGTAGAAGGGTTTGGAGTGGAAGAATTTGGAGTGGAAGGGTTTGGAGTGGAAGGGTTTGGAGTAGAAGGATTTGGAGTGGAAGGGTTTGGAGTGGAAGGGTTTGGAGTGGAAGGGTTTAGAGTAGAAGGGTTTGGAGTAGAAGGGTTTGGAGTAGAAGGGTTTGGAGTAGAAGGGTTTGGAGTAGAAGGGTTTGGAGTAGAGCAGCCCGTGTGACACCTTGCAGGTCTGTGTGACACTTGACCAACTCTCAGAAGCCCAAATGTGCTTCACGTGGGCCACCTCAGGGCTGCAATCCTGGCCAGAGTGACAAAAGCTCTCTGCATTTCCACAGGAGTGTTTCTCATGCCAGAAACACTTCCCAAAATGGGGATGAAGCTGGTTGGGTTCTGCCTACCCTCAGATTTACCCTATTTTAGCATTTTTGCAAGATTTGTTGCTCTTCTAGGTTGTAGCCAAAAGTTTTAGTTCAGAGGGAGTTTGGTCTAAATAATGTGCTGAATCTCAGTGATAACTCAGTGAGATTTTATTTCACTCCAGTGAGTTTTTATCACTTTTAAACTCTCAATTCCAGAATTCCTGTTATCCCCAGATATCCACACAAATCATTGGAAGCAGTACTGTTTCAAAACCAATTAAATTTAATATTCCTCTGCATGTGGTGTATGTTTCTCTCTCAACTTGGCACTGACATTTGAAGAGTAATTTAGGCCACAATAACCAGGCACCGCAGTTTTTGAAGATTACTCTTCCCTGTCTCCTCCAGTCTTTGGGAAAGCAAGAATCCATGTGGCCTGTGATGAATTACACCAGGCAATCAAACCAGATAATAAACTAAAAGGTGATTTTTCTGTCCCATCAGCCCCCTTCTCATCCTCCATTGAGCACACCTGCAGACCACCAGTGTCCCGCAGGTGCTCTCAATATTTTTCCAGGATGTTCAAACAAGTTCAGGGTGGGAATCTACACCAGCCACCTGTTTCGTATCAATCCCCCAAGGGCTCCCTAAACTGGCCTCTCATCCTGGTGCCCACCCCACCCAGGGTGCTGATTACCCCTGGGGTCAGCCCCTTTTTCCTGAGGACTGCCGTGGTGCTTTGGGAAATGCTTTCCTTGCTGTTCAGGCAGGTTAGTTGTTCTTCTCTTCCCTGTTTTGCTGCACCTTTGGATTCTGCTTGTTGCTGTGGGGCTGTGGTTCCTCACCAAAGCTTTCCCCAGTCTCATAAACCTTGGGCTCTGCTTCATCGTGTGGCCCTCCTTGTGTTTGGAGTGGGCTTTGGCCCTGGACATTTCTCATGTTTGGAGTGGTCTTTGGCCTTGGACATTTCATTTCTCGTGTTTGGGGTGGTCTTTGGCCTTGGACATTTCTCGTGTTTGGGGTGGTCTTTGGCCTTGGACATTTCTCCTGTTTGGAGTGGTGTTTGGCCTTGGACATTTCTCGTGTTTGGGGTGGTGTTTGACCATCCTGCTGCCTTGTTCTTTGGCCTTGGACATTTCTTATGTTTGGAGTCATCTTTGACTATCTGCTGCCTTGTTCTTTGGATGTGGACATTTCTCGTGTTTGGAGTGGTCTTTGGCCTCGGACATTTCTCGTGTTTGGAGTGGTCTTTTGCCATCCTGCTGCCTTGTTCTTTGGCCATCCTGCTGCCTTGTTCTTTGGCCATCCTGCTGCCTTGTTCTTTGGCCATCCTGCTGCCTCGTTCTCTGGACCCGTACATTTCTCCGGCTGCTCTGGTGGTCAGCATCTCACCCACTCTTGGTTTTTCTACCTGCACTCCTGCACCGAGCACGAAGCACCTCACGGGAGGCACATGGCAGCACGGGGAGCTGCTTCAGGGGGCAGTGGCTGCTGCCAACCTCCTGTGCTCCTCTCAGGAGCCTTTGGCTTAATGTTTCCCCATGGCGATGATCCCAGCGCGTCATCCCTGTGGCTGCGTAACGAGCACACAGAGCGCTATTTAGAGGTGTGGGAAGGCACCCAAACCTCCCGGCTCGGTGGCCAAGTGCCCTCTGGCCGGGAGCAGCGACACGGCTGTCCCCGCAGAGCCGAGCCGGGCCGGGCCGGGCCCGCGGCTCCGCAGCGCCGTTTCCGGGGCCGCGGGCAGGTGAGGAGGCGGCGGCCGCGGGCGGGCGGAGCGGAACGGAGCGGAGCGGAGCGGAGCGGCCGCGATGAGGCTGCTGCTGCTGGCGAGCCTGCGGCCGCACACCGGCAACGCCACCACGGCCGCCAGGATCCAGTGAGTGCCGCGGCAAGGGCAGGATGCGCCGGGCGGAGCGGTGCGGAGCGCTCCGGGCGCGCTCCCCTCCGGGCGGCACCCGCGCCGCGCCGCCGGGAACGGGGACCGGGATGGGGATGGGGACACGGATGGGGATGGGGATGTGGCCCCGGCCCTCGCCCGGCGCTGCCCCTCGCAGCCCCCGGCCCCCAGGAGCAGCGGGGCCCGCCCGCCATGCGCTGCCCGCGCCGGCGCACGGGGCCGCGGCTGTGCGGGGGACGGCGGCCGAGCCTCCGCAGGTTCGGGGACAGCCTGGGGACAGCCTGGGACAGCCCGGGACCGCCCCCGCCGCGCCGCTGCCCGGGCACCGCGCCCGCCCGCCGCTCCGGGGCTTCCCCGAGTGCAATCCCAGCTGCTGCCGCTGTGCCCCGAGCGCTCCCGGTGTTCCCGAGCCTTGTTCCCGGTGTTCCCGAGCTCTCCCGGTGTCCCCGATCGCAGCCGCCGCTCGGGGCGCTCGGCCTGCCGGTCACAGCTGTGACCCTGGTCCCCGGCAGGCTCGCACAGCCCCCGTGCTCCGTGCGTGTCCCCGGGCCCCGCTGCCGGTGTTACACCCCGAGCTCTCCCGGTGTTCCCGAGCCCTGTTCCCGGTGTTCCCGAGCTCTCCGCTGTTCCCCGAGCTCTCCCGGTGTTCCCCGAGCTCTCCCGGTGTCCCCGATCGCAGCCGCCGCTCGGGGCGCTCGGCCGGGGGGCACGGCTGTGTCCCCGGTCCCCGCCAGGCTCGCACAGTCCCCGCGCTCCGTGCGTGTCCCCGAACCCCCCGCGCTCCGTGCGTGTCCCCGTGCTCCGTGCGTGTCCCCGAGCCCCCCGCGCTCCGTGCGTGTCCCCGAACCCCCCGCGTGTCCCCGTGCCCCCCGTGCTCCGTGCGTGTCCCCGAGCCCCCCGCGCTCCGTGCGTGTCCCCGAACCCCCCGCGTGTCCCCGAGCCCCCCGTGCTCCGTGCGTGTCCCCTCGCTCCGTGCGTGTCCCCGTGCTCCGTGCGCGTCCCCGGGTCCCCGCGCTGGGCAGGGGCCATGGTGGCACACACGAGTGCCCAGGAGCGGTCAGTGCCAGGGCCATCGCTCCGCAGCAGCGACAGCTGTGCCACAGCCGCTGCGGTGCTGCCCTTGCTGGGGGCTGGGGCTGCTCTCGGGGGATGCTGGGCAGGGGTGACAGAACCGGGAAATGTTCCTGATGTCCCCATTTAACTTCTTCTGTGACGTGGGGAAGGATGTGGCTAATGGCATTGCTTCGCTGTGCACGTGAGCTTAAAAAAAAAATAGTCACTAAAAGAAAAATTTCCCAATGGTTTTGTCCTCTTGAGGCCCGAAATAATGGTTTGGTTTCCTCTTATCTAAACGTTATCCACAGTTCGGTTGTTTTTCTTAGCCTGAATCTCTTGGGATGGCCTTCTGCTATTTACGAGTTTTCCCTGACCTTGGTCTGTGTGTTGTCACACGTGTCATGTTTGCATAAAACACCCTCTGACACTGAATTTTGGCAGTGGTTGTGTCAGACCCAGCGCAGCCTTGGACTTCTGCAGGGCTCCTCAGTTGGATAAGGTACAGGTAGAACACACCTGCTGCTCCTGTAAGTCACCCAGGCACTGAAGATATAAAGCAAGTGGAGCAGAAAGACCAGAGAAAGCTGAAATTTTTGGTGTTTTAAAACAGTAATTGTTACGAAAACTTTGAGACAAAACAAGTAAATTCTGATGGTTATAATGCATGTTTTTATGCCTGTGTGCATCAGCAGAGTTCCTGTGGGGTGGTTTCTGTGGCATTCTGCATTTCCTTCCATGTCTTGCCCTTTGCTCTCATTGGATAACACAAAACTGTTATTCTTGGGACCATCAGCACTCATTTTTCCTCTATGAGGTTACTCACTCTACCTTTACAAATGAAATATTTCCTTACCTTCTTCTTCCATTTCAATTTTGAGGAAAGTCAGACAAACATTTAGACTGCGGCGCTGTTCAGAGCTAATCTAGAGGAAAGCAGGTTTTGCATTGTTTCTGGTTAAAATAAGTCTGAATAAGCCAGAAAAACAAATGTTCATGTATTTTATCAAAATATCTTGCATTTTTCTGGGGCTGACGGTGAATGTGAGCACTGCAGCAGGTACAGGGCTTGGCAAGGTGCCTTTGCTCGAGCCATGGCGAGCAGCACTTTTGGTGAACGCATTTGGAATGTGAATTAAGTTGATATTTCACTCATTATTCTCTTTCTGTTGGAAGGTCCATGTGCATGAGAAAACAGCATAGCTTTGTGTAAGATATTCCTGTGCTTTGTGTAAGGAATTCCCACACTTTGTGTAAAGAATTCCCACAGTTCCTGTAAGGAATTCTCACAGTTTGTGCAAGGAATTCCCACATTTGCGTAAGAAATTTCTATATTTGTGTAAGGAATTCCCACAGTTCGTGTAAGGAATTTCTACATTTTGTGTGAGGAATTCCCACAGTTCCTCTAAGGAATTCCCACATTTGTGTAAGGAATTCTCACACTTGTATAAGGAATTCCCACACTTGTGTCAGGAATTCCCACACTTTTCCAAGGAATTCCCACTCTTGTGCAAGGTGCCTTTGCCCGGGCCATGGCAGGCAGCACTTTTGGCGGCTCCAGCTGTGCCGCGCGAGGGTGGCCCAAAGTCACTTGTTTTGGGATGAAGGCATGGATCGGTGAGCAGCAGCTCTGCTGGCAGCTGGGGTAACTCCTGACCACACTCTGCTCACAGCTGGCAGCGCTGGGAGCACATCTGCAGTGACCTGTGCAGGGCAGGCAGCGCGCGGCAGCAGCCTGCGCGTCCCGGGGCGCCTGACACGCGTGGGGGCATTCCTGGGACCAGTGTGGGAGTTCCTTGGACCAGTTTGGGAATTCCTGGGACAAATGTGGGAGTTCCTTGGACAAATGTAGAAATTCCTTACACAAAGTGTAAGAATTCCTTGCACAAATGTAGAAATTCCTTGCACGAACTGTGGGAATTCCTGACACAAAGTATAGGAATTCCTTACACAAAGTGTGGGAATTCCTTACACAAGTGTGGGAATTCCTTACACAAGTGTGGGAATTCCTTGCACGAACTGTGGGAATTCCATACACAAATGTAGAAATTCCTTGCACAAACTGTAGGAATTCCTTGCACAGACTGTGGGAGTTCCTTACCCGAACTGTGGGAATTCCTTCCACAAAGTGTGGGAATTCCCTACACAAATGTAGGAATTCCTTACACGAAGCACAGGAATATCTTACACAAAGCGATGCTGTTTTCTCATGCACATAGACCTTCCAACAGAAAGAAAATAATGAGTGAAAGATCAGCTTAATTCACATTCACGATAAAGCTGGATGAAGGAATCTAACAGAACTAGTGTCTGAGGGAAAGTAACTTACGTCAAGTTCAGATCTTATCACTTGTAAAATGTTATTTATTGAAATAATACAGATGAGCCTGTGCAGGGAAAGAAAGCAATTCTGGTCAGGGAAAAAGTAAAGAATATTAACTCACAATTAAGTCCATCTTCATGACTAAAAGGCAAGTCATGTGTCAGCTGTCACTAAAACCATCCTGTGCAGATATTTCCATCCAATATTGGTTTTCTTAAGGCTTTTTGCAGTTGAAAAACCCCAAAACTAAATGTATGACCAAAGGCTTGGGTGTGTCACTTCTGACACTAATCTGCCACACCTCAGGTGATGTGCACGTGGTAAACTTTATATCATGGATGTTAATACACTTAAAATCCATGTTCCAATTAATATTTGGCTTCAATTGTATCTCCATAGGTGCTTAGGAATTTATTTATTCGATCTTTTTTTGATATTGAACTGTGACAAATTTGGATTAAAATAAATGAAACAATGGCAGTGTGTCCGGGTTGGGCACTTGCCAGCACAGATTAATTTTATGGCTTCGTGAACTTTATATCATGGATGTTAGTACACATAAAATCCATATTCCAATTAGTATTTGGTTTCAGCTGTATCTGCATAGGTGCTTAGGAATTTATTCAATTTTTTTTTAATATTGAACCATGGCAACTTTGAGTTAAACACAAATGAAACAATGGCACTGTCTCCGGGTTGGACACTTGCCAGCACAGATAATTTTATGGTTTTGTAAACTTTATATCATGTATGTTAACACACATAAAATCCATATTCCAGTTAATATTTCATTTCAGCTGTATCTGCATAGGTGCTTAGGAATTTATTCAATTTTTTTTTAATATTGAACCATGGCAACTTTGAGTTAAACACAAATGAAACAATGGCACTGTCTCCGGGTTGGACACTTGCCAGCACAGATAATTTTATGGTTTCGTAAACTTTATATCATGGATGTTAGCACACATAAAATCCATATTCCAGTTAATATTTCATTTCAGCTGTATCTGCATAGGTGCTTAGGAATTTATTCAATTTTTTTTTAATATTGAACCATGGCAACTTTGAGTTAAACACAAATGAAACAATGGCACTGTCTCCGGGTTGGACACTTGCCAGCACAGATAATTTTATGGTTTCGTAAACTTTATATCATGGATGTTAGCACACATAAAATCCATATTCCAGTTAATATTTCATTTCAGCTGTATCTGCATAGGTGCTCAGGAATTTATTTGTTTGATCTCTTTTTAATATTGAGCCACGACAACTTTGGGTTAAACATAAATGAAATTATGGTGTTGTCTCTGGGTTGGACACTTGCCAGCATCGATTAATTTATGTCTTTGTAAACTTTATATCATGGATGTTAACACACATAAAATCCACATTCCAATTAATATTTCATTTCAGCTGTATCTGCATAGGTGCTTAGGAATTTATTCAATTTTTTTTTAATATTGAACCACGGCAACTTTGAGTTAAACACAAATGAAACAATGGCACTGTCTCTGGGTTGGACACTTGCCAGCACAGATAATTTTATGGCTTCATATCTCAGTGTATACTCTGTTTGTGATATTACAGCTCTTCCAATAACTGCTTCGTCTTTTCATAAATAAGATATTCATTTCCTGAGTTTAAAGTAAGTGGTGACAAAGGTACCAGAATCTAATTTGGCTAAAAATCAACTTGCTAAAACAGGTGGCAGAATGAATGACTCTGGGCTCTATTCCTGTTGGTGTGCATGGTCTTTAATCACCTTAAAAATATGAGAAATTAATAAGGAATACAACTCTGAGCAAAAGTCTTTGCCATTGTTCAGCCTTGGAAATGAGATCAGAGGGTGTCAGGAAAGAAAAGAAATTAATTTCTCTGCCCCTCAACATGTTTTCTTCATCTTTTATTACTTGGTGGTAAGGAGGAATAGATCTAGAATTAATAGGTTGATTAGAAAGATTTAGATTAAGTCTTTTACCAATATGTAAACATTTTTTGGAGAGGGAGAAATGTTTTTTGCTCTCATTAAACATCAGGTGAGAGAGAGAGCCACTCTGTAAATCTGCAGGTAATGAACCGTGAGAGAATTAAAACCACAAATTCAGTGACACCTCTCATTCCTCCTGACAACTTTTCCAGCTGCAGGAACATTTATAACTCAGGTTCAAACTGTGCAGAGCTCTTTGTCCCCCCAGAGCTCAGTTATTGACTTCAGAACATGGAGGGGACAGCAGGAGTTCGTCCCCACCTTTGCTCTCATTTTTGATTTCTGCTCTGATTCGCTGTGAGTTTTATTCATTCTCCATTCACCCCAATGCCATTTGTCTGTGTTTGACAGGGAAATAAAATGAAGGAATGCTTCTTTAAGTATGGAAAATAAGATGATTTCCAAAGAAAACAGAAGATGGAGCAGGGTTCCACCTCTTGTAATTTGATAATTCCAGAGGGAATTGTGAATATTTGGGTCTGGCTGAGTTTGTAAGAGGAATGGAGTGGCTCTGCTCCCTCCATCAGCTCTGCCCTGTGCCATGTGCATTTGAAATTGCTTTGCAGAGCAGAGAGCTGAGGGAAGAGAGAATTAATATTTTTGGGTGAAGCCTCTCCTGTGCCCTTCAGGAGCTCAGTGTCTCCACCCGCCAGGAGCTTTTTGGGAATCAAACATTCTCTGCCTGTGAGTAATTCCATGCAGTTGGTGTCAGCTGAAACTGAGAACACAAATGTTCCTGAGAGGAAGACATCACGGAAAGCAGAGCAGGTTTCAGAACTGTAATAATTTAAAAAAACCACATTTTTAACTCTTGTGCCAGAACACAGGGGGGTGGGAGTTCGTTCCCATCTTTGCTCTCGTTTTTAATTTCTGCTCTGATTCACTGTGAGTTTTATTCATTCTCCATTCACCCCAATGCAATTTGTCTGTGTTTGACAGGGAAATAAAATGAAGGAATGTTTCTTTAAGTATGGAAAATAAGATGATTTCCAAAGAAAACAGAAGATGGAGCAGGGTTCCACCTCTTGTAATTTGATAATTCCAGAGGGAATTGTGAATATTTGGGTCTGGCTGAGTTTGTAAGAGGAATGGAGTGGCTCTGCTCCCTCCATCAGCTCTGCCCTGTGCCATGTGCATTTAAAATTGCTTTGCAGAGCAGAGAGCTGAGGGAAGAGAGAATTAATATTTTTGGGTGAAGCCTCTTCTGTGCCCTTCAGGAGCGTCAGTGTCTCCACCCGCCAGGAGCTTTTTGGGAATCAAACATTCTCTGTCTGTGAGCAATTCCATGAAGTTGGGATCAGCTGAAACTGAGAACACAAATGTTCCTGAGAGGAAGACATCACGGAGAGCAGAGCAGGTTTCAGAACCGTAATAATTTAGAAAAAAGCACATTTTTAGTGGAAGACATCACAGAAAGCAGAGCAGGTTTCAGAACCGTAATAATTAAAAAAACCCACATTTTTAGAGGAAGACATCACAGAAAGCAGAGCAGGTTTCAGAACCGTAATAATTTTAAAAAACCCACATTTTTAGAGGAAGACATCACAGAAAGCAGAGCAGGTTTCAGAACTGTAATAATTTTAAAAAACCCACGTTTTTAGAGGAAGACATCACGGAAAGCAGAGCAGGTTTCAGAACTGTAATAATTTTAAAAAACCCACGTTTTTAGAGGAAGACATCACAGAAAGCAGAGCAGGTTTCAGAACTGTAATAATTTTTAAAAAACCACATTTTAAACTCCTGTGCCTTCTCCTCAGCCGGGCTGTGTTTGGAGCTCTGGAATTTCCTCATGTGAGAACCTGGGAGCTGCAGATTCCTGTGGAAGGAGGGGAGGCTGCGAGCCAGGAGAAGTGAGAAGTAGCGATCAATAATGCAGGAAATAAAAAATTAAACGTTGTAAAACATGGCTGGGTATTTCACAGATGTGTTGGAGAAAAACGTTGTTTTTATAGAAATCTCAAGAGTGAAAATGTGTCAGAAAAAGGTTGTGCCTGTTAGCAGATTATCTCTGAGCACTCTGAAGTTTCACTTATCATCTTTGTGATTTCCAAAGAGCATCAAAAATGTGGCAAACAAAAGAGAAAATTAATTTCCTGAATACTGAAATGAGTGGGAAACACTTTGTCCAATATTCAGATATATATAAATATCACAGTGCCAGCAGTGACCAGAGTGATGTGCTTCAGAAGTGCTCCTCCTGAATCTTTCTGAATTCAGAAATTCAGTAAATGTTACTGAACGGCTCAAGTTCTCCCTGGTGGTTCGTGCCTAGGAAAACACCCAAAATCTGAGGTCTGACAAAATATTAGCTAAATAATCTTATCTAAATTCATCTCCCCGATGGTTTCTGCCTAGGAAAACACCCAAAATCTGAGGTCTGACAAAATATTAGCTGAATAATCTTACCTAAATTCATCTCCCTGATGGTTTCTGCATAGGAAAACACCCAAAATGTGTGATCTGACAAAATTTTAGCTGAATAATCTTATCTAAATTCATCTCCCTGGTGGTTTCTGCCCAGGAAAACACCCAAAATCTGAGGTCTGACAAAATATTAGCTAAATAATCTTATCTAAATTCATCTCCCTGGTGGTTTGTGCCTAGGAAAACACCCAGAATCTGTGATCTGACAAAATTTTAGCTAAATAATCTTATCTAAATTCATCTCCCTGGTGGTTTGTGCCTAGGAAAACACCCAGAATCTGAGATCTGACAAAATTTTAGCTAAATAATGTTTTAGAAATATTATTCTCCCTATGTCACGGCATTGGCTGCCATGGGAGGTTCAGTCGAAGGGAAAATCACGACAAGGCCAATTCCAGATCCAGCAACGATCACTTTGTTAGAACATTTTCTTGGCAGTTTATCTCTTATCTTAGGAACTGTGGTGAAGTGTGGCCTCGAGATTTGGCATTTTCAGGGCTGTGTTTGCTTCCCAGGCAGCAGGAGCTGCGCTCATTTGGATTTTTTCATTCAGAAAGAATTTCTTTATGAAATGGCAAAGTCACGTGAGTAGACAGGAGGAGAAGATGTGGATGATCTGTGACTTCACAGAAAAATCAATCTTCAAAAAAAACCATCTGATGGTGTTCCTGGGGAGCAGCAGATGGGTGAGAATCATCCTCTGCTTTTTTTGGTTGGAAAGAGGAAAAGTCATTTAGGAAATACGAAAATAACTCTGGAAATTTCAGTTTTTAAATGCTGCCCAATAACTCTGGAAATTTCAGTTTTTAAATGCTGCCCAACAACTCTGGAAGTTTCAGTTTTTAAATACTGCCCAACAACTCTGGAAGTTTCAGTTTTTAAATGCTGCCCAACAACTCTGGAAATTTCAGTTTTTAAATGCTGTCCAACAACTCTGGAAATTTCAGTTTTTAAATGCTGCCCAATAACACCGGAAATTTCAGTTTTTAAATGCTGCCCAATAACTCTGCTCCTGCACATGTCTATTTCCATAGATGCATAATTTGAAATATTTCTGTAATTCGAAGCCTGTGACTAATTGACACTGAACTCAATGGAATGTTTAGGGGACTAAGGCCTCTTTAAATCTGGGAATTGGAATTATTCTGGGAACATTTGGTAATTTTTTCCTTCTGAAGACGTATGCAGATCTTTTTACGTGCTCCTCGAGTAAAAAATCTGTTAAAAATCAAATGGAAGGAATGGAGGTAATGCACAATTTGTGAGCCTTGGAGCACTTGAGGGAGTTCCTCTCTATTTACTGCAGAAACTCTCGTTCCCCAGGGAGTTTGGAGCTGTGGAAACTGCAGGAAAAGCAGTCATTCCTAATGTATTTTTTAAAAAAAGACACTTCCGATTGAAATTCCTAGCTGAGTTCCTTGATTCCTGCTGTCCTGAGAGAATTATTTTCAAATTAATTGCGATACGCAAACATATTGCTCGTACATGATTTATGGTAATTGCAACGCTGATGGGGAAAAAAATCCTTTTGGATTATTGAATGAGCACCTGGGAATTGTGGAACGCAAGCAGGAGCATCCTGAGAGGTTTTCCTTGCACAGCTGTGAGATTTGGGCACTGTTCTTCCGAAATAAATTGAGAATCTCATTCAGGAGGAGAGCACTTGGAACCAATTCACGAGCCGAGATGGCAATAATTGCTCTGCAGTAAATAAGGAGCTTAAAGGTGGCTGTGTTTGTACTTAAATTTGTAAATAAGGAACTTAAAGGTGGCTGTGTTTGTATTTAAATTTTTAAATAAGGAACTTAAAGGTGGCTGTGTTTGTATTTGTAAATAAGAAACTTAAAGGTGGTTGTATTTGTATTTGAATTTGTAAATAAGGAACTTAAAGGTGGCTGTGTTTGTATTTAAATTTGTAAAAAAGGAACTTAAAGGTGGCTGTGTTTGTATTTAAATTTGTAAAAAAGGAACTTAAAGGTGGCTGTGTTTGTATTTGAATTTGTAAAAAAGGAACTTAAAGGTGGCTGTGTTTGTATTTGAATTTCTAAATAAGGAACTTTAAGGTGGCTGGATTTATGTTTGAATTTCTAAATAAGAAACTTAAAGGTGGTTGTATTTGTATTTGAATTTCTAAATAAGGAACTTTAAGGTGGCTGTGTTTGAATTTGTAAATAAGGAACTTAAAGGTGGCTGGGTTTGTATTTGTAAATAAGGAACTGAAAGGTGGCTGTGTTTGGTAATTTATTAGTATTTATTATGATTGATTGGTCTTGTTTCAGCCAGTGCAGTTCAAAGGAGTTCCTTTTAGGATAAGGGAAAATTACAGTGCCGTGTGTTGTGCCAGGGGAGCTCTCTGCTAGCACATTCCTCCCAAGGCCTCGAGACATTTTCAGCACTTTCAGCACCAATTTCTGCAGTGATGATGAACTTCTGCAGGACAGAAAATGGCATTCCTCGGGAGGATGTGAAATAATCAGGAAATGAGAGCCGATGAGCTAGCAGGGCTTTAATGGCAGAACAATTAATTAAGGAGGAATCAATCAGCTGGAACAGTGTGGAATAAGCAGAAAACATTCTCGTGGTCTCTTTGTGATGCTGCAAATGTAAACTCTGCGTGGCTGCAGCCACGGCGTGCTCGTTTTATCCAAACTCAGATCTTCTCCTCTGTGCTTTTGGCTGCTGCTCCTGGGAATTCTGATAACTCATTCTTGTTCAGTGAGAGTGAATCTGTCTGTAATCAATCACATTCTTGATTTCGGCAGATTTTCCGTTTTTAATGGGAGGAACCATTGTAAATAACGATGAATGGGTGAGCTGACCCTGAGAGGGGTTTGTTGTTGGATTTGGGTTTTTTTTCTTTTTGGCAACTGAGGTTTTTAAGGCAGGCCCTGAAGGTGTTTGTGCCGTTACTTTGGGGTGGTTTTTGGTTACACTTTGGTCATCCTTTGCCTGGTTTAGAAATGGGGGAGCTGAGACGAGAAGATGCTAAGCTCACAATCAAACAGAAAGGGAATGCAATCCTCCTCCTTCCTCCTCCTTCCTCCTCCTTCCTCCTCCTCCTTCCTCCTCCTTCCTCCTCCTCCTTCCTCCTCCTTCCTCCTCCTTCCTCCTCCTTCCTCCTCCTTCCTCCTCCTTCCTCCTCCTTCCTCCTCCTTCCTCCTCCTTCCTCCTCCTTCCTCCTCCTTCCTCCTCCTTCCTCCTCCTTCCTCCTCCTTCCTCCTCCTTCCTCCTCCTTCCTCCTCCTTCCTCCTCCTTCCTCCTCCTTCCTCCTCCTCCTTCCTCCTCCTCCTCCCTCCTCCTCCTTCCTCCCCCCTCCTCCCTCCTCATTTCTCCTTGTTCCTGCTCATTCCTCATTTTTGCTGATTTTCAGAAGTTTTCCTGGGCCATGCCGTGTTCCCTTGCTCAGAATTGTGCCTGTGCCTTCACTGTGGTGAAGGTAACAAATACCTTCCAAAAAAAAAAAAAAAAAAGAAAAAAAACAAAAACCCAGCCTTGTAAATAGTTCCTGGTTGCTTGAACCAAAATTCACATAAAATTGAATGTCAGAGCAAAGTTTATCAAGGAAGAACATTTTGATTGAGCTTACTGAATATCCTGCCGTGCCTTTAACATTAACAGTGACTTTTTTATTATTTTTCTGCTTGTGCCATGCTGAAGGAGTCACCTGCAGGCTGCAGGTCACACCTGTGTGCTCAGAGATGCCTTCGAGTGTGAGAGCAAAACAGAAATAGCAAACCTGACCTGCAGTGGCAAGTTTGATGCGGCCCTGGCCATTCATCTCTACAAAGGAGGCAGACTTCTGCAAGGTAAACCTCTATTTTGGAATTAAAAAAAAAAAGTGCTGTGAGGGGAGAGAATGAATCCTAACTGTGATAAATTGTAGGATGTGGCTATCAATAGATAAACTCACACACAGTGCTGTTATTCTGTTTATCCACTGCAGCAAACACTCAGAAATGCTAAAAATCTTTCTCGATGGGAACTGTGATACAGAGGGGAGAGAACTAAAGAAATGTACTTTTAAACCTCATAGTGCTTTTCGTAATTTAAGTACATCGAGATAAGAGCATTCTATTAACATTCTATTAACATTCTATTAACATTCTATTAACATTCTATTAACATTCTATTAACATTCTATTAACATTAAGAAACTTTCAGCAAATGTGCTCTTCCAGAGGACAATGCCTTGGCTAATTAGAGCTGGGCTCAAATGGAAGAAGGCAGGGAGGCTCATTTGGTTTTTCTGCTCAAAAATGAGTGGAGATTTTTCAACATGAAATAGCATTCCTGTCAGCTGAACTGTTGGTTTAGATTTCCTGGGATTCGCTGGAGCTGGCAGAGGAAGCAGGGAGGAGAACCCAAGATGGCGAAAAGAGAAACTTTATTTACAGAAACCTCTTTATATATCCATTAATAATCTGGCAACTATTGGTCAGCAGGGAATCCACCTCCTAAAACCATTGGTCACAGCTACACAACACCTAGTACCAAACACAGAGATTAGGAAAGTACAAAAATGCAGCTTATCTCTATTCTCCCTGAGAAAGAAGAGAAAGATTTCTAAAACAGTGCAACTGCACTGAACTACAGGAGACAGGCTGTTGTCAGACAAATTACAAATTTCCTATTCTCTGTGGCCAGAACAACAATTTCAGCCTGGCGTTAATGATGCACCAGCAGCAGAAATTCAGGAATTCTGAAATTTCAAATTCAGAAATTGCTGTCAGAATCACAGACACTGTCACCTGCTGCAGTTGCGAGCGCTCTGTCTGTGACACCCCTGGGTGTGACAGGAATCTGTCCCTGAAACAAAGACACATAATTCTGTACTTTGGTCAGCTGGGGTGACCAATCTGGGTTGGTTTGGGGATTTTGGGAGTCCTCCCTGGCTCTGCAGAGCCTGAGCTCTGTCGGTGACACCCCTTGGTGACAGGAATCTGTCCCTGGAACAAAGGCACACAGTTCCATCTTTGATCAAACTGGGGTGACCAATCTGGGTTGGTTTGGGGATTTCGGGAGGGTTGGTTTGGGGATTTCGGGAGGGTTGGTTTGGGGATTTCGGGAGGGTTGGTTTGGGGATTTCGGGAGGGTTGGTTTGGGGATTTCGGGAGTGCCTCCCTGGCTCTGCAGAGCCTGAGTTCTCTCTGTGACACCTTGGTGTGACAGGAATGTGTCCCTGGAGCAGAGGCTCACAATTCCAGCTTTGGTCAGTTTGGGGTGAGCTCTGCTGGGTCAGTTTGGGGATTTCGGGAGGGTTGGTTTGGGGATTTGGGGAGGGTCAGTTTGGGGATTTCAGGAGGGTCGGTTTGGGGATTTCGGGAGGGTCGGTTTGGGGATTTCGGGAGGGTTGGTTTGGGGATTTGGGGAGGGTTGGTTTGGGGATTTCAGCAGGGTTGGTTTGGGGATTTTGGGAGGGTTGGTTTGGGGATTTTGGGAGGGTTGGTTTGGGGATTTCAGGAGGGTTGGTTTGGGGATTTCAGGAGGGTTGGTTTGGGGATTTTGGGAGGGTTGGTTTGGGGATTTCGGGAGGGTTGGTTTGGGGATTTCGGGAGTGCCTCCCTGGCTCTGCAGAGCCTGAGTTCTCTCTGGGGCTGCTTTTGGTGCAGCTGAGGAGCACAGGAGCTTGAACGAGCACTGACAGCACAGACTCTTCTTTTTGGGGCAGAATCAGGAAAAACAGTGATTCTGCTGCAGGTTCATGTCCTGCACTCTGAGCTGTGCAGTTATTGTGTGCGGGGTCTCAGTGCCCATAAAACCAACTTTGGGTTTCAGTGCCAAAAAACCAACTTTGGGTTTCAGTGCCGAAAAAACCAACTTCAGGTTTCAGTGCTGAAAAAACCAATTTTGGGTTTCAGTGCCAAAAAAATAAAACTTCAGGTCTCAGTGCCGAGAAAAGCAGCTTCGGGTCTCAGTGCCGAAAAAACCAACTTTGGGTTTCAGTGCCAAAAAAACCAACTTTGGGTTTCAGTGCCAAAAAAACCAATTTTGGGTTTCAGTGCCAAAAAAAACAATTTTGGGTTTCAGTGCCAAAAAAACCAATTTTGGGTCTCAGTGCCAAAAAAACCAACTTTGGGTCTCAGTGCCAAAAACCAATTTTGGGTTTCAGTGCCGAAAAAATAAAACTTCAGGTCTCAGTGCCATAAAACCAACTTCGGATTTCAGTGCCAAGAAACCAACTTTGGGTCTCAGTGCCGAAAAAACCAACTCCAGGTCTCAGTGCCAAAGAAAACAACTTTGGGTTTTAGTGCCGAAAAAACCAAATTCGGGTCTCAGTGCCAAAAAAATAAAAACTTCAGGTCTCAGTGCCATAAAAACCAACTTCAAGCTTCTTCAGGTTTCCTTTTCAAAGATTGATGCTCAGCTGTGTGATTCAGTGTTATCAATGTGCTTTTTACATTTAAATTTTACATTTTAATGACTCCTGGTCATCACCTTGGTGATTTGGTCAGCTCCTCATGGAATTCCTTGCTTTGCAGGGAGCAGAATTCCCTTCGGGATCATCTTTGGCGGCACAGATGTGAATGAAGACATCAAATGTCCCGAGAAGCGGCAGGTGATGGGAGCGGTGCTGGAGGAGGCCAGGTGAGAGCTCGAGTGGAGCTTGGGGACATGAAACTGCATTTTTGGGACGGCAGATCTTTCCAGAAGCGTCCCACGAACGCTTGGAATCGCTGGGGGATGTGGGGGGCAGCAGAGGAAGTTTTCTCAGTGTGACTCGAAGTCCCCACTCAGGAAAAAATTTATACACTTGTTTACTTTTGTTATCAAATAATCAGAAGTTACTCTTTAAATGGGTCTGAAAGAAAATAAAAAGGTGTCTAATGTGTCAGATAAAGTTCAGCACTGTGCGAAATGAAAAATAAATTCAAACAGAATCTCTGTTTTAATGATTCAATAATGAAATTATTTATTTATATAAATATGTATATATTTATATATTAGTATATATTATATATATTGATATTTATTTGTTATTTATATATAAAATCTATTTTGTATATATTATTATACATAATATATATTTATATTTATTTTCTTTATATATATATAATATATTTTGTATATATTATTATATATAATATATATATAAATAATAATGAAATTGTTTAATTAATAAATCAAAACAGAATCTGGTAGTGCACCCATTTGATGCAGTTCTGTGTTTAAAATATTGTGTGTCCCAAGTACAGCTAATACAAACCCCGTGTTTTTTAATGATAGTAAGTTGGCAAGCTGAAGTATACCTTAATATCTTGAATTTTCTATGATATCTCTGAATAAATTGCTGCATCCTGATGCAGTTTACAATATTTTTTCTGCTACAGGAAAAATAACTCAGTTTTCCAGGAATTATTCTGAATGTACCTCCTCTCCTGTAGCATCACCGGTGTTATTTATTGCACAGTTATTAAAAGAAACATTGATTTTTTTTTTTTTCCCATTGATTTTTTTTCTTTCCATTGATTTTTTTTTTTCTTTCCATTGATTTTTATTTCTTTATTGATTGCAGGCTCCTAAGCAGAAATATCATGAATTGTAGATTGCTTGTCCAGTACAATACACCCCCACGTGCCATAAAACAAATATTGAACACTGCCTGGCCTTAGGAGCATTTCATTTTTAATCACATTCCTCTAAATGGTGGTTGTACTCCTCCAGGGGATTTTTTTTTCCTATTGAACAGTATTTTTTAGACTCAGGAGCAGCATCTTTTTATGCTTGTTAATGTGATGTATTGAAAGTATAATTGCAGAATCTGGGAAGGGAGCGTGTGCAACTTGACAAAACAAACATTTGCAAGGTTTTAATAACCTTAAAGCTGTCGAGTTGTGCTGTGAAATCCATCGCGGTACGAAATTCTTCGTGTGAAATTCATTGTGGTACGAAATTCATCGCGTGAAATTCATTGTGGTACGAAATTCATCGCGTGAAATTCATTGTGGTGTGAAATCCATCGCGGTACGAAATTCATCGCGTGAAATTCATTGTGCTATGAAATTCATTGTGGTACGAAATTCTTTGTGTGAAATTCATTGTGGTATGAAATCCATCGTGGTACGAAATTCATTGTGGTACGAAATTCATTGTGGTATGAAATTCATCGTGTGGAATTCACTGTGGTACGAAATTCATCGTGTGAAATCCATTGTGGTACGAAATTCATCGTGTGGAATTCACTGTGGTATGAAATTCATTGTGGTACGAAATTCATTGTGGTATGAAATTCATCGTGTGGAATTCACTGTGGTACGAAATTCATCGTGTGAAATCCATCGCGGTATGAAATTCATCCTATGAAATTCACTGTGGTATGAAATTCATTGTGGTATGAAATTCATCGTGTGGAATTCACTGTGGTATGAAATCCATCATGTGAAATTCATTGTGGTACGAAATTCATTGTGGTATGAAATTCATCGTGTGAAATTCATCCTATGAAATTCATTGTGGTACAAAATTCGTCGTGTGAAATTCATTGTGGTACGAAATTCATCGTGGTACGAAATTCATCCTATGAAATTCATTGTGGTACGAAATTCGTCGTGTGAAATTCATTGTGGTACGAAATTCATCGTGTGAAATTCATTGTGGTATGAAATCCATCGTGGTACGAAATTCATCGTGGTGCCATAAAGCAGAAACTGCAAAACAAACGCAGGGAAATAAGGTTTGCTTCAACAAACAGAAGTAGGATTTGTAATTCAGCATTTATGGGAATTCCGATGAATGATTGTGATTTTGTGTCCTGGAATTTTAACGTCACCTCTGCAGTGGTGAAGGAGTGTTCTGGTGTGACTGTGCCGTGCTTTGTCTAGAACCTTCGAGCTGCCCTAGGGTTGGCTCAGGACAGAAACATTTCCTAAATTACCTGAAAGAGAAATCCTGAATCAGCAGTGCAATGTGTGCTGACCTCTCCTTAATATTCAGTATCTCCACAAGTAATGAAAAAAGTCAAAGGTAATGAAACAATGAAGTCCGGTGTGTTAAGATTTCCCCTGAACGGAGATTCTTTATGAACTCTGAATAAAAATACCTCGTGGCTTTCAGAGTTACGCCAGGGTCTGAGTTAGAATGAGGTGTTCATAGTGTGTTTAGCCATCAGCCTCTTTGGCTGGGATGGGACACTCGGGAGAGGACTGAGTGTCCTGCTTTTGGGGTCTCTGTCCTGCTGTTGGGGTCTCTGAGATCCTCTGCTCTGTGCCGGGGCTGCCACTATGTACATTTCTCAAAGACCCTCAGTTTGTCACTGGCAGTCACTGCTCAGACCCTCAGTTTGTCACTGACAGTCACTGCTCAGACCCTCAGTTTGTCACTGTCACTGCACACACTGCTCAGACCCTCAGTTTGTCACTGACAGTCACTGCTCAGACCCTCAGTTTGTCACTGTCACTGCACACACTGCTCAGTTTGTCACTCACTGGTGGCTGTGAGTGCTCAGAGGAATGGTGAGAGCACTGGGGAAAGGTTTCAATCCCTCTTTGTCTGAATTAAATTCCACTGCAAACAGAGGCACTGGGCACTGCCAGAGCAGAGCGAGGTTCAGCTCAGTCCCTCCTCACTCCGTGTTTGGCTGTGACCAAGTTCCTGCAGGAAATTCCGATTTTCCGTGCATTAATCAGGATAAACTCGTGGCTCTTCCATTATTTGGACTTGGAGCAGTCCTCACTTCACCTCCCAAGGGCTGAGTTGTAAAACCTCCAGAGCTGCGCTGCTTTAACACTTTTTTCCGTGAAGCAAATGGAAATCCTTCTTTCATCTGGGATCATTTTTAAAGCCTCTCATCTCAGTCCTTATAAAGAGTTTTTCCTGAAGTATTTTTTAAATGTTTAAACACTCTAAGCAGATGATGCCAACTGGTTTTTTTTTGTGTTTCCCCAGGTTTGCAGTGGCGTTCACGGTGAGGATGAAGGAGCTGGCGGCAGCGCAGTGGGTACGTTTATGTGATGGTGATGCTCAGAGTATCAGCAACTGTGCATGATGCCTGAAAGAGAGGCCAAAAACAAATCAGGAGTATAAAATGTGGACAAATTTATTCGAGGCCTTCAAGGTACATTCGGGCAAGCAAAAATCCCCCCAGGGACTGCACCCAAAATGGACGCTGGGTCCCGAGCTGATGCCTGGAAGAGAGGCCAAAACAAATCAGGAGTATAAAATGTGGACAGATTTATTCGAGGCCTTCAAGGTACATTCGGGCAGACGAACGTCCCCCCAGGGACTGCACCCAAAATGGACCCTGGGTCACGAGCCCTTCACCTTTTACAAGTTCTGTCCATTAGATATTGGCCCTTAATTCTCCAATCACCCTCAGGTGATGATGTTCACCACCCCAGGCCTGCTCCCCTCCATCTCACTGTTGTTTCCATATTTTCAGGCCCCAAGGCAATGAATTTGTCCTTGGATCTGTGTCCAGAGAGCTTTGTTTTGGCTAAAGGTGCTGGGAACAGAGCATTTTAGCACTTAGTAAGAAGCACTAAACCACTGCAAGTTACAGGTGCGTTAAGAGAAAAAACTAGAAATATTCAAAGGCATCAGAGCCTTTCACCTTTTACAAGTTCTGTCGTGTAGGAAGCGAATTTCCTCGGCAAGGACGGAGACAGACTCTCTCTGCAGTCGGTTTCAAAGCGTGCGGGTTTATTTGGGAGAAGGGTAGGAGGAGTGAGACTGACCACGTGGCTGCTTCCGCAGTCCCACGGGGATCCCAGAGGGAAGTGAGGTACGAAGGGAGAGTGTTGGAGAAGAAGGAGTAGAAAGGTCTCATAGAAATTATTACTCAGCAAAAGTAGAATTAAAAACGGAGTTTGGTTGAGCTAGAGAAAAAATAAGCATTCCAGCTGAATGAAGTCACAACAGAAACCTGTGCTCCTCTGGGGTGGATCCAAAAGTGGAAAAAGCTGTTCTGCAGGATCCAAACATGGAACAGCTATGGTAATCTGAGAACTCTCATAGGCTGCACGCAAATGACGTAGAATTTGTATCTCCTCCCTGATTGGTTAGTAGAAATTAGCATATTCATCATGGAACCTGTTATCCATGCCGGAGAGCCAATCTTCGCTCTCTTGCGACTTCCCCTCCCCTTCCTACCTCACCTCCTCTGAGGTCCCCGTGACTGCCGAAAGCAGCCACGTGGTGGATCTCACTTCCTGCCCTCTCTCTCCCAAATAAACCCGCGTGCTTTGAAACCGGCTGCAGAGAGAGTCCGTCTCCATCGTTGCAGAGGGAATTTGTCGCGTGATTTCCTTCGGGAGAGGAAGTTGCAAGAGAGCGAACCTGGCTCTGCAGGCATGTAAAACAGGTTCCATGATGAATATGCTAATTTCTACTAACCAATCCAGGAGGAGAGACAAATTCTACATCGTTTGCGTACAGCCTATGAGAGTCCTTACATTACCATAGCTGTTCCGTGTTTGGATCCTACAGAACTGCTTTTTCCCCTTTCGGATCCACCCCAGAGGAGCACAGGTTTCTGTTGTGACCTCATTCAGCTGGAGTGCTTTTTTCTCTAGCTCAATCAAAAATTGCCCTTAGCTCGATTTTCTCTGGGGTTTCAATATTCTTAGCATCTTTAGCTAAGTAATAATTTCTGTAAGACCTTTCTGTTTCTTCCTCTCCAACACTGTCCCATTAGCACATTGGCCCTTAATTCTCCAATCTCACCCTCAGGTGATGATGTTCATCACCCCAGGCCTGCTCCCCTCCATCTCACGTATTTTATGATTTTAAAATTCACATATTTTCAGGCCCCAAGGCAATGAATATGTCCTTGGATCTGTGTTCAGAGAGCCTTGTTTTGGCCAAAGGTGCTGGGTTTTAGGATTTTAGGATTTTAGGATTTTAGCTCTTGGTAAGAAGCACTAAACTGCAGCAAGTTACAGATGCATTGAGAGAAAAAACTAGAAATATTCAAAGGCATCAGGCATCCTCTAAAATGTTTCTAAATAATGCCAGAGATTTGCAATAATCCTCGTTGTTCTCCAGCCACACAGAATCACAGAATCACCAGGTTGGAAGAGACCTTCAAGATCATCGAGTCCACCCCATGTCCCAACCCTCAACTGTTTTTCCTTTCAGAGAAAGCTTTTTGTGTTTTTGGGCTCAGGTCAAACAGATCTGGCGTTTAAAAGCTGTTTAGTATAGAACAGTTTGGAATTCCTGCCAGGATGGTGTTCACTCACCCTAACCCCCTTGAGGTCTGGCAGGGCAGGGAGCAAGGTGCTCAAATTGAATTTTTTGGGAGCTCGGTGGTTTTGGGGCAGGGAGGGCTCTGGCCCTGCTTTTCCCACCTTCTGTTTTCTGTTTTTCTGCCCTGCTCAGGCTCAGCTCTCCCACCCCTACTGAAAAGTTAAATTCTGGAGCTGTTTGTTGTTTGCAAAGGTTTTTTTGTGATTGAAATATTCCATATAATTCAAAATGTTACTTATTCACAGGGAAGAGAAGGCCCAGTATGAAGTAATAAAATAATATAACGACATATTAAACAATTTCTATTATTTTTCAATCCCTTGAACACGAAAGCTCATGGAGGCTCTGGCAGGTGAAGTGCACAGAATATCCTGAGGCTCCCACGGGAGCACGGAGTTCTTTTTCCACCGTTCCCAGTGGATTTTCTGCTTTTTGCCGAGGTTTTTGTGCCGCAGTTCTCTGATTCTCAGAGCCGCCTCCTCCCCATCTGTGAGATGACTTTTTCACTGACCTCTTTCCTTTCAATTTCTTTTTCCTTTTAATTTTTAGTAACTGCGGCGCCTGGGCAGGGGACTGAGGGCAGCACATAGGAGCACTAAAAAATTGAAAATGAAAACCAAAAATGTCTGTAATTTAAAAAAAAAAAATCACTTCTGTGGCTTCCTGTTTTCTGAGCTGACTGGTTCAAGGATCGGTTGCTCAGAAGTTTGTTTCTGAATTAATTCTCTTTTCATTAAAGAAAAATGCATTCCACAAATTCGCAGTTGGAGTTACAGAAAGATATTGAAATAGGAAATTGCTTCTTTAATCACCTAAATTAAATAACTAGCGGAGTAGCACTTGAGGAGTGATTCTGGAAGTGTAGTAATTACCTCTTTTACTGCAGCTATTCTAAAATAATTTATTTTGCAGTTTTTATTTGCGGATGCTCTGCAATAACTGCCAGTCGCCAGTTTCCCTCTGTAGGCAAGTCTGGATATTTGACAGCAGTTATCGAAACTGATTCTTCTATAAATTTTATTATGGAGAAATGTAAACTGGATTTTCAAAACCAGTCTTTTCAAGAGCAACAGGTTTTTCTGGGAACTAGAACTGATTTTCCAGTAGATAGGATACAAATGAAAAAATATATTTGTGCTTTCTTATTGTCGTTGTCCTATTTTCCTGGAAGAAAACATTTTGATAATTGTGTTAATTGCAAAATTGGTTCATTGATAGTGTAAATGGTCACAGTAAATGTGAATTACATTGCTGACTGTTGGCTTCTGGTGCTGGTTAATGTCTCTCTCTAATTGTTTTGATTTTTAATAGTCAAAAGAAAATCACACTGATGTGTATTTCATTATTTAGTTGGGTTTTTTTTCAAGACAAAACGGATATTTTATGTTGAGCTCTTAAAGTTATTTTTCTTCTCCTTCTCTTCAAAGCCAGACTCGAGGAAGAAAATACACGTCCAGACTCAAGGTGAGAGGTTTGCAGTGCTGATGGAGACACTCGATTGATTTGATTTGTGTTTGGTGCATTTCTTTGTTTATTTTTTGGTTTGTTTCTGTGCCGCCCGTGCCCGCGGTGCTCTCTGGGCCGGGATGGGTTTGAAGTCAGTTTGCAATTTTTGTCACCGATGCTAATTGGGGCAATATCTCAGTCTCTGGGCCAACATTTTCCACTCATTGGTGATTTTATAAAAGTTTTTCTGGGTGCCTTCCAGCAGGAGTCTGTAAGCTCAGGTTACACCGAGGGCCAAACTGAAATTTCTGCACAATCCGCAGGAGTTTTGGTGCCAAATGATTATTTTCTGGAGCTCCGAATTCCTTTGGAGGCTCTCAGTGAATTCCACCCTCACCCCAGGGACATCACCAAGCGAGCCCAGGGCTCAGAGTTTGAGTCCTGATTGCTTCGGCTCCGAATTTTATAAATTCAAACCAATTTAAACTGGTTTAAAAATAACTCTGCGGATTCCGAAGCTCATTCCATTTTGCGTATTTCGCTTTCAGAGGAAATAACGCTCTCTTCAGAGCTCTGCAAACTCAATATGCAAACATATTTAGTTTGTATTTACGCCTCTTGTGAGGGAAAGGTTATCTTAAGATGAAATAATTCAATAAAATAGTTTCATTATTAAAATAATTCATCTTTAGCATAAGGTAAAACAAATACATTAATATCCAGCATAGATTAATATTTATTTATATATAAATTTAATTTCCTTCCTTTTACGTGAAGGGCTCAGGGTCTGGGGTGCCCTGGAAGGCCGAATTTAGTTTTACAAGTTTTTTGAGTTTTACAAAGCCAAATTCAGTGCAGTTTTGATGCTGCAGGAGCTCAGACTCTGTGTGATTTTTGCATTTTCCACTGAATTCCCCTGCTGGGGTGGGAAAAGCCCAAAGCCGCGGGTGGAGCGCCGGGAGGGAATTCCGTGTGCGGAGTCGCTGAATTCCAGACCCGCCAGCCCCCGGGGACACTGAACTCAGATTCTCTTTCTTTTGCAGGAATTAAGACCACGCCCAGCGAGACGTTTGACTGGATCGCATTTCTACAAAATGCAGGTCAAACTCTTTTTTTTTTTATTTCTGTGTTTACTGTATTTATTCATAATAGGTGTCAAGGAGGAGAAAAACTTTGAATGCAGAGTTTAACTAATTGTGTGATATTTATTTGTGATAGGTGTCAAGGATGAAAAAAACTTTGAATGCAGAGTTTAACTCATTATGTGATATTTATTTGTGATAGGAGTCAAGGGTGAAAGAAATTTAGAACACAGTTTAACTCATTGTGTGACATTTATTCGTGATATGTGTCAAGGATGAAAGAAATTTAGAGTGCAGAGTTTAACTCACTGTGTGATATTTATTTGTGATAGGAGTCAAGGATGAAAGAAATTTAGAATGTGGAGTTTAGTTAAATTAAATTTGTAACTGTCTGGGCTCTCCTTTGAACCTCTTTTCTTAAGATTATTAATTGTCTATTCTAAGAACAGTAAATATCAAATAATCCAAGGCTACTCTGCATTTAATCATTAATTTCTTTCTAGCTGAGTTCTGTGTCTTTTTCTATTCTAGTTGATTTTAACAGAACTAACTTTTATTTAAAATCTCTACATTTAAATATCTAAAAAAACCTCTCTGTTTCAACCAGAGCAGGGCAGGTACAGCAGGTGAGCTCAGTCCAAGTCACCTGATCCTGGCAATGCTTCCATCGCCTCATCTTTCCCTAAAAAAATTATTTATAGGTGTTTCACCCTGGGAAAAATGTTCCAATAGAATATTCATATTATAGATTCATATTATTCTTCATATATATTATATATTCATATATATTATAGTATTCAGATATATAGTTCATATATGTTATATATTCATATATATGTTATTCACATATATTATTCATATATATTATATATTCATATATTCATAATATAATTATGATATAATAAATATAATTATTCATATTAATGATGTTCCAATCATAATATATAATATAATGTATTATATATTATGATTGATAATAGATTGATTACATTGATGTATCAATTATGATTGATTATATATTGATATATATATTACTATTGATAATATTATGATATCTATATTATGATTATATAAGATTATGGATATTATATATCCATAATAATGGATATAATAAAATCCAATGTATTATCCAATTATAATAAAATATAATAATACATTTATATATAATTAATTATATATAATATACATATATATAATATGTATAAATATATATTAATTATATATCTTTTTATATTCTATTATGTATAAAATATACATTTTATTATATAAAATATAATATTCATGGCTCTGATCTCTGATCGTTCCCCACGAATCCTCAGCACTCAATGGCATTATAACCTCAGGAAAAGTGTGCATCAGCCAGAGCCAGCGTCAGTTCCAAACTGAGCCCTGTGAGGTTATCCTGCTCTCCCTAAATCACGGCGCCGCTGAGATTCAGAATTTTTTGAGCTGAAATGATTTGTCACTCGCCAGCGCAGCCTTGGTGTTGATTTGATCTCTTATCTGAGCATTTTGTGATTAAACGAGAGCCAACAGATTGGGGAGGGGAGGCTCCCCCTGAGTGGATTTCTGATGTATTAGAGACACTTTTTTGCCTAATGCGAAAGTGCAAAATAATTCATAATGTCCATGGAAAGCAAACTAAAATGTGCCTCTGACATCTGCGCCTCATTAAATAATAGCTTGGGAGCTGGGATCAGATTATTCTGTGTTGTTTTTGTGACTTTGGTCTGATTTATCCTCTCAGCCCTGCACCTGTCCGTCTCTGGTGGCAGAACTCAGTTCCCAGGATTTTTAATATCGCACATGGAGTGAGTTTTTTTGGCTGTTCCTCGGTGCTTTCCAGGGGCTCTTTAGGAGTTCCCACTCAGTTATTTTTCTGGGCATTTGCAGTTTCACAGTGTTGAAAATTCTGCTAAAGAATTTGATAGAAATTTGATAGAAAGCTGTCAAATCCAGTTTTGCTCAGAGGATTTTGGCAGCAGCAGGAGCTCTTTTTGGGGTGGCAGCACCCCAAGACCCTGTCTCCTTCGTCAGTTCTTTAATAATTGCCGATTAGGTCTGATATGACATAAATTATCATTTATTAGGCACGGTAAATAAACATTAGACTTGGGACAAACCTGCAAACTCCACAGAACAACTGCAAAGCTGCGAATAGCTGAGAATGCAGCGTGCAAAAGGTACATGTTTGGCAAAACTACAAATAGCTAAAATGCCACGAGTGAAAAGGTACCTATTATTATTATTATTATTATTATTATTATTATTATTGTTATTGCTAGCGAAGAAAATAACTTCACATGACTCACGTGACTTCACATGACTCACATGACTCACATGACTTTGATGTGAATCCTCAGGCTGAGGGCTGGTGCAAGAGCAAGAAACAGAGGGAATAATGAGAATAATGACTTTTATTGTTTTTTTGCAGACATTCCTGCAGACACGGAGAGTTTGCATCTCTTCCTTCTGATCTGTGGACTGCGCCGAGTCAAAGACCCTCTGTACTTAGTGGAAGCTTTCTCAGGTGAGAGTGGCAATTTGAATATTTCAAAGATCTCTGTATTTGGTGGAAGTTTTCTCAGGTGAGCTGTGATTTGAATATTTCAAAGATCTCTGTATTTGGTGGAAGTTTTCTCAGGTGAGAGTGGCTATTTGAATATTTCAAAGATCTCTGTATTTGGTGGAAGTTTTCTCAGGTGAGAGTGGCGATTTGAATATTTCAAAGATCTCTGTATTTGGTGGAAGTTTTCTCAGGTGAGAGTGGCAATTTGAATATTTCAAAGATCTCTGTATTTGGTGGAAGTTTTCTCAGGTGAGAGTGGCTATTTGAATATTTCAAAGATCTCTGTATTTGGTGGAAGTTTTCTCAGGTGAGAGTGGCAATTTGAATATTTCAAAGATCTCTGTATTTGGTGGAAGCTTTCTCTTCTCTCTATTTACATAAAATATTTATGTACATTTATTTATTTATTTATTTATTTAAAAATTATTTATGTAATAAATAAATTTATTTATTTATTTATTGCATATTGATTTATTTAAATAACTCCTCGACAGAGGAAAATACTCAAGTGATTGTGGCTCGGTGGCCAGAGGCACTGCGTTGTGCAGAGCACTGTTCTCTGGAGTGACTCCAAATTAATATCTGATGGTTGTGGTTACTTCCACGTAATATGTTATTTATATAAAATATTTATATACGTTTATTTCTTTATTTTAATGAATATTTATTTATTTATTTATTTATTTATCTAAATATTTATTTACTTATTTAAATAAATATTTATTTACTTATTTAAATATTCTTCATGTAATAAATAAATTTATGTATTTGTTACATATTTATTTATTTAAATAATTCCTCGACAGAGGAAAATATTCAAGCAATTGTGGCTCGGTGGCCAGAGCCACTGCGTTGTGCAGAGCACTGTTCTCTGGAGCGATTCAAAATTCATATCTGAGCTTGGTTAAATATAACTAAATATATAAATGTAAATAACTATATAATAAATTATAAAAATATAATCATAAATATAATAAATAACCCTGGAGTCAGAGGAGATGGCACGAAGCAGAAAGGCTAAATACTGAGTTTGAGATGTGATAATATTTGAGTTCTGAGGAGAAATGTGAGGGCTGAGCATGGGATCTGTGCACATCCAGTGTTTTAAACAGCAATACAATATTTGTCTAATTCTTCTTTAATCGTGGAGCTGCTTACATCGATTGCAAAAATTAATAATTTTGATTTTCCTCTTGCGTTTCAGATTGGCACAGAAAGGATCCCCGCGTCCACCTGGGCATTGTCGGACCTGCAGTAAGTGCTGCTGTGATTTTTATTTGCTCCACTGTTTCGGCAGCCTGGAGCCTGGGTCTGAGCTGGGTTTAAGAAACGTCTGGAGCCTGGGTTTGAGTCCTGGAAGGGTCCAGGAAAAAGCAGTCTGGAGCCTGGGAAAGGTCTGAGGAGGCAGCCTGGAGCCTAAATATAATCTGGGTTTAAGGAAAGGTCTGGAGCCTGGGTCTGAGATCTAGGAAAGATCCTGGAAAAAGCAGCCTGGAGCCTGGGTTTGAGCTGAGAAAGGTTCAGGCAAAGGCAGCCTAGAGCCTGGATTTAATCTGGGTTTAGGAAAGGTCTGGGGAGGCAGCCTGGAGCCTGGGTTTGAGCTGGGCTTGGGAAAGGTCTGGAGCCTGGGTTTGAGTGCTGGAAAGGTCCAGGGAAAAGCAGCCTGGAGCCTGGGAAAGGTCTGAGATGACAGCCTGGAGCCTAAATATAATCTGGGTTTAAGGAAAGGTCTGGAGCCTGGGTCTGAGTTCTAGGAAAGATCCTGGAAAAAGCAGCCTGGAGCCTGGGTTTGAGATCTGGAAAGATCTGAGATGACAGCCTGGAGCCTGGGTCTGAGCTGGGCTTAGGAAAGGCTTGGAGCCTGGGTTTGAGTGCTGGAAAGGTCTGGGGAGGCAGCCTGGAGCCTGGGTTTGAGTTCTAGGAAAGATCCTGGAAAAAGCAGCCTGGAGCCTGGGAAAGATCTGAGCCTGGAGCCTAAATTTAATCTGGGATTAAGGAACGGTCTGGAGCCTGGGTTTGAGCACTGGGAGAGATCCAGGAAAAAGCAGCCTGGAGCCTGGGTTTGAGCTGGGCTCAAGGAAAGGTCTGCAGCCTGGAGCCTGGGAAAGGTCTGAGATGACAGCCTGGAGCCTAAATATAATCTGGGTTTAAGGAAAGGTCTGGAGCCTGGGCTTGAGTGCTGGGAGAGATCCAGGAAAAAGCAGTCTGGAGCCTGAATTTGAGCTGGGTTTAGGAAAGGTCTGAGATGACAGCCTGGAGCCTGGGTTTAATCTGGGTTTAAGGAAAGGTCTGGAGCCTGGGTTTGAGCACTGGGAGAGATCCTGGAAAAAGCAGCCTGGAGCCTGGGTCTGAGATCTGGAAAGGTCTGGGGAGGCAGCCTGGAGCCTAAATTTAATCTGGGTTTAAGGAAAGGTCTGGAGCCTGGGTCTGAGCACTGGAAAGGTCCAGGAAAAAGCAGCCTTGGAGTCTGCGTTTAAGCAGTGGAAAAGGTCCGGGCAAAGGCAGCCTGGAGCCTGGGTTTGAGCTGGGTTTAAGGAGAGCTCTGGCTTTGGGCTGGGTTTGAGCTGGCTCTGAGCTGTGTTTAAGGAGAGCTCTGGCTTTGGGCTGGGTTTGAGCTGGCTCTGAGCTGTGTTTAAGGAGAGCTCTGGCTTTGGGCTGTGTTTAAGGAGAGCTCTGGCTTTGGGCTGGGTTTGAGCTGGCTCTGAGCTGTGTTTCAGGAGAGCTCTGGCTTTGGGCTGGGTTTGAGCTGGCTCTGAGCTGTGTTTAAGGAGAGCTCTGGCTTTGGGCTGTGTTTAAGGAGAGCTCTGGCTTTGGGCTGGGTTTGAGCTGGCTCTGAGCTGTGTTTAAGGAGAGCTCTGGCTTTGGGCTGGGTTTGAGCTGGCTCTGAGCTGTTTAAGGAGAGCTCTGGCTTTGGGCTGGGTTTGAGCTGGCTCTGAGCTGTGTTTGAGGAGAGCTCTGGCTTTGGGCTGGGTTTGAGCTGGCTCTGAGCTGTGTTTAAGGAGAGCTCTGGCTTTGGGCTGGGTTTGGGCTGGCTCTGAGCTGTTTAAGGAGAGCTCTGGCTTTGGGCTGGGTTTGAGCTGGCTCTGAGCTGTGTTTAAGGAGAGCTCTGGCTTTGGGCTGGGTTTAGGAAAGCAGAGCTGAGCCCTGTGCAGCAAACTCTCCTTGTGCTCTCAGGGCCCTGAGAGCCTCCCTGCCCCTCTGGTGATGTTCTGTGTCACTCTCAGCTCAGATCCATCTCTGGGTCACCCTGAGACCTCACAGGCAATTCGCTTTGTGGAAAAACAAACAGACTCCCAACAGGCAAATAAGAACAATTCTTCTGTTTCCTCATTCACTTTCATTCTTGGCAATTTTTGGGATGTAAGCTTTTATCGTTCAGGCAGTTTTTAGGTTTTTTTTTCTGGGGATTTTTCCACGCTGGCACACAGGATGATCTGGAGGTGAGCTGGTGTGGAAGGCAAACCTGGAGCTGTGCTTCAGAACCAAAAGCTGCATTTGCTGCCTCCAGCGAGGATTTTAAACATTTTAAATTCGCTTCACTTTTTCATCAACTAATGTCTTTACAGACCAGAGATAACCCCGTGGCTGTGCCTGGGCTGGATCAAGGGCTGAACCTCCTTAAAACATTTTCGAGATATTTCTCTCACAGAACTAAAATATTGCTGAAGGAAAAAAAATACATCTCAGCTCTGTTGGTATTTAGCTTTACTTTTCTTATTCACATTGCTTCTCAAACCACAAAAATCCTCAGAAAATCAGTGCCACCGTCTATGAAGTGTGTAATTTTTATTGTGAATATTAAAAGCCCATACAGAAAGATTATATTAATTAAGAATAGAAAGAACAAAGGCTCACACTCTATTTTCTGCTTGGCTCCCGTAAGATTATATATTTGCCACTGTAGAATTAGATATTATTCCCTGCATTGTCTGTGCTGATTGTCTCAAAGGTGCAGTTGAGGTAATGTTGGGGCCTGTGTTATGTAAAATTCTCAGCATTTGTCTCCACTTGCAGTTTTCCTTTTGTTCGTTTCTGCAGTGAAGTTTGGAACAACAGCTCATTTCCAGCCGAGAATAGGAGCTTACGAAACTTCAAAAGAAGTTAAGGCCACAAAACTTTGGATTTCTGTTTAAAGTGCTGGTTTTAGAGCTCATTTTGTGTTTTTTGACCATTTTTGTGGGCAGCACAGGCCATAAATATTGCAGTGTGGGGTCACCTGCTGCTGAGTGAAGGTTCCCTTCATGGTGCTGCCCAAACCTCAGAAATCTGAGGACCTGAGCAAGCAAACTCTCCCTGTCCAGACCGAAAATCTCTGCAGATTCCTCGAGCTCCTCGCCCTCGGTGCTCTGCGTGATGTTCTGACAGAATTTTCAATTTTCCCCTGCAAAGTCTAAAGTCTCGGCGCTGTGAAGATGTTCCTGGGCCGTTATTCCAGTCTGAATTAGTGTTTATATTCGGTATTTTAAAATGGTGTGTTTGCAGAGGATTTGCTAGGTTTTGATCTGTGCTGAGCAGGCCCTCCCTCGGTCTCTGTGCAGCATTTGGTGTGTGACTGCACTGTCACACACACCTCGGGTGTCCCTGTGCCTGGCAGCAGGGGAGAATGTCCCTCCTGGCACAGCTGGGCCTGGGCACCCTTGTTCATGGCACAGCTGGGCCTGTTGGGTGTGTGCCCAAACAGTGTCACCCTTGTTCATGGCACAGCTGGATCTGTCAGGTGTGTGTCCAAACAGTGTCACCCTTGTTCATGGCACAGCTGGATCTGTCAGGTGTGTGTCCAAACAGTGTCACCCTTGTTCATGGCACAGCTGGATCTGTCAGGTGTGTGTCCAAACAGTGTCACCCTTGTTCATGGCACAGCTGGATCTGTTGGATGTGTGCCCAAACAGTGTCACCCTTGTTCGTGGCACAGCTGGGCCTGTGTGGTGGGTGACACTGTCCCTCGTGGCACAGCTGGGTGTGTCTGGTGGGTGCCCAAATAGTGTCACCCTTCCTCATGGCACAGCTGGATCTGTGTGGGTGCCCAAAAGTGTCGCCCTTCATTCATAGCACAGCTGGACTTGTCGGGTGGGTGCCCAAGCAGTGTCACCCTTGTTCATGGCACAGCTGGGTGTGTCTGGTGTGTGACACTGTCCCTCATGGCACAGCTGGGCCTGGGTGTGTGCCCAAACAGTGTCACCCTTGTTCGTGGCACAGCTGGGCCTGTCTGGTGGGTGACACTGTCCCTCGTGGCACAGCTGGGTGTGTCTGGTGGGTGCCCAAATAGCGTCACCCTTCCTCATGGCACAGCTGGATCTGTGTGGGTGCCCAAAAGTGTCGCCCTTCATTCATAGCACAGCTGGACTTGTCGGGTGGGTGCCCAAGCAGTGTCACCCTTGTTCGTGGCACAGCTGGGTGTGTCTGGTGGGTACCCAAACAGTGTCACCCTTGTTCATGGCACAGCTAGGCCTGTGTGGTGGGTGGCACTGTCCCTCATGGCACAGCTGGACCTGTTTGGTGTGTGACACTGTCCCTCATGGCACAGCTGGGTGTGTCTGGTGTGTGCCCAAACAGTGTCACCCTTCCTCATGGCACAGCTGGGTGTGTCTGGTGTGTGACACTGTCCCTCATGGCACAGCTGGGCCTGGGTGTGTGCCCAAACAGTGTCACCCTTGTTCGTGGCACAGCTGGGCCTGTCTGGTGGGTGACACTGTCCCTCATGGCACAGCTGGGCCTGGGTGTGTGCCCAAACAGTGTCACCCTTGTTCGTGGCACAGCTGGGCCTGTCTGGTGTGTGCCCAAACAGTGTCACCCTTGTTCATGGCACAGCTGGACCTGTCTGGTGTGTGCCCAAACAGTGTCACCTTCCCTGCTGGCACAGCTGGGCCTTGGACTGTTTTCCAGCAGCAGAATCCGTCTCCCAGGCTCGTTCTGTCCGAGGCAGGTGGTGTCTGCGTGGCTCCCGCGGAGGAGGATGGGGTGGGAACGAACATCTCACAAATTCCAGGAGTCACAGCTGTGGTTTTTCTGATTATTCTAAAGAATGAGACCTAATCCCTCTGCTCATTAAATCACGGGCAGGAACTCCATCGGTTTTGAAGGAAACAGAGGATAGATCCTCGTGAGAGGAACTCACCGTCAAAATAGGACTTTGGGGAAAAGCTGAAAATATATTTATATAGAAATAGCAGTTGGGAAGTTCAGTATGAAATATCAAAAGCACTTTTTAAAGCACTGAAACAAGGCTTTTGTTTTTTGCATTCAGTAGGAATTCATTCCTAGGAATTCATCCCTAGTGCAAGAGTGATTCGCTTGGATCTTTTAATTAATGAGGCGCAGCTTTCATAAAATAATTAACCTCGTGTTCAAAGCACACAGTCACAGATATAAAATAAACTCTGACTTTTCAGACAGAAGCTGTAGTGCCGGAGCAGTCCATGACCTCTGTGTGCTCTCCTTTCCAGGTGGACGCAGTGTTCACAGGTGAAGTTAAGGAGAAGGTGAAAAGGTAAGGAGTTGGTGTTAACCCTCTGCGTGCCGAGTGAAAGTGGTTGGCTGTCCCTTGTTAATCATGGATGCACAAATGAAGGTCCCACAGCTCCCTGTGGCACTGACAAATTGTTAGGATTTTTTGCCATGGAACACTCTCAGACCAGGCGTTCTAAACATTTTGAGTTTCAGAGTAACCACTATGTTCATGTTTTGTGTTAAATCACATTGATTCACTCTGATTGGCGTTTATTGTTCATGGAATCATAGCATGCTCTGGGTTGGCTGAAGGATCATCCGTTCCAACCTCAATTAATCGTGCTGTCCCTAATCTGGAGCTCAGGATTAATTAGGGACAGCTCCCAGCCCCGTCCAGCCTGGCCGTGAGCACTGCTGGGGTGGAACACGCGCAGTTTCCATCGTGTGCCAGAGCCTCACTGCCCTCAGGGAGAATTCCATCAATTCCTGAGCTCCTTCCATGATTTCCTTTGCCAAGGAGGTCTCCCTGGGTGTGTGTTTGCTTTGGAGAATTCCATCAATTCCTGAGATCCTTCCATGATTCCTTTGCCGAGGAGCTCTCCCCAGGTGCAAATTTGCTTTGGAGAATTCCATCAATTCCTGAGGTCCTTCCATGATTTCCTTTGCTGAGGAGGTGTCCTGGGTCTGTGTTTGCTTTGGAGAATTCCATCAATTCCCATGGTCCTTCCATGATTTCCTTTGCCGAGGAGGTGTCCATGGTCTGTGTTTGCTTTGGAGAATTCCATCAATTCCCATGGTCCTTCCATGATTTCCTTTGCCAAGGAGGTCTCCCCGGGTGTGTGTTTGCTTTGGAGAATTCCATCAATTCCCATGGTCCTTCCATGATTTCCTTTGCTGAGGAGGTGTCCTGGGTCTGTGTTTGCTTTGGAGAATTCCATCAATTCCCATGGTCCTTCCATGATTTCCTTTGCCAAGGAGGTCTCCCCAGGTGCAAATTTGCTTTGGAGAATTCCATCAATTCCCATGGTCCTTCCATGATTTCCTTTGCCAAGGAGGTCTCCCCAGGTGCAAATTTGGAGAATTCCATCAATTCCTGAGGTCCTTCCATGATTCCTTTGCCGAGGAGCTCTCCCCAGGTGCACATTTCCTTTTCAGAGCCCCCGGGGTGCATTTGCTGCCGGAGCTGCCCCAGGACGAGCTCCACGCCGCCGTGAGGAGGAGCTTTGCCGTGGTGAACAGCTCCGTCTCCGAGGGGATGTCTGCTGCAATCCTGGAGGTAATTCCCTCCTCCTCGGGGGTTATTCAGTGAATCCAAAATCGCTTTTTAGCACTGGAGATGTGTGTCAACATTTTATGTCTGTGTTTCAGAGCTAGCAAAGACAAAACTAAAATATTTCTTTTTGCAAGTGTTAGCAATTCAGTTTTTCTTCCCTTGAACTGACAGTTTTCTGTGCTTTGGCTATTTATTTTTAAAGGACAGAATGGAATTTCATCAATCCTGTTAAATTAGCAATACAGACCTGAGATGCAGAAATCATTCTGATTTACTGGGATTGTCACTGTGCTTGATTCAACACCCACTTCCTTATAATGTTGCTAGGATGGACTTCCATTTATTTTCACATCCTTTCCAAAAGCAATCTAAGAGCTGTATTTGGTTATTTAATTCTGGAGTGATTAATGAATGAATGACACGCTCAGTTAATTCTTTTGCCATCAGTATTGAGAATTAATAACCAGTTTTATGTCATACCTGCCAAAGTCGAGCACTGCTTAGTGCGAGAGGCTTTCTCAGAAAAAAAATAATTTGCTTGAAGTGGAAGTTCTTTGGGCCTTTTCCTGTTCCATTTATTTTGGTGGGAGCTGAGTGTTGGCTCATGATGATCTCAGAAGATCTCAGGAATTGTTTGTGTTCATGACCCTCTGTTTCTGTTTCTGATGAGTTTCTTTCCACAGTTCTGTTCTTCCACACATCTGAAAATGGAAGTGAGGGAAATTGAGTGAGCATTGTAAGGATTAGGAAGGTTGGATGATGGTGGGACAGCCAATGTGTGTTTCTGTCCCCAAGTGTCCGTGCCAGAGCAGCTCTCCGTGACAGTGACATTTCCGCAGCCGCGGCTGTGGCAGGCCGGGCACACTCTGGGGGTGTTGCTGTTTATTATTCCCTGCACTGTCTATGCTGATTGTCTCAAATGGCACAATCGAGGGAATGTTCAGGACTGAGGCCTGTGTTCATTGCATAAAACACCTGCTGGGACAGCTCTCTCTCAGAGCAAGGGTCAGCCCCAGAAAGGGAAGTTCTTTGTGGGTTTGTGTCTGTGTTGCTCACCTGTGCAGTGGGGTTTCATAAAACATCTGGAAACATCTGACCCTCAGAGCCAGGGTCAGCCCCAGAAAGGGAAGTCCTTTCCGTTCTGGGTTTGGGTTTCTGTGTGTGTGCTGCTCACCTGTGCAGTGGGGTTTCGTAAAACATCTGGAAACATCTGACCCTCAGAGCAAGGGTCAGCCCCATGAAGGGAAGTTCTTTGTGGGTTTGGATTTGTGTGTGTGCTACTCACCTGTGCAGTGGGATTTTATAAAACACCTCTCTCTCTCAGAGCAAGGGTCAGCCCCAGAAAGGAAAGTTCTTTGTGGGTTTGTGTCTGTGCTGCTCACCTGTGCAGTGGGGTTTCATAAAACATCTGGAAACATCTGACCCTCAGAGCAAGGGTCAGCCCCATGAAGGGGAGTTCTTCCTGTTGTGAGTTTGGGTGTGTGTGCTGCTCACCTGTGCAGTGGGATTTTATAAAACACCTCTCTCTCTCAGAGGAGGGGTCAGTCCCATAAAGGGAAAGTTCTTTCCGTTGTGGGTTGGGGTTTGTGTGTGTTGCTCACCTGTGCAGTGGGGTTTTGTAAAACATCTGGCAACATCTGACCCTCAGAGGAGGGGTCAGCCCCAGAAAGGGAAGTTTTTTCCTGATGTGGCCTGCTGAGATCCTGGTCAATAATAAGGCAGGAGACGAGGCATAAAACTCTTCCGGTGCTGGGCTGGAGATAACAGCTTGAGTTAGGAAACGCAGCTCTCATTGTCTGCGAAGTTCAGCATTTAACAAGGTCATAAATCTGTAAACGGTGTTTTAGAACGAGATAAATATATAAGAGATAAATGAGATAAATATATCATCACATCCATCTCAACCTGCCTTGAGGTACGCAGGAGCTAGGAGCCATAACTAATTACTTTGTCAGCTGTTCTGATAGCTCAGAGATTTTGCCATAGCTGATCTATTTTCTGTTTGGCATGTGAAGAAGAGAAAGCGAACGTTATAGCAAACATTAAAAATGCATCTCTGAGAGCTCGGGAGTTCTGCACGTTGCTGGGCACGAGATGGAAAAAGGAATCAGTGCTGGGAAAATTCTTGTGTTCCTGCTAAGGAAAAGAGTTTGACTCCAGCACAGTTTCATTCTGTGCTCTCAAGAATATTCCAACTCCTGTGAAAATCGTTCGACTGTTGTGCTTTCCCCCAAAACCAGGCCAATTTAAAAAACCCAAAACATTGTAGAAAAGGAAAGTTTGGCAGACTCTGTTGTGCTGTAAGGCACAATCCAGTCTTGGGCAATATGTGGAGCACAGGCCTCGTAGTTTGGAATAAAAACCATAACAACTGATAAAAAACAAACAAAAAAACCAACCAACCAAACAAAAAAACCCAAAAAACAAACAAAAAAAAACCAAAAATGAAGGGATGTTGTAAAGCAGTAAAATTGAAGAGCCAAGAAAAAGATGCACAGGCTAGAGGAAGAAAACGAGGGACAATCCAGAAGACAAAGTAGTAAATAAACCTTGTATTTTTTGCTCTCTAAGCTCAGTATTGCTGGGTAGAGAAGCTTATTGGGTAAGCTGTTCCCACAGCTTCAATTTACACCCTGCGTCCATCTGCAGGAGCACTGGAACACATTTGCAGTCAAAATAATGCACCAAAACAGATGGCCAATGGCCTAAAATGCTGTTTTGTGCTATTATTCCTGGGACCCAGGTCGGTAAATTATACATATTTCCAACAATGCGAATGATTCTTTTTACTGCTTAAAAATAGACTAAGTATCTAAATTAAATTCGAAGCCACTTCGTGCAGTAATTATTTACAGCCCAATCCATTTGGTGAAGGCCGTGGTGTAAAGGAGCTCTGCATCTGAAGTTTTTGGCCATCTGCTCTGTCTTTCTGTAGCTATAATTCATTGGTCCCTGTGCATTTTGGGACCTGAAGGTTTTCTCGTGCAGCAGTTTCTGCCCTCCGAGTCTGTGAGACAGAGCAAATGTGTTTCTGTTGAGAAATGGCTTGAAGAGCAGGACCGTGAGATGCTAGAGGCTCTGCTTTTGCAGCCTCTGCCACCACAGAACACAGCCTAGGCATTGTGCGAGCAAAACCTTGAGGGTAAGCTGCAAGGACAGTGTCCTTGATGCTCTGGGAAGCACCGAATTTTATGAAAGAGAAATTGTGGTCAAAGGAATGCAGAACATCAGATGAAGGGACCACGAGCTGGGAGGGACAAGTGATGGAGCTGTGTGCAAGTAACCAAAAATAGTGTGGCAAGGAGTCTGACTAACTGTGGTGGGTTTGACCCTGGGTAAGTGCCAGGCACCGACGACGTTTGCTCTCTATGCTCTCTCCTGCTGCAGCTGTGCAGAGGAGAGGGAAAATTAACACAAACACTGGACTTATGTGAAGGAAATCACGAGACAAATTTCCTCTGCAATGATGGAGACGGACTCTCTGCAGTCGGTTTCAAAGCACGCGCGTTTATTTTGGGAGAGAAAGGTAGGAAAGTGAGATCCACCACGTGGCTGCTTTCGCTGTCACGCGGGGATCCCAGAGGAGGTGAGGTAGGAAGGGGAGGGGAAGTTGCAAGAGGGCGAAGATCGGCTCTCCGGCACGGATAACAGGTTCCATGATGAATATGCTAATTTCTACTAACCAATCAGGGAGGAGATACAAATTCTACGCCATTTGCGTACAGCCTATGAGAGTTCTCAGATTACCATAGCTGTTCCATGTTTGGATCCTGCAGAACAGCTTTTTCCACTTTCGGATCCACCCCAGAGGAACACATGTTTCTGTTGTGACTTCATTCAGCTGGAATGCTTATTTTTCCTCTAGCTCAATCAAACTCCGTTTTTAATTCTACTTTTTCTTTTGCTGAGTAATAATTTCTATGAGACCTTTGTATTCCTTCTTCTCCAACACTTATGAGTTGAGATAAGATCACTGATAAGCGGGACGCACAAGATTCAGGGCAAAAGCAGGCGGGAAACGTAAAGTTGCAAAAAAAAGTGATTTATTAATCTAACAGAGTTGGAGGATAAATCAGAGGTAAAAATAAGCTCTCAAGACACCGTTTCTTCACTGACCTTGGTGCCTCCATGTTGTTCTCCCTCACATATTTTTACCTCCTCCTCCTCCTGCCCTGGCTAAAAAGAAGTGCGTGCTCACATTGTTTTGATTTCTTCTTAAATATGTTTTCACAGAGGCATAACTAACATCTCTAATTGGCCCAGGTTTGGCCAGCAGCATGTCCATCATCTTCAGAGCCACCAGAGATTGGCTCTGCTGGACATGGTGGAGAAATTTCCAGATCTTTACTCAGGACATGCAGGAGCCATCTTTGTACCCCACCCTGCTCACTGCAAAAACTGGGCCAGGCAAAACCACCACACTAACCAATGACACAATGACATGGAAAACCTGCTAGCTGCTGGAAAATGTACTTAAGTCTGAGAATCTAAAGATATAGAGGGAATAAAGCTTGTATTGATCACATTGATCCTGTATCGCTTATTCTCCTCGTCGATCGCGGTGCGCAGCCTTAAATGGGATTGCCTTAAATGGTGAATACCTTAAATGGAATTACCTTAAATGGTGAATACGTTAAATGGTGAATACCTTAAATGGTGAATTTTTGTACCGCTTCATGTTTCCCTTTAGAGTATGGAAATGACAGAAAATTAAATACAAACTCAGTGTTTGACTTGGATCAATCCCCGGCTCTGTGGCTTTCAAAGGCAGGAGTGGTGAATGTATCCTGAAGCAGTTTGGAGCTGCTCAGCCCAGGGAAAGCTCCAGCCCAGAGCTGCCCCAGGCCGCGGTCACTCCTGGGCCACGGTCACTGGTCAGGGGCTCCTCCCTTGAAGGGACAGTTGTTGTGACAGAGCCAGACCTGAAATATTTTACATTTTTGGTTTTTAAAAGCAGAAATGCAGCGAGCACAGGGCAGGGCCTCGGGCAGGTGACAGAGGACACTGCCAGCTTCACTGCCGGGACACAGCTCTGGGTGTTCAGTGCAGAGGTTCAGTAAAAGATCTTCACTCCTTACTCACTGAAGGTGCTGAGTGAGGGCAGCAGCCTCAGCGCAGGGCACGTCAGCTGTGAGAGGAACAGCTCAGGAAGAGCTGAATCAGGAATTCTGTCACCCTTGGAGGTGTTGGACCTTTGCTGAGGTCCTGGGGCTGGGGTGGGACCTGGGGAATTGGAGCAGAGTCCTGGAGCTGCAGAGTCCTGAAGCTGGAGATTCCTGGAGCTGCAGAATCCTGGAGCTGGAGAGTCCTGGAGCTGCAGAATCCTGGAGCTGGAGATTCCTGGAGCTGGAGATTCCTGGAGCTGGAGATTCCTGGAGCTGCAGAGTCCTGGAGCTGCAGAATCCTGGAGCTGGAGATTCCTGGAGCTGCAGAGTCCTGGAGCTGCAGAATCCTGGAGCTGGAGATTCCTGGAGCTGCAGAATCCTGGAGCTGGAGAGTCCTGGAGCTGCAGAATCCTGGAGCTGGAGAGTCCTGGAGCTGGAGATTCCTGGAGCTGCAGAATCCTGGAGCTGGAGATTCCTGGAGCTGCAGAATCCTGGAGCTGGAGATTCCTGGAGCTGCAGAATCCTGGAGCTGGAGAGTCCTGGAGCTGCAGAATCCTGGAGCTGGAGATTCCTGGAGCTGCAGAATCCTGGAGCTGGAGATTCCTGGAGCTGCAGAATCCTGGAGCTGGAGAGTCCTGGAGCTGCAGAATCCTGGAGCTGGAGATTCCTGGAGCTGCAGAATCCTGGAGCTGGAGAGTCCTGGAGCTGCAGAATCCTGGAGCTGGAGATTCCTGGAGCTGCAGAATCCTGGAGCTGGAGATTCCTGGAGCTGCAGAATCCTGGAGCTGGAGAGTCCTGGAGCTGCAGAATCCTGGAGCTGGAGATTCCTGGAGCTGCAGAATCCTGGAGCTGGAGATTCCTGGAGCTGCAGAATCCTGGAGCTGGAGAGTCCTGGAGCTGCAGAATCCTGGAGCTGGAGATTCCTGGAGCTGCAGAATCCTGGAGCTGGAGATTCCTGGAGCTGCAGAATCCTGGAGCTGGAGAGTCCTGGAGCTGCAGAATCCTGGAGCTGGAGATTCCTGGAGCTGGAGATTCCTGGAGCTGGAGATTCCTGGAGCTGGAGAGTCCTGGAGCTGCAGAATCCTGGAGCTGGAGATTCCTGGAGCTGCAGAATCCTGGAGCTGGAGAGTCCTGGAGCTGCAGAATCCTGGAGCTGGAGATTCCTGGAGCTGGAGATTCCTGGAGCTGGAGAGTCCTGGAGCTGCAGAATCCTGGAGCTGGAGAGTCCTGGAGCTGCAGAATCCTGGAGCTGGAGATTCCTGGAGCTGGAGATTCCTGGAGCTGGAGATTCCTGGAGCTGGAGAGTCCTGGAGCTGCAGAATCCTGGAGCTGGAGATTCCTGGAGCTGCAGAATCCTGGAGCTGGAGAGTCCTGGAGCTGCAGAATCCTGGAGCTGGAGAGTCCTGGAGCTGCAGAATCCTGGAGCTGGAGAGTCCTGGAGCTGCAGAATCCTGGAGCTGGAGAGTCCTGGAGCTGCAGAATCCTGGAGCTGGAGAGTCCTGGAGCTGCAGATGCGTCCTGGAGCTGGAGAGTCCTGGAGCTGCAGAATCCTGGAGCTGCAGATGATTCCTGGAGCTGCAGATGATTCCTGGGACTGCAGATTCCCAGAGCTGCCAGGCAGAGTGGGGCTCTGGTCCCTCTCGTGTCCTGGCTGAAGTCCCTGGTCCCTCTCGTGTCCTGGCTGAAGTCCCTGGTCCCTCTCGTGCCCTGGCTGAAGTCCCTGGTCCCTCTCGTGCCCTGGCTGAAGCTGTGGCAGTGTCACTGTGCTGACAGTCCCGACTGTCATCGTGTGCTTTTGGAACTCCTCCTTCAGAAAACACTTTTTTTCCAAGTTCCATCTAGGAGCTCACATTAGGCATGGTGTTTTTCAGTTAAAAAACTGGAGAGGTGGCAAAGAAGTTTGGTTTGTTGTTTCGGCTTTTCAATATAAAATTGTTGTCATTAGCACCTCGAAATCCATGAATCCTTTTGAACTGTCGTTTCCTTTTTTTCTATCCCTCTAGGCAATGGATTTGGATATTCCAGTGCTGGCAAGGAACATTCCCGGGAACGCAGCGATAATTAAACATCAGGAGACAGGACTGCTGTTCTCAAACCCCCAGGTAAGAGAACCACGGATCCTCAGAGGTCAGGCTCATTTCTGTGACAGCCTCGTGTCTCTCTGGACTCGAAGGTCAGGCTCATTTCTGTGACAGCCTCGTGTCTGTCAGGACTCTTGGCTTTCCCCCTGGGCAGTTCTGCTCAGATCCTCCTTTCGGAGCCGTGCTGCCTCCGCCCGTTTGCAGCTCGGGGAGCTCGGCCTCGCGGAACGTTTGTTGGGAACGGGAACGGTTCTGCTCTCGGCCTCTGTTCCGCCGGGGCTGAAGGTTCATTCTGTGAAAAACGAGGTTCACTCTCCTGTTGAGATTTAAAAGTTTAATAAAGGACAATAGGAGACAAAAAAACCCCAATAAAGCAAAGGAACAGCGCTGGGTGCTTGGCCCTAAGCCGAAAGCACACCTGCCATTGAGGGAGTTGTTTTAAATACTCTTTGTATGGCATCATCCTCATGCCTATTCATGAGCATTCATGCATATTCAGACTTTTCTCCAAGCTGTTTCGCATGTTCCAAGAGCTGTTCTGCATGGCTCCTCCTCGGTCCCTCCTTTTCGGAGCACGAGCGTTTTTGGCTGTGGATTCTTCCAGTCTTGGTCATCGTCTCCAGTTTGGACATTGCTCCATGCTCCTTGCGTCTCTTATGGCTGAGAGTCAGGATCAGTGTTGGGTCTTCTCTGAGCTGTTCTTTGGGTGTTATCCAGTGCGGCAGGCAGTGTGGTTAGTGAAAGTATGAACTTTTAAACTAACTCTATTAGTTATTTCCTTACTATATCAAAATCTAGTGTGGTTAGTGAAAGTATGAACTTTTAAACTAACTCTATTAATTATTTCACTACTGTATCAAAATCCAGTGTGGTTAGTGAAAGTATGAACTTTTTAAACTACCTCTATTAGTTATTTCACTGCTGTATCAAAATCCAGTGTGGTTAGTGAAAGTATAAACTTTTAAAATTACCTCTATTAGTTATTTCACTGCTGTATCAAAATCCAGTGTGGTTAGTAAAGGAAAGTCTTTTAAACTACCTCTATTAGTTATTTCGCTACTATGTCGAAATCTAGTGTGGTTAGTAAAGGAAAGTTTTTTAAATTAACTCTGTTAGTTATTTCACTGCTGTATCAAAATCCAGTGTGGTTAGTGAAAGTATAAACTTTTTAAACTCACTCTTATTTCACTGCTATATCAGAATCTAGTATGGTTAGTGAAAGTATAAACTTTTTAAATTACCTCTATTAGTTATTTCACTGCTATATCAAAATCCAGTTAATAACAGAAATTAAAACATTGGTTCTATACCTCTATAACAAGACTAATTCTATATAAAAAGAATAAAACCACACACAGAGTGAATATTTGCGACAAACCAACGCTGTATTTTGTATTTATCACAATCAGCTCAGCCCTCAGAGCTGCTCTGGTGTGCCACATTCCCTTTGAGTGATAACTGAAACTGGAACTGGTGTTGGACTGGAGCTCACCGGAAGTGAATGAGCCTCAGGTTTCTGATGACACATTTTCTATAATTTCTAGCAGTGTTAATGCAAAGTATTTTTAGATGAGAGATATTGCTCTGTCAGAGGAATTAATGAGTAAAATGAAGTCAAGTGTTAGAGGAGGTTTCAGTGAAGTCAAAGAAGAATGGGGAGAGGGAGCACTGCCCAGATTTAAACGCTGAAAGTTTCATTTCAATATATTTTCCTGCATTAGGGCTCTGCTGTTACATATTCATGTGGAAGATGACTTTCAGAAAAAGATTCCCTCGGTGTTTTATCCAACTCAAGATTTAAAAAAATACCAGAATAGTCCCTTTGATAATTTTGCAAACTAAACAACTTATTTATTTACTTTGTGGCGTGTGTGATTAATGCATCCTACTAAGTTCCAGGAAGGTGAACCCTCCTGGTTGGTTTGGAGTTTTTCTTTATGGAAAATCTCATGCAATTCACGTGTGGTTTTGTTTGTTTGTTTGTTTCTGGAATGCTATGGAATGGTTTAATTGCAGCCTCACTTGCATTCTATAAATAATGCACCAACCATGCATTTTGTTTGCATTATTCTGAGCTGCGGCACCGGTGCAGCTCTTGTAATTGAAGAATTATTAATTCTTTTTACTCAGCGCTCTCATTTCCCAGCGCTATCTCCTGCATACCTGCGCTCCTGCGAAACATCGCACAGGATTTATTTTAGGTACTGTCTAGAGGAGCTGACATTTTCTTTAAGGATGATTGGTCAATTTTCCGGGAGAAAACTGAAAAACGCCTGCGTTTGTGGCGGAGCACTCCCCGTGAAAAGGGCAGAGGTAAAAGTGCTCCTGGATGTGCAGGAGATGATTTTCTCCGTTTTTTCTGGGCTGTGACTCAGGGCCGAGGCTCAGATTTACTGAGCTGTGTTTTGCTGCTGCTGCACATTAATTGTGTGGGAATGGAGGTTTATTGGGAACACGATGGTGTCTTGGATTAGAGACAAATCTCCTCGGTGGAAAGCACTCTGAACAGGTGCCTCCCCCACAAAGGTTTCTGGCGCCCCTTCCCCCCAGAACAACAGAATATCTCGGCTGAAAGTGGGAAGAACTGTTTAATTAACAGAGCACACAGTGGAAGGGGAAAAGGGGTCATTAAACCTGAACAAACAGCTGATGAGCTTCAGTGTCTTTTCCTCAGGCGTAGCTTCCCTTTCCGGGGTCCCCGGAGGGGTTGGGTGGAGTTCCTCCGGTGGCTCCCTGGACGATTCTCATCCGCTGTCCTCCGGGGCTCCTCAGGTTCTCAGATGAGAAAGCAAGTCGAAGAAAAGGATCCAAAAACGATGGAAAAAACAATCCCAGGGGGAAAAAAAGGAAAAAAAAGAAAACCCAAGCAGCAGCCACACCAGTAGCACCAGCAACCAGCAGCAGCAACTGACTGAGGGGAAAAAAGAGTAAAACCAGTGTCCCTTCCTCCTTCTCACTCCCCCTAGGAGAGCCGGGGGAAGAGTTCCAAACCATCCCAGGCTGGCAGAGCTTTCTCCCAGCTGCGGGACACAGTTAAAGCTCCAGGACCATATTTGTGCTCAAGTATACAAACGATAGGGAATACAAAATATCATTATGTCATCCCAGGACAGATGGCCCCAAGGCAGCGTGCCTGTCGAATCACCTCCTTCGTGTGCCTGCTGAGGTGCACACCCTCAGGTTTGATAACTGAACAGCAATTTGTGGATTTTGCCTCCTTTTCACCCAAACTGAAGCTTGCTTCCCACCTACAGAAAATCAGGGAGTGCATAAATATTTGTGTGAATATCCCATGCAGAAATTCGGCTAACAGCTGCTGGAGAGCTGTCCCCTCGCCGTAATTACTGTCTTGGAGCAGCCAAGTGCAACGCTGATTTTCTCGGAGCTCAGAGTGTCTGTGAGTCCAGCCCTGGACTCACCGCAGAGCCACAGCTGCAGTGGAAGTCACCTGCAGTTAGGGGAGACACCTGGAAAATTAAATTATTGCTCTGCAGAGCAACCCAAACCTGCAGACACGCACATCCAGCTGCTCCAGGGGCTGCTGCAAAACCCAAATCCATCACTGACCCAAACCTGCAGACACGCACAGCTGGCTGCTCCAAGGGCTGCGGGAAAACCCAAATCCGTCAGACCCAAACCTGCAGACACACGGAACCGGCTGCTCCAGGGGCCGCGGCAAAGTCCAAATCCATCACTGACCCAAACCTGCAGACAAACACAGCCGGCTGCTCCAGGGGCCGCGGGAAAACCCAAATCCGTCACTGACCCAAAGGGAACCAGCTGCTCCGAGGGCTGCGGCAAAACCCAAATCCATCACTGACCCAAACCTGCAGACAAACACAGCCGGCTGCTCCGAGGGCCACGGCAAAACCCAAATCCGTCAGACCCAAACCTGCAGACATGCACATCCAGCTGCTCCAGGGGCCGCGGCAAAACCCAAATCCATCACTGACCCAAACCTGCAAACGCAGCTGGCTGCTCCAGGGCCATGGCAAAACCCAAATCCATCAGACCCAAACCTGAAGACAAACACAGCTGGCTGCTCCAGGGCCCACGCCAAAACCCAAATCCATCACTGACCCAAACCTGCAGACACATGCCACCGGCTGCTCCAGGGGCCGCGGCAAAACCCAAATCCGTCAGACCCAAACCTGCAGCCAGAGTCTGCTGCTCTGAGGGCTGTGGGAAAACCCAAATCTGTCACTGACCCAAACCTGCAGCCAAATGGAACCAGCTGCTCCGAGGGCCGCGGCAAAACCCAAATCCATTACTGACCCAAACCTGCACACGCAGCCAGCTGCTCCAGGGCCATGGCAAAACCCAAATCCGTCAGACCCGAACCTGCAAACACATGGAGCTGGCTGCTCCCAGGGCTGCGGCAAAGTCCAAATCCATCACTGACCCAAACCTGCACATCTGGCTGCTCCAGGGGGCCTGGCAAAACCCAAATCCATCACTGACCCAAACGCAGCCGGCTGCTCTGAGGGCCATGGCAAAACCCAAATCCATTACTGACCCAAACCTGCAAACGCAGCTGGCTGCTCCGAGGGCCATGGCAAAACCCAAATCCATTACTGACCCAAACCTGCAAACGCAGCTGGCTGCTCCAGGGCCGTGGCAAAACCCAAATCCATCACTGACCCAAACCTGCACACACAGCTGGCTGCTCCAGGGGCCACGGCAAAACCCAAACCTGTCAGACCCAAACCTGCATGCACAGCTGGCTGCTCCAGGGGCCACGGCAAAACCCAAATCCATCACTGACCCAAACCTGCACGCACAGCTGGCTGCTCCAGGGGCCACGGCAAAACCCAAACCTGTCAGACCCAAACCTGCACGCACAGCTGGCTGCTCCAGGGCCGTGGCAAAACCCAAACCTGTCAGACCCAAACCTGCACGCACAGCTGGCTGCTCCAGGGGCCACGGCAAAACCCAAATCCGTCCCTGACCCAAACCTGCAGACACATGGAACTGGCTGCTCCAGGGGCCGCGGCAAAACCCAAATCCGTCACCGCGGATCTGCCGTGGCTTCCCCTCGGACTGCAGGGACCCGCGGGAGGTCACATCCGATCAGCAGCAGGCGTGGGGACAAAGCTGAGAGGTCCTTACTCTGCATCTCCTGGTGTTCTTCCATTTGCTTTTTCTCTCTCCTGCATTTTCTCGAATTCTGCGCTTTGGACTCGGATTGGTATTTTTTTCCTGAAATTATCCTCAGCCGTAGGTGTTGAGGCTGTGAATGAGGATCTCATTTTCTTCTTTTTTTTTTTTGGAGTTTGTTTAGGAATACATTGGCTCACAGTTGAACAGGTACAGCTGTTTCAAGATCATCAGGACTTTTCCAAGGAACTTTTAATTGATTATTTTCTTTATATTTTTTAGGAGTTTGTTATTTTCTTCATCCTTTCTAGGAGTTTGTTATTTTCTTTCTCTTCTTTAGGAGTTTGTTATTTTATTTCTATTTTTCAGGAGTTTCTTTAGGCGTACATTGGCTCGCAGTTGAACAACGACAGCTACTTCAGAATCATTAAGACTTTTCCAAGGAACTTTTAATTGATTATTTTATTTTTTTTGGAGTTTGTTTAGGAATATATTGGCTCACAGTTGAACAGGTACAGCTATTTCAGGATCATAAGCACTTTTCCAAGGAACTTTTAATTGATCATTTTCTTTTTTTTTTTTAGGAGTTTGTTATTTTCTTTATCTTCTTTAGGAGTTTGTAATTTTCTTTTTTAGGAGTTTGTTTAGGAATGCATTGGCTCACAGTTGAACAGGTACAGCTGTTTCAAGATCATCAGGACTTTTCCAAGGAACTTTTAATTGATTATTTTCTTTATATTTTTTAGGAGTTTGTTATTTTCTTCATCCTTTCTAGGAGTTTGTTATTTTCTTTCTCTTCTTTAGGAGTTTTTTATTTTATTTCTATTTTTCAGGAGTTTCTTTAGGCGTACATTGGCTCGCAGTTGAACAACTACAGCTACTTCAGAATCATTAAGACTTTTCCAAGGAACTTTTAATTGAGTATTTTATTTTTTTTGGAGTTTGTTTAGGAATACATTGGCTCACAGTTGAACAGTTACAGCTATTTCAGGATCATAAGCACTTTCCCAAGGAACTTTTAATTGATCATTTTCTTTTTCTTTTTTAGGAGTTTGTTATTTTCTTCATCTTTCTTAGGAATTTGTTATTTTCTTCATCTTTTTTAGGAGTTTGTTATTTTATTTCTCTTTTTTAGGAATTTGTTTAGGAATACATTGGCTCACAGTTGAACAGGTACAGCTGTTTCAGAATCATCAGGACTTTTTCAGGGAACTTCTAATTGATTCTTTTCTTCATCTTTTTTAGGAGTTTGTTATTTTATTTCTCTTTTTTAGGAGTTTGTTTAGGAGTACATTGGCTCACAGTTGAACAGGTACAGCTGTTTCAGGATCATTAGGACTTTTCCAAGGAACTTTTAATTGATTATTTTTTTATCTTTTTCAGGAGTTTGTCGCACTGTCCCAGACTTTAATGAATGACCCCGTCCTGGAAAAAGAAATCACAGCAAGGGCCAAGGACTACGTGAGGGAACATCACTCCTGGGAGGACGAGAGGAAAACCTACCAGAATTTGGTGCTGCGGCTGCAGTGAGGTGCAGCCTCTGTGGAGCTCTTAATGACAGAAATGTGATCAATTTTGGGTTTTTTTGGACAATTCTCAGCCGAGCGTGGTCACTCTGCTCACACATTCCGCGGTCGCACTCGCCGCTGCTCCTGCCCCGATTTGGGACATGAACTACCTCTGGGTGTGCTGCTGCCTCGGGCACCTCTTTGTTATTTATTAAATGATTTATCAGACCTATAAAAGTGAGGTATTTTCAGTTCTCAGTTTTGGTAATTTGTTGTTATTTTCAGGATGTACTGCAATATTATGAGACTCTGCCTAAAATCTGTCCTGCCCATCCCAATCAGCCCCGAGATTATGGACAGATCTGAGTCCCTAATTGCTCAGCAAAGTCCTTGAAACTAGAGGAAAAAAATAAAAAAAGTCACATTTCTAAGTGCTTGTGGTAGGACAGAGTTTGCTCTGTGCAGTTTGCTCCTCCCCAGGAGAGGCAGCGAAATCGAAATGTTTTCTGCTCGGTGCTCGTGTCAGAATTTGCTCTGTCAGAATAAAGTTCGCTGTGCGTTTTGAGCTTTCCTCCTCGTGTTTGATGTTTCGCAAGAGTGGAGCAGCCACTATTGATATTTATATCAATATATATATCAATATTATATCAATATTGATAAATATTGATATTTATATCAATATTCATTTCCACGAGGAAAGTGTGAATGTTGTGTTGAGTGTTGATTTGTGCCAACTTCCCCTCGGCTGGCGCTGGGCGCTGCTGCGATAACAACACAGCCCAGGGCAGGACCTGTGAGATTGAACCACAGAGTGCTGCACCTGGGAGCAGGCGTGGCTCTGGGGAGCATCTCTGAGTACCTCTGAGTATCTGTTTAGAGTGTCTCTGAGTATCTCTGAGTATCTGTTTAGAGTATCTCTGAGTATCTCTGAGTATCTGTTTAGAGTGTCTCTGAGTATCTCTTGAGTATCTCTGGTGAGTATCCGAGTATCTCTGAGAATCTCTGATGAGTATCCGAGTATCTCTGAGTATCTCTGGTGTGTTTCTCTGAATATCTCTATTTAGAGTATCTCTTTAGTATCTCTGAGAATCTCTGGTGTGTTTCTCTGAGTATCTCTGAGTGTCTGTTTAGAGTATCTCTGAGTATCTCTTGAGTATCTCTGGTGAGTATCTGAGTATCTCTGAGTGTCTATTTAGAGTATCTCTTGAGTATCTCTAGTGAATATCTGAGTATCTCTGAGAATCTCTGGTGTGTTTCTCTGAGTATCTCTGAGTATCTGTTTAGAGTATCTCTTGAGTATCTCTGGTGAGTATCTGAGTATCTCTGAGAATCTCTGGTGTGTTTCTCTGAGTATCTCTGAGTGTCTGAGTGTTTGGGGTCCCCAAACTCACAGCTCAATCCCAGAGGTTTTTAGGGTCCCTGAGCTCTCTCACCCAAACCCCGGGGGGTTTTGGGGTCCCACACAAGGTTTCAGGGTCTCGCTCCAACCCAAATCCCGGGTGGGGTTTTAGGATCCCCGAGCTCTCTCTAACCCAAATCCCAGAGGTTTTGGGGTCTCCAAACTCACAGCCCAATCCCAGAGGTTTTTAGGGTCCCTGAGCTCTCTCTATTCTGAACCCCGGGGGGTTTTGGGGTCCCACACAAGGTTTCAGGGTCTCACTCCAACCCAAATCCCAGGTGAGGTTTTTAGGATCCTTGAGCTCTCTCTAACCCAAATCCCAGAGGTTTTTAGGGTCCCCAAATTCTCTCTAACCCAAATCCCGGGTGGGGTATTAGGGACCCCAAACTCACAGCCCAAACCCAGGGGTTTTAGGGTCCCTGAGCTCTCTCTATTCTGAATCCTGGGAGGGTTTTAGGGTCTCACTCTAACCCAAATCCCGGGTGGGCTTTTAGGGTCCCCAAATTCTCTCTAACCCAAATCCTGTGGGGATTTTAGGGTCCCTGAGCACTCTATTCTGAATCCCAGAGGTTTTTAGGGTCCCCAAATTCTCTCTAACCCAAATCCCGGAGGTTTTGGGGTCCCCAAACTCACAGCTCAATCCCAGAGGTTTTTAGGATCCCCGAGCTCTCTCACCCAAATCCCTGGGGGTTTTGGGGTCCCACACAAGGTTTTAGGGTCTCGCTCTAACCCAAATCCCAGGGAGGTTTTAGGGTCCTCAAATTCTCTCTAACCCAAATCCCAGGTGGAAAGCAGAAAAAGGAAACAGAAAAAAAAAAAAAAAATTAGACGAAACAATGATCTTTCTAAATTTTTTAAAAATAAAAAAAATTTTAAAACATAATTTTTAAAAAAATTTTAAAAATACAATAAATTTTGTTTAAAAATTTAAAAATGAAGTAAATATTTGAAAGAGAATTTTGAAGCAAACTAAAACAATAAAATATTTCTTTAGTGTCACAATTTTTATAAAAAATAAAAAAAACCTTTTAAAAGCGTTTTAAAAAATTTTTTAAAAACCCCTAAAAATAAAAAAATCTTAAATTTAAATTTTTGAAAAAATGAATCAAAAAAATTAAAAAATAAAATAAAATTTTTAAAAAGTCAAAATAAACTAAATTTTTTAAACAAAAATTCAAAAAGAAAAACCTAAAAAAAAAAAATCATTTTAAAAACGTGGCATAATTTTTTTAAAAATAAAAGAAATTAAAATAAAGTAAAAATAAATTTTAAAAGAATTTAAAACGAAAAGAAATCTAAAAAACTAAAATGCAATGTTTTTAAAAGTGTAACAATTTTCTTAATTTTTTCTTAAAAAATAAAAATTTTTAAGAATTTAAAAAAAAAATTAAAAAAACCCCTAAAATTAAATACGAAAAAATTTAAATTTAAAAATTTTTAAAAATGAAACTAAAAATTAAAAAATAAAATAAAAAATTTTTGAAAAATTAAAAATTTAAAAACAAAAATTTAAAAACAAAAATCTAAAAAAATAAAATATAATTTTAAAAAACTGCCACAATTAAAAAAAAAAAAAGTAAAAATAAAGTAAAATTTTGCAAAAAAATTTTAATAGAAAATTAAAGTTAAATAGAATATAATTGTTAAAAAGTGACACAACACTTTAAAAACTAAAAAAAAATTTAATAATTTTAAAAATAGAATTAAAAAACTTAAAATTAAGAAAAACTTTAAAAAAAATTAATAATTTAAAAACTTTAAAAAATGAAAATAAAAAAATAAAAAATAAAATAAAATTTATTTAAAAATCAAAAATAAAGTAAAAATTTCAAAAATAATTAAAAAATAAAATTAAACCAAAAAAAAAAGGTTTATAAAACAGGGCAGAATTCTTTAAAAACTAAAAATAAATTTAAAAAAAATTAAAAATAAAAATTTAAAAAATAATTTCAATAAGAAGTAAAAAAAAATTAAATTGAAAAAAATATTTTTAAAAGTGTCACAATTTTTTAAAATGTAAAAAAAAATTTAAAAACACGTAAAAAATCAAATTTAAAAAATATTTAAAATATAAAAAATACAAAATTAAAACGAAAACATTAAATAAAATAAAATGTAAAAAAAAGTAATATTTTTATAATTTTTTTTAAAATTGTAAAAAATAACAAAAAATTTTAGAAGTGTGGGTATTTTTTAAAATATAAAAATAATTTTTAAAATATTTTAAAAATATAATCTAAAAAAATTTTAAAACTAAAAAAAATTTTTTGAATTTAAATTTTTTTAAAATACAACTGAAATTTAAAAAAATAAAATAATTTTTTTTAAATTTCGAAATAAACTAAAAGTTTTAGAAATAATTTGAAAAAAAATTTCTATCTAAAAAAAAATATAATTTTAAAAAGAGGTCTGAATTTTTTAAAAAATAAAAATAAATTTTAAAAAGTTTAAAAAAAATTTTAAAAGCAATTTTAAAAGAAAATTAGATCTGAAAAATATTTCAAATAAGTCACAATTTTTTTAAAAGTTTAAAAAATTTAAAAATGTTTTCAAAAAATAAAATTATAAAAAATTAAAATTTAAAAAAATTAAAATTAAAAATTTAAAAAATAAAACAAAATTTAACATAAAATATTTTTTAAATAAAAAAATCAAAATTTTTTATAAAAATGTAAAGAGAAAAAAATTCTAATAAAATAAAATAAATTTTTTAAGAGCCGCAATTTTTTAAAATATGAAAAAAATAAAAATTTAAAGATAATTTATTTAAATTAAAAATAATTAAATTTTTAAAATAAAGTAGAATTTTAAAAATAAAAATATGAAAAGAAAATTAATCTAAAAAAATATAATTTTTAAAAAGTGCCAAAAATTTTTAAAATACAAAAATATTTGGAAAAAATTTTGAAAAATATAATTTAGAAAATAAAAAATTAAGAAAAATTTTTAAAAAAAAATTAAAAAATGAAACTAAAAAAAATTTTTTTTAAAAGTCAAAAAATAAAGAAAAATTTTTTTAGAAAAATTTTAAAAGAAAATTAATTTCAAAAAATTAATTTTAAAAAATATAAATTTTAAACAAAAATAAAATTTAACAAAAATTTAAAAGATCTAAAAAAATTAAAGAGGAAAAATTTTAAAATCTAAACAATTTTAAAAAATTAAAAAACTAAAATAAAATTTTTAAAATATTTGAAAATGAAATTTTTTAAATAAAAATTTTTGAAAAAGTAAAAAAAAATTTTTTTAAATCGCATTTTTATTTAATTTTAAAAAATTTAAAAGGCATAATTTTTAAAAAATTCAAAAAGCAAAAAAAAGCTTCAAATTTTTTTTAAGATATAAAATACTTTAAAAATTCAGAATTTCACACATTAAAAAAAATTAAAAATAAAATGAAATTTAAAAAATTATAAACGAAATTTTTAAAAATAAAAATCTTAAAAGAAAATTAAATAAAAAAAATAAAATGCAATTTAAAAAATCGCAATTAAAAAAAAAAAATTAAAAATTTCGAAAATACAATTTTAAAGACGTTTTATGATGAAAAAATTAAAAATTTTAAATATTAAAAAGCAAAATCAAAAAATTTAAAATAAAATATTTCTAAAAATTAAAAAATAGTTTAAAAAATTTAAAAACATTAAAAAATCTTTAAAATTTTTAAAAAATTTAATAATAAAACTAAAAAATTATAAAAATAAATAAAATATTTAAAAATTTCAAAATAATAATTTTTAAAAATTAAAAAATAAAATAAACTAAAAAAAATCTAATAAAAAATAACATTAAAAAATTAAAAATTAAATTTAAAATAGAAAACTTTTTAAAAAATTAAAATTAAAGATTTTATAATTTAAAAAAAATTTAATTACATCACTAGTTATTAAATAACTAATTAATATTTAATTAGCTACAATTAAAAACTTTTTAAAATAAAAAATGTAAAACGAAAAAATATTTTAAAATATTAAAAATATAAAAAAATAAAGATTTTTTTTAAATTTCGAATTATTAATAATTTTTTAAAAAATAAATACTAATATATAATTTAAATTTTTTTTAAAAAATTAAAATTATTTTAATTCAATAATAAATAATTAATATTTAATGAGCTAAAATGAATTTTTTGAAAAAGAAATTTTAAAAAAATTAAATATTAAAAAATTAGAAAAAATTAATGAAAATTATTTTTAAAAAATTATGAATCTTTTAAAAAAATAAAATAAAGCACAAAAACCTTTCAAATATTAAAAAAATTAAAAAATTAAAATAAAATTATTTAAAAATTAAAAAAATATTTTGAAATTTCTAAAAAATAAAATTAAATTTTAAAAAATATTAAAAATAAAAAAATTTTTAAAAAATTCTTTATAAATTTATATCAATAAAATGCTAATTAATATTTAATTAGCAAAAATTGTTAAATTAAAAAAAAATTCAAATTCTTTTAAAAAATTACATAAATTAAAAACTTTTAAAATTATCCCAAAAAAGTGTAAAAAAATTAAAACGAAAAATATTTTTAAAAAAAATTTAAATTTTAATTAATTAATATTTAATTAGATAAAATTAATTTTCAACGGAAAAATTGCATAATATGAAAAACATTTCTAATAATAAAAAATTCAAGAGAAATTATTTTAAATAATAATTAATATTTAATTAGATGAAATAAATAATTTTTTCGAGAAAAAATATTTTGAAAAAACGAAATTTTTTAAAATGTTATAAAAATTTTAAAAGTAATTATTTTAATTAATTATTAATATTTAATTAGCTGAAACGGAAAATATTAATTTTTTTAAAAATTTGAAAGAAATTATTCTAATAAATTATGTTAATTAGCTGAAAATAAAAATTTTTAAAATAAAATTTTTATATAATGAAATTTTAAAATAAATTATTAAAAAAATTCCGCATTAATATTAATTAGATAAATTTTATTTTTAATAACAGATTTAAAAAAAAAATTTAAAATTCAAATATTCAATAAATAATATTAATATATTTATTAATAATTAATATTTAATTAGATAAAATAAATAATTTTTTCAAGAAAAAATATTTTTAAAAAACGAAATTTTTTAAATGTTAAAAATATTTTAAAAGTAATTATTTCAATTAATTATTAATATTTAATTAACCAAAACGGAAAATTTAAAAATTTTTTTTAAAATTTGAAAGAAATTATTTTAATAAATTATGCTAATTAGCTGAAAATAAAAACTTTTAAAAATAAAATTTTTATATAATGAAATTTTAAAATAAATTATTTAAATAAATTCGTCATTAATATTTAATTAGATAAATTTTATTTTTAATAACAGATTTTAAAAAATTTTAAAAATTTATATATTTAATAAATTATTTTAATTACTTTATTGATAATTAATATTTAATTAGCTAAAATTAAATTTTTAAAAAACGTTTTTAAAAAATTTTTAAAAATTCCGAAAAATTTAATAAAATTTAAAAAATTAAATTATTTTAATCATATACTAATTAATATTTAATTAGCTAATTTTTTTTAAAAATTAAAAATAAAAAATTTCCAAAAAAAATTTGAAAATTTGAATATTAAGAACTTTTTCAAATTTATGAAAAATAATCTAAAAATTTTTTTATTACTTTTAAAACATTTTAGAGAAAAGTAAAAAAAAATTCAAAATTTTTAAAACATTTTTTTTTCAAGTAATTATTTTAATTTATTAATACCTAATTAATATTTAATTAGCTACAATAAAAAATTTTAAAACAAAAAAATTTTTTCAAAATAAAAAAAATTTTTAACAGTAAAAACAATTTTAAGATAAATTATTATAATTAATAATTAATATTTAATTAATTTTTTAAACTTAATTTTCTAATTTTTTAAAAATTAAATTTATTATTTTAGTTAATTTATTTAACAATTAATATTTAATTAGGTAAAGTTAATTATTATTTAAAAATAATTAAATATTAATTTTTAATACATTATTTTAAATAATGTATTCATAATTAATATAAATTAGCTATAATTAATATTTTTTAAATAAAACATTTTGGGAAAAAAAAATTGAAAAAAACCGAAAAATTATTATAAATTATAAAAACATTTCTAAAGTAATTATTTTAATTTATTATTAATGTTTAATTAGCTGAAATTAAAATATTTTTTAAAAAAATTACAATAAATTTATATTAAATAATTATGAAATAAATTACTAAAATTATTGCCTAATTAATAATTAATGAGATAAATTTGATTTTTAATAACAAATTTTTTAAATCGAAAAAAATTAAATATCGATTTTAAGGAGATTATAATAATTTATTTATTAATAATTAATATTTAATTAGCTCATATTAAAAAATTGAAAAATAAAAAATTATAAAAAACCTTAAAAAGGAATTTTCAATATTAAAAAAAACTTTAAAAATCTATTTAAAATCATTTTAATTTTCTTTAAATTAAGATTTAATAAATTTTTTTTTAAAAGTAAAAAAAAAAAGATTTAAAAAAATTTTAAAAAATTTTGTAGTTAATTATTTTAATTAATTAATTAATAACTAATTAATATTTAATTATCTGAAATGAAAAAGTTCTAACAAATTTTAAAATTTTTTTAAATAAATTTTTTTAAAATAAAAAATTTGTAATATATTTTAAAAATTTCAAAGGAGAATATTTTCATTACTAATTAATATTTAATTAGAGAAATCTAATTTCTAATAAAAAATTTTAAAAACCCGGAAAAAATTTTTAAATATTAAAAAAATTTGAATAAATTATTTAATTACTTTATTAATAGTTAATATTTAATTACCTCCTTTTTTTACGAAAGCGTTTGGAAAATGTTTGAAAAAATGAATAAAAATCTAAATATTAAAAAATTTTAAAGTTTATATGTAAATTAATTATTGTTTAATTAGGGGAAAATTTAACAAAAATTAGTTTTAAAAAAAAATTTAATTTTATAAGATTAAAATGAATTGTTCAAGTTAATTCCTAATTAATATTTAATTAGATAAATTCAATTTTTAATAACAAATGTTTAACAAGAAAGAATATAAATATTAAAGTTTTTTAAAAAAATTATTTAATTTGTTAGCGATTAATATTTGATTAGCTAAAATTGGAAATTTTTAAAAGAAAAAACTTTTGGAAAAAATTAACTTTTAAAAACATTTTATTGTGATTTTTCGATTATTCATATTTAATTTGCTAAAATTCAATTTTGTTTTTAAATAAAACAGAAGGAAAAAAACTTTAAAAAATTTTTAAATAACTTTGTTTAAAAAAAATCTAAATATTTTTAAAATAAATTTAAATTTTAAAAATAAAATATAATTTTTTTAAATTATAACGTTTTTAAAAAATGTTTTTTAAAATTTAAGTGAAAAAAAATTTAAAATAATTGAAAAGTATTTTTAAATAGTTTAGAAATTAAAAAAAAATTTAAAGTATTTAAAAATTTTAAAAACTTTTTTTACAGAAAGTTAAAAATAAAAAAAATTAAAATAAAATAATTTTTTAGTCCTAGAAAAAATTAAATATATTTTTAAAATAAAAAAAAATAATATTGTCTTTGAAAATTCTTTTTTTTTTATAAAATTTAAAAAAAATTTTTAAAAAATTAATATTTTTTGGAGAAGAAATTTTCAAAATGGTAATGCAATGACTCTCCTAGGCTGTGTGTAAATGGTGTAGGATTTGTAGCTTGTTCTAGATTGGTTAGTGAAAATTAGAATATTCAGCACAGAAGATGATTTATTGTATTGTAAACAGCAACCACGGGATTCTATTCTATTCTATTCTATTCTATTCTATTCTATTCTATTCTATTCTATTCTATTCTATTCTATTCTATTCTATTCTATTCTATTCTATTCTATTCTATTCTATTCTATTCTATTCTATTCTATTCTATTCTATCCTGTCCTGTCCTATCCTCTCCTGTTCTGTTCTGTTCCATTCTGTTCTCGTGTATTCTCTCCCATCCCATCCCAGGCTATCCTATTATTCTAGTCTAGTCTTCTCTCTATTCTATTCCATTTCTCTTCTATTCTATTTTCTCTTCTATTCTCTATTCTATTCTATTCTTCCTATTCTTTCTATTCTATTCTAGTTATATTCTATTCTATTTTCTATTCTATTCTCTATTCTATTCTATTCTTCCTGTTCTTTCTATTCTATTTCTATTCTAGTCTATATTCTATTCTATTTTCTATTCTCTATTTATTCTCTATTCTCTATTGTATTCTATTCCATTCCATTCCTATTCTATCCTATCCTATCATTCTATTCTATCCTATTCTATTATTCCATTCCATTCCATTCCATTTTATTCTATTCTCTGTTCTGTTCTATTCTATTCTGTATGTTTTCTATTCTATCCTATTCTATTATTCTATTCTATTCTATTCTATTCTATTCTATTCTATTCTATTCTCTATTCTCTATTCTCTATTCTCTATTCTTTCTCTATTCTCTATTCTATTCCATTCTATTCTATTTTATTATTCTATTCTATTCTATTCTGTGCTGTTTTATCCTATTCTTCTATTCTATTCTCTATTCTTTTCTATTCCATTCCGTTCCGTTCTGTTCTCTTCTCTTCTATTCTATTCTATTCTATTCTCTATTCCATATTCTGTATTTTTCTTCTCTCTCTCTCCCCTCCCTGCCCTGCTCTGAGCTGTGTCTGGCAGCTCCTGGCAGCTCCCCTACCCCCACACCTCTCACAATAAACCTCATGCTCTCAGACCTGACTGCAGAGATCTCTGTCTCCGTCCAAACCACATCCAACAGGCACACACATTTCGACACCAGGGTTTGTTTATTTATTTATTTATTTATTTATTCTTTCTTTCTTTCTTTCTTTCTTTCTTTCTTTCTTTCTTTCATTTATTCGGTTATTTCCGCTCCTCCCTGCCGTGCGCGGCTGCTCCCAGCGCCGTTCCTGTGCTCAGGAACCGAACCTGGGCAAGGAGCTGATCCCTGAGTGTTGGGGAGGATGGAATAGGAAAATCTTATAAATACGATCACCTGGCAAAAGATGCTGAGAATATGGAAACTATGAGCGAGATTGGAATGAAGACAAGCTGTGAGATACCAAACCCCAGTGAGTGAACAACTGGAAACAATGGTGTGGCCACTGAAGGGAATCCCCTTTGGATTAAACAATCCCCTCTGCTTGCAGACAGCTCCAGGGGTCAGAGCAGACCCTGCCAACTCGGCAGAGGGTCCAAAAAGCAGTTTTTAGAGTTTAAAATGTAACGCCGTATGGTAATGCAATGACTCTCCTAGGCTGTGTGTAAATGGTGTAGGATTTGTAGCTTGTTCTAGATTGGTTAGTGAAAATTAGAATATTCAGCACCGAAGATGATTTATTGTATTGTAAGCAAGAATCTTGGCAGGTGTGGCTGCTGACGGCGTCCCTGCTGGCACAGGGGACATGCCCTGGTGACACAGGGACCTTCACGTGGCACAGAGCGGGCACAGGGACCCCGGCACAGGTCACCTGCCGTGCCACGCCTGTCCCTGCCAGCAGCTGGGGCCGCTCGCTGCTCGGGCTCCGTGCGAAACAAAACACCTCTTCATTTGCTCTCTGCAGTGAAACACAAGGTTTTCTTTTAGACACTTCAATGTAGAGATTTTAGAGAAAAGTTAGTTCTGTTAAAATCAACTGGAATAGAAAAAGACGCAGAACTCAGTTAGAAAGAAATTAATGATTAAATGTAGAGTAGCCTTTGATTATTTGATATTTACTCAGCTGTGCTTAGAATAGACAATTAAAAATCTTAAGAAAAGAGGTTCAGAGGAGAGCCTAGACAGTTACAAATTTTGCCCAGATGGAACAGAAGAGAGCATTGGGAGCTTTCCAGGGTCAAATGTGTTGTCAAAAACAAACGAAGTAAGAAGGTCACACTGAGGAAGACTCATTTTACTTCATCCAAAGCAGCCCTCAGACCCAATTAAAGACCACCGACCCAATTAACTGCGCATGCTGAATGGCTTTTTGCTAATTTCCATACAAAGCGGGGAATGGGAGGCGCTTATGCTAAATATGCATTTTGTGATAGATAAATAAGTTCTGTGTTGCATTGTCACTCTGGAGCTGTACCTTTGGGAGCTCTCCCTGCAGCTCTCCGGAGCTGAAATAAACATACAAAATAAAATTCATAAAATAATATTTATGAAATAAACACACACCTTCTAACCTTAACGAGTCAGAGAGTCTGTGTCCGTCTCAGGCGGATATCGATATTAGATCTACAGCTGCACTTTAATAATCCAGCAGGACAATGTCCCCACCGGGAGCGGCCCTGCCTCAGGTGACACAGCGCTGCCCAAGGCCTGTCCCTGCACCCCAAAGCGTGCGGGGACACTCGAGCCACGCTGTCACCATGCTGTGACTGCCGGAGCGGTGACACCGATCTCCCAGGTGGGGACAGCAGCACAGCCTGTGGCTTCAGAGTCCCCGAGGGTGCAGAGGCTGAGCTGAGAGAATTCAGGCAGACGAACCAAGATGGCTATTAGAGTTATTTCTTTCCAGGTTTTCTTCTGCAATGATGTAGCCAGACTCTCTGCATCCATTTTCAAAGCATGTGGGTTTATTTCTTGGGTAGATGAGGTAGGGAAGTGAGACCAACCACGTGGCTGCTTCTCGAAGCCCCATGGGGATCCCACATGGTAAGAGGGGAGAGGGAAGTTGCCAGAGAAGGGAAAGGAAGTTGCAGTCTGAGCTAAACTTGCTCTGCTCGTACAGTTAACAGGTTTCATGATGAATATGCTAATTTCTACTAACCAATTTAGGAGGAGATACAAGTTTTACATCATTTCCATGTAGCCTATCAGAGTTTTTAGATTACCATAGCTGCTCTACGTTTGGACCTTGCAAAACCGGCTTTTCCAGTTTGTGGTTTACCTCGGAAGAGCTGCCCTGAGAACAATAGGCTGCCAATCTTTCCCTGCAGCCATCTCCCGATAAGCATCCTGGAACCTCACTTCAGTTCTTTCTCCAAAGGTTTTTACATTCCTAGTATACTTTGTTAGGCAATAATTTCTATAAACTTTTCTAATTTTTCCTCTCCAACAGATGGCGAAAAGGGAAATTCATTTACAAGAAACCTCTTTTATATCCATTGATATTCTAGCAACTATTGGTCAGCAGAGAATCCACCTCCTAAAACCATTGGTCACAGCCAAATAACAGCTAACGCCAAACACAGAGACTGAGAAAGTAAAAGAATGCAGCTTATCTCTGTTCTCTGAGAAGGAACAGAAGGATTCTCAAGCAGTGCCACCAAACAGCGCAGCAGAACTCAGCACCTTCACTCGTAAATTCTCCGTGTGCTCTGATTTCTGATTTTTCACAGAGCTCTGATTTCGCTGCTGCTCTGCTCCCCAGGGACAAAACCCAAGGGTGGCACTCCCAGCCCTGCCAGCGGTGCCACCCGCGGCTCCTTCCGTCCCCAAGCACATCCTGCGCCCTCCGCGCTGTCCCCCGCGCCTCTCCCAACCCAACCGCGATTCCCTGACAGCTTTCCTCGCAAATTCCCTCTCCGCACGGCTCACGCTAAGAGCCTTAGTATTCCTGCAGATTCAGAGCGGGGATTTCCAACAAGCATTAGGAAAATTAAACTTCTCAAGAGCTGTCTCAATCTGACGAGCTATTTCCAGCTCTTTAAAGCACGGTAAGTGAAAATATTGAAATGGGGGATTGGGAGGCTGCAGGGAGCAAATGTGAATTCACCAGAAACGAGGACAGCTCTGGGCGCACGGAGGGCCCACATTTGTGTATAAATCCTCAAAAACACATGAATTTGGATTGTGTGAGGCCTCCTGCGCTTGGAATAGAAAATCATAACCTCCCAGCCTTCGCCTCCACCCACAGCCCCAGCAGCAGATAATGAGTGCCCACACTAATGAGTGCACACACTAATGAGTGCACACACTAATGAGTGCACACACTAATGAGTGTGAGGCATTCCCGTGGAGATTTGTGATTTGTATCACACCCAGAGCCCTCCTGGTGAATCCTGCTGATTTCCCCCGGGACATGGATCCTGGGGACAGGGAGGGCACAGCCCAGGCTGAGCTGGGGACACTGGGCTCCCTCAGCTGCTGCTGGAGGTGGCACTGTGCCCCTGACCCAGGCAGGACAGGGAGGACAGGGCAGGACAGGGCAGGGCAGGGAGGACAGGGCAGGGCAGGACAGGGCAGGACAGGGCAGGACAGGGCAGGGAGGACAGGCCCTGTGCCTCTCCCAAAGCCCACAGATTGTGTGTCCTGCTGTTCCCACTGCCACCAGGGCAGCCACAAAATGTCCCCACGCCCCTGTCCCCTCTCAGTCCTTTTCCCCCCTGTGCTGTCCCTTTCCTGTCCCCTCGGAGCTCCCAGGCTGTCCCCAAAGGGAGGAGCGGCTGTTCACAGCCCAGGGGAGGGTGACAACCCGAGCAGCCCTTCAGGACGCGAGGCTGTGACTCCGCAGGACGAGAAGCTGATGTTATTTTCCTCAGGAGCACCAGAGGGGCAAAATTCAGCTGTTTGCAAATTTTTCAGTGCCCTGGCCTGACTCTTGCTCTAAACCCTGGGAATTTCCCCAGGTTTAAGGTCTGATTTGAGCAGCGATGCTCAGCTCGTCTGTCAAATGCAGGAGGAGTGGGGGACGCCAGCTCTGTCCCACACGAGGGGACAAAGCCACCAGAAGAGATGCTAAAGACCCCATGGCTCTTCAGGGGCCAGGCCGATCGTGCGAGGAGCAATGAAAAAATCCCTCTGAGCTTCCTGGCACTCGCAGCTGCCAAAAATGCCTCTCAGCTGCACAAACTGCTCCTAAAAACCACACCACTGGGGCTGAATCGAATCAGGGCTTGGGCAGCGCTCGGTGCGGAGCAGGGCCTGATCGATGGCGGGGATTTTGCGCTGCGGTGAAATATTTTTCAGGCTGATGTCACTTGTTCAAGGGAGGAACACGAGGAGTGATGTGACCCCGGAGTGCTGGCGGCAGAGCGGAGGGAATGCCAAGCGCTAAGAGCAGAGCTATCGATCAGGGCTGGGAGGGCAGCGGCAGAGAGAGCGGCGAGAGGTCATTATTGATGGCCGAGAGGAGCGTGGAGATCCAGGGCTTGGCTCGGTGACAACAGCACGGAAAATGTGTGCCCAGGGCCCTCAGAGGATGGGCTGGGGGAACAGAGAGGCGCGAGACACAGGAGCTGCAGGGTGAGCCCCTCACGGACACTGACCGCCCAGGCCTGGCCACACCCGCGGTGTGCGCAGGGTGACCACAGCCTCCTTTTCCTCTCCTGTCCTTATTTCTCCTCCGCTCTGCGCTCGCCGAGCTCAGTAAACGCTGAAAATGGGACTCAGCCATCTTCGGAGTCTCGCATCACCAGGGCTGGGCAGTGAAGATCCTGCACTTGGTTCCTGTGCCGTCAGGGCACTAACTGACCGCAGGAAGCTCTAATGTAATCATCAGGAACCAAGGCCAGGACACGAACAAGCACAGTCTGTGTCACACTCCACATCCACAGCGTTCTGGCGCTGGTGGCACCGAGCCGGGCCCTGCCAGGTGCCACAGGCTCGGGGACACAGAGCTGGGAGCCAGCCAGTCCTGGCGCTGCCACACTCAGCATTGGTGTCCCTGGGGCTGTGCCACACTCAGGATTGGTGTGTTCATGTCCCTGGGGCTGTGCCACTCTCAGGACTCGTGTTTTCATGTCCCTGGGGCAGTGCCACACTCAGGATTGGTGTCCCTGGGGCTGTGCCACACTCAGGATTGGTGTCCCTGGGGCTGTGCCACTCTCAGGATTCGATGTGTTCGTGTCCCTGGGGCTGTGCCACTCTCAGGATTCGATGTGTTCATGTCCCTGGGGCTGTGCCACTCTCAGGATTGGTGTCCCTGGGGCTGTGTCACTCTCAGGATTTTTCGCTCCTGTCCCCGCAGGCTCCGCGGGCCGCGCCGAGGCACCTGTCGTGCGCGATGTCCCCGCTGTCCCCGCGGTGTGACGGCGATCTGCTAACGAGCGCTGGCAGCACACACACACAGAGCAGCGCTGCTCTCCTCCAGCCATTAATTTTGCATTCCTGCGCTGCCTAATTCGCCGTTCTCGCGGAGCCCGAGCAGGCAGCCTGCATAACGAAGGGTTTGTTGACAGAGGTCCTCATGTCACAGCAGCAGAAGGTGGAAAGGATCCTGTGCAGGGACATGTGCTCCTCTCGGTCACCTCGGCCCTGGCGCTGCTCCTGAGGATGGCGCAGGCCCAGGGCTCTGCTCTGCTCAGGCCATTAGCGCTGCTGCTCTGAGATTCCTGTGCCAGCCCCACCACGCAGCACTCGGTGCTTGATTTAACACCAATTCTGCTTTTTCAAGGCACTTACCTCCAGAGTGTTGCTCTGATTTTCTGATCTTCGTGGAGATTCGCGGAAGCTCACAGGGAGGTCAGGCAGGCAGCACCAAGATGGCGAAAAGAGAAACTTTATTTACAATAACTTCTTTATATATTCATTAATGATCTAATAATTATTGGTAGATAGTTTTTCCACCTCCCATAACGATTGGTTACAACTCTAGAGCATCCAGCACCAAAACAAAGAGATTAGAAAGCACAAGAATGCAACTTCTCTCTATTCTCCATGAGAAAGAAGAGGAAGATTTTAAAGCAGTGCAACTACAGCAGAGAAGTCTTGTTTCAAACCAATTATTTAGTTTGAATTCTGGTGTATTAATGCAGCTGGGATAAACCACTATGTATTTAAGACTGCTGAAGGGGAAGCTTTTAAAATGAAGACAACAAAGAACCAGCTTACCTGATTCACAGGACCATCGAGTTCCTACTCCTGATTGTATTCATGCATAAAGTTTCTAAAAAGAACCAAAATGTATCAGATAAATTTAAAAAAAAAAAAAAAAAAGCCTCTATCAGTCCACTCACGGGAAGAGAGACTCAAACCTGAAAACAAGGAGGCAACTGCAGAGCAGAAAACAGCAAGGCAATTAAAACTCTCCCAGGAGCCTGCCTGCTGTCAGCAGGGCTCTTTATCAGCTCCGGGGGATTGCCAGTGCAGCCACAGCTGCAGAGCATTACATGCAGATCCACACCCCAGCACTGCCTGCGATGGCATTTGGCTCACCTGTGCCACCTGGGACCTCCCTGATGGCCCCAAACACAAACCTCCCCCGGGGGTCCCAAGGTGCCGAAGGTTCTGTGTGAAAATGAATCCACGCCGACAGCCCTGCCCACACACACACCTGTGCAGGAGGGTGACTGATCCTGCCATCAGCACATTCATCAGTGTGTGCACACAGGTGGCCACGATTCCCTCTCAGGATCCTGCGGTGGCTTTGTCATTGGTCCCAATGTGACTCTGGGCAGGGCACTGCACCTCAGGTGTCCCCGGTGAGGAGCCCACCCTGCCCGGAGCACTGTGAGACCCACTGTAGTTGCACTGTTTTAGAAGTCTTTCTCTTCTTTCTCAGGGAGAATAGAGATAAGCTGCATTCTTGTACTTTCCTAATCTCTGTGTTTGGTACTAGGTGTTGTGTAGCTGTGACCAATGGTTTTAGGAGGTGGATCCCCTGCTGACCAATAGTTGCCAGATTATTAATGGATATATAAAGAAGTTTCTTGTAAATAAAGCTCTCCTTTCGTCATCTTGGGTTCGTCTGCCTGAATTCTCTGCCAGCTCCTGCGAATCTCGGGAAATCTAAAGCCACAATCCACGGAGAAAGAGCACTCCGAGTCCTGTGCATCATTTACAGCACTGCCCATGGATAACAGCGAGTTCAGCTGCTGGGGACAGCAGGGACCCCCGAGCGAGCAGCCGGGCACAGATCTGCGTGCCAGGGTCCCCAGCGCGTGCCTGGTGGCTGTGTGACCTCAGAGAACGTGGCCGTGGTCTGTGCCACCACACGAACTCGCTGTTCCTGCTCCTGTCCCCATGGCAGTGCCAGGGCAGCTGTGGGCACAGTGGTGTGACACACTGCTCCCTGGGAGGGACATGGGCACAGCAGTGTGACACACTGTGGCCAGCCTGGCCCTACTCCTCCTGAGGGACATGGGCACAGCAGTGACACGCTGCTCCCAGCCTGGCCCTGCTGCTCGTAAGGGACATCAGCCACAGCAGTGTGACACACTGCTCCCCGGGAGGGACATGTGTGACACGCTGCTGCCAGCCTGGCCCTGCTCCTCCCCAGAGGGACATCGGCCACGTCCTGCAGCGCAGCCCTGCACCCACACCTGTGCTCTGTGCGCTCCTGACACACCTGGGCACTGTCACCGTGCTGCCACACTGCTCAGGGGACTCTCTGCAGACACACACTGTGGGGAAGTGCAAAAAGCACCCGAAACAGCCCCGGGGCTGGAGACGGGACAGGCTGGAGCACAGCTGAGCCTGCGGGGAGGCTGCAGGACACTCTGCTGCAGGACACTCTGCTGCAGGACAGGCTCTGCTGCAGGACACACTCTGCTGCAGGACACTCTGCTGCAGGACACTCTGCTGCAGGACACACTCTGCTGCAGGACACTCTGCTGCAGGACACTCTGCTGCAGGACAGGCTCTGCTGCAGGACACTCTGCTGCAGGACACTCTGCTGCAGGACACTCTGCTGCAGGACACACTCTGCTGCAGGACACTCTGCTGCAGGACACTCTGCTGCAGGACAGGCTCTGCTGCAGGACACTCTGCTGCAGGACACTCTGCTGCAGGACACTCTGCTGCAGGACAGGCTCTGCTGCAGGACACTCTGCTGCAGGACAGGCTCTGCTGCAGGACACTCTGCTGCAGGACACTCTGCTGCAGGACACTCTGCTGCAGGACACTCTGCTGCAGGACAGGCTCTGCTGCAGGACACTCTGCTGCAGGACACTCTGCTGCAGGACAGGCTCTGCTGCAGGACACTCTGCTGCAGGACAGGCTCTGCTGCAGGACACTCTGCTGCAGGACACACTCTGCTGCAGGACACTCTGCTGCAGGACACTTTGCTGCAGGACACTTTGCTGCAGGACACTTTGCTGCAGGACATGCTCTGCTGCAGGACAGGCTTTGCTGCAGGACACTTTGCTGCAGGACACTCTGCTGCAGGACACTCTGCTGCAGGACACTCTGCTGCAGGACACTCTGCTGCAGGACAGGCTTTGCTGCAGGACACTTTGCTGCAGGACACTCTGCTGCAGGACACTCTGCTGCAGGACACTCTGCTGCAGGACAGGCTTTGCTGCAGCACCGAGGCTGCTCCCTGCACCTGAGAGCTCACCCAGGGCTTGTCTGGGCCCTGCACTGTGCTGTCCTCAGTGCCACACCGTGTCCTGCACCGTGTCCTGTCCTCACTGCTGCACTGCGTTCTGTCACTGTGCTGTCACTGTCACACCATGTCCTGTCCTCAGTTCTGCACCGTGTCCTGCACTGTCCTGTCCTCACTGCTGCACTGTGTCCTGCACTGTCCTGTCACTGTCACACTGTGTCCTGTCACTGTCCTGTCACTGTCACACTGTGTCCTGTCACTGTCCTGTCACTGCTGCACTGTGTCCTGCACTGTCCTGTCACTGTCACACCGTATCCTGCACTGTCCTGTCACTGTCACACCGTGTCCTGCACTGTCCTGTCACTGCTGACTGTGTCCTGCACTGTCCTGTCACTGTCACACCATGTCCTGTCACTGTCCCGTCCTCACTGCTGCACTGTGTCCTGCACTGTCCTGTCACTGTCACACTGTGTCCTGTCACTGTCACACCGTGTCCTGCACTGTCCTGTCACTGTCACACTGTGTCCTGTCACTGTCCTGTCACTGTCACACCGTGTCCTGCACTGTCCTGTCACTGTCGCACTGTGTCCTGCACTGTCCTGTCACTGCTGACTGTGTCCTGCACTGTCCTGTCACTGTCACACTGTGTCCTGCGTTGAGTCACCCAAGCGTCGAGCAGAGGCGCTGAAAGAAAGCAAAGCCCATCTGATCTCCAAAGCACTGAGCACATTTGCTCTGTTTACTCACCGATTCTCTTAAAATTACCTTAAAAAGGTGTTCAGCCAAACGTGGATCCTCCCAAGTGAAGAGGAGCAGAACCCAACCCCAGACACTCACATACTGAGCTTTCAGGCTAGAAATAAAGCACGTGGATTTATTTGCAAAGAGTTTCAGACCCTGGAAGGGTGAGTTGGTGCAATACATTAGTAGCAGAACACGCTGCTGGCGCTGTGTGCTCTCCCCACACACTGCACAAGGTAAATTCTGTGAGTGGATTGTGTCCTGAGCCTTCCCGGATCCATCAAAGGACACATCTCTGCCAGGCTCTCTCAGGGCAAACCTCCTGACAGCGAAAGGAGAGAGGCGCTCGGAGTAGGAAAAAAAGATGAAGCCACTAAAATGCAAATTTTATTCACAGTTGGCATGTTTATAAATATATATATTACATTCTTACAATCTACAGTACATTCTAAATATAGAGGGATTCGGTCTAAGTGTTGGCGGGAGGGCGGGTGTGTGTTAAACTGAGCAACCTAGAGTCAACCATGGAAGACTGAACAAAAAGAGGGCGAGGACCTGCTCCAGGAAATAAGGGAAAACTGGAAATAGAAGCTGAATTTTAGTGCTTTGGCACTTTGCCGCTGGCCATTGGAGACTGCTGCTGGACCGCACAAAAATGTCACGGCTGGCGGGCTGGAGGAGGGGCAAATCCTACCATATGTACATCCTTATCAGGAGAGACCCAGAGATAATCATCACCCCTGGCAGAAACAAACTCTGTCACCTGCTGAGCTGAGCGGGGCAGGGCTCGGTGCTGAACGTGCAGCTCTGCCCTGCGACCTGCGAGTGCCCTCTGAACGTGCCGGGCAGGGCACAGGGACACGGGGACACAGGGACAGAGCCACCCAGGGCAGGGGTGCAGGGGCGCAGGGGCACAGGGACACAGGGACACAGGGACAGAGCCACCCAGGACAGGGGTGCAGGGGCGCAGGGGCACAGGGACACGGGGACAGAGCCACCCAGGGCAGGGGCACAGGGACAGAGCCACCCAGGGCAGGGCACAGGGACACAGGGGCACAGGGACACAGGGACACAGGGGCTGTGCCACCCAGGGCAGGGGCACAGGGACAGAGCCACCCGGGGCAGGGGATGCACAGAGACACAGCTGCGGTGGCCAGGCCAGCACAGGTGGCACTGACCCCAGGGACAGTGGCCAGCTGTGGGAAGGACAGCGTGGGAAGAAAGGCAGGGAAGGGAAGGTTTGGGAAGGGAAGGTTTGCGAAGGTTTGGGAAGGGAAGGTTTGGGAAGGTTTGGGAAGGTTTGGGAAGGTTTGGGAAGGGAAGGTTTGGGAAGGGAAGGTTTGGGAAGGGAAGGTTTGGGAAGGTTTGGGAAGGTTTGGGAAGGTTTGGGAAGGTTTGGGAAGGTTTGGGAAGGTTTGGGAAGGTTTGGGAAGGGAAGGGAAGGGAAGGGAAGGGAAGGGAAGGGAAGGGAAGGGAAGGGAAGGGAAGGGAAGGGAAGGGAAGGGAAGGGAAGGGAAGGGAAGGGAAGGGAAGGGAAGGGAAGGGAAGGGAAGGGAAGGGAAGGGAAGGGAAGGGAAGGGAAGGGAAGGGAAGGGAAGGGAAGGGAAGGGAAGGAACCACAGCTCCCAGGGCTGAGTGATGTGGGAAGTGCCCGCAGGATTCCAGACAGGGAGCACTCGGGAAAATGCCTGGGAATACAAATCCGAAACAGGACAATCGAATAAAGTGGGCTTTTAAAAATAGCTCGTTCTCCCTCAAACTTTCCAAAACAGACCTTCCTTAATACGAGTGATATTCTGAGTATAGATTATATCTTCTCCTATTTTACAAATTAAGAAATACTGAAAATTGGCTGGCAAAGTTTATTACCTTGGCATCTACTTAAAAAGAGAGTTTCAGTCTGAACTGTATACGTGTATCCATTCTCAGTGCTTGGGAGGCAAACATGCTGGTTTGTAAACAGCCCAGTTACTCCTCTATCCCCTCCAGATTCTTTGGAAAATCACGACTCCTCAGCTCCGGGAGCTGCGGCGTTCACACTGTTGGTTTTTGTCAGCTTTAAATTAATGTTCCTGGGTGAATATTCTGTGCACGTGGCTCGAACGACATGCTCTTTTCACGGATCTATTTATTCTGAGACCAATTTTTTGCTTTTAACCAAAGCTTGCAATATCGAACAGCAGAGCTGTGTGAACTGTGTAATATCCAAACTGCACTGGAGTTTGTTGTATTTATTGATTTCCTGGGAAAGCTCAGAGAATGAGACCACATTATTTTTCTAAGCTTTTTTTTTCATGTTACCATGTATCAAAAAACCACACACATCTCTCACTTCCATCTCTGAGCACTGAGAAGACTTGAATTTCAAGAGCTGTCCAGGATCTCTGCTCTCCCAGCTGCTTTTGGGTGGCTTCTTGGGGCTCCAGTGAGTTATTATCCACCAGCTGATTCTTGCTAGAACACAACATTTCGCCCCACTACCCAAAATTAAAGGCAGAAGGTGAGTGAAAAACAAACAAACGAACAAACCAAACAAAAAAAAGTCTTTTGTGTCTCGTTACGCATTTTCGTGTAACCTCTCCATATAGTTTTTCAGCTCTTTGCACTCGCCCAGGTCCATATCCTGGCACACCCATTTGATGTCGTCCTCGTTGCTCATCAGGACCGAGTTGACAGCTGGGCAGCCATCGTCCGAGGAGATGGTGGTGAAGGTGGTGAACTTCACCCGTTTCCTCTTGGAGGTAGGCGAGGCGGTCGGTTCGCTCTTCTGCTCTTTCCCTTCGCTGAACGTGGACTCGGGAGACCTGAACGACTGTCCGTTGGTATTTTTGGTGGCGCTGGTGTTGAGGAGGTACTTGCTCTCCTCGTAGTCCACCCCCCTGTCGATGGCTGTGATTCGCTCGTCCTGCTGCGACGAGAAGTTGATGTGGTTCTCCAGGAGCTCTGTCCTGTTGCTCAGCCCGACCCAGTCGTGCGAGTGGCTCACGCCCTCCTGCTCCTCGAAGGGCACCTGCTTGTGGCGGTACTTGAGCGCAAAGGTGACGCAGTTGATGAGGAACACCAGGATGGCCAGGCAGAAGACCCCCAGGAGCGCGTACATGCCGATCTCCAGGTCGCTGAGACCCCGCGGGGACTGCACCAGGTCGCTCTCCTCCGCGTCCCCGGTGTCCCGGGGCAGATCCACCTGCGCGGGGAAGCTCGTGAAGTCCACGGGCAGGTTCTGGCTGTCGTCATCCAGGAGGCTTTCCCTGTCCTCCTTCCTGCTGAGGATGGACCTCTGCGTGGTGGTGCCCCTGCCCTGCTCGTGGCCCACGGAGGAGCTGTAGTAGTGGCCGTCCCCCCCGGCCCTGTCCCTGTCCCTGTCCCGGTCCTGCCAGGTGCCCTTGTGGCGCCGCTCGCCGCCGTGGCTCTCCACGAGGACACCGCCGCCCCTGAGCTTGCTCTCGCTGGCGTTAGGGCTGCCGTCGCTCTGCCCGAACTTGACCTTGATGCTGCCGCTCCCGACGGCCAGGATGCTCTTCCGCTTGGATTTCTGGCAGGACTCGCTGATCACCATCTCCACCCTCACCAGGCTGCCCTGGCCCTCGGTCTCGGCCGCGATCACAGGCCACTTGAACTTGGGGTCGTGGTGGATGGACACCACCTTCTCGTCCAGCGACGTGGCCGACAGGGAGAAGTCCTTGGGGTCGTAAGTGTCCAGGGGCATGACGGAGCCATCGCTGAACTGGATCCAGCAGCTGATGGCTGCCTCCTGAAAGAGAGAAAATATACACACACCAGTGACCATCCGGGGAAATGTGCTCTGTTCCGTCTGCTCCCTCCTCCTCACAATATACCACTAGTAATCAGAAAATAAATAAATAGGGAGAGCAGGGAAATTAATATCTTGCCAAGATGTGAAGAGAAACGCTAGTGTAAAACATTCATTGATAATGAGATTTGTTTCCACAAAGGTGCTTAAAGGAGCTGTATCCCCTGGGCTCGGCAGGATCTACTTCAGCTCTGTAATAAATTGCATGTCAGGAAGCATTACCAGTGACTGAGATCATTTACTGTTGTATATTTAAATGAAAAAAAAAATACATTATTTCTAAACTGCTTAAAATACAAAGTCTCCTCTTATTACACAGAACACATATTTAAAGATATTTAAATACAGCACACAGGGCCGTACACGACTCCATACCTTCGCTCCTTGATTTCTGTCTCTCAAATTAAATTAGCAGATTGTGTAAGCAGAGGAAACCAATCAGTCGCTTCTTTAGGAAGCGGCCAGGGTAATTTTTACGCTTGTTAGCAATTAAAAGCAAGACAATAATAAAGTTTAATCTTGTGTCACAGCGATGCAGATTGTGTACTTCAGTGTGCTCGGAGGCTGTCGCTGAATGCGAATGAATCCGACCTGGGCACTAATTCTGTACCAGAATGTGCCTAATGACGCAGCTCTCCTGGGGCCCTTAACTTTTAGGTTTGAACTCAAAACATTTTAAAGCATTTTTAAATTTCAGAAAATATGCGCTCACCCATTTCTGAAAATCAGGTCCTCTAAGGGCGCTGAAATGGCTATTGACAATTGCTGTGCTACCTGAAAAAAACCTTTGCATTCATCCATTGACCATTTACTGACAAAATTTGGGTTGATCTCCTGGAATCTCAGTCCTGCTCCTGATGGTCTGACCTGCTCTGGTTTGCTCAGGTTATTGCACCTTAGGGGACACCGGAGAGTCCCCACCAGACAGACCCCGGATCAGTGGAATCCTTCGGGGCTGAAATGAGCTTTTGTCTGGGGAAAGTTGGGATCACCTCGCTCGGAGAGTCTGCCAGACAGACAGGCAGACAGGCAGACAGACAGACAGACAGACAGACAGACAGACACCCGACCAACAAATTAACTCCTGAAAACCACGGATCTGTTCCTTTAAATAAGCAATTTTTCATACAGACAGAATTCACATTCCAACTCCACATATGTACAGAGAACAAACACGTGTGATTATCCTTCCAATTGCTCCCAGCACAAAGTCATTCACCTGCTCCCAGCACGGAGAATAAGCTCGCAGTGCTTGGGATCGGATCGTGCATAATCGACTGGCCTGATTCCGAAATCCTCCGAGCCACAGAGCTCCCCCTGCCCCAACGGGAGATTTGCTTCTGTCTCTATTTCAGGACAGAGCCCTAAGACTTTGCTGACACTGTCACAAATCCCGGCTTTGTGTTTATTAATCTTTGGATGTTTCTTGAAGGCTGCATAGAATTTGTGTCACCAGCTCTCATCCTCCCACTGTGTTGCTTAAACCTGCATAATCATTTAATAATTCTGCATTGCTTTGCTTACAGGGATTGTGCTCTGAAAAGCTCTCAGAACAGAGTCAGCCCTTCCTGAGCATTTCCTCTGGCTCAGGGTGGATCCAGTGCTGCCCTGCTGATCCTCCCTGAAATTGCAAGATTTCACTTCCTTTCACAAAATTGAATTCTTCATTTCATTTCGTGAAAAGAAATGAAATCCTGAATTCAGAGAAAAAGTGTAACAAGCACCTGGCAAAGATGATCAAAGGCTGCCCTGCTGATCCTCTCTGAAATCGCAAGATTTCAGTTCCTTTCACAAAATCGAATTTTTCATTTCATTTCGTGAAAGGAAATAAATTCTGAATTCAGAGAAGAAGTCAAGCATTTGGCAAAGGAGATATGATCAAAGGCTGCCCTGCTGATCCTCCCTGAAATCGCAAGATTTCAGTTCCTTTCACAAAATGAAATTCTTCATTTCATTTTGTGAAAGGAAATGAAATCCTGAATTCAGAGAAGTGTAACAAGCACCTGGAAAAGGAGATATGATCAAATGAAAGGCGAGCGGAACAAAACCGGAAAATGAACAAATGGAGCCGACACAACACAGTGCATTGGGAGGGAATGAGGGGCAGCGAGAAAAACAGAAAATTGCCCAAATTCTAGGGGCTGAATTTCTGAAATCAGGAAAGAAAGGGAGAAGGCGAGACGCGAGAAGAAAGTGAGGAACGGAAAGGCTTAAAAAAAAAGGGGAAAATTTGGTGCTGAAGCTGAAACAAGCAAATGGCATGAGCTGAAGTGCAGAGAGCTGCACCAAAGCTTGCCGAATTATCCTCACTGAAATCGCAAGATTTCACTTCCTTTTATGAAATGAAATGAAATGAAATGAAATGAAATGAAGCATTTGAAGTCTGGCCTGAGCACACCCAGCCCTGGGAGCTGAAGTGCCACAGCCATGGTGGCACTAATGCCATCGCCCCTGTCCCGGGCAGCACGGTGGCACTAATGCCATCGCCCTGGCCTGGGCAGCACGGTGGCACTAATGCCATCGCCCTGGCCTGGGCACCATGGTGGCACTAATGCCATCGCCCCTGGCCTGGGCAGCACGGTGGCACTAATGCCATCGCCCCTGGCCTGGGCAGCATGGTGGCACTAATGCCATCGCCCCTGGCCTGGGCACCATGGTGGCACTAATGCCATCGTCCCTGTCCTGGGCAGCACGGTGGCACTAATGCCATCGTCCCTGTCCTGGGCAGCATGGTGGCACTAATGCCATCGCCCCTGGCCTGAGCACCATGGTGGCACTAATGCCATCGCCCCTGGCCTGAGCACCATGGTGGCACTAATGCCATCGCCCCTGGCCTGGGCACCATGGTGGCACTAATGCCATCGCCCCTGCCCCGGGCACCATGGTGGCACTAATGCCATCGCCCTGGCCTGGGCACCATGGTGGCACCAATGCCATCGCCCCTGTCCTGGGCAGCACGGTGGCACTAATGCCATCGCCCCTGTCCCGGGCCGCTCTCCAGGCACTTTGTTCAGCCCCACGTCGGCAGTGGATTAGCTCACTGCCTTCCCTCAACCCCCCTGGCATCGATTTCTGCCTCCTGGAGCACCGCGGGTGATTTGATCGCCCCATAAAGACAGCAGCTCCGCGTTATTTCCCATCCTGCATCCCAAGGAGAGGAGCCCGCGATGAATTAAACACCTCAGCAGTTGGCCAGGCTTCAAATGTGCATGCCACGATCATTTACCTTTACAGCTCAGAACATGCCTAAGTGCTGAGCGCCCAGCCCAGCATCCTTGATGTAAGCCCCAGACTGATGGATTTGGGATGGAAAAAAGTTTAAATTCCAAATGTATGCAGAAGCACAAGGACAAACATCATCTGGGACACGGCAAAGTCCGAAAGCCCTTGGTAACTGTTGGTTCCCTAACAGAGGAACTGAGAGTAATAAGGGAAAAAAAAGGTTTATGAAATCATGAATCAGGAAATGAGTCAGTGCTGCTGATTCACATTCTAGTAATGAATCAGAACGAAAGGGATGTTCCCTGACTCCTCAGAGCGCTCACAGGAAGGAGCTGAAGGAAGAAGAGTTGGCATGATGAAAACACTGCCTCGTGTCCAGGTGGAGCTAAAGGATTGATTTGGGTACCTGTGGCGGGAGGGTGAGCACGGCAGAACCTGCAATGGGGCAGGTGCTGGGCAGGGCAGAAAAGGCCCACATGTGTGGATGCACTATTTTAAAAGTTTTTCTCTTCTTTCTCATGGGGAATAGAGATAAACTGAATTCTTGTGCTTTTCTGGTCTTTGTTTGGGTACTGGATGCTGTAAGATTCCAGCCAATCCTCTTGGGGGGTGGAAAACTGTCGACCAATAATTGTTAGACTATTAATGCACATATAAAGTAAGTATTGTAAATAAATTTTGCCTTTTCGCCATCTTGCGTGTGCTGACTGCCTGATTACCACGAGCTACCAGCGACACACGTGAGTGTGAGTGTGAGTGTGAGTGTGAGTGTGTGTGTGAGTGTGAGTGTGAGTGCGAGTGCGAGTGTGAGGCACTGCTGTGCTCGGTGTGACACCTCCCTGAGCTGTCTGTGTCATTTACAGGATCAGGCACAGCACGAGGGCTGTTGGTGCTGGGGCTGTTTAAACCCAGCACCCTTTTTGTCAGAGCTCTGTTTTCCTGTTTGGGGACACTTGGTGGCCTTCAGGAAAGCCTCCACAGGCAGGAGGTGTAAAACTCTGCAGGATTACAGCATTTGGGAATGTCACACAGCCACTCAGAGTCCTTCCAGAGCAGTACCTGCTTGGGGGACTGGAGCAGCTCCTGTGCCACGGCAGTGGCGAAGATGGCTCTGTTGCTTCCCGGGCTGAGCTGCAGGGACAGGGACAGTCCTGTCACCAGCTGCACTCCCAGGTCAGTAATTGTCACCTTCTCATCCAGAACGGTCACCGTCTTCTCAGCCAAGATGGCATCGGACAGGGGGGACAGGATCTGAGGAGAAAAACCGAAGTTAGCACAATGCTTTTGTCCAGCACCGAGGAGAGAATCCCAGAGAACTCCAACATGGGTAAGGGGTGCTCATGCTCATGGCAACAATCACTCACAGAGACACCATTAAAATATCATTTAAAAGGGCTACTCATATTTTATAACTTCTGCAATAACAGGGTGCTTATAATAACAACTTTTACCTGTGCCACTGTGCCCAGCTGTGCCACTCACCTCTGCACTGTGCCAACCACATCTGCTCCAGATGTGCTAACCACTTGTAAATGTAATCTTCATGTGAAATCTAAGCATTTCATTAATCCTCATGTTTTGAGGTAGCATAAATAAATGCAGTCTGTACATTTATATAAAATCCGTTGAATAAATGGTATTTATTTCCATCCTACGAAATGGAAAGAACGGGTAATGTATTGCTACAATAACTGCTCATGGTACTGAATACAAAATTGACAGAGAAAATTTGTTTTGGTTAAGGAAATACACACAGAGGTCAGTGCAGTGGTACATGACATCCAAAGATGCTCATTAGCAGGAAAGTTGAATTTAATGATCCATACAGGGTACAGAGCATTTCTGAGGCAGCTTTTAAGAGCTATTCTTTAAATATAACTTGCTCCCAGCTCTTTACCCTTGGATTTTTCTTTCCACAGTTTTACGTGCTTCGGTTGGAGCACTAAGTTCCAGAGCTTTAGAAAGGCATTCGGAAAATCTTCACAGATTTTGCAGAAAGTCAAAAACCTCGAATCCCATTTCTCCAGCCCTGACAGCCTCATTCTCGACAGGTGTGCTGGCAGTTTTCTGCTCTGACAGTTTGGGATGATCAGCGTGTTTGGACAGAGATTTTTCCCTGTTCTAATGTTATTAACATGTTTTCTACTTTGGTATCACTGAATTAACCTCTCTCTCCCCATCTCCTTTCCTTTTAATTAATATTTGGGTTGATATTCCAGCCTGGCTTCCTTAACCAGCGCTGGTTAATTCTCACTTAGCCCTTTGCTCTGTCACCGCAGGCTCGGGGAAGCTGAGCTGCTCCAGCAGCTGCACGCCTTGTGATAACCCAGCCCCGGCTCCAGGTTCAGACAAAAATAACCAGGAAAAGCTCCCAATATACAGCTGGATTAAATTAAATAAAACTGCAGTCTACCACACTTTGGGGCACAAGATAAGGAGAGGAAACCGTTTCTTCTGGTTCTCGCTTGGATTCTGCTCCGTTCAGAAATTCACGGCTCAGTTGTTGAGGGATTCTTAATAGTCAAGGCACTGAGATGTGCACAATCCAGCCTTAACTTAGCTGGGCAGGATAAGCAAGAAGGTAAATATGCCCTTGAAGGGCAGCTGTGGGGAGGGAGCTGCCACGTGCGGACAACTCCAGGAATGTAAAGAACGGAGTGCGTGAACGGCAGGTTGTAGAACCTTAGGGGGGCACATCAGAGCAACATCATTTCTATGACAGCTCACCATCACTCCAGTGATTTGTTTAGATGTGCAAACAAGGAGCTAGTGACCAATGTACGGCTTGCACGTAGAGTGATGCCGGTGATTTTTGTATTTTCTTTTTATACCCTTTTTATGTATTTTATACCCTTTCCCTTCCCTGTAACCCTCTAAACACACTCCTTGTACCCTGTACAGACACTCCTTGTACTTTAGCCCCACATGTTTCCAACCCTTGCACTCTGATATTTAGCTCAGTTTGGGGTCCTGCACAGCGAGGAAGAGCAAACATTCAAATTCTCTCAGAACCAGAGGCTCCAACCTGTTCTCTCTCAGAACATGTTTTTGTAAACTAGGCTGTAGTCTCAGCTGGGGGGGGTTCATTAGAATAGGGAGCAATTATTCATTTATTAAGTTTCTTATTGGGGGTTTTGAGTAGATATGCTAATTTTGTGAAGTCCATAAAAATCAGGTATGCATTGTGCGGGGAGGGTTCCAGCTCATCCCTCGCTCCATGGCGTTTTCCACCTTTGATGGGTCTGGGCACATGGATCCTATCAAACGAGGTGAATTCCCTTTTCCCTGTACTGCTGTGTCTGTTTCATATTTTTACCAGCCTGGTTAAGACATCAAGAGAAGCAGAAAATGTATATAAGTAGCCTTCTGATCTGTACTAAACAGCTTCACCTGATCACATTGGTCTGTGTGTGACGAGCCGAGCCTCCGCAGCAATGCCGGCTCAGCCCAGCCCCAGGAGGTGAGTTTGGGGGAACAGGAACTCATCGGTGATTTCCCTACCTGGATGGTGGTCATCCCGAGCTCCAGCCCCACCAGGACCTGCCCGTCCTGCAGCCTGGCGATGCGCGGCTCCTCCACCTGCATGAAGTCGCTGACCAGGTGGGTGATGTCGAGCTGCCAGTCGGAGCCCAGCAGGTAGCTCGGGGGCGTGCCGGGCTCGGCGGCCTCGGCCACGAACTGCGTCAGGACGCGCACCATGGCGTGCTGGTACTGCAGGGCGCAGCCCCGGCCCCTGCGCTCGTCCTCGTCCTCGTCATCGCTGTCCCTGGCTGGCCTGCCACCACAGCAAGAGGGAAAAATCAGTGTGGGGACAGCTGGGAGCAGCAGAGCTGTGGCTGACCCGAGGGCAGCCACGCTGCTGCACTCAGGTTCTCCACGCCTGTCCTCCTGTCCTTGCTCGTGATTCCAGAACAGCACTTGAGATCGCCAGCTGCCCTCCCAGCTCTGCTATCGCATTGTTCTCCCCAAAATCTCCCATTATTTTCCATGTCAAGTCCTTGCTTTCAGGACCTTCACACTTCTTTTCTCTCTGGATCTTCCCATAAACATCTTTGTGTTGCCATGGAAATCTCTGCACCTACACACATCGCTCGGTACAGCGATCAAATTGAAATTGCATCTCCACCAAAATTTCCTTGCTCTGATACTAAAAGAAGCCTGAAATAAATGTCTTCATTTGCAGGTGGGAATACCAAGTACCTCCTTTATCAATTTGCTCCTCTTGCTCTTAGTGACTCTGACAAGAGGTGCAGACAGTTCTATTCTGCTTCATCCGTCCCCTGTGCCGTGGGCACTGAGAGCTCTGTGTGCTGGCCTTGGGACACTGCTCAGTGCCACCGGACCCTGCAGGGACTGGCACAGGTATGTGCTAACAGTGACCACTGACAGGGTCCCTGCGCTGCCAGGACCTGGGGACAGGCCGCAGACTGACCAGAGCTGCTCTGGCCGATGTCCCCTGCTGCCCCAGGGCATGTGCTAACAGTGACCCCTGGGCTGCCAGGACCTGGGGACAGGCCGCAGACTGACCAGAGCTGCTCCGGCCGATGTCCCCTGCTGCCCCAGGGCATGTGCTAACAGTGACCCCTGGGCTGCCAGGACCTGGGGACAGGCCGCAGACTGACCAGAGCTGCTCTGGCCGATGTCCCCTGCTGCCCCAGGGCATGTGCTAACAGTGACCCTGACAGGATCCCTGGGCTGCCAGGACCTGGGGACAGGCTGCAGACTGACCAGAGCTGCTCCGGCCGATGTGCTCTGCTGCCCCATGGCTGATCCTGCCCCACTCGGCCAATGGCTCTGCCCATCTCACTCATCAGTGCTCAAAAGGAAACTGATTTCCAGCCTAGGGTCACGCAACCTGCAGTTTCCATTTCCCCTGTAAGTCCAGTGCAGGAGCCATTGAATAAATGTCTGGTGACCTTCAAATCCACGGCAGAATTGCTTTAGGGCCCGAGGAGCTGCTCAGATCCAGCGGCCCTGACAGGGCCCTGGCAAGAGCACAGCCCAGGATGAACATCCTCTAATGAAACCTACCTCTTATTAGAGATGATGGGCACTCTCCACCCCTTGATCTGATTGAGCTCTGTGTCAGAGACCTCGATCTGCAGTGGGAGACGAGGAATCCACACTGTCATCTCTAAAGGGGCACTCAGATGCTGGTAAGTAAAATTAACTACGACATTCACTTTGCCTTTCATTTCCTTCCCATTGACAAAGACGTAGTCACATCTGTCAGAAACCTGGAAATAAAAAGGAGACGGAAAAGAAGAATTAGTAAGTCTCTTCACAAATTATAAAGTTCACCCCATGCTGGGTAAGTGACTGGGAGGAAGAGAAAGGATCGAGGTTTAAACCAGCTCCAGGTTCAGAGGACGACAGGAATAACAAGGAAGGTGCCTGGGGTGCCTTAATAGCCTGGGGAATTCAGTGTTGTTTTCACAGGCTGGCTTCTGCTGCTGTAAACAGCTCCAGAATGATCTAGGATAAGAAAATGGCTTTTTTTGTCCTTAATTCCGACTCCAGCAGTAGGACAGACCTAGTGGGATGGCAGGGAGAGAAGATTCCTTTCCTCTCCCCAAAGCTCTGTGTGCAGCCCAAGGAGCACCACTGACCTGGGGGAAGAACTGAGGAGGGCTCTGACCTCTCTGATCAGCCCCAGCAGGGACAGAGCTCCCCAAACGTCCTGTCACAGGTGCCAGGGAATGGTCACAGCCCCAGCGAGTGCCAGGGAGGAGCTCACGATGGCCAGGGCTGCCCCAGCAGCTCCTCCCTGCTGCCAGCCTGGCACACGGCGCTGGAGCAGGAGCTCAGCTAGCCCTGGTGTCACTTTATTTATGACCTGCAGCTCTGGACATCAATATTGCAGGGAGTTAGTAAATCTCACCCGAGCAATTCAGCAGTTGCTGAAGGATCTAGGTGAGCTGACAGGACCTGCTCATTACAGTTCGTTAAAATATAGGAGTAAATGTACACGTTGAGTAATTTATTAACTACCACTTTACCGTGCTGATGATCTGAAGGAATGATCTATTAGAAGCCTGAGCTCTTTTCACAATCCATTACCAGCCAGACCTTCTACTCCGTCCCGTTCCATTCCATCAATGTATTTAATATTTCTCACTCCAGAATGTATGGTCTCATCCCTGTCTGAATTTAATGCCATTTTCTACTTTTCTGTTTCAATGCTGAATGAATTTAAATCATATTTAAATATCACCAGCTTTTACGGGATAATTTGCATTCCTAATATTATTATCTTTAAACAACAACAACCTCCTCACAGACAGATCCACAGCAAATGCATTTCCATGCTGCTTGTCTGGGCCTAGGTAACACACAAAAAAAAGGTTATCGTGGCTCTTGCAATGTCTCCCTTCCACGCCAGGTGTGCCCTGAGTGTCCCCAGGTGTGCCCAGGTGTGCCCCAGGTGTGCCCCGGGAGCTCTGCCCTGGTGCCAGGTGTGCCCAGGTGTGCCCCAGGTGTGCCCACCTGTGCCCCAGGAGTTCTTCCCTGGTGCCAGCTGTGCCCCAGGTGTGCCCACCTGTGCCCCAGGTGTGCCTGGGTGTGCCCCAGGTGTACCCTGGGTGTGCCCCAGGTGTGCCCCAGGTGTGCCCCGGGTGTGCCCGGGAGCTCTGCCCTGGTGCCAGGTATGCCCCAGGTGTGCCCAGGTGTGCTCAGGCACGCCCAGGCGTGCCCCAGGTGTGCCCAGGTGTGCCCAGGTGTGCCCAGGTGTGCCCCAGGTGTGCCCAGGTGTGCCCGGGAGCTGTGCCCTGGCCCAGCCCAGCCCCAGAGCTCACCACCTGCTCACAGAGGTGCCGAGAGCCAGCAGGCACACTCTGAAATGCAACAGGAGCCACGCAGGGCCTGCAGCAGGCAGCGATCCGTGGGGAACACCAACCTGTTTGCTTCCCAAAACCCAGGGACTCCCTCCATCTCTCACTCCCCTCCTCCTGCCTCCGGGTTCTGATACCTCAGGGGTGGCAGCTCCAGTTGTCAGCAAAGGTGACGAGGGCTCCGCAGAGAAAGAGTCGATTTTCTGTAACCGCGAGCGTGCCGCTGGAATCCACCTCTGTGTTGTGGCCACCGTAACTCGGGGACATTGTAATGCCATTAAACCCTGCTGGCGCTGCGCTGCCTCGCTAAGCTTTTGGAGGCTTTGTGTCACCGGAGCTTTCACACAACCGCACTGAGCTGACTTCTGTTAATTAAGGGAAGCTGTACTTAGCGCTCGCAAGATGCTCCAGAAATTCTCTCTCTTAGTATGGGAGGCTTTCATCTCTTGAGGGACTGAGGTTTGAATGGCTTTTTTGGGCACGAACTTGGTTGGCTATCAAAGTGCTTTGGGCTTCTGTCGGCTCCTGCCGGTGCCCCTCTGTCCCTTCCATCGGCGAGCAGCCACGGCAGCTCCTCGGAGCCACTCGCCCGCAGCTGAGCGCTGAGAGCCAGGGCAGCGCAGGGGCACAGGGCAGAGCTCTGTGCCACACTGCCAGGGTGGCACAGAGGGCAGAGGGCTGTGCCACACTGCCAGGGCAATGCAGAAAGCTGTGCCACACTGCCAGGGCAGCACAGAGAGCTGTGCCACACTGCCAGGGCAATGCAGAAAGCTGTCCCACACTGCCAGGGCAGCACAGAGAGCTGTGCCACACTGCCAGGGCAATGCAGAAAGCTGTCCCACACTGCCAGGGCAGCACAGAGAGCTGTGCCACAGTGCCAGGGTGGCACAGCGGGCAGAGCTCTGTGCCACACTGCCAGGGCAGCGCAAGGGGCACAGGGCTGTGCCATACTGCCAGTGTGGCACAGAGGGCAGAGCTCTGTCCCACACTGCCAGGGCAGCACAGGGGGCACAGGGCAGAGCTCTGTGCCACACTGCCAGGGTGGCACAGAGGGCACAGGGCTGTGCCACACTGCCAGGGTGGCACAGAGGGCACAGGGCTGTGCCACAGTGCCAGGGCAGCTCTGTCCCACACTGCCAGTGTGGCACAGAGGGCAGAGCTCTGTGCCACAGTGCCAGGGCAGCTCTCTCCCCTGTGTGGAGGCTGGCTGTGGGAGATAGGAATTCGCGCGCCTGACTGTTCCTTTGGTGCCACAAACCCTCAGTTAGCTTTGGGCTGAACTCAATCCCAAGACCCAACGGGAGAGGGAAAGAGCAATGTGCATCACAACTCCCAGAAGAGGTGCCCTGCATTTCACCGCCAGCTCTCAGAAATCACTGCAACAGTCTTTTCCCACCTCATTAGCATTACCAAATTCCCATGGGATAACAGCAAAGCCCTCACACGAAACTGCTTTTGTGCTGCAGCGATTCTGTTGGAGCTCTTACAGAGTCACAGCTAATAAGTCTTTGAAAATAAGACGTTCCTTGAGCAGTTTGGGTCTATACATTTCAAGGGTGGCCAATTAGGAAAGTAAGCCTCTGATATTTGCACATAAAAATCTGTATTTCGGAAACACTCCATGACTCTGTCCCCATCCACGTTCCTGGAAATGATCCTTCCCCCACGCCAGCGCTCTCTATAATATACACTTCAAACACAGCCCTGCCACCCTGGCAAGCTCATGGGATCTCTTCTGATTTAGCGCTGCACACATTTCCCTTGCTCTGCCCGCATAAATGGCGATATTTAGTAACGTAAGTTATGATAATGAGCCCTGCCTAAATCACTGCTGTCACAAGAAGAATGGGGGAGTCTCTCCTAACCATTAAAAATGAATGAGGAGGGAAATAAATAAGCAAAAGCAGCTCATTTGAGCTATAAAAGACTTCAGAACACAAGCTGTGTACCAAGGTACAAAAGGATGAGGCCATTATTAGCTCTATAAGTCACTTATAAATGACTCCGGGGAGGCGGAGTCACCTTTAATCACCCGCGCTTAACCCGAGGTGGCACTGCGAGGTGCTGCAGGAGATCATTCCTGTGCTGTTGGACCAGCCTGGAGTGATGCACGGGAGAAAGAGAACTCTGATGGGGCTGAAGTGCAAGGCCAGAGCAGGGCTGAGCCCACGGCAGGTCCGCAGAGTGGTCCTGTCCCAGTCTGGGGTTCATAAGGAGGGTAAGGGACCCCTGTGCCCAGCCTGGAGTGATGCACAGGAGAGAGATCAGACAGACCAGAGCAGCCCCAAGCCCACAGCAGGTCCACAGAGTGGTCCTGCCCCAGGCCGGGGTTCATAAGGAGGGTCAGGGATGGCCGTGCCCAGCCTGGAGTGATGCATGGCACAGAGATCAGAGAGATCAGAGAGACCAGAGCAGCCCCGAGCCCATGGCAGATCTGCACAGAGGTCCTGCCCCACCCCGGGGTTCATAAGGAGGGTAAGGGATGGCCGTGCCCAGCCTGGAGTGATGCATGGCACAGAAATCAGAGAGATCAGACAGAGCAGAGCAGCCCCGAGCCCACGGCAGATCTGCACAGTGGTCCTGTCCCAGTCTGGGGTTCCTGAGGAGGGTCAGGGATGGCCGTGCCCAGCCTGGAGTGATGCATGGCACAGAGAGATAACTGATGGGGCTGAAGGACAGTCCCAGAGCAGAGCTGAGCCCACGGCAGATCTGCACAGAGGTCCTGCCCCACCCCGGGGTTCATAAGGAGGGTAAGGATCACCGTGCCCAGCCTGGAGCCATGCACGGCAGAGAGAGCAGAGAGATCAGAGAGATCAGAGAGATCAGAGCAGCCCCAAGCCCGCGGCAGGTCTGCAGCGCTCCTGTCCCAATTTGGGGTTCCCGGGGAGGGTCAGGGATGGCCGTGCCCAGCCTGGAGCGATGCACAGCACAGATATCAGAGCAGCCCTGAGCCCATGGCAGTCTGCACAGTGCTCCTATTCCAATTTGGGGTTCCCGGGGAGGGTCAGGGATGGCCGTGCCCAGCCTGGAGTGACACATGGCACAGAAATCAGAGAGATCAGAGAGATCAGAGCAGCCCTGAGCCCATGGCAGTCTGCACAGTGCTCCTGTCCCAATTTGGGGTTCCCGGGGAGGGTGAGGGATGGCCGTGCCCAGCCTGGAGCGATGCACAGCACAGAAATCAGAGAGATCAGTGAGATCAGGGCAGCCCCGAGCCCATGGCAGTCTGCACAGTGCTCCTGTCCCAATTTGGGGTTCCCGGGGAGGGTCAGGGATGGCCGTGCCCAGCCCCGGTGCAGCAGCAGAGCTGTTAACAACCCCGCGTGCTGCTGGCATTAGGAACGAGCCCTGAGCAGCTGCTCCGAGGGACAATGACAGCACCTCCTGCGGCGCACAGGAAGATCTGTACTGTCCTCCCCGAAGGAAACAGCAAATGCAGATGGTACCGCACCGAGCTAGGGATGCTCTTCCCGCCCAGCCCACAGCTGTGTCTGCTTTCTGTGCCCAACACAGATCTCTCCCTTCATTTTTAGGGTTTGAGGAGCTCATTTCCTGCCAGGCTTTCCAGGGTCACGATGGAAGCCCACCTAGCCCACCTAGCCCTGCTAGAAACAGGTATTAGCAGATTGCGCAAATGAAAAATGTTTGTTACCGCACTGATCCACCTGGAGCATCTCACAGGGCGCATTGATTAAGAGAACCCTGGTACCAATTAATTCCTAAGAAATATTTTAGCTTGTTCTCCAGCTTTGTGGCAAACATCAGTATGTTATCCTCAGCCAAACATTCCCGAGTGAAATACGCAAAGGGACGTTTTAAAAGGACTTCAGATTCTGGGCAAACATCCAATTGTGGCCGCAAGTTTAACAGTTCCTTTGTGATCTGACACAATGGCCGCAGTGTGTTGTGTTACCAACTGAAAAATCCCCTCGTTAACAGTCTCTCCTCAGGAATCACCTTCTGCTTTTAAAAATCAACATTCGTCAGATAAAACTTCAGAGGGTTTTTCCTTTCCATTTTGCCCCCGCTCCCACTACTAAGAACAGTCAGGTTTATCTCTGTGCGGTGGATTCGCACAGAATTTATTCATTTTTTGAGGCTGCAGTGGGAGAAGAACAGCTCTGCCCAGGCCTTCATGGACACGTTACTGAGCCCTGTCCCCTCTGTCCCCACCTGTGATTTATTTCTGACCTTTGAGGAGCTTGTCCCCCCTCGGGGACAGCCAGGGCCACCTGATGTGTGTCCCTGTCCGTGGGACCGGCACAGGATGGATGCTGCATTTCATGAGGCCTTTCCAGACACCTACGTTTGCTTTCATTTTTGGGTCACGAGATCCAGTTTCATTTCCATTTCAAATGATGGAAATTATGTAAAAATACCGTAACATCAAAGAAGAAGTTATTTTAAAATGAAAAAATCAAAACATTTCATTTTGGAAATGTCAAAACATGTTGTTTCCTTGACACAACAGGAACCTGGTAGCACCTTTTTTTTTCTTTTTCTCCTGTCACAGATGAAATTCCAAGGAAATTCACATCATTTCACGAAGCTCCTTTACAGGACTACAAACTCTGACTGAACAAACTCTGCCAAATTTTCCCCAATAAGCCTTAATCAACCAGGGGCACAAATCAAAACACAATCATCACGATGAAACTCCGTTCAATTAAAATCCAAACGCACGGAGCCCGCGGTACCTTCGGCACAGTGAACAGCGCTGTTCCCACGTGCAGGAAAGGAAGCAAAGGCACAGAGGGACCTTCCCAAAAGCCTGGCATTGATTCCCAGCTCCCTCCCACCCTCACCGCATGGCTGACCTTGCCCTGTTTTAAAATCTTTCTCTTCTTTCTTGTGGAGAATAGAGATAAGTTGCATTCTTGTGCTTTCTAATCTCTGTGTTTTGGTACTGGATGCTCTAGAGTTGTAACCAATCGTTACAGGAGGTGGAAAAACTATCGACCAATAATTATTAGATTATTAATGAATATATAAAGAAGTTCTTGTAAATAAAGTTTCTCTTTTCGCCATCTTGGTGCTGCCTGCCTGACTTCCCTGCGAGCTTCCGCGAATCTCCACGAATATCAGAAAATCTGAGTAACAGCTGACCTTCCCAAAAGCCTGGCATTGATTCCCAGCTCCCTCACACGCTCACCGGAGGGCTGTGTGTAATTTATTGAGTTCAGTACTCCCAAGGATGCTGAAGTGTTAACTCCCACGGAACTCCAGGGGAGTCGGGTGGCTAAACCTCTCAGAGAATTGAGCTTTAATCTCCCTGTGAAGTGTCTGTACAATGAGCATCCTCTCCCCTTGTTTGACAGAGGTTTGGCAAAGCCCAATCTGTAAGGAACAAGGAAGAGCTCAGGCTGTTATTCCAAACCAGGGCAGACCCTGCTCTGACAGAATCGGAATCATGGAATACCCTGAGCTGGAAGGCACCCACAAGGACCATCGGGTCTGACCGCTGGCCCTGCACAGCACAGCCCCAGAGTCCCCAGAAGAGCTCCCCCAGCCCCACTGAGCTCAGAATCCTCCCCTGCCCCACTGAGCTCAGAATCCTCCCCAGCCCCACTCAGCTCAGAATCCTCCCCTGGCCCCACTGAGCTCAGAATCCTCCCCAGCCCCACTGAGCTCAGAATCCTCCCCAGCCCCACTCAGCTCAGAATCCTCCCCAGCCTCACTCAGCTCAGAATCCTCCCCAGCCCCACTGAGCTCAGCAGAGTTCCCCCAGCCCCACTCAGCTCAGAATCCTCCCCAGCCCCACTGAGCTCAGAATCCTCCCCAGCCCCACTGAGCTCAGAATCCTCCCCTGCCCCACTCAGCTCAGAATCCTCCCCAGCCCCACTGAGCTCAGAATCCTCCCCTGCCCCACTCAGCTCATAATCCTCCCCTGCCCCACTCAGCTCAGAATCCTCCCCAGCCCCACTGAGCTCAGAATCCTCCCCAGCCCCACTCCCTGTGGGGCACCACAGGCACCCTCGTGCCGTCAGCAGCCGTGGCACTGCTCTGTTTTTGCAGCGCAGCCACGGCAGGTGTGGCACTGGGGCTGTCGGGGTCTCTGCCACATTTGCACAGCACAATTCCCATCGCCTGTGTGGGTTTCTTTCCTGGCACTGCCATCACAGATAACACAATTATGCTAACGAGCTCTCTGCAAAGAGCTCCTGTTTCTCTCTCCGTTACCCCGAGCCTCACTTCCAGTCATTCCTCATCCATCCCCACCAGGCCATTTCTGATGAACTGCAGGTGCAGAGGAGAGCTCTGCCTCACCACCCAACCCAAATCCCTTTTTGGGGATGCTGCTCCCGAGGGCCACCCCGATGTCCTCAGCAGTGCGGATTGGAGCTCCTCTGCACATCCCCATGGGCTGCAGCTCCTCCACACACCCTGTGCTCCTTCCCAGTGAAATTTGGGTTGAGTTTGTTAGAAAAAATAAGGTTCTCCTTTACAGGGTTTTCATAACTTTATGGAAAATTGTCTAAAACCAAATAAAATATAAAAATTCTTTTGCATTGACTGATGAAAGAAGAAATTACCACCCTTCTTGTAGTTTTACGTGTGACTGCTATGAAACTTGCTGCTGGTTTGGTCCAACAAACCAACAGCTGTTGGTTCTCTTCAGAAAGAAAAAGAAATAGAAAAACTACCTTAAAATGCTTTTTCTGTAAGGCTGCTAGAGACATGTAAATTCTTTCAGACCATTTTGGACTTCAAAATTAGTTAGAAAAAAGCACTGGGCTGATACATTCTCTGCCTCCTCGGATTCACTCATCTCTCATCTCCATCACTGCACTGCAGACTGGAAGCATCGCTATTTTTTTCTGACAACATTCTCATTTTTCAGCTTCCAGGAAATCTCTAGACAGGGATTGTCAGTTCTGATTACGCAGCTCGCGCTGCAGCAGCAGGTGCTTCCCAAGGCTCGGGAGCGCCACTCTCACCTTTGGCAGAGGGATGAGGAGGGTTGGCCCTGGTCCGGCAGGCGGGAGGGGACAGGAGGGGACAGGAGGGGACAGGCAGGGACAGGCAGGAGGGGACAGGCAGGAGGGGACAGGCAGGAGGGGACAGGCAGGAGGGGACAGGCAGGGACAGGCAGGAGGGGACAGGCAGGGACAGGCAGGAGGGGACAGGTGGCAGGGACAGGCAGGAGGGGACAGGCAGGAGGGACAGGCAGGGACAGGCAGGAGGGGACAGGGAGAAGGGGACAGGCAGGGACAGGCAGGGACAGGCAGGAGGGGACAGGCAGGAGGGGACAGGCAGGGACAGGCAGGAGGGGACAGGGAGAAGGGGACAGGCAGGGACAGGCAGGGACAGGCAGGAGGGGACAGGCAGGAGGGGACAGGCAGGGACAGGCAGGAGGGGACAGGCAGGGACAGGCAGGAGGGGACAGGGAGAAGGGGACAGGCAGGGACAGGCAGGAGGGGACAGGCAGGAGGGGACAGGGGGTGGGGACAGGGGGTGGGGACAGGCAGGAGGGGACAGGCAGGGACAGGCAGGAGAGGACAGGCAGGAGAGGACAGGGAGAAGGGGACAGGCAGGAGGGGACAGGCAGGAGGGGACAGGCAGGGACAGGCAGGAGAGGACAGGCAGGAGGGGACAGGCAGGGACAGGCAGGAGAGGACAGGCAGGAGAGGACAGGGAGAAGGGGACAGGCAGGAGGGGACAGGCAGGAGGGGACAGGCAGGGACAGGCAGGAGAGGACAGGCAGGAGGGGACAGGCAGGGACAGGCAGGAGAGGACAGGCAGGAGAGGACAGGGAGAAGGGGACAGGCAGGAGGGGACAGGGAGAAGGGGACAGGGAGAGCTGGCGCTGGGGCCCTGTGCCAAGCCCTCCCCACACACCTGCCGGGGCACGGGCACGCTCAGCATGGCAGATCTGTGGGGATTGACAGCACACGGAGCCAGCTGAGCTCTGAGAGCTCCGAGTTACAGAGGTGTGGGGCTGTGCCCAGGAACTCAGCCCCACACCTCCCCACAGCCCTGGGCACTCAGCAGCCTGGGCATCAGGGCCCTGGGCATGGCAGGACACACCCCACGGGCAGCTCACAGCCCAGCTCACCACCACAACCTGCACGGGATGCTCAAGGATCTGCTGCAAGAGAGCCAAATCCCACCCAGCTGGGGGACTCCTCTCGGACTCTGGAAAGCTTCAATCCCACCCTGAGCAGGCACACTGCTTCCCTCAGACACAGCAGCCCCGTGTTCCTCATTGCTGCCCAAACAGTAATGGTTATACATGAATTTGAATGAGGGACATTGTAGCTGCACTGTTTTAGAAATCTTTCTCTTCTTTCTCAGGGAGAACAGAGATAAGCTGCATTCTTGTACTTTCCTAATCTCTGTGTTTGGTGCTAGGTGTTGTGTAGCTGTGACCAATGGTTTTAGGAGGTGGATTCCCTGCTGACCAATAGTTGTTAGATTATTAATGAATATATAAAGAGGTTTCTGTAAATAAAGTTTCTCCTTTCGCCATCTTGGGTCCATCTGCCTGCTTCCTCTGCCAGCTCCTGTGAATCTCAGGAAATCGAAACCAACAGCACATCGCTGAGCACGGATCTGACCCAAGCCAAGCACGAGAGCAGAGCTGCACTGACCTGAAGGAGATGAGAGCTGCGCAGGAGTGACTGAGAAGAGCCTGCAGCGAGAGGAGAAGGGCAGCATGAGAGGAGAGAGGCTGAACTCCTCTGCACTCAGCCTGCAGTGTCCCACAGGCGCAGATCTGCAGACACCGAGCTGAGCTGAGCCATGCCTCAATTGGCACTGAGCAACGGCCAAAGGCTTCTGAGATCACCCGTGTGGCTCAGACACCACCCCAGCACGGGCACTGCATTTCAGGCACTCCGACACGGCGAGGAGGAGATGGAAAATGTTTAGCAGTGGCAGCCTTTAGAGCTGCACGGACAAAGAGATTTCCATCTTGGTAACAGGAGGACTTCAAAGAGTTTTAAGGATCCAGTCCTCTTTCTGCTAGAGAAACCAGGCAAATCCTAGTTCTACTGCTCTGGCAAGTGTTCAGATCTCCAACATCACAACTTAGGAAAAAAATGGAAAAATCTGTTGCAATATACATATCCTCATATGTGCATGACAGGCTCTGGAAAGTTGGCCAACACTCTGAAGCGACAGGAGAAAAATAATGCAACAGCAAAGCATGAAAAATTTCTGAAAGAGACCTGTGCCTTTTCAAGCCAAGAATCACTTGCAGGGAGGAATATACAAACAGGACTGTGCTCCAGGAGCAGAGCAGCAGCCACAGCACAGCAGTGCCAGAGGAAAGCTGGCCTCGGCCACCAGGACAGGCTGGGGAGCCAGGGAATGCTTCCAACCACACTGCTGTGACAGTGACTGCAGAGTTTGTGTTGGAGCGGGAGAGAGCATCCTCCCAGCGGGGCTGTGGGCGCGGAGGGATTCCTGTCCCCTCCTGGGATTGCTCTCCCCTCCTGGGCACAGAGGGATTCCTCTCCTCTCCTGGGCACAGAGGGAACCCTGTCTTCTCCTGGGCAGGGAGAAAATCCTGTCCTCTCCTGGGCAGGGAGAAAATCCTGTCCTCTCCTGGGCAGGAAGAAAATCCTGTCCTCTCCTGGGCAGGGAGAAAATCCTGTCCTCTCCTGGGCAGGGACAGAACCCTGTCCCCTCCTGGGCAGGGAGGGATTCCTGTCCCCTCCTGACACACCACACAGCCTCCCTCCCCATCCTGGAGCTGCCCTGCTTGTCACCCTGAGCTGAGCTGTGCCCCAGGTCCCCTGCCACGGCTGTGACAGTGGCAGTGGGCTGGGCTCAGTGCCTGGCACTGCTGCGTGTGACAGAGCCCTCGGTGAGCTGGCACTGCCCAGCTCTGCCCCACTGGGCTGAAGAGATCTTTCCTCACCCTCACAGCTCCCACCAGGCTGAAGGAGCTCTCCTCACCATTCCATCCCATTCCATTCCATTCCATTCCATTCCATTCCATTCCATTCCATTCCATTCCATTCCATCCCATTCCATCCCATTCCATTCCATTCCATTCCATTCCATTCCATTCCATTCCATTCCATCCCATCCCATCCCATTCCATTCCATTCCATTCCATTCCACTCCACTCCACTCCATCCCATCCCATCCCATTCCATTCCATTCCATTCCATTCCATTCCATTCCATTCCATTCCATTCCATTCCATTCCATTCCATTCCATTCCATTCCATCCCATCCCATTCCATTCCATCTCTGCTCCCACCGGGCTGAAGGAGCTCTCCTCACCATTCCATTCCATTCCATTCCATTCAATCCCATTCCATTCCATTCCATTCCATCTCTGCTCCCACCGGGCTGAAGGAGCTCTCCTCACAATTCCATCATAGATCCCACCAGGCTGAAGCTCTCCCCTCTCCCAGACCCTCTTCTCCCCTCGCATTCCACGTCCCCAAACCAGCCCCTGGCGAGGGCTGAGCTGAACCCAGGCACCTCCAGCATCTCTCCGGGGACAGAAATAATCCAAACCCACTTGCTCCCTGCCGTGAGCAGAGGTCGTTATTTTGACAAATTAGTTAAATCTCTCTCAGTCAGCAACGAGGACCCTGAATTATTCAACATGCATCTGTCTTTTCCCCTTACAAAAATGGCCTGTGAAGCAATAAGTGTATTTCACTTGAACCACTTCTGAAAGATGTAAGACAGTTTGGGTTCACTCCAGTGCCCCTTGAAGTCAATGAGAGCCTTTCATTTAATTTTCATTTAATTAATTTCATTAAATTTGCAGATGATGCCAAGCTGGGAGGGGTTATAAGTTCTCTGGAGAACAAGATTAGAATTCAAAATGATCTTTGTAGTGTGGAAAATGATCTGAAATAAACAGATGAGACTGAAGAAAGGTAAGGGCAAAGGATAAAGCTGGACAAAAACAATTAAGTGCAGGATGGGGAAAGGCTGGCCTGGTGACATTGGTGAAGGAAAGGACTTGAACCAGGGAGGCTCTGACCAGAAACTCTCCAGCTCAGGGATCACTGAGCACTGAAGATGATAATTAACAACTGCAGCAATATTTAAGATATGTTTAGACAAAAGACTTCCAGGAATGTTTTCCATAGCTGGAAATATTGGTCCTTTCATCTCAGTTTGAAAACTTGGGTTATTTTTAAGCCTTCCAGTGAGACGTGCGATGCACAGCTTTTCCTGTCTGCAGCCCATGCATGTTCTCTGTAGTTGCACTGTGTTAAAATCTTTCTCTTCTTTCTCATGGAGAATAGAGAGAAGTTGCATTCTTGTGCTTTCTAATCTCTGTGTTTCGGTGCTGGATGCTCCAGCGTTGTAACCAATCATTATCGGGGGTGGAAAAACTATCGACCAATAATTATTAGATCATTAATGAATATATAAAGAAGTTCTTGTAAATAAAGTTTCTCTTTTCGCCATCTTGGTGCTGCCTGCCTGACTTCCCTGCGAGCTTCCGCGAATCTCCACGAATATCAGAAAATCAGAGCCAACAGTTCTCTAGCAGAAAAGCAGATTTTCTGGGTAAAAAAGGAAACAATCTTTGCTCCTCAGATCCAATATTGATCCCAACAGCAGACACAGGTGCTGCTGTGCTGGGAGATAGTTTTGCTCAGCCCCACGGGCGGAGGAGCACAGCCCTGGGAAAGCTTTCCCTCCGAGCTCTGACCTTCCCGAGGACACAACTCTGTGCCCAGCGCCTCCTGACGCCTGCAGCCAGCTCAGCTCGGCCATTCAGCTCAAATTAAACAATTTGCACTGCACAAAGCAAACTTCAAACTTCTTTCCTCATTAGCTGTGAGACAATGCTAAAGATATTGCTCTCGCCTGTATTTACAGCGTTGGTGGTGACAATTTGCCTCACCTCGTGAAGCGTTCTGATGTGCAAGGCAAGCCACTGCCTGAAAATTGATCACAGTTCATTAAATCAAGAGGATTCAAGGAAAAAAAACACATTAAAAAGATGGAAGAAAAGGCATCCTGTTTTCCTCAGACAGCCAAACAAAAGCCTGGCTCAGGACAGTGAAATCACTATGGATCAATACTGTTTCATTTCTGTGCCTCTCTCTTTGCACAGCCGAGTAAAATAACAACAGCAATGGTGTTGATGATGAACATTTTATATCTGAACTACTCCTGTTATCTGACAGCATTTCAGCATTTTGCTAAAATCCTCCTGCCAACACTTTGTGAATGCCACCACAGTGAAGGCTGAGTCCTTGTGACACAGATGTGTTTCTGTGCATTTTTTATACAAATATCTATTTACATTGTACAGGTATCATTATCCTGGCAGTGTGAGGGAAGGAATTCACTCTTTACAAAGCTCTCCCACGGCCAGAGTGCTGGGGAATGTTATCTGCAGATGCTGTCTGGGGTGGGAAATGAACTCTGTTACTCTGATGTCTGACAATAATCAACCGAACAACAAAAATAGCGACGTTTAGATAAATAGGAACGCCAGGCCAGAAACATCTCCTCTCGCATAGTCCAGAAAGAATTATTAAACAAACCCACGCTGGTGGAATGGGCAGAAGTCCAGGTGAGGACTGCAGAGATGGTTTCTGTTCCACATCTGCCATGTGACCCCACAAACAGTGTTTTTTGCACTCCTTCTGTTTGTCCATGTTTGTTTTACCCACGGCTGTCACAGGACAGCTCAGGTGGGCACTGCAGCCCCTGGGCACGGACACTCGGTGCTCTGGGAGGTGCTGCAGGAGCTTTGCTGACCAAAATGTGCTCTGTGGCAGTGCCTGCATGGCAGAGCCAGCGCCAGCCCTGCCCACAGCCACTGACCACAGCCCTGCCCACAGCCCTGACCGAATCACTGCCCACAGCCCTGCCCACAGCACTGACCACAGCCCTGCCCACAGCCCTGCCCACAGCCCTGACCGAATCACTGCCCACAGCCCTGCCCACAGCCACTGACCACAGCCCTGCCCACAGCCCTGCCCACAGCCCTGACCAAATCACTGCCCAAATCACTGCCCACAGCCCTGACCGAATCACTGCCCCCAGCCCTGCCCACAGCACTGCCCATAGCCACTGACCACAGCCCTGCCCACAGCCACTGACCACAGCCCTGCCCACAGCCACTGACCACAGCCCTGCCCACAGCCACTGACCACAGCACTGACCAAATCACTGCCCAAATCACTGCCCAAATCACTGACCACAGCCACTGACCACAGCACTGACCAAATCACTGCCCAAATCACTGCCCAAATCACTGCCCACAGCACTGACCAAATCACTGCCCACAGCACTGACCACAGCCCTGCCCACAGCACTGACCAAATCACTGCCCACAGCACTGCCCACAGCCCTGCCCACAGCCCTGCCCGGGCACAATGGCCCAGCACACCGCGCTGGGCTCGCAGGGGACGGGGCTGACAGCCAGCGGGGCAGGGACAGTCCCCAAAACATGGTCAGGGTCAAGGGGAGACTAGAAAAACACAGCTTTTGTCCCCAGAACCAAATAACCCAGCCCAGCCATGCTCAGGGTCAAGGGGAGATCAGAAAAACACAACTTTTCTCCCCAGACCCCAACAGCACAGCCCAGCCATGCCCAAGGCAGCCGAGGGGTGGCACAGCCCGAAGGTGGCACAGCCCGAAGGTGGCACAGCCCCGTGCCCTTTGGCTGCCAGGGGACCTCGCTGCCAGCCCAAGCCCACAGCTCCCCCGAGCTCCCTTTCCTCTCTCAGGAACGCCAGGAGGAACGCGTTCAATAAAACATCTCAGGAGCTGGATTCAGCGAGGATGGGGAATCGAAGGCGGAGGATAATTTGAGAGCATTTTGTAAGATTTTAGCTGCTTGTTCCCTATCGACCCTGATGGGAGCCGTGCTGCTTTGATCTTCCGAACGCTTTCGCACTCCTTCCATCCTGACAAGCACTCACACCACGGAGCTATTCCCCGGGAAACTGAGGTGAGTCCTGGAGCCTGATATCGAAACTATCTCCGAACAGCCAAGAGGAGACAACAGATTGTGAGAGAGACTCCACCTGAACACAAAATTCCTGTTCTGCCAACACACCCTGCGTGTGCTCAGAGGTGAGGAACTGACGGTGTTAATAACCAAGTGCCATGGCTCAGCAAGAGACCCCGGCAAAGCTGTGTGTCCCATGAAGCTGTGTGTCCCATGAAGCTGTGTGTCACATGAAGCTGTGTGTCACATGAAGCTGTGTGTCACATGAAGCTGTTCCATGTGAAGCTGTGTGTCACATGAAGCTGTGTGTCACATGAAGCTGTGTGTCCCATGGAGCTGTGTGTCACATGAAGCTGTGTTTCACATGAAGCTGTTCCATGTGAAGCTGTGTGTCACGTGAAGCTGTGTCACATGAAGCTGTGTGTCACATGAAGCTGTTCCATGTGAAGCTGTGTGTCACATGAAGCTGTTCCATGTGAAGCTGTGTGTCACATGAAGCTGTTCCATGTGAAGCTGTGTGTCACATGAAGCTGTGTTTCACATGGAGCTGTGTGTCACATGAAGCTGTTCCATGTGAAGCTGTGTGTCACATGAAGCTGTTCCATGTGAAGCTGTGTGTCACATGAAGCTGTGTTTCACATGGAGCTGTGTGTCACATGAAGCTGTTCCATGTGAAGCTGTGTGTCACATGAAGCTGTTCCATGTGAAGCTGTGTGTCACATGAAGCTGTGTGTCACATGAAGCTGTTCCATGTGAAGCTGTGTGTCACGTGAAGCTGTGTCACATGAAGCTGTGTGTCACATGAAGCTGTGTGTCACATGAAGCTGTGTGTCACATGAAGCTGTTCCATGTGAAGCTGTGTGTCACATGAAGCTGTGTGTCACATGAAGCTGTGTGTCCCATGGAGCTGTGTGTCACATGGAGCTGTGTTTCACATGAAGCTGTTCCATGTGAAGCTGTGTGTCACATGAAGCTGTGTGTCACATGAAGCTGTGTGTCACATGAAGCTGTGTCACATGAAGCTGTGTGTCACATGAAGCTGTTCCATGTGAAGCTGTGTGTCACATGAAGCTGTGTGTCACATGAAGCTGTGTGTCACATGAAGCTGTGTTTCACATGGAGCTGTGTGTCACATGAAGCTGTTCCATGTGAAGCTGTGTGTCACATGAAGCTGTTCCATGTGAAGCTGTGTGTCACATGAAGCTGTGTGTCACATGAAGCTGTTCCATGTGAAGCTGTGTGTCACGTGAAGCTGTGTCACATGAAGCTGTGTGTCACATGAAGCTGTGTGTCACATGAAGCTGTGTGTCACCTGAAGCTGTTCCATGTGAAGCTGTGTGTCACATGAAGCTGTGTGTCACATGAAGCTATGTTTCACGTGAAGCTCTGCAGAAGTGAGTTCCCTTGCAATTTGTAATTCTTCACAGAATTTTAAAGTTCACCTACCTTAAGCAAATCTGCCTGTTTCAGCTAAAAGTTTTGCAGCCTTAGGCATTCTTTATCAGATGAGAAAATGATCTTTTTAACACCTCGAGTTTCTGAGTTTCATATCTTCCCCTAAATCAATCTCCCTTTCATGATTTGTATTTATACCAATCCCCCATTCCATTACAACTCTCTCTTATGCTTTCTTAATTTCCTCTATTATTCTTTTTTAGGTCTATAATATAATTTCAGTGGCTAACTCAGAGGCTGTCACTTCATATTTACAAACTGAACCTTGAATGTGCATTATGACTTCATTTCCACAAAAATCCATGATAACTAACGCAGTGATTCAATTTCCACCGAGAGGCTTTATGTTTGGTTTCCTCTCTGGCCTCTAACCTTCATTCCTCCAAACAAACTTCCACATCTCTATTTACATATCGGGATCATTAAAGTTCTTTTTATCTCCCTGTCTCGATGGCTTCAGAAGCCGTAATAGATTGAGGCGGGAGTTTAATTAGAAACTGCTCTTCTCTGTATTTCAGGCTGCATTTCACGTGAAAGGGAAAATGTGCCTCTGAGGAATGAAAGGCAATGTAAGGGCCAGGAACCCCAGGCTGGGTGGGTCTGAGTGGAGCAGAGTGCGGGACAGAGGGAGATCCTGCTGGTCACTCCACAGGGAGCATGGGACAGAGGGAGATCCTGCTGGTCACTCCACAGGGAGCATGGGACAGAGGGAGATCCTGCTGGTCACTCCACAGGGAGCATGGGACAGAGGGAGATCCTGCTGGTCACTCCACAGGGAGCTGTGCAATGTCCACTCACTCCACACAGTTCAGATCTCTGTGAGCAAATCACCCTCAGCAGTTTGCGCTGTTTTGCCACAATAACCATGCACACACCGGGCTGTCTGCAACAAGATTTTCCTCATTTGTCCAGTGAGCACGGGACGGTGGGAGATCTGCTGGTCACTCTGCAGGGAGCGGGCACGCATTTCACACAGTTCAGATCTCTGTGAGCAAATCGCTGTCAGCACTGTGCGCTGTTTGTCGTGACACCCACGCGGGCACATCGGGCTGTCTGCAGCAAGGCTTTCCTCATTTCTTTCCTCAGTGAGCACGGGACAGAGGGAGGTCTGCTGGGCACTCCACAGGCAGTGGGCACTCATTTCACAGGGAGCATGGGACAGAGGGAGATCTGCTGGGCACTCCGCGGGGAGTGGGCACTCATTTCACAGAGTTCATGTCTTTGTCAGCAAATCACGCTCAGGACTTTGCGCTGCTTTGTCACAATAACCCACGCACACATCAGGCTGTCTGCAGCAAGGCTTTCCTCATTTCTTTCTCCAGGGAGCATGGGACAGAGGGAGGTCTGCTGGTCACTCCACGGGGAGTGGGCACTCGTTTCACAGGGAGCATGGGACAGAGGGAGATCTGCTGGTCACTCCATGGGGAGTGGGCACTCGTTTCACAGGGAGCATGGGACAGAGGGAGGTCTGCTGGTCACTCCACGGGGAGTGGGCACTCGTTTCACAGGGAGCATGGGACAGAGGGAGATCTGCTGGTCACTCCATGGGGAGTGGGCACTCGTTTCACAGGGAGCATGGGACAGAGGGAGGTCTGCTGGTCACTCCATGGGGAGTGGGCACTCGTTTCACAGGGAGCATGGGACAGAGGGAGGTCTACTGGTCACTCCACAGGCAGCGGGCACTCGTTTCACAGGGAGCACGGGACAGAGGGAGGTCTGCTGGGCACTCCACAGGCAGCGGGCACTCATTTCACACAGTTCATGTCTTTGTCAGTAAATCACGCCCAGGACTTTGCACTGCTTTGCACAATACCCACACACACATCGGGCTGTCTGCAGCAAGGCTTTTCCTGATTTCTCCCGGGAGCATGGGATATCTCCGAGTTCCATCTCAGAGATACTCTGGTCAGCCCTGGGCCCTCCCTGGCCCCCCTGCACTCCTGTCCTGCTGGGAGGGGACAGGAAACCCCCGAGGCTCCTCCGATAACCACACCAGTCACTGCAGGGCAGCTCCTGACTGAAGAGCCGGGCTGGGCTCCGGAATGAGAACCCCGAACTCCAGAAAAGCCTGGCTGAGCGATGATCTCATTATGGTTCTGTGATTAAAACTCATTAAAGCTCAGGGCAGCCCTGCAGAGCCCCTGAGAAGTGCCAGGGCTGCACAGGGACAGGTCCAGAACGCTCTGCGTGCCACCAGCACCACAGCAGGTTCTCTCCTCACTCTTCCCGCGCTGCTCAGTGAAGGAAATCCTCTCTCAAATAATGTGATTCCGGGACCGTCCCAGTCATCCATTTCCCCAGCAATTCCTTTTCTGCAGTTTTCCTGTGTTGAGGACACTTTATGCTACTCAATGTCTCATTTAATCCACTCGGTTTTATCCACTCAACAGAAACAAAGCAACCAACCAGGCTGTGAGGAAAACTCTTATCAGTAATTAGCCTTGCTGGAGATCAGGTGATAACTGTCAGCTCTGGGTACCGAAAAGTACAGGATGAGGTTAATCACACCTCCGCAGAGCCTCCCTGGCAGCCCGAGCGTCAAAGAAATGAGTATCAATGAATGCTGTCCAGCCGAATCTGCTCCGCGCGCGGAGAGCGCCCGATGAGATGAGACACACACATTGTTTAACCTGGGAACAAAGGGCACAGCTTGGAAAACTCCTTGTCAAGGTGTCCTCAGAAATTAGCACAGAACACGGACTGCGCTGCCAGGGGCTGCTCCTCATCCGTCTGCGTCCTGTGTGAAATCCGCGTGATGGAACTCCGAGCCCCGGGGAACAGAGCCTTTCAAGATTTGTTACGAGCCTGGAACTCAGCTCAGCATCATCTGAACGTGCGAAGAACTTCCAGGGAAACGCGGCTGACTGCTGGCTGCGGCACCGGCACCGAAACTGCTGTCACCGGCCGGGCTGCCCCTCGGTCCAGCACCGACTGATGCCACCAAAGCCACCGGGCTGATGCCACCAAAGCCACCAGGCTGATGCCACCAAAGCCACCGGGCTGATGCCACCAAAGCCACCCGGGCTGATGCCACCAAAGCCACCCAGGCTGATGCCACCAAAGCCACCGGGCTGATGCCACCAAAGCCACCCGGACTGATGCCACCAAGCCATCTGGAGTGATGCCAACAAAGCCACCCGGACTGATGCCACCAAGCCATCTGGAGTGATGCCAACAAAGCCATCTGGGCTGATGCCACCAAAGACATCTGGGCTGATGCCACCAAAGCCACCCGGGCTGATGCCACCAAAGCCATCTGGACTGATGCCACCAAAGCCATCCGGACTGATGCCACCAAAGCCACCCAGACTGATGCCACCAAAGCCATCTGGACTGATGCCACCAAAGCTACCCGGACTGATGCCACCAAAGCCACCTGAACTGATGCCACCAAAGCCACCCGGGCTGATGCCACCAAAGCCAACAGGCTGATGCCACCAAAGCCACCCGGGCTGATGCCACCAAAGCCACCCGGACTGATGCCAACAAAGCCACCGGGCTGATGCCACCAAAGCCACCCGGACTGATGCTACCAAAGCCATCCGGACTGATGCTACCAAAGCCACCCGGGCTGATGCCACCAAAGCCATCGGCCACAGCGAGAGCTGTGCCCACACAAAAACCATTCCCAAGAAAACCCAGACCTGCTCTGCTCCTCATCACACGGCGCAGAGCAATCCCATCAACCACACCGCGTTACGTTTGGATTTGCGGCGGCGGAAATGAGATCCAATCGTTAACAGAAGCTGCGTGTGTGCGTGAGGCTGATTTTTTCTTTCCGTGACAGTCAAGTGCAATTAATATAATGCTCACAGACAATGCATAAAATATAGTTTAGTACCATCCATTGTGCTTTGGAAGCTTCCTCGCCAGGGCAAATGATACTTCCCCTCATTACTGAAGTTTCACTTCTCCCTCTCTGCCTTTCAGAGGAATGAAATGGAGCATGTAATGGAACGTCATATTCATAGATTTCATTTTGGTATCAGCTCCAGGTCTGCACCAAATCTCAAGCGCTACAACAGCTTTTCGCATGCTCACAAATGCTCAAAGAAATTGCTGAGGGCACTCAAATCCTGAAGTCTAAAGAAGATGCCCTAAATTTACTTAAACAAAACCCCTTTACAGCTGCAAAATAATTACCTGCTTGCAAATAATCACATTATTTTTAATAGTTATTATATGGAACAGATTATTTAAGTTGGGAGAAAATATCAGCTTTGTGTAATACCCACCTGCTCTAAATAAACAGTCACACTTTTAACTAAAATTGAAGAGCCATTAAAGCCACTTTTTGTAGGTGCTTAGGTTTGTAATTTGCAATTAAATTAATTGGATTCGAATGCCTAAACGGATTCAGAAATCAGGCTTATCATCCAATAACCACTCAAACAGGATGATGCTGCAAACCAGGGCTGAGATGGGAAAGTTGCTGAGCATTTCTGGGGGCAGCTGATGGGGAAACCAACGGCACCGCTGTGGGACACAGACACAGAGCAGCCAAAGGGCTGAACACCAGAGCACACGGGGGAACCAACGGCATTGGTGTGTCCTACAGACAGAGCAGCCAAACCCATCTGAGAAAGGGCTGCACAGCAGAGCACATGGGGAAACCAATGGTACCGCTGTGTCCTACCAACAAACAGGGCAGCCAAACCCCAGCCTGAGAAAGGGCTGCACAGCAGAGCCTGGCACAGGTGGGAAACCAACAGCATCGGTGTGTGCTACAGACACAGAGCAGCCGAGCCCATCTGAGAAAGGGCTGCACACCAGAGCACAGGGGGGAAGGAACAGCACCGCTGTGGGACACAGACACAGAGCAGCCAAACCCATCTGAGAAAGAGCTGCACAGCAGAGCCTGGCACAGGGGAACCAACAGCATCGGTGTGTGCTACAGACACAGAGCAGCCAAGCCCATCTGAGAAAGGGCTGAACACCGGAGCACACGGGAAACCAACGGCACCACTGTGGGACACAGACACAGAACAGCCAAACCCATCCGAGAAAGGGCTGCACAGCAGAGCACATGGGGGAACCAACGGCACAGCTGTGGGACACAGACACAGAGCAGCCAAGAGTCAGCCTGAGAAAGGGCTGAACACCAGAGCACATGGGGGAACCAACGGCACTGGTGTGTGCTACAGACAGAACAGCCAAACCCATCTGAGAAAGGGCTGCACAGCAGAGCACACGGGGGAAGCACGAGAACTACTGCAGATAATCATTTCTGATCATTAACTGCACTCAGATAACGTCTTGGATTCTGATACCCCAAGCACTTTTCAGATGTGTTTGACTGCTTTACCTGCTTATGCTCTTGAAATCCTCAAGTACGACACAGTTTTTTAAAATAACTGCAAAGAGAAAAAGTCCATGGGTAGCCAAAAGCCACCATCCTAAGAGGAATGCGAAATGGTCCCAACAGCGAATAAAAGAGAAGAAACCCTCAGTCAACTGACCTGCACAGACACTGTTACGTAAGAAATCTGAAAACATTTTTAATCCTTCCTTACTCAGCCACTGATATTTTACCATGCCAGTATTTTGTACAGGCTGTGATTAAGTGAAATTTACTGGGAGTGAATTCTGGGGAGTTTGTGTTATTAACAACCACAATGGCGGTGCTTGTACATCACATTTTATGCAAAGGTCTCAAAGCCTCCTTCAGGGATTTAGCATTAATGCTCTTTCTCTGTCAAGGTAATCCAGAGCCATTACGCACCTTTTGTGAGGGTCTCTGCTGAGACACATCCAACAAATGACAGCCAGGGCCACCGCAGCTCAGCGATGTCACAGCTGAGGGCACGCGCCAGGGCCACCCCAGCAGCTGCACAGAGCAGTGCAGCACCTCAGGAACCATCCGGGGTTAGCCAATTGTTAGCCAATCTCATTAGGGAGAAATGAAAATCAAGTGTCACACTGTCTGCAGGCTGAGCCCTTATTAGAGTCTGCAACGCCGAGAATCCCATCCCAGCTTTAGCCATCAGAGCACAGCTCCTCTCTTCATTAGAACAAAGCAGAGCAGGACAGCACTCAAAATTCAGCTTCACTGTGCCCTTTCGACCCTGCTCTTCCTGAGAACACACAGACTCTCCTTTTCCTGCAAATATTCATGTCCAGAATCAGCCCCTCGTCCTTCAGCTGCCTCTGAGCCAGCCCCTCCTGGGCTCAGCAATGATTCCATTTGCTCACTGGGATCCCCCTGGCATTACCGTTTGGATATTCTTTAGATTTTGCCTCATTCTTGTCATGGACACAGACATATTCCTCCTATAAAGGAAGAGAAATATCCACAGGAAGAGATTATCATCCCTGGCTCGACAAGAACACATATTCTTTCCCATGAAGCACAAAAAACCACATTCCTGGCTATCTTCTGTAGGATTTTGAAGAAGCCTCAATTCAGGAATTATTCGGATTATTTTTTTTTCCATCACAGAGAAGTTTTTTCTCTCATGAGCTTATAGCCTTTCATAAACACAAAGGAAGTGCAGCCAACAGCCACGGTGGCAGTCCCACCAGGGTTTCAGTATGGATGATCACAAAAAGGCAAATAACACCACAGACACCTCGTTCCTTCCCGAGATTCACATCAGAGTGATGAACTGGCAGAATATGAAAGAGGCAAATCCAGTAACTTAGCTTTAGGTGAGTTTCAGACAATTCCTGGGAGATGCAAGAGTGTTGTGTCAGTTCTACATTCAGAATTCATCTCTGCCACGTCTGCTTTTCATACCAGAGAGAGATTGAAACTGTGCCTTCTCCCTTTGTAACAACACCAGCAGCACATGAACTGAACTCTGCGGTTATTGTTACAACTTTTGGGTTTGACAGTGCATTTTTCTGAGTGTGTCCTGGATCCTGATTACTAGAGCACAGCAGAAAAAGCATTTTCATTTTTAAAGTTGCTTCATCCTAAGGTGAAAAGGTCAGAAAAATTCCGATGTCAGGAACACTGAAACTGAGTGGAAATGACAGGACACCGTTTCATCATTTTCTATCAAAATGAAATGTTTAGACATAGCAGAAAACGAAAACATACATTTGCTGACTTAAATCAAGACTGTTGCCAAGATGGATCAAAATTTCTTTGGGATGGAATTTCAGCTGGTGAGAGAAATCACATTATATTGTGGAAAATCATGGCATGAGCTTGACTGCCACCCAACTGTCCAGGCCCAGATTTATCAATTAGGTTGTGTACTTTATCTATAAAATATTGCCCATCCTGGTGAGCAGCACAGATCGCTGCTTCTCGCACAGGGACCTTCCCCCTCTGCCTGTCCCCAGCGCAGGACATTCCTCCTGTGCTGTCCTGTCCTGCGCTGGACTAATCCCTGCAGCAAGGACAGGTCAGACTGAGACTCCATGAGCCATCGTGAGCATCTCCGCTCGCTCTGAGCTTGGCTAAACTCCAGAGATCGGCAGGGCATTGGGATCCTTCCCTCTGGGATTTGGGGGTTTTGTTTGGGACGGTCGGGACGGAGACAGAGATCTCTGCAGTCAGGTCTGAGAGCATGAGGTTTATTGTGAGAGGTGTGAGGGTAGGGGAGCTGCCAGGAGCTGCCAGACACAGCTCAGAGCAGGGCAGAGAGGAGAGAGAGAGAGAGGAAAAATAGAGAATAGAGAATAGAGAATAGAGAATAGAATAGAGAATATAGAATAGAATAGAATAGAATAGAATAGAATAGAATAGAATAGAATAGAATAGAATCCCGTGGTTGTCATTTACAATACAATAAATCATCTTCTGTGCTGAATATTCTAATTTTCACTAACCAATCTAGAACAAGCTACAAATCCTACACCATTTACACACAGCCTAGCAGAGTCATTGCATTACCATACGGCGTTACATTTTAAACTCTAAAAACTGCTTTTTGGATCCTCTGCCGAGTTGGCAGGGTCTGCTCTGACCCCTGGACCTGTCTGCAAGCAGAGGGGATTGTTTAATCCAAAGGGGATTCCCTTCAGTGGCCACACCATTGTTTTCAGTTGTTCAGTCACTGGGGTTTGGTATCTCACAGCTTGTCTTCATTCCAATCTCGCTCATAGTTTCCATATTCTCAGCATCTTTGGCCAGGTGATCATATTTATAAAGCTTTCCTATTCCATCCTCCCCAGCACGTCCCCCTCCTGCTCCAAAAGCTTTGTGTCTCTGCAGTGCCTGCGCTGGGGCTCAGCCCTGACCTGCAGCTGGGAGGGCTCTCCTGTCCAGCAGGAATTGTGTGTGACCACACGGATCCAGGGCTGTGCTGAGAGAGGAATTCCCAGGGACTGCCCCTGAAGCACAGCACTGAAATCCTCAGTACTGCAAGTTCCAGTGCTGAACTACAGAGCAGACAAAGTCCTGGACTCGATTATCCTCTCCCTTTGATTTTTTTACTGTCACTCCACCGACTTTAGAAGAATTCGACTTCTCCCCGAAGTGCACCAGTGTAAGGAAGAAAAGGAGCAGCTGTTCAAAGTTTCATGCTTTAAAACACTGTCTGCTTCAGGCTACTTTAACTGCTCTGACACTTCGGCTTTCGTGGAGCCTGTCACACGATTAAAAAGATGTTATTTTGCCACTGATAAAACCCCACTAAGTGTTACTGAAAGATTCATTAGGCTGCAGTAATATTTTACAAATCGCCAAGTGTGCTGTTCTCCTCTCCAAGACACTCCGGAGTGTCGGAGCAGAGCAGAGCAGAGCAGAGCAGAGCAGAGCAGGGCAGGGCAGGGCAGGGCAGGGCAGGGCAGGGCAGGGCAGGGCGGAGCAGAGCAGAGCAGGACAGAGCAGAGAGGAGCAGAACAGAGCGGAGAGGAGCAGGACAGAGCAGAGAGGAGCAGGGCAGAGAGGAGCAGAGCAGAGCCCCTCCAGCCCTTCCCCAGCCAGCGATGGGCACTCCTCACCGCACAGCTCCGGCCGCAGTGCCCTGGGGAGGGCAGGGAGGGATGGACACCTCTCAGATGGACCTCATCTCTCACCCTGAGGAGGCTGAGCACAGCGCCAGGCAGGCACCCCACGGCCTGGAGGCGTTGTGGGGCTGGGAAATAGGGTCAGGGAGAGGGAAAGCTCAGCTCCGGAGGGGCTCTGTGCCCAGGATGGCAGCGGCACCGTCCCTGTGCACCCTGAGCCCAGCATCTGTGTGAAATCCAGGCACAAATCCTGTCTCCAGGAGCTGTGAAACCAGGCACAAACCCTGTGAAACCAGGCACAAACCCTGTGTGAAACCAGGCACAAACCCTGTGAAACCAGGCACAAACCCTGTGAAACCAGGCACAAACCCTGTGAAACCAGGCACAAACCCTGTGAAACCAGGCACAAACCCTGTGTAAAACCAGGCACAAACCCTGTGTAAAACCAGGCACAAACCCTGTGTGAGACCAGGCACAAACCCTGTGTAAAACCAGGCACAAATCCTGTCTGTCCCCAGCAGCCGTGGGAAACGTGGGCACAAGCCCTGTCTCCTGCTGCCAGCCCTGCCTCAGCTCCCCGAGCACAATCTGCTCCAGGAGGAAACAATTGAAGGTGTTTTGGTGGAAGAGCACACAAGTTTGGGTAATGTGCAGACTGTGAACGGGGTCCTCTTGGAAACCTGCAGTCCAACACAGAAAAGGGACAGAGGAACTGAATTCCCTTCCCAGAGCTGGCCCCAGTCACCGAGTGACCGCTGGCCGCAGACACCGTGTCACTGCTGGCCCCAGTCACTGTGTCACTGCTGGCCCTGGTCACTGTGTCACCACTGGCCCTGGTCACCGTGTCACCGCTGGCCCCAGTCACTGTGTCACTGCTGGCCCAGTCACTGTGTCACCGCTGGCCCCAGTCACTGTGTCACTGCTGGCCCCAGTCACAGTGTCACCGCTGGCCCCAGTCACAGTGTCACTGCTGGCCCAGTCACTGTGTCACCGCTGGCCCCAGTCACCGAGTGTCCGCTGGCCCCGGTCACCGTGTCACCACTGGCCCTGGTCACCGTGTCACCACTGGCCCTGGTCACCGTGTCACCACTGGCCCTGGTCACCGTGTCACCACTGGCCCCAGTCACCAAGCGACCAATGGCCCCAGTCACCGTGTCACCTCTGGAAGGTGGCTCTGCACAGAGCTCTCAGGTTTTGATCAAACACAATGAACATAAACGTGGATTCATTTCAGGGTAACCAAAACGCAGCTTTTCAATTAACTCATCAAACTGAGAACCCAGAGCACTGGGAAGTGTTGCTTTGGAAACTTCCAGGCTTTGTTGAGCCTTGAAAAAAAATGGTCATTTTGAAACGGAAATGTCTTTTCAAAATGGAAGATTAAAAGAAGCCGATTTTTCTTCTCTCCTCATTCTCTGTTTAAAACATCTTGAGAGTTTATTCCTTATTAATAACTCAGCAACCATAAAGTCTGCTCAAAAATCTCTCCTTTTTTTCCATTAGTTCAGTAGGATTTTTACCATCTACAAATGATCAGAACTTTACAGCACTTTGGAATTCACACCTTAACTCTACCGTGTCCCACAGTCCTCATTTGTGGAACAGAGCCTACAGCGTGGCTCCATGTTCTGCTGTGGTTACTCTGCCATGCTGGACCCAAAAAATTCAGATAATCATTGTCAACACAAATGTTGTTTCAATGGACTAAATTCTGCTCTGACATATCCAACCAGGCTCAAGTAGGTGCAGTTTGGCACCAAATGAGGCAGTGCAGAGCCTGGACCAGCCCTTTAAAGTTCTTTGAAGTCTCAGATGAAAGAAGTGAGTAATAAATGTGGACCCTGAAAGGAAAAGAAGAATGAGGTATCCTCATTCTGCAAGGAAAATGAGCTTAACCTCATCATTCATCAACACCAAAAAACCAGGACTAAAAGCTAAGCCACGAAGACACAATCAATCTGTTAGATGCCACTTGACAGACGCATTGAAAAACAGCAACAGAAAGACCCGAAGAAATGTAATCTTAATCTTTATATTTCAGTGGGCATCTTAAGCAGATTTTTCTCCCATTTTCCATTCACCACCCTAATGCCCAGAGAACAGAAACTCTAATTACTGAGCATGCTGAAGGCTGGCCAGTAATTACTTATCTTCATCTTCATTAGGTGCCTGCGAACGAGGCTCGGTCTGGAGCGGCGCAGGTAAACTGAAATCGGAGACACATTTCAATTAAGAGCTCACTCTAAACTGGCAGCTCACCCGAGCAGCGCAGAGAGCTCTGTGAATTCAGAATGTCCTGAGCCCTGCCGGTGCCAGCGCAGTGACAGCGCTGTCCCCAACGCAGTGACAGCGCTGTCCCCAACGCAGTGACAGCGCTGTCCCCAACGCTGTCCCCAACGCCATCGCCGTGGCGATGCACGCGAGTGACGCTAAACCCACAGCAACCTGTGGGTTGCTGTACTCGTGTCAGGCAATGACTGAAACCTCAGAAACCAAAAGTGATTTTTTACATGCCTTCCAAATGATGTTATTTGCCTTCAAAATCTTTTTTCCGATTCACCAAAAAAAAAAAAAAAAAAAAAAAAAAAAAAAAAGTAGATGAGTGAGTAAGAACTTAGTCCGTTAACTTCCACAAAGAAGGACGCCAAATAATTGCTGTTTTTAAATATAGATTAAGTCCAATAATTTGCTATATTTGGCAGATTTACCAGATCCAAAAGGGCTTCAGAGAAGAAAAAACTCCTCAGACCCTAAAGGCTCCTAATAACACAGCCAGAAAGACACATTTAATTAGAGGACACCAACATGGCGGCTATTCCGATATACAGGAACGCTGAGAAGATTCTAAAAGGGACGCATAAAAAATATTAAATGTTCAAATTGCTGGGGTTCATAGTATAAGAAATTACCTTGAAGAAATTATTTAAAACAAGTTCAATGAGCACAAAACTTGCAATATTTTTTTGTCAGAAAAGATCTTTAGAGATAGCTCAAGGAAGACAATTTACAGCTCCACCCAGTCCTATTCGTCACTTACTCTGCCCCAAGCTGGCTCTGTGACATGAGCTGCCAAAATTGTGGGTATGTCTGAGACTCCCAGTGGTTTCCCCGGGACAGGAACAACCCAAATGCACTCCTCTGCGCCTGGAGAGGTAAGAAACGCCCAGAGGAAGGGTGGGTTTGAGGTGAGGGGCTCAGGGAGGCTCTGGAGCTCCCATCAGAGGAGCCCTGGTGAGGCAGAGCTCTCAGCAGCACACACGGCTCTGGGCAGGGCAATCTCGCGGAGGCCAAGGCCTCAATCAGGAGCAGTTCACAGGAGCTAATGGGATAACAGAGATCCCAGCAGCTGGGCGGGTGCCCTGCAGGATTGGTAATCGCTTTGTGACACGCTGGCTGTCTGAAAAAAATTCCATTTTCACTTTTATTTGCAGCCGCATCTCTTGTTTCCCTTCTCGAGGAGGAGTTTGTGGAAAGATAAAAGTTGCTGCAGACAAGGGAACTTTTGTGTCACCCTGAGCACCTTCTCTCCCTCATCTCCACTGCCGAGCAGCTCCTCCTGAACGCTGAGCAGCAGCATTAATGACCATTCACCAGCACAGCAGAAATGCTCAGGGTTTCTCACAGGACCCTAGCAGTGATATTGGTGCTCAAGAAAGCCTTCAAGAAGCACTTCAAGAAGATTTCTTGGGGGTCCAGCCTGAGCCTCTGCTCTCAGCACCAAAAGGGCATTTAAAGACATTCCTGTGAGCTCTCCCCTCACCTGTCACACACCCTGAGCCACAGCAGAAACGCTCAGGTTTCTCACAGGATCCCAGCAGTGATATTGGGGCTCAAGAAAGCCCTCAAGAAGCACCAGATTTCTTCAATCTGAGCCTCTGCTCTCAGCACCAAAAGGGCATTTAAAGACATTCCTGTGAGCTCTCCCCTCACCTGTCACACACCCTGAGCCACAGCAGAAACGCTCAGGTTTCTCACAGGATCCCAGCAGTGATACTGGGGGTCAAGAAAGCCTTCAAGAAGCATCAGATTTCGTGAGGTCCAGCCTGAGCCTCTGCTCTCAGTACCAAAAAGGCATTTAAAGGCATTCCCGCGAGCTCTCACCTCACCTGTCACACACAGCCGACACATTCCTGAGCCTAGCAGCCCTTGGAACTGAAAAGGCAAAGGGAGACTCAACCCCGAAAACACTGCAAAAGTGGGCGGTGTCGGAAAATCCCGAGTGTTTGACAAGCAGCATGGAAAATTGTGATTTTGTGTTTGGTTTGTTGCTTCACTGAAGCGAGCCACAGAGCAATACAGCAATAATAAATCTTGGTGTTCCAGCAGCAGAGCAGTTAGGAAAATGACAGAACTTGTTCCATTAGGGAGGAGCAGCGCCCTGCAGGGCCTTGTGGAATGGAGCAGTCTGAGCCTACCTTAATGACATCTTCATCGGACGATGTGCACTCCACCGACTCCACCAGATCAGTCACAGTGCCATCACCTTCCACAGAAACCACCTTGACAGGCACAGCCACTGTCTTCCCAGTCAGAATTGCTGTATTCAGGATCTCTGCTTCCTAAGGGAGAGAGGAAAAAAAGCCCTCTGATTAATATGTTTTGCAATTAATTCATTAGCACCACCCAGATTCAGCTTTAATTCCTAATGGCTCTGGCCAGAGCTGCTCCACCTGCAGCAGGCAGGAAAGGCAGATTTCCTCCCTGCAATGCTGGAACCAAGCTCCAGCTGTGATTCAGGCTGCTGAGATGTTTGTCATGCCCTGTTTTCTGATGCTCACACAGCGCCAGAGCAGCCCAAGAGCTGAGAGTGACCCTGCAGCACACGAACAATGCACCCTGCATGCAGCAGCAGTGCATCTCCAGCCTGAGCAGCACGCTGAGCACTCTGCACATCACAGCAGAGTGTCCCCAGCTGCACTGGGTTACCCTCAGAAGTGTTTTCGGAGAGGTTTCCTGCAGATCCTGACACGCTGTGCCTGCAGTGACCTTTGCTGGGACACTCAGGCTGCTGTGCACACAGACACAGCTCGAGGGCAGGAGCTCAGCTGCTCGGGGGTGCAATCCTGGCACAGGCAGAGCCCCCTGCCTGTCACAGTGACACAGGAGTGCTCTCCCTCGCTCTGCCTCCAGCAGTTACTTTCCCATTCAGCTCCTGTGTACGTGGCTGGTCAGCACTGTGTGGAATCAGACCCTCCTCGGTTTTCTGGGGCTTCTCCTGGCTCTGGGGGGGTTTGGGGGGCACACCCTCAGCCACAACCCTTTCCCTTTGAAGGAGGCTTGTGCAGAGCCTCCTGTCTGAGAAGAGGAAGGACACTGAGAGGGCCTGGGCTCCTTAAAGAGCTCTGAGGAGCCTGAGGTCTGTGGCACTCACTGTTGTGAGGATTACTGCAGAACACATTGCTCCTGTTTGATTTACCACCTCTGATTTGAAAATGCTGAGCTCTGATTCTCGGGAGAGCATCAGGCTAAGCAGGGCTCTTTGTCACCTGGTGTCACCTCTGTCTGGCACCACAGACATCGCTGATCTCTGCCAACACACTCAGAGCACAAATTGCTGCCCGAGTCCTTCCCCCCTAACTGCAGGACCCTGCTCACTTCTGGAAAGGTCTCTGAGCCTTTCGGAGCTGGACCATCCTGGAGAACCAGAGCCCCTTGATTTCAGCTGGCTCTGCTGCAATAAAGGCTTCCAAAGCCCCCCAAGTGCTAAATTCTCATTATCCAAATAGCTCAGGCCATGAGCTCTGAGGCTGACCTGATTTTACTTTGGAAGACAACAAAGTGGGAGATGGGAACCAAGTCCCCAGCAGAGGATGACTGCTCCTGCACCTCTGGGGCTAAAGGGGAGAAGCTGAGATTTCTCTCCTCTAAAGTATTCGCATCAAAAAGACCTTTTCCTCTTACTTAAAGAAACAGACACACTTTATTCGGACTCAAAGCAATATTTAAAGGAAGAAGAAAACCCTCCCGGCCACTTGGTAGCTGCTTTGCTAAGGTTGCCCCATCCTCACCATGATCTCAGGGAAGGGAGAAAGAGGATTTCACAAAAAGAGAACTTGAGAAGAAAATCCTCTCCCTCCCTCAGCACAAAAGCCCTTCAGATATTTTGAAATTATAATTCATACAGAGGTGAGAGTGTCTGCCTGCACGGTAAGGCCTGTCTTGTGCACACATTTGCTCTCAGTGCAGAACACATTGCTCAGGCAACTGAGCTCTCCGATTCGCAATGAAGTTTCCAGGTTCTTTGATTTTTCCCCACATCTGGGCTTTGCACCGAAGTGACTGAATATAATCCAGAAATTCTGCTGCTCTCCCGTTGGCTGCACAGAGCTGCAGGTGGGGGCAGCTCACCAGAACAAACCATTAAACACCACTGCAGTTAGAGGACGCAGGTGTAGTCCTGGTGGGAGTGGCTCTGCAAACTCTGGGGCACGAACCTCATCTCCCCGGGACCCTTTGAGGCCACACCACCTCCCGAGCTGCCCACACCTCGACCAGGCTGAAAGGAGCTGCTCCCCCAGGCAGAACAGCTCCCTCCCTCCAGAGCCCCATTACAGTGTGACCCTCGCAATTATTTCATAAAGCAGAGGGAGGTTTAATAACCCAGCCTTTGAAACAGTGTGATTAATGAGGTCTGCTTACCAAAGGCAAATGTAATTTCCCCTGGTAAGAGCCAGTAACTGAGAATGATCCTCAAAGCTTCATGAATTTCTTTTGAGTCTCCAAATTTTCCAATGCTAGCTTTGGATATTCGGAATTACAGACTGCATCCTCACCCACCTGCTCCCTGCCCCTTCATGGAAATGCACGTAAAATTATCAAAATCTCCAAAATGAACTTTGTCCCTCTCTGCCAAAGCAATGAGGGAGGTGAGGGGCAAGAAGGAACATCCGGAGTTCATAAACATAGCTGAGGTGTTTCTCTGACTCTTATCAACACCTGCTTGCCCAGTCAGGAAAACAGATCCACCCAATGGTGTCTGCAGCAGGAGGAGAGCAAAGCAAGCTGGCACTGCCTGAGACCAGGCTGGGCACCCTGCGAGGGCTGAGCTGTGCATCCTCTGTGCAGAGATCTCACTGAGCTGTGCATCCTCTGTGCAGAGATCTCACTGAGCTGTGCATCCTCTGTGCAGAGATCAGACACAGCTGTACATTCTGAGTGCAGATCTGACTGATCTGTACATTTTCTGTGCAGATCTCACACTGATCTGTACATTTTCTGTGCAGATCTCACACTGATCTGTACATTTTCTGTGCAGATCTCACACTGATCTGTACATTCTGAGTGCAGATCTCACACTGATCTGTACATTCTGAGTGCAGATCTCACTGATCTGTACATTCTGAGTGCAGATCTCACTGATCTGTACATCCTCTGCAGGGATCTCAGTCCCTCCACAAGGAAGGGCTCGCAGGATGATTTCTTTATGCACCTGCTTTGCGTCTCACCCCTAAACACAGAGGAATAATGAAATTTACACCAACTCACACAGCAGGGGCAGAGGGAAATGCTCCTTCAGGCGTTTGTTGGATGGCCAGGAAGGGCTGAGCATTCCCTGGTGAAAGCAGATGAAAAGTATTTCATTCTGAGCAAATGAACATGATACTTATTTAGCCACACTGAGATTTACAGTTCAGAGTCTCAGCATGTAAAGCTATAAATCCAAACAGTTACTAATTTCAAACGGCTGCTTTTTGCTGCTTGAGTGGAAAAGGAATCTCCTGAAGAAATATTATGTTCTTTATCTATAACTAACATAGATTACAGGAGATAAGGTGTCAGGGCACTTCAAGATGGGAATAGTTATGCTTTTGCAAAGCAATAGCCAGGCTCACTGTTAAAAGCTGATTCCCTCAGCAGCTATTAAAAAGATGCTGAACTTTCTCTAACTATTACACTGCATTTCTCTATAATTCACTTGCACTGAACCCCTCCAATAATAAAATGAAATAATCATCAGAGAAAAACATGTCTCTTCATGTATTAGAAATGGAACACCAGGTAATCTTTATTCTGAAATTGCTACCACGGTAAATAAATAGTAATACTTTAAAGAAGGTTCTGGAGTGCGTGCTCTTTGCTTACTGAAGAGATTCATATTAAATAACTGAGCATATTAAGCCCTCCAGCAGAAACATTTTCACAAGATGTACACAGTAAGCATCTATTTAAGTTGAAATGCAGAAGTGAATACCCATTAGTTTTTTCAATTCTAATAGGTAGCTTCCCTGAAATTTAATTTCCCTTCAGACATCTTTTGCCTTGTATTTCCTAGGGTGAAAAAAAGGACTTGAACAATATCTTTATAATCTGAGGGAATTTCTGATTGTGCCCTCGGTTTTCTGTGTATACACAGCATTTCCTAATGTCTGTGTGTATATATATATACATATATATACATATATATACACACACACACATATACATATATATCTATACACACATACACACACATATATACATATATATACATATATATACATATATATACACACACACATATACATACCTACATATACATATGTGTGCATATAAATATATAAATATAAATATAAATATAAATATAAATATAAATATAAATATAAATATAAATATAAATATAAATATAAATATAAATATAAATATAAATGTATGCATGTATATACACACACACATATACATATATACACATATATACACATATGTACACATATATACATATACACATATATACATACATACATACATACACACACATCCATATCCAAATCCATATCCATATCCATATCCATATCCATATCCATATCCATATCCATATCCATATCCATACCCATATGTGTGTATAAATATATATAAATATATAAATATATAAATTCAGAAATATATAAATAAATAAATATATATGTATGTATGTATATATATATACACACACACACAAATACATATACCCATACACATATACACACACACACATATATATATATGCATGTTTGTATGTATATATGCACACACACACAAATATATATACCCATATACATATATACACATACATACATATATACATACACACACACACACACATATATATGTTTGTATATATATATACACACACACACACACACACACACACGCTGGAGCTGGGCTCTGGGGACACTGGGGACACAGACACCAACTGAGGCCCGACGCACTCATTCAGACACAAGCCACGGATCCAGGCTGGCACTGACCTGGACCAGCTCCCCACTTCCAGTCTCGCTCAGGGCACAGGGCATCTCTCTGAACCTCGGGCTCGGGGAGGCTCTCCTGACACTTCTGTCTGAGCCTCTGTGGAAACACTCAGGAGCACCTCGCCACTGAATCTTGCCGAGCCACATTTACCATTGGGCTTGGTTAACTCATTGTCTTATAAATCAATAAAATATATTGTTGCTTTTCTCCTGCAGCTGAAGTGCATCATTCACCACCACACCCACGCCCCGCAGGAGCAGAAGTGCTTGCCCTACTACAGCACACAGGGAAAAAGGATGCACAAGTCCCCATGACACTAATTCATGTTCTAGAAGCACAGCAGATCTTCAGTGACATCCTTCAGTATAGCAGCAGGATATATCTTTGCAGGCTAAAGATCTAATTTCCAAAATCAAGCATGTTCCTTTCTGGTTTCAATAGGTATTTTGGCTTTTGGGTTATGTACAGACTGCAGTCAGGAAGAAAACAAACTGATCCCTGAAATCTCCTGAAGTCCAGAGCATGCCACAAATGAGAATGAATAGCTGCCCGAAAATCCCTCCCATCTGACATTCCTTAGCATTCTCTATTTCCTTCTTTTTTACAAATTTTCTATTAATCAGCATGTAGAGCATTAATCCAGGGTAGCACCTTGAATCTTTCCACTATTTAGTTAAAACAGACCCAGATTTCCTTCTCTTCACTAGCAGCCATCTTGCTCATATCACAGGATCCACGCTTCAGTCATGCATAACTAATTTCAAATCTTATTTAGCATCAAGCCTCAGAATTAAGAAGCTAAGTGACAGCTGTTTAATTAACTCCTTAAGCTGATTAGAAAGCATTACAGAAATCCCCCCAAGGAAGAGTTTATAACTGTCAAGAGAGCCTAAGGCCATGCTAATGCTTCTGTTTAAATTTAGTAAGCTTCTAAACCAATAAAGTCTAAATGCTTGACACTCTCACGGATGTGGTCAAACTCAGCTTTTTTCCTCCTGTTACCCCTGCAAGGGTGGAAACAAAACCGGAGACAGAAAGGGATTTGGGAAGGCAGGAAGGAAGAGCTGAACAATAAAGGACAGGAACGGCTGTGCTTCGGAGCTCCAACCTCCGCTCCGTGGGATTAGCTCTGAGCCAGGAGCGAAGCTGAGCTTGCACCTGAAATGCACAGTCATCTCCAGCCTAGGAAAAAGCGTTTGTTCATTGCTTCTTAAAGCCCAAATCCACCTTTAATGATAAGATTACGGCAGCTGAAGTACAACTTTCTGAAGCAGCTGGTGGGGATAGATACAAGGTGCTGCAGAGAAACCAGAACTGCTCCAAAGCGAATTTCCTCGCCTGTAGGACATTATTGTCAGCTCTGGGCTTGCAAACAGCTTGAAATATATAAAATGGAACTCTGACTTCTTTATTCTCCCTGCTGTTTCCAGATTCTTTAGGATACACTGGAAAAACTGAAAAATTAGCTGCAATTCCTCTGCGTCCAAAGGAATAGAGGAACAGTGGCCAGAAATAACACAAATTAATTTGTGGGGCCTTTAATATAAACAGAGAGTAGGAAGCACAAGCTGAAATACAGCCAGTATGAGAAACGATGGCGAGAGCTAAATGCAAAAATGTGAAAAGACTGACATGAACTTCAAGGTTAAACGTTTGGTTTAACGTGGGCACCTTTCATTATGCAGAATAAAATCCGAAGTCTCTGGGAATGGGAGAGAGGAGGGGGGGTATAACCAAATTAATCACATTTAATTCTGTGAATTCACTGAATCAGTTCCCTTTTCTCCCCAGATGTGCTGACGTGGGGTGAAAAGAGCACCCCCAGAAACCCAAACGCAATTCCTCTGGACAGATCCACCTGCTGACTCCTGCCCTTCCACACAGCTGCCACAGAGAGGAAAATGGATTTTTTTAATGGCAAAATGGGATTGCAAACCCGTTGTTTAGAAAGGAGTGGGTGGCAGAATCAACGCCTGAATATATTTTTCATCCTTTCCTCCTCAGCCTGTGGTCCCTTGAATAATTCAGACTCCCTGAGATGGGGGTGAGATCTCCAGCTCCTCCTCACTGGGGCAGAATCAATGGAGGGAGCAGACGAGGTGAGGACGAGCAGTGAAACAAAACCCCACGTTTTTGGGTACACACACAGCCCGGCAATCACAATTTTCCAGTTAAAACACACAACAGCCAACGGCTGGACTGTGCTGCAGGGAAAAAGCCACATGGGATAGCCACAGAGACTGTCTGCCCCTCCCACTGTCACACACAGGGCATTCAGGAAAAATACCCAATTATATTTAATCGCAGACTTAACTTTTGCAAAGCCTTTAAGCTGCTTTATATTCTTCCTAACGAACTTTCATCTCTGTGTAGATCGGAATCTATCGCTGAGGCTGGAGGAGGGGGTGGGAAGAAAAGCTAAAATAAAAGCTAAAATAAAAGCAAAATACGTGACAGTGCTGAGTGTAGTAAACAGGCAGAGAAGAAGTGAAGGTGGTACAAGGGAAAAGTGCGATCATTAGAAGATGACCAGCGGCCAGAGGCTTCCCATTGCACAGCCTGTGATGCTCAGAAGAAGCTCAGGAAGGAAAGAAGTGCATCTTGGAGCAGAGCAGTGCTGCCCCAACGGAGCCAGGCTGACAGGTGATTCCCTGGCTCCAGGTGTGTGCTGGGAGCACAGGCAATCCCAACTGCAGGATGCAATTCTGCATCTCCAGGTGATGAAAACAGCCAGGAGATAAATCACCTCGCTCCCAGGGAGAGAAAACCACATTTGCCTGCTGTGTCCCTTTCCCTTCCCTTTGTGTCTCTCAGCACAGGGCTCTGTGCTCAGTTTTGTGTCTGCGCAGTGCCCAGCCCGCGGCCAGGGCCGAGGGCAGGCGGCTGAGCAGCCAACAATGGGGACAGTTCCTGCAGGAAAACACGGCAAACACAGCAAATGGGAGAGCAGAGCCAGGCTGAGGGCTGCTGCCTCCTTTCCCTGCTCACTGTCACTTACAGCCCTGCGGGCCAGGGAGGCACCCAGGGCTTTCGGGGCTCCGGCACGAGGGTGCCATTCCACCCCTGCGCTTTCTGCGTTTCTGGGAGCAAACAGAACTCAGGCAAAGCGACCAGAGAGGATAACTCACTTTCTATATTTCTGGGGGCACCAGCACTCAGGAGAGTGTCTAGAGAGGATAACTCACTTTCTGTATTTCTGGGGGCACCAGCACTCAGGAGAGTGTCTAGAGAGGGTAAGATGCTTTCTGTATTTCTGGGAGCAAACAGCACTCAGGCAAGGTGTCTAGAGAGGATAACTCACTTTCTGTATTTCTGGGAGCACATGGTACTCAGGAAAGTGTCTAGAGAGGGTAACACTTTCTGTATTTCTGGGAGCACACAGCACTCAGGAAAGTGTCTAGAGAGGGTAACACTTTCTGTATTTCTGGGAGCACATGGCACTCAGGCAAGGTGTCTAGAGAGGGCAGTGAGCGTTCTGTGTTTTTGGGGGCACACAGAGCTCAGGCAAAGCACCTAGAAAGGATAACGCACTTTCTGTATTTCTGGGGGCACACAGCACTCAGACAAAGTGTCTAGAGAGGGCAGTGAGCTGCGCAGCACTGGGACAGTCGGCAGTGTCACCAGCGACGCCCCCAGCCCGCGCTGGCGCTCCTCACTCTGACAGCTGGCGAGTCAAGCCCTCCCACGGGAGCTCACTTCTTCCCTAGCTGCAGAGGCAATGTAAATTTAATTTGTCTCAGGTTTAGGATGACAAAGTCCCTTTGATGTCTAACATTTAGGAGCTGTGTTAGCATCCTTCCGGGGAGCCGTCCTTGCTGTCTGGGTGGTTTGCAGTGCTAAGTAGGCTACCGCCATCCCAGGGAGCTGTCGTGTACCTTCGCTGCTCATCAAAGTCAGACCTGGGAAGCCTGCGAGCTGTCAGGCTGAGGCTCTTCAGAGAAATTGCTAATTAATTCACAGGCCCCAAACTGTAACTCCGTGAAGCTGTGTGTGCATACTTGATTTTGGTCGCTAGACAGGCTGCTTTAGCTGATAATCAACAAGGTTTGTGCTTACAAGCAAACAAACAAACATATTTGGGGAGGATTTCTTCCCGGCTTTCCCTAAAAGGCTGCCAGCACTGTCAGACTCCATCACAGGAGGGAAAGGCACGGCTGAGCCTCGCAGGAGACCTTGCAGGACAGCAGAGCTGGGAGATGTGGCCTCAGGGACAGGAAAACGCTGTGTCTGATGGTGCTGGGGCTGGGGACACTGGTGGGGACATGTCATGGGGAATTAGCCAAAGCCAGTCAGGATTCACGCAGGGTCAGAGTCTCGGGGCCGGAGCGATGTGCCAGCGGGGAGGCTCCTTTGGTTCTCAGCGCACGGGTCAGGAGCCCAGCGCAGAGCTTTGGCGCCTGCAGGGAGCTCTGCGAGGGGTGGGCTGTGGGATGTCATGGAGGGATTTCCAGAAAAATAAAAGCTCTGGGATATCACTTCAAAGAAAAGATGCCAACGAGACTCCGGCAATGCAGTTTAGCAGAGTAAGTATTTGGTGGGATGTGCAGCAGAGCCAGCACGGGGGGTCAAAGTGACTGAACCAGCTCTGCTCGCAGGGAGGGAAGCACTAAAAATCCCCAAACAAATCACTAGCTGTGTTTAGGATGTTTTTTTTAAAAATTCTGTTTCTTTCACAGCTTGATGCTGTCGTTCCCAGGCTGTACTTTGAGCTACACTCAAATCCTGCCCATCTCCACCCTGAGCTACCCCCGCGTGCTCCGTGTCCCAAGGGAGTCCTACAGACCCCGCTGGGGAGCCCTGTCCCCATCTGCCGTGCGGCTCCGTGGGGCCTGGCCAGCGAGGGGACATCAGAGCCACCCCTGGGACGCAGGAATACCCAGCAGAGAAATTTGACAGTCTCATTTTGTCATTCTGTGCTTTCCAGAGCCACACAGCGCCGCAATCTGCACCATTCCCTGGCTGCACACTCGGGGGGACAGGCAGGGCGCCCAGGGCTCGGTGCCACCAGCACCCCCTGCCCCTGCCCCGGCCACCGGCACACTGCGGCACTGCCACAGCCAGCAAGTGACAACTGGGAGAGAGCTGGGGCTGGCGAGGAGGGCAGAGGTGATGGAATGATTCTCTCTGCACACCCAGGCCGTGTGTGGATGAGATGATTTCTGTGGCACACCCTGGCCAGAAAAACATCCTGGCCAGAAAATAAAGCAATGCCTTGACTCTCTAACATTAGAAATGCTCTAGGAGGTTTTTGTTTTTCCCACAGTTTTGGTAACAGCGGCAACACAAGGAGAAAATGATGTGGTGACAATGAGAAAACAGCAAACTCGCAGGGGTGAAATCTGCCCAAATGTGGCAATTAATGGGCACTCCCTGGCAGAGCCAGAGAGCAAGCACCAAACTAGATTTTCACTTTTCTAAAGAGAAGAAAAAGGTTCCTAAGGAAAAGAGAACCTGAGCGTTCCCCAGGTCACTGCGCAGAGGAGAAGTGACTCAATTGCCTGTTCCAAAATTCCCTTCCAGACTGGCCTGGTGCTTCGGTAGCACATTCATATTTAGGGATGTCAGGCAATCAGCAGCCTGAGCTAAATTGGGACCATCACAGGGCCCTGGAAAGCTGCCTGCAACCCAACAATTCATTCACGAGCAGGCTGAGGGCAGAGCAGCAGGGCAGCCTGCAGCCAAGGGCTCTGCTGGGCTCGTAATTAGCTCTTCAGCTGAGCTTTAAACAGAAACACAAAAACAAACAAAGGGACCTTCAGACAGAGATGATGCTCCAGCTCCCATATGGCAAATGGGGCCAAAGTCTGCTCTGAGACATGTGACCGTGACCTTCGCGAGGACACCACGATGCCCAGGACAGAATTTGGGTCGCGCAGAAAAACGCACGGCAGGGACGGGGTGAGGACACTGCTGTCCCTGCTGCGGTGGCTGCCGAGGCTCACTGTCCCCGCCGGGGCCGAACTCCTCTCCTCGTGCCCACAGGGGCACTGGCACCTCATTCCAGGCACAAAAGTGGGCAAGAGCCATTTATCCCCAAGGACTTTGGTTCTGACACTGCCGTCCCTGCAACTCTGGAGCTAAAAACTTCAGCTCTTTGCGTTTGGTCTCGGAAAGAAAATTATGATTTTTAATTTTTTTTTTTAAATAGAACAAAGCAACCAAAATTTTATTTCTAACAATGTCCCTCGTTACAAATTCTGTGCCCACAAAGGTGTTTTTTTGCCTGGGCTTCAGTGGCACTGCCCACTTAGAACTCCTTCTCTGTGATCAGCCAGGGACAACAACTGAGATACAAACGGGTGGGACTTTGCTGATTTTGCAGATGTGCCAAGGAGGTGACCTGTACATTCAACACCACTGCCATAGATAAAGGCCATGGTGCAGGGCAGCACCAGAGTCTGAACGAAGATAAAATATTTTTAGGTCTAGAAGTAGGCTGAGAAAGAAAGCAGTGAGCCTGGAAGCTCTGCTTTGATCATTTAGCTCTTACAGATTTGTGACAAATTGTTTTTTCTGCATGAATCTGAACTGATACAGATTTACATGAGTAGTTAAAAAGTAATACCAATGGGGAAATAAAATCCCTAGCAGCACCACAGAAAAGCAATAAACTTAAGAAGCAGTTAGACAGACAGAAGAATGATCACAAATGCTTCACAATAGGAAAAAACCCATTAATAGCAGAGAAAAAGAGCGGTTGGACACTTGTAAAGCTGTTGTGGCGGGCTGAAAGCAGGGAATCCAAAAAGCCATTAGAAAAAAGACATGAGGCATCTTGTAATAATATCCTGGGGAACATGCTTGCCTCAGATTCAATGCCTTTAAGAGCATCTTGTGTGTTCCCTGACTATTGTTTAATGTCTAATCCTTCTGGAGCGATTGGGAGGGAACTTGTGTTAATATCAGCCCAACGTCCTCAAGGAAATAAATCTGGGCTTGACATCGAATTACAGATGTTGTGCCCAGGACATCGGAAGTCTTTTCCTAATCTGATGCATACAGAGATCTGCACCCAATAATTCTCTGGATGTCAGGTCAAGGGTAACAGTTCCATTTGCTTCCTCAGCTTCTTCTCATTTTGAATATTGTGGCTTTAAAGTCCCCGAGGGTTGCAGAGGCTGGCTGAGAGAATTCAGGCAGACGAACCAAGATGGCGAAAAGGAGAGTTTTATTTACAAGAAACCTCTTTATATATCCATTAATAACCTAGGAACTATTGGTCAGCAAAGAATGCACCTCCTAAAACCATTGGTCACAGCCAAATAACACCTAATACCAAACACAGAGATTAAGAAAGTAAAAGAATGCAGCTTATCTATGTTCTCTGTGAGAAAGAACAGAAAGATTCTAAAACAGTGCAACCACAGAATATGAGGAACAAACCCCTCTGAATAAAGCTCTATGCTCCATTTGCTTCATCGGCTTATTCTCATTTTAAACATGAGGAACAAACCCCTCCGAACAAAGCCCTCTGTTCAGAGCTATTCACCCCAAAATGGTCCTGGAGCTGTGAACCTGAGCAGCTCCAGGCTGCAGCCCTCACCCTGACAGATCAATAGTTGCTGGTGTGGGATCAGTACAGGGGAGGCTGTCCCGAGGTCAGACACTCAGCAGAGACTGGGACTCGCCCTGGAGCTGATGGCTCCAGCAGCAAACTCCTCCTGATCGTAAAGAGAGCTAAGCTGATGGCTCAGCTGCCTTCCTGTGACAGCAGAGCCACAGGCTGCAGCAGACCCAGCTGGAGGTACCTCAAGGTTTTTTGTTTTTGCTTTTAAATTCCAAAAGTTAAGGGATGTATGCTTGAGCAATGAGCTTTCTCCAGGTAGGTTATTCAGAGGTCAGTCTAGAGATGGGAAGGAAGGGGAAGGTGAGGAGCCTTTTATCGGCAGCTGATAAAGCTCTGGATCTGATCAATCAGTGCCCCTCCCTGGAGTTGCACTGTTTCAGAAATCTTTCTCTTCTTTCTCAGGGAGAATAGAGATAAGCTGCATTTTTGGACTTTCCTAATCTCTGTGTTTGGTACTAGGTGTTGTATAGCTGTGACCAATGGTTTTAGGAGGTGGATTCCCTGCTGACCAATAGTTGCCAGATTATTAATGGATATATAAAGAAGTTTCTGTAAATAAAGTTTCTCTTTTTGCCATCTTGGGTTCATCTGCCTGCTTCCTCTGCCAGCTCCTGCGAACCTTGGGAAATCTAAATCCACACCTCCGTGCCCTGCTCCCCAGGCAGCAGCTCGGGGGCCTGGCTGGGGACCCCTGCAGGGCTCAGCGCTGCTCTGGGACCAGCTCGTTCCTTGCCTTCAAAAGGAACACAGAAACCTTCAGCTGACAAAAATAAATGCTGCCTCCTCAAGATACTGCCAGGCACATTGGACCGACATCACCTGACTTTGGCTTTTGTTTGGTTAGGTTTTCCTGTTTGTTCTAAATTCACTCCAAGCCTGAGGCCCTGCAGCCAAAATTGGGATAAAGCTGCTGACCTACCTCGGCAAGGACAGCTCTGCTCAACAGAAGCCTCCTCCAGATCAGTCCCTGCTCTGCTCTGCACTGACCCCAGAGAAACCCAGTTTGGGCTGGGCTGCTGACCCAGGAGCTGTTAGAGCATTCACAATATCCCCTTCATTCAGGGCTTTTTTGTGTCTTTCTGCTTCCTACCTCCGGAATGTCCCCACTGTCCCCTGCATTTCAACTCCCTCACCACAAAAAGCCAACCATCAGTTTGGATTTCCTTTTCTAACCTGCCTGAGTTATTTCCTGTGCATGTCTGGGACAGCTGAGAAGGGCCCCACAGGGCAAAAAAGGTGATGCCAAAAAAAAGAGTGAGAGAGGCTCCAGGAGAGATCCACGAGAGGATCAGGACCAAGGCCAGAGATGCACCATCCTCTATCACAATTGAAAAGGGAAAAATATCTGGAAAAATTTGAGCTGGCAGGGCTCAAAACAAAGAGAAGACGACGTTTTTCCAAATAGCTGCATCAGGAAATTCACGGCCACAGAGAACAGGTATGTTTCTATGGATTGACCTCCACCGCAGTTCAAAGAGAAATCACATAAATTAATGGGAGGAAGAGCTGGATCACATCTCTAGATCACAGACCCCGAGTTGCACACCTGGAAATCAGCTGCTTTGTCTGACATCATCCCTCTGGCCCTGGGAATGGATCAGAACAATCCTTGGCCTCTCCAACACAAACAGCCTCTATTTACTGCAGCTGTACTATAAAATAAAAACCAAAGCTTCTTCCCACTGAATTGTTCCTCTACTGTCCTGCTTTTAGGGACTCATTCTGCAGATAGACTTGGAGTATTGTATTGGTTAATGGAATGGATTTTGGCATTAGTGGAAAATATAAGCCCTCAATATCAAATATTAAATTATTCCTGATTAATTCTTTTATGGGCTTGGACTTGCAACTGATTTAATACTCCTGGATAATTACTTCTGTTATAACTCTGCCTTTGATTTTTAATTAACCATACAAAGTTTCTCATTCAAATCTAATATTACCTTTGTTAACAGTGTCAACTCTCTGTTTAGAGATTCTGCTCACATTAAACCGAACGCCGAGAAATTAAAATCTGCTTTTCCTCAACTGTGTGAACAGATTCCATATGAGGCTTATTTCTTCTACACCATTATCTACAAAAATACAGTTTCTGGTACCCTGAACAGTGCTCTCAGCTCATCCCAACTCACACAGAGTCCTGCCACAGAATTCCACCACAATTCGGGGTGAAGGGACCCTAAAGTCCATCCCATCTGGCAGGGACACCTCCCACTGCACCAGGCTGCTCAAAAACCCGAAACACAACATTTTCAAACCTGGGTGCCTTTTACTCACCCAAATTCTCCTTTACAGATGTAATTAAGTGAATTTACTCTGTTAAATTCAATGGGAGTGAGCTGCCTGGGAATCGCAGCTGAGCGATTTCAGCGATCCTCGAAACTCAGTCTGGGTTTGAATTTGGGTGTCACACTTGAACCATTCCCATCAGAATCTGATCCTGCCTTTGAAAATGTCAGTTTTTCTTCTCTAACTCCCTTATAATTAGATTCACATTTCGCCATGGAGGGAGGTTTGTGACACTTTCAAGCAGCTTCACACACCTGTTTGGACTCAAAAAGAGTCACAATCTCCTGGCAGTGTATGGCTTAATGGAAATGATTGGTAAAGCTCCCTATAATCAAATTAAATGGTTTATTTTTTCACTAGCTAACATTTCACAAAGGTTATTCTCAGAATATTGGATACTCTCCTGTCTGACCTGTTAGCTAAATGCAACTGCACAAAGCAAATCACCCACTGCAACCTCATCTCTTGTGATTGTGAATCAGCTCTGCCTCATTTGGGAGCTTTTCCATCCTCATTGTTCAGCCCTTCAGAGGACCAGGCTTACACTGAAGGGCTTTTCGCCCTTCTTACACTGAATAACTTTGATTTTAGGGAGGACAACTTCAGAGTTTTGTGATCCATGTCACGTCCTGGCATTTCTCAGTCCATCTTGCAGTTTGTGACAGCTGCCCTGCCACAGATGAGGTTCAGAGCGAGTCTGAGGAGCAGGGCAGCGACTCCGAGTGTGGAGCCAAAGGAGTCCCCAGGGAGGGAGAGTTGGACACAAACTCCTCCTTCAGCCACAGACACCCCGAGAGGGCTGAGAACAGCTCTGAACTCTGACCAGGCTTCTCCGAGCTCAGCAAAAGGAATGTAACCCTCCAGCCTGCAGGGCACTGGGCAACTGCAGCGCAATCCACTCGCTGCTGGGATGAGGCGCATATAAAAAAATTAAATATATATATATGATTTTATATATAAAAATACACATATATATATATTAGATATATTTCTATTTATATTTATATTTAATATATATTTTTATATATTAAATATATATTTATTTATCTATTTTATATTTGTTTATATATTTATATATATTTTTATATATTTATTTATATATATTTATATATATATGTATGAAAAACTAAATACGTGAGTGCTGCAGATAGTCAATCCTCAGAAATGCTAAAGGATTTCTGAGAACCTACAAAGATCTGGCAGAATTTCTAGATGTTTTAAAGCTTTCAACTGTTTTCCATTAGGACTCTCAGAGGAGTTCAAGTGAGAATCAAAAGCTCTGCAGAAAAACATGAAAAATGCAAAGGCGAGAGTGATGTGCTGCTGCTCCCCTCCCGTGCTGGCACCTCGAGGAGCTGAGGGCAGGGACATTGGGGCTCAGACTGTGCCCTGATCCCGCCCAGCCACGGAGCCGCACCTGCCTGCACCCCAGAGAGAAGACACTTCATCTTATCCCATGGTGAAACCGAGGAAATGGAGTCTAAGAAAATAATTATGTTGTGCTTGAGGAATTATGGAAATGACCACGAGCTGCTGCGTTTAACAGACTTTTTGAAATTAAATTATTTGTATTCAAATATGTGCAAAAGCAATGATCATTTTTGGTTTTGATCAGCTCAACCTGTTCTTGGGGGAAATTAATTTGACGCTCTGGGTGTAAACACTCTTTCAGAACGCTCACCATGGAGCGAAGTTTTCCTCCCGCTCTCCTTAGCACCAAAGCAATTTTCAGAGCATTCCCGTTGACAACACAAACAGAACAGACGCACCATTTCCCGGGGAGGAGCAGGAGCTGCAATCAGAGCAGTGACACCTAAAGCACAGCTCAGTCCATACTCACCACCAGCCACACGTGGGGCTGGGCAGAGGCTCCGAGCAGCAATAAATATTTCTGACTGAGGACTGTGGGTGAGCCACAGCAGCTCCAGGCCAAGGGAGCTCTGCTCAGCTCAAACCAAAGCAAAGCAAAGCAAAGCAAATCTAACCAAACCAAACCTAACCAAACCAAACCAACCCAACCCAACCCAAACCAAACCTAACCAAACCAACCCAACTCAACCCAACCCAAAGCAAACCAAACCAAACCAAATCAACCCAACCCAACCCAACCCAACCCAACCCAACCCAACCCAAACCAAACCAAACCAAACCAACCCAACCCAAACCAAACCTAACCAAACCAAACCAAATCAAACCAAGCCAAACCAAGCCAAACCAAACCTAACCACACCAAACCAACCCAAACCAACCCAAACCAAACTAACCAAACCACACCAAGCCAAGCCAAGCCAAGCCAAGCCAAGCCAAGCCAAGCCAAGCCAAGCCAAGCCAAGCCAAGCCAAGCCAAGCCAAGCCAAGCCAAGCCAAGCCAAGCCAAACCAAACCAAACCAAACTAAACCAAACCAAACCCAACCGCCCAGACCAAAGCAAACACAAAGCTCAGTGCCAGGAGCTCATTTGCAATAAACTGACACAAGCTATGCCTAATTAAATAACAGAAAACACATTTAGGGTCTCCTTATGCCCCTGCAGGGAAAAGGACCCAGGCCGTGTCCTGTCCATCTCCGACCTGCAGAAAAGCAGAGAGTAGAATTTGCACTCCTGCTTTTCCTCCCATGTATCACAGAGCTTAATTTCCTCCCTAGCTGCTCTCTAATATCCACAATTATCAATATCAATATCCTCATTCATTTTCTCTCCATTCCTTCTGTAATTGCTCGGGGATATGAAGTGCTGCCCATGTTGGGGTCATGACTGACCCCAGGCACTATGTGCACTGCAGGACCACAAGCCTCCATTCCTGCCTCGTTCCCATAGTTACACCTGCCCAGGAGGTGACACCTGAACTGTGCCTCCGAGCTCCAAGTGACGACTGATGAAGAACTAAAGAATCCCAGAAAATGAAATTACAGCATTTCAAGAAGAAAAGGTCAAACGCACTCATGGGAAAATCTTAAACTTTTAAGATCACACTATTAATTTCTATAAACAACTTGTTATCGCCCTGCCCACGCAGATCTGATGAGATTCTTGCCAGCTCTTGATCACAGGACCACGGCACTGTGCGAGTGCATATTGAAAAGTTCAGCCTTTGATCAGAGGGAGTGCAGCTATCACAGATAACGCACACTCTGCTCGCCCGCTGGTCGGGCTCTGACTCTCCCTGGGAAATGAGCAGCTCTGAGAGATTCATTGTGGGATTTGCCGTCTGAGGTGTAGGTGAGGTTTGCTTCAGACGGTCGGGACGGAGATGAGAGACCTCTGGAGTTTGGTCTGAGAGCATGAGGTTTATTGTGAAAGGTGTGAGTGTAGGGGACCTGCTGAGAGCCACCAGACACAGCTCAGAGCAGAGCAGAGAGGGGAGAGAGAGAGAGAGAAGAAAGAAGACAGAATATAGAATAGAATAGAATAGAATAGAATAGAATAGAATAGAATAGAATAGAACAGAACAGAACAGAACAGAACAGAACAGAATAGAATAGAATAGAATAGAATAGAATAGAATAGAACAGAACAGAACAGAACAGAATAGAATAGAATAGAATAGAATAGAATAGAACAGAACAGAACAGAACAGAACAGAACAGAACAGAATAGAATAGAATAGAATAGAATAGAATAGAATAGAATAGAATAGAATAGAATAGAATAGAATAGAATAGAATAGAATAGAATCCCGTGGTTGCCATTTACAATACAATAAATCATCTTCTGTGCTGAATATTCTAATTTTCACTAACCAATCTAGAACAAGCTACAAATCCTACACCATTTACACACAGCCTAGGAGAGTCATTGCATTACCATACAGCGTTACATTTTAAACTCTAAAAACTGCTTTTTGGACCCTCTGCTGAGTTGGCAGGGTCTGCTCTGACCCCTGGACCTGTCTGCAAGCAGAGGGGATTGTTTAATCCAAAGGGGATTCCCTTCAGTGGCCACACCATTGTTTCCAGTTGTTCAGTCACTGGGGTTTGGTATCTCACAGCTTCTCTTCATTTCAATCTCGCTCATAGTTTCCATATTCTCAGCATCTTTGGCCAGGTGATCATATTTATAAAGCTTTCCTATTTCATCCTCCCCAACAATGCATCTCAAATCACTCTCCAGAATAAGCAGCAAACAGGCGTTAATTGATTTCAAATCTGACAAAATCATTAATACCAATCCTTACACCCCCAGATTCCTCCATCTGCCAAAACATGACAGCAATTCCAGACAGATGTGCAGTGCTGGGCCTGAACACAAAGTTCCTGCTGAGATTTACAGGAAAACTCCGGAGGGCAGTGCATGACAATGCACACTAAGAGCGTTTCTCTTCACGTTCACAAGGTAAGAGAATGAGTGCAGCTTGCTTTACAAACCCACAGGTCTTAAAGAAAAAAAACAATGGTCTTCATTTTCTTGATTCTCATTGAAATGGCACTGAAGCCCAAGGGATGTGTTTTGGTGACAAAACACACGAGATCTGCACTGGGAGTTTTTACAGCTGCTGGAGAAGGTGCTGAGGTCGACAAAGACATTTTTCCCCTCTAAGTTCCAGAGCTGAACTAAAGCAGTGTCAATAAAAGCACATCAGAATCCAGAATCAGTCTGAGCACCGCCAGTGTCTGTCACACACTTCACTCTCCTTTAGGTGTGACATATGTGACTTCGCTATTGTCACAGAGTGTTTCATGCTAGACTAGACGTGAGTTTTTGAAAAAGAAAAGAAACTTTGAAATCCTGCATGTCATTTCGGATTTATTCCCAGCATGGAGAAGATGACCAGCCTCTGAAAGAAAGGCTCAAAAAGTCATTATTCAGAAAAGGACACACTTGACTTACTCTGTGCTTGAAGGAGAGTTTGTTGTTGTTTTGGGGTTTGTTTTAATTAAAGCTAAACAAAACCAAATAATGGCTCAGAAAAGGGCGAATCTTTTCACCTAATGTTACCCTTCCTTTTGATGTTCAAAATTTGCCTTCTTCCTTTTCTCCACATGAACCAGGGCCCAGGGTTTCTGAGTGTGTCTCAGCCTCTCAGTTTAGAATTTTAACATCCAAAAAGATGAGGAGGAGTCTTTTCTCCAGTCCCAGATAAATCTGCCTGGTAGCCACGTGCCTGCAGTAATTTCAGAGTTCTCCCCGGGCACTGGAGGATGTCAGATCTGCATCCTGGAAAGTTTGTGTATCCTAAAGAGTTTGTATTCTGCCCAGATCTGTGTTCTGTGAGAAAAGCAGATCTTTTACAGCCTCTGGCAGGGCAAACACGGGCGCCATGAATCTGAAAAGCCAACCTGTCAATCCACGCCCAGCGTGTTCATTTTCCTGAACAGCTCTCAAGGACATTTACCATAAATCTGTGAAAGGAGAGCTACTTACAGGTCTGGGATTTATAGAAAGTGCTGCCTGTTTGTGCTCTGTCTTCTGTCAATAGCATTAAGATTTGCAGTTTGCACTGAATTATCCAATGACCTAAATCCTAGCAAGCTATCAAAATCTGTTTCCTAGATAAAGTCATGCTCGAGTTTGATACATTTATCAGTGCCAGGCACACAGCAGTGCTCACAAGAACGGCAATTCCTCAAGTCTTCTTCAGCAGCAGACAAAAGGGAGGTACAAATGAATTACAACCTATTCGCTCCGATGGTTTAAAATAATTATCAGCCACTGGAAACAAAGCAATACAATTCCTGCCTCCTCATTTCACACAAACTCCTGGGCACAATGAGGCACTGTTTATTTACGTAACGTAAAGCACCCAAATCTTCTGCTGACAGCTCCAGAATGGTTTATTGTTCCTCCATTATGCTAAATACTCGGGATGGATCATGCCTCATTATCCCAAATATAATCCATTGCCAGTCAGCTGAACAGGAGCTGATCCGGGACAGGCAGGGCTGGCTCTGTCACTGCGGCTCGGTGGTGACATGTACAGTGCCAGGGCTCCAGAATGTGACACGGGACATTCCTCTGTCTGCACTTGTCTCCAGCATCGCAGAACCTTGCTGGAGCACCAGGCAGGCAAGTGGGACTCGAGCAGCACATGAATTTTTAAATTTACACAGCTCCTTTCTAACCCAGAGTGTTCCATGGATTGCAGTGCTGATCTCAGAGGACATTTCCAGGAGAGATCTCACCAGTCAGGTGTTCTGGGCAGGCTAGAAAGATTCCCACCAGCCCAGGTGTTCTGGGCAGGCTAGAAAGATTCCCACCAGCCCAGGTGCTCTGGGCAGGCTGCCGTGCCAGAACAAGGACCAGAGGATCAGCAATACAACAAATGCATTGACTGGACACAGAATTCTTCCATACTCTCCAATTGTGATGTATCCTGAGACGAACTTTCCTTTCATTCATTTCCTAAACCGGCACACGAACGTGGCCAAAAAGCTGCTGTCCCACCACGGAATGTCCTACACCAAAACCTCCGGCACCCTTAGCAGCAGCCACAGATTGCCATCACACAGCGGGCAGCAGGGGACAGTCCCTGCACAGACTGCCATGGCACAGCGGGCAGCAGGGGACAGTCCCTGAGTCCCTGCACAGACTGCCATGGCACAGCAGGCAGCAGGGGACAGTCCCTGCACAGACTGCCATGGCACAGCAGGCAGCAGGGGACAGTCCCTGCACAGACTGCCATGGCACAGCGGGCAGCAGGGGACAGTCCCTGCACAGACTGCCATGGCACAGCGGGCAGCAGGGGACACTCCCTGGCACAGATTGCCACGGCGCAGCAATCAGCAGGGGACAGTCCCTGCACAGACTCCCATGGCACAGCGGGCAGCAGGGGACAGTCCCTGCACAGACTGCCATGGCACAGCAGGCAGCAGGGGACAGTCCCTGCACAGACTCCCATGGCACAGCGGGCAGCAGGGGACAGTCCCTGCACAGACTCCCATGGCACAGCGGGCAGCAGGGGACAGTCCCTGCACAGACTCCCATGGCACAGCGGGCAGCAGGGGACAGTCCCTGCACAGACAGCCATGGCACAGCGGGCAGCAGGGGACAGTCCCTGCCATGGATTGCCATGGCACAGCGGGCAGCAGGGGACAGTCCCTGCACAGACTCCCATGGCACAGCGGGCAGCAGGGGACAGTCCCTGCACAGACTCCCATGGCACAGCGGGCAGCAGGGGACAGTCCCTGCACAGACTCCCATGGCACAGCAGGCAGCAGGGGACAGTCCCTGCACAGACTCCCATGGCACAGCGGGCAGCAGGGGACAGTCCCTGCACAGACTCCCATGGCACAGCAGGCAGCAGGGGACAGTCCCTGTCATGGATTCCCATGGCACAGCGGGCAGCAGGGGACAGTCCCTGGCACAGATTGCCACGGCGCAGCAATCAGCAGGGGACACTCCTTGCACAGACTCCCATCACACACAGGTCATCAGGGGACAGTCCCTGCCCAGGACACTGCCCAGGGCGCAGGCCTTGTCTCTCATGCTCACGGTGCCAAGGGACAGCAAGGTCTCTCTCCCTGCACCTGCAGAGGTCCAGAGCTCTCTAGCTCCAGCAGGAGTCAGTCCCACCCCGGTCAGTCACCCCCAGAGCAGCTCAGCTTCCCTCCTGCCCGGGGCAGAGTGTGCACCTCCCTCTGCTCTGCCATGGGTGCCCTCACAAAGACACCTGCGAGCCCAGGGTGACAGCTCTGGGTGGCTCTGGGCAGCGAGCGAGGCACGGCTGGAGCTGGGGAGGCAAGGAGACACAAACGGCTCCTGCACTCGTGAGAGAGAACCCACAGTGGGAAAGACTCATCCCTGCAGTGATATCGAGAGGCTCCTGATCTATTTTTCTCCCTCTGGCCAAACGCAGTGTGGATCATAAGAGGTTCCTGATCTATTTTCTCCTTTTGGCCCAACACAGTGTGGATCATAAGAGGTTCCTGATCTGTTTTTCTCCTTTTGGCCAAACGCAGTGTGGATCATAAGAGGTTCCTGATCTATTTTCTCCTTTTGGCCCAACACAGTGTGGATCATAAGAGGTTCCTGATCTGTTTTTCTCCTTTTGGCCAAACGCAGTGTGGATCATAAGAGGTTCCTGATCTATTTTTCTCCTTTTGGCCAAACACAGTGTGGATCATAAGAGGTTCCTGATCTGTTTTTCTCCCTCTGGCCGAACACGGTGTGCATTACAGAGGCTCCCACCACCCGAGGCCCTGGCAGTGTCCATCTGGTCACACTGCAGGCCCTGCTGGGCACTCACAGCACAATCAGAGCCTTCAGCACACACAGCCTGGGGAAGCCAAGCCAGCAGAACTCCCTGAGAGGCTTCGAGACACCGCACCGCAGGCTGGGGCTGCTCCCTGGGTGGAACCTCAGGCTTTCAGCCAGGTCAAAGAGCAAATCTTCAAGATATAAAAATATCCATCTCTCATCCACCTCAGGGAAGGACTGTCCGCAAGGAGGAAAAGGAAGAGCTTTCACTGAAAATAATCCTACACTGAGAAGTTTAGTTTTTTAAGAGCCTGTGAGAGATTCTGAACAGCTTTTGGAGCTTTCTGAACTCTGAAGTCTGCCTTAAGCTAGGTTTATGTTGCATAAACACTTGCTTTCAAATTTATTATTATTACGAAAGATACAACATGAGCATAATAAATGATTGTGGTATTAAAGCACATTTTACAGCATCATCTTGAGTGCTGCTTTCTTTAATGCTCTGCTTACACGACATGGAGGGATTTGCTCTGAAACTCTATTAGGATGGATGGACACAATTCACAGTACAGCTCACAGCGTTTTTTTCTCTATCTCTGGACAATCCTCAATAGCCCAAACCCTGTGCAGAACACCAGGGTATCTAGTTTAGAAACACAGGGGTGTCAGTGCTGGCTTGGAAAGGTTTGGAATTCCAGGGAATGTGGGGATGGAGCTCCTGGCTCTGCTGTCATTGCTGAGGCAGAGCACGCCCAGAGCCGAGGCACAGGGCAGGGCTGGAATGGCTGAAGGGCTCTGAGCAGAAGGTGCCTGTGCAGGGGGAGAGAAATGAATAAACTGCAGCTCTGGGTGCTAGAGGGAGAGCAGGGGAGCAGGGGCTGGGCTGGCTGGAGCTGCCAGGGGGAGAAGGACCTTGGGGCAATCCCATGGACTCAGGATTGGAGCTGCCGGAGGGAGAAGGGACCTTGGGGCAATCCCACGGACACAGGGTTGGAGCTGCTGAGGGGAGAAGGACCTTGGGGCAATCCCATGGATGCAGGGCTGGTGCTGCTGAGGACAGAAGGGACCTTGGGGCAATCCCATGGACTCAGGATTGGAGCTGCCGGAGGGAGAAGGGACCTTGGGGCAATCCCACGGATGCAGGGCTGGAGCTGCCAAGGGGAGAAGGGCTCTTGGGGCTATCCCATGGATGCAGGGCTGGTCTGCTGAGGACAGAAGGGACCTTGGGGCAATCCCATGGATGCAGGGCTGGAGCTGCCAAGGGGAGAAGGGCTCTTGGGGCTATCCCATGGATGCAGGGCTGGTCTGCTGAGGACAGAAGGGCTCTTGGGGCAATCCCACAGATGCAGGGCTGGTGTCCTGCGAAGGGGAAAAGGACCTTGGGGCAATCCCACAGACACAGGGCTGGAGCTGCCGAGGGGAGAAGGGCTCTTGGGGCAATCCCATGGACTCAGGGTTGGAGCTGCCGAGGGGAGAAGGACCTTGGGGCAATCCCACGGATGCAGGGCTGGTGCCCCACTGAGAGGGAGAAGGGCTCTTGGGACAGTCCCATGGATGCAGGGCTGGAGCTGCCGAGGGCAGAAGGGACCTTAGGGCACCCCACAGACGCAGGGCTGGTGTCCTGTGAAGGGGAGAAGGACCTTGGGGCAGTCCCAGGGACGCAGGGCTGGTGTCCTGTGAAGGGGAGAAGGACCTTGGGGCAGTCCCAGGGACGCAGGGCTGTGCCCCACTGAAGGAGAAGGCTCTTGGGGCCATCCCACGGACACAGGGCTGTCCCCCCGCGCCCTCTGCTCGGCAGTGCCACCAGAACCAGAGCAGGACAGCTCCGCAGTGCCCCTGGGGGTCACAGAGCCCTCCCCTGTCCCTGCTGGGCTCATCCTCCCCCAGCCCAGGGAACCCCTCACTAATGGGGTCACAGTCAGAGGGGACACCGCCCCTCCCGTGGCCCCAGCCTTCAGATTGTACTGAGACAGATTCCTTCTGGCTCTGGCTCCCAGGAAATGCAGGAATTGTGTTTTGTATTCAAGCTGCACATTCGATGAGCTGTCTAAAACCACTGTGACCCTGCATGTTTACTGAAAAAAAAAATTAAACTTCAGCTTGAAGGACTGCTTCAAAATAATTAACCTTCTTGAAAGTACTAGACAGAATTTTAAGATTCCAAAGTCCAAAGATAATACATTTCTTTTGATTCTCAGTGTCTCCTAGTTTTCTTTTTTCCCCTAACAGGAAAATAAAATGCAATTTTCTAGGAATACTATTATGAAATTATGCAAGATACCCATAATGTGCACTAATAATTCACACCATCAGATAACAGAGAGACTGAGGCTATTCAGCTTTTGTAACAAATGAGTTTTGGCTCCTGGTTAGTAAATGTTGCTGCAGCCTCCCTGTTTCCCTCTGCTCCTCCCCACAGCTAATCTACCTCTGATCACTGCTCCCTATAGACAGACAAATTGTTTGGTGTAACTTACAGCATTTACATTATTTTTTCATTTGTGACTGTTTCAATTAGCAATGCCATCTATTTCTGAAAGCTTTTTACTTTTAAATAATTAGGCTTTACCCAAGAGGTTAGCACAAAAAAAAATATTTGAAATGCTAATCCACCACCTCAGACAAAACTGTTCCATCACATTTCAAATCCTGTTGCTTCTTAAACATACTGTAAAATACAATAGTGTCCACAGCATACTGATAACCTCTGCGCAGCACAAAGAGAGAGGCCAGGGTATTACACGAGATGGTTATTAAATGGAAATGCTGACAGGCCCTTAAATATGCTGAGATTGGGCACAGAGATTTAATGAGCACAATAATGGGCAGGTGGGCTGAGCGCTCCTGCTGAGATCACATCCTGGGCACAAAAACGTGACTTTTGGAGCAGCTTCTTAACGTAATCTGTACACAGCACCGGGCTGGGAACTACAGACAAAATGTTTTCATGTTCACTTTGTCAGCCAGGCCTTGGACAGCCTTGCTACCAACACACACACACACACGAATATCTAAATATATACATTTAATGCCAGGGTGACTGGATTTCTTTTAGAACACATTTCTTTTTCTAACTGCGTTCAAATCCAGAAAAGAGGAAGAAATCTGTTGCTTTGGTTCAAACCACGTCTTATCTCTGGATTTAGCACTTTTGCTCTTTTTCTTCATATATTTGATGCACTTGGACCTAAACCATTAAAGCACAAGCTCAGCCTAAAGAGCTGGAACCAGAAACTGTGCTGGAATTAAGCAGCTGTGACAAAGCTTCATTCAATGCCACATTCCTAGTGGCTGCCGTGCTTTTTGCCAAAATGTAATTAAGTTCCACTCTCTGGCTCCCTCCCTGCATGGCAGCAGTCTGGGGGTTACTCTGCCGCTCCCAAAAAGTCACTGTGATGTGCAGGTGCCACTTGGAGAGCTGAGCTGGGAGCCAGATGGGGACACAGCAGAGCCTGGGGAGCTCCCTGCTCCCAGCCTGAAGGAAGTTTTATTTGCACTCAGTGAAAGCAGCCACGGAGAGCTCCTCTGCTCCTCACACTGCTGCAGAGCACAGCACTTGTACCTCTCTTGCATTCGGGAAAGGGCTTGAAAATAGGTAGAGAAGGGAAAGTTTATCAGTAGAGAAGGGAAAGTTTATCAGTAGAGAAGGGAAAGTTTATCAGTAATAGCTATTTCTTGCATTCAGGATATATTTATGATTGGTTTTGGTTTTCTTGCCCCAGGGGCAGGTGATGGATAGAGAACTACCCCTAAATTCAAAGAGATGTTGGAGTTCATTCTGAACACTGCTGTCACCCATATTCTGAGGAGTCTAATTGCAAACTCTGCTCTTGGGCACCTGAACGAACAGCAAAGCTCCAAACTGTCTCTTTGGGCAAGCAAACTGCCCCAAAGTGCCTCTTTGGGCAAGCAAACTGCCCCAAAGTGCCTCTTTGGGCAAGCAAACAGCCCCAAAGTGCCTCTTTTCCATGGGCAAGAGCAATTCCTGTGCTGGGCAGCCTGTGCAGGCACAGAGGTGGCGAAGGTGACCCTCAGGACTCCTGCTGTGCCTCCCCTGAGCTAAACCTGCCGAGCCTGTGCTGTGCAAACCTCCAGGCCCTGCTAAAGGTGTGCTTTGCAGGAGAAGAACTGCACTGTGCTGTCAGAATTCAGACCTGTCAGGGTTTATCTCCCCCTGCACACCTGGGTGCCCTCCCCAGCCCCACTGATCCAGCGTTACACACAGAGGTCACTGGAGTTGCACTGTTCTAGAAATCTTTCTCTTCTTTCTCAGGGAGAATAGAGATAAGCTGCATTTTTGGACTTTCCTAATCTCTGTGTTTGGTACTAGGTGTTGTATAGCTGTGACCAATGGTTTTAGGAGGTGGATTCCCTGCTGACCAAGAGTTGCCAGATTATTAATGGATATATAAAGAAGTTTCTGTAAATAAAGTTTCTCTTTTCACCATCTTGGGTTCTCCTGCCTGCTTCCTCTGCCAGCTCCTGCGAACCCCAGGAAATCTAAACCAACAGCTCACTGCTGGAAAAGGCACTCCCAACAGAGAGCAAAGCTCTCTAAGCACAGCACACTCCCCATCGCTGGCTGATTATTGTTTCAGTTTTTCAGGTGCTGAACGCCTGTCCATGGGGGATGAAGAACTGAAAAACAACAGCACAACACTTGACTTCCACACACACAGAGCTCAGGTTGGTATTTTTGCAGTCAGGACACAAAATGAGGCATCGAGGAGCCACTTTGGGCAAGAGGGAGATTTCGGAGGTCTGCTGTGTCACTGGCCTGGGGTGGGGGAGGCTCAGGTGAAGGGAGGCTCAGGGTCTCTTTGCAGCACCAGTGATGATGAACACACCCAGGGCTGGCTCGGATGTGGGGAAGCACTGCCAGCAGCACAGCAACTGCCAGGGAGAAGCTGAATCTCTGATTCAAGAGATACGAACTCTGTGTTTACCTCACAGCGCTCCCAGAGCAGGGAATTGCTCTCACCCAAACAAAAAGGAGGAGCAGAGGAGGTGTTTAGGGGCCCAGAGAGGACTACGAGCAGGAGCTTTCGGATTAAAGTGGGCAAAGGAAATACAAACGAAATGTGGAGAAATGTTTCCTACGAAACACCTGACTGCAAAATCCCAGGGAAAGCACAAACCTCCCATTACCTCACTCACACCAGCATGGGCCAGATATTAAAAACATGAAGAATAGAAAAATTCACTCTGGGCTCTGACCCACTGCCTGTATTTCTGAAGAGCTTTTCCTTACAGGTTTCTAAGACACTCAAATATGCCCCAAAATGTATTGCAGATGTTTCTGCAATTGCATCACAAGGATGCAACAGGTATTGTCAATATTTCTCAGGCCTGAAAACAACCACAACTGCACAGTTTCAGCCCTTGAAGAGAAGCTGATGGAAGGAACTCCACCTAAAAAGGTTTTCTGCCGTTCACACGTGCAAGGAAGCAAACCTTGGCCAGTCCATGAACAGCAGCAGGCTGGAGCTGCTCCTTGCAGTGTCCTCTGCACAAAGAGCTCACACTGAACAGGACCCCACCCATGGAGCACTCCCCCAAACCGTGGGACTCCATAAAGGACACGTTGGAGTTATCTCCTGTCATCAGAGCATTTCATTGTATCTGAAGTTAAGTACCTTAATGTATCTTGAATTAATTTTCTTGGTGTTAAAGTGCAAACTGGGCTAATAAAAGTGACACATTGACTTTTTCCAGAGAATGATGTTCGGCTTACGCAGAATGGCAGCAGAAATGAAAATTAGCCTCAAGACAATGTTAATTACATTTTATCCATTAGGAGGAGGGTAATTGAACCACTCATTTTCACTGCAAAGAAAACCCTTCTGGCTTCATAAAGGGAAACTATGTGTTTAATGTGCAAATTAAAGTCTAACAATGGAAAAATTTGCAACAGAAAGAAAACCAAAATGCAGGTAATGTATATCTATATTATATTGCAATGACCATCTTGGACACAGTGCTCTTGCTGAGCTGAGAGAGACTTCAGAATGCATGACAGAACGCAGATACCTGGAGTAACAGCCAGGAATTACTGACATGGACATGAAATGTCCTGAAAGACTTGAATCAACCAAGAAAACACTGTACAGACTGCTGATAGTGCTATTAGAGCTAATACTACTAACACTCATAAAGATCAGTTGCAGAAAATGGTCCTTGCCAATTTGAAAATCTTCCCGCTCACTCCTATGAGATCTGTACGTGGCTGAAAAAATGGCATTTGCTTATTCTCAGCCAGAAAATTCCCCCAGACGACCGAAGGCCTTTGGGTGAGTCTGAGCAATCACTGAGGTCAGCAGGGACCACATTCCTCTTCAGGACCTGTATCAACAAGTGCCCTGACATCTGCTAGCAGTGCATTGACGATCTGAGTTTTGAGAAGCACAGGATGCATGAACAGAAGTTTGTTTTGTCCTCTGGACTTTGCTGTTTACCTCCATCCCACGGTATCCTACTGCCTTTGGAGCCTCCATGGCTAAACAGCAGATTTCCAGTTCTGAATATTGAACTGTCATATCAAATCCTTATTCCTCATACCTACAGGCTCTAACTTCTTTCCTGCAGTGCATATTATCTGACCTCACCCCACTGAGACACTGGAGAAACATTTCTGCCTTGGATTTTCTTCCAGAAGGGCTGAGAAGCTGCTGAGGTTTGGGAGATGTCACAGATTGGAGGAGTGTGTCCTGAGGAGAAGCGCAGATAAAGCTATCAGCAGCTCGTGCTAACAGGTGAAGCTCCCGAGGTTTATCAGGGCTGGAATCACAGGCAGGCTGCCTGCCAGGGTCTCAAAGAACACTGCAGGAATCAGGATTCCAGTGTCAGGCAAATACTGCACACCAACCAATATTCTCTTATGTAGGATTGCTGTCTGTGGTGCTTGGGTCGGTTTGTTTGGGATGGTTGGGACGGAGACGAGAGATCTCTGCAGTCAGGTCTGAGAGCATGAGGTTTATTGTGAGAGGTGTGGGGGTAGGGGAGCTGCCAGGAGCTGCCAGACACAGCTCAGAGCAGGGCAGAGAGGGGAGAGAGAGAGAGAGAAGAAAGAGAACAGAATATAGGATAGGATAGGATAGGATAGGATAGGATAGGATAGGATAGGATAGGATAGGATAGAACAGAACACAGAATAGAGTAGAGTAGAGTAGAGTAGAGTAGAGTAGAGTAGAGTAGAGTAGAATAGAATAGAATAGAATAGAATAGAATAGAATAGAATAGAATAGAATAGAATAGAATAGAATAGAACAGAACAGAATCCCGTGGTTGCTGTTTACAATACAATAAATCATCTTCTGTGCTGAATATTCTAATTTTCACTAACCAATCTAGAACAAGCTACAAATCCTACACCATTTACACACAGCCTAGGAGAGTCATTGCATTACCATACAGCGTTACATTTTAAACTCTAAAAACTGCTTTTTGGACCCTCTGCCGAGTTGGCAGGGTCTGCTCTGACCCCTGGACCTGTCTGCAAGCAGAGGGGATTGTTTAATCCAAAGGGGATTCCCTTCAGTGGCCACACCATTGTTTTCAGTTGTTCACTCACTGGGGTTTGGTATCTCACAGCTTGTCTTCATTCCAATCTCGCTCATAGTTTCCATATTCTCAGCATCTTTGGCCAGGTAATCATATTTATAAAGCTTTCCTATTCCATCCTCCCCAGCACAGGATAAAGCAGAACTCTTGCTCAGAGGCTCATAATCAGCTTGGCCTCTCCTCTCCTGTCCTGCAGTCAATATCTGAGGGAAGTGCACCAGGGCTGGGCTGCTGAAAGCTGCTTGGGCACAAATGCCACAGAGAAATCCCACAAGCACCACACCATCATTCCCATCAGCCAAATCAAGTGTGGCTGGAACACGATTTAGTTGCAGATAATATTATGGATTATCTGCCCACTGGGCTCAACAGAATCCAGATCAGACCCTGAACTTCCTGACCCCAGGAGCAGCATCTGGGCAGAGCCACAGTGAACTCAGAACTCCTGCTTCAACAAAGGCCAAAAATACATTCCCTTATTCAAAAATAATAATTTTTAAATCAACCTTTATCATAATATTACCACGAGCATTGAAAAGGATTATCTTATTACAAAAATGAAATGACTTAAATTTACCCTCATTATTGTTTCCCAGGGAAAAAAAGAGGCTTTTTTTATTTCATTGTGGATGGAGCTGCGATTTGCATTTAAATGAAGACATCTGAAGAAGAGGAGCTAGAAAGTTAGGGCTTTTTTTTCTTTTGAGAATGAGATTTCATTTCGGTATTCTATAATGCAAACCTAACTCCACTTTCTGCTTCATTAAATAGTCTGTCACAAGCTGCTTTCCAAAAAATCGTCACGGAGAGTGAGATACTCTGATTATTCCCAGTTGAGGCTTTGTAATGATGGCAACAACACAGAGCTGGTATCCCCAACACCTGACTTCAGCAATAAATGAGGGATTGCCACACTGGCACTACAGCATGGATTTGTTTTGATTGACTTATCACAACTGACACACTTAAAGAATCTTCTTTCTTCGTGCTCTGATAGGAACTGCCTTCTGTCAGTGAACCTCGATGGCTTACAAGAGATTCCAGCAGGAACACTGAGCAGCAGATGGACACATAAATATTCATTCTGTGCTGGAGATATTAATTAGGGAGAGCAGGGAACACCCAGCACTGCGCCACTGACGTCTGCAGGAGAGGTCCCATCTCCTCCATCGGGAAGGAACAGAGTTCCTCCTGCAGGAAACGCCACCCCAGGGACATGTGGGCTCTGAGCTGCTGCAGGTGTGGGGAAAGCAGGGCCCAGACGTGCCACCTTTGCTACAGGAAAACTTGTGTTACCACCAGCAGGTACTGGGAAAGGACTTGGCAGTGCCACCTGGAGCTGCCACAGCTGAGGGCAGAGCTCAGCTCCAGAAGGGACTTGGCAGTGCCACCTCAGCTTCCATCGCTGCCACAGCTGAGGGCAGAGCTCAGCTCCAACAAGGACTGGGCAATGCCACCTGAACTTCCATCGCTGCCACAGCTGAGGGCAGAGCTCAGCTCCAGCAAGGCCCTGGCAGTGCCACCTGAACTCCATGGCTGCCACAGCTGAGAGCAGAGCTCAGCTCCAGAAAGGACTGGGCAATGCCACCTGAACTTCCATCACTGCCACGGCTGAGGGCAGAGCTCAGCTCCAGAAAGGACACAGCAATGCCACCTGGAGCTGCCACGGCTGGGAGCAGAGCTCAGCTCCAGAAAGGACTCGGCACATATGGAACTCCTATTTACCATTAAAGATTATCTGTGCTCATGTCTGTGTCCTGAAAAAGTTCCCTTCAGTTATAACTACACACTGCACATTTTTAAAGCTATTTTAACAGCTACCTGCCAAATACACAGTGAATAAAGTAAAAAGTTTTATTTTATTATGGTAGGCACTCATTTAATTGATTTTCAGGAATAATAATTTTAAACTAAGCAGTAAATGGTCTCGAGAAAACTCCTTTTAATGCAGCAAAGCAGAAACGCTTTGATTAGTTAAACCAAGAGAAAATAAAAACCTGCAGGAAGCTGCAGAAAAGAAAGAGGAATCAGAGGATGAAATTCTCCTGTCCAATGGATTCATGCACAGCCTATCAATGACAATTCAGTGTGCATATTCAAGGACAGAGTTTGGTCCAAAGGGATAAATTTTCCACGGATGCTGTTTTTCCCTCGCACCCAGCGTTTGCATAGGCTCATTAGTATTGGTGCCAGGGGTGCCTGTGCCCTCGGCCAGGCACTGCAGAGGGTGATTTCCCATTCTGCCTGCATCAGCGCAGCTCTGGCGCTGCAGTCGGTGCCCATGGCGCACTGGAGAGCACCGAGACACAACGGGGGTTTATTGATGGCCTGGAAATGGATTTCACATGCTCTGACTGCTCCAATCTATCCTCCAGCCGTGCTCGAGAGAAGCGTTCCCCACGTTCGTTTCTGCTTTATAAAATAAAGATGCTGAAGTCTATATTTAAACAGTCAGGATGTTTTCAGGTCACAGTTCGTGCCCTCCAGAGCCTTTGGTGTGTGCCCAGCAGCACTGAGTGCCTGTGCTGAGCCCTGCACTGCTCTGCTCATCAAATTCTGTCCCTGAATCACTGCTACCCTTAACGACATCCTGTAGTTGCACTGTTTTAAAATCTTTCTCTTCTTTCTCATGAAGAATAGAGATAAGTTGCATTCTTGTGCTTTCTAATCTCTGTGTTTTGGTGCTGGATGCTCCAGGGTTCCAGCCAATCATTACAGGAGGTGGAAAAACTATCGCCCAATAATTATTAGATTATTAATGAATATATAAAGAAGTTCTTGTAAATAAATTTTCTCTTTTCGCCATCTTGGTGCTGCCTGCCTGACTTCCCTGCGAGCTTCCGCGAATCTCCACGAAGATCAGAAAATCAGAGCAACACCACCGCACAGGTAAGGTTAGAGCAATCCCAGCCCCAAACACCAATCCACACCATCTGCTGCCAGCGAGTGCTGACAACATCCCTGGCTATGGAAACCACACAGGCAGGACTGCTTTGGAACTGAGGCACACATGACAACGCACGAGTCTGCAGATCAGTGATAACATCCACGAGCTGAGAAGGTTAGCAGGCAGGAGCAGCCAGAGTCAGTGTCCTGCAAGGCTGAGCAGTGCCTGTGTTTGACCAACAGCTCCAGCACCAGCCCTGCCCTGGTGAGCAATCACACACAAATACTGAGGTGTAACTCACACGGAGATGGAGGAGCTGCTTCTCATTCCCTTGCTCGAGCACTCTGAATGTCCCTAGACTAAACTCACAGGTGACAAATGCCTCTCCTCCCTTGGCTCTCCCCACGCTCCCCTTCCCTTTAGATGTAACTCTGGAGCAAATCTTTCACAAGCCAAAGTTACACTAAAGGTTTTGTGCTTTGCAGGCAGATCCAGAAAAATATTAAATACTGCTGGTTTTGTCCTAGAAATGGTAATTAAAACACAGCAAATACACAGACACTTTTGAAGATCGATTCGTGCTTTCCTGTGGAAGGCCTCCAGCAACAAACAAGATAAATGGCACTCCCACATGACGAAAAATAACCAATTTCGATCTTTTTAAACCATTTTGAAGATCAGTTGATGATCTTTTCATACACTTCTACACTGATATATCACTGATATCACTTATATCAATCTCTTCACATAAACACTTCTGAAATGGGTTTGGGTGGCACCAGCCCTGTTTGAACCAAGGGCCAGATGTTCCCCCAAAAATCACAGAAAGCTTCTACCTACACCCAACGTGCTCTACTGCCTCGTCAGGAAGTAAATTAACATTACATTCGAAGCACCTCTAAGCACTTCTGCAATTGCTCTTCAGTGTTTCTTAGCATTAAGACTTTTAAAAACAGGAAATAAGTTAAATGCTTTTCTCGAGCTATTTGTCCATGAAGCAACCCTTAATTGAATCCATTTAAGATAAACTAAGAAAAGAGGAGATAAGAGTCCAGTGGCAGATATTTCTAAATGTCACTCTGCTAACAGAACACACTTCAGCTGCTGTGGCACTCCCACCCCTCCTTGTCACCACCCTAGGTCCTTTCTATGCATGAATTATCATCACTGAAGGAATTTTGCAAATTTACATTTTCTAGTGGAAGCAGTGACTTTTGAAAGGGCACATCCTTTCCTCTGTCAGGGATGCTGCAGAACAGATAAAAGTTGCCAAGAAGATGCTCACAGGTGCAGAGCAGACACTGAGGTGAGATGGAATTCCACCCCTGGGAAGGCTGGAGGAGCTTCCCAGCAGAGGGCTCTGGGATGCAGTTAGGAAAATTAGTGTACTCAGTCCATCAGAGCACCCAAACTCTTCTCCCATTTTCACCTTTGTGGAATTTCCACCGGAGGCATTCCCACCGTTTGACAGATGTTATTTGAGTAAAACCTGCTTCAGGAGAGAGGCACAAGCCCCATGGTGTCCTGGCACAAGGAGGCAGGGGATGAACAGAAGGGTCAGCTGGGTTTAGAAATCCTTTCCTGTGCCAGAACTGCTCAGGCTCTTGCAGAAAGCCAGCGACAGAAGAGAAGTTAAAAATCCCTTCCCCTGACTCTGCCCCTGACATTACCGAGCTGTGTTTCCATTGGTGCTTTTCTCTGCCGTGTTTTCAGTGCTCCACTTGCTCTGTCTAGAGCCAAAAGGGTCAGGTGGGCTCTCAGAGACAGCAGAGTGCTTTTTCACACCGTTCAATCCCCACCTGCAATTTGGGTTTCAAATGTCACAGCATTGCTGTGACTACATAAACACACCCAGGGTATTTCAGAATAAATTTGTTGGTACTTTCTCTGCGGCTGTCCCGTGCTGGGATTAGGATGCACAGAGCAGCACGAGACCCTCCAGACACTGCTCAGCAGCAGGAGCAGCAGCAAGAAGACCCCAGAGCAGTTCTACCATCTCAGGCAATTTCTCTTGCCATTGCCTGAGAAATGGCAAATGCAAGAAAAACTATTCCAGCTCTTCCTTTACTCGAAAATTTTCCCAGTCTCTCCACAGATTGTGCTCTTCATTGATATCCCTGGGCAATGCCAGCAAGAGAAACAAAAAGCTTTATCCTCTTGCCTCCATTTTTTAAGGTTTCTAGACCATGAGAAACCATTTCAGAGATGGACAAGGCAGTGAAATCTGCCTCCTCAATCTCCCAGGAGATCCCTGATGATTCCTCCTGGACTGTTCATCTGGATTACTGGGACAGATGGAAGGGAAAGGAATGTATTTTGTGCAGGAATTTCCCAATCTTTTCCAGTCATTAGCCCAGAGAAAGCTGAGAATTGCTCAGAAAGCCAAGTCTCAAAAATGTAAAGTTTTTTACAATAAGAAATGAATAAATCATTTGACAGACCACAGAACAAAATCCACATCCATAAACTACCAAATTTGACCCTGGCTTTTAGTGCATCTGCTCAACCAAGCCCCCAAAGCAGCAGAGCTTTGGTTTCTGCAATCCAGATCTGTTCTTTTCTGGTCCTGTTTATCACAAAATTAGATGTATACTTTTACATATTTTTACATATGTTCAGCTTTTTTCCTCTCTGTTTTAAATGTTGAAATGCTTTGTTTTCCCCCTCATGTCTAAGCTTTTTGCTTTTTTCAGTGGCTCCTGTTATCACCTTATGAGCAAAGAGCTGTATACATAGATTAGATTAGATCTGACAAAGGAACCTCAACTCCAATTCCTGACATCTTCTTAAGATCAAAGAGAAAATACATATGTGGAAACAACACCCCTTGATGCCACTGAAAAAGGGAGAATTATTTTTAAACTCAAAGCTAGTTTGCCTCACAAATATTACAACCAGAATTTGGAATTTTTAGGATGAATTACAGTAAGAAGTCTCACCACTACAGTGGATTGCTTTTCTTTGTGGAACTGCACTACTTTTCTATATATGCTAATGATCATTGGGTTTTACTGCCAGGTGGAACATTTGAAAGTCCAGCAAGTTATTTTCAAATTGTCAGGACTGATTTTCATGCAAGGTACAGAAAGGTTTAAACACTGACTTCCCCTCTGTTTGGAGCTGATGGGTTTAGGAAATAGAAGTTTAGCATTGCAGAAAAAAGCCACTTTGAACTGTAACTGCTGTATCTCCAGGGTAGTAATTTGGCAGAATCCCACTCCAGGGGAGTGATTCTGTTATTTTATGACAGAACTACTAGTAAGTGGTATGAAACAGAACCAGACTTTTTTTATTTCACATTTACATTTCTTATATGCCTATAATTTAGTCTCTTTAAATGTCAAGCTTTTTTAAATGAACACTTTTCACATTTTGATGTTGTTGGGTTTTTGTATTCTCCTCACAATCTGAAATGACATCAGCGATTATAAAACAACATTAGGTATTCCAAAACCTCCGCTGCACAGATTTCCTGTTTTACTTTTTCCCCATCCCTTCTTTGAAGGTCACAATAAGAATGAAACAAATGTCCTGTTACAAAATTTCTCTGCATTCAGTAAGCATTACGTTGTGAGATCTTTATTCGGGGAGATTTGGGTCCATGGCATCCACCCCTGGGCAAGTGCTGCCCTTGTGCCAAGGTGAGCAGGACCTGCTTTGGAGGTTCTGTGTGAGTGCTGCTGCTGACAGCGCCCAGCAGCACCCAAAGCGCAGCTCTGCACAGCCCAAAATCCCTCCCTGGGTACCAGAGGAGCCTCGGGAGGGCTGAGGGATGGCTCGGGCATCATCCCTGTGCGCCCTGCGCTGCTTTGTGCCTCCCTGGGGAACACAATCCTCGCCCCGAGCCCTCCTGTGCCCCACACAGAGCCAGGCCACAGCAGGCTGGGGAAAGGACGAACAGGAGGCACAAGATCACAGATCTCCTGTGCTTTCGGGGCCTGGAAGGTCCTGCACACAAACCCAGGGTGGCCAACGACTGAACACATCCCAAGGCAGGACAGAAACACCGAGTGAACACATCCTAAAGCAGCCTAGAAACACCGACCGAACGCATCCTGAAACACTGACTGACCACATCCTAAGGCGGCACAGAAACACCAACCAAACACATCCTGAGGCAGCCCAGAAACCCCACCTGAATACACTGTAAAGGAGCCCAAAGCACCAACCAAACACATCCTGAAACACCGACTGAGCACATCCCGAAACACCGACTGAACTCATCACCAAACACTGACCAAACACATCCTGAAACACAGACTGAGCACATCCCGAAACACCGACTGAACTCATCACCAAACACTGACCGAACACATCCTGAAACACCGACTGAACACATCCCGAAACACCGACTGAACACATCCCGAAACACCGACTGAACTCATCACCAAACACTGACCAAACACATCCTGAAACACAGACTGAACACATCCCGAAACACCGACTGAACTCATCATCAAACACTGACCGAACACATCCTGAAACACAGACTGAGCACATCCTGGGGCAGCACAGAAACACCGACTGGACACATCCCGAGGCAGCCCAAAGCACCGAGGCCACCCCTGGGGCACTGCCCGGAGCAGAGCTTTCCCATTCCCACCGTTTCCCACGCTGTCCATGCCCTGCCCATGCCCTTCAAGCTCCCTCAGATCTCTCGGGCTGCTGCCAGGATTTGCCCCACAGCAGGCACTGCCAGAGCCATTCTCCCTCCACGTTTTTAACCCCTTCTTTGCCAGTGCCCCAGCCCCTCTGGCACGGGCAGGGATGCAGTGCCCCAGGGAGGCAAGCTGGGCTCCGAACGGCCCCACAAGAAAGGAATGATTTTTGGTTCCAGCCCAGCCCTGCAGCAGCTCCACGGCATTTGCACCAGGCCAGCTGGGGAGGCACGAGTGTGCTGGACTCAGCGATGCTGCTGGAAACACCTCCCTGCACTCACCAGGAGCCAGCCTCGCTCGCTGCTTGCCCTCCATGCAGCCCTCGAGCCCCAGGGATAATCATCCCTCAGGGGGAGTGAGCCAAAGCTGCCCACAGCCGGGGGCATCTCTGGATCCTGGGCACCGTTCAGCCCACGGCCCCTCGTCCTCCCACTGCCATCCTGAGGACATCCACAGGACAAGGAGCTCTTAATTCCACTGGCTGGAAGTAGGATGGGAAAGTCAGAGAATAATTCTCTTAATTGACTACTCTTCTTACTACTTGTAATCTAGAGGAAATCTAATTAATTCTACATGAAGAACGACTATTCTGTGGTGAAGTGTAATTCCTGATCTCTGGGGCTTCAGCTTACCAGTTGTCAAATTATCCAATTACACACTTGTTAAAATCCATTTTGGCGAGATTTTCATGGCTCGTAAATAAATAATTTCAAAATCTTAAATCCTCAGAAGAGAAAAAAAAGGAAGAAAAATTAGAATGAAAAATAGGAAGACCCCAGCCCCCAAATGGTACCTCAAAATCATGAAATGCATCTAAAAATTATGTCAGGAATGTGTAAAGAGTGATCCCAGCCCGCTCTGCTCCAGCAGCACCACGGTGGTGATGATCTGTTCCAGCAGGGAGAAACACTCTGCTGCTTTTTCTGCAGCCTTTATTCAAATCACCAATCTGAAGGGAACCAATTAAGGCAGCAGCCCCTTCATCATGCCAGAAGGGAAAAATCCCTTCACAAGCACATCAGGGAAGAGGTGGGGAGCCAAGGCAGACCAGGGCCCCGGGCAGGGATAAGGATGCTGTGGCTCGAGGCCAGCGCGGCCACCAGGCTGAGCTGGCCCAGGCTGGGGACACCATGGCCAGGGAGAGAGCCACAGAGAGGCTGCCCAGCATCCCCAGGAGCTGAACTGGAGCCACAGGGAGGAGGGGATGCTCAGCGTCCCCAGGAGCTGAACTGGAGCCACAGGGACTGGGGCTGCCCAGTGTCCCCAGGAGCTGAACTGGAGCCCTTTCTGCTCTCCAGCCAGAGGGAGCAGGGGCTGCTCAACCTCCCCAGGAGCTGCACTGGAGCCTTTCTGCTCCCTCCAGCCTCCCCGAGAGCTGAACTGGAGCCTTTCTGCTCCCTCCAGCCTCCCCAGGAGCTGCACTGGAGCCTTTCTGCTCCCTCCAGCCTCCCTGGGAGCTGCACTGGAGCCTTTCTGCTCCCTCCAGCCTCCCTGGGAGCTGCACTGGAGCCTTTCTGCTCCCTCCAGCCTCCCCAGGAGCTGAACTGGAGCCTTTCTGCTCCCTCCAGCCTCCCTGGGAGCTGCACTGGAGCCTTTCTGCTCCCTCCAGCCTCCCCAGGAGCTGCACTGGAGCCTTTCTGCTCCCTCCAGCCTCCCGCGCAGGGCATGGGCAGTGATGGAGCCAGGCCGTGCCAGGCTCGTACAGCAACAGGAGGAGAAGGGGAAATTCCATTCACACACGGGAACAGCGCTGCCGTGGAGATGATCCAGCACTAAGACTTTCCCCAGACACACTGCGGCTCTCATCTCTGGAGGGGCACCAGCCTCAGGGCACAGCCCCCAGGGTCCCTGGGCAGGGCACTGGAGCTGTCCAGCCTCAGCTGCTCTGTGCTCTCAGCTCTGCAGAAACATCTCAGCAGAGCCAGGGGCACAGGGACACCTCGGGGAGTGTCTGCAGGAAGGAATGCTCTTAAATCAATATAAAGTCTGATCCTGATGTGCCAAATCGGAGCCAAGAAGAAAACTTCCTGTGCTCTCCTGTATTTCAGTGCAAACGATCAGCAGTCAGCGTTACAGACACTCTGCAGTTTGCTGCTCTGTGGGGTAGGGCTGGGGTAGGAAATGCTGTGAGTGAAACCAGACAGGAAACAAAAGACGAACAGAAGGCACTAATCTGCTTTTTATAAACCCAATCTGCCTGTGTTTCAATAAAAGTAAGTAAACAGCATCCCTGGTTTGGCTTTTCTTCAACAACAAAAAAACCCTTTTGAAATTTCTGTAATATTGATTGAGTCCGATTAACATAAAGACATAAAGGTGTTGGAAAAGCAATCCAAATTAGGTGGCACAATATTTTCAGTGAATTCTGGGCATTCTCGCACTACGTGTGAGACTTCTTAAGACATCGTGACTTGAAAATCTTTCAGAGCATTTGTCTACTGAAAATGAGGTCCCTTCCAGCTGGCTGAAACTTGCTCCACAAAAATCATCAAATTGTAAAATAATTATGAGACCATCGTTCTAAAACTGGATTCACCACCAAATTATTTCTGTTTCAAACTCCCAACATCTGCAATACCAGTGGTTTTACAGCAGTGTGAGAACAGGCCAAGACTTCTAAATCCTGTGTCCCCTGACATAAAGGAGTGACAAGTTCTGGTGAGCCCTGCTCTAAATTCAGATCTGCTACGCTTTCCTTGTCCTTCTACATTCTGTAGCTTCAGAGCAACACGAAGCCTGTCAGGGTGAAGGATTGGCCTTGTTTCAAACCCAGTTCAACTGCACGCGTCTAATCAAAAAAACACATGTAACTCACACTTAAGAAAGAACAGCAGCTCTTATGCAAAGCCATTTCTCTTAGGCTTTAGTTCGCAAGACAAATATCCTTGTGTTTGTTGCCGCTTGTCCGGGGAGCCCAATTTTCAGCGTTGCCCATCAAACCGCGCGGCTGTCGGCAGCTCTGCCCGCGGCCAGCCCCAGCCCTCACCGCTCACTGCCCTCACTCACCAGGGCTGGGCTGGCTCTGCCGTCTGCTCCTGCAGGTGATTGCAGCATCAGTCAGCCCAGAGCAGCTCCAGAGACAAACCGACACTCCTAACCTCTTGTCTCCAGCAACAACACCATCGAGATCTTTCCCACCAGCCTGTGCTAACTGCTGGCACAAAGAGAATTGGATTAAACAATGACCTGCCTGATGGCTCTCGCTGCTCGGGAATTGGAGTAGCCAAATGTAGCTGCACTGTTTTAAAATCTTTCTCTTCTTTCTCATGGAGAATAGAGATAAGTTGCATTCTTGTGCTTTCTAATCTGTGTGTTTTGGTGCTGGATGCTCTAGAGTTGTAACCAATCGTTACAGGAGGTGGAAAAACTATCGACCAGTAATTATTAGACTATTAATGGATATATAAAGAAGTTCTTGTAAATAAAGTTTCTCTTTTCGCCATCTTGGTGCTGCCTGCCTGACTTCCCTGCGAGCTTCCGCGAATCTCCATGAAGATCAGAAAATCAGAGCAACAGCCAAACGTCCGTGTGGTGCTGGACTGAACAGTTATTCTCCGACTGCATGCTCCACACGTCAACAAAATGTCTAATTGTGCAGGCAAAGAACTGGCGCTCATTATTTCAAATGTTAAGGACCCTAGGGTCATCATTAATTCTGGAAGGAAAAATGCAAAGAGTGTGGCATGTGTTGGATTCTGGATTCAGGCGTGCTCCATGGCCAAGTGCCTGTGCTGCTCCCTCAGCCATTCCCTGCACACAAACCCAAACGGCAGCACTGGTGGCTCTGGCTGTCACTGTGTCACCGTGTCACCGTGCCACAGCAGAGCCACAGTCACGCCAGCCTTTGGTGAACAGTGACAACATCGCAAAGCTGGAGACCAACCCAAGCCATATTCCTGACAATTCCACTCGAAATGAGCCCTGAAGATCAGCCCAGTGCAGCTGAGGATGTTCCCCTCCCGTGGGGACACAGAACTGGCACTGCCCAGTGCCTGGCCCATCCTTTGGGCACAGAGAGGTGCCAGTGCCACACGCTCTGAGAAAGCCGAAATGATTAACATCTGCACATGGGAAAAACGTCTGGCAGCTCCAGCTAGCTGTGACTCAGTTCGTCTGTGAATCACCACCGACCCTCACGTGTCAAGGAAACATTTTCCATCAGCTGCACAGGCTGGCCGCAGTCCCCAGGGTGTGACACAGAGCCTGATGTGACTCCCACGCTGCACAGAGTGCCTAAGAGGCTCTGGAACCCAAAGCCCTTCCAGGGAAGGTGCCTGCACACAGAGCCAGTCCATGAGGAGGTCTGCGGATCCAGACAAACCCGGGAGAGCCCCAGGCAGTGAGACAATCTGCCCCTCTGCACTGATCAGCAATATTCCAGAATCAGACTGATAGAACAGCTCAGGAATAACTCAGGGACAGTCAATTTTTTTTTTCATTGCTGTCAATAATGACCCTGGAATAGACTACTACTAAAATTTGCTAACAATATCAGTGGGGAAGGCATTGTCAACACAGAAGTTTGAACTATTAAATAGAAGCAACGGAAAAACCCAAGGATTCAGGAAACAGAAATGGAATGAAATGCAGTCACACACAGAAGTTTGATCGTGGGGGCTGACAGTCGGAATTTCAGCCATCAGGTAAGAGACCTTCAGTCTGAAACAACAGAGCAACAGAAAGATCTGGGTGCAAAATTGGGTCTCAGGATAAATATATGCACAGCACAGACCAAGCCCTGACCACCTCAACAAAATCCCCAGGAAACAGAACCAAACCCTGGCACGGAGCTTTTGAGATGGAGAAAAAACATTTGCAGGGCATAAACACTCGGACAAGAATGGCAGGAGACATTATCCGATATTCTGACACCATCTCGGATGTCTTTTCAGGAAAGAAAATCAAAATCAGAAGTGGTGGGTGCTGAGACACATTGCTGGGAGAATGGCAAGTCTGTTTTATGGAACAGAATTGTAAGTCCTTGACCTGTCTAATTTCAAGAAGCAATAGGATATATTTCTGAAAAGAAAACGGGTCCTGGCAATATCACAATGATCCAAAGCTTTCTCCCTTTCTCAGGAGTAGATTTCATCTGTGATTCACTAATCATTTTGATTTTAAAAGGCTCCTTTTCAGAACTGGGTAACATTTTAATTAAATATTTGAAAACTTGCCGAATACTGTAATTGCAATTTAAAAGCTATGAATTAGGAGAGTAAAAGCTTTTATCTACTCTCTAGATATCTTTTTCATAAAGCTGTCATGGAAGTCCTTAGAAATATTCACTCCTGGAATGTGAGCAGGACACAGCCTTGGGGCTGCTGTGATCCTGTGATTCTCAGAGTGAGGCAGAGCTCAGCCAAAAGCAGATTCCCCTGGAATCTATTTGTTCATCTGCACCAATCCCAAGGGGGATCCACCTTTCACGGAAAAGCACAGATTTCATCCCAAAGCAGCCTCCTTGTCAGGTCTGATGGTGGATGGGGGACAGGAGGCTGAAAGGGCCCCCAGTATCCTATTGCACCACTGATGCCGGTGATTTTGTATTTTCTTTTTAGACCCTTTTTATATATTTTCATACTCTTTCCCTTCCCTGTCACCCTCTACACACACTCCTTGTACCCTGCACAGACACTCCTTGTACTCTAGCCCCACATGTTCACAACCCTTGCACTCTGATATTTAGTTCAGTTTGGGGTCCTGCACAGCGAGGAAGAGCAAACATTCAAATTCTCTCAGAACTAGAGGCTCCAACCTGTTCTCTCTGGAACATGTTTTTGTAAACTAGGCTGTAGTCTCAGCTGGGGGGGGTTCATTAGAATAGGGAGCAATTATTCATTTATTAAGTTTCTTATTGGGGGATTTTGAGTAGATCTGCTGATTTTGTGAAGTCCATAACAATCCTGTATGTGTTGTACAGGGCTCCCAGCTCATCCCTCGCCCCACGGCGTGATTTCCACCTTTGATGGGTCTGGGCACGTAGGATCCTATCAAACCAAGGTAAATTCCCTTTTCCTGTACTGCTGTGTCTGCTTCATATTTTCACCAGCCTGTTTAAGGCATCACCACCCCAGGGGGAGCTCTGGTGGCTCAGGCTGAGCTGCACATGCAGTGAGCACCAGAAACAAACAGCAGTCGCTATCGAACAGAGAAATGTGTCAGACACATCTATTCGTAAGGGCATTAATACCCTGAGTATTTTTTAAATCTGTCACTGACTGCCACTGCCGCGACAGCTGAGCCCTGCAATTATCTGAGATCATTCTAATGCAAAGAAAGTTTCCTTTATAATAGATAGCTTCTCTACTGCCACAACTGATTTTATTTATTTACCTGGTCTGCTTACACAGCTTCTCGTGCTGATGGGAAGTAGAACAGTTTATTTCCTGTCAACATATTCGTTAAAGTTTTAAAAACAACACCAGGAGCAAGTTGAAATAATGAATTATCTAACAGGAATAATGTTAAATTGGTTTTTAACATTTAAATAATTTGGATACAATTTATTTAATGTGACTGCCATAAATAGGACTTCTCAGGAGCCAAAATGTGTCTAATGGGTCTGAGGACAAGAGCATTCGTTGGCAAGAGGAGAATGGGCTGAGAGTCAGCCTTGCTTTGGTAATTGCTGGGACACACCAAAACAGAGCTTTTACCAAACATAATCTTAAATACGAAGTTTCTTACATGCCCTGCATCATAATGTATTTCTATTCAACAAATAAAGACCTTTTCTCTTCAGGGCTACCTTATGAACCTGACCTTATAAAATAACTGTTCACCTTGTGTTTCACACGGCCTCAGCTGGGGTGACATTGCAAAACCGCCGGCGCTGCTGTAAAAGGTTATTTTCTCCAACACCATCCCTCCCTGGCGGGCACTGACCTCCCTGAGATGAGGGATGAGTGGTCCTCGTTCCTCTCAGCTCACCCCAGTTTGTTTGAACTCCTTCCCGAGCAGTTAGCAGGAGCTCAGCCTGCCCGGCAGCCCAGCAGCTTTCCGTGCAGGACCACCGGGCTTGGGGACAACTGACCCCGCTCTGGGGGCTCTGGGGACAGTCCTGTGCCTGCCCTGCAGCCCAGCAGCTTTCCATGAAGGACTGCTGGGCTTGGGAACAGCTGCCCCTGCCCTGGGGACACTCAGGGCACAGGGACAGTCCGGAGCCTGCCCTGAACCTGTTTGCTGCACAGCGATGAGCTGCGTGTTGGGCACTGACCCTGCCTCAGCCTCTCACAAATCACGAGTCTCTCCCCAGAGGTTTTTCTACATTTGATTTAGATCTCTCTGCCCCAGCCCTCCCCTGACCGCCCCGGAGGCTGATGTTGCAGGGCTTGGGGACAATAAATCATGGGCCAAAGGCAGAGACAATGGAAGCTCAGCAGCTGCTCTGAGCTGTAATTCACCGCTCAGCACCACCCCTGCCTGCTGAAACACGGCTGGGAGGATGGAAGGCTGTCTGTGAGCTCCCTGGAGCCAGGCAGACTGCAGCCTCCCCACCAGGCCATCCATCACGGCTCGAATCCCAGCCAGTATATATTTTATAGAGTATGTAGTGCTCCAGTATCAACTTGCTGATTTGGAAATCTGAAAGATGTATGTGCACAACAATTTATCAAAAACTAAAGGTCGTGAACCTTCAACCTTTTCAAGAAATTTCTGAAGGGACACTGAGCACCCTGCATATCAATTTTCCTGTATTACAGGAGAAAGTAAAGTTAACACGCTACTCTAATAATGAATTTATCAACCCTGGGACCAACACCTCATCCTGTGTTGCCATCAGTGCAGGGACATCAAAAGCTGCAATGTTAGTATGCCATAGGAATACAAAACTGGAACAAAAAAAATTGGAGAAAAGCAAGGGGAGGTCAGCAAGTGCCCAATAAGTGCAGCAGGTGGACATTGCCACTGCATCCTCCTGCCAGTGTACGCCTTTAAATATTTCCATTGCAGCATTGTGCAACCAAGGAATCAGGGACCTCTGAATGGATCAACCTTCTGCTCTACAATTTACAAATCCATGACAGCAAGCAGAAAAGGCTGCAGGATGCAATGATGGCGCAGAGGTGGCACGGGCGAGTCTTTCTAAAAACCAAAGCTCTGCCTAATGCGAAAGCAATAAAATTGTTCCTTTCAAAGATTACCCTGGAACTGAAATATTCCAGATTTCTGTTTGGTACTTCTCTACATGAAATTACATTTCTGCTGAGAAGACCTGTAAAAAACTAACCCAAAACACCTCCATCTCCAAAACCAGAGAAATAACATAACACATTCTTTCCCTTGTGGATCTTTCTAAACGGAAGAGGAGAAATTTTTATTTTAAATTTGCAATTTACAAGCCGCCTTCGCAAAGACCACAGGGAAAACTGAAGTATCAAACTAATCAAAGTTAGACGCCTTGAAAGGTCTGCACCTGAATCGCCATTTCCCAAGCACAAAGTGAAGCATGACAAAGATTTGGAGGCTTGCAATACCCTAGAGCTCCTTCCCTGACACTCCAGTTAATGCAAAGAAGGTTAAAGTATTCCCAGACTGTCAGTAATCCGGGGAGTGCTGCCATTTATCTCTGCTTTCTCTCTCCCCCATTATCCCAACACCTGTTGCCTTGCAAATGCCATCTCCTGATAACTTTATAGGCTGCGTGTGACCTTTGAGCGCACAATTCTGTGCTTCCGCAAAATGGGCTTTTCTTCATCTTTAATGGAAATTAAGAGAGTGAGCTGATTTGTAGCAACTGCCAGGAGAATCTATTTTTGTTCTTAGGAGCTATATTTTGCCACTATATCACTTGATAATAAAGCAATCACGGACCGCGGGCACACAGGAGGAGAACTGTGGTTTTCTGCCATCACCGGAACCACTGGGAAAGAAACCTTTTCTCTTTTCAATTATGGATGAAGAGAATAGAAACCCCCAGCACCTCAGATGACGTAAATCAGATCATTCCACAGCCTGAACCCTCAGCACCAGAACTGGCGTGGTCACACCCTGGGGCACAGACAGACTCTGTGGGACCCCAGCTTGGGATGTTCTGTCACTCTGGGACAGCCTCTGCCCTTCCCTACCCTCAGCACCAGAACTCTCATGGTCACACACCAGGGCACAGATGGACTCCGTGGCCCTGTGGGACCCCAGTTTGGGATACTCTGTCAGTCTGGGACAGCCTCTGCCCTTCCCTACCCTCAGCACCAGAACTGGTGTGGTGGCACACCAGGGCATAGATGGACCCTGTGGCCCTGTGGGACCCCAGCTTGGGATGTTCTGTCACTCTGGGACAGCCTCTGCCCTTCCCTACCCTCAGCACCAGAACTGGTGTGGTGGCACACCAGAGCACAGACAGACCCTGTGGCCCTGTGGGACCCCAGTTTGGGATATTCTGTCAGTCTGGGACTGTTGTGGGGCTGAAACCATCTCGGAGAAGCCGAGAGGGTCCCACAGCAGCAGCAAACTGCTGGGACAGCTCTGAGGTGTGACATACCCGCTGAGGTTGGTTGAGCGGTCCCTCCCTAGCTATGCTAATCCTCCTATGCTGATTGGTTGTTGCTGTATCCCTGACTCCACCCTTCCCTTCCCCTCATTGGTTCTTGTATCACACACTCCACCCCTCCCTCCATCCCATTGGCTGTCACTGCATTTCCCCGCCTCCTCCCCACCCCCATTGGCCTTGCCCCTATATCTACAATCACACAGAGTGCCTCTCCCTCTTTCGCCCTTGGGTCCTTTCGAGGAATAAACACCTGTGGAACACCCCAGACACCTGAGCCCTCTGAGCTCTGTGTTTCTGCTGAACGCACTGAGCTGAGGAGGAGCTCTGGGCTGTGTGAGCGTCAGTGCTGCCCACCAGCGCGGGGGATGGACAAGGCACCTGCACCTGTGGAATGCGGCGCTGGGAGGGTCCTTTTGGGAATCAGGATGCTCCCGGACACGCAGGAGAGCACATCTCACCCAGCACCGCCCCCGTTACGGGACAGCCTCTACCCTGCCCTTCCCAGCACAGACTGCGGCGCTCGGCAGGAGGGGACAGCCCATGGGCACGGCCACGCCAAGGGCCACACAAATCTCAGCGGTGAGGGGCACAGGGGCAGCTGGGGGACACAGCCTGGCAATGACAGCGCGAGCGACCACGAGAGAAAAACACGGCTTGGGTGAAATAAAGAACCGCAATGCCTGAGCAGCTCTGAAGGTGGTAAATATGAACAAGAACAGGCAGTTCTCTCAGGCTGGAAGTGCAGGAACACCTTCACTCTTCCATAACGACACAATTAACTTGCTATCACTAGGCAAACATCCAGGTTACATTTTTTTAAATACTTGGAGATTGATTTTTGTTTTCTCTCAGCACTAAATAATAACGTGTCAATATTTTCTAACAGATCGCCTAAGAACAGAAACGAGGCACAGCCAGACCTTACACACGTTTGCTTCATCACTAACAATGGCGAAATGTGAAAGGGAGAGAGGAGGAAATGCACAAAATTTCTGTTTGCACTTGAAATTTGGGGTTTTTTCAGACAAGAACAAGGCTAAAGGATCAGGTATTTTTCAAGCCCTGTAGTTTTCACTGTGACTGTGGGGCAATCAGTTTGAATGCATTTTTGTAGAACAGACAGTTGGCTACATCCTGCATTTTGTGCTCCCCAAGTAACCAAAAATTACTCAGAATTCATTCCATTCCTTTTTTTTCTTTTCTCACTCTAAAATGGATATGGAGTCAGAATTCGAAATCCAGAAAAACTATTATTCAGCAAGTCTAGACCAAACGTAAGAGTGCTCTTGATTCAGGTCAGACGTGTCCCACAATGACCTGAGTGTCCAAGCACACCTCCTGCTGCATCCAGAGGGAGTTCTGAGCAGTGGAAATGCTGTGAACTCAGCTGCTGCCCCCAAAAAATCAGCGTATCGGTGCCAGAGCAGGACTTGGCCTCCCACAGGAGGCTGTGCTCTCCCCTGAAAAGTCAGGATCTGTTTCTCAAGGCGCAGAGACTTTCCGTCCCTCCCTCCCCTTTCAGCTGACCCCTCGCATCTGCCACACACTCAATAAAAAAGTGTAGTTCGTACTAAAGCAATACTAAAAACCTGCAGAATGCCAAAGAATTCCTTACCATAGCCAAAGGGAGAACTCCGACCAGGTCCTTCTGGCTCACGTAGATCTTGGAGATTCCCAGGTCAGAAGTTGTGTCTCCAGGATATTCCACCTGCCACGTGATCAGCTGGGTCTCAGGCAGGTCAGGTAAGTCTTCAATTTCAAAATCAATCTGCATGATTTCAGAGGAAGGACCATCCGCACTGTGGGAAAGAAAGGAAAAGAAACGTTCATTCACATGGCCGATAAGCCAGGAATATAATTGCTTTTATATTAATAAAACCTTGGATTAAGGCTCCTTCAAAGAGAGGATTTGGTGGGATGATGGATTTAATATTGAATTAATCATTTGCACTTGTCTTAAGTTTTCAGGGCATTTCCCAGCAATTCAAGTGGCTCAGTAACACTTTGTGACACGGATCACTGTGCACTGCTCCATTTCATGGGTGGAGAGACACAAACACACCAAAGGCAAAACAGAGGCTAAAACCACAGCCTGAACCGACTGGCAGCCTGTCCCTGCAACGAGCACATCCACCGTGTGTGCTCCCTGGTAAAGCAGCACAGGAACAAATCTAAGGGAATCGCTCCTGGAAACGGGAAAGCACTGCACCAAAAGTATGTTCTGTTTTTCAAAAAGAGAGGCATGGAAGAAAGGGCAAAGCTCAGGATGGGGTCCATGAACAAGGGCAGCAGGGAGCAGAGGACTGGAAAAGTTGGAATTAATTTTTGGCTATGCTGCTACCTTGCTGTGAATGTCTGCGTGAAGCTCCTTCTGTCCTCCGCTAAACTAGGAATTATAGATAATGGAGCTCGCTGTGAGAGAGTTACAAAACTGCAGTGTTTAATATGGGCTGGTCCTGGCAGCATCCTTCAGAGAGAAACCCCAGAGCGGAGCAAAGCTTTCAGGATGTGCTGCTGTGGCACCCCAGGTGCTGGGGGCACCTTCCCAGAGCCACGCTGGCTCCACGCGCTGCCCGTCCCTGGGGTCCGCGGCTCGTGGCAGAGGACACAACGCCAAAACGGAATGGGAATTGATGCAATTCCCACCAAGGTGTTACAGAACCAGCTGCTGCATGGTGAGGATTCCATTGTGTGTCTTGGCAAGGTGAGCTCCTCAGGCCAGCGCCATCGAGAGAGGCGAGAAAATACTCAATTTACTGCAAAGCTGTAGTGGAATGTGGAATTCCTTAGCAGTGCACTGATCCAGGGGACACTGAGAATGCTTTCACTCTTGAAGCACTGAATGCTGGACCATCTTTGGTGTTTGTGTGGAGGGGAAAGGAAAGAGCAGAATCTCTTTCTGTGGGATAATCCTCAAGGAGAGAAAAACTGGCACAGAACTAAAGTGTCCCAACCCATTTATGTTGGAGAGTGCAACCAGAAAAAAGAGGGAACATTCAGCAACTGATTAGAGAATCCCAAAATGCACCCAAACCCCAGCAGATTTCCCAGCTGATGGGGAAAAAAAGCTAAAACTAAGGATATAATTTTATGAAGACCAGTTACAACAACAGCCCCGGTCTGGGACTCTTCCCAAAATACTCAGAGACTCCCATTGTGCTGACTAAATCCAATGCTTTATCCAATGCTACTTCTTGAAGAGCTTGGTCTGATCATCTTTAGGGTTTGTATTTTTCTGGATGCACTGTGTTCATTCTCTCCTGGATGGAATTTAAAATGAGCCTCTCTGTTTCCAAAATGGAACACATTGTGTTCAATTTCTCATTTCTTCATGTCATGAGAGAAAGAGCACGATTTCTAAACTAGCACTGAATGCAGTTTTATTTCATGCTGACCTAGGTGGGATCAGAAGCTGCTTTATGCAGCTGTGCCTATTGAATCTCAGTTACCTTAATTGCATGAGCAGGAACGGGCAGTGCGCTGCCTATAAATCCCTGGCAGCGAGCCTGGTTTGTACAGTGTGTTCCACCACAGCTCTGTGTTTAAAGAGCTAATTGAATCTTCATACAATGGACCTTGGGGCTGGGATGCCATTCAGGGTTCCTTCCTGCGTTATTGCCTCACTGTCTGATCCTCCTTGTCCCTGGCTCTGCCACAGGATGTGTCCTGAGACAGCAGCGAGGGGTGGGGGGCACCGAGGGCACAGTGCCAGGCTCTGGAAACACCAAAACCCTGTCAAAAAAAGGCAAACCCCTCCATCCTTTCCAGGTATGTTGGAGATTAGGGGAAAAGAAGCGATTAGGGCAGAGTGAAACAGAGGAGGGAGAAGATGGGAGAGAGAAGTGGAGCGCAGTTCTTGCATTCATGAACCCACGAGGCACAGCTACAGGAACCCCAACGGCACAGAAATATTCCTTTCAGCTTCTCCTTCAAAGCAGGTATTTTAATGAAGCATTTCTTGTAGCAAAACCCCACACCTTGCTACCAGCTACCAAATGTGACTTGGGTAGAAATTATTTGAGCTAGCTCCTCTTAGAAATGCTAAGCACCTCCAAAAGAGAAGGTTACAAAGAAATATAGAGTTAAAAAGCATAAATGGAGAAGTCTGGACAAACAATATTCATCTCTGGAGTTCAGTCACACAAAATATTTGTGGCTTTTCCATTAAAGTCAAGGCTGCTCGTTACAAGAAGGATGTTTCTGGTGGGTATTCAGCCCTGCTCCTTGAGATGATGCAGTGCCTAATCCTCCTCGAGGTGGACATCCACTTTATGGTCACCAAAAGGCAGCAGCTTGTTGGCAGCTGATCTCTGCTGATGCTAAACCCATCAGTGCTGCCCCGAGCGCAGCAGCACTGCAGGTGCTCTATGGGAGGCTGCCTGGTCAGAGAGCTCAGAAAGGACAAACCCAAAGGCTCACCACAGCAATTCAGGCTGAGCTGAGTGGTCAGAGTGAAATGGTTCTGGCGCTGATTTACAGTCCAATCCCTCACGCGGGTGCTGCTGTTTGTAGCTGAGAGTTAAACAGGAATGGAGCTGCTGTTTGTGGCTGAGAGTTACACAGGAATGGAGCTGCTGTTTGTGGCTGAGAGTTAAACAGGAACGGAGCTGCTGTTTGTTTGTGGCTGAGAGTTAAAGAGGAATGGAGCTGCTGTTTGTAGCTGAGAGTTAAACGGGAATGGAGCTGCTGTTTGTGGCTGAGAGTTAAACAGGAATGGAGCTGCTGTTTGTAGCTGAGAGTCAAACAGGAATGGAGCTCACGGCGGTGCCAATGAACCTCCTCGTGAGCAGGGCCCTGCCGAGCTCTGCGCCACACACACCTCTCTGAAGGGTCTCAGAACAAACCCAACACAAGGAAGATAGAAAAACAAGAAAACTTCATCGGCATGGAGCAGTCAGGCCTTTCCTTCTGTCAGCCACGGCAGCACAGGCAGCTTTGTGCTGAATTCCTTGCTCTGCCTTTCATTCCCTACCAAGAGCTCAAGCAGCTCTTACAAATTAGGATCCACTGGAAACTCCACCCTGTCTCTCGGGAGCATTTCCCACCTCCACAGGGCCGTTCTGCCCCTGCTGCTTCCAACACATCCCTGACACAGGCAAGATATTTTATAACAAAAATCTCTCCTGCCCTCCCAGCCTGGGAGTCGCTGTGACTCTGAGAGGCCCTGGGCCAAGGGCTGACAGCTCTGCTGGGACACTCCATTCCTTAGGGACAGAAGCAGCTGCTCCTCCCCAGGGATGGCACACCCTGAGAGGCACAGCTGGAAACCCACGAGCAGCTCCTGGACACTGCCAGTGCTGCTCAGACCACTGCTGACCCCACCGCTGACCCCATTCCTGACCCCACTCCTGAGCCCACTGCTGACCTGCTGGGGAGGATGAAATGGGAAAGCCTTATACAAATTATTCCCTGGCCAAAGATGCTGAGAATATGGGAACTATAAGTGAAACTGAAATGAAGACAAGCTCTGAGATACCAAACCTCAGTTACTAAATAACAGGAAAACAGTGGCATGGCCACCGAAGGCTCACCACCCTCTCTGATTGAACAATACCCCTCCTTGATTAGACAATACCTCCTGCTGGCACACAGGTCCAGGGGTCAGAGCAGACCCTGCCAGCTCGGCAGAGGGTCCAAAAAGCAGTTTTTAGAGTTTAAAATGTAACGCCGTATGGTAATGCAATGACTCTCCTAGGCTGTGTGTAAATGTTGTAGGATTTGTATCTTGTTCTAGATTGGTTAGTGAAAATTAGAATATTCAGCACAGAAGATGATTTATTGTATTGTAAGTGAGAACCACAGGACTCCGTATTCCATATCCTGTACTTCTCTCTCTCTCTCACCTCTCTGACCTGCTCTGAGCTGCTCCTGGAGGCTCTGGGCAGGTCTTCTACTCCCACACTTTATTTTAATAAACTCCATGCTCTAAGACCAAAATCTCGAAGTCTCTCATCTCTGTCCTGGCCATCTGAAGCAAAACACACCACAGACAGCAATCCTGGTGAACCAAATCCTACACTGACCCCAGTGCTGACCCCAGTGCTGACCCCAGTGCTGACCCCAGTGCTGACCCCAGCGCTGACCCCAGTGCTGACCCCAGTGCTGACCCTGCCACTGCTCTCAGCTGTGGCCTTTGTGCAAAGCCCCCCACACCAGACTCGTTCGGAGCCTCCCCCACGGAACATCCTCAGAATGAAATGTGCAAAGCTCCATCGCCGTCTCCAGAAGGCTGCAGTGGACATGAGAAGCCCAAAGCCACGAATATGCAAAATGAGATGGATCGCAGGAAAATTAATGAAAGAGCCTTGGGGAGAGGAGAGAGAGGAGGTGATTTTATTCTCCTCTAGCTCCACAAACGTGCCCAGCTCCCCAGCACAGCTCCTGCAGGCTACCAGAAGGGATTGGAGCCTGAAATGCTGCACAGGCCAGGGCCAGAGGGGGAACAGCAGAGCTCAGAAAAGGAAGAAATAACTGAGAAAACTTTCCAGCACGAGGGAAGGGTGCAGCAGCACAGCCGACCCCAGGAGGCCTGAAGGAGTTTGTGAAAACCATTACTGCTGTTTCACAGGAGAGAAAATTAAACTGAAAATTACTTTCCCATCAAAAAGAGGGGATGAGATGATTTATGCACCACGAAGTGGAATAAGGTGGCATTTCAGACAGAAGGTAATTTTTTGGGTAAGAGTGAGATCACATGGCATGTTGTTATCCAAAAGCAGCGAGGGAGGCATGGGCAGCTCTGCCCTGCCCTGCCCTGCCCAGGGCCAGCCCTGCCCCAGCCCTGGCACCAGCCCTGGCACCAGGGCATAAACTGTCCCTCCTTGGGGCAGGAAACAACAGAACCCAACAGCAGATGGAGGATAACTGCACAAAACCCAAACCATTGCCATAGTGGAGAAAAACTCATATTTTTTCTAAATATTTCATTTCTGGTATAGATTCTTTTTAAAATGAAAAAAGAAATTTTTTCTTAGGGTATTTTCTCCAGAGTGTAAACAATTTCACTGAAAGGATTTTACAAACCTTCTCTGCTCCTCTCTTTTGGAATTGTAAGCCATTTCTCCTAATATTATCACTAAACAGTACTTGTTTCCTAAGCAAAAATAAGGAGGTGGAAAGGAAATCAAAGGATCGCTAGAGAATCAGCCCCTCCTTCAGAATATTATTTGCTTTTTGGTACCTCCTTCCCTCCTCTCCCCAGTCCTACAGCACATGGGCATTACACTTGCCCTCCCCTATATTCAGCAGACCCCCTAGCAGTGCCAGAAATCTTTAAATAAAGTGGATTTTACTCTTTTTTTTTTTTTTTTTCCTGCAGTGCTGCAGGGAACATGCAGCCCAGCAACAAACTGTCTTCACACCTAAACAGATTTTGGGTGGGGAAAAAAGGAGGAGGAAACTCGAAGATATTAAGAGGAAAGAAATCTGAGTGAAAAATCTCCTATACCAGAAGGAATATATTTTTATATATATATCCATCTATATTTAAAGTAGTCGGGAGAGAATCCCAATATTCTTTTAGTTTATCTTCACCAAGAAAATACTGTCTGGCTAGTCTTTGCTGAATTCTTTATAAATATCCACAACTCTGGTCTCAGGAGAGACAATGCTGTTATTTGTGAGGGTTTTTTGTTTGTTTTACGAAGCCTTTACATCCGAGTCAAACTGCTGGGGCAGGAAGGACATTTGCATTCATCTCCACATTTGCCAGGGAGACAGAGATCACATCTCTGCTGAATAAACAGCTCCTTGCAATGCAATAAACTCCTTCTGCTGGCACGTTTGATAGCATCCTCCAAATTCCGTGCATGGATGTGAGTGGGAAATTGTGACCCTGGCGGGAGAGCGAGCGCTGCCAGGGAGGACAGGGGCACGAGGGAGCAGGGGCTCCGTGCTTTGGGGCTGACTGAGCTGTGCTGGGCCTTGGGCTCAGCATCTCAGTGAGCCAGGGCTGCGCTGGAACCCTGTCCGAGGGCAGGAGAGCTCAGTGCCCTGCCAGAGCTGTGAGTCCTGTCCCAGGGCAGGAGAGCTCAATGGCCTGTGAGAGCTGTGAGTCCTGTCCCATCACAGGGAGAGCTCAATGTCCTGTGAGAGCTGTGAACCCTGTCCCAGGGCAGGAGAGCCCAATGCCCTCCCAGAGCTGTGAGTCCTGTCCCAGGGCTCTGCTGGAACCCTGTCCCAGGCAGGGAGAGCTCAATGTCCTGTCAGAGCTGTGAATCCTGTCCCAGGTAGGGAGAGCTCAGTCCCCTGTGAGAGCTGTGAATCCTGGCCCAGGCAGAGAATGCCCAATGTCCTGCCAGAGCTGTGAACCCTGTCCCAGGGCTCTGCTGGCACCCTGTCCCAGGGCAGGAGAGCCCAATGCCCTGCCAGAGCTGTGAATCCTGTCCCAGGGCTCTGCTGGAATCCTGTCCCAGGGCAGGAGAGCCCAATGTCCTGCCAGAGCTGTGAGTCCTGTCCCAGCACAGGAGAGCTCAATGTCCTGCCAGAGCTGTGCAGGAATCCTGTCCCAGGGCTCTGCTGGCACCCTGTCCCAGGCAGGGAGAGCACAATGCCCTGCCAGAGCTGCAAGCCTCAGGGCACAGCTCAGCTCTCCCGGAGGTGCCCTCCTTGTGCTCCTCCTCAGACACAGCCCCCCAAGCTCACTGCCTTTGGGTTCCGGGGCAGCTCTGCTCCCAAACACAGCAGACCTGTCCAGGAAGGACTGGGATTGTTGGCACAGCTGGGACACAGAGCTGGGCAGCCCTTGGAAGCTCCTCTGGGTCAGTTCTGGCACCCTAAGCTCAAAGCCCTTCACGTATGCTTACAGGCAAAGAGACATTTTGTATTTTAATGAACCCAATTGACTTCTCATTCTGGATTCTGAGCTAGAGTCAAATCCATGAATATTTTCCAGCTTTTTTTGCAAAAAGCTTTTATACTGGATAACGATTGCAAAGTTTCCATGAACTGTTTTATTCCTTAACCAGAACGTAAGGTAAAAAAATCCAATATTGGAAGAATTGACATTAAACATAAGCTGAAACAAGCACAACAGCATCTGCTATTGCTGTCAGCAGCTGAGGGCTGGCTTGGCTCCAGAGTGTGAGCTCAACATTCCCTGATCTCCCAGATCCATCCGGGTGGGATCTGTCTGGCGAGGCCAGCAGGATTGCCACCCCTTGGCAGTTCAAAATAAAATGTCTGACTTTAACCAAGAAGTCAGAATGGTATTAACCAAACCCAAAATGTGGTGAAACACCTGCACACCCACACATCATCCTCTGCACATCAGCCCCTGCCTCCAATCCACACCAATAATGAAAAATGGGAAATATTTTAGACAGGAAAGTGAGACTTGGGGCTCAGACTGTCCCAAGGTCAGAGAGGGCATTCCAAAACCCAATATCTGCAGCACCTAGAGCTCTGTGCTACAGCAAAGATCATTATTCACCACCGATAGATCAAGAGAAGGTGATACATACAGCACTGCATTAAAATTTCATTTTACTCATTGTCATCTTACTATTAAAAATTCAGGATAGGTAGGCTGAAAAGTCATTTTTCTTTGGGAATCACTGTATGAAGTGAACCAACTAGCAAGAAAAATCACCAAGAAATGAGTCTGCTAATCATGTAATAAAGTTATTTTTAAAAATTGATCCATCTCCCTGGAGCTTGACATCAGTAGTGTTGGTTGAGAAATATTTGCTGAATTATTTATTTGATGATTTTTTTTTTTGCTATTGTCAAATAAATTATTCACTCTACGATTTTCCAGCTGTTGATAGCACTTTCCCCAAATAACTCAATTCAAAAGTGAGCAAAAATTAGCAAACCTCTTAATAGAATATCAATTTAAAATGCAATTTCCCACCAAGTCAGCATTTCACCAGGACCCTGAGTGTGTGTTGACATGGCAAACCCAGGGAGCATTCACCTCATGGTGCCGAGGGAACGGTGAATCAGCACTGCCTTTATTCCATCCAGGCCAATAATCTCCCAATCCATTACCCTCAGAGCAGTCAGTAAACATCAGCAGCTCCCGAGGAGCTCAGCAGAGCAGAGGAGCCCAAGCTCTGTGCAGGTGGGGAGTTGAGGCTACAAAAATGCTTTTACTGACAGCACAGAATCTAATAAAACCCTGCGAATGCACCGACAATCTGCCTCTCTCTTGCTGCTGTTTTTATTGTCCTCAGCACAAAAATAACAATAAATGGAAGAGAACTCACTTGTAAGTGTGATAAAACTGCCAAAGAGCAAAGCAGGCACACAGCCACCAGAGTTCAGCGTTAATTGGGGAAGTTTCTAGAGGATCCAGCCGAGGCTCAGACCACACCTCACAAGACAACCACGGAACGTGGTGATGGTTGTCTTAACTGACAGGAGAAAAAGTAGGGAAAATAGATCATAATAGTCATTTTATGGGTAGGAAAAGCAGCTCCAAAGGCTTCAATCAAATACCAGCTCAGCACAGTGGGTGTGAGGTGTTGGCTGCACACCCTCGGTGTGCCCAGCCTGGCAGTGCCACAGGAATTCACAGCAGAACCTTGAGACATGAGGGGATTCACATCAGAGCCCCCAGACCCGAGGGGATTCACATCAGAGCCCCCAGACCCGAGGGGATTCACATCAGAGCCCCCAGACCCAAAGGAATTCACATCAGAGCCCCCAGACCCAAAGGAATTCACATCAGAGCCCCCAGACCTGAGGAATTCACATCAGAGCCCCCAGACCCGAGCCCTCCAATCAGTAACAGTCCTGACTTCACCCCCAAGAAAGCTTTAGCTATTCATTCACATTACAACTTTGCAGCCTGCTAACAGTGTCACAGTCTCCTGGAAATGAAAGAAACCTTTTTCTGAATGGCAGCAGTTGCACAAACAGCACTGATCTGAGGCAATGAGACCCAGGATTTCCATACTAAAAATCTACAGAGCCAGCGCTGCAAATATTTGCTGTTGAGTAATCCCAGCACACAAAATCATGAGATCAAGCACCGTGCTCAGCACACAGCCCTGCAGCAAAATTCATTCCTCATCCTACAAATATTTATCCACCTAAAAACCACTCATATACATGACCAGCAAATTTACACTTGTGCACAAATGTATGTGGGATGAGACTTGGCGAGTTCAGGTGAAGTGTTTTTTAGTAATTACTGATCCCTGAAAGGCAACCATCGTACCTGACATTCACTGTTTTCACATTCTCATCAGAAATGCAGCATTCTGCTGCTTTGTGAGCCACACTTCAGACACCAGCTGCTCATCTTGGGTATTTAACTTCGCAATTTGGAATGATTTTAAAATTATACCCCCTGCTCATGTTTTAAAAAATGTAATTGTGGTATTCAATCCAGAGTGGAAGGTCTGATATCTTGGCATTTATTACAACCACATCTCCAAGGTGAGATCTACAACACTTTTTTTAATGCCTCAGTGTCCACCCTGGTTCAACAAATGCAATTCTATAGAAAAGCAGCGTTACATTCCACAAGTGTAGTTGCACTGTTTTAAAATCTTTCTCTTCTTTCTCATGGAGAACAGAGATAAGTTGCATTCTTGTGCTCTCTAATCTCTGTGTTTTGGTACTGGATGCTCTAGAGTTGTAACCAATCATTATAGGAGTGGAAAAATTATTGACCAATAATTATTAGATCATTAATGGATATATAAAGAAGTTCTGGTAAATAAAGTTTCTCTTTTCGCCATCTTGGTGCTGCCTGCCTGACCTCCCTGCGAGCTTCCCCAAATCTCCACGAATATCAGAAAATCAGAGCAACACACGAGCCTCAAGCTCCCGATGTATTTCAGAATTAGTCACTTATTTGGAGACACCTGCCAAGGCACATCCAATAGAGGAGATTAGCATCCTCAGCTGCAGGACTCTGCTGTGAACTATTCAGCAAGTATTTCTGCTGAACTCATACATCTTGCACAACTGCAAAGCTCTTTTCAATTAAAATAAAAATTATAAGAAGTTTTCTTTACACAATTGTTCAGTGTTTGCCAAGTCTAGAATTAAAAAATGAAACACCTTCCAGCTTTCTTCATATTAAAACAGAAGAAGCTTCCAGAATCCTGTTTGATTCTTATTTTTAAGCAATAATATGAAAAATAAACTGAAGAGAGAAGATGCACCTTGCCTCCCTCCACACCCAGCTTTTTGAAGGAGCTTTAGGCTGAAATAGATTTTAAATCACAAAATTATAGAGCAATCTTGGTTAGGAGAGGCCTCTGGAAGCCATCTGGTCTAACACCTTTCTCAAGGTAAATTATTTCTCAGTAAATTATTCTGTCTGTAGCAATCAGGATAATATCCCAGGCCCTGCTCCAGCTGCGGTACATTTTTATTTGAGCAGATGTTTCCCCTCCATACACCTTGGGATGATGTGACAGCCATGAGGAAATCACACAGACAGGATGATGGGTCAGGTCTGCAGCTGACTCCTCAGTCCTGTCACATCAAATCACAGTTTTTGATGTACTTGTGACATTAAAAATTGTGGGAGTTCAAGAGCTCCCAGAACTCGTGTTCTTATTAGCGTGAGCTGTTTGAGTCGATCATTTTGGGCACGGTGGGCCAGGGCTGGGGCACCTGAGTGAGCCTGAGGCTGCAGAGCTCCTGAGAACTGGGCAGACCAAGGGACACGGCAGTCCTGGCGACCCCTGGGTACCTCAGGGATTACAGCGAAGGACGCGGCGCAGGCAGGCTAGGATTGCAGAGGAGTGTGCAGCAAAGGAGCCCTGGGAGAGCAGAGCACCCCAGGGCAGGGCATGGGGCAGGGGTCAGCAGAATCCACATGGATCTGATCCCCTGGGACAGCAGAGCAGCCCAGGGCAGGGCACAGGGCAGGGAAAAGCAGAATCTGCACCGATCTGAGCCCCTGGGAGAGCACAGCAGCCCAGGGCAGGGCATGGGGCAGGGATCAGAGGAATCTGCACCGATCTGAGCCCCTGGGGGAGCAGAGCAGCCCAGGGCAGGGCACAGGGCAGGGCACAGCAGAATCTGTACTGATCTGAGCCCCTGGGACAGCAGAGCAGCCCAGGGCAGGGCACGGGGCAGGGAAAAGCAGAATCTGCACCGATCTGAGCCCCTGGGAGAGCACAGCAGCCCAGGGCAGGGCACGGGGCAGGGAAAAGCAGAATCTGCACCGATCTGAGCCCCTGGGAGAGCACAGCAGCCCAGGGCAGGGCACGGGGCAGGGAAAAGCAGAATCTGCACCGATCTGAGCCCCTGGGAGAGCAGAGCAACCCAGGGCAGGGCATGGGGCAGGGATCAGGGCAGGGAAAAGCAGAATCTGCACTGATCTGAGTCCCTCAGACAGCACAGCAGCCCAGGGCAGGGCATGGGGCAGGGATCAGAGGAATCTGCACTGATCTGAGCCCCTGGGGGAGCAGAGCAACCCAGGGCAGAGCACAGGGCAGGGGTCAGCAGAATCCACATGGATCTGAGCCCCTGCGAGAGCAGAGCAGCCCACAGCAGCCCAGGGCAGGGCACGGGACAGGGATCAGGCCAAGGGTCAGAGGAATCTGCACTGATCTGAGCCCCTGGGACAGCACAGCAGCCCAGGGCAAGGCACAGGACAGGGATCAGGACAGGGATCAGTGGAATCTGCACTGATCTGAGCCCCTGGGGGGCTCCCAGTGCCTCCTTGGGCTCTGCCCTTGCTGTCTGAGCAGCAGCAATTGCAGCCCCGGGGTGCAGGAGCTGCTGTGGCAAACAGCGAGCCCAGACCCTGGGAAAGGCAGATCTGCACCCAGAGGGGAAACACATGGCACAGGAACACAGAGCTGAACCTCTGAGCTGGGCAGGGACAGAGCTGGGTCCGTCAGGGGAGCTCCCTGCAGCCACCACACCACAGCATCTCCTCATAAACAGGACAGGGACAGAGCTGCCCCTCTGAGCTGGGCTGGACAGGAATGGACCTGGGTCCCTCGGGGGAGCTCCTGTCACTGCAGCCACCACACCAAACCATCTCCTCATAAACAGGACAGGGACAGAGCTGCCCCTCTGAGCTGGACTGGGCAGGGACACAGCTGGGTCTGTCAGGGGAGCTCCTGCCACTGCAGCCACCACACCACACCACACCACACCAAACCATCTCCTCATAAACCTACCAAGCTCCATTTCTAAAGCACTTAGGGATTCCAAATGCCAATTCCCTGAAGGACTTTTCCAGAAGCTGATTATTCTAATGACAGAAGCACCAGAGGAGCCTCCCTGGCTGGAGCTGAAGTCTTGCAGGAGCCACGGCTCAGAGCGACCAGACATGGCCAAAAATGGCCAAACGCAGCTCCACCCCTGCAAGTGCTCGTGGAAAAACATTGACTAACTCTGCAGACCTCCTGGAAACATGGAGTGCCTGAGAACAGCTCCCTCAACAGAAATATTCCTTCTAAGTTCCTGTGTCCCCAAATCACCTCCCGCCAAAGAGCTTCTTCCCTGTCCCAGTGCAGCTGTAAACAAAACCATTATTGCAGATAAACTTAAATGGACTTTAAATATTCACTGATCTAAGCAGGCAGGCTGAGAAATGGGAGGATCTCACTGCCTTATCTCAGCACACTCTGTCAGAACGTGGCTGCAGCTGCTCCATTTCCAAAAGGAAACAACTCTTTCAGTAAAAATAATAACATGATCCCACTAATAACTAGAAAATGGAGGAGAAAAACAGACATGGCATGAAATGCTTCATGAAATACTGAGGGAATGTGGCGCTGTGAAGAGGAAATATCACCCAAGCAGAGAGGATCTCAGCCTGTGGGAGGGACAGAGCTCATCACACAGTCCTCCTTGCGTGGCAGACTTCCAGCTGATGTAATTCGGTTCCAAAGCCACTTTTAGAGCTAGGTTTGCAGGTACTAATCTTGGACCCTAAAAGCAGATTGTGCAGGAGGCAGCACCAGCTCTGGGTGTGAGGAGCAGCTCAGCATTGCTCCCACCTGCAGCAGCCTCAGGACTGCTCAGAAATCTCTGCCATCGACAGCAGAACGATGCACACCCAGCCCTTGGAAAAGACATATCGATTTTATTGAGCTGCAGGCAGGGGAAGAGACACCCTAATTGTTATAATTATGAATTCTGTAATGTTAGCAATCATTAATAGCTTCAACAGGCTCATAAATCATTCACATAATGGGAAAAAGCAGTAAGTGAAGATCAATTTCTACTCCAGTAACATTTCATAGCACACACCCAAACACTGGATTGCTTGAATTACTAACTCTTATTTGGTTTATACTCTTACTGCTACTGCCCCAGAGTTTCCTAGTCCAATTATGAGTCTTTAATGACTTAATTGAATGTAAACTCTCTTTCTTTGCGAGGCTAACATGGAGCCTTTGCAAATATAGACACTGCTCTTCTCTCACTGCAGTGAAAATCCTCAAGGGTGTACCGGCTGGGACACAAAATCACCAAAAATGGAGCTTAAAACATTTCCTCCAAGCAAGAAAAATGGAAATTTTGGATGGGGAACTTACTCCAAACCTTGTAACTAGCATGGCTCTTGGAATTTGTGTGGAGAAATCCAAGGGGCAGCTGTTAAGAATATTAAAAGCAACCAAACGACGCGAAGAATTAAAACACAGCACTGCCAGAATTATCACTACAGTCTGTGGGTATAAATGGGATTTGAGGCATGGCTTTCCATTTGCTTTGCTCAAGCTGCTTGACTTTAGTTCTGCTGTCATTGCACAGCAGGATAAGGTACAAACAACAGCCACAGCGACTGTAGGAAATGGACAGGGTTTTTTAGAAAAACAGCAGAGGAAATAATCTGCCAGGTTTCCAGAGGGCCTGAATGTGCAATACTTGAAGGAACATCAAGTGGAGCAGAAGGTAGGTTGGTGATTTTCTGAAAAAAATCAGTAGGTGAGGCTTAAAAGGCAGAAGAAACAGAAAGTGCTAACTTTCCACAAATATTTCAAGGATTTAAGCGTCAAGGAGAGAAAATTGCTAGAGGAGGTAGGCAGGAGAGTATAATTAGAAACAACAGGAAATATAGAGCAAATTCAAAGCAAAAGGACAGTGGAAGAGTCTCAAAAAGAAATGGCAAACACAGTATCTGGGAGGGTTTAAAATTAGAAAGGATAAAATGCTTAGAAAGAAATCATTTTTGCAGTGGCATATATGGCTACAACAAGCTGGTTAGGGTTTTGTTTTTCTTTTTCCCAAGCTCCTTAATAAAGAAAGGATTATGCAATCAGTACATCTGAGTCTCTGTCATTCCCTCCAGTACATTAGACCAACTTCAACAAAATTAGAGAGAAGGGTAGAGGTTAAGAATTATTAAATTTTTGGAAGCAGAAGGGAAGGAGCGAGTGAGAACAGATGCAGAGCACTCCCTGAGAATCCATGAACGCACTCATTCCTGAGCAGAAAATGCACAGAACTCAGTCTGCTGAGACAGAAACACTCCTTACGTGTTATGGCCTCCTGATTCTCCTCCGAGCTCCAGCTCCACAGCTCAGCCCTGCTCTGTCAGCCTCCCAGGACTCAGTTTCCCCAGCTGAGCTCATGTGTGAGTCCTCTGCTAAAGAGGAATGACTCTGACCAGCTGAGCTGGGCTCTCAATTATCACCAAAACCTGCAGTTCAGCAGTAAATTCACCAAATGATGTGGGGAGAGGAAGATCGCTGACCCTGGGGCAGCGCTGCAGGGAAATGTCCTGCAGGACACGGAGCCTGGGGTCAGCGATCCCGCGTGAGGAACCCTGGGGTCAGCGATCCCGCGTGAGGAACCCTGGGGTCAGCGATCCCGCGTGAGGAACCCTGGGGTCAGTGATCCCGCGTGAGGAACCCTGGGGTCGGTGATCCCGCGTGAGGAACCCTGGGGTCGGGGATCCCGCGTGAGGAACTCTGGGGTCAGTGATCCCGCATGAGGAACCCTGGGGTTGGAGATCCCGCGTGAGGAACCCTGGGGTCAGTGATCCCGCATGAGGAACCCTGGGGTCAGTGATCCCGCGTGAGGAACCCTGGGGTCAGTGATCCCGCGTGAGGAACCCTGGGGTCAGCGATCCCGCGTGAGGAACCCTGGGGTCAGCGATCCCGCGTGAGGAACCCTGGGGTCGGTGATCCCGCGTGAGGAACCCTGGGGTCGGGGATCCCGCGTGAGGAACCCTGGGGTCAGCGATCCCGCGTGAGGAACCCTGGGGTCGGCGATCCCGCGTGAGGAACCCTGGGGTTGGAGATCCCGCATGAGGAACCCTGGGGTCAGCGATCCCGCGTGAGGAACCCTGGGGTCAGTGATCCCGCGTGAGGAACCCTGGGGTTGGAGATCCCGCATGAGGAACCCTGGGGTCGGGGATCCCGCGTGAGGAACCCTGGGGTCGGTGATCCCGCGTGAGGAACCCTGGGGTCAGCGATCCCGCGTGAGGAACCCTGGGGTCGGGGATCCCGCGTGAGGAACCCTGGGGTCAGTGATCCCGCGTGAGGAACCCTGGGGTCAGTGATCCCGCGTGAGGAACCCTGGGGTCAGTGATCCCGCGTGAGGAACCCTGGGGTCAGTGATCCCGCGTGAGGAACCCTGGGGTCGGGGATCCCGCGTGAGGAACCCTGGGGTCGGCAATCCCGCGTGAGGAACCCTGGGGTCAGTGATCCTGCGTGAGGAACCCTGGGGTCAGCGATCCCGCGTGAGGAACCATGGCCTGCACTGCTGCTCCAGCCAGCCTGGCGGCACCAGGGCAGCAGCACAGCTCATCAGCTCATCGTGAATAAATGAGGCTTCCTCTCACTTTAATATCCTCAGCACAGAGCACAGTTGGGATCTGGGATCTGCTTCTGACCGTTAGCACAGCTAATTCAAAATGCAATGTGATTATTTTCTGTATCACACCATCCTAGGACACACAGTGAATAGCAGTGATGCCAAAACTTAGGGAACGTAAAGAATTGACTTTTTTTCATGGTAAAAACATGCAATAACATGAATTAATCAAACTTTTCTTTGACAATTCCAAAAGGAAAGCACTACAAAATATGTCTCTATCTCTTATTTCTGTGTTTAATAATTTAGAACTCTTACTCTTTGTTCATAAAAGAAACATTGTGTTCTGCCGAATTTGTGGAGATGTAAAACAAGAAGCAACAAAATCATATCTGAATTTCTGGTGCAGACTTTTCCAATGCTAGGGAGCAAAATAATCTAAAATACGAAACACCAAAGGATTGGTGCCAAAGGTTTTACATAGAGGTGAGAAGTGGGCAGATGAATTGTGCAGAGAAAAGATGAAGTAGAAACAACTTGAGAGCCATTTGTGCAAGAGAGGAGAGGAGAGGAGAGGAGAGGAGAGGAGAGGAGAGGAGAGGAGAGGAGAGGAGAGGAGAGGAGAGGAGAGGAGAGGAGAGGAGAGGAGAGGAGAGGAGAGGAGAGGAGAGGAGAGGAGAGGAGAGGAGAGGAGAGGAGAGGAGAGGAGAGGAGAGGAGAGGAGAGGAGAGGAGAGGAGAGGAGAGGAGAGGAGAGGAGAGGAGAGGAGAGGAGAGGAGAGGAGAGGAGAGGAGAGGAGAGGAGAGGAGAGGAGAGGAGAGGAGAGGAGAGGAGAGGAGAGGAGAGGAGAGGAGAGGAGAGGAGAGGAGAGGAGAGGAGAGGAGAGGAGAGGAGAGGAGAGGAGAGGAGAGGAGAGGAGAGGAGAGGAGAGGAGAGGAGAGGAGAGGAGAGGAGAGGAGAGAAGAGAGGAGAGGAGAGAAGAGAGGAGAAGAGAGGAGAAGAGAGGAGAAGAGAAGAGAGAAGGAGAAGAGGACTGAAGCAGCTGGGGGCTCCGGAGCAGACATTTCTCCCACAGGCAGGAACAAAGTGCCATCTCCATCACACTGCTGAGTGCAAACTGAAGTGTGCTCCTACTTTCACCAGTCCCAGGGTGAAAATGTGATGATTCTTTGCTCTCATCTGTCTCACAAAGTACAGCCAAACCCACAGGTGACAGAAACTGTCCCTGATGCTGCTGAAGCTCCAGGTGACATTCAGCACCACAAGTGACCTGAACTCGGTGATACCACAGCTTGGGGTCCATATCCACACAGGAATACAAAGGGAGCAGCCACAGAGTGATGAGAGATTGCTGCTGACATGAAACGCTGAGCTGAGAGCACAGGAGACGTCTGCCTCTGTCACTGCCCTGCTGAGTGACTGTGCGAGCCACTGCAGCACTCATCACTGTGGGTTTCTGACATCCCAGACATGATTTGGGGCTCCAGCCACTGCAGCACTCATCACTGAGGGTTTCTGACATCCCAGACATGATTCGGGGCTCTCACGTCAGTGAAGGCCAAAAGGAAGAGTTCAGGCTACATTAGGATTGTCAAAGAAACAAATCCTGATCATCGAGATCCTCCAAAAGCAGAACCTCATCCTCTGCCACGAATGGATCAGAATTGTGTGCATACCTTGAAGAACGGTCAGGTTTTCTGTGTCTCACCTTCCCAATCTCCATGAGCTGCAAGGCAGTCCATTACAGAAGAGTTAGAGTTCAGAAACTGAGCTCTTTTCTAGATAGATTATTCCACTCCACTGCATTTAAATCTGTGAAAGGCCACTGCAACATTTGCCTTCTTGACAGTCTTTGAAATAAAGATATTAACTCCTCCATTAGTTTGTTAGAAGCCCTTCGAGTCTGGGGACACTTTGGGTAATTCTGGCATTGCACAAGGTTCAGTGGGAAAGAGAAATGAAGAAAAATAAAAGCAGTAGCTGATAACACAGGTTTTCAATGCCCAGAGATCCCAGCTGTCTGTTTAAAGCCGAGAAGTTCAGTGCTGCATCATTTTTGCAATGGGATTGGGTTAGAAGCACAAACTCAGAGCCTCAGCTACTCCAGCTCCCCTACAACTACAGCAGAGTGCATTTGAGTTGTGCCTTGCTCTCCCAGACAGCACAAAGCCCTCAGTGCTGGGAATGCTGCTGGTTTTAGGAAAAAAAAAATTGAAAAAAAATTTAAAAAATAATATATATGTGCATACACACACACACACACACACACACACACACATATATATATATATATATATAATTTTGATCTGACTGGAGCAGCCCCAGCAAGGAGTCTGTGGCACTGTGATGTCCTTGCCCTCCTTCAGCAAACATCCATCACTCAGGGAGCTCCTGGTAATGCACAGTGACAGTCCCAGGGCAGGCAGAGCAGCAGAAAGCTTTCAGAGCATCACAGATCTTCTCCACAGGCACGAACGCAGGACACTGCGTTCAGTCACAGCACAGCTTTCAGCGGGTGACAATACAACCCACTCTTTGCAGCTGAAATATTTATTCGGCGCAATTACCATCAAAGATTAATATTTCAATAAAGGGTAATTTGTTTTCATTATTACTCTTATTTCTTTTTAAACAACAATTGGGATTATAAACCAAATTAGATTATTTATTCCTAAAGTGGCTCTTTAGCATTCTGCATTTATTAATACCAGGCTGAAATGCTCGGCCGTTGATCGAGCTCTTTTCCAGAGGGATGGCTTGGAAGGAAAAGAAAAAGCAGCCCCTGAGCTCAGGATTTTACAGCCATTACTGTCAATTATCCACCCCACTGTGGAGCAGAGGAAATCTTCATACGTGCCAGCTCAGCCTCAGCCCTGCCTTCTGCAGAGGCAATTCCTGCTTCAGACACTGAAGGGGGGAGAGAGAAAGGGGAAAAACCTAGCTAGCCATGGAGCAGTCAGTTGAGATCCTACCCCTGTGTCTGGGGACCTTGGCACAGGAGTTAGAGTTATTGCTTTGGGGAACACATCTGGACAGTGGCAATGAGCCCCAACACTGAGGTGTCTCTGCTCTCTCCTGCAGAGCTCTCAGAGCTCTCTGTGGAGGTGCAGGCACAGGAGTTAGAGTTATTGTTTTGGAGAACACATCTGGACAGTTGCAGTGAGCCCCAACACTGAGGTGTGTCTGCTCTCTCCTGCAGAGCTCTCAGACTCCTCTGTGGAGGTGCAGGCACAGGAATTAGTTTTTGTTTTGGGGAACACATTTTGGCACTTGCAATGAGCCCCAACACTGAGGTGTCTCTGCTCTCTCCCGCAGAGCTCTCAGACTCCTCTGTGGAGGTGCAGGCACAGCACAGGCACTTCACCCACGGAATCCTGGGGAGCACAGCAGTGCAGTGACCTGCAGAGGTGATTTTGGGGAGCCCCACAGCAGAGCACAGTGCACCCCGAGCTGCTGCTGGCCTGGCTGCACTGCCACTGCAGCCCAGCTCTTCACGCTCTGACCCAACGTTCTTGGGTCATTGCCAGACACAGAACACAGCCACAACTTCATGGATCTCCTCTGTCTTGTCTCCTCATACTCCAGCGCTAATTAACTATTAATTTGCAAAAAGCACAGAGCACTCCAAACAGACAAATCCATTTTTGCAGCTCGCTGTCTGAAGTCAGGGCGGGGCCCACTGGAGCTCAGCAGAGACTGCCACAAAGCTGAATAAACTGAGGTGACTTACACCCAACATCATCCTTTCCCCTGCCACCAACTCTCCTCTCCTTCCCAGGTGCCTTTTCTATCAGAAGAATTTTCTGAGATTACGCAGCGAGTTTTATCCAAGAGGAAGAATGGAGAATCAGAAACCTCCCTGGAGCTCCCAACCTCTGTGGCAAATCCAGGGCTCACTGCAGGCACTGGGGAGCAATGGGAGGATGGAAGGATGAGCTGGACTCACTCTGGAGCCCTGGATGAGCCGAGGACCTGAGGGATGAGTTAACATGACAACCTCTGACACTACAGGAGGATTGTCTGCTCAGAGTGGAACAGATACGGCTTGAAAGGCCAGGGGAAAACAAAAGGAAAGACATGAACACTGCAGGCTGGCTGCTGAGCTGCTCTCTCAGCTCTCCTGATCTCTTGGTTCATGTACTGACATTGTCACGTTTCTTTCCACACAAAAAAATTCAAAAAATGGCCTTCGTGCCATGCGACCATAGAGTGGGAAGTGTCTCTAGCTCCAGCATTTTCTGTAGAATGCACAAACCCCTCGCGTTCTTCATTCCTACTTGAAGAGCTGACATGGGATCCGGGCTGAAAACAAAATGAAAATCAACTTTTACTCCATTTCTATGAACAACTCCAGTGGCCCCGAGCGCCTGCTGACTTCCCCCTGCTTTTGGCTGCATCTTTCATCTCTCAAACGCAAGGCCTCTTAATTCCCACCGAAAGCTGCATTCAAGTGTGCTCAGCACAGCAGCCAAGCACTCCTTGAAGAGCTGAGATTTTAAGCAAGTACTCCTAAAAATACACTGCCACCGAGGGCTTCTCTGAGCTGCACTCATGCTGAGCAGCCCAAGGTGCAGAATGTCACTCCCGAGCAGCATCCACAGCCCAGGCAAGCTGCAGCTGGCGGGGGAGCTGCTGACGGCTCACCAAATGAGCACAAGGGCGTTTCCTCCAAGCGAGGGTGGGAAATCTCCGGTATCTGCTCTGCTCAGTGTTGCTCTGATTTTCTGATCTTCGTGGAGATTCGCGGAAGCTCGCAGGGAGGTCAGGCAGGCAGCACCAAGATGGCGAAAAGAGAAACTTTGTTTACAAGAACTTCTTTATATATCCATTAATAGTCTAATAATTATTGGTCAATAGTTTTTCCACCTCCTATAATGATTGGTTACAACTCTAGAGCATCCAGCACCAAAACAAAGAGATCAGAAAGCACAAGAATGCAACTTATCTCTATTCTCCATGAGAAAGAAGAGAAAGATTTTAAAACTGCAACTACAGCTCAGCTCTGAGCAGTGCAGGCAGCGCTGAGCCAAGAGCACATCAGGAGCGACGCTGAGCTGCTGAGGTGGCACTGCTGCTGGGGAGGATTGGATTCTCCTTCACAGAGAGTGCACGGTGCTGCACAGGACAGGAATGGGAACTAGACTTCCTCTACCTGCTCTGCTGAAGGTATCAGGAGCCCTCTTTGGGAACTTCCACAAGTTACAAGTGTATGGCATTGAAAAGTTACTGAAAAGTTAGTGAAAACACACGATAATCTTGATTTTGGATGAGCACAAATCAATTACTAGGTACATAAACACTGCTTTGATAGGTTGACAAAGAGGATTATTAAAAGAAGGAAAAAGGAAGAGGAAACATGGGGATGATAAAAGTCCATAAAGTGTTTGTATTTGGTCAGTTTAGCCAAAGAAGACAGCAGCTCCAGCAGGGCTCAGCTGCTGCTGCATTCAGCACCAGGAGCACAGGAAAAGGAGGTGCAGACACAGAACCCGAGCTGAGTGCCTGGCTGACCTCGAGAGGAACATTTCACAACCTCCAGAGCTTCCATTTTAAAGAGAAACTTGCTTCAGTCTGAGTCTAGTGCAGTGAGAGACGAAACTGTTCAACAAGTGTCAGGCAACTATCACTTATCCATATGTGAAAAAAGAAAATAAACATTCAGGGGATCCAAGCAGCATTTAGATCAAGATGCTGTTTTAAAATGTTTGGGTGAAATGTTGTAAGGGTCAGCGTAATGATGGCAGTATTTTCAATTTCTGTGTCCTTTCAGCTCTCAGCATGGACCTTGGCCACGTTTCCAGCCTGTCCCAGCCCTGCCCCAAGCCTTCTGCTGAGTGGCTCTTCCTCAGAGCTGATCTAGAGTGGGATTGCTGAGTTTTCTCTTCTTTCTTCCTTTTACAACACATAAAGTAGCAAACCATTGCTCAAAGCCTAGAAATACCCTGGATTCCTATGGAATGGCAAAATGTTAGCCCTAGCCTGAGATGCCAAAAGAAACAACACATTCAGAGGTGCAGATGAAAAAGAAATCAATCTAAAAAGAAGGATAAATAAAAAGATCTAAGAACTGCAATAGCTCTCATGTCCGAGGAGTGAAGTGCCTTAGCAATGCTGTCTCTGTGGGACCCAGGGCTGCATTTGTTTCTCCAGGGCCATTGCAGGAGTGGCCAGGGCAGCACTCAGGGGCTCCTGGCCCTGGAATGTGTGCAGCAGTGATGGAAAAGCTGCTGAGGGACAGTGGATATTCAGTGACACCAAGGGCAGGGAGGCTTGGATAGATTTGGGATGCAGCTTCATTAAATCTCCTTGTCCCGTGCGCACCTCAAATATTTATCTTGACAAAACAAAAACCATCTCCAGGTCGTTCCTGCTGCAGGGCCTGCTGGAGCCAAACCACAAAGCAAGCTCATCCCAGAGCTCTAATCTGAACTGACCTTCCCTGTCTTCAGCAAAACCTTTTTCAGAGACTTTCTCCCCTCTGAAGCAATGTGACTTCCCTTGTATTCATAACCTGCACCAATCCTGTCCTTTCCCACTGAACCCTACTCAGGTGTCTGTTTGAATTTCCATCTCCGACGTTCTCGTGGAGTATTTTTAAATTACCTGAGATATTACAGGTACCTCAAGAAGCAAATAATAATAATATCTGGAATTTAAATTATGACCTTAAGGTGAAGTGTCATCGTCTCATTATCCATCTCCTGAAAGCACCAGTGGCACACTGGAGTTTAAATAAATTATGGCTTATCCGCATTTATACATGAACACACACGCATCTTTGACTTCACTCTTTGATGTAATTCAGTGCTAAGGAATACTGTGGAATTTATTAACATTCTTCCCTTAGCTTTTCTATTTTTCTCTTGTAAATTGCCCCAATTCTAAACCCATTCAGGTATAAGAAATGTTATTTGTTTCGGTTGATTTTTGTGTGCTCTCAGCTTCTCGAGAGCTATTGCAAAACTCTTGGAGGCTTTTTAATCTCCTTCTGAGCTGCTGGTACAGCTGAGACTTAAATCCAAATGCCCTGAAAACACTGCCTGTGGGTTCACAGAAGGAATTCTGCCGCAGGCCTTGGAGGCCACACACCTGACACATGTCTGGGGGTTCTCTCCCTGCACCCAACACTTTGCTGTTGGCTCACAAAAATTGAAGGAGGAAAGGGGAAAACAAGGCTTTATAATTTATAGGAAATGTATATACTGCGTGTTGCAAACACTTTCTGTGCCAGGCTGGGAGCAGGGCTGGTCCAGCTCTGGCTGGGAATTCTGCAGCTCAGGCACACCCTGCTCAGGAGCAGCAGAGCAGGTCCTTTCACAGGAAATCCTTCCTTCGTGAGAGACCTTCACCTTTGGGTGAAACTCGAGACCAATCCTCCCCAAGCCTCCTTGGAAAGGACACATTCCTGTGTCCTCCCCAGTCCCTCAAAGCAGGAATGGGATGCTCCCAAACGCTGCTCTGACCGCCCAGAGGGAACATCACAGGGCTGAGCTGTGGGGGAAGAGCCCCAGGAGAGACACTGCTTTCCATTAGTCACAAAATGAAAACTGTAAGGCAATCCCCAGGATCTGGAATGGAGAGAACTCCAGAGACACTGCTCTCCATTAGTCACAGAATGAAAACTGTAAGGCAATCCCCAGGATCTGGAATGGAGAGCAGAGATCCAGGGACACTGCTCTCCATTAGTCACAGAATGAAAACTGTAAGGCAATCCCCAGGACCTGGAGCAGAAGGCAGAACTCAGACACACTGCTCTCCATTAGTCACAGAGTGAAAATTGTAGGGCAATCCCCAGGACGTAAAATGGAGAGCAGAGATCCAGAGACACTGCTCTCCATTGGTCACAGAGTGAAAATTGTAAGGCAATCCCCAGGACCTGGAATGGAGAGAATTCCAGAGACACTGCTCTCCATCAGTCACAGAATGAAAATTGTAGAGCAATCCCCAGGACCTGGAACGGACAGCAGAGATCCTAGCACACCTTTTTCAAACCCTCAGTGAGCCATTTCACAGCCGGGGTCCCCCAGCTCACCCTCAGCTCACAGCCTGAAGTGCACCTTCTGCTGAAGGAGCCCAGGCTGCTCTCATTAAGCAGGAAATTAGTAAATGACACAGCCCTGTAAATTACAGTCTCATTTTGGTGTCCAAGTGATTGCACATTCATACCTGCTACAAGGTGGAATATTAGGACAGATAATTGCAACCTGAGATTCCTTCTTTCTCAAGAGCTGAAAATGAGGTTAAGGGCTGCCAGCCACAAGCCTTACAGTTGTAGAGGTATTTTTAATTTATATTATTTCCCTCGATGAAGTAAACTGGGGTTTTGGGCTTGTTTATGGAAGGTTTTTTGTCGGTTTTTGGTTTTTCTCTACACAGGAACAGCAGCCAAGAAATATACCAAACCTACAAGAGAAACCACTCTTTTCTCAGCACAGCAATATGATGCTGAGAGAAGACTTGATTTTTATGGCATTTATACAAGAGAAGTCTTTACGTGAGCACAGTTAAGCTTTCAGAAAAATGTTTTTTTCAATACAGTGACTTCACTGTGGGAACAGTTTTAAGCCACGTGGGACAGAGCTGTCTGCACACAAACCTGTGCAAGGCAAAGTGAGCCTCAGGTGCTAATGCCCGGGATCAGCTCAGGTCAGCAAAGGAGGGAGAACACAAAAAAGAAAGAGCAAACAGAGGAGATTTTGCAGCCTCCCTGTGAGACTTCACTGCCTCCAGGAGCAAAGCGATGCCCAAGAGCCTCCGAGCCCCCAACAATCGCTGCTGCTGCTGCAGGAGAAAGGTTTTATTGTGAGCACTCCCTGGAAGGAGGCCAGGTGCTCACTGTTAGACCTGTGTGTGTGCCAGCGAAGGAGAGCGCAAGTGCTCTCAGTGCCGAGGTGCCAAGCCTGCTCTGCTCCACAAGGAAGGGGAAATCCTGTCTGAGCGGAGGAACGGGAGCAGCAGAAACAGCTCCTGCTGCAGGCCCTGCCACAGACCTCCTGTGCACCTCCAACACATCACCAATGCCACACTCCCTCCACACCTGCACGGAAAAGCCCCAGACAGAGAGGATTTCAGGCAAGCATCTACCCCATGGAAATCGTTTCAGCTGAAGAGGGTGTTAATGTACAGAGCAGTTAAAAACTTGCTTGAACCCATCTCCAGTGGGAAAAACACAGCTCTGGCTGAGCACATTTCCCCATGAGAGCTGAGTGTGTCTGACCTACACTGGGGCTGGGCTGAGCCTGCTGCAGCTGATGCCTGAAAGAGAGGCCGAAACAAATCAGGAGTATAAAATGTGGACAAGTTTATTCGAGGCCTTCAAGGTACATTCGGGCAAACGAAAGTCCCCCCAGGGACTACACCCAAAATGGACCCTGGGTCAGAGCCCTTCACCTTTTACAAGTTCTGTTCATTAGCACATTGGCTCTAATTCTCCAATCTCACCCTCAGGTGATGATGTTCACCACCCCAGGCCTGCTCCCCCAGCTCACTGTTGTTTCCATATTTTGGGCCCTAAGGCAATGAATTTGTCCTTGGATCTGTGTTCAGAGAGCCTTGTTTGGCCAAAGGTGCTGGGACAGAGGATTTTAGCACTTGGTAAGAAACACTAAACTGCAGCAAGTTGCAGATGCATGAAGAGGAAAAAAAACTAGAAATATTCAAAGGCATCACAGCCAGAACAGCCTCCCTGGGCAGAGCCAGGCACTGCCGAGCTGTGTGTGCTCAGGGTGGCTCTGCTGCTGTCCCACAGTGGGGACCAGGGGTCTGATGCTGTCCCACGACAGGGACCAGGGGCTCTGGTGCTGTCCCACAGTGGGGACCAGGCAGGGGCTGCTGAGTGTGTGCTGGACTGGGAAATCCCAAATGCAATTCCCTGCCTCGTCTCAGGGTGAGCCACACGATGCTGGGGCTGCCGTGCAGCTCAGGTCACTGAAATTGTCACCATCGGTGCCCTTTTCCTGAGAGACCCTGGGATTCCTCACAGAGCTGTGCCAGCCACACTGGGAGGACCACGACTGCAGGCTGGGAACAAACACTGCTGAGAGGAAAAATACTTTATATTTCTATAATAACCTCTAGAAATGGTCTCAACTAGATGAGATTCATATTTGGTCGTTAAAAACCAAGTTATATCATTTTTTGTTCATTAAATATTTTCACTTACAGAAAAAAAATCATAGATAACTACAATTATTTAAAACAGTTTGTTTTTCTTGAACTGGTTGAAAATGTATTCTTAAAACAATCTGCATAAGTACTTGAGCACAGCAGCTAGAAATGAACACGGCTGCAGGATGCCACGGAGCAAAAATACACAGATGAGGCTGCAAAAATAGCAAATAACCATGAAATGCATGAATCAGTGATGACTTCGTGAAATTCCACTGTCTGAGGTGAATATTTTGCTCTGCAGAAAAGGATTGCAAACTACTGCAAAAAAAGTCTTCAAAACTGCTGCAATATATATGTCAAAAAATAAATTACTCTGGAGTTTGCTGTCCTGCCCTCTTTTACAGAGTTACATAAATTAGCAACTTCCTCACTTCCACTGAAACACTAATTAAAATAAAGGAAGGAGAACATTATCATTTTCCGTGGAAAACTTGCCCTGGCCTCAGAGAGTTGCCGTGTTTCAGAGAGCGCTGTGGCAATGCATTTCAGAATTAATGGAGACCATGAAAGAAGGCACAGGAGCTGTTCCTGAGCAGGAAGGTGATCCAGCCTCAGTGTCCTGCTCGCCTGAGAGCTCTCCATGCACTGGGGTCAAAATTACTGTCACCACTGAGAGACCCTGGGGTCAGATTTGCTGTCACCACTGAGAGACTCTGGGGTCAGGTTTGCTGTCACCACTGAGAGACTCTGGGGTCAGATTTGCTGTCACCACTGAGAGACTCTGGGGTCAAGTTTGCTGTCACCACTGAGAGACTCTGGGGTCAAGTTTGCTGTCACCGCTGGACAGACCCTGCCTGTGTCCCCTCACTGCAGTCAGTGTGGCAGGTCAGCTCTCTCGGAGCATCCCTGCATGGTCATTCTGCAGCTCCCCCAGGAACTGCTGCCCTGCCCAGCCCGGTGGGCACAGACACGGAGAGGTGTGAGGGGCACCCTGGCACTCCCCTGCTCACAGCTGACCGAGGGGACAGGACACAACTCCCCAAACAGAGAGCCTGCTCCATTGGCAGGGCTGGGCTGGGCATTGTTTCCAGCTGGAGCACATTCCAGGCTTTAGCCAAACTCCTGGGTTTAAGGAAAGACACCACTGGACTTCTGCTTAGGCTGTGAAGGTTAACGAGCAGTAGAGAAAGGGATGGAAATGCCTTTCAGTCCTTTGTAGGACTGAAATCTCTCCCTGTGCTGTCTGGTAGAGATGTCCCTTATGTCACTGCCACAATGCTCCCATCACCTTTTCCTTTCCTGACCTACTTTGCATTCCTCTCCGGTTCCTCTTTGACTCTCACAATTAAGTTTATTCCTGTCTATCATCACATTCATTTGCAAAAATCTGCAAAATGTCAGAAGTCAAAGAAATGTAAAAACATGAACTCAAAGGAGAGGGAGGAAATCGATGCTTCTGTGTCAAAAGTCAACTTGCCCATTTCAAAAAGCACTCTGCTGGATTTCATACTTTGAAAGAAGCCGTGGCTCCTGCTCAGATATGTACTCAGATCTCCTGATATCTGCACTGCTGAAACAGCACAAAATCGGCCACGTGGAACGTTCAGCACCAGCACTTCTGCTGTGGGGCTCGGGACCCTGTTGGGACCATGGCAAAGATTCCCAGCCTGCAGAGCTCTCAGATTTGATACAGGAAAGCTGCTCCTCTGAAATGCCTCTTTAAACATGAAGGGGTAGGAGGAGATCAGCCCAGACACAAATATTGAAGGCTGCGTTTGCACAGAATCCCGGCAGCCCCAGCAGCTCCATGGGGAGCTGTGTGTGCCCCACAGCAGCGCTGGTGACCAAGGGACATTTCACACAGGTCACACAGAACTGTGTGCCCATTGCAGCTGTGCCCATCGCAGGTGTGCCCGTCACAGGTGTGCCCATCACAGGTGTGCCACAGCACATGGTGGTCACCAAGGGACATTTCACACAGTGCACACCAACAGTGTGCCCATCGCAGGTGTGCCCATCACAGGTGTGCCCATCGCAGGTGTGCCCAGCACAGGTGTGCCCATCGCAGGTGTGCCCATCGCAGGTGTGCCACAGCACCTGCTGTGAGCCCACAGCCAGGAGAGCGCTGAGCAGACACCTCGGGAATGGATAAAGCCTAAATGCAGCTCCAGATATGCCATAACAACATAAAAACTAGGAACAGACAAGCGCTCAACACCCTTAACTCATCACCATGGGCATTCCTAAGGAGATCTAGCCCCAGCTGGCTAAAAACCTAAACAGAACAAGCAGTTTGCTTCTACCAAGATTTCTTTTATTTGTACTGTACCACTTAATGAAGCATGAATTTTAATTTAGTCTGACACTTGGATGTATTTTTAGATTTGATTTTTGCATCTTCTGTACACAGCTCAATTTCCAAGCTAGGGATGTGTTCGAGGGTGCTAAACCGTGCACACTGAGAATGCCTTTTCCATGTAAACTGTCACAGCACGTGTGCAGAAGTTCATCTGAAGGAAGATTACATTAGCACAAAAAACTGCTCTCCCTGGGGATGCAAAGATAACTCTAAATAAAAGATCTGCCCATCCTTTAAGCTTTACTGATATTTGTATTTGCCAAAAGGTTTATTTTGGTGGTAAGATTTTCAAGGTTACTTCTGTCTGTGTGCTGCACACACGTGGTATTTAAATCTTTGGGCAGTACAGAGTATTTGGACAATACAAGGGAATGATGAAGTTATCTAGAAATGATTGAAGAACCCTTTGATCACAAATACACAGCAGCAGTGGCAGCCAAGGCCTTGCCTGGAGAGGAATAAAGGTCATGTGGGAGACAGACCTTTGGAGAATCCATAGGTGTTCCCCACATTTCCTTGGCTCCTGCAGAGGAAAGGGAGGATGGACACGTGGGATGGAAAATATTGGTATCATTTCCAAACCTCCTTTGTCCTTTTTTCCATGTTATTTATTGCAAGCTGAATAATGGCCTAGCAAGTGATGGGTAAATATGATGAAGTGATAGATACATGTGACAAAACCAAAGCTAAACTGAACACCAAATACTGCCATTCACTCCAGAAAGAGAAGGAGCAGCGCAAAGCATCTGATGAACACTGCTCATGACATTTTTCTCATAACTCCTGCTCCCAGAAGAATGCCCAGGTGACAAAGTTAACTCAGTTCTGCACTACTGCATGTACACACTCTTAATGGTTCATTTTTTCAGCACAGGTCGTGCAGAACACGACAGAGGCACCTGTGGGCAGCAGGTGTGGTGCAAACACAGCACAGCAGATGGCTCCTGACCCCGCAGTCTGCCGTGCGCTTACAAAACCCCAGAGCAGGACTCGCCACGGATGTTTAGGGATGATGGCACAGCTCTGGACACACCCACAAGTTACATAAACTGTTCATGAGGCTTTGAGGAGGAATTTGTTTAAAATCTGAAGAATAATCTAAGAGAAAACCAAAAGAAGCAGCTCCTAAACATCTAAGTGGTCACACTGAGGTGGCCTCATTAACCAAATAAACACAGCAATGGTTATCCCAAAGTACACAGGGCTAATCACAGGTGTGGGAATATCTTTTAAAACTCTCATTTAGCTCTTACCATTATTATCCCATTAATATTGTTGTGTAATTAATAGTCTAGTTTGCATTAACACGATAAGGATTAACTAAATGATCCCCAGCGTCTAATTAGCCTAAAGGTATGGACACAAAGTACCCTTTAATTTATGGACTGTGCAAATCAGCTCCAGCACTCACACCTCACCTCTCCACACTGCCCTTGATGGACTCTGGCTGTTCCCAGCCCCCGGAAGCTCCGAGGGTAATTTTGGGGAGCCAGCGTGGATTGGGCTGTGCTCAGTCCCACTGAGGAGGGGTTTGGACACACACCAAGGACCCAAATTGTGCAGCTCTCCTGGGAAATCTGCAACGTGAATAAAAGTGGCAAATGCAAGCCAATGAGCTAATCAGGAGCTCTAGAATAAATGTGCCACAGGGTTATTTTATTGTGCCCGTGGCATGGCCCTCTCCACAGACTCTCCATGCTCCTACTCCACTGTGAGCCCCTAATTCCCAGGCACTGCAGAGGATGATGAGCAGTGAATACATTACTGCTATTACTGTTTTATATGTTCTAGTGGTGGCAAAAGCTGAGCGCTGGTGATTAAATGGAGGAAGTTAAAAGGTGCTGTCAACAGCGTCTTTCTCTCTCAAGGTTTTATTTCTTCACCATTCTTGCTCTTGTTGCTCTAAGTAGAGAAAAATGCTGTGGTAGTGATTTCTTTATTAGAAATGTCAATAGGTCTGCCAAGCTTTAATCAGCTCACTCTGCTGTTAGACCAGACTGGCATAAACTAACTTTATGAAATAAATGCCTGCTGCATTAAGCTTACTATTAAAATACTGCAAATACCTCCAGAACATTGAATACAGCATTATCTAGCTATGGGTTTGAATGGAAAATATGTTAATCCCCAGAGATGGAGAACCACTGCTGTCAAAGGCTTCAGCCAGTGCTGGTGACCTTCACCATTCAAACTCTCTTTTTGCTCAAGTTTTAAATAATTGTGGGGTTTTTTTCCCCTTCTATGTTCACACATTCAAAGCTCCTGCATCCACTGATTCCAGCCCAGCTGAGGTAACCTGCCAAGCTGCCACCTCTGAGCACAGCTGAGGAAGCTGTCACTGCCCAACTTTGATATTGACTGATCCTCTTTCTTACTCTGATCCCAGAAGCATTAACTCCTCAGGGAGAAACTCTGCCACAACAGTCTGGCCGAAGGCCTGACAGATTTATCTCCTAGTGGTCACTCCAGAACAGGGAAGAAACAGTGAGAACTTCCTTCTGAAGAAAGCATGGGAAAAGGGAGAAAGATTTCAGTTCCACTTGGTCAGGATTGTTAATGAAATGAATAATGAGCCTGCCTGACTGGGGACACTGGACTGAGCTTTTCACTCCTCTCCCCACCCAACAGTATTGAAGCATTTTTGAAAATCACATCTCAGCTCAGTCTTTAATTTGAAAATGTATCCAAAATTCTCTACTCACCCTAAGATATCTTTGTCATGTTTACTGTAAGAGCCCACATTGTTGCCATGCCCCAAGGCTGCCCATCAATTAATATTGAATTAATTTTCAATAAATGGTTCAAGAAAATACCGTTGCTGAATTTCAAGCAAGTGCCCAAATCCTACTGAGGCCAGTAAGGTTTCAGGTGAAACTGAAATACTTCAGGGACGCAGGAGCGAGGGCAGGGCTGTACCTTGTGGTCTAGGGCAGCCTCACAGAGGTTGGGTGCCAAGATGAGAACATTGCAGGAGAGTAATTATTCAAAATCCACACTTCTAAAACTCATGTCTGAGCTGTCTCATGATGAGGTCTCTCTCCTTGGCTAACCACACCAGTCCGGGGTGCCCTGTGAAGAGCACTCACTCTTTTTTCAGCTTTCCCGTGGTTTTATCTATTGCCAAAAGATGGATTTTGGTTCTGCTGACTGAGCCCCAGCTCCTCCCGTGGCTACGAGAGCACCCAAGAGCAGCCTCAGTATGTGCAAGCTAATGAATGCAACTCAACAAATGCGCCGGCGCCAGCTGAAGGGAAACGCTTTTCCAGCCAAAGATCCATAAAACATTTCCAAAAAAGAACAGAAACCTCAACAGCTTGTGAGGCTTTCAGTTTCTTCAAGACAAAAGAGGGGCAGAGAGAAGTAAGTTGAGAATTTCATATAAACTCCATTGTCTGAGGCTGGGTTCTTTGAGGTTGAGCTAAAGGAAGGAAATGCCATCTTTCAGCCTCGGTATATTCCTCCTAGCTGCTCATTTCCCGCAAGACACTAAGAAGGAATCATGACGGATGACTCCTCTGCACTATCCGTTTACCCCAGTTTTACAGCAGAGATCAGACAATTTATTGAATTTTCCCTGAAAAAGAGACAGCATGTAATAACCCGTGTCTAGGAAGGATAAATAACATGCTGAGTGGAGGTAGGAAAGCACCTTATCTGTTAATTGTAAGGAAAAGTGTAAAATCAATATGGATACAACAAACCGGGCAAAGCAAGTTTCAAATTTCCCTTCAGGTGTGAGCAATGAAAGAGTGCCCATTTCCAGGAAGGAGGTCACTGCTGTCATTTTGCATGTTGCCAGTGCACTGCTGGGCGCTGCTCTCCCCATTTCCACCGTGTGCCTGTGTAATTTGTGTACAGCAGCTTCTCCCTGCTGTCAGCTCAGGCATTTCCCAGCCCCACACTCCTGGATCCCAGCACGTGCCACAGCCCTGGGCACCTCTGTGCTTGGCTTTTACCGAGAGCTGCTCCTTGTCCAGGCAGAGGCTGGGGGCACAGGAGGAGCAGTGAAAGAGCAGCACCTCAGCTCCTGTACTGTAAAATCTGTCTCTGTTTGGAGCAAGCACAGCAGTGACAGCTCCACTGCTTCCTCCTCTGTCCCCGGAGCACCCCAGTGGCACTGCAGTTGGATAAAGGCGCTACCAGCCCCTCCGAGTGAGGAGCACGGCCTGGCTCTGCTGCCTCTGAGCCATCTCCCACCGCTCAGTGCCCATGTCACTGTGCCAGCCCCGGGCACAGCCACTGCCACTGGTGGCCTCCAGGAAAGGGCTGGGCTGGGCTGGGCTGGGCTGGGCTGGGCTGGGCTGGGCTGGGCTGGGAGGAACTCAGGGCCCAGGGGATGGGAGCATCACACTCGCTCACAACGTGCTTTTCATCTCTGCTCCAAAATGACATTGCACTGCAGCCCATTCAGTGCTGAGCTCTCACGGTGAGTAGGAAAATGTGCAGAATTTACCGTCAGAGCCCCCAGAGAGCTCCCAGCACACAGAGGAACGTGCCTGCTCCAGTGCCCACTTCAGCAGCACTTCTCCATTAAGACCTTGCAAAAGCTCCTGCAATTTTGGACAGGCAGAAAAAGAGCACAAAGCTCCCGCTGAGAATATGTACACAGGATTAATTCATTAAATGTTGTTTCTCTGACTAAAAAATGTTCTAATGTTTTAATCTAATGCATCTAATATAGTTAATTACCTGACAAGGAATTCAGATACTGCCCCAAGAGAAGAGGAAACAGAATGTTCTAAATAAAACATGACTATAAATGGGGTGGAAATCACAACTTTCTTTACATATAAAAGATGTTTCCTTCACTAGGATTTATCTAAGGGAAGTGGGAAATTGTATAAATACTAAATTAAGCACCAGAGGCTATTCACACTGTCCTTTAAATAAAATTAAACACCCACTCAGAGCCTTGGCAAACGAATAAACGTTACAAGTGAACAGAGTGAAATGTTTTTTAAGAGCTTTGTGTCTGAGCTACACAGACAGAAGGGGTTTAGTTGGGTTTGGGGGGACTGGGACAACATTTTCCCATTCTGAAATCAGAATTTTAAAGAGAACTGAACTAGCAGAGTTTTTCCTGGGGTTTGCAGCTGTAAGAGCACACTCCATTGGAATCTGCCCCACACGCACCAACATTTAACATTTAAATGAAGTTAGCAGAAATTGGCTGTGTGATTAGAGCCACCCCAGGAGCTGGGCACAGCCACTTTTCCAGCTGCACGCCAGAAGCAGTTTCCATTTCCAAGTCAGGCTGAGCACAGAAATCAAAGTGACTGCACTGCCATTGATCCAAGGATTTACATGTGCCATGCCAGAACTGAACAGCAAAGAAAACACTTAAACTATTCCATTTCTTCAATCCTTCTGGAATGTAAAGCTGACCAAAGATAAACCCAGCTAATTTAACAATAGTGCTAATTATTCTTTTTGAAATGGGAAATTTCTGCATACACAATGCTATTCAAAATTAAATATCTTAATTCCTATTAACTGAGAAGCGGCATGGAATAATTCCTTTGACCCAGGTGCTATTATTAAATTAATTACAAGTCTAATTTCTATTAAAGGGAGTTAGGGAGGAATAAACAGATTCAATATAAATATGCTAACAAATCAAAAGCTATTAAAAAAAAGGTGCAATTTTTCAGCCTCTGAGAAACAAAGAATAACCGTCCAAAGTGCTGCTTGCAAAATGTGGTGCCTAAATTTAAGTAATAACTTGATGTCAGTCTATTACAGGGTCAAAGAAATACAGAGCAGGATCCAGAACAGACAAAAATTCTTGTTACCAAATTATTCCTGCAAATGAAGAAACTCAGGGAATCATGTGTTGGTTTGACTGCAGGGAACAGAAATAACAAGCAGGGCAGAGCAGTGCATTAGTTGAGTTTCCCACACAGAGCACTACGAGAAAAGCTGCACTGGCTGCTGAGACACATTCACAGCCACCAAAACAATTTGTATTTTTGGCAGTGCCAACACCCAGAGCATAAAATGCCCTCTCATTTCAAGATTCCTGCATTTCCTAAACCAAAATTCAACAGTCATAATTTGTTAAAATTCCTATTTCCTTATGCTGCGAGCCAACTTCTCATCTCTTTGCCTGAATTAAGAGTGCCTTCACTTAAACACTCTCTCCAGATAACAAGCACTAACCATTTTTGTTAGGTGCTGTTTTCCTTTGTTTCAGACCTTTCCATCTGTTCAGTTGTTTACTGACAGAGGAAACCCATTCCAAGGCAGACAGTGGTACTGAACTCAATCTATTTTTGCATTTCATGTGTGGTTTTTTCCGTTGTGTCTTCCCCAAGTTATGGATTTGTTCAGCTACGATCTAAAGGCAGAAAGAGGGCAGTGCCTTTTTTCTTTAATAACGCTCAAAAAGTTCTTTAATAGAGAAAACTTGTTATGGTTATATCACTGGCAAAACTCCATCCCAAAGCAGTAAGATTCCAGCTCCTAATCCTTGCTCAAGCAAATTCCCAGCCCCAGGAAGCACAGGGCAGGAGCCTTTCTGCCTCCCTGTCCTCCTGCGCTGTGTTTGCTCAGGAAATGAGGGCTCCAGAGGCAGAAGGGACAGCACTAGCAGGAGGGATTTGTGGCTTTTGATTTCCCGAGGATTGCAGGAGCTGGCAGAGAATTCAGGCAGACGAACCCAAGATGGCGAAAGGAGAGCTTTATTTACAAGAAACTTCTTTATATATCCATTAATATTCTAGCAACTATTGGTCAGCAAAGAATCCACCTCCTAAAACCATTGGTCACAGCTATACAACACCTAGTACCAAACACAGAGATTGAGAAAGTAAAAGAATGCAACTTATCTCCATTCTCTCTAAGAAAGAACAGAAAGATTCTAAAACAGTGCAACTCCAGGGATTGGCTGCACAGACCTCTCACTCACCTTCCTCTCTCAATTCTGCTGCTCTTTGTTTTTTTTCCCTCTTAGTCTACTAAATCTGTAGACATCTTTGGCTTTTAGCAATAGATCCATATGTGAAAAAAATTAAAATAAACAAGTATTGTCCACTGCCAGCTACTGAGACTCAGTAAAAGCACCAAGAACAGCCAAAAAGTTCTGCTCTTTTTTAATTGCCTTCCCCATGGAAATCATCTTGCAGAGGCAAACTGCCTGTCCATTTCCCTGTCAGTCTCACCCAGAACATGATTATTTAAGATGGAAAATATCAAATCAGTGATTTTTCAATCACAGAACACACAAAGCTTGGGTTTTGGATGTCAGCAATATGCTATTTCTAGAGTCAGCTGGGAACAAAGAGTTGCATTCTTTCCTGCTGTCCATTTTGCATTTGAGCAGGAAGGTGATTTCCCCCCAGTAACACTTCCTCAGCAATGCTTCCCTGTTCTCCCAAAAACTCAACCAAATTCCCCAGCTATCAACACACACAAGGCTTGTGAGCTCGTTTTGGTGAATACTTCTCGTGTCTTACTCGTTCTTACTCTTTCCTCCACAAAGCAAGCTTGGGAAAGCTTTTTTATCGCCTTCTTTGACAGCCAGACATCTTAATCACATGGAATGTCTCCATTTCTGCTGGGTCTCCTTTCATTTAGTTTTTATGATCCTCTAAAAGAATTTGAATGTTAACTTGTAAAACAAGAATTCCTCGTTGCCAGGATGGGTTTGATACTTCCTGGCTCATGCACTCTGGTAGAAACTTGACAAAGGCACAGACAATACATATCCAGATCTATTCCAGTAGCCTGCTAAAAAATACTACAGGAAACCTACTTTAAATCTCATTTTCAAAACATTTTGCAAAGCATTTGTGCAAAATGCCTTATCATTCAACTGGGCATGTTGACACCCACCAGCATTTTAACCAGAACTACTTTTGATCTCTGCCTTTCAACATAAAATTGAAAATATTTTATACTCCCACCTCTTTCAGCATGCTTAGTCTCCATGGAGACTACAGGACCATCACTACTTTTATCTTTTTTTTTTTTTTTTAATTAACACCATGACCGTATGTCACTTGAGTGCAAATGCAGTGAAATTTTCATGGGCTTTCCACTCCATTTCAGTGGGATTATAGGGCAGTGAACCTTGAGCAGGGAGAGCTAAACACAGTGTCTGCTGATAAGACTATCAAATCAAAGTTAACACACCTAAGGGAAAGATACAGTGAAACCAAACTGTTCAGTAAGTGCAGGACTATTAGACTTGCCACAAATGATGTCCACTATATCTCTATATTTGTTATTTATAAGCCTTCTATCCAAAATTTTCAAAAGCTTTTATAGACTCAAGACATGTAATGCTTACTGCTAGCCCTGAGTCTCAGGATCTGGACAGTCCTATTGTCCCCACAGGTAATGTGACAAACCATACCCTGCATGTGTCATCCTGGGTCTGAGGTCACCCCAAATGTGACGCTGCTGACAGAGCCACGGATCCCCAGTGATCCCCATGCCCTCTGCACCTCCTGCAGCTGCTTCCCTCCTCTGGCGCTCCATGGCACTGCCAATTAGCCATTTTGGGGACCTAACACAGTATCTCAGCAGTGTTGTTTTCTGGCACTTTGCTGAAGGTTGGGGAGGGGCGGAATTTTTCCCCATTCTGTTGCCGATGAATGGCAAGACATTGTCACTCGGATAGAGAAGCTGCCTGTGAAAGTTTGTCATGTAGATGCCCGTGTCCCCAGTGGTCGAGCTAATGAGGAACCCTGCCCAGCCCATCCTGCTCACGCCATCCCTGCCCAGCTTGTCCTGCTCACGTCATCCCTGCCCAGCCCGTCCTGCTCACACCATCCCTGCCCAGCCTGTCCTGCTCACGCCATCCCTGCCCAGCCCGTCCTGCCCACGCCATCCCTGCCCAGCGCATCCTGCTCACACCATCCCTGCCCAGCCCATCCTGCTCATTGCTATCCCTGCCCAGCCCGTCCTGCCCACACCATCCCTGCCCAGCCCGTCCTGCTCACACCATCCCTGCCCAGCCTGTCCTGCTGATGCCATCCCTGTCCAGCCCGTCCTGCCCACGCCATCCCTGCCCAGCCCGTCCTGCTCACACCATCCCTGCCCAGCCCGTCCTGCCCACGCCATCCCTGCCCAGCCCGTCCTGCTCACACCATCCCTGCCCAGCCCGTCCTGCTCACACCATCCCTGCCCAGCCCATCCTGCTCATTGCTATCCCTGCCCAGCCCGTCCTGCCCATGCCATCCCTGCCCAGCCCGTCCTGCTCACACCATCCCTGCGCAGCCTGTCCTGCTCACGCCATCCCTGCCCAGCCCATCCTGCTCACGCCATCCCTGCCCAGCCCATTCTGCTCACGCCATCCCTGCCCAGCCCATTCTGCTCGCCATCCCTGCCCAGCCTGTCCTGCCCACGCCATCCCTGCCCAGCCCGTCTTGCTCATACCATCCCTGCCCAGCCCGTCTTGCTCATACCATCCCTGCCCAGCCCGTCCTGCTCACGCCATCCCTGCCCAGCCCCTCCCCCATTACCCACGTGACACACACCTGACCTCGCCCCACAACGCCCCCTGCAGCTCCATGGGAGTCACTGCACCTGCCCTGCCTGGCCAGGCGTCAACAGTGCCCCTGCTGGCTGTGACCGGGACTGCAGATGAGTCACATGGGGGCGTCACATGGGGGTGTCACATGGGGGTGTCACATGGAGGAGTCACATGGTGTGTCACATGGTGTGTCACATGGGGGTGTCACATGGAGGAGTCACATGGTGTGTCACATGGGGGTGTCACAAGGGCTGTCACATGGGCTGTCACTTAGAGGGGTCACATGGGGGTGTCCACATGGGGGTGTGTGTGTGTCACATGTGTGTTGCTGCATGTCACATGCGTGTAGTTGGCGTGTCACATGTGTGTAGTTGGCGTGTCACATCCGTGTAGTTGGCGTGTCACATGCGTGTAGTTGGCGTGTCACATCCGTGTAGTTTGCGTGTCACATGCGTGTAGTTGGCGTGTCACATCCGTGTAGTTTGCGTGTCACATGCGTGTAGTTTGCGTGTCACATGCGTGTAGTTGGCGTGTCACATCCGTGTAGTTGGTGTGTCACATCCGTGTAGTTGGCGTGTTACATGTATGTAGTTGGCGTGTCACATGCATGTAGTTTGCGTGTCACTTGTGTGTCACATGCTGGCTAGTCCACCCAGGTGCGCCAGTCCTACCACTCCAGCTCTGTGCTCTGAGCTCCCTGCCCAGCTCCGTCCTGCTCACACCATCCCTGCCCAGCCCGTCCTGCTGTGCCATCCCTGCCCAGCCCGTCCTGCTCACGCCATCCCTGCCCAGCCTGTCCTGCTGTGCCATCCCTGCCCAGCCCGTCCTGCTCACGCCATCCCTGCCCAGCCCGTCCTGCTCATGCCATCCCTGCCCAGCCCGTCCTGCTCACGCCATCCCTGCCCAGCCCGTCCTGCTGTGCCATCCCTGCCCAGCCTGTCCTGCTCACACCATCCCTGCCCAGCCTGTCCTGCTCACGCCATCCCTGCCCAGCCTGTCCTGCTCACACCATCCCTGCCCAGCCTGTCCTGCTGTACCATCCCTGCCCAGCCCCATCCTGCTGTGCCATCCCTGCCCAGCCCCTCCCTGATTCCCCACGTGACACACACCTGACCTCGCCCCACAGCGCCCCCTGCAGGCACACGGGAGTCACTGCACCTGCCCTGCCGGGGCCACCAGCGCCCCTGCTGGCTGTGACCAGGACTGCACCAAAGGGACAGTGCCTGGCAGCCCAGGGACATCTGCCACAAGGGTTGGGTTTTGTTTGTTATTGATACTGTTGTTGCTCGTTTGCCTCCCTATAGATACGAGTAAAGAACTGTTACTCCTTTTCCCATATCTTTTCCTGACAGCCCTTGATTCCAAAGTTATAATAATTCGGAGGGAAGGGGGCAGGGTGGTCACATTCTCTATTCTAAGGGAGGTTCCCACCTTCCTTAGCAGACGCCTGTCATTCAAACTAAGCCACTCCTCCGATGCCCCAAGCAGCTCCCTCCCCAGCAAAGCAGAAGCAGGAAGGGAAGGAAGGTGCTCATCTCTCAGCAGGCACAGCTGGAGGCAGACACGGAATAGGAAAAGCCTCAGACCTGCTTACAAATCTGCACCTGAGGAATACAATTCTTGACTCACTTAGGTTCTGACTAAGTTGTGGATGCTGCACAAGCTGCATCACACACAGGTCTGTTCAATCACCTGTGCTATAAATACAGCAACAGTTACATTTAGTAAATGAATACAGACAAAGAGAATACCTCAGCCAATACCCCTTTTTTCTGCTGGAAACAATTACATTCAGCAAACTCTGACACCAGTGTACAGAAGACTTCATTTCCCTTTCGAGCAGTGAGTGACACTGCAGTCCCACAAGGCCTCTCCAGATTCAGCAGCTGCTGAGGCCAGCAGCCCTTTGTTATCATCTTGCACTCTTCTCTTTCTTGCCCTCATTTAAAAAACAGTACAGAACACCTGAAAGAGTAAAAGCCAACAGTCTTGGCTCAGAACCTTTTGTGAAATGAACCAAGAAAAGCTTGGAATTAAAATCCCATTTTCCTATGAGGGAAAGACCCCCCAACACCAAAACATGTTCCTCCTCTCTGCCCTTCATAAGATATTAATTGGGGTTGTACTTTCAAGTGCTTGCAGCAAAGCAGAGGAAAAGCTATCGACTATGTGATTTTGAAGAGGGATGAGGGATAGTGCTTTGCTTTGTATACTGTATGTGAATCAGCCCAGGATCTATACAGCAGCAGCAACAGGGCTGATCAATCTTTATTCCTACACAATCAAGCAAAGCTGCATCTTCAAGTCCCTTTCCTGACTGCTCATAAAACGATGGTATTGATCACAATGCCCAAATTTGTAGTTTTGACAATAAAAGCAATTTGTTTGGGGAGGGAAATAGCTGTATGAGGTGAATGCACATGGTTTATTAACTTTAAAAAAATAATTCTTCTGAGCAATAATATGAAAGGTTAGACAGAACTTTTTAACCTTGAAGATTTTGACTTCCATTTTCCCTACTGAGACACTTCCCTCTTGAGAGAGCTTTTATTTTAAGTTTGGGAGTCAAACAGAGGCAGCAAGGCATGCCTCCCTGCCACAGCTGATGTTCGTGTGCTGCTCAAGGTGAACGCTGCTCGGTTCATCTCCGTTCAGGTGGAATGCAGGGTTCCCACAAAACCAGCCTCTGCAGGGCTCACGCTGCCTCACCAAGCCCTTTCTGTTGCTGCAAGGCAGAACCCAGCCCAGCACTGAACCTAGCCCAGGCCTGAGCCAGCTGCAGTGCCCATTGCCCAGGAAAATGATGGAAGGGCAAGGAATTCCTGGCTGGAGGGGAAGCAAGGAAGTTCCTCCCCTCAGAGAAAGAGACTGCAATCCCCACTGCTTGTCCTAACCCTGCACAACTCCTCTGCCCCAAGCCTCTTCACGCAGGGCTCTCTGCAGGGCCTTGCCCCACTCGCTCTCAGCCCAGTGTCCCAAAGGAAGGTGCCTTGGCTGGGCCATAGCTTTCCATGGCACCATTAAAATAAAAGAAAACGGGACTGAGCTGTGCCAGCTGCCAGTGCTGAGTGCTGAAGGAGACATCTTCCTGACAAATATGTGGAGAGGAGAGGAGAGGAGAGGAGAGGAGAGGAGAGGAGAGGAGAGGAGAGGAGAGGAGAGGAGAGGAGAGGAGAGGAGAGGAGAGGAGAGGAGAGGAGAGGAGAGGAGAGGAGAGGAGAGGAGAGGAGAGGAGAGGAGAGGAGAGGAGAGGAGAGGAGAGGAGAGGAGAGGAGAGGAGAGGAGAGGAGAGGAGAGGAGAGGAGAGGAGAGGAGAGGAGAGGAGAGGAGAGAAGAGAAGACAAGACAAGACAAGACAAGACAAGACAAGACAAGACAAGACAAGACAAGACAAGACAAGACAAGACAACACAAGACAACACAAGACAACACAAGACAACACAAGACAAGACAAGATGGCAGGGGCAGCTGCACAGAGCAGTGCAGATGTTCTTCAGGTGCAGCTGGGGCTCCTTTGAAGCAGCCAGGGAGATCAAGTCCTTGGGATGGGCAGCATCACCCACAGCCCTCCTGTCCTCATGCACAGCCCTCCAGACCTGTGCTGGCACTGAGGGGACAGACAGGGGCACTGGCAATGCCTTCCTGGCGTTCCAGTGAAAGAGAATTTTACATCTGCCTTCCAAAGCCATGATTTTCTAGCAATTACTTAAGCATGGAGAAGAAGAAGCTCCATGAGGATGGATCAAGAAAAAGCCACTTTCCTACAGAATTCTGTCTCCTGCTTGCTTGGCTCTTGCCCCCAAGAAACTACAAGCTCTTATTGAAGATTCTTCCACAATTGCCTATTGATAAGAATTCAGCTGCCTGGAGACTCTCTATTATGTTTTTCCTCTGCTCTGTTTATTTTCATGACACATACAAGAAATAACCATCTCTGAGTCATCTCTGCTGCTGTCAAATCTGAGACACACATGCACAGGCAGCGTGAGACTCATTTTCTCAGAAAACCTGGCTGAAATCCCTTTTCTTCTCCAAAGAAAAACCCAACGAAATTAATGAAAAATTGACCTAGCTATAGTTACTTGCTTTATTTCCTTCATTAAAAATGACAAATGTATTCTTGAGCTAGCACACATATAGTAGTGCTGGCTGTATTTATGACAGAAATAAGCATAAGTTCTTTACTTTGAAATAAAACATCCTACACCTATTATTAGTGAGAGATCTGCACAACACACTACAGCTCTTGAGTATATCCACTCGCCTGTTGACACATTTCTGAAATAGGGGGAATATTATAATGTTAAAAATAGAAAACATTAATATTGTTGATGTATAAACAAAAAAGAAATATCCACAGAGCACAGAAACAATATGCAAATTGAGACCTAATGCAGCTACAGACAAAAAAAAAATCTCATATTTTAGGAGAAAAAAGCTTGAGAAATTGACTTGACATCTTTATGCACATTCTTTGAGATGTGGCTCGCACAGCAGAAATTTCAGGTGCATTTAATCTACAATACATTAAAATTGCAATCGCCTAATAACACATACATGTATGTAACTTCATTTGAACTATTAGCCATGGAAATCATTCTTAAGGCCTGATATGCTCCTGCACTAATTTCTTTCATATTTCTACCCAGGCCTCTGGTGGGGGGAAAAAAGCAGCAAAAGCTCTGTGCACTTCCTTGCTACTACATGGCTTTTCTCCTTGAAAGCTTCTGGAGTTTTCCAAATCCTCACATCTCTAGGCTCAAGGTCTGGAGAAGGCTGTGGAGATTCAAGCTGCTCATGGCAGTGCCTCCACATCTGCTGAATGCCCCCAGAGCAGCCCCTGCAGTGACACTTCACTGCCACAAAAAGATAGATTCCTGCACACCTTACAGTGATGTGAAATCCTTTCCAAGTGCTATCTGCAGAGAATCACATGCACTCTGATTGTTGCCTGATTTCTTTTCCCTAGGTCTATGCTATGTGAGAGACCTCCCTCTGCATTTCTCTTCTCCAGAAACACCTTCCTCTGAAGCAACAGCACCTCTTAACAGAGCACGTGACTTAACTGTAATGCCTCAGTTTTATGACAATTAAGGCAGAAATATTCAGCAGAATAAATTGACACAGCAGACTGTTTGAAGTGTCCTTTAATCTTCTGGATGATTTTAAAAGTTCAGCTGGTTATTTCATTTAGAGATCAGACTAAAGCAACTCTCTCCTCCCCCCTCCTCCTTTTCTTGTAAAATAACTGTGACAGCCTGGAGAAATATTGTCTATCTTGGTCCCAGCCGCTGCCCCGAAGGTGTAAAGCCATAGATGAGTTCAATACAGCTTGTTTCACTGCTAATTTCAGAGGCCATGTAGAGCTGCTCCTTCCCCTGGCTTAACAGACAAATTGACTTTCTAATTTTAGAACAGGAGACTTCTGCACAGGCACAGACAGAAAGCGCTACTTTTCTGAGGGATCTAAATACAGATTTATAGTTCTGAAAAACCATAGGGCCTGAGGGACTTGGAGCTTGCCATGAAAAATGGTATTTAGGAATGCTGCCCCAGAGGCAGGTGGTGAAACAACAATGCTGCTGTGGCTGGATCCTGGGGAGATGTTGTTCAAATCAGCCCTGGCTCTGTCCCCAGGGCCACGCTGGGGCAGAGCTGCCCTGGTGTCAGAGCAGGTGGCTCCTGGTGGCCTCTGTGCCCACAGGGGACAGGCAGAGCCCCAGCCTGGCCACCAGGGCACGGGACCTCACCCAAATATTTGCTTCCTCTGCCCCTGGCACAACTCTTCCACTTTTTAAGTTCCATTTATTGGATCTTTTTTATGCTGGAGAATTGAATATTCATTCTCTCGAGTGAAGGGGGATGAGAGCCTCATCTTTCACAGCAGATCCATGGACACAGGACTGGGCTTGACAGGAATTCTCCTGCCTAAGAGCTGTTCCCCTGTCTGATAATTGTGCATTTCCATAGAATTAAACTCTGCAGTTTCTGATGGAAGCACCTGGATTAGCATTAGCAGTTCATTAGGACTTTGGGGTGTGTTTACAAGTCATGATTACAATTGAAGAGGAAAATCTTTATTTGTGGTTTATCCAAGAAGCAGAAGAAGCATTTCTTTTCATAAACAAAATTAATCCCTTAAACCACTGAACAAGAGATATTTTCCTTGAGAATTACATAAGAATGATGAGAGTGCCAAAACTAGAAACCTAAAGTAAAGAGCAAAAATACAGCTTTTACAAAACAACTGCTGATTCCCATCATCTCAGAGATTTGATCGTAAGGCTGCATTTCTAAAACTGTCATTTATCCCAAAACTCTGGAGACAGCTAAATTCTTGATCATTTGCTGCTGAGAGCCACTGCAAACAAGATTTATTTTCATGTCGTTTATGAGAACAAAGTCTTGATTTTTGAACAAATAGTAATTTTTCATCAAGACATTGTAATTCTCTTTGAGACTCTTAAGGACTAAGTCAGAGGTTTATCTTACTAAAATACAGAGAATAAATGTAGAATACTCCCACACCCCCCCCCCTTCCTCAGAGCTCTTGGTATTGAATGTGCACAGAATCAAACGTGATTCAATCCATCAGAACTTAAAAAGAATTGCAATACAGACAATAGGTATGCACTGAATGTGTCAATGTACCTCGAACACCAAACAGATATTGCTGAGAGCATGGCAATATAAGATGGGGGTTTGAAGGCTACAATGGTAATTAAGACCATTCAGAATTGTTTGTTGCACTGTCCTCCGTTCAGTACCTGACAACTTTGCAAAAAAGTGAAGCAATAAAATAAATATAAATTTTCATGTCAGAGGTGTATCTAGCTTTTGGGAAAACCACCTTAAATTGTAGCCATTTAGCTATGCACAGTAGAATTTAGGGGAACAGCACTGGCTGTTTATATTAAAAGATGTTTAGAATTGGAAATCACCATTTAAAAATAGAAGAACATTATGAAGTTTCTTCTGCTTCCAAGCAAGGACTCAAAGACTGGCAAGGGACATAGTTTGGATACATTTTGGATTTTGCATCCAAAATGCAAAACAGAACTTTGTTTTCCCTATAAAAATCTACCCAAATTTTTCGAAACCGCGGCTCAGGACAGGAGGGAGACGTTATTTTGAAACACGCGTCATATCGAGACTTGTCAGAGCCTGTCTGCCAAACTCTTCTGTGCCCATAGTCCTGTGGAAAAAGGACCATGTGTTCATGGAAGGCTGTTCCTAATGAATATGCATGAAACATTAATTCCAACATGTCCTGATTTCGGCAACTTTTGAAAGCTTCTCTGCTGTGGATGTTGACAAATGCATAATGCATGGACAACATAGATAGTGCACTGTACATTCATTATATTTTTTAATTCTCGGCTCATTTTTTATAGTCATCTTTTGTTCTCTGCTAGGCCTTTTGTTTTCCTTGCCTTCACTACTTCACACAAAGATCTGCATGTGTCTGTGAGAAAATTAATTGCTTCAACAATTAACAGGAAAATGCCTCTCGGAGGAAACACTTCATAATCGATCTGTTTCCAGGTACAATATTTGCCACTTAGGAATAGATTAATTGGATTGAAAATTATTCAAGCTAATTATTCTCTCTCTCGTTTGAGACTAAACGGAAGAGTCTAATAAACTGAAAATTAAGAAGTTCCACTCAGCACTTCAGTGAAAGGTGCTGTGCCAGACAGTCCTAATTTCAGACTCTGCCCATCCTGTGCCCAAGGACTTGAGGAGTGAGTGGTCTTTGGTGTAATGGCATTCATCGTCAGTCGGGGTACGAGTGAGGGAACAGGAGTGATGGAAACACCAGAAACAGATGTTTGGGATTGATTTTCTGGGTGGTTTAGAAAAGCCACGTCAGGAACAGATGAAAGTGGCACGTCTCACTTTCAGCAGTAAGCACTGAAGAGCTATCCTGTTCCACAGACTCCGTGCTGAAGTTCACAAAACTGGGATTTTAAAAAGCTTCCAGTAAACAAAGACTTCTGGAAAAGATAGTATCTTGTCAACGTTAAAGGTATTTCTCAAGTATTTCAGCTAACGCTGAGAAAAAGGCAGGCAGGCATTCCTGCAATATTCCAGGGAAAATCTGCCTCAAGAATGGCTGGCGAGAGAAGTCATCCATTCTGCTAATTGCACATCTGAATATTAGCTTCAGGTGAGCCCTGAAACTAAGAATAATATTAGCACTTGCAGAAGGGCAGGCGATCCCTCACATCCCCCTGACAGTGAATTCCAGGCACAGAGACAGCCCAGCCGTGGGACCTGCTCGGTGCTGTCCCCAGGATCCGGAGCCGGGGGGGACACACCCTGTGACAGTGGCCATGTCCCCATGGACTGTGACCTCACATCGTGCCCAGGCCAGGCTCAAGGGCACAACTGCAGAGCTGCAGAGACTCCAATTTCCATGAACACCCAATATAAAATCCTGTTTATACTCCTGACACAACTCCAATTTCCATGTACACCCAATATTTATACTCCGGCACAAAGAACTCCAATTTCCATGTACACCCAATACAAACTCCTGTTTATACTCCGACACAAAGAACTCGCAGGGCTCCTGAGCCACAGAAGGGAACACAGCCTGGAATGACTCCTGTATTTTCCAAAGGATCCCACAACAAGTCAGTCTTCCCTCCTGCTCCCTTATCTGCCACAGATGACACAGCCTGAATCCCCACTCCTACACACTCTAAAATGTACTTTTGTCTAAATTCTTATGTAATGTTTTTTCTGTGCGTTCCTCTGCTCAGATTCGGTGTCAGACTATCGTACACAGAACACATGATTCATAATTTACACAATGAGGATGGATTTCAGAGATCCAAGCTCTAACAGAGATGCAAATGCAAAATGTACTGCACATTACATCAGCTCTAGAGAACACCACAGATTTACACTCCAGACTACACCTTAGGCTGGGAAACATTTGCTGGAGCTGGAGTGTGCTGGGAGAGGTGGAGGCACCGCTTGGTGCTGCAGATTGCCATGGGGGAGGAATGAATCACATTACACACTCCTTTCATGGAACCAAAATACCCAGGGAACACACAGACAGCTCTGCATGAATCCTACACCTCGGATTCTGTCCTGTTCCTGGTTTTTACACACACACGTGTCTGTGTCAGGATCAATGAGACCCACAGAGACAAGGATCCTGTTATCCCAACACCCATTGCTGTTATTGCCATGGAAGTCAACAGAAAATTCAAAAAGAGATCTAAGATGTGCTGCCAATTCCAGAGAACTGTCACTGATGTATCTATACCATAAGAGCTGAGGCCATAAAATAATGCAAATGCCCAGGGAACTTCAGCCTTGTGCTTGCAGCTGGAATTTATTTAGGATTGGTTTTACCATTTATATGGGCGCCAGACTGTGCTACGTAATTCTGTTAACCTTCTGGTCCATGCTTTGTTGTATGTTGATTTAACAGATTTAATGATTTTTTTTTCATCCAAAACATGGGAATTCCCATGTCTCAACAGCAACAGGCATATTTTTAGCCTCAGCTCATATTTTAAGTCATCCACTCACTTTCCAACTCTCTCAGTAATTAGTATTACTTCTTACAAGATTTCCTCCAAGGGTAAAAAAAAATCAACAGCACCATTAGAGATATTTTCACAAGACACACTTTTGCATTTAATATTAGATTTTTAATAGACAGGAGATTACTCACTTGCTGTCTCTTTTGTAATAGAGAGCAAACTGGTTTGTCCCCCTGGAATTGTTATTTTGAGTCTCTGGGCCACTAAAGGTTTAAGAACTACAGTGCTAAGTACCACAAACACAGAGCAAGCATAATGATGATGAATCCTGAATGTTCTTAAGGGAAATCATTCCTTCGCTAGTTTAAAATTATATTTATTACATTGGATAACACCAGGGTAAAAATACAGGCACTAAATACGAATGAGGTTAGCCAGGCTATTAGAAAGGTCCTTTAGCTACTTCAGCAGCAGACAGAAAGCAGCACATCTGCTCCACAAGGGAGGTGACAGAAACACCCACAGAACACCTGCAAATCACCCAAGGAGAGAGGACAGAAGTCCCAACATAGCCATGAATTATCTGCCTTTTCTCTAACTGACTTTTGTCAGCAAACTGCTTTGCCTTAGATTGCTTCTCTCAAATTATTGGATTCCTGTTCTTCATGCCAAGAACTCTTAATGAAAGGGGATTAACCCCCTAAACATTATTTATTGTTTGCAGATCAATTAATTGAAGAGCTACAGCATCTTCAGGAGACTCCCTCCAGACAACTCCTTTTAGCAAAGTCACGCTGAACGTTGTGCTGTAAAACCTCATTTAATTCAGAGGACTGTGTGGATAACTCAAAGAGAACAAACCCAATTACAGCACATCACAGACAGCTTTGTGTCTTGAGAAGCTCTCGAAATGCCAAGAATGAAACTCTGACTGCTCCATGCAAGCACCAGGACACAGTCTCTCGTTATGTGAGCACAGAATGATCAGAATTCCTGCCAGGACCTCTCAGGTCCATCCTCTGAGCTGTCACAGTGACTGTGGATGAAGCCAGCACACCTTTCCCTGAATTCCTAGCCAAGCTCAGCGACAAGGGAGCACCGAGTACGTGTTCCATTGTTGTATCATCAGGGAACCCCACGGATGAAGCACCTATGGATCCTCGCTTGCCATGACTATGTCTATATAGAAAATAAAAATCAGTAGGGTTTAATCCTAGAACCCAAAGGGCATAGCATGCTTTCAGATGAACAGGAAATGAAATCCATCCCTCCTTACAAGCACACCTGCTGCATTCAGAATTCCTTCTGTGCACAGCAGTACCCGCAGGGCACAGCTGGGAGAGGTTACCCTGTGCTGCCATATGTGAGCGTGGAACTGCTCCAGCTCACATCAACAAACACTGTCTCAGGTCGTGACACTGCAGAGAACACAGAATTTCTTGCCAGGGTTTCTGCATATACAGAGGAGGACCTCAGAGCAGGATGAGGGGGTGGACAGGCAGGGAATGGCCACTGGATGAGGCAGCTGATCTGGAGGGGATGGACAGGCAGGGAATGGCCACTGGATGGGACAGCTGTACTGGAGGGGATGGACAGTCAGGGAATGGCCACTGGATGGGGCAGCTGATCTGGAGGGGTGGACAGGCAGGGAATGGCCACTGGATGAGGGAGCTGATCTGGAGGTGGTGGACAGGCAGGGAATGGCCACTGGATGAGGGAGCCGATCTGGAGGGGGTGGACAGGCAGGGAATGGCCACTGGATGAGGGAGCTGATCTGGAGGGGGTGGACAGGCAGGGAATGGCCACTGGCCTGGGAGCAGTCAGGCCCTGAGGACACTGCAGGGCTGCAGTCACCACTGTCTGTCACTGCACCCTGCACTTGTGTCCCACCTGGACAGACTGGCACAAGAGCAGAGCCAAACAGAACAATGGCCAAGAGAAACGAGCCCTGCTGCAAAACCCTCGGCAGTGAACACATCTTGATGAGCAGATTGGATTCCCTCCGAAATGGAACCGTTCTCCCCACCCATGCAGTGAGAGCTCACAGTAACTCCAGCTCTCCCTGGGCTGTGCTGAGCCAGCACAGCTGGGACAGTGACCCCAACTCTGCTCCAAGAATTCCAGCCCCAGAAAATCTGCAGCCTTGGGGGCACCACTGCAGTGATAGATTAGAGTTTCAAAAGGATAATCCCTGAATGAGGGAATTTATTTATTTTAACTGCTTCAAAAGACAGTGCTAATTGTCACCTTTCCCATTTCAATAAAATGTTGCTCAAACACAGAGGAACAAGAATAGCCTTGCTTTTTAAGGAGAGCCCAAAATTCAGCTGAGATTAAAGAGAATCATCTTCTTTGCAATGACAGCTGAAATTCCCTCTGTTATCTCCTTCACATAAATGTCAGGGGTACAAGAGGAATCTCCTCTAAGATGTCAAAGGCCATCTCCATGCCTTTGAAGTGCTTTCTGCAATTTTTGTTTTCATATGGGTCTCAAACAGGTGGAAAAGTTGGCTAATAATGCCTTTATGTAATAATTGGTTAATATTTCATGTCCTTCCTTTTTATATGATTCAAGATGATAACCATAAATATTTTTTCTCGTGTATCAGCACTGAGTAGAATGATTTCAAGAAAGATTCTGCACTTCTTGCTAAATAAAACAGTTTTCTTTCTAAAAAATGGAAAAAGTGGGTCAGTGTGTAAAATAATAATGCACTGAGGCTTGGTTCATACAAATTTATTTTGCCTCAACATCTCAAGGGGTTCTCTCTCTGAGGGCACATTTAAGCTTTAAAATGAGAAGGAGAAGTTTGTGACTAATTGCTTTCAAACACAGCAATGTAAACATGACTTCGGAGATGTTCAGTGCTTTCACATCATCACAACGTATCAACTCTTGGAAGCCTGGAGGTTTCAAATAACCCAGGAAGGAAACAGAAAAACCCAAACTGTGCTCAGTGTGAAACTCTAAAGTACCCAGAATAAATACGTTTACAGCTGATCATTACCCACGTGTCTCAGAAGTATAAGTAGAGTTAAACTCTGCTATTTCAGAATTAAATTAACATATTATATCTGCCCAGCTATAGATATCTTAATAAATTACATCAACAGTGCTGAGGGAACAGGTAATTTTTTAGGGCTGAATAATTATTCTCAGAAAGCAATTTCAAAACCACATAAAAGGTGTTGCCTTTGTCCGATCCCTCCTGTTTCCCCCCAAAATAAAACTAGGATTAAAAAATGAACAGAAGTGGTTTTTGCTCAGAATCCACACAAACAAATAATGTATTAGGGTGCCACCAAAATCCCCAAACACAGAGCCTAGCCCAGCCCTTCACCCGCCGGGGAAGGGTGAAAGGCTGAAGGAGGAAATATCACTCCTGAATATATTCCATTCTCAAAGTCTGATTTCTGCAGTCTCGTTCCTGCTTTTGTTTCATCAGGACAAACTGAATTTCACATGATTCCCACAGGATGGGATGTGACAAAATACAGGAATTTCTTTTGCTACATCATGCATTCTTTTCTCTAATGGAGTAGATTTTTTTTTTTCCAAGCAATAATATGTTTCTAGGTGATAAAGTCATGTGAGCACATAGGAGCAAGGAAAAAAAAATTAATGGTGATCTAAAACATTTAAGTACTTTTATGAAGCATTTTGATGAACACCAGCAAGAGACAGAGTGTAATTATTGTGGCCATTAGGCTGTTATTTATGTTGAATTTGTTGCTCTCGTTGGCTTCAGAAGTGTTTTAGGAGTGCAGCACTCTCAGGAGTCCATCAAATGCACTGGCAGATGCAACAAGCAGGAGAATGAGGCAATAGCTCACTGCAATTCCCACGTGAAAACCAAATGCTAAAGAACTGCATTTGAAAATCAGGCAAACGGCATAAATGCAACAGAAAATATTGCGTAGGAAAATCAAAGGCAATGCTGCCATATGTTTTCCTGTCCCCTGTTATTATTTAACATGAAGTTAATTTCTTCAGTTATAAAAGTGTTAAGAAAATTAAGCACTGAAATACAGTACCATGAGCAAATGAGACCTGCAGGGATAAATGAAGGATATAGCCCAGAAAACACTGTTTCTGTCTCTCACTGTGGCCATGCTCTCTCAGACTGATTTAGTCACTCCCAGCTCAAACTGAAAACAAGTTTCTCTGATAGCAGCAGCTGGTGTCAGGCAGCACAAACCAGCAGCTCCTTCAGTGCTGCAGAACTGAGGAGGAGAAGTACCCAAACAAATGCTGTCTTTGTTACACTTGCAGAAAAAGGGAAAGGAAATGGCTGGCAAAGCTTATCCATTATAAAACTGAAATCAATTGGAGACAAGGCAGGAAATGATCAGAAGGTTCTACTCAGAGATGGCCAAGTTTTGTCTCTAATTTTTTTGCATTAGGTTGGATAAATGGCTTCATTCCTGCCACGAGCACAGAGAACAGTAATGGGATAGGAATAACAAACATTTACACCCAAAAATATAAACACGAATAAGATGCTGTAAGAGGATCGTGACACTCATTAGTATCACAGCAGAACACCTTGCCTGACATCTCCAGAGCAGCTATGGATAGAGGGAAGTGCTATAGTCGTGTTCTGCAGATGAAGAAAACCCAATAAACCTTCATCTTCAGCCGCCCCAACAATTTCCCAAGCCCACCCCAACAATTTTCCAAGCCCACCCCAACAATTTCCCAAGCCCACCCCAACAATTTCCCAAGCCCACCCCAACAATTTCCCAAGCCCACCCCAACAATTTCCCAAGCCCACCCCAACAATTTCCCAAGCCCACCCCAACAATTTCCCAAGCCCACCCCAATAATTTCCCAAGCCCACCCCAACAATTTCCCAAGCCCACCCCAACAATTTCCCAAGCCCACCCCAACAATTTTCCAAGCCCACCTCAACAATTTTCCAAGCCCACCCCAACAATTTTCCAAGCCCACCCTGCCTGGCCTGCTTCCAGTCCCACAGCAATCACAGAGGAAGAGCAGTCAGGAATACAGATCTTTAACTTTTGGCTGATCCTCTTCTCAATCATCACTAGCACAGCAGAGATGCCATTTCAGGTACAGCGAGAAAGAACACTAAGCCATGAAAATATTCTGGAAAGGCACTATTCCCTCATCTCACTATTCCATTCTATTCTATTCAGCTCATTACACGAGGAATTAAGAAAAATAAAATCAGCCAATTCCAAAGGATGCAAGTAAAGGCTGGCACACATTAGGATGCATCTCCCTGATTCAATCAGTGCTTGAAGGGTTTCCCAAGTCACATTTCTGATCCACAGTTCCATTCCCATCACTCCGTTCTCTCTTGGCTGCTTTGGTCACCTCCCTGACAAGACTGGGGTGGAAGATCAATGCCTCAGGGGAAGAACAGAAGAGCTGTCCAGATGCTACAAGTGCTAAACTCATCTGATAATCTCCTGGGTCAGAATTCAGAGTATTACAGAATTATTAGTGCCTGAGAATGAAATCAGAAGAATTGGGGAGAACTTTCTAATTGCTTCACCATTAATCTGGAACACTGTCGCAAGCCCAAAATAAGCCAGGCACGAGAACTTCAAATCATATTTGACAGATGGGCTTAATTAGTTATTCTCAGACAGAATCATAATATTTGCTGTTAATATTCATTCGAAAACACCCTGCTGGCTGTGATAATATTTATATGTTAATCCTGTTACGATAAGCTCTGGGTGCCAGAACCTCTCCAAACAAAATGACGGATATATTTCAAACCGCGATAAGGAACTGCTCCGGCATTCTGCCGCGGTTTGTCACTTGCACAAGTGCCTCCCTAATCCGTGAAATTACACTTGTCACACTGAGTTAGCTTTATTAACACTATTTTCTGATCCATGTAAAACTATCAGCCACACAAAGGTACTGAATCTGCAGTTAATTAACAGTGCCACCTTGGCATCCATGTGATCAGACCTTGGATTTTTTAGGAGAAATTAAAGAATATGCAAACAGAGTTTGTGTCATTTCTAAATGAACTATGGAGGCAAAAAATTTTGGTAAGGAGCATCAATATTTAACTGTTACCCATTGTGCCTATTTGGTGACATCAAACATGTCTGGATAAGGATAAAATTCCTTCCCAAAACTGTAGAGCAAACTCTCTTTCCCCATACAAGGCCTGAGCCTACTTTTTGAAATGCACAGCTATAGAGATGTGACTAAATTTAGTGCAGAAAACAATATCCTGGATAATGCATTGCAAATATTTTGCACTCGTGTACAAAGTGCGAGGGAGAAGTTCTGAAAAGTGAGAAAATCACAAAATCTCATCTGGGAACTCGGATGGAACACATCAAACCAGAAATTACAGGAGAATTACCCACATGCCTTATTCCCACGTGATTTTCTTTCCAGTCAAATCTAATATGTGTATGAGCTCATATTTCTTTCAATAAACACGAAGCAATGTTTATACTCAGCATGTGTGAGTACACAGAACCCACAACCGCTGCATGGAAGATGACATAATAATTTATTTTTTTGGGCACCGTGGTCACTTTAAAGGCTTGCCACTGAATGATGAACAGTGAAGTTAAGTTGCCAAGATTCAATTCCCCCATGAGGATTCTTTATGTTTTTCTGCTGAAGAAGAGAAATCAGGCAAATATGCTCTAGGGCCAAACAAGACAAAGTGGGATGGAAAACTCCACATCAAAATAATGTTTGATTTTGATCCAATGCCCATTTCAGTCAATGAAAATATTCATACTTTCTTCCAATAGCTTTGAAAGGTGATTTTCAGGAATCTGACAGACAGTGCTTGGCAGGAGGAAGCTCTCACCTCAGCACACACACACATTTCTTCTTTGACCAATGACATTCAGTCAGATATGAGACAATACACACTTTAGATAAGAAAAATTCAGGATACTATAGCAAAGGAATTGTGTAGAACCTGAGTTATTATCAGGAGAAAGTGACTCGTGCCATGATTCCGAAGGGAAGTTCTTCCTCTTTTTCTCCATACATGCAGATTGCAAGGAGATGAAACTTCCTAATTATCAGGTTGAGAGGGTATTTACTTTAAAATTATAATCCACATAATGAATCCCCAAAACCCTATTAATCTGTAAAATTTCAGAAGTGAATCACACATGCAACATGGAAAGTTTTCTAACAGCAATGCCAAGCACAAAGCAAACACAGTCAGGTCCTTATAAATATGCACTTTTCTTGCAGTTCCAGAGCAATGAACGAGTACAGGCAAATGACAGAAAAATGTGTTCATTAAACCAAAGAGTTGTGATTTAAAAAGGAACATCCACTTGCCACATGAAGGCATTTTAAGACAGGTCAATGTTGCAGAATGGGAATGGAAAATAGAAAATCTATTTCTTTCTGCAGATTAAAAATTCATATCAATCTCACCAACACCATCAACAACAACGAGTTACGAATGACAGAAACAAAGACAAGAAAAAAGCCCAAACAAAGGAAAAGGACCCAATCCACCATGAAAAGCCTGAGTAAAATTAATAAACCAAACCAAAAACCTCACTGCAAACTGCCCCATAGTGTGACCCCCTGCTATAATGTCTGGCATCAAATAATTTGAAAAAAATTAAACTAGCCACAATCAAATTCTAAGACACGAAACAAGTTCTTCTAAATAATTTGTGAAAACAGAATTTCCTGTTAGTTTGTACTTCCTTTGAGTACCAGGACTGAGTACCATTTGTGTGGTGGAGTGAGCAATGCAGCACAAAACAAAGACAGCCACAACTTTTCCAAAAGCATTTCCTCGTGCACTGCAGGAAAAATTATTTAAATCCTGGCAAAACGTTTTGGAAAGACAAACACCTTTAGTTATGGAAAGCAGGGCTGCAGGCCATGACCTACCTGCTCTCAGCGGCTGCAGCTTTCCTGTGGCACGCGATGACCGCCGGCGCGTATTTCCCCGAGTAATCCATGCTCTCCCTGATGTCCCACAGGTATGGGCTGCTGGCTCTCACACTGAAAACGTTCACACCTTTCTTCACCTTTGCCCTGGGAGAACAAGGAGATATTTCACCAATTAGATAGGAAATGCCAGCTCAATCTGTTCCTTATTTCTCCATTATGTTCCCCACAGAAAATGCCACCGTTCATTAGAGGTCAACAGCAGGATGAGGAAGGGAGATGGGAGATTGATTGAGACTTCCATGTTTTCAATAAATGATATCAGGATAGAAATCTGATTGAGCTAGTGGTAATTACAGTTTAGTCATAGCTAAATTGCAGGGTAGGGATGTTCTGGGGCAGGCTCCTTGCTCCTGCTCTGCCATTTCCCACGCTGTGGGCACCACGGGGCACGGTAAGGTTCCCTCCTGCCAGAGGTTATTGTACTGGAGAAGAAAGTACCCTTTTTGTTGAAAAAGAACTGAGTTTTGTGCAGGAGTCAAGAGCTATTGCTAGGCCTCATTCCAACCAAAATCTGCCTTTTTTCTCCCCCATCCTTGGGTTACTCAAAGATGACATTTCTTATCTTTGCTCTGATTTTCATCATCTTTTTGAGTCCACAGCATTTTCTTTTAATACTGTTGGGGGTTTAATTCTTATGTCAGCTCTGAACTTAAAAATACTTAGAAATAATCTTCTATTATTAGAGCAACTGATAAGCAACTGATGTCTATGGAGCTCTGTTTCCATGTGTGAGGTTAAACAATCATGGCAGCTGGGCTGGATCCCATAAGAGGGACTCTCCAGTTCTCACGTGCCAGCAAAATCATTCTGGGTCTGCATCTCAAAAGAATAACCAGAATTAGATCTAGAAGCTATTAACCACAAGTGGAGAAGAGGAACTTTATATGGAGACAGATACACTTCCAAATATCTGTTTCAATTGCTCTTAGCAGGTGTTGCATTCCTGAATTCTGCCTCTCTCTTTAACTAAATGTGTACCTTTAGGCACTAGTGAATTACCCCACAGGTATAAATACAATGTTGGCCGAATTACTGAATTAGGAGTCCCTGGAGTTGTTAACTTCTGCTTCCTGAATGTGTTTACAAGAGGTCCATTGTGGTCAAGCCTCGAATATGAGGTGTCAGGAAATGACAGTTTAATTACATTTGCTTAAAATCTCATACCCAAAATGCATTCAGTGCTCTGGCAAATTCTCAATTCCGGGCAAAAACCCCAAAAAGGTAAGAGAGCTTTTTGTCTAAGCAGCTGCTGCCATGCAGAGATGCTAACAGCAGTAAAACAAGCACTGTCAGCTCTGCCTCCACATGAAATTACTCAGGAAATCTTTGAAGGACAAGATCCACACAGATGTTTTCAGAATAAAAAGCCAAAGGATTCCTTCAACTGTCTTGAAGAAAAAGGATTATATCTCATTTATTCTACCACTAACTCAATAGCAGTGGCTGCAATTTCCTTTGCAATAAATACATGAAGGCTGCCAATTCTTGTGCAAGCTCTTCTATGCTGATTTCACAAAATGAATTTTAAGCAGGTGCTGCTAGACCACAGACATCCCTCAGGACAAGAGATCAGTGGTCAAAGAAGAGTGGAAATTAAACTACACTGCCGATGTCTCAGAGAGGGAGGGAGGAAAAGGCCACACAGTTGGGATGAAACATTCCCCAGCAGGTGTCCTGAGCTGTTCCCAGGGACTGGCACCTGCTCCTGCCTCCCTGTTCCACCTCAAGGAAGGAAAGCTGCTGGTGCCAGCTAAGAGCAGTGATGGAAAATTATCCGCGCTCCGCAGGGAGAGCTGGGTGGCTCGGTGAAGTTAATGTGGCTGTGATTAAGGAGCTCTCTGAGGCTGTAGCCGAGGGTGTCAGGGTGGGATTTGGGTGACTGAGCTGAGCTGATGGCCTCGAGGAGCCCAGCGTGGCTGGAGCTGAGCTGATCCCAGCGCCCGCAGGTCTGAGCGAGGAGCTGCCTTTGTTCCACACACCTGGAGCTGCTGCTGCAGCCTGGCCCCTCAGCTTTTCAACAACACATCATAGTGACTGTACAACAGCGATGCTTTTATGTATTTTGTTAACAAAACTGGCATGGAACCAAGAAAAAAGCAGCCTGAGCCCACAGCAGAGCCTACCTTGCCCCGCTGGCACACCTGCCATAGCTGTACTGCCATGGAAGAGCCGTGCAGGGTCTCAGAATTGCTCAGTAACACATACACACTGAAAACTGAAGAAAGCTCTCACTTGTATCTTAAAAAGCTTTAAAAACCAGACTAAAGTAAGTGCAAAAGCACAGACACATAACTGATGCCATCCTCTTCTCTTCTGTGTGGATTCCTTTAAATGCCAGGGTGAGGAGGTAAACAGAAAAATGGACACAAAACCAGCAGGACAAGCTGAGTTTGTTTATCCTTGACATTCACTTTATCCAATGGCAAACTGCCATCCTGTACTGACTTCTGCTTCAAAACAAATGCAGTCCTTGGAGTAAATGCAGTTTATAGACCAGGATTTCTTAGAAGAGATAAGGTCTAATGAAGTCATCTATGAAAAGCTCCAATCCCCCGAATTTACTGCAAACAGTAACACAAGTTTGTTGTTTTGTACAGAAATAGAGGATAGAAACTCCTTTTTAGGAATCAGATTAATATACTTCTATAATTAGCCCAAAAGCTTCAATTCCTCCATCCCAGGAAATGTTTTTTCTCCCAGTACACCTCAATGCTGTGTTTTCCACTGCTGGGCAATGGCAGAATTTTATTCACCCCATTTACAATGGCGGCAGCACTCTGCAATTACCAAGGAATGACCTGGATGAAACAGGGTTGATAATAACTGAAGGTGTGTTTTTGTCAACAGATAAAGCTGAAGACACCCGAGGTGAAGGCACCGCCGGAGCTCAGTGCCTCCCCTGCCAGTGTGCTTTGTTGAAGTGCCACGCTGTCACAGGGCACGCTGCGAGTGACCCTCAGCTCTCTCCAGGGCTCTGCAGACAGCCTCTCGCTTCAGCCGCAGCTCAGCCCAAGAGCTCTGAGCTGCAGCGCACAAAAACCTGCATGCCAAAGCTGCTCCATGGATCTGCTCACAGTTAGCAGTGTGAGCAGAACCCATCATCCATGGGCTCAGAACACTGGCTGGGTACAGCAAGCGAAGCTCTTGGGGCACTCTGTGCCTATCGCTTCTTGCTGGGCACAGTCTGCTTTGCAAAGAGAGGAATTAAAGGCCACAAACATTTCAGCCGAGGCTGCTTTGGGTTGTTGTTTCTTTTCCAACAAGGAGCCTATCCAGCTAAACACCTTCCTGGCTGTTACTTACCTGTGCCTCGCTGCTCCCAGCGCAGCACATCACTTACCGCGGCTCGCGAGCAGCTCAACCCTCGCACCAAATCAATCATGGCAAACAGAGCCCCTGGGAGCCCACAGCCCCTGAAACTCGTCAGTGCTGACAGGGTACAAATCAAGGCAAGGGAGAAGCGAGGAAAAACCACAGAAGGAACTCCCAGAATCAATACATCACAACTGAAATCAAGGAAATACATTAGCTAAGTGCATAAAGGTAGTGATTCCCAATTCCATCCCATGACCCACTAAACACTGTGTTTACTCTAGTGATGGAGGAGGCTGCAGCCCCAATTAAAATGCAGGCGATGTCCTCTCTCATTTATCAAAGTGTCTGCCTTAGCATCTCCCAGTCTCTGCAGTTTACAACCAGTTAGCGCTCAGCTTTCAGCCCATGTCATTACTGCGGGCTGGTAATGGCTGTGAAATTGTTACTTAAGTGTTGGATAAAGTGGAACAGCTGGCTGGTGAAAAATAACAGCGTTCCAGCGGCGTGCTGCTAAGTGCCGTGGCACAATGTCACCAAGTACCTGCTCGGGGGGAAAGGCAGCGGGGACACATCACACACAGCCCTGCCCGCGGGACGTGCGCGACATCAAAGCCGAGGATGTGCGGGGACAGGCACGGTCCCCTCCGCACCCACTGCCGTGGTGTCCTGCATGAGCACACAGATATCACACATCCACCCCCCGATCCGACCCAGCAGAGCGCAAACAAACAGAGAATCCAACCCCCAAACAGCTCTAAATAAAGATGCTTTAGAGCCGTGACACTGAAGTTCGTTTTTTATTGCTGTAAGTGCTCAGGGCAAAGATCTGTGGGAACCTTTCATGGTCCTTCTGAGAAAGCGAGCTACTTTCAACATCAAAGGGAGAGAAGAAAGGGGAGGCTGTTAACACCCTGCTGCCACCGGTTGTCATCTTGTCACCAGTGGCGACTAGAAGGTGGCAGATAAATGTGAGCAGAGGGTGCAGCTTTGAGAGCTCCCAGGCGCCTAACAGACACGACAGTGGCCTCCGAATTTGCCTTGTCACTGTCTGTCCCCAAAGCATTTCAGAAATAACTAGAAGAGGCTTCTGTTTCTGTTTATCTTCAGTGTTTTTTCCTGCCCAGAGCCTTACCTTAACCCAGCAATGGAGAGAGCCCAGGGCAGGGCAGGGTGGGAGCCTTCCCTTCCCCATATCCACCTCCTTCGGACAGCAGGGACAGCAGGAGGGGTGGGGAGAGGCTTTTCCCCACCAGCTCATTTCAAACCAAGGACAAGCAAAATGGGAGCAGAAATGGATCTGACCCAGCTTTTCATGGCACAGAACAAAGAAATCAGGTCAGTTTTGACTCACTGGGAAGCCAAATGCACTGACCTAAGTCAGCACAAAACACTCCCTGCGCAGAACCCTGCAGTATCCAGTCCCACCCTGGGAATGCCCAGCACATCTCACAGCCCAGAGCCCATTTGGGCTGAGAACTGTGCCATGGGTTGCTCCTCACACAGGCTCTTCCCAGGGCCAGCGCCTCTGGACCCAATAACAAATGGCTGCTCTCGGAGGTGGAAATGTCTGTGCTCCCTGAAGCACTGCTGAGCTTGGAAGGGCTGGAGGCAGAACCAGCCAAGCCCCAGACACAAAGCAGGAGCTGACAGAGCTCCTCAGGCTCTTGCTGAAGACCAGAATTGAATGTCACGCTTGGAAATCAGGTAGTGTGGGGCCAGATGCTCCCACAGGATCTGCAATCAAGACAGCAATTCTGGCATGACTAAGCTGTAGATGTGTTCACAGAATTCCCTGGGAGCTGTCTCTTGCTGGCAAGTAAGCGCAGAATGATCCTGGTAACGCTCCGAGTACATTCAGTGCAGTCATCCTCGGCAGGATCTGAGGTCATTCTGGAGCTGTACATTGCTTAAATGAGGCTGTTTTGAGAGCAGAACACTGTGTGTGACATTTACACCCTGATGTTTCACCGCCTGCACACAACCTCTCCCCTCCCAGAGGCCTCGTGCTCAAGGAGTCATACTCAAATGCACCAGAATATCAGAAAACAGTGGAAAACAGCAACAAATTTTCTGGCTTTACTTCAGGACAGAGTTTTTTTAAGTTTTGGAGTACCAAAATTGGAGACAACATAGGAATGGCAGGTTTGTGAATGCCAGAAAAGCTGGGATGGGAATGAAGAACATCAGAGAGCTCACCAGACTTAACAACAGTGAGAGGTGAAGCACGAAGCCAAGGTTCCTTGTGCAAACAAAACCCAGAGGTAATTCAAAGCACAGGCAGCCCTTTGTCTTTCCAGTCTCCCTGAAAAACCATCCTTGGGCCAAAATCTATAGCCACTTGAGAAGCCCTCAGTGGTTAGATCAAATTAACCACTCCACAGTGCCAGAAGGACTGGCTGGAATTTCTGTTCCCAGCATTTCCATTTCCCATTTTATGTACAACGTTAGGGTGATGCTAAATATATACACTTTAAGGCCATACTCTTCTTTTGCCTCCCTCTGCAGTTTCATTGCTTTTTATGGCTGCAGCTAATATAGGACAGAATTTGAGCCTGAAAGAGGCTCTTTGAACATCAGTCAAAAATAAAGTGTCTGTCATTGAGAAAACAGGCAGAACTCAGCCCGTTTTTGTAAGAGTCAAGGCATATTTGCTGTGAGCAGATGAACACCAAGAGCACAGAGGCTTTGTGGATCTGTATTTATCATGAGCCCCTGAAGACATTTAGGCCATTAAACCCAAAAATTATTTCCCCATCAGGAATAAGCCTTTAGAGTTGAAACTCTTTCAATGGAAGGAACTGTATTAGAGAAGGGCCTGTTTAAACCAAGCGGCTGAACGGAATTGCACCTCTCAGTCCAACAGGAAAGGCAGATCACAACAAATAGGTCATGCAGTGAGACACTTCAGACCAACCATCTGAACGTCTGAGCTTAATTCCATAATTAATTTTGGCACAGCTCATAAAAGGTAGGATTTGGATGCTGGGATTTAATGTGCAGAGCTGGCTTCTGGAAGGGTTTTTTTGTTCTGTTCTCCCCACTGAATTCTTGATGTACAAACCAGTGTTGTCAGTTGTTTTCAGAGAAGATGCCTCCAAGTTTCTCCAGATTACACTAATAGTTTCACTGATTGAAAATCCACAGCAGAAGAGAATCGGGAGTCCCTGAGATACTGATGGAGTTGGAATAATTTATGGAGAGCGGTCTAGCACAACATCAGCTATTTAAAGCTGTATGATATACCCACAAACTCTTATTAAGGTCTGTGGTTTTCAGCCCTGTGAGACAGAAACCAGTTATCATTATGCATCACCATGAAAGCAGATTAAAATTAAATCAATCTGTTTATCTATGGGTTTGCAATGCAGCTTTTCCAAAGCATAACATATTCTCCATCTAATTAACATTTCAGGAGGAAAAACCATTCCACACAGACACTAACCCACCCTCATTCAAATGGAGATATTACAAAAACATAGCCCAGGTGGAATTAGAACAAAATTTAATTAGTGAAGGGGCACAAGACCTATTTAGGCTTCAGAAGTTGAACTGTGCATACCAGGAATTAAATAAAATAGGTTTTTCTGTAATATATATCTCATGGGCTGCCAAAATTGCCTGCTGTGTGTAAAGTTCGTGCACAAGCACACAGGTGCACATGTTGGCATACATGCACACATGACACACAGAGATTTTATTCCTGTGCCTTTCAAAAGGAAAGTCCTCGTTAAAAACCTGTTTTGCAAGATGTAAACCACACAAGTCTCCGGAGAGCCAAAAGGAAAGGATGCATACAAATTGATTCAAAGCAGAAAGCAATACAGAGTTTGCAGCTCTGACCTCCATTTCCTCACCAAAGAAGCCATCAGAGGGCCAGACCCTCCGTGGGACCCTGAATTAGATGAGGCTCAGGAAGCAGAGCTCCTGAGATACACAACCTGTGAACAGCTCACTGTGCCCCCGGGACCAGCAGAGCCATCCTGGGGCTCCCAACGAGACAGAAGGGCAGCAGCAGGTTTTTCAAACCTCGTGGCAGCAGCCTGGCCGGTGTCCCCTCCTGCTCCCTCATCCCCAGGCTGCTCAGGGTGCAGGAGGCAGGGGAGATCACCTTCCCCTGCAGGAATGAGCCCTGGGCAGCAGCGAGCAGCCACACCGAGCAAAACAAACCATTTCTGTATTCCAGGCTGTGCAGGAAGGTGTTTGCTAACAAAAATGAAAGGCAAAGATAAATAGTGCTGCCTGCTGATTTAAAGTGGTTGGGAGCCCCATGGACTGCTTCAAACTACTGTTTCCAAAATAAATGCAAAAAATATTATGTAGGGTCTGAAATCTTTCTAAATTGCTTGTAAGAAAGCAAACAATGTTCCACATCCCTTTCATTCCTGGCCAAACAGCAGCAAAGCTGCTAACAGCACAGCTTGTGCAACCAGCAATTTTTTAAAATTAGACTTAGATTTAAGAAAAGACAGGAAAAACAAAGCGCAGCACTGGGCACTCTGTGCAGCGCAAACAAAGTGCCATCTGCCCCATTTCACAGGTGGCAAACAGCATGGCACAGCTCCCACAGCACAGCCAGAGGGGAGCGAGGCTGGGGCTGGACAGCCCCGAGAAGCACAGAGCCCACGAGGTGAGCACAGTGATGGATTTCAGTCATCTGCTGCAGGTGGAGCAGGAAAGAGAAGACAATAGCAGAACGTTCTGGAAGAGCTGCAGGGACGTTTCTGAGTGTGTTTATGTATGTGTACATATATGCACTTGTGCTGAGTGGGGAAGCAACAAGTGGGAAATTCCTCTGATTCCCTTAAGCTGGCTGAGAACATTGAGCACAGAGTAAAGAACACACTGGAGAATTGTGCAGCACAAACCTTCCAAAGAAACCACGGCAGAGACAGCAACAGACCTTTCTACTCTCTATATAAAGAAGCAATGGGGTTGGTAAAATCAACTCTTTGGCTTTATCTGCAAAGCAGTGCTGGTACAGAGCCTCTTGTTTTGAAGTCACAAAGTAAGAGAATTTTTTGAGGATGCAGATGACTCCTTCAGAGCCATGACCTCTTCACACAGCTTGAGTGGAAGGATGCTGCTAGCAATCCAAACGACAGGAGTTTAGACTCATCAAGCAGCCACCCCCCAACCCCCCCAGCTGTCTGATGCTTCAAGGCTGAGACTAAAATGTATCAGCAACCACAAAAAACATCAAGAACCTCCAAAAATGTTCCTGTCCTCTCCTGGAGAGAATGAGCCACACAAATGCTCCTCCCAGGGCAGGCTGAGCCCCTGCAGCCCCAGGGCTCCTTCCAGACCTCCACAGTGACACCTGGAAACTCCCAGCGCTCCTGGGGAACAGCTTGGTGCTGGGAAGGGACCTGAAAAATGTTCTTTACTCAAAAGTTTATTTCAGACTCCACCAGCAGGACAGTTCTGAGGTATTTCCAAGTCACATCTGAATGCAGAATGAGGAGCAGCATCGCAGAGCAGCGGAAGGAACATTGCTCGGCAGCGCTAACGAAGAGCCATCAGCAAAAATGAGTTAGCTCTGTTCCCTAGCAACTTCTCACAGCTGCAGATAAAATCATTTTCTGGACATCACAGAAATTGGGAATACTTAGTTCTCTTTCACAGGAATTCTCTCCTCCATTGCCTGTGTGCAGCTCCCTCTAGGAGGTGACACGGGAGCCACCGACAGCAAGCTGGACCATTACCTTAGCTTGGCCAAAATTGTAAAGAGCCACGGATCCATGTGTGCTGTGTTTGTCCTTCATTCAATGACATGCATGTCAGATGTTCAAAGAACAGCGTCTGACAGACAGAAATCCAGCATGTAACAGTCTTTGCTCAAAAACCCTGAGCCTGCAAAGCCTTTTTTGCAAAGGCGCTTCCTCCCTCCGGGGAGCAATTCCACTGATTCCTGATGACATTCCTTAAGGTTTACAGAATCAGGTCTGCAGTAAAGAAAATGTAAAGTAGGTGTATAAATAAAGGGGTGCAGTTCCTCAATGGAGAAAAAAGCCTGCATTGCTCCAAAGAGTTGCTCTTGGCATAAAATAGATATTCACTAAGCAATTCAAACAGGACTTTTTGTTATATACATAAAATCCAGGCTGAACACTATACCTCCACACTGACACATTTAACCACCTTTCTGTCATCTGCACGAGCAGTTACCAAAGCAACATTTGCTAAATAGCAGCAAGGAGTTGTGCTGCAGGCAAAGCCTAATAGCTCACTGAAGCCACTGATGCAGAAGGGAGTTCAATTAATACAAAAATGACACTGCTCACAATTATTCTGTGCCCTTAATGTAGGGTACACGCAGCGTTGTCAGCATCCAGCTGCAGCAGTTAACTCCAGTGTGTGTCAGAGCACAGTTATGGTTATGATTTTAATCTTGGAAGAGCCACAGAAAGCCATAGGAAAAGGCTTGGCTGATCCAAGCAAGCAGAAGAGATCACTTGGAATAACACAAAAACCTCCCTGTTGATTGCTCTCCAACACAGAGCTACTTTGCAGGAACACAAAGGCAGCTGGTAATCCTCTCCACATATAAATCCTGAAAAAATAATAATTATGTCTCCTCTCAGCCTCAAACTTCCTGCATATCCTTGGACTGCTTTATTCTATTTGTGCATTTCAATACAAGACAGACAAGAAGGAGTGAGAGATTTCTTGTCAGAGCACACCATTGTTCTAATGACCCTACTGTGGATTCCAGTGGGTGAGAAGCCCTGTCCTTCATCAGTGGTTGGAGCTAAATATCATGAAAGAGAATATGGGGACTTGAAACATGGACTGGGCAAGAATTAAAGCAGACATGCATTTTTCTTCTCTTTTGTATTAAAACCGTGTAGCCTTGGACACCAGGTTTGATGCATTAAGATTTTAGGTGCCAGTTTGCTCTTTTGAAAACAGAGGGTTTAAAATGTTTTAATGAGCAGACACACAGGAATGTTACTTGTGGCAAGGACTGACATTTTTTACTTCTGCAGTAAAAGCCCAGTAGCAATCCGCCAAAAACATTAACACTCTACATCATTTGCTACTTTTAAAAATTCTCTGGGGAGGAGTGACCACTAGACAGCTGTTTCTGAAAGGAAAAGGGCTGTATTCCTGACTGCCAGCTGCTAGGACAAAATGCAGAGTAAAAGCTGTTTTAGCAGGCAACTGAAACATCAACACAATGCTGGATGATGAAGTGCTGAGAGCAACGGAACACGAGGCTGAAGAAATCATGATGGAGAGAGAAAACCGGCAGAAAAGGAGCCCAGGAAAATAACTTAAATCGTGAGTTTATCAAACATTGACTTCTCCCTCATTCTTTAAACTGCAAGGAATGTGAGCTGTGGTTTCAGGAATCCCCAGGCTGCCGTTAGACAGTAAGGATTTTACAGCTCAGCACAACACTACCCTTCGGCTTGGGAAACCTGCATGGTTCTGGGGAGCAGGAATTGAGCAGTCTGCCCAGGGACTAGGGCACCCCTCAGACCCAGGAAAACCCCAGAGCTGAGTGCCCAGAGCTGCCTCTGACCACTCGACTCCTGCGCTCTTGCGCAGCCGGTGTGAACTCACAGACTCCAACCTGCCCGTGGGGGCTGGACAGGTCTGACACACTCATGGCCAAAATCTGTGCTCAGGAAAGGCACACACAGCAGAGCCCTCCTGCCTGGCCCTGCTCCTTGAGCTGATGGACATTTGGTGAGCACATCCTCTGGTTCAGCTCGGCTGGGAAGGAGTCCCACTCAGGCTCTTCCCAACTGCTCTGCATCATGGACTGAAGCACAGCTGAGGGCAAACGAGAGATCACTCTGGGGCACGCTGAGGCTGCAGACTGAGCAGGGATGTTTGCATTCCAGGTGATACTGCAGAACACTTGGAGATAAAAATCTCCTGGAGGTGACTGAGTATCACCCATGCAAAACCCCACTTTTCCAAATTTGATGCCGGCGCTAGCAGAGGTCTCTGTGAAGCCCTGCCTCCCCTTTCGGAGCCTGGTCTTTGCCTGGAGATTTGACTTTGGAGCAGCAGCTTTGAGTTCAGTCTGTTCTGTTCTCATCAGCGCCAGCCCACCTCGGTGACCCAGTGCCACATCACAGCCATTGAGGCTGGCAGAGTACAATAAGTGTTGGTATTTTGATAACTGGGTTAAAACTCACAATATTGAAAACTTACAAAACCTACAAAACCTAGCTGAGCTTTCTAATACAACAGACAGAAGCTAACACCATGCTGACATGGCTACCAACAGCACTCTCACCTTTTAGATTGTTTTAGTGCGTCTGGGGCTTTTAATGAGTTTGAGGCAGGGAAAAGGCAGACATCTGCTTCATAAAGAACATTTTCCCAGCTGTAGCTGGAATGTCTCCTGCACAAAATGTGTGCACAGCGCTATGGCTCTGAAAATCACTGCTCTATTCCCAAATTGCAGAGAGGTAAAGGATGAATCAACAAACACGGCAATGAAGAATTGAGCGCGCAGTTCAGTCAGGCGCACCGAAAGGAGCGCTTTGTGAGGCGTTTTGCACGCTGACTCCTTCCACGGAGCTCTCTTTGAAGCCCTGTTTCAAGCCCACAACAAAGGGAGCTCTGCGTGCGTCACAGAGCCCTTTGAACAAGTGCCTCCAACTCGAGGCACTTTAGAGAGACACTAATTAAACAAGGGCCCTGTCAGCGCGGGCCCCACTGGGAGCAAACTGGTGCTGACATGACACACGTGCTCCAAGCAAGAGCAAAACCACCACGGAAACAGCGCTCGCTGCCACAGGGCTGGGGGGAGGGAGTGCAATTCATTGCAGGATGTCAGTCCATGCCTTACCAGCGAGCTGGGGTGGGCTGTGCTGGGCCCCAGCACTGGGGACCCCAAGGTGACAATGCAGAGCTGCACAAGGTCACTGTGGGGCCGGGCATGTTCGAGCTCAGGTTGTTATAAATAGAAAACAGCAAGTGTCAGTCTCCTCTGTGTGGCTACAAAGGTTCTCTTGGAACTGTCGTTGTCAGGAAATATGGAAAAAAATAATGTAATAAATGTTATTCAAAAATCCCAACCTTTCTCGTTGGCTTTAGTGCTGCCTGCTGATAAGTGACTGATGAAATAGTTCTAGTTTTCTGTCAAGGTATTGCTTTCACTTAAGAGATAGAAAACAAACGTATTAAAAAGGGAAGATGCAAGGGATAAATATTTTAGTAATCTCAGTCACAAACCTGTCGTATTACGAGGATTACAGTCCATTAGGATTGTATAAAATCCATGGCAAAGCTCGTAATTCAGCCATATCTCGGTGACAAAAACCTCCTAATGTGTTTTAGGAACCCCTATTTGCTAGTATTGAAAACATCCTCGAGAGCTACTTGTTCTGAGAGGGCTGATTTGGGAAAAAAAAAGCTTTAGTGCAGCAGTCACCAAGTCTCACCCTGCTCTCTGTGCAGCCCTTGGGCAGCCTGGGAGCAGCTTCCCCTGCAGAGGCTGTTCTGCCACCTCCTGCCCCTTGCTCTGTGAGTTCCTGTGCTGGGGCTGCGGGCACAGGGTGGTGCAGGGGGCACAGGTTGGTGCAGAGGGCACAGGTCGGTACAGAGGGCACAGGGTGGTGCTGGGGGCACAGTTCAGTGCAGAGGGCACAGGGTGGTGCTGGGGGCACAGGGTGGTGCTCAGGTTGGTGCAGAGGGCACAGATTGGAGCAGAGGGCACAGGTCAGGGTTAGGGGCACAGGTTGGTGCAGAGGGCACAGGTCGGTACAGAGGGCACAGGGTGGTGCAGAGGGCACAGGTTGGTGCTCAGGTTGGTGCAGAGGGCACAAGTGGTGCTCAGGGCAGAGGTGATGCAAAGGGCACAGACTGGTGTTCAGGGTGGTACAGAGGGCACAGATAGGTCAGTGCAGAGGGCACAGATTGGTGCAGAGGGCACAGGTTGGTGCTCAGGGTGGTGCAGAGGGCACAGGTTGGTGCTCAGGGTGGTGCAGAGGGCACAGGTTGGTACAGGGGGCACAGGTTGGTGCTCAGGTCAGTGCAGAGGGCACAGATTGGTGCAGAGGGCACAGGTTGGTGCTCAGGGTGGTGCAGAGGGCACAGGTTGGTACAGGGGGCACAGGTTGGTGCTGGCTGATCAGCAGCTGCCCTGGGCACGCTGGTCACCTGTGCATGCCCTGGCACTGAGCACAGTGCCCTGCGCAGGACAGAGCCATCGAGGCTTATCCCCAACAGCAACAGAACTCTAGGTACGAGGGGCAATAAATCAGCCCCGAGGTTTTTTGCTAAATAAAGGAATTTTTCCTCTTCCAAAAATATCTGCCTGGTAGTCTAGAAGTGACTGCTAGAGGAGATTTACTAAAATGGTACACACTGAAGAAGAAAAATAAAAAGAAATAAATCTGACAGGCCCTCCTGAAGGCTCATTTGAAGACCTTCCCTCTAGGAAGCTGAGTTTCTGACGGAGCTATCACTCTACATATGTATGTTCTGCACCAGAGCAGGGACTACACTAATTAACTTCCATCCCAGCTGGCCAAGAACACCACTCTGAAGGGAAGAGGAGCTGTGGACAGCACTGCAGAATCCAAAACCAGGCAGGGCTGGGAGGAAATCCTGCCTGGAGTGGCAGCTGGGCAGAAGCTCTGGTAGGTACAGTTGGAATGGATCACCTGATGTCAAATGTTCATTCAGTTTGTCCTTGGAGCAGAGCGAAGTTAGAGTGGAATTTGGAAACTGGGTCAGTCGGTGTGCTGCTCCTTATCACAGGCATTATCATATTTGGTTCTGCACTGACTGATCAGTGCCAGAGCTCTGCCTTGAGATGTGCTCTGCTCGGAAGAAGGAATTAATTAAAACTGAAGGGAAATGCTACTGATAGTGGTGGTGCAGGAAAAGACTAGTACCTGCTGAAAAATGAGCATGGCTAAATGCAACATTGGACAAAACAGAAATTTATAGCAAAATACCATTTAAAGAAACAGAATGCAATTTAAAATAAGGCTTTAGCTCATTATTTCAACAATTTGTATGTCTCTTTCAAAGTTAAGAGGAAACTTGGTCTTCAAAATGTTATTTGCAACACACACTCTAACTGACGATAATAGAACAATATGGGAGAGTCACATTTTCAAATGTTCATTCATTTCCCAACACAGCTGCAAAGTGTGCCTTTTCATCCCATGATATAATAGGATATTTTGGTTCTAAATAATTGGACTTGAGCAAACAGGAGAGTCAGAGGAAAAAAAGAACTAAGAATTCAGAATTTCCTGGATTCTACCCATGCTCAGAGACTGAGGACACGAACTCCATGTGGATTTTAAAAAGCTCTTCTGCACGCCCTCTCCAAATTACTGTGTCTATGCAAATTGTCAGCTCTCATCTGCACTGTCTGATTTGAATGAAATTGGGTCTAAGTCAGCTCAGAATTAATTCAAGCAAGACACTTTAAATGTTCTTCTGACGAGTTTCATGTTCTGTGAAGTCACTTTGAAAGCAAAGACGCTGCAAGTCCCATCAGGATCTGGTACTTCTAAAGGTCAGAAATGAACCTTCACCAAGCCACAGCTACAGAGAGAAAACTCATCACGGGGTGGGAGTTTGTGAGTTCTGGAATCCCTCCCTGCAGCTCAGCCTGGCCCTGCTCTCCTCTCAGGGTTGGTGTTTCCGATGGCATCAGAGCAGAGATCTTCCCTCCCTGGAACAGGAGGAGGAGAGGAAATGAGCTCTGCTACCCTCAATCTGCCATGCTCCTGGAACAACACATCACTCACTCCTGGGAGAGAGAGAGAGGAGAGATCACTGTACCACACCCCAGGCCCGGGGAGTGACAGCTCCAGTGACACAAGGCAGGGTGCCAGCAAAGCTCTGAGGGACAGGGCACGTCTGTAATGCTTCTGTGAAAGGAATATTTACAGGAAAAAAAATATCAACGAACTTCTAAGTCCTTTCTGGCTTACTGAGAATTCCTATCAGAAATTGTGGCTGTTGCCATTGACAGAAATGGGAGCTTCTTCCAACACCTGTGAGCTGGCGATGCGAAATCAGCACCTCCCAAAATCAGCTCCAGGACTGGAAAACAGAAAAAGGCTTTTCCTTGAGAGCACTGGATTGCAGAGCTGCCACTGCTATTGCTAGAAATGCCCCTGGATTTCCCTGGGCACTCAGGATAGCTCAGGCTCATTGCACAGAAGTTTATTTTGAGACACAGGGGAATATTGCAAAGCTGGATTAATCCCCATGGCTTTGCTCAGCAAGATGTGTTTGGAAATCAAAGGGTGTAATATACATATTTGCTCCTGGTCTGCACAATAAATTATTTATTATGTCTGTTTGCCAGTTCAGGATTCCTAGACAGGTAGTTAAAAATATGTGAAATGATTTATTCAAGGTTGGAAGCACTTTCAGCATCCATAATGTATCTCAAAATAAGCCATACTACTTCATTTTCATAAAACTTCTGAACAATTTCATAAATCTTCCCCAAACCAGATGTGTATAATCGATCGTATAAATTTCCCATGGAAACAGGAGACACCCTTCATTTTTTAAACCCTGAGAGGCACCACATCTATTAGCTTTCTTAAGGGACTAAAGCTTCCCAAAATTGGCTCAACTAAATAAAAATGTTGTGCTGTGATTTGCTTTACCTGAGCTCACCCACTGCACTCAGAAATGTGTCCCTGCCACTCTGCAGGTCTCTTTTCCCTTTTCCCAGGCTGATCTGTATCTCCTGAGCTGCAGAATGTTCTCAAGGCCTCTGTGCTCACTGAGCATTCCCGGGGCTGTCACAGCACAGAAAAGGACCTGTTCCAACACTATTGTCCAATCCTCCCTGCATTGTTACCACATCATTAAAAATAGGACTTGGCCATGTAGTTACTAATTAGTGCTTAGCAGAGATAAGTACAATTTCTGACAGTGCAAGGTAGCACATAATTTACATGAGATAAAAAGCAGGGCATGCTCAGTGTACACACAGGAACAGAGAGGAGATGGCACTGTATCTGTTGTGGATAAGCATTTTATTATTCTGAAATTATTGTCACTTTGCCAAATGAATCTTTCCCTTTCTAAACCAATTTTAAAATTCCCTATCACTAAGTAGACAAACTCTAGACTTGAGCTGTGCTTCAAGGAGATCATGTGTTAGTATCAGAACACAAACAGCATCTACATGACTAATTTAATTCTGACACACCAGGAGAAGGTTTTTGGGCTCCAGGGATCTCTGGTGTGGTGCTCATTTGTGTTTCTGGGATGTGTTTGATCCACTCAGCCCCCCCTGAGTCTGATTTGTTGTTGAGGTTTATGTTGCAGACTGTAATTCTGAAGAAGAATGCTATTGTTGATAACATTTGCCAAGTTGTCTCTATCAAATAGCTGGGTACACATTCATACGTTTTCCTAAATGATTTTTGAAATATTTGAAAATATTTCTCATTTAAAACAGACGTATTGACATATTGAAAAGTCGCTCACTTCCTGCAGTGCTGGCTCTCCAAGCAGAGCAGTCAGGCTCACGGCTCTGTCAGCCCTCCACTGATAATCCACCAAAATCAGAAATCCTCCAGCACTGTGCAGTCCCCACCCCGAGATGGACCTTTTCCACAACACAATTTCAGGAGCTCCTCAGCACCCAGGGAGCACAGCACCATAAGCAACCAACAGGTCTGGGCTGCAGAGTCAGGGAGGTGCTGGAGAACATCGAAATCATTTCCCATGAATTTGGAACAAAGACCAATCCCAACCCTGTAACCCAAACCAAACGCCCACGGCTCCTCTCTGGGTTGGGCTGCTCTCCCCATGGCTCCCGTGCACAGAGTGTGTAGGTGCTGTCATTTTCCAGCAGTGCAGTGCCGTTTTCCTCTTCCCCAATCAGTTCTTTTGGCTTAATAGCTTCAGTTTCCAGCTCCAGAGGAATACAGAGCAATTCTGATGTGTACTGAAGTCTAATTTATTTGTTCTTGGAATTGAAATATATATTCTCTCTCTCTGGCTGTTTTTTGTGTTCAAGCCAGGCTTTTCCTAGGAACCACAAGGATTTAGCAGCAGCTTGCTGAGTTCTGTACAGCAGCAGGCCAGGTTTTAATTCCCCCAATCAGCTGATAACTTATTCTCCACAGATTCAGTGGCTGTGTCACAGGAGCAGAGCACCCAACCTCTGCTTTTATGCTGGCTAAGCCAAAGGGAAGCCCACAACACCTGAAAAACTCGCTTCTGTTTCATCCTGTCACAAATATTGATTGCCAATAAGAGGCAAAAAAAGAGATGGGCACATCAAACAATTTTCTCTACATCTCAAACCTTTAAACTCTAATTGTTGTGAAGGAAGGGCAATGCATCTCTCAAGGATTTTGAACGCTGCCTCCTCTGCAGCATCACTGGGCAAATCTGACTCTCGCCGCCTGTTCTCTCAATACCCACAGGGTATGAATGGCCCAGCTGAGTTTACAACAGCAATAAAGAACAGACTTCAAACCGAGTGCGGACTGATGTACACAGCAGAGTGAAAAATAAACACACTAAAGCTGCTACATAATTCTGTCAAGCATATGGTTAAGTTGTGATTTTATTTAGAAAACAGATTGCACGAGTGAAGTGATGACAGCTGAGCCTATATTGGTCAGTCATAAATAAGAGAGTATTCTAATAGAGTTGGGCTTGTTACTGATCCTATGCTGCCACACAGATTTAGTGAGAGCTAATCACTTAGAAAATAGAGCTTTTTAAACACATTTTGCAGCTCATTTTCAACTTTACATTGCTCAGTTGAAAAATCCATGATTACTGCGCCTAACTTTTAAGAGAGTGATGGGGGAGTTACTTTTATGGCTCAATTAGACTTTCTAGCTCCTTTTAGACAAAGCGAATCCCTCTTGCATTCAAAGTAACCCTGAGAGCAGCCCCAGCCCTCCTCTGCAGCAGCTCTTACACAGCCACCAGCCAGAGGCTGACACGCCTGTCCCTCCCATGGAATGCTCCACGGGACCTTCCTTCATGGCCAAGAGTCAAATTGAACTGAGGCCTCTGACTTTGCTTTTGTATTTTCGAAGCCGGGGAGAGATTTCACACCTCTCAGACTGTCGCTCAGCCCCAGGTAGAACACTGCAGTCCCCAGAAATGTCTACAAAACCAAAATACAGCCTCTCTTTTCATAAACCCCTCATGGCTGCAGCTTCAAGGGGAGGAAACCTGACCTGAAGGCAGCAGCTTTGCTTTTTCAGCACCACCTCACTCATCACTGGGAGCCTGGGCCGCAATCCTGTCAGTCCAGACTCCATCCTGTCAGTCCAGACTCCATCCCGTCCATCCAGACTCCATCCCGTCCATCCAGACTCCATCCCACTGGTCCAGACTCCATCCTGTCAGTCCAGTCTCCATCCCACTGGTCCAGACTCCATCCCACTGGTCCGGACTCCATCCTGTCAAATCCTGTCAATCCAGACTCCATCCCATCCGTCCAGACTCCATCCCATCCGTCCAGACTCCATCCCATCAATCCAGACTCCATCCCATCCGTCCAGACTCCATCCCATCCGTCCAGACTCCATCCCATCCGTCCAGACTCCATCCCATCCGTCCAGACTCCATCCCATCCGTCCAGACTCCATCCCATCTATCCAGACTCCATCCCATCAATCCAGACTCCATCCCATCTATCCAGACTCCATCCCATCTATCCAGACTCCATCCCATCAATCCAGACTCCATCCCATCTATCCAGACTCCATCCCCCCAGTCCAGACTCCATCCCGCCAGTCCGGACTCCATCCTGTTGGTCCAGACTCCATCCTGTGCTCTGGAATGTGCTCGAGCAGGAAGGCTGGAGGAGGTGACCACAGTAGCTGTGCAGTGACCCAGCTCTGTCTGGGGGAGCCCCACTCATGTCTGGCCCCAAAGCCACACCACAGCTCTGCAGGGGCTGCTTCTGGAAGAAGCCTTCACTTGCACAGCACCTCTGAGCCCACGTTCTCCACTCTATCCTCGCTCTTGGCACCTCAGCCCCTGCAGAAAGCAGTTTATTATTCACACCCACTCTGGAATAATTCATACAATTGATAACAGCAGCTTATCAGTCCACAGCTGAGCTCTGCTGATGTATTTCAGCCCACGGAGGAGAAACAAAATCTCAATAAATGGTGGCACAGTAGTGGCAGCCTTAATGAAAATATGTAGTATGAAATACACCATGCACTGCTGCATCTGCTCCCAGTCCCAGCTCAGGCCACTCTAGTTTATTTTCCCAGTGGATTTAACGTGGTGCAGCTGGGGAGCAAGATGGGCTCAGCTTCTACTTTGTCTCTTGCTGTTCCATTACCTTTTTTTATCTTTTATTGCTGTTATCAATTTGAGGCTAATGAACCTGAGTTATTTTTCTTGTTTTACACATTGCTTCTTGTCCATACGAGATGGTGCATGTGAGGGTCAGAAACTGATGGCTGAGTCCTTTCTGTGTCAGCCACAGAGCACTGTCTGCTCTGTCAGAATTCCTGCCTGTGTGCCATATCACATGGAAATTCTGTCAGTGCTGCTGCACGAGTTGGATCAACGGTGGCTTAAATGCTAAATTTCAGTTATTGAGCTGGTATTGCACTTGGTATTCACAGGGTACTGAACATGGGATAAATGCAATGAATATGTTGCATTTTTTTGTTTGTTTTGCCTGTAAGAGCAAGAGAAGCTCCACTGGAATCTGTCCCTGGCCCACACCAAGATGGCTCAGTGTGTGGTACATACCTATTACTGAAAATAATTATGCAAGAGGAGACAAACAACTGATAATTACCAGGCTTTACATGCCCATTAGCCTAAGTATTCTTGAAAGTATATTCATCTGGCATCACATTTGCATTCTGATAGCAGATGAGAGAAATTGGACATTAAATCTATTGGCTCCCTCAGAGGGCAAACAGAGCAAAAGAGTCTATTAAATCACAAAAGGAGAAAAAATTCCTTGCTGCTCTCCTGTATTGTCTGACCTATCTTCAAAACCTGCCAGTGTTTAATATAGCAAACAGGAGGCTGTGAGGCATCCTAGTACTGCTGAAGGGAAATGATCAGCTCTCCTGCAGACTCCACACTGGGCAATTTAGCCTCACATTTCTTTCTTGCTTCATCTCACTTGACTGCAAAATGCAGTCAGAGATGTTTTGTGAAAGACTATGAAACCTAAAGATAAAATCAATCTTGTAAGTGCTAAAGTCCTTTTTATCTATTTTTTTTCTGCCTTAGCATTTACTCAGCTTTAAGCAATACAAGTCATCAGATAACCACATATTCATCATTTCTGGTTTTTCCAAAGCTTCCTGGCACATTTAGCAGCATATTCATAGAGTCCTGTGGAGAACACCATCTTTGACTGCTGAAGTTTCTTGTCTGCACCTCTGAGAATGAGTTCTACACTTTATCCATGCCGTGTGTTTTGTTTGGAGGTTTCTTCAAGTGACACCCAGATCCATCAGGAGATGTCCCTGGCATGGATTCAGAGTCACTGCTCCCTGATTTTGTGTGGAATTGCAGCCACCTCTGGAGCACAGCACCCCAGCAGGGACAAACTGAATCCTGCCTCTTCGGGGAGATGTCAGCCACCCCAGACTGGGACAGAGCCAGCCATGCACAGGAGGACTTGCATTCCATGTGAGCTGTTTATTTCAGGCTTGGACAAAATGCCTCAGCAGAGCAGAGCTTTTGTTTGAACTGAGCCATCTTTGCAGGCTCCAGCAAACCTGGCTCAGCCTCGAGAAAAAGCCAGAGCTGCCACACTGTGAAGATGAGAAGTTTGCCATAATTGAAAAAGATTTTGCCAATACTGCCTCAAGAAACAGATGCACAGTCAATCTCTCAGTGCCTCTCAGAGAAATGAAAATGTGCATTACACCCAGGAAGTTTCTGTCTGACAAGGCCACTGCAATCTCTGCCAAGTGCCATCCTTCCAAGCTTTTCCTAAGACAATGAGGAATAAAAACAAACAAACATTGAGTCTATTCTGAGCAGTTATTCCAATGGTGCCTGGCTGGTCTGAAAACACAGACAAAAACCTGAACACAGCCAGAGGGGGCACAGAGCATCAAGGATCATTTCCATGCTCAAATGCACTCGTTCAAGTTCAAAGGCTACAGTGAAAGACTGTCAGCTAGACAATGACTTAATAAATTGCTTGTGGCTTTGGGCAGCCACTGGAGCATCCCCAGTGCATCTACATGGAGCTGTGAAAGGAACTCCAGCGGGACTGAGACACTTGCTCTGAGTGAGTGGCGACAGAAAATTCAGTCTATTCAGGGGCCAGGGCTCCTACACGCCGAGTGACAGAAAATTCAGTCTATTCAGGGGCCAGGACTCCTACACTGCGAGTGACAGAAAATTCAGTCTATTCAGGGGCCAGGGCTCCTCCACTCCGAGTGACAGAAAATTCAGTCTATTCAGGGGCCACGAGTCCTCCACTCCGAGTGACAGAAAATTCAGTGTATTCAGGGGCCAGGACTCCTACACTGCGAGGGATGAGCTCCCACCAGCTACAGACAGCTCCACACACTCAGGACAAGTTTCCAGGTGACATTGCCTGTTCTCCACAGGTGCATCAACATCTGTCCATCAACATCTGTCCATCAACATCTGTCAATACTGATCAGAGCTTGTTATAGTTAGTGCTGAACTGGGCGATTCTCTTTAAACAAATTGATAAATGGTAACACACAGCAAGAAGAAGAGGTGGGACACAGTGAGGGAGGATGAGATCAGCTGCAGGTAGGCTGCTGGCCTACGTGAACTTCATTTGATTATTTATCAGAGACCAGCCCCTGGTCCTGCATTCAAAGTGCCTGAGAACTCTCAGTACAAAAGCTTTGGTAACTCACTCCTCTCAAAATTATTCTGAGCCATGGGAGTCATAATTACACTGTCATAATGAAGAGGAGAAAACTCTTGTAACAACTAAATTCTTGTTGTAAATTGCATTATGAAAGTGGTAATTCCCTCTGAAGCAGGCATTATCATGTCCCACTGCCCACACCAGTTCATTATGGTGCCTCTGCCATCCCAGCGGAGCCGTCGCTGGGTAAATGAATGTTTTGGGATGATATTGCCAACTCGGGACTTATTACTTAATTGAATATGGAAACATTTAGGCCATTAGCATACATTTAGAAGTGTCTTATTTCACAGATGTTAATTTATCTTGGGGAATGCCCTTCTTTCTTCCCTCCTCCTTTTTCTCTTTCAGTTCTTTCCCTGCAGCCAACTTATTTATTCTGTTAGGTCCTAGTTCACCCATTTGCAAGCCCTTGGTGAACAGCTTGCTATTCTAAACCCTTCCCAAACTGAGATTTGAAGTCTCTTTTCCAAAAAGTGCACAGCCAAGCGCTTCCTATCTTCCCTCACAGCTGAAAAGTATCACCAGCTCTAGGTGATTAAGAAAGCCCAAACATCTCTAGCTAAATAATGAGATTTTTCAGGCATCCCAAATTGTTTTATCCACCTAATTATTACAAGATCTCAAAGCCATGCATAAAGCTTTTCTCCACGGGTATCGCGCTTTGGGGATTTTTAACTGAAATATAATATACTCCCTCTAACAAGAGGGTGAAGAAGCTAGAATAATCCAATAAAGGAAATTCCCACCTTTCCTTCATTATGAATAGATATTGGAAAACTCACAGTAAAGTCCTGAAACTCACCAACATGAACAGGACCCTGCATGTCCCAAAGTAAGCTCCCAGGTACTGCAGAGGTGTGAAGCCCTAGAGCTTTCATGTTTCAGTGAGGGCTGAACCTCTGCCTGGTCACAAACAAGTTGCTTTTTGAACTTTTTAAAAATAAACCTATTTTTGAGAAATGCCAGAACTTGCACCAGTGACAGTCCTGTGCTCCTGCAGGCACTCCCTGTTTGTCTGGAGGGGATCATCCACATCCCCTCTCAGCTCCTTCCTCACCCATGCCTCCCCTGCAGCCCCAAAAACATCACCCTGGAGCGCTCGGCCTGGCCCTGGTGAGTGCTGGAATGGACACAGGGATGCTTTCTGCTGCCCCAGCAGCTGTGCCACAGCTGGAACAGTCCTGCAGGAGACACAGCTCCAGCACAAGGAGGTGTTTCAGTCAGAGGCAGGAAAACCAAAGAGGCCAACACAAGGACTGCTGTTGCTGGAACTCGTTACAAGCTCCCATTGTTCTCGCAGCAGCTTTGATGTTTATTCCCTTTCCCTCTCAGCACGGCACTCCCCCACAGCTCTCCTCCTTCCCCTCCACTGAAGGGTGGATGGTTATTTAAACAACCTCTCTGAACCACACTGGGAACATTCAGAATTGACTTTCCCTTCTGCGTTCGAATTTGTCCACAAACAATTGCTTCAGCTGGTGATGACTGACATTTTTCTTTCAGGTTTTACAGATTGCTCCATCCTACAGATTGGCAAAGCAATTACTGTCGCTGCTAAATCTAGAGCACAGACATGATTTAGAAAGTGTATCTCAACACAGAATTAATTTATTTATATTTGATAACTCAAATCAAAGTCAATTAGCATTTCTAGCTGCAAACGGAAAAAAGCCTTCGTAGATGAACTCAAAGTTCAGGACCTAGGTGCAAGAAATCCTATTCCTGAAATAAAATAACAAAGCAAACAAGCAAGGAAAAACCCAGCAGGTGATTTAAAGCCATTTTCAGTATCTGTTAGCTTGAGTAATGAATACTTGCAATGGGCAATTCCTCAAAAAGATGACAATCCTTAAACTCAAAGCCCTCAGAGCTTTTAGGCATTAGATCTAAAGATTTATAAAGAGATATCTTTTTGTTGATAAGCCTTCACAAAGCACATTGCAGCAGGCACAGCTGAGGAAGGAATGGGTAGACCAGAATTTTAAAAAAGCAGGAAAATAAAGTGTTCCTCCATTGCTGCAGAGCTGATGTCTTTCCTGCTTACATCAGCCAAATGCACAATCACAGAGAGGTCAGAGAGCCACTGAGGTGGCTCCAGCACATTTTGTCACTTCAATTCTCTGACTTCAGTGCAGCCACACACGGTGACGTGCACGGGCTGAGCTGAGCCGCCCAGCACAGCCTGCGTGGCACCAAACCCCAAACCCACTGCACTGTCCTCGCTAGAACGTGGAAGAGCTGCCCTTGTGTTCCTAGAGAACAGCAGAATGTAAAAAGTTTTACTCTAAGACCACTTAAAAACATAACTAATGCAAACAAAATAACTCTCACATTTGGATGCAGGTTTCAAACATGTCACCTTCCATCAAAATCCTGCACACAAGCCCTATCCTGTACTCAGTGCTATTAAAGATACTAAACACAGAAATGTATCACTAATGTGGGTTTCAGTAATGAAGCTCCTAAAGATAGGGCCCTGGGGAGGAGCTCCTATCAATTTGGCCAATGATCCCCAATATCTCAGCCTGTGCAGCTCTAGTATCCTGAAGGCAAAACTTCTGCCTCGACAGCCAGGGTTTAGTTTCATCACTTTAAGCTGTTACAGATTTAGATCAGATTCTATCTGCTATAATACACTTCTGATCAATTATTTTGTGCAATGAAATGTCTGCCCTAGGCTATTGCTATTGGTATTCTTTGTGATGGGCTCGACAAGCTCCACCAGCACAAACATTGATTTTGTAACAGCAGCTCCCCTTCCCTCCACTCCCATGGGATTTCCACGCCACAAAAAGAGGGTGTTGGTGCAGCAGCCGAGAAAAGGGACATGGCAAACCCTGCGGAGCAGCAGCCTGGGAAATGCCATTGAGCAGGAGCAGCAGGGAGAGGAACAGGGCCAGGAGACAGAAATGCAGTAAATCAGGGAGTCAGGGCTCACTGCAGGCTCCAGGACGCGGTGCTGTGTGTGAAACACTGCTCAGGGCTGTGAACACGAGGGCAGCGTGGGCTCCAGGAAGGACCAGGGGACAGGAGAGAGAAAAGTGTTCTGAGAAGTGACTGATGCTGTGCAAACTGACATCTGCTAAATAACAGCACAATTTATCACCATGGCTTTACACAGGTGCTACAGGGATCTGCCAGGTCTGTTTCTTCAAAAATCTACAATGGCTCAGATTTGCCATTGGAAGTGGGAAACTAATGTTCCAATTATTTTGTGATCAAAAATGCATTTTGAGATTGCCTGATGGATTTCATATGAGCGTGTTCATCCTGGATAAATGCTACTCTTAAAAAATGTGAAAGCAACACGGAAAAGTCAAACCATTTCAATAATTTCAAATCACAGATAATTTTCCCTCCCATGAAATGTCTTATTCCTCAATGTACTTAGTCTTTATTTTTGAAAGTACTTTGGAAATAGGAAAAATCCCTACTTGGATGAAATTTCATGTTTTACTAGAATATTAGAGGAGCTGAAAGGAAGTTCTTTGACCCAAAGTTTTACAAGAATGTTCTACATAGTCAGCCACCAAAAGAGAGCTCCCAAAGTTGCCAGCAGTAACTAGGACGGCACAAGGAGCTGGAATGGAGATGTTCATCGTGTAGGGATGTGTAATCCCTGGGCCCTGATGGAACAATGAGAAACCCTGGCTCAGAGCAAACAGCGCTGGGCAGAGTGCTCAGCAGAGCTCAGACCTTATCTCTCACCGCAGCTCTGACACCTTTTATCAGCGCCGCACAGCTCAGGTGCTGCTCCCAGACCATGGACAGTGCCCTTGGCCGCAGCCTGGTCCCTCAGCCAGCCGGCCTTGGGCACAGCGCGGTGACACCTGCCACTGCTGGGGCAGTGTGATGGATGGCAGCGGCACCGCGAGCAGGGCAGCGCGCACCTTGTCAGTGCCAATCACACTGCCCATCCGTCTGCGCTCACCCGCGCAGCCCTGACAGCCTTCTTTCGTATTGTTTCATTTCTTACCACAACAGGGCCACCCTGACAGCCTTCTCTCGTATTGTTTCATTTTTTACCACAACAGGGCCGCCCTGACAGCCTTCCTTCGTATTGTTCCATTTCTTACCACAACGGGGCCGCCCTGACAGCCTTCTTTCGTATTGTTTCATTTCTTACCACAACGCGGCTGCTAACACATGCTCCATTGAGAGCTAAAGAGTTCTACAGCAAGGAAATACCACTCGTGGACATCGATTCCATAAACTGGGGATTTGTAGTACCCCAAACCTCCCCATTTCTGAACAAACCACCAAAAAAACAAAGCAAAACAACCAGCCTGCATTTCCCAGCTCTAATCAAGTTAAGCTGATTTCTGCTAATGTTCTTCAGCTCCCGAAATTAACAAGTTATATTGAATAAAGCTTTTCCTAGCTAATCTCACAGCGTCTCCATAACGCAGCAGGAACAACCATTCTGGAGCACCAGATCAGCAAGGCAGCAGTGCAGTCCCAAACAGGGCAGCTTTGGTGTCCAAGAGCTCCAGTCCCTGTGGTGTTTGGAGTTACCAGGGGATCAGGAGAGGAAACTGAGCCCTTGCAGCAGGACAAGCCAAATAAACCTCTCCAGTGTGTGCCTGGGGCTGGGACAGTGACCCCACAGTGCAGTGACCCCAGTGCAGGCAGTGATCCCAGTGACCCCAGTTATCCCAGCCACCCCAGTGACCCCAGCCACCCCAGTCATCCCAGTTACACTAGTCACCCCAGTGATCCCAGTGACCCCAGTTATCCCGGCCACCCCAGTGATCCCAGTTATCCCAGTGACCCCAGCCACCCCAGTTACACTAGTCACCCCAGTGATCCCAGTGACTCCAGTCACCCCAGCGACCCCAGTCACCCCAGTTACCCCAGCCACCCCAGTCACCCCAGTGCTGGCCAGCAGAGCATCCATGCGCTGCTCACACAGCTTTAATCCAGGGTTGATCCAAGCACCTGCAGCCCCTCCATGCCCAGGCTGGGGTCAGGCTCTGGGGTGGATTCAGAGCAGGGTAAGAGCCCTGGGAGTGCCACCGCAGCTCCTGGGTCCTGCTGCAAGGCCATAAAGCAGCAATAACAGCCCCTGCAAAGGCCACTCACGTGAGTAATGGTTCACTTGATCTGTCTCTCAGTTCTCTGACACCTGCTCAGCCACTGTGACTCGGCTCTCAAGGCAGAGGATGTTAACTGGAATAATTTTAACAGAAGGAACTCTTTTCTTCTTAATATAATCTGCGGGTGCAACAGAAGGTAATAGAGTGCCCTGGAAGTCAATAGTTCTTAGGCACTTGTCTCCACACTGCTACTGACAATTTTGGGCCATTAGCAAGTCACTTAGGAATGCAGGGAAGCAATTTTGCCATCCATAAGATGGAGAAAATTATATTTGCTTGACTAGCTCATAAACAGGCTATGAAAGTTAATTCCTACTTGTACAGTGTGCTGAACACAGCAGAACAACCCCCCCAGTGTGCCAGAGAGGCCTTTCGGCAGCAGCAGCAGCAGAGGGATCTCACCCCAGCCCTGCTGCAAAGGCCACCTCTGGATGAGCTGATGGGAGAACATTTATTATGATGAAATAAAAAAGACAAGACTCTCACCCTCTCAGGTTACAGAGTCCAACTGCACTGACCCCAAGGTGCCCTCATGTCATTTATGGCACTGAGCAGGACCTGCCTGCAGCCCCAGCCCAGGAGGGCACTCAGAGTGAGCCCTGCTGAAGGCCACCCTCGCAGCAAGGGCACAGCGAGCCCTGGGCAGCCCCAGGATGCTGCCAGGGGCTGGGTCAGGCCTCAGGGTGCCGCTGGTGCATCGTTACCTCCCCTGAAAAGCCACTTGACCTCTCCATTCTATTTAAATGTCCCTCTGAAGGACCGGGCAGGTTCTAAGGTCTCAAGATTTCCTTAGCACCAGCAGCTGTATTTTGGTCATTCCTTACATTTAGCCAAAGGCATTTTGCCAAACTTTGGATGTGGAGAGATGCAAGACGTGGAAAGAAAGATCAGATCTCCTTAAAGTTCCTTATATGCACATTTTCATGCCTTCTAAAAATCAGAGTCATATTCAGCCTCTAACAACAGAGACATGAATTCTAAAATTGCTGTAATCAGCTATAAACTCCCTGATCTGCTAAGGTCATACTGCCAAAAGAAACTCCCTTTTGTCTGTGGTACCATCTCTTGGAGAAGAGAGTGCAGTAAAGGCTCCGAAAAGCAACAAGGCACAGGAAACAGCCCAACCTGGGAGCCAATTCTTGTGAAGGAGCTGCACATCCTCAGCCCAGCCTTTCCTTTCCAGCTGGACAAGATCAGGACCTGGCACCACCACTCAGGCAACCAATCAGGCATCTGGGATGGCTTTTTGAAATCGAAAAAATTGTGAATTCCCTGCTCTGTTCTGTGCAAGCACCAAGACTCCACAGACAAGTATTAAATTCATTTTTACATCAGGACCGAGCAGTGAAAGAGCTGAAATTCAGAGGGTGTATTTCAAAAGAACCAAGAGATTTTAAGGTTTTTTGGTTTTAATTCCTCTTCTCTCATAAATTGGCCAAAGTTGGCCACAAGATGAGTTAGAAGCAGAAGGGCTGGTAGGGGAATCAGTTATGGGGTGATTTTAGAAGCTGTTTAAATGAAAATGTGGAAGGAGCTGTTGAGCTGACAGAACCAGAGCTAAAGAAGGAGGAAGTAGAAAATGTACAATTGGATTCTTTTCAGTCTGGCAGAGGAGGCACAAATTCAGGGCTGGGGTACCATGAAAGAGACACCATCTAAGGCCTGGAGAAAAGCTCATCCCATCCCAGAGTTTGTGTGGCTGCTAACCCTCCTGAGCACCACTCCTCCCCTGATTGCTTCTACCACTTAAATATGATTCAGTTCAGCACTGAGAAGAAGATTTGATTCAGCCCAGCCCTAGAAGAACACCCAAGCAATTTGATAAAATGCCAGTCTTGTTCAAATCTTCTTGCTGTATAAATTGAGTGCTAATGATCTCAACTGTGCTCCCCTCACGTATTTATGCAGCCCTTTCCATGTTTGCTGGATTATTATCGATTGATTGTTAGATAAAACTGCAAATAAGAGAAGTTCATGTAACATAAACTCTAGGGGCCTTCTGGGGAAAATTTTCCCAATTATCAATAAGCACTGCTTATTCACTGCTGCAATTTCACACTAGTCCCTGCATCCCCACAATTACCATCAGAAAGAAAACATTACAAATGCCAGAGAGAAACCACTCAGCCTCTCAATAGTTCATAAAACTGGTACCCACAGATGTCCAACCCTACAAATGCAGAAACAGCAGAGATAGAGTTTATAAAATCTTACTTTTCTCCCACTATTAGAAGTTTACGAGTTTCTATTACAACCTCCAATCGTTTTCTCACACAGAATTCACTAAGGATAATTATAAATTGAATAACTGTAAAAAAAAAAACCAAGCTGCTGCTTTTTTCACTCATGAATGTATCTAGGTCTGACACTCAGTAGCTTAAGGCAATTCTATCTTTATAATTTCTTTGCTGATTCATCTCCAGAAATAGGAAAGCAAATTTAAAAGGTTGTGAGCAGAAAGTATCAATCCTGTTGACTTTAAAACAAAACTGAAGGTTATGTTTATTAGGCCCAGCAAAAAAATGCTAATAGAAAAATAGCTGTAGGTACACAGTGGATTCAGGAGACTCACGTTCCTAAGTTTAGGAAACTCTGGCGTCCCTGCACATATTGATTTTAATGTAAGGAACAGCACAGAGTTAATAACCAGCAGGAATCTGGGCTTGCTGCAAACAGGAATTGGAATTGTGTAACACCAGAGCTTTGAGGCTTTAATTGCTGAAAGCATTTGGAAGGACTGACATGAAATTATACTTCATGTTTTCCCTGCTCAGCAAAACATTTCAAATAAAGATCTCATTTTGGTTTCAGTTTCCAATTCATGTATCATGAAATTGGAGAAAAACAGCAAAACAAAATAGACTGGAATGTTTTCTGTGAACTTCAGGCAACTTTCAGCACCCACGATGGGAAGGAAGAAGAGCCTTTGGCCTTCCCTGGCCAATGGCACATGGAAAGGTGAAAAAGAGGTGCAAAGGGAAGCAGTGTTGAATGAAGCTGAGAAATCACCAAGTTTCCTAAGGCTCGGTGCTCCAGTCCAAGCTTACAACCCACAGCAATATTCCATTTTCACCCATCAGCTATATTTTACCTCCTGCCTTCCCTCGAACTCTCACACCCATACAGAGTCAAGACAAATACTTTTAATTTCTCGAGTTCATTAAAAAACAAAACCTAGACCTTGGCTCTTATGGTCCAACTCTTTCACAAAATTAAAAACAGTCCATCAGTTTCAAGTTCACGCCTCTAAATCTTCCCTTGTGCAGAACAACAGCACAAGATAAAAACCAAAGGTACCTTTCCCTACCTCTTTTAGTATTTGGCAGTTTCTAGAAGGCTCCCCTTGAAGAAATTTCCTATTAGAAAGGGGACAGCATTTATTGTAAGCATAATAGTTCTGAAACAAAAATATTCAGTAGTGGTGAATAACATTTTACTTTTGGCTGTTTGGCATGTCTGTTCCTTCATTTTTGACCTGTATATCCTATATTTTCCATCTGTTCAAGCCATGATTTCCAGTCCACTGGAGCAAAAGCAATGGTAAAAGCATTTTGCCAGCAGCCCTTGGCCTCACTTTATGAACACAGTTCCAAATCCTGCTGCCACTCAAGGCAGAACTTAGAAAAAAAATGGACTGCTTGAAAATTAAAATTAATACAATTTTTCTCATAAGAGTTATGTTGGGGGAGGGGGGAAGGGACCTTTTAGTTTATCAGAGAGATCAGAATGAGGAGAGACCAGATTGATGGAGAACATCACGGAGGGATGAACATGGAACGATACCACAACTCTGACCGAAAAACACAACCCAAAAACCCTGGAGATGCTGTAACCAGACCAAAGAGAGGAATGGCTCTGTAGAAACACAGTCAAACAATATTGTAACTGCTCTGACAGTGCAGCAGGTCATCCTCTGAAACCCAGGAGCTCTCAGAAAAGCAGGTCAAGAGAAATCAAAACTCAAGCAACACGAGTAAACAGCAAGTTGTTACAAAAGTTTGTTTTTAAAAGGTAACAGTTAATGCTTCTAAGACAAGAATGCCACACTTTTCATTTTGAACTGATATTTGCTACCTATTTTTAGCTTAGTTTTTGTTTTATGATACCTCAGATCTCAAAATAAAAAGCTACAATTCAAACACATCTTTTCCTTTTTGTTCCAGAAAATTCATTTTAGAAGCATTCCTTTAAAAGTTCAGGTGCTGAGTTTTCATCCTAATTTAAACAAAGCAAGGTTTCTGAAAATTTTATAAACCTACATGTAACATAATTATCATGGTTGTAACTAGCTCCACTTTTAATAGATTACAGCTCATGGAAGTAGAGATGCTTTGAAGTGAGATTTCTAAGACTCTACATTTACAGAGTAAAAACAATGAACATTTTTTACCTTAATTCTCTTTCAGATTCAAAAAAATTGGTTTTAGTGTTTGTATTTAAACCAATCTGCAAATGCAGTAGAAGTTTCCATGTATGCTGATGTGATCCCTTCAAAGTCATCAGCACAGAGAATAAAGACATCCCTGAACACTTGCTATGAGGAACTTAGATTGTCTGCCTTGAAATCAGCACTCAGGAAACAATTTAAATCTTAGATTGACTCAGAAAATGAGAAACTGATATGGTGAGGAGAGGTGTTTGTCCTCCACCAGATGGAAAGGAAATAATTGTCCTTGAGTCAGCGACTAAGTGCTGTGGTTATTCAGTTTGTACATCACACGCTTGCAAAGGAAAAACGTCCTGACCCTGGCAAACCATTTCCCCCAGAAATCCCCCACAAACCTCCATGGGGGAGAGACACTTTGGTGACTTTCCCAGAGATTTTTGGAGTTTGAGATGTACCACCACCAGAGAAAGGAGTGTGATTTCCTCTCAAGCCGCAGAGGGTATGGTTTGTGAGGTGCCAGCTCGAGGCAGCTCAGAGCTCAGCAGAGCTGTTGGTGAGCACAGCTCCCAGTCCGTGTGCAGCTGTGATATTTGCACAGGGGGAGTTCTCTGCTCCTCCCGAGATGCACCTGCTCTTTAGAGGAACGTTTGGGAGCTGTGGCACCCACCACTGTTCCCAGGACAAACACCTGAGACAAAGCAGTCTTATCCCCAGAAGCCAGAGAATGACATTTACCTTCAGCTCCAAAAAGGTGGCACAAGTCATTGGTAAGGGATAACAGAACTAAACCATCTCTGCACACATGGATTTTCCACACGTCAGCCACACAACCCTCGTTTCCAGTGCTGAGACAGAGGGGAAAACTTGAAAAGGAAAGGGAACTGGACAGTGTCCCTCGCAGGCACCACCCAGCTGCTCCGTGTGCCCCAGCCCAGGCCGTGCTGCTCTGCCTTGGGTTACACTGGGGGCTACAGGGAGCCCCCGTAACCCCTCAGGGCTTGGGAAGAACGAGGGGATCACCGTGGCACTTGATGCTCCATTCAACACCAACCACCACCCCCTCGGGGGATTTTTCATTTGCAGAAATTGTTCTGGTCTGTCAATAATACTCAGGAACCTCAAACACCCTGTAACACAGAGCCAGGCTCACTGCAAGTTGGGGAGAGATGTTGAAGCATGGGAATCCTACTTAGATGCCCAATTCTCACTCATTTCCTATAAATAACTCTGCAGGTTTAAGCTTTATTAATCCCAGCACGAGTCCAGTGAGAGATTAGGAGAGCTGCAAACTCCAGCTCCCAAGACTTTAGATGTTATCTCCTCTTAGCACATAGATATGTCCCAGCTCTACCATTTCAATTTTTGTAAGCTTTCCTCGAAGGACAACTTCAGGAAAAGGCCTTTCTCACTCCAAGAGATCATATCTCAGACAATTCAGGCAATATTAGACTGAACAACATGAGAAATGGCAAGCCAACCAACCGCAGTACAATTTCTGGAGAGCAGCAGCTGATAGACTCTTAGGCAATTTATACAGAGCAAGTGACTTCCAAGAGTAGAAAAAGAAAAAAGAAGGCAGCAAAGCAACACAAAACAGCCTTACCTCAGTGTGAACTGATCCTCCGTTGAGTTTTTAGCAACAGATACAAGGAAGGTCAAAATGTCCCCTTGCTTGACAGTCTTTGGTGCGTACTGGATGACAATGTTATTATCCAGTCTCATTTCAGTTAAAGAAGGGCCAGCGTGTGTCTGGTAAAGGAAAACACTCCCAATCCTCTGCAGGGGAGGTCCCGACTCATCGATGTCATTGCGTCCCGCTCGGACCCCGTTACTTTTCCTCACATCCTCCTTGGCGCATTCCCCCCTCTCATCTCCCGCCTGTATGGAGTAGTACAGCTCCACAGGGCTCCCCTCAGACTTCTCCATTTGTTTCTTGCGGCCAGCCACCACCGTGGGGGGGTTGAACCAGCTGGGCAGCAGCTCCAGCTCGGCCACGCACAGCCCCAGGTCGCCCTTGAGGCGGCAGCTGCCGCGCACCTCGCGCGTCTCGCGGAAGGCGAACACGCGCAGGCAGGGCAGCCGCTCCGAGGGGCTGTAGTCATCCCAGTCCCTGCCCACGATGTAGAACAGCACCTGCACCTTGGGCTTGCTCAGGTAGATCTTGGTGCTCATGATGAAGGCCTTCAGTTTCCAGTTAAAGGAGAACTTGTTGGTGGATCCAAAGGGATTTGAAGACAGCATTAAGTCCTGGGGCACTACTTGTTCAATGGAAAAAGGTCCGTAGCTGGCGTTTAGCACGGGTGGGCTCTTGGATTTGTAGATCAGAAAGGATTCCACTCGGGACTGCAAGCTAGAGTTCCTCATGATATCCTGGTTGGCTTCCTTAAGAAAGAAGGAAACCTCTGCGTTGTGGATGCGATAGGTCACAGGCAAGTAGGTTGGCAGCAAGGAAAACCTCTGTATACTCTCCAGGATCCCTCGACTCTCGGTCACTGTTGAAAGGAAAGGAGAGTTTAAAAGGTCAGATCTCCAGTCACACTGTGCTGTAACCTCACTGACTTTACTGAGGGGCTGGACAGTGCTGCAGCTGTGATTAGTGGCAACAAACACCGTCAGTCCTTGCAGAGGGAGCTGATAGATGATGATTTATCTGATCAGCTTGGGAAACAATGGTTTATGACGCATTCTGCATGACAGCCAGATTAAAACAAGTAGCTTGTGTAGGTTTACACATAGCAAAGGTCACATCTTCACTTGCAGTAGACATTTATTATCAGAGAACAAAATTACCCAGGCAGCACTGGCAACCCCAGACCACTGCCCAGGCACATCTGAAAAACCTGACCATGACAGCAAGCTCCGCCTGCACAGGAAACCAGTGCAATGATTTTACATCAAATGCTGCAAATGGAGCACTCAGAGCTCACTTCAACCTTCTTTTCAGCACTCTGGAGCAATAACATGGACTCTAAATGGTCTCCTGCACAGGGCTGAATTTCCCTTTAGAAGTAGCTGTCACAATAACCATTTACACAACAGCTCCTTTACATCACTCTGGTGCTAGAGGATTTCAAAAGGAGCTGTATTTGCATCGACTTTACCGTCCCTTCCATTTCCCTTGATCCATGAACAGGAGGTTTTTTCTGTAAATCACTACCAGGATTTGTTGTTGCCTAACCCTACACCGTCCCTCAACACAAGTGCATTATCTGGAGCTGTACATCACCGTGAACTGAAAGAACATTTCCAATGACACGGAGCCTGTCCTCCTGCAGGGTACCTATTTCAGCTGTGCCATCCCGCAATTACCTGAGGCAGGCTGGAAAGAATGAGCTCTGCATCCTTTCTAGGAACTGTCAGTCCCAAAGAACAAAGATGCACACTGTTAAAAAATACAGATGCAAACACAGTATCACCTTTTCTGTTTGAACATCTGACCCTCGTGCTCACATCTTCCACCCCAATTACAAAATAAATTGCCTTTTTTCCCCCATAGCAAACTCAAATCCTTAACCTTATTCAAAAAGGGGACAAAGGCGTACCACAGATGGCATTCAAAGACAACCCAGTTTCTCAAGCTCTAATTCACAAATGCTTTCATAGTCTTTATTTTTTTGTTTGGCATCTGACCTAAATATTTATTTGCTCAATGAATGCTGTAGTGGCCTAAACTGATGCCAGTTACTCCTAACCATGAATCTTCCATTTAGGTACTGCAATCAACTTTGTCCAACCTCAGACAAGTAATTTTTCCTCTGCTGCTGTTCTTTGTCCAAAAAATAAATGGTATTCACTACGTCTTTCCCCTTACCCTTTGTCTGTGTAGGCTGCAAACATAACAAGCTTATCTCCCTGTTTATGTCGGAGCAGTGTGTAAAATCCCAAGGCTGTGATCCTGGTGAGGGTCTCCAGGCTCTAACACCATGCAAAACAATAAGCTGAAGTTTAAAAAAGGAGCAAAAAACTTTCTAGATGCAAAGGTAAAACCAGCTGGCTTCTCAAAAGAGATGATTCCCAAAATCACCTAAAAACCAGCAACAAATCAAACAAACAAACCCTAGGTAAGGGCGGGCATCACTCAGAAGGAAACAATCTCGGAATGAAAAAGGCCAGGTAGAGAGGATTGCAGGAGAATTTCACAACTTCACAAAATCTTTCTGTCTTGAAAAAGTGAAATTCCTCTTCCAATAAACATCCCCTTCCAATAAACAACTGCAAGAAAACCTTTCTTTAAAAAGTTTAATTAATGTCTACTCAAACCCTCAAGAACTGGAAATAAAGACTATCTGAAGAATCAGGAAAATGGTCCCAGCACACATCAACACATGAGCACTAAAAGCCTCAAGTGCTGTAATCCCCCAGAGGAGGCAAATCCATCTCAGATCTTGCATAAAGATCATATTTAATAGAGTAAATTGCAGAACTTCTTTGCACACAAAATCACCCTTCATTTTAGCCTTAGTCCTCTCAGCATTCAGCTCCCACTCCTTCTCTAGATACTCACTGAGAGCAAATGAAGGTTTTGAAGACCTTTTTGTGGATAATCCTCCAAAGATTCCTACCAGCCCCAAGTGGCTTTGGAGCTCTCGTGCTGCTGAGCTCCTCAGCTCACCCTGCCCACAGCATCCTTCCCACCTAAGCCCATTTCTAAATTCCACACTCGTTTCAGACTCCTCCCAACACCTTGGCAAAGCACCATTAAACACAGCCAAGTGTCAAAGAAGCTACTTAGAGAGAGGGAAAAACTCAAGGTATTCCACTTTTTATTCCCCTTATTTGGATTGGAACTCCCTCCCTTGCATTCCACAGGGAGAAGAACATTATTTTTATGTTAAAATTAGCAGAGTGTTTCACCTCATAATTTTTTAATCATTTACTTTAGTGCTTAATTATCTGAGGGATTAAAAACCTTCCCTCTGTATTTCCCATCTCCACAGGTCAGTGTTCCTCAGATTTTGGAAATCAATGACTGGAGAGTAGGAGAGCAACACAAATGGGGGGAAAAATAAAAGAGAAAGTGAACTGCCGATGAAAGCAGGAAACAACCTCACCAGCTGGAACAGGGTCCATTGGTTTGAAATTTTGGGCAGTGGCAAACTGTCCTCTCTCTGGTGTCCTTCCCCCACCACCGAGCTGGGAACGTGCACGGAATGTCAACTGCCTTATGCTGGAAGCCAACAGCAGCTTTCCAAACAGCCAAAGGCCAAAAATCCAAACCATTTTCAACTTTTATCTGGGGAGAGTTATAATCAGCACATACACACAAAAAAAAAGTCTCAAAAACAACACTGAGCTCTGCAGTACCATCTGGATTTTGACCGTGAAAGTTTATTAAGGATTCTGAAGGATAGGAAATTAAAAACAAAAACAACTATCAGCGTCCTTAATTACAACCATGACCATTTTTGTAAAAATTATGCATGTTTTTACAAAGGCAGAACTGCAGAAGATGACAATTTTGTGTCTTATTGAGTGAGACCCAACATAAAAGTGGTGTTTGAAAGATTTAAATTATATAATCTATCCTAAATATTACATTATATCTATACCATCAAAGTTCCACTGGAATAACCCATGTGAATAATTAAGACAAGAACAACATGCGACTCTCTAAATATGTCAAACAAAACAAAGGATGGGTAACTGAAGTGCTGTTAAGGAAACAACATCAAGGAAAAAAAACCAATTAAATTCAAGAACTGCAGTTTACCTTTACTGTATCCCTATGGCTGAAGATTTCTCTCCATGGAGATCTTGGCATGAGAAGAACCAAGTGCAGCAGCACAGGGCATGAGCAGCCATGCCAGTTCTGTGTGCACCTACAGAGCGGCATGAGATTAACCAAACCCTGCAGAGCTGAGCCCAAAATGCAGAGACGTGCTCACCTTGGAGCTGGGCAGCTGTGCAAGCTGCAAGAACAGCTCACCCCAGGCTGAACGCTGCAGAGAAGCAGAGCCAGTGCTGCCTCCCAGCCCTGCTGAATGCCAAGGGAGGCATTGCTGGGGGGAGCTGCTCCCCAGGCTCTGGGAGCACAGTCTGCCTCAGCTGAGAGCTGTTCAGAGCACTCTGTGGCAGGAGATCATCCCCACCAGGGGGAAGGAAACCAAGAAAACCTGGTTTTGATGCCGTGCTTGGGCCAGGAGCTCTTATTGCTCAATCCCTTGCAGCTATAGCTGACCCCTCGTGCTGTGAAGAGTTTGCTGAGGATTTCAGTCAGTGGCCACCAGAGATGTTGGCACAGGATGGCTCTCTTTCCTGACTGATACTGTTTGAAAAATACTTGCCATTGATGGAGCAACAAACGATTTGTAGGTCAGTGCACCTGCAAACCTCTGAGACAAGGGCAGTGTGTTCTGTGTCCTCCTGCACAGCAGAGCTGTGCCCAGGGTGGATCCCCCAACATGACATGTTGAGCTTGCTGCAGTCACCTTGCAGAAGTCACCCTGCTTTCCTCATTAGCTATTCATTTTGGACTGCACCCTGGCTAAAAACCTTCAGTCTTGATTCCTCTACTACCATGTAACTGCAGCTTTCAGTCAGTGACAAAAACACTCCTCAGAGCTCAGCTTTACTGCAAAGTTACTGACCATGGCTTCAGAAAATTGAAGGAATCTGCCAGACCACTAACTTCATTCTATACTGCCAGATCCTTGGGATTTCAGCCCTCACAGTTACTTTATTTTTAAAACTGTTCAATCCACAATCATCCAGCATTCATGAGATATAAAACTCTTCCAATCAATTATATAATGCTACCATTAAAAAAAAAAGTAAATTGTCTTTTTCTCGTAGATTGAAGGGAACAACTTCTTAGGAAAATTGCCTTACCAGCTGCAAGCTCAGGCTGGTAATGCAATAGATGAAATTTGTTGCTGTATCTTGGGGATTGAGATAAGTGGCTCTATTCAGTAAGGCCAGATATTTTACCTTTTTAGTTAGTTTCAGCTGCTCTCCTTGAATTTTCTGAACACTTCTGCTCTTCTAGGTTTGCCATGAATTGAAATAATTTTAACCAAAGTATCTAGAAGAAAAATCTGCTAGTGTGATATATTTTCAGCTTTGGAAAGTAATGTCACAAGAAATGTCTGTTCCAATAAAACTTCAGGCTCACTTTTGAAAAACTAAGATATCTCAGTTTTAACCTAGTTTCGTGGCTCAGTCTGCTAATGCTCAGAAGGGAGGCATTTAAAGCCAAGCTATAAACACAGTCCCTTCTGCAGGTGTAGCTCAGGCAGTTGTGAACACAGGACGATCAGCTCTGCCACTCTGTGGCATTTACCATGGGCACAGGGAATGGGGACTGTGCTCCATGAAGGTCTGAGAGGGATCATTGCCATCCTATAGGATTTGTAGGCTGCTTGTCACCTTCCTTCCTCAGGTTCCAGCATCCCCCCCAGCCCTGAGCATGAATAAACCAAACTGGAGCTTCCCAGGGAGGATTCCCTGTGCTTCAATTTCCGCAGAACCATTAGTGCTGCACTTCTGAACTTTGGATTAAGTGCTTGCTTTGCTTCACTGACAACAGCTCCATGGCACAGCGGCAAAGGGAAGGGGAGGCTGGCGATTAACCAGCCAGACTTTCCTGTAGGCTTCCACAAAATAAATACAGACCTTTCCATATAAAATAAAAAACCCTAAACCCACAACAAATAGACAAAACCCAACGAAAGAACCCAACCCAAACCATCACAGCCTCTTGTGAACACCTCTGCCACAAAGAGGTGCCAGGAGGCTGAGCCATCCCATCTCGGGATCATCTCAGAGGCACCGTGTGGTGGTGTCTCCAACTCACAGCAACACTCCAAAAGTGTCTCTGCCCTGCAGATGAACTATTCCAACTGAGCATTTCCTAACAAATGCATTATTATATTTCAGAGTCTCTGGTGATCACGATTCCCTGCACAGCTGTGCCACACGAGGCTGAAAGGGCAATGGATCACCATCAATTCACTGCCACTATCACACTGCAGCACTGATTTCCCATTATTCTTCCCCTGCTTGCTTGGGAGAGGAAAATCAGCACAGCAGTGTGGCAATTAAAGAATCCAGGCTATCTGCAGCAGGAACCCTAACCTTTCCTCCTTGTGCTGTCACACCACTAAAGAACAGTTCCCAAAAAAGTCTCCTGCTTTTGGTAACCAACGCCATCATTCTAAAGGGCAAGTACCCAGAGAGCAGCGATAAGGCCAAATCGATGTGTCACAAATAGGAAAGCAAAAATAGAACCCTGGAACCCAAGAGTCATGCATTTATCTGTAACAAATTAAAAAGAAAAATGGCTTCAAGGCCCAAAATCACCAATTTCTTTTTAAATCCTCTCCTTATTAGCATTTCAGACCTGCCTCACTTTATAACATTCCCTGTGACCGTTTCATCCTTGGGAAATCATCATTCTTCTCCAAGAGCAATGCTGTTCTCAACCTGCCAACTTCTGCCTCTTCCCCGAGTTATTAAACTCTCATTCCAGTCCTGCATCTCTCTGCAGAGCTTGTTAGAAAGTTGGGGAAAGATGATTTGATCATCAAGGCTGCAGACCATGCTGAAAAGCTTCTTGGTGCAAAGGTGACTCCTCATTCCTCGTAAGGGAATTTTAAACAAGCTGGAGTGTTTTAAAGAGTGCAACATACACTTAACAGCAGCAGATGCGGAATAAACCAAATTAAACTTCACAAAGATGCAGACAAATCACTTGTACCATCATTTTTAAGAGGACAGCACATTTTCAAACCATTCTTTTTATGAAAACTATCAACCAGCACTACTGCAGTGAGAAACAAAGAATTGTAAGTGTTGAGTCATGCAAGGAAGGAAGGCGAGCCAAGGTGCTTAAGGTTCATGAGGATCTGCCTGGTGAGAAACACAAGTCAGTAAGTGCTGTGGTGCAAGGACAGCCTCAGCCTGCCCAGCAGAGCACCTCTGCAGCACCAATACCAACCCCAAAAAGGTTTTCTGCAAAGGGAGCTCTTGCTCCACAGCAGGAAGCAGCCACAGAAACAATCCTCAGTCGGAACACGAGCCACGATCTGATGCTTCAAAAGCAGGGCAAGGAACTGAAACCAAAATGGATTAGCATTTTCACAAGCCCAACCATCAGCAAGTCCTTGTGGGCTGCCCGAAATGATAATTCTGGAAGGTGAATCGCCACATCACAGGATTTCCATGCCTTCGTGTCTGCAGTGGGAGCAGGCATGTGCTGCTGACACACACAGCCTTCTGTGCACGAGCGCAGGCAGCAGGAAAGGTCTCACACTCACCCTGACTCCTCATCCCTAACTCTGCTCCCTGACTTGGGGAGCTCACCAGGGCTCACCCCAACACAGACACAGACCGAGCCCCCAGCTCACCCACCAGCAGCTCCAGAGCCTGCACGGCCTGAGCAGCAGCAGATAAAGTCTTTTTGACAACAGCTCTCAGCTCTGATGACACAATATTTTCTTTGGATATCCCATTTTACTAAAGTTTGAAGAAACTTTTGTAAATTAATCATTGATGTTAGAACGGATGACACCTCATCCATCATTCATTAGGAGAGAGATGAACAATCCTGAAGTTGTTTTATTATTCCCTTGACAGTCAGATAAAGAAATCATTTCAAAAAAAGGGCCTGAGAGGAACACATATACCTTTATATTAGCAAGTGATACAAAAATGATCAGAGAAAGATCACATAACAAAGGCAAGTTCCCACCTGAAAAGGAAGCAAAGTAATAATTACAGAGAAAAGTATTTAGATGAAAGGATATGACACTGTTTCACAAAATGATGTCAGCCTGAACATGAAAGGGCAAAGCAGTGATGGGCACCACAAAGTTTACAGAGAGAAAATCAGAAAGTGAAAACAAAAAAAAACCAAAACAAAACAATAAACCAAACCCACAGTCACATTAACTGCACATTAACCAAGAACCACGAAAGGAGAGACTGTGCAATGAAAGGAGCGCCAGGAGAGGCGAGATCCACTCAAGGCTCAAGACACTCCAACGGCAAAAGGACCAAGAGACAAAAGTGTCCAACACACTGAAGTATTTGAGGCTCTCAACACAACAGCTTCTGTGTCTCCATTTCTGCCTTCCCCCTCCTCACTTAGGTCTCCACTTGCAGAGAAAGAAATAAATGAAGATTTCAAAGATCTGAAGAACAAAAAGTCAAACATACAAGCAGAAAGCCCCTGCAAAATTAGCTGAAATATTTGCCAGGAATATCTTGACTTAAACACAGTCTCCTAATGTGATTGTGTTTGGAAACCAACAGAAAGAACAGTAAGGCTGAGTAGCAGAGGAGTGGAGAGTGACAGGAGTCCAACATCAATTGTCCAATTCCTCATGGCAGAGACAGAAACACAGGGAACAGCCTCACACTGTTTAAACAGACTCTGTTCTGACCATCAGAAGTTGATCAGATTCTGCCTCAAACGTCTGCAAAATTCCCTCTTCATTTTCTGCAGGGATCCCAGGGCCGTGCAGAGGCTGCAGTTCTGCTACCAGGCCATTATTGATGAGAGAAAAAAAGAATTCTAAGCATTAAATGGACACCTGAGTCAGCAAAAGGCACAGGCCAGTGTCTGCTGCTGACCCTTCCTGACACAGCCATGCCTGTGCTCCCCAATCCGACTGCACTGCTGGGAACTGCACACAGGAGTGTTCGTGGCTGCTGGCCCAGCCTTCTTCCCCTCCTGACTATGTTTTCTTAAAATTCATTCTGATTTTATTAATCCATATCATGCCTCTACATCCTGCTGCAGGCTCTGTGCTTAATACCGATTTCGTAGAGCCAACAATTACAATATTGATCTTCGATGGCTACATTCACTAACAAGATTAAAAAAATGATGAAAATCTTTTTAAGTCTTATTTAAATAACACCACAGTGCTCGTATATGTAGTAAATTCCCAGGAATTTCAATAAACCCAGCAATATTTCACTAAATACCTACCCAGTATACATTCATTAAAGAAAGGGCAGTTTAAAAATACTAGAGTGTGCTCTCAGAAGGAAATGAAGATAGTAAAGGTTAAAGTAAAGGTAAAACCCTAAAGGTACAGGTACCTTTCATACCCAAAAAGTCTGGAAATTGGAGGACACAGAGAAGATAAACACACACATTCAAACAGGCACAAGAAAAATCTGATTTTGGCAGCACAGGACACAGGCAGAGCTCATTAAGGCTTGGGTATTTCTATCCTTCAGTACTACAGACACACCTGGGAATGCACAATGGCCTCAATCCACAGGGTCCTGCTCAGAGGTTCAGGAAACAAAGCTGTAATTCCTGCCATGACATCTGATCTATAACAACATGGACAAATCCATCTGCAGCCACTGGGACAGCTCAGCACCCTCCCCAAGCACAGCACGACACTCATTAGTGCAGGTGAGTGTGATCCTCCTTGACATGTTCTTCTGAGCTCCTGAATCATGGGGCTGCACCCTTCCCATGAAGCTTTCCTTTGCTGCAAGGGAACCTGACACATTCCCCATCCTTTTCATCTTCTCGTCAACTGAGTCGGGAGCTGAGGCCTCTCAGAAAAAGAGCTGCCCGAATAAAAGGGCACCCCAACACCAGATTAATTCATCAGGCAATTTTTCAGTCTTATTCTGACCACTGAATGACATCAAACTTCTGGCAGGTGCTCAGCTAGCTCTGATCCCACCAGGCACAGTCTCTGCTCTGTCTCTAAATGCCAGAGGGGAAACGGAAATTCTCTTTTTTGAGAGAGTTCTGCAGAGCCGAGGCAGCTGTGCATGCAGCTGCTGTGTCTCAGGGGCTTTATCACCCCCAGGAGTACCCATGACAATCCACCCCCAAATGTGACTGAGCAGAAGAGCCTGTCCAGTCCAAAACTTGCTCCTAAATGGCTCCTCTCTTCTCATTTCCTTCCCAGTTACAAAATGCTGCTCTCCCCGCCAGGCAAATGGGGTGGTCATCCCTCGGGTGAGATGGCTCAGCTCATCCAGACTGGCTGCAATAATGGACCTTTTCTGCTGCCTCTTCAGAAATGTATTTTACTACACCTGGCACGTTCCTCTAGCTTTAAAATCTCTCTTCTTGTTCTGGAAATAAAGCAGTGTGCTCCTCCCTCAACTGACTCAGAACTGTAACAGAGTCAGGAGCATTGACATGACCATTTTACAGTCCCATCGTATTTCATTTCACTATCCCAGCAAATTCCAAAGGGCATGAGCTCCCAAACTTACCCAGTGTTCATTTAACGACATCTAGGGAAAGTCCTCTGCTCATGCAAATCTGCAGAATCGCATTCAGAAAATGATTGTACCTTTTCAAACCATGCTCATTCTCTCTCACAGCTATTTAACAGTCCTCTCTAGATAAGATGAGCTGATACTGATGGATTTGCTGCAGTGTTCAACACTCCATAAAAACCAAAAGAGAGATTCTGCCTGACAGAGTCCCTAGTGTTTTCCTTGGCACTTCTTCTGGAGTTTATTCTGCCAGTTTTGAGCCAGTTTCACATCTCCTCACAGACTCTAAAGGCCATATGAAAATCCAGCCCAGCTAAATCCCTTGTTTTCCTGAGCCTGACTAGAGGCTGGGATGCTGTAGCTGCGTGCCACAGCCAGGATCCCCCAGGAGCATGCCAGCACACATGGAGCTGCCTCCTCTGGGGATTCAATTGCAGGAAAGTTCCTCCTGGAGAATGTGGAGCATGTTTGATATTCAGCAGCAACAGGGACCGCAGGGGAGCTGCACCAGAAGCGCTGGGAGCTCAAGATTATTTTCCCCTACCCTACAATTAGCTTGGATACTTAAAAACCCCTGCTCCTTGGACATGAATGGTTCTGCATTCTAGTCCCACTGAGCAGCTTTCAGCAGGAGGCTGCAGCAGCACCGGGGAAAAACAGACAGCGGAAAGCTCAGGAACAATTATGGCACATTTCAAACAAATTACAAATTACAGATACTCTTTCTGCCAAGCAGGTCCTCACGCTCCCAGAGAGCACAAACCAAAGTCTCTGTCACAGCAGCTCCTGAAGGCTGGTTCTGCACAGTCCAACCAATTACCTCCTGAATATCTCAGGGAGGATTTGCATGTGTGAGTCCACGTGCACATCTGAAATAGTTTCGTTCATATTTAGTGTCACTGTTTGTGTGTGGCTGAGTGCAAACCCTGCTGCAAGCAAACTTATTAAGTTGTACATATTAAGTCTGTATCAAATTGATTCTACAATTGTATAATTGACTGATGCTTCCCATCAGTGCTTGTAAAGAACAGATTAAAAGCTGAAGTTCTCTAATTGAATGTCTCCAGAATAAAGTGCAGTGTCTGCCAGGTGGAGGCAGACAGATGGAGGATTTGTCTGCAAGAAAGCAGAAAGGCTTTACCCAATCTCAGTTCCAGCTGGAACTGCACTGGCCACTGCATTTTGTTCTGCAGGGCTCATTTACAGAGCTGCTGCTGCACTTTCATATATCCTGCTCGAAGGCTGGGGGAATAACTGATTTTTCAGTGGCCAAGCTAAACTAATCAAAACCTAAAAACAATTCTCTCAGGTCAATCCAAAGTGAAATACCTTTCGGCACCCCAGCACCACCAAAGGGAAGGAAGAAAAATCTAATAAAACCAAAAGAAAGGATCATGTTACCCTCTAAAAATTGAAAAGAAAAAATGTAAAGCTTCCAACCTTTCTTCTTAAGTTCCATCTTATTTTTTGAATATTACTTTCACAGGAAAGCTATTTTGCATCTCCATTTTAATCCACAGCCTTTCTGCCACAGTGGCATGGATAAGAGGTACTGGATTTTTTTATTTTATTTTTTTTTATTTAGCACATTCATAATAAAAGCAGTTCCTTAAAGCTTGACGTTGCTTCCCTGAGAATGGCTGCTCCTAAACTCACAAACTGCCTCTCATCGTCCTGGCTGGATAATAATCAAATCACTGCATAATGGACTAAATGGTTGAGCAAATATTTCTACGCCTAGTTATCATAATCCACAAATCACTAGCAACTGTTGTTTTATTACATAACAAAGATAAGGATTAAACCTGTATTTGGAAGACAACAAATATATAATTAAGACCAAACAGAAAAGTCCTGATTACTTAATCTAATTTATGTTACTATCTCTTGTTTTACAAATTAAGATAAGCTCCTTTACATATCCATGCATGCAGCCTACAAGGACTTAAGACCCCTTTCCCAGGGCCTGAAAAATGGTTTGACTTGATGAAACAAATCACAGAATGTACAGACATTTACTGCCTGGCACTTTAGGAAATACCCAGGAATAAATCAAGCAAGACAAACCACTGAAAGTGAAGGAAAGCAGAAGCATTAAAATGACATATTAAAAGTGTTCTGCCAAATTACATATGGTTCACAGAGGTGCCACATACAAAATTTAAGACTTGAGCGCTTTAAATTGTACAAATAGCAAGGAGCATCACTGATCTCATAGTCCCTGAAAGTGAGGAACTCCACATATTAGAAGGAATTTTGGTTCTTGATTATTGCACCTGAAGGAGGAAGGCAGAGCAGGTTCACTGGCAATATTGTGGGAGGGAATACTTGTGACAGGAGAAGAATCTCAGCATAACTGTGATAAATACATAATATGGTGTTGGCTTTTGGCAAATATTCATTGTGTGTATGATTTTATTCTTTTTATATAGAAGTAGTCTTGTTATAAAGATAGAGGTATATAACCAATGTTTTAATTTCTGTTAACTAGATTTCGACATAGTAGTGAAATAACTAATAGAGGTAGTTTGAAAGACTTTCCTTTACTAACCACACTAGATTTTGATACAGCAGTGAAATAACTAATAGAGGTACTTTAAAAAGTTCATACTTTCACTAACCACACTGGATTTTGATACAGTAGTGAAATAACTATCAGAGTTAAGTTTAAAAAGTTTGTACTTTCACTAACCACACTAGATTTCGATATAGTAGTGAAATAACTAACAGAGTTAGTTTAAAAGTTCATACTTTCACTAACCACACTGCCTGCCGCACTGGATAACACCCAAAGAACAGCTCAGAGAAGACCCAACACTGATCCTGACTCTCAGCCATAAGCAGACGCAAGGAGCACGGAGCAATGTCCAAACTGGAGACGATGACCAAGACTGGAAGAATCCACAGCCAAAAACGCTCGTGCTCCGAAAAGGAGGGACCGAGGAGGAGCCATGCAAAACAGCTCTTGGAACATGCGAAACAGCTTGGAGAAAAGTTTGAATATGCATGAATGCTCATGAACAGGCATGAGGATGACACAATACAAAGAGTATTTTAAACAACTCCCTCAACGGCAGGTGTGCTTTTGGCTTAGGGCCAAGCACCCAGCGCTGTTCCTTTGCTTTATTGGGGTTTTTATGTCCCCTATTGTCCTTTATTAAACTTTTAAATCTCAACAGGAGAGTGAACTTCGTTTTTCACAATAACGCACAGAAAGAGGAGACACTTTTTCAAGGAAAGGCTCATGGGATGAAGTGCATGAAGCGCCCATGGACATGGCCAGGGAGAGCCCCCCGAGGGCTAGGGAGGCTCTGGGGACAGTGCTCCCAGTTTGTGTCCCTGCTGCAGCAGGACACAGCCCCTTCGACAGCAGACACTGAATTCTGGCTCGGTGTGGCTGCAACGGAGGCTAAAGAGGAGTGGTTTATACCTACCTACAGCACCGCTGGGGTTTTAGCAGCATTTTCCTGCCTGTTGCTCCCCTAAGGCACTGAAAATTCGCTCCCACCTTGCCCTGTGAGCACGCCAGAACCCACAGGTTCGTTCTGAGAGCAGCTGGACACTGTGCAGGCACCTCCCTGTGCCCACCATGGCCAGCACCCCTCCCTCCCTGCTGCTCCATGGGGCGTTTCAGACCCGGGGAGAAACAAAACCCTTCTCTCCCAGAGCGGCTAAAGACTGCAGGCCCATTCATCTGCACAGCTCTTGCACTGAGACAGGACTATTGTTTTCCTACTTCATAAAAAGATAAAGCATTTGCTCAATGGAGCACAAGGGGATCGCTGCTTAGGGACAGGTAATTCCATAGGGGGGAAACCAAAGCCAGCAATAGATCAGCGTTTGTCACATTCAAAGATAGTCAACGCCCACCTTTGTTCATGCAGAAACATCCTTTAGGGCCTGTGCCCTCTGGTTCCTTGCAGTCTCTGGAAAGGTCACGGGCTGACATTTCCAGAGTGTTAGAAGTCATTGTCTTCCCCTCGGTGTGCCATCCCTGCTTAAGTGCTGCTCCCTCCTCGCCACAAGGCTCAAGGCAACAAATTGGTTCTTTGTAAGCAGAGTGGAGCTGGGAACTGCGCTTGGACACTGGGAACAAGGCAAGGCAGCTCAGCTGGAATAAAGCTGGAGAGAAAGGGGCCAGGCGTAAAACCAAGAACCCAGAGGGAAGGCAAAACTAAAGGACAAGATGCACCTTTTTCCCACCAGTTGGGTCCAAAAATAAAGCAAAAGATCAAGTCAGCCTCACTCATAGACCAAAGTAGCTCAGCCCTTTTCTATAACGGCAAGTGAGATGTTTTCAGTTACTAATAACGTTCCAATTTAGATAGTCGGAATTTTTCTCTCTCCACTAAAACACAACACAGAAAAAAAAATCCAAACCCACTTACTTTCTTGAAAAACAAGCTGTGCAGGTTTTATGTAACCCATTGTCCTTTCAAAGCACTTGTAAGAGCTAAGTGAAGTCGCAGGAGGTGCTCTTTAAAAGGAGGGGCTGAGGGAGGCACTCGATATTTAATGAGCAGCCACACCTGGGGATGGTTTGGTTGATTGCATAATTTAGCAAAACCCCAAGGCTGCTCTGAATTAAATTAGATTAAATTGGATTGTGAGAGCCTTGCACAGCTTTTATACTGTTCAGAATATTCAGAATAGTCCATCCCCCAGTAGGGCCTTTCCTGCCATCACTGCCTGCCCCAAGTTATTCATGGGGAAATTTCCAAAGAGGAAATTCACTGGGAGCTCCATCTCCTCACTGCCTGCCCAAGTTCTTCATGGGGAAATTTCCAGTGAGGAAATTAATTGGGAGTGTCCATCTCCTCACTGCCTGCCCCAAGTTCTTCATGGGGAAATTTCCAGTGAGGAAATTCATTGGGAGTGTCCATCTCCTCACTGCCTGCCCCAAGTTCTTCATGGGGAAATTTCCAGTGAGGAAGTTCATTGGAAGTGTCCATCTCCTCACTGCCTGCCCCAAGTTCTTCATGGGGAAATTTCCAATGAGGAAATTAATTGGGAGTGTCCATCTCCTCCCTGCCACCTCCACCAGCACTGAGCAGCCACAGCAGCCACTCAGTCAGGAGTCCCTGGAACAAGTTCTGAAAGTGTTTCAAGAGTCTTATCAGGGAAGAGTTATGAGTTGCAAGGCGTTTATTGCCTTTCATATTTTGATTGAAGGAAAAATTGCAGAAAGGTTGTTCTCTGAAAATTTCTGCAGCTGTAATTAGGGAGTGTTTCAAATATGTTGCCAATTAGCTTAATTGGAGTGCAGGCTGATTGAGACCTGAGCAGGAAAGGTTCCTTATTTTTGGGGGGGGGGGAGGGGGGGGGGAGGGGGAAAGAAAGAAGTAATTACCAAAAATTCTCATAAACTTGCAAAGAGGAAGAGGAGCAGAGGAAGCATTTGACTCTGGGAGCAGCAGCTCAGTGCTGCGGTGTTTCAGCAGCATAGCTCAGGGAGAAGCAGCAACTCTCCAAGTGTTTGAAGAGAACACCTCTTTGAAGAATGCCTTCACCTGGAGCTCGCTAAATGCCACACTAAGTACTAGACTAATTATGATTTTCAACTGTGTCCATGATTTCATGATCAGCCTGAAAATAACAAGGCAATGTGGTCCATTCTGGTATGAACTGTGAGGATATTCAGCTTCATCAGGACAGATGGAAGAGCTGCAGTGCCAGGCACTGCTCACCTTCCAGCACCAGCAGTTAGATATCAGACCACAGGAGTTCTAATGCTGCCCAAAACCTCCTAATTCTGGAGTGACAGGCAATTAAAAGGCTCTGCTGAAGTAGTGGAGAAGTATTTCTGTTGCCTTTAAAGTTGATTTCCTAAGCTCACCACCAAGGCAAACAGCAGACACATCATCTCTGCAGCGAGCACTGCAGCTTTGCTGAGCACCTGTTCTGGGGTAAAGACAGAAATCCATAGACACAAATTCACAGACACTCCCATCACAAACCTGCTAATCCACAGAGGTAAATCACTATCCATGCCACGCTAGAATTCTGCACAGAAAAAGAAATCCAAGCCTGTTGCCACAATTCTGTTTTATCTACATGAACAGCAAATATGCTTTCTGTTAGAACAGTGTTGAAAGTAAAGCAAAGTACAACTCCTTTAATTTACAGCTTTTCAAAGTACATGTGTTTGAATGTAGTTTCCATTCTGTGGCTTCAGTAACAAGATTTGTTCTGTCCCACCTGTGGCTTCAGTAACAAGAGATTTCAGTGCCATGCAGCTTGGCTATGGTTAAGTTTATTCCAAGAAAGCCAAGAGTGAACCCACTAAACCAAGGCTTAGTTGGCATAAGGGGAGATCAAAATCAGACAAGCAGAACGTTAGAGCTGACAGGGCTCCGTGGTCCTACTCAGAGTCCATTTCTCTGCATCTTAAACTACTTTTATTATTTGTTCTGATTTAATTGCAGCTCCAAACAATGGAATTCTTCTAGGATTGCCCACGTTTGATTTTAGTATCTCAAGAAAATCTAAGAAATTTAATCTCAAACAAAATCTACTTCTTTTTTTTTAAATCTCAGACCTTAAACTATGGCCAAACACAGTCAAGATCCAGAAACATCCAACCCCTCTTTGCTTCAGCCTTCACGAGGATGGTCTCTTGGCATTAGTATTCTGCATTCGTGAGAGCTCAGGGAACTAAGAGAAAACAATGTCTGAAGATCAGGACCACCAAAGCTCCAAACCACGAGGACCCTGCCTCACAGACAGTGCCTCCTAAGCAGCACCCAGCTCAGTTCACACCATTGCCTCAAGCACCAGAGGTGTGCAGTCCTTCCCAGCGCAGCTCAGGCAGCTCACCGTGGCACTGCAGTGAGATGAGGTTTAACTAGAGCTCTTATGTTCATTAGCCTAGACGAAGGCTAAACCAATACAGAGGTCACATGTCCCCTGCTCAAACACATACCCAGGGCTTACCAAACACAGGTGTGGAAATGAAGCTGCAAGAGCACAGGAGCATTTGCTAATGCAGAGCACACCTTTCTGTCTGTCAGTAAAACTGGAAAGAACTGAAGGAGGTCAATGTATTACAATTAGGTGAAAGAATAATAAATGTCCTCCTTATTTTAATACTCTTCTCAAAACTTTTTATCACTCAATTCAGCAAGAAATTTAAGGAGGCTGCTGGAATTTTCACTTTTCTCGACAGCACTACTTTCCTGATCAAGGTGTGAGCATTAAGTGGTAACTACTCCCATTCCTATGAATAATGTCCATTTTAAAGTTTCAGCTGCAGTGCAACACCCAATTTGAAGTGCTGCCTGTGAAAAAAGTAGCTTCAGCACATCTCATTTATGTGCTTATCTAAACTGGAGGCAGCCACACAACATAATTTAGTGTATACAGCACTTTGCTAATAGAGAAACTATGCTCTGAGTAGCTTTTACTCAGAAGGTTTCTTTAGCTTGGAATCTAAGCACTTAATACAGCAGAAGAATTTAATTTTCTGGGGCACGGTTTCTCACTGACACAGGTGCTCTTATAGGAGAATTTACAGAGTCCATTATCTTCTCAAATAGGAAGCACAAGAAGTGATCATGCAAGAAAAGACGTTATAAAAGACTTCACTTAATCTGAGATTTGTGGGAGTAGGGCTCCAGTTTAAACATCAAAAGCTAAGTTCAAATCCTACTGCACGAGGATCTGCAGATGATGGTGTGTAAGTCCAGGAGCTGCCCTGCCCACTTAGACAAATCCTGCCTGGAATTCTTCCACAGTCATTACCCAGCACCATTTATCTTGCTTAGTGTCTCTGAGTAATGGAGAGGACACAGACACTGACAGAGCACGCAAGATTCATTACCTCGGCCACTGAGGAGGGGAGGAAAGAACAAACACAACACTTTTCATTTGGCGCTGGCAGCATGGCAGGGGAGTAAGTAAAGCATGGTCAATCCCCAGGCTGTGGCTGTGCTCTGCCTGGGGCTGGAAGGGCAGGCTGGAATGGGAATCGGGCTGTGACCACCGTGCTGAGAGAGAGGGAACCCCAGAGCCCCTGCTCGGTGAGGAGATGCCACCGGAGAGGGAAGGCACCAGTCTCGTGTGATTCCTTCACAGTTCAGTGGCACTGTGCTCTCTTCTGGGCACGAGGAACCTTCCAACCCCGAGCGTGGGGATGGAGTGTGGCAGACTGACGCGAGCCCTCGCTTAACCCCAGGGGCACACATGTCATGGGCAATCAACAGAACGTTCTCCATGACAAGCTCAGCAGTGCCTTCACCTTTGAACAGGAGCATGAGTCAGGGCTCTCAGTGATCCATTGCTCAGGAGCCTTCAGTCATCGCTGGGGATGCTTCTGAACAGTTCAAAGCTGTCACTTCCCATCTGTTGTTTTATGATAGGAAGACTCATCAAGATACAAACAATGCAACAAACAGACATCATCTCTGTGTAAAGGAAGTGCAACCTAAATAAGTTCCAACTTCATGATGTTGAGACTCAATAAATAACAGCAAGGTAAAAGATGGCTGAATTTCATTGGATTAAAGGGTGGGGTTCAGGCCAAAGTGAAATGTTAGCTCCATTGACCTCACCATGGGAATGGGAAGGAAACATGGAATATGGAAGCATTCAGAGCAATGGGATTGTACAGATTTGTGTTCCCTACTCAAGATGACCAGAACAAGAAAAGTTCATGAGGAAAGAGCTAAACAATAGCTGCAGTATTTAAACTTATTTAAATTAATTTATTTAAATTAAATGCACAATGCACAGTGAAGTGCTGATACCACATAACCCACAAAGGCAGCAGAAATATGTTTATAGTGGAAATCACTGCACAGAGAGGCAGGATTACCTCTGCCGAGGCTGCCATCCTTTCTGTGTGTGGCTGACTCGCTCTCCTGGTCCCTGCAGGTCTCCATCACCACACAGGAGTACAGCACTACCGAAAGCATTTTGGGGCAGGCTCCAGCAGCTCAGCCTGAGCTGACGGTCACAGATCCAGAGGTGTAAAGGAGTTGGGAACTTAAGGATACTTGAGAAGAATTTAAGGCAGGACACACAGGTGCTAACGGAACTGACTCAAGAAACAGCAGGATAAGGAAAAAGCTTTAACTGAGGTTTCTTCTGCTCCTGTTTAGGTTAACAAAGGCATGCCAGGGCCAGGCTGGATGGGGCTCTGAGCAGCCTGGCCCAGTGGGAGGTGTCCCTGCCCTGTCCCATGGCAGGAGGGCTGGAACTGGGTGGCCTTTAAGGTCCCTTCCAACCCAAACCATTCCATGAGTGTGTGACACCACAATTAAAGAGGCACCCAGGGTAAGGCATGGCCTGCGCCAGCTGCACGGATCTGCACATAATGGTAGTGTACAGAACATTTACGAGCACATGTGGGCACTGATCCCAGAGAAATACCCAGCTCTAGAAAGGAGCTATTCCATCCAAAAGCCACCCTGGTTTCCAACCCTCACACCTGAAGCATCCTTGCAGCAGTAGGCTCAGTGCTGCCAAGGACCAGCAGCAGTGTTTAACAATGCACTGAGCAGAGAAGCTGCTGAGTGCTGGTAGTGCCAGCCTGGCTGGGGACACTCCCTGGCTGCTCAAAACAGGACAAATTGCTCTGCAGGCTGTGTGCAGTGCTTCGGAGCTCGGAGTCCCTGTCACAGATTCTGCTGTTGCTAGCACTCTGCTGTGGAAACCAGGGCTAATTAACACCGAAAGCAAGAGCTGGAGCATATCTAAAGATGTACAGGTAGATAAATATACCTTCTACCTGCTGGATAAACTCAGGAGATGAAAAGGATAAAGCCACCACAAGGCAGCAGGCAGTGGCACTCTGTCAAAGGTGCTCTGAGTTCATTATCACCTCCAAAGGACAGTTCTCCCCTGGTGCTCCAGCCACGAAGGCAGCACAGGGAGATTTCAAAGCAGGTTACATAAAACGTTTTCTTGGCAAAGATCCACAGGTTTATGCTCTGAACCATCTTTTATGTTATGTTTGGTTTCATTGTACCATTCTGATTCTAACAATACCATGGATAATAAATGAATATGTTTCACAACTTGGTAAGATAGCCAAAATGCCACTACCTACCTAATGAGCCTTATAATTGAGTTGTAATGAATTTTATGTAGTGCTGTGTAACTTGAATGATGCAAGAGACACTGGGAAGATATTTAAGAGGGAAGGGTTCGAACAGAGTTTTCAAAAGAAGGGATAAAAATAATCACTAGTTTACTCACCTGGTTGTTACTCCTGACAGGATTCAATTTAAGCCAATGAGATTACTCATGTGAGTAAATCTGCCACAGAAATAAGGCTGCAGAAATAAGCTCTGGGACGTAAAGGTGATGATATTTAGAAAGCTTTTCTTTGTGCAGCATCCAGCTAAAATGTGCAATGCATTCCTGTGAAGAAGAGGTTTACTCTAATGTGACATGAAAGCCTGGGAGTTCTGAAGAAGTTAATACCCACTTTAAAAAATATTTTATACTGACCACGATCTGAGCATAAAAGCAAAAAAGTAAAGTCTCTATTCTTTTGGTTGTTTTCTTTCTCTATTTGATGAATATTACCTCATTTGGATTTCAACTGAAAAAGCAATTAAAAATGAAATTAGGTCGATAAAATCAAAGAAATACTTTCCGATCTCCTAACTTGCTGACAAACTTTTAAAAAGTGGAATAGATGACAACTACCAAATAACATATTTCACACAAAACAGTCCTTGAAGCAAAACACTTGGAATTCAAACAGCTGACAGCACTTGTGTGAGTTTCCAGAATATTCTGAAATACATGCTAGATTAAATACGAAGAAACAAAAAACCTCCCTCTTTTCATGGTGTTTTGCCCAAGAAGTACATATAGCCATTCTCCCAAAAACATGGTATGAAGCCAAGATTTTCAGCTTCTAAACACCCATAGCTATGAACACATCTCCAGGAAAACATTTGTATCTGAAAACATTTCACAAACATTTGAAAGCTTTGAGCTTTCTGTGTCATGTATTATATATATATTATAGGTATTATTATATATTATTATAATATATAAAATAATATATATAATTATATATTATATATAATTATATATTATAATATAAAATATTATTATATATTATTATATATATTACAGGTATTTGCATTAATATCCTATCTGGGTTTACACTGCCATGGGAATTTCATATTATCAAATTATTTCAAAGAAAAACTGGATGAAACTCTGTTTTATCCAACTATGTGTGGTTTAGACACATGCAATCAAAAAACCACAGTCTGATCCAAATCTCCATGCAGCCAGTTCCACAGGGCTCCACAGGCCTTCATCATCTCCAGATCAATTAATCTGTCCAGATTTGGGGCCAGGGCACCAGCCCAGGCACCAAGTGATTGCCACAGGAGTGCTCTGGATATTCACTGCTCCCCAGAGAGGTTCTGTGGTGCCCAGCTGTGCCCAGCTGTGCCCAGCTGTGGCATCGGTCAGAGTCCCCTGGCTCTGCTGATCCACGAACAGGAGAGGCAAACCCAGCAGCTGGCACGACAGGCACGTCTGAGCTCTGCTGGGGCTGCAGCTGAAACAAAGCCTTTGTCTAAGGAATGACTCGTGCCTTCCCACCAGGAGCCTCATTCTGTAGAAGTAAAATATTCAAATATTGGGATCACACAATCTGAGGCTTACACACGCCTCAGGTTTCCCAGTACATCTGCTAAATGAAACCCCGAATCTTCCCACTGCCACTATCTGTGCTGTTATCAGCAAGTTCCATTCCTGCAGTTTATGGACAGAACACCACTGGCTTTACTCAGCTCTCCTATTTTTTATGAGCCCGGTGCTTGTACAACCTGGCAGCTTTTTAGCTCAATCATATAAATGTCTTAATGCCCTGCATTGATCTGGAATCAACACAGTTGCCAACACATGGATAAAAAGCATCTGGAGAATTTGTTGGTTGTTATTTCAAGCTGTTTATTATTCCTCAAGGACTCATATGAACACTCAGAACTATCATGCCTGCATTAATACTGCTCTCCTACACCTCTGGGTACAGTAACACTGTACATTAAAGATGCTTTAGAAAATTGTTTGTGAGTTGATATTGCACTGGGATTACTCTGTACAGGCTGCAGCTTTCACTAAATAAATACTGGAGAATGGCTCACTGTGAAAGCAGGAGGTTTGAACTCCTCAGACTGCCCTTTGGAACACAGTTAGGAATAAAAACAAAGCACTGATATTTACCAAGTTAGCTTTTAAATCTTGGATTTGGCAGACCAGTGATGAATAGAGGCTCAGGGTACATTTGTAACGCTGTGCTTGCAGAGTGGCACTGGAAAGCAATCCTTCACAGGCGAGTGAGGAGGGTTTTGGTTTTGGTTTTGTTTTTGTGTGCTGCTCTTGTTGCCCTTACGGAAGCAGAGATCCCCATTTCATCACAATGGTGCAGCATGACTAAGAGCTATGTAAAGAGCTACCACAAAGAGAGAGGAAAATGAGATGCAAACATCAGGGGAAAAGTGGGAGAGAGAGCATATAAAACTCACTGCTGAACTGCCTCCAATCGAGGGACAAACCATCAGCCACTGTTACACAAGCAAGTTCAAGTCATGCAATCGTGCAGTAAGAAAAATCCTATTAAGTGGAACAGGTTCTGTTGCCATTAGGAAAAACAGGAGCAAAGGTGGGAGCAGGAATGAATCAAGAGGTCCAAATCCAGATGTACAAATCTGTAATAATTCCATTATTACCACTGGAAATCATTTCATGCTGAAATGGGGCTACAAGGCAAAGCATTGCACGAGTTTCTCCAGACAAATCAGCACCATCATAAAACAGACTGCATTTTGTACAGAACTATTGAGTACTACACAAACTTGAATAACTACAGCTTCACAGCTCTGCTGACGGATATTTATATGATGGATATAAATTTCCATGAGAGACCTGACTGAGCAAAAAAATCAGTTCCCTTTGGTCAAATGAGTATTCAGGGACACGTTGTAAGTCCAGGCCCTGCGTCTCCAAAGCCTCACACTCGTTCAGGTTGGACATCAGGAGGAACTTCTCCCCTGGAAGGTTTGTCAAGGACTGGAGTGGAGCCCCCAGCCCTGGGGCGCTCAGGAAAACACTGCCCATGGCACTCTGAGCTGACATGGTGCTGTGGTTAACTGAAACTGCAACATCCAGAACTGATTTCACATTCCAATCCCAGAATATTGCACTCAGAGTTTTTTAACTGCTCAGATTAGAGTTTTTGACTATAACCCATTATACCATTGCTTATGATTTTCTATATCCATCCCATCTCCATATTCCATTATATATGCATGAACCCACACAGGAAGGAAAGAGATAGTATATCTACATATCTATCTAGACCATTATCAATCATATAAGAGAGAAAATGAAAATGATTTGCCAGATGTTATTAAAATGTCCAAGTCATTTTATCCCCTAGCACAGAATAAAAACGCTACTATGTGGCTGTTAATATACAGTAGAAGGAAAATTGCTGCTTCAAGTATAGAAAATATTGTAGCTCCAAGCCTTTAGAAATTCAGTTTGCCAATAAAAACCTTGCAGAACGGAATATTAAGGGTCACATCCAGCATTTCTTCCATATTTCACCTGACCAGGATTATTAACAAGAAAGCCCAGAGCCTTAAGGAGGCAGCTGGAGTAAAGGACATGAGGATGATCAGGTACAGCAGCGTTTCTCTGCAGAATTACAGCATTACCATGGAGCATTTGCAAGGCAGTGGCAGTGTCAGCCACCTCAGAAACCACCGAGCACTGGAGCCAGCGCTGAGAGCAGGAGGCAGAGCAGGGCTTGCTATAAAGCTGCTGAGGATGTGGTAATTCCTGGGGCTCAGAGCAGAGCTCTGCCTAATGCAAGGCTCCAGCCTCACCTGACTTTCACAACCTCTGACTGTTTCCAAAGAGAGTTTTCTGTGCCCATCAATCCATTTGCCCTGGAAGGAAGCCTACTCACTGGAAAAGTTTTCCATAGAGGTGTCTGGAAAAGTGATTCTGTATTAGCTGTCACTTCCTGGCCACAGATTGCATTTTAAAAATCTTTAGTGTATCTGTTTCATAACAGGTTTCCCATTTCCCATTCACAGCTGGGTGTTTTCCACCCCTAACACAGATGACGTTCATGTCTTTTACGTTTCAGTCTGCCGTTTGAGAGAGTCCACAGCAAGACACAATCAAATTAGCTTCAGCTGTCTGCAGGACCTACTGCAGAGAAGCTGGAAAAGAAATCAGTAATTTCAACCTCAGTACATAATCACTGTGCTCCAGAAATCCAGAGTAGAAAGACATATCAAGAAATGAATGAAAAATAAGCATGTAAATGAAAAGAGCCTTTTATTCTCCCCCACCATAAGGGATGATATTTTTGCAGTTATTTATAGCACTTAAAGAGCTGAAGTTGCAACTGGGTTAGCAATAAATTTTAAAAGTTCTGGAAACCTGAGGTATGGCCTCCAGAAAGCATGGGGGAAAAAGGCTGCAAAATGACACTGAAGTTTCACATGAATTCACAGACAGCAAGGCAAAAAGCAAATACCTGAAGTGTTCTTCCCAAAGCCCAGCAGATCATTTGCACACGCTGAAATGAAACACTAAGCGAGCAGGTAAAGGAGAACAAAGCTTTGCCTCTCATACTCAGAAATACCATAGCTCTTTTGCACCTCTGTAATTTCTCCATTTTTCTCCAGAAACCTCTCCCCTAACTTGCTGTACCTGCTGAGAATGGAGAGGCCAATCCTGCCGTTCACAGCTCTGACACACTAATCTGGGCTGACAGGCTGCTAGCCAGAACTCCTACTCTTCTTCTAATTCCTCCTCAAAACCTCCCTTTCTTCTTGCTAATATCCTCTAACTCCTGCAGTCATTTTTAACTGTGCATGTTTCATTCCAACTGCAGCTTCCTAACGTTAGAGAAGATGCTTCATCTATGTTTGCAAAGCACAGCATGAATTAAGAGTATTATATATACGGATATAGCCAATCACAGTCAATATTTACCCAGACAAGCCCAAGCTCAGAGACAACATTCAGTTTCACAAAAGTTCTGCTGTTTTACCAGAATCCCAGGGGGTTCACTCAAGGGTCCATGTGCCAGCAAATTAGCTCAGGATCTTAACATGAGCATGGTCAAGATGAAACCCCAGACTGCTCCCAGCTCTGGGGATGATGGATCTCCCCCGCAGGAGACAAAAACAGGTGTGCAGGACACAAAAATAGGTGTGCAGGACACAAAAATAGGTGTGCAGGACACTGGTGGGCTCACCAGGACCAGCTGCCACACACCCACTCAGCCACTCTCTCACTTCCCCTCCTCAACAGGACGGGGGAAAAAGTAAGATGAAAATCTCATGGATTCAGAAAAAGACAGGGAGGTCATTTACTCATTACCATCTCCAGAAGAACAGACTCGAGCTGGGCGAAAATAATTTCATTTACTGGCAGTTAAAATAGATTTGGACAATGAGAAACAGAGAAAATTAAAACAAGGCCTTCCCTCCCTCCCTGTTTTCCAGGCACAGTGTCACAGTCAAGAAAAGGCTAAAAAATACTACTGGAATTAAGAAATGAGCCTGAAGTAAAAACTTCAGTGAGTGAAACTGAGTAACTGCAACCCACTGCACATAAAATCCATTTCTACAATGGGATTTGAGTATTCCACTGGTTTTATTCAGAGACAGACTGGCATCCCACTGAAACTCTGTGGAGGAAGGAGATATCCATATTTATGCAAAATCTATATGAAATACGTGATCTGTAGGTCCTGTGGCTTTATCCTTCTCTGCATCAGAGATGTGAGAATGATCCAAGTGCTGCTAAAGACCCAATTCAGGGAAGCGGCAGAAGGTAAGATATTAGGGTCAAGTCCCCAGCATGACTCCAGAGATTTTGTTGACTTTACCAGCAGCAGAGCATTCTAAAAATACTGGGAAGCTTTATTAGTTGAGCTTGAGCAGTAAATACATACATGTCTGTCATTTCAAGTTTGCAGCTTTTTTCCACATGTTTTCTTGTCCACGCAGACCAGAAATAAAGTCATTAACTAACCAATATAGCCTGACTTTGCATTCTTACAATGCCCCTTATTTAAAGATGCTAAAGGCATTATAATAAATATTATTATTCCAACAAACTTCATAAACAAAACAATGAGGAGTTAAACAAACAACATAGATTTTCATTGCCCTGCTTGAATTTCTCCTTCCACTCAAATCACCAAATCAAAAAATAACACAAGCAAAACAATTGCAGTTCTAATCTTTCAGCCTGCACTTACAGGATTAGGAGTTAATACTTCTCATAACTGTAGTCTCAGTCTGTTTTTCTGGTGTCTCAGAAAGAAGTAATTGCAATAACGTGCACAGAAATATTATGGATTTCTTTTTAGCTGTCTTTAGACATAAACCTTAGAGACTCAAATATGTTCAGGGTTTCCTCCACAACCACAGAAATGTGAAATTTTTGTAATAAATGAGAGGTTTATAGCTAAACCCTCGAAACTTCTCAAAAGCACCAAATGCCATGAGAGAGATTAATCTACCACAGCAATCCTTCCGATGCAGGATATAACCTGGAGTTAGCAGCAAAGGATCCCAGGTGGATTTCTCCCCATTTGCACCCACCCATGTGAAAACAGAACACTTCTATTAAGACAAACGTGCAGAAGTGTTTGCCACATCCCCTCCGTGATTCAAAGGTAATCTTCATGGAGAAGGGTGCCGTGGATTTGTTGCCATTACTGTTAATGACCTGCTAACCGATGATAAATGTATGCTAATGTGCTCTCAGTGAAATGCAGCGTGCCCTGAGATGCTGTGCAGGGGAAAGCTTTGTCTCAGCCAGGTTTGGAGCAGGCACGTTAGTGATGGTGACTGCAGGGATTGCAGCAGGGATGGGCCAAGGCAGCTCAGGGTGGAAGGACACAAAGAATCACACAGGATCAGTGCTGTTCAAGCCCTAAAATCGGACAATTCCCAATGTTTGAAGCCTACAGATGCAAAGCACACAGTGATTTCTCCCTTGCTTAACAAGCATCCTTTTCATGGCATGTTTTCCGAAAGCTTTATGCATTCAAGGCTTTGTGCAGTGCCCGAGGTCAATCCTCTTTGCTGGCACATGGTGATGAGGCCTCCACGAGAGGGTGAGTGCCCATGACCTGCGGTGTTCCTCACCTCACAGCACCAGGAACTAAAACATATGTTCCTGTTCATCTCTGGCTTCCTCTGTCTAATGCCGTTACTGTGTTCTGGAAATATTTGTCACCCCTGAGAGAGACAAGGATGTCACTGTGCAAACCCTGAGCTCTTGCCTGTGTATCTCACATCATCCTCCATCACATCCCTCCTCAGGCTCCTTCTGCTGTACCAAATCAAGGGAAGGAGGCTCACAAAGTTTGGTTTGGGATGGCTCTCAGACCCATGCATGAGGAACAAAAGGCACCCAGAAAACTTCCTTCAGTCCCAGCAGAATCCCAGGAAATCCTCACTCCCACATCAGAACCCTTCCAGTGCAACAGACACAGCAGATATGGAAAACTGAACCCAGAGCTGCCATCCAATAAACTGCAGAGTATTTCTGTGCACAGAGACATGGAGAGGTGATGCCATCTCTCCTTAGTGCTGAGCAGCCCCCGTTTGCCTCTGGCATCGTTCAGCTGAAGGATGTCAGAATGCTTCTTGTCTGTGCAGTTCTGCTTCCTACAATAAAGATTTGCGAAACACTGGAAAGCAAACACAAAACTGAGGTTATTTCCTTTCCCTCCAGAGATCTAAATGGGCAAGGCCATGTCAGGGAAATTGAAGTTTAAATTTGGGATGAAGGGAGGATAGCACTGCTGTCAAGAAGCAAGCTGTGTCTATCCAAGTTATTTTCAGAATCAACAGTAACCTTCAGAGCCCATCTGTACCTCTCCTCTCCCTCCTCCCCTGCTCCTTCCCTGTGCATTCACCCAGCTGAATACGGAACAATGCAAAACTCAGTGGAAAACGTAAATGCCGAATTTCATTAAAGCAAAATGTACATATTTGACATGGCACCTTTTTCTCATGTGCAGTCCATTCAGTATAGTGAGGATCCATGTTTTTCTTGCGCTTTGTCAGCACCATTTTCCCACCAGAGACAGACCTTGCTGTTAATCCTGCATTTTTCTTGGCAAGGTTCTGCAACATTGAAATTCTGCATAAATTATGCAATGCTCTGGCCTATACAAAGTGAAGGCAAAGTTCTGAAGAAGGTCCAAAGCCATCAGTAACAGTCAGGTCTCCATTTCATCACAGACCATCTCTGATGGTCACCCTTGGTTTTCAGATCACAGAATCATTCAGGTTGGAAAGCAATAACCCAGCACTGCCAAGGCCACCACTGAACACATCCCACAGCCCCAAATCTACACTTCTTTTAAGTATCTCCAGGGCTGGGGACTCAACCACTGCCCTGGGCAGCCTGTTCTGAGTTGGAAAACCTTTCTGGCGATGGAGATTGCCCTACTGTCCAATCCAAACCTCCCCTGGCACAACATGAGGCTGTCTCCTGACGTTCCTGTAATGTGCCTTGAAGCAGAAGCGAATCTGCACAGCCGCAGATTTTCAGGACCCTGGACAGCGCCTGCCGTTTCCGTCTGCGCTTCTTGCGGCCTCTCCACCTTAAAGAGCTGAAATCCATATCCGAATGGCAAAGATCATCTACCGTTCTTCAGAGCTTAGATCACTGATCCATCAATTTACTGCTGCCACTTGGCCAAGCTTTAGTGAAGACTCAGCAGGACAGAGCTCCTTTAACAACCAAACTTGCAAAATTCTTAGCAGAGAATTCTCTTTGTGTAATTAATTCCTTGACCGCTACACAAGGATACTGTGAGCGAAAACACACTCCCAGACTGTAATGATTATGCTAATCCAGAGAAGAGAAAAGATGTGTTGTGTATTAATCAAAGTCATGAGCTCAATTTCTCATTGTTCTTGGACTAAGTGATCAATACAGCAACACTCACCCGCAACAAGTACAGAGAGGCTCCAGCAGGAATTTACATTTATCTTGTGCTTGGGAAGGAAATGCAACCAGGGAAGGTTCATCATATCAGAAAGCTAAAAGGAGCATTATTCACCAATATTTAGGGAAATACTGCTTTGTCAGAAGGCTCAGAGTACACAGCCAAACCCTCACCTCCACTCTCTAGAGTATCACATGCTCTTAAAACCACAAGAGATTAATCACATGTCTTTGGGGAAGGTTTTCTCTTCATCTCCCAAAGAGCATTCGGGCACCATTCCTATATAAAACAAACATATTCCTTTTCTCCTGTCTGTCACCGCCTGCACTCTCAGAATTCCAGAGTTGTTACTGTACTACCCGCCAGGAACACACAGCACAAAGTCTATCCTCAGCATCCCAACGTGGCTTTTGAACACCATTTCTGCTCCCGAAGGCACTGCCCTGTCTCAGCTTGCACCAGGCTGCTGCCAGAAAAGCCAGGCACACACTGATTGGAAGCATCTTATCAAAGGACAGCCAGGATCCCACAGCCAGGCGGGACTCGGTAATGGTCTCAGGGCTGTGTGCGTGTGCGGAAACAGAGAGAATTCATAAAAGCTAGGGAGAAATCCCAGCCACCTGTAAAGCTACTTTCACTCCACGGGAAAAAGCAGAAAGGAACACTGAAACTTTCTTCTGCTGGAACTGATTTCAAAATAGTTCTAGGAGTAATTTTCAGTAATTTGTGGCTCCAGTCTCTATGAAAAAAAAGGACTTTATCCTAAAATCCTGTTCTAGGTAATTGAAAACATAAGAGGCCAATGTTGTGAAAGTCATGCTTTCCCTATTTGAGGCTACATCATTGGAATACAATCTGCATTACAAAGTAACTTCCACACACCCTGGAGCTCTCTGGACACTGTCCCTGCTTCACACAAAGCTCTACTGATGACTGCGCCCCACAAAGCAGAGAAAATTCACTGTGACCGAGTAAAACCTATCTCGGTAGGGATTAGTGCCCTTGCACAGGCAGTTCTTGCATTCAGGCTCACCCTGAGTGTCCCAGAGCCCTGCCCAGCCTCTCCAGCCCCCGGGAAGGGCAAGGGCAGAGGTTCCACCACCACGGAGTCCCTGCTGTGCCTGCTGTCCCTCAGCCACCTCAGCCTCTGAAGGATGCAGCATCACTTATCTCCATCCTCTGGTGACACTGAGGGACCTCAGGGCAGCACAGACAGGAGGATTTCAAAGTCTGCCGCTGGCCATGGAGGCTAACAGCTCATTCTGCCTCCCACTCCACACAGGACTCCCAATAGCAGCAATAACTCCTAACGAACAGACAAATGCCTTCCAAAAATCCAAATGAGTTATCTTCAAAGGCTTCTTTTGTTAGCAGTAAATCCAAATGTATTTTCCCCAGTACAGGGTACAGAGATCAATAAGTATTATTCTCTAATCAGCAGGTAATAGGACTTAAGCAGCCACTCTTGTAAATAGAGTCATTAGCACACTAATTAAAGGAACCATTAATAAATGAATCCAAATTGATTTCAACTTTTCTAAAGAGTAAGAGGATCATACAAAAGAAAATTCTGCTTTGAACACTGACACCTTGCAGGGCAGGTAAGTGAACAGCAGAAAATGAAATTTCTTGTTAGAAGCTACCTGTATGTTAAACTGCTTGTTACCTGGTACAGTTATTTACTTCATATATATACCCTGAAAATCAATTCTTAAACAATATCTTCTGTTTTTAGTAAGTCATAAATACATTTTCTCAACAAAGCTATTTCCCCCCAAAGAAGAATGTCAAATTATTTTTCTTTTTTTGATACACCCAGAAGGTAAAATCATAAAACAAGGAATTCTTATGCAAAGTTTCCTCAAGGTAATTTTTAAAGTCAGAAACAAAACAGATGTCAGTTTTTAAAGATCCTATAAAGGCTTGCCATATTAGGAACAAAATCAAGGAAAGCACATGTATCAAATACATGTGCTGGGAAAGCAGAAATTACTCCAATTAGAAAGTTTCTCCTCCTGTTGAAATCTAAAGGGATAAATTCTGTTTCCTGTTAAAGCAAAGTAAATCCAGAGTAATCCCCCAGAAACTGCTCCACCGTTATATCAAGGTAACAAGTAGCTGAATTCAGTCAGGGTTCTTGAAAATCAGATTAAGATTCAGCTCTGCAAGTGCTACCTGCACACAGAGAGCATCCCTTTTGTAGAAAAGGTTCATCATGTTTGAATCAGCAGAGGACGATGACAGGGCTGAGGCACTGTCTGTGTGTTGTTAATGAAACTCAGCAGTGTGGGGTCCATGAAGCCACAGAGCCCTGGTGCACACCCCGGGACATTGAGCTGGACACTGTCCAGTTCCTGGATGGGGAAAATCAAAAGCACAGGCAGAATTTATTTTTAAGGTTCTTCCCTTTCATCCTCTCACGTTACAGTCTGAGGCACAAATCCTAGAGAATTTGTCTTCTACCCAATGAAAGTGGCTGTGACTCTACAGCAAACCTGGAATATTCTGGCCTATCAGAGAAACGTGGAGCATGCAGAGAATGGTCCATGCCACCTGCAAGGGAGAGAGTCAACTCACATTCACAGTTCAGAGAGGCAAACACCAAAAGCTTTGGGAAAGGCTAATTTAATACATCTGCCACCCTCAATTACAGAGTCTACACTAATCCAACACATCTCTTGTTTTTTCCTCTTCAGAAATAAAAGAGCCAATTGCCCAGGCTCAGAATTAAACATCTGTTTCACAAAACAAAGATTAACCTCCAGGTTTTGTTCTGAACCAATAAAATTTCAGTCGTTCATCACTAGTCAGTAGCAGGTGTTTTCTCCATTACACAAATTGCTACAGCCAAATCCTCAACTTAAGCCACTGCAGTGATTGAATTTTGAAGGTACTACGTGGGCTGTTATTAATACAGGAATACAGATACTTTTTTTACTGCGACAATATATTTATTTTAAAATGTTTTGCTGTGGTTTCTGTCACTGGATACGTAGGCGTAACTAAATATTTAGAGAGAATCAATTATTATAAAAGAAACAAGCACAACTGGTAGCTTTACATTCTGGAAAACATCAATCATATTTCCATACGAATCACAAAGCTCTTGAACAGTATAACACTTAATTGTCTCAATTGTTATCCATCCTCAGTACATACAAACCAGCCACAAATAAACCAGGAGGAAGTCCCAACCATGACTCCTATTCTTTCAAGTAAACCTTCACAATTTTGGAAATCAAACAACCTGTACTGAATGGCTTTTAGTCAGGCTCCTCAGGAGCAAGAGGAGTGGCGAATTCCCTCAGGGAGAGGCAAATCCTGCCCCAAGTGCTGCAATGTGAATCCAAAGTGACTGAATGTAATCTGGGGCACGAGTCTCTGTGTGTGAGCTGAGCATTTCCTTCTCCTCCTTCACAATTTTCCCCACACCAAACTAATGAAGTACAGAGAGCTCTAATGTGTTCTCCAACAACTCAGCCCAGCACGAGCAGCACCCAAGGGAGCGTTAATGGAACAACAGCAAACACGAGCAGCAAATGGGCTCTGACACCACTGCAGCCACCAGAAATCAAACTCTGGCTTGAACTTTGGCTTTGCAGGAGGTCCAGATCTGAAATCGTCCTCATTTAAGAGAATTAGAAATAAAACCCTGTGCAGAGGAACCGTAACTCACACTTGTTTAATGCTGTGGCACACTGTGGCAGGAATTCCTTGTACCAGCAATGTTTTACAGAATCCTTTCCCTGCAGGCTGCACCTCAATGTGCACAGCCCTTGGCTGGGATGGTCACTGACTGCCACGCTGTCCATACAAACAGAAATTTGACAGCAAAAACACATCTTTGGCTGCTCAGCCTTGCAGGGATTACACGAACACAGATTTACACCAAAATGGCGAAGAGCACCAGCACTGGGAACTGCTCTGCAATGTCAGTGGGTCAGTCCTGAACCCCACGTGGAACAGGATTTCCCTGGCCTAGCTCTGTTTATCACAGAGCTCAGGGGGAATTTTGAAGTCTGATAACTTCAAGTAAATGAGAAGATGGAAAGTCTGGAATGACTGTTAAATGATAAAAATTAATCTATGTCACTCTCTAAGCAGAAATAGCATTTTGCTTCTCCAAAGGGTCAAGGATTAATTCCATTTCAAAACACACAATTACAACCCTCTTCTGTTTCTTGAGGACATTCACAATCTAGCAGAGGTTTTCCAAAAATGTATCTGGCATTTCTAAAGCTGTGCCTATAATATATTTTAAAAGCACTATGTTAGCTATCTCTAAACATATCCCTGCATCTTCTTACCCTCATGCCTTAATAGGCAACTGCAAAGTGAGTACCAATTAGCTCCTCAAAAGTATATAAGAGTTAACAGTCCTAAAACTAGATGCATATTCCAGAAATCAAAACTGCAGGAAGCTGTTTAAATGAAATGAAACGAAACAGAAGCATAGGATTTGGCCAAAATATGAACCTTCATCAGGGAAAAATACAGAACAGGCCTCCTGAAAGTCTGAATATATTAACAGAACCATGAGATGGTTTTCTTCTCAGATTTTCCTACACAAAGTTATCAAAAGGTTACAATTCAAGGCCAAATTCCCTCGAGAAGAAAAACAAATCTACCAAAATAGCTACAAACACATCCCATGGATTAAAGGTTATATAAAAGCCAACAGGTCAGAAATACCTCTCTTCCTCCTATCCCTCCACAATGCTCTCTAATTAGATTGAATGCCTTTTTATTTTGTTCAGTGCAGAGAATTTCTGAAATCCCAGTTTAATCAAGCCTGAGTCCTACTGCTCCTCTGAGGCACCATTTTCTTCAAAGCCATAAACTTCAGCCGTGGTTGTGTTAATTTTACTGTATTTTTCCCCCTTGAATTAATAATAACAAAAATCTAATAGTATCCCAGTGTCTCACCTACCCTTTATTAAAGCACTTAATTTCTGATTCCTTTAAATATTCTCCTTTATGCCGAGATCTCTCTCATTTGTCACTGACAGAGACAACATTTCCAACAGATGAGCATCAGGAGGACGCGGAGGCTGTCAGGCCCTGGGGATGGGGTTGATATCATTCCACAGGAAGCCAGGGAATGTGCAAAAAACCACATTATCTGTTCCTTCAAACTGAGGGCCAAGTGATGGTGTTGAGTGTGGCTGTAGAACCCCAAAGACAGGGCAGAAATCTGACTGAATGTATTTGATTGCAATGCTGACAACATTACAGTGTTTCCATCACTGCTGCCTCTGGCCTGAAGAGGCTCTGCTCTGTATAAAGTCATTTTTCAGTGTCAGAGGGGCTCAGCCATCAGCTGATTTTGGTGCATTAAAAGGCCCCAATGCTGGGCACTAGAGACACCCTGAACCTAACAGAGAGGGACCTTTCTCAGGGTGAAACAGGACCTGCTTCACTGGAAACCAGAAAAATCCAAACTGGAAAGCAAAGGCTTTTAATTAGCAAGGCGATAATCAACAGGAACAAGCTTTGCCTTTTTAAAGGTGATCAAAATAAGGGAATCAACTGGCAGAACAAGAGGACACAGTCCTAAGTTGAGCCAAGGAAAATATAAGTTGGATATTAGAAAAAGGTTTTTTACAGAAAGAGTGATAAAATATTGGAATGGTCTGCCCAGGGAGGTGGTGGAATCACCATCCCTGGACGTGTTTAAAAGGAGATTGGATGTGGCACTCAGTGCCATGGTTTGGTTTAGTTGAGGGGTGGGACATGGGGTGGACTCGATGATCCTGAAGGTCTCTTCCAGCCTGGTGATTCTGTGATTCTGTGATTCTGTGAATGCTCCTTTTTAAATATGTAATACAGGAGTTAGTACAAAGGGAAAACGACGAATAAAATCGAACTGCATGTTTGCCATTATAAATGGAGAGACTAGGGGGCCTTACAGGCTGTAAGAACAGTAAATGTGGTCAGTGGTGTTAAAACCTGAACTCTGGACAGCAATGTCACCTCCCTGCATGTGGCCAGGGCAGGGAAACAACGCCAGGAACGCAGCAAAGCCACAGCAGCCACATCCACACCCTGCCAGGAGGCTGCAAGGGAGTCCTGCTCTGCTCCAGAAGCACGAGATAAGTTCATCTCTCTCAGGATTACTTTCTTCTCCCACTTTTTTTGCTGCTCCTGCCTTCCCCCTCCCAGATAAATAAATAAATAAATAAATAAATAAATAAATAAATAAATAAATAAATAAAGGAGAGGTCTTTGTCATGGTAACTGTGGAGCTGCTCAGACAGGCAGCCTCCCAAGGAGAATTGCCTCTGAGCAAGATGCCCAGCAGATATTCCAAGGCAAGTCACAAGGGAAATAAATATTGAATTACTCTGATACTTTAACTCATGTCTCAGTAGCCAATGTCTCTGAAATTACATCTAATAAGCTGCCCTGCCTGGACCTTGTAAGAACACGTGTAAAGAACAGCTGCATGTCAACTTCTTAATATTTGAAAAGGATTGTTTGCTAAACATGGAAGTTTGGTGTGCTTGGAAGCATGTCTGATTTAGCAGAATTCCCCCTGCATATCATCATGGGGGGCCAGCAGCTGTGGAGAGTGAATATTGTGATATTATCCAGCCCTGAAACGATGCAACAGGAATTTAATTTCAGAAGGCAGCTATGGATTGTTCTGCGTACGCAGGAAGCACGAAAGCATTTTTTGGGAATGATAAAAACTGCCTTGAAGATAGCACTCCTTTGTGCAGTCCTGGGGAAGGGAGAACACAGCTCAATTCTGTGATCAATGAAAATCTTAAGGACAATCCAATCGATGAGAATCTCTTTGGAAAGGACATCAGGACATGCTGATGTTCATTTGCCTCAGGAAAAGGCTGGGCTGATTTGGCTGATTCTCCACGAACCCCTCAAATTCCTAATGCTCTGAGCCAATCTTAGCCCTCTGAGACCAAACTGCTGCCGCCGGACTGCCACCATATTGCCTAGGAATTTTTTGGGTTTTGGTTTTTCTCTGTATCATGGACATGAGTTTGGAGTGAATTGTGATATTCATGACTGATCTGAAAGTGACTTTGAATTTCAAGACAAAGAAATTCTGCCATAAGAAAACGCAGTGAAATTGAATATATACAGGGGAACAGAAGTTCTGAATTAATCAATTTCTGTTGTAATAGCAATAGTTCTTAACACCACACCCGCATCCTTAAACTCCAGCCAAGATTCTATCCACTGAGCTGGGAGCGTTTTGGTTCTTCAATTTAAAACCAGATGTTTCTAAAAATCTCGCCTTCATCTACAGAGTGAAGAAATGTAATTGCTAAACACATGTATTAATGCCATTTTGTTATCTTAAAAGAAGGAAAATAATCAATCGAGAACATTCCTGCATCATACATTCACGAAGTATTACATGCTTCCGTGTTTTATTTTAATAATGTGGAAACAAAAGCTATTTTAATTAAAGAGAAGGCAGCTACACAAGGCAGTACTGGAAAGCTAAATGCCTTAAGCAGTTCTTTGGAGGACTTCACAATGTCTGACAATTTCAATCAAAAGCTATCCCTCTCTCCACAGAGATCACGATTAGCCAGCAAACTTGCCCTTTCAATTCACTCAAAGCTTCAATCTATTCCATCTGTGCTCTCTGAACCTTTCATTTCCAATAGGTTCAGGGTAATTCAGAGCAGCCAGGGAGGCTGACAAGCTCTACCTTTCTTTCACATCCTCAGGGCTACACGCTGACATCTTAAAATGAATTTAGAAATAAATACAATATCACTGCTTTCACACAACAAAATCATTTATCTGGATTCCATTAAGGAAGCACACAGGTGTAATTAGGAATTGGGCCATGACTCAAACAGCACTTGCCCTCATGCTGCTCTAACCATTCCACAATAACAGCACAAAACACTCCTGCGAGCTCGCAGAGCTTGACCTAAAAGCTGAACGCCTTTAGCATCGAGATGGACCAAAAGGAAACTCTGATGCAGATTAGTGATTTGTAGGAGTCCTCGCTGCACACAAACCTACAGCAGTGGGACTCAGGACAGATTTACAATTCCCACACGGAATTCATCCACTCGTGTGTGATTCTGGGGGTGGGAGAGAAAAGGGGGGAGAGGCAGGAAGGCCACAGAAGGTGAGCTGAGCCATTAGGGCTTAACCAGGCTGGTCACAGCACCGGTGACCACAGCTCCGTGACTGGGGCACAAAAACTAAAGGAAACTCCTGTGTTTTCCATCTTCATTACCATCCTCTGTCATCGCTGCTACAGCATTCAGCTCCGCAGAATTCCTTTGGCTGGATCAAGAACATAATTTCCAAAATCTTTCAACTCACCCATCAAAATGCTCAGCATACATGTAGTATCCACTTAGGGTGGGAATATTGTAGCTGCACCCAAAAGTTCAAAGTGTAGTGATCACCACATTATCAACAACAGAGGGAGGCTTTCCCTCCCCCTCAAAAATTTCAACTGTACCTTGAAAAGGAATTACTGGGGAAGATGGGACTGATAGAATTTGTTATATAAAATTATCTTTCATGGCTTTACCTTGTTCATCATTAAAATTACTACTCTTATTTTAAAAGTGTCTCTGCTTTGGAGCTGGAATGGGATGTTAGTTTGGTGAGGCCTATCAGCTAAAAATGGCAATTATAAATGTACCATGGGATCACTGTCAAGCTTTTTTCCATTCTGCCTGGTTTCTATGCTTGAAAAACAGCTAAGGCTGAAAAATACCTGGTTTCTACACTCATCATTTTTTCTACAAGGGAATGAGAATGAGAAGGCCTGGGAAGAGATTACTGGATGTACAGTTTGATGCTACAAAAAGAAAGCATTAATTGCAGCCTACCAAGGCACTCAGCCCTTTTCATCTCAGATCTGGTGAGCGTGTGGCCTGGGGGTGAGATTATTCACAGCCCCATCTCTGTGGAAAGCTTTTCTTTTTGGTCCGTTAGTTTTCTACCAGATTAAGGAGCTCAGCCACCTCAATAGGCAACTGCAGTATTACTGGAGCTGGTGCCTGCAAAGAAAAACCCCAACCTCCATAAATGAGGAAAAAATATGAGTTTTTAGCTGTCTCTGCGAGCTCTCTGCATGGCTCATTACTCAACTGCAGAAATGCCAATGCCACACAAGACAGAGAGATTGCAGCAGCCCCAGCTGAGGCTGACTTTGCTACTGAGCAGCTCTACCATCCACGCTCATTTTCAGATCAGATCCAAGCCAGATTCGGTAAAGAAATATTATGATTTTTTTCTGTTTACAGCTTACAGTCTAGATTTAAGTGACCAAAATTCAACACACAAAATACAGGAAAGCAGCACTGTTCAACCACTGCACTGGCGCTATCCCTGTGAAGTGGGGGTTTTCATTTCCAGGAAAGGTCTGTCAGAACCATTTTCTACAGCCAAATCACAAAGACTCTGAACATTGTTCCCATGCAGTTAGACCTTGACTCCTAAAGACTTATTGTTCCTAGCTGTGTTTTCACAGCACTTAGCACAGTTTTCGCTGCAATGCTTTGTCATTTCATTGTTTTTTCCCTCTCATGGTGTGGCATCTCCAGGAGCAACAATGCCTCATTTCTCTGCTCCCAGCTGATGCTGCTGGTGCAGGGCAGAACGCAAATTCTATCACGAGAGCTCAGCAATGTGCTTGAGCTGAGAAGGAAACAAAAAACTTTCCAATATCACCTTTGCCAGCAGGTCAAGGGAAGACACCGAGAGCATTTGGAGAGTGTGAGAGCTTCCATTGTGCAGAGGATAGAATGTGCAGGGAAACTTTTTACTACAGGAAAAGAGAGGTGGGGATTAGGAAGATTGCATGAATATGAGAATATTTCACTGCAAAAAAAAAAAAAAAAAAAAAAAAAAAGGACTTATTTTCAGCCACGGAATGCAAAGAAGTAACTGAGCATCAGTCCTGATTTTCCTTTCAGGCAGTGAAATAAAGTACAACCCATTTCACATGAGATTATTAAGAAAATAAGCAAAACTCCATCTTGGCAGCTATAACTTGAATTCAGCATAAGCAAAATTAAGATTTATTTATTTATTCAATGAAAATTTATGGTAGTTTAATATTTGTTTTAGTCTGAAACTGAAGTGTATAGAAGGGATTGTGCCCTCTTGGTTCAAATTGCTTTAATTAATGTGAGGGCAACTCTGCAGTTTGGTAGAATACAAGTTTGATAGGAGACATCAGTGCACATATCTGTGCACATCTGCTCTGCCTGAAGCAGCCCACAGAGCACAGATATTCTGATTTTCTTTGTCAAGCAACTTTCACAATCCCATTCTTCACTACCACTTCTTACTCTGCAGAGTAGTAGCAAAACACACACAACACAGAGTTCAATCTTTATTTCTTCTTCTTCTTGTCTTCCAGCTTTCATAAATTTCTTCTTGCTTGCCTTCAATCTTAATTTTCTGGGCTCCCAGCCTAGATTTTCAATTATCTTCTGATAACTCGTATAGGTCAGTACTAAAGTTCAATGTCATCTCTAAATCTAAGATTATATATAGTCTGTTTTCCTCCATGATTCCTTCTCTCCATCCCATTGCTGAAAACAAACCTTGAAGGGAAAACAGTAACAGCACTGACCCAAAAATAAGGAGGCAAGAGAAAGAGCAGGAATTATGGAGGGATTCACTTGCTGAGTGTCTGAGAGAAACATTTATTCAGTAATTGGAGAAGAAAATGAAGAGGTGCTGGACAGCAGCATTTGCTAAGGAGCAGTCAGGTTCAGGCTAGAAGGAATACAATAGATCAGCTCTGCCCAAGACAGATGTCAAAGAAGCACTAAAGATAACTGACACTGCCACAATTCTGCAGGCTCCAGATGAGACTTTGCTAGTGCCTGTTTGCAAGGAGAACATAAAACAAGTGGAGAATGTGTAGTTTCTGTGACAAATCGATCAAACTGGCAGCAGACATCTGCACCAAGTCCGAGCCGTGCCCCAGCGGGGGCTGAGGAACGGCGCAGTCACCACAGATGGGAAGATCAGGAGGGCCATGCTCCTCAGGTGGGAAACACAAATCAGAATTTTTATGAAAAAAATGATGGGCTTCAGCACTTCACAGTACGAACCGAGACACAGGAAAAGCCCTCCTACACCAAATAACACCCTGCAATTCTCTTTTAGCATTTAGGGGGGGATTCTTCTTCATCCCTTGATCTTCACTGTCTCCCAACAACTCTCCAGACAAGCTGTAGGCCATAAATAGCTAAGGGTTGGGAGAGTTAATTACCTGAGAAATTGTCATCTGACCTACTGCAACAGCTCAAACCCTCCAAGGTCTGTGAACGCTCCCTCTGGACCAACTCTGAACTCACTGTTCCTCACTCAGGCTGCCCCAGCCCAGCTCTGCTAGCACTGCAGATATGCTGCCAAACTCATCGCTCTTTTCTCAAGCTGCTGAAAAGAGAACAGTTGAAGAGAATCTCTTCATGAACCATCCTTTTTACTATTATTGATGCAGTTTGATTATTTGATGAGAACCTATAGTGCACACGCAGACATTCTAAGCACTGAGACTATAAATACAGTAACAAAGGTCTGCTATATATAGTGTTCTCCACTTACAAGCATTTCTCTTTTTTCAGGGTCTGATCCAAACCAAACTCATAATTCTGATAGGAATAGATGAAAGGATGAAAGGAGCATATGACTGCATAGAAATAGAATGAAAACAAATACATGCTTCAAGAGTGATTATTGTACCATTACTCTGATCTACTGCTGCTCAGATAAAGAGGCTAAATAAAAAGGCAAGAAAAGACTCAGTTGATGCTGATACATGTATTGTAAACTGCTGCAGCTGAAGCAGCAGGGAACATCTTCAGCAATACCCAGAGTTATGATAGGACAAACGGGGAAAAAAGGGAAGAGCAGCAGCAAACACCTGCGCGAGATCCCAGATCTGAAGTGTTTACCTTCGTTAACTTTACACGAATGAATGATTAACAACAACAAAGGAGCACTGAGATAGCACCACAAGCATCAGCCTGATGGACAGCGTTTGGGAAATGCCACCTGAATTGTCAAGGGAATTCATAGAGATATTTGCTTTCCGAGTTTTCTAACCTGAAACTGGATCCAGGTCAGACTCCATGTAATTTGGAATAAAAGAACCCAAAGGCTAACGAACAGGATTGTGTCTGCTTCTCTGTGAGCTCACAGCAAGGGAACTCAGCAGTTCAGAAGAATCCATTTATTTTGACTCTTTCAATGTTCATGTCCCATCAGTAGCATAAGGGACCAGCCAACAGTTTCTTTCAGCACCTCATTACCACCACTGCCCACTATGTTCACAACTTAACAAAATAAAGGAGCTTAAAATAAACCCCAAAGACTTGCAGACGCAAAGAAGGAATGAAATATTTCTAAGATCTGTCCCATCTGCCAAAAAACCCCTATTTTTTCATAAGTGGTTTGTTGCACTGTTAATACAGACATTGAAATATTTTCTTTAATAGTTTGTTAAAACGGATTTTCTTTAATAGATAATTTAATAGTTAATTAACATGGATTACAACAGAAAGAAATGCAAAAACATCTTTACGACATCTTCTTATAAAAAGCTTTTTATGTTCCCTTTATCATGGTGCTGTTTGAAAAAGCTTAGATAGCTTATTAATTGGAACATCAGGGGATGGCATCTCCTCAATCTCTTAGAATATTTGAATCACACAAATGCTTTCATTATATCGTTATTTTTTCCTCAGCCTACTCTTCTTTTCTGTTCTTACAGACCTCTGAGCAGTTCATGTTGTCCAGCAATCAGAATGGCACATTCCCATTTTTAACACAGATGCTAGAAATTAATTATTTTCTCGTGGTAGAAGGTACATTGTGATCTGAGGGGCAGATGCTGTACAAACAGCAAGAGAAGCAGATCCTGCTCTGAGCACCTTGCATTCTGAGCAGACAAGATTAAAAAAGGGGAAAGCAGAACTGGAGTGATTTTTCAAAGGTTACAGAAAGCCAATGGGTACCCTCACTCCTAAATCACCACCATGAGCCACTACACTCCCCTGCTTTCATAAAGAAGAGAACTCTAACAAGGTAAAATGACTGCATTTTTGTAAAAGGAGAATAACACCTGACTTAAAAAATGGGATGGAAAATAATGCTTTGTAAGGTCATTAAAAAAATAAACCAGTACTATTAGAAGACCATTCCAAGCTATCAGTCATTTTCCTACTTCAGAGCCTACCAAATAGAGATGCTTCTGCCTCCACAAAATATTAAATAGTATGTAATCCTCAATTTTGTTGACGAAGCCAATGTTCATGGGTAGCTTTTCTGCAGAGATTTTGTTTATTTTTAAAAATCCCGAGCATGCTGTCAGGGCTGTAGTACAGGCTGGCTCAGTGGAAAGCCATTAAAAGCACTTTGCTGGGCAGATGGTGTCAAAGAGTCAGAAGCAGAGAACAGAACCCCACTGTGCACTGTGTTCAGTATGCAAGAAATCATCTCGTATCAGACAGTGCTGCAGGGGACACAGGCACAGAGCAGAGAGCAGGGCACAGCCCAGGGCAGCGCAGGCTCCCAGCCCAGGAATATGGACAGGGATATGGAACAAGAGAACATGGAGTGAGAAACCCCACGGGAGTGAGGGGAGAGCTGTGCAGAGCACCAGACCAAGCCCTGAAAACAATACACTGCTTTTATTCACTGAAGGTGGAACTACTCTTTGTCATTAAGAGATAGCACAACTCAGAAAGACTCAAATAAGATTTGAAAAGTGTCCACCAAATTATCTGTCACACCCTGATTTACAGATTGCTGAGCAGTTGGCATTTCAGTAGAACTTTTTAGAGTTGGTGCAAAGAAACTCATCAGAGACATGCGGAAATGGCCTTGCCAGGACAGTCTAAGATGACAAAATTTAAATATCAGCCATGAACTCACACACCAGAACATTGCAAGACTTCCTTGTGCATGTTCCTTTTCCACTCTCTTCTAGAGCAGGTAGGGAAAGTGTTTTCAGAGGAGTCTAATTCTGTAGGGGAGCACAGCACCTAACAAAGCACCTGACTGGGTTAAACACATCTGAACAGAATGAACACGGGAAAATGAGTGTGAAATTATCACTGTTCTCTGCACCACGTGTGGCAATGACCTTCCAGTGTGGGTGCAGCTCTTCCTCTGCTGGGCACAAGCAGCTGCTCGATTCTGCCCCAAGCCCTGCACTGCTGACCACATGAAGATATTTTTCTTCATCTTCAGAGCTGCGGACTCGTGAACCTGAGCCAACGAGATCCTGTTCCTATTTGTGAGAACAAGGTAAGGATGACAGAGTGCAGCTCTGTACACGGTGTATTTACAGATTTAGCAGATGGAGAGCTCTGCAGAGCTGAACAGTTCTTTCACCAGCAGCTCAAAACACAGTCTACAGAAACAACATCAAGACCTCATTCACAGAGGAACACCTGACAATACACCCTGCTGCCAGCAGCAAAGTCAGAATGTAGGAACTGGACATACACAGACAAGAAAACCAACCAGCCCATGTGCAGAACCAAATTAAAATTAACCAAGCACGGCTGATTACATTAACACAGAGATGCAACACTGAAGGATAAATACTAAGGGATAAACACAGATATTTCAAATTATAAGCAGATGCAAATCACCATTATTTTCCCTCCTTGAAGACAAGTAGAATGAATCACCATGGCTCAGCAGAAAATGGAGGATGCAATTATGTGCTAATCCAGAATCTTTGATAAGTCAGTGGATTGAAGACTAAATGGTATTGTTTCCTTTCCTATATTATGGATTAGATCAATATTCAGAGACACCACTGACTAGTTATCTCTGCCAAGTTTAGGTTCCTCTTCTTGCACAATGAATTTACATAATATATACTGAAGACATAAATCTACATATATAAATGTATAAATATAAATAAAAAATATAAATAAAAAGCAAGTGATGCTGAGGGCTCACAAAATTCAAGGTTCCGAGACCATTCAGCACTAGATAAGACTAAACTCTGTGACTTGGAGGATTTCTTTTAGCATGCAGGACATGCAGACTCATCTGTGTGATTATCTGGACATCTGCCTTGTTCCTCAGCAAGAGATGTGCAGACTGTCTGCTCACCAGTCTGCCTCCCTGGAAAGCACACAGATCAAAAGAGAAGATGTAGAGCATCCTGGTTCAGCTGGAGAGGGCACTTCTGTGGCTCCTTAGAGTATCTCAGAGTTGTATCCTCCGAGGATAGAGTGTGTTGACATCTTTCCGTACCTCTGCTTGAGGCTCTTGTTATTACTACCCCTGCTGCTTTTTCATACATAAGTACCTAACTCACTTCTTTCGTTCTTTTTATCGGAGCTACACTATTCACTACCCTTCCCCCTTCTCACATTTTGAAATCTACACGGTCATTCTTAGAGGTGGGTTTGTTTTGCTAACCAATTATCACCACAGCAAAGTTTTGAAACATTGTATCCAAAACCTCTTAGCAGCATTGTGAAAGGAAGTCTTTGTTTGCAAACAAACCCCCCAACAACTAAACAAACCAAATCAGTTCAAAGGAACTTTAAAAACAAAGACAGATGGGCCTGTGAGAAGGCTAAGTGACTGTAAGAGGAGGATAGAGACCTTCTATTTTGTGAGTCTGGGGAAATGTGGCAGCATAGATGAATCCACTACCAACCTTTTAAAAACGGTTTGTACAAGAAACAAAAGTGCATTTTGCTGAGCCACTTCCAGGGAGACAATTGTCTGCAACACAGAGAACTCCCTCCAGAAACCTTTCTGGAAACCTTGATTAAAAAACCCCAACAGCGAGGGTGTGAGAACAAACAGACAAACAAACAAACCTCCTCTGTGTGTGCAGCGGAAGGCTTTGAGGAAGCGAGGGGAGCCTGGAGCGCAGATGCTGCTCTGACTGCAGGCTGCTCTGCCCTGAACCACTGCTCAGCGCTGATTTTAGGCACCTCTGCTGCAGTGCCTCGGAACACTCTCACCAGCAGAGCCTGAAGGATGTCTGAAGCACCGAGGCAACACCGAACAGCTCACAGCAACACTTCCAACTTACAGTTAGTCTCACTATAGTGGTTTTTCTCAGCCCTTTTAAGGAAAATCTAACCTTTTGAACAAAATCCAGACCGTCTTAGGCAGTGTCCTGCTTTTGGTATTGTCACAAAGCTCTTTGTTTACAGCCAAACACGGACTGGGATGGCTCTGAAAGCAGCCTTGTTGCTGCTATTTCCTCCCCTCGGTTTTTTCTAGCTTGCACGCATAAGGTTTCTGGCACTGGTTTCACAACACGGCTCAGATGTTCCATGAATCACCACTGGTGTGTGGGTTACAGGCTGAAAAATACCACTCCAGAAAACTCTGTCTGCTCGGAATTAAAGCCTGCGACAGGCAATGAAATCCCTGCACTGACTGTGGCGGGCTCTGGATCACACCCCTGGGGATCAATAGATGGACAGAGCTCCTTCCATCACAGAGCTGTACACCACACCCTCCTCTGGGTCGAGTTTAAGTCACACTACTAAAGCTGCAAGTGGAAGTTTGCACAGATACCACAGAGGCTGTACTGTGGGAGATGAAGATTTCAATCCCTTGGCTCTGTGGGGCCATCAGACCAACACCTTGCACTGGAATTAAGTCTGTTCAATGAAAGAAGAAATCAGGCACATGGAGAAGCCAATCCTCAGTCTGAAGTTAAATGTCCCCACATTCCACCCCCAGGGTGAAGTAGCCTGACATCCTCCAATATGTGCTTTAAAGCTGCTCAGGGTAATTAGTGCTATCTACATGTCTCGGAACTACTTAAAATCCACTTCATTTGGAGCTGCTGTTAATAATGCAGCAGGCAATATTACAAAGTCTGCTGCAAATCAAGTAATTTAATGTAACACTTTATAAACCAAACTTGAGATGAATCTCAGCTGCCTCTTCAGCTTCCCCGCAATCAGTCTGTCTGGAGTCATGTTTATGTATCCTAGGACCCGTGATAGACTGCCACCAGACTTGGCATCCACAACCACCTCAGGAGGCTGATTTAATGTGAATGCAGCATGAAAAATCAGATTATCTTTTGATTCTCTCTTTTATTAAATAAAACTGATCTTTATTGAATAAAGCTGCTTTTATTAATATCTAAAACATTGGTTGGTGTCACAGAGCCTGCCAGTCCTGAGGAACTAATAAAAGAAAAGACAGAAGTGAAAAAATGAGAACATTACAGGGAAATATTAGAAACCAAATCACATTAAGCCAGCATTGCAGCTGACAAATAAAACACGGGTCTAGCAGTAGAATTTTTTGTGTAGTCTGAATTTATTATTTTTACTGAAAGAAAAGGAATCAGAATGGGGCTTTTCCCACAAGTACACTGTGGCAAGAAACACGGTAAGAGCAAAAAAGTGGAACTTAAGTTCCCCTTCTGTTGTATAATGGCTTAAACAGCTGTAAGTTCAATGCAGCTGGGACACAGCACAAAAACTTTGGTTTTAAGGAAACTGCTTGAACCTTAAGCTAGAAAGATTTCATTTTTATTGGGGATTTTATAGAAAACTTCTTGGGTTTTTGCATGTGGGCAGAGCTGTCAGGAAAAGCTCCCACTGACCACACGTGTGCTTTATGCTCATCTGAGAGCAGCAAGCACTGCATTTTCCATCCACACCAATGGCACAGCTGGAGCCTGCAGATGAGCTGCCCACAAGTAATACCAGCACTGATACTTTGAGAAAAAGAATGTGTCCCTCAACATCACAAATTCTGTCAGCATGAACTGTAATTCAACCCTGAACGCCTGTCTAGCACCACCAAGATGGAGGAGGGAAAAGAATACATCTCTTAAATCAAATAAAATAATCTTTTATTTTAATCCCATATACAGAATCATATCCCATTGCCACTGTTCTACAGGAATGGACTCCAAAGTAAATAGTGCTGAAACACAGGTTGTTGCACTCCTCAGCTTTTCATTTTCCGTGATTGCAAGTCCATTTCAACGTCAGTAAAGACCTGCACAGAAGGATTTTGGGAACGGCCCACAGCTTTCTGGCAGCTGGGACACACCCAACAAGCTCAGCTGAGCGATTCTTGGTACACCACTACCCCACGAAGCCAGCGAATTCACTAGTGACTTCCCGTAGAACTGAGACTTGCAAAGATACAATACACTGAAATTGTAAGTGAAGTGCAGTGTGGACAAAATGACATGCTCTGACACCAGCAAAACTGCACAGGAAAAGGCAAAGGTACAGCTTGTCCATAATGAGACAAAAAAATCTACAGTACAAGAGCCAATGGAAATCAAGAGTGTTCAAAGAACACTGTAACATGGGTAATTCCAAAGGAAACAGAAGCAAGAGCAGTTTCAAGCCAAATATCCAAATATTCCTCTCCTATAATGTACTCAAAACTAGACATTTGGGGGTTTGGTTTCGTTGTTTCCCCACGCTCGCTTTGCTGTAGGAGGAGATTTGCATCAGTGCACATGTGCTCTCTAGCTATGGGGAACACCCTGAGGGGATACAAGGAAATCCTGCCTCGTATGCTTGCCAAGCCTCCATTTTAATAAAACTGAGAGAAAAAGAAAATCAAACCAGCAGCTCTGTGGCCCGAGATGTCATTAGAGAGCAACCTGCAGGAAGATTTCTGCCCAAGATGACAGAGAACACAAAATTCTTAGCAGAACACAAGCAGAAAAAGTCACTAAAATATTCACTTGGTTTTTTACTGTCAACTTGAACTTGAAATTTGAAATCAATGAAATCTGTTTTTTTCTGATGACATTCATAATGAAAAAGGCTCCTCAATCTTTAGTCTCACAACATACATCTCAAAATTGTTTAGCATCTTACAGGAGATGCTGTTTTCATTCTAGACATAAGCCAAGCATGGAACCTGCAGCTCAAACAAAGTATTGAAGTTTTTATTCTGCTCCAGTGGAGCTAATGACTTTCCATTTAAGCAAGGCAACAGAACGTCCACATTATTGTGTTAAGTCTGTTTTCATTAACATCAGCTGGACCTGGTTATTCTTTAACTGAAGATTTCCGAAGAACTTCTTCTCACCTTTGGTAACAAAGAGCAAAACGCTGAACTGAGGGTGAGCATTGGCCTCTTAGGACTGGCTCAAGAAAACTCTGCTGAAGACAATGAAATGCTACTGCCTCAGAACTACAGTAACAGAGCCTCACCACCTCTGCCCTCACACATACACAGAAAATTAGACTGACAGTGCATTAACAGACATGGATTATATCATCACTGACAAGCTGTCCTGGTAGGAACCTTAGCTCATTATTGAAAACAACATTTCATTTCTCAGGTTGGAGCTCTGCATTTTACAAGATAAAAGCAAAGCAAAATCACAATGGTATTTTCAAGTCTTCATCATTATTACCTGAAAGATTTGGAAACTGTGCAGTAAAAGGTGTGTTGCCATGGTTCTGAGTAATCAGCAGGAGCCCTATACCCAATAGACAGCTGATTGCTGTTGCATGCTAAGAGCTTTTGTATCTCTTTAGGAAAACTTTGTCATCGTGTCATAAATGAGAGAGTTTTTCTATTAGCACCAGAAAAGCATCAAAGGAACATGCCCTGTAGTAGTAATCATGCCTGATCCTTTTTTTGTCTGCTCATCTTATTATGTCGAGGGGGGTGGGAATCAACCTTTTACACTGTCAAGTTTACACTGTGAATCTCTGGAACACTCTGGTCTTTTCAGAGTGTACTGAGGCATAGCAGTGCAGATGGAGTCTGTTACCAAAGAAGAAAATAAACAATTGCATTAAAGATAGATATCTGTGTTACTAACAGCAGAGTCCCAGCAGTCACACAATAGCAGTGTCTTGGATATCTGAAATGCAAGATCAATAGCACAGCTAGCAGCAGGAACTCTGGTGGGATCTCGTGGGTCTGGTTCCATGGAACCACAGCATTCTTTAGTCTGGAAAGACCCCGGAGATCACCGAGTCCCACTGCTAACCCAGCGCTGCCCATGGCCCCCGGCACCACACCTCCACACCTCCGAAATCCCTGCGGGGATGGGGACTCCACCACTTCCCTGGGCAGCTGTGCCAGGGCTGGCAACCCTTCGGTGAAGCACTTTTTCCTAACGCATCCTTCAGAAGAGATGCAAGCAACATTTAAGAATAAAATCCCATATGAATGCTCTAATTGCTGAGTTGGCAATAAAAGGAACGCTGTGTTCTGTGAAACTGAAATGCCATTTGTGCTCCAGTCCTGGAATCAGCTGCGATCTCAGTCCAGCACTATGTTAATGCAGTGTTAAGGTAGCAAACTGAAACACAGCAAAACGCCAGGGAATGAAGAAGTTAACACTCCCACTGCACTGTTAGCCTATCCAAAGCACTGATGATATTGCTTACAATGAAAGACATCATTTACAACCTAGCTGGGAAATCACAAGCTACTGGTGTGCAGTGTGAATGAAGCAATCTCTTGAAAAGACTCTGACTTCTAATCCCTGCTGCTAATGCAATTCCAATTGCAACTTTAGAATGCAGGCACTGCATTTAGGGAACATTTGAGAAGACTTATAATTTTGTCCCTTTCTTTCTTTACCTGCTCTAAGGCAAAAAAGGAGGAGAAGTGAATTTGATACAAGGAACCACCACAGAAATACAGAGCTTGTATTTTGCCTTCTGTCAATACGTTCAGTTCTGAATACAAACTAATTAGTAAAAATAACTCAAAAAAACCCTGCTGATCTCTGGAAGTGTAAAAGGGTGTTAATAATAACTAATGCCGTTTTTTAATAAGGCTATTTATAAGCAGGACTCTTTATCAGTATGTTTGCAAAATCACAGATTTAATGCATATGCTCTCATTACCCTCTGAAGACTAAACCACGTGAGAACTTTGTTTTCCTGCCAAAATATAACTGCTGATGCACAGTATCTGCTCAGTAGAAATGTATATTTCTCCGAATTTATATTTCACAGAAATGCTCAGAATCATCTAAATTAAGTATTGCAAAAATGCATTCACCTTTTGGCTGAGGCCATCGATGAAAACTTTTGAGTTCAGAGGAAGCTCTAAATGCACACAAAAATGCGTGCACTGTCTGTGCGCTGGTTTGGTGACTGTAACTGTAAACAAGCTCGAGGGCCAAAGAAGGAATCACCGAGCTGTCTGAAGCGATGCCATCGGGACATTCACACTCCGTTCAGCAGGAAGGATATCACACACCTGGCACAGGGTCTCATCAAAGCTTTTCCATGTTTCAGCAAGCACCTAGTTCGCCGCTCCAGTAGAACATTGCCAATCAGTCTGAGATACAGGATTTTTAATTTGAAAAGTCACGCGGAACATAACGGAGGGGCAGCTAACTCCAGTATCTTGTACCTCTGGGGATTTCACATTTCCATATCACAAACCCTTTGTAATCCAAAGCTGAGCTGCCAGCTAAGCTCAGCAGCATCTCCCTCCTGATCAAAAGTACAATAAGGAGCTAACAAATGCCTCAGCAAACTGGCAGACAGTCTGTTGTAGTCAGCCAAGACAAGATCCTTCCACTCAGGATTTCCCATCACATCATCTGTGTTTTTGACTAGCACATGACTCCCCCCGAGTCCTTCAGTCTTGAATTGTGGGAATCAACACTCAAGGCATTACTGAGAGGGGACAAAGGCTGGCTATGCAAAATAAGAAACAAGACGCAGTGAAACGGACAGAGGAGATTGAGACTTACCTTTGGAAAAAACTGCTGCCAGGCTCAGGAGGAGAGGTGACAACAGATGCCCCATATTGCTAATCCCCGAGGCACACATCCTAAGGTTTGTGGAGCACTTAGGGCTCTGTTTCACACACTTTGTAATCAAAATAAAAATCGGTCAGCTGAAGAGGCTACATTTTCAGAAAAGGTCATCTGGAAAGCGCAAAAGGCATTTCCTTCGGAGCGAAGACTTACTTCTTTAGCCTTAACCCTCCCCCTTCCTCCGTCCTTTCTTCAAAACAGATGATGCTGTGAAAGAAAACCCCTCAATAAATTAAAAACCAAATCAGTTCTGATTCAAATCTCGGTGCGGAGCTCCAGGTACCAGAGGCAGGCGAGCAGCCCCGTGCCCCGGCACCCCGAGCGGGCAGGGGCCGGGGGGGTTCGGGGGAGCGCTGCCGCTCCCGCCGCCGCCGGGATGCGCTTCACACAGCCAGCGCCCGCATCCCGGCGGAACAGCACGTCGGCTCCCCGGGCGTCACCAAAGTTTTCCTTTAGGTGATGCTGATCCGCCCTGAGATCATCCAGCCAGGCGGGGGTTGGTGTTGCGCGCTCTTTTATTCTTTCTCTTTTGTTAAAGTTCTTAATTTCCTCATTGACTTGTGTGACTTTCTGCACGACAGGGAGCTCACAGGGAGAGGCTCGGGGCCGCCGGGGCGCTCAGGGCTGCCGGGGCCGGCGCTGGCGGCCGGCGCGCACCTGCCGCCCCCGCGGGCGCTGCGCGGCTGAGCCCGTGCTGGGGCCGGGGCCCCGCGCCGCCCGCCCGCGCCGGCCCCGCCGCATCCTGCGCCGCTGCCGGGACCGCGCTGCGGCCGCCACACGCCGCGGAAACCACGAAAACACCGCGGGCAAACAAATAAATAAATAAGCGCCGATCCAAGCCCCGCCTCGGCCCCGGCGGCCCGGCAGCCCCAATCCCCGGGCAGCGGGGCGCGGAGCGGGGCGGATCGGGGCGGATCGGGGACGTGCGGACCGGCCCCTGTGCCCGGCCCCTCTGCCCGGCCCTTGCCCGGCCCCCCTGCCCGGCCCCTCTGCCCGGCCCCTGCGCTCGGCCCCTGCCCGGCCCCTCTGCCCAGCCCTTCTGCCCGGCCCTTGCCCGGCCCCTGCCCGGCCCCTCTGCCCAGCCCTTCTGCCCGGCCCTTGCCCGGCCCTTGCCCGGCCCCTCTGCCCGGCCCCTCTGCCCGCTCTCCCGGAGCGGTGGGAGGTGGCAGCGGCGCCGCTCCCAGGGGCCGGAGCCCGGCAGGGCACCGGGCAGAGGCGGCTCCGGGCTCGGGACAGGCCGAGCATCCCCGAGCCGCAACCGGCTTCTCTAGGAGCATCCCCGAGCCGCAGCCCGCTGCTCTAGCAGCACCCAGAGGCGCAGCCCGCTGCTCTAGCAGCACCCAGAGCCGCAGCCCGCTTCTCTAGGAGCATCCCCGAGCCCAGCCCGCTGCTCTAGCAGCATCCCCGAGCCCAGCCCGCTGCTCTAGCAGCACCCAGAGCCCAGCCCGCTGCTCTAGCAGCATCCCCGAGCCCAGCCCGCTGCTCTAGCAGCACCCAGAGCCCAGCCCGCTGCTCTAGCAGCACCCAGAGCCGCAGCCCGCTGCTCTAGGAGCATCCCCGAGCCGCAGCCCGCTGCTCTAGCAGCACCCAGAGCCGCAGCCCGCTGCTCTAGCAGCACCCAGAGCCGCAGCCCGCTTCTCTAGGAGCATCCCCGAGCCGCAGCCCGCTGCTCTAGCAGCACCCAGAGCCGCAGCCCGCTTCTCTAGGAGCATCCCAGAGCCGCAGCCCGCTGCTCTAGCAGCATCCCCGAGCCGCAGCCCGCTGCTCTAGCAGCACCCAGAGCCGCAGCCCGCTGCTCTAGCAGCATCCCCGAGCCGCAGCCCGCTGCTCTAGCAGCACCCAGAGCCGCAGCCCGCTGCTCTAGCAGCACCCAGAGCCGCAGCCCGCTTCTCTAGGAGCATCCCCGAGCCCAGCCCGCTGCTCTAGCAGCACCCAGAGCCGCAGCCCGCTGCTCTAGCAGCATCCCCGAGCCGCAGCCCGCTGCTCTAGCAGCACCCAGAGCCGCAGCCCGCTGCTCTAGCAGCACCCAGAGCCGCAGCCCGCTTCTCTAGGAGCATCCCCGAGCCGCAGCCCGCTGCTCTAGCAGCATCCCCGAGCCGCAGCCCGCTGCTCTAGCAGCATCCCCGAGCCGCAGCCCGCTGCTCTAGCAGCACCCAGAGCCGCAGCCCGCTGCTCTAGCAGCACCCAGAGCCGCAGCCCGCTGCTCTAGCAGCACCCAGAGCCGCAGCCCGCTGCTCTAGCAGCACCCAGAGCCGCAGCCCGCTGCTCTAGCAGCATCCAGAGCCGCAGCCCGCTGCTCTAGCAGCACCCAGAGCCGCAGCCCGCTGCTCTAGCAGCACCCAGAGCCGCAGCCCGCTGCTCTAGGAGCATCCCCGAGCCGCAGCCCGCTGCTCTAGCAGCACCCAGAGCCGCAGCCCGCTGCTCTAGCAGCACCAGAGCCCTCGCACGGACACACGCTCAGGGCTCGCTGCTGCCCGCACCCAAACACGCCGCATCCCTGCGGCTGCCGGGGGGCCGCGCTGCCGTGTGTGTGCTGCTGCACGTGGTGCGCCTTTGGCTCCATCCCTCGTCCCCATTGTCGTGTTTGCAGCTCTCCCTAAGCCGCTGAATCAAGTGCGGTGCAGGCGGAGTAGGGAAATAATGTGAAAGGTGTGTGATGGAATACCTCATACATATTGCAAAAAATCTGCAGTTGGTCTAAAATAGTGTTCAAAAGTGCTGGGGGGAAATAACCGACCTCAGGTTTTCCATTATATAACGTATCAATACTAACCCGAACATTTGGTCAAGCTTAACAATGAGATTTATATTATCCTTGGCAGATAGAATTGCAGCAAAATGCAATTTACCACTGTCAAAAAAAAAAAAAAATTTAGCTACAAGACCTTAATGTCATTTTGTTCCTTCATGGGGTACGTGTTTGGGAGCAATAAAAACATTCATCTGTATCTCAACATCCACAACACTGAAGCTGTAAATAGTCTATCAAAATAAACTTTGCGCGCTTTCTGTTTGCCAGCGCTGAGAAGTACATGATTACCCATGCAGTGAGAAAAGGCTGCGTTTTGTGTGGTTGTGAATTGCTTTTAGAAGTTCCTGTCAGTTTTAGAAGGATTCCCAACTCCTGAGAGCTTCCCCAGAGCTGAAATGAAGCACGCCTCTAGAAGTGGCATTGTGCTGGAAACACAAATGTACCATCTCAGAACATCCCGTGTCTGTGAGAAGATAAATAACTGTTATTGATGTATGCTGTGGCCAAAACCTCGCAGTGTTGCACAACACAGGAGAATTGCTGTTATGTAACACTCTATCCAAGACAGAACAGTCATGCTCTGGAGGAGGAAGGCAGTGTCCAGCTTCACTCACTGGCAGGCTGGAATGTGCCAGTTCATCTTTGTTCTGGTGAAAAAGCGTCAAGGAGAAGACTATGAAAGTATGAAAGGTGCAAAGGAAGAGCTTTCTCTCCAGCTACAGGTGTGGGCAGTTCTGTCACCAATTCAAGGAAAAGCAATACTGGAATAATAAAAAACCAAACTAAGATTCTCCTCTCTTTTTACTTCTACAATTTCTGCCTCTATTCTTTTACCTTTAGTTATTTTGTGCATCATTTGGAGATGCTTTGTACAATAGGCTTTTAAGGTCTTTCAGACATTCAGGGTAACTAGAATGAAAGAAGGGCAGAAGTTGTTGCAGAAATGCAGAGTGAGAGAGAGTTTTAACGCCAGTCATATTATGTTTGCAAAATTAGGTTCTTTTCCTTCTTTTCATATTTTGCAACATAGTTGTTGAAACAATAGGCTTGGAAGCCCTTATTTTGTTTTTCAGCACAAATATGGAAACTATGGAACCTAGGATCCTTTATTTAGGATGCTGCTACTCAATGAACAGATTAATTTTTAAATGTGGTCTTGTGAGAGAAGAAAAATTAATCTAAGCTATTACTTTTTCCTTAATGTTTTTTAAAGTAATTCTGAAAGATCACTAACTAATTATTAAATTTTATGCATCAATACCCTTCCCCTCCAAAGCACTCCACAGACCTTTTAGTAGGTTGTAATAGACACTTAATATTTTGTCAACATCCTCCTCCTCATCTTCGACTATCCTGTTATCCCCACAAACCAGATTTGGATCTTGACTCTCTATCAAAGCCAACTGACTTTTGAATACACTGTTGTCTTCAGGCCCTTCAAAGATGAGCAAGTGCACCCATTCCTTGCATGTGCCCTGCCCAGAAATAATCTTACTTTTGGTTTGGTGGGCATTTTACGGAAGCACCAGCTGAAGGCTGGGCCACTTGTCAAATTTCAGTGCAGAGTGGGTGTCCCAGTTCCAGTTTCTGCCCACGAGTGCAGGTGACAGCACATCAGCTGTGCAAACTCTGTTCTGGCCAACGCTTTTGTGATGAAAACCTTTCCTGTGCACTGCTCGTGGAAAATCACAGCAATTCATACAACTCAGTAAGGAGAAAACATCTTCCTGTTTCATTAGCAATATGTTATTTTGGCAAATGTGCCTCATCATTTCTCAGTAATTAACGCAGCTAATTGTGGAGGAAGAACGGGCATTAGGAAAACACAAGAGAGAGTGGAGAGACCTGAATCTCAACAACCTCATGGTAAAGGTAGAAAAGTGATTAATGCACACGCAATGAGGTAATGAAGAGATCCACCCTCACCCTGAGACTTCTTGGTTCATCTGCCACATGATACATCAACTGGTATGTGTAATACACCCTTTGTCATTAAAATCGCTAATTGTTCTGATCAGTTCATCAATTCCCATTTCTGTTTGAGGTTGGGGTTTTTTTTAAGCAGTAATGTTCCCTCTTTGACAGGCTGAAAGCACAGCTCTGGTGGAAGCCCCATTGCCATGGCAAAGGAACTCCAGACAGGGAAAAACTGGAGCAGGTACATGAGCAAAAATGTTGCTCTGCCCAATATTCCACATTCATAAGTAAATAAATAAATAAATAAATAAATTTTAAAAATTTATAGATATAGATAAAAAGAAGTGGAAATTTAGAATACATCTAGTGATCTGAAAGCAAACAATTCATCCCAAAAGTCAGTTGCATTTAACAATTGTCTCTTGGTGCCCACAGACCTGGAAGAGCTGGGCATATTATTGAGTCTCTTAACCTAAGCAGTTACACATTTTTCTCCAAAAATATTTTTCACTTTCAATTAAACTCTGAAGGAAAAATCCTCGTGCTGCTGAAGTCAATGCGTGCCTTGCCATTGATTCTTGCAGAGACAGATTTTTTTGCTCCTATTTTTTTCCTCCTTTGCTTGGGATTGCACAGAGGACATTGAAATGGATTATCTGGGTTTGTAACTGCACAACATCCAAAGAGAGGAGCAATTAGAGTCATAGATTCAGAAGGCAAAAAGGCATCAGCCTTGATGACCTCCCAGCAATTTTATACAATTTAATATGTTGTCTTCAAAAGGTGATGAGGCAGCAGGTGTTTGTTTTGTGGCTGCCATTTGGAATGCACGACGTGAGTGTTCCATTATTATTTCATGTTTCTCATTTCTTTGTCACATCTGTCTGTGGTGTGTTCTCTGTTTGTGCAGTGCAGAGTCTTTGGGGAAGGGACTTCCTCTGGGTACGTGTCCCCTCCATCGTGGTCAGCTGTGTCACAGTGACAGCTGAATGTCTTTGTGATGCTCCCACAGAAATGAGATGAAAATCAGAACAGCAAAATGGGACATGCCACAAAGACCAAACTGAGTCACTCCCTTCAGTTGCTTTTTAATTTCTGTATCTTATGCTTTTTTTGACATTAATCAGCATTTAGATTTTTGTTTCAGTGACAGCAGGATGAAGCATTAAGTCTTTGTTAATTTGTTTAAAACTAATAGTCACCTGTTCACGCAAAGCACATAGGAAAATAAAAATGAAATCACTTCATTTCCTTATAATGCTTCTGTTTTATGAGAAAAGCAGTGAAAAATCTTGCCCAGGCTGAAAGCAAGATCTCTTTGCCAGCCTGTATTCCTGCTGTCCATGGCAATGCCCCTGGAGTGCCTCTCTCCTTAATGACCAAACACTAACCCCAGTGGGGAAGAGCATTCCCACAGCACTCATTTCTGGTGCTGGATTGCTGTCAGCTCACAACAGCTGAAAATACAGATGATGTCAGTCACAATTTGCACTCTCCTTTACTTGTTTCCAATGAAAACTCAGAAATATCTCAGTTCCAAATGAGTTCTAAAAATGACAAAGGGCCTTATCACAACACAGCCAGGCTCTTATCAGCCATATCAGCAGCACTCTAATGGGCAAAGGTGTATCTAAGCGGGCTTTTTATTTGAATTAATGAACTAATATATTAACCTGCTTCATCTGACAGTGGGATTTTAAAAGCTGCTTTGGCTGCAAGTTACTGTACTCCTTGTACAGTAAAGTGCAATGATTTATGAGGACCAAATCACACAAGATGCAGAGGCCAGCTCAAATAAAAGCTCCATAAATAAACAAACCAATACATGTGCACCTCAGGGAAAAATCACTATAAGGAGAAATATTTATATATGGTGAGAAGATGAATAGGTACAAAAGTACCAATACCTGCCAAGGTACACCAGGCAGAGCGATCTAAGTGGCTGGAATGGAAACGTTCCCAGCCATTGAACAATTGGAAACCTGATAACAATCCTGGTGGAGCAGTGGGAAACGGACTGGTTTGGAGGAGCAGATAACGTGAAATAGCAGAGCAGAGGATGTTACCGTGCCTGATCTGAGATGTAACTAAAGACAAGTTGATGTGAGGCAAGCAAGGAAGGCAAAGCCTGTTACAATACTCCGGAGATACAAAAACATTTGCCTGCATGTACTGCCAGCTTCCTTTTTTCGAAAACCACAGCAGAGCTTCCTTAATTAATCATTTTCAATATGAAAAAATACTGAAAATACAGCAATTGTATTAACAGGATTAAAAATGCAACTTTTAGGCTTAATCAAGTGATTTTTTTAGTAGAAGGGTCATTAAATACACAAATTATAATTCGTAACACAATACTGTTAGAAGACGTCAGATTTTCAGTAACTAGGATTTTTTTCTGAGAACCAGTTGATGTTCTGTAATGAACATCTCTTGGAAACAAGGAACCCAGTGCTGCAAAAGCCTCACAGGTAGAGCATTTTAGTTCCCCACGCTGATTGCTGTGAGTTGGATCCACAGGGATGGAGTTCCAAGCCCCCCCAGTTCATACCCCATGGGTAGAGCAGGTCATAGGCTGACTGCAAGTCACTCTGAAACACACAAAGAAACACAGCACAGCCCAAGAATTTAGGAGGAATGAGAAGCCCAAAGACCCAAAGAATAGTCGCTCTGAATAGTTTGTGATCTTTCACAAACAAATCTTTGTAAACACATATGGTGCCTCCTCGTGTGCGTGTTAGACCTGCAAACAGTTGCCTGTTTGGCAGTACCAATACTCCTGAAATTCGCAGGAAAATGGTCTCAGCGCTGCGCCGGAGCCCAGGCTCGTTTGTCACCAGGCGCTGCTACTGATGGAGTGCCAGTGACCCCTAGTGCTGGTCGTTCTTACTCACTGAGGCTCCGTGCAGCAGCGGAGACTCCTGACAGGAAACACAGCGTATTTGCTCCTCAGAATGAAACAAGAGATGGCATCTGAACTAAATATGTATTGGAAATATATAAATCATACTGCAATAAATGACAGCCAGAAGGAAGAAGATGAGGAAACGGTAAACCAAGAGCATTAGAAGAAAAAGCAAAACTTCTAAAGTTTTCCATTTCTAGACGTCAAAGAATAGTTAGCAGAGTGCCTTAAAGCACATTGACTGATTGTATTGCTTAAAATGCTTTCAGAAAGAATGGGATTACTTAAATTAGCTAATCATACAGAAAATATTTGTGTTTCCCTTCTTGGATCTCTGTTGGCTACTCAGAAATTGTTGTTGCCCAAAGTATTGACTATGTTTTTCAGAACTATTTTGTCAGCATACCAAATGCTATGTGTTTCAGATCACACTGTATACTAAGGGCTGGCCTATGAAGTGTACGTCTAATCGATTTTTTATGGAGGATAAATGACTGTCATGTTTGATGAAGTCTGTTATTTGCTTACAGGTAATACCCAACGGTAATGTGATTATTACATTTTTTACTATTATATCCACGTTGTAATGCTATTAGAGGTTAATAATTTATGGCCTATTTATAAAATATTTATGAATGGAAGACCCAGTGTAGCAAAATGAGTACTGAAATAGAGCCAAATTCAAACCTACTGTAAAGGACAGCAAACCTTTTAAATCCGAATCCAGATTTGCTAACTCCACTGCAGTGTGATAAGAGAAATATCAGACACATCATGAGGAAACATCTTTGCAATACAGAGTCTTGTAAGATTTAAAATTGATTTCTATAAAGACATTTTGAATTAAACAGTTCTCTCTTTTCCTGTGTTCTGTGGGTTTTTTGGTTGTTTGGGGGCTGTTCAAGTTACCCAGCACAGCCCACATAGCACTCCCTGTCTGGTCTCACAGACATTAGGAATAGCAGAGGTAACCAGGGCAGGCAGCTTTCTCAAAAGGTCTTAAAGAAGTTACAGAGACACTTGCATGTAAGTTTAACTGAGTGTTTTTGGGGTTAATCTTTACAGAAAAGGTGTATATGCCTTCTCCAAAGTGTCAGTCAGCACTGAAGGTCTAAAAGTCACTGAAAGCAATTAAAGTGTCTGCAAACTGATTACTCAACCACAGCTCCTGAGGGATATTCAGTTCCACTAATTCTCCAGGCATCTCAGCCATTATTTTTTAGGCAGAAAATGCTTGATCAGCAATGTGGAATAAACAGGAGGTAGAAGAATTCAGGACATGTATAATGCACATATTTACTTTTCAAGATTTCCTCAAAGCAGGCAGAAATTGCATGCAGTTCAACTCCAGTCACACTGAAATTTTTGCCTTTTTTTCCAAAGCCCTCATTCTTATCACAGATGGGAGAGCATATGGTAGGAAGTCCTTACACTCTATTGCAAACAGCTTCCACATTATAGTAGATTTCATATTGAAACTGCAGAGTCAGTAAACGGGAGGAAGCAACGGAAGATATCCAGAATATTTTAACCTTCTCACTATAAACATTGGCTGTCCTTGCAGTTGGAGCTGCTGGAAAAGAAATCGGGGAGGGGAAAATTACACTAGCTCCGCGAATGTGTGACAAAAAAAACCAACTCCCAAACCAACAACTGTGAAAACAAGATCCTGTGAAAAAGAAACAAATTTGCATGCTAAACTGCGAAGCTGAGGGGTTAGAACGTGCAATGATGTACTGTAGGAAAACTGAAAGAAAAAATAAAGGGAGAGAATAAGATGGTTTGGGAGATTAGAAAGAAGATTGATTTTTTTTTTTTCCCTAATGGATTAATTCTAAACCAATTTTATCAAGAACTACTTACGATGTTTAAAATTCCATCTGAAGAGAGCTGCTGGCATTTGGTCCCCGAGCACTGCCTTTGTAATTATCTGTCCCCAAGCCTCAGCAGAGGCACAAGTTTGTTGGCTGTTACGTGTTTTGTGAACAAAAGCTACACAACAAAACCAAGAGCCCACGAAAACCCATGCAGAGGAAATGAAAGTTTGGATTTCTCTTTCAGTTTCTACAGGGAAAATAGACTGTAAATGTCTAAATGCAAAGCACTGGGTCGATAGGGCACTCCAGTGCGACGGAGGAGCAAGTCCTGCCGCAGAGGCTCCTGAGAGCTCAGGAAAGAGTCCACTCAGGGTTCCTGCAGCCACCAGAGAACACAGGAAAGAGTCCCACTCAGGGTTCCTGCAGCCACCAGAGAGCTCAGGAAAGAGTCCCACTCAGGGTTCCTGCAGCCACCAGAGAGCTCAGGAAAGAGTCCCACTCAGGGTTCCTGCAGCCACCAGAGAACACAGGAAAGAGTCCCACTCAGGGTTCCTGCAGCCACCAGAGAGCTCAGGAAAGAGTCCCACTCAGGGTTCCTGCAGCCACCAGAGAACACAGGAAAGAGTCCCACTCAGGGTTCCTGCAGCCACCAGAGAGCTCAGGAAAGAGTCCCACTCAGGGTTCCTGCAGCCACCAGAGAGCTCAGGAAAGAGTCCCACTCAGGGTTCCTGCAGCCACCAGAGAGCTCAGGAAAGAGTCCCACTCAGGGTTCCTGCAGCCACCAGAGAACACTCATTGGTGTCACACAATGCCAGAGCATCAGTGAAGGAGCCTGAGCCTCCCTCCTCCCAAACAGTCTGGGTGCATCATTCCCCAGCACAAAAAATCACGGAACCAAAGGCTCTCCCAGAGCCACCTTTTCCTATATAAACAAAAAGATTCCAAATAATCAATTAATATCAATCAATAGATATCTATTGGAAGCAGTTTGGTTTTTTTTGTAAGCAGAGGCCTTCCCACAGCAGCCATTCAGCTGAAGTGCCTTAGAGAGGATGCACAGGGAGAACACGGAATACTCATTCCCTGGGCTGAACAAAGTTAATCTCACCCTGGACTGGGATCTGCACATTCCCTGCCCACACTTAGTCTGTGTTTTCATGATTTGGGCTGGCACCCAGGGTGTTACTCATGCACTTCCACAGAGGCCTGAAAAAAATATTCCTGAAACCTGGAACATTTGCTGTCATGCTAACTGCAGAAAAAGCTAAAACAATTTTGTGTCTATTCTCATAACAGTGATGCTATTGACAACAGCTTCAGCCCCCAAACCTTGGCTATGTTTTTACTTTGGAATACAAAGCTGCAGCTATCCAGAAGCACGGACTGTCCATCACCTGTCCTGTTTCAGCCTGTACGAGACCACTGAGGGATGCCTGGGCTCAAGGTCAGCACAGTGACCAGGTGAAGATTGGAATTTTCTGTCAAGTGCCATCCTTGGGAACGCTGCTTTCTGTTCACTCTGGGTGTGGGAGTGCTAAACTGATTGCTGTCACCTTTCAAGCCACTTTGGCTCCCGGGGGATGAGCCATTACTGACAGGAGCTCCTTGCAGTTTGACTGATTTCTGTTTCTGCTGGGCACGGGTCCTGATCCTGGACAGAGCAGCCTTGCCTTGCTGCTCAGTGTGGCTGCTCCCCAGACAGCCCTCCATGGCAGACATTCCTCCAACCTCACCTGCAGCTGCTGCTCCCACAGGCTCTGAAGCATCTCATTTTAATAGAATCTAGATTACTTTCTCTGAAACCTTCACTCAGTCTACCATGTGGGGGTATTAACTCCATTAAAATGCCCCAAAATGCTGTAATATTGGCCCCAAAACAAAATTCTCTGAAAGCAGGCTGCATTCTCAGGGCAAACACATCGCTCAGGGGCACCTTAGTGCCTGAGGTCATTAACAAGGAGATTTTCCTGAGGTTAATGAACAGAAGCAAACATCTTCTGCGGAGTTAATGCTCCCAGGAAATACTCAGAGTCACGATCATTACTATCATTTACATTCAGTAGAAATGCTTTGCGCTCAGTTGATAACATTTTCTACCTCGGCATCTCAGAGCAGCTTGCAAATAAATCCAACAGCTTTCCTGTTGCTGTGTCTTAAGATGGAAATTTTGATCAGAATGGGAAATGAAGTAACATGGCTCGGTCACAGAGTAACACAGTACAGTCTGCAGCAAACCATGGACTTTCTTAGTTATGTGTAATCTTTAAAAGTTTTTACCAAGTCTGTTTTGCCTTCAGCCACCTTTATTTGGGCACTTGCACTATGCAGAAGATGAGTTCAGTTTCACTAAGAATTTTGCATTAGATTCACTCTGTGAAAATATTTTCTTTCTGTATCAATTTTTCTAGCAGAGACAAAAATGAAATATAAAAATGAAGCCATTCCAAACTGAAAGACAAAACCATTTCAGCATTGTAGCTTCAACCTTTTTTTTCCTGGTAAGCCCAAAATGCACAGGGATGAATATGGGGAAAAATATCCTTCAAGGGAAAATATACATTGCGAGCCACTAGCTCTGAACTCTTGAAAGACAGATCAGAGTTATTAAAGATATTTTTATATAAAAAGCTGAAGGAGTATAAATAAAATATTGTGTTTCTGAACAATTTTATTTTCCAAAATCATTATTTCATGGTATTATGAAAAAATTAGTTGGGTGGTTTTTTTTAATGAGAGAATTCTTTCGGTACTTGGTTTTAAGCACTTCGCCTGATTCTCATCTAACTCGTATTAGTACATATCATTAAACCTTGATTAACTTCAAAAGTCTGGCTTGTGATTTGCACAAGGAGAAAAATGCAATCTCTTACATCTTTGGATGAGCATCAAAAGACTTTATTTGGCCAGAAGAATTGCCAAAAAAGAGAGTTGCTGTTAATTGATCATCTTAAGTTTTTAAGAATACTTATGGATAGATCTTGTCACAGAGTTTGTTTCCAAGGATCTCCAAAAATAAGCAAGGATTATCCCAGGATTAGAGCAAATGTAATCTTTATCTCAAAATCACATAAATCTAGATTTAACACTGAATTACATAACTGCAACGCACAGTAAACATTGAGATCTTGCCTGAGCAGGTCTGGAATGCTCTTCAATGGCAATGTAAAATAACATTTTTCTATCAGGACTCTCTGTCAGGAGCATGACACCGCAGTGACTCTTGCACCTAGTGATTGAGGCATTCACCCTGGAGGGAATAGGGAGTCTTTGGCCAAGGTTAGTTTTCTATTCAACCCTCACCAGAATTAGACAAGCAGTATTCTCAGACTGTTCAAACACTGCAGGACAGCTCAGCTCTATTTTATCTCCTCTCCTTCCACACCCAAGTGCTTTTCATTCTTTGTTGTGCTATGACAGCTTCCAAAGGAAAAGCAGCAGATGTGGGTGCAGACCCCTCAAAGCTCCCAAAATCAGGATCCTTATGGGCTCTGAGCCACTAGACCTGTCTGGGAAAACCTGGGAAATGCTTTTGCTGTCCCACAGAATTATGTTCCACCACAAGGTTAACTGCTGACTGCAAATTTCTGAGGTGCTCAATTTCTATCATGCAGATGATCTTCTTGCTCATGGGCATCAGCTTAACTTCCTTCCCTAAAAGGAACAAAGCTTTGGGCATGCTCTTAGCATTTGTTTAAGGATCATTCTGCAGCACTGAAACCTTCTAACTCTTGTCAGAAGGTCAGAAACCTGAACTCTCTTCTTCTGTAAGGAACACCCCCTCATACAGTTGGTTACCAAAGGTCAGAAGGACTTTTTCCATGCACAGCTGACCATCAGCAGGAGTGAGGATGTTCATAATCTGGCACTCATCGATTCAGACAGCAAATTAAAACTTCAATTATGTTTGGCATCATTTCAAGCTTTTATGTTTGGCACCATTTCATTTTTTTTTTGTCCAGCATAATTTCAAATTGTTTTGTACTCAGAATCTTGAACTGAAGATAGCCAGGTTAGTGCCACCATTCCAGAGTGAGTAATAACCTCACCAGCGCATGTTGGGGTGATTTAATTAAACAGTATCGATTAATATCATGTAATTGATGCAATTCAGATTATTTTACCTGAAGTGCTGATATATAGGAATGAGCACAATTTTTATTTTCTTTCTGTACTGCTGAGAATCTCATAGTCATGTAGTTCAAGGCAAGTGCAACTTTGCTTATTGGACTATTTATATAAAGTAATAGCTATTCTGTCACTACCTCATTTTTTTAAGTTTACAGAGCCTAACAATCCTTTCCCAGTACCCATTTCATGTGTAGAAATAAAGCTCTCTTCCTGAAACATTATTGCCTGCTTTTAATAGCCCCATTTAATCTTTGTTTAACAAGTAGCATTCCAGAAAAATTTACAAGTCCCTGTCAGAAAACATTGCGGGATCTTGTTACATTATTAGAGCTTTCTATTGATTAAACACATGGTCTGTAAAAGGTGTAATAAACCAGCTGTCATGATGAAATGGAGCTCACGAGGTAGGCTACATCCTTCTGCAATTCTTACTTTATTTAAGAGCAGCTGATTTCATTTTCATTTATGTGTTCTGCTCTCTCTCTCAGCTCGGTACAACATTTCCATGGAAGAATGAGCTGTGTGCTGCTGTAACTCTGCTCTGCAGGACAGGAAGAGGCTCTGTGCTCAGCCAGAATCACAGCCTGGGCCACAAGGACTGTCCTGCTCATGAAGTCTGCTCCAGACATCTCTGGGTTAAATTTGGAAGCACAGCATAGTAGTTTAGATTATGCCAAGCTTTGAAAATGGTCTGATCAAGGGAAAAAAAAAAGTGATTTCTCTCTAAAGACGTTTTAGTTAATGATGGAAATGAAAGCCATGCACTTCTCAGCACAGTGGCTTATTGGCCTATCCAAAGAGGGAGGCAAAGCAAACATCCTAAACACCTAATATACACATCCATTCCACCCAGTAAAACCATGACAATAAAGAAATTATTTGCCATTGAAGAAGGACACAAATGACGCACCCTGCACACATTAAGCAGCTAAGCTATTCAATTAAATGTGCCGTTAATAAGTAAATTATTTGCCTGTGTTAGAGAAACAACACTTGCATTATAGGAATTAACAACTTTCATATTAGCCAAAGGAAAAATAATTTTAGTCCCAGGCTATACATCCAAGTTGTTTTAGTGGTAAAGGTGATGGCATGAGAGGTGTCTCAATTTCTGCTTTGTGAAGAGCTATGTGTTGAAATACATACGCGCTGGAAAAAGAGCGGAAAATATTCAACTCTATAATGATAAAGAGGCTACAGCTCATTTATTTCATTTAAGGGGTGCAGCCACATTTTCTAAAGCAGTTGTATCTTTTCCCTTAACACCATTGATACCCTCATAGAATCAGTTGTGGAAACAAAGCTGGACTGCTTTTCAATGTAGTTTTCTTTTGTGTTTAGAAAATACTTCAAGCTTCTGTAATTGCCAGAACCTTAAAAAAACAACCAAACAAAAAAACAACCAAACAAAAAATCTGAACTGTTAGAGAGTTCTTGCAATAGAATACCACATTCCTTCCTTAAAAATAAAGCAAAAAAAAAAAAAGTTATTTATCCAGTATGGGGACTTCTGCCTTCTAAAATGTGACTATACATTCTTTCCTTATGTGAAACACTGTGGCACATACACACACTCTTTCTCCTGCGAGATGGGCTATTCTAAGAATCTTTCTTCATAGAAAGTTTCATTGGGTTTAAACAGGAGCTACAACACAACTGCTCAGCATCCTCCTCTGTCTGTATTTTTGAAATGCAAGTGTGCTATTTTAAAAAAGTGTAATCTGCAACAGTTTCTTGTCATTAAGCTCTTTTTCCAAGCCCAGAACAAGGCATTAAGAATTTGAAGTCTCTCTATTCATTCCAGGGAGCATTTGTGCAGCTTCTCGTGTCCCTGACTGCACGGCAGTGCCGGGCTGGGGCAGAGTGGGTTTTCCTTTCCCTGCAGGTGTTCCCCCAGAGCTGCCCTCACACAGTCACCCAGGGCAGGGCACTGCCTTATTCCCCTTTTGGTTCTCCGCTAAGTCCATCCGAGTGACCCCTGGAGGGCTATAAAGGCTGAGCACCTCTTTCCTAATTGAATCAGAGTGCAGAGTGCTGCACACAGGAACTCAGGCCCCTCTTTGATCCTTCCCAAACAGGCACATTTTAGCACTCCAGGATTTAGCTCTGCGTTAAGGCTGAAAGTACAAATTTGATTATCTGGTCCTTGTTGATGGGAGCAAGAGCTCCAAGTCAGTGCTATTGGAAAAGGCTACAACAAATGTAATGTTCCTTCCCAAGACCCTCCCCTCTGGTGTTAGGCATCTACAAAAATCCTCCTGTCATAGGCATTTTGTTCTATTTTTTGAAAGATAAAAAGCCTAAAATGTCAACACCACCCCTATTCCCTTAGCACTTAGAAAAGTAGTTTAAATCTCATTATTTCATGTCTGTGAAGATCTACTCTTAAACAACCTGCTATTCATTCAGAAATCTGAGGGGCATTTCACTGCTCTACTGAAAGGATGAGTTTCAAAGAAATTGAAATGTAAGTTAGAGAATACACACAAATCAGTCTTTTAATAAATAACCCTCACTAACTGCTGCTTCTGATCAACCACACCTAGGAGCTGCTTGTTATTTCAGGATCACACACAAATGGCTAGGGATAGAATCTGGCCATAGAAAATATCCTGTTCCACTTCTTTTAAGATCATGATCTTACAAAGAAAGATATAAATGAAAGCAGATTTTGGCCTGTAGCACATACTTGCATGCAGACATAACTTCATAGGATGAACTGCTGGACTAGAGGATGAAAAATCTATTTGCTTAACAGAACTGGAAATGATTCTGTGTGCATGAAGTAGCTATTTATAGATTATAATTCCTTTTCAAGTAGTTTGGTGGCATTTTTAATTTACAGAAGCGATAACATTAACTGTAAATAGAAATAAGAGCAATGTTGTTATCATAACAAGCATGCTTGCCTATAACTCCCTTACACATTCTCTGCAGAGAATGAAGCATTTCATTTCCAGTTATTTATTTTGAATTCTTAATCCTCAGTATGCTTGGCAGAAAAACCAAGAGAAAAGAACAGAAAGGGCCTGAAAGGTTGCAATTAATCCAGATATGAAGGGGATTGGTTTTATTGTTTATTGTTCATTGCATTAACCAAACTTAGTAAAGCTAGGACAGAAAAAAATATTTCTGCTGCAGAGCTTTTGTCTTCTGAGTATTATAGAAGCAAAAAGGAAAAATCATTGAAGATGTGATAGGTTGTAGACATCTTCTTTGAGTGAAGAACCCATGGATTTATAGGTTTAGATGTAGATGGCACTGGTGAATTTATGGTGAGTCCTGTATCATGTGAAAAAGTTGGGGTTCTAATGAATTTATTTCTTTGATTTCATAGAACTTGTATTTCTTAAGTTAAATGGAACATCATCTGCAAAAACATGTCCTGCAACAGATATTAGTTCTAGAGCATGTTTCACTTTGCTCCTCTGTTTGTCATAAATAACTGGTGCAGTACATTGCATTTGCAGTATCTGTAACTGGACTGAAAATTAGGCATTTTCTGCACATTTTGTGCAGGAATTTGGTAAGAGTCTAGCACATCGAGTAAGAGATCTTTGTGGCACTGTCATCTCCATAACAATCCATTTCTTTGGAAGTATTAGAAATTATTTTGATAGCAGAGATCCTAAGTTTGGGCTAAATCCTACAACTCTTATTTCAGCTCCCATTCCTTTTGCACAACATGTACATCGGAGGGAAAACATGAAGATGACTTTTGCAGCCTTATATTTACACTTTTCTGAATTATAATTAATTTTTTCCTTAAGGCACTACTGATCCAATAAAATGTCTCTCACAGAATAACCTTAATTGCTGCATGAAAATTCAGTACAATCGAGAAGGCAGAACCCCTGGTGCTAAGAAAAGCTTGGCTGTGCTGTTTTTCAAGCAAGATGCATGGGAAGAGCAACCAAAGTCCATCCTTGCTAGCAAAAAAGGCAGCTCGCAACTGGCAGAAGAAATCTGAAGAACAACCAGGAGCTGTAGAGCTCCTCTGAGCTGCGTGTAGCTATCTGCTACCAGGAGGAAGATAATTCATCACGATAAAATACAAACATCCATTTTAAACTTGCTTGGCAATGAGGATGTTCTTATTTGCATAATGATGGTTATTTGAATGTGATGAGAATTTGCCTGAGCGAGACTCAAGCTCAAACACATTCAAATGTGATACAGTCTGTACAATTTTCTCAAGGATTGCAATTTAATACTATTTATCTAATGAAAGAAAAATAAATATTGGCTGTAACATCCCATTATGCTTGAGAGCCGGTTTTAAATTACACTTGAATAAAGTAACTGAGTGTGGGATGCTTGCATTTCCTCAGGGATTGGTAACACTTCCCAAAATGGTGAAAAATATCTTCCTTTTCCGAGTAGGCTCCATCTCACTAACAGGACTGCAGAGATAATGCTTGGGCCTGTTGTATGTCCAGCATTATCAGCAATGAACCAAACAGCACTGCACCAATAGGGAAGAATAGCAAGGAATCCTAAACCAAATTTCAGGGGAAAAGTGCTTAGACTATTTAGAGACTGGCAAATAGTCATGGATAATATTTATAGTAGAAATGGCACACGAATTTTAACAGAGAGAAGCATTGCCCATTTGAACCATTTAGTAAGGAAAGTCATGGCTGGGACATTATTTGGTGTGTTCAGAATGTTCCTTCCAGCTCACAGAGATGACCAGGAGAGAAAAGTTCCTGTCACTTTTAGGTATATTCATATGTAATTGTGAGACAGATCTGTCCACTCAGAGGGAAATAATACCACAATTACAAATATCTACATTTTGCACTTTCATCTGACGCAGACACTGTGACAGCCTCTGTTACACAGAACAAACTCTGATTTTATTTCTGAGCACTCCTAAAACTGTGGTGAGTTACAGTTCCAAATGAGAACTTTGCCAGTGACACTCCATAAAAAGTACAACAGTTTTTGCTATTTTATGGTAGGAAAACCTCTACAATTTCTCAGAAGGTTGGATGCCACCTCTAGAGAGAAATAAAAGGCTTTTGGTATTTTCAAAAGCATATTGCAATGGGAAGCCCAGACATGACTGCTGATAAAAGTGCAGTCACCTTGCCATACATTTCTACCCAAGGAAAGTCCACCAGCTCAGGGCAGCCCCTGGCTCTCTGTAATCTCAGATGTCAGGGATTTTAGCAAGGATGCAATTTTCTGACGGCAGAGCCATGTATTTGTCTTGCTAAACCTTCAATGGCCCAAGACTGGATTCCATGCTGCAGATGCTGTGGATAATTAACTAGCAAATCCAGCCACGTGAGAGAGATTATTTTATTTGTGTCTTCAAAGGCATCGGAAAAAAATCATGCCTCAGCTTAGTTCAAAGCCAGTCCTGCTCCTATTAAAGTCTATGGGATTCTTTGCTGCTGAAGTTAACCTAAAATGACTTAATTGTTCTAATTATGTCTTGAACAAGACTGTCAAAAAGCTCTGTTCTTGTAAAACAAAAAGTGTTCTTGAGGAGCAATTGAACTACCTGAAACTGTGATCTTGAGAAGCTAATAATGCATCTCTAACCCAGAAAAGGATGCAAGCTGGTATTTTTATTGCAATTCAGATAAAGTGGCATTTGTGGTTAGACAAATTCACTAAGTGGATTTTTTGCAGTTTGTTTTGGTTTTGGTTTTTTGTGATGGCTTGCTCTTCTCCATCTGAGCTTTATGAATTTCCACTATAGCCTTCCACTGTGACTCCACCACATCACAGAAGCATCTACAGCTCTGATTAAAACCCCCAGAATTTTAATGGAAAGCTGCCGCTGATTTCAGCATGCACTGCTGGAGGCTGCCCTGCTGCCACACGTAGATGTGTCTGCACAAACCCTCTCAAAAGGGACTCTCACTTCAGTCCTGCTGCCACCAGTTCTGGCTCCTGCTCTCGAAGCTGCTTTTATGGCAAGCAGGTCATTAATAAAGACAATGACAAAGCCAGTTCACATTTCAGATAATTAATTTGTAAAATGGGGTGTGATCATTTATTACATATTTGGCATTATGTAAATCCACTTCGTCAACTCAAGCACATTTAAAAAATGAAGACAAATCTCTTAACATCCAGAGCCTCAATTCACTAATCTCTGCCCACGCTGAGCCCACAGGCTTTCTCCACCATGGTGTGGAGAGTTCATGGCTTTGTTGGCAATTAAATTTCAAGCCAACATTTTGATCAGTATTACACTTCAGTAGTGCTGTTCTTATAGTCATTACCTCTGGAAGAGTGGGGGGAAACAGAATTTCACTCACACAAATTGAGAAATCATTTCAATAGAAAGGAGAGGGTAAATGAAGAAGAATTCTTCCTCTCAGGATGGTGCAGCACACAGAGTGGCTGGCTCAGAAATCTCAAGAAGAATGTTGGGAGCATTTGCAGTTGTAGTGAACATGCTGAAGCAGAAGTGACTGGGACTGTAAAGTGGGTTAGCACAGCTGAAATACTAATTCCATAGGACAGCCTTACCTGTCTGGAAAGCAGCTGATGAGCTGCCCTATTTATTTATTTAGGCACACATGAACGGCCAGCCTGCTCTTACAGAACATCAGCTCCCATTTGCACTGTGACCCATTTTAACGATGGAACTTTAATGTTTCCACTTTTTTGGTGGTAACATATGTGTTACCTGTCTGTTGCTCACTCCTGACAGCAAATATTGCAACTCTGCCAGCACGCCCTAGACCTACCATGTCTCACATTTTTGTCTGTTTTCATTGAGAGCAAGAGTTATGATGACAAGCCAAGAGATCTTTGTGGGCAGACACCTCTCAGAGCAGCAGTGCTCTAGATCAAGCTTGCTAATTAATTCTGTAATCAGAGAAGCTGTCGCCATGGAGGATCCCCTGAACTCCTACACGAGGAGACAGCAGGATGGGTACCAAGGCCCCTGTGCTTCCCCAGATGCTCCTGCTGGAGTTCATGGCTGGGCAGGATGAGTTCTGCTCTGCTCAGCACAAAAGGCAGCGATCAGCTGGAGCCCTCAGCACAGTCTGGAGAGGAGCTGTGGCTCTCTGCTGAGCCAGAGGGGAGCAGTTTAGACCAAGCAGACCTGAGTGTGCACAGTAAATAATGTGCTCGAAGCACATTTGATTTTGGGTCTCTTTTGGTTATTTGAAACTTTGCTCTACGAGGGTTTAGTGTTCATCGTCTGGATGCAATATATCAATCTCAGAAAGGAAAACGTCGTGTCTGTCTGACAGAACTAGACCACTAACCAAGTTCACAGCTATTCCAGGTTTCCCAGATCGTATTTTTAGGTTTTAAGCAGACTTAAATTTTGAAGTTTTAAGTAAGTTTTAAACAAACAATAATTTTCTACTTCTCTAGCAAATCAGATTTCCAAGTCTATCCAGGCACACTCTGAATGCAGTGAAAAGACTTCTCATTCTCTGCTTTTTCTGATTTCTGTACATGTGCCGAGTTCATTCTCATGTTTTTAAAAATCACACCGTACTGCCCACCATATGATAGAGAAAGCAGCTGGCTGCTCATGTTGCTTCAAGGCATTAATTTGATCAAGCATTCCATCAGAAAGGCAAACGGGCTTAAGGGTGTTCATGGACAGCTGGGATATGATCTGAAACAAAACGTGGATTTGAAAAGCAATCGCTAAAAGAAAGGCATCTTCTGAGCTAAAATCCACTTCTGGTGACTGCTTCTCACAACCTCATATCAAACTATTTCTTCCGACATGCTGTGCAATCTTTCTTCTCCTGACTGGGGGAAAAAAATGCTTTCCAGTCTGGAGCTTGAGTGACATTGTAAAACAATATCAACCTGATTTTAAATTTCCATTTGGAATATTCTACAAAAATATTTGCTTGCTTTCCAAACAGGAAATAATGGTTCCGTTTCAGAAAATATTTTCATATTTCAAATTGTGAGGCATTGAGAGTGGTGAGGAAGTGATCGCAGCAACATTTCTGCATAATGAAGCGAAGTGTAACAGTTTGACTTTCTGGGGTTATTATTCACTGAAGCAGCTATGGATATAAAAATACTGGGCATTTTGTGGTGGCTTTTCCTTTCCTCACACTGGTTTATTTTTGCTCTGGGAATGCAGTATATTGGTGGCAATTTAAATGCTAATGACTAAAGTGGTATATAAATTGTATAACTGCATATTAATGAAGAATGAGGGGGTGTGAGTTATGATGCCTTTATGCAATGCACAGAGAGGCATTTTCTCATCAGCTGTTGATATTTAGTTCCTAGACTGGTCTCTCAATCAAAATTCCCACAAGCTGAGTAGGAGGCAAGGAAACTATGGAAGCAAGACAGGTATCAACTTAAACTGAACTGACTTCTTGCTGGCTAAAACCTGACCAGAAATGCTTATTGGGAAAAAAAATTATAGATGGCCTTGGCCTCAGAATTAAAAAATCAGATCTCAGGCCTAAATCTTTTAAAGTTGGAGTTGCTGATAACAATTTACTGCTTCTTTGTTCAATTGTTCAATCTGGACAGTTAAAAAGAAGTAATTTCCTCTCTAATCTTGGTATCAAAATATTCACTAAAAAAGTAACTAGAAATATTGCTCAGGCAATGTCCTTCATTGCTGCTTGCATTAATCCAACATCTAGGCTTGGTGCTAATCAGTTCCACTGCCAGGTGCTAATGTACAGCTCAGTGTCCCTTTCTTTACCTAACACAGCACATCAGTACTTAAACAAAGTATTTTGGGACCATCTTTGAGGCCACCAGCCAAAATCCCAGCCAAGTGATAATTCAGCCTCAGCTGGAGTGGACTAGCACAGTTCTGCCTGTGCTGGGGTGCCCCTCGTGGGTAACTGAAATCCCCAGGTCTCATGATTTTGTTATTACGGTTGAATTAAGCAGAACTGATTCAGTCATGTCTCATATGCAGAGACGTGATGACAACTTGAGCATTTTGCTGTTGAGCTAGAGGGGTTTATTCACATGGCACTATTTTAAGGTAGCTCATCCATTATACAAGGGAAAAATCAATATTTTATTCATATTAAGTAATTTTTAGAGCCTGGTTGAGGTTGTAGTATCCCAGGATGGAATTATTTGTACTCCTACTGCCACATAATACCTGAGCATCGCTTCTCAGGCATTTCCTCTGTTCAGAGAGCTGCTGCCTTTGTTGTCACTCACTCTCTTGGCACTCATTTTCTGAAAATCCAATGCAGATGTTAGCACCCACAGTGAATTTCTGCTGAACTCTACCAGCCAGCCCTGCTTTCCTCCCCTGATATTGAAACCTGCTCTGGAGCAAACATATGCTTCAGATGATTGCCCTGGGGTATGTGAGGATGTGGCTTCGATACTGCACAAAGTACAGGGAAGGCTCCAGCAGTCTGAGTGTTCCAAATTTTTTAAAAGGCCTCTGGGGAAATGGTTTTATTTGGAAAAGTAGTATGATAATCCTTTGCTTTAAAGAGTTCTAGGTTAGTCTGGGGAGATGGTTGCTGTTTAGGATATGAAGAATAAAACAAAAAATAACTTTTTTTCTCCTGTTATTTTCCCAATTAATTCAACACATGCATGAACCCTTTCTTGACATCTTCTATCAATTAATTTCAAGGATCTTATATTAAAATTGTGAAGATAAAGAAGTTGGTTGATATGTCTACCTTCTCCAAGGTAGGTATGTTCTAGTGCAGGTCACATTGGAAAGTGCCACATGGCCTCCCAGGACAGTCAGTTCCAGGGCATTGTCCCTCCTGCCATGGTAGTCACCAGAAGAATACACCAGAGTGTCTTTGCTGCAGTTTGCTTCCATTTTATCTTTCTCTGTGTGAATGATTTCAATACGTGCTGTGTACATTTTTTTAATTGATGTTTGCTGAAAGCATGATGAATTGAGGTAAGAGATGAAGCTGTGTTTTCACCTCTTGTTTTTTAATGTTTGGAGACATCGATCAGGCTCTGAGTTTATAGCTCCTCTGTAAGCAGGACTATCACACTGGTCAATCAACACAGCTTCCTTAATTATATGAAACAATTCCAACTAATGCAGCAGAAACAGGGAATTTTTCTGTTCCATTCAGCTATAAAAGCAGATTATAATTCACATTTCTGCTTAGCTCTGCTCTGCGCGGTTTCTTGGCCTGCTGCTCCTTTCCATCCCAATCAAAGCCCAAGAGGGTGTGGTGGAAGCCGGCCAGAAACACAGAGCACATAATGGGATCTGTGCAGGGAGGTCCAGAGTGAGGTCAGACAGAAGCAGAGCTAACCAAGGAGCAGTGCTGAGTGCTGGGGGAGTCACTGGGGCCTGGGGCAGCTCCCTGCCGCCAGCAGAGTGAGAGAGCTTCACAACACTTTGTCACTGCTGCTGTTCATGCCAAGTGAAGACTCAACAAAACCTCTTGGGTCAATAAATACGTCCTCATTTTGCAAGGTTTATCCAGCTCAGTTCAATTATTCTGTCCTTAAGAGTTCTTCACTGCAAAATTACTAGGTGACTTCTCTGAAGGACCAGCTCCTTCACCTTCTCACAAAAAAGAGCAATTGAAATAGAGTTTTCAGGGAAAGCAGAAGTTTTAAGAGCAGCCATCGTGAGCCACTAATCTAAATCAAAACAGCACGCTGCTGTCAGTCTGATAATGGGGGAAACCTTATGGGATATTGCAGTGACTTCTTTTTTTGTCAGGCAAATGCTCCAGGTAACAAAACAGCAGCAGCAGCTAAGTGTTGAATAGTTTTCATTTGATTTAACATGAAAAAGGCACCTCAACCAAAGAGCTGCAGCAAGGGAAGGAGGCTGGACTGCATGGCAAAGGGCACACTGAGGCTGATTTACCTGTCAGCAAATCAATTCCATAGAATTTTGCATCTGCATCTCTTGGACAAATTACAGTGTAATCTACATCAATCATGTGAACTCAAAAAAGAAAAGAAAAAAAGGCTTGAATTCCACAGCCTTTAATTTCTTTACTTTCAAACCTACATCGATGCATGGACGCTGAGGAAGACAATCTCAGTTCAACTCCCTGTGGATATGAGAGTGAACTGAAGGAAACATTTGTGTAAGCAGTGTATGAACAATTAGTCCTTCCCTCCTTTGGTGTTATTTTCACTTCTTTGAATTGCAGACAGTGGGCATCATCGCAAACACCTTTTTTACTCCATATGAATACTCCAATATGCAATATTTTTTCACCTGAAGAACCCACACATTCATTAAGTCTGAGACATGCAAAAAATTCTGATGGTTTAGAAGAAAAAAACCACAGGCAGGCCAGAAAGGATAGTAATAAAAGCCACATTGCTACATTTTCTAGCTCATTAGAAAGAAAAAAGAAATTAAATGTCAGAAATTGATGCTGTTTCTTTGCCCAATCCAAATGCAATGCTGTAGTGAGAATTACAGAGACTCAACTCAGTCTTACAGAGAACCATAGATTAACAACACAAAGGAAGCAAGGATTTGATTTTTTTATATTGTTACCTTATAGATTCATAAATTAAGCCTTGATAGATTCCCTTTAATAAATCTGACCACTTTTACTATTCTTTTAAAAGAAAAGAGTGAAAAAACAATGTTCTCCTATGAAATTTATATTCACAGAAATAGTGTATTAAGCTTCAAATTTCATTTCGTGTCTCTCCTCTGGGACAGAAGCAATTGTGAAAATATTTACTCATATGAATATTCCTGCAGAATTTAATGCCTAAAATTAACTCAGATGTTTTCAACATGATGGTTTTCATTGGGATGTAAATGTATGCAAGTAAACCAAGATGCACTTTGTTCTAGCAGGAGCCTCTGCATGGAAATAGGCTGGAGCATGAACTGGAAAATGAAAGGGATGTGGGGAGGTGTGCAGCAGCTCCTGGTGAACCCAGGAGATTTTGTAAAGCCAACGAACTGAAATACTTCCAGACGAATTGACTAAAATCTTAACTGTGTATTCAATTATGGATAACTAAGAGGATGCAGCAAACACTTAGGAGTTTCAGTGGATTTGAAGTTATTACCTTAAATTATGTCTCAGAAGTCTATTCCAGCACAATGACTTTCTGGAGAAAAAAATATTCCAAATCTATCCCCCAATACAAAAGAAGGATCAACAATCAATCTACTGTGGAGGATTTGCTCCTTTTTCAATGTGTGTGCTCGGATTTTTTGGAAGAACAATCATTAGCAAAACAGTTCATTTTAATAGTTAAATAGTTCAGTTTAAGGATGTGAAAACTGTCCCTACTCTACAAGAAGTTAAATTCTTATCCTTTTCTTTATGATGCGAGATCTACCTCAGTCAACAATTACACTGCTAAAAAATGCCATGCTGAAAGAAAAGCAATTTCCCATATGTTTTTGTAACAGAGATCAGATAAATCTAACTCCTTCTGTCAGAAGAACACATCAGTGATTTCTAGGGATTGGCACAATTGTGGCTAAGAAAGAGGAGGTAATCAGTCTTTCAGAAAATGAGGGTAGTGACAGAATGAGGCATAATGGTTTTAAACTTGAGGACGGTAGATTTAGATTAGATATGATGAAGAACTCCTTCCCTGTGAGGGTAGGGAGGCCCTGGCACAGCTCTGGCTGTCCCATCCCTGGAAGTGTCAGGCTGGACAGGCCTTGGAGCAGCCTGGGACAGTGGAAGGGGTGGCATTGGATGAGCTTTAAGGTCCCTTCCAACCCAAACCATTATATGACTCTATGATAAATGTCATGGTTTCTCTTCCCAGTCTTGGCTTTTTCACCTTCATTTAAATTTTAGTGCACTGCTGTTAGAAATCAATGTCAGTTGCATGTGTGATATTTGAAGTGGATGGTAACTCCAGCAAAACCACTAAAATGAAAAGGAGCAAGGCAGACAAAAGCGCTGGGATGAGACAGAGTATTTTGTTAACAAGGAAGCTAACAAAAGGCCAAGAAGAAACAAATGCTTGTAGCCAACTCTCTCCCCTTCCTTTAATGTCATTGCAGGGTTTCTTTGAGACCAGCAGTGACACAGAGGTGACATCCTTGATCTCTGTGTACAAAGTGCTAGGTGTGCACTCATATCTTTCAGCCTCAGCCACCTCAGTGCAAGGAGTGCCTCTGTTTGTTTCATCATTTTCATTCTGATAAAGATCCTCCTCACAGACTTCCTCATAAATTTATAATAAATAGTTTGTATTACATCACAGATTAATCTACCACTGTATATAGATTTCTATAATGATAGAACAAAAGGTCTAGCCTAATATGAGCAAAATTCTTATGTGGTGTGGCCTGTGTTATTTCATGGTCTGTTAAACAGGTAAGTGAAATATAGTTTAGCTTGTGCTGTTCTTTAGCACACAACTCCAACAGCAAATAGAAATAACTCTACAAAATGAGAGTTGGGATAAATCCGATATTCAGCACAGTGCTGGTTGTTTTGAGGGATATGCCTCAAACAAAACCCACTGTTGGTTCAAACCCCGATACAAGCACAGCCATACACAGGCAGAAGGAGTGCAGCCATTTTCTCAGCATTGTTCAGAACAGCTCCTTCTGGCAGCCTGGTCTAGTTTTCCTTCTCTACAAAACCTGCTCACTGTTCCAAGCTCTGCTCCTTGCCCAGCCTTGCAGGTCAGCCTCCTTCAGGCCCCAGCCGGGCTGGGAAGGTGCTCACAGGGAGCCCCATGGCTTCCGCCATCACTGCTCCAAGACCTCCTCCCTCCTCACACACCTGCACAGGACAATGGGCAGGCCAGCCCATCCTGCACCCCTTCTCCCAAAAAAATGGGATATTTCCAGTTCCCAGCCCAGCCCCCTATGGAGACCTCAGCTTACCTCATGCCACCGCTGCTGTTCATGTCCCGGCGCTGGCCGCCATGTCTCTTCCTCCCCTCATGGATCCACGGCTCAGTCCAGGTGCTCCGGCGAGCAGGTCCCGAGCTGAGGGAGCTCATCTTACACCTCCCAGCACTGTCCCCTCAGCGCTGCCCATGGGTGTCCAGGCCCCAGCCGGCTGGGGGGCCGTGAGGGCCAGGGCGGCGGCCATGAGGGCCAGGGCGGCTGCTATGAGGGCCAGGGCGGCGGCCATGAGGGTCAGGGCGGCTGCTGTGAGGGCCAGGGCAGCCGTGAGGGCCAGGGCAGTGGCCGTGAGGGCCAGGACAGCGGCCGTGAGGGTCAGGGTGGCGGCCATGAGGGCCAGGACGGCTGCTGTGAGGGCCAGGGCAGCCGTGAGGGCCAGGGCAGTGGCCATGAGGGTCAGGCAGCAGCCGTGAGGGCCAGGGCGGTGGCTGTGAGGGCCAGGGCGGCAGCCGTCAGCAGCCGTGAGGGCCAGGGCGGCAGCCGTGAGGGCAAAGCGGCAGCCATGAGGGCGAAGCGGCAGCCGTGAGGGCGAAGCGGCAGCCATGAGGGCCAGGGCGGCAGCCGTGAGGGCCAGGGTGGCAGCTGTGAGGGCCAGGGTGGCAGCCGTCAGCAGCCGTGAGGGCCAGGGCGGCAGCCGTGAGGGCCAGGGTGGCAGCCGTCAGCAGCCGTGAGGGCCAGGGTGGCAGCTGTGAGGGCCAAGCGGCAGCCGTGAGGGCCAGGGCGGCAGCCGTGAGGGCCAAGGCGGTGGCCATGAGGGCCACGGCATTGGCCGTGAGGGCCAGGGCAGCAGCTGTCAGCAGCCATGAGGGCCAGGCGGCAGCCGTGAGGGCCAGGGCAGCAGCCGTGAGGGCCAGGGCGGCAGCCGTGTCTGCCAGGGCAGCAGCTGTGAGGGGCAGGCATTGGCCGTGAGGGCCAGGGCAGCCGTGAGGGCCAGGTGGCAGCCACGCCCACACGAGCCCTCACAGGTGTGAGGGTTCCCGCCAAGGCACCCCAGCATGGCAGGATGGCTTCTCTGCTCAGTCTCCACCAGGTAAGGACAGCTCTGCCTGGGCTGGGTGTGCAGCAGGAAGGATTTTTTCTCTCATATTCTCCCTGTAACGTGCACAGGAGTGCCGGGGCTGGCTCTGTACCCATATGGGGAAAACAGTCCTGCAAGGCCAACATGGCGGCCGTTGGTCTGCCATGGTCCGACCTTACCCTGCAAGGGGAAACGTTGCAATCAGATGGAGCCTCAGTCTTGTGTGGGCTTCTTTTGTCATCAAAACAGCATTTTGGTCTGTTGGTAGAGTCACATTTGACGGTACTGGTTCTATTTCTTCTTCGCCAAAGTAGATTTCAAGTGAAATGGGAATTAGATAAGATGTAAGCATCCCAGAAGAGAAGGCTGTGCTTGAGTGGACGATGTCCAAATGGTGGGAAACGCCGCAGCTGTTCTTTTTTCTTCAGGTGTGTAACTGCTGCCCTGTGAGCTCTCCTAACAGACCACATTACAGGTATGGCTTGCTACTACATGTGCAAGTACAATAGAAATGGAAAGCTCCAGCAGCCCTAGTGTTTGTTTTTAGATTGCTGGCATCACAGACAGCTTTTATGTATTATGCAACAGTAAAGTCTGGACTCAAATCTTAAGGCCTTCTAATAAATAAGCAATTTGAACCTGATTTGCAATCGCACTATTTAGTCATGTAGTGTCTGTAAGTGGAAAATAAAACATTCCCCACTGAGTGAACTTCCTGAGAGCCTCCTGAGAGTAACCACCTGTAGGTCAAACAAAAATCCTCAGGCAGCCTTAGCATGTTGACCCTCCGATTCTGGAGTTGCAACATTAATTAATTCCTATTTCTGTTCAGTGAGGTTTTTACAGTTGATAACTATCTGGTTAGTGTGCTGCTTGGCAGCACTGCAAATGAGCAAATTAAGCATAGTGCTTCTTCCTAAGCAATTGCCGTTTTATCCTGATTTTAAAAGAAGCACTAGTGATTGGAAAGCAGCTTTAATTTTGTTAATGCAAAGTTATCTTTTGGGGAAATAAATCCCACAGAACATGAAAGAGAGGAGGTTTAGATTAGATATTATGAAGAAATTTTTCACCTTGAGGGTGCTGAGGCCCTGGCACAGGTGCCCAGAGTGGCTGTGGCTGCCTCTGGATCCCTGGAGGTGCCCAAGGCCAGGCTGGGCAGGGCTTGGAGCACCCTGGGACAGTGGGAGGTGTCCCTGCCCATGGCAGGGGTGGCACTGGATGATCTTCAACCCTTCCAACCCAAACAATTCTATAATTCTACGATGATTTGTTTACTTTATGAATTTTTATATCTCTGCTTGGTAGTAGTTAAAGGACTAGCATGTAAACAAAAATTAAATCTGTCTGTATTGAAATTGAGATAAGACTTTCTGTTCATCTGTTTGGGCTTAAGATCTCATCAGGAGAGTTTTTGGAAGTGGTTGGCCATGTGGAAAAGCAGCCAAACCATCCTGTCTGGTAAAACGTGCATCTGCAGTAAATGGAAGGCAGAAAATACCAAAGCTAGGAAATGCTTTCCTTATGTCAGGGCTAAAGTTGGGTAATGCAACATCCAGAACATACCTAATAAAATCTTCAATGGTTTCTTATTCCTTCTTTTCTGGAACAACTCTGCTATCATCAATATGCAATTTTCCCTCAGCTTCTAATATATGGAAATGTCAATAATGGCTCTTTCTCTAAAACACATGAGATACTTTGATATTGCATTTCAGTTCATAAAAGTGTGTTTGATGATAAACAACAGCTGTAGAACAGGTTGTGTTGAATCAGAACAAAAGGTGATATTTTCTTATTGACCAAAGGTTTTTAGAAATAGGCCTGGCTTCCTCAACTTCATTTTTTGTCAATGAAGTTTTGAAAGCTGATTGTCATGGTAAATCTTGCATTTAAAGGTTGTTTAGAGAAAGAATAGATCTGTTCCTTAACTGACCTCTCTGTTCTGAAGTATTTTGCTGTTTTAGGGTAGGACAAATGAAGCATTTATCTCTTCTTGTTCTTCCCCTGCGCTTAGTGCTGTTAGATGTGCATAGAGTAGGATTAACATGATCTTTAAAAGAAAAATGAACTATTCTAATCTTGCCTACTCTGCACCTCTAAGACAGTGGTAAGAGGCTGTAGGTGAATTTAGAGATCTAATTTCCCCTAAATAAATAATGAAACCAGATATTTTAAGCTTATTCTGGCTTTTTGGAGTTTAGCTCCAAGTCTGAGAACACAAGGTTTTTTTTCCTAGGGATGTCTTCTAAGAATAATGCTTTCCTTTGTCTGAAGAAATATTTTTTGACATACAAGGGACTCAGGGGGAAAAAATACAGGAACAGTAAATGTTTTGTTCTTCATGTCCTAAAATAACTTTGCACTTTCTTTCAGATACTTGCTACAAGTTAGTAAGTCTCTACTATTGAACAGTGTATTTCCAAATGAATAAATTATGAATTATCATATGAGCAGTGCCTGGATTTGGGAATCCAGGGATGGAATCGTGGGAATGCGATGTTTCCAGCAGGTTTCTCAGAGTTTTTCAGTGAGCAGGTTGGTGCACAATGGTTTCATGAACTGATAGTGTGAGCAGTGGAAGGAGAGCACTGAAAGCAATAAACACAATCTCAGTGTCTTTGTGTGGCCACAAATGCCAACAGAGCTGGGGCTGCCCTGTGCTGACTGCCTGGGGCAAGGCACGGGAGGGAGCTGCAAGAGAGAACGAAACACGAGCACTGAGAGCCTCTTGCATAGCACACAAGATGGACCGTGATTTTTCACACTTAGTACCATTTCAGCAACTTTTTTCGAGAAATTGAAGTCAGTTCATTTTTGTGTGTGTCCCAACTTGCAAACAGGCAGTTCCAGATGAAAACAAATAGTTGGCATATTAATGATAAATACCCACAGGCAGCTTTTCATTACCAGGAAATAATGAAATTCTTCACTATTGACTGTATCCTGCAGAGCAGGATCTATAAAACCTGTGATCCATCATTCTGCTTTTTTTGTAAATGTATGTTTTCATTTTTAATAGACTGCACTCAAGTAAAAATTCAAGTCTTCTCACAGTAACACTGAAGGAAATCAGAACTGTACAATTTGGGGGAAATGCTCCCATTATATTGGATTTATGTGGGTATAAGTAGTTACACCCACGTGCAAAGCTCTGGTAAATCAAAAGCTTAAGTTCATTTCCTTAGTATTTAAAGCTGAGGGCTTAGTGGACTTAGAGAAATTTACTCTTTTGCTTTCCCTTTGGAGAACCTCTGTCAAATTTCTGCTTGCATGCTCCTCCAAAGCTGCAGTGTTTGAGCTGTCAGAGCCAAACACCAGCTGCTCTTCTAAGGTCATACCTGAGGCTCTGTGGGGTAAAATGTCTGTGACAGCAGTGAAATTCAGCAAAGGGGTCAGCCAAGCCTTGCTCTGCCCTGCCCCTCTGCCTCCAATGTCCGTGAGGTGAGGGCTGGGAGGGCTCTTTGGGCTTCCAGCAGATGGAATTTAGAGCAACAGCGTGGCTATAGACCTTGGTGTGCTACACAGAGTCTATAAAATCGGATTTTATACCCTCCTCCAGTTCACTGTGCCGTGCAAATTTAAATTGCAATGTTGCAATTTATTTCTCATAAGCATATGTCTCATAAGCACTTAACTCTCAGCTGCTTTCAAATGCCCTGAGAATATTCTCAGGGACATACTGGAATGTACAAGTTCAAGTATGAAGTAATGGTAAACAAATTAATTTTTAAAACCTAAAATAATTGCCTAGGCCAATTCTGTTTACTAATGCATTTATTTGGCTTTCTGATTAAAATGTCACATGAACTTTAATGCTTTATTGCCTTTTATTTTAGCACGCATTATATTATGTGGTAGAGCTTTCAATTATACAGATGTAGTCTTGTATTAATTTGGATATCTCACTTCAGTAATTAAAAGCAAGCTTCTTTTCAGTTTTCCTTAATAGCCCTTCTGAGCCTGCCTTTATTTCTGATGCAATTATTCTGCTTTTTGACACGCAGGCATCTGATTTTCCATTCCAGCCAATGCAGCGCTGCCTGCTTCTGCATTCAGAGCTTTCAGAAGCTATTCCAGGTGAGAGCTGCCGTCAGGGCTGCTGTGTCACTGGAAGGCGAGGAGAGCTGCATGCATTAGTGCTTGTGCCTCAGAACAGCCCCTGTGATCACATGGATTTGTTGTGCTCTGGCTGCAGTTGGATATTCATGAGTCAGAACGGCATTCAAACGAGGCTGAGGAAGAGCAGGAGTGCAGGGAAGCTCCACAGCCACATTGCCACACTTAGCATGGGAAATGGCAACTGTAAATATTGCTGACTGGGAGCCTCCCCTGCCATGGCAGTGCTCCAGCCCTGCTTCAAGAGCCCTCTGACATTTCATTCCGAGAGGTTCTGCGCTGCTTTACACGGAATATTAACAAATGGAAGCTATTTAGTAATTAAAATGTTTGTCACTTTGCTATCCCAAAAGTGTAACTGAGCAAATCGCAGTGTGGGTTTAGGTTTCCCAGGATTCGCAGGAGCTGGCAGAGGAAGCAGGCAGACAAAACCAAGATGGCCAAAGGAGAACTTTATTTACAAAAACCTCTTTATATATCCATCAATAATCTGGCAACTCTTGGTCAGCAGGGAATCCACCTCCTAAAACCATTGGGCACAGCTATACAACACCCAGCACCAAACACAGAGATTAGGAAAGTACAAAAATGCAGCTTATCTCTATTCTCCCTGAGAAAGGAGAGAAAGATTTCTAAAACAGTGCAACTACATCGCAATATTAATGTGTTCTTGCCAAGGAAAAAATCATAATCACAGAGTGGGAAATCAGAATAACCAGATTCACTTTGTGCCTGGTATTGGTCTACTGTGCAGCCTTGAACAGGACACAGAAAGGGCAATGTTTAAAAATTCTGAATATACATGTACACTTTTCTAAAGTAGCAGGAGTTTGAGTTTTGTTAGTCCACACCTGGAAAATTGGTGTAATGGTACTGGCCTGCCTTGCAAGAGTTTTATTCAAGGCTTTGAAAGATTTTTTTATATCAACTAGATATGCTGTTGGGATACCTCCCTGGCTTTACTTCTGAAACCAAAGAACTCTCCCCCAAAGAACATGGGGAGAAAAAAGGATGGGAGATTTACTTTCTTGGATCTGACAATTCAATTTTCTTGAATATCACCTTGGAAACATAAGAAGATATTAATATTAACATTAACTTCTTTCTCTTACAGAACCATTTTTAGAAGTATGAGAGAAGTGAACTAAAAATGTTTTCGAACTTCTGTGAAAAGGTAAGAGTTGATTTTACAAAATGCTCTTTACACATTTATTTAACAGTTTTTGGAGACGGGCTTATGTTTTGCACATGCTTAAATACGACATGCAAGAAACCAGAATTTGGATTGCCAACTCTTTGCCTAAAACCAAGGCAGAACATCTGGCATTCCTGACCTTCAGCCTAAGAAAGGCTTTTAGGAGAGAGAAGAAAAAAATCTGGGCTCTATCATGCTGCCTACCACTTTTTTCCTTGTAAAAATACTGTTAATGGTGTTTTCAGAAATAACTTCTTAATGGTAAATAGGATTTTGGAAAATCCAAGAAATATTTGCTTTTTCTACCAAACCAGCTGGGTGGTTCAGGAAACAAATTTAATTCTCTTTACAGTCTTCTAGATTTCTAATAAATACCTGATTTCTGTTCATGATAAAAGCTGGAACACTTGTATTATTAGGAAAGAAGTATGCATGCAACATTTGTCACTCGTTTTGTTGGGAAGCACAAAGCTTTGGCAGCCACCTAAATCTTTGCTAAAAATGCAATTGCCTTTCACTTTATCAGCTTTTATAGCAATTCTAGCGATCTTCTGCTATCAGTGAAATTTGCAATGTCAAAATCCCTCAGCATAGGAGGCAAAGGAAAAAAGGACTGAAGTAGCTATTTGCTTTTTGCCTGTCTCTGCAGGCTCTTTGCCTCTCTCAGTCCCAACAGAATCTAGAAGAATAGAACGATTAGGGTGAATATTTGCTAAAAATAAAGTTATTCTGGAAGGGCTTTGAGGAGTGGTCAGTACATGAATTCCTGGAATGAAGGTAAAAAGGGTGAGTGAGAAGGCTGAGAGCTCTGCTGTCTGGTGGATCTGCAGGCTGGTACAGCACACTGTCCAGTCCACTCTGGTCACTGATGCTCATCCATCAGAGGGTCTTAAAAGAGATTTTACATAGGTGGACAAAGCACAATCAACAGAAAGGTCTTAGGCACCAAATGGCTGAATTGCAGATGTTGGGAGTCATTTTACAGCTCTCTCTGGATGAGTTATGCCTTTCTCCTTCCCTGCTCCTCAGAGGAAATGACTCTGCTTTGCTGTTGAGAGGGAAAAGAGCTGCTTCAGCGCCGGGCTGCCCAAGATGCCAGATGTTCCCCAGGTGTGTTCCTTCCATCTGAAACTCGCTGGGTGCTGCCTGCCGCTGACCCTCCCCTTGCACGGGATTTCTGTAGGATCTGCAGTTGGAGGGGAGGCTTGCATTCTTCCCTCTGAAGTTGAAATGGGGTTTTGTCTGATCATTCCATATGTTGCGTATTCTGGACCATCCCCACCACAGATGTTTCTCTCCATGCATTAAAATTGGGTTTCAGCTCATTCGGCTTCAGCACTTGACTTTAAAAGCCAAACAAATCAAATCCTTTTCTTGAGGGTATAATGCATCATTTTCCCCTCTTTGACTGTGTATTATCTTCTTTTACATCTGATCACATCATCAAAATCTAACTTCCTGCATCTGTGCTGGCTAATTAGTGCCTTGGCTTTAAACCTCCTCCTATCAAAAATATACATTTTCAAACTAGTCAGTATTTTTATTTATTTTATACAAAGTGTTCTGAGCATATTTAATGGGAAGAGGAAGAGTGATGGGTTTCTCTAAATTGGACATGCCGAAGAAGAGTGAGAAGATTATGGGATGCAGAAGCAAAAAACCAGTGAGCTGGGGGGAAAAAAAGAAAAAAAAGGAGCTGTAGATCATTGTTTCTCTGGCCAGAATATATTCAAGTGTTAGAGGTTGGTGTGTGGGGCAGTGTTACAGACCATGTTGTTCTGGTGTCTGAGTAATTCCTTTTGAATGGCTGCAGTCTTGGCCATGAGGAAACCTGTATTGCACTGATAAAAATAAGTGAGAATTTTCCCGAGAGAAAATATTGCAATGATGGGCAAAACGGAAGCAAAGAGCCAGGATGGGGCAAGGCATCTGAAGGACATGGCGAATTTGAGCAGTAGCAAGAAGAGTTTTCTGTGCGTGTTCTCTCCTTTGCAGCGTTATCTTTTTTTTGGGTAAATAGTGCGAAATTACACCTAAGTCAGAACTTGATGTTTATATCCTGCTTTTCTGTCTGAGCAAATCATACTTGTTCAGCTGTAAAATTGCTTAGTTTCCAATTCAATTTTTTTCCCCAGGATTTCTGATAAGAATTGTTTGTTCTGGGTGTAGGCATAGATCCTAATGCTCAAATGCCCAGCTATCAGAAGGTTCTTAGTGTACTCAAACCAGCCAAATGAAATTTCCCTATTTACCCCTTTTTTGTTACATTTTCAAGGAAGTCCTGCAGTCATTTTAACTTTCATTGTTCTGGCTGTGGTTCTGAACTCACAGCTAGTGAGGAAAAGAAGAAGAAAGAGGAGAAGAAAGATCAAAAGAGGTCAAGAAGAAACAAGAGTTAGGATTTGGGTTTCCAAAGCCTCATAGTGGAGTTAGGCTTTGTGGAAGTTAATGGGACATGGCAGATGGCCCAAATTCAAAAACTTTATGTAAAGTGCCAGTGGCCTGTGTAATCCAGGACTGCCTCTGGTTGAACTGCAGCTCTGCTCTGGGCACGGAGAACAGCAAAAACAGGGAACCTAGTGTAAACAGGGCTGCAATTCCTCCCAGGCCCCTTTGGTGACCTTGGGGACAACGAGAATCAACACTATGACCACCACGAAAAGCGATGGCACCTTCTGCAAGATTATCTCACATTCATTTTGGAAGGAAGTGCTCCATAACTCAAGCCTAGCAAGATGTCATTGCTCAGGTTCCTGCCTGAAAATGCAGCCTTTCTTAAATAACACAGCTGAAAGATAAATGATTGGGCCATAATTTAAAGATATTAAATGGACAGAACTTTGGACACTTGTCACAGCTTCTGCAATGCCTCATATCCGAACAAGGAAGGATTGCTAAGTTCAGAAATGCCAGGATCATTAATCAGGCCTTTGATGTTGAAGTGATGTGATATAATGTTCATAGCTGGTAGAATACAGGGATTTGTTTTGCCTCGACTTGCCAATCTATTTTATGTTGGGTTCAGCCTCACTGTAAAATTCAGAGAATTAAAGTAACTGAATTCATTGATCTATGAATATGATTTCTGAAATACCACATAAAACAACATAACAGGAAAGGATATATCTGGTCAGAGTACTTTTCATGCAAATTGCAGAGATAATTTATCCTTTGGCATTAGCTGAGCTGCGTGTGTATCTGCCACGGAAGCCTGAAGCTGCCATAAGTCATGGGGCCTGCCCTGCTGCCTGTGGAAAGCAATTAGAGGTTGGAGGACTCCCAGCTGACTTTGTGGAAGAATTCATTTTTGCTCCTAAAAAAGTGGCAAATGCTTCCATGGTCTTGTTAGTGTGGGATCACATTAAATATTGTTGAATAAACCTGAGACCAATCCTGTGTTGTACATAATCACAGATGTCCACCAGTGAGTCCAAATCAGGAGGGATCCTGCCTCCTTTTTGGGAAATATAGCAAGGAAAGACCTAGAGGAACTGAAGTCTCTGTGGGTAAGAAGACTATCCAGAGATGTCACATTTAAGTCAATCTTCGTCCTTTAAACAACAGAAAATTAATTTGGAGACTGGGGAAGAGATCCCACAAAGGTGTCTGTTCCTTATATTCCCTCTGAAATCTGAGCACAGGCAATGGCCACAGATATCCAAATAGTGACAATATGTAAAGCACACATCTAATTCATTTTGTCAATTTGTTTTCCTCTGATGAAGCAAGAGGACTTGAATTTTACAGGATTTTTCTCATAAAAAATGAAGTGCAGTTATGAGTCAAGATATAAAATGAGATTTCTTACTCTGGCACTCACAGAAAGGAGTGATGCGACAGGATACTGCCAAAGGTGTTAACAAAGGAGAAAGCAGAGCTTAAACTCAGCCCTGTTATCTGAGAGAACGCGTCTGTTTAACCTTCCTGTCCCAAATCCCAGAGCAGAACTGGTCCCCACACGTACGTGAGAAACTGGGTGACTAATTAGATCAGGACGATGCAGAGATACCAGGGTTGGAGCAAAGAGAAATGGTCCGAGCGTGCCATCCTCACGCTGTCCCGGCGAGGGCGAGGGGATGGAAGCGCTGGGAGAGGAGGCTGCTGACACCTACTGGCATCCCAGCGCGGCCGGGACCGGCATCCCAACATCCCAGCGCGGCCGGGACCGGCATCCCAACGTCCCAGCATCCCAACATCCCGGCATCCCAGTATCCCAGCATCCCAGCATCCCAACATCCCAGCATCCCAATATCCCAGCGCGGCCGGGACCCGGCATCCCAGCATCCCAGTGTCCCAACATCCCAGTACAGCCGGGACCCGGCATCCCAGCATCCCATCATCCCAGCATCCCAGTACAGCCGGGACCCGGCATCCCAGCATCCCATCATCCCAGCATCCCAGCATCCCAGCATCCCAGTACCGCCGGGACCCAGCATCCCAGCATCCCATCATCCCAGCATCCCAGTACAGCCAGGACCCGGCATCCCAGCATCCCATCATCCCAGCATCCCAGTACCGCCGGGACCCAGCATTCCAGCATCCCATCATCCCAGCATCCCAGTACAGCCAGGACCCAGCATCCCAGCATCCCAGCATCCCAGCATCCCAGTACCACCGGGACCCAGCATCCCAGCATCCCATCATCCCAGCATCCCAGCATCCCAACATCCCAGCATCCCAGCATCCCATCATCCCAACATCCCAGTACCGCCGGGACCCGGCATCCCAGCATCCCATCATCCCAGCATCCCAGTACTGCCGGGACCCGGCATCCCAGCATCCCAGCATCCCAGCATCCCAGCACGGCCGGGATTTGGCATCCCAGCATCCCAACATCCCAGCATGCCAGCACGGCCGGGATTTGGCATCGCGGCATCCCAGCACTGCCAGAGCCGGCACCTGCGCTCCCCCGAAGCAGTATGGAGCAGGACCCGGCAGCTGTGTCCCACTGCAGCGGTGCTGACCGGGCAGAGCCGCGATGGCAGCGCTGCAGCTGTGCAATAAGCCTTGCTGTTAACACTGCAGCTCCCTTCGTCTCCATTCCTGACTTACAGAGGCTTTGTAGTGCCTGGCTGTACGAGAATTCTCTATCTCGTCTTTCTCTTTGTAACTTATTCAACAACGTGTGGTCTAAACATCTGCTAAAGAAATACTTTAACTCTCATGTCAGATATGTGTCAATGTGGTGTCCATCTAAACCGAATGCAATAGAAAAACCTTTAAATGGTCATTACATTGTTTTATGCAGAATCAGAATTGTGCTGTATAAACAACATTGAAAGCTTTCAGCCCTGACCAGTTGTTGGATCTGCTCAAGATACTGAGACAAAAACTTGAAATCCTGTTCAGAGAAGGATGTTAAGAATGCCCATTGCCTTTCCAAAAGCAATTCTGGCAATTTAAGAATTTGGTTTTTTCTTAGCCAAGAGTGCTGATACTTAAAAAGTGACTGAACAAAATCATGCAGGAAACAGCTGCCAAGAACGGCTCAGTTCAAGCACATTCACTGGTCTGAAGGGTCCTGGAGTCAGAAATTTTTGGAAACTGGTGATGACTGAGGGACATTACCACCTCTTTGCCTTGTCCTCATGCTTTTGCTGGGGCTGTGACCAGACAGGGCTACTGCAGCTTTGGTGTGACCTAATAAATCATTCTTTCGGGTTAAGGGAATCATATTTTTTGTTTTCTATGTTTTAACATCCTTAACTAAATATCACAACTATCTTTTCCCATTTTGTTGTTTCAGTGAGCTGATTTGATTTAAATCACATTTTAGAGATGTACTTTGCAGTTCTATCTAATGAATAAAAATCTAAAAAGTGCCCAGATATAGAGAAATGCAAAAGATTGTGTTGTATTTGAAATGCCACATAAATCCATGTTTCCTGGCACGCATTGGCTGCTGATTTCAAATTTGTGTCTGATGTGATTAACCATTTTCTTCATCTTTATTCTATCACTTGTATTATGTCTGTTTAATTTCCTTCTTTGGAAAGAGATCAATGGGAAAAGGAAATACAGAGAATGTCAAGATGCCCCCTTTAGCATTTAATGCCATTGTGTGCAGAATCTCAGCTAGCAAAAACTGAGAAAAATACTTGCTTTTCTCAATATTAAATACTGCAACGTTTTAGGCCCAAATGGTGCCAAAAATCAGGCACCTCAACCTCTACCTCTGTTTTCTTAATCTAATTTTGCCAGGATTTTAGATCTGTTGCTGCTCTATCAGAAGGGATGTCAGCCACCCGTATTCCTTGATGTTCAAAGAACTTAATCTGCTCTGTTATGCCCTGTTTCAGATCAGGGACACATAATCTTACAGCAGCCCTGTGTTTGCTGGCTTTAAGAAGTATTTGCTGTGTTGTCTTCAAGCAAAATGAGTCATGATTTCTGTTGGTATGATTACATGTACGAATTTAGGTTTTCCAACTTGGATCCCAGCTGCAAGTGAACTGCACTTTTTATTTTGAAACTAGTTACAATGAATAATACAGGTGTAGAAATTCCAAAATACTCTGTCACACTGTATTGTTGGAATAGGATGGTCTGAAAAAATTGTTGTTCAAGATTTTTAGTGCACAGAACTTTTTTTATGAACTCTTATCTTTACTTCACTGTTGCTTAATACTTTCAGTTTTCCTCTAATATTGAATCTAAATTGTCTACCAATTGTCTACCAAGATCTGCAGGTGCTTTGCACAACTACAATCTGATACCGACCGTGATTAGATGGTAAGAGCTTCCTCTCTAACTGAAAAGAAAGTTCCTGTTCCATACCTTTTATACCTTTTCTTTTCCTCTGTGAAGCCCAGTACACTCCATATCCAGAGACCAGGAAATTGCCTGAGACCCTAATGGGAATCCATCCAAGAAAAGCAGTTTCTGAGCAGTGAGATTATGCCTATAGCTAAACCCTGTGCTCCTATTCCCTGTCATAAATGGAATAACTTGATGCTGAAGTAAAAAAACTGGATTTTGGCGGTGACAGTGAAGTGAGGCAGTGAGATAATCACGGGTTAAAGAGCCGTTTAAATGTTTTTGGAATAACTGAGAAATAAGCACAGCTTTGTACCGTCAGTGATGGAAGCAGGCACCACCAAACCTCACCCCCAAAAGCGCAGCCCAAACCGCAGCCCAAACCGCACCCCAAACCGCACCCCAAACCGCACCCCAAACCGCACCCCAAACCGCACCCCAAAGCGCACCCCAAAGCGCACCCCAAAGCGCACCCCAAAGCGCACCCCAAAGCGCTCCGCTGATTCCGAGCAGATTTGGGGTTTGCGAGCGCCCTGCAGTGCCGCGCTGTGGCCGCGGGGCGGCGCTGCGCACAACGATTCCAGCGGCTCCGCGCCGTCCGAGGGCTCTGTCCCTGCTGGGGAGCGCCTTGGGAGCGGCGACAGCCCTGTCCTGTACCCTAAACACGGACAGAGTGCCATCCCCTTGGGGATGGAGGCATCCCTGTCCTGTATCCTAAACACTGACAGAGTGCCATGGCCTTGGGAGCTGAGACATCCCTGTCCTGTACCCTAAACACGGAGAGAGTGCCATCGCCTTGGGAGCGGCGACATCCCTGTCCTGTACCTTAAACACGGACAGAGTGCCATCGCCTTGGGAGCTGAGACATCCCTGTCCTGTACCCTAAACACGGACAGAGTGCCATCGCCTTGGGAGCGGCGACATCCCTGTCCTGTACCTTAAACACGGACAGAGTGCCATCGCCTTGGGAGCGGAGACATCCCTGTCCTGTACCTTAAACACGGACAGAGTGCCATCGCCTTGGGAGCGGAGACATCCCTGTCCTGTACCCTAAACACGGACAGAGTGCCATCGCCTTGGGAGCGGAGACATCCCTGTCCTGTACCCTAAACACGGACAGAGTGCCATCCCCTTGGGGATGGAGGCATCCCTGTCCTGTACCCTAAACACGGACAGAGTGCCATCACCTTGAGAGCAGAGACATCCCTGTCCTGTACCCTAAACACGGACAGAGTGCCATCGCCTTGGGGATGGAGGCATCCCTGTCCTGTACCCTAAACACGGACAGAGTGCCATCACCTTGAGAGCAGAGACATCCCTGTCCTGTACCCTAAACATGGACAGCGTGTCCATGCCATCACCTTGAGAGCGGAGACATCCCTGTCCTGTACCCTAAACACGGACAGCGTGTCCATGCCATCACCTTGGGAGCAGAGACATCCCTGTCCTGTACCCTAAACAGTGACAGAGTGTCAGCGGCATCTGCTCACCAAAGCTGAAACACGCTGCCACTTCCAAAAGGAGTTCTGGGCTTGTTCTTGATTGCAGGGCAACGTGTAACAGGGTATGCAGAGTTTATTTGGCAAGGCAGTTCTGAATTAGTTGCTATAGAATACGAAATGTCGCACAAATATAATGTTCCTTTTCCTGCTGTTTAAGGCATATGCAGCATCCCAGAGCATCTCTATATTTTGACGGCCTCTCATAGTAGTGGCCCTGAGAACATTCTTATGTAGAAGGTAAATAGCCTGATTTTTGAGGGAAGCAGTGCACCTGTAATTTTTTTGTGGCTGCATCTAGAGTATGATAAGCACAGTCGTGATAACTGAGAATTCTTTGTTATTCCGAAATGGATGGCATGGGTCCTGACAAAAAATGTGTGGTTGCATGACCTGAGGTAGCTCAGATGTTGTAGTGCTATTATTTCTTGCTGTTTCAGTAGAGGAATAAAGGTTAACAAGAGCTCTGTTCTAGGACTGCAAGTACTTACCCCAGATTAGGTCAAATTTATATGCAACAGAAACTGTCATTTTTTCCTTCATGTCCCTACTTCCAGTTTTGCATGTTCTTCGGGATTTTCAAGTGGAAACTAACTGCTTTTGATACTGAATCCCCATGAATCTGCCCAGTGTCTGGCAGACTGTAAGTGCAGCCCACAGGTATGGCAGCTGTAGCCATTTTAGAGCACTCAAAATGCACTGTGCTCGATTCCACTGATGGGCAAATCGTAGGGAAGTGTGAATTTTGTACATTGCAGTGCTTACTGTAGTTTTTCTCAGAGCAGTTTTTGGGATGCAAGAAAGGTTTCTCTGCCATATGGGAGTGGTGGAGGAAACAATGAAGAATTACCTGGAGGTAAGGGGAAAATGGTGCACCTGACTTCTAAAATGCAAATGCTGCAGAGATTCTCTGATAAGAGAGCAGATGCAGTTTTGCTCATGGATCAGAGCAGTGTGTGAGGAGCACATTGTGGTGACACCAACATAGCTCAGGCACCAAAGGATCATCGAATGCATGAAAGATTGGCAAAGAGAAAGGGATGAGGCTCTTCTCTTTCTCCCCTACAGACAGGAGCAGCAGCAACAGGCGTGGGTTGCAGCACAGAGCGTCCAAGTCAGACATTGAGATACACTTTCTGATGGAAATAGTAAAAACACTGGAACACATTTCCTGCAGTGGAACTGCAGTGTCTCCACTGCTGAAGGTCTTTAAGTGCAGGTGGAGAATCATTTGTCTGTCTGGAGTGACCTCAGCAGAGCTGATCGTGCAGGGAGCAAAGCGCCTGGATGACCTCGGGTTCCTTCCAGCCATAATATTTCATGGAGGGCTTTGTGCTCAGGGTCCAGATGGGCTTCACCTATTAACTGGAAATGACCCTTCCTTGCAGCTCTGGTGATCAGTTCCTCGAGAGTTTGTTCCTGTAATGCAGAGCAAGAAGTTCAAGGGCTTTTGGGGTTTCTCATCCCTCTTGCATTCCAAGCATTTGCTTGCCTTAAACTTGATGGACTTTGTCCACATCCTTTCCTGCTCCCCCCTTCCCGCTCCTGTTAGTGTTAATGCTTTTCACTCACTCTATCTGGCACACACTGGTCCCTTTTATCAAAGGACTTTCACACCTGAGGCCTCCAGTCACATACTTGCAGTAAAGTAACAGCTTAAAAGCAAATCCTTTTAAATCCTGAGGCCAAACACCGTAACAAACATATCTTCTCAAGGGATCAGTTTCCAAATGTGCTTTTGAACCTAAGTCCCAGCAGGCATTTGGCTTTAAGTGTGTGATAGGACTTTATTTATTTATTTATTTATTGTAGAGCCATTCCCCCCCTTTGTTGTTCCCATCTCAAAATGTGCTATTTAAACCTGTACCTCTGGTGAATTCTGCCATTGAAGTGCAGATGAGCAGAGTGCTGCTGGGTGGTGAAACATTGCAGGACAAAAAGACATATCAAAATAAAATCTTATGAGAAAGTGTCGCTTACAGGGAAAATGTGCCTCTCTGGTTTCGGGAGGGAGGGAGAGGGGAAATTGTGGGTTTGAATCAACATTTCTTTGAAAATCTGCTGTATGTGGGGCAAGGCGCTCAGGCTGTGGCAGTTTGAAGGAGACTTTAAAAATGTGAGTGATCTTTGTGAAATATCGTGCAAGATACGCCATAAACTACTTAAGTTGCACTGCAGGTCTCCCAGTGAGGTCACACCTGAGATATTTATAAATAGCAGTGCCTTGGTTCTCAGTTTGCAAACTGGTACCTGCAAAATGTACTGCTTGCCTTAGGAGACAGCACAGTTCATTGTGTGTAAAATTACTACCTGTTCTTGCAGATTAATATTAGCACTCCCCAGGGCCTGCTCAGACACGCAGCTTCGCAGTTTGCAATTAGCTGATGACTTCTGTACTTTCTGTGGTATTATTGCTGGGGATGTTCAGCCCTGTGTGAGCTCAATGGGTTGTTTATATAATATCACAGTTGTTTCAGTCCATGCTGAGCAGTGCCAAACTGCAAAACAAGATCAGCCCCACACTGAGGAGCACGGTTCCCTGAGGACAGGACTAGTACCAGATAAGGCTTGATTTTAATCTCCCTCTTGTCAGCTCTATCTGCTGACAGTTCATTTTCAGGTGACTCTAACACCATCACTCACCTTCCCTTCCTCGCTCTCAACTAAGCTCAGTCACGTTAGGTTGTTATTCTTGTTTGGGGAAAGATATCGAGTAATCAGCATAACACGAAGTCTTAAATAAAAAATGGCTGCACAGCGTCTTCTTTTTGGACCTTTTTAATGCCTTGTAAATCAGAGCCACTCCAGAACCTCAGTATCTGCTTACATTCTCTTCTTCTAGTAAATCTATCTTTTCATTCCATCTTTTTCTCTCTCACTTGTAAAAGAGGGTTTGTTTTTTCATGCTGTGGGACTTAAAGTACTGAGCAACCTCAGTTCTCTCCCTTCCCCTGAAAATGCCTTTATTCTCATTTTACTGAGAAGAGAAAGGGGGATTGTCAGTAGAGACAAAAGTTAGAAAACCCAATTCTGTAAGTCGATGTAAATCTATCCCTCCAAATACCACTTTTCCTTTCGCCTTCCAAACGCTTTGACACTCTCCAGACCCCTGACATAATTTTGTTACTCTGTGTCCTGTTCCCCAGCCTGATGGAGGTGTCAGGTGAAAATCTGGGACTTATCTTCAGTACATTGGAACCCTTTGGATTTATTTCTAATTCAGCTCTTATTCACACATGCAAATTTCCAGCCCCGTTTATCTGATGCTTTAAATTCAAGCTAGTTAGTCTGTTGGAGAGAGAAGTTGAAGCTTTGATTTCAACTGATGCTTGGTGTAATTGGCTCTCAGCAATTCAAGTTAGCCAGCTTATAAAATGTTAATTTAGCTCCTCTTTGCAGACCAACGCTTTTCAGTTTATTCTTACCCAAGATACAATAGTTTGAAATATGTTATGTCGAGAAAGTAACTCACCTTTGCTGTTACAGTGAACGAAAGGACCCTAATGCCTCAAGACACTGAACTAAAGAAAAGCAGGCAATTCTAAAGCTAAACATAAATTTTATTACGATGAATTAAAGCTACAAAGCCCTATAAAGGTATTATGAACTTTTTTCTAACAAAAGAAGGAAAACAAAAACAAGTGCTTAAAGCTAAATATGCAAAAAATAATATGATGAGTCAGAACCCTGTCTAAATTTTTGCTATGTTGAAGGCAACCTCAATGAAGCATGTAAATAATAATTTTTTTTTAGAAAAGTGAAAAAGCGATTATTTATTCCAAATCTTTTGCACCAAAGGAGGGTGACTATAGTTCAATCCTTTCTTCTTAAGAATCAGAACCCCAAAGGCAATCTAATGTAGCCTAAAGCAACAGATTCATAATTATATTAATAGCCATATGCTCCATTTCAGCTAAGCACCCCCGGCAGTGTGGTAATCCTCCCTGATTCTGAAAGTTACATACAAGTCTGCAGATATAAAAACTAATATAAATTGAATCTGTAACAGAATAGAGGAGATTGTAACCAAGTTGAAAGCACATCCTTTGGGCACAGTCAGCAGAGGGGATATCTGTGGGATATTGAAATGTAAATGAGCTGTAACACATGAAGCCTATTGTGTCATTAATTTGTTTGATAGAGTTTAGATAGATGTGTTCGCCTCCATCATTTCTGTGCTGTTCCATGCCCTCAGTGCAGGGTGCATGTGGGTTTAGATTTCCTGAGATTCGCAGGAGCTGGCAGAGGAAGCAGGCAGATGAACCCAAGATGGCAAAAGGAGAAACTTTATTTACAAAAACCTCTTCATATATCCAATAATAATCTGGCAACTGTTGGTCAGCAGGGAATCCACCTCCTAAAACCACTGGTCACAGCTATACAACACCTAGTACCAAACACAGAGATTAGGAAAGTACAAAAATGCAGCTTATCTCTATTCTCCCTGAGAAAGAAGAGAAACATTTCTAAAACAGTGCAACTACAGGTGCATTGGGTACCTTTAGATAGATGTGTTTGTGTACATCATTTCTGTGCTGTTCCATGCAGGGTGCATTGGGTACATGTAGATAGATGTGTTCACTACATCATTTCTGTGCTCTTCCATGCCCTCAGTGCAGGTGCATTGGGTACCTTTAGATAGATGTGTTCACTACATCGTTTCTGTGCTGTCCCATCCCCTCAGTGCAGGGTGCATTGGGTACATTTAGATAGATGTGTTCACTGCATCGTTTCGGTGCTGTTCCATGCCCTCGGTGCAGGTGCATTGGGTACCTTTAGATAGATGTGTTCACTACATCATTTCTGTGCTCTTCCATGCCCTCGGTGCAGGGTGCATTGGTACAAACACCGTGGCTGCAGGTTCAGGTGCTCTCTGTTCATTACGGTGTGAAGAGGATATTTTCCCCCAGAACACAGGTCTGGCCGTGAGTGGGACCTCTGACCTCTCTGCACTGTAATTGAGATCGTGGCTGCAGCACAGGTTGTGTCCAGACCTGGCTTTGTCCTCTCCTAATAAACACAACCAAGCTGCGTCATGGGAAATGTGCTCCGTGCCTGCCTTGTGTCAGAGATGTCACAAACACATGGGATTTCCACTCTTTTGGTCTGTTCATTTTTATTCTTTTGGTCTTGTCAGGCAGCATGAGCATGTCCCCAGAGAAGATCTCTTCCCAGTGTCTCTTTCAAGTTGAACAGTTCCATTATTCCTTTTCTGCAGATTAAGATTTTTTTTGAAGTTGCAACTAAGAAGGGTAAATTTTGAGACAAGTTAAATGCCCAACTCACTGAACTCAGTGGAAGAATAAAGCCTTCTATCTGCTACTGGCTATCTTTCTCTGGAAAACATTAATCCTCAAAACGACTGGGGAAATGTAAGTAAATAAAATCATTCTGCAAATTGTACAATCAGCTGAAAAGGGGTTGCATATTCAAGCTTTGTATTTCCAAAACTGCCAAAAACCACCTTTGAATTCTTGTAGCAGAAGACCCTCTGGAAAAGTGCATATTCTTTTCAGATCTTTAAATATTCCTGATATTATCAACCTTGCTACACTTTTGCAGGTCAATTCTGCAGTGTATAGATATTTCTCTGCTCATTCCAGTGGCCATTCGTGAGTTTGAGACGTTTGGCAGGCTTATGTATTGCCAGTAAAAATGCTGTTAGGGTGATTTATCAGCAGACTTGCAGTTTATCTGCAGAAGCGATGGGATTGATGTGCTTGAGCACAGGTACTTGAACATTCTTTATCTTTGCACCCAGGATTTTTGTCTTAATTTTCTCTATATTCCCAGTCTTCCAACTGTCTGTACAAATGAAAGCTATAAAACTAAGAACCTACTCTCAGAAATTTGTATGGACACTATTTCCTTGGTCTACTCAGTGTTTCAACACATAAGTAGGATTTTTAAAAATGCCTGAAAAGGCACAGGAAGTGTTTACATGACTTTTAGCTTCCAGTGAGCACCTGAGATGAGTTTTCACTCGCTGTTCCTTGCACTGAAAGAAGAAATCTGGGGCTGCTAAAAATCTGCTCTTTCTCATGCTGTAAGCTGGCCTCAGAGGGGCAGTGTGAGCATCCCCACATTCCCTAGTGCCGAAGCATTTCTCCCATGGTGGATCCTGGCACACGATTCGTTTGTACAAGGTTAATTTAAAAATAAGTATCAAAAGATGGATATAATATTTCTCCTTCCTAAAAATTTTTATTATCTATAGGAACTAACCCTCCCTTGAAGAATTCCATCTGAGAGCACTCGAGCACTCCAAAGGCATTGCACTGAGGGACAGAAATGCCGAGCTGAGTCCGGGAATTAAAAATGCTCAGTATAAATCACAAGTGAAAGCTCCATCTCCTACCAGTGAACTTGCAAACACTCTTCCCTCCTGTGGGGTGTCAGTGACACGATTGCAGATAAAGCTGATGTAAATTAGATATTAACAATCCAGCCAAACCTGCCTTTAGTCCATATTTTGTGTTGATATGCTAGTTCACAGATTAGGAGCCCTTCTTATCTTTTTAGAAACTAATAGCATGATCCTTTTAAGGAGATAGGTTCTTATCATGTTCAGATGGCTTCTCATGGCTGTGTCACCCCCTCTGCCCTAAACGATGGATTTAATGTCGCTGTATTTATAATGATGCTCCCTGCCCCGGTCCCACACTCTTTTCCTGCTGTCCTTTCTTTGATGTAGCTCATTCTGTTGTCATACAGACTATATGCCAAATGTTCCTTCAGTGATGATTATTTTAGATCAAAGGTTATTTTCCACTGGCCTCGTTAAAAAAAAAAAAAAAATAGTAGGGAAATACTTTTTTTGTTGGTTGCACCACAAAAGTAACTGCAAGGCAGCAGGAAGAGGGAGTTCTACAAATCATAGCACTTTTTTTTTTTGTTCAGATGTGCTTATCAATGAGTCTAAAGACAAAGGCAGAAAGACAAATAGAAAAGAGAGGTTTATTGGTGAGTTTTAGTTGAAGTTGGGATTTTTTTATTCTTTAATGAAGACGTGCTGTGACAAAATTAACTAATTAGTGGAAATGTTGGCAGGCATTCTTAAGAGCCCAGAAACTTGGTATGGTTTGACTTTTTGAGACAGGTTTTTAAAGTTTCTTTCAGGAACTTTCACCTCCTTCTTTGCTGGCATTTTCTCCTCTCTGCACTGACTAACTTACTTTTTTCTTTTAAATTGTCTGGTTGATTATCATAATGAGGTTAAACCTGTTTTAGCAGCTTTGTTGTCAGAACTGATGAAAGGACCACGGCCCGTCCGTATTTTCTAGTCAGCAGATGCAGCCTCAGATAGCTCTCCCTGCAAACCGTGCTCAGGGCTGCCTTGTGGGGATTCCATTTGGGCAGAATGGGGAACAAGACAACAGGAACTCGCCTGGGAGAGAGCAGTGAGAAGCACCTGTTCAGGAGTATCCATTTGTATTATCTCTTTTCAGTATTTATATTTTAATATTTGTTTATACGTTAATATTATAAATAACCCCACCAGCTCACTGGTTTGTCCTGCCTTTCAAGCAGAAAAGCTTCCACAGTTTGGAACCAAGCAGGGTCATGTAGGGAAAGGGGCAGGCAGGGAAGGAGGGAATGGATTCTGTGCTGGGTTACAACAGAAAGCAGCACAGAAACCGAGCAGAGCTGGAGCTCTTGTGGTTGGTGCATGTGAAACCATTTTTAATAAGAATATCCTCCCACATCCATTCAGCATCTGTGCCTCACTGAGTCCCAATGATGTGTAATAACACTTTCAGCCAAGCACAAACAAGTGTTCTCTCCTTCTAAAACACAAGCTACATCTTTCCTGTGTTTAGGAATTATATCCTATTACATCAAACAGGGAACGATCCCCCTCCTTACCCGTAGAAAGAAAATTTTCCATTTAAGTTATAAATCTTTTAGAAACCTAGGAACAATTGAAAACAGGAAATCATTCCAGACTTAGTAGTACAATGAATCTGCAGCTCCATTATGGTTCTGATTTGCAAAGCTGAATCGAAGCCATTGAGCTGTATCTAGTTAGCACTGATAAGACTGTGGTTCACAAATGGCTGTGGGTTCAATGCAGTCTCGGTGGCACAGGCTCAATGATTACTGTCCATTTACGGTGTTGATATGAATATTTGCAGCCCCTCGGTGAGGGATCAGGGCACAGTGCTGATTAGACACCTCGGAATAGATGGATTTCTAAAGTGCAGTTGCAGAATCTAATTTGGTACAAGATCAACCAAAAGAGAAATCAAATACTTCTTTTGAAAAAAACCCCACACTGCAATAATGTGTGAAAGATGGAGAAGAAACTACAGAACTACAGTGCACAGCAAGCCTGCAGGAAAGGAAGATCACTTACCTCTAGCTGCTGAATGGCATTAAGGTGTCACAATGCCTGTGGCAAGCTGCACAGAAGCTGGGAAAGGAGCAAGGAGCTTTGCCACCTTTTGATTCCTCCATTTGTTATATATCATCCATTTATGTCAGTCCTGGCTTGCTTTGATTGGAATCAGAAGCTGCCTGGTGAATAGTGCAGATACATGTTTAGCTTTTCTTCACACTTACAGCAGTGTCTACATTCCTCAAGAAATCCTCTAATTCAGAGAAATCTTACGGTGACATCTAGACTTAGTAGAAAACACTTCACATCCTTTGAGGGTTTTTTACCTTCAGTATCTAAAATAAATCTAATTTTAAACACCTACATTCCTTTTCAGACACAGTTTCTTTGTACAAAACCTCTGTGTGTGGAAAGCAAGGGTTAGGCTATTGCACCCACTTCACACCTGTTTGATTTCCTGAGCATTCCTCAGTGCTCTGCAGAGCCAAATAAAGGGCTAAATTATTGCAGTTCCATTGTGGAAGGGCAAGAGACACACACGCACACAAAAATACCTGTGAAGAGCGTCAGGACAACTGAATTCCTGACCTCAACTTTACTACTTTCTTGATTTTTCACTTTTCTGTAAATACATCATCCTTCTTGTATTCTGTATCCTCTCTAATATGGCATTGCACAGGGATTTATGCAGTGTACATAGTCCTTGCTTTTCCATTTCCCAGAACAACACCACAGAAGCAGAAAATCAGCTAAGAGAGTAACATTGCTTGATGGGCTGCGTTTTAAACCCACTTTATGCTGGAGTGTGGAAAAAAGTGAGAATACCCCGAGAAGGAGCAATGTCACTGCCTTGTCAGAGAGAAAGTGTATTTATGGACTGGTTGGGAAGCTGATATTGCTGTCGTTTTGTGGTGAAAGGTAGGATTTCTTCGTTAATTACTATCCATCTTCAAGCATAATTAAGGCAAACCAGGGGTGAAAGTGAAGCCCAAATGGAACAGGTTCTGCAGTCAGCTCACCCAGGCTCTGTGTCACCTTTTGGAAATGGCTGGCCCCAGTGCTGGGGATGCCTCTGACAGTGGAATTGTAGCACTGAGGAGACAGCTCTTTCTCCCTTCTTTGTCCTAGTATCTATGACATTTTGTTGCCTGTTGTCTCTTTTTTAAAGAGTTTAAGAAGTCCTGACTCAAATTCCAAACTCAAATTCCAGGCAACTTCAGGTCATAATACATCCTCAGTTTCAGTACAATCCTGGGCTTGTATTGATATTTTCATAATGACTTATTCACACAAGGTAAGAGGAAAATGCTTCCTATTTTACCTCCTAGTAAATTTTCCTGGAAAACTACTCAAGGCTAAAGTCCCAGTTAAAAATTACTAAATGTTCAACACAATAACTTGAGCTACTCTTGCTCCTCTTCCCCCATTCCTCCTCCTCCAGGAGTCTTCCAGCTGCCTGATGTTGTGTAAAAGGGTCATGCAGATGTCACATCTTTGCTGTGCTCCTTAGCTTCTTTGCGTGCTCCCTGAGGTTGCTAGGGTTTGGCATTTGGATGTTCCCAATGCGCTAATTACAGAGGAATTTGAGTATCTCCAGCAGTCAGCTTTCTGACCGATTGCATTGTTGTGATCTGTAATCATTGTAAGATTTACCTCTGAAAATCTACAGAAAGTCCATCTCTTTCTCAGTCTGTGTGCTGGATGCAATAATCTGAAATGTGGCCTTTTAAAAAAAATTACCAATGGACAGTGGAAACCTCCCCACTAGAAAATAGTGAAAAATCCTGAAAGTTGGGCTTTTATGTGAAATACTTTGGTGAGTCTGAAATACTGTACAGATGCTAATGGCTGAGATCAACACTGAGTCCCATGGACACCTTTCAGAGTTTTGGACAGGAATGAGTCTTTTGCTGGATTTGTTTCCATCCTCTCAGGTAGGTCAGGTTTTTGAAAACTCATGTATGGATTTATGGATTTTGCTGGAAACAGCATGTGCTTCACTTAGAGCTTAACCAAAGGAGCTGTTTACAAGTGCAGCTTTTGGATTGCTGCCTTCCCTTTTCTTGGGCTCTCCCTCTCCTCAGTGTCCCTGTGGAATGAGCTGCATGGAGAATTGCTTCAGATCTCACGTGCACTGAACTCAGCCCTGCAAAGCACCAACTTGTTTTTCAGAGTTCTTCTCTTGGTTTTGGGGTGATTATCCCATCGGTGCAGCTCAATGCATGTCAGGTGCACAAATCCAAAACATTTTCTTGTTTAGCCAATGTATGAGATACTGGAGTTTTTTTCAATAAAGGTTTTTAAGAAAACTTCCACAAAGCAGGTTCCAATTTTGCAAAGCTCCTGCTACACTCACAATGCTCTGTTCTCCACCATCTCTGCCCAGCAGCTGCAGCAGCTCCAGGATCAGACGCTTGTCAGCAGGAAGCCTTGCTGTCCCACAGACACCATTAGCAGCAGACTGGTCATGAATGTACATGTTAGGAGATTAAATTTTCTTGGCAAGCAAGGTAGCCCAGGGGTTAAAAACATCAGAACATCTGCATGCTGGTGTCCTTCAAGTTTTAGCATGCTATCTTCAGGATTATTGCACAGATTAAAGAGTTTTATTTTACCATCAAAGTTCTATAATGAGAATCTCTTGGAATAGGAAATATGATCTGTTTTGCTCACTGCTCCGGGGGGTTTCTTCATCTTTTCACGAGTTTGAAAACTAATGTTCTTTGACACTTTGCGTCGACTCTTGATACCCAGTAAATCAAAATAAAAACCTAAATTTGATCTCTGGAAATCAAGATTAGTTTAATGTTTACTATCCTGATGCAAATTAGATTTCTCTTCCTGTCTACGGGGGGTCAGTTTAGAGGTATTACAAAGGTTCGTGTTGACATCCTACTAACTGGAACAATATTTTGGCTAACAAGAGACTGTTTATTTAATGCCTCTGAGTTCATACCTATAGCAAATCTTCTGTGCATTATTAGTTTAATTTGCCTTCTGTTTCACATGTGAAACTGCAAGATTTATATTTTTATGACAAAGCTTTTCCCTCTAGTGAGAAAAATACAATGTATGTTGATGTATCTGATATGCCTTTCTTTAGTTAATGACTCCATAACTTAAATTTTCAGCGTAGCCAGAAGCAAAAATTTAAGACTGATATGCTACATATACATTTAATTTTTTAAAATAAGCTTAAATATCTAGATTGTGATCTGAAAAAATGTCAAAAATTTCCACAAGGAAGCCTGGCAAACTGTTGTACCTCATCTCTGCATCTTCATATGCTGTCCATCCATATCGTGTGCCTTCAGTTCTGTGCAGCGCCACAGCTCAGCGTGCAGCAGAGCAGAGCCCCAGGGATTGATCCGCTGGGGTGACATTCCCAGGGCCTGCAGTGTCACAGCCACTCAGAACACTGAGTATATTTTAAAATTTATTTTCTTTTTTTTATTATTTTATTTAGCTGGCAGACTCCTCTGAAGTGAAACTTACTGTATGTCTGGCAGTGCTTACTATGTGTGTAGTAGTCCAACTACTCTGCATGCAGTGATCCAACTACTCTACATGGAGTACTATAAGTACTCTACGTGCAGTACTACAAGTATTCTGCATGCAGCACTACAAGTACTCTATGTGTAGTACTACAAGTACTCTACATGCAGTACTGCAAGTACTCTATGTGTAGTACTACAAGTATTCTAGGTGTAGTACTGCAAGTATTGTACATGCAGTACTGCAAGTACTCTACATGCAGTACTACAAGTATTGTACATGTAGCACTACAAGTATTCTATGTGTAGTACTACAAGTATTCTACGTGTAGTACTGCAAGTACTCTACATGCAATGCAAGTACTCTACATGCAGCACAAGTACTCTACATGCAGTACTATAAGTACTCTACATGGAGTAATGCAAGTACTCTACATGTAGTAATACAGGTATTCTACGTGTAGTACTACAAGTGCTCTACACGGAGTAATACAAGTACTCTACATGCAGTACAAGTACTCTACATGCAGTACTACAAGTGCTCTACATGTAGTACTACAAATACTCTACATGCAGTACTACAAGTACTCTATATGCAGTACTACAAGTACTCTATATGCAGTAATACAGGTATTCTGCATGTAGTACTACAAGCACTCTATGTGTAGTAATACAACAGATCCCAAACATGGACCATTGTGCCATTGTAAGACAGCTCATATTTTAGAAAGACATTTTTCATACATTTGCACTACAATTAAAATTATGAAAATCATTGTAATAGCAGAATTTCTTGAGGGTAAACAAGTAAAACTGGATTTGCTTTGTTAATAAGGACTGAAAAAAACCCCAAGCAAATTCAATCCTAAAGCAAAAGCACACACACACAAAAAAGAAACTCCAAAAAACCCCACCCAAAGACAAGTGAAGAAAGAAAACCATGTTATGTGGCAAAAGCTTCAGCAGCTTGTTGTGCTATGCCAAAGTGTGCTTGGAAACACGTTTGTTTAAAACCGAGCATATAAATATCCCATTCGTGACACACAGAGACCTGCGAGTTTGCACAGGGCGTTTTGACATATTCCTGTTTTCTGCGCCGGCACAAAAAGACCATTTGCTGATCTAGATCTCAGACTATTTTAGAAAATGTGCAATTAGAAAGGGTGTGTCACGGGGAGGAGGTAGAGTTGCTGGAGTGGAGTCACTCTTATTCAGGTTGCTAATCTACTTTTGAAAGGTGGAGTAATTTACTGCTCTACCATGGCCATCAGCTCATCAATAAAACTAGAAGAAAGAATTAAAAAGCTTCAAAAAAGATAATTTGGTGGAGATCCTTCCCTGATGCCATGAGCTGAGAGGGAGCAATGCTTTACAGAGCTGAAAGACTGAATTGTGAGTGCTGTGCCGGAGCAGTGGATGAGCTCCATCAGCACAGGTCCTCAGGGCAGGCTGCAGCAAACACTCAGCACTGGCAATATTTGCTTTGCACCTTACACAATAATGCTTGTTACTGCTCTGAGCTGTGTCCCCGTGCAGAGCACAGTCCCACGGAAATGTCACTGTCCTTCCCTGAGAATTGCTGTGCTGTTATACAGCAGAATAGGAATTGCTTTGTAAACAGAATAGGGTCTGGTGTATGGTACAAGTCAGAGAGGAAAGAATTTAATTTTATATACAGAGTGGAAAACTAACAAGCAGTATCCAATATTGACAGCAGGCAATCTTTTCTTCTAGAGGAATGCAGTGAACAGAAATGTGAGTGCATCAGCCATGGGTTGATACAGATAACTGCTGCCTACGTGGAATTGTGTGCCAGTCTGCTGGGGAAAAGGGTGAACTAAGTTACCCTTAGGAAAACTGAGAATAAATACAGAAACTTCTGGCAACTGGATCTATTGCTATAGGTGCATACCCCATGTAAAGATAGTCCCAGTCACCCTATATTTCATGCATCAAATACAAGTTCTGTTGATAAAATTCTATACAGAGCAATCGAAATAATGGACAGATGCCAATGTAGAGCACCTCCTGCTAATCTTCTATTACAGATTTTCAGTACCTTTAAACTTCTGACACTTTCCTTTGTCAGTAATTTAAGGACTACTAACTACAATAAACATGCAAAAAATTCTCGTATGTTTGCAGAAAAACAAAATAGAGTCAGAGAGATGCTAACTTTTTCAATTGCATGTGTGTGTTCCGATGAATGTTTTAAGATGTTCCAAAACGCAGATTCCCAGGCTGTGTTTCCTGTCAGCCCTCTGCTGTGGATGTGCAATTTCGGGGCCACCACCTTTCCTTCCCTCGCTCTGCCCCAAGTGGGGCTCGCTTTGCTGTGGGCAGTGCTCTGCTCTGCTCTGCTCTACTTGTCGTGTCCCATTTGCTGCCACCCAAATCAAAAGCAAGTGCTTTGGCACATCTCTGAGACACTTTTTTTTCCAAAAAAAACAACCTTCCAAGGACATAACTAGACCCAGTGCCATTCCCGGGAACCAGGCTGCGTTTCTAAGCCCATTTGCTTTACTTTATGTGCTGCTTCCTGTTCTTTTCACATTCTCCTCTCTTTTGTCTTTTAAGCCTGAACTGTAGCGTTTCTCAGGGCCAGATTAGAACTTTCCTTCCAGGTGAGATCAAAGAGGGCCTTTTAGAGGCCTGGGTGTCTCTTTTTCAGTTTAAAAAAAATATAAAAAAATCAAACTTTCCAACATCTGCTGGAGCCAGCACAGATGTACATACATTGTAGTATGGTAGAGGATTTAAGGCAAATTTCTGAAGCTGTTTTCAACACCTTTCGCTGCCCTTGATATTTTATTTTAAAGGATCTAAATGCCAAATCTTAGTTTGGGGATTATGACAACAGAATCAATCAGGTAGGCTCCTGAATTCCTGTTTTCCAGCTGCTGTGTTCCTGTTGAGATACTGAATTATATGAGCAAACTGAGATCTGATTCATTATAAAATAAGCACTGCAATATAACTTCTCAAAAGCGTTCACCGATTATGGAAATTCCCCTGTTAAATTCAGAATAATAGCTCAGGATCTCATACTGATATCCAGGGAAAAACACTGGTTTATAACGGCTTTCCTGAAAGTGTTATTCTATTTTCCCCTCTCCATCACTTCATATTTCAAAATGTAAAGATTTTCAGTGTCAGGGTCAGCTCTTTTAGGAGTAGGTAATGGCTGGAGGATCTGCTCATGATCAGAACCTCCATACAAAATTCCTCCTATTTACTATTTCTAACCTTTCCCCACTGCCATTGTCCTTTTTTTTCCTTTCCAATCTCAGCATTCTGGACTTGTATGATTTATTTTGGTTCCACATGGGATAATTCCCTGCTCAGCAGCCAGCTCTGAGCCACTGTCACACCAATGTCACACACCAATGTGACCAAGTCAGTGAATTTAGTCCTGACAGGGCAACCAGAGCCATCCAGTTGTGGTGCTGGAACAGCCTCGTGCCACTGGAGACACAGATTATGACAATTATGGCAGGAGTGAAAAGGATATGACAATTATTCCAGGAGTGAAAAGGAAGGGAAAACACAGCACAGCATGGGGAGATCACTGCAGAGTCTGAGGATTGTTTGTGCACAGGAAAGAGGAACAGGGCATGGCAAACCCTGACCTGACTGTCCGTGTAAGAACTGAGCAGCAGAGAGACATGGAGACTGAGTTGAGATTAAGGGAACCTTCTGCAGAGAGACTGGAGAGGCAAAGAAAAAATCAAGCAAGAGAAGGAAGTTTGCCCTCACCCGCACAGAGCCTTGAACAAGTATTTGATTTTAGTGCAGAGGAAAATGCAATTGAGTGAAAGGATTGGAGAAGGTGGGAAAAGACACAGTCAGAACAGCAGGAGCTTAAGAAAGCAACAAAGTGTGCAGGTGTTTGGAGCTGAGGAGGGCAGAGGAGGTGGCTGCAGCACTGTATTTATTCCTTCCCTGTCATTAGAGGTCATGTGCGTGTGTGTAATGGCATTTCTCGTAGAGCTTCTTCAAACCACCAGCCTTGGCTGGCAGCATCTGTGCAACTTCCACATAAGATCAATAACAAAACCAAGTTCCTCTTGGACTTCATAAAATCTCAGGAATGTCTCCTTTGGAAGGGTCAGAACTCTGCTGGGAGAAGACAGGATAGGAGTTTGCTTCAAGTTTTTTTATTGTTCTGTTGTTACTCTGCCGGAGTGCAGCAACAGAAAGGATGTTAGGGTGGTGACTGAATTTCTGGAGATGGAAAGAGTTCTTCCTCCTATGGATGCTCTTCATCTGATCAGTTTGTTATTTTTATTAGCATTTGCTTGGTGGTCCACTTCCAGAAAGGCAAAGCATAGACAGGGCCAGGAAAACTTAGAGAAATTCTGAGGAAATTCTTCTAATTTGAGAAAGTTGTTACAGCAGCTGCAAGTACCACGGAGCGGTGGTCGCTGTGGGGTGCATTGTGTTAGCTAAGGATATTCCACAAAGCCCTGCTGTCACGCTGGAGGCTCTGGGGAGGGCGGCAGGCTCCATCCCTGCTGGCAGACACAGCCACGGTGCCTGGGATAAGCTCTGGATATTGGTGTTTTTCCACTATGTTACCAAAATGTTTATGACAAAAATGCAAATTACAGCTGCAAGGCTTGCAAATGTACAGATGCTTTGAAGGAAAATGTACTGTGTGAATTCCTTGCTCCAATTTACGCTCCCTCCTTTCCCCCTCAGGTATGGACTGCTGCAATCCTTCATTTGAGACTTCTTTAGCACATTGTACCTCAGACTGCATAAGAAAGTTACTTCAAAGTTTTCTTTTGTGCGCTGAACAGGATTTGTTTGTTTGTTCTGCAGCCAAATGCAAACCCTTCTCCAGCTGAGGCAAGTTTGACTGAGGCTCATCCTTCAGAACCTGCTGCTGGGACTCTGAAATCGTGCCCTGCTGTACACGGGGATGAGAGGTGAGGCTGCAGTAGATATTGTTATACACTGGGCTGGTTTGGCATCTGACAAGAACTGGCTATGATTTCACTCAATTCTGAGTTAACCAGTGCATCGTGCCAGTCTCAATGGCCAATGTGCTGTGCACGGTGTGAGTGCCCTCAGGGGCAGTGTGTGCCCAGAGCTCCCTGCAGAGTGCCTGGGGTACCTCCCCAAATACACTTCTGGTACAGTGTTGGTGCGTTGGGCAGGGACCAGCACTGGATGCATTCTGGGAGAATGCAGAAAAGCCAGTTTCACTTGTCTTCTGGGTGAAACTGATGGCATAGAGCTGAATTTTGCTCTGTTTCTGAATTTCTCTGAATTCTTACCTGAGTAAAGGTAGTAAGATTCACCCAATGTGTATCTGAGAACAGAATCTGGATTCATAACTTTTTAGACATCATTCTGCACCTTCTTCCCCAATGTCAGTTTGTGGGAGTGCTTTTCCCAGCTCTTGCAGCACATTAGGTCTCCACAGGGCTGGTTATTAGTGAGATGATTCAGAGGGGACACCCCCCTGGGGAGCCTGAGATTTCCGCGTGGGTGGTCTCCCAATAGTCAGAAAAAACAACTGTTATTCCACGTATGTCCTGCTGGCATGTGAATGCAATCATTCAAGCACAGAACGACATTTCAGCAGAGTTTCACTGAGTTTGGGGTGCAGCCCTGGCACTTGTCATGTTGTCACCTCAGCCTCTGCGCCAACAGCAAACAGAACTGTGCAGCCACTGCTGCTCTTTCCTTTGGTCTCAGACCCTGAGCCCAAGCACTCGCTCACAGCTGGGCTCACTGCAAAGAGCACTTGGCACAAGGCCAGCCTGGAGTGGGCTGTTCGTGCTGTCCTGCAAAAGAACTGTGTTATTGCAGCGTCTCCTTTTAATAAAACAAAAATCTATATTTATGCAAAATGTTGGATGTTATAGTCAGAATAAAAGGGATCTGTATGAGGATGTAAGTAAAGGAAAGGACTTATCAAAAGAAGCTCAGTATGAAAGGAACTGTAATTTCAGTTGCCATTGATACTCATTGCTAAACTGGTGATAAACTCATCTGTTAAGGAAATAAATGTCAATGTACTTTTGTAATTTAAATGAGAACTTGTAATATGGAAAATATGCTTCCTGTTCAGCTCCTTGAAGGTTTGCTTTGAAATGGGAGTCCCCTGTGATGTCTATTTCATTTTCTTTTATTGTTAAAGTGTTGTGTCACTGATGACATTTCTGCTGAATGCTGCCCAATTATAACACTGAACATCTGCACAGGGACATTTTCTCTTCCCAGGGGGATTGTGGGAAACAAGCACATCGGTAAACAAAAGAGTCACTGAAATTATTTGTAGGAAATTTAGTCACTTTGCTGGCTGCCAAAGGTTGAGCTTTACTAACAAAACATTTTTGCCTTTTATAGACAGATCAAACATTAAGGGAATGAAAGCTTTTATAAGAAATACAGGAAAAAAGTTGTGGTTTGCACTGTACTTTTAAAAATAATTTTCATGGGTGGGTGGATATTGGGGGGGCAATTTGCTTTGATTTAAGGTATGTGTTTGTAATATCCTTACTACATCTTTTAGGGCAACTTCTAATTTATTCTTTCTGTGAAGTAAACTAAAATCTACTAAAACGCCCAGGATCACACACAGTAGCATATAGATGTAAATGTCATGTATTCAGTCGAAAGTTAAACTGTATTATCTTTGTGCCAAGGTTCTGGATTTTTAACAATTCAGTTGATGTTTTAATTCCAATTATGGTTTTTGTGGTCAGACACTGAAATGATTATGCCCGAAATTCCCATCCAAGCTGGTGGGAATCTCATGTGAGCAAGTTTTGCAGGCTTGGGGGCATAACCACATGCAGGCTATTTCCAGCACAGCTCTCACCAGAATCCTTTACGCTCAGACCTTTGCAGGGGGGAGAAGGAGGAAGCAGGTGGAGCCTCTGTGTCTGCCACACTCTTGTCCTTGGGCTGAAGGTGTGGAGAGAGACAGGGGCACAGTGTGTGCTGCAGTGCTGGGGATGCTCTGAGACATTGCTGCTCTCCTCTGTGTCTGCCATGGCTCTTGTCCTTGGGGTGAAGGTGTGGAGAGAGACAGGGGCACAGTGTGTGCTGCACTGCTGGGGATGCTCTGAGGCACTGCTGCTCTCTGTGTCTGCCATGGCTCCTGTCCTTGGGGTGAAGGTGTGGAGAGAGACAGGGGCACAGGGCAGCAGTGCTGGGGATGCTCTGAGACATTGCTGCTCTCTGTGTCTGCCACACCTCTCATCCTTGGGGTGAAGGTGCGGAGAGAGACAGGGGCACAGTGTGTGCTGCAGTGCTGGGGATGCTCTGAGACATTGCTGCTCTCCTCTGTGTCTGCCACACTCTTGTCCTTGGGGTGAAGGTGTGGAGAGAGACAGAGGCACAGTGTGTGCTGAAGGAGCTGCAGATGCTCTGAGCTCTGTGTCTGCCACGCTCTTGTCCTGGGCTGAAGGTGTGGAGAGAGACAGGGGCACAGTGTGTGCTGCAGTGCTGGGGATGCTCTGAGGCACTGCTGCTCCCCTGGCAGGCTCTGTGTGCCTGTGCCCTCCGCAGCCACGCTCGGCTCCTTCCCTCTTTGGGCACCTGAGCCTCAGACGCCTCCCACAGCCTCCATTCTGCTCCATCACTCGGCTCTGTTCTCCTCTGTGTTTCCTGCCAGTTTATTCCCTTGAAACTTTGGAAACTTTTGAAAATCTGCTTTGCTCTCTGCTGCATCACAGTGGTGCACTTGAGGGACAGATGTGTTTTCCGAATCTATGTGTTCTGTCCATCTTGACTAAAAGATTGGGAGATCAGGAGCTGCTGACTGCTGCTTGGGGCAGTGGGATTCGTTCTTGTTTGGTCATTAAGGTTGCCTTGATAAACTCAAATCATATTTAGCTACAGTCAAAGTCGAGAACTAATGTGTCTCCATTCCTGTTTTTATTTTGTCTTTACGTGTTGGATTACACAGTAGCTTGTTCCGACCCTGGCAGTATTATATATTTTGAATTATTCTGTTTAAATTCTTTCAATGACTACTGAAATGATCTGCAACAATCATGCAAAATGCTACAATTTAAAGTGCTACTGCAATGTTTAGGACTGTTGGTGGAATGTTTTTCCTTAATTCTTAGCTGTTCACTTTTATGAGGGACATAGCCATTGAAATGTGTGGGAGGGATTCTGTCACACAGGAAGTATTCTATATTTTCTCAATGAATAAATATTGAATGTCTCTTTTATTTTTATTTATCTCCACAATATATCTGTCTGCAGCTCCCCCTCCCTCCCCACCCCAAAATGAATAGTCCTGCTGTTGAAATGAGAGAAAGTATGTTTCTGTGTCTTGAAAATAGAACTAAAAATACCTGCTTGACCTGTGGGCTTTCAGACAGCTCGCAGTTGTGGTTAACACGAGCCCCCCTGCCGAGATCAAAGGCTGGCCCCATCCTGCTTGAAACGCCACTGTCAGTACCTTGTTGTTAGGCAAAAAGTGAGAGAGCGTTCCCCTCTGCTGTGGAAAAGCAATGTTTATTTGATCTTGGCCCTCTTCTGAATAATTTCTCTAAATCTAATTGCTCTTGATGTTTTACCCAGTACATCATGAGCTTTTTCAGAAGCAGCTCTTTATGCAATGGGTGAAGCTGCAGAATACAGTAAGGACCACTTCAAATATCTCTCATCAAGGCAAAGAACTCTAGATAGATTACTGCAGATCAATCTGTATAAACCCTGCATAAACACTGGAGCTCTTTTAAGTTAAAATGTACTTTACAAAACCCTTATGTAGTGAAAGGTGAAATACTCTCCAATTATTAAGAGAGTTATCATGTGAAAAGCAGTAGAGAGGGCTGTTTCATTCACTGGTTCCTGTCAATTTATGATGAAACAAAACATATTATTAAATTCTTTCCAGCAGATTTATTGCCATACATTAAGATTTTCTGTTACCACAATGTGAACTTCCTGCACGTCAAACACCAGCCCTGGTTGTAATAGGAACGATGCTGTTCCTGCCATGTGTTGCTTGAGTGAAATCAAGAAACTTGACTTTTACTGTTGTAAAGGCTTTGCAGTGCTCTGTGACATTTGGCTGCTCTCACTCTTCTGCTGCCATGCCAATGCCTTGCAAACTTTGCTGCACATCCCTAAAGGTTTCCTGGTGAACCCATGGAAGGGAATGACAGCAGGCAGGTGTTTTCCAAAGCTGAAAATGTACTTCACTCCTACGGAATGAGCACACACCAGGTGATGAGCAGGGGGATGTGGAGTGCCTCCCTCGACTGTGAGACTGGAGCATTTGGGAAACATGGGTCCTCTCCAAAGTTCACTGCCGGTGTGATGGGTGACATCCCTCTGTGGATGAGGAGAGGAAAGCCTCTGTATTTTCTGTCATACAGTTATTTGAAATCTCTCCTTCCTGACCCTTAAGACACCATGCCACTATCAGGTATGACGCTCTGGGTGCAGAGGGTGCTTCAGGCAGATTCAGAGCACAGCCTGGCAGGTGACAGATTGTCTCCCTCGGGCAGGAGGGCACCAGCTGCTCAAGCTCCGTTTGTTCCCTCCTTTCCCCACTTTTGCTGCAAGGCAAGAAGCTGCTGAGTTAGGTATAGGGGAGCTGATAATGGCTGGGGAGGAGAGCGATCAGGAGCAATCTCTGCAGCAGCAGCAGCACTTGGCATTCCCAACTTTCAGCAGCTGCAGGAGTAAAGCCACCACTAAGAACGGAAGGGCTTTTGAGTCCACCTCACACCTTCGCCCTCCTTGAGACAGAGGTGGGCTCGTCCCCTGCCTCTAATTTTGCTTCCCTGTAGGTGTTACAGTTCTGGACCACTGCAGCTGCCTGGGGTCTGGGAGTGCTCAGAACTTGGAGCATAAGGAGATCTTTTGCTGCTTTGTGACCTCTGGGGAAAAGAAAACTCTTCTCTGCACTGAGCCTGTCTATTAATGAGTAAAGGAATTCAGATCAATATAAGAAAATAGCAGCAGATCTGGAGGAATTCCCTAGGGCCAGAGGCATCATCTCACGGGCTCGTACACAAACTTGCTTTTGTGTAGCTCAAGAAGAGCTTTTCCCCTGGTGCTGGAGGCTGGACCAAGTTCTTCCCCTTCACTGCTCAAGGCACAAGCTCTGTCTGGGCTTGGCCTCTCCACAGGACAGAATTTTGTTCTGAGGTGATGGAGTGATCCCTCCTGCTACACTCTTGTGACTTTCACCTTCCCATTTTATTTGATGGGAGATTTGTAAAGACAGAGCTCCTCTAGTCATCATCCTTGGCATTTATTTCAACATAAGATAGAATTTGTGATTAAAATCATGACTCTGACACATTAAACCAAAGTTCAGTGTGAAAAAAGCAGCTTTATCTTATAAGCGTTATGATGAGTTCCTTTATTTCTTGGTTTTTCAAAGCTCCTCCCCAAAAAAACTTTTTAGTTTAAAGACTTTAAATTCAAAACATTTATTAATAATGTAAAGGGCTGCCTGCCACTCAAAAGCTATAAAGAAACTCTAAAATCAAAGTGAAGTAGTTTCTTCATCAAAGCAAAAAGAATTCCAACTACAACTTTGGTACACTCTTTGGTGGTGCTTTGCTGTTTTTAAATGCTGTTTTTAATAAATCCATAGCAGAGTCAGTCCTCAACACACTAATTTGCAGTCTGTCTCAGCTGGTCACTGTTAACCTGCATGGTACCAAGTACCACATTTTAAATTTTCTGGATTGTGTTTCTAGCTATATTATTGATTTGTATGTGAGTTTCAAGAAATCAATTATGTCCAGCTTTTTTTAAATCTTCAATTTCTTCTGCTTTAAAATATGAGTTACCTGGGGAGAAGCATCTTCACTCACTGAAAGCCTGCAGCTTCCAGAGGGCTCTCAAATGTGGCTTTAGAGTCCCCGAGGGTTGCAGGGGCTGGCTGAGCGAATTCAGGCAGACGAACCAAGATGGCGAAAAGGAGAGTTTGTTTACAAGAAGCCTCTTTATATATCCATTGATAACCTAGCAACTATTGGTCAGCAAAGAATGCACCTCTTAAAACCATTGGTCACAACCAAATAACAGCTAATACCAAACACAGAGACTGAGAAAGTAAAAGAATGCAGCTTATCTCTATTCTCTGTGAGAAGGAACAGAAGGATTCTAAAACAGTGCAGCCACACTCAAAGACTGAACGTCTTGCCGGGTTTGAAAGTGGTGCCCTTGAGGAGTTAGTTCCACGTTTGATCTGTGTGTGCCAGGGGTGAGACACCTCTGACTCGGAATTGCCTGAGGGGTCTGGGGACCCTCGGGCACGGTGGCACAGAGGGCACAGCTCACCTCGGGCTGATTACCCACGCACTGACCGAGTGCCTTCCCCGAGAGCCATTGCAGTGCCTGCCAGGGTCACATTGCAGCAAACAACCTCAAAAAGAGGTGCCTGACAAAATGGTTTCCCTTGGTGGAAAGCAGCATCAAATTGCGTTTCACTGCTGTTTGTTTGCTCTGCAAGGGGGCTAGGGATTTTCACCTTGTCCTTAGGGTTGCAATTTGCTCACCTTCCACTTTCTCGCACTGAAAACATTTGTTCAGATTACTCTGTTTTCATCTGATTTGTTCTCTTGTTTATATAGAGGTTGCTTTTCCATCAAATCCAGTATAATTATTGACACAATTTGCTCTGCACTATAGATGATATCAAACTGGCTGGGATGTACAGTAGAAAATTAGTTTCCTTAGCTGCTTTAGGTCCCTAAACCCCTGTCCCCAGCAAGGTAAGTTGTGGCCTTAGATGATGTCATGGGAGTTTCAGAAGATTACTGTAAATATTTTTTTCCCAGGAACTTGTTGGGAAGATTTTTGGGATAAATCAGAACAGCAACAAAAGAAACAAAGAACCTCCAAATTAAACAAAGACCTCAAAACTGCAAACACATAGCATTTACAATGCTGCATATATATGGCCAGAATTTGAGATTTAGATTTTTTCCAGAATATTCTTACTATAGAAGAGTTTAGGCCACATATTCTGCAGAATAAATCAGGTAGCAGAGAGGAATCTCCTCGCAGCATTTCAGTCCCACAGTCACTTCCCTCTGAACTCATGGAAATACAGAACCAAGGGTTTTATGCCTAAAACCATATTCAAGAAAGTACTAAAGATTTAAAAGTGTTTTTTTTACTATTTATTTATATTTGTGCATTATATCAGATATACCACTGGGAGCTTTTTATGCAATAACTAAATTAAAATGCTGGGACACTTTTCACATAGTTCTGTTGTGAACAGTGACATAAAATACCTTTAAGAATGGCTGAAAACATCTATTCTTTAGTCCAGCAACAGTTAAGCTCCTAGCTGGCATTTTGTGAAGACATTTTTTAATTTGTGACTCTCTTTGTGACCTGCAAGAACAGTGGAAATCATCAAAATGAATTTCCAGCACCAGGCTTCCTGTTTACATTGTTCAGGGGTAGTTACAGCTTGTTAACATGGACTTGCTGCTCATGGCTAATGATACAATTGAGTCATCTCCGTGCACTTCTCAGCCATTTAAAACTGTCGTAAAATAACCCAAATAATGGCATGATCAAAGCACTGCAGCCGACTCTGCATGGGAGTGTGACTGCAGCATTTGCAACCATTACTATGGAGTACTAGAAATATATTCAGAGTAGTACAAAAGAGATATTCAGGTTACAAAAACTACAGTTCAGAGCAGGATTGAATCATAAAATAAATATTCAGCTGTGCTTGAGGCCCTTGACTATTCCCCTAAACGCCTTTGGGTGAGTGTGATGTGCCCAATTCCCAGAGAACAGGTACCCAGCACTTGTTTGAGAATGAGGATTCATGAAAGCATCACAAATCAAGCATATGAAAAGGGAGATACAAAGAATGATTAGAAGCCTTTGCTGGGTTTTGTTGTTTGGGTCTCTTTTCTCCTTCCAGTTGGCTGCTTAAAACAGGTGATTTCTGATTTCTTTGTGAGAGCTATGGTACATATGTTTTGCTGGGTCTGGATGACTTCAGAAAGTGTTTTATTTTCCATGAAAAGCTTTTAGTTGTCATTGCACAGAGTGCTGCATAAGCCAATGATAAATCAAACTAATATATTTTAAAAACTAAGCATTAGGAGGTTTTATAGTTTAAAAGAAATCACAAAAAAGCACAAGGGCTGACTTTTTATCACCTCTCCTTTGAGACCCAGTTTATTTCATCGCTGATGTGAAGCATGTAGTACAAAACAAGATGACCTGTTTTCATCCTCGCTGTAATTCCACTCAACTAAAAAGCCTTGTGCCAGGAATGAGTTTGTCCCTATGTAAAAAAGGTCTTCACTCCTCCCAAGAGGAGACTGAAACTGGGTTCTGTCTGTTTTCATCAGCTCTCTTTATCTCACATCAAGGGGAGCTGATTGAACACAAGGAATTCCTAATATGAGTCACTTGTCATTCAAGCTCTTCTGGTTGAGGATACAGCGTTTCCAGCTTGGTTTGGCAAAGCCAAAATTACCTTGTTTAGCAAGCCCAGCACTGAGTGCAAAGCTGGCAAGAGACCCACACGGGCTCGGTTTCTGTGTGACAAACAATGCTGAAGTGTTTGGAGATGTGACAATAAAGAAATCCTAATTGTGTTTTCTTCTAAATATATTTGGTGTATTGGGACGATTCTTCCGTGTTTCACTCGGGAAGCACTCCAAACTAGAGTGCAGCAGCACAGCAGAAATAAAAGAAATGATAGCAAGGCTTTTAGATTTTAGTGAGACTTTAGATGAAGGGATTTTTGATTGGTGTGTACTCCAGAACAGTACTGACTGCATAGCTCTCAACAAATAAATTACAGTTATTTTCTAGACACTAAAGTGATGGGTACTGAAAGGCTTCCTCACTAGCTTTTATAGATATATATAAAAAACAATTTTATGGCTATTTTACATTACAGGAGAGTTTGCTTCTCTAAATAAGTGGAGTTCTTGTAGCTTTCTCTGGATCTTATAAAAAAAAATTTTTGGATGTAACTTACAGGTAGACTTTTAGTTTAATTTCTAGCCATCAGTAGGGGAAATGTTCAGAAGAGGCAGAGTGTGCCTTTTATTTTAATGACCATACAAGAGAAGCAAGAGACAGGAAATATGTAACATGATTGCAGTCATTTTCCTTGTCACTTTTCCATCTTTTTCATTTCTTGGTATAATGAGAACTCTTCCAAAACCCTCTGAAAAAAACTGCCACTGCTGTTTGCCAGAATGCCAAAGGGACATTGCTTAAAGTTAGTAAGAGCTACCAAATATTCAGTACTGTAATTTATTTCAAGTTGAGTTCAGGAATTTAGAGGAAAATAAGCTATCTAAATCAAGCTGGGGTGATAAATCCTGTAAGTTTGCAATAGATTTGAATATTTTTTATGTTTTCCTTGAGAGCAGCATTCGGAAGTGCAGATGTGAGGGTCGTTATCTTAATGACACTGCAGAAGTCTGGGCAGTCACAAAAGCTTTCTCACACAGTCAAACTGTCTTGGGAGAATCTAATTTGCTGCTGAGGTATAATACCAAACAAATGCTTTTCATTAAGGAGCTGCATGAAACAGGATCAGTCTAACAAGAGGACTGGGCCTTTGAAATGTAAACAAAGTGGCTCCTCAAGGTAACATCCTCTGCCTTTAATTGAATCTGCCTTGAAAACAGCAGTTTCCTTGGCAGAAGAAAACAAACTTTTACTGGCACACTGCTTCACCCCTCCAGCTCCTACCTGGCCAAATTTGCCATCAGGGGAGCTTGGAAGAAAAGGAATTTTTTTTTTCTAAGTGTTGCAAAAGCTTACGCTGCTGTCCCAACAGCCGAGTTCAGCTGGGAGCTGGCAGGGTGTGGATCTGAGGCTCTGAGCTGCAGCAGCTCTGTCTGAGCAGCAGTTGTTGGCCTTTGCACCATGCCCTGCTCCGTGCCAGGTGAGCACAGCTCGGCCCTCGAGCGAGGAGCTGAGCACAGAGCTCTGGCAGGCCGAGTGCATAATTCTGATTTTATAGCCCATGCTGTCCCTCCAGCTCAGCCCTGAGGTTGTTCCAGGGAGAAAGACACAGCAGGGCTGGGGTGATCTCTCTGCTCTGTGCCTGTCTGAGGCTTGACAGTCAACAGGTATTCAATCCCTGGTACAGGAACAGATATTTATGGGGATTTTTCTGTACAATCACAGCTCTACAGACGTAAAAATAACCAAGCCCAAGCACCTGTACAAAATTATTTTACAAGATTCTGTCTGTACCTTATGATAAAGAAGTACAGATATTAAAGATAGGATGAATTCAATTCTTTTGGATCTGGAGGCATCTGGTTAATGGCTTTTAAAGTCTTATCTGTGTTGACATTGCTACACAGACAAAAAGAGAATTTTATCCAATCTGGTTCTACTGAAATTTCTAGTAGCAAGAGTCATTGAGGCACACTGCTGCAGAGCACTGTGTGTCAGAGCTTGGAAACTGGGGACAAGCACACCAAATAGATCTCTTGCTGACACTAATAAGCCATGTTTAGAAGCACCAGACTCGGCTCTTCGATTCTGTAGTCAGGCACTGACTTGCACGAGCTGCTCTCTATTAAAATCTGAAAGTGGAAGTGTGCACATCTCCACAGAGCAGCAGGCTGGGAGCAGTTCTCTGCTCCATTTCAGAGGTTCACAGCACACAACAGAGCCCCAGAGCTGCCAGAGGAGTCACTGACTGGGGCAGGGATTGACCACAAAACCATCAGAACATCGCTCTGTCCTCACCGTGCCGTGAAGGCTTTTATGACCCAGAGATGCATTTCCCCAAGCATCCTCTGCTAAGAGCCTGATCCAGAGCCCAGGAACGGCGGTGGGGATGGATTTTCGTGGGGCCATGGGGCAGCAAGGAGGAGCTAACTACTGCACTTCTCTGCACTGCACAGCGGTGCTGCTTTGGAGTCTCCACTTTTTGGAGTCTCTCACTATTTGGAGTCTCCACTTTTTGGAGTCTCACTATTTGGAGTCTCCACTTTTTGGAGTCTCCACTATTTTTTGCATTTTTAAGCTTTGACTTTCTAGCACTTTTCTGTGCATTTTTCTATGCATTTTTCTATGCACTTTCCCAGCATCATACCACAAGTTTCAGTGGAAATACAGACATCTGGCTTGGCAGACATGTTCCTTCACTAATACACTCATCAAAGAAACACATTTTTGTGTAGAAGGAATCAGAAACAGCCAGAGGTAAACGATCCAATAATGTTTCCATTAATTTCTCTTAGAAAAGCGAGTCTGCTAAATTTACTAATCATGAAATGCAAAACTTCACACACTAGGAAATCAGCCGTAGTCTATAAAAGACTTTCCATAAGAGATTTAGCATCTCATAGCAAAATGTCATTTATGGTTGGGATGTGTTATTCAAAATGTGAAACAACTCATCACTGGAGAGTGTTTTCTCCCAGCCATTGTGAAGAAATGTTCAGCCCAGTGCAAGTGGCCTAGTATTAGTCAGAGCTTTCACTACATTTCCTAGTAAATGTATTTGTCAGTCCTGCAGTTTTAATGAGCAGCAACCTTAAAAAACTTCCCTTTTTTTTCTCTTTGTCCGGAATACTGTTATTTTCTATGGTTTTTAGAGGGGTAAAAGATTGCTTACCCTTTGGAGAATAATTACTAAAGTCAGTGAAAAGCCTCCAAAGCGCATTAAATAAAATTCAAACCTGCAGTGAGGGTATTTCGGAAATATAATTTCTAAGTTTAGTCTCAACAACTGAAGCTTTCTCCTTTGTGGGAATTTTTATTCAGTGTGCAATAAATGCTCCAAGCTCCAAAGCTTGGTGAAGAATGTGTTTTGACTAATTTTGGTTTTATGGGTGTCAGTTAAGAACACCATGTGTGTCGATGTCAGAAGCTGCTTCTTTGTACTTCGTGGCCTCGTGGTTCCAGCGCGTCAGACCAGGGTGGTTTTCTCTCTTTGAGCTGTGTCTAATGTTTATTGGAGATTTTACACCTGGGCCATGAAAGCTCCTGAACAAACCGGGGCTGATTTCAGGCACAACATCCTCAGAATTTCTGTTGGAATCTCAGGCTCCTGGGTAAGCAACAGAAGGGCACATGCCAAACCCGACAATGAATTCAAAAACAACTTAAACTAAACCCAAATCCCCATACATGTAATGGGAAGGGATTTTCCCAGCATTTTCTTTCTGCTCACTGACATGGTTTCCATCCTATTATGGATGTGAATGTGTCTTCCCTTTCCTTTAAGTATGCAAAGTCTTGGTACCAATTTTCTACTTTTTGGTAGCTTCATACTAAACCCAAGAGCTTTCCTGAACAGATTGGGAAAACAATTTAGGAAATGTGATTTTCAGTTGAAACTCAAACTGGGGGCGAAGCAAAATCCTCGCTCTGTCTACCTGAGAGTTGTAGGCAAAGGGCCTTGCTTGGAACACTGCCTGTGCTCTGGGGGGCATCTTGTTTTGGCTGGGAATTCCAATAGTGAAATTCCGTAGAAAACAGAAGGTTCTTAGAGGAGAGAAAGAGATAAAATTACTGACCATTGACAGCACTATGGGAAGGGATCTCTGCCTCGCGGGGAGAGCAGGAGCAGATGGGACCGGGACCCTGTGCTGAGCTGTGGTGTCCTGGAGCCTGCACCGAACTGAGGCACAGTTTGTCTGCACGAGCAGCTTCACTGAGCTCAGGCTGACCATCCGTGCTGCCTTCTCACCTGCACTGCGCCCCGAGTGCCCTTTCTGAGCAGGAAGGCAGCCCAGGATGGTTTGGCCTACACATGTGTGCTCAGCAGCTCTTGGTTCATCCTGCTCGTGTGTGCTCAGCAGCTCTTGGTTCATCCTGCTCGTGTGTGCTCAGCAGCTCTTGGTTCATCCTGCACATGTGTGCTCAGCAGCTCTTGGTTCATCCTGCTCGTGTGTGCTCAGCAGCTCTTGGTTCATCCTGCTCGTGTGTGCTCAGCAGCTCTTGGTTCATCCTGCACATGTGTGCTCAGCAGCTCTTGGTTCATCCTGCTCGTGTGTGCTCAGCAGCTCTTGGTTCATCCTGCACATGTGTGCTCAGCAGCTCTTGGTTCATCCTGCACGTGTGTGCTCAGCAGCTCTTGGTTCATCCTGCTCGTGTGTGCTCAGCAGCTCAGGATGGTTCATCCTGCACATGTGTGCTCAGCAGCTCTTGGTTCATCCTGCCCGTGTGTGCTCAGCAGCCCAGGATGGTTCATCCTGCTCGTGTGTGCTCAGCAGCTCTTGGTTCATCCTGCACATGTGTGCTCAGCAGCTCTTGGTTCATCCTGCTCGTGTGTGCTCAGCAGCTCTTGGTTCATCCTGCTCGTGTGTGCTCAGCAGCTCAGGATGGTTCATCCTGCACGTGTGTTCTCGGCAGCCCAGGATGGTTCATCCTGCTCGTGTGTGCTCAGCAGCTCAGGATGGTTCAGGGTGTGCTCGGCAGCTCAGGATGGTTCATCCTGCACATGTGTGCTCAGCAGCTCTTGGTTCATCCTGCTCATGTGTGCTCAGCAGCTCAGGATGGTTCATCCTGCACGTGTGTGCTCAGCAGCTCAGGATGGTTCATCCTGCACATGTGTGCTCAGCAGCTCTTGGTTCATCCTGCACGTGTGTGCTCAGCAGCTCAGGATGGTTCATCCTGCACGTGTGTGCTCAGCAGCTCTTGGTTCATCCTGCTCATGTGTGCTCAGCAGCTCAGGATGGTTCATCCTGCACGTGTGTGCTCAGCAGCTCAGGATGGTTCATCCTGCACATGTGTACTCAGCAGCTCAGATGGTTCAGGGTGTGCTCGGCAGCTCTCTGCTCATTCCTGGCACTGCTACTGCCAGAGCCAGCAATAATCCACAGTAAAGGCTCACAGCACAGCATTTTGGTGTAGAATTCCTGAAATGCTGCGTGGAACTCTAGCTCTGCACCAGAATACCTCCATGGCATGCTCTGTGCCGGCAGTGGGGGCAGGGAGATGATCAAAGGAGATGATGATCAAGGATCTTATTTCTCTGCCTTATCTAGTTCTTGTTGCTACATAAATAATGCAAATATAAGTGCAGTCACAGGGATCCCAGTCTTCCCTCAGCTATGAATATATTCTAATAGATTTAGTCAATTATAACAAAGATACAAACATGACAGAAGTCTTTATTTATTACAGCAGAGCTTCTACAACAATTAAAAAGCTCCACTAAACCTAAATTCTTCTTTGAAAGGTTTATTGTATGAATACTAAGCTTTGTAGCATTCTGCATCCTGAATTAAAACCATCCGTCAGGCAGTGGCACTTCTGGAGAGAATGGGAAGGTGGGCAGTTTGAAAAGAAAGAACAAAGTCATGGTTCCAGTGGCTTTAATTTGTTAAAGATCTTGTTAGGGCTATAAAACTTTACCAGGTACTGAAGTTGCTTAGTTTAAGGAGGGAGGTCTGGTCTGGCCATTCATACCAAGAGGTTGTTTCAATTCCCAGCCTTGAGGTTTATAGGCTGTTGTGCATGGAGCTAGTCCTGAACCATGAGTTTATTGAATATTTTGAGTTTGAGGTTGCCTTTCCTCTCCTTTCTGCCTTAGATTATTGGTAACTACTGGAACCCGGAACAGTTCGATCAAATCTGTAGCAGCATTTTGTATATTCTTTTGGAAGAGAGAAAAGGTTTTGTTTTCTTTTCCTACCATGTAATAATTCAAAAGCACAAAGCAGTCAGGAAGCAGAGCATTTTTTTCCTTCTTCTAAGCACCATCTCCTTCTAATAACACGCTTAGTATCTCCAGCATTCATCAAAGGATTATTTAGAAGAAACAGAGCCTGTAGGTGTGATACTAATTACATATGTGAAGATGGATGCTATGCCAGGGCCAAGTGTGGGGATTACTGGTGATGAATGGGAGAGGCTAAGGCAAAGCCAAGGCCACACCAGGAAAACTTTTTTGTGCATCCCAACTTGCTCTTTGGCAACTGCACTCCCAGAGTTCACAAACACACATTTGTCACACTCTGAGACGGACATTTCTAGGCTCTGAACTGTAGGCAGCTCAAGGAAGTGAAGAGACAATCATTTCAGCAGGCTGTGGATAAATCCCAGAGGCACAATTCACCACAGAGACAGGTAGAACTGAGTCAAATTTCATAAAAACCTAACATTTGCACAAGGTCAGATGCAGAAAAACAGCCTGACTGTGCTAGCTCCCTGGCAATGGACTGGCTTTTGGATCAATTTTCCTGTGAAATGCTGAGAAGAGCATTCTCCCAAGAGCAGCGCCCAAAGTGTCAGTGTCCTGGTGAGGCAGGGCTGTGCTTTGGCTCTTGCAGCTCATGGATGAGCAGACCTGCAGTGAGTACACAAAACACAGCAAGTGCACCTCGCCACAAGTATCCTCTGCTTTCAGGAGGGAAGAGCTTGCAAGGCACTTCTCACTTGTGAGGAAAAAATCCAACAAACCTTTTGAGTTTTCCAGGAACTCTTACAGGTTTCTTAAAATCAGTTCACAGCCAATTAGAGTAAACAGAAATACAAATCTCAGAAAACTGATGAAAAAAATATAGCAAGTTCAGAGCAGTTCATATCTGGCCTTCGGAGTGCAGTGAAATTAGGAGTGCTTTTCCTAAAGTCATGCCTTCAGCAACGACTCTGGCTTCAGAGAATTTACAGAAAAAGTAAGTTGGAGCCATTGTTTGGTACATCTTGCATCTTAAGCTGCCACTCTGGTTCCCTTATCACCTGTGTGTAAAGAATCTGACAGTCTGTATTTAAAGTATTATTAATAAGATTTTTAAATTACACTTGTGCTTGAATGAACTAAATGCTTCCACATGACAAATTGATATGAATGGTTTTAATAAACAGAAAATGAGAAGTAGGTTCATCTGTCCCTGGGGGCTTAGCTGGCTCCATTCATTCCTCTTATTAAACCCTGTCTGTATGGCCCTGCTGTTTGCAGTGATTGATCACTTGACTCAGCACATAAACTTGGGTTTCTCCTGTGCTCCCTTTCTGTAGGGCAGGGAGATCCCAGGCCCAAAGCACCTCCACTGATAATGCACATTAACAGACACCCCATGGACCAAACTTGCCTTGGCTGCAGGAAAGTGTTTCTCAGGGGAGAGCGGACAGCAGCAGACGAGTCAGAACTCTTACAGCTCACACTACATTTTGTCAGTATAAAATGCTCCCAGCTCATTCATTTGGCAAGAGATTAGAAGCTAAACAAAATTAAGTCCACACTTCTTTTCTTTCCCTCTTAAAAAAACCCCAAACAACCCAAACACTGTAATATAATAGTAATAAAATCCACCTGAACTATAGAAACAAGAGCAAGTATTCCTCTTTCCCCTGTTAGAGATAGCCCCCAGTACATAATAGCAGGCTTTTGTTCGGAATAAATGCTATAGAGTTTATGGACTCTGTCAGCAAGCATTCAGCATAAGAGTGAAGAAGGGATGTGTCTGTCCTCTGCTTTGCCTCAGAGCATTTTAGAAACACTTGCTCTAGAACTGAAAGAAAGATTCTGCAGGAATACCTGGGGCAAGTAGAAATGGGGAGATGATGGTAACTATATTATTTCACTGGTTTGACACGGCACAGTAAAACTGAAAGTAAGCAACCCATCTGATGCCAAGACTATATTTACTCCAATAAGTATCATCTAATTTAATTTCAAGTTGAATTTTTAATAAACCCAAAGCCACGGACAGTGAAAAAAAAAGCAAATTCTAGAGTCCATAACGAAACAACATTAGGATTGCTGGAGCAAATTCTCATTTATGTAATGGACTTTGAATGGCTGCTTTTTAATATATTCTGTTTCAGAGACAAAATATAAGAAGGGCCCAATTTCTTATGGTGAAATTCTCCACTGTGCATCACTTTGGCATTACTTAAAAACCTTGAGGGATGGCCAGACCTTGCTCAGGCCCTCCCAGAGAGATGAGGTGAATTTACAGTAGATGAACTGAACTCCTGAACTCCATCAGACACTTTCAGATAATAAATTGCATGACTTGGATTCTCCTGTCCCATCAGGACAGAGGCATGTCTGTGTCACTGCAATAGAGAACAAACTATCCCACCCAACTGAACCAACCAATGCTGATTACAGAGAGGAAGATACACCATAATGACCTCAGATATTGATCTAAATATTGATCACATGAGTGACCTGTGACTGATGGTAACTATGGAAACTATTTGGATTCCTTAAATCTTATCCACAGATTAAGACACCACCTTTCCTACAGGGCATCGGAGATAACCTTCTACCCTAAACCAAGAGCCACAGACAGAGATTCTTGTTCCCATGTCACAACTCTTGTGTAGCCTCTAAGGGCTGCTGAATGCCCTGATTTTTGGATCTGTCACTCACCCTCGAGGTGTGGTGTCACCGTAGGCTCCAAAGCTGCATTTGGGCATGACCTCTCCAGCTACAAAGTCCTGGCTCCGTGTAAGTCAGCAGGAGCTCTGATGCTGACTTCCATGACAGCAGATTTGGCCTTTTTTGTCTGAAATGCATCCTGGTCCCTCAGAAGAGTGCTACCTGTTGAGCTTGCAGTGCTTGGCTAACACTTCCCTTGGGTCTGCTCCTTTATTGTGCTTGGACAAAGAAAGCATCAAATGCTATGACATCAGAAATTTAAGATTTTACGCTGGAAACATTCTCATTATATATGGGAACACTTAATGAAGCAAGAGGCAAGAAGCAGGAGGATCAGGCAGACTGAAACCAAGTGGCTTGAGATAGCCATTAGGAGTGAGTACTTTGGTATTTGGGTGGCAGTTTGCTAACCAGTGCAGTGGAATGTTGCAGTGGAAAACATGACAACATCGAGATTGTTGTGACAATGTCTGATTGTTATTTGTGTGTAATTTAAGGAGTAACCTAATCTTCAGTGCTAACACACATCAAAGAACCAAGCAATCAGTATTGCCAAAGAGGGCAGTTTTATAATTTCCAGACTGTCCTTGCTTTAGTACAATTTTGTACAAACCATCATTAATTCTGTGTATAAAGTACATGTTCAGTACAGCTCATTTGCCTTCTCCTCATGGCTTTTCTCCACTACCCTTCTTTATATCCATTAGTTTCACGTTCTTTATCTGTGGATCACCCACAGTTGAAGGATGTCATGTGACACAGCTGTGTTAAACCCACGTAAAGAAACGCAGTTAATACATGATGAGATAAATGGAACTGCGCTTTCAGAGCTTTGTCTGTGCAAGGTAGTGACCAACTATTTTCAAAACAGTGTCCTGCCCTTTTTAAATTATATTTACCAGTTTAAAGCTGCAAACTACTTTAATAAGCACGACATAATCAATCCCAGACTAGCAAGAACTTCAAGTATCTACAAGTAGTTCACCCTTACCAAAAGACCCTGTAGGCATTTCAGTGCCTGACACATGTGCACATAGGTATTTATTTATAAAACACACATGGTAGTACATATGTTACAGGCATCTACATTATAGTGTTTAGGTAAACAGTTAATTCAGTTAGCCTTTTTACTATTGATGTATAAATAAATCTGCATCCAAGAGCAGGCTTTCCATGGGTAAAGGCTGAGCAGATCACTTTTGGAGTTAAGAAACAACTGAAGAGGACTGGCTGTGGGTTTGAAGGGCTGCTTGTGTCTGTACACAGACACAGGGACATAGTGCTGTCCTACAACCATGGTCAAACAGGAGCACACACTGCAGTGCCACACTCACACTGCTCTGTGTGTTCACACTCACAGCGGCTGAGAATGGAGAATGCCATGGTTCCAGGAGCAGCAGCCCCAGTGCCGCGCTCTGTTTTGGGGCTGAGGATGTGTACACGGGGCTGAGGAGGTGTACATGGTGCTGAGGGTCTGTACATGGTGCTGAGGGTGTGTACACAGGGCTGAGGAGGTGTACATGGTGCCAGATTGATTTTCCAGGTGACTCCAGGGCCGGTGCTCTGTTTTGGGGCTGAGGATGTCTACATGGTGCTGAGGGTGTGTACGTGGTGCTGAGGGTGTGTACATGGTGCTGAGGGTCTGTACATGGTGCTGAGGGTCTGTACATGGTGCTGAGGGTGTGTACATGGTGCTGAGGGTGTGTACATGGTGCCGAGGGTCTGTACATGGTGCTGAGGGTGTGTACATGGTGCTGAGGGTGTGTACATGGTGCTGAGGGTGTGTACATGGTGCCAGGTTGATTTTCCAGGTGACTCCAGGGCCGGTGCTCTGTTTTGGGGCTGAGGATGTCTACATGGTGCTGAGGGTGTGTACGTGGTGCTGAGGGTGTGTACATGGTGCTGAGGGTGTGTACATGGTGCCGAGGGTCTGTACATGGTGCTGAGGGTGTGTACATGGTGCTGAGGGTGTGTACATGGTGCTGAGGGTGTGTACATGGTGCTGAGGATGTGTACATGGTGCTGAGGGTGTGTACATGGTGCTGAGGGTGTGTACATGGTGCTGAGGGTGTGTACATGGTGCTGAGGATGTGTACATGGTGCTGAGGGTGTGTACATGGTGCTGAGGGTGTGTACATGGTGCTGAGGGTCTGTACATGGTGCTGAGGGTCTGTACATGGTGCTGAGGGTGTGTACATGGTGCTGAGGGTGTGTACATGGGGCTGAGGGTGTGTACATGGTGCTGAGGGTGTGTACATGGTGCTGAGGGTGTGTACATGGTGTTGAGGGTGTGTACATGGTGCCAGGTTGATTTTCCAGGTGACTCCAGGGCCGGTGCTCTGTTTTGGTGCTGAGGGTGTGTACACAGGGCTGGGTTGGCTCTCCAGGTGACCCCACAGGTGGTGTGTGAGCACAGCCAGCCCAGGCTGGCAGCAGAGGCTCCGGTAGGGCCAGGCTCAGCAGCGCTGCTGCTGCACTCACAGCACAGCCTGGCACAGCCTGGCACACACTGCACACGCTGCACATACGGCACTCAGAGCACACAGAGCACACACTGCACACGCTGCACAGCCTGGCACACACTGCACACACTGCACAGCCTGGCACACACTGCACACACTGCACAGCCTGGCACAGCCTGGCACACACTGCACACGCTGCACATACGGCACTCAGAGCACACAGAGCACACACTGCACACGCTGCACAGCCTGGCACGCAGAGCACACAGAGCACACACTGCACACAGAGCACAGCCTGGCACACACTGCACACACTGCACACACTGCACACAGAGCACAGCCTGGCACAGCCTGGCACATACTGCACATATGGCACTCAGAGCACAAAGAGCATACACTGCACACAGAGCACAGCCTGGCACACACTGCACCCAGCACACAGCCTGGCACACTCTGCACACACTGCACACACTGCACAGCCTGGCACACACTGCACACACTGCACACAGAGCCTCCCAGAGCACAGCCTGGCACACACTGCACTCAGAGCACAGCCTGGCACACACTGCACTCAGAGCACAGCCTGGCACACACTGTACACACTGCACCCAGCACACAGCCTGGCACACAGAGCACACACTGCACACTCTGCACACACTGCACTCAGAGCCTCCCAGAGCACAGCCTGGCACACACAGGTGCTCCAGAGCTCAGCCCTGCCTTTGCAGAGCAGGGAATTCTGACAGCCACTGGCACACCCACCAGGAACAAAGCTGCAACAGGCGCTGTCAGCTGCCCCGGGCCATTCCAGAAGAATAAAAGATTGAAAGGTGTGCTCTGGGGATGATTCATATACCTGAGGCTCAGACCAGGTGCTCTGCAATTAAGTGCATTAACCTGCAGCTGGAGTGAGTTCAGAGTGAAGGTTAGCTATTCTCAGTTCAATTGGTTTAAAATCTGTACTGGGGATTATATTCAGTTATTTATACGGCTGGGGGGTTTTTGTTTGGTTTTTTGGCTTCTTTTTCTGTCTGGTTCTGCTGAGAGGATAAAAAAAAGGGAGTGCTGTCTGTATGTTGAGGTCTAATAATATTTAATGCAGAGTATACAGCAATTCTCCTTCTAAAGTTAGAGGGAGGAACCACAAAATGACATTTAAAGTTAGGATGACATTTATTTGGAATATCCACTGACTTGGAGTAGGTGGAGGGAGAGAGATGGCTTTGAAAAGAAGAATGGTTAGAGGGATAACCCTTTTCAGTTTTACAGAACATGGCAGGGCTTAAAAAATGTGCCTGCCTTAGCACATGGACAGACTACACGATCTCTTTTGAAATCTGCACAGGATCTTTTTACCCGCTGGGTTTAATTTCAGAATCCAGTACAGTCATTAAAGAAAATAAAATTATGTTTGTTCTTTCATCTGGAGCACAGAGCAGTATCAATTTTTCATTCCCTCCTCCTTTGCATTCCCACTTCCAAAAAAAAGGAGATGTATAGATGGAGGAATTCACCCTATAGCTCCCCGAAAATCTCTGCCCTTCAACAGCTGCTTTGAATTGATTCTGTATACACGGCTGCCTAATGTGTGCAGCATGTAACACTGGTCCTGTGCTCTCCAACGGGAGATTGCCAAACTCAAACATTCTGTGTACTGAACTTGCAGTGAATCTAGAAAGGTCTGGCAGTGTCCTCCCCAATGTCTGAATTTTCTGATCACTGTCTCGTGGAGCAATGGTGCATTCCAACACGGCTGTGTCTGAGCACTTCCTGTTCACTTTCATCAAGCAGAATATTCTTCATTTAAAGACAGGCAAAGCACAGAGTTAGTTAGACAAGGGGCTGGAGGACACAGAGACATTTTCCAGCAGTAAAATCTCATTATCCTTTAACCATGCTGTTGTCTGTGCATTCCCCATGCAGATACAAGTATTTCAGACTAAGCAGGTCTTTCCTCCCACTGGGTTTTAATCACTTCCATATAATAATAATTTAAATAGGAAGAAAGGCCTCTGAACATCTAAGAGTGATCTAAATGTAACATTTCCTCCTCATATTTCATACTGGTGTAACTCCACTGCACAGAAAGTTTTCTGTGCCTGACTCAGTACCACGCTGGCAGTTTGTGGCTTTGAGCCAGATGGATTCTCAGTCGAATGCTTTAACATTTCTATCAAATTCCTGCGTTGGCATGGGAAGCACAGTCTTGTCATGTTCTGTATGATGAGGGTAACAGAAGAGGCTGGATTAGGTGACAGTAGGATGGGCTGTGGTTCAGGCTGTGAGTGAATTTGGGGCTCAAAGAGGTCCCAAACACAGCCCGAGCAGGTCTCTCCTCTAAGCCTGGCCTTAGCGATCAGCGCTTCTGCCAGCCAGCTGCAATTCATTTTCACTTTTAGTCCAATTAGTTTCCCTCATCAGGTGAGGGAAAGACAGGACTAGAAGCACACCGGCCATGACTTTTGGATAGAATCAACTCTTACATGTGATCTTTCTGCCCATCTTGTGAGATGTGACACGCCTGCCTTCACTCCTGGCTCAGTCCCTCCTGTGCGTCTCGTGTGCAACATCCACAGAGCATCTCTTTTTTGTGATCTGGAAATAATAAATGGCATTCCCAACAACAGCATTTCAATTTCTCACTTTTCATGCCTCCGTCAGAGAACGTGTGATTGCCATCACACTCAAACCCAAATGCCAGATGGAGAATGTCCAAGGGCGACTTAGAGCCATGATTAAACCCATATCAAACATTCCTGGTACCTGAGGATGTAAGAGGATCAGCAGGTCAGGCCAAAAGCCCACCCAGCAGGATGGCCTGTACCAGCTCCAGTGCCCTCGAGCAGAGGGGTGGAACACAAAGCTGTGGTGGTTTTGGTACCTCCTCAATATATCACAGGAAATATTGGGGAACGACATATTCCTGTGGGGAGCATCATGTGCAGATGGGAATCTTTGAACTACTGAATTTTGGTTCAGATCCGAACTGTGTCAAGGATTGTTAAAGGTTAACATTGATACTATTATTAATCCATGCACATAAAAGTTTCCCCAAGACAGCAGTATAAGTTGGAGTGAGTGAGAAGATATGAGGGCTCACATAGACAGGTCTGGAATTTTAGCTTGTGTCCCAAATCATCTTAGACCCATAGGCTGGGCTTGATGATCTCAGAGGCTTTTGCTGACCATAACGATCCCATAATTCTATGATTCTTACAGATTACTGCTGCAGGATCAACACTGTGTCAGTTTTCCCTTCATGACACTTTAGAGGTACTGATAAAAGTAAAATTGTTCTCTTCTTCTTGCATGGAACAAACACACAGACATTACAGAGTGAGGCACTGCAGAAGTATAAATAATCTGAAGCAAAAAAGACCACAGAATTACTGACAAAATAATGAAAGTGTTTGGAAGGATAAAGAGAACTGACTCATCCATGGCATCCCATGCTCTGTGCTGAACAGCTGAGGACAGACAGCAGCACAAGCTCAGCAGCTCTGTGCCCCAGCCCTCAGGGTCTCTCTCGTGCTGAGGAGCCCCGAGCTGAGCCAGGACTGGAGGTGTGGCACAGAGGGACAGTCACTGCCCTGGCTGGCACAGAGGGACAGTCACTGCCCTGGCTGGCACAGAGGGACAGTCACTGCCCTGGCTGGCACAGAGGGACAGTCACTGCCCTGGTTGGCACAGAGGGACAGTCACTGCCCTGGCTGGCACAGAGGGACAGTCACTGCCCTGGCGCTGCTGCCACACACCACCCCGGCTCCCAAAACCATGGCGAGGAGAGATGCTCCTGCAGCAGAGTGGTTCACTTTTCCCCAAATCAGAGAATTTATCAGTCAGAGAGTGTTCCTTCTGTCCTTTTGCATCACGCAGTGGCACACAATATTATGGGTTATACACAACAGTGCCCAGCCCTGGGAGCTGCTGTGGCAGCGCGTGGCTCACTTTTGCCTAAATCAGAATTTAACAGAGAGTGTTCTCTCTCTCCTCTTGCACCATGCAGTGGCATACGGTATTTTGGGTTATACACGAGTGCCCAGCTGTGGGGGCTGCTGTGGCAGCGCGTGGCTCATTTTTCCCCAAATCAGAGAATTTATCAGTCAGAGAGTGTTCCCTCTCTCCTCTTGCACCATGCAGTGGCACACAGTATTCTGGGTTTTATACAAGTGCCCAGCCGTGGGAGCTGCAGTGGCAGCTCATGGTTCACTTTTGCCTAAATCAGAATTTATCAGTCAGAGAGTGTTGTCTCTCCTCTTGCACCATGCAGTGGCACACAGTATTTTGGGTTATACACAACAGTGCCCAGCCCTGGGAGCTGCTGTGGCAGTGCATGGCTCACTTTTCCCCAAATCAGAATTTAAGAGCCAGAGAGTGTCCCCTCTCTCTTTTTGCACCATGCAGTGGCACACAGTATTTTGGGTTATTCACAACAGTGCCCAGCCCTGGGAGCTGCAGTGGCAGCGCAGAGCCTGAGGTCCCAGAGCAGCGTGCTCAGGGTCTGACGGCTCCTGGCTTTTCCTGGCTGCTCGAATTTGGGTTTGTGGAGAGGGACAGATGCAGACCCAAATGACAGAGGGTTGAAATGATTGGTTTTACCTTGAAAAGTAGGAGTGCAGAAGTTATGGATGGAAATAAAGGAGGAAATGGCAACAAGAGAACTAATTAATCCTCACTATCATCTGCACTTTTCACTGTGTTTATGCCTTTACAAACCTAGATTTGGCTGCAAGATAAGCAAACAGCGCAGGCAGAAATACTGGTGAATGAAGGTCATCAAATGGTGTTTAGAAAAAAAGAAAATCCATGTGCATTTTCTTTGTTCACTCGGCCTGTCCTTGTTTTTAGTGTCCGTAGAACTTTCTGCTGTGACCTGTGCTTTAAAATTAAAATATTCCTGTAATATTAGAGTATAAGTGAAAAGGATATTTGCCTACTCATTATCGGGTTTATTTCTGCCCAGGAATCTTCTTTTTTTCTGCTTTGGCTTTATTTTTGTTTGTTGTTTTTGTTCCTAAGAGCAGAAAAATACTGTATCTTTAAATTAGGAGTAGGCGAATAATGAATCTTGGGCAGTGAAAAGGCTAATGTGCTGTGGAAGAGAAGGAGTTTAATCTAATTTAGTTGGAGGGTGTCTGTCTGTGGTGTTGTTTTCTGGACTGTGGGAATAGAGGAGGGAAGCTGCCCCAGTGAATGGTTCCTCCTGAGCCAGAAGCAGTGGGGAGTCCCTTAGATGCCACTGATCCGAAGCCAGGCCATGAAAAGGGGATTAAAGAAATGTTCTGATTTGCAATTCACACTAATGCACCCCGTCGAACCTTTGGTAATATTTCAAACCACATTTCAAGGGAAGTGCCCTTAAAATAGCCAGCTAAATTGTATTAGAGCAATACTATACAACCCACTCAGCCATTTATGATTTGTTTTTGTTTTTAATTCTTTTAACTGTTGGTGGTGGTGGCTTTCTAAGGCAATTAAAACTTTTGTGCATTGTGAAGATTCGCACTTGCATGGGAATATTTCTCAGTGTGCCTGTCCTATTAGGCAGACATGTTTACTTAAATTTGGGAGGAACACTCCCACAAAGATTCTGTAGCTAGGAAAAAATAAGCCCATTTGCTTTAGAAAATAAACATTTCTCTGCATGCCATTTAATTTTATTAATATCTAGTGGAAATTCAGTAAGAAACAGAAGCTCATAACATTGCTAGAATAGCTATCAGCTTTCTTTTTGTGTGTAGGAGCTTTATCTGTATGGCTAACATTTTTTAAAATATATATTTTTTCATATACAATAGAATTTGTTACTAGAATGAAACGCGTGAGTTAAAAAGTGCCTGAATGTGCACAAAAATATAGATGAGAATAGGATTATTGAATGGGATTAACATTAAACTGATCTCTATTTTTTGTGTTATAAATGGCTGGCCAGAAATATTGAACCTTAAAAAGAGTTAGAGCTACATATTCTTAAATACAGGACTGTCAATATCAGTTCACATTCTGTCATAACACATCATTGTTCCTCAGAAGTAATTTAGCCTATTGTACTAAAAATCTTTAATGTCCTAATTAACTCTTCAACTCCCCAAGCTGATCATTTCATTTCTCTCTACTGCTGAAGTGTCAGAACATTTTATCTCAAATGGATTATTTGGGCCTTCTTTAATCCCATTTCAGAAAACCTTGCTGGGCACTGTAATTTCCAGTGACTCTAACAGGGACAGAAAGGATGCAACTTTGATTTCCTCCATCGCCCATATCAAAGTGTTTATTGCACTGCCACTGATAGATTACACAGAAGGAAACTTTGCCATTGCAGGGACGAGGGCTGGCTTTTTCCCTGGCTTGTTTATGGTTTGCTTTACCTACAAAATATTTGGTTATGGTTTGAATTATTGCATGCCTTATTAAATATTCGATTTTTAAAATCTTTTCCTTACGGGATGGAAGAAGAGCTGGACTTTAGGAGGCAGATTATTCCTCTGCACATTTTTGGGAGGTGGGGAGATGGATAGCTAGAGGGAGAAATGCATCCTTCCTGTGAGTTGGCACATTATTTGAAATCATGTTTAATTATAAAGTTTCATTAAAAATCTTTTGCTTAAAATTTTAGAAGCCTAATAAGATTTCCATTAATTTAAACATATCACTATTCCCACAACGGCCCAAATGCTTTCTTTTTCCTCTTTCATCCATGGTTAAATATGTAAATAAAATGTCTAAAGTCATTCTTCAAAGAAGACAAAAGAAAAAAGAGCTGAGGGAAAAGACAGCCATAAAATTCCTCCCAATTCTCCATAACATTTGCCAGAGGGGGGCCAACTCCTAGCCAGGGCCTAGCAGCAGGGGTGCCTGGCTGCTCCATAGAATCACACATCTCAAATCCCACACACAGGAGAAAAAAATAAAATAAAATATCTTTTCAGCTGGAGCCATCAAAAGGCTCTTTTCATTTATTAGTTACAGAGGTATCTTCCAGTTGCTGATTTCTCAGCGCTCTCATTTTTCGATAATAATGTTCTGTTTGTTACTCTCACTGACTCAGGCTCGTTGAATGGCTGATAGTCGTAGATAGCTCTTTAAAAATATAGAAAGTAAAATAAATGATCTAAAGCAGGATGCACTGGCTAAAATAATGGCTAGAAAAACAAGGCTGATTTAAATTGGCACATGAAAGATCAATTAAGAGAGACACAACTACAAAGGTTGGACATTCCCCCCCTTTTTTTTTCTCACTTTCATTTGTGTTTCTTTTTTGCCTCTTAGGAGAAAAAGGTTGCTATCAGTGCTACAGAATAAAAAGGCCATGTTTTGTTTCATGTATTTTTTCTAGATTACTTTAATGTCAGTGGTGATAGAATATGCTTTACAAAAATGCTTGTTGGAAAAAAAAAGAAAGAAAAACAAGCTCGCAAACAATCAAGTTGGATAAAAGAAACATTGAATATGTTCCTGTTATGCATTATTTAAATTCTGCTTTTTTGTTATTATTTAAATTCTACTTTTTAAAGTAGAATTTACTTGTCCCTTGAAAAAGCTTTCCCCACACTTCGCTGCTACCCCCAGCTGAGCTCTCTAGAAGGGGAATCAGGATGAATACAAATACTAAGAAAACAGGCTTAGATTAATGAAGAATGGAAATGCCCCAGCACACTCTCTCTCTCTCACACACACACAGACACACTAAAATAAATAAAGCGCTCTTTTTGCACCGAGCTTTTGAAACATTCCCTAAGGAATCTCCAAGTGTCCAAGGAAAGGTCAGTCCCTAAGACCAGCACTTTATAAATATAATCTCCTCGATGCACTGAAAAGCCCCCGAAAGGACCAAGCTTTTAAAGGCACATTTTTATGATGGCTTTTACTCCTTGGCAAGAGCTGGCCACATCTTCAGGGCTTTGCGAGACAAACGTGAGCCCTGGTTTGTTGTCCTTGCTTGGATCCATTTCACCCTTATCACAAGTGAGGAAGCCAACAGTTTCCTTTCTGGAGCCTGGTGGGGTATTAGCTCTGACCCTGCGGGATTTGGTAGTTTCCAGGAGAATCCGTGTTCTTTTCGATAAGGAACAGGCACTAATGGAGAGGAGCCCGGTCTGTGTGGGTGAGCATGAATGAAATGAAAGAGAGATTTTCCTTCTTCATTAATATGTTCGCTAAAACTGAGCTCGGGGGGGTGGGGGGGCGGGGGAAGGGGGAGCTGAGCAGAGCTAATCTTTGACTTCTGATCGCTGTGCTCCTTTTTCCTCTGCAAAACTGCGAACTGTAGTTTGGCTCGGGATTTAACTTCCTCCTTCTCTAGCTCTGAGAGACCAACAAGCAAAATAAATCTCAAAGCTTAACTTTGAAAGTAAACACGACTCACTTTAGAACGATCCCCGTCTCCAAAATCTGTAAGGATCTTTTCTATAGTGGATGAAGTAACTTCCCCAAGGGTATGTCTCTAGCCCTCCTAGCATTTCTTATTCAAGGAAGGCGGGGGAAAAAAAAAAAAAGCAAGCTACTTTTCGAGTGATGCCATACCGTGATTAAAACCATAATCAGGTACTTTTTCAGCAATCCTGCCTGTCCTGTTCATTTAGGAATTCGAGACAAAGCACGACATTTGAAAAAAGCTGAGACTCCAGGCTGAAAGAAACCATATTTTATGACCCTGGCAGCGAAGAGTTTATAGCACTCGCCATAAAATGCATCCTCCTCCCCACATCCTCCCTGCGAAAGCTTTGCCCCCCCTCCAATAAAGGCAGTCAAGGAGGCACCACCTTCAACCCACTGATTAGGAGACACGAAGTCTGAAGGCTTCGCTCTCCCTGGCTTCCTACCTGAGCGAGGGAGGGCAGGCTGACGCCTTCTACTGAAAAGATCTTGTTAAACTTTCAAGAGAGGGCAACGGGAGGGAAAGGAGAAAGGAAGGAAAGAGAGAAGGAGAGAGAAACAAATGGGGCTTTTTCTAATCTGTGCCGATCAAGGAGAACCTGTAGGGGTCCTTAAGGAGGTTTCAAGGCGTTCCGAGTGATTGGAAAGTAATCACCGTGTCAGCTTCACCTTTCTCATGCAAAGTGGATGTCGTATGCGAGGCGGATCCTGCACAGGTTTTTTTTTTTCTTCTTCTTGGGTTTAGCTCTTTTTTTTTTTTTTTTTTTACTTTATTTTATGCTCGGATTCAGCCGCCCCCAAAAGCCGCAGCTGCTCCGGCCCCAGGAGTTGGTGGCGAGGGGGGAGCGGAGCCGGCACAGACACTCGCACACGCCAGCGCTGCTCGGCAAAGCGCAGCCGAGCCGACCTATTGCAAACCCAGACCAGAGGGCGGCGAGGAAGGGGGGATTTTTCAGGCCCCCCTCTTCAATGGCTTAGATATTTCCTCCTCCTCCTCCTCCTTTATTCCGCACTCGGATAAACCAATCCCCACCTCTCGGCAAGAAAGTGCGGAGCCGTGACCCGTTGGCGGAGAGAAGAGCCCCCGGAGACAGCGGCGGCACCGAGAGCCCCCGGGACGCGTGCGAGGCGAAGGGCGATCCTCGGCTCCGGCCGATCCCCGGCTCCGGCCGATCCTCGGCTCCGGCCGGACGGGAACTCCGCCGGCATCGCTCCGCCGGCGCGGCCGGGGAAGGGCAGCGGCAGGGGCGGGGGAAGGAGCGGCGGCGAGGGCGCCGGGGAGACGGCTCGCAAAAGTGGAAGCCCGGGGAGCAGAAAGTTGCCGGGCTGCCCGCAGTAAGTTCGGCGCATCTGCGGACCGGGGGCGCTTTCCCTTCGGCCGGCGGCCGCCGGAGCCGCCCGGGCGCTCCCCGCGGGGCCCGGGCGATGCTGCCCCGCTCCGCCGGCCCCGCGGCCCCGCCGCGCTCGGGGGCGATGCTGCCGCGGGCAGGGCCCGGCCGGCCGTGGCTCTGAGCCCCGCGCCCCCCGCCCCGCCCGGCGCCCGCCCGCGGCCGCGCTCCGGCCAGCCGCCCGCCGCCACAATGGGGCCGGCGGCCCGCAGCGCCCGGCGCTCCGTGCTGCTGCTCTGCTGGCTCAGCCGCTGCTGCGCGGCCATCAGCTCCATGGACATCGACCGGCCCGGCGACGGGAGGTGCCAGCCCATCGAGATCCCCATGTGCAAGGATATCGGCTACAACATGACCAGGATGCCCAACCTGATGGGGCACGAAAACCAAAGGGAAGCTGCCATTCAGCTGCACGAGTTTGCCCCCTTGGTGGAGTACGGGTGCCACAGCCATCTGAAATTTTTCCTGTGCTCGCTCTACGCCCCGATGTGCACGGAGCAGGTTTCCACCCCGATCCCAGCCTGCAGGGTGATGTGCGAGCAGGCGAGGCTGAAGTGCTCCCCTATTATGGAGCAGTTCAATTTCAAGTGGCCGGACTCCTTGGACTGCAGCAAGCTGCCCAACAAGAACGACCCCAATTACCTGTGCATGGAAGCCCCCAACAACGGGTCGGACGAGCCGCCCAGGGGCTCCAGCATGCTGCCACCCATGTTTCGTCCTCAGAGGCCCAGTGGTGGCCACGATCTGCAGCAGCACAAGGACAGCCTCAGCAGAACGTCCTGTGAAAATCCTGGCAAGTTCCACCATGTGGAAAAGAGCGCTTCCTGCGCGCCGCTCTGCACGCCGGGGGTTGATGTTTACTGGAGCAGGGATGACAAACAGTTTGCTGTCGTTTGGATTGCCATCTGGTCCATTCTGTGCTTCTTCTCCAGTGCTTTCACTGTCCTCACTTTTCTCATAGATCCTCAGCGTTTCAAGTACCCCGAGAGGCCCATCATCTTCCTCTCCATGTGCTACTGTGTCTACTCGGTGGGGTACATCATCCGCCTCTTCTCAGGTGCTGAAAGCATTGCCTGCGACAGGGACAGCGGCCAGCTCTATGTCATCCAGGAGGGGCTGGAGAGCACTGGCTGCACCATTGTGTTCCTGGTGCTGTACTACTTTGGGATGGCCAGCTCCTTGTGGTGGGTGATCCTGACCCTCACGTGGTTTCTGGCGGCTGGCAAGAAGTGGGGGCACGAAGCCATCGAAGCCAACAGCAGCTACTTCCACTTGGCAGCGTGGGCCATTCCGGCCGTGAAGACCATCATGATCCTGGTGATGAGGAGGGTGGCTGGAGATGAGCTGACAGGGCTGTGCTACGTGGGCAGCATGGATGTGAATGCCTTGACGGGCTTTGTGCTCATTCCGTTGGCTTGTTATCTAATCATTGGCACTTCTTTTATTCTTTCGGGGTTTGTGGCCCTTTTTCATATCAGGAGGGTGATGAAAACAGGTGGAGAAAATACCGACAAGTTGGAGAAACTTATGGTCAGGATTGGTGTCTTCTCAGTCTTGTACACAGTGCCTGCAACTTGTGTGATAGCTTGCTATTTTTATGAGAGGCTGAACATGGATTATTGGAAAATTGTGGCAACTCAACAGAAATGCAAGATGAACAATCAGACTAAAAATTTAGACTGCATGATGAATAACTCTATCCCAGCAGTAGAAATTTTTATGGTCAAAATTTTTATGTTATTAGTTGTGGGCATTACTAGTGGCATGTGGATCTGGACTTCCAAGACTCTTCAGTCCTGGCAAAATGTTTGTAGTCGGAGATTAAAGAAGAGAAGTAGGAGAAAACCCGCAAGTGTTATTACGAGTAGTGGAATCTACAAAAAACCTCAACATCCACAGAAAACTCACCTTGCAAAGTATGAATCAACATTACAGCCGCCCACTTGTGTGTGACCAGGTTTTAGAAAAGACTCTGTCTCACCTTACAGACTTACAAATGTCCACAGTAGCAGGTCAGAAATTAAAAAATGAATGGTGCTTTTTTTGTCAGAGCAGTTTAATATCTCAAGGCACAAAAATGTATCATGCTGAATTCAGGACCTGGTGAAAAACTGAAGGTAAATGTACTCATGGAAAGATTTCCAGTGAAAGGAGCATTGTGAATTAGAACAGTCTGTTCTGTTACTAATTTGTAGTTAAGTATTACATCCATCCCTCAGATTAAAAAAAACACATGAAAACAAACCCAACCTCAACAACAAACACCTATTTAACTTTTTCATGTAGCTGGGCTGAATTTTCTTCAGCTTTCCGAGTAACAAGGTATAGTCGAGTTTTATGGAGCAATGGTTTGATTTCAGAAGTGCCCGAGTGAGCATTGTCTCCTGAGGGACACCGAGGTCCCGAGGAGGCCTTTCCTGAGCCAGGATGCGATCTGGGAAAGCAACTCCGTGCTAACTTTAAAATCCTTTACGGCCTCTGTTTGGAGTGCCTAAAAATAGGCTCAATCTATAATGCTCACCAATATTCTTTCACCAAAAGAGAAACTTCCTGCACCAGACACAAACTTTGTGAATAAGAATAATGTGCAATACATTTTTTTTTCTTACCATGACATGAAAAGAGAAACAAGTATTTTGCTGTACATAAAGACAACAAAAGAAATCTCTTAACAAAAGAACTAAGAGGTCTAGTCCTCAGAAACCCTTTAGTGTTACATTTTGTGGCTTTTTAATGGAAATCAAGCCAATGTTATACACGTTTGGACTGATTTGTGCAAAAAAAAAGGGGGGGATCAATTCAAAGAGACCCAAAGGGCTTATTGACTCTTTCTATTGTTAAACAAATTCTCACTATGAATAGATCAAGAAGCACTAGATTCTGCAAAGGGAAGCTTTGTATAGAGTGATGCTCTTTACTGTGCTGGGGGTGCACAGTTTTGTGCTGTATATATTTGTAATATACAATTATTTTTCATGCTCCACTATTTTATTAAAAATAAAATATGTTCTTTAGTTTGATAATTTTGTGTGTTCTAAACTTTCTCTGATGTGCTTTGCGGTTAATAAACTTGTTTTCTGGATTATTTGATAGAAGCACACTTTGAATATAATAGTTGTTGTTATACTTGCCTGCAAGTATAAATAGAGAGAACAGCAATTTGCTCAAAAGAAATTGCAAGTTGGAATTAAATAAATGGATTTTGAAGTTGCATCTTTCTGTGAGCTTCTGCAACTGAGCAAACAGAATGGGAAGAAGCTTTAGTGATGTAAAATCTGCAGTGATGTAGAATGTTTACAGAGCACTGAGATTACAACAATGATCCTTGGTTAACACCCCTGGAAATTTGCATCGAGTCTGTTCAGCACGGGAAGATCTGCCTCACTTCACACAGCTGGAGCACAGTTCAGTCTCTACCCTTCAGGGAATTTCCCCTTTCTAACACCACTGCCAGTGTCACTGTTTGTGGAAGGACTTAGGGAAGTACAAATGCAGGATTCGGATGCTGCTTTAGGGAAGTTATCTGATAAAAGTCCAAATTGGAAATACATTCTCAGAAGTTTTTAGTGGAGGACGGTTTGGTGTGAAGCTGAAGTTTTGGGTGCAGTTTGGCAGTGCCAGGCTGGGTGCTCACCTGAGGCAGGAACAAAACCTTGTTTGCTCACCCAGGCTGCTCTCGAAAAGCCTTCCTCAGGGATCTCACGCAGAAAGAGGAGAGCTCCTAATGGCCTGGGGAGAGTGAGGATCCTTGTGACAGTCATGTTGTGTCTGGGAACTCTCCAACAAAAGGTTCTTTAGCAGTGGTCTGCTTTTTCAGCTTATCTGTGCAGTGTGACAGATAAATCTTTGCCTCCTTGTTCTCTTTAAATGTTCCCAGCAGTGACCGGGAACTCGAGTGGCAGAAATGATCTTGCAGGTATTATTAATAATCTTTATGTCTAAAGTGCACATATGTAAAGCAGCTTGCGATATAAAATTTCTCTTTTGACGAAGAGAAAATATCTTTTTGCTCTTTTGTGCCAGTGCGCCACTGTTTGACACAGCTTTGAGATGCCCTGGAAGTTAATCCTGTCGGAGGACACTGTGCTGGAGCCGAAGTAGGACAGTGCACTGAACAGATTCACTCTGAAACTGCTGAATTAATGCCTGTATATGCTCTGGCTAAGATCAGTTGCATTAGATCCTGAGAAATACAGAGTTTCAAAACAACCTGTGCATTGCAAATTGCTGCAGGAGCCCTTCGGGTGCACCGTCCCTGTGTGTGTCACCTTGCCAGGTGTGTGCCTCACACGAATTTCATCTCTGGCAGAAAGGTCAGTGCTGCCTTTCCTGGGACATCTTTGTTCAGGAATGGTTTCAGACTTCACCCTGACGTACCTTAGCCACTGAAACAAACATCTCACCATTTTTGTAGCCTAGAGAAAATGATTTGCTTTCCTTGTTGAGGATGAATGCTTAGAGCCTGCTGCTAGGATTCTGGAAGAGAAAAACAGTGAGGAAAGGTGTTCAGCAGTGGCTGAATTCCTGCTGCCACTCTGAATTGATTCAGTTGTCAGCTCAGGCCCTTCATTGTCACCAGAGCAGAGCTGCACCTTTTTCTATGAAAATGCCAAATAATGCTTGGCTGGATAGATCATGGTACAAATGGATTCTTGCTAAACTGTGAACGAAGGATTCCGATTTTATTTCCTGTTTGCAGTTAGTCAGGAGTTATTTGGGAGGGGGTACTGGTAAGCAAATGAGATTCTTCAAGAACATAATGATGCTAATTTCTTTATATCAGGACTGGTACACTGTAACTGCAGCAGAGTGTGATGTTTGGCTTTAAGGGCACCCTAAGAATGAATTAATTTAGAATTTGTACTTCCTACTGTCCCATAACTCCCAACAATCCTAACAGTTTAATACTGATGTTGCTACTTAAGGAATTGGAAGCTTATTATTGTTAAGGGAAAGTGATATACTTATTTTCAAAACAATTAATTTTATATAGCATTATTAATAATTAACATAGATTAGTATTCTTGTCTTAGAAGGCTGCATATTAGTTAAATGATAGTAATACTAAAAGTCATTAAGAAAACATCTCAAAAATATTACGCTTCTTTATTTTTCACAGTAATTTTAAATTTTAGTGAAATCCTGTTTGTATTTTTATTTGATGAATTTTATAGGATTTTTCTTTACTGTCAAGGCACAATAGGTATTTGCTTATCTCAGACTTTTAGGAAAATCTGTATGTGGTTATTTTAACAATCCAGTCACTCCATAGGAAACTTGCTGAGGAAGAAATGTCCAGTGGCATTTATCAGATAAAAATTCTGGAAGAAATCCATTCTGTTGGTGTGTACGTACACTGCAGATCCAGAACCAGATGTTTGCCACAGGCTTGTGCGCAGGTAAAAGAAAGGCAGAAAGGTCTTTTTTCTGGCAAGGGTATCTTGGTAGAACACTTTGATTTACTGAAGAGAGATTAATGGGTAAGAGTACGAGAGCAGCAGGGGAAAATGGGATTGAGGCCAGAACGCCACCAAATCCTAATTACAATAGTAAAAGTCTTGTTTCTCAGGGAAATGCTGATGCTTCCTGTAACTAGGAATATAATGAAGCTCAGCGGTCGCAGGGCTGGGCTTGAGCCCTGACGTGTTGGGACACTGAGCCGTGCGAGCACCGCGGCTGAAAGGATGAGAGCAGCCCAGGCAAGGAATGTTCAGATCTCTTATCAGATTTTTCCAAAGCACCATTTCACATGTGTGTTGTTATGCAGCCATTATTCACATCTGGCTGTCACCCCACGGCTTCAGAGCCCCAGCTCAGGAGGGTCTGCAGCACAGCCCCTCCCCTCCCATGGCTCCGCGGGGCTAGCTCTGCAATGATGGGACACAGTGTGCTCAGGTGGGCTTTTGATGGCAGGTGGTCTCCTGCAGCAGATGGCCTCAAAGGACCAACTTCAGTGCGTTTTAGTTTAAAACATTTACACACTTCTTAAAAAAATTTGAAATGTTATCCCTGTGTAATGTTTTTCGGTATTTTAGACGGAGTAGCCAAGTTATTAGCGGTGACAGATGATAAATCAGGGCATCCTTGAGGAGGTGGGTGATGGTGATTATGTGGTCGTGGAGCTGGCTTTGATCAGGAGTGACAGGCCTGTAAGGTCTGTGCCACTCAATCCCCCCTGGAGGGAGATCAGCACCTGTTTGCACTTTGAGCCTCCTCTACCTCCCACTGCCTTCCAGCACTATTTCATCTTTTTTAGCACACTTGATGTTGATTAGCTTTAAGCAAAGTCATTATTCATTTACAAAACACTACTTGACGGAGCTGACTCAAAACTGTATTTCAGTAGCAGAGTTCGTGCTGTAACAGTTAAGGGTGGATCAACATCCCCATTACAAAAGCTTTCTTTTCACAAGTTAAAATCAGCCTGAGTGCTAATATTTGTTTTTTTTTCTGGTCCAAACAGTAGTACATATTGCCCTTGGATCCGTTCAGCTTCAGCCTGCTGTGTCTTTACATTTATCCAGCAGAGACACAGGATCAGCACTGCGAACAAACAGGTCCTGGTTCGGGAGATCTGATCTTAGCTCAGCAAATACTGCTCCAAATAGCTTTAGGTCTTGCTTGTGAAGTGAAATGGATATTTCTGGAAAACAGCACAACCGAGGCTTTGACTTCTCCAAGGGCTGTGGATAAATCACAGCAATGAGCACCATGATTATCCATGTTGGAACACAGGATTTTGGTAGGGCCTGGCCGGTGCGGATGGAAATTCAGAGCAGGCGGCAGTGTGTGACCAGCTCAGGTAATTCCTGAGAACACCTGGCTCCTGCCCGGCGGCTCTGGGGGCAGTTCTGCTCTTCCTGCAGTCGCAAAGTGAAAGCTCTGGGGAGCTGTGCATCAAAGGCAGGACCGAGGGATCCTTGTGTCTGTTTGTAAGGCATTGTTAAAGAGGAATTCCTTCAAGTTGTTGTCGCTAGTTTCTTCCTTCCATTCTTGAAGATCTTATAGATCTGCTCCACTGAAGTCACTGTGTTCCCAACTAATTTCAGTGTATGCTTTGAACCAAACTTCCTATCTCAGGGAAAAGTCATTATTTTTTTTTTCCTACATCAGAGCATTTTTTTTAAGTCCTGATGTGACATAAATTCGTGATATAGGAAAAAATATCAATGAATGAAATTATTTCAATTATATTTTCAAAATGTACTGCTATGTTAGAATGGACAAAGCACAACATGTTGCAAAACCAACTATCATTTCAAAATCAAATTCAAAAATACCAGATGTTGATAATGTTGGAATGAAGATTCATTTTTGTATTTGTTGTAGAACACATATTCGTTGCAAAATGCTCAGCATTAATAAGTCTGCATTTCCTGCTGGCACGTCAGCTCCTCAGAAATGCTTCCGTGCCTGCTCCTGCCCTGCCGTTCCCTGGCTCAGAGCTAACGAGGAGCAGGCACATCTGGAGCGGAGCCCACATCGCGCACCTCCTTTCTTCCCTGCTCAGCACCTCTGCTCCCCTTCCCCTCTCCTCGCTGCTCATCAGCCTTTCATCATCTGCATGTGACTGCCTTCTCTTCCCTCCTCTCGAGTGATCCCATCCCTTCACTCTCTAATCTGCCCACACACAGCTTTCTGTGCTACTGGCCGGTACCTGCCACTGCTTTGAGCTTTTTTTGTTCCACAGAAACGAAAAGATATTTCAAAACTTGTGTTTTATCTTTCTTTTTGGGTAAAGACTGTGGTAAGAAACAGAGGTTCAAAGTTCTGAGCTACCAAAGGTGCTGATGAACACAGGAGACTCAAGAAGAGACTGCCAGTTCTGAGCAGGTGCCTTCAACTTAAAAATACTCTTTTGTTGAAGGCAAGCATTGTTTGGTTCTGTCTTGTATATTTGTTATTTTATATTTCTTTTATCTGAGACTAATGTCTGTGTGAAATAAAAAACAGGAAAGGGACAAAGAACATATGATCAATTGATAGAACAGAGGGAAGAACCCCCCACCTTTCACTCAAAAGCTTTTAGCCTGAGGAGAGGTTTGTATGCCTCAAAGCTTGCAAGTTTTTGCCAGTTCTACCCAGCTGCTCTGACAGAGCATTCTGCCTGCCCCCAGCCTGTCTCTCCACATCCCGAGTCGCTCGCAGCCAGAGCTGCGCTGCACTGACAGCTCCATTCCAAAGGAGGCTGATTTCACTCTTCGTGGCTCTACAAACAAATTCCAAACCTGGACTGTGATCAGTGCAATAATTGGATAACAGCAGAATGATGGCATTGCCATCAGGACCTTTGATACTCTGTGAGTTGGAGCATTCCCACAGAGAGCCCAGACTGCGCTGGGGCTCAGCGTTTGGGCCGTGCCTTACAAACCCTGGGCTGAGCTGTTGCGGGGCAGTCGTTCTTGCTTTGGTTCAGTCTCGGCGCCGAGATAGGAACATAAATACTGCGCCAGATTTTATGTTTCTTTTCACACTCTGTAATAGCTCTTCAAGGACCTCCTTTGCATATCCAACAAGGAGAACTGTGGGAAAGAGACTTCTGAATGCGGAATGCTGTAGGGTTGTCTTTGATAGCAAATTTCACAAGAAAGCAAACACTGACTGAGTGTGTCTGTATGGTGTGAGTTGAAACTTTGCAATCTGTGGGCTCCTCCCAAAGAGACAGGAGAAAGAATATTGAGCACAGGTAGCGAGGAGGCTAAAGATGCTGAGAACAGAGCCACAGGAGAGGAGGAAGGACAAGAGAGCCCCAAGGGAGTTGCCATTGTTGAAGTCCTAGAGCTGCACCAACCCAGCTGCTGTTTTTTCACATCAATACAATGTGGTGCCCAGGAGCTTTGGTTTCCATTGCACTGCTCTGGCCCTCGCTCTCCTCACAGACACAGAATTCATTCAGCAGTTTGATTCCTTGCTCCTCTGGCTGTCCTGCCTATCAATGTTTAGAGTGGAACCTGATTGCCTCGTTTTGTGCACAGTGTCTCACACAATCAGAAGGGAATATATTACAGTGTTAGAACTTGTGATAAACTGAGGTTGCCAATGTATGGTTTTGGAAACAAATCACAATGCAGTGGCAAGAGAAGGTTTGAAGAATAATCAAATTCAGAATTCCAGCCATTACTGGTTTTGTTAATTAACTTATCTGGGGCAACAGGTTCTTCTGCATATTTCTTTGAAAATTCCCCCCTTAGAGCCCACAGAGTTTGGACTGTGAAGGGGTGTATTACACAGCTCTTCGATCAGTTTTGAAAATTCCTCAAAGCCCTTCATTTGCAGGATATGATAAAACCAAATTTAAGGCAGAAGGTGGCACGTTCTTCACTCCTTTTTTTAACTTCCAGCTTTGGCTTCACACAGACCGACTGCTGATGGTTAGTGACCTCTGAACGAGGTACTTTATGAACCAGATTCTGCTTTTATGGAGTGCTCCAGGAAACCCTGATGGCACTGGGGGACTGCCACATGTAAAGGATAAAGAGAAGAGCCTGGGACTGGGCTGAGTCCAGGTGTTTATTTCAGCCCTTGCTATGCAGCAGCTGCTGTCCTGTGCAGGCACAGATTGGAAATACGAAGGAATGGAACAATGTGGGATTGTCTCCCCCTCCCCAGGGCTTCAGGCGTGACACAGCACACCAAAGCAGAGTCACAGCCACAGTGAGTGCGCAGGGGATCAGACACCCTGAAAAAAAAAAATAAAAAAGAGAGATTCAAGTGATCTATAAATCACTAGAAAAACAAAATTGTTGCCTAGAAAAACAAAATTGTGAAAGTAATTAATCAGAACTCATTCTGAGCACTCTGTTCTGACTGCTGTTTCCATCTTACAAATTGTGCACTCACATCTCCACTTGCTGAAACTTCCACACCTGTGGAGCCCAGAAAGCTGATCAGTGCCTTTCTTTGTACCTTGGGAACCGTAGGGCCTGAGAGGGCTGTGGACACCATGGTGCCCTAGCCCTGAGAGTGGCCACGGTGCCGTGAGGCTGTTGGCACTGCCCCTGTGCCCAGGCGGTCACTGTCACCCCAGCCAGGGCCTGGCACTGCCCATGTGCCCAGGCGGTCACTGTCACCCCAGCCAGGGCCTGGCACTGCCCATGTGCCCAGGTGGTCATACAGCAGCCAGGGCCTGGCAGTGCCCAGCCCGGCTGGAGGCACAGCCCGTGGCCGTGCGGGAATTGCTGTCCCGTTCTGCCGAGAAGCAGAGCTGCATTTTCGCATTTATCACTCCAGCAGCAGTGGCAGGGGTAGGGTTTGGGTTTGTCTGTGTTCTGTACCAGTTTGAAGTGACCTTTGAGGCAGAAGTTGTCCCAGTTTGGCAGCCCCTGCCCATGTCCCTTTGCTGCCCTTGGGGGCTGTCACACCCCTGGTGCCCTTGGGGGCTGTGCCTACCTCTGGTGCCCTTGGGGGCTGTCCCCATCCCTGGCGCCCTTGGGGGCTGTCCCCACCCCTGGTGCCCTTGGGGGCTGTCCCATCCCTGGTGCCCATGGCTGGGGGGCTGTCCCATCCCTGGTGCCCATGGCTGGGGGGCTGTCCCATCCTTGGTGCCCATGGCTGGGGGGCTGTCCCACCCCTGGTGCCCTTGGGGGCTGTCCCCACCCCTGGTGCCCTTGGGGGCTGTCCCCACCCCTGGTGCCCTTGGGGGCTGTCCCCAGCCCTGGTGCCCTTGGGGGCTGTCCCCACCCCTGGTGCCCATGGCTAGGGGGCTGTTCCCACCCCTGGTGCCCTTGGGGGACACTCAAAGCATCACCAAGCGCCGCTGTTTGAAGTGCAGCCCTAAGCAAACTCTCGCTGTCTGCAGCAAACTCCGAATGGAGAGCGATGTTCTGCTCCCTGTTTGATGTGTTTAACACAACAGACAGATCTGCAGCTTGGCATTTAAAAACAGCAACAAAAACAAACAACTTGGGCTCATCTGCATAACAAAAAGCTCCTTGGCCTTGCAGGGAGGCTCCTTTGAAATGTCCGATGGTTTCTGTCACTGACGAGAGGACCTGCCTGCTCTGGAGCTCACCCTCTTGTTTCCTACGCACACCAAAAGGCAACATTTTAGTAAATGAGGTCTGCTCCTTCCAAATGCTACGAGTTTAAAAAACCAAACCAAAACCCAGCCCCGAACTGCAGGGGCTCCACTGTTATCTATTTTTCCTAAAGTGCTCTTTTTGAAGCACTAGTGCCAGCTTTGCAGCCGATTTTAACAAGTACAGAATCTGCTTGTGACTGATGTAGAAGTGTACAATTCACACCACAGTTCCACAATAACCCCGGGTCACGGCAATGAGTACTTCATGGCTTGTTTCTTCATTTTATCTATTCAAAACCACACAGGACTCACATAGTTGTAGTCTGTGAGTAGTGTAGTAAATGTAAATGACAAAATATCCTTTTCTATCATCACAACCTGGCAATACATAAAACTCTCACCATGTGAATATTGAGTACATTGATATTTCAAGGCAGCAAGTCATATTTCAAGGCAGGCTTAATCTTTTAGATTTGTACTTTAAATGTGCAAGCAGCACTTCAAGAAACTCTGTAGTCAGGCTTTTTCTTTTCTTCTTTCTTCTTTTCCTTTTTTTTTTTACAAGGAAGGTCTCTCCTTTCCATTTTGATTATTTGCAGAAGTAATTTCTGAAGACAACAAAAACAACCAGCAAAACAAATTCCCATGTTAATGAGAGCTGTTCATGTTAGGAAAGGAATGGTTGCTTTCTATTTGTTTTCTGTGCTCCCATGGGATGAGTGACACATGATTAATGTGTTAGTGGTGTATCTCAGACCTCTGATGAAAAATAAATTTAGTTCAGTACAAGTGACAGTAGAGTAATCCCTTGAAATATCTTATGGCACTCTAGTGCAGAACAGAACAGGCTGGGCCAGTCAGTAGGGCCCAGAACCATGGGCCAGTGAATAACATAAATGGTCACCATTTCACAGATTTGAATCTGCTGTCTGAGATCTTACCAGTGAGTAACATAAATGGTCACCATTTCACGGATTTGAATCTGCTGTCTGAGATCTTTGTATGGCTCCAGTCAGTGTAACATCTGACCACCTCAAACTCTAGAGTTCGTTAATCCAAATATTGGCACCGGAGCTGTGTGACCCTGTTAGAGACGGTGAACTGAAACGCAGCAGGGCAGGGAGAAGTGTGCCCAGCTGGGGTTCAGGATGGTGTCTGACAGGGCAGGGAGAACATTCCCAGCTGGGGTTTGGGATGGTGCCCAGCTGGGGTTCAGGATGGTGTCTGACAGGGCAGGGAGAAGTGTGCCCAGCTGGGGTTTGGGATGGTGCCCAGCTGGGGTTCAGGATGGTGCCCAGCTGGGGTTCAGGATGGTGCCCAGCTGGGGTTCAGGATGGTGCCCAGCTGGGGTGCAGGATGGTGCCCAGCTGGGGTTTAGGATGGTGTCTGACAGGGCAGGGAGGTGTTCCCAGCTGGGGTTCGGGATGGTGCCCAGCTGGGGTGCAGGATGGTGCCCAGCTGGGGTGCAGGATGGTGCCCAGCTGGGGTTTGGGATGGTGCCCAGCTGGGGTGCAGGATGGTGCCCAGCTGGGGTTTGGGATGGTGCCCAGCCGGGGTTCAGGATGGTGCCCAGCTGGGGTTTGGGATGGTGCCCAGCTGGGGTTTGGGATGGTGCCCAGCTGGGGTGCAGGATGGTGCCCAGCTGGGGTTCAGGATGGTGCCCAGCTGGGGTGCAGGATGGTGCCCAGCTGGGGTGCAGGATGGTGCCCAGCTGGGGTTTGGGATGGTGCCCAGCTGGGGTGCAGGATGGTGCCCAGCTGGGGTTCAGGATGGTGCCCAGCTGGGGTGCAGGATGGTGCCCAGCTGGGGTTCAGGATGGTGCCCAGCTGGGGTGCAGGATGGTGCCCAGCTGGGGTGCAGGATGGTGCCCAGCTGGGGTGCGGGATGGTGCCCAGCTGGGGTGCGGGATGGTGCCCAGCTGGGGTGCAGGATGGTGTCTGACAGGGCAGGGAGGTGTTCCCAGCTGGGCTGCAGGATGGTGCCCAGCTGGGGTTCAGGATGGTGCCCAGCTGCAGGATGGTGTCTGGGGGAGGCGCAGGGCTCAGTGCCTCAGCAGGGCTGCAGGGGCAGATGAGCTGAGCTGGAAGCTGCAGCTTTGGATGCTCGGTCAGCAGCAGCTCAGCCCGCAGGGAGCAGAGGTTCCTGCAGGTGCTGCAGGTGGGAGAGCTGCTCAGGCTCCAGCAGGAGCAGAGTTCCTGTCTCAGAGCAGTTCCAGCTCTCTGGTGGCACCTGGCCAGCGAGCCCCAGTGCCAGCACAGCCGTGGAGCCACTGGGCTCGGCTCTCGAGGAGCGAGCTGCTGTCTTGGTGGGGCTCCATGTCTTCCTGGGTTCCTGTGGGTAGTGAGGAACCACCTTTTTGGGATAATATCTCACCTCTGTGCTGGCTCCTTCATTTTCATAAATCTGGTGAGAGCAAAACCTTGAATTGCCAGTCTAAAATGGAGGAGTAAAAAGGCAGAGCAAAAGAAGGGATGAGGCTTTTGGGGGGGAGGTTGAGTGGAAGGTGCTTAGCAGGGATTGGAGCTTGGGACATTGAAAATGTGTGAATGCCTGGTGACTTACTGAATTCTCGTATTTTATAAAGTACAATGTGTCATTGGATGTCTAGAATTTTGTTCTTATTTTATATTCACTCATAGAACAGTGGCTATGATGAGGTTTGGGGGCAATCAAAGCTTCGTATCTTGGGCTGTAATAAAGGGAACAGCTCTGTCTGTGACAGTGGGATTGCAACACATCCCCAGTTCAGCATCTCATGCAGTAATTGTTGCACTCAGCTTTAGATACTACAGTGCAACTTCTCTGTGCTGATCATTTCTTCTGCTGGTGTATGCCCTATAGTCCAGAGATCCTGCACTGCAGGCACACCTTTTTGCTGGAGGAGTTTGGTTCATCTGCCAAAATCTAGCATTTTCCATAGATTATCTAAGAAATCTCCCTCAGGAATTTAAGTCTGTGCTCTGCCCAGCTCCTAAAAATCAGACAACTACAAAAGAGATTTGAGGCAGCTGATACCATCAGCACAGTAAATCATTCTTGTAAAGAAAATAATAAATTATAAGACAACTTTGCAAATTCTAGTCTAGCTTTTGCTCCCCAAGTGGGAATCTTTAAAATATGTTGGAAATGAGGTGACCACAGTTTATTTTATTGAAATGCTGTGGGTTATTTGAGGGATTAAAAAAAAAAAGTTCTTTTTGTTCATGGTCCTGGCACAGTCTGTGATTGGTCACAGTGCTTTGGGAGTGCCTGTGCCAGCCAGAAACAGGGCTGATGTAATGACTGGAAAAGCATCTTTTCCTGTCAGTTAGGAATTCAGTTAGTGAGAAAAAGGAAAAAAAGGGCCCATGTTTCTGTTTTTCTTTTAAACTGCCCCACCTATTAATTAGGGCACACACCCTGGGTGAGCACAGTGTGGACAAGAGAGGCAGGGCCCAGTGATGCTGATAATTGCAAAAAGCAGAATATCTGCCGAGCTTTGGCTCCCACAGAGGAACCTGATGATGTTGATAATTGCAAAAAGCAGAATATCTGCCGAGCTTTGGCTCCCACAGAGGAGCCTCCCTCATGGACACAGAGGTGAGAGCACCGAGGAAAGCTCAGCCCCACTGAGGAGGAATGAAGAGGCAGAAGGATTGCAGATCTCTGGGGATGTTCCTGCATGGTTTGAGCTGCACAGGGCGGGAGGGCAGCGAGGTCCCTGTGCGCCCATGGCCTGCGCTCGGCACAGAATGAGGATTGTCAGGCACGAGGGTAATTAACTCTCTGTGTTAACTGCACAGTGCCACCCTGGCCTGCAGCCCCACCCTGGCTCAGCTCAACCCTGCCTGTCCTTTCGCTCCACCCGAGCTCGGTTTCCTTCACCCACTCGTGGCTTTGGTGCTGTCCTCCCGTGCTGCCTGAACCTGCTGAATCTGCAATAATGACTGTGCGTTCCCCGCGCCGCTCTGTCCGTGATGACCGAGATTCCCTAATTACAAACGCAGGCAGGTAATTCAGTTGGTAATTGCCCCAATTACTAATTCAGATATGAGCTTCTGTAGATGCTGGGAGAATGTTTATATTTCTTTTCTTTGAAAGTGCTGCGCTCGGTGCACAGCCCTGCAGACACCTGAAGTGCTGCTGAGACCTTGGCACACGTTCTGTCTTCCATGAGATTTTTTCTGCTTCTGCAATTTTATAGATCATTTCCCACACATAATTATGTGCTTCAAAGTGCATTTTCTGGATCTCCAAGAATGAACATTGCCCTCATTCTGGGGCATATAACTTATGTTTTTCTATTCCCTTTCTGTACAACATACATTCCTTTTGGGCTTTGATGGATTAAGAGAGCAAGATCTCTTCTTTTCATCATTCTTAATAATGAATAATAAAAATTCTCACCATCGTCTACGTTCTAAGAAGCTGAGCACTTCACGCAAGTATTTGTTAAACAAGATTTTTCTAGCAGGTAATTTTTTGTTGGTTTTATCCACATTAATATTTCATCTGCCAGGTGATTTCTCAATTAATGGGGCATTATGCAGTCCACATAAATTATACCATACTGAGGAAAAAAGAAAAAAAAAGAGAAAGGTAAAGAGGTAACCAAAGTATATTCAACTGATGAAAAGCTTCATTGATTTTGTAGGAGATTCCCCAATTTTCATCACCTGAACATTTCACTCCAAAATATTTAAATGAATTTTTCATGCGGTTTGCTTTGAAAGTAGACACACACAAATTGCACAGAATCTTCTGCTTTTTCTCCCCCTAGCTCACTGATTTCCACAGTAAATGCACCAGTTGCACAGTTAAATAAATAATGTTTTTTACCTGCCAGCCCTCCACATGCAGCTGGGGCTGTGTGAGGTGAGCAGGATGATTGTCTCCACTTCGTGCATCATCACTGTAATTAAAGCCTCATGTGCAAGATTATACTTTCTCATAGCCCTGTATAACTTGATCTCATCAACACTTGAAAGGTTCTTTTGCAATTAATGATTTTGCATAAGCATAAATAATTGTCCTGTGATTGACAGGAAGATGGCAACTCTGGTATTGCTAAGGTTGGGTGGCTAAAACAGAAATGATCACCTGATTCCATTTCCATTTTTTCTTTTTTTTACCAGAATGTTAATTTTTCAGTTGTCTTTTCTTTTTAGCTCTTACAAAGGAAGGTCCCCTCCTATCCAAGTTGAAATCCCCACATTAATTTCTCATGTTTGCCTAGAAACTTTGATGTTGCTTTTTTTTCCTCCTTACCAACCTTTGGGTGAACAACCGGAACTCCATTTTTGCCTTGCTTTTCCCCCATGGATCATCACACCTAAGTTGTATGGAAAAGCTTAACCTTCTGCTTGCAGAGCACAGCTAAAATCCTTTTCTGTCCTGCACACACGGGCAAAATGCAGATTCCTCATAATGCATCTTGGCAGGAAAACCTCCTTGTGCCCACACCGGTGAATTCCATCCTATCTCCGGTTTCTATCAACACGTTGCTGCAGGGATTATCTCGGGATCCTCGCTGGGCTGTGGCTCTGTGTGCCGTGGCTTCCCTTGGCACCGTGCCCCTCGTGCCCACCCCAGACACTCCCAGGGCTCTGCGTGGGCTCTGGGTGCCATACCCACTGCTGCTCCTTCTGATGGCACCTTCAGCACTTCATTATTATTTTCCAGCTAAGCCCCTTTGGCTCTGTTTGCATTGCTCTGAACAGGTGGAGCATCTCTGCAACATCTCCTAAGTAATTGTGTTGTAATCCCCAAAATCCTCCCAAATGTCTCCTGTCCCGTGGAGTCCACACAGAAACAGCGTTAGTTAACCACCTGGAGCAGCACGATTGCTTTGTGTTCTGATGGCACTGTCCGTGGCCAGGTTTCCTGTTTTTCCTGCCCACCATCTTCCCTAAACTCTCTGGGGAAAGAACCCCCGGGGTTTCTGTGTGTGCTGGGTCATGGCAAAGTGGATTCTGCTCCATCACCGAGGCTCGCGAGCACAACTGCCCTGAAAAGAATACATTATTAGAATTGTTTGGGATGATTGTGTGACAAGCGCATTGTCTTTTTTAAGCTCGGCAATCAAATCTTCTGGTTCAGGATATCAGCTGACTGCCCTTTGGTTGTGAAAGAATTATTGTATCACTTGTACCCAGCCTTACAAAACCAGTCAGGTGCATCCTTTTCTTTCTGCCTCCCTCCAAAGCATTCGTTGTGTTTCTGAGTCATAATCACACTCCATCACATTAAATGCTTTTTCAGAAGTGACAGCCTCCAATAGCTCTTCCTTCCCCTATTGTCCCAACCTGGGCCCCATTCGAGTCGGTGACAGTTTTAAAAATCTTTGAAAATCGCACCCTTTGCCACCTGACTTTAATCCTGCTCACATATATGGTAACAAACCCTCAGACATGATTCAAATATGAACTATGAAAATCTGTAAAAATGCTCACAGCTGTGTGAGTCTTAAGGTTTTGTTCCCTCTTGATTAAATATTTGGGGGTTTTGCTTAACATTCATTAATGCCAAAAAAGCCTTTGATCTTTCTTCCACGAGGGCGTGGAATCTGCCTTTTGTTAGCCAAAAGCACCAGGGCTAAACAGGTACTGAATTACTTTTGATTGCACAGCCAAACCTCTTCAACAGAAGAAAGATATTTTGTTTACTTACCTATATCTGTAGTAACAGTCAGGTGCATTTTATTTCTCAAATATAAACTTTTTACAGAGAATGGTCGATGCAGCCTCTAAGGTGGCAGGCTAAGCACCCTGAATAAAGAGCTCCATAGGTGAGGGAGAGCCAGTGATTTACCACAAGAAAACAATTCAGAGGAAGCTTTTCCTGCCTTTGTGGAGCCACAGCTGTGAACTGGAAGGTTCTGAGTCAAGCTCTGTTGGAACAAGCTCTTTCTCAAGTCCTATGGATAAGAAATGCCCCTTTTACTGCCTGACTTAATAAGAGAAGGGTAAAAATAGAGAAAAGAGCAGAAAAAATATAGAAATGGGACAGCAAAGAAAGGAGACTGAGCAGGGGAACAAGAAACCACAGGCAGGAGCTGATGTGCTGAGCTGTGTTCCAATGCAGATTTCCTTTGCTCAGACCTTGCTTTCCGTGCTGAGGACTTGGTCTCTCCCTGGCCCAGTTCCTGCGTTTTTAGGATCAGGCTGGCAGTTCTCCGTTCTGGAGAAAGGGGGAAACATGAGACAGAAAACTGGAAGGGCTGAGGGTTTGGTTTTGCCTTTTTTCCCCCTCGAGAACATTAATATCAGAAGAAAAATAGGACAGCTATTGTAAATCTCTACAGTAATTTGATAATTTGTCTGTACTTTTCAATATTCAGCAAATTCCAAGCTCTTACAAACTCTGAATTCAGCATTGTTGCCCAAGAGCAGCTGTTACAGTGTAAACACACCTGCTGCTGTGTGAGCCTGGCCATAACCTAAATTAAAGAGTTAGAAGGAATCCCACAAAAATGGAGACATTTTTGCCATCTTTTGTCCCTTCACTGAGAGTTACACGTGAACTTCCAAACCTAACTAAAACAATTTAAGCACTAACCTGATTAGCACATGTGACTTAATTCCATTTTTCCCCTATAGTTAAAATGAGATTATTAATGTAAAGATATTTCGCTGGTTCAACCTCTGAGCAAAAATCAGGAAAAGTCAGCAGATCCTGGAGCTACCCCAGCAGAACCTGTGAACTTTGCTTTTGGGAGAGCTCTCCTCTCCTGCAGCTCTGCTGGAGGCAGGGCAGCTCTGTTGGTGTTCCTGGGAGTGGCAGGAGCTGCTGCAGAACCTGCAGTGCTGCACTGGTGCAGAGCAGCCCCAGCTCAGCTGCACTGCTGCAGACACCAGAGCAAGGCCAGCTGTGCACAGATGTGCCTGAGCCCTGCCTCCTCCTGCTGCCCGCGAGAGAAGCTGCACCTCTGCCGCGCTCCAGGAACGCTCTGGAGCATCTTCAGGGAAATGAAGCTCGGATGGAGCCACACAGGGAATGGCAGAGGCCCAAGTGGCTGTGTGGATGGATGCTTTGACAGGCTGCTGATCCTTATTGGCAAACGTCACCTTAAATTGCTTTGATTAATCTGTTTCCTGAATCATTCTAAGTCAGCACGGTACACATTACCCCGGGTGTGATTTCCCTGCCAAAATCCCTTGCTGTCATGCACAAACGTGTATTTCACACAAGCTGGGGTGAGAGAACAAGTCAATGGACCGTTCTGGGAGCAGAGGTTTAAAAGGTTTTCTCCTTGTCACGCTGCAAAGTACTTGGAAAGTAATTAATGACTAACCCACTCTGGTGCAGACAGTCTGAGTCCCCTGGGGGATTAATCTGAGGTTCTCTGATCATACTCTGAAATGGGGACAGAATGATTCTCTCCTTGAAAATACTCTGAAAGCGCTGAGCGCCCATCCTGTCCACCCATTTCAGCCACGAGTCAGATGCAGTTCAGATAGATGAGCTCTGAGGATTAAATGTTCCTTTGTCCCAAAGAACTCAGCACAGAGAAGTGACACCAATGCAGACAAAGTCTCTTTCCAGCCCTCCCTGTGTTGCTTGTCAGCATTTTCACACAGGTGCCCTGCAGCACTCCACAGCCACGAGGGCAGGAATGATGAATATTTGTGTTTATTTATTCTTGTGCTGTGCGTGCTGCAGAGAGGCTCTGTGCCAGGACAGGATCAGCGCCATCAGCCTGTCAGGGATGAGTAGCCACACAATGAAAGCTCTCGAGGAGCTGAGATCATCCATTCTGACACCACCCAGGCTCACACACTCACACTCGAGCACAGAAAAGGATCTGTAGCTTTCCGGGGAGCAAAGCTCACTATCACACCCAGCAGGCCCCATTCAGAACCCTGGAAGAGGATGCTATCTAAATTCCTGCGACTTTCCTGCTAGTTTGTTGAATGCTGTGGATGCACAAAGCCTTTTGATGGTGCAGTCACTCCACTGAGCACTGAGGGGAAGGGAACGGCAGCTCGAGTTACTTGCAAGTTCTTCAAATAAGGATTTTACTATTTTTTAATTTTTTTTTTGCCTTCACATATTGTTACCCTGTGGTTCTGTGTCCTGTTAGAACAGAAATCCTCATTCCCTTATTCTTGGCCCCCTTATTATTTTCTTCTGAATCACTGCTTTATTTTGGTTGTGTCCCAAAGCAGAACTGTGACATTTTCTAGTTTAAAAATAGGAACTGAGGAAAAAAGTAGAAGCAAGGTTTGTTTTTCATTGGTTTTGCTTTCAAAATTGCTGCAAGGTCTGGTCCAGAGCACAGCCATGCAAACACTGAGTCAGCAGAGCAGGACAGATGGTGATCCGTGACGAAGGCACAGAAATTGTGGCTCTGGGAAGGGAAACCAGGAATCTCCTGCTGGACTTGTGGCCAGTGGAACAGAAACACAACTCGTGCATGGCCTTGTGCTGCCGTGTCTGGGAATTGTCCTCTCTGAGCTGCTCTGGAACACCACAATTTTAGCTGATGATTTTAGGAGTTGGTTCAATGGATCATTGCAGTGATTACCTTCTGCCATGGTGAGTAGCTGTGAACAATGCACCAATAATTCAGCAGCAGGAACATTCAGGGTGCAGAAAGGCTGAGGGAAGGGGTTATGGAAGGGAAAGTAAGGAAGGAGGTGATGTCTGGAAAAACACAGGGAGTGCGGTCATTATGGATCAGAAATAAAGGGAATAAACAAATCATTTCCCTTCACATTTACCTTCCCTGTTCTCTACACAGTTACACAGACATGGATAAAATATGTTTAGTCTCCTGCCACCATCCACATTGTGGCAGTACCTCTGACTTTCAGTTCTGTCTCAAGACATCTGTGTGCTGACACAGACCAAAAAGGCTCTCCCTGCCCTAAATAATTTTTTCTGACTAGTACAATGTGATATTAGCAGGGCTTTGCAGCCACAAGGATCGGCTGTAAAAGGATGTTAAATCTAGGCCACTGCAAAAGAATCTAGTGAAATAAGGGGAGGGATGGAAAAGGAAGGAAAGCGAAACAGTAAAGGTTATCACTGGGAAAATATGGCCCACTTTTGAGGGTTTTCTTCCTCGTACTCATTCAGAAAAGGGCACAGGTGAAGATGAACCACATCACAAAAATTGGCACCAGAACAACATGAAAAACTCAGCCAAAAGGTCTGTGAGACCATCCCTGTGGCAAGACTGTGACATCAGCACTCCAGACAGAAGTGTTCAGTGAGATTAGGGGACGATTAATGGCAGAATTTGTCCTGCCTGATAGAGGGATAAAGTGAGTGTCCCAAAGCTGCTGTCCTGCTCACGGACAGGAGGACAAAGCACACCTTGGCAGCAGCAGTCTTACTGTCTAAACATCCCCAGCAGTGTTCTGATGTGAGCTGATGTTAGTGCTGAGCTGTTGGGCTGTGCTGGCTCTCCTTAGGCAGGGGTGGATGAAGGCTCCACCCCACACTCCTTGCAGCAGTTTCGGATCTGCTCCCTGGCCTTGGGCACGGAAAGGTTTCACGGAGAAGCCCAAGGGTTCTGTCACTGACTGGAGCTGCTGAGTTCCTGCCCCGCAGAGGAGGCCATTGTCTGCATCAGGCACTGTATTTGGTGTAAAATACAAACATTCAGTGCTTTTCCAGCTCAGCCCCAGCTCCTGTCTGCTGGGAAATCTCGGTGCAGCTCAATGAAGTGAGTGGGGTGGCACCAGTGAGGAATGACATTTTGATAACTCAGTTGGAGCAGAATATTTATGTTCAGCAGATTTTTCACCAATACTTCAGTAGGACCTGGAGATTCCAGGTGACCTGAAGAAGAGCTGGCTGTCCCAAGAGCACATCCTGATTTTTCCCCTGGCTGTCCCGAGTGCTTCACTACATCAGCTCCTCCCTCTCCAGCGCCAGCTCTGTCCCCAGGCGCTGCAGGGCCCTGGGGCTGCTGCCCCGAGAGGGAGCAGATGCTGCTGTAAGTTATTAAGTGTCACTTCCAATTCAGCCTGACAAGAATGAGTTAATGGAGGAGCTCCATCACAATGGCAGACAGGAAAATAAAAGCCACACTGAATCTACTTTTCTTGTCTCCCTTGTTTTCAAAGACAGTGCTACTGGCATAACACAGAATGCCCTGTTCATTCATTTGCTGATAATGCTGCTCCCTTTGGGGCTGAGACACAGCTCCTTCATGGATATAGAGTAACTTATTCAACCACAAAGAGAAACCTCTTCCTTCCTTTAAATTGTCACAGGCTACCAAAGCAGTACTGATGATGACCTACATATTGCTGGCTACTTTTCTCACTAATAGCATTGAAAAACCGAGATAACAATCTTGTTTTTTCAAGTGCTTAAGATCTTACTGCTTTTTTCTTGTTTCTGCCAACTAAAACTAAGGGTTATATTGTACTGAGTCTACACCAGAGACTTTTAGAGAATGCTTGACCTAGGTTATGATCTCTATATTTATAGTTATAAATACAAATTAGCAGGTTTAATAAGCCAGACAGGGAGCATCAGACAAAGTTGGTCTTCAGTTTTATCAATGGAAATGTAGAGAACTTGGATTCAGACCAAGAAATTCATTACAAAATGGAATTACTAAGAGTAGGCTTTTGCCTACTAGTCAGGCTTGGATGAAATTGTAGGGTTTTCTTGTCCTTTTGCTGTGCTGATTTTAAACCACATAGACCTGTGTCACTGATTTGCAGGTTCTTCCTGTCTCACACCTTCCCAAAATTCCCAGATTGTACTGTGAAGTGTTTGAGGCGTGGCTGTGTCTTAGAGCACTGCAAAAGTGCCTGCATACATTATTTATTTAATATCTAAATAGTACTTCAGGAGACTTGAGAGAATTCTGTAGATGTTTAAAATTGAGCATATGTTCAAGAATTTGGGAAGTGTGTGTGTATTGTCATATCCATGTTTTCCTTCTGCACCCAAGGGTTTTGTGTTTTAAAGTGAGAGTTCAGACAGAATTTCTACAGTTCCTTAGATTTACCTGTAACTGCAGCCTGGCAAATGGCACAGCAGCATAATGCAGGAATAAATGTCTTGTTCTGGCAGTTTTCTTCATGCCTCTCACTCCAAAAGTTTTCCTTGAAAGACAATTTCCTTTCTGGCTGCACTTCCACCAAGCTGCCAGTACAGAGTTGGGAATGCACACCTGGGCCCTAGACACGAGCAGGTACAGCAGGTTTCCTCAGCTTCCTGCTCTGTCCTGGGTGTTTAAGAACGATTGCCAATCCCAGATCTCTCTCCATTGCTGCAATATCGGAGCACCTTGGCAGCAGCTTCTCTTTTCTGGTATTTCACAGATGGAGTAAAATCCTTGAAGATCGCCATCCTCTTTGACCTCTCCTTGATAATGTCTTGTCCTTTGAGCTGACATCCCTAAGGACGGTGTTTTTATGTCTCTGAGCCTTTCTGCTAGTCTCTCTGAAGAAGTTACACCCATGCACATCTGCTGAGCCATTAAGTCAGCATCATGCACAGTGTTACAAGTTCCACCTACACCACTTGCTGCAGGTGCTTCTTAAATTTCAAAGACTGTCTGACAGGACTTCTTAACAACTGCCCTTCAGTTTCCAGCTAAAACTCATTTTCATCTCCTAGTTCATTCTGAGGCTCAGCCCACTGGAGGTTTTTTCTGGGGGCGATGTGCATTCAAAAGCTTGAAAAAATGTGAATTCTTTTGAAAGCAGCAACACCCCTCATCCCCCTTAGAAGTAAGTACATATAGATTCAAAGCCATGTGCTTTTAAAACTCTCTTTAGTCCCATTCTTTCCTTCCAAGTTGCCCTTGATTTTGCCTCTTTGTTGCTGATTCCTCCCCGCTCCCTTTAGCACCGTCCCTGATTTATATGTCAGAGCTGAGTGCATCTGATCAAAACATGGCAAAGTTGCTGGTTCAGCACTCGCAGCAGGGGATGGAGGAATGGGCTCTGTCTAATCCCACTTTGTGATCGCTGTCACGGCCCCGCGACGCTGCCAGGTGGCAAACGGGAGCTGCGGCGGAATTTGGGAGAGATAATGACAGGTGCTGGGAGCACATCTAGGACAGCACGTGAACAAACAAGTTCTTTAAGCAGCCTGCTCAGACTTTCAAATAAAAAGCACATTTCAAACAACAACCTGCATTAAAGAGCGTGCAAGGTGCAGCGAGTGGCAGGAAAACCGAGCGGGCTCCAGAGCAACGCTGGGGATGCGATTGTACTAAATTATATCTATATTCAGCTCTGCTTAGAATGAAGTAGCTCTAAGGAGCTGAACTAGGTAGGGTGGTGGTTTTTTTTTTTAACTTCAGCCCAAGAAAATTTTGTGGGAGGAGTCACTTTGGAAAGGTGGGAAAGCCTTTACCCTCAGGTTGCCTCAGTAAGAAGCTCCCGCTGTGATACTTGAAAGCCCAATAGACATGTCTGAATTTATAATACACTCTTGAAGTATTCATTCATAATCCTGTAGGGATTTTCAAAGCCACAAAGAGGATGTATTTCTTTTAACTGGCTACAGGGAAAATATTAGTTCCTGCTGTAATAAACAAATAGTCTATTTTGGTGCAAGAGGAAAAATTTGAAGAGTCAGAGCAACGAAAGGGGAACAGTTCTGACACTCTTGGAAGTTTCTGTTTTTCTAAAATATGTGAACTACTTCTATGTTCTCCTCTTTCTTTACTCCTTAAAACTTCACTGTTACAACCTGGTGCTCCAGCAGTGTGAATCAAAGTCCCTGCACTCCTCCTGCATAAACTCTTTAGCCAGATGACTGTGCAATTAAAGGCCGTACAAAGAGGTAAAAAGAAAAACGGAACGGAAGGACTATTTTTCCCTTGTACCATTTGTTTCCCAGTCTCCGGGCATGTCACGAAGGAGGATATGTGGCATTGCCCCCGCAGCTCGGTATGGCCTCGTGCAGAGAAATCAATGTGGTCAGCAAACACAGGCCTCCAGAACAGGAGGCACAGTGGTGATGAGCAGGGCTGGCAGCAGCAGGTTCCTATTACAATGGCATTCTGTTGCCATGAGGCTAAAACTGAGCTTTTGTTGCTGAAAAAAATAAATAAAAAAGTAGCCATTTCCAATCAGATGTTCAACTGCTAACCCTTGTCAGCAAAGAGCTCCTGCAGACTTTTGCCTCTCTTGCAGCATGCTGGGACAGGCCCTCAGTGTACACCACGGGTGCTGGAATTTCAGCAGCACCTGATTCACACATCCTTTGTGCTTCCTGTGCACACAAAGTGAATTCCACAAAGCACAGACCCTCTGTGGTTCCAGCACCTTCACCCCAACTCACACTGCCGTTCTGAAAGAAGGGCTCTGCCCCACTCTTGGTGTGCTGAGCGAGGAGATTTGCTTTTAGAAATAGGGAAGCAGACAAATTGCAGTTTGTCCCTAAACTCCTCCTCTTTGTCTGTTCTAGACCATGTCACATAGTCCTTATTCTCTACTTCAGCTGAGGCACAATGGCTGTTTGAATTCAGCCATAGCAGCCAGGGCAGGAAAGGAGAAAGAAGAGCTCACCCGAGGGGAGCCAAAGGAAAAACAGGCACAGTGCAAATTCTCTGTTCTGACGGAGAGAACCCAAAAAGCTCCTCCGAAGAGAGCGAGCAGCACCCAGCTCCTGCTCAGAGAACCCAAAAAGCTCCTCCCAGAGGAGAGCGAGCAGCACCCAGCTCCTGCTGAAAGAGAACCCAAAAAGCTCCTCCCAGAGGAGAGTGAGCAGCACCCAGCTCCTGCTGAAAGAGAACCCAAAAAGCTCCTCCAAAGAGAGCGAGCAGCACCCAGCTCCTGCTGAAAGAGAACCCAAAAAGCTCCTCCCAGAGGAGAGTGAGCAGCACCCAGCTCCTGCTGAAAGAGAACCACAAAGTTCTTCCCAGAGGAGAGCGAGCAGCACCCAGCTCCTGCTGAAAGAGAACCCAAAAAGCTCCTCCCAGAGGAGAGCGAGCAGCACCCAGCTCCTCCTGAAAGAGAACCCAAAAAGCTCCTCCCAGAGGAGAGTGAGCAGCACCCAGCTCCTGCTGAAAGAGAACCCAAAAAGCTCCTCCGAAGAGAGCGAGCAGCACCCAGCTCCTGCTCAAAGAGAACCCAAAAAGCTCCTCCCAGGAGAGAGCGAGCAGCACCCAGCTCCTGCTGAAAGAGAACCCAAAAAGCTCCTCCCAGAGGAGAGCGAGCAGCACCCAGCTCCTGCTGAAAGTCCTGATGGATCCTCTGCTGACTGAGTGTGATCAGGACCAAGCTGAACCTGTTGTGTCACCACATTTCCTGTAGCACAAGTTGTTTTTGCTCGAAGTCTGTTAATCCATTGTGGAGTCAATCCAGTTTTGCTAAGCTTGTGAAATCAGAGCCTGAGGTGGAATAGATGCAGATCACACTGTGTGCCCACATCAGAGATCCTTCCCAAGATGCCTATCTGAGAGAAGAGACTGCGGGAGAATTAACCTGCTTGAATAACTAATGGCTTTAACTACTCTGAATCACAAAAGGTTTCCCTGAAAAAGGGAACTCAAGTTTCCCTGGATGACCATGCTTTAATTACACATCAGTACAACAACATTCTTATTGTTGTGTTGTAATTTCACATTCTGTCAGGACTGATGAATTAACGTGCACTGCTGCCAGTGAGGGCTTGCAAACAAATATATTGTAGTCACCAAAATAACTGTGACTTTGCAAATCTTGGGGCGGCTCAGGGGAAATTGGTGGGCTGAGCTGAGCACTGAAACTCCTTATCAACAGAGGGCAAGGTTTGTTAAATTTACAGTAAATGAAAGCTCCCAGAAAGCAGGTGAAGGCTGCACTGCAGACTGCAGCGTAAGCACTTCAAATTCACCATGGCAAATTCCCTGGGCCATCTGAACCTCCCATCGCCAATCTCCTCGCACCTTCTTTCGGAGCTGAGGAACAGCAGGGTCTTATCTTGGGAAGTCACTCTCAGCTCAGCTGGGAACAGAACTGGAAGCAGCATTTTCCTCTATAAACACATTAATTGGAGTCCATTTCCCTGCTTGCAGTGCCAATGGAAGCTCTGCTGCACACACCTTTCCTCTGCTCACTGCAGCTCAGCCTCCTTTCATTGTGTTACACATTCATCAACTGCTTTTTTCCCCTGGAAAATAATGTTCTTACTCCTCCTGTGGCAGCACAGGGATGGAGGTGAAACCTGGTCTGTCAGGGGCAGGTTCAACATGTCCTTGCTGGCTGTTACAAAAGCAGAACAAGCATTTGCCTGTTGAGAGATTCCTGTATTTGCAGCACTGATTGTTATGAGTTAGAATGGTCAATGAGGAAAATCAGATTTTGGTTAGAAGACAGTAGAGGTCAGTACATATTTTTTATATTGCAGAAATCAGTCCTTTTGTAATGACTTTATAAACTAGCATACTCCATTCTGGATTTTACAGTATTTTGGACCACTAGCAGGTTGAAAAGGGTCACAAAAATACAGATAGAGGACATTTACAGCAAATACCGTGGCATTTATTCTGCTGCAGATTTTGCTTCCGAACCCCACCAATGAGAAGCTGATTATTGTGTAGAATCCAAGCCAAACCTGCACATGCCAACCTAGCTTTATTTTAGGAGATACACAGACCTTTTACAGCTGTGAATTTCACCCTAAGAACAGACCTTGGCCTGTTTTTCTAGTCTTTGTAAACTGGCTTCTTTCCTGAATACCCAGACATTTCAACTGTTTCTTAACTGCTGAGATTCAGAAAGTGAACAGTAAATTTCCCTTGTTTGTGAGCAGCTTCAATTTTCATGCATATTTTATGTAATCATTTTCCATCTTAGTGAACTTAAGTCCACATTAAAATCCCTTAATATGAATTCTGCTATTTAGTCTTCATTAGGGAGTCTTTTTTTCTCTCTCCTTTAAAGTCCTGTGGATTAAAATAATTACTTTTGTTTAATACGTGATCAGAGACTCACCTGAGCTGTCTCTGCAAGAGCTCTGACAACGCCCAGGTCAGTATTTTCCCAGAGAGAAAGCTCTTGGTGCAGCTCGCCCTGGGAAGTGCTGCAGAGCCTCAGCCAATAACCAGATTAGCTGTGCCATTTGTCACCTACAACTTCCGTGGTGCTCGAGCAGTGCAGGAAATCACAGCCAGCGGAAAATGAGCGAAGCAGAAAGGATGGACACTTCAAAAGACAAATATTTTCTCTGTCACTGCTGCCATGAGCTGATCAGACCTCATTGATAAAGGGGGGAAATACACTTGGGGAAGTCAGGGCCAGACTACAAAGTTCAGGGAAAGCAAACTGAAATCTGAAAGGGGAAAAAGCAAGTCTTTAGAGGCATAGATGTGGCAGCCACAGATGCAGCTAAAGCTGCAGCTCTGCTCCCAGCAGTGCAACTCAGCCGCGATTCAAGCGCTGGCACCGTGGGCAGGGCTGGCACTGCCACCCATCATTAGAGGTGATCAGCGGTAGCTCTAATTTGTTCCTGTGCTGAGAAACCTGACCGTGTTCACCTTGAAACACTCCAGAGACTTTGTACTTTGGGTGAGGACCTGAATTTGGCAAGAGGATGTTCTTTGCGATGTGCACAGGCTTTTTGCCTTTCCTTTGGAAACTCACATCAAGTTATTGGAGACAAAAGCACTGGGGCCATTGCAGTTCACACACGTGCAGCAGAAACCTGCTCCAGTTTGTTCTCCAGAGCCTCTAAAGGTATCTGATTTATGTTGTGCGTGGTCCATATCCAACCAGAGAAACTAAAATCTGATTTGCAGAAGTGCAGAGCAATTTACACTTTATAATAACAACTACTCAGAAAAAACAGTCAGGCCTTCCATGCCTCAAAGCTTAAATTAATTAATACTTCTAGACTTAGTATCTCTGTGCAACTCTCCATATGTTAAAAGGGATGATATTCTCCCATCTCAACAACGCATTTTAAAAAGAATTCCTCCTATGCATTGAGTGACAAAGATCACAGGAAAAATAAGATATGCAAGGCAAAGCAGGCCTCCCACAGCAAGGAGAGCAGTGAGTGGCGCAGGGAGGGCTCTGCCACAGCTCCTCTTCGCTCCCAGCGCTGCTGCTCTGAGTTTGGGGTGCAGCGATGGAGGAGCACAGCCTGCAGCCACACTGAGCAGCGGGGACACTGCAGGGGACACTGCAGGGGGACACTGCAGGGGGACACTGCAACCACACTGAGCAGCGGGGACACTGCAGGGATACTGCAGGGGGACACTGCAGGGGGCACTGCAGGGGACACTGCAGCAGGGACACTGCAGCCACACCTCAGCAGCACGGACACTGCAGGGATACTGCAGGGGGACACTGCAGGGGGCACTGCAGGGGGCACTGCAAGGGGCACTGCAGGGGGACACTGCAGGGGGCACTGCAGGGGGCACTGCAAGGGGCACTGCAGGGGGACACTGCAGGGGGCACTGCAGGGGGCACTGCAAGGGGCACTGCAGGGGGACACTGCAGTGGGGACACTGCAGCCACACCTGAGCAGCGGGGACACTGCAGGGGGACACTGCAGCAGGGACACTGCAGCAGGGACACTGCATCAGGGATGGTGCAGCAGGGACACTGCAGCAGGGCTGGTGGCAGCAGGGACACTGCAGCAGGGCAGGTGGCAGCAGGGACACTGCAGCAGGGCTGGTGGCAGAGCTGGCTCCTGCTCCTGCTCCTGCTCCTGCTCCTGCTCCTGCTCCTGCTCCTGCTCCTGCTCCTGCTCCTGCATGTCCCGGTGCCGCTGCTCAGGGCTGGGGTCACCACTGCCATGGCAAAGGTGCCCAGTCCTGTGCCACTGCTCCAGGGACACTGCAGAACTGGGTCCAAATGTGCTGCTGCTGAGAGTTCATTACTGGCAGGGAAACCACAGAACTTAATGACTTAAAGGCTCGACATGTGCTCTTAGGTTTCCTTCTTCAGTGCACGGCTTCTCCTCAGGTCACCTGCCTTCTCAAAGTGCTGTAGCACCTCTTCCCTTGGCTCACTTTCTGCATGCCTTTGGAAACATGATGCTCACAAAAACAATCTTCCTCTCTCCCTTCAAAATATTTGAAAATCATGAAGCAGAACTTTGAACCAGGAAAGTGAGAAATTTTTTAGACAGGCATTGTAAATGTGAGTGCCATGGCCCCTAAGGGTGATGACTACCATCAAGTGTCACAGAGTTACGAGCAGCCTGCCACATCCATCCTCACAGGAGGCAAGGTTTTGTGTAAAAACCCCAAACTTTAGAGCCACGGCAATGGGAGAAGCTAACCAACCACTAAAACAGACATTGTATGGATAACAAGCAGCACTAACCTTAAAAGAGGGCTGTTTTTAAGATATTTGTCTAGTTCTTTTTCTATTTTGCACTATCAACTTTTACTACTTTCAGTCACCTTTCCTAAAACCTTTGTACAGCCCAGCCAGCACATTCTGTTTGTAACTTTGGAAACAATTTTGCTTGGGGATGATGAGATCCCACCTTACCCTCCCTGAAAGAAAAGCCTGTGCCCTGTGCGTGTCCCAGTGAGCAAATGGGATTGTGGTGAGTCACCTCACACAGGGGGACACCACCTCAAGTGACAAATCCAGCCAAAGGGGGAGCGTCAGGGACTGCTGACACTTCAGCATAGATTGGTTTTTATATTCCTGTGGCTGGAATCCCCCATTAATGCAGGGCATGAATCAAGGGTGACTGCGGAGGGCCAGATGGTGCTGAATCTGACTGTGATTTAAATGAGACATCCATGGTGCAGGAGTCTTTTTGCCATTTCTTTATAGCAGGCTAAATGGCAGTCTCCGAGGCATAATGTGGAAATTACATTTTGGACTAACTGCTCCTGTCCTGCTCTGATTTCCAGGTGTTCACTGTCAGATTAGTGTCGGAGGCAGGTTGCAGGCTGGGTCTTGTATCCGTGTGATTCTGTATCACAGCGTGGCAGTTTGAAACTATTATGAAGTAGTTTTCCACATTAAGGTATCCCCAGCACATCTCTGACTCCTGTAAGTTGGGTGATAAGTGTGAGGCACTTTTATGCCAAGATAAGTGTGCTATGCTGAGCAGGCAGACACCCCAGTAAGCAGAAAGAAATCCAAGCTCGCAGATAAAACCTCCCCAGCAGATCTAAACCAGTGTTTGCCATGGGCCTGCACCCACCCCTGCAGAACGAGATGTTCCACGAGACAGGAATGTTTCATTTGATAAGGAACAAGAGCCTAAGTGCTGACTGGTTCTGAGTTTTGGCTCCTGCTATCCTTTCCGTCTTGCCCCTAATGAACATTTAATTGGCTAGAGCTCTGTTTATCCCCACGGTGAGCTGGCAAGCCCAGATAACTGTCTAGATTCTTAGATGATATAAATAGGCACTGTTCCAGTGAGTTTAAGGGAGAAATGCTGACTTACCCAGCTGAAAGCTTGGCCTGTTGCACTTCATGTTTTTATTTTTTATTCTTTTTTCCATGAGGAGCTGTATGTTCCCACTGTGTGCAGGTGCTTCCTAACCCTAAGCTTTAGGAGGGCAGCCTGCATCTACCGATGGATGTTCTTCCATCCTGCAGCATTTCAGAAGACAAAACGAAAGATGGTTTCTCCTGCTTAGATATTTTCTAATAATCTTGTGTCAGTGGGAAATCCCTGTAGCTACAAGTTTGATCTCTGTGTCTATGTGCATAAACTTCTAGGGAATAGATGAGAGAACAGCAAATGCTATTCAAAAATAAATACTATAATTCCTGGGGATTGAGCTCCAGTAGAACTAGTTGAGTATTGGAAGCAGCTTTTTCTGATAGCGCTTGAACACCCAGGTAATCTCATGCTTCCTGCCAAATGCACAGCCTTTTGCAAAAGATTTTTCAGGGATACCAATTTATATCCAAAAGCCTCTGCATGCATTGACTAATATTGGAAATTACTGACTTGGTTGCAAACACATGTGAATGCACGTGAGCAGAATTTGATTCTCTTTTGAGTTTTTGCTTCCAGACTTTCCAGCGGCAAAAAAAAAAAAAAAGAAAGAAAGAAAAGGCTATATAATTTGGACAAAAAGCAATGTTTGTCACTCGCCTTTTTCCTTGCCCAGGTGTGTGCAACATCATCCTGCCCGAGCAGATGAGCTGCAGCTCTCTGCAGCGGTGGCAGGGAGACAGGAGCTGTCTATGGACAGAACCGAGTGTGAGCTGTCCATGGAGAGAGCTGAGTGTGAGCTGCTGTCCATGGAGAGAACCGAGTGTGAGCTGTCCATGGAGAGAACAGTGTGAGCTGTCCATGGAGAGAACAGTGTGAGCAGCTGTCCATGGACAGAACAGTGTGAGCTGTCCATGGAGAGAGCTGAGTGTGAGCTGTCCATGGACAGAACCGAGTGTGTGCTGTCCATGGAGAGAACAGTGTGAGCAGCTGTCCATGGCACAGAACAGTGTCAGAAGGCTGTCCAGGGACAGAACCGAGTGTGCATGAGCTGTCCATGGAGAGAACAGTGTGAGAAGGCTGTCCATGGCACAGAACAGTGTGAGCAGCTGTCCATGGACAGAACAGTGTGAGCTGCTGTCCATGGACAGAACCGAGTGTGAGCTGTCCATGACAGAACAGTGTGAGCAGCTGTCCATGGACAGAACAGTGTGAGCAGCTGTCCATGCACAGAACCGAGTGTGAGCAGCTGTCCATGACAGAACAGTGTGAGAAGGGTGTCCATGGACAGAACCGAGTGTGCATGGGCTGTCCATGGACAGAACAGTGTGAGCAGCTGTCCATGGAGAGAACCGAGTGTGAGCAGCTGTCCATGGACAGAACCGAGGGGCTTTAGCTTCAAACACAGCAGAGAAAGGCATGCAGGGGAGGGGATCCTTGGCTATGGGAGCCCCAAGCTTTCGGAGGGCAATAAGCATTTAAACGCTGTCACTGTGTGTGTGCAGGAGGATTTTAGCTGCTGCACCAGGACGGAGCCCACAATGCTCGGAGGTGTTTGGGGAAGGTACAGAGGCTGCCCCACGCTGAGCAGGGACCTTTTGTACTCCGCAGCTGTCAGATGTGAGGCGATGGCAGGCGCTGAGCAGCTCTGTCCTGCCTCAGCTAATGATTCTTGTTGGCTGTTTTCGTGTTGCTGCAGAGATAGGAGAGTCACACTGTGCCTGACATCAAGGAGGCTCCAGGAGCAGTTCTCCCGAGTCAGCAGCCTTGGCTGCCGCCTGCAGAGGAAGGCAGAGCGGGACGGGGATGGCTCCTGCACCGGAGCTCTTTCGGCTTTCAGAATCACACTTTTCCAAACTGCTCCCTGGCACTTCCTTGACTAATCCTCTCCTTAGCTGCCTTAAGTTAACAGCCCTTTATTTCAGAAATTGGCTTTTTTAGATTTATGCTCCACTAATTGGCTTTTTCACCCTCTGAACCCTTTCTGCTTCCTCCTGCACGCAGCCCAGCGCCTTTCACCACCTAATCCCCTCTTTCCACACTTCGATCCCACCATTCTCTTTTTCCTTCTTTTTATTTCCTCTCGAAATGAGCTCGTACTCTTTGCTACAGCCCCCGAGGCTCTGGTGTTAAAAATCTATGACTTGTGTTTTGGTGTTAAAAATTTCTGCCTTTCCCTGACTTTCATTATCTGACACTTGTAAAATCGGCTCTGATCCTCCGAGCGTGTGTGGACACGCCAGGCTGAGATTGGAGCACAGCGAGGCCTGGGCCTGCATTGCCAGTTTTTATCGTTTCAGCAAGAGCCGCACGATATTTGTGTTTCTGAAAATCCAAATTTAAGGAGTCCATGTTAGAAAGGTTCTGCTTCACGTAGGAAAAAACAAGAGAAGAAATAACTTCTAGTCCTCCTAGCTGTAGAAGCAGGTAGGAAGTGTAAATCACATAAATCTGAGAGTCAGAGGGAAAAATAAAAATAACTCAATTGTCTCTCTATATATTTCAAATCTCCTCTCTGTAATCTCATAATCTGTTGAAACTGATCCAGATTTTGAATACCTGCAGCTGGCAATGCTGAGCACGCAGTCAGACATGTTTGCAATTATTTGCACTCACTTATTAAGTTATCACTGACTTTTTCTCAAATAAGTCTGAAAGATGGATTGCCTATACAGTAACGGAACAATGATGCATCCAAGGCAGACAAAAGACTCAGAGAAAGGAAAACAGAGAACCAAAGCTGTGCTGTTCCAAGGGGATATTTTAGGAACATCTGGTCTCTACTGGAAGAAGCATTTCTCCAAAAATGGGGGAAAAAAATCAAACAAAAAAGTAAAATCTTTACATGTATTCAAAAGCAAAACTTTAACGAACAGGCTTTGATCTGCAAATGTAATTAGCATTAGAATTAGAGATGGAATGGAGATTTGTCTAAAAGCATTAATTCAAATCCCACGCCTGATATTTTCTTATCGCTGCTGTAATTCTAACAGTGCCTGTGGCAGATTCAGAAATCAGAAGAAAGGGACAAGGGCAGTAGGTCTCCCACTAGCAAAAAAAAAGGGGGGCGGTGGGAATGAGGAAAAAGAGTGCGAGATGGAATTAATCTATAATATCCCCAACCCAAGTCTATTTTCAATGTATGAATTATTTATCTTCCAATCTCCAAACGCCAATATATCTATGTGCACCATTGCTTTGATCTCCCGCCGCTCCCCAGCACTGCAGTGCCTGCCATGAATGGCTGTGGAAACCTATGGGCTCAGGTACATTTGAATGGAGACCAAACACCAGCCACAGGTGGCTCTGGAGAGGTTGGGGTAACCTATTTTCTGATAGCTGCCCTCCTTCTGTGCTGCTGGCCCTGTGTGTGTGTGTGGGAGGCTGCTCCAGGTGTGCCCTGGTCACACCCGGGGACAGTGACAGTGACCGTGACAGGGGTCACACCTGGGGGACTGTGCTGACCCCAGGGACAGTGACAGTGACAGTGCCAGGGGTCACACCTGGGGGTCTGTACTGACCCTAGTGACAGTGACAGTGACAGGGACACTGACAGTGACAGTGCTTACACCTGGCTGAGCTGTACTGACCCCAGTGACAGTGACAGTGCCAGTGCCAGGGCTCCCATCGGAGGGCGGGAGCTCAGGGAAGGTTCAGACGCTGCCCTCTGTGATGCCAGGCCCTTGTATGAAGATGGCTAGTCAGTGTCTGAGGGATGTTTGGGTTTGGGGTTTGCCCGTTTGGGTCCCACGAGCACCAGGGCACAGCCAGGAGCACACAAAGGTTTGGTTTGGCCAACAGCAGCAGCTCAGGTGCCCTGCAGGGCAGAGCCAGGGCTGTGCTCTCATTCCAGGGCACCAGGGCTCTCCATCACCCACCAGGGCTGCCCATCACCCACCAGGGCTGCCCATCACCCACCAGGGCTGCCCATCACCCACCAGGGCTCTCCATCACCCACCAGGGCTCCCCATCACCCACCAGGGCTCTCCATCACCCACCAGGGCTCTCCTTCACCCACCAGGGCTCCCCATCACCCACCAGGGCTCTCCATCACCCACCAGGGCTCTCCTTCACCCACCAGGGCTCTCCATCACCCACCAGGGCTCCCCATCACCCACCAGGGCTCTCCATCACCCACCAGGGCTGCCCTTACCCACCAGGGCTCTCCATCACCCACCAGGGCTGCCCATCACCCACCAGGGCTCCTCATCACCCACCAGGGCTGCCCATCACCCACCAGGGCTCCTCATCACCCACCAGGGCTGCCCATCACCCACCAGGGCTGCCCTTACCCACCAGGGCTCTCCATCACCCACCAGGGCTCTCCATCACCCACCAGGGCTCTCCATCACCCACCAGGGCTCTCCTTACCCACCAGGGCTCCCCTTCACCCACCAGGGCTGCCCATCACCCACCAGGGCTCTCCATCACCCACCAGGGCTCTCCTTCACCCACCAGGGCTCTCCTCACCCACCAGGGCTGCCCTTACCCACCAGGGCTCCTCATCACCCACCAGGGCTCCCCTTTACCCACACACAGCTCTCTGTTGAGAGAGTTTCTCAGCACAACATGCTGCAAAACTTCCAAAGCTGTGACATCCAGGAGCTCTCACAGATTACATTCAGTCTGAACGAGGTGCCCAGGCCACTGAGCCCAGACAGGAGGCACAGCTCCTCTCAGACACCTCTCACACTCCTTTCTGGCCAATTCTTTCTGTAAATTGTGCTCTCTCTGAAGCTGGAAGTAGACTCGTGGTGATTATGCATTACCAGAGGGATTTGACCAAGCATTTATAGTGTTCGAGTCAATATTTTAATTGTTATTACTGTTATTAAAGTTGCAGGTTCACTTGATCTTGTTACAGTTTTTACCTTTTTTTTTCACTCCCTTAGAAAGAAAATAACTTTAGCAGGAACAAAGGCTGAGAGGCTGAGCAAAAGGCAGCCATAAGAGTCTTATCAAAGCCCCAACAGAGTGGGAATAATTATTCACACTCTGTTGGGGGCTCTAGAAAGACCATCTGAGGAAAAGGATCACTCAGTCTTTTCAACATGTGAAATTAAAGAAAACCACTAGAAATTCAGTGCAGGCTTGGGAGGGGAAGTAAAGCAGGGCAGCTGAGGGAAAGCTGTGGCTGCTGCTCTCCCACTCGGCTCTCCCCATGGGCTGACCACTGGCCCAGCCTGCTGCGCTGGACACTGCCACAGCTGCAGTGTGGTAACTCAGCTCTGCTAATAACCTTAATGAAGGAAAACAGCAGAGCTGAACTCATGACTGCATTGTAAGCCACGTTCACCTGATGTGCTCTCCTCACTGTCTCCCGCTGTTGTGCTAGTTGTTTATTCTGCATATGCAAAAACCCCTACGTTTTACCTAATTGACTTATTTGTTTAATTTCAAACACCTCTCTGTTATCTCCCACCCTGGCCTTCGTTCCTGAAAGAGGCATCTCTTAAATATTCATGGTACAGCCTTACATTGCACTGCTGAAAACTTCCATTTTTAACTATTTGGCTGCTGGTTTTTGAAGATTAGAACCTGCCATAATGATGAATATTGTTTCATTACTTAGCAGCACTCTCCCATCTGTCTGTATCCATTTCTTATTTCAAATGGATGTTTCTGAGATGAAGTCCCTCATTTTCTCATGTTTTGTACAAAACCTCCCTCAGTGGAATCCTGACCACACATCTTCGTGGGCTGGTCCCACACAGACTGCCAGAGACACGGATCGTCGTGTTCACTGTGTCCCCAGGAGTCAGGAAACGAATTTTATCTCCATTGCACAGATGGGGAACTGAGGCAGAGAGGTGTGAGGTGACTTCCCAGGGTCCCACACGAGGTCTGAGCAGAGCAGGAATTTGAACACAGCTTTTGCAAGCCCAGAGCTAATATATTGACCACCATGTCAGCTTTGGGCTCATTTAAAATATAATTATATATACATATATATATAATTAAAGCCATTCAAATCTGTAATTAGGGTTGACATTTAAAATGATGACGAGAATTGAATCAGCTCTGGTCTCTTGCAAAGCAGGGTTACCTAACTGACTGGAGATAGCCTTTGGCACAGCAGAGCCCTGCTCAAAGGGCTGGGGAGTGTCCTGCTCCCAAATTACCTCTCTCAAGTTCACCTCAGGCTCAAGTAGCAAAACTGGGCAGAGCCTGTGGTTTCTGTGAGTGCTGAAGAGCCACCCGTGCCTGCGGCTGCCTCTGCTCTGCCGTGGCCCTGCAAGGAGAGCTGTGACTGCAGCAGCTCATCAGAGCAGCCATGGAAATGCTCTGATCCTCTGGAGCAAACGGCTCGTGCAGGCCCCAGAACGCCATGCAGCTCATCAGGACAGCCATGGGAATGCTCTGATCTTGTGGAGCAAACGGCTCGTGCAGGCTCCAGAACGCCATGCAGCTCATCAGGACAGCCATGGAAATGCTCTGATCCTCTGGAGCAAAGGGCTCGTGCAGGCTGGGCTGAGTGCTCCCCACGCCATGCCAGCAGCTCCGTTCGCTAGCTCAGCACATTGCTGCGCTCACTGCTATGTTTGGGAATTATTAACGAGGGGCTTGCGGGGCCTGCTTGGTTTGAATGCACGGTTCAAGTCAACAGCAGCTGGATTAAAGTCTCCATGTGGAATGAAATCGTGTAATCGCTTCCTCTTGGCTCGGCAGCAGGTTCCACTGCAGGTTCCACTGCAGGTTCCACTGCAGGTTCCACTGCAGGTTCCACTGCAGGTTTCACTGCAGGTTCCACTGCAGGTTTCACTGCAGGTTTCACTGCTGGTTCCACTGCAGGTTTTACTGCAGGTTCCACTGCAGGTTCCACTGCAGGTTTCACTGCAGGTTCCACTGCAGGTTCCACTGCAGGTTTTACTGCAGGTTCCACTGCAGGTTCCACTGCAGGTTTCACTGCAGGTTCCACTGCAGGTTTCACTGCAGGTTTCACTGCAGGTTTTACTGCAGGTTTCTCTGCAAGTTCCACTGCAGGTTTCACTGCGGGTTTCTCTGCAGGTTTCACTGCAGGTTTTACTGCAGCTTTGCAGCAGGGTTCGGTTCAGAGGTGAGGCTGGTCCCGCCCAGGTCACACCTCACCTGCAGCTCCAGCCACACCAAGGGCTGCTCCTGCTCAAACACCTTCTGACTGCAGCAGCCTTTGAATAGGCACATGTCACGCTGAAGGTGATCTCTCTGTGCTCTGGGTCTCCATCAGGAGGCTGCTTCCTCAATATGTTAAACAAAACTCTGCACAGTTCTCTGGCCTGAGTTTTCAGCCATTTGTTGAGCAGCAAGTTAATAAAGTGCAGATGGAGTCCATGGATAAAGTGCTGACCAGGCCTTGAGTCACTGCTTCGTCTCTGATCAGCTCCTGGAGATAAAGGACACTTGTTATTCTTCAGAAACAACATCTCCATCTCCCCAGTGTGCCTTGGAGCTTGCAAAGGCTAAAACTCTTGTCCAAATCATTGGCATCTTTTCTTCAAGCGAAAAGCCCTTTCTCACCTTCTTTTGGAAATCCTCGACAATGAGTACAGTTTCTCGTGGCACCGTGGCTGCTGTGTGCCTGCCCTTCCATCAGCGGCAGGAGCAGGGCAGCCCCACGTCTGGGGGTGAGGGTGGGACACCCATGGATCCTGTCTGGGATCCTGGCGCTGCAGCTCTGCAGGAGGGTTTGTTAGCCCAGGTACAGCACTAGGCTCAAGGTCTATTTTAGATGGGCTGGGGAGAGAAGTTGCCAGTCTGAATTCATAAAAGAGAAGCCAAAGCAGAGCCTAGAACCAGTCCTACGCTGGCCAAAACCAAGAATGAGGTGACGTAAAGTTCCCTACCTGACTGCACTTTGCAGCTCTAAGGACAAACAGAATCTAAACTGTTCACTGATTTGTGCCTCGTGTTACATAATAATTCACTCTTTCACTCTGTGCATTCTGCTGGTGCCTGCCTGCTCTGCCCTGCTTGCCAAGGCAGTGACAAATGGCAGGAGACAAATCCAGAGCTTTGGGAAGCTTTGCTGGAGGTGGAGGCTGGAGGCAGAGGAGAGCCCAGCGAGCCTCGCTAGCGAAATGTCAATTGGCAAGTGCCTTTGCCATCGTAGGGACTAAACCTTGTTGGGTTTGTGTTAGGAAAATTGCAGATCCCCAGCACAAAATTTTACCCGCAGGGCTAGCTGAGCTGTGTTATAAATGTGCTGTATACCAAGGGAAAAGTATTCTCTGGTGTCAAAAAATTGTTGGTGTTGCTTTGATTATTTTTTTTAAAAAATACTTTCAAAGTGAAAAGGAGGATTTTTTTTTTTTTAAATCTTAAAGGGATAAAAAGCAGCAGGGAGTTGCTTTCCTTAGTCTATATGCCCTTTAAAATCCAGCACAGAATACCCTATTAATTTATTTTCTCTTTCCCAGCATCACATTTTGAAAAATGCCCATCACATTGCAGATGTGCAGCTGACTTACCATTAACCCCAAAGCCATGCTGGAGGAATTAGGGACATTTTCCCCCCCATTCCCCCCAGCAGCAGCTCTGGGTGAGCACATGGCAAAAGCCCTGCTGGCATTTCCTCGGAAGGGAAGGAAAGCAGCTCAGGTCTGTGTCTGTGCACTGACACACAATGTGGGGATGTGCCGCTGCTGTCACCCCTGTGCCACCGGCATTGTTAGCAGGTCAAAGCACTGAATATCAATAGACTCATTCCTTCACCCCTCCAACCCGTCCTCTGACTGGAATGTACACTTCTATTGCACAGCGTTCACCTCTGGCCCTCGCCATCTTCATGGCTCCGCACTTCAAAGGCTTCTGCTCATGGAGAAAATGCCTTATTGAAGGAATGGTCAGAGCTGCACAATTATTTCGAAAAAACTCGACATTGTATTTCAGCTGAGGACAGGAGAACTGGCGAAAGTCTGAATCACTTTCAAGATTCAGATCTAAATCCTGAGGTTTAGAAATATGAAAGTCAAAACTACAATAGTCCAAACACACAGAGCCTATTCTTTGCACCTTGAAATGTGGAAAATTAAAGACCTGCTCTCAGTTTGACTACTCACCTTTCCATTTTCTGAGGCACCCAACAAAGTTCCCTCCGCTAATGAATACAGGTTTTGATTGTTGGATTACACAGATTATTTTCTGTCATCTTCAAGTCCTTTAAACAATTGCTGCCTTTGAAATCCCTTATGCAAGAAGCATATGACCTTACAACACTCCTATTCCTCTTTTGTATTTAACATCACAGCCCTCTCTGTGGTTATACACAATGTGGGGAAAGCTGCAGGTCAGGGCTGTGAGGTGATAGCTAAAAACGCAGGGCGCCCAACCATTGAAGCTGACACAAAATACACAGAAGAAAAGAGGCTGCATGGAAAAGGCTTTAAAAGTAAACATTATTTTTTATATCACATTTTGTTGCAGTTCCAAAACCCGAGGAACAGATGGTTGTATGCAGGACAGGATATAAATCAAGGGACAACAGAAAATTAAATGGAATGTAAACTGGAGTGCTGAAACAATCTCAAATTAAAACATGCCTGAAGTGTGGTCAAGAATATCCACACTGATGGAATTTGCACTGAACACCATTCCTGCCCCTCCCCAGTCCTTCTCCTTCCCTCTCTTTCTCTCTTCTCTCTGTTCCCTGCCATCTTTTCCTGCTTGTGCACTGATACCAATCTCTCATGAATTTTCCATAAGCATTTCAGATTTCCACAATATCTCCCATTTGAACACAATACTGAGCTTCACAAATAGAATTATCCATCTTGGGAATGTCTTTAGGCAACATTCACAGAAACTGAGGCACTGCTGGTAAACACCAAGAAATGCCAAGTGCTTGTTAAGAGCTCAGGAGTGTTTCCAGTTCCTGCAAAGCCACAGATCTCATTTAAACACACTCATTTTCACATACAGTGGTGAATGGTGAATCTTTTTGGGAACGTTTATTGTGAGATTTGTGCAGCACAACTCCTAGATTCGGATTTGAATGCAGGAAATGCTGTGGGCACGACATGCTTGAAACAATAAACTCAACCTAACTTTGTCTAACTCAGCATTTAGAGATTTTATTGGCAGAGACTTGCAGAAAGGAACAAGAAATCATAATTCAGCAAATTCCTTCTATCACTGCTCAGCTTTCCATCCTCGTAGTAAATTATTCACCTCAGCAATGACTCAGTTAGCAGAAGATGAAAGGCTGGTTCTGGTGCCCGTGCTGCTCTCGGGAGCACATGAAGCTCCTGGTGAACACCACAAACACCGAGCGAGGGTTGTTGCTCTGATTTTCTGATCTTCGTGGAGATTCGCGGAAGCTCGCAGGGAGGTCAGGCAGGAGCACCAAGATGGCGAAAAGAGAAACTTTATTTACAAGAACTTCTTTATATATCCATTAATAGTCTGATAATTATTGGTTGATAGTTTTTCCACCCCTATAACGATTGGTTACAACTCTAGAGCATCCAGCACCAAAACACAGAGATTAGAAAGCACAAGAATGCAACTTCTCTCTATTCTCCATGAGAAAGAAGAGAAAGATTTAAAACAGTGCAACTGCAGAGGGTGGCACAGCTCTGTGAGGAGAGGGATCAGAGTCTGTGCACAGAACATCCATCAGCTCTCAGATTCGTGCCAGTGAGAGCTGTGGAAAACTGGGGAGACACACCTGACCCCGAATTTCCCAGCCCAAAGCCTGAGGAAGTTCTGAGCAGAAACATCCCGGCCGTGCAGTCTGTGTCACCGCGCTCAGCTCTGAGCAGGACACTCAGACACTGCGTGCACAGCTGTCCCTGTGTCCCTGCCCTGCTGCCACCTCTGCCTCTGTCCCCGAGGTGTGACAGCCCCAGCAGTGCTGCCGTGCCCTGTGGGGACAGTGCTTTTGGGGTTCCTTCCTCAGCCTCACTGATAAGCACAACCCCTGAGCAGACAAAAGTTTTTTGCTTTGTCACTCCCAGCATCAAAGTTGTCTTCGAAATGCAAAAATGTGACTCTTCCCCTGTCAACAGAGGCAACAAAAATTGAAATTTCAGTAGAATCAGCCGTGTGCAAGCCTCCTGCTAAACAAAGAAACCTCACAAAACTACAATTATTAAACTAAATGCATTTGACTCCACAAGCCTTTCATTAACTGGATATCAATTAAAACTGATAATTCTCTGCATGGAAAATTTCAGGAATAAGCTTTTTTTCCCTGTTAATAAGGCCTGAAAAATAGCATGGAACTAATATTCTGTTACTATACCTGGATCTGCAAAATTCAACAGGTGAAAGTTAAAGTGATAAAATTCCCACAGAATATTTTGGAATTCAGAACTGTTTGGCAACTCACAGAAAACAGCCCACAGGTTATGAAGGCACTGATGTTTCATCTCTCACTTCTCTCAGCTGTCCTGAGCTGAGAGTTATCATTTCAGCTTACTGGAAAGCACTTGATGCAGCCAGTTCCTTTTAAAATATATTTTGTTGGAAGTTGTTAGAAAATTCAATAAAGAGACTTTGATCATGATCCATTCATTGACTTTCTTGGACTAACTTTTATATGGGATTTAAAGTGGATTTGAAGCTTCTGTTTCAAAAGCAAAGCATATTTTCCAAATTCCTGCAGTGCCTCATGGCATCAGCTTTGCTTTTGAAATAGAGAATGAGGATGCAGAGATATTAAAGCTAAGCTCAGAGAAACATGATTTTCACCCCCTCTAGAAAAACAGGAACATCCTTACTCTTCCTTTGAATACATAATTAGTGCTAATTGAAGACACATGTCAGAAATTGATGCAGCAGGACAGAGTAGAGAATGCAAAGGGTTTTTCCTATCAAAGCCAGAGAAAAGCACAGGAAGATCTGCAGTTCTTCCTCCTCCTGGCCCCTCAGGCCACGTGCAGGACCTGGAAGTCATCAGTGGCCATGCACAGGCTCATAAATAGCTCCCAATACAATATTGGTTCAAATAATCTTTTCTCCCTGCCCTGTTCCATGGAATTCAGGCTTCTGCAGCAGCACTGAGGTTATCTGAATTATTGTCTCCATGTTGGTTCCTCCTTCCTGCCACCACAGAGGTCCTGCTAGCCAGGAAAGCTTAGCCCCAAAAAACTCTTCTCAGTTCCTTTGACAATGTCGTGTAGGTATCCATGAGCTCTGTGCAGATCCTAATTTCCAAATTAACTGTACCTGCACATTCAGGCTTTTTGGACAATTAGCACTCAGCAAAATTTCCACCAAATTGTCAAATTTGTATTCTTAATAAAAGAGGATGCCCTTCCTTGAAAAACATAAAGTGCTCCTTCAAATATTTATCATAAAAACTGAAGTACTATGAGCTTCTCAAAAAAATAAAACCAACTTTTTTTTTGAGCGAAACATTTTTTCCTTAAGTCCATCCTTTAAAAGACCAAAACATTTCGTTTCTCATAATGGCCATAATGAGATACCCCCCATGACAATTTAGTTCAAACAACAATTAACAGCAGGGCAGTTAATGCAGCTTTGTTAAATATTGCTGCCTGTACTGGCTGCAATAAAGAGCTTCTCTTTAATTCTGTTCATGCCTGAATTCAATGGATGCTCAAACATCTCGGAGGGTTTGCTGTGACTCAGTCCAGCACTGCAGTGCCCTGCGCCCAGGCCAGCACAGAGCCCCAGGTGTGTCCCCAGCCCAGGTGTGTCCCCAGCCCAGGTGACCCCAGCACTGCCCCTCCTGTCCTGACCCTGCCCAGAGCAGGAGACAATCACACAGTGCACCATTCCCACTCAGCTTGCACCTTTTCCCAGCTGTCAGCACTCCCTGGAGCCAAACCAAAGCCTGCAGATGCTCTGGGGGTAAAACCTCCTCTGAGCACACAGCACAGCGTGGCTGGAACTGCGTTTTGAGAGCAGTGCCGATGGCTCCGTGGATTTCTCTGAATGTGATCAGCTGCTCCTGACTCCATCGTGTGCTGCCTAGCTCTGGCCTCATGTCCTTCAGCTCCCTGCTTCTCTGACATATCATGCTCCTGTTGCTGACTCCGAAATTCCCGGGGCTTCCTGACTGCCCCTCAGTCTGACAGTGAAAAGGAAGAGCTGAAGGAGCCCAAAAGTGAGCGAAGAGCGTGGCCTGAAGGGGCAGGAGGGCCAGGGTGGCTCCTCTGCACCCCCAGGCTGCTTTGTGAGCTGTTAAAGCTCTGGGCAGGTCAGTCTAGGAAATCATTGCACCTCAGTGTGCCAACTCCATGTCTGAAAACCATTTTAGGCTTGGGCAATTGTGTGAATGTCTTCCTTATTATTATGACAGCATTTTTACATTTAGGTTCTATACCATGAGTTATTCAAAACGGAATGCAATCCTAAATTCTGGCATGGAGAAAGCGTTGCTCCAGTGCTTGTGGTTGTGGAGGCCTTTCTAGGTTCCTTCAACAGCCCAAAAATAAAGTAGGAAATATAAATCCAAATATTTATTCCCATTAATGTATGTTTTACCCCAGCTCTGCCTTCATAGGTTTAGTCTGATTAATTTGGTTATTCTCTCTTGTCATTTAAAACATCTCCCACCCTCGTAAGGATGCCATGATAACACCAGGGGAAGGTGGGAACGAACCGTGGGTGAAATGTCGCCGTTCCTGGGGCAGGGTTGGTGATTCCTGTCAGGAATGGTCTCTGGGATGGCTCCTGGCCTCCCTCTGCTCCTGGGCTCTGCAAATCCCTGCGGCTCCGAGGGACGAGCTGTGCTTGCAGGGAGAGAATTCTGTCCTACATTGCAATGCCCAAGAGTCTTTAGCGCTTTGCAGTGTGTTTTATAACTGTTTGTGCTCCCTGTTCAAAAAATTAACAAAACAAAACAAGAAGCTGGTAAAAGAGACAATTAAACGGCTTAGGTTGAGATGCTCCATAATTTATTGCAGATCTATGAGAGAACACTTGTAGAACCCATTTAATTCATTTAATAGTAATGCAAACATTGATATAAATTAAAACTCCAGAACGCTTTCTCACATCTTTTCTCTCCCCATGAGAGGTGAATGAAAATGATTTATTACCCATAGATTATAATTGCTTAAAATAGGTTATGATGTAAGAAAAAAAAATCTAATCCCTTCCACCAGGCAGGAGCAAAATTCTACAGACAGAGAAATTACATCTAACGCCAGTGTGTTAAGGAAGAAACATTCTTCTTCTCCCTTTGGGGAAACTCTAAGAACATCTTTTTAGAACTGTCAAAATTCACAAGCTGTAATAAATTATTCTTTTTCATTACCCATTTATTAAGCAGGCTGCTTGGTATAATAGCAGAAAAATTCTGTCTAATTTTTACAGTATTACACTACTGTGATTTCTCATTTGAAACAGACAAGTTATCAAGAGCAGGGATGTGTTTTATTCTGCACGTTGGGACATCTTTCCTCTGAATTCCGACGAAGACAGCTTTGGAAGCTGTGAGGCTGTGCCTGCCAGAGAGCTCCGTGTTGGGGTGATGGCTCTGCCGCCTGGGGCTGCCCAGCTGAGCATTCAGGTGGGCATTGGATGCAAAATTGAGTCTGAGGTTAAACAGAAAATCCAAAGAAACACGGATCACCAAATATTGTAACGAAATTCAGAAATGTTGTAAATGTTGGCTATGGGATGCTGCAGGGATCTCATTAACTGCAATGCTAATGGGAAATTCTGAACGAAACTTCACGCAGGATAAATGGACAAAACCCTGGTTTAGGAGATGGGAAATCTGGAATTGGGTTCTGGCTCTGTCACCAAGCTCTGTATGATTCTGAAAGAGTAATTGAATACAGTCATTTAATATATCATAAGCTTATATTATAGTATACATTACTATAATTTATATTGTATATATATGTGTGTGTGTGTATACAAATACAAATACAAATACAAATACAAATACAATATAAATATAAATATAAATATAAATATAAATATAAATATAAATATAAATATAAATATAAATATAAATATACATACACACACACACATACATACATACATGTATTTTTTTTTTAAATAAAAATATTTTTAAAATATATTTTTTAAAAAAAAAGTAAAGGTGTACTCAGGGCAAATCTGCCTCAGCCCTGGTGGTGAAAGTGAAACACCAATGACTTTGCTTTCATAAAATGAAAGTGAAAATACACACACTCTTTCTTCTTCTGGTTGGCTTAAGCTGCAGTGGAAATGTGCACTCTGCCCCAGGTTTATTGTGTGTGAAGGGATCCAGAGTTATAAACTACACTGTAAGTAGTGATTATGATGGCTTTACTATTATTATTATTATTATTATTGTTATTATTATTATTATGCTCAATTGTCATGGCCACATTGGCCTCCCTGTGCTCCAAAGCAAACGTCCAAGCTCTAACACCAAGAACAGCAGCTGCCCTTCATTTTTGATGGAAATGAGCCTCGTGCAGGTCCCGCTGTACCCCAGAGTGCTCCCCTGAGCTCAGAGTGTCTCAGCTGGCCCTGCACACCTGGCACCACAGAACTGCAGTGAGCCCAAAACAGCAATCGGGGAGCAGAGGAACACACAGCTGCAATCACATTTTAGCAGATATTTGTGAGCCCTGAGGTGCCCCTCCAGCCCCCAAAAGGGACCTGCAATGCAAACAGAAAATAAAAGTGACCTATCTGCTACACCCAGAGTGGCAACGCCAGGGCAGGAGTGCTGCCTTGTTTCTTTGGCTGGAAATATATAAATAAAGGGTGCTTATAAAACCCAATTGTATCTTCCCAGCCAGCAGCGACATAAAGCTGCTTTCTTCAGCTAGGAAGTGGATTACATTTTTATAACTAATCCGCAGCTCTTTGACTGAAAAGATTTGCTAAGCCCCCCCTCACTACTTTTTCTTTTAGGTCTGGGCACTCCAAAAGCTTCCTTCCACCTTCTTCCTCCTGCTTCCCAAAAGTAAATGCGTGGCTCGTTTTTTGAACTTACAGTACGGAACTTTGTTTGTGCCTGGCATTGTTAGGCAGGATTCACAGACAGGGAAAAAAACCAACACCCAAACAACTCGGTGCTTCACTGATCCATAAAATCATTACGGGCAACATTTCAGTTTCAACAAGTGCCAAAAACTCTCCCCCCTCCCCGAATATAAAAATAAAGCAGAAACAAAAATAACAAGGCTATTAATCTTTCATTAAGTTAAAGGGATGAAAAGGAATCGCTTAAAGTATCATTCTTTACTTGCACCACAAGATTGGATGCCCCCTGCTAACTTCAAAGGCTCTAAAAGAAGCTGGTTAATATTGTTGGCACAGAACCAGATTGTGGTTTATTTTAGTTTTTCTGATTTTTTTTTCAACAAAAGAAAACATTAAGGGTTGGACACTGATTGCTGAGGAACAGCTATTGAAAGAGGGGGCCCTTTGTGCTGCTACCAGTAATATGTCAATTCTCAGACATGGAAAAGCTGCTCTGAAACGGTGTCAGTCACTGCACGAGGGCAGGAGGCTGTGCCACCGCTCCTGTTGGCTCTCAGCTCAGACACAAATCACTGCTCCCTGTGTGCAGAGCGCTGGCCTTGCAGCAGCTCTGCTGAAATGTGGACTTTGTGCATCCCCAGAGAAGCAATAGATCCCCACAAGCCACAAGTGGCTCACCTGCTTCCTGCACAATCGCTGTTCCAGTTCCACTGCCCCCAGCCCCCAAGTTTGTGTACATTGAAAACAAAGCTAATTGCTACTGAGTGACATAATTCTGTGGTTAGGGCTCCGTGCAGGGTTTCTGTGCAGGGTTTCTGTGCAGGCTCTCTGTGCAGGGTTTCTGTGCAGGCTCTCTGTGCAGGCTCTCTGTGCAGGCTCTCTGTGCAGGGTTTCTGTGCAGGCTCTCTGTGCAGGGTTTCTGTGCAGGTTTCTGTGCAGGGTTTCTGTGCAGGTTTCTGTGCAGGGTTTCTGTGCAGGGTTTCTGTGCAGGCTCTCTGTGCAGGGTTTCTGTGCAGGTTTCTGTGCAGGTTTCTGTGCAGGCTCTCTGTGCAGGCTCTCTGTGCAGGCTCTCTGTGCAGGGTTTCTGTGCAGGGTTTCTGTGCAGGGTTTCTGTGCAGGGTTTCTGTGCAGGCTCTCTGTGCAGGGTTTCTGTGCAGGCTCTCTGTGCAGGGTTTCTGTGCAGGCTCTCTGTGCAGGCTCTCTGTGCAGGCTCTCTGTGCAGGGTTTCTGTGCAGGCTCTCTGTGCAGGGTTTCTGTGCAGGGTTTCTGTGCAGGCTCTCTGTGCAGGCTCTCTGTGCAGGGTTTCTGTGCAGGGTTTCTGTGCAGGCTCTCTGTGCAGGGTTTCTGTGCAGGCTCTCTGTGCAGGGTTTCTGTGCAGGCTCTCTGCAGGCTCTCTGTGCAGGGCAGCGCTGCTCTTGGGCTCTGGCTGCAGTCGCGCTGCCTGGCAGAGGGAAAATGCCGAGCAGCAGAGCAGGGCTGCCAGGAAGCGTTTGTGATGCTTTGATGATGTGCTGATAGCTCGATGCCTCGGCTGGGCTCTGCGGTGCAGCTTTCTGCAACCCTGCTGCAGCAGCTGCTGCGATCCCTGCTGTGATCCCTGCTGCAACCCTGCTGCGAACCCTGCTGCAACCCTGCTGCAGTGCCTGCATTCCCTGGGCTGGAGCACCTCAGTTCCTCGTGTCTCGGTGTGACTCGTTCTGGGCAGAGCAGTGGAAGGCCCAGGGACCATTCCCATGGGCACAGAGCACTGCAGGGCTGAGCCCTGTGCCAGCCGGGCGGGGGGCTGAGCAGAGACCCTCCTGCTGCAGGCACAGCGCTGTGGGACCCTGGCTGTGCTCACCAGGGACCAGTGCTCCCCTGGACCAGCCCACCCAGCTGTGCTCCCCTGGACCAGCCCACCCAGCTGTGCCCACCAGGGACCAGCCCACCCAGCTGTGCCCACCAGGGACCAGCCCACCCAGCTGCGCCCACCAGGGCCCAGCCCATCCAGCTGTGCTCCCCTGGAGCAGCCGAACCCACAGAGCCCCTGCCCGGAGCCGGGGAGGCTTGGGGAGTGCCCTGGCAATGGCCAACCCTGCAGCAGCTCTCGGAGCAGAGCCCTGTTCGGAGAGGCCAAGGGTTCTACTCCTAGAGGCAAAGCCCTCTCAGCCCTGCCCTGCTGTGCCCCCGGATGTGCTCCAGCTCCAGCAGGCTCCAGGTCCTGCCATGCTCCAGGTCCTGCCATGCTCCAGGTCCTGCCATGCTCCTCTGTCCTGGCTGGGACAGGGATGGGGAAGTGCCGACAGAGAACTTCAGTGCTGTTTAGGGAAATGTTCAGTGCATATGAAAGGAGAAGGTATTTTTTAGCTGCACACGATATAAACACAGGGTAATTGGAAGGATCTATTCCGTTTGATCTGTTGTCACTTAGTCCCCTAAGGCAGCACTTCTGGATCTGCCCTCTCCAATCCCTATTGCCAAATAAAACAGATATATCCCATTTGTCCCCATGAAGTTTTTTCTACTTAGGCTGTTAATGCACAACAACTGCAAATAAATTTGGCTACATTCCCCAAAGATGTTTGCCCAACATCTCTCTGTCATGCTTCTATCCATTATCTCTCCCAACTATTCCCTCTGGGCCAGATCCAACATCCATCACAACATTTATGTGAAATCCACCGATGTTTGCATAAGGTGTATATACATTCCTGCACATGCCAAATATGACAGATAGCTGAAATTCCTCCTCTAAAACTCTTTTCAGGAAAAGCCTATTGTACTGTTGCTGTGATGGGTAATGTCCCCCTAACTTCTAATAAACCATGTCTTTTATTTGTCTGAGTTAGTCCATAAAGTTTTGGGCAGGAGGAAAGGGCATGGCCATTGTCCTTTCTGGGCTGTTTTTGGGAGGAAGCACACGTTTCCTGGCCCAGCAGCGAACGGAGGCAGTTCTGGAGCTGTTTGGAAAGCACACTGTCCAACTCTCCTGTCCTGAGCCACCTCTCAGCTGCTCCCATCCTGCCAAGCTGTGTCTGTGAGTCCTGAAATGAGTGATCTCAGCTGACTGCTCCAGTCTTCGCCGGGACTGAGATAAGGATTTAAATAATTAGGCAAACAAAGTGGCAATAATGCTGTTATTTGTCTTCCCAGAGCTGAACACATGAGTTATGTTTCAGGAATGAGCACTGCAGTGGTGAGTGCTACGGAAGGTCCATCAGGAGTGAGTAACTGTCCAGAGCCACACGGGGCTGTCCATGGAGTGGGAGGAACACAGGGAGCACTGGAGATCCTGGGAGGCTCTGAACAGCTCTGCTCTGTCCCCGTGTGCTGAGGGAGGCATGGCTTCTCTGGAAAAAAACGCAATTATGTAATTAGGAACTCTGCCATAATGTCTGAACAGCAGGAAGCTAATTCTGCTCCACCACCATCTCAACTCCTGGCATTTTCTTACTTTTAAGTGCCTGAGTTTGACCTGAATAATTTCCTTTTAATGTGTTCCTCTGCGTGTGTAATAAATAATGGCAACTAATGCAAAAAATCCGAAATGCAATTATTTCATTTGAGCTGCTGCGTGAACTGCATCTCTCTCAGGTAGAATGGTTCCTACATAACAAAAGGAATTCCTTCTCTGAAAAATTAATTTTCCCCATCTCTCAGATTTTCTGGTGGAGCTCCTGTTGGACCAGACAGGGAACAAATTCTACTGAAGTGTCTCTGCCAGAACCTGAGCAGGGATGCAGAAAAGAACAGCCCCTGGGTGTCCTTCCTGCACGGGGGATTTGTCCAGTCCCATGGGCAGGGACCTTATTCTGATTTCTGTCACCAACTTGCCCTCGCAGGGACAGCTGCAGCACCCAGGTGGCTCCAAGGCCTGGGATCGGCCGTGGCCAGGCACATTCAGCATCCTGGGCAGAGTGGCTGCATCTCTGTCACTGCACTGAATTCATGCTGCACTTTGTGTAATGTTTATCTTGAAAAGAAGAGGTTTCAGCTTGGCGAGGCAAACAGACTTTTCCAGGGGGAATGGTTCAGCTGGAGACGGCTGCCTGTAAAATGTTATATTAACGATAAGATCCTAAAGGAGCTGGTCAGGGGTGAGCAAGCTTGCTTTCCTTTTCTGCACTATCTTTGCTGAAGTTTCTTTTCCGCTTATAGAGAAGGGGAACAGTTTTCTTTTACTTCCTTTTTTCTTTTTTTCATTTTTTTATCACCAACTTCAACCACAGGGTCAGCTTTGATTTGGGTGACTCAGAAACATATTTATCTCTGAAATTCTCCTTCTGTGCCTGGGAATGAAGGCTTTCTCCTCATCTCAGAAGAAAGAAATGTATTTTAAATAATAGCAGTGCCAAAAAAGAAAAAAAAAACTAATAATAGCAGTTTGTTTTACCTGCTACATAGTAGAGTAGGCCTGATTTATATGTTGCTGGTGCATATATGATTTTAAAAGACTTCTCCAGTTTCTCCGTGACAATGTTTATAGTTTGTTTATAGAAAGAGATCTGTACTCCAGGCTTTGTTCTAAACTCTGCTCAGCTCAAACAGTTGTTAGAGCAGATAGGCTTGACCTAGTCCTCACCCTGTTTAAGATGTGTTTTATTTTTGCAGGCATTCCATAGTTGCAGGAAGCACTCAAGCCTTAATCTGGACCACTTGTCAGGCAGTGAAAGGAAAAAAACAACGTAGGGAGCAATCCTCTTGGAAAACCATACATGGGTTTTAGGGAGAGCTCAGCAGGCCTGCAAATGCTGTAGGCAGCTTTGAAATCCCCGGCCAAGGAGGCTTTGTTGTTGATGCCCCAAGGGAAAAGCCAAATGCAGCGCTCATCACAATGCGCGCGGATCAAGAATAAACGGAGATTTGGCATGGTCTGATCGGCACATCCTCTGCCTGCCTCCTTCTGCAGCTCTGGTGGAAACAGAACTGCTTGGAAGCCCCAAAACCCTGGAAATGTGTTGGTTCTCAGAGCCCAACAGGCATCTCCTGCTCCTCGAGAATGTGTTTTGTCCTCAGCGCTGATGGCCCTGCACAGTGCTGTCCTCAGGCAGCTGCTGGCCCTGCAGGCTGGGCAGGAACAGGGGCAGGGCAGGAACAGGGGCAGGGCAGGAATAGGGGCAGGGCAGGAATAGGGACAGGGGAAGGGCAGGAATAGGAGCAGAGCATCAATAGGGGCAGGAATGGGGCAGGAATGGGGGCAGGGGCAGGGTAGGAATAGGAGCAGAGCATCAATAGGGGCAGGGATAGGGGCAGGGGCAGGGGAAGGGCAGGAATAGGAGCAGAGCATCAATAGGGGCAGGGCAGGAACAGGGCAGGAATAGGGGCAGGGCAGGAATAGGGCAGGAAGAAGGGTAGGGGCACAAACAGGGGCGGGGCAGGGGCAGGAGTAGGAATAGGGGCTGGGGCAGGGCAGGGGAAAGGGCAGGAATAGGGGCAGGGCAGGAACAGGGGCAGGGGCACAAACAGGGGAAAGGCAGGACCAGGGGCAGGGCAGGAGCACAAACAGATTTGATTGTTCCAGTCACCTGCAGCCGTGGTCACTCTGCATCTCTGAGCTGCCCCAAGGAAAAGCCCATGTGCCTATAGCTGTGCTTCCTGAAAAATATCCTTTAACAGGGTGGTCACAGTGCATTTCCACCCGGAACAGGAATTGGACTGATTTCTCAGCCTGTCCAGCAGACACAGTGCTGAGCACAGCTGTCCATCTGTCCCTCCTCCCTTGCAGTTACAGCCATTCCAAGCATGGCTCTGATGGGACACTCCTCCTGCCCTCACACGGAGCACAGCCTGAACAAACAATTCCTTTTCCTAATTTAGGGGAGCTCTTTGCATGTTTTCCCACGTGCACCAACCTCAGTCTCAAGACAAGCAGAGCACACAGAGGAGATCAGCCTGGCAGAGAACATCACCCAGGCTGCAGCCAAGGTGACAGCAGGAGCTGCTGCTTGCAGCATCCCAGCTCTGCTCGGATGGGAAGCTTGGATAAAGGGGCTTGGATAAAGGGGCAGGAAATGCCCCAGAGCTGACAGAATGTTTGGAGAGCAGGATGCTGAGAGGTGCAGCCTCACCTCGCGACAGCACCGCTCTCGGTGTGTGCGAGGAGAGGCTCCACTCCAGACTTGGCTGAGACTCTGATTTCTGAAGCCTTCGTGCATTTGCTTTTTTCACTCTATTATTTCTCTTTAATGTGAAAATCAAGAGTTCCTAGATTTAATATTACAATTCTGTGCAGCAGATTATTAGCAGTATTATAAAAAATAATTTATGCCTTAGACCATAAAACATTAAGGAGTTTTAGATTTATGTAGATATACAATAGAATCCTTTCTGGAGCTTGTACAGTGTGAGAACACAGCAACTGGTATTTCATTAGGAATAATGTTAAATTTTGCTAAGAAGGAATCCTGCAGCTTTCAGAAAAATATTTAAGTCTTTAGAAAGATTATTTTTACTTTCATGACAAAAAACTCAGGCCTGCATTATTAGTTATCCAACTGTCAAGGCTCATTGTCTTCAAGCTTCTAACATATTTTAACAATGTTTGCAGGAATCAGATTTTTTTTTTTAAATTTTTTTTTTTTTTGTGATATGTTTCCTCTTATTTTTTTGTCCATTTGGGGACTACAAATTCTCACTAAAGATTTCCTCTGTCGAGCTCTGTTTCCATTTAGAGGCACAGTCAGGATTGCACCCTGGGCCAGGCTGTGCACAGCAGATCCCATCTGGGGCTGGGAGCAGATCCCATCTGGAGCTGGGAGCAGATCCCATCTGGAGCTGGGAGCAGATCCCATCTGGAGCTGGGAGCAGATCCCCTCTGGGGGAGCAGATCCCATCTGGGGCTGGGATCAGATCCCATCTGAGGGAGCAGATCCTGTCTGGGGGAGCAGATCCCATCTGGGGGAGCAGATCCCATCTGGGGCTGGGATCAGATCCCATCTGAGGGAGCAGATCCTGTCTGGGGGAGCAGATCCCTCTGGGGGAGCAGATCCCATCTGGAGCTGGGAGCAGATCCCATCTGGAGCTGGGAGCAGATCCTGTCTGGAGTTGGGAGCAGATCCCATCTGGAGCTGGGAGCAGATCCCATCTGGAGCTGGGAGCAGATCCCATCTGGAGCTGGGAGCAGATCCTGTCTGGAGCTGGGAGCAGATCCCATCTGGGGGAGCAGATCCTGTCTGGGGAGCAGATCCCATCTGGGGGAGCAGATCCCATCTGGAGCTGGGAGCAGATCCCATCTGGGGGAGCAGATCCCCTCTGGAGCTGGGAGCAGATCCCATCTGGAGCTGGGAGCAGATCCCGTCTGGGGGAGCAGATCCCATCTGGGGGAGCTGGGAGCAGATTCTGCTCAGAGGAGCAAAGGAACGCTGCAGCTCTGCCCAGGGGGAACCTGCCTGCAGGGAAAGATTTCTCCCCAAGCCAAAACACTTTGAGCCTGAGCTGTGCCCTGAAGTAGAAAGCTTCACATCCCTGCAAAAACTGCAATAAAAAAATTAAAAATAAAAAAAAAAAAAAAAAAAGAAGGAAAAGCAAAAGAGCTCTCGTGATTTCACAAAACTTTTGGTGCAGTATCAGTTTCTTCATCGAGTCCCTTTAAGTCCTAGCCTGCCCACTTTGCACGGTGACAATGACTTCAATAAGTCAATTATGCGCAGTTCTGAAATAGATTTCCCTTCTGTCCCTTTTCTGTTTGATCCATTGCAATTTAATTAAATGGTCACATTTTGAAGTATATTTTTTCCATCTTGGGAAAGAAATCCTTCATTGTAACTTTTCAGCAAATTGTCTATCTAGGCCTTTAGTTTTCATTTGGAATAAGTCTGAGTTTTATGCTCCTGAAAGTTTGTTTAAGCAACCATCTCACTTATCTGCCGTAAAAACAATATTTTAAAGATGCAATTTTCTGTGAAAGAAGCTGGTTCAACATGTAATTCTCTTCTGTTTCTGATGGATCATTTGCTCAGACATAATGAATTCTGCTGATTCTGATAACTTTATTGCTCACAAAGTAATCACAGCAAAATAATGAGTTACTATATCATCATTTTTGCTTTGTTTCTCATTGCTTGCCTTTTACACTTGACAAAAGTCCTTGAGTTCTTGATTAGTCTTCTCGGCTTAAAGGACCTGTCTTTTGCCAGGCTGAAAGGAAAAATTATTCAGATTCTTTACTTTTGATTCAGCATTGCTCTGAAATAATGAATGGTATCCTTCCTTATAATGACCCAAAACATCAAGGGTGGCTTCCTACTCACTATGAAAAGGCACAGGTCCAGCTTTTTCATTGGGATAAAGAACTTGTTAATAAAATCAGCACAGTGGTTCAGATGCGTTACCCTGTTAGACCTCCGACAGCAGAGTCACAGATCTTAAGAAGAAGAAGAAAGGGAAGGAGAAACAGAGATTCATGGGAGAAATAAAGGGGGAAATATGCGATTTCAGATGGTATCAAACAAAAGAAAAGAATGTTACCGTCAGTCCTCTCCCACCAAATTTGCCTCTGCCCAGTTCAATGCTGGGCCCTGCTCAGGTCAGGGATTTATTAAAATGCAATAAAGTGATAATATTTCTGGAAACATGGAGCCATCGCGGAGCTACTTGAAGAATTCCTCCTAAAGGGACTGATTCAGACCCAACTGGGATCTTCTGCATTGATTTCAAGAGGCTTTCAATTACACCAGAACCCTGCGGGGTTGAAACAAACGCTGAGCAGGTTGTTGGCGAGGGAAGCCAACACCGAAGAGAGTTTATCGAGAGCAGAAACACAGCCCCAGCAGAAACACTCCCTGCGCAGGAGCAGCACCCTCTGCCCAGGAGCTGAGCAAGGAAACAGCACAGGCTGGAGCTTTGGAAATGTCTGAAGAGTTCAAATCCACGCAAAGTTTGAAACTTGTTGTATTAAAACTGTCAGAAGGGTTTGTATTTACTGCTCACCCAGAACATTTTAAAAGCACATGTCCTTTCCAAATGCCCTTCCACGTCCTGTTCCCAGCAATGACCTCTACTGTCTGTGCTGGACTTGGGTATTATTTTTTACTGAAACGAGATCCCTTTAATCAGCTTTAAAAACATTGTGAACTGAAACTGCTCTTATTTAAAAGTTTAACTTTACTTTCATCAATTTATAATCAGAGTTCCTCTGGTATGTTTGATTCCTGACAAACAAGGATAAAAGTCTTGTGCCCCCATTGCTAATGAGATGATAAAACAGCAGGGATCAAGTTTTTAATTACTACAGGCTATGCACTGGAGAGGTACCAATGATATTTTCTATTGCATGTCTAAGTTGTAACTTCAGGCTTATGACAGTCATGCTGTGTTCCTCTGCCTTTGATGATCACTCATCTTTGTCTCCTGAGAACATACAAAAATTTCTGAGCTGGGATCCTGGGGGGCTGGCAATTACTGCTGTAACCTGGCACAGGTTCCGGGGTAGCTCAGCGAGGATCCGTGTCTGAGCCGGGAGAGGACACGCGAAACATCGGCGACTTTTCTTCTCGCGCAATCTAGGTTCTCCATCTCGTTGTTCCTTTAATAATTATGCTTTTAATTAAGCTGGAGAATAATTTAATATTGTTCCCTTTTTTCCTGTTAGAAGCACAATCTATTACCTTCTCATACATAAAGCATCAGGGCCACAGGCACACAGCAATGCTCATTTTTGGCACTAGGGGACTCAGGTCTGGGGAAATTGTCAATACAGGCATGGTTTTGGAAATGATCATCATTCCTGCTCGTGTTTGTGAGCTTGTGGAGTGAGTTTTGTTTCTTTGAATGAAATTAATATTGATGCAAGAGACTAAAATGCACTTCTAAGTAATAAATAGTTTTATTGTTAGAAAGAGAGAGCTGAGGCTGATAGTGTTGTGACCTATCCTTGCCTTCCCCAGATCTTCCCTACATGGCTCAGCCTGCACGTCTGTGGCCATTATTCTGGTCATCCATTAGGATGGATAACCAGAATTCATTATTCTGCTTATCCACACGGATCAGGCTGCACGTCTTTGGCTGTTATTCTGGTTATCCATTTTTATGGATATTCATTATTCTGGTTATCCACACGGATCAGCCTGCACGTCTTTGGCCGTTATTCTGGTTATCCATTTTTATGGATATTCATTATTCTGGTTATCCACATGGCTCAGCCTGCATGACTTTGGCCGTTATTCTGGTTATCCATTTTTATGGATATTCATTATTCTGGTTATCCACATGCTCTCCTGCCTCGTGCTCCCCACCCATCTCACATCAGAGGAGCATTTCCTTTGGCCACAGCGCGAGGCAAAAGGACAGGAGCCATCGCTGGCACAGCACAGCCCAGGACAGCCCAGAACAGCCCAGGACAGCCCAGAACAGCCCAGCACAGCACATCCCAGCACAGCACAGCCCAGGACAGCACATCCCAGCACAGCCCAGGACAGCCCAGGACAGCCCAGGACAGCCCAGAACAGCCCAGGACAGCCCAGAACAGCCCAGAACAGCACAGCACAGCCCAGAACAGCACATCCCAGCACAGCACAGCCCAGGACAGCCCAGAACAGCCCAGAACAGCCCAGAACAGCACATCCCAGCACAGCCCAGGACAGCCCAGAACAGCCCAGAACAGCACATCCCAGCACAGCACAGCCCAGAACAGCCCAGAACAGCCCAGGACAGCACACCCCAGCACAGCACAGCCCAGAACAAGACGACACTGCACATCTGGGGCTGCAGGAGCGTTCTGCAGGGTCCCTGCAAAGTCTCCTCTCGGCTGCCTCGGGACCATCACTGCTTCCATCGCCACAAACTCGTGGGGAGGAAAAAATCTGAGGAAAAACACTCAAAGGATCTTCTCACAGAACCTCTGTGAGTTTTTTCTCTGAATGCAAAGTTTATCTTCTCATGAAAGAGCTGGTGAAATCTGAACACGAGCCCACGGGATTTTTCCAATGAAGGAAAGGCTGTTTCCACACGGGCCATGTACCCCCAGCATTTCCTCTGAAACCACCACTGCTTTTTTCTGCCACAGCTGCACAGCTCTGCCACTGTTCCACGGCATCCTACAGACATAATTTCCTTTAAATTCCTTTATGCTGAGAGAGCATTCTGTGAAAAAATTATTTCACCCTATTTCGTGTAGCCTTTTCTGTTTAATCTCTGCTTGATGTGAAGGATAGGTATGTCTCAGCCTTTTATCCAACTGAAATGCAGCTGCCATTCCTTTCCTTAGTTCCTCCACCTTGTACTTCCTCTCTGCAGCTAAAACTTCACCCAGGAGAGAGTTTTCCCTGTGGGGAGGGAGTGAAGAGCACAGAAATTGTGACATCTCCAGCACGGAGTGGAGTCAGAGAGGGGAAAAAGATGAGTCTGAATTCAGGAGCAGGAGGTTCTCCTTGAGTGCTGAAACACAAAAAATCAACAACTACTTTTTCTCTGCCTAAACTTGAAGATTTTACAGTGCATCATTTGTGTAAAGGTAAAATACCAAAGGAGTTGTGTGCAGAGACACTGCAGAACACTCAGTGTGAGCAGCCCTCAGCTAATGTAAGAATTTCAGTGGAGCTGGAGTTGTGATCTGACTGAGCTCTCCGGGAACGCGTGTCAGACAAATGCTCAGAAACCAAGAGCCCAGACGACCCAGTTCTCTCGAGCTGGAGGGTAAAACCCCTCTGCTCCTGTAGCCCCATCCAGATAATCATTCCTGGGGAAAACAGGGGGGTAACATCCGCTTCAAAAAGTGCTTTACTAATCTGAAACTTCTATTAAGTAACCAACCATGATTAATGCACTTGGCTGTAGAAATCAATTACATTTTAAAAGCAAATCTTGAAGGAGACTTCATACTTGTTTTCTTTTACAACTGATGTGACAGATCAAAACTGCAAACGCTACAAATGCTGCACTGACGGGAACCCAAATATAGCTTAAATGCACTGCTTTATTTTACAAATGTAGGACATCCAAGGAACAGACTATTGTTGTGGGGAGGCAATCAATGGCACTTCAGAACTTCACAGCTCATATCAACTCCAAGCATTGCATAAACAGAATCAAGAGACATTAAATATGCTGTATAATAGAACTTGAAATGGAGTTGACCATAAAATGTGTATAATCTAAACTGCAGAAATCACTCCACTTTAATGATCTGTTCCCTAAAAAGAAAAATGTAAAGTGTTTAAAAGATTTAGCAAAATCTGTGCATAGATTGAATAAATCATCATGGGTATCAATTATATCTTGAAAATGGTGCACAGCTCTTATAACATCAAGGACTGGTTTTAATTACAGCTTCAGTGTAACTAATATTTTCTTAATTTTAATGAATGTTGTCCTATTATAGGATTAACTTGTGCTGAAGCTGGAGAAGCCAAGGAATTTTCAATTAAAAGAATTGCACAGACATTCGAGAGGTACACGGAGAACAGCAATTGTTTTGAAATAGGTTGGATTTTGGCCCAAATGCTGTTCCACTTTCTGACTCAGTGAGTCATCCCCTGGGAGCAGGGCAAGCAAGATTTGGCCTTTTTTCCAGAATCGTAAAAAGTAAATATTGCGATGGGCTGCAAGTGCAAAGCTGCAGTAAACTCCTGTCTCTACAAGAGAAATCTGCAGAACTAAAATGATCCCAGCACATCACTGTCATCCTTAACAGAATGACACCAACGCATCCATAACTCCAAGCCTCTCCAGCCCTGTGCTCTGCTGTGGCTCGGGGTCAGTTCCGTGCTGTGTTTGCACTCGGGGACAGCCCTGGGACAGCCCTGGGACAGCAGCAGAGCTCCAGCAGCAGGGCAGGGCTGCACTGAAATTCTGTGTCGAGGTCAAAGCACCATTGGAAGGCTCCTGAATCAAAAACAAAACCAAAAAAACTGACTTTGCATTTTTAATCATAATTTCAAAGCATTTTAACATTTTATCATTGAGGGGGGATAGAAGTGAGGTACCTACAGCCAGGGCAGAGAAGCAGAGGTTTGAGAGGTGCCAAGGGCCCATTTTGTGGCACTCAGTGTCCCCTCTTTGCCTGCCTCACCCAAAGTGTGATCACGGTCTGTTTGCTATTTCTGCTCACGATTTCTCCTTTGGTCCATTCTCAGGTCATGGATGAGGTCTATCGTGGGACATAGAGAAGCCAAAGTTTAGGATCCACACACGATTTGTGGGGAGCAGCTGGGTTTGGGTAAACACATGAAGTGTTAGCACAGAGATCAGAAGTTATCTCTCAGCCTTGAAAATGGGCTTTGAAAACAGGAGGAGAAGGAACTTCCCATTTCTTTTGTACTAAGACTCTGCTCCTCTTAGATTAAAGTAAGAATTCCAAACCGAAATATTCATGTTCACAGAGAAATGAACGCAGTTCTTGAGGCTACATCCACCTCAAGCCTCGTGATTTCTGCGTGCTGAGGACAGAAACATTTGCATTTGGCATCTCATTTTTCTTCAGCAAATCTATTTCCTCTGACTTTTTCATTAGAAGAGCTGTGGTGTGTATGGAGAACATTGTTTTACTCATACAAAAGGAAAACTAGATAATAGGTGCTTTCTACAGCTCCTACTGCTGGAGACCCACGATATTTAAGTCAAAAATGGGCAAATGTCAGCGCAGGTCTCCTGCTGAGCCTGACTCCCTCTGATAATTAGGCGCTGGTTTATTGTTCTGTGAGTTAGCTGTGAGTCCAGCTGACAGAGCTGGGAATGGAAGGAGCACATTCCTCATCACCAGACAACTCCCTTCGGAATCCACGGCATATTTACAGCCCTCGGGTTTGCAGGATCAGCTTTCAGAACATAGCTGTGCACAGCAAAATCATATCTCAGCCTATGTGACCAAACTCCTAAATGCACGGATTTGACTCCAAAAATTTATATTCATACGAAATAAGGAGGACCAGACCTTCCACCCAGCTCTGAGTGGGGCTTGCCTTCCCCAGCTTCACTTCCCAGCTGAGAACTCTCCCATCCACGGGGTCAGGAAGAAGCCCCACGGAAAGAGCTCCTCCTGTTCGCAGCCACCACAGCAGCGCTTGCAGCAGCAAGCCACGAACAACATTTAGCAGCTTGCCAAAAAGCAAGTCAAAATGGGAAAAGTCAACTGCAAAGGTTGTTGGGAGCAGTTCCAGGTGTGGGCAGACAGCTGTGGGTTGTGATTGCCAAAGGAAAAGCACAGCAGCTGTTTCTGCCTCCCGTCTGCTGCTGTTTGAAAGGAGTTCCCCATCCCAGCGCCGTTTTTCACCTCTGTAGACTCCTGTGGTGCTGCAAAGGGCAAATCCCTGCTGCTGCTGGGGCTGGTACCTCCTGCAGGAGAACCTTCCCACGCTGAGCCACCTGTGAAGGTGAGGGGCAGCAGCACCAGGGCAGGGCCTGCTGGAGATGCTGCTGGGGAGAGTTATTTCCTGCGTGAAGGGACCTCGTGGGACAGAGGGGACTGTCCCATGGGAATGAAGGATGGGTGTCCCATGGGAATGAGGGGTTGGTGTCCATGGAGTGAGGGGTTGGTGTCCATGGGAGTGAGGGGTTGGTGTCCATGGAATGAGGGGTTGGTGTCCATGGGAAGGAGGGGTTGGTGTCCATGGAATGAGGGGTTGGTGTCCATGGGAAGGAGGGGTTGGTGTCCATGGAATGAGGGGTTGGTGTCCATGGAATGAGGGGTTGGTGTCCATGGGAAGGAGGGGTTGGTGTCCATGGAATGAGGGGTTGGTGTCCATGGAATGAGGGGTTGGTGTCCATGGAAGGAGGGGTTGGTGTCCCATGGTGTCCTGGGGTGGCATAATGATATTTTGTATTCCCTATCGTTGGTATACTTGAGCAGAAATATGGTCCTGTAGCTTTAACTGTGTCCCGCAGCTGGGAGAAAGCTCTGCCCGCGGGATGTTTTGAAACTTTTCCCTGGCTCTCCTATGGGGGAGTGAGAGGGAGGAAGGGACACTGTTTTTTTTTTAAATTTGTTTTTTTTTTCCCTCAGTTCAGTTGCAGCTGCGGGTGGCTGGTGCTACTGGTGTGGCTGCCGCTTGGGTTTTTTTTTTCTTCTTTTTTCCCTTTTTCCCGGGATTTGTTTTTTTCCCATCGTTTGTGGATCCTTTTCTTCGACTTGCTTTCTCATCCGAGAACCTGAGGAGCCCCGGAGGACAGCGGACGAGAATCGTCCAGGGAGCAGCCGGAGGAACAGCCCCCGGGCCCTCGGGGTGGGGGGGGACCCCGGAAAGGGGAAGCCACGAGGAAAAGGACACTAAGTTTATCAGCTGTTTATTCAGGTTTAATGACCTTTTTTCCCCTTTCCCTTTCCACTGTGTTGTCTGTTAATTAAACAGTTCTTTCCACTTTGGGCTGAGATACTCTGTTGTGGGGGAAGGGGTGCCAGAAACCTTGTTGTGGGGGGGGGGGCACCTGTTCAGAGTGCTTTCCACCTAGGATATTTGTCTCTAATCCGAGACACATGGGATGAAGGATTGGAGCCTGAGTGCCACTGCGTGAGCCGGGAGCTCGCTGGCTCAGGGACTCTGTGCAAGGGACACTGCAGGGACAGGGCTGTCCCCCTGCCAGCACAGGGACCATCAGCCTGGAGAGCTCTTGCAGCCTGGGCCATTCTGGAGAGCAGGAGGGAAGCACAGCTGCAGGAGGGAAGCACAGCTGCAGGAGGGAAGCACAGCTGCAGGAGGGAAGCACAGCTGGAGGAGGGAAGCACAGCTGCAGGAGGGAAGCACAGCTGGAGGACAGAAGCAGATGCAGGAGCTGCTGCTGTGGCACATCTCCATGCTGTGGAAGCTCAGGGGAAGGTGGCAAGGGAGGGATCTGGGAGCAGCCTCTCCAGGAGGAAAGGAAGAGGTTCCAGCTCTGCTGCTCCAGCCCAAAGGTGCTCCAGCTGAGGCTGGGGATTCGGAGCTCTCTGTGCACTTACCAAGCATGTCAGCAATGTGCCACACTACCCTTCCCGGGCAGCTGTCCCTGCTGGGCTGAGCTGCCCTCAGAACCAGGCAGGACATGTGCCTTTCTCGGGGAGAGCAGTGCTGGAGCATTGCTGTGCTCATTGTTCCAGACAGTCAAACCAGCTCCTCGCCATTCCACCTTCCAGCAATGACTCCCTGCTGGAAAGGGAGTCATCCTCCTTCAGCAGGAGCTCAGGAAAACAAGGCAAACACACCTCACTCACAGCCTGTGGTGCTCAGGAGAACATTGGGAAAACACAGAATCCTCACCATCTCCCTCCCCAACCTTTAGTCTATGAAACCTTCTCTGGTACAAGTGACACATTTTTCTGGCCAGAATCTATATTGCCAGAAAAAAGGTAAGAGACCAGAGTTTTGGGCAGGAGATTTAATTGCCACAGCATTCTATTGGACATAGAAATTATAAAAAAAAAATTAACTGCAAAGAAAGGCAATCACTAATATATCAGTAAATTCTAGGGGTTTACTAATAGCTGTGTATTGACCCTTGTGAAGATGTTAATTCACTTTAGTGGTTATAGGAATAGGAAAAAAGCACCATGAAAAAAAGGGAAAAAAGAGGAAACAATGTAAAATATTTTTCTGCTTTCTAAACACTAAGTAATCAATCACCCGAGTTTTTGCTAGATAAGAAAGTTCCAGTGGTGGCTATTTGTGAGATACTTAATGCAGAGAGACTTTTTTAAAAAATTATTTTTGCCCAGGAGACAAATGTGTAACCATATGATTTTTCCCCCTGCTATGTTAAAAATGCATTTATATTTTTTCAAGCACACCCCGATTAAAGAGGGCACATCTGTTTTAAGTCCTTCTTTATGAAAATTACTGAGCTTCCTCTGAAAGCTTATCTTTTAATTTCAAAATTCTTTGTAGCAATAACTTAGATAATAACCAACCATATTTCTGTCTTCTTTAGAGAAAAAAAAAAAAAAAAAAAGAGAGAGAGAAAGAAAGAAAGAACCATTTTGAGCTTTGAACTCCCCCTCCCTCCCCTCTCCGGGTCTCCTTTGAAAAGGCCCCCCTCATTTGCGTTTAAAATGGATGTTTCATACTGGTTGATTAGTGTTCGTGTGGGATACCAGGCGCTGCGAGCCCAGGGCTCAGCTTGAGCTCTGCGGATTATTCATCAACTTCCCCGGCAGGGGGGACCCTGCCTCTCTCCCCGCTCAGCACCAAAGTCTTCAGCTTGGCTTTTTAACAGGTTTTTTCTCCTTTTCACAAAGTTGTTTCTTTTTTTTCTTTTTTTTTTTTTTTTTTTTTTTTTCCCCACGAAGGGGTTACTTGAGTGTACATAACACCAGCTCACATTTAATGGCAAGCTGCCCCTCCCCGAGCAGCCGTGCTGGGCTGGGCAGCACGGAATGGCTGGGGCCGTGTTTACCATATGTCTGTCTGCGAGCACCATTGTTTAAGGCAAAGATCATTTAAATACGCAAATTGGGACTCGGAGAGGCGCTGGGTTTGTCATCATGGCCATACCATGGCATGTCCTTTCCTCCTGTTCCCCTAGGTCTGGCTGATGTGTTGTTTATCACACATTAAGTTAGCAAAGGTGCAGAGGATGTTAGGATGTGTGTGTATTACCAATATTCCAGTAATGTTTGCCGTGGTTGCTCTCAGCATTTTGAACACCAAGTCTAACGCAGCTCTGAGCAGACTTGACAGAGCTGTTCTTTGGCAGCTGCCGGTGCATGTTTGTGATATTTGATTGTTGTTATTGCTAATCACACCTACCGAGACCATGCCTCAGCACAGTGCAGAGGAGCTGTCTCTGTGCAGAACAAAAATAAATAACAGACAATTCTGGGTGCCTGAATGTGGCCCACTTCAGTGTCCCCTGAGCTCCCAAAAGATGAGTTCCCCTCAATCCTGGGCTCTCTCAGTCCCATGAGCCATTACGGACACAGAACACAAGTGTGACATGAAGAGGTTTTCCACACATTAGTGAGGATATGCATTTGCCTTTGCTCCTTTGTCTGCAGCTGCCCGAAGGCATTCCTTCCTCCTTGAGCACAGTGACTACACATGAAATCATCTTGTCTTCAGAAAGGCAGAATCACTTTCTTTTAACTTTTCCCATCTAAACCAGGCAAGGACTTTGATGATTAGTTTTGAAGAATCTATTGCTGATGGAAAGGAACCAGCACGGGCAGAATGTGGCCATCCCCACCATCCCCACCAATACTTACACTGGAAAAGAATATCCTGTAGGAATGGCGCATCTTATTCCCACTGATGGAATATGGATCAGTAGTGCAGATCAAACTCCCAATTTTTAGACAGCAGAGATTGGGTGAGAATCCTCACACTTACTGAGACACAGGGTGGTTTGGCACAATACTCACAATTATTAATTCTTCTTAAAATGAACAGCTACCATGAGCTGAATTTCCTTTTTTATTTCCTACTGCCATCCCTGAAAGTTCTGGAAAAAAAGATTTATCTTCTGTGGTACTTTCAGTGAACTGTATTTGTCCTTCGGGACATCTTTAATGTGCTTACAAGGAGGTTAGTAGGAGTAGGAGACACAGAACAGTACTAGGCAGACTTTGAAAACAAGAACTTCTTCACACCCACGTGGGCACCCACAGCTCCCGTTCCTGGTGGATACAAACCAAGGATACATTTTCTCTCTTTGTTACCTTATTTTTCCCTTTTGAGTCCCTTATCTCCTGACTGCTGTGTCACCACCAAACCATTCGTGTAAGGTCAGATGTGTTATTTTGAACACCTCCCAGGGGCCGAGCTCGGGGCTTGTGCTGTGTGTGCGAATCTCCTCCAGGAGCTGCTCGGTGCTCCTGCAGCTCCTGTGTCCTGTGCCGCTGTCCCCTGCTGCCCAAACACCTCTGTCCAGCACACACTGTCCTGAGGGTCTGGGGACTCCGGGCTCAAGGAATGATTTAGGGTCAGCCCAGTGCCCAACATATCCTAAAGAATCATGCAGGCTGAGTTGAGGATTTAGGTGCCCAAATCTCTCAAAAACTTGTTGGAGCACAGGAATGTGTCCTTTGAGAGCCCTGGATGCTTCCTCATCCTCAGTTTTGTGTCTGCCACAGCCATGGATCTGAGTGCCAGCCAGAAGTGCCTCTTGTGAATTCTGCCTCTTTCTTCCTTCCCCCAGGAGGAATCCGTGTGACAACTACAGGAATTTAAATACCATAGATAAATATACATATATGCATATTTATGGAGCAGTGAACCCAGTCAGAGCCGTGAGTCCTGCAGCACGAGATGGAGTTTGCACCACGGACAGCAAAAGGGACAGATGAGGGGCTGGGGTGACAATGGAGCTGATAAAACAGAGGACATTGCAGGAGATGCTGCAGAGACAGAGTGTGATGTGCTCCAAGGGCCACTGCAGGGAGTGCAGAATTCCCACTGCTCTGGGAACGTCCCCAGCCGCGCTGGCACTGCTCAGGGACACCTCAGCAGGACACTGGCACGGCTCCCCTGCAGAGAAACTGCAACCCAAGAGGTCCCAACGAGCCCTCGGTCCTTTCAGTCCCAGCTGTCCAGGGGCAGGGACACTCCAGAACTGCTGTCCCCAAAGCTCTGGTGGCAGTGGCACAGCCATCGGCACCTGGCCCGTCCAGCCTGGATGTGTCCATCCCAGTCCATGTCAGTGTAGCCATGAGCATCCTCTGCCTCAGGGACAAATGGTCTGTGATATTCAGTGTTTGACAGCACAGCTACAGGTGGTACCTGCCAGGGCAGCCATGTGGCTCAGAATTTGGGCCAGAACAGATCTGAAATCAATGCAATTATTACATCTTCACATTCCTGTCACTGTCACCAGGATCTTCAGCACCACATTGACCACTGCCCTTTCTCACAGGGGTCCAGGTGGAAACCCATCCAGCAGGATCATCGGTGGTGTGGGCCATCAGGCATCTGACATTTGAGAATTTAAACAAAACAAAATTTTTAAGCCAGTATCCACAAATATTCCAAGGGAAGTGAGTGAAAAGGTGGCAGATGTTTTGAATATAGGCAAATACAAACTTCAGCACAACATAAAAGGTGTGACAATGATTTAAACTCAATTGCAAAATTAATTATTGGAGGTTTAAAATTGTAAAGCACCATTTGGGCTTTAAAGAATGTTCAAAATAAAGAAAATAACTCAGGTATTTATTGTTTGGCTTCAATTTACATTGATGCTATAAATAGCTGACAAGAAATGATGACAAATAAGCTATTGTAACCCTTTGGGAGTTTATTAGGTCATTTGTGAGAGGTCTGAATAGAGTCATTTGTTGCCCTCAGGTGTTTGAGAGTCTCTTTACCCTTGGGAAAGGAATTTAACAAAGGAGTGTATTTCAAAGAAGGCACTCTGTGTTTTCCACCCTTTTTCTGAAGTGTTTTCAAACACACTCCAAGCTAAAAATTCTCAGAAGTGAGAAAAGGAGGTATCTATCAGATGACCCCTGAAGCAGCTGACAATCCCTGGGAGCAGAAGATAGGGTCAGATTGTAGATGCTTGAATCCCAAATAAAATAAAAATAAAAGTGAAATACATTTCCACTATAGGAGGCCCTGATTTATTTTTGCCCCACCCACTGGGTGCAAACTTTGAAATGCACAACACAAACGTGTTGCACTAATGCCCTACTTGCATTTTTTTATTTGGCTGAAATGTGACATCTCTTATTTTTTGTCTGCTCCCAAAAACACCAGACATGTCCTTTGTTGCAAAAAGACATTGCATCTGCCTTAATCTATATATCTCCTTAATTCGAGAGAGCATTAGCATTTGTTTAGGCTCTAATAAAACTATAATAAACCAGCTTGTCAGGCAAGAGCAATGCAGCCATCGAAATCAACCTGCCGAAGCAGCTCTAAGGAAAAAACAGCCACAGGTGTCATTGCTGAGGTAGCTCCCAGGCCATCAGCTGCCCCAAAAACAAGGGCCCTGCAGTTCCTGCAGGGACAAGGGCAGACAGGAAGGCCAAGGAAAGGAAAAATGGAAGTGCATCTGTGTCTGTATTTGTTGTCAGCGCAGTTTAGGTCGCGGGTCCTACACAAAATGCACAGAGCACAGAGTTTCAGCATCACCCATCCTGTCTGGAGTTCGGAGGGGCTATCACTGACTCATTATTTCTGTTTAAGATACTCAGAGATGAAAATCGGTGGGAATTACAAGGTTAATAGTGACAGTGATGAAATAACACAGTCTGAGCAGAGCAAATCTGCACTGTGCAAGTCTCGAATGCAACAGCAGCCAGAGGCTGGGGATCAGGTAAGAAACAAGAGTGGGATTTTTAGTTTTTTTGAAGGCTACTGCTGATGGATCCAAGGCAAGACTTAATATTTTTTGTTTCAGGAAAAGCATCCTTCCTGTACAAATTTTCCCTAAAATTGCTTTCAGTCGTGGTGTTTATCAGAGAAGTGAGTCAGACAGAAGTCAGGAAACCACAGGCCAACACAGAGTGCAAAAAGCTGATTTTTATTAGGGAGCTGTCACAAGGACGGCAGTAAAGACAAGTGTCACAGGCCTCTCTGGCAGAAATAGGGAAAATCAGCAGGTTAGAGCTACAACAGAAACGAAGCAAGGATCACACACTTGGCACCGAGTCAGGGTCTCGGTGGAGTGAAGATGGAATAAAGATGCCTGGCTGCTGGACTGAGCTCCCCACACAGCAAAGGAGGCTCAGGAGGAGTCCCAAACTGGCCAGCCCCACATCTGCTGGCAGGCCTGGAATCCTCTGTGCCCTGTCTCGGGTCTGGGGCTGGCTGCAGGCAGTCACTCAGGGACGCTGTGCAGAGCAGCAGCCGTTCTGCAGTGTGTGCTCTGCTCAGGCACGAGGCTGCAGCCCTGCTTCCCACCGCTCTCAAAGATGATTTCCTGGCCTTATTCAGGGCCTCAAGAGTGTACTGTCATCCACTTAGACTCCACTTGAACCCTCTCTCAAGTGAATGCCCTGCAGCTCTTGTCTTCAAACAGTCGTGTCCATCCTTTTTGATCATACAAGTCATGTAGATTTTTCAAAGGCAGAGCTGATGCTCACGGCCCCTCTTCCCTCCTGCTTTATGATTTCTTGACTGGACTCACTGTGCATTCAGTTCACAAGTAATTCATGCAAATAAGGCACAGCATACTCAAAAGATGTCCAAGATGAGGAACAGCTGAGATCAGACTGCCCCTATTGGAATAATTCATGTAGTCCACATATCTTTTGCTTAGGCTAAGTTTGAGAGCACACAAAAACTTGCTTGGCAGTAGGGAAATATTTTAATTGTGACTACAGCTTGTTCCTGGCTGCCACTCATTCCTGGTGACTCTCTCTCTTCCTGGGCCTTTCGGCATCCTGCCCATATTGCCCTGGATGTATCCACAGACTGCACACATCCCACTTGGAGAGACTTATTTATTCCTAAGCTGCCTCTGGTGCAAAGAACCTGAGGAGTTTTGTCAGGACAGTTTTGTGCTGGAAAGTACAGAAGAGTAACTTGGAGTGCCTGAGGAAATCTGTAATCAAAAAGTTGAGTGCATTTGAAATTAGGCACCTTCAAGAGCAGACAGCATCTGAGCAGGAGATTGCAGCATCAGCTTGGTACTCAATTCTGTATTGTGCTCTACAAACACACAGTCTGCTCCTCCACCTGCATCCACAGACAGCTCCTCACACAAACAATTTGGGTAATTAAAACCCATGTATTTATTTCTGGAACCCTTAGATAGCTTAGGAGCTCTGCAGGAACAGCCCCAGCAGATGAAGCCCTGCCTGCTCTCCCTTACCAAAATGATCCAACTGCTAAGGTACGGCAATGGAAAATCACTTGCTGATACTATCCTAGAGCAGAATTAGAGCAGTTGTGAGAGCTGATTCCCACCAGATAATGACTCCTGCCAGCTCCCCTGGCAATACTGACACTGTGTCAGTAATTCAGCACATGAATGTGAGACTGAGCTAGTCTGGAAACCAAACTTTGGTGCAGCTGGCAGCAAGAAATGTGCTCAGATCCTGAACTGAAATGCATCTTTGGTGTCTGAGGTTACAATCATCATTTGGAAGCACCTAAGAAATGAAGCCCTTCCATGTCTTTCTCGTTCTCCAGATCACCACAACCTCACAAGCAGCAGGGCAGTCAGATGCCATCCTGCAGAGGGATCAGCACAGCAGGGCAGCCTCTGTCCTTGCACTGCCTGTCCCTCCCCAGCTCGGCCTCGGTGCACTGCCTCACTCGGGAGCCCTGTGAGGAAGGGCCACACTGAAATATCTCATCATGACACAGTGCACTCATCTTTCCTTCCCACGCAGTCTGCTTCACTCGTTCTGTGTGCCTGTTTGTAATTCATGTTACATGTAGGAGAAATATCCTCCCAGAGTGACAAATGTGCTTCCTTTAGATAGGTAGCAGCAGAGATTGAGCCCTATCAATTTTAATTTACTGCATTATATATCAGATCATTGTGACTGATTAATTCTAAATGAGAGACGCTAAAATAAGACTTAAGGAAAAGGTTTAATATTGAAATTAAGCCTTCATTATTTCGGTGCTCAGTAATTTAAAATGACAGTGCATTCACCAGACAGCATCTGAAGTGCTAAGGCAGCACTAAAACACTCACGTTATCACAGAGAGAGTGCAATACTAAACGGCAAATGCGAGTTCAGGTCTTGGCAAATATAGGAGGACAAAATAAGAAACTTATAAACGTCCTTGACACACTGTAGCAATGTCTCTGGAAACTACCAACCCTCCAAGAAAGCCTGCACCTGCCGGCCAGGATCTCCAAGCATCCATCAGGATGGGTCAGCAGAGAATGAAATGTTCATCCTGCTTTGGTATCAGTGCAGCACGGAACTCCCCAGCCTGAACTAAACCCTGCTGCAGGGACAGCAGCCTGGGACAGACTGAGCACCGAGAGCACACACGTGTCTCTGCTCACACAGGAATGCCACCCCTGCCCTGCTGCCCACGCGGGCAGCGCTGTGTGACCTGGGACTCCATCCCTGCTGCAGCAAGCAGCCCAGAAAACCAAGCTTTCAAGAGTACAACAGTCTGTCTTTAGAATTATATTGCCTCTGGACCACTTAGGTGAGTGAAGCAGTAGGACATGAGTGAATATTGCCATGGGTGGAAGAAGTACATGTTTAATTGTGAATTCCTTGAAAAAGGTCAGGGAGCAGCAAGTGCTGGGATTTTATTTTCCTCATAAATCCAATACAGACAGTGCCCTGATGCAGTAGGATGTTCCACTGCACACAGGGCTCTGAGCAGAGCAGGTGTGTGCTCGGTGGAGGCAGTCCCCAGGTGCACACGGCGAGCAGGGACGTGTCTGACACTCTCTGTGCTCTCCATCCCTCGCAGCCCTCGCCCCACGCTGAGGGAGCCAGGAGCAAAGAGCTTTTTCTGACACTTTATTGAGGAATTTACTCTGCCTTTGGTAACCGAGGACATCACTCGTGGATTTGTGCTCCTGGCTGTCAGGAGCATGCACTTGTCAGACAACCAAGAACTCGGCCAGGCTTTCAGGAGAACTCCTGGAATATTGAGACTGTGAGTTCCCCTGGTCAGCCAGAGCTCTGGGTGGTGCCGTGGGTGTGACACAGAGCACTGCCACCCTGCCCTCGGTGCCTCAGTGCCACCAACACACCCACCCAGCGCGGGGCACGCACAGCTGCAGTGCCACCAGGCCACTCATTCTCATGCACCGACAGAGGTTTCAGTGAAAACAGCTCCAAAATTATTTTGCAACTTAAGAAAACATACTTCAGCAATTACCATTTCCTTTACCATGAAACCAAATTCACTGTACATTACAGCTTTAAAGCTGAGATCTAAGGTTCAGATCAACTCTTTAATCCTGACTGTGGCTTCGGGTACTTCCTGATATTTATGAGAAATGCTCCAGGCCTGCAGCTGGGCTTTGAACAAAAAAATAATGAACTTCGTTGACTGTGAACAAAGTTCTACACTATTTTAAAGAAAGTTAAGCTGTGACATTTTTTAATCCAACACTAAATCACATAACCCAAATTCTCTGCATAATTCAGGAATGTTCAAAGCAATAAAAAGACAATTAGATCAAACTGAGTTGCTAAATGAGCTGAAATCAATCTATCTAAAGTTGAGAATTCTTGCTAGTTTCTCTCCTGAAATAGTCCCATTTTACAACATAATATCTGAATCAAAATACTGTCTCAGTTCTATTCTAACATACTCCAGACACTAACTCTCCATCTCCTCTTACTAGTTAAAAATAACAGGTAATGACGGATATCTTACAGAATACACACCTTACAGAATTTCATACTTATAGAATATGGTTTACAAATCTAATTATAGTATTAACTGCTGGAGCCTTGTTCCTGACTGTGCAGTGTGACCTCCCCATTTAACACAGCTCTTGTTGAGAACTTACACCAAATCACTTCTTGCTCACTTCGCTCAGGATTTGCTCACAAAAGAGATGCCAGCGAGGCCTGATCTGAATTTTTAATGGCCAGAAATGAACAGGAAGTACGGAGGTGATAGAGCACAGGAAATTTGGGCAGGGATACGATGGTGTGTAAATGAGAGGCTGTTTTCTCTTCAGGAGCAGAGGGTTCAGGGCGCAGTGTGCCAAACGTTTGGGGTGAGCAGGGATGGAGGGCAGGATCAGGTGCCCTGGGAACAAGGAGCACCCCAACCCCAGAGCCAGCCTGGCCCAGCTAACAGAGTGTGCTGCTGGCACAGGGGACAGGGGACAGCCCTGCACCTGCTCCGAGAACACAGCGAGTGCTGCTTTATGAGAACAGACACAAAGGGCTCACACAGAATAAATAAGAACCTGAAGAACAGAACCAGAAATTAGGGATGAAAAAAGCAGACTAGAGAGCAGCAGGGAAATACAAATTTGAAACATTTATTTTCTCTCTTCTTGCGAGCAAGTACTTCCATGACATTTGTTATGCAGTTGTGTATTATCTCCTTAGTAGCAATGTTTTTTTCCTTTTCTGTCACACGCCTTTTGCTTTGTGTTTTGGGATGTAAACACTGCTTTGCCTGTCCCCCATGCTCTACAGGGCAGTGAGTAAATCTGGCTCCACTGTGCAGGCACATCAGTTCCTCTATCCCAACCACCACTACAGGAAATGAAAGGTGACATTCAAAACTTGCACTGGGAAGAAGCAAGGCTGTTAACTCGTGAGACAATATTTCAGAAAGTAGACAGTCTTTCAAGCTTTGCCGCTCTCACTTTAGAAAAAAACTAATTCAGAATGTAAAAACACTGTGGTCCAGGCCCACAACTGGCTCATACCTACCAAAGGAACTCGAATTTCAATGCTTATTTTTGAGAAATTCCCATTTGAAAATTTCTTAACAAATATTTAATGAGACTCAGGAGCAACATGTTGAGCTTTCAAAAACCTAGCCACAAATCTGAGCTCGTGAGTTCTGCTCTGAAGGATTCCTCGTCTCCTCTTGCTTCAGCACAGCAAATAGTGGTTCTCACTCTGCAGTCCTGAGGGGGTGCCTTCTCTGGAGCTAGAACCAAAAGAGCTGTGGGTACCTGGTCCTGGTGTTACAAGAAATATTTGAAGGTAAGGTTCAGCCTTCCCTGTGAGCCATTCCTGTGTGCACTGGAGTCACTTATTTATTTACCATTCAGAACCCCAGAGTGCTGCTCACTACACAAGTTAACAGCTGTCTGCTGGTACAGTTCCTGGCTCCTACCTCCTCAGGCATCTTTTTCCTGTTTATACTTGTACATCAAATGGGCCTTTGGAAAAATCCCTGATTTTCTTTTGTTCTGTTTTCTTTGTTCTGTTTCCATGCGGTCTTTTCCCCTTTGGAGATGACATGTATGGGAAATGGCTTATTGTAGCAACAGGAGACAGAAGGCAAAAACAATTGCATCACGGGTAAAGCAAACATCAAAGCACAGTCCAAGCCAAAGAGCTGTGAAAAAAAATATTTCATATGCGATATTTTGATGGGCTGGAAGTCCAGCTTTGGGAGGTTTTTTTGGCAACACAAAAAATAAAATGCAAAGAGTTCCCATTTTCAAAATCTTGTTTGTCTAGGTGCTGCTGTGAACCAGCCTGGGCTACGGACACGGCAGACCTGTGGCCTTTTCCACATTTCCTCTGACTATGAAAATCCACCATGGCTACCTGTACTGCCACTTTTAACTGGACTGAATTGTTTTATAAAGCAAGTCTGAAAGGCTGTGAACCAGACTGGAACCTATCTTTCACTAAGTCCTAATTAACTGTCTGACAGCCCACGTATAAAAATTAGAGTGCTTATTGTTGATGTTTATTTTCACTTTATAAGGAATTGCTGTAGGTAGCCAGCCTGATTAAGTACTTTTAACAATTCCCTTCCAAAGATAATTAAGTTCTGCAGTGAAATGTAAGGAATTTGGCATTAAAAAACCATTAAGCAGGCAGATATTTTAAATGAATAAACAAACATTACTCTTTCCAACACACACATTCTGCTTTCTCATGATTTACATAACGTAAATGACTTTGACAACATCTTTATATTCTGTTTATCTTTAAATACTGCTGAACCAAAAAAATCTGCATATTGTGTTTCTGCAGCTTTAAACCTCTGACCTACTGGAGAGTTCTGCAGGCTACAGAGCAATAAAAGTTGCCACTGTGGGTGAAGAGCCCAGGGCAAGGAGTAATCACTGCTCTTAAAAGCACAGAACATGCCAGATCTAAGTGTATGCATTCAGTCTGTTAAATATTTATCCAGATTTATATGTGAATAATGAAAATCACATGCTAAAAGTACTTCAGCCATCCTTAAGCAGCAACATCCACACTTCTAGAGTTCGAAAGCTCTTCTTTTTAACTTGTGGAAGAGAATCTGGTGTCCCAAGTGGGTTGTTGTGCTGAGACAGCAAGCACAAAAAACTGCCTTTGTGGACAGACTGACCACAGAAATTAAACAAAGAGACATTCCTATTATTTAAGCATTAATGTTAACAGTGTCACCCACTTCTACCTGGAAGAGCAGAGAACAAGGAAAAGGAACCTTGTCCCCTGCAGGTACCTCAAATATTGGAAATGACCTCACGAGATCAGAGTGGTCTTTCACAAAGGTAAGTATTTAATTGGGTAACTTTCTCACTCATCCCTTGGAGTCAGTGTCTCCAAACACATCATGTAGATACTACCGACAGAAAGGAAACTCATGGCTGTACAGGTACTGAGGAGCTGCTGGAGTGTCTGAACGGCAGGGTCAGTGATGCTTAGGCTAAGTCATGGCTCGAACATGTACAGAGCACAGCAAGGCTTTAGCAGCGCCCAGCCATGCTGCCCCTCAGCGGAACAACGCAACATTTTATTTCTTGTTGGACTGCTCCACCTCCTGGCGAACTTAAATTCACATTTCAAGCAACAGGTTGGAGGAGGAGGAGATCACTTTTAGCGGGAACATTCTCCTCATGTTCCTCCTCCCGTGTGACACTCAGTGCCCCCACTGCAGCAGAGGCACCCAGAGCTCCACACAGCAACAGCCATGGCGGGCCCGGCCCGAGGAGCCGAGAGTAGAGCCCCCGCCGCCATGGCGGGCCCGGGGGAGCACCCGAGAGTAGATCCCCCGCCGCCATGGCGAGCCCGGGGCAGCACCCGACGGCAGAACTCTCGCCGCCATGGCGGGCCCGGGGCAGCACCCGAGGGCAGAACTCTCGCCGCCATGGCGGGCCCGGGGCAGCACCCGAGGGCAGAGCCCCTCCGCCATGGCGGGCCCGGCCCGAGGAGCCCGTGCCCCTGCGGGCGGAGGAGGCCCCTCCCTTCGGCGCCGCTCGTGACTGTCCGGCGGCGCTCGGGGGCCAATGGGCGCAGAGCGCGGGTTGGTGCGTTCCCGCCTCGGCCGCAGTCGCGTGCCGCGCGCCGCGCGAGCGCAGGGTGAGGGCGCAGCGGGGTCGGTGGCGGCGGTGGCGGCGGCGGCGGCGGCGGCGGTGGTGGTGGTGACAAAATCCTGCGGGGCCCGGGCAGGGCGGCCCGCTGTCCACAGCCCGGCAGGAGCGGTGTCCCCGGGCGGCCCGAGGGCAGGCTGAGGTAGGGCCGAGGGATGGTGGGTGTGCGGGGGGCGGGGATGACTCTGGCCGGGCATTTCGGACCCGCAGACTGCTCGAGGCGGGCGGGAAGCTCGGGCCAGGCCCCGGGGGACAGAGGGGTGGCCGTGAGCGGAGAGGACGGGCAGGGCTGGGCGGGACTGAGCAGGCCACAACACTCTCGCGGGCTCTGGCGAAGTGTGCTCTGCTCCTGGTGTAATACAACAAAATGGCTGAGGCCGCAGGTCCTGCCGGGCTCTCCAGTCTGATTGACTCCACAGCTTCAGGGTTTGTGGTGGCCTGTGCCGGCCTGTGCAAACCTGACTGAAAGAGCTTCCGCACACTCACGTTGTGGGTCTGTCAGTGTGGACATCCCAGAACAGGGAATTTTGTAGAGATGGCTGTGTTTTACTGGACCAGTTGAACTTAAATGCACTAGTGCTGCTCATAGTTTTTATTGGGATATGGATGGGGAGGGAAAGGATACAGCACTAATGCTATAGGTTGCTTGTTTTAGACAATGACAGGAAGAGCCAGAGCCAGAGGAAGACCTCCCAGACATGCATCTTCTGCTCCTTCTGCTTTAGGAGATGCACCTGTAAGTTGGTTTTCTTTTTAATGAGTGCAACCTGGATTTGAAATGTCATACCTAAACAACTTCCTCTTTTAATATCAGGCAGATATGTTAGATGTTGTATGTGTGTATACGTATCTTCTGTTAGATGTATAGTTAATATAACTCTGTTTTATTAAGTTTCCAGTACATGAAACCCTGAATTGTGGGATTGCTCGTGGCTGAAGGTTGCAGTTCTTCAAGTCATGACAGTTTTTAATTTATTTATTCACCAGACACTAAAGTTTTTAAAAGTATTTTTTGTAGAATAACCGGTCAGTTACTTGAAGTATCAGAGGAATTGTAGAAAATGAGAAGCCCATAAATTTTAGTTAGAGCTTGGAAAGAGATTTGCATTAGCTATTAGTTAAATAATAAGAAAAAAAAAATCCCACGCTGCAGTATTCTTGAGTTTAAAGTGCAGAGTAATAACTCTGCTATTACTATAAGAAAAAAAAGATTTAAACGTACGTAACTCTTGCCCTGGAGTATTTGACTGTCCTGTCCTTAGTGACTGTGTTGTTGCACTCCTGGGAGCACGCTGTCTGTTCGAATGCAGTAGCAAGGCTGTTCCCGTGGCAGGTGCAGCAGGGCGGGCCGGGCCAGGTGCGCGGCCGGCGGCAGCCCCAGCAGCTCCACGCTCCTGCACCCCCGGCAGAAGAGCCTGGGGGCCCTGGACACCAGCGCGCCTTCGAGAATGTTCTGCCGGAGAGAAGGCCGGAAGGTCAGAAACGGTGACAAATTCCTTGTCCACAAGAGCATGTGTTTTGAAGAGAGTATAATTAAGACATTCTTTCGATTATATTTTTCTGTTTTCTTTTCAAAATTAGATTTATTACTATGATTTGAAAGGTGTTGCTACGTAGCAAAAGCTGAAACTTAACATTTTGTGATTACTCTAAAATTTATGCAAATGCTTTTCAAGATTGAATTATATATTTTTATTTGTGTAATATATAATAGTACGTACGTTATGTATTACGTGATTGCGATTCTTCCTCAAATTTTCAAACAATAGGAGTAAAGGTTTCTTCAGGACTCCAGGATATGTCTTTAAGAGATAGGGGTGGACGTCGTAGAGATTTCCATGACCTTGGGGTAAATACTCGGCAAGCCATGGTACATGTTCAAGAATCCAAAACTGGTACGTTTAAATTAGACTGTAGACATATAAGCAATTTCAAATGGAAGATAGTTTCCTTTGTTTCTGCTCTTAGTTTCCCCTAGAGAGCCAAGGAAAAAACATCTTTAGAATGTGTTAGAAAAAGATAAAAAGTTGCTCCTGATAGCTGAAGAGGAGCATGGAGAGTTTTCCTGACCACTGAGGGCTTTACACAAAGCTCCGGTGGGCAAATGTGTGTCTGAGGACAGTGTGCCATAGCTCCCTGAGCTGGAACAGACACAGAACACAACTGGCCTCTAATCTCTGTCTGAATGCCATAGCTTTAAAGTTTCTCAGAGCTGCTGAATGGCTATAAACTGGTAACATTTTGTCACTGTTACCATGTTTGCCTCTCATTTCAGGCATTTCAGGAAAAATGATCAAATTGACTACGAATCACTTCCGCCTGACGTCGCGCCCGCAGTGGGCTCTGTACCAGTACCACATTGCCTACAGCCCCGAGATGGAGGCACGGCGCCTGCGCTCAGCTCTGCTCTTCCAGCATGAAGACCACATCGGGAAGACCCATGCCTTTGATGGGTCAATATTATTCTTGCCAAAAAAACTAGAGAATAAGGTATGGTATGAGAATGCTGTTTTATTTGTTATTTTGACTTGCGTTTTATGATGTTTCTTATTTCTTACTAGCCAGGGAATTGATGTCCCCCAGGCAGTGTTTAGTTGCATTGAATATATCAGTGTAGGTTAATTTTCTTGTGTGGAGATATTTGGTAATAAACTTCTGGTTCAAATGCTTAATTTCTGCAGGCTAGAATCATTCTCTGCACAGAAATGGATAGTACAGACAGTATTTCTCCTTTAGTTTCCTTTGTACTTATGTCTTTTCATAACTTCTGTATTTTAACACTCCCCACAAGTGAAAGGGTGGGTGAGTTGGGTGTATGGGGCAAGGTTTTGGTAGCAGGAGGGGTCAGGGTCAGGCCTGTGTTGTACACGGTCATTGCTAGCCAGCTTCGCAACAGACCCATCACAGGCCAAAGCTGAGCCCATAAGCAAAGATGTTGGCACCTCTGGGTATTTAAAATGGAGGGGAAAATTCCAGAGCAAGGAAGACTCTGAGAAGAAAGGAGCACCAGAGGGAAAAGACATCTGTACTGATGGTAACCCCAGCCCTCCGTGCCTTGTGCCACTCATTGCCTCACTTGGAGGAGCTGAGTGTCGCCAGTGCTGTTCACAGAGGGGCCAGAGAGTCCAGAGTGAAGCTGAGTTTGGAAAAGGGACAGGAGAAGATGTTTTCACTATGTTTGCTAATCTTTGTCTTTTTGCTTCCCAGTACCCGAATCAGTAATTAAATATATGTTAGTTGGCAATATGTTAAGTTTATTTCCTCCAGCTGAGTCTTTTTGCTGTCATGGTAATTGGTAAGTGATCTCCCTGTCTTCATCCTGAGTTCAGCTGCCCTGGGATAGCTTCATTCTACCCCATCAGTTGTCTTCTCCAGATGAGCACAGCCTTTCAGGTTGTAGTTTACCAACATAGTAGATCGAAACCACGTTTCAGTTAGTCTTGAATTATTGCTTAGACTAAAAATGTGTGAGTCTGGTTTGATATTAGTGGAGCAAAATGCAGATGCAGCCCTGTCTGCTCCAGTTTTGTTAACCTCGTTTCACTTTCTCAGGTCACTGAACTGTTTAGTAGGACTCGAAATGGGGAGGATGTGAAGATAACAGTCACATTGACTAATGAGTTGCCACCTACTTCGCCTACTTGTCTGCAATTTTACAACATCATTTTTAGAAGGTTTGCTGTACAAGTTATGTCTTTATAAGAAGTCATTCTAAAAATATCTGACTTGAGTTTTTCCATTCCAGTGAGCATACTACAACAAATAAGTATTATAAATGTAAATTTTTAAGTTTTTCTGGCTGTTACTGTGTGGCCAACCACATCTGGCAATATTGTAAAGTGCAGTTATGTATCTATTTCTGGCTCATGTTGGTGTGAACTGAGTTTATTCTGTTGTAGGCAGTTAGTCCTATCCCTGCCCTCTTTTTGTGTGTATGGGTTTGCCTCTTAAAGCAAATACTAGAGCAGGACATTGAACTGGCAAATTCCTCTTTTTGGCTACAGTCTTTCCACTTAACCATGGTACCTGCAGTGTGTGGCTCATCTGAGATGTAGCCTGTTTGGGCTGCTACGTTCAGCTGGGTGGGGAAGGGCTGAGTTGGATATGAGCTTGTCTCACCTGATTGTCATTTACAAGTGTCCTTATAAATGGAGTTTTATGAGAAGTTTGTGTTTCGTGTAGTCAGAGAACAATGAGTTTGTGCATAGGGATTGGATCATGCATGATGTGATAAACTGAATAATAATAATGCTGAACTACATCCATGTTTCAATTTCTAGGCTTTTGAAGATGCTGAATTTGCAGCAGATTGGACGTAATTATTACAACCCCAGCGACCCAGTCAGCATCCCTAATCACAGGTTTGGCAGAAATACTTGGGTTTAGGGGGCTCTGGGACGAGGGTTGCTGGCTCTCAGGTGGTGTCCTCATTCCCTCCCGGGTCCCTGCAGTGGGCCTGGTGCTTCTGGCTGGCCCTGGGCCTGCTGTGCAAGTTGGTAAGCTTGAGTTTGCCTGGGGTCCCATCCTATGGCTGTGGTGTCCTCCCTGCCATCGACCTTACCCACACAGCCTGGCTGGTGGAAGGAACTGGGCAGTGTTCTGCTGGATAAGGTGCTGTTCTTTTATTTTAAAAGTGTCCTGAGTACCGACACACTTTGTCTGTGAGATGTTCAATGGCATGAAATGGATTTCTTAGTTTTGAGGCATTTTTTCTTTCACTTAGTTATAGCTGCATCATTCAATCAATCTTATTCTAAGCTGACTAAAGATAGCTACCTGTAAAATATTTTTTATTTTGTTAACCATCAAGAGCTTGTTTGTATTTGACTAATGGTTTCTTTGTGCCTTCAGTGCTTTCTGATGCCCGTGAAAGTGGACAGGAATGAGGAGTTAGAATAAAGGTGTTCTAAAACACATTAAGATTTCGTGTGTTCTCTTTCGCCAGGCTGATGGTGTGGCTGGGATTCACGAGTTCCATCCTGCAGTATGAGGAGAACATCATGCTGTGTGCAGATGTGAGCCACAAGGTTCTTCGTGGGGAGACGGTGTTGGATACTATGCACAGCCTTTACTCCCAGGTTGGAGAGGAGAGATTTCGAGACGCCTGTGCTAAAGAGCTGATTGGTTTAATTGTTCTTACAAAGTAAGTCTTTTGGGACTTTCGTTGTCTTGGGGATCTCTTTATGCTCCATGTCCTGAAGTATGCAATAAAGCATCAGAAAGCGTGAAAATGCTGTCATTGTCAAGCTAGCAAACTGATCAAGGTGACAGCACTTGCAAAAGCAGGAAGTACACACTGGTTTTCTTTTAGTTTTATTACAGTTCAGCTTTTGGTAGAATTGAGAACCTATTAAAATAGAAAACTTGAAGTTATTACTTCTGAAAGGAGCAAAACTTGCATCTTACATGAATATTGAGATTAACTTTGTCGTCCCACAGCTTTATTTCTTTTCTGTTTGAGTTGAGATGTAAACAAAAACTGATTAAATATTTATGTAGGTACAATAACAGAACATACAGAATTGATAGCATCGACTGGGATAACAATCCAAAAGGTACCTTTAGAAAATCAGATGGTTCTGAGATAAGCTTTGTGGAGTACTACAAAAAGGTATGAGAACTTCACTGTGTGTTTTATGCTTTAACTTGGGATGTCCAGTCATTGTTTCAGGTTTTCTTGCGATGCATGGATTTGTAATTCATAATCCTTTGAACAGGATTTTGTTTAAAGGATACTGTGTAATCTGAAATCAGTAACTAAGCTGCACAGCATGAGTTGGTGGCAGTGATCCATCCCAGTGAGTATTGGTCAGGGAGAAAGGCCAGAAGGGCTGCAGGGATGAGCAAGGAGCTCTGGGGACAGCTCAGAAGGAAGCGTGTGGAAGGTGGAAGCAGGCTCAGGTGGTCTGGGAGGAACACAGATACACTGTCACAGCTGCAGATCTGGGGCTGGGAAAGCCAGAGCCCATCTGGAATTGAATATGTCTGTCATAGCTTAACCCTTGAGACCTGCCACTGTAATTGCTAATCTTTGTGTATCAGTTTCAACTGAAACGGGATGGAACTTAATAAATGAAAAGCAAAATTCGTGTTACATATTCTGCTTCAGGATGGAGTTCATAAATTATAAAATTTCTCTACCTTTTTGCCTTTCCTGTGATCTCAGTTTTTTTATTTTAAATTCAATCTTTTGGATGGTTTCTGAGATGTGGCTCCCTTCAAGAAAAGGTTAAACTGTGAAATAGGTTTGTTGACTGTCAACTTGTGTTGCCTTTCTGTGGCTTGTTTTGGGATTTTTTCTATACTAAATCAGTGACTGCTAGACAAGGCCAGCTCTTGCCAGATGCAGGGAAAGGTTATGGGAAGGTTACATTTCAGAAACTTCACTTGGGAGTCTTGTTTGATCCTTGTGATTTCTCGAATTAAATTTCTCTAATAGGGCAGGAACTTTGTCCATTCCTGAGCTGGAAGGAGCACCCTAATACTGAGTTAGATACTCCAGATGTGGCTCGTTTCAGGCAGTACCGAGTGTTGTTTCTGTTGTCTCTTACAAGCCAATAGCTTGGTGGCACCCACAGACAGAGAAGGAGTATTTTTCCTAAAAAAAAACCCCAAAAGCAACTAGTAATCTTTATCAATTAGCACATCTAACTGAGAGGAACTGGTTTTGTCAGAAAAGGCCAAGTGGGGCAGCACTATTCTAAAGTGAGCATTATTATTCAGAAAACTGCTAGTTTGTTATGAGTAAACTAACATGCAGTGTGTATTTGTAATACAGCAATACAACATAGAAATTACTGATTGGATGCAGCCTGTCTTGATCAGTCAGATGAAGCAGAAGAGAGGGAACATACAAGGATCTGTGGCTCTGATTCCAGAGCTGTGCTCCCTAACAGGTACTGTAGTATTTTTCCATATCGAAGCATGTCACACCATAATTCCTGCTGAAATGGGGATTCTGACAGCAGCCTTTTGCCAAGTTCAGGAGAATTGTTTTGTTTGTATAAATGTGAGTTCAGGAACACTCCTTGTAGCTAAAAGAATAGTTATTTAAATGGGACTGGAAGGTTCAAGAGGGTTTGATGTTGCATAGCATTTAGGTACGGGGTTGACATTGGCACACTGATAACTTGTAGAGAGTCCTGGTGATAGAACTTCTGTTGGAAAAGACAAATTTACTAGAAATTGATAATTTTGTAAGATACATATTTATGTATCTTTACTCTGAGATACTCACTTAGCACTAGCAGAACCTGTCCATCTCAGCACTGTTTTGTTTTGATTTGAAAATGTAAATGGAGAGCTGCAATGCCTCGTGTGGTTTCATCTCAAGTGCAAAAATCCAGAATTTTTTTCTATGCCAATGGGAATGTATGTACAGGAAGCAACTGAAAAGTTTGATTACTACTGCCACCACTTCCTGTGTCTGCAGGGCATGCATCATTAATCTGCAAGATCTGCAAGTTTAATTTTCATAGTCCTTAGTCTTAATTTTGACTCAGAGAAGGCTTTGCTGTTCACAGGATTAACTGACAAGATGCGCTGTGATTTCAATATGATGAAAGACTTGGCCATTCACACTCGGCTGCCACCGGAGCAGAGGCAGCGGGAGATTGGGAGGCTTCTGACCTACATCCAAAAGTATGGCACCTTAACATCCTCTCTGTTTCTGTCTCATGAAAAATTTCTGTAACAAAATTCTTGCAGCAAAACTTTTGAAATCTCAACTGGTTTTAAAAAAGGAAAGTTAGCAAAAGCAAATTTCTTACGTTTTTAATTTAAATCTTGTTTTTCAACAGAGATGACAATGTTCAGAAGGAACTCCGAAACTGGGGTTTAAGCTTTGATTATAAATCAGTGTCCTTTACAGGAAGAGTTGTTCAAGGAGAAAAGATATTCCAATCAGGAAACATGGTAAATAAAAATCAACTTCTAAAATCTTCTAGATCTCTCACTGATGAAACAAGTTCTTAAGGAAGGAAATAGTACTTTTTGGTTGATAAGGTTAAAGAGTGATAACATTATACACTAGTCTTTGTCCAAGCAGGAGACTTGCAAACTGCTTAAATTGTTCCCAAGCTCTAGTTAGAAACCCTTGAAGGCACCCCATTACAGCAGTGTCTTCCTTCCTTCCTTCTGTCCACATACACAGACTGGGAGGCTGGAGATGTTTCTAATTAGTCTCCATTTATTAAAAAGATACCAAGGCTTTCAGATGGAAAGCCACTAATGACTTCAGATCAGTGGGTGTTCACTCTGACTGTGTTCACTCATGGCTGGGATGGACCAGTGTGAATAATATAGATTTGAATTAAGTCAGAGCTTATGATATATTTGCTCCATACTGGAGATTCTTGTTTTGGATGGCTGCTAGGTGGAAAAGGGCATTTTGCACAGCTACACAGATCAAGACGTTGTATTTGGTAAAGCCTTTTTAATTCCTGCTATTTAAAAGATCTGCTGTCTTTATAATGATACTTTCCTTTCTTTCAAGCAGTTACCTTATTAAAAATTAAAATGGGATAACGAATACATCAGAAGCTATGTCTTTATAGCACAGAATCTGTGCAGCAAATAGTAACAACTTACGGCTAAAAATCCTAAGTATGTTTGGGCAATTAGGAATGAAGCATTTCAAGAGTTTCATTTCTTTATAGGGCTAGCTAAGGCTTATTTTAAATTCCTGACAACAGCAGTAAAGGAGCAGATAAATACAAAGTCCTGTGTTGAGGCAGGAGTGTTAGAGCCTCTTGTGGACATGTCAGGAAGTGGTGTGGTGCAGGTTGTGTGCAGCTGTGTGCGGCTGTGTGCAGGTTGTGTGCAGCTGTGTGCAGCTGTTGATGTGCTCTCTGTGCCGTGTGCAGTTCGATTACAACCCGCAGTTTGTGTGCAGCTGTGTACAGCTGTGCACAGCTGTTGATGTGCTCTCTCTGCCGTGCGCAGTTCGATTACAACCCGCAGTTTGTGTGCAGTTGTGTACAGCTGTGTGCAGCTGTGCACAGCTGTTGATGTGCTCCCTCTGCTGTGCGCAGTTCGATTACAACCCGCAGTTTGTGTGCAGTTGTGTGCAGCTGTGCACAGCTGTTGATGTGCTCTCTCTGCCGTGCGCAGTTCGATTACAACCCGCCGTTTGTGTGCAGCTGTGTACAGCTGTGTACAGCTGTGCACAGCTGTTGATGCGCTCTCTCTGCCATGCGCAGTTCGATTACAACCCGCAGTTTGTGTGCAGCTGTGTACAGCTGTGCACAGCTGTTGATGCGCTCTCTCTGCCGTGCGCAGTTCGATTACAACCCGCAGTTTGTGTGCAGTTGTGTGCAGTTGTGTACAGCTGTGCACAGCTGTTGATAATGCTCTCTGCCGTGCGCAGTTTGATTACAACCCGCAGTTTGCGGACTGGACCAAGGAGACGCGGGGCGTGCCCCTGATCCGCGCCGTGCCCCTGGACAGCTGGCTGCTCCTCTACACGCGCCGCAACTACGACGTGGCCAACACCCTCCTGCAGAGCCTCTTCAAGGTCACCCCGTCCATGGGCATCAGGATGAACAAGCCACACATGTGAGTGTCTTCGGAAAGCTGATGCTAAATCATTGTGGTGTTGTGTTTAGGCTTTTCACTGAGGAGTGGGTGTAGTGTGTCACACAACCACCTTCTGCCAGATTTTTAATGAAAAAAAGTTGCTTTAGCTGTGCAAATTGTTCAGTTTTCTCTTGTGACTGACTTTTCTTACTCTTATTTCTGAGGGTTTTTTGCATGCCAAAACTAAGAAGTATTAGACAGTCATTGAGTGAGCCCTTCTCTTAGGAATATTTTCTTGCTGACTTAGGATGTATTCTGATTCTGATCTGTTCTCATTGCAAATATCCCCCCTTGAGTACCTGTGCTTGCCTTTAACTTTGAATTTTATTGTGTTTGGAAGCCTAAGTTGGAGGTGATTCCTTTTAATCTTCAAAATGTGTAAATACTGTATGTTTGTTAATAGCTATAAATGTGACATTTCACACTGTTGATGCATAGTGCGCTGTTAGTTGTTTTTTTTTTCTGTAAGCATTTTCTCTCTTTCTTTTCAGGATTGAAGTAGATGATAGAACAGAAGCTTATTTATCGGTTTTACAGGAAAGGGTTAGCCCTGACACAAACATAGTATGTATTTGAATCTATAATTTCCAATCATGTTAATCCCTGTAATTGGTGTTGAGTGGGATTTGCTCTCAGAAATACAACTCTGGGCTCCTGAGAATCCACTACACACCTGCTCATCCTCCTGTGCACACCTAAGACTAAGCATGGGTATCCTTCTGGATAGGAGCCTCTGGTTCTGAACTACAGACACTGAAACTTTGCAGTTATTTCTTTCACTGGGAATATCTGAGTATTTCTCTTGGGTGTAAGTTTTTCCTAAAGAGCTCTTAACTGCTGTATAAATCTGAGAATGCAGCTTCTTACAAAGATTTTTTTTTCTTCAAAGGTAGTTTGTATTTTGTCTAGCTCCCGAAAGGATAAATACGATGCCATCAAGAAATACCTGTGTACGAGCTGTCCTGTCCCCAGCCAGTGCGTGCTTGCTCGCACTTTGAGCAAACCACAGACAACAATGACTGTGGCAACAAAAATTGCCTTACAAATGAACTGTAAAATGGGTGGAGAACTCTGGAGTGTTGAGATCCCAGTAAGTATTTTTTAATAAATGGTAAGTAAACAGTAACTCATTTTTATTAGGCTTTATTTAAAAAGCAAGCCTTTTTCCCCAAGAAAGAAATCTGAGTGTTCACTGTGTGGTTTGTTTTGTGTCTGTGAGAAGAGGCATGAATTTAAATTTAAATAAAACATAGGGAGACATTTAACCCAGGAATTCAGTGCTGTGGTTTATTTAAGAGTCCTGAAAGCCTCCAGCTTGTCCTGCTGTCGTTCCCTGTGGCACAGCTCCGTGCCCTGATCGTGCTGTGCTTGCTTTGCAGCTGAAGCAGGTGATGATAGTGGGCATTGATTGTTACCATGACACTGTCTCTGGAAGGCAGTCCATCGCGGGCTTTGTCGCCAGCCTGAACCAAACACTGACACGGTAAGATCAGCATGCCAAAGGAAAAAAAACACAACAGCAGGAAGAAAACAACCTTTCCTTTGAAAAGTAGCTTGAATATGGTGGTCCATCAGGAAAATTCCAAATTGGTTTGCTGTAATTGTTAATAAGAAATATATTGTGAATTTCTTCACTGCATTCCTTGAAGGAGTAGCCTTTTCCTACATTGCTTGGGAGGGGAGGCCAATGGAGCAAGGGCTGGGGTGAATAGAGGCCATCAGGGTGACAGGTTCTTTCCCCTTTTGAGCTGACTTGTGTGAAAGGCTTTTTTTGGCTGGGAGGAATTTTAAGTCATGCTAAGGCTCTTTTGCCATGGGGGGAATATTCTTATGGAGCCCCAACACTTCCTTGGCTGCGCTGACCCACAGCACCCATAAAGACTAAGTGGTGGTGGGCATTTTAACAATAACTTCATTGCAGGAAGCCTGGGAAGTGCTCTGAAGGTTCCTTTATTGTCTCCACAGGTGGTTCTCCCGCTGCGTGGTTCAGAGCCGTGGGCAAGAACTTGTGGATGGGATCAAAGCCTGCCTGCAAAGTAAGGGAAGGAGTTCTGCTCTCGTGGACTCAGATCTAAAAATTGACAATTCAGCTTCCTCAAAACACCTCCCCTGCTGCCCTGAGGGGAGGCATTACTAACCTGCACTGGGATAACAACAGATTGAGCATTCAGTTATAAATATTGCTGAAAATGAATAGCATTTTGTATAAATCTTTCCTTGATTCCCACATTCCTTTGCAATAATTAAAAACTGCTTAGCAGTGTGCTTCCAAGAATGCTTTAAGGAGTCTGATGCCAAGGAGGGCAGCTCCTGCTGTGGGCAGGCCCCTGGAGCAGGTGTCTCCTTGGGTCCCTTCTGTTGTTGGTGTGGGTGCACAGAGTTCTTGCTGCAGGCAGGGATTGTGCAGCACAATGCTGACCCATTCCACATTAATGAAAGATTGAGGACCTTAGTTTTCCATCTTACTGCTGTTTTTCTAGGAATAAAAGTCTAATTTTGTTTTGGAATGAATTGTCGTTACAACTAGTAGCTTTTACTCTCTCTCTCTCTCTTTTTTTTTTTTTTTTTTTTTTTAAGCTGCTCTAAAACACTGGTCCAAGTGGAATAAGTGTTTGCCCTCTCGTATTTTTGTGTACCGTGATGGTGTTGGAGATGGACAACTCAATACTTTGGTTAATTATGAAGTGCCTCAATTTCTGGATTGCTTGAAGAGCATTGGTACTGACTACAGGTAAATCAGTTTCTACCAACCCTCTTGTTTACACTGCTAGAGAAATCAACATGACACCAAATGAGGCTCTGGATGAAGACTCTTGTCTTTCTGTCCTTACTGATTTTCGCCTGAGCTCAGCTGCTCTTCTGATGATTGTTTGCATAATTTCAGGTATAATAGGAAAATTCTTAGTACATGCACCACATGACTACAGTTCCCATGTGCACACATATACTCTTTGGGCATTCTTGATGGATGTGGTAATTTACTTTTTTCCAACTGGTTGATCATAGCCTTAACTGTCTGTGTCTGGTAGGTCCATTTTTTTTTCTTTCCACTTCATAAAGGAAGTTGTCCAGTCACATATGTTTTCAACATCCTGCTTTCAAACTTACCAACTGCAATGACTTAATATGCTCTGAAAAATAAAAATATTTCCTTATACTGCAGGCAAGCAGAGGAACTGAAGTGCTCAGTTTTTGTTTAGCTTCTGTTAATGGCTTTACTAAAAATACGGTTAAGACACAATGTTTTCTATAGGAAACAATGGGATAGAGAGTAGAAATCCAGTCTGTATTTAGAAGATCCCTTTTTGGTCCATGTTCTACTTCTCAATAAGTTAAAGGTAGGAAAGTTGGATTGATGAAAAGTAGTATGAGAGCTGCACCTCAACTAAAAATCTAAAGTTATGAACAATGTCTTCTTTAATCTGAATCAATAAAGACTTACATGTGAAATTAATGTCCTGGAACTCCAGCAAATCTGCTCTGAAGTACTCTTAGTGCAGTTTTCCAGGAGAATGGTTTTTTTTCCTTTCTTTTAGTCCAAGACTTACCGTGGTTGTGGTGAAGAAGCGAGTGGGTGCCAGGTTCTTTGCTGAGATTGGTGGAGGGCTGAAGAACCCTCCCCCGGGGACCGTGGTGGACACGGTGGTCACCAGGCCAGAGTGGTAAGTCACTGCAGAGGAAACCTCTCTGCTTCAGCCAGCAGCCTGAGCATAAGGGAAATATATCCACAGGATTGAGTACAAAAATGCCTTCCACACTTCTGTGGCTCAGGGGGCTGGAGAAAATGAGGAATATAGGCTAAGTTGATGTGCAGGGTGGTTATCAGGAGGAAAACTGGATAGAACAGTTAAGATTGTTATGATCTCAAAGCCTGTTCCATGTAAGATTATTCATGTTCCTCCAGGTGTCTCCAGCCCTTCCTGTAACAGATTTGGGGTTTGCTTTTCCTCTCCCAGGTACGATTTCTTCATTGTGAGCCAGACAGTGAAGAATGGCTGTGTGGCACCGACTCACTACAATGTCATTTATGACACGAGCCAGCTGAAGCCAGACCATGTGCAGCGCCTGACCTACAAACTCTGCCACATGTACTACAACTGGTCGGTGAGTGTTCTTCCCCCTGGGCAAGGACTGTGCCTCTCTGTGCCCTCACAGCCTGAGGAGAGGCAGAACAGGTGTCCTTAAAACACCCACGCAGCTCCAAAAAGCCTCAAGGATGCCTTGGGACCTAGAGTGCTTGGAGAGCGAGGTGGTTTGTAATTACCTGATCTCTGAAGATTACAGCAATCTTTATTCTCACTAGCAAATACTGGCTTTTTCAAGTATTGTTCCCAAATTGTGTGTCAAAAGCAAAACTGAGATAATTTCTTCCCTGCAGAAATACTTACTCCTTTATGTGGAGGTGGAGCAGTGTTCCTGCATTTCCCTCGAGGCCTTTGGTGCACACCAAGGTCAGCACATGCTCAGCTCATGCCTGAGGTGTGCTTCAGCTGTCAGTTGGACAGTCACAAATCCCAGACACGGCTGAACCCATGTCCCACCTCTGCAAGGCCCAGCACTGAGTGCAAACCTGTGCAGGAGGTGTGAGGAGGGGACTGCAGTTGGGCAGTTTGGGGTTTTTTCACATCTCTTTTACTGTTGGTCTTGGGTGTATGTAAAGTCATTTTCACAAATCAGCATAAACAACAGGGAATACCAGTTTTACATGCATGCAGACTTTGGAATTCCAGGGGTCTTTGTAACAGTGATTGCTTGCTTATTTGAATTACTTGAAAATAATTGCCTTTTTCTTCTTTTTTCCCCTTTCTGCAGGGTATTATCAGAGTACCTGCTCCTTGCCAATATGCTCATAAATTGGCGTTCCTTGTGGGTCAGAGTATTCACAAAGAACCAAACCTGATACTTTCAGACAGACTGTACTATCTTTGAGTTACCAGCCAAACCAACCAGTGTAGTTCCTCTCTAGGGAATGCAGAATTGTCTGGGCTTTTGGTTTAGTTTTGGTTTTTCATAACAGATGTGCACGGGATATGTGCAGTTGTGGAACTTACTTTCACTGTACCAGGAAAAAGCTTGAGATGGCTGATCTGCATTTTTAACAGGTGTCTGCTTGCTAGAGTAACTATGCAGATTTATATGGGTTTTTTGATACTTATTTACTAAAGTTTTTCTGTGATTCTTCACAAAAGTGTATTGGTTGTTCTTATTTACGTTTTGGGAAGTCTTACACAGAATTACTTCTTGCATGAAAGAAAGAGTTATGCAGACCAAAGTCCAAATTTTTCCAGCTAGCATATTACCCTTTTGATTTTCAAAATGCTTCAATATTGTTGATTCCTTGTTTTTCTTGGCTGTTAAAATGAGGGAGGAATTTTGTCTCCTGATCTGTTCCATACCTTAGCAGGAGGTGATCAGATGTTGTTGGTTAGCAAGGCTTTGTTTTATGGCTGCACAGTGATGCCAAACCTCTGGCAGGGTTCGTGACAGTTGTCATGGTAAGGGACAGTCCCTGGTGCTGGCTGGAGTGTCCCTGGGGGCAGAGGGGAGCCAGGGGGGCTCCGGAGCTGTGCCAGCCCAGGAGGAAGGACCGTGTGTGCTGTGCCACCACTGAGACACAGCTCCTGGAGCAGCTGTGAGAATGGAAATGGACTGTCCTGGTGATGTGCTTTGCTTTGTCTTGGAACTTTGGATTTACTGCCCAGCGGGAGGAAATGGCTTGAGACAACTGCACGTTCATCACTGAGAGGAGCTGAGCTGCTGGGCTGGTACTCTGAAGAGAGAAATAATTTCCATCCAGGACTACCAATGCACTGACAAGCTTGGGGATTTTTGGTTTAGCAGCTCCCAGCAATGGGAAGCAGCCCTGTTTGTTCGTGTCTGAGGTTTTCATTGGCAGCTGTTGTGCAGCCCAGTTTGTGAAACAGGAGCAGGTGTGGGGACGGAAGTTGAGCCAAACTGCACGTGGCAAACTTCAATTAGTGCTGGTTTTCTTAAGCAACTTGTTGTGAGCCTTTGTTGCCTTTCTTTGTGAGATTTCAATAAAGTTGTTGCTGTAATCCTTGCTCCTTTGAGCCTGTCACATGTGTTTTTGTCCTTCCACTGGGCTTTGGGCACAGAGGGGACATTGCTGGAGTAACTCTGCAACCATTTTTTATCTCTGGGCAGCTCCTGCAGTCTTGCACACAGATGAGCCTTTCTTTATCCTAAACTTCAGCAGCCACTGACAGTTCTGAGAAAAGGCTGACACACCAAGCCAGCAGCTCGTACAGTGGATTCATGAAACATACTGCACTCTACAAAATATCAAATTATTTATTTATATAAAATATAATACACAACGATTGTACACATGCACACACCCACACAGTACTTTACCACAAATGTCGGCCAGTTATTTTCTTTAATTAAATGTTATAATCTAGCACACAATATTTTACAGTAATTTACATTGTTATCTGAAGACACAATGGGGAAGCTTTGATCATTCATTTATAAACCTTCCATAAATTACAAAAAGAAAGGCAGTCTGAAAAGTATGTATAAACAGTAAAAACAATTTACAAATGGACAAGAATTACAAAATAGTAACAGCCAATGACTGCCATCAGTGTGTAAGATTGTTTTTCTCGATATGCCAATAGTGAGATTGATTAGAGCCTGGTGCAGCCTCGTTACTGGCTGTGGCTGTGTCTGCAACACACTTTGTCCTTTAACTTTAGACGTACTTTAGCTTGAATCTGACATCAGCAATGTGAAAATGCCTTTGAACTTAGGACTGTACCTCCACAGAAAAAAAAAAAAAAAACAGGGAGTAAAGGGGTTTGGTGTGGAGTATTTTTTCCCAGTAGCTTAGAAGAGTGAACCACGAACCCCAGAACTGGAGGTGGTGTGGCTGGAACTGGGTGAGGTTTGAGTAACTTACACTGTGTCTGATTTCAGTGGAGTGAGAATGCTGACAAACCAACACAAGGTTCTGTTCGGGGGTGAGGGGAAGCAGAAACTAAGAGGTAAGCGTTTAGCACAGCACTTCAAACTCCCAGGAGTTACATCAGACATGGAACGGAGTCAGAAACATTGGACTGGTCTGGAATTACCGTGGTGGGGGGAGATGGAGACAGCCGAATACACAGTACATACAAAGTATACGCTGCATATTTATTAGACAGTACAAATCATTGTGCATTAATAAGGCAAAACATCAAGGCTGATTAAACTAGGAGTTTCAAGACCATTTTTGTTAATGATAATGATTAGACACAGTGGGGAATCTGTGAAGAGAGTTTTCTCCCCCCCACTCGTGGTTAAAGGAGACTAAAGGCTGAGATTTTTCCAATGGAGTTGCAGGTGTTGAGTTGACTTCAAATAAAACCATGTTCTTCTGCTCTTAATCCCACAACAATTTTTTTTTTATTTTTTAAAAAAAGTTTTTGCAACAACAAATCCACTTCCTTTTTTTCTTGCTGTTTTGATTAAGCAATTCACATGATTCTATTGATGTCAGAGTTAAGAATGCAAAGGTCTGGTAAAGTACTGCATAGTCATGAAAGCCCTAGTTTTGACTTTAAAAAAAAAAAAAAAAATACACAGACTGGAAGCTTTACAAGTTGTCCAGGAGCACATGACTCATTTCACTGCACCAAGCTTTTTCAGCAGTTTCTTGCCTTTGGAAAGCAGCCCCTTTTTCTTTTTCGAGGACATATCCCTGCCTCTCCCGGGACTACCAGAACCCATCATAGGTGACGGAGGTGACCCAGAATGGAGATGAACTGTGGGGGATGGTGCTCTCCGGGATGTACCTGTATTCTCAGGAGGAACCTAGTAGGTACATTGTTATCATTTATTGAATGTTTGAAAGCTTCAAAGCCATTATCAGCAAGAAAGTTGGTAACATCACTTGTCCCATTACCCCCTTAAGCAAAAGGGCTGGTTTCATCCTTCTCTCTGGCTTAAAACACTGCGTGGGCTTACGGAAAATACATCAATTTAGAGAAAAAAATTTCTAGACAATAGAAAACCCACCAGTAAAGCCCTGTTGTGGTTGTACCTTTTGAAAGGAAAAGTTGGATACACTTGCTTTGCCAGAATTCTGGCCACAAAAGCCACAAAACTGGCTTTGCTTTTGCATTTCAGTACTCTGATAGTACTAAAATGGAGAGGGATACTTTTTGCTATAGATTTAAGAAAAATAAATGTGTTAATTACTACACATTAGCAATCTATAGAAGCCAAACTCTTTCCAGAAGAAATTACTTAAAATGCTACATGATCACTTACTTTTTAATGTCCTTTAAATGCCTTTTCTTTAAAATTGGCTAGCAAACTTTATGTACAGATTAGAGAAGATGGCACACTGGCTTAAAAAAAAAAAAAAAAGGAAAAAGAAAAAGCTAAAATGAACCTTAATTGCAATCAAAGAAAGCTTAAAGACCCTGACTGCTTGATGTGTATGCTGCAGCTATGAGGTTGTTAGATGACAGCATTCCTAAATATTTTGAACAGCTATTTTTTTTTTTTCAGTCATCAAAAGCACTTGGATGAAAATGCTAAAATTACTTATACTCAGCCTATCCTAACTACAGTGCCCAGCTGGCAAAATGGTTGCTATCAATTAAGATGATATTTTCATAGTAGAGTCCATGCTGGAGGGAGCCCTGCTAGCTTGTAGTTCAAGTTAAAACATCAGCAATTTGTTGTGCAACAGTGAGTTAAGCAAAGGGGCTTCAAGCCTACTTTGATTTTAAATCAAGGTCTAATTCTAATGAAAAAAAAACAAAAAACCAAACCAAAACAAAACAACTTGGTAAAGCACCCCAACGTACACCTGAAGATACCAGATATTGAGTCTAATGCATTCATTCAGTGAGCTGCATGTTTCAGGTCGAGACTTTTATTGCATTGGTAAACCAAACAGTTGCTAATATTGCAAACGAACACTCGCTAGGAAAAATCCGAGTAAATTGTGCCATAGGAAGGGATTTTTTTCAGAAGTGTTGAATAGTTGGTCTTAGGCAAACTGGGGTAGAATCGATTGTGGAAAACACATTTTAAGGCAGGCAGTTGAAGTAGCTCTGTTTGAGTGTAATGAGTTTCAGAACCAACTGTGCCCTTGTGAACTACCGTCCGTACCAGCAACGCTTCACTGCCATTTCTGCAAGGGTTGGAGCTGTTGTGCTTTTCTCTTGACACACGAGCTTGGAATTTTTACATCCCAGCTTGGCTAACAATGCAATATGCAGCTTTGTTTGTAGGGAAGTTAGACATCAAACTCTCCTTTCTATGTAAACATAAACATTGAGCTCGGGAAGAAATATGTTCCAAACGCTGACCTTCGTAAAGTGAGGCCTAATTAACTCTAAAAATTCCTGTTTTAAAGGATTTGTCTCCTAAGAAAGGATTCGACTTGACTGGATACAGTGAAGGCATACTGTGGCCAAGAGTTCTTCTGTGGCCAAGAGTTTTGGAGACATATTTCTTTTCTTTTCCCCCACAATTAAGTTTCAAGACTTGCATTAGATAGCCAGGTAGCTTTAATTGAGATCTCTATTGGTATCTTCAGTTGCTCACTTACGTGAAGGCTACATTGCCTTATTAAGGTGTGAAATGAACACTCTTCTTCTGTTTCCAAGCAGATGAGCAAAGAAATAAAAATATATATAAAATATATAATATATAAAAGTATTGCAGTGATGAAACAAAACCAAAAATGAGATACTCTAAACACGATTAATTCTTTCATAAAAGAGAAGTCTCTGAGCAATTAACTATCGCCAGTTGGAGATTGTAAGGATTAAAAGATGACCACGGTCAGTCCATCAGCTGCAGTTACAGTTTGTATTTAGAGGAACACTGGTACCACTCTTTTGTGCAAAAGAACTTTTTTTGTAAGAGCAGATTAGAAGCTTTGGGAAATAACTATCGCCAGGAAAGTGCTGTTTAAATTCAAATTATAATGGAAGGTACTGCAATGACTGCAATGAAACAGTCCATTTCGTTTCTCCATTTACAAATGTAACGAGCTAGCGAAGGCTAAAGTCATTTTTCCTCTTGTTTTATTTGATATATTTGAAAGATAATTTTAAATGGGCAAATGAATTTAAAAGCAATGTTAAAAGTAACGTCTGAATTCTATATGAGACAGAATGAAATGGAAAACGAACATTTAAGATTTTCTTAGTCGGTTGCTTACCCTTTTTGCTTTTGATCGCATCGGAGTGTCGTGGGCGTAGCGCGAGGGTGCGTCGGAGAGAAAGACTTCAACATCGTCAGGCACTTCTTCAAGGAAGTTGGAAGGAACCAGCCCCTTCTGTCCGTTCAGCTCACCCTGCAAGGAGGAATTCCATCACCCGCAGCTCCCAGGGGGGCAGGGGAACATTCCTGCCTATTCCAAAGCTGGCGGAGAAGGGGAAATTGCCATCTGGGGGCTCCGAGAGCTCACCCACTCTCGCCTGCCCTGCCCCTCCCCAGGCTGCTGGGCGCAGGTGAGGGTGAGGGGGAAGAGGAAGGGGAAGGGGAAGGTGGAGGTGAAGGGGAAGGTGGAGGTGAAGGGGAAGGTGGAGGGGAAGGTGAAGATGGAGGGGAAGGTGGAGGGGAAGGTGAAGATGGAGGTGAAGGGGAAAGTGAAGATGGAGGTGAAGATGAAAGCTGCAGCAGCGTGGAGCAGTCTGGGGTGAGAAGCAGAAGGCAACTCACATAGTAAAATCCATCTTCATCGATCTCACCAAAGACGGTGATGATGTCCCCAGTGCAGAAGGTCAGCTCAGCCTGCAGGGAGAGCAGGGACAGGCAGTGTCAGGCAAAGATTAATCTTCTCTTTATTCATACTAAACCCATTCAGATCTCCCCCCACTCCTTCAGGTTAAGACATTGGTGAAATCAAATTGATCTTTGAAAGCCAAACCCTTTTATTCCTTGGGTTTTTTCCTCAGCTTGCTAAACCTGGCACCTCTCCCACTGCGGTCTGGAACCCCCAGGGCTCCCCGTGACCAACAGCGAGACATTCAGGCCTTGAACAACCTCGACAAACTCTGAAATTTGGGATTACAGAGCTCCAAAGGGCCCTCGAATCAATCCTTGTGGAGGAGGAACAACAGCAGCGCTGGGACGTGGCTCGGGCCCTGCTCTGAGTGCCAGTGCCAAGGGGCACACAGCAGCTGATTTTTAAAACATTTTTTAAAATGCTTAAAAAATTCCAATGTTTTCTACAGTTCAACAATTAAAGAACAAAGCTAAACAAAGAACATTTTAAAGGATAACTGAGGAAGCTCATAGAGAAGCAGTGTTTTTTAGAGCTTTGAGTGTACCCTGACATTCTTCCCACAGACAGAAAAGGAAATGACATTGAATTTGGACTGAGGGACTTGCCATGTGACACCAGAAGTGTCAAAAGTGATTCTAGTGCTCACGAACAGGGACATGGAGAGAGCAGGAGGGCAGGTGGAAGACAAGCCCACAATGAGGATGGAGCTAATGCTCAGCTGCTGCTAAAGGAGGCTGTGGCTAATGCTCAGCTGCTGTTAAAGACATCCTTACATATCATTAAAATAAAATTGTAGTCAAGACATGAAATCACCTAAGCTCAGATGCACTGATTAGGAGAAGAACACAATATACTGTGAGTGCTGCTCCCATGAATCACTCTGGCCTAGGCTTGTGTGGAGGAAGGAGGATTTTTGGAGGTTGCAGAGGTTTGAAATCACGTGGCACTATCAGTCTGGCATGAGCTAAGGCACTTCTCAAAAAATATCATGTTCTTGTGTGCAAACGTACAAAGGAAAGCAGGAAATAAAAATTCCCTACAATTTCTAACTGTGCTTTTTCCTCATAGACTTTGGTTATATTCAGAGGTACACACTGCATATCATATCATGCAACATCCTTTCATAGCTGACTTTATGAAGCGTTGAGCCATACTATAAAAAACCTCCAGAGGATATTCCTTGCTTTTCTTTGAGCAAGACCCACAAATTGACTTGTACAGAGGTCAGGAGATTGCCATGCCCACCTGCCCAAAGCACTGACTGACACTGGCAGCTCTGAGCTTTCTCCACACGTGCCCTCCGTGGGCAGCAGAGCCCAGCAGGGACCCCAGCCCCAGCAGGGACCCCCAGCCTCACCAGGGACCCCCCAGCCCCAGCAGAGCCCAGCAGGGACCCTCAGCCCCAGCAGGGACCCCCAGCCCCAGCAGGGACCCAGCAGGGACCCCCCCCAGCCCCAGCAGGGACCCCCAGCCCCAGCAGGGACCCCCCCCAGCCCCAGCAGGGACCGCCCCCAGCCCCAGCAGGGACCCCCCCAGCCCCAGCAGGGACCCCCAGCCCCAGCAGGGACCCCCCCCAGCCCCAGCAGGGACCCCCCCCAGCCCCAGCAGGGACCGCCCCCAGCCCCAGCAGGGACCCCCCCCAGCCCCAGCAGGGACCCAGCAGGGACCGCCCCCAGCCCCAGCAGGGACCCAGCAGGGACCCCCCAGCCCTGCCCCACCTCCACATCCACGTTGGGAGAGCTCTCCCTGGGGTCGTAGTCGTACAGAGCCACCATCCTGCGCGTTGTCACCTGCTGCTGGCGGCCGCCGCGCCGGCTCCTCTCTGCCCGGGGAGGGAGGGGAGGGGAGGGAGGGGAGGCAGCACAGTTATTGTGACATAAACCCATGGGCACCCCTCCCCACGGCCTTTCCCAGCAGTGCAGAGCAGAGTGGGCACCTCTCTGGCACAGGGATTAGAGCCCCAGATGACCAAAGCCATTAACCTATAAAGGCTGTGGAACCACACACGTTCCAGAAATAATAATGAACAGTGGTCTGCCTCTTTTTATTCTAAACCACTGAATCCTCAGCACCTCAGCACAGCAGACTCCAGAGCTCAGGGATCACCTTCCATGCCCAGAAATCTTTCAGGTGAGAAAACACACTTTTTTTTTTTTTTTTTTAAATCAGAAAAGAAAGTAACAAGGGGATGGTGAAGCTACAAATCCCCATTTGCAGCAAATGGTATCACCCAGATGAAATATTAGCTGTGTAAAGTCATCCAGACACTGACACAGAATGTGTCCCCAGGGGTAGTAAATGAGTGCAAAATTCAGATTCATCTCCACAAAATCCAGAGGTGAAGCAGACCCAGCCCAGAGAAGAGCACCAGGAGCCTGCAGGGCAATGTCTGCATTTCCTCTTACCGATTTTCTCAATGGGTGTGTTCAGAGGAAGAAAGCCTTGCTTCAGGAGCTGGTCCATCATCTCCTCGTCGTCTGCTTGGATCTCAGAGACCATATTGCACGGGATAAGGCCAATTCTCGCACAGGTTTCCCCACGGTAGAACCCATCAGCATCCTTGTCCCCATACACCTGAGATTCAGAGTGATAATATTGATAAAAAAGGTTTTAGAGTTCAGGGATTTTAGTGCAGGCCAAAGGGTTACTAAAGCACAGATGGTGACTGCAGTTTAGATGTGGAATTATATTGGTTTTGGACTAGTCTGACTTAGGTTATAAAACTGGAATTGTTACATTTATTTGAATTGTGACTCTAGATACATAAGCAGAATTTAGACCTTTTTTGTTAGCAGTGAAAGGCACAAAAAGTGCATTAAAAATCATCAGTTTCTCCCTGTGCTGAGCCAGATGTATACTTGATGTTAATGGAATTATTATGGCACTACATTCAAAATGAAACATTTGCAAAATTGTAATTATTTTGATTCAACTTTCATATAATCAAAAATGCTTATCTAATACATAATATATTTGATGGATGTACTTAAACTCTGCTATTGTCTTGTGAGAAAACATGATTTAAGGTACAAAAAAATACCTGAATGAAATGCACATTCTTGCAAAGGAGAAGAGGCTCTTAAAGAAGTTCCTTTTCTGGCATAAACCATGTACCACGTGAGGTTAGAAAATATCAAATGAAGTATTTAACAGCACAAAACTTGTGAGTGAGGCACAGACATTTGTGTTAGGACCCAACCCAACACTGTGGAAGGGACTCGGTGTTTTAACAGCTTCAATTACGATTTTCTCTCTGGGATGGGCCATGTCCCAGTGAGTATTTTTTTCACGTTCTGCTCCAGATCACACTCAAACCTCAATGACCCTGGAGGAGCAGCAGCTGCTCCTTGAGCCTCTCATCTGTGCCCACTCTGCACTGCAGCCTTGGACTGAGCTGCAGCAGGAAACGCTGGCTCTGCTGAGCACCCAGGAATATCTGCAGCTCTGCAAAGCCCAGAATGAGTGAACAGCTCTCCTGGCAGCTGCAGCACGAGCTGAGCCACGCTGGGACCGAGGGAGGCTGGAGAAGGACAGAGCCCAGCGCTGCCCCGGCACCGACACAGCCCAAATGGCACAAGCACCACCAGAAACACCAAAGAGAAACAGCAAAGAGAAACAGCAAAGAGAAACAGCAAAGAGAAACAGCAAAGAGAAACACCAAACAGAAATACCAAACAGAAACACCAAACAGAAACAGCAAAGAGAAACAGCAAACTGAAACAGCAAAGAGAAACAGCAAACTGAAACAGCAAAGAGAAACACCAAACAGAAACAGCAAACTGAAACAGCAAAGAGAAACAGCAAAGAGAAACAGCAAACTGAAACAGCAAAGAGAAACAGCAAACTGAAACAGCAAAGAGAAACACCAAACAGAAACAGCAAACTGAAACAGCAAAGAGAAACAGCAAAGAGAAACAGCAAACTGAAACAGCAAAGAGAAACAGGAAACTGAAACAGCAAACAGAAACAGGAAACAGAAACACCAAACTGAAACACCAAACAGAAACACCAAAGAGAAACACCAAACAGAAACACCAAAGAGAAACACCAAACAAACACCAAACAGAAACACCAAAGAGAAACACCAAACAAACACCAAACTGAAACAGCAAACAGAAATGGGACACAAACTCCTGACTTGGCACTCGGCTTCACGTGAGGTGTGATGAGCTGGGAGCGCTCAGCTCTCAGAAATTCAGCAGCTCTGGTTTGTGCAAAGGTCAGCAGAGCTCTGCTGTGGTTCCTTCACAGCAAAGACATCCTCCCTGGGGCAGATTTCCTGCAGGGTTGGTGCCCCTGGACTCAGGATGCTTCAGAGTCACAATTTTGGGCTTAACCTCAATCTTTAATTGAGTCTGGCCCTAACCATCTACAGCAACTTTGAGATTTTTCCCATTTTGTAATTATTTTTAAGCCATTAGCACGAGATATTCAGCTGCACATCCAGTGAGACTTACAGCCTCATAAACCCTTGGATTCTGCTCACTCAGCTGCTTTCTCCACAGCGTACAAAGGACACCCTGTTTGTAAAATTGCCCTTTGTTTCCTTTGTAAAATTGTCATTTGTCTCCTCTGTTTCCAGATCTCACCTTAATGATCTGCCCTTCTTTAAATGGCAGCTCCTCCTCTGCAGCATCAGGGTTTGGGGACATGGTCAGTGGGTCGTAGTCAAAGAGTGCAACAAATATTCGAGTGGAAAGATCTTCTGTGCCAGGATCTGTCTCAGATTCTTCATAAAGATCTGGAGAAAGACGGTCATGACCACCGTAGCCATCTGTGGAAGCAAATTCAGAAAAGAACAACTCAGGAATACAGGTTGGCCTCATCATCCAACTACCCCAGTTAATATTTGAAACATATTGGCATTTCAGTGAAAAAAAATCCCAAACCTCAATGCAGGTCCTGCAAAGCTCGGTGGTTTTGGTTTTTATTAATTGGCAAGTTGCTGGTTTTTTTAAAAAGCTATAAAATCTGCCCTGAAAGCTGGGCTGGTGTCCTACCCCAGACTGGCACTGACACAGCTCAGGTACAAAAGCCATTTCTGTTGGGCTCCCTGGAGTTTGCCATAAATCAATGTGAGGAGTGACACAAGGAAGATCCGAGAGCCTTTCTGGTGACTGCAGAGTGTGGATCCTCTCCTCTCCCAGAGCTGCTCCTGCTCCGCAGGGACACAGGAAACCACGGCTCAGGCCCCAGGCTTTAACCAAAACATGGTAATAACTCCCAGACAGGAAAAAGGAATGTATTTCAGCACTGTCAGTCCTTCCAAGGCTGGAACTGCACTGAGTATGATTTTGTTTAAGCACAGGCAATACTTAGCACAAGTGTGCTCTGAGCCTGAGCCATTCCATTCACTGTGTGCTCAGAGCCTGAGCCACTCCACTCACTGCAGCTCTGTGTGCTCAGAGATTGAGCCTGAGCCACTGCGCTCACTGAACTCTGTGTGCTCAGAGATTGAGCCTGAGCCATTCCATTCACTGTGTGCTCTGAGCCTGAGCCACTGCACTCACTGCAGCTCTGTGTGCTCTGAGCCTGAGCCATTCCATTCACTGTGTGCTCTGAGCCTCCCCCAGCCCTGAGCCTGAGCCACTGCACTCACTGAACTCTGTGTGCTCAGAGATTGAGCCTGAGCCATTCCACTCACTGAACTCTGTGTGCTCAGAGATTGAGCCTGAGCCACTGCACTCACTGCAGCTCTGTGCTGAGAGCCTGAGCCATTCCATTCACTGTGTGCTCTGAACCTCCCCCAGCCCTGAGCCTGAGCCACTGCACTCACTGAACTCTGTGTGCTGAGAGCCTGAGCCATTGCATTCACTGAACTCTGTGTGCTCTGAGCCTCTCCAGCCCTGAGCCTGAGCCACTCCACTCACTGCAGCTCCGTGTGCTCAGAGCCTCTCCCAGCTCCATTCACTCTGAGCCTCTCTGCAGTAACACCAATGAGATCCACAGAGCTGTGCCCCACCAGGGCATTCTGCTTTTCATTCACAGTGCAGGCATTTTACTGTGAGTCCATGGAAAGGGAAAAATATTTAATATTTAAAATTAGAAGCATTCCTTAATGATCGGTCTCTTGCCTTCTGATAATCCCATTTGTTCCATCCCTTACACACACAAGTCCATGCTCACTCCTCCTCAGGGTGATGCCTAAAGCACGAACAAATCAAGGTCCAGATGAGGGACAGGGACCAGAGCACCCTGACATCTTCATGGAGTCCATTTCCATGAACAGCTCACTCAACTCTTTCTGCATTTGTTTTCCATGCGCTCCTGATTTTCAGTGTGAATGTTTCTCATTTGCCATTTAGAGTGCAAGTTGGAACAGATGAGTGCTTGTCCGTAGTGTCTTGATTCCATTATCTTTCTTGCACTACTTTTTGGATTTTCTGGAATTCACCAGCACATAGATTAAGTCATCATTAAACCAGAATAGAGATTACTGCCAGAAATATCAAATCTAGTAAATAAATGCAAATTCTATGAACTTACACAGTTTCCATTTTCCCTGCTAAGTTCCAAAAAGTAGTCAAGAGAATGGAAAGTGGATGCAAGATGATGAATGGAAGGATGCTTGGAATGGATGGCTGAATGGCCACACTTACTCCACTCATCACAGGGTGACCTGCCAGCAGGTTTCTCCTCAGGTAAGATCTGACATGATCTAGGCTTAACCAAGCTTAAAAAAGCTCCAACAGCCTCTAAATTTAACGAAGAGACCCCCAGAAATGTCAATGACTGCGGATTCACCCCCTGGGAAGCCCCAGTGCACTCTCTTAGGTGGAGATGTTTTCATTTCCATTTCTCCCCATTTAAACTGAGAGCAGCCTGGCTCAAGCCAAGTGTCTGAGCTCAAGCCTGGCTCAAGCCAAGTGTCTGTTGTTGCATTTTTAAGGATTTCCTCCCCAGCCCCGAGGCTGCAAAGAACAGAAATGCAGCGATCTGTCCAACTAACCAATGGAAGGGACCAACACTGGCCGAGACCTTTGCGGCACTGCACTGCCGTGAGCTCTTCGCCCTGCATGCTCCACCCTTTCAGGCCGTCCTGCAGAGGCTGGGTTACCTAAAAGCTAAAAAAACAACAGAAAAAACACGTTTGTAAGTTCCGTACATGGGAACATCATGGTTGCTCGGTTGGACATTGATCAGGTCAATCACATTTGGAAGCGTAAGCTCTAAAGGCAACTAAACTTAGCTTTTAACTGAAAGGTTAGCTGAAAAGTGAATACTGTTGCCTGGCAAACCTGCAAAAGAAAAAAAATGGTTCCCTGATTCATGGCAGAGTTTTGTAACCAGCAGTCACACATCAGAACAAAAAGAAAAAGAAAAGAATAATTTTTGGAATATTCTTTTGCCTTTGTTGTTGCTGCTAAGGAGGCACTTTGGTGTCCTGGCGAGTGGCCCGGCGGGCTGGCAGCTGTGGCCCTGGCCAGGCCAGCCCCGCTGTGTCCAGCCACGGCTTCTCCTCAGTTTGCAGCAGGGGAGGCAGGGCAGCTCCGCGGAGCTTCCAGAGCAGCCTCGATGACAGAGCCTCCCTCCGAGGCTCGGATGCACTCAGGGACGCAGACTCTCCTCTCCGGCACAGCTGGCTCTGCTCACTACGCTGGCAGGAAATGCTGCTATTTGGGGAGCTACATGAGCTATTTTAGAGCTCTCCAGAGTCTATGGTGCAGTCATGAATACAGCTTGGTCACCAATTCTGGTGGGAGCAATTTGCAGGGATCATCTCAGCCCGAGCCGGGAGGCTCGAGGAGCAGCAGCTGCTCTCTGCTCCTCCTGAAACCACCAAATGGAGCTTCCACCCTGGGCTGGTGCAGACTGAGGGCACAGGACTCGTTCTGGCCTCGGGGAGCCCACGGATGCATGTCCCACCCGCGGAGACTCTCGCACGCCTCTAGGCACAGAAATTCGGACAGGAGATCACCGGAGGATCCTCGGCACGGAGGGACGGCCCTGGCTCTCCCTTTGGAAGCTCTTTCCTGCATCCTCCTGCAGAGATGCAGTCTGCAACTTCAAAGGCAAGAAGAGATGGTCTAAAAAGGACGGCAAAGGAGGGACAGCGCAGCGGTTAAGGCGGAAAATGAAAATATGATGAAGCTGTGACTCCATGAACCTGGGTCACTGTCACACTGGGGGACAATCTTGGTTCTTGTCTTGAGATGTTCCATGATAAAGAGCATATCCTGAAAATTCTGGGAATGAGGTGAATAAAAACAACACGATGAAATGAATTCCTCAACAATAATAAAAAAACCCAAAAAACAATAACAACAAAAAAAACCTGATGAAACATTTGTCCAGTTAAAAATGCAGCTTTTTTTTTTAAAGCAACATTCAGATGGGCAAAATAAAGAAAAGCGATATTTTGGAAAAATTATAGTTCAGCTAACCCTTAATTAAAATTTAGATTCAGTTGTCCTTTAATAAAAGCAGCCATTATTGTAATTTGTTCTGTGGGGAAATCATTGTAAAGCAAATTAATCTGATTTCAGCATGACACAAAAGAGGACCATAAATGAAAACGCAGAGTAATAAACAAAACCGAATGGGGAAGAAAAAAAAGGGGGAAAATGTAGCAAATGGGCCCAAAGATGGACTTTAAAAATCAACTTGGGAAAAAAAAAAGGAAAAAAAAGAAAAATACAGAACGAAAAAATAAAGAGACTAGAGAAACCAGAGTGATTTGGCAAGCAGATGTTAGAAGGAAGGTATTTCACACACCAGAGAGTCGTGTGCGTCTCTGTGGGATGGCTTGGCAAGGCCAGCAGCTGCCCGAGGGTCAGCCGCCTTGGGGTCGCTCTTCCAGCCCCCCTGAGCATCTTCGTGGCACAAACGCTCTGTCCTATGGCACTTCTGCATTTCGTACTTCCTCTCGTAGCCGGGCCTGGCCTGCTCGCCCCGGGGCTCCCCGAAGGACGGCCCCAGGTCCCCGAAATCCTCCTCGATGCTGCTCTGGCGGGTCAGGGTTTTCCTGCGAGCCAGCAGCGGCCGCGCGCTCCTCCGGCAGGCGCAGGGCGCGGGCTCGGCGCAGCAGCTGCAGGCGGGAGCTGCGTCCCAGGAGGACCTGAAGCTGAACCGCGATTCCTCCTCCTCGCTGCCGCAGTCCAGGCCGCTGTCCGGGCTCCGCGACAGCGAGCGGCTGTGCCTCCATCCCTTCTCGTCCGCCGAGAGCTCCTCCAGGCACGGCATCCTGTGCTTGGCTGGGTACCACGAGCCGTGCTGCTCTTGATGGTAGGGCCTGGGCGCCCGGGAGTCTCTAGCTATTCTGGGGTTCTTTCTGTAGGGCATACCTAAACCCTGCTTGTACAGCAGCTCCGAGTACTCGCCATCCTCTTCGGCTACTTCGGGAATACTGAAAAGCCTTTTACTGTGGTGTGTCTGCTGGGAAAAGTCAGGCTGCTCCAAAAAAGTGGCTTCAGTGGTCTTACTCTTATGGTACTCCTTAAGATTATGCAATGTTAAAAACCAGACAGGGAACAAATAGTGCGTGATAAAAATAAAATGGGAGGGAAAAGGGAGAAGAAAAGAAAAATAAAGACAGAATTAGTTTTAGAGCAATGGCAAACGTAAGACATGCAGCTTATATAGTGAAAAGGATGTCATGCTTTGAATGAGGATCTGTGAAAAATAAAGACGTGATCAAGAAGTTGCTGATGTCGGATACAACGTGAGAGGTCAGTGCAAACAACTGAGCGATGCCCTAAACGAGAATAAACTCATGCATTTGACACAGAGCAATGGGAGCCACGGGAGGTTCCAGCAGGTGAGTGACAATGGCACTGAAGCACCTTCCTCGTCCCATGCCAAACTGAATTTCCTTTGTACCACAACCACATCTGAGAATGGCAACTCTGCCCTTTCTTGCTTTGCATCTGGTAAAGCAAATCTCTTCAGTCTCCTGCCAGAGGACAGCTGTTCTGCAAACATTGTTAAAGGAGTTCTGGTTTCCTTTCTAAAATTCTAGAGAGCTTGCATGGTTTTTAAGGCTTGGCTTCCACAGGCAGAGCCCTGGGAAGCAGGCTGCTCTCTGATGTCACCTACCCTGCACTGTCACCAAATCTCTCATCATAACCTTGTACCTGCTTCATAAATATCTGAAAATCAGCCTATTGGCAGAAGTAAAGGTCTCAGTTTATGCCAGCAGCAGGTAAAAACTATCCCAGCCTGGGTAAAATAGGCATTCTGGACATGCAGGATGTATTCTGCAATTTTCCTATTCCATTTCCACAGAACACAGGTTGGTCTGACAAAGAATCTCAGGAGGCTGCGCTGGGCTCTGAGGAGAAGAACGAACACAGTGCAGGAGGTGCTGGCTCTGCCTGGCAGGGTTTATTGATTCCTCAGCACAGAGATCATCTCTCCTTTGCCTAATGCCCAGATCAGGAGAGCTCTGCGCTCACAGCCCCCGGAAACAAGGACAGATCATCTCGGAGATTGAGGAAATATCTCTCTCTGAGCGCTCTAAACTTAGCTGTGTCCCCTTTCAGGCACAGGGAACTCTCTAAGTCACTTCATGACTATTTCACCTGCTTCCCTTTGTTTTTACAATGTGTACCACACTTGTGAAACTTGAGACAAACTGCCAGAGAAGTGGAAAAAAGATCAGTGAGCATGAACAATCATAGTTTTGATAGACTGCTCCACCAAGAGAAGCCTGCAAACCTTGACAGGTCAAAGATTATTCACCACCCTAACTAAGGTTCTGGAACTTTCTCAGTATCAACACTGGCAATACTGATTTAAATCCAAGAAGTGAAGATACCTTCTAATGCATAAAGAGCTAGAACAGTCATGGGATAATTCTTTTTCCTGGGGAAAAGGACAGAAGCAGCATGCAGGAGGATCTCAGTTTCAACCTTTATGTTAGTGCAGTAACAGAAACACTGATCATTTCTTCTTTTGAAAAAGCACCTGTCTCACTCCAAACAGTATCAGAATAAATTTATAGCACATGAGAGCAGTTATAAGAACGGTCCAAATTCTTGTATGCATGAGAAAATAGTATTGACTTTAGTTAAATAACAGTCTACTGAAAAAAAGTTGGCCTGTGGGTTTGTGCTTTCTAAGAAAACACAGTTTGTGTAATTACTACACACATAAAGAAGCAAACACCATTTACATGTACAAATATAATAGAGGAAATACACATTCAGTATTGGGCATGTTTAGTATTCTACACATGCTTTAGTTGTTTATAAAGTTGTCTTTCATGATAAATATTCCTGTGTTAAAGTAATCACCAGAGAGAGCAGGAAATACCTTTCAGAAATATTGCTGAAAATATTTCCTACTCTCTCTGGTGATTCCCTAACCATCAGAGCAGGAGTTCTGACGAAGCATCAATCGAACAAAGCTGAAACAACTCCCTCTGTCACAGGAACGCTTTAGAGCCTGTGCAAGGGGTGGGATTAGCACTGATACTTGGACAAATCACTCAGACATGAAAAACATCCGCTGCTTTGGAAGTCTTTATAAATCTCCTTGCTCAGAAACAACTCGTTTTTGGGGGAGCACATGCAGTATGTCCTCACACAGACACGGAGAAGGTCCCCAGATGGGGAACAGAAACTGCAACTTCAACAATTACAGAAGGAAAAAAGTCAAGTAACTTTAGCTATCAATTAATGACAAAGATAAAGCAATAAATGCATTAAAAGGGCCCAGTTCTAGGTCTGCAGGACAGCGTGAGCTCTCCTGTCTGCAGAGCCCACCCTGCCTGGCAGAAGGGCTCTGTCAGGGGCAGCAGCCAGGGCTGGAGGGCACCCACTCACCTTGATGGCGCCGTGCGAGGTCAGGCTGACCCTCCTCCTGTCCTCCAGCTGCATCTCCGAGTAGAGCTCCTCCTCGTCCTCCTCCAGGATGTCGGACAGGTCGGAGCCGCGGCTGCTCTCGGTGTGGTACTCATCCCCGTGGCAGTAGTGAGGCTGTGGAAGGTGAGCAGAGCAGCCCTGAGTGCCCTAAAGCTGATAATCCTTGGCTAACACCACTGAGGACACTTCCTGCACTGGAATGTCACACTGGGACCCACGGCAGTGACATCACTGCCTGGGGCTCTGCCCTGCTGGAGACACCGCGTGGGAATTTCATTTTGCCCACTCATAATTCAAGAAATCCAACCTTAATCCCAGGTGACACACAAAGGGATATCTCCATTCACAGCACCAAATCTAGACTCAGTCTTGATGAAATTCCCCTCATTAAAGAGGTCCTTCATGCACCAATGGACTTGCTGACCAAACTGTAAAAGCCTCAGGATAATTCACATATCATCTGTTCCTCACAGCTGTTTGTTACATCACATTATCATTTAAAAGTGATCAGCATTTCATTCTTGCAGGATATTACCACCACTGTATGCTATGGCTAATGATGGCATTTGAAGCTTCAATTCTCTTAAACATTATAGGAATAGACTGGATGAAATCACGGTTGTCTTTTAAAATAAGTCCAATTATTTAAAGTTCTGTAATTTTTCTATTAGTTGGAAGATAAGGAGAGAAAAGCATATCCTGCTGAAGTGCTAATGTTAAACAGGAGTGGCCTCTTTTAAACAGATCAGATCATAAACAAAACTCATTGTATTTCCAAGGACAAATTTCAAAACAGAGTCATCTGACTGTCAGATTGCAATCAAGTACTCGAAAAATCAAATATTCTAGAGGTATCATAATGCTCGAAATTACTGCATTTCTTCCCTCAGTGACACCAATGAAGAAATCATCTCTGTGGTGCCAGATCAGTTCCCAGAGCTGTGCAATCACTGATCTCAATCAATCCCAGCAATGAGAACAAAACTACAATAGGCAATTTCTCCAAAGTGAAGATGGATTCGCTCTCCAAATACAAGAGACAATTTCTGCTCTTGTATTTGTTCTGGAGCTGAGGAGATCGTTGGGTGAAGCCTCTGGCAGCCATTCCCAGGACCAAGCCCATCAATGTCTCAGAAGCACTGCATTGGATCGTCTGAGACAAAAGTCACTTCTTCACCAACAAACCAAGCGCCAGGGATGATCCTCCATGAACAGAGCAAATCAATAAATAAATCACCTCACACATTCTGTAGGCACTGTGTGTTCTAAAAATGGGAACCAGTTCGTGAAGACTGAGCCAAACCAAATCCCAAAGCCCCATATTTGGAGCAATGGTAATTTGGGGCAATGATTACACATTTATAAATGCTTGGATCCCAGTGCCCATTTTCAGTTCCCAGTGCCAATTTTCCATTTGCAGTGCCCATTGTCAGTCTGCAGTGCCCATTGTCAGTTTGCAGTGCCCATTTTTAGCTCCCAGTGCCCATTGTCAGTTCCCAGTGCCCATTTTCAGTTCCCAGTGCCCATTGTCAGTTCCCAGTGCCAATTTTCCGTTTGCAGTGCCCATTGTCAGTCTGCAGTGCCCATTGTCAGTTCCCAGTGCCCATTTTCAGTCTGCAGTGCCCATTTTCAGCTCCCAGTGCCCATTGTCAGTCTGCAGTGCCCATTGTCAGCTCCCAGTGCCCATTTTCAGTTCCCAGTGCCCATTTTCAGCTCCCAGTGTCAATTTTCAGTTTGCAGTGCCCATTGTCAGTCTGCAGTGCCCAGGGCTGGCAGGGAGGGTGAGCAGAGGCTCCTGGTGCTGTCCCCACAGCCCCAGGACAGGAGTGTCCCCTGCCCGTGCTCCATCACTGTCACCAACACAGCCATGGCTCTCAGGGCTGAGCTGGGCAGAGCTGAGCCTCAGAAACACTTTGTGCTTGTGCTGAACCCTTCTCCCAGGAACTAAAGCAGGTACTCACTTGCTTTCCAAGCTCTGAGCCTTTCAGGAAATCATCCACCGAGGCTCCCCTGCGCTTGACCTTGGGGGAGTCGTAGCCATCCTCCTCCTCGTCGGAGTTGGCGTACTGGGCTGTGCTCCTCTCGCTGAAAATGCTCCTCCTCTCCATCTAGCAAAGAACAGAACCCACGGAACTGTGAGCCAGAGCCAGGACAGGAATGGCAAATGTGGAGACTCAAGCACACAACATTTAAATGCACCCATGGTTTGAAGCACTGTTGGTCTGCCCTGGCTGGAACCTCTAAGGAGTTTTTCAGGAATTTTCTGCCTGCTGTAGCAGCCTCACTGATAAACAATTACCTGTTCTGTGTGACCATAGCTCAGCTTTCCTTCCCCCAGCACCACTCCCCAGACTCTCAGCACTCTGCGCTCCGACGCTCACACAAACTCATCTCCCCGCGGCAGAGGCAGTGCCTCACCGAGCCACGGCAGCATTTCCAACCCCAATAAAAGCACAGCCCCAGAAGGAGACTCTGGGCTCTCCCCATGCTCTGAGGAGCCTTTGGCCACAGCAATTCCTGCCCACAGCCCTGGGCAGGGCAGGAGCCACAGCTCCTCCTGCAGCACTCACCACGGGGAAAGGATCTGCACCACAGGGGACTAAACATGGCAAATATCACTGGCAGAATTTGATTCGATTTAGAATTAATTCATCTACAAACTTCTGTCCAGATTCCTGAATTAAACATTTCAAGCATCACTTAAACCAATGCAATCAAACACGGCTCAGAGCACATGTTATGTCAGCGATTTCCCAAACCAGAAAAAGGATTTCTGCTCTCTTTCCCTGTGTAGTTCTTAAATCAACTTTCACCTCACAGAGCCAAAGAAACCAATTCCCTTTCTCCCTCTATTAGATTTATTCCAGCCTTCTTTGTTTATTAACAAAGGGAAGATATATATACCCATGCATACACATGTATTTATCAGACCTTGCTGATCCAGAACTATTCAGAATCTCAAAAGATGGCTCAATTTACCCAGTGGGTCAAATGTGTCCCAAAACAGGAACAGGCAACAATGCACGAATTGTCACAATTAATGGATTATTTTGAAGATAAAATGAGAGACCAAAAACTTGACACAACTGATGATTGCTAAATGAAGGACCAAGAAAATGTGATGCAAGAAATAACAGACAGTTGTGAGCAGCTCGTGAGGAGAAAGTAACGCCCAGGGCGCTGGGAGTATTTAAATATTGCATATTTGTGTGGCAAACGCAGAGCTGCTGTCGGGATGAATCCACACCAGCTGCAGTGACCCACGAGGCTCAGACGTGGGATTTAAATGAACTCACACACCTCTGAGTCAGGGCAGCGGCCGTGGGTCACAGCAGTGCCACACCAGGGGTGTCCTGGGCAGAGACACTGCCGGCAGCCACAGGAGGAGCTGCAATAAAAGCAGCTGCAAACATCTGTGAAAATGCAGCACTGAGAGGGGCACAAATGTAAAATTTCATGTGGATCCATGACAGCAGGCATAGGAGGGCTCCATAAGCCCAGAATTTTAGCACACCACGTCTCCTCAGACTGTGGATCTTCAGAGTTTACAAATGGTTGCTGCTCCTCAGAGCACAGGATGGACAAATCTTTGATGGAACTGCCACAACGAACAAAACCAGCCCAAAAGAGCCTCAAGAAGTTTGCCTTTACCCTGTTGCTCTCTGCCACTCTCTGCGCAGCTTCTCTCGCCATGGCTTTTGCGACAGTGTTGGGGACAGGGGTGCCTTGAGGCTGGGGGAGGATCCTGTTGGGGGACGGTGACCTCCTCCCCTGGAGCGGGCCGTGGAAGGTGGGTGGCTCCAGCATGTGGCCGTGGACAGGGGACACCTGACGAGTCTGCTCCCACGACTCATCCCTTTTCAGATGTGGGCCTAAGTGTTCTTCTTTGGTTTCGGGGGCTCCGGCACTTGCTAATGGCTTAGATTTGGGAGCAGTTCTGGGGTGAGGGGGTGGAGGCACCAGGAGGTCCAAGGGAATGGCAGCAACACAAGAGTCCAGGGACTCGCCCTGCGCCGAGAGCGTCCGCACGGTCACTTCGCGCGCGTCCAGGCTCCGCAGCCGCAGCAGCTCCACCGCCGCGCCCTCCGCCGTGGGGAAGATCACCTCGGCCACCTGGGAGCACAAACCAAGCGTTGGTGAGCACAGAACCATCGGCTGCCTGCCCTCAGCCCCACGGAGCCGCAGCCTGCCCAGAGCCAGCGCAGGGTGAGCCGCAGGAGCTCCGACACCGACGCCGCCGGCTTGACCCTCCCACCCTTCGGCCAAAGCTGCTCCTGGAACGGCAGCGAGCCATGCCAAACCAAGGACAGGCCCTCCTGACATCCCACAGCCTCCCCTGCCAGTGAAATGCCCCAAAGCAGAGTCCCTGCAGCACGGGGAACTCACCCGCTGCCCTTTGGCATAAACCCCGTAACCGGTGACGCTGGCGCCGTGGGACGTCCCCGTCGCCGTCAGGGTCGGGGGCTTCCAGGACACCTGGACGGTCCCTGGCGTGGACCCAGCCCGGACAGCAACGTCTTGAGGTGGAGCTGGAGGACCTAAGGAGGAAGGGACGGTGACCCTGGAGCCTCAGCTCAGGAGCACAGTGACCCGAGGTGCCACGGGGGCTGCAAGATGAAACTCCAACATTTCCCACCAGCAGCACGCTGGTTAAAGGACAGCAGGTCCTTCCTCTGCACTGAATCAAAAAATACACCCACTGACCTCTCAAGGCATTTAGAACATGTTAGTGTAACAGCACACCAAACACCTCCTTAATTAAAAGGCATTACCCTACTATAAACAGCTCCATTCGGCCAGAAAGCCAAAGTAAAAATATCACAGAGATTATTAGTTCATAAATTTTTCAAGCATCCTGTAGTGTTAATTGAACAGCCCAACCCTGGGCAGTCTCCTGCTCAAACAGGAGCGGCCAGGAGAGCACAGAGCTCGGCTACTGCTCCCACAAACTCAGCACAACCAGCCCTGCTCATCCACCAAAACCCTGCAAGTGTTCTAACTCTGCAGGACGCTCTGCAAATATCACACAAGATCACCAGCGAACTGCCAGGGCACTTCACTGCTTTGCTGTCACCGAATTTCATCCTCCAGTGGACACGGAAATGAAATCATGATCGTGCTCAGGACAGCACAGGCACAACAGGAAATTTCTGCTGACACCATCCCTGCATCTAGAGAGTATTTTTAACTTGCAAGTTGAAAGTATGCAAATTGGCCTAATACTATTCTTGGCGGAGACGGATTTTGGTTCAGGATTGAATTTCAGCTTTCCTGATCATCCTATTTTATTGACAGCCAGCATTCCCAGCCCAGCAAGGCTGCTCAGCTTACAGGAAAAAATGCATCTGATCTGACCCAGCATCTTGTCAGTGGCAATGACACTAATCTGCTCCTGCAGGAGAAGTCACCTTCCTTTTCATTCTCCCAAACCTAACCAATCCCCAGGGAGTCTGCCTCGACCTTCACAGGCTGCAGCAGAGAGAGGTTTAACAAACTGCAATGCCTGAGGCTCAGCATGGTTTCTATTTCCCCCATCACTAAAGGGAAATTATTCCCAATGATTTTTGATGGCCTTGCTCATCAACATAAACGTTTGTTTTACAATTCTGCTACACTTTGCTCCTCATGGGTTTTTTTCAACATAAATTAGCTCAAAAAACCACAACAGTCCCACTGGTCCTGACCCTGCACTTATTTCTATTTTTAGAACTGAGTGCCCGAGAGAGCACTTCTATTTTAATTTAAGCAATTCTGACAAATGAAGATGAGGAGTCCAAATGCGCGGCACACACATCGATGGTCACTCCCAGATGGGCATCCCTTCCCTTTATCCCCAAGGCTCTGAAACGCAGGGATCAGCCTCTGGTCACTCCTACAGCTGTTCTGTTCTGTTCTGTACGTGTTTCTGCACAGTGCTCTCTGTGAAACACAGCACTGGAGGGAGGATTTTGGGAGCCCTGGATCTGAAAGCTGAGGCTTCACCACACCTCAGCTCCCGAGCAGAGAGCAGCTCCTGCACTGCTCAGCCTCTCCACACCCAGAGGGAGATGCAGCTCGGAAAGTGCTTGGCCTGGAAAAACCTCACTCCAAAGGCCTTTCCTGAACAGCAGAGCTGAAATAAATTCAAAGCACTCCCCCAGGACACACCCCAGGTTTGAAATGCTCTCCCCCAGCAGATTCCACAGCAGCACCACTCATCCCACAGATGATTCCAGACAAAAGAGTAAATGTGTGAGTTGACACTGAAATTGAACATTAAAAGCATCAAAACAGGAGACACAGAAGCTTAACTTTTTCCAGGCCACACACCCTCAAAATTATGAGATTATCCTTTAAATTCACTGCATTATTTCTGCTCTCATTTTCAACATTATTTCAACGTTCTTGAATAATGGGAAATGACTGACGACACTTACCAACACTCCTAATGCAAAAACCAGGTGGGAAAAAACTCAGACTTTCCGAAACACAATGGATTTGTTGGCTTTGTAAATTTAAATTGTACAATGCAATTACAGCTTCACAACCAAAATGCACTTACATCCCCTAAGCGACTCTGTGAAGGTTAAACTAATATTTTTAATATAAACTATAAACTATATAAAGTATATATAGTATATAAACTAGCATATAAACTAGAAGTTATCTAGTATTTTCAGGGAAATTTAACTGAGTTTTGGGCTAGGGAGGAAAATATCAAACCTGCTGGCAATGTAGAAAATTCCACAAAGGCTTCCTTTTTTTCTCGTTGTTCCAAGGGAAGCTGCCAGGGCATCTGATGGGGCTTTGCCATGACCTTCACCTTGTAGGCCATGTTGGGCTTCAAATTAAAAAAATGGTACTTGTAGCTAGCAGCCTTGACAATGTCAAACTCCTCCTCGTTGAGAAAGATGACATGACTGTAATTACTGTTTGTAGGGAGCCAGGAGAGCTCAGCAGAGATCTGGGTGATGTTGTCCACGCGCAGGTTGGACGGGGCCACGATGACGTCCTTGCCCACGAGCAGCGTGCACTGCAGCTCGTCCGAGTTGCCCTTGTTGGTGATGCTCTGGATGGAGATGCGGTAGGTGCAGGTGGAGATGTTGAGCTTCTCGATGAGCGCCTTGGTCCTGCTGCCCAGGGCGATGTTCATGCGGATCTCCTTGTCCACCAGCACGTTGTAGCTGCTGACAGTTCCCCAGCCGGGGGGCACGACCGGCGGCTCCCAGCCCACAATGACACTTTTGGCTAGTTGTTTGATAAGGGTGATTTTTCGAGGATAAGGCACAATGTCTTCTCCGATCTCGTCAATGTTCACATCCAGAGTCCCTGCGCCGTTGCTGATCACGCTGGAGTCGATGTGGCTCGGTGGGCTGATCTCCAGGAGATCTCCTTCCAAGGTGGGGCCCGAACGGTTGATAAAATTCTGATCTTGCTCGCTGCTGAGTGTGCTTGATAACCGCGTCTCGTTGTCTTGAACAAAATCCACAAAGTTGGAAGGGACCAGTCCTCTTTGTCCATCCAGAAGTTCTCCTGGTGAGAAAGAGCAGTGCCATTAAAATCCGTGAAGGATTTAACCTTTTCCATGTCAGTGCCTCGGGAGGGGACAAGATAAGGAGCAAGGGGTGAGTGAAAATGCACATAAACAAATTCCCAGTTTGAGAACAGAAAGGCTTAGTGAGGGAAATACCAGAACTGCCAGTAAGCCTTTTTGTCAACTTAAATCTTGCCACTAGGAAAAGCTGACACTATAAAATATCTTATAATTAGCTCTGCCTGCAAGGAGCGGCTCTGCTGGTGCAGAAACTCTTTTAATTAACACAACGACGATAAAGCTAATTTTAGCAACCGATTTAGGAGTAGACGAAGGAAAGAACTGGGAGCACGTTTGACAGACGAGCTGATCCCAATCTGCATGAATTAGCATGAACTCGTGGATTAAAAAGCAGAATACCTTCATAGAAGCCATCCTCGTCCATGTCCCCGTACACATAGAGGTACTTTCCTGCCGTGAGAGGGAGCTCCGCCTCTGGGTTCTCGTTTGGTCCATCGAAAGGGTTGTAGCTGTGGAGCACAGGCACAGCGCTGCTCAGCAGGAGGGACACTTCCCTCTCGGGTTTGTGTTCCCCTCCTCACACACCTCTGGGTCACTCAGGGTCACTCAGGGTCACTCAGGGTCACTCAGGGTCGCTCTGTGCCCAAGGTGTGTCACACCCTGACCCCGTGGGGGCTCTGCCCCTGAACCATGTCCTGTCCTGCACCATTGGCTCTGCTCACTTGGGTCTCCTGAACTACACTGGCCAAAATTTGCTTTATTTTTTAAAGTGAATTAAAGCAAACTCAGTTGTGGGGGTCTTTTCCAGCTGCTGTATTCAATTTATTTGATATGTTTTATGTTCCTTTTGCACAAGTTTATTAAACTCCTACAGAGACAAGGTAAAGAAGACAAAAACAGTGAGCTGCATCTAAGAGAAGCTACCAAGAGACAAAAAGCACTTATAAAGTACTTAAATCCATATCCATCCTGAAAGAATTTTTTAGTCACTGAAATTTTTATCATGACAGTGCTTTATAGCTGAAATTTGAATGTGCAAAGCAGTGATGGAATTCAAATGTTTTCTTGCTTGAAGCAGTAATTTACAAGGCCAGATTGGGACACCCTCTCTAAAGCAGGAAGCACCCACTGGATTTAGGACAATCTGAAGGATGGAGATGCAGGAGGAGGGAGCCAGGCCGTGCTCAGCTCTGCAGCCTCTCAAACAGAGAGGATCTGCTGCCCACAGCAGGAATTCCTCACCACTCCGTGCACGGAAAAGTGGAGCCAAAGCGATGCTGAACATCCCAACTGAGAATTGCACCTGCGAGGAGATGGGACTTACCTGTAACGGGCAATGCACAGATGGACTTTCCCAGAATATCTCTGCTTTGAGGTATTGGAATTCTGATCATTATCCATCTGTAAAGAGGGGGAGAAAAAAGAGAATGCGATTTCAGAAAAAGATGTATGAACAGTTTTGCTGACAGGTGATAAAAATCAGTGAACACACAGCATCAAGGGAAAAGAAATTAAATTCTAACATGGAGCACAACTGATTAATTTAATTAGAACGGCAAAGTTCAGTGACTAAGTACTTAAAACAAAGGCTGAGTTTGAAGTGTCAACTTCCAAACACTTGGAAACAATGAATATCACCCAAAATATGCCCCCTGCCAACCCAACCCAATCCAACCCAACCCAATCCAGTCCAATTCAATCCACAGCATCAGCATCTGCTGAATGCCACCCCTTCCACTAACTGAAATAATAACATATTTTCTTCTGAATTTAGTATCACATTTAATTCAATTCTGCAAAGCCACACATTTATTCTATTACAAATGTGGTCTGCAAAACCTGGAGATTTAATTGTGGGGTTGAATCACCACAGACTCTGCCCATTTTAGCTCTGCACGAGGTCTCTCACTGGGAAAACAGTAATTTCTGTTACACTTCGAGCTAGCAGAGATTTTAAAGTGAGAGATGAACTTCCCTCCACTCATTGTACAGTTTGCTGTGAGCCATTTCAGAAAAAAATACCAACTTTCTGCTTGAGCTTGAGAGAACTTCAATTAAGGCAGAAATACTGCATTAATAGTGGGATCAAAAAAGCTGAATTGTCTGAAAACTGACCAAAATGTCACAATCCAGACAGACTGAACACTGAACTGCAGCTTTCAGGTCTGAACTGTTCCCTGCCCAAAGCACCCCAGTGTTGCTCTGATTTTCTGATATTCGTGGAGATTCGCGGAAGCTCGCAGGGAGGTCAGGCAGGAGCACCAAGATGGCGAAAAGAGAAACTTTATTTACAAGAACTTCTTTATATATTCATTAATAATCTAATAATTATTGGTCAATAGTTTTTCCACCTCCTGTAACGATTGGTTACAACTCTAGAGCATCCAGCACCAAAACAAAGAGATCAGAAAGCACAAGAATGCAACTTATCTCTATTCTCCATGAGAAAGAAGAGAGAGATTTTAAAACAGTGCAGCTACACCCCAGAAAAACAGAGTTAAATGACTTTTCCCCTGAATTAACTGAGGAGGAGGTTCAGCCCAGCACACACTGCTCTGCACACTCAGCTCCAGCATGAGGACACTCACAGGACTCCTCCAGGCAGCACTGGGGGCTCCAGGCAAATCTGCCACGATTTTCACCCTGGGATCTCATATTCTATGAGATATCACAGAATATATGCTATAGAAATATCACATCCAGCACAGAACCAATCATGGTTATTCCAGAAGGCTTTTTAAATAGGAACAACCAGGGCAGTTGCAAATATATTTTTTTTGCAGAGTATCACTTATTTATTTATTTATTTATTTATTTATTTATTTATTTCAGATTTCCCAGCATTATGCTCCATTTTTAGATTTTATTCACACGCTCTCCCTTGGGCCTGGGTATCTCTAAAAAGGAATGGAGCTTAGTTTCTGTGAGCTTGCATAATGTAAGTATGTATCACATAATTACACTCTAGAAGGCACAAAACGTACAATTCTGCAAAAGAGGGCTTGACATTCTCAGTGAGAGATAACTCAAAAATAATAGAAAAAGGGAATTAAATTTGACGTGCGCTTCTTCTGTTCCTTGCTGTTAGTTCTGCTTCCCTAAGTCTCCTCGCTAAGCTGCTTTTTCTGTGCCCTCTTCAAAAAGCAGCGAATGTTTCCACTTTTCAGTAATGCTGCCACACAAATATACACAAATATTTCCTGTGGATAATCCTCAGATGTGCCCATGGAATTCCCACTGTACAAGAATCTAATATTTTGTTGAATATCCTCAGGCTTGTGATCCATTTAGAAACATTTTGATTCTATCAACTTTCACATGTTCAGCAGCAATGAATTTATATTCATTGCTAAGTACAAAGACAGAAAATAGGCACACCGGTGCAATTTATTTACTCCTGTAAAGATAAGAAAGGGATTTCTTAAAATGAGGAGGTAAAGATCATTTTGATCTGAAGATCATTTTCTCGTGGCTATCTGCCCATATAAACCAGGCTATTTAATAGAAAATAATACCCTTCCACAAAGTTTTCAAAACTTATTCTGTGCCACTCAGCCCGAAATCACTTTCTCAGTAAAAAATTCAGAAGGACTCACGTCGGAATCAAATCTGCATCTTGGGGTACCAGATCTTGACTTGGACAGGAATGTAGGTTTGACAGAAAGCTGTTCTGGTTTGTCTCCAGAAATCTGAAGGGGTCGTATGAACTCTGAGATCACACAGCGACTTCCAGCAGGGCTTTCATGACCTGGCAGAGAGCAGAACACAGACAGAAGTGAGGAATGGCTCAGGGAGAAGCAGTGCCAAGCCACAGCACAGAGCTGCTTTCCTCTGCTGCTCAAAATCCTTCAAGAGAGACTCTGCTGGGCAGAGCCAGACAGCTCAGCCTGCAGGGCCCAGGATTTTGGTGAATTGCTCCAATTAACAACAGGTACCAAAACACAATGCAGACAGTGAAGGGACTGTAATTCAAAGAATTCACAGGTAAAGCTTCCCGGAGTGAAAAGTCCACCTTTGCTCTGAGCTGTCTGGATATGTCAGCAGAGGTTACCTGAGCTGCTGTTTAACACACCCTAACCAAAAAGCTGCTCCTAGAACCTTTATTTCTTTTGGGGACTCTGTCACACACTGGAAAGCAGAATCAAGTCATCCATTTGTCTCCTTAAAAAGAGACTGAAATGCTAATGATTTAGCTGGCAGGATACTCATTTGGAAATGAAGTTATTTGACTTTTGGCAGGCAGGAAGTGCCAGGAGCACCTGCTTGGTATTTCTCAGGAGTTCCTCACTGACACCAGCACTGAACCACGGAATTCCATCCCAGTGCCACCTCTCCAGGCTCTGAAACGTGGAAACTGAGACTATGCAAAAGGAAAAATCTCCAAAAATTCTTCTGGAATATTTTTACTGTGCTTTTAAAAAACAGTTTAAAGAAAGGAAAGGACAGACCATGCTGCACGTTGAACAGCCTGAGGAGGCTGAATTCTCTTATCTCCTCCTGACTCAGGTGAAAATCAGTGGGACCAGTAAAAAGAACATCATCATCAAGGCTGCAAGGAGATTAATAAAGCTCAGTATAAAATACTTCTCCATTTCCCCCCTTGCTGTTATTTAGTCCCCAAAGCACAGGAAAGCAGGAGTGGCACCCTGAGCTGGGTCTGACTGCAGCGTGAGCAGAACTCACAGCAAAGCAGAGCTCTGCTGACTCTCTCACTGTGCCGAGTGCATCCTCCCTCTCGTTAACATAATGAGCCTGTGCTCTCGTTTTCCAGACCCTGAAGATGTGTGGGCTCAGCATTTCCTCTCCCGCTCTGCCCGGAGTCTGGACAGCAAGGCTTTGCCACTGAATTCCAAGATTCCCAGTCCACGTCACCAGGAATTATCAGAGGAGCCTCTTTATTCACACTGCAGAGGAGAAAAAGCTCCAGGAATATCATCAGAGGCTTTTCTGGTGTGCTCATTAGCCCAATGTGATTAATTTTCTCTGCATCACTGCAATTTACAGCAGGACAGCTCAGGCACACGGACAGCAGGGAAATACACAACTCACCATAGGAAAGATTAATTACAGCCAGCCCCACTCAGAGCAATCCCCAGGCTGGACGAGGGCACATCTTTAATTCTTGGAACCTCTCTCACACACAGAACAGGAAAGTGCTCCCCATTCAGGAGCCTTCAGCCAATGCAGCTCCTGCTGCTGCTGTTAATGTGTTTGCCACGTCAGCCCAGCCTATAAATAATGGGGCCAACTGTGATTATTCATTCCTGAGCTGCTGCTCGCTCTCAGACCTCCTGCACTCTTCAGCCTTTGCTTTTAAATTCTTTCACCACGCACAGAATGTGGAGGAAGGTTCTAGGGCAATGCAATCCTGCTCTGCATGCCACAGGACAATGACAGCACAGGAACACACCTTGTCAAGAGCTCCAGGAATATCACTTCCAGGTGCTGGAAGACATGGATCTAATTTTTTTCACTTGAAAAATAAATAAAATTTACCCTGAGTCCTTAATACATAGGAGAGCAAAGTCTGTGGTAGTTGTAACTGCACCGAGGGACTGGGCACACACTGTGCTGATAACCCCAAACAGACAGTGATGGTAACCCCAAAGAGTGAAGGTAACCCCAAAGAGTGAAGGTAACCCCAAACAGGGCTGGGAACCCTAAACAGTGATGGTGACCCCAAACAGGGCTCATAACCCCAAATAGACAGTGATGGTAACCACAACAGACAGTGATGGTAACCCCACACTGTGCTGGCAACCCCAAACTGTGATGGCAACCCCAAATAGACAGTGATGGTAACCCCAAACAGTGATGGTAACCCCACACTGTGCTGGTAACCCCAAACAGGGCTCATAACCCCAAACGACAGTGCTGGTAACCCCAAAGGGTGAAGGTAACCCCAAACAAGGCTGGTAACCCCAAACTGTGCTGGTAACCCCACACATGACCCCACAGAGCCCGCTCAGACACCTCACTCCATCAGGGACTGGAAAACCCAAGAGCATCAGACAGGAACTGCCAGCAGCAGCCTCAGCAAGGAGCTTCAGCAGAGAGCTGCTGTGTGTTCTGGAGAGCAGCCCTTCTCGAAAGGTTATGAGACAAATAATGGATGCAAATTCATGCAGATTCTATGGATGTAGAGCCACAGTTGGGTTTAAAAAAATAAACATAAGCATCATCAAGTAATGGCTTTGCAGAAAAAAAAAAAAACCAAACCAAAATTGAGATTCACAGCACAGGAAGCACATTCCTCCTGAGCATCTGTAATCTCCTGATCGTTTCTGCAGAGGATGTCTGCTCCTGCAGATTGTGCACACAGGAGGACAGACAGAAAGGCTGCATTGAAAACTGGCCTAGGTCTGCCTGCAAAAAAGGAGCTGATTAAACCTGGTCCTTGTCCATCCACAGCAATTACACTGATGGCCCTGGGCCTGAGCAGCAGAACGGAAGGAGTCAGACCTACAGACTGCTTGAAAGCTTGTAAACTGGAAACCTACAAAAACAAAACAAACAAACCCCAAAGCAACACCTTGCCTTTTGTATTTCCCCTCTGGAACAAAACAGAGTTAAAAATAAAATATACAAGAGGTCAGCTCATAAGAGCACAGCAACATTTAAAAAATGTCTTTTTTCCCCCTCTAAATACTAGAGAAGAACCTTATAAAGCCACAGGGTTTTTTCCATGAAGTCTTTGTAAAATCCACAGATGCTCAAAATGGCCTTTATTTTGCCATGACTGGCAAATATTTGTTAAGGAAGTCTGAAGAACATCCTAGCTAGGAAAAAAGAAGAGCAGCAGACCTAATTTAAAATGTTTCAGGAGAATTAAAGCTGTCCATACTTACATCACAATTAGACTCTCCATTTTATTTAATGCAATTGCTGATTCCATATGGACTACCTAAATTATCTAGAAAGACCATTTAAACGAGCCTCTTAACTGATGAATAATAACTCTTAAGGCTCCTGTATCTGATTGTGACATTATTACATGTTTACAGTGATCTTTTTCTGCTCCAATCCATCCTGGCTAGGTTTATTTCATTTCCTGCTACATTCAAACGTCGCCAATTAAGGCAAAGCAGCTGGTCATAAACTGATCTCATTTCCATCATTTGCTCTGCACTGAAAGCTGTCCCTGTGTTCCCTCTTGTGTTCTTTCTTCCTCACACATAATAAAAATAATTACATTCTGCGTTGAAGATCTTGCTGTGCCCTGCCATCGTTACTGCGGAGGGGCTGATTTCAAAAATTGGAAATGCTGCCCACTTGCTCAAACAGCACTTTATTGTCAGCAGCGCTTTCAGACCGAGGAGCGATGTTGTCCAAGCACTGCTGATGTTTAGACACAAGTGCTGCAGGCCCTGAATTCTAAGTCCCTTAAAAATCAATAGTTTTGAGAAAAGGTTTACAGAGCCAGGCCTGAAATGCCTTCGGTCCAGCCCTGGCTGTGCCTGCTGTGGTTTTACTCAAGGATTGCTTGGAAGAGTTCAGTTTGGTATGTTCTGAAGTTTTGAAAAAGGTTTTTCCATTAGCACTTGAAGAATAAATACGAATTCATTTGGAGAGGTTGACTGAGTACCTTAAAATGTTTAGCTGATTGTCATTTTTCATTAAATCAATTGCAGCGACACAGGCTGGACCTTTACCTGCTGCCCAAAGGACACTCCAACACCTAATTACCTTCCCTTCAAAATTAATTGTTGCTTTGCAAATCCTGTCCTTAGAGACAGGAGGAGCTAACGCTGTTGGTACTGAGGAAATTTCTACTGAATTCTTGCGTCTGTCAGAAAATGCCCTCTGAATTCTCCACTCAGTGCCCTCCAATCTCCACTGAGGAAGGACCTGCGGCTCCAGGGAAGGCTCGGCACTGAGGCACCACAGCTCCAGTCCTGTGTCACAGGAGCTGAGGCACACAGCAGAGACCCGAACTGAAGTGAGGGAAGGACATCACCCTGGCTCCCTGCCTTGGCCTCACATCGCGCTTGGCACCCTGCAGTGGAAAGAACTGCTCCTCTGCAGCACCAGGGAGACGACTCCTGATTCCCCGTGCCTCGGACTTTTTCTAGAAGCTTAGGGGAAAAAGTCGAGACCATTAAAATTTTTCAGTTCCTTTCCATGCTTATTTTCAAACAACTTTGGGGGAATTTGTATTTAATGAGAATGACCTGAGAACTGTTTTTTGCAGGACAATTAAACCATTCCAGCTTGGGTGACACTGACCACACTCCCCACATGTAATAATACTCCATGGAACGTGAGATTTACAGGGGAGTTGCTCTCCAGCGTCCCCAGGTAACCTCCTGCCTTGATCTTTGTAATTTTCCTATGAATAATGGATCGTTTACAAAGCTCTGCACTTAGGAGAGCTGTTGCCTCTGGCAACAGGAGATGACCTGGGGAAAGTTCAGCACAGATCTTGGATAAACAGGTACTGCTCACCGTGCAGTGTAACGACATCAATACAGATGTAAATGGATTCTTTTTCCCCCTTTATGCTCTCCATTTCTTTTGAAACTACTTTTTGCTTTTTAAGGTGTTTTATTTTCAATTTTTTAAGGAGAAGTGCATCATTTCTGTTGAACAACTGAAATCAAGCCCAGACCATTTTCACGTCTGTCAAAATACTCCATTCCATTTCCCCATTTTCCACCCAGCCCTATTCAGATGTTCCTTTCCCACCATGGCCAGTGCAGCATGCGGGGTCTCTGTGCTCCCTTTCCCCACTAACTTCAGCAAGATAGCAGAGCTGCTCCTGTCCCTGAAACAGGGAGAGGTTCACAGCAAAGCCTGAATGTGCAGAGGTGTATTTTTACATGAGGAATATGTAATTTTAATGCTAAACGGGTTTCTTATCACTGCACTCAGCAACAATCAGAGAGAATTCTGCTGACGGCAGGGCCCAGGTTAAACTGGAACAAGCTCAGTGAAGGCCTAGGAGACACTCTGAAATTCAAACAAGTCCCAAACCACAAACAGGAGCTGGCTCTATCCTCCACTTGCACAGCAAACTCTCTCACATCACAGACTGGCAGCCCCGACACAGACCTCACCTTTGCCTATAGAAGTGGCGATTCCGTTCATCAGCTGGGACAGGGATTTGCCAGGAGAGCCGGAGAGCTCGGCGGACGCCAAGGCGCTGCTGCTCAGGAGGTCGATCTTGCCCGCCTGCTGCCGGAAGCGCTCCAGCTCTCGGGACAGGAGGTTAAACTGCTCGCTCTGCGTCCGGCATTTCTCCTCCAGCTCGCGCACCTTGGCCTGCGAACCAACACGGGCAGGGCGCTGAGCCAGGCTGGCTCTGCCCGGGGCTGCTGGGAGCAGGACAGCCAAACTGGGATGGACAGCCCCATGGGCATCCCCTGCAGCCTCTCAGATGGACAGCCCCATCACCATCCCCATCACCAGCCCCATCACCAGCCCCATGGCCATCCCCTGCAGCCTCTCAGATGGACAGCCCCATCACCAGCCCCATCACCATTCCCATTGCCATCCCCTGCAGCCTCTCAGATGGACAGCCCCATCACCAGCCCCATCACCATTCCCATTGCCATCCCCTGCAGCCTCTCAGATGGACAGCCCCATCACCATCCCCATGGCCATCCCCTGCAGCCTCTCAGATGGACAGCCCCATCGCCATCCCCATGGCCATCCCCTGCAGCCTCTCAGATGGACAGCCCCATCGCCAGCCCCATCGCCAGCCCCATCATCATCCCCATGGCCATCCCCCACAGCCTCTCACCCACCCTGGGAACGAGACCTGCAGCCTATGACAGAGAGGAGAGTCCTCCTTCCATCACCGGATCCCAAAAGGGGAGACTCCTCACCACATACTCTGGCAGCGCTGAAATAATCACTGCCCAGAGCATCTGCACAGAGGTGCTACAGCTCTGTGACTGCACACACCTGAGTGTCAGCTCTGTGTGCTTTTCCAGCTTCCTCTAAACTCAGGTGTATTTCTGAGGTTTGCCCATCCTCTGCTATTGAGCGGAAGCCTCCTGAATTGCTACGTTAGCGTTCAGGTATTAAAACCCAACAAGAACAGGAAAACCCACAGTGGCTGCTGCAGAATTTGGGCTCAGCCAGGGCCTGAATTGCCCTTAAATCAATGCTCCTCACGGTGAAGCCAAAGCACACCGAGGCACTCCGGACACCAGCCCAGGAGAGGAGGGTTGTGAGCCTGGGAGAAGTGTCCAATGTAACGTTTTTGGTTTAATTTTGAGGCACCAGGCTTTAGGGACACAGAACTCAGAAGATAAGCTCTGTTGTGACCTGGGGAATCTGCCCACACACAGATCCTGAATTCCTGACGGGAGAAGATGGCTGAGGTGATGAGAGAGATGGATTCCCTGACTGAAGAAATGACAAAGGGCGTGGGGAATTCAGGGGTTTTTCTACAACTTTTACTCAAAACATATAAAGAGTAGTAAAGGCACCACAGCACGAAAACCCTGTTTTGTCCCAATCTGCACAGTCACTGTACCAGTTAAATTAAGGATAGAATAACTTTCCCAATCTGCTGCTTTAAGATGAACAAACATCACCTCCTTCATTAAAAACCCCTCTTATGCTTAGTTAAGCAACTGTACTAACAAAGGAAGTCTGGATAGCAATTAAATTCATTCAACTGAATTAAGAGTTTTGGGTTTTTTAAAGAAAAAAACATTCTCAGTCCATATAAGAAAACCCATACATTTGATGTTTTAAGAAAACAACATATATTACATACCACCTGCAAAAATCCTAGCTAAAGGAAAATACTTGCAGTACCCAGAGGAACCCAAAAATCCAAATCTTCTACTACACCAGGTGGTACTCTTTGCTCCTTTTCATGTAACAAATACTTTTTAAAAATCAGAGGGAATTTTAAAGATGTAATTTCTTTACACTCCTAACACACAAATTAATTTATTTCTGCTAAAGAAATCTCAGGTTGATTTCTGATTGAATTTCAATCTTGTTGAAACCTGATTGATTATAAAACAAAAAACAGGAAAAATCAGGTATTGTGGGAGTTTCACACAAACACTAAATGCTTGGGGATTTTGTCTTTCATCTTTTCACTGCTGCTTTGAGCATGTAGAAATTCCAAGTTGTTCTCTCACGCCAGTGTGAAGCCTGGAATAAAAATGCCCTTACTGCTTTATTTTTAGCCAGGGCTGTGAGTTAGCAGCGAGCATGATGCTGGCACTTTATCAGGAGATAAAGATGAGATCCATGGCTGAGCTAGGAGGAGGCATTCCCTGCCCATCCTGGTCCCTGGGCTGGCTGGCTTTGCTGCCACACTCACCTCACTGCAGAAAATCTGAATTTGTGCACAGCCCTGCAGAGCAGGACCTGCTCACGGCCCCAGAACTGAGCATTTCTATTCTGAAATAGAATGTTCCTCCCCAAAACGTGTCCTGCCGGGGGTGGCACGGCGGTGCCAATGTCCCACGTGTCCCTAGAGCTGCCTGAGCAGGGCTGGGACAGACAGGGGCTGCGGAGCAGATGGGATGTCTGTCGCTCGAACCGCCAAGCTCTGCGCTCCCCACGGGCGCTGCCTCTGCGCCCAAGCCGCGGAGAGCAGAGCGACTTCATCCGCGACAGACAGACAGACGGACACGGTGCACACGGGACAGGGAGCATGAGCAGCAGCTTTCCAGGAGGACAGGGCTGAATTCAGAGCAGGAATCAGCATCTTCTGCTGCGGAGATATCATCTCGCAGCTCGGCTGTTTACAGAGCGGCAATGGCTTTCACCGGGTGGCTCAAATCAGCCGCAGGTGAAAATAGAATGTGAAATAATCTCTGTATTAGCGAAGAAATACTCTGAATTCAGACAAAATCCACAGTCAGAAAGTCACAATCGTGAGTGAACTACCAAACCATTCCTACTGGGCATGCTCGTAAGGAATTGACTTTGGAAACGAGGATCCGAGTCCTCGTTAAACCATGCCGAGATTAATTTCTTGTAGAAAAAGTGCTCTGGTTTTGATGATTTGGTATTAGGCCAATAAATGCAAAGCATGCTTGCATAACAATGGTTCCAGCACGCATCCCATGCAAGGTTAGGCAGGGCTACCATACTCATTTTAAAGGGAAAAGTGCAGGATTCAGGACAGGGAAAGGAGAATTTACGCCCTAAAATACCTGCATGCTGTCCAAGGTGTTCTGGATGAAGTGCAAAGCAATAAATCCCAAACAAGACACAGTAAACAAGAGATGTGAAATAAACAAAGAAATAAAAACAGGTTTGAATACTATTTTTACATTTCAAAGCAAAGTCTATTAGAACAGTAACACGTGTAAAAACATGCATTAACACAAACCACGCTATAGAAATCAACACTGCTGCTGATCTGAAACTGCAAAAGGCACATTAAATAAAATGCTAAAAAATAATGTGCTTGTGGCAATAAAAAGCAAAAGCTTTGGAAATCTTGTTGGGCTTATGCAAATCAGAGGTTGCAGACAAATCAGCTAAATAAGAGTTGTGCGTAGCTTGAGGGAGTAAATAATCTCTTGCCTGTCTTGTTTCTGTTTTCCTGTACCACAGTCTCCACCAGGCATTAAATAATAATTTAAACTTTTAGTCTGAAAGCTAAAACAAACATAATATATATGATGATATTGAAAGCCTACGAGTAAAACACACTCTGTGGGAATATTAACTTTTATAGACACTAATAAACAAACGCTTTTTTTTTTTTTTCAGGTTGATCAATACACCAGAAAAAAAAAACACCTTTCACCAAGGCATGGCCAGCAAGCGCACATAGAGAAATACTGTGGGAAGGTAAAAGGACTGGAAATTACCTTTAGATAAAAGCAGATTTCTAAATGAAATATTGACAATGCGCCTGCCATTATCAATCCATATTTTTGCATGTTCTTTAGGCTATGTACGTTAACACTAAAAACCATTTAATGCCTTTTCCTCAGGCAGAAAAAGGAAGTGTCCTCTCTCTAGCACACCCTTTGAAGGTTTTCTGAAGTATCTCGATTCTTTCATTAGGTTTACGATTTCTGGTTCTCTAACATGTTGCTTTGTGTTTATTAGACAGTATTTAATTAGGGACCCTAGCTAACTGATTGGTATTTGCTGCTATGTTTCTGGCCTAATAAATCAAAATTCTCATAATTAATCACCCCCTTTAATAGTATTTTACAAAAAATGGTACCAAAAGAGAAACGCACATCACTTCCAGCAGCTCAGCTTACTGCACTCCTAACTGAATTACAAACCTCAGAGGATGCACCATATCAGAAGAGAAAAAAATCGATTTGCCTGCGTATTCCTTGAACATCCAACAGTGATGACACTGCCAAGTTATCCCATCCAGGGACCCTGGACTAGCAAAGGTAACCCAGGGGTCTTACCTCTAGCAACTGAACTGCTCCTTCATGTTCCTTCTTAGCTTCAACCTGAGCCTTGTGTGCACGGAAGAGGAAAAAGCAAAAAAGAGGGAAAAGGAGGAAGAAGGAAAATTAAGTACTCATGGCACATACAATATGCTCTAAGCACATACAGAATTCTGCTTATCCTCAAATGCAAGGGCAGTTTGCATCTCGCAGGGGTGGCACTGCGGCTCCAGATCTGAAATAAATGCTTATTTTTAGGAGATGGAATCTCAGTGAGGCTTCAGAGCAGTGGTGTTTGTTGGACCAACACAGGCACGCTCAACACACTGCGAGATCCTCGAAACTCTCTCTGAAACCCTCAGAACTGAACTGAAATGGAGATTGTTGTTGTTGTTTCTCTCTGAAACCCTCAGAACTGAACTGAAATGGAGATTGTTGTTGTTGTTTCTCTCTGAAACCCTCAGAACTGAACTGAAATGGATGTTGTTGTTGTTGTTTTCTCTCTGAAACCCTCAGAACTGAACTGAAATGGAGGTTGTTGTTGTTGTTTTCTCTCTGAAACCCTCAGAACTGAACTGAGATGGAGGTTGGTGTCACACAGGACCCCAACTGTCCTTCAGTGTCACACAGGACCCCAACAGTGCTCCGGTGTCACCCAGGGGGTCAGAGCCTCCCTGGTCCTGCAGCACAGGCACACTCTGCCTGAAGCACAGCAGGACTCGTGCAGCAAGCCCTGGATGGAGCTCTGGATGGAGCCCAGGACTGAGCCCTGGATGGAGCTCTGGATGGAGCTCTGGATGGAGCCCAGGACTGAGCCCTGGATGGAGCTCTGGATGGAGCCCTGGATGGAGCTCTGGATGGAGCCCTGGATGGAGCTCTGGATGGAGCCCTGGATGGAGCTCTGGATGGAGCTCTGGATGGAGCCCTGGATGGAGCTCTGGATGGAGCCCTGGATGGAGCTCTGGATGGAGCCCTGGATGGAGCTCTGGATGGAGCCCTGGATGGAGCTCTGGATGGAGCTCTGGATGGAGCCCTGGATGGAGCTCTGGATGGAGCCCTGGATGGAGCCCTGGATGGAGCTCTGGATGGAGCCCTGGATGCATCTCTGGATGGAGCTCTGGATGGAGCCCTGGATGGAGCTCTGGATGGAGCTCTGGATGGAGCCCTGGATGCAGCTCTGGATGGAGCCCTGGATGCAGCTCTGGATGGAGCCCTGGATGCAGCTCTGGATGGAGCCCTGGATGCAGCTCTGGATGGAGCCCTGGATGGAGGCCTGGATGGAGCCCTGGATGGAGCCCTGGATGCAGCTCTGGATGGAGCCCTGGATGGAGCCCTGGATGGAGCTCTGGATGCAGCTCTGGATGGAGCCCTGGATGCAGCTCTGGATGGAGCCCTGGATGCAGCTCTGGATGGAGCCCTGGATCAAGCCCTGGATGGAGCCCTGGATGGAGTCCTGGATGGAGCCCTGGATGCAGCTCTGGATGGAGCCCTGGATCAAGCCCTGGATGGAGGCCTGGATGGTGCCCAGGATCAAGCCCTGGCTGCAGGAGCAGCACACACAGTCACAGGTAACAGGCAGCCCTGAGCCATCCATCACAAGTTCAATAAAATCTCCCCGGAGCTGCGCTCTGGATAAATGATTACAAAAGCTGCATCAACAGCTATCTCTCTTTAACATCAAGCTGCCTTGTATTAAGGTTTTCTTGAAGAAATAAAGCATCTGATTCCCCATGAACACAAAACCTTGATGGACAATATTATGCTCTTCCTTTTAGGCTGAAAAATCTGATCAGTCTGTACACATATTAAAAAGAGAATGAACTTTTATTTCTATTCTAAATGTGACAGCAAATGCATCGGGCTGTAGCAGCAACGTGCTCTGCTCTGAAAAGCACATTTTGGTGGTTCATCAGCACCTTTGGAACAGAACCAAGATGTGCTGTGAAATGCCCTCCTGTCACTGCCCAGAGTCACTACTTCCCTTTGAAAAAAACTTCACAAGTAAAGATGGCACTTACAAAAAAAAAAAAGGGAAGAAAGAATTTAATACACATGTCCTAGGTCCATTGGGAGGTCAGCTCTGGATGAAATGTGAGCCAGCAGCTCCTGTTTAAAGCTGGAAGGGATGTGTTACAGTTCCTCAGATAACAGATTTATGTAAAATATTTAGCTGCTGAGCTTGTTTCACTGGGTGAAACACCAAATACAACACAACCTCCACGTCTGTCACTGCAGCTCAGCACAAGGCACTGCAGAAGAGTGGCACAGAGATTTGTCTCCTCCTGCCAATCCAAACCAGGATTTATTAGAAGAATGTAACAAAAATTAGCAAGAAATGCTCCTTCTTTGATTTCTTTCCTTTGCCAGGAAATTTAAGTTCAACATTTATGAGGCAGTTCTAATAATAACAGCTGAATATAACTAGAAATGGCATTTTGCAATGTGCCTAAGTACATTTATTGAGAAAGACTAAAAGAAAATTAACTGGAAGATTTCATTTGGTCAACTACAACTTTCTATTTCAATCAAACTATATTAGATACATCTTTTATTCTGCTGAGAATGACCCTCCATGCCAATTCTCCACCAAATTATCATTAGCAGCATTATTTCTGTGTTTTAATCTAGTCCAGCAATCGAAAACATCAACATCAGCACTGAGACAACTGCAGCTTTAAGTGACTTTGGCAAGACTGAAACACAGTATCATGTTTTTTGTATTAGAATGAATACTGAGAAATTGCAGTGTGGAAGAAAAGAATTCTTAAAGTGATTTGTGAATTAGAGAATGGCCTTGGAAATGAGGCATTTAGCAGCTGTGCAGTTTCTGGGGTGAGCTGCTGCTGGCTGGACACCAAAACCTTGCCAGGCAAAGACACAGGCTCTGGGAAAGGAAGGCAGCTGGGATGTGTGAGCACCTTGAGAAGGCCTTCTGCAATCTGCTTTACTGCAGAAAGGTGCCAAGAACTGCTTGTCTGACAGGGGAAGCCAAAGAAATCCAAAACACTGATGTGTCAGTGAGAACGTTAACAGCACAGTGGAAATAGCAGGGACCTCATATTCTGATCATCAGGAAATTAAGACTGGATTCCCTCGTGACATTTAAGAAATGCACAAGTGTTACTAAGCCAAATCCAGAGGGAAGCAATGGAAACACAAAGGAAGTTCCACAGTGACTGTGCCACTCCTGTCCCTGCAGGGAGTCACAAACACTGAGCCACACTGGGCTCAGGTCAATCTCCAGGGGCAGAACATCCCAAACGCAGCACCCCTCGCCCCAGAGCAGCCACAGTGCCGCGGGAGCAGGGCAGCCTGGCAGCAGGGCTGGAGCTCCTGCACCCCAGGATCCACCCCAGTGTCCCCTGTGTCCCTGTCCCTGTCCCTGCGGCCCCGGCCTGCCCCGTACCTTCTGCAGCAGCTCGATCTCCTGCTGTTTGGCGTTGAGAACAGCCAAGGCTTGCTCATGCTCCAGCTCCAGCTGTTGCCGCCGTTCCGCAGCCTCTCGCATGTGCTGTGCGGGAGAAGGACAGGGGTGAGGGGCTGGAGCCCACGGCAGCTGAACAGACCTATTCCAGTTACACACACCCATGGCAGCTGCACAGACCATTCCAGCTGCACAGACCATTGCAGCTGCACAGACCCACTGCAGTTACACACACCATTCCAGTTACACAGACCCACTGCAGTTACACAGACCATTGCAGCTGCACAAACCATTCCAGCTGCACAGACCATTCCAGCTGCACAGACCATTCCAGCTGCACAGATCCACTGCAGCTGCAGAAACCATTTCAGCTGCACAGACCCACTGCAGTTACACACACCCACTGCACCTGAACAGATCCACTGCAGCTGCACAGATCCACTGCAGTTACACACACCATTCCAGCTGCACAAACCATTCCAGCTGCACACACCATTCCAGCTGCACAAACCATTCCAGCTGCACTGATCCATTCCAGCTGCACTGATCCATTCCAGCTGCACTGATCCATTCCAGCTGCACAGACCATTCCAGCTGCACAGACCATTCCAGCTGCACAGACCATTCCAGCCGCACAGACCATTCCAGCTGCACACACCATTCCAGCTGCACACACCATTCCAGCTGCACAGATCCATTCCAGCTGCACACACCATTCCAGCTGCACAAACCATTCCAGCTGCACAAACCACTGCAGCTGCACAAATGTGCCCAGGGATGCACAAGTTCCTCCCCACAGAACCCTCCCCAGCATCCCTGAGAGGCAAACCGGATGGGTTTGAATCCTGCCAGGACCTAGGGGCACTCTGCCAAAGCCACACTCAGGCGTTTGGGCAGCAATCCCTGACAGGACACACGGCTCTGACGCTGCCAGCGCCGCGGCCTTGGTGATGCACAAGTGAGCAGGACCTACCTCATCCAGCAGGCACACATCTTTATGTGGCACTGTGCTGAAAAACTGAAGCGTGGAAAAGAATTACCTTGACAATTCCCTAAGTGCCTCTTTATCTAGGATGTGCTCCTGTGGTTTGTTTTGCAAATGACAACCCAAAAGAAGCAGCTCACCTTAGCTGATCTCTGCCTATTGTCTATAGAAAATTCCACAGAACAAAACTGACACAGGTGGATTTGCACAAAAGGGACTGTACAGCACTCAAAAACAACTTCCAAAGTGCGTTTGATGCTAATGACTCAGAGCAATATGCAAAAGGTTCTTGGGGAGAGCACAAGCTGAACAATGTCAAGATATCCTTTGCAGATAGAAATCTTTTTCATTACAGGCTAATATTACTCCTCCAGTATCACTGTCACTTTCAAACACTCTCTTAATAAACGGGAGCTAAGAAAGGTCTCTTTCTAGATTCTGATCTCTTCCCTGGTGAAGCTGGTATTAAAGATTTTTATTTTCCAAATTACATGTTATTCCCATTATAGTCGGAGAGCAGAGGCACAATGTCTTATCTGCAGCACTGTTATTACACAAAAACCTATTAGAAATCAGCACTTGGAAAAACAAACGCGTGGCTGAAACCGAAGGAACAGCCCAAAATATCTCACTGTCTACAAAAGAAAGTTTGATCAAGCTATTTCTGACCTCTACTGAGCTGTTATTCCCTGCCACACATTACTCACAGCACAGGGACGCCCAGGGAGGCTGACAGCTCTCAATCTCGATATGTTTGCAAAAGGAACAGAAATTTCTCCATTTGGCCTCTGCTTGGGATTTATTGAATTAAAAACAATAACTACAAAAAGATTTTCCACTTTGTAAGTTTGGCTGACTCAACTTTGGTTTTTTTCTAGGAGTTTTGAGAGCATTTAATGTTTTGCCTGCAGACATTTCTGCACTGCAGACTGTGCAAGAGTTCAACAGATCTGTTCCTGGGTAATATCTACCCTCAGTATGTTCTCACAACAAAAGAATGGCTCTGATTCTCAACTTATCTGAATGAACACAACCCATTTCACTAACTAGTCTTCCTCAAAATTTAAATTAGCATGAAGCTACACTGACTGAGCTCAGCAGCTTCCACCATGTCTCATGCAAAACCTGACACCAACGCAGCACCAGCACATTTCTTAAACTCAGGAAATGGCGAGGCAATCAAATAGTGTTCACACCTTTAATTAAAGCCTTTAATTATCAGGGAGAAAACTCTCATTTCAGTCTCTCAAGACTTGGTTCCAGATTTAGTACAGTAATTTTGATACTGTTGAGCTCTTACTATTTTACAAAAGTTACTACAGAACATTTCTAGTCCTTTGAAAAAATCAATAAATAATTAATACTGTGAACGTACAGTGAATCTATAAAGTGTAATGAAGAAACAGATTGTGATCCATGATCTGTGATTTTCCCCAGCTTCCACTTCCTGTGTTTCCTAAAATATCTATTTAATGATCTGGAGAAATGGTGAGGCAAGCCTGCCATGGCTGGCGTGGGAGGTGACAATCCATTTGGGCTGTCCCTGTCCCAAAAGAGAGGCAGATCAGACCTTCCCAAGGTGTGAATGTGCATTTCCCTTGGGCAGCCCTTCCGGAAGCCCTGAGGAGCTGCTCTGCACCAGAGGGCAAAGCCACAATTAAAAGAGCACAGAACAGATCTAGGGACTCCCTAGCTCAGAACAATTGTCCAACAATGCTCTGTCCTCACAGCAAGCATGAAGAGTAACTCTTCAGTGGCTCTGCCAGAGAAAGGCACAGATCCTGCTGGGCAGCCCTGGATGAACAGGGGATTTATCGTGAATTGATGTTTTCTTTCAAGCCATGGAGCCAGGGAGCTGCAGAGCCCAAACTGCTGCTGGGAGAGCGCCGAGGAGCCCTGCCCCAATGGCTCTCGTTTGTCCTGCTTCCCCTGGCACCAGGGGTTTGACAAGGGACAGCCCAGCCTGGCTCCTGCGGCTGCAGACAGCACAAAAAATCCCATTCTTCCCAAGGAATTGACTCCACAGCCCCAAAACGAGCACTGCGCGATGTGCTCCGGCAGCTGCAGACAGCACAAGAACCCCATTCCCTTGGAAACAGCACAAAAAATCCCATTCCTCCCAAGGAGGTGACTCCACAGCCCCAGAACGAGCACTGGGAGATGTGTACCTGCAGCTGCAGACAGCACAAGAACCCATTCCCTTGGAAACAGCACAAAAAAATCCCATTCCTCCCAAGGAAGTGGCTCCACAGCCCCACAGGAGCAGTGGGCGATGGCAGAGCAGATTCCAGCAGCGTTCAGGAACCAAAGCCTTGTTTACAAAACAGAGCTCGTGCAGGGTGCAGGATGGGGAGCACATTCAATCCTCACCCGAGTGCTCTTATCAAAAGGTTTGTCATCTGTGCTCGCAGATGGGCGAGCCCAGCTCGGGGGATGAATGGGAGAAGCTGGCTGCACACATCAGAAAATCAAATCTTCTGCACGAGAGGCACTGGGAACATTTTCAGCTAATTCAGCAGTTCTCCATCTCCCCTTTTCTGCTTTGTTGATACATCCTGAATTTCTCAAAAGAGAAACTGAGCTTCTTTTTAGACAGGGAAACTAGGCTAAATATTTCTCCAAACTTTTTCCAAAGGCTGGAAAGCTGCAAGCTGTTTTTCCAAATTCCCCGAGCATGTGAGGACACACATGAAATCCACAATGAGCTGCATCTGCCTGGGCATGGAGAGTGCTAAAAAGGAGCTGTGGAGCTTCAAGGCTGCTCAAGGTCCTCTGCCAGCACTCAAGGGTTCAGCTCAGGGGACAAAAGGACTGAACACGAGAAGTCAGGATCTCTGTATCCACCAGAGAATTTTTGTTTCAGTGAAGGAAAATTTTTGAAGACGTTCTTAAGCAGAACGGTGAGATGAAGAGGATGTAAAGCCATAATAATATTGTGTAGCCAGTCAGACTGGCAGACACAGCCCTCTAAAGCCAAATTTCTGGGCAGTTTGTTCATATTCTCATTTTCTCATTTTGATTTCAACATCTGTGTAGTGAAAACCTACATCCAATCACTCACAAAGTATCAGATAAAGTTCTCTGAATCTCTCTCTGCTGCTTGGAGATCCTTTCTGAGCCCTTGGGGCACTGAGCCCATACATTTCATCAGCACTAATAGGGGCACTCAGCCCTGGGTTTGCAATGCACTCTGAATGAGCATCAGGAGCTGTGAACAGGAACAGAACACAGCATTTCGGACTTTGGGACTTGATACACACCTCCAGGACTTGATACACACCTCAGGACTTTATACACACCTCCAGGACTTTATACACACCTCCAGGACTTCATACACACCTCCAGGACTTCATACACACCTCCAGGACTTGACACACACCTCAGGACTTTATACACACCTTTAGGACTTGATACACACCTCCAGGACTTTATACACACCTCAGGACTTTACACACACCTCCAGGACTTCATACACACCTCCAGGACCTGATACACACCTCCAGGACTTTATACACACCTCCAGGACTTGATACACACCTCAGGACTTTATACACACCTTTAGGACTTGATACACACCTCCAGGACTTTATACACACCTCAGGACTTTACACACACCTCCAGGACTTTATACACACCTCCAGGACTTTATACACACCTCAGGACTTTATACACACCTCAGGACTTTATACACACCTTTAGGACTTCATACACACCTCCAGGACTTTATACACACCTTAGGGCTTTATACACACCTCCAGGACTTTATACACACCTTTAGGATGTTATACACACCTCCAGGACCTGATACTCACCTTTAGGACCTGCTCTAAGTTCTCCAGCTTGGCTTGGAGCTGGTGTTTTCCCCTTACAGCCAAATCTCGTTCTTTGGTCACTCTGAGAAGGGTTTCTCGAAGGTGGTCATAGTCTGATTTTACCTAGAAAAAAATAAAATGGGATTATTGCCCAAGCTGCTCATGAATGGAAGGCAAAACTGTATCTGACACAAATATTTCTGCATGGTAAAATGAAGAAAGGAAAAAGTTCAAAGGAAATAGGAAAAAAGCACAAAAACCCAAAAGGGAATGCTCACTGGGGAAGCTCTGTGTGTCTTACACACACGGAACATTTTCTTTGAGCAAGGACTACAGCCTGGCAACCAAACCGTGGTTATGCACAAGTCATGCAAATTTAAATAAATACACTAAGCAATGCACAAAATGAATGACAACGAAAACATTTCTAAATTCTCTGGATCTCAGAGGCCTCAGAGATGGGTGTGTAGATAAAGAGGCAGAGATCTAACATATATATATAAAATATAACTCAAATTTACATTTCTTCTGGACTCTTTTAAGTGTAAACTGACTTTGGAATAAACTCAAATATACATGATCAGCCTATGTTAACATTTGAAATCAGTGTACCTACAATTCAAAACTAAGTATTCTTCTGCAACAAACCTCTTGCTCTCCCTTAAAATATTAATATGCAGAAGGCATTGGAAGGATCAGATACTCATAAACTAAGATCTGTTCAATGATTTAATTTCCTGGGCCCTGTGTTAACCAGTTCAATATGACCAAGTCTCTTTATTCAGGATTTTGTGAATCGTCAGTGACAGTCACCACTTCCTGTCTCTCCTGGCCATTTGCTAATGCAATGTTTTGAAAGCTGATTCAGCCTTTTTATTTGCCTTCTGGCTGCAGTGTGTTAACTTGCAAATTTTGCCATGGACCAAACAATCTAAATGGTTGCAGCCAGCCCTCGCATTCAGCTCTGCAGAAGGGCCCTTTGGAGTGCAGTGGACTAGAAAAAAGAGAGGAAAATGGAACAAATCATGTTTTCCACAAGAACTGATGCAATTATTGTCAACCTCGGTTTTTTTTTTTTTCTGTGCACAGATTTTTCTTTTGCTCTCCTCTCAGCTCTTTATAACGAAGGAAACTATTAAACAATGGATTTTCAGAATCTGTTAACTCCTGCATCCTTTGTGCTGTGTTGCACTGCTCAGAGCAGGCAGTGTGGATTGCTGAAGGATGGAGAGGAAAGGGAACACGGAGGTGTCAGGGTCAGTGGAGGTGTCAGGGTCAGCGATGCAATCACTGCTGCCCAGGATGCTCAGCTCAGGCACTGAGGATTAATGAAGCACAACATTCTGAACAAGTCACAAGAAGAGGTGATTTTTGTCAGGCTTTGGTTTTCCCCATCCCCAAAACCACTCAAACCAACTGACCACCTCTGGCGAGAACTCCTTCTGAAGCTCACAAATCATCACATTCTGAGCATTTTTGGGAGCAGCTCAGGTGCCTCTCTGCCCTGCTGGCAGGGCAGGGCTCTCAGAACAAACAGTTCCTATCAGGATGCTGATGCAATTTCAGAAAGAGATGGACTAGAGACAGGCAGAACTGCAGACATTTTACACATCTCAGGATCCCAAAGTGCCCACCTCAATTAGTCAAAGCTTAGGAATACACCAATGATTCTGACAATTTCTCTGCTTTCTCTTCTGCCAGATCAGCTTTTCAACAAGGTTTTGATTTTCAGTATTGGAAAGAACAGGACCAAATCTGCCAAACACCTTCTGATAATTACTGTTGTTGCTTCCAGAAACACTGACAATTTCTTAATATTTTTACAGGATATTCTTGCCAGGACTTTCTCCTCTGAAGATCATGTGTTACACGGAGGGCTGTGATATACACATTTATATATCACATATGGCATCATAAAGCTTCAGGAGACTATCACTTCCTTTTTATTTTTTTCAGACAACATTTGCTCTTAAATGTGACTCCAGTGCTGTCTCCAAGCAGGCTGTTTAGGAACATATGGGATATACATGAACTGGAATTACTCAGAGCATATCAAAACATCAATGTTCCCAGTGGCAAAAACAGCTGACCTAAATAGAGTGCACCAGAAACAGCTCTGATCCCATGGCAGAAACAGGGAACATTCTGATCTGTGGTGCTTCCCTGCTCAATCCATCAACCCATTTATTTTTCACCCTCTGTCTTCACCCTTACTGAATGTGAGTGAGCTCTGAGGGTGCAGTGCCCTTGGCTTTGAACCCCTCAGCAGAAATCAGGGCTGAGAGCATCCCCAGGAGCAGCAGCTCCTCTCCCCAGCCCAGCCCCATCACAGACCTTACCCAGGCATTGGGGACCTGCCAGTGCCCCAAAGAACCTGCACTGCTCAGAAAACATCTCTGAGAAAGCACTGTGAAAACAGCATGGGTTTAGGTGTGGCTTTCAGGCCCCCGTGGGTGCAGAAGCTGCCTGAGAGAAACTAGGCAGATGAACAAAAAATGGTGTAAAAGGGAAGTTTATTTACAAGAAAGGGTTTTTCTATCCATTCATATTCTAGCAACTATTGGTCAGCAGAGAATCCACCTCCTAAAACCATTGGTCACAGCCAAACAACACCTAATGCCAAACACAGAGATTAAGAAAGTAAAAGAATGCAGCTTATCTATGTTCTCCGTGAGAAGGAACAGAAAGATTCTAGAACAGTGCAACCACATTTAGGTACCGTGGAATCCATTCTGAGAGTGCAGTGTTCTGTTTTTGGATAAAACACAGCAGAGCCACAGCTCTCCCAAGGACTCTGAATCTTCTCTCAAGTACTCCACGCCTGGAACACAATTCTGTTTCACTCAGCAGAGCAAAGCCACGCCAGTCATGCACAATTTTGGCTTTCTTTGATGGACTCGAGGGCAGCCAGGCTCACACCTGATCCCTTCCAGAGCCACAGCTCAGCAGGGCACTCCCAAAAACGAGAGCAGCGTCCCCAGTGCCACAGCACAGAGCTCACCAGCACTGCTGCAGCCCCTCCGCTCGGCTGAAGCTGGCCTGGTTTGCAGGGCAGCTCTCAAGGGTGAAAAATAAACGAATTCAGGCAGCTTCTCCCCTTCAGGGCTGAGCCCTGACTGCGCTAGGATTCTGCTCCAACCTCCACATCCAAGGCTGGGCAGTTTCACACATTCTGAACAAGAAAATGCAATCTAAACTGCACATTCCATCCTCAACCTCAGCGTGGTAAAAAACCTCAGAAATCCCTTATGCAAGGAGGAAAACAAAAGGTTTGCTGACACTCAGGGTGTGCGACTGAGATTACATATTGCTAAATTTGTTACAGAACAACTTTGTGGTTGCACTGAGGCTGTGATGGGAGATCAGCCTCAGTATTATACAGCATTAAATACAGAATTTTTGCACCCTGCCCTTCTCAGTATTTAATACACGTGAGGAGACAAGCACCACACTACGATAAATTCTGACATTACAACAGTAAAAGGGAATTTTATTTCTAACTTAGTGACTAATGTGACAAAGGTTGACATTTTACCTCTGTATTTTAAATTGGTTTTAGCAGATTTTTTCAATGCTCCTCAAGACAAACATTACCTACAATAAAGCATCATGAACCATGTAAGTTGTGCACTTGCTGATTGTGAGAGGACTAACATTTTTAGTGCCACCAAAGCACTGAGCCTTCATTGCATTAATGATGCACATTATTGTGCGTCAGCTAGAATATGAAATTGCCCAAGTGAGACTTTATCTTTATGTGCCTCGTGAGGTAAAGAGCAAAGGTAATGTGTAAACAACAATAAAGAGAAGAGAAACACATTAGCAAAGGGAGAAATTTGTAGACAGATGGATGAATAAAATTAAGTGATGCTGTGGTACACATGGCTTCCTCCTATCATAAACTATTATAACTCTGCCTTTTTATATAAAACCAATTTAAATTCGCCAGTGACAGGAAACGCCTGGTCTGCTTTGATAGCACAGAAAACACAGACCAAAGGCAGAGCCATCTCTGAATTTGGGGCTGTGCAGTGCCTCGGGGACCTGCCCAGCCTGGGGACGAGCAGGGGGTGGCTCTGTGACTGTCACACACCCACGGGACCCCCACGGCTCCGAGCTGAGGGGCTCTCAGCAGAGCCCATGGAGCAGCAGCTCCTGGGGCATCAGTGGGGCAGACCTGCAGCTCCCTAAAGCCCTGCAGAAACCCCAGATCCAAGTTTTGTTTTTAGATAAATGGGCAGGGGCTGCTCAGGGAGTGTCCTGCACTGAGGGCGTGGGGAGGTGAGGCTCAGCAGCTTCTTCCTCCAGCAGGGCCAGCCCTGCAGAGCCACCAGGGACACTGAACCCACCAGGGACACTGACCCTGCAGAGCCACCAGGGACACTGAACCCACCAGGGACACTCACCCTGCAGAGCCACCAGGGACACTCACCCTGCAGAGCCACCAGGGACACTGACCCTGCAGAGCCACCAGGGACACTGACCCTGCAGAGCCACCAGGGACACTGAGCCCTGCAGAGCCACCAGGGACACTGACCCTGCAGAGCCACCAGGGACACTGACCCTGCAGAGCCACCAGGGACACTGACCCTGCAGAGCCACCAGGGACACTGAGCCCACCAGGGACACTGAGCCCTGCAGAGCCACCAGGGACACTCACCCTGCAGAGCCCAACAGGGACACTGAGCCCATCAGAGATGACACTCAGCCCTGCAGAGCCACCAGGGACACTGAGCCCACCAGGGACACTCACCCTGCAGAGCCACCAGGGACACTGAGCCCTGCAGAGCCACCAGGGACACTCACCCTGCAGAGCCACCAGGGACACTGAGCCCTGCAGAGCCACCAGGGACACTGAGCCCTGCAGAGCCACCAGGGACACTGAGCCCTGCAGAGCCACCAGGGACACTGACCCTGCAGAGCCACCAGGGACACTGACCCTGCAGAGCCACCAGGGACACTGAGCCCTGCAGAGCCACCAGGGACACTGAGCCCATCAGTGCCACCAGGGACACTCACTCTGCAGAGCCACCAGGGACACTGAGCCCTGCAGAGCCACCAGGGACACTGACCCAGGACACAAACTGACCCTTCGGTCCCCAACAGAACTGAGGAAAAACTCTTATGCTCCAATAGTTCCTCCACTCAGGACCTGGAATGGCTGAGCCTATCCACGTGGCAGGGGAAATAAATAAATAAATAGAGTTTGGGGCATTTGCTGCTGGACAAGAGCCTTATAACGTTTCACTGAGAAACTCAAAATTGCAATCTGAAGATGCACAAGGGTAGGAGAAAACTCCAACTGACCAATAGGAATTTTTCAGAAAAAGAAGAGAATTCTTCAATTGAACCTCACCAAAATCAGCGAAAAAGTTTTACAAAAGCCTAATACTGATTTACAGTACCCAGTAAATATGCATCAGAGCAATGATGTACCTCTCTAAAGTCAAACAGTGTCTCTTGAATGTTCACCTGAAAATCCCATTTGTTCCTACGACAATTTTTTGCCATTTATTTTCAATGACATTTTTTCGTGTTGTCACAGAGAAGGCAGGCAGATCAGGAACAAACGAGTGTAAAATGCACTTTAGGCCAGGCTGCAGCCTGGTTTGAGCAGCAGAGCAGCAAGGACAGCACAGGAGCTCGGGGTTACCTGGTCATGCTGCAGTGCTCTGCGGGACACACTCGCATGCTGAGGGCTCAGGCGATTCTCCTCCTGCCCAGCATCCTTCAGTTCATTTTCCTAAAACACAAGAGCAGAGAGAGCGTCAGAGCCACTCATCTCCATTACAGCACATCCTATTAAGTGCTTAAGGAAGCTGTGCTTTTGCATTATTTGGTATTAACAAACTATTAAGGGCAATATGAGGCACAGAGCCAAAGGCACGGAAGGTGCAGCAGCATAGATTAGTTTGCAGTGACACTCAGCTCTGCCACAGCCCCACATGTGTGCAGATGATCTGATTAAAGATGTGCCAGCACAGAGAATGGCCTGGCCTTGCAGGCCTGGAGCCCACAGAAATAATAATAAAAATAAAAATAAAAAATAAAAATAAAAATATTATTATTAGTAGTAGTAGTAGTAGTAGTAATATACAATAATCTATAATAATAATAGTAATAGTAATAATAATAATAACAATCATCATTATTATTATTATAAAAATAATAAGAATAATAAGAATAATAAGACTAATAAAAATAAATAAAATAAAATAAAATAAAATAAAATAAAATAAAATAAAATAAAATAAAATAAAATAAAATAAAATAAAATAAAATAAAATAAAATAAAATAAAATAAAATTAATATAATAAATTTTAAAAATCTCCCTGTGGGCGTGACAAAGAGCTCAGACCTGGAGAGAGAAAGAGACTTGACTCCCAGAAAAAAAGGAATTTAGGTGTTCAGAAGGCGTTTTGAGGGCAAAAGCCAACGACTGGAATGCCTGCTCATGCACACACCTTTATATTCACGTATTCCATTTTACGTTCAGTGCACATCTATTTATAAAGTGAGTATATAGACACAGCCCAATGCAAACACTCAGACTGTGGGCAGAGCATCTCTGTGCCACAGCGCCAGGAAAATCACAAATGCAGAGAGTCAAAAGGTAAAGAGCTCATGCTTGGAGATCTCGGCATGAACCACAGCCTCAGGAACAGCTCTTTATGTATTTAGACAGCAATAAAAGCTGGGAAAAAAAGAACAGTAAATAAAACTCAAATATGCAGCCAAAGGTCAAAGCAGCAGGGTGGAAATGCTTTGTCAGGTCACACAAATCCAAACAGAGGCAGCTCAGGAAAAACCAGGACCATCCTCTGGTACTTCTGACTATTCTGTTTTTGCACAAGGTCCCAAGGGTGGTTGTCAGAGATTAAATCTGAAATTCAATTCCTTACCAAGTTGCCATCAGTCATGCTGGGCAATCTGCAATCTTTCCATCCTGCAGTGAGCATTAGGCATTGTCTCCTGAAAACACTGCTCATTTTTGCCAAAAACTACATTAAGGTGGGCAACACTTGGCCCATTTTGAGTGACTAGAAATAATTTATGATTTTGCATCACGAAATCCACTCTATCAGCAGATTTCTCTACCAATTCTGCTGAGGCCTAAAGAAAACCTGCTCAAGTAATGCTTTATCACATTTTTTTCTTTAAAATTCTCAATATGAAAAAATACAAACTGACAATTTTTGATTTACCAATGCAAGCTCTAAAAATGGAAGGTCAGGATTATGATATTAAATGTTTTTTATACTAAATGTTTTTATATTAAATGCTTTTTATCGTATTTGAAACCAAAAACTTGCTATTGCAAGCACACCTTTCTCAAATCGGTTTCAAAACTTTCAGCATGCAAGATATTCACGTTTTGAACAGAAAACTAACTTTCAAATGAACAAAAGTTGTTAAACTGCTTATCTAAATTGTCTGCTAAGCCTCACTGCCTGAGCATCAGAAGCACTGAAGTTTTACAGATTTCTGCCTAATGCCTCCTTGGCAAATACCTGGGCAGGTGTGACATTGAAATCTGATGAAACCAACCACTGCACACAAACTCCACAGAGTTTTCACAGAGGGAATGTGAACATGTGAATAATCCTCTTCTTCTGCATAAACTGAATTAACCGCCAGGCTTCTGACACACTCACACTAGCAGGGCCACTCTGAGCAGCAGTGATTTACACACAATGAATGGCACAGGAGCTGTCTGCCCAGCCCTGGAACCAGGGCCACTCTGAGCAGCAGTGATTTGCACACAATTAGTGGCACAGGAGCTGTCTGCCCAGCCCTGGAACCCTCCTCAGGTTGAGAATCAGCAGTGGGAATGAGCTCAGCTCAGCAAAGACAGCGTGGGACAGGCTCAGAGCTCCAGGAGGTGACAGCGCCAGCTCTGAGCCTCTGCACACCGCGGGGCTGGCCAGGCCACGGCTGAATTCAGCTCTAATGGATATTCAGAATTGCTGCAAAGCAGCACTGCCCAGCTGCCTTTGGAGGGGAACGAGCACTAGTGAGTTACCAGGTTTGAATTATGTTATTAAAAGGAATTGAGCAGAAATGGAGGTGAGAGGAGAGGAGGAGTAACTGATGGAAGGTTAGAGCAGCAACTTTCACACCACGCTTAAATTCTGCAGTGCAAAACACTTCATGAGAGATAACACAGCTAGTCCCACCCGAAGAAAATACATTTTATCATGTTATTTGCAGGAATTAATACAGTGACTATCCCCCTTTCACCGACCCTTAGTTACAAACCTGCTTATTTTCACTTTGATCTCCGTTCATCACAGTGTAATTGCTCTCAGCATTCTTTCTCATTATCCAGCACAAAGCCCACCTGTGCTCCCCATCCCAGAGAAATCCATAAAAACAAAAAATCACCTGAAAGAGCAGCAGGAATCACTGGCATACGTCTACTCTAAGAAACACACAGACAGAACGCAGCAAAAAAATCTCATTTGCAGGATTTCCACTTGAAACTCCTGCAATAAGGAGAGAGTGTCTTTGTATATATCCTCAGTGTGTTTGGAAAAGAGAAATAAATGTAAACTTGAAATATTCAGATTGCTCGCTCAGGAAAAAAGGCATTAAGGAGCAAAGAATAAATGACTCAAAGGTCTCGGAGCAATAACAGGTGGTAAAAGCCAGAAACTGAGCCAAAGCCGTCTAAATTTTAGCCAAGTTCTCTCACTGGGCTGTGTCTTCTGGAAATGATCCAGGTCATAATTACTGTCAACTCAGAAATTCCAAAAATGTGACTTTCGATTACTTGACTTGAGTCTTGTCTGAGCAGACAGAGCCCTTGCAGCCGAGGCAGAGCTGCGGAGATGATGGAGCAATTTGTGGATTAAAAAAGAGATTTGAGGCCATGTTTGAATGACCTGGGACAGACTTAGTTTTCTTCTCAGCAGGTGGGACAGCGTTTTGGATTTGGGATGAGAATAATGACGATGACACACTGATGTTTTAGCTGTTCCCAAGTCATGCTTACCCTAAATCAAGGAATTTCCACTTTCCCAAGCTCTGCCAGCGCAGAGGTGCCCATGGGGCTGGGAGGCAGCACAGCCTGACCTGGCCACAGGACAGGGACATTCTGCACCACAGAACACCACACCTGCCATAGGAACCGCGGGAGCTGGCCAGGTGGGACCCTGGAAAAGCTCTGAACTGCACACACATTTCAAGAGCTCCAGACGCCTTCTGAAAATGCCATCCTCCCCACGCAATGGCTGCACCTCCTCACGGTTACATCCACGGAGAGTTTTTCCATTTTCTGCGCCGCGCTTGGCAGCGAGCAGCGAACGCATGAGCAGCAGGGCAAGGCTTCTCACCTGAGCTGTGCACCTGCACGGCAAACAGAACCTGCAGCACACGGCGAGAGGAGCTCAGCGCAGCCAGGGCAGCCACCGGCGGGGACAGCCTGGGGACAGCCTGGGGACATGCTGGGACCAGCCTGGGATGTGCTGGGACCAGCCTGGGATGTGCTGGGACCAGCCTGGGATGTGCTGGGACCATCCTGGGGCACCAGCCTGGGATGTGCTGGGACCATCCTGGGGCACCAGCCTGAGGATGTGCTGTCACCAGCCTGGGGACATGCTGGGACCATCCTGGGGATGTGCTGGCACCAGCCTGGGGCTGTGCTGGGACCATCCTGGGGATGTGCCGGCACCATTCTGGGGATGTGGTGGCACCAGCCTGGGGACACACTGGCACCATCCTGGGGCTGTGCTGTCACTATCCTGGGATGTGCTGGGACCACCCTGGGGATACCCTGCTGCCCCCAGCCCTCCCCAGCCCAGGGACCCTCCACTCCCACCCTCCCCAGCCCAGGGACCCTCCACTCCCACCCTCCCCACCCTGGGGTACTAACTCCGCCAGACCCCGATGGGGACACACACACACACAGACAGACACTGCTCTGTCACCGCCTGCAGCTGAGGGAAATTTGGGGCATTTCAGTTCATTTTGGAGCCTGGCATGACTGAGATCCTCAACCTTCTCGGCAATAAAGCAGCACCAGGCCAAAGCACAAACCTGTGGAAAGCATTACCAGGCTCTCTTCCCTCATCCTTTCAAGCTTTTATTGAGATAGCTTTTGACTTCTTAATACAAATTTAATGAGAGTTTTGTCCTTTTTCTCCCTGATGCCCTCTCTCCCCGTTCTTCATTTATTCACTGTATGAAACAATTCTGACAATATAATTGTCCCTAAGAAGCAACATTTTCCTGGAGTCAGACGAGGTCTACCATTTAACCTATGCAAATCAACCCACGGCAGCTGCTAACAAAGACAAGTGGAGTGCAGATTGAGAATCCATCGAGTCACTTAGCCCAAGACACAGTCTGACGGCAAATGCTGACCAAACTGAGCAGACTGAAGGGCAAGTGAAAAGGAAACAGCGCTTCAAACTCCCAAATAAGCTCCTTGCCCATCTCCAGAGCTTGGCATTGGCTTTCAGTGATTAGCTGCACAGTCTGTCTGTCCCCCTTTCTCATGATGCTGCTACACAGCATTCATTTAAAAAAAAATATATAAAAATCAAAGGCTTGAAGCAATTTAATTACTAGTCTTGCATGAATCCAAAAATTTTACAGATAAATGAATATGGCAAATTAACTATATGAAAATAAGCAATAGAATCTGCTCGTAAAACAATTTCACGCTGCCCCAGAAAAAACCTTACTCTCCCAGATCAGCATCAACAAGCTGCAGAACAAACAGAACCCAAACTTTCTCTAATGGACAGAGGCAGAACTTGCAGAGAGCTTGCATTTCTGCTCTGAAGCTCCTTTCCCAAGTCAAACACAAGAAGCACAAGCCATACTCACAAATATCACCTCTGTGCTGCCACCTCAGCCCAGGACCCACGGCAGGACCACAAGCAGCAACATTTGCAAAAAGAATCTGCAATGCCTTGAGCGTGTCAGACAAAATCCCAAACAGCAGAGATATTTCCTGCTGCATGCAAGGAGTGCTTCAGGCATCCTCAGCTCAGACAGGCATTTTGATTCAAGACAACAACACTCGGATGATCTTTTCGGAATCTTCAGAGTAAACCCACTCAGAAAATCGCCTGCCCTCCCCAGGGCACAGCACCAGCAGAGCCCTGCTGGGTTTTGGGGTGCCCAGAGCCCTCACAGATTTACAGGCTCACACACCAGCACATACTCCACAAAACATGAGACAATTAATACAGAAACAGCTGTGAAAATTTAAACATGAGACACATTAAAAAGAAATCGTGTTACCTTATATATAAGTTGCATCTTTTAAAGTGCAGAAATGAAGGCATAAACGTGTGCTCCTAACAGAGCAAAAGTAAAAATTCTCCCATGGATGTGAGGACTGACTAAAAAAAAATCACAGTAGGAGGATGACTTCGGTGGATTTAATACAATGTGACACCACTGTCTGGGTAACAAGGTTCTACACTGCCTGGAGAAAGGCATCTGTTGCCCTGTGTGCTAGTTTGCTCATCCATCAATTATTTTTGTTTTAAAAAATCTTATACACTACTCATTTATTTGTAGCTCTTTTTCTTTGAGAATTACTGCTGCCAGTCACCTGGAAGGGCTGCACTGGAACATTCTGGTCATAATCCCTGCCATAGGTCTGTGTTTTGGTGAACAGAATTCATCCAGCAGCAAAGGGGAAACCAGCACTCCGCAGGTAGGTAAAAAAGAAAATTAAGAATCTCCAGATCTTTTCTCATGCATTTTGGCCCTGTAAATGACTCACTTCAAAGGTCAGGCTCAGCACCTCCAGTTCATTTTTTATTCCTTCCCAGAGCTGGATTTCCAAGGCAAAGCTGACTCACCCTCAGTGTACAACCACAGAACCTCCCCATGGCCAGCAGAGCTGGGCTGAGGCACAGCCTGCACAACAAACTGCCTTGAAACCTTGGGATTTCATCTCTGCAGTCAGTGTCTGGGTAATGCAGGGAAAATCCAGCCTGTCCTGCACAATTCTGGCCACTGAACAGCAGAGCTGGGCTCAGAGGCACAGCCTGCACAACAAACTGCCTTTAAGCACCGAGATTTCATCTCTGCAGTCAGTGCCTGGGTAATGCAGGGAAAATCCAGGCACAATTCTGGCCACTGAACAGCAGAGCCCTGGGCCAAGAGGAGCCTGAGCAGGCAGAGGGAAAGGCTTTCAGAGAGCTGCTCTGCTCTGCTCTGCTCTGCTCTGCTCTGCTCTGCTCTGCTCTGCTCTGCTCTGCGTGACAGCTCTGGGGACACAGCACAGATAAAAGTGACCAAAAGTGACCAAAGTAATGCTGAGTGTCCCCTCCCTGCCCCGTGAAGGGGACAGAGCTGGGCAGCACTGCTGCCACAGAAATCTGCTCCCCCAGCCAGAAAGTTGCACTTTCAATAAATCACATTCTCTAAGTTAGTGGGAAACTATTATATACAATGAAATATAAACAAACAAGAGAGCCTTACTTTTTTTAGGTGTTTTACTATTCCCATTTGCTCCTTCCTCTCAGCTGCCATGGCGAAGCACATGTTAGCAAGCAGCACAGGAAAGCAGTTGGACATTTTATGATGTGAACACTTAAAAACAAAGGAATTCCTACAGAGGACACGAGCAGACACACATGTGTGTTTTCACTACTGCTCTTAAGGTAAAGGAAGATCTACTCAGGAACGCTTGCATTTTAAATAAAATCACAATTGGATTTCCTTCGCTTTAAAAATAGGAACTTTTCCATGCAAATGATATTTTGTTCTAACAAAGGCAAGCAAATGCAGCTTTACCCCTCTAATCAGGAGGCTGAATTTAGCATAAGAAACACTAGGTAAAAATAGCTCTTCTTAAAAAGCACTGCTAAGTAAGGGACACAGGAGCTGCAGCAGTTCATGGGACTCGGAAATCACCAGAGCCTTGGCACTGCAGCAACTGGGAGCAGATGTGATGGAGGAAACACAAACAATTCATTCTTGGTTTTATTTTTCACTTCAATAAAACTCTGAAGATAACAAGCCTTGTGCTGCCAACTCATTTCATTCACACTCTCTTTGCCCATTCCTCTGAAGTATTTTCTCTGTCACAGGGCAGAGGAAACATCAGATTCACCTGAACTTCTGGAATATTCACCTGAACTTCTGGAATATTCGCCTATTTCAGATCACATGTAACCATTTCTGATTTGCTCTGCTCAGATCACAGCCATCACTCAAAGCTGCTCATCACAGTCTCTAGCTTCTGTTCTTCACCTTATTTTCCACTCCTCTACTTTATTTTTCAGTTTATTTACTTCTCCATCTAATTTTCCTCACCTATGGCACACATACAAACATGACAAGACCCTCTCGAGCAAAGAAAATGGGTAAAGTGATAACTTTAGATATCTCTGAGTGCAGAGTTTCCTGACAGCATCCACACCAGAGTAAATGACAGCAGACATCCTTGCTGCAGCTCTTCACAATGAATCACCAAATGTGCAAGTTCTCCTCCAGACATTACTTTTGGACTTTACACCTACCATGGCTGAAGAGAGGGCAACATTAGAAAGTAAATCAATTTGATTTGTGGGCTGAAACAAAGTCAGCATTTCTTCAGGGGCTTTTCTTTCAATTATTTCTACACTTCTGGAGACACAAAAATAATCCGTGCATCTGAAAGACAGAGGTTCCAATTCTCCTTTACCATGGCACAGTCCTACTTCCTTCAGGGACAAGTTATACCCAAGGGAAAGAAAAATTATTCAGTGCTAAGGGAGAAAGGAATGGACAACATCCCTGCTCTTGTATAAAGGCTCAGAGGAAGCAGAGTGTGGCTGAAACATGAACTCCTTTTGAAAGCTGCCATCAAGCTGCCGTGGTCTGAAGGGGATATCCCTACTGCCCCCTGAACAAGTGTTTCCTTTTTACCTTACCATCATCCTACATAGCTTTTGTTTCACAGCTCCAGTCGGTGGCAAATTGCTCTTTTGCCTTGAGACAAGAGGGTGAGCTGAAGATCTAACTCAGTCCTGTAGGTCAAACCAAATGCTACACCAAATATTCAAATGTAATTAAAACACAGAGCGTGGTTTTAGCCATTGCTGCACGTGCATGTATTTCCACTCACACTTGGTGATAACTCATTAGAGACTCCTTATCCGCATTTTCCACTCACTTCCACTTCTCTAGGGGCAGAACAAATGGGAACCATCAGCTAAAAAACACGAACAGAGCTGTTCTGGAGCTCACTGGGGATGAGGCTCCGACAGGAGCACCCTCACATCAACAACCCACAGGAGCACTGGGGTGAGCAGCAGAGGGACAGACAGACACTGCAGGGCACAGGGACAGACAGACAGACACCGCTGACCATCAGAGGGACAGACAGACAGACACCACTGGCCATCAGAGGGACAGACAGACAGACACCGCTGGCCATCAGAGGGACAGACAGACAGACAGACAGCGCTGGCCATCAGAGGGACAGACAGACGGACACCGCTGGCCATCAGAGGGACAGACAGACAGACGGACACCGCTGGCCGTCAGAGGCACAGACAGACAGACAGCACTGGCCATCAGAGGGACAGACAGACAGCCAGCGCTGGCCATCAGAGGCACAGATCTCCGCAGGCCCTGCAGGAGCCCAGGCTGGGCTGAGCTCTGTGCCGCAGCTCCTGCGCTCTCTGCCCATCGCAGCTCCGACCAAAGCTCACCTCGCCCTGGGGCTCCCCAGAACACACAGCTCTGCTCTCGGGGACACCCAGCCCTCCCTGCACCTATTCCCCCATGGTTTAAATGCAATTAGCTAGAGCAGCTTTCACAGATATTCCTCAGAAAGCTTTCCTGTTTGTCATGCACAAAGAGCTGAGAACAGCAAACAAGATCAGCTGTTGTCATGGCAACGTCATGCCCCAGCAGGTGAAAAATTCACTCTTGTGGCACTAAAAAAGGATGAAATGTACTGAACCTAGGCATAACATCAACCACAGCTCAAAGAGCTCAGCTTTTTTCAAAGATTGGCATATTTTTTAGCAAGAAATGTAGAGAAGCAAATGCTAAAAACCCCCATGTGAACTCTGGTGACATCAGTAGTTATTCAACTGTCTCACAGTAATTTTATTAGGCAGAAACTTATATCAATATGTGGCATAATTTTGGAAATGAAAAGTTTAGCCCAGTTTTTAAAAGCTGTGACTTGAAAACAGAAGATGATTTTTCATTTCAAGACAGACACGAGAAAAAGATGCTGAATAATTTTAAGGATTAGGTGCCAGAAGCATCATTCAAAAACAGCTCTTCATGCTCCAAAAACTCTGTTTTCAGAATAATATTACAGCCTTCAAGTGAGACTGCACAATCAATTTTTCACCTTCTGTTAAGCTAAGATGGTATTCAGAAACACTAAACAAACTTATGAGTTAACCAAATTATTTTGGGCCAATGCTTTCCCTGCATGTTCTTTTTAAGGAAAGCTGTACAGAACCATACGTTGGTCCTTCTGTGGTCCAACCAAAGCTTCCTCAACTAAAATTATCTCTAAGTGCTCACCTCAAAACACTTCACTGCCATTTAAATGGGGGCAGTGTTGATTTGGGGTCTCTCCTGGCTGCAGACATCCCCGAAAAGCTGAGCCAGCAACCAGCAAAGAACTCTTTGGGAAAGTGATCTTAAATCACAGAGTCACAGAATATTCTGGGCTGGAAGGGACCACAGGTGATCTGACTGACACTGAACAACTGAATATGAAAGCAGAGTAAGAGACAGACACAGAATCATCACACAAACACACAAGTCTCTCAGAACTACCACAATTTCTTATTTTACTGTCACCAATCTGTTCCACAGCTCTGTAGTCTATAAGAACAATATCCAAGGCATCTGTCCTTTTATCCATCCATCCATCCATCATCCATCCAGCATCCATCATCCATCCATCCTTTTATCCATCCATCCATCCATCATCCATCATCCATCCATCATCCATCCATCATCCATCCATCATCCATCCATCCATCATCCATCATCCATCATCCATCCATCCATCATCCATCATCCATCATCCATCCATCCATCATCCATCATCCATCCATCCATCATCCATCATCCATCATCCATCCATCCATCATCCATCCATCATCAATCCATCATCCATCCATCCATCCATCATCCATCCATCCATCCATCATCCATCATCCATCATCCATCCATCCATCATCCATCCATCATCCATCCATCATCCATCCATCATCCATCCATCCATCCATGGATTCCATCCATCATCCATCCATCCCTCCATCCATCATCCATCCATCCATCCATCCATCCATCATCCATCCATCATCCATCCATCCATCATCCATCCATCATCCATCCATCATCCATCCATCCATCCATGGATTCCATCCATCATCCATCCATCCCTCCATCCATCATCCATCCATCCATCCATCATCCATGGATTCCATCCATCATCCATCATCCATCCATCCATCCATCCTTCATCCATCCATCATCCATCCATCCATCATCCATCCATCCTTCATCCATCCATCATCCATCCATCATCCATCCATCCATCATCCATCCATCATCCATCCATCCATCATCCATCCATCATCCATCCATCATCCATCATCCATCCATCATCCATCCATCCATCCATCATCCATCATCCATCATCCATCATCCATCCATCATCCATCATCCATCCATCATCCATCCATCCATCCATCCATCCATCCATCCATCATCCATCCATCATCCATCCATCCATGGATTCCATCCATCCATCCATCATCCATCCATCCATCATCCATCCATCCATCATCCATCATCCATCCATCCATGGATTCCATCCATCCATCCATCATCCATCCATCCTTCATCCATCCATCCATCATCCATCCATCCATCATCCATCCATCCATGGATTCCATCCATCCATCCATCATCCATCCATCCATCATCCATCCATCCATCATCCATCATCCATCCATCCATGGATTCCATCCATCCATCCATCATCCATCATCCATCCTTCATCCATCCATCATCCATCCATCCATCATCCATCCATCATCCATCATCCATCCATCATCCATCCATCCATCATCCATCCATCATCCATCCATCCATCATCCATCCATCCATCCATCCATCATCCATCATCCATCCATCCATCATCCATCCATCCATCCATCATCCATCCATCATCCATCCATCCATCCATCATCCATCCATCATCCATCCATCCATCCATCATCCATCCATCATCCATCCATCCATCCATCATCCACCCATCCTCCCTCCCTCCCCGCGGTCACAGCAAGCCTCCCCTGCCCATTCCAGCTGTGCTGCAGCACCCTGGGACCCCAGAATTCATCTCCCGGGGGCTGTGCCTGACCTTGGAGCAGTGCTGGGGAGGGAACGGCACTTCCCAGGGGAGGCTCCTGCAGCCACCAGAGCAGACCAGGCAAAGCTCATTAAAGGGCTAATTGGTGAGGTTTGATTAATATTACTTATAAAAGGAAGGCTGGGGAGCCTTAAGCACCTGAGGCAGGGAAGCTTTCTGTGGTCTGTACCCTCAGCAAATATTTACATTGTGGTTTATTCTTTCAGTAATTAACTGCTGGAGGCTGAACAGAAAGATTTAAGCTCTGCTCTGTGTCTGTGTCCTGCTATTCCTCTATCCCTGAATTAGACCAGGACATTCTGGGCATTAAGGCATTAATTCATCGAAATAACTGAAGTTCAGTCACAGTTGATTCTGAGATAAAAACTTGACACACTAGGGAATTCATGGGGCTGCTGCTTGCCCATTTATTAAATGGGATGTGTAAAACAGGTAGAGACTGCAAAAGATTGTGCCCTCTGACACTCAAAACAACCTGAGCAGTAAGAAATTCAATATTTTTTTCCTATAAATACCAGCATGCATCACTCGTATCCTGAATATAGCTTTCAAAATCTCTTTCTCGCTGTCACATTGTATAAAATTCACTTTGTTTTATGTCCTTAAAAACATATACAGACTTTGCTGTGATTTTCACTTTTCCTGATATTTAATCAGAGTTTAATATTTAATATAAACAACCAACTCCTAAGTCTGAAAACCATCAGGGCAACCAAGCAGGAAGAGCCTAATCAGAGCACAGATTCTGTACAAAACACCGCTGATCAGCAAATCATTCTGCTTAAGGAGAGAAATGGAAAGGGGAGGAACAATGACACAAAACACCTTTGCTTTTTGAGATGACTGAAAGATAAATCTTGATCTGAGTGATATATAAAGGCAAAAGAAACCCCAAACCTAACCAACAGCTCTGGGCAGCGAAAATAACCCTGCTCAAGGAAAAGTCTGAAAACCATGGGCCATGTAAAGGATTACTCCTACTACTGGAATATAGTACTCCACAAAATTAAGTGTTGAAAATTTCTCCTGCTGAATCAAAGACTTTTTAAAAAATCCTATAATACTTTATTTAGAAATATTTAGCTTTAGGCCTTGTCATTTTTAATTTTTTCATTTCATAAAAATCAATTGTTGTGGCAACTATAAATCTAAAGCTTTGTAAGTTCTCAGGAAAGGCTGTGAGGAGAGGAGAAAAGGAAAGGAATACGGAAAACCACTAACCATAAAGAATCTCTCACAGTCTCCATTTCAAATTGCTCCTTATCAGAACTGAACAAAATAGATTAGAGCTGATTAAAAAAAGCCTCCTGTGTCACTTTGTGGAGCAACCTCCTGAGCCATCCACAGACAATATCAGCACAATTTCCGAACTCTCCCAACTCATCAATTCAAACCAAACCTACAGTGGAAAATCTATTCATGAAGAAATAAATGGATCTCTCACAAGGTTATTGTAATTCTCTATGCAAAACAAAACCGTAGAGAACATTTTAAAACTACACAAAAAATTTCCAGCACTTTAGACACTTGAGACCAGATACTGTCAACTGTACTTCTACCTATTACAAATTTCATTAACATGTGTTTTTTATTCCTATTTTACTAATTTTCAATTACTGCTTATTTTTTCTCCTGATGTATTTATTTGTTACAAGGAATGCTGAGAGATCTTCAGTCCTCATGCAAACTAATTAGTTTTAATAAAGCCAAAAGAAATTAGTTTGGGTTAAAAATTAACAGATAAGAAACGGAAGCGATGCTTCTGAATCGCAGTGGGCGGAACAGAAGGTTAATCAAAGGGGAGCATCAGTTTCTCTGCCATTATGAATAAAGATTTTGAAATTAGGCAACATTCCTAGGCACATGAAGATCTGAAAATCAGAGAGGGTTTCTGTGTTCATGAGATGGCTATCAGAGAACCTCAGGAGAAACAAAAGGAGGCCACGAGAGAGAGGGAATATTGAAAAGAACTGCAGCTCAGCAGCTGCTGCCCGTGAGCTCAGGATATCAACACTGCCACTGAGATCCTCCTGCCCCGGAGTGCAGGGACACTGCCATGTCCCTCTGCCCTGCAGGGCAGCACAGGGAATGACCCTGGCTTGGCCACAGGGGCTCTGATGTGCCCGGGGCACTGCCAGAGCTGGGACTGGGCGATGGCACAGAAATGACCCTGGCATTGCCAAGCTGGGACAGGGCGATGTCACAGGAAACTGGCACGGTCACACCGGGCCATATGCCAGGGGCACTGCCAGAGCTGGGACAGTGGCGATGGCACAGGAAATGAATGACCCTGGCACGGTCACACAGGGGCTCTAATGTGCCCGGGGCACTGCCAGAGCTGGGACAGGGCAATGGCACAGAAATGACCCTGGCATGGTCACACCACTCCCATGTGCCAGGGGCATTGCCAAAGCTGGGACAGTGGCGATGGCACAGGGAATGAATGACCCTGGCACGGTCACACAGGGGCTCTGATGTGCCAGGGGCACTGCCAGAGCTGGGACAGGGCGATGGCACAGCAATGACCCCGAGCTCCTCCTGGGGAGGGTCAGATGGAATCTCCCCAGACTGACACGGTTTAAATGAAGCTGAGCATCGCTGCATCTCTGCCACAGATATCAGCAAAGTGAAGAATGGAAGTGAAAATTAAAGATAGCCCCAGATGGCTGCACATTTATGAAGTTTTCTAAAAAATAAATTTCATCTCATTGATTCTTTTTCCAGCTATCTGCTGGAGAATGACACCTGCCTGCAAGAAAAGTGATTAGGGGCAGCGCTGAGGCACCAGAGATCAGATGTCTCGACAGATCCCCTGTTCAGTGACAAAATGTCTGTCATTCTAACAGGAAAATAGCACAGAAAAGATTAATACTTCTCCTAAATATCCAAATGCAGAATATTTCGTTCCAGAACTTCTACTTAAAGCATTTCCATTGCCTGTAGCACCAAAGCAACTTCTATTTTCACAAAAACACTGTCAGGAACACATCTCTGAGAAGCATTTCTCAGCACCTCAGAGCAAACAATTATCTCCAGATGTGAGGCGGCTGCCTTTGGTGAGGTGCCATTTCTGCATTGATGTACATTCCCAATGGCCGAACCGTGACTGTGGAAAATCTGATGGAAATATGCAAAACCCACAGGCTCATGCTCATGAGCTGCTGCAGGGAAAGCAGTGGCTAAACTCAAAGCGCTGCTTTTGAGTGCATGTTTGACATTTCAGTACATGGATTCAGTTTGATTGAACACTCCAGCCCTGCCCACACTGCTGATCCCTCGAGCAGAAACTCCCATGAACACATCCTTTACTTCCCTGCACGCCACACCTGGGCCTGAAGAATTTCTGAACCTAAAGCACCAAAACCACAAGCCAACAGGACAGTTTCATCCATTCTGTTTACCCACACGTAAGAAAAATTATCTGCATTGTCAGCTGCTGAAAAGTTCTTCCACAATGTTGATGTGACTTCTTTATATGCAAAGGAAAGGACCCAAGACAAAGGCAATTCCAACACACAAACCCCAAGCTTCTTGGGGTAACCTTCCCTTCTGTCAGACCAGCCCAGGGCAGAGCTTGTCCCACCCCAACACAGCTCTGTGGGACCAGAAAGGTTCAGTGGCAGTCTGAGCACACATGAATGCCCTCCCCAGAAAAGGGAATTACGGAGAGAGGAGTGAGGACATTCCCATGCATGTCCAAGCCGTGCCCACACACACGTGGGCCCCACTCAGAAAACCAAAAATCAGCCACAACCCCAGTCAGGCTCCTGCTGTAATCTGCAGTTAAAGTGGTTTGAGGAAATCCAACAATTACACTGTAAAACACATCACAGGCAGACTCCAACACCTGTCTGCTCCTGCAAGATGAACTCATCTGCTTTGCCTCTCCCTCCACGGGAGACTCTGAACCCTTCGAGTTCAGGGTGTGATACAGGACCAGCATTGAGTTCATCATTTCCCACAACAGCAATGCCAGAGCTTTGATTCTCTCCAGATCTGCAGATCCCCTCATCAGCCATCCTTCCCTCCATTAGTGCTTTACTGTTGTTCTATTTTCCAAGCTTCCAGCAAATTAACACTAAATTGAATTCTGCAGAAAAAGTTGTTAAAGGCTTTCTCCCCCACGCCTGATTTAATCGCATTTTCTTCTCCTTCAATTTACGCCACATTTAATCGTGGAAATTATTTTTAAGATTGATTTCTGATGATAATACTTATCACAGTTCAGAGGATTATTCTTCCTGTCTATTTTTGGCCAATTCTCAAAGAAAAGATTTGATCTGGAACAGCTTGTGAAGGCCAAAAGTGATATTTAAACAAAAGATAATTTGTTTTCCTTTCTCCCACCCCTTTACAGCACTGCACCCAGCCTGTGGCACAAGACACAAAGCCCTCACACACTTCCTCCTTTCACAAATAAGACCAGAAAATGGTGGAGAACGGACAGAAGAATTAGAAATAAATCAGTATTATTCATTCGAACTAGATGTATAACGAATTCTTTTCTTTACGGACAAGCCTACATGCAAAGACATTCTTCTACAGTTTCCAAGTGCTCTGAAATTCTTACAAGAAAAGAACATTATTATTTATTGGTGGTATGTCATGAATATAATCTTCCATTAAAAAAAACATATTCTCCATATAAAATTAATGCTTTTTAAACCCCTATGCTTCAAATTGTTTGAAGTATGATAGGAGATTATCTGCTTAATCCATTTCTCTCACTTGGGCACTGCAGGTTTCACGCAGCTATGCAAAGTCAGTTCTGCTCAACAGACCTGGGAAGCTCCTCACGAAGTAGAAAAGGAGTCAGGAGAAAAATAAACAGCCTTAGGGGGTTAAAAAAAGGGAGAGTGTAGTGAAATTGAAGTGCAAGGGAGAAATCTGGAGGTGCATCTCTGTAAGTGGCTGGAGAATCCACGTTCCCTTTCTCGGATGTTCTGCTGTTTTCAGCAGCTGAAGGAAGCTTGATAACTCCATTCCTCCAAACCTGGGATTCTGCTCCAGTCCTTGTCCAACTGGGACCTGCCACTCCGGGAGGAGCCTCAGACACAAACCTCGGCAGCCCTCAGCACTCAGATGGGGTTAGGTTTGCCCAGAGGAAATGGAACTCCTGCCAGCGTGTTCAGTGTTCATGCCTGGTTCAGAAATGGGAACTGGAGCCTCTTCCTCACCATTTCCAGTGAAATTCAGCACAGTTCAGTCCTGGTGCTGCCCAGGCTCTCTCACCTCCAACACTTTTAGATTAACCAAATTAGTTAACATCACTTCATTCCTCCTGAGAATGGCTGCACAGGACTCAGTGCTGCCTGCTCAGCTCAGCCTCACCACTGCTGGCTGAGCCACATGGAGGAAATCAAAGAGCAGCCCTCCCTGAGGGTCCCCAATTGCCCTCCGTGCATGATATGTCTGAGCAGAGCAGAGATGGAAAATGAATGTTATGGCAACCTGCGTGTGTGCCACGGAAATCCCTGCCCTGCTCCCGGGGCAGGCTGGAAAGCAATCCAAATTTTGAACATTTTCTCTCTGCCAGATTGTCAAATGGCATTACTTCGTCTTGTGTGCAAAATGGGTGTTGAAAGTTGCTCAAATGCCAAAACTTGTCTAATCCTGCTATAATGTAGCAGAGAATAATTTCTAAATTTAGGAAGTAATTGCTTTGCTGTCCAGTGAAATGTACACTAAAAAAAAAAATTTCCTCTAGGCGAGTCCTCATTTCAAACACCAATTCAGACTTCAGTGAACACAAGCACTAAACCTTTGGAAAAAATGAAGCTGTGCAATTCCATTGTTGCAGTTTTCTGTTTCCATCGCTGCTTGCTCTGTTTCACAACACAATCAAAACAACAACAGCCAGCGCTCAGATGTCATCCAATACACACTCACAAAGTGCTTGGCAAATAAAACCACTCCATTCTCCTGGGTAATTCTCCTTTTTGTGGAGGATTCTGACTCTCCCAGTTGTGTTTTATTAGAATTCTGAACAAAAACCTGACATTTCAAACTTCTCTGTGCGAGTGAAAGGAAGGGAAGGCTCTCGTTTCAAGCACAGCCTGCCTGCCACTGCTGCCCTCGAGCATCTCTCGCCAGCCTGGATGGTGGCAGCGCCAAGGCTTGGATTTCAGGAATTCCAGAGGCCTGAATTCCTGCCTCCTAAACCCTGCGAGAGGCTGGAGTGAGCAACCGAGCAAACAAACCAAAAGCAAGGCACCAGAGCAGGCTGCTGCCAGCTGAAATGACTCTTGGACAGCCCTACAGCGAGGGTTCAAACACAGTGCTGACTCCAGGAGCTCCTGAGCATCATTCCTGCAGCAGCAGCAGTGCTCTGCAGCCATCCGTGCATCACACACAGCTCCATGCACGTCTGACATTCTGTGAATTGCTGCAGAATAAAGGAATCCACGCTAGACACGTTCCACATCCGAATTATGATTTCACAGCTCTTCAAACCTGGCACCAAATCCTGCTGGGGGAGAAAAGGGCAACCCTAGGAACCCAGAGACCAAAGCTGCCGTGAATTTCCGTCAGTGCTCGTGAAGAACGAAGGGGAAACAGCACGGAGCTGCCCAGAGCAGGCTGTGAATGGCAATGACAGAGATTAAAGAGAGACCAAATTAAAATTAAAGAGAGACCAAAGGCTGTCCCAGCAGCCAGAGGTGAGCACTGCAGGCTCCCCAAGGGCTCTGTCACCTCTGAGTCCCCCTGTGTGGGAAGGAGAGGACATTGGGTCCTGTCCCTAGCAGGGGGCTCCCACCTCCTGTCTCCTACAAAAAACCCTCAGCAGATGCAATCACCCTGCTGGCCACAGGCAGGACACACCCTGCTCTAGACATGGGCAACTCTTCAGAAGCAAAACCCTTCCTGCTGCTTTGGAAGCGTTGATGCACTCCCAGAGAATGTGGGAGGACTGTCAGCAAATGTATGGAACAGAACAAATGTAAGGAACAGAACAATGTATGGAACAGAACAATGTATGGAACAGAACAGTGTATGGAACAGAACAATGTATGGAACAGAACAATGGATGGAACAGAACAATGGATGGAACAGAACAGTGTATGGAACAGAACAATGTATGGAACAGAACAATGGATGGAACAGAACAATGTATGGAACAGAACAATGAATGGAACAGAACAATGTATGGAACAGAACAATGTATGGAACAGAACAATGTAAGGAACAGAACAATGGATGGAACAGAACAGTGTATGGAACAGAACAATGAATGGAACAGAACAATGTATGGAACAGAACAGTGTATGGAACAGAACAATGTATGGAACAGAACAATGGATGGAACAGAACAGTGTATGGAACAGAACAATGAATGGAACAGAACAATGTATGGAACAGAACAATGTATGGAACAGAACAATGTAAGGAACAGAACAGTGTAAGGAACAGAACAGTGTAAGGAACAGAACAATGTAAGGAACAGAACAATGGATGGAACAGAACAGTGTAAGGAACAGAACCTGCAGCTCCCAGCTGCAGATCACAAACTCACCGTTGTTTACAAGGCCATGGCAGTGAATGTCACCCACATCAGAACAGTCAGATTTCCATTTTCAGCAGAGCTCTGCGGGCTCAGAGCTCCAGACACTGCAGAGTCACTGCCTGTGCCACTCCACACTGAACACCTGATCCTGTGAGCTGGGGCTGACACTGCCACACAGAAGTATCAAGGACATGAACAGCACCGATCAAAAATGTCTCTTTGATCTTTCCTGTTTATCATGAAAGCACATTCATTTAAATAAGATTACTACAGAACTGTGAAATACCACAGATCATGGCTTTGTAGAATTCTATTTTTTTTTTTTTTCATTTTGAACTGAATTAATTTCAGGTCTTGGCCAATGCCAATCTAAGTATGACCAAATGATCCACAGAACACTTGAAAATAAGACCCACAATGCACAGTAATTTGGGGTCAGTTAGGGAGCTCAACAGATGTCACAGATAAATACAAGATATGATTTCACTTCTGCTTCCAATGAGTGTCTCTCTGTGTCAGCACCCCAGAAAAAGCAGCAGCTGATTTCATCTCATCTGCCAAACAACTCGCTTTTTGCAGAGGTTTTGGCAGAGAAGAGAAAGTGGAAATCACTCAGTACACTGCAAACTCGTGGCCACTAGCTTGGCAGACACCCCCAAGCCTCCTCCTCGGAACCATTCCCTTTTTCTCAGTTTAAAAAACAGATGACATCTATGGAACTGAAGGCCAGCACTTTGCTTTAGTGCTTGGAGCTTTCAGAATTCACCACCATTGCCTCCTGAGTGCGGAGAGGAGCAGAGTGTGCAAAATGGCACAGCCACAGAGCCCTGCAGTGCCCACAGAACTGCCCCTGGCAAACCCTGCCCAGCGCTGGAGGTGTAGATATGAATATTCTGTGATAAACGAAGTTATCAGAATTGTGCTAGACCCTTTTAACTTAGGCTCTGCTAGGCTTCTGGAGTCTGCGGGGTTGATTTGGGGTTTTTTGGTTATTTTTTAGTTTTGAGCATCTGAGTTTCTTTCAACTATACTAAAAAGTTTTTATATTAGGATCTACCTGAGGACCATTTGAGCATCACTCATCTGGATTAACCCCAGGCCCCTACAAATAGTAAATCCTGAAAAGTTAAGATCTTTAATTGGGTCATTAGTATGCGCCTAAAACTTCCTACCAGATTAACGCAATCACTTCTTTTCTCCCCCAGTTTTGGGGATGACTCTAATCTCATCTGACTGAAATTCATCCTAAAATAGAGAAAAAGGGAGAGGCAGAGTAACAGAATAACAGCATTGCTTTGCTCAGGATAAATGAGCAGGAGAGCAGGAGACTCAGAGAGCTCTCACTGCACACAAAGTGTTGGAAACACAAAGATTCTGATGCCAAAATCCTTTTCAGATTGAGCCATTCCTGGAGCAGGGGGCGAGGCAGGGGTCAGTGCCCCACACCACCCACCCCCTGCCCATTTGCCATCCGTGGGAACCTCGCTGTGACTCGGAGCAGATGCTTCCTGGGGCTGAGCACGGCACCGAGACAGATCCTCAGCCAAATTTAGTACAAACTGCTGTCCTGCCAGCACGCCAAGGTGCAGCACGCAGCTCCCACGAGCTTTAATCCAAAGCCTCAAGTCTCACTGTTGCTCTCAATAATCCCTGCCAGCCTGGGCTCTAATATCTGATTTTGGGGCATTAGAACTCTGTCTTTCTGCCACTCTGCAGTGCACACACCACAAGTGGAACTTCACTCAGCGCTGAGGGAAAGGGAAATGTCCATCCTTGCCCTGGGCAGTTCACATGGAACTCCATCTGCATCTCCAGAAACAGAACCCCTACAACCTTTAAAACTGTGCTCTAAACATCTACAGGATGGCGATGGATTTTTGAAGAACGAGCAAAAGGGAGGTTACGTTTAAAGCACAGCCCAAACTTCCAAATTCACCATGATGCAAAATCTCTTACGTTCTCAAAAACATGACCAAAGCAACAAGTGCTGGTGCTGCTGTGACACAGCACTGACCATTTCCAAAGCTGTGAGGAAAGGCAGGTTAATGTGACCTAAATTTCACTGATTTTAATCAGCAACTCTCGAAAAGAACAGACAGTATTGGAGTACTGGGGGTTTTCCCATTGTTCTGGAAGAGCTTCACACACACCCTCAGCCACAGCGCACAGGGACAGGCACACTCACAGGCACAGAACAGCTTCTCTCCTCAGCTGGGCAAGCTCAGAGAACAGCCTTCTAAAAATAATGTGTTTTGTTCAGCAAGAGCTTTTGTCATTATTCTCCTTCCTGCGATTTCGCAGTCGGTGAGGAAGGCTAATTTTTCTCCCCAGATCTCTGCATGTGTTCTCGCAGCTCAGCCCAGGCTCTGATTTTTCAGCCTGCCTAGGAACCAGGAGAGGCATTCACAGGGCAGGAGACATTCACGTCACTCGAATCAAACCTACTTGAGACACTTCATTGCCATTTTCCAAAGAAAAGATTCAAAACAGGAATTGTGGGGGAAGAAAATGGCAAAGAGAAATATGAAAGCTGTTGTTCACCAGCAGAAATAACCGTCTTACCTCCATTCAGTAAGCTGATGTTTGCAACTGAAAAACCTGAGCACTGTTCCTGCCAAGGTGTCCCTTAGCGCGATCCAGCTGCACACAGCTGGAACTCCTGCTGGGGCCTGGAGCGTGATCCAGCTGCACACAGCTGGAACTCCTGCCCGGGACTGGAGCGTGATCCAGCTGCACACAGCTGGAATTCCTACCTGGCCTGGAGCTCGATCCAGCTGCACACAGCTGGAATTCCTGCCCAGCCTGGAGCGCGATCCAGCTGCACACAGCTGGAATTCCTGCCTGAGCTGGAGAACGATCCAGCTGCACACAGCTGGAACGCCTGTTGGGGCCTGGAGCGCGATCCAGCTGCACACAGCTGGAACTCCTGCCTGGGCCCAGAGCTCAATCCAGCTGCACACAGCTGGAATTCCTGCCCAGCCTGGAGCCCAATCCAGCTGCACACAGCTGGAATTCCTACCTGGGCTGGAGCTCGATCCAGCTGCACACAGCTGGAATTCCTGTTGGGGCCTGGAGCTCGATCCAGCTTGGCACAGGCACCAGGAGGGACATTAATCTCCTATATCGTGCCCTTGTGCAGGCATTTCTAGGAAATATTAAAAAAACCCCTAAGGCTCACCCAAGGCCTGAGCTCAAACTGAACACACAGCACAGGAGAAAGCTTTGCTCAATAACAATTTGGCACTACAGAAAATCCAGGAGGCATCTATAATTCAGTCAGCCAGCCTATAAAAATTACATGACTTTTAACACACTTTTTAATTGCTTTTAATTATTAACATTTACACTGCTCTCAAAATGACGAAGTGTCTCAGCTGGAGACACAGTTCAATTTTTAATGACATTGGAAAGCAAAGTGACAAACCTCAGAGTGTGGACCTTAAACGTACCCAGCACTGCATGGGTGAGCATTTAGGGTGTGTGAAAGGCAAGTCAGACTCCCTGGGAAAGACTGCAGCCAGCGCAGAGCTGGAGTGCCTCTGAGTGCTCCAGGCACTGAGAGTTATTTCTCACAGGCAAATAACACAGAGACGCTTGCTTCTGTCTTTAATGAGAATTAGGAGGTGCCTGTCCTTAAAAAGGAGCCAGACTTGTATCTGCCAAACTTTCTGGTCTTGAAGGAAATGGAAAAACTACAGAAGAACAGAGGGGAAACTGAGTTTGGGTCAGAATGATGGCAAGAGAACAAGCAAGCACGGTTCTAGTCTCCTCCTGATCCTTTGGAAGCAAACCTGCAAACAACACTTGCTTCGAATCCAAGCAATAAGAACCTCATGGGGCAAGGAATGACAGCTCCATGCAGACAGCCCATGATCAGTCTGCTAAAATTAACTTAAAATTAACTGCCAAACTGCAAACTTGGGTCAGAAGAGATTAATTCATTAATGAATGAGAAATGCCCAGAATACATCTTCTCACTATTGTTCCTTTTCCTATGTTTAGGGCTTTTCAATATTTTTTTTACTTCATTGATCATCATTGACTTCAGATCAAACTACCACCAAATTTGCAAACTAAACAACATTTTCACAGAGAAAAACAGGAAGAGATTCTCTTACGAATACATTTTGGTCAGTTTTATCTTTTACTTACTCCCAAGTACACAACCTTGGTGTACATTTCAAATCTGACAGGAGCAGGGCTTACTCCAACCAAACCAAATTACAGGTATTAATTAATGGCTCCTGCTTGTTTGCCAGCTCCTGCAAGCAGAAGGGCAGATAAAAAATGTATTTACAGCAGAATTTAATTACCCATTTTCGAGCCACTGGCCTCCTGGCAAAAGCCTCCCAGTGCAGTGCAGAGCAGGACTTGGATTAGGAATTAATTTACTGTCAGGACTGATCTGCAGTGTAAGGGTTTAATCAGGTTTGCTGTGCATTTGGAAGAGGCTCTGGAGCCTGCTGGAGCCCCAGAGCTGCTGCACCCAGACAGGTCCCAGACCCAAAACACAACCAGTGAATGCAGGAGAGGAGCTCTGCCTGTCCCCAGAGCTGTCCCTGGGCACTCTCTGCTCCAGCAGGGATGGAGCTTGTGGCTCTGAGCTCAGGGCATGCAGGGCCTTCCTCCTCCTTCCTCCTCCTCCTCATCCCCAGAGCTGTCCCTGGACACTCTCTGCTCCAGCAGGGATGGAGCTCCTGGCTCTGAGCTCAGGGCACACAGGGACTCCTTCCTCCTCCTCCCTCCTCCTCCTCCTCCTCCTCCTCCTCCTCCCCAGCCCTGCGCTCGCAGGACGCAGCCCAGCAGGGCAGGGCAGGCGCCAGAGCCTGTCAGACACATCCCCTGCTGTCCCTCTCCATCTCAACGCACACAGAGAGCGCTGCTGATAGGAGAAGACAAGGGGTTTGAGCACAGAAATGTTCTTTTGGCTGTGCTCAGAGCTGTCCCCACCGTGGGCACGATCACAGAGCTCCTTCTGCAGAGCACAGCTGAGCATGGAAAGAGAGAGTGAAACTGAGAAAAAATTAGCTATGAACTGAGCCTTTTGACTGCTAAAATTCTGAAATTTAAAAGATCTTGATTACCTTTAAAAATCAAATCAATCCACGTTTTCTACCAGAAACCAAGTGATAGAATGGTAATAGCCCAAGGGCTGAAATAGAAAATGTCATGCTGGAAATAGAGGTATGAAAACTGTTCTCCTGAGCTTTCAAAGCCGTTCTTTAATGGTCTCAGAGGCTCCAGCCTTTCAAAAACATGAATAAGCTTCTCACATGGGGTGTTTAGCTGGGCTGAAATACTCCAAACAAAGTCTCTGCAAATGATCCTTGGCTGTCCAAACACCCTGTGGGAGCTCTGAGCAGAGCTCTGAAGGCCACACCATCCCAGCAGCTCACCTCCAAATTCTGCTGCTTTCTCCCTGCTAGGACCCTGGACCATCCTGCTGTCCCCCTCTGTCACCCAGGGACATTTAAATCTCATCTGGCACAGCACAGCAGTGCCTCCCAAGGCTCTTTTCCAGCACTGGTGCCTGCTCTTCTTCCCTGCCCTCCAGAGATGGCTGAGAGGGTAATTGTTAAACTCTTCAGCTCTGAACAGATGAGAGGGCACTTCACGAGGAAAGCAGAACGGTCATTCCCAGAAAACAGACAAAAATCAGCTTTCCTCTGCCAGCACAAGGCATGAGCTGGGATGGCTGTGCCCACCTGGGGTGGCTGTGCCCACCTGGGATGGCTGTGCCCACCTGGGATGGCTGTGCCCACCTGGGATGGCTGTGCCCACCTGGGACAGCTGTGCCCACCTGGGGTGGCTGTGTCCACCTGGGATGGCTGTGCCCACCTGGGGTGGCTGTGCCCACCTGGGATGGCTGTGCCCACCTGGGGTGGCTGTGCCCACCTGGGATGGCTGTGCCCACCTGGGATGGCTGTGCCCACCTGGGGTGGCTGTGCCCACCTGGGGTGGCTGTGCCCACCTGGACACTGCAGTGCCAGGGCTGGGAGCACTCAGAGCCACAGCAGTGAGTTTAGAACAACAGGTCTCCTTTTTACACTCCTCCTTCTCAGCCCAGACAGCACTTAATGGAACTGAAACGTCACTGTGCACATCACAAATTCAGTGTGTGTGTGCTAACTCTGTTTGCTTCCCTTCTCCTCTCTCCACCACAGCAGGCCCAGAGCTCCACGTGTGCTCTATTGCCACAATGGATTTCTTTTTTTTCTTCTTTTTTTTTTTTGTTCCCATCTCAACAGGGAACTTTGACGTTTTCAAACCTTAGCTTTTTCCGGACATTCACCTAAATTTTTAAACTGCCAACTATCTGAACACTATTTACACTCTCTCAAACAAAGTCACTCCGTGCTGGATTCCCTTCAGCAGCAGACAGTGGCAGGCTCAGTTCCTCACCCTGCAAACCCAGAGGAGAATTTTCTGCCTGTGCAATATCTTTGAATCAAAACCCTGGGCTCTCCTCCCAGCAGCAGCAGAGGGTGAGCTGTGGGAGCAGCACAGCCCACCCCAGCCCAGCCTGAAACCCTCAAAATGCCACGGCACAAAATAGCAGGCTCGTCCCAATTTCCCCGTGTTATTTTGGTGTGCTTCAGAAAAAAACCCAACAACACATAACTCATTAATTATAACCTTTCAGAAGTGTTTTCCTTTCCCCCAAACTGCTAAAATCGAGCAGAGCTGCAGCCAAAGTTCTAATGAAACTATTTTTAGCTTTTGTCATGCAGAGAACATCATGAAGTAGGTCTCATCCTTCTATTAATGCAAATGTATTTAAGCAGTCAGTGCAGGAAAGTTTAAAATATGCTAATCACTGATTCTTTGGCCTCCAGCCTCTGATGCCTCTGCTGATGTGTACACATCCCAGACAGGCCAAGCGAAGGGAACACCATCATTTAAAGTGTCAATAGGTGTTCACAGCCCCACAAAGTGACAGCCACATGCATATTTTATTGCCGCGTTTATATATTTCCCCAATTTCCACAGTCAGCAACCTTTTAATACACACTGTTCTTATTTTCTGGTGTCTGAGCCGAATTGCCACAGCGTGTTAAAAATGGAAATGCTTTTGATGATCACACAGGCTGGTTTTCTTCCTGAAGTGGCTCAGTGCTGCTGAAAGGGAGCAGATTGGCGTTCCCTGACAATCCACAAGGAAAACAAGGCACTGCTGGGGCACTAGCTCAGCCAGCTCCCTCCAGAGCTGCTCCAGCGAAATCCCCGCGAGAGAAACTGAGAAAACCAACACACAGCACATCCCAGAGCCACAGGCTGACTCTGCCTGCTCATATCCTTGGCCCTGCTTCTTATTTTTAGCAGCAGAGAAAGTAATCAGAGAAAGCAATGCCGTTCTGGGCTGGGCTGGGCTGCCCACGAGTGGCTCTGCAGAAATCACAATGCCCAGCTCACATCTCCTGCCCAGCTCACATCTCCTGCCCAGCTCACACACCCTGGCTGTGCTTAGAAGACTTCAAAAATTTTTCCCAATAATTTTTCCCAAAAAAATAATATTTTTAAAGATAAAGTCCCTGGCTCTCACTGAAATGCTCCTCACCTCCCGGGGGTCCCATCAGGAATGAGGTATTTTCTTCTGCGTGTTGCAGTGATGAGGACAGAACACCCAAGGCAGATGTACACGGCTCTCAATTTTTGTCAATACTGAAAATTAGTATTTTTAATTAGCAGTGTGATCAAAATAGTAGGAAATATTATTTTGAACTTCTCTGCCATACAGAGTACAGCACACAGTGTCACACCTGAAAGACAAGGCCTGGAGAGTTGCTCAAAGCACCTGCTAACACCTGATCTGTCAAACTAAACCAGAAATTCAAAGGATGAATTTTAAAGGACTAGAAATTTAAAGAACATTTCTTATTGACACACCAATAAGTCAGCAATTAGAGGGGAATGTGCTAGCACAGACATAAATAAACAAATAAAAGCACAGGATTTTAAAATAACAAAAATAACTCAAATAGTTCAAAGAGAGCCACAAGGCTCAGTGATGTGGCACAAAACCAGAGCAGAGCCTCGTGGGCAGAAACCTCAGACACCTTCCTGACACGGCCAAGGCAATTCCTGCTGCCCCAGGGACCTGGTTAACAACGAGAAAAAGGCTCATCCCCAACCTAACAGACACCACCCACAGAACTGTGTCCTTGTCTCAGTAAAACTCCACAAATAATATTAGCCTGGGATTTTTGTGAAAGATCAAATCCCACCAAAATGCATTTCCAGCCATCTGTGGAAATATTGGTTAGGTCAGGAGCTGCATTTTATCTTCTGCTAACTGAAATGTTACAGCAGAACATTTGAAGTGTTTGCACTCATTTTCTCTCCAGGGGAAGGTGCCTGTGCCACTGAATTTCTAACAGTTGAAATTCCAGAAACAATCTCAAATCTTCATGGCACCTCCACCAAACACATCACCTGCTGCTAAGGAGCAACCAGGGAGTTCAAAATACACTCATGAGTGGTCCTAATGTGTGTCACATTCTGCTCCTTTATGGCTACATTTCACATTTTCTGAATTCTGAAAGAATTCAGAACACAGAGAAAGAGTTAAATTCTATTTGCCTTGCTGGAAGGAATAGTCTCAAATACATCTTTGGGACCGTGCACTCAAGCCAAGATGCTTCTGGCTCTGTATAAGCACATTTTAAACTGTGTTGCTAATTATTTATCGAGCTCATTGTCTCCTTGCCGTGCTGAGCACGACTCTTTCCCTCGTCCACCCACGGCCTCTCAGGTAAATGGCTCCAGTGTGTCTGAAACTATTATTTTTTAAGGAGAAAGATGAACCAGTGCAGCCACTTTGGAGGAAATTTCAGTGAAATCAGCACTGAGATCTCAGCATCATTAGATTCTGGAGGCACTGATGTCACACCTTTCCCTCAAATCCAGAAAATCGAGGTTTCCTCAGGAGCACAGCAGGTGCCTTACAGAGAGCTGTGCATGGGAAAGCTGAGAGAACATCCTGAGAGAGGATTGCTCCAAAGCTGATTCCATCTCGTGCTGTCCAGGGGACCTGCAGTGCCATCAGGGACATCTCTGCACTCAGTGTTCACTCAAGGGACCTGCAGTGCCATCAGGGACATCTCTGCACTCAGTGTTCACTCAAGGGACCTGCAGTGCCATCAGGGACATCTCTGCACTCAGTGTTCACTCAAGGGACCTGCAGTGCCATCAGGGACACCTCCTGCACTCGGTGTTCACTCAGGGGACCTGCAGTGCCATCAGGGACATCTCTGCAGCCACTGTGTATCCAAGGGACCTGCAGTGCCATCAGGGACATCTCTGCAGCCACTGTGTATCCAAGGGACCTGCAGTGCCATCAGGGACACCTCTGCACTCAGTGTTCATCCAAGGGACCTGCAGTGCCATCAGGGACACCTCTGCACCCACTGTTCACTCCAGGGACCTGCAGTGCCATCAGGGACATCTCTGCACTCACTGTGTATCCAAGGGACCTGCAGTGCCATCAGTGACATCTCTGCACTCAGTGTTTGCTCAAGGGACCTGCAGTGCCATCAGGGACATCTCTGCACTCAGTGTTCACTCAAGGGACCTGCAGTGCCATCAGGGACATCTCTGCACTCAGTGTTCACTCAAGGGACCTGCAGTGCCATCAGGGACATCTCTGCACCCGCTATTTACAGGTAAATAATGAAATATTGCACACTCTCACCACTCACTGCTGCCACTGAGCACTGAGGATTTCCAAGCGTCTGAAGGCACTCAGAGCTTCACACACTCCGTTTAAATCAGTTAAAAACAGAACTGGAATGCTTTTTTTGGATTCCCCAGATCCGAGGGGCAGCCTCCAAACAGTCTGACCAGAGAAGCAGAATTCTCTGCCTGCAGTAGGCTGGTCCTGCCTGAGCTCAGGCTCTGCTCCCACCCCAGCTCAAACTCTCAGTGTCAGCTCCATCTCTGGACACACAGCCAACGCTCCGAGCTGCGAGGGAGCTGCTGAAGGACAGCGCTGAGAGCTGTGGCACTTTCCATTTCCATGTCAGCTCAATTCACCGGAAGAATTAAAAATCCTGGGACAGGAGTTTGTAGCTATGGAGTTACTGCTGATCTGAACACGAGCATTCTGCATGGCTTACCTTGTCAGCTTTAACCTCCTCACAGAACAACTTGTTCTTTTTTTTTTTCCAAACCAACATTTGGCACTAAAGCACCTTTTGCATTTGGACTCTGCGCTGAGATCCCCAGACAGAGACACAAACATAAAACATGCATGAGAGCCAAGCCCAGGATGGGACAGGAGTTTGTGAACTCAGCACACACTAATGTGCTCTGTTCACACACCTCAGTTTCGCTGCTGGATCTGATGAAAGGGGACAGCTCCGAAATTCAGATTTATACATCTTTCTGACATCCAACATGCTTTTCCCCCAAACACCGTTTATCTCTGATGTACATCACCCAGCCAGGGCTCATCACAGGCCCTCATCTCCGTATTCAGCAAGGGATTTCATTTAAAATATCTTCCTCCCTGCCCTGTTGGCTTTACAGAGGGCTGTACACTTTGGACAGCACTTACATAAACTGCATTTTTGATCCAACATTTCTGTGTTTTTAGCCAGTGAAAAGCAAGCCTGGTAGCTTTGAGCAGTGATCTTGATACAGACCTAATCATTAGAACTTCTGCAGGAAAACAGAGAAATGTTTGTCCAAATAAAGCTCATCTGCATGTACGTGCACTCAGAGAGCAGTTAGTTGGATTACTCCCCAGACAAAGCTGATTCTTGCTGCCCCCCGGTCCTGCTGGTACCCAGAACTTGGCCCACGTGGGGAAATGAACACTAACACCTGCAAAAAGCCTTGTGGGATTTAGAAATAGAATGCAGACCCTCCTGGCTTTAAATCTCTGATTTTAACAGGAGAGATTCACCCAATCATCGGTCAGAGCAGGGAATGCTCTCAGCCTTGGGAGGCTGCAAAAAACCCTCAGAAATGCATTAAAGGACTCACTCCAGTGCAAGAATGGGAAAACAACCAGAAGTTGAAGAAAATCAATTGCCCCATAAGATAAAGCCCAGCAACAGAATTAGGATTTATTTTCTGAAATCCTCAGCACAGGTCTGAGACAGCCCTGGAGCTGTGCTTGAATAAATGAAGAGCACAGGAGGTACAGCTGCTCCCACCAGAGAAAGCTCTGACATTCACCATTTCCATCGTCTGGGTTCGATGGAATCACTGTGTGAAGGTAAAAATCTAAATTCTCATGCATCCTGTAAAAAGGAGTCCCCTAAATAATTTGTGAATTAAACTTGTGAATTAATTTGTGAATTGATTTGTGAATTAAATCCCAAGCCAAAATAGAAATCTGCCACACCCCTGAATTCAGCAGCAACACTCGGGACCTGACTTCCTTTCAGGGGCTCAAGATTTACATTTTTCAGTGCCATCTGAAGGCTTTCTCTCCAACCACGGCACTGGACAAGAAGCCTTGTGAGTGAGGCTACTCCAGGATTCTGCAGTCTGATTCATTAGGACAAAAGTTAATTAAATCACCTTCTCTCCTCAGACATACTACTCCGCCTTAAAGATGATTAAACAAGAGACAAATGTAATTAGGACAGGAAAAAGTATAAGCCAAGAAATTAATCTTATCACATGATTCAGAGAAATGAAGTGATAGATCACCTTGAGTTTTGTTTTGCTGTAACTGATAACACTGAGATCCCTGCCTGATAGGAATTACCCCTGATGAGGTAATCTCGAGGGAAAGTGGGGCTGTGACAACACACATTACATTCAGGGAAAGATAATATCTGAGCTTGGTTTGTGCAGCCAGAGCCCTTCAGAGAGCAATCAACACAACACGGGGTGGGGAGGGCGATGAAAACACAGACTAGACCCAGAAATACAATCAGTGTTTGGAAAATACACACAGAATATATTCTGTCTACTGAACAGAACCCCAGCTCACATTCCACGGGCAGAAATAATTGTTTGAAGGGAGGCAGAGCCCCTGAAGCTGTCACTGCTCCCTGGAGATGGAAAATGGCAAATGACAGAGCACAGAAGGCCAGGAGAACCACGCCTGGCACGAGGAAATCTGCATTCAGCTCCTGAGTCTGTCTGCACTTTCTTTAGATATTAATTAGCTCGTTTGGTCCGTTCCTTGTCAAGGAGCAGAGATGAAAATGTGCCACGGGTCCTGAGTGTTTGGGTCAGAGTCACTGCTCGGTTATTTCAGCCACACTGGAGCAATTTTGGGATGGCTCACGAGCCTGGGACCCCAAAGTCAGGTTTGGGGTGTCGGCACTGCAGGGTCTGGAGGTATTGTGTACAATAAAGGTCACCCAAGGCCCCAGAGCTGACCTTTGTCATCAGCAGAGGGAACGAGAGGAGCCCCAAGGGCAGCCCTGAGCACCTGAGAGACACAGAGCGTGTGACAGTGACAGCAGGGCAGGGACACCGCGACCCCGGCCAGGCTGTCCTGCCCTGTCCCCCTGTCTGGGGACACCCCAGTCCCCACAGCCCCTGGGAATGTCACCCCACAGCCCATGGGGACACCCCTGTCCCCAGAGCCCCAGGGGATGTCACCCCAGAGCCCAGGGGATGTCACCCCACACCCCAGGGGATGTCACCCCTGTCCCCAGAGCCCCAGGGGATGTCACCCCTGTTCCCACAGCCCAGGGGATGTCACCCCTGTCCCCACAGCCCAGGGGATGTCACCGCACAGCCCAGGGGATGTCACCCCAGAGCCCATGGGATGTCACCCCTGTCCCCAGAGCCCATGGGATGTCACCCCACACCCCAGGGGATGTCACCCCTGTCCCCACAGCCCCAGGGATGTCACCCCACACAGAGCCCAGAGCTGCTGCCCCTCCTGCCCCAGCCTCACTCTGCTCAGCACACACAGAACTCTGCAATATCTGACCAAAAGTGCCTCATTAAAGGGTCACATTCGAGTCAACAATCTTTGTGAACTCGGGGAGTAAGAATATTATGTTCTAGGGCAGAAAGAAAGAAGGTCAGCCTGCTTTCATGGCTGCTAATTTAATTCAGTCTTACACTGGACATGTCTCATTGTTTGGGACTTTAAATATCTTTCACTGCCTCTACTCATTCAGGAAGGTAATGACCTGCTTGAAATATGATTAGAAAAAAATGCTTTTTAAACCCCATTAAGATCTATTTTTGATGGAAGTTTCCTCCATAGCCTGCAGCTAAGAAAATCGTTCATTGTGCTGGCACTGTACCAAGAAACTCCAAACAGAATTCTGCATTTGCACAGGTAACAGCTAACCTAGAAAATGCCATCAGAGAGGGAAAGCTCTGCAAGTCACTGCCGCGACAGAGAGAATGAAGATGGAATGGCAAAGCTCATGAGCACTCCCCAGGTGTGCCTCAGTTTGGTTTTTGTGAAGGTTCTGGGTCTGCAAACCACAGCCTCCCTCCTCAGACTGCTCCTGCCACGGCAAATTCGACACAACACTCAAAGATTGACTCCACGTTCTCACCAGAAATGTCTTCCACCAGACCTCAGCATTCCGCTCACATCACAGCTCTGTAATTATTCTTTTCAGAAGCAGAGATGCAGAGAAGGCATTAACAGCCATTCAAAATATCACACTGATGCACTTTTCTCTTGTCATATTAAATGTAATTACTTCTGATGCAATCAAACTCATATCCTTCAAATGGATAAATCCAGCACCAAATTTAGACCCTCGAGCCCCAAATACCAAGCTCTCAAAGCAAGGCTCTAAGCCTTTCCTTTCACTTCAGTGAGGTGCAGAGGAGAACAGCGAGAACATAAGGTTTTAAAATGGTATTTTTTAATGGATTTTCTTTAATTATTCTAATGGTTCCTGGTGGCTAAGTGCTTTGAAGAGCAAAGGTGATATCTGAAATCATAACCAAGAGATGGGGACCACCCAACAAACCAACCCTTCCAGAAGTTTCTTCTCTAAATTCAAAAGGTGCCTGAAAATCATGTGCAAACACACAGAAATCACCCAGAAATCCAACCAGAAAAACCTGCTGATGTTCACAATCTCTGTCAGGATGGATCCACCAAACCAGACTGGGATGTGCTGATCATAACCACTGAGGATCCTGCACTTCTCACTCATGCCTCCAGAACTGAGCACTGCATTTGCTGTTTATGTCACATTTTTGGTGTTTAACCTCTCATTCCATGCTCAGACTGCATCCCAAGAGTTTTGTGTAAGTTCTACTATTGTTCTAGGAGAGTTTAAGAAATCAGTCCAGAGGACATTGCTTTGCAGATGGAGTGAAACCTCCCTCCTCCTCCCAAACTCTGCCCCTCAGAAATGCCCAAGCCCCAAAGCTGTGCACTGCCAAAAAAACCCAAAAAACCCCAAACCAAACCAAACCAAACCAAACCAAACCAAACCAAACCAAACCAAACCAAACCAAACCAACCAAACCAAACCAACAAACCATAGACAACCAATAGCAGCAGCAAGGACTGCAAAACAAAACTTGGCCCCGAATGCATCAGCTGCCACAAAACTGTAAAAGCAAAGCCAGGACTTACTAAGAACTGCCAGTGATGATGATTTTGATTTAAGGTGGTGACATGAGACTCCGAAATCCGTGTCTCTTCTATAAACCAGGTCTGATCAGATATTGTCGGGGGAGTTGCAGGCTGCAGACATGGTGGAGCATTTCCAAACTGTGCAGAACAAAAGAAAAGTCAATGGTTAGAGCTGAACAGGAGCTGAACAGCTCCTGCCACACAGAGTTCTTCTGTGCCACATTTTTCACTGCATGTGCCCCCAAACTGCATGAAAGTGATGGTTAATGATCCTTTACATACAATGAAAGCCAACCTGAATTAATAAATTCAGCCTTGCTGAATAAACATTTTTGTCAGGGCAGGCAAGAAGACCCAAGTCCAACAAAAAACTCCAAAATAAGCCTTAAATGGTATCATCACTGGTACCCTGAAAGAAATTGATTTCAGAGGGCAAGTAAAAAATTCAGTTTCAATATCTTCTCTAAGAAATGCAGGGACATGGAACGAAGCAGAAAAATCCTGTCCAATATTTATCATTACAGTCTGCAAGTTTGCCAGAATATCTCTCTATATTAACAAATTTCCAGCAAAGGTTAACACAAAGCACCATTGGAAATCCTGGAGAATTTCTGCTGTCTCACCCACTCAGCTCACAGCACTCCTCAGCTTAAGGGGAATCTTTAGATTTGGTATTTCAAATCTTTTTGGATGGAGTCAGTGGAGACAACATTCTCAAATTCCTCTTCAGTGAAGGTTTGGGAACAACCCCCTGAAATACATATTTTCATACAAATACACTTGGAAGTCACCCATTTCTGAGAAAACCTGAAGGATTCTGAATTTGGGACAGCTCGAATCTATTTAATTCTCTGCTAAGCATTTTTTGTTCTGGGCAGCACTCGAACACCTTCTGCAAATGACTCAACACAGCCCATGAATCACTGGCAGACGCAATCCAAGCCCTGAAAGCAGAGCAGAAACTCCCACTGATCTCTGGGTGAGATCCCAACGCTCACAGCTGAGCTCCAGAACCAGGAAAGATCCAACCAAGCACTGCTTCCCTCGGGCAAAATGAGCTTCCCTTCCCCACGCCAAGCCAATCCATCCCAATGCCACCTACGGCAGGGGACAGGCACAGGCACTCTGAGCTGCTTCTCCAAGAAACACAAAAACCAGCGAAAAAACTTCTCAGGAATAAAAATGGATTTAAACAACAGCGTAACACAGCATCAGCACTGTGACAGTTTCGAGTTAATCCAAGTCTGATGTAGATTCCAGCAGGAAATGCAGTTAACTCGTCCTTCCCAGTCTCAGCAGAAGATCAGCAAATTGCTGAGATGACTCCATGTGTAGACACTCCTGCAATGTCCACTCCATGGACAGGAGTGGTCAACAGCAGAGGCGCACAGATAAAAACCAGAATAAATGAAAGTGTAAAATAAGGGCATTTTTTCCGAATTTCTCACTTTTAAGAGCAGCAGAGACAACGTGTGATGGACTGAGCACAGCCCCCACTCCCCACAGGCAGATAATTCAGAATTAAAGCTGAGCCTGGGGAGTGTTTCAAGTTTCGTTTTTATTTATCTGATTTGATTGGCAATAAATAAGTAATTTTCCCCAAGCAGAGTCTGTTTTGCTGCAACACTAATTCCTGAGCGATCTCTCCCTGTCCTTGTCCTGACCCCTGAGCTTCACTCCATTTTCTGTGCCCTGGGAGGGCAGGGGAGCAGCTCTGGTGGCACTGGCACCAGAAACCACAGCAGCTCTGCAGTGAATGCTCTGAGAACTTCTGTGCCTCCTCACTTGAGGTCTGCACAGCTCCAAACCATCTGCTCCATCCTCACATCTCTCTTTTTGCGACACTCAGGTCAGAACAGCTCAGTGCAGAGCGGTGGAGCTGTTGGAGGAGCAGTTTTAGGAATAAATCGTGGTGCAGTTGGGGCTCTGAGGCAGTAAAACACATTCCCAAAATATCTGATTGGGGCTGCATTCCACCCATTAGAAAACCAAAACCCGAGTGGAAGATGTGCTGGTGAAATGCTTGATTTTGCTCAGCAAATCAACCTCTGATGGTTCACCTCAGCCCCACGGAGGGACAGGAACTGGGACAGGCTCAGAGCCATGGCACACAGAGGTGTCCCCAGGGCCAGCAGCCTGCAGGGACAGCAGGGACTCCTCCGGGACACAGCCCTGGCTCCTGTCCCCTCTGAACTGCCCAAAGCCACCGAGGTACAGCTCCCAGCTCTGCAGCCACCAGCTCTGCCCTTACTGTCACAGAATTGTCCCTTACTGTCACAGAATCGTCCCTTACTGTCACAGAATTGTCCCTTACTGTCACAGAATTGTCCCTTACTGTCACAAAATTGTCCCTTACTGTCACACAAACACCTCTGTGCCTCTCCCCAGTGCCAAGGGAACCTCCCTGGGGCACTGCCAAAGTACCCAAATGTCCTCCTCACAATCCTCCCTTGCCCCAGGAAAGCCAAGGACGCTCAGCCAGGGCACAGCAGGGTCACATCCCCAGCAGGGTCAGTACAGAGCTTCCTCCTCCCCTAAAATAAAACATTCTTCTGTTTTATTCATCCCAAATCAGCTGCTGAGCTCCAAACTTCTCTGATCAATGCTCCTGCAGTTACACAAATGTGGCACAGCACCTCTGGAGCCTGAATTTGTCCTGCAGCCCACAAAGTGAAAGAAGAGAGGATGCTAAGCATGAGTAAGTTCTTCCAAAGACTCTTATTTTCTCCCCTGAAATGGAACTCCAAAAATACCTTTGGATGGTGTCCCTCCACACACAGAATGGCACAGCATATGAATTGCATCCTCTGCGCACAGCTAAATATCAGAGGTTAGTCTGACAGATTGCAGAGTTAATGATAGATACTGGCACTCATTCCCCCACATTCCCAGCTATTTTTGAATGCCTTTACTTACATAATGTTTGGTGTCTTCATCAGCACAAACCTAATTCTGGTGGCAGCAGCAAGGCTGTATTTGTAGGGCATGGGAATCACTCGGGAAAGAATCCTCACAGCTCTGCTGGGCCTGGGCCTGCAAGCACAGAGCTTTTATTTATTCATGATTTCCTGGGCAGAGCCAGTGCCTGCCTTGGTCAGCTGAACAGGATGGTAATTCCATCTCCCTGGAGCTGTCTGGGAGACTCAGGAGCGAGTGGACTGCGAGAGAGCTCTGCCCACAAAGCCTCTCGCTGGGGAATGGATTTGGAGAAGTCTCTTGATGCAGAACAAGTTATCAAAGTTTGGTTCTGAGGGACAGGATCATTTCTTAAAAACATAAATGATGAAGTGAAGCACATGCACACCAGGAATGTTTCACTGCGAGGGTTCTGCAGCGGGCAGTGGGTGCTCGATGGGCACAGACCTTAAAAATGCAAGTTCCCAGCTCAGCTTGGTGCTCCAGCACAGGATTTGCCACCAAAGTGCTGTTTTGCCAAGAGTTATCACTATTCCTGTGGAATGACAATATTCATTACAGAGTTTTCACTCAGGAAAGTTTCAGGTAACAAAAGCAGCAAGAGGAGCTGTCCTTTTTCCAGAGATCACTGCTGCAGCACGAGAGGAAAGCTTCCTGAAGAACTGAGGGAATCTTCCAGGAAAATCCCTCCCTGGGATGGAGAGCCCAACAGCTCTGCTGAGCGCTGCTCTCAGCCCTGGGTGGGATGGACTGCAGCAAAGGCTCACACAGGAGCCAAACACTCAGGGGCTGTGCTCACGGGGCAAATCAGTTTGTTTTTAGCGTTCACTTGCACATCACCTCCAGAACAATTAAATAAAAATTAAAAACAGTGGTTGCTGAGCTGGGTGAGAGCATCCTCAGAGGGTCTCCTGGACCCTGCAGAATTGCTGCTCTGAAGTTCCATCCTCTCATTCGGGGCTTTGCTATTCTGGTATCTCCACCCTAACCTAAAACCAAGGCTTATCTCTGTCACAGGAAAGATGAGAGAAGACACTCCAGCTCTCTGTGTCCCCTGGCACGCAGCCCTGCACCTTCTCACCTGAGCCTGGAGGATGAGCTCGGCTCTGTGCTGTCTGCAGTGCCCAGCAGCTCAGAGCAGAATCCTCTCACACACAGCACTCCTGTTTCCCCTGGGCCCATGGAAGGATCAATTTTGGAGGACAGGCAGCACTTTGGTTAAAAGGAGCATGTGCTGGGCACGGTGCTGTGATGATACTGAGCCACACCACCAGAACTCGCTCTGAGCGAACAGGGAACTTGTGCAGGCTTTGGAAGAGACAACACCAACAGAGATTTTATAAAAGTGGAATGAGGAGATGAAAATCCATTCACTCTGATTAAATATATCTAAATAGGCTCTCTCCCTGGGTTTAGCTGACTGGCCACAGATGCTTTCCTCACATACATCTCAGGGATTTTGCTTTCTAACATTCCCTGTCCTCCCATACATTCCTTTAAAAACTTCTCCTGGTGTTGTTTTTATAGCTGAATTTCCTGCAAGTATTCCAGTGATCTCAACCAGTTTAATCTCCTTCCTCACCCTTTCCCCATGCAAGAGGGGACACTTTTTGTGATATATACCTTTTGTGATATATACTTTTTGTGATATATGCTTTTTGTGATATAATCTGAAAGGGATTAAATACATGTGGTTCATTACTGGCCACGAACTGAAAGCAGAAATTATCACAGCAACAGTTCTGAAACCGTAACATTTTTGGGAGAGTGACCTTCAGAAAGCAGTAGGAGACAAAAGCAACACGTGGATCCCCAAAGCTGTGTTTGGGTGTTTTACCATCAGGCTCTGTGCTATTTCAGGTAACAAAGGACTGGCACAGGAAGGTGCAGCACAGTGAGATTTTCTCGTGGCCCATGGCAGATCTCGCTTTACCTGCTCCCACCTTCCTTCCTCAAGCTGAAATCAGCAGGACACAAAGGTCACTGAAAGGCTGAGCTCTAGCCCTGAACACCAACATTCTCAGGAGCATCGATAGAGTGACACCTTCATTAAATTTTCTCTAAACTGTAAATCACATAAATCTGAATGCTGTCATCTCCACCAAACACAGTTTAATGTTTTATGACAGCTAAACTTCTCCTGGCTGGGGAGGCATAAAGGCTTTACCAACTTCTAGGATGACACAAAACAGTTCCAAACCCAAACGACACCAAGGATGCCTTCCTGACTGGGCTGTGAAACAGTTTGGGAAATCAATCTGGAAGATGCTGTCGTTGTGCTGTATCTTTTATGAGCTCTAACTATACATCAGAAATAACTCAGCAATTGACTTTGATCCTAAATTGCAAATGGTGAATGCATTTGACTGAAGGATCAGGAGCCAAGTGACACAAAGGACAACAGCGTTCAGCATGGAAAGCAAAATGTCAACAATTCTAAGCTACCACTCTACTGAAGCAACTCTTAACTGTTCAGCTTGTAATGTAAGAGACTTCAGTAAATCCTTCACAAAACACATTTCAGTCTTTCCTCTTAAACTGAAAGGATTATCCTGGCCTACCTCTGCTTTTAACACATCTCTTCCCTTTTGCCTTGATCAGAGTGTAAATATTCAGTGTTAGTGAAATAATCAGCAGTGCCACAATGAGCAACAGCTCTGCAGCTCCACGCCGTGTGGGTGTGTGCAGAGAAAGACGTTTTTAATGCAGACACTAACCGAGATGATAGATTTTATTTACTGCCTGTAATTAATCTATTACAATTTATTACTGTCCTAATAAGTCTAAGTAGGTAACAATAAGGTGAACCTTGGGTTAGGAGCACTGCAAAAATGTCTTTTAATTTTTCAGGTTAAAGATAGTGCAGAGAACAAATCATTATCTGCACTATGGTAATGCAATCCAATATATATATGTATATGATGATGTATATATATATATACACACATGGTAATGCCACAGGAATGTGGCTGAGGTTAACTTTAAATTCTGAATGCAGGAAATGGGGAGAGATCTGAGAAGGAATAACAAGCTCTTTACAACACCAAGGAGTTTCTAAAAGAGTGGTACTGCCTGAGAAGGAAGCCTTGAGGAATTATGAAAATTACTGTTAGAAAAACAAAAGAACCTTCTAATCACTTGCAAGATTGTTTCTCCCCACAAGAAGACACTTGTTAATCACAGGACTCCACCAGTGAAACAACATGGAAATTTATTATTCCTAAAGTATTGATCTTGAACTTGGCCACCACAACACTGCAGAGCTAATTTCTCTATTCAGAATGGAACTTCTCTACTCAGATCAGGATTTGCCTGCAAGAAGAGAGAAGGCATTTCCTGTCCTATTAAAATATGAAAATTATTTCATTTCCTCACCCTTGCATGTCTTTTTTTTTTTAATCACAAAAGTGATACTGGCAGGCAAGGGTCAATGTAATAGGAAAATAATTTTTTTTAATACGTACCACACTAATATTCCTAGAAATGGTCCCCAGAGCAGGTTTGGTGGCAGCACAAAGTCCTCGCAAAACACCTCCAGTGCAGCTGCAGGAGCCATCTCTGATACCTTCCCATCAGGAAGGCTCTCCCATGCACTTTGTTTGGTTTAATGTTTTAATATTAAGTCAAACATTATCCTCAACCCTATTACAGCTGAGAACACAATAATACTTTGATGATATTTGTCTTACAGCTTGAGAGCTTCTTGGTGCTAAACAATCACCAGGTTGGTACCATGACATCACATTTCAAAGTGACAAAACCAATTAATTAGCAAGATCGTGCACCTCGTTCTTATCTCATTAGCAAAGACGAATGGCCACAGAATCCATTATTTCAGACAATTACTGCCCCGACACCATCAGCCTTCACATCACACAGGCTCATTCTGAATTTTCCATTCCGCTGTAATTTCCTCCACCGGTTTAATTACAACTCTTAATTAAGTCCCTTCTTTAATCAACTTTATGGCTATGTCCATTCCTTTGTGCTGCATATAAAATAAGAAACAAAGAGCAAATACCAAACCCAGGGCCAGCACCAGAGCCTTCCCAGCCTTGGCTGCCCCAACCTCTGCAGAGCTGAGAGCATTCCCCACTTTTAAAGGTCCATGGTTAGCTCATAAGGAGCACAAAGAAACCCAAATGTTTAGTTCAGGTTTACAAAACCACGATGCAGTTTTCATCTGCAGTTCCTGAAACTCCAGTGGATTGGTGATTACATTCACACACTTCACGGTTTAGTTTTCTGTCAATTCCATTTTTGGGGGGTGCAGGTGCTGCATGTTTCAGAATAGACAATTCCCTTTCCAAAGCAATAACTGAGATTTTCCAGCTCCACACTTCACTGCTATCACAAACAGTTGGTATTTCTTTCCAAAGCAACGTGGGGAACGTCAGCCACGGAAATCATTCTCTCTGGGAATCAGTGGAGCTGGTGAAATGTTCATTTTAGAAATCCACTAACACAAAAGCATTCTCACAGGGAGAAACACTTGTTGGACCTAAAGAGAAGTGTGTCTGTACTGAACTGCACAATAGCAACACCTGAATCACAATTAACAATCACAGAACATAATTAACTACTGCTTGGTGTTTTAACAGGAAAGAGTAATAGTTCTTTTACAACAATGGTAAAAAAATTGAAGAAGAACAAAATTAAAACATTCTCCATTAACCTGCAGAATCTTTCTCATTTGACCAGAGTTTTGGGAGATTTCACAAGTATTTGACACTTTTTAATGAGCGTAAGGGAAGGTTTCTGGTCCTCAGTGCCCTGCAGTGAGTGAGGAGATTGGAATGGCCAGGAACAGCCTCTGTCCTTCTGATGGCTTTAATTAGCTCTGCCCATTCATTTTCCCCTCTCTCCAGCTAATAAAAAGCCAATTTTCGTCCCTTCCCCCCTGCAGGGTCAGAGGCAGCAAAGCCATCCCCCCTGCCCATCAGATGCCACCCTGGGAGCTCTTTTTGCCATTTCTTTCTGCTTTTCCTCACACACACTGAGCTGTTGTTTCAAACCTTCAACCTTCCTCCTGTCCCCAAACCTCTGTGACATCAGCACTGCTGCCAGCTCTCTGTCACTCTGTGATCAGGGCACAGTCCCTGCACCCTCACCCAGGATCTGCTGATGTTTTTTTCAAAATTATAATAAAAATTCTTGATAAAGATTCTTGATGAAATAATACTATAATGTAAAATATATATAAAATATAAAATATAAAATAGAATATATAAAATATAAAATATAAAATATAAAATATAAAATATAAAATATAAAATATAAAATATAATACATAATATATAATATATAAAAATATAAAAATATAAAATATAATAATATAAAATAACTCTTGATAAAAATTCTTGATTCTTGATTCTTGATATCATTTCTTGATAAAGACCAAGTGTTTTTTTTTCTTCAGTTCTATCTTTCCTATTCTCATGCATAACTGATAAAACTGTCTAGTGACTTTTTGCTTTGAGATCCATTAGAATAAATGTACCAAAAGGAAATTAGCAACAAAAATGAGAAAAGCCAACGCCCTCTCTGTATGCAAATTCCTCCTCTTAAATACAAAAAGTGAGACCGTGGGAATCCTATTTCACTGAACAAATTAACAAAAGGTCAGAAAGCTTGATCTTTGTCGCTGGTGTACTCTGTCGGAAAGCTGAGCTGCCCTTTCAATATTCATAAGGGAGAGCTGTAATTGCAGGTTGGGAGCTGTGAGAGAGCTCTGTGTGCACAGAGGAAACTGAAAATATTCAATATAGCATGGGAGATACTCCACCAAAGGAAAACCTGGGTGAAGGAAAGGAGCACTAACCTGGAATTTTGGTAATTTCTGAATCCTGACACATAAGAAAGTGTCCTAAAGCCTTTTATTTGGGGGTCTGTTACAGGACACAGGCACAGAAAAGAAATTCAGACTTCACCAGGCACTGGAAACTGATGACAAAGGTGGTTCCAAATGATGACTGCCCCACAAGCTGACGATGGAACCTTGTTTCATTTTTCTCAATGTTTTTTATGAAATTTTTTTTAAAGGGGAGGAGAAGCAGCTGCACAGATGTCGAAGTGGAGAGAGCAAACAGAAATGTTCAGACCCTGCTGGATCTGTGAGCTGTGCTGCTGGAACAGAGACTTCTCCCAACAGATTCAGCTCCTGCTCCAGAACCTTCCTGCCTGCCTCATTTCAGAGTCTAATTCACCTGCAGTCACACCTGTCCCCCTGGTTTGATATCCACTTTATTGACGTTTTTTACAAGTTATTCCATTTGGCACTCAGAACATCAGGAAAGCTCCGAGGTTTCCCAGCCAACCCTTCCTACCCAAACCCTGGATAATCAAAATGCTCCTCTCATCCTTCACCTGCGCTCCCCTCGAGCCCAAAAGTGCTCCACACACACAGCAGAGATGTTTCCATTTTGGCCACTTAGGAAATTCCCTTCCAGCCCAGAGTTTTCCCAAAAAGAGTCTCTGCAAACCACAGCAGCCAAAGGGCAGAACTGCAAAGGCTCACACAGGTGAGCACATGAATATCTCATATTTTGAGATAAAGATGCTCAAAGATCCACCTTGCAATAAACTGGAAGGGAAGTGATTGTGAGATAAATAAAATCTAAACTCTCTCAAAAATACATGCAGTGAGCTTGACAGGAATAATTCTTAACCATCTGAGGAGAATGGCTATTTAGCTTTCCAGAAAGGAGAACTATCTGCAGGGTCCCTACCTAATTATCTCCATGATTTTGGAAGTTTGGAAAGCAAGCTGCCATTGAAAAATGTCAAGTGGGCTCTGAATGAAAGAATCACAACTCCTCATTAAATAATTTTTGGAAGCACGTAACGAAACCTGCTCATTGGTCAGACCAGGGAACATCCCAAAATACTCCACTGATGACACCTGGTGGAGTTGCAGAGCTTTCTCTCAGCTCTCTGCACACATTTGGGGCTGCAGGCAGCCAGGGGATCCAACTTCAGGACAAAGGGTCATGTGGGGATCTCCACTGCACACTGAACTCACTGGGAAATCTTTGATTCCATTCTGCACCCATGGCATTTCAAAGGAAAACATCTGTGAGCTGCAGAACTCAGACAGGCAAATGTCACTTCTTGGGACAGTGGCAAAAAAGAGAACATAAATTACAGAATGTGGTGAGGAAGGTGCAGGCATCATAATTAAATAAAGCCCTAGACTCAGAGAAAACAATCTCAAATGGATGATCCATCAGCCAGGTCAGCAAAAAGCAGTAAGATCTCACATTTCATTAATATTTGGAATGCCAGCCAGGACAAAAATGAAGACAAGTATTTATTAATGAGCTCCCATCTGTCCACAGAAGCTTTTCTTCGTTTGTTTTGTGAGAAGACTGCTCAAGAAAAGCACTGCTGGGCAAAGGTCCTCAGCACCTCTTGTTCACAAAGTCTCCTCAGCAGCAAATTGGGGAAGAGCAAATACAACTCTGCATTTGCCTCGCCCTTGCTTTTGTCCAAGCAGAGTCTTGACCACAGACTGGACTGAGTGGACTTTTACTCTGAATTAATTTTATATTTTTAAATGATGATATATCATGCTCCTTATATTCCAACAGCCACCATTGCCAGCTGTGGCATTTAGCTTTGAGCCCCAGGGTTATTTGAACATCCATTATTCCCTTCAGGGTTCTGTATTCTGCTCAGTGTTTCTGTTCCCACTTTGGGGCTGTGGAGCATGGAAGTATTTAAAGCTTGCCCTGTCAGCACTCCTGGCTGGAACACCCATTCACAGCATGTCCATGGAAACACATTTTTATGTCACAAAACACACCTCAGAACTCGGATCCTGCACCTTTTTGATTCCATGGTGGTTTTGGATTTGTGTCTGCGCCTGCCATGCAATGAAGAAATGCAGAACAACCACAGAAGAGCTGAGTAATAACCAATGGCAAAAAGGTACCCTGAACTTTCCAAGAAGATGACAGCTTGAAGACCCTGCTGGTTTCAGCTAAAAAAAAAAAAAACCTTTCTTCCTCCTGAAATGCAGCTCTGGTGATAGACAAGATCTCTGGTTTGAGACGCAGACACATTTTCTGGCCTGCCTGTGGCAAGGTTTTACCTTTAACAAATCTCATTTCCTCCCCTGGTTTGGGCTGCCAATGGACACTGCTCTGGTGGCTGTCACCTCCTCCATGGGGTCAAGAATAAATGAGGAAGATGTGTTTGTCACCAGACAAAAAAATCCTTACATCTCTGCTCAAATATCCTTCCAACGTCAGCCAGACTGAACAATTCCCACCATGACAGCACAGAGGAAACACTACTGAAAATGCTAAGTTTAGCTTGTGGTAATTATACAGATGTAGCTTTGGGTGAATGGTGATCTTGATTGTGAATGGGAAGATTGTTGATTAGATTTTTAATAAATAAATTTAAAAATTAGAGCTCGCTTGTCACTTGCAGCTCAAAGTAAGGAAGAACAATAGGCAGCACTGGAGGCTATCCAGGCAGGCAATGCCAGCCCTGGAACACAAACATCCACAGTCCACAGCCCCAGAATGAGAAATGAATGCAGACAGTTGACAAGGAAAAAACCCTGAGAAGCAATAAAATGCTCACACCAACCAACAGGAAAAAACTGCAGAAAAACTATTGCTTACTTTGATGTGGTAAGTGAACTAAATGGCAAACTGAACTACTTCCTTCCAAATGAAGCAATAAAAATCAGCTAAGGATTGGGCTTTTCTTTTCTCCTTTTTTTTTCCTTTTTTTTTTAATTTTGAACAATAAAATCTCCAGCAACTACATTAAACTACAAACCATTAAACTACTTCTCCAGAGTTTTCCACCCTTTTTTCCACCACAGATCACCACGGCTCTGTGCTGCCTCTTTTTGAAGCAGACATTCTGTCACCTTTCCAGCACAAACCCTTCCTCCACCGAACTGAAACTCCTCACAAAACCGAGCCCTGGCAGGAGCTCCGCGGAGCAAACTCCTCCTTGCAAAAGCCTCTTATGGCTCCTCACATCCTGCCCTTCATTTTCCTCTTTTGTGCACTCAGTATCACATCATTGCAGTGCCCTCTCAGTTTAAAAATTCCTCAATCACTCTGATTTTCATAATGGCTCTCGCTCTAGCTGACATCAATTCTCCAAAGCACTGCAGTCTTGAGGGTTCCCATATTTTTAGCTCCTGTGCCAAATTGCTCTGAATTTAATTAGTTAAACACCTAGCTGCAGGAATCTATCCTAAATTCAAAGTGAGAGTCTGCTGTCAAAGTTTCTGTGATAAATTCAAAGCAGGTTTGGTACCTTCTGGGCAGGAAGTTCTGCTGCAATGACTCATGTTGTGTGGCACATCTAAAAACCATTTCTAGCTGCATGGCTCAAAAAGGAGAGCATCCCTGAATGTGTCCATACATCCTGTGGCAGGAGCAAGAAGTGTGACTCTTGGGAAAAATACCAATCTGCCTATCCAGATGAAATAATTGCTTTATTTATTACTTTTTAATAGCTTGATAGAAAAAATTACAAGTATAAACTGAGATAAAGAGGCAAGTGACACCTCTATACTACTGAGTACTCCTTTCATAAAGTATAATTATCAAATAATTTACCTGATTCACAAATTGGAAACAGGTTATTGAGCATGAGGCTGGATGATTTCTCCATTTTGTCCATGCTGCAAATATGGACAGCCTTTGTGTGCTGGAAAAGTGTAGGAAATCCCTCCTGTGCTCAATGTGCTCAGAACCAAATTTTGGACAGACCTGAAGGAAACTGCACTCACTGTCAACTCAAACCTCATGAACCTCCTGACTGAAAAAAAACTCTTTATGAACACCAGAAATCCATTAATGTTGAGTCCTGTAGAACATTCATTTGAATAGCAAAATTCACAACATCTCACATGTTCATACATAGTTCACATTCGGGTTTCACCAAAGTACAAAGCACTTGTCCAAAGTACAAAGATCCCACGGTCCCCATGACAGGAGAGGAACAAAGCTGTCACAGCTCCATCCCCACTCAGCACAGCATTTCTACCTCAATTTTCAGCAACATCTGTGAACAAACCACTGCATCACTGCAGGAACAGCAAATACAATACCTGTCTTTTCCATGGGGCTGCTGATTTTTATTTAAATGAATTCCATATTAGCCAGAGCAATTTGTGTTTCGTTTTGCACATGTAACCAATATATTTCTTACTGGCATTATCCCTGAGTGATATTAGCACAAGTCTAAGGAGAATCAGGCCTTTAAGCCCTAAGTATTATCAACATAAAATGTAAATCCTTTAAAAAGGATTTGAGGTGGCTTTTTATAAGAAAATGACAGTGAGGAAAACATCTAACTGCCTCTGACACAAACAACGGCGCGAGAGCTGAGGATTCACCTCTGCAAGGAAATCCAAAACACAAAGTGAAGGCAGAAGGCATCTGAGAGCAGCTGGCACCTCCCAACAGCCAACCCAGCCGCTCTGGCATCCCATCTGGGCAGCAGCAGGAGGATCCTTTCGGCAAGAACAGAATCTCGAGACCCTCCCTGGACAAAAGCAGCGTCGGGAACGCGCATGGCACAGCCCCCATGTCCCTGTCCCCTCCGAGGGGCAGAACCTCAACAGCTTCAGTGGCAAACAGCAGCGCTGCCTCCCAAACCCTCCCGTTCCCTGCCCAGCCCAGCAGGGCTCTGCTGAGAACGATAAACGATGGCATGGCCAGGTCTGAATGCACCTGCCAAAGCAGGAGCTGAACCTGCAGAGAGAGAGCGTTTTTCCCTCGTGCAAGCCTCGGACAGGAGCCCTGCTGGAGCTGTGCCCACAGGGGCAGCCAAAAACACGAGCGAGCAGAGCAGCCTCGAGCTCAGCCACCTGAGCCCGGCAGGCCTGCCTGCCTTCCAAAAACACAGCTCTGCTCCACAGGTGCCTGGCTGCCATCCTGGCCAGGCACTAATGGGCTCATCAAAGGCATTTTCAGCCTGTGGAGCACAAAATCAGAGGGAGATGTGTCCACATTGCATGAGACTCTTCAGCTCCCTCAGTATAAAAACACAACTTTCCTTCAGACAGTAGGAATTTGGGATCACCTCTATGGAAATTATGAATGATGCATCAACATTTATTAGTATCAAACATCTTTCAAAATGTACTCCAGTTACTGAGATTAAATATATTTATTATTAAAAAATTAATCACATTTATTATACAAAATCAAAAATAGAAATCTTCCTGGGATTATTTTATTTATCATTAGAGCTATATGAACACCTACACTCAAGCAAGCTGTCTGGGCCCTCTCAGTCAATGAAGAAATGGGCACTGCAAGATGGAATTCATATCCACTCTCAGACAGACACTAAAAATAGAAAGCTTTCTTTCTCCATCTGATTTTTGTAACTCATTACTGAGCATTAGTCATTCCTCATGGTCTGTGATGCTGCCAAACCTGGCCCTTTGTGGCCAGACTCACAGCCCAGGTGCCCTGACTCCCCACCTGCCTTTCTCACGAGCCTGAGAGCTCACCTGAGCCAGCCCCACCTGTGCCACCCCTGTCCGTGTGGCACTGTGCCTGTCACTGCTGCTGCCACCTGCCCCTCTCCAGGGCCTTTGGAACAAAGGCAACTTAAAGAACTGTTTTATCACAGCTCCAGAACTAAGCCCAGGAAGTGAGAATCAATTGACTTTGACTTTCCTATTAGGTTATACGAAGATTAGTTAAAGGATTTGCTTTTTCTCCAGCCTCCATCTGCATCCTGTATAAGCAAAAGGATGGAATTGATGATATGCAAGTCACATCTATCTTCCTCTTTGATCCAGCTAATGAAATTGAGATTCACTGCAATTTCCTGCTTTCCATCGTTTAAGGAATGTGGCTACTTTGAAGATCCCTTGGAGCTTACAGTATTTTTCCTTGTGACCAAGTTCTGTTTCTCCAGGATCTCTTATTTCTTTATCACTGCCAACACAAGTTGTTAATATAAATCTGTCTAAAGCATTCTAGAGTGACTGAGCTCCACAAACTTAGATTCCAACTTGAACTGATATAAAAACTTCCAGAAAATGTTTTTTGCTTTTTTTTCCTCTCTCCCTCACACAAGAATCATGTATTCCTTCCATGGTGCAAGTACTGGATTAGCATTCAAGTGATGACTCCAGATATGCTACAATGCATGGAAAGGTGTGGTCACCGAGCTCACAGCTCAGCTGAGAGGTCAGAGAGGCTCAGGAAAATCCCTTCCTCTCCCAGAATGTGGGACCCACAATATGCCATGACATGGACATGTTTGTGAAGAGAAAAATGCTCTCCTCTCCTCTCCGAGAGTGACGAGAGCACGAGGAGGAGAGGCCGAGCCCAAGGCTGCTCTGACCAATGTGCAATCTGCACAATTCCTGCACAAAAAGCATCCCAGGAGAGCATCCCCATGGCCTTTGTGCCCTGGCACAGGTGAGAGGAGAGCAGAGCAGGCACAGGTGAGAGGAGAATGGAGCAGGCACAGGTGAGAGGAGAGGAGAGGAGAGGAGAGCAGAGCAGGCACAGGTGAGAGGAGAGCGGAGCAGGCACAGGTGAGAGGAGAATGGAGCAGGCACAGGTGAGAGGAGAGCAGAGCAGGCACAGGTGAGAGGAGAATGGAGCAGGCACAGGTGAGAGGAGAATGGAGCAGGCACAGGTGAGAGGAGAATGGAGCAGGCACAGGTGAGAGGAGAATGGAGCAGGCACAGGTGAGAGGAGAATGGAGCAGGCACAGGTGAGAGGAGAGCAGAGCAGGCACAGGTGAGAGGAGAGCAGAGCAGGCACAGGTGAGAGGAGAATGGAGCAGGCACAGGTGAGAGGAGAGCAGAGCAGGCACAGGTGAGAGGAGAGCAGAGCAGGCACAGGTGAGAGGAGAGCAGAGCAGGCACAGGTGAGAGGAGAGCAGAGCAGGCACAGGTGAGACAAGAACAAGGCTCAGTCAGCCTGGAGAGCCTCAGTGGCGCTGGGACAGAGCTGGGGAGCTGCTCAGAGCTGCTGGAGCCCTGCAGGGACAGAGCTGTGCTGAGCTCTCGCTGCCTCTGGATCTGCCACCAAACCCTGCACTGCCACTGCCTCCCTGGAAAGGACAGCACTGTCCCCAGAGGGGTGACAGGTCACAGGGGTGACAGGTCAGAGGGGTGACAGGTAGAGGGTGACAGGTCACAGGGGTGACAGGTCAGAGGGTGACAGGTCACAGGGGTGACAGGTCAGAGGGTGACAGGTCACAGGGTGACAGGACAGAGGGGTGACAGGACAGAGGGTGACAGGTCACAGGGTGACAGGACACAGGGTGACAGGTCAGAGGGTGACAGGTCACAGGGTGACAGGTCACAGGGGTGACAGGACAGAGGGTGACAGGTCAGAGGGTGACAGGTCACAGGGTGACAGGACAGAAGGTGACAGGTCACAGGGTGACAGGTCACAGGGTGACAGGACACAGGGTGACAGGTCAGAGGGTGACAGGTCACAGGGGGCACACAGCCATCCCAGAGGCATTTCCCAGCCTCAGTGCCTCTCTGAGTCACAGTCCCATCCTCACCCTCACCTTCCAGCGAGCAATGCAGTGCACATTCTGTTTAATTCTGCAGAAAGCCATTAGCACAAACATTGGAATGCATAATTCCAATTAAAAATAAACGAACAAACTGCACAGCACCACATCTCCTGGAAGCTTTACCTTGCCCATTCTGCTGGCGAGCTCAGATAAGCACACCAGAGGGAAACCAAGCAAGCTGCAGACGGGAGAGGTTCATATTGCTGTGCTGGGGCTCGGTTTTGCAGTGACTGGGCTCAGGGCCAGGCTGATTCCTCCCTGGGTTAACTATCTGCAGCTGAGTGATTGCATTAATAAACTTCAGCGCAGACAGCATGCAGAATTCCAGCCACTGTTCATGCAGGAAGAGAATGGATGTCTTTGAATGCACTGTCTCGTCTCTCTGCTAAATTCTGGGGAAAAAAGGCAAACCCTGGCCTGATTTTCAAAGAAAGAACCCTTCCTTAGAAACCTCCAGCAACCTCTTGATGCTCAGCAGGATTTTTAGGAGCAGGAGGGTTCCCTCTCAGATTTTTTTCTTTATTTTTGAGGCTGCAGCAGCAGATCTAACGTTCCCCTCCATCACCCATCCAGGTCTGCACAGCCCAGATCTCAGTCACAACATCCCTGGAAATTACAGTTTGAAGCCCTTAAGGCCAAAAGCATTCACCTGTACTGTTCAGGCTAGGAGAATAAATCATCAGCAATGATTTATGATCAGAGAGGAATTTAGCTCATCACGGGTGAGACCAGAAACCTTCAAATCCGACATAACCACAACCCTGAATGCTCAGAGTGGGCCACACAAAATCCCAAGTCCATCTGACAATTATCAAATAAGGATGGGAGCGAGGGAATCCTGCTATGTAACAAAGAAATAAGAATATTGTCACATTTGGGTGGCAGGCAGTGCTCCCTGGCAGCACAGGGGAGAGTTTCTAGCAAGGTGCTGCAAACCATTGTTCCATCACAGATCTGAGCCCACGGCAGTGAAGAGCTCTGCCAGCTCCTGGAATAAATGCACTTTGCTTTCCTGCAGCAGGAACAGCTCCCTGCTAGCCCCAAACCCTGATTTGTGCCCCACTGTACCCAGAAGGAGATAAAAGGAATCTGCAAAGTGAGCCAGACATGCTTCCTGCAGGAGCCACAGCACCTACGACAGAGCTCCATAAAAGAATTCGTGTCTTCCTCACAAAATGTAGTTTCATCACTTCACTCACCAGTATACAAGTGCTGGATTTATTTTTTCATTTATTTTTAATTTTTGCATCAGGAAATGACTGAAAATGTTTCAGATACATTGTACAGAAACCTACAGATCTCCTGCTAAGTTTACTCAGCGGAGCAGAGCTGTGGTGTGGGCAGAGCATCCACTTTTGATTCCCAGCTCTGGCACTGACTCACTGCAGGAATTTGGTGAACTCATGAGCCCTTCTGAACAAAATGGGGATAATAATCACTCTCACCTAAGAGACGTGCAGTAAGGCTTCGTTAATTAACGTCTGGAAGGACTTTGAAATCCCAAGATGAAAGACAAAGTGCATCATAGGAACCATGAAACATAAAATAATGTATCCACGGAATAATGCATTTAACACTTCTTTAAAGCATTTAACACTCCTTAGCCATTAATCCTGTGCTTGTGGAAGGCAAACTGCTGCCGTTCCTTTCCAAAGAGACTTGCACACTGAGAGCCAGAGGCAAATCAAAGCCATGACTCTGCACCTCAAACCCTTCCCAAACCTCACTGAGGAGGAATTCATTCAAACTCCACCAGAACCAAACGCCAGCGCCTGGAGACAAACGTGCAGGTTGTGTCCAAAACCCACTCTGGGACTAGGAAAACAAATAACTCTGTTTTCTGTATGCCTGAGCATCTGCAGCCTGACCTTCAGGGGTCCAGCAGAGCTGCCCTGCAGCCCTTCCAGAGACTGAAATGGGCAGGGCAGCAGGAACCCACCCAGAAAACCAACAGAGATCAAAAAGAATACAAAATAATGGCAAAATGCAGGTCATCTTCAGCAGGGTGAGCTCACCCTAAACGCAGTCATTTATTAGCATGACTTTCTCTTCTCTCTTTATGGAGAAGAATTGAGTCTCTGTTAGGAGCATTCGACCTGCAGCACGTGTGAGAGGGACTGAGCAGCTGCTCCTGAGACAGTGCAAGTAATAACCCAACGCATTTGGCCCCATGGAAACAACAATTTGAAATAAAATTCTGCTTTTCCCAAGAACACCTTTGGGAAAAACCTAAAAATGAACAGCAGAACTACTCACAAATATTATGGCAGTGAGAAATTAGCAGAAACCTTGGGCTTCCAGAGCAGACTTACCTTTAAATTAGGAACTCTGAATTGAAAAATACTCAGTCACCTGCACTGAGCAAAGTACCAGAGGCTGCACGTAAAGACTGCCAAGGGAAAAGGGAGTTTTGCATAAATAACATTGATGTAGCACTTGGAAGAAAGGGTTCATTGAGAATTACTGAACTCAGGCAGAGAACAAGTCCAGGAAGTGCTCAGATCAGGTAAAAACCAAAGCTGAGTTCAGTCTGAGCCAGGTGGGTGCTGTGGAAAAGCAGCACTGAGGATGAGCAGCTCTGTGGCATTTCCGAGCACTTCCACCATCCTGGCAATCTCGTGGCGCTGGAACTGGAGCACTCAGCCCTGAGTCTGTGTCGAGTCAGAGTTAGTGATGAAATCAGACCTACCTTGTCATTTTGGCACTATTAGACAACAAAGAATAAGCTCTTTTAGTGTTTCATAACCTAAGCTCCCCACATTTTGGTTTACTCACATGGCCCTTTCTTCTGTCTTGCTCCAGCAACTCATCCTTCCTGAGCACAAATCCTCCCCTGACACAAAAAGGCAAAGCTCTGGGATGTGTTTTAACTATTTCACACGCTGGGTAAAGGCTTTTAATTATTCATAATGGCAATAATGTGGCTCGTTTCTCACACTTCTCTCCTGCCGTTTCAAATGTGCCAGGTAATTTTGAGAGACATGAAACACAGAGCAGAATATTGTGATATTTCCCCTGCAGTGTTTACTTGATGTTTTTATTATTTATGTGATAGCAGTCTATTATCAATCCAATAATGATGGATAGTGATAGTTAAACGTTCCTCTGGGACCTCCCAGGCCTTCATCCCCAAAGCAGCTTTGATGGAACCACAAAAATCCAAAAGTGTTTTCCCATGCACACTTACCCTGGGCTGCAACAGTGGGAATCACACACAGGAGAAGATTTACCACACATCTGAGTAAGAGATATTGCACCAGGCCATTGTGAAAGAAAGCCATTTCAGCCCTGAAGTTATTCCAATAAATTAGAAATTCTGATAATAGGAATGACATGGACCTTTAAAAGCTCTGCAGCTCACAGGCATGCATTATTCTTCCTAGTTAATGCCAGCAATTATACTTTTAATGAATGTTCCAGAGAATAAAAACAAAATAAATAGTGCTACATGCCCCAAATCTGCATTTTTCTAGCAGCCACGATTGCTATGAAAATTCTGTTCTCTTGGCAATTGTTACACATCACAAACAAAATATCATTTTTACCCTCAAGGCAGATCTGGTGTCAAGGACAGTCCCTTTTTGCTTACTTGGAAATTTTGGTTTGGGAGTAGTTCACAGATGACAAGCTTGTGAAGAGCTGAATTATGATGTATCACTGAGGACAAAGCAGCACCAAAGACAAGGAATTAGGGAGGATTCTGTCACTCAGCAGCATTTAACAAAGAGCATTTCTGAACTCTGTTAAAGCAGGCAGCTCTCACACACACACAGTGATCAGAAAATGCAAGTCTAGACAGACAACAGAGGAATCCCTTTATACATATGGAAAAGAAATGGGTGCTACCTTTCAATTCTTCATTCTCCTCTCCACCTTCTCAGAGTGTGTTTTTAAACCTCTCCACTTCTTCCTTCCTGCCTGGGAAATCCTACAGGATCCGACCTGACTTCTGCACAGAACTAGCACCCAGAGCTGAGGGAGCCAAACCAGGCTGGGAAAACCCCAAAAGAGCACCAGTGCAAGGGAACACCTTCCTCCAGACCTTTCCTGATGTACAAAAACCTTCCTTGAAACAGCAATTCCCAATTCCCTACAGCCAGCTCCATCCACACATCACCGTGTGTAACTCCAGTGCATCAGGGAGAATTTCCTGTTACTTGGTTACAGGAAATGAGAGCTGAGAAAGCATCCTTCCCAAGAGCAGCACGGCCTCCTAAATGCTAATAAATAAAATGATACTGAAAAAATCAACAACACGGCTTGACTAAACATTCTGGCAATTTTTTATGTAACAGACTAAATTCTAGTTACACAAACCACAGTGGGGGAAGACATCACAGCAGTGGGGGAAGGAGGAAGGCGAGGGTGGCTTTTCCTTTGTGCTGTCCCCATTGCTCACCACTGCCGTGGCCAGCTGGATTTTGGGGCTGGCAGCTCCTGGGAAGCAGGACACGCTGCAGGGGCTCAGTGTCACCTCAGTGTCACACACGTGTTGTGCCAGCACTGAGTTATGTTTAATGAAATGAGTGTGTTTGTTTATTTACAGGACACAAATATTGTGCTCAGGACCTGCAGCTCCTGGGGAGCAGGAAATGCTGCAGGTGCTCAGTGTCACCTCAGTGTCACACACTTGTTGTGCCAGCACTGACAGCTGTGTTTATAAAATGAGCGTGTTTGTTTACGTACAGGACACAAATATTTTGCTTTCGGTATTGTTTGTTTACGTACAGGACACAAATATTTTGCTTTCGGTATTGTTTGTTTATGTACAGGACACAAATATTTTGCTTTCGGTATTGTTCGCTGCTTTCTGCTCAGGGCGATTTTCCCACAAGGAATCAATGAGACCACCTGAGCCCCAAGCGTGTGACACCAGAGGTGTCAGCAGCTTAAGGGCCTCACACTGTTTGATTCCTCGAGCTCTCATCACCACAGACAGCTTCTCTTCCTGCTTTGCTCTGTTTTCTATGTTAAGACAACAAAAAATTGTGTATTTACAAAACTTGTATCATTAGGTTATAAAAATATCAGGAGCTGGAAGGTTTATATACTTCATTTCCTATTAACAGTATTTACAGAAATTAAACAGGATTTTTCAAAAGGGAAGTTAGGTTGCACACTGAGCGTGTTTAGTGTTTCTGATAATTAGCAATTATCAATATCAAAGGTGGCAAAACTCTCATTTATATCGAACAGCTGGGATCAATATCTACACAGGAGTCACTGAGCAGGGCTGCTCTACTCTGGCTGCATAAGGAACTTCTCCTTTCGGGAAAGGAAAAGTTGAGGAAAAGGAAAAGTTGTGCCCTCCCATCAGGGAAGGGATGAGGCTAAAGCTCATGTGAGCCACCAGAGCTGTGACAGTCAGTGTGACACGAAGGATCAGCCCTTCCTTCCGACTGCCCTGCCCTGAACAACAGTGCCTGTGCAGGATGGGACCCCAAACTTTATCAAATCCATGGTGCAGGATGGGACCCCAAACTCTATAAAATCCATGGTGCAGGATGTGACTCAAACTCTATAAAATCCATGGTGCAGGATGTGACTCTAAACTTTACAAAATCCATGGTGCAGGATGTGACCCCAAACTCTATAAAATCCATGGTGCAGGATGTGACCCAAACTTTACAAAATCCATGGTGCAGGATGTGACCCAAACTTTACAAAATCCATGGTGCAGGATGTGACCCAAACTTTATGAACTCCATGGTGCAGGATGTGACTCCAAACTCTATAAAATCCATGGTGCAGGATGTGACCCCAAACTTTATGAAATCCATGGTGCAGGATGTGACCCCAAACTCTATAAAATCCATGGTGCAGGATGTGACCCAAACTCTATAAAATCCACGGTGGGACTCCCCAAGAGGAGCCCACAGGGCGCAGGCAGTTCAGGTGAGACACACACTGATCACTGCTGGCAGTGCAAGAGAAGATCTCCTGCTCCAAGCCATTCAAAGTTTGTTTGTTTGGGTCATCCCCTCCCTGCATCCCGAAACAATTCCAGTGCTCTGCTGTCACTGTGACTGTGCACAGCACCAACTGAGGAGCTCCACATCCTGAGGGGCTCATCCCTGCACATCACTGACAGGAACGACACAGACACATCAGCTGTGCCCACAAAAACCCCATAAAACTGCTTCACAGCTGCTGCTTTGTCCTGGGTCTAGCTCATCCAGGAGCCACCAGCCATGGTAACACAGCAGCATTACCTGTACTTAATCTTCAAATAAACCAGAGGCACTAAAATCACAGGCAGGGAATGGTAAATAGATTTATACAGCAGATTTAACTGTTGAGCAGAGACCCTTCCAACAGAGGTGACCAGGCAGCCTCAGCATACACAGACTGACTGCACCCACCCTGATTTATTATAGAAGTAATTTTTTTAAAGATTAATACATTTGCAAACTCATTACTATGAGTAGCACGCAGTCAGTTAATTTAAAATGAAACCAAGAAAAGGTCTGGTTTTAGAGGATCAATACTTCCCCCTCCTCCTTTCTGATACAACATTTAATTAAGAGAAGCAATGCAATGGATAAATGTTAGACCAGGTTCTGCAAACAATACCCATGGATTTCCACTGACCCTGCTGAATGATCTTGGGCAAATAAACCTGAAGCACATCGAAAATGTCTCACCTGCAGAACGGACAGAACGGTATCAGCCACCAGCCTCGAGCAGTCAGTAAGGAGCTCTTGCTGGAAAGTGCCATGGCAGACTGAGGGCTACTCCAGACACAATGCAGGTGCACACAATCACAGATTTCAGTACAAGATTGGAAACCTGGAAGTCTGGCATACCTTAAAGAACCCCAACACCCAAAATCTCATCCAGTTCCTCCTCATTTCTACCCACAACTTTCACTGCAAGACCACAGAAGGCACTGAGCCTTGCCAGCAGATGAAGAAACTGAGGCAGAAAGATCTGTGGCTCATCAGAGAACTCACCAGAGCCACCACAGAACTCAGCCCCAAGGCCATACCCTGCCCAGGAAAACAAAAACAGAATTATTTCCTTCAGGGCCCAGAGCTGGTCCATCCACAGCAGAGTGCTCAAGCTGCCCTGGATGGTGTATGAATGTGTTTTAGGCAACAAAAATGTGAAACTGAACGTGCAGTGTGGCCCAAAGATGGTTCTGGTTCGGAGGAAGGAAGAAGAGCTGTTATTCTGTGAGTGGATGTTGCTGTCATGTACAGAAGTGCTCCTTTAGCAAACCAGAGCCTAATGAATTACCAAGCATTAAAAATTGATCATCCCTACACAGCATTTTTTAAAACTTCTGTATTGATTCATGTTTTCATTTTGCATAATGCATCAGAGCCCAATTAAGCTCCACGGGAGGGGAAGGGGTGGGGGACAAAGGGAGAGGTTCCTGTGTTTATTCTGTGCTCTGGTCACTTCAAAACGGGATGGGAAAGCGATGAGGAGAGCAGGAGGGATCCGAGCATCCTGCATTTGATATTCATTGGATCAGCACCTGGCACGGCAGTGTTTAAATGCAAGCCCTGCCCTGCTCTGCCCTGCAGGAAAGGCAGACAGCGCCGACTGCAAAGCATCTCCGCCAAGGAAGACAATTGACCTGACAACCGAGGGCACAAATCTTGTGCCAGAACAAACCATCCACAAGATTTCTACAGTCATCGTACATAAAAAACCTGATCAGGCTGTTGGCTTCAGACAGAGCCTTATGTCAGGCCCAGTATGACACAAGCACATTTTCCCCAACTACTTAAAGGTTATGTAATAGAGATCTGCAGAGCATTAGCAGTCACATGACACGTCCCACTAAGATTTCAAACTGCCACCTACCAAATTTAATTAGCAAGCGGTAAACAAGGGAGAAGGGGAGAAATGCTCTCCTGGAACTGGCAGGGAATATTCTTGAGGTTCTGAAAAATATTCAGGATTGGGGGTGGGATGTGGGGAGAGCAGCAAGGCAGAGTTAGCAAAGAGGTGAAGCTGTGAGTGGCACAGAGGAGGGAAATGCAGCAAACAGGGACAGATCCGAGCCTGGGGGGTTGGTTATGGTGACAATTGTGAGCCTCACCCTGCTCAGAGCCCAGCACCAAGGCTCCCTCCAGCTCAGGGATGCTGATCCCTCCCAGGGATGCTGCAGCCCCTCCGGGTGGGCTGGTTACAGTGACAATTGTGAGCCTCACCCTGCTCAGAGCCCAGCACCATCACTCCCTCCAGCTCAGGGATGCTGATCCCTCACAAGGATGCTGCAGCCCCTCTGGGGGGGTTGGTTATGGTGACAATTGTGAGCCTCACCCTGCTCACAGCTCAGCACCATCACTCCATCCTCCTCAGCAGTGCTCAGCTCTCCCAGGGATGCTGCAGCCCCTCAGGGTGAGCTGGTTATGGTGACAATTGTGAGCCTCACCCTGCTCAGAGCCCAGCACCATCACTCCCTCCAGCTCAGGGATGCTGATCCCACTCGCAGGATGCTGCAGCCCCTCTGGGTGGGTTGGTTACAGTGACAATTGTGAGCCTCACCCTGCTCACAGCTCAGCACCATCACTCCATCCAGCTCAGGGATGCTGACCCTCCCAGAGATGCTGCAGCCCCTCGGGCTGTGCAGGGCACAGAGTGTGACAGTTCTCTGATTAATATCACAGAATATTCCTGAGTGAGGGGGACAGTGCATTCACTAAAGCACTTCCACACCACTGAAAAGGAGCCATGATATTCCATACAGGAGGAACAAATAGCATTTTTTCAGCTGTGTAAGAAGGAAGTAAAAAATATTCAGCAGGAGCTAAAAAGGCAAAGTCCCAGAATAAATTCCCTATTCTGGAGGAATTTAGCCTGGATTTAGGCTTTTTCTAAGCCAACCCTAAACAAGTTAACCTGCCTCAAGAAAGGCCTATTTTCCTTTCTAAGTTAGTAAGAGGAGGTATTATTGTAATTTTTTCCATCAGACATCCAGTGTAAAAACTTAATGAGGCTGTCTATAAAAATGATTTATGCTCTTCAGTGAAAGAAAATAAATCAGTCTAGTCCTAGGGGAGGTGGAGCAGGAAAGGAAAGGAGTGCATGTGATGCTGCCTCCACCTCACCATTCACAGCCAGCCTTGAGGAAGAGGAGCTTGCTGTAGGACAATCTTTAAAGGAAAAATGGAAGATGGTTCCTAATTGTCACTAGCTGAGAGCAGGGAGAGCATCTGAACCATACTGTTATATTTTCAATATATATATTCTCTCTCCTGACTGTTCTCAGTCACACCCTGCACTGCCTCTTGCCCATGTGGGCACAGAACTCTGACTGCTCTAGGAATCAATCCTGTTTGTAACACAAAATAGAAAACTCCATGAAAATTATTTTTTAAAAAGTAAAAATCAAACCTAGAGTCCCACTTCCTCTGTCCTGACACCTGCACTGTGTCTCCTCCAAACCACTGCCACAGCAGGGAAATGAGGCTCTTCACTCCTAACTGAACATACCCACAAGCACAACACAGTTTAGCTAATCAAATGTTATTCCAAAAACCTCAGAATAAATTCAGATTCTTCTGACACTCAGCAATATTCTTCTACAGATCAACGGCACACAATGCAGACTGTCAAGTGATTTATAAGTAGCATCTAGAAGCCTCTGTTGGGATTCAGCATCCTGATGGGGAAAACAGTATTTGGTCTGAAAATCTCATTTCCTAAGCAGATAAAATAAATAGAATGTAGTGGAAAGAGTTCATTATTATTCCCATTTACAGAAGGAGAACAGAGCCCAAGAGATGCTAAATGCTTTGCTCAGGGCCATTCACGGATCATGGCAGAGCTGGGAGTCACTGATTTCCTTACCCAGCACCACGCCACGAGCACAGCCAAAGCACTGAGCCCTTCAGCCTCTCCATCTCCTCACCAAAATCCCAACGCAGGTGCCTTTCCAACCATCACACAGAACAATCATGCCTCCAACATGGTGCACAGCATGGGTACGGCTGGCAGAGAAACCCTCGGTGCCCACGCCCAAACTTCAGCCTCACCAGCGGCTGAGGAGGTTCTGAGCTGTTCTGCATGGCCATGGCACCACTGTCCCTTCCCCAGAGCCCCCAGAGCAGCTCTGGGGACAAAAGCATCACCGTCCCTTCCCCAGAGCACAGCAGCTCTGGGCAGAAAAGCATCACTATCCCTTCCCCAGAGCAGAGCAGCTCTGGGGACAAAAGCATCACCGTCCCTTCCCCAGAGCCGCCAGAGCAGAGCAGCTCTGGGGACAAAAGCCCAGTTCTCCACCAGGGAACACACACTGGGTTCATGACGTGTTGCTCTGAAGAAGCTGCGTTTTTAATTATTATATTGGTATATATCTTTCAATTCTAGCGGCCAAAGCTGCTCGAGCAGAGGAAATGCCACTGCCAGCAATGCTCCCTGGCAATTCTCGTCTGGGGTGGACAGGCAGCTCACACAGAACATCAGCAGCCAGAGAGACAATCACCAGGGGCACCAGGTGCTTCCCAGACAATCTTGAACAGATTTCGGTTACTTGGTCCCATGCACAGAGAGACTTTCCAAAGCACAGAGAGGAATTGTTATCTATGCAGCTCTACGTTCTATCAGAATAGGATATGCAAGCTTAGGCCATGAGAGACGGGAAACAAAGGATTTACACAAAATTCCAGTTTAGTCAGAACCTTTTGCTGAATAATAATCCAAAAATAAGTCCCAGGAAAAGAGTCGTGACTAACAGATATTTCAGCTAGTGTGACATATTTCGTAGCGGGGATGAGGGCCTGAAACAATCTCAGTGAAATGACAAACAGCCCTGACTGTCAAACCATGCTTCCTTCAGCATGAATATTGAAAGAACAGGACAGTGATGCATGACCAACGAGTTCCTCATTACAGAATAAAGTCAGCATGGTTTTGGATATTTAATTGTGGTACATGGTGGGGCATTTGACACCCCGAAAGGAAAACCCTTAACACCAGAGGATAGCAATTGCCCAGCGATCACAGGCATCATATTTCTCCTGTGGCAGCCCACGAAGGTTCAGACTTTTGCAATAAGCTGCTGCCAGCAAGGACAGTTGTGCTGATATATTTATTTAATGCTCAGTCCCACACACCTCTCTAAACCACGGTGGTCACACACATGAGTGTGTGCACATCCAACAGACCTAAACCAGAGGAGCTGAACACATTCACAGAGATACACAGCTTTTATAGATGGAGAAGTTCTTGCCTAGCTTGTATGAAATTGGCCAAATCTATAGAGAGAGGCCTCAGATTTCTGAGCTCAGAACTGTCAGAGAACTGAACCAGCATTTTTCAGCTCTTCAGACCATCCTCACGCAGGAATCTGTGGCCCTGCCCTGCCCATTTTTGTTCCATCTCACTCTTCCTCCCCCTAAAACCCACGTGCTGCTTTAGAGCTGGAACTTGGTTATAGTTCTAGAAATTTCAACACATTGCCTTTCTCCAAAGGTGCAGGTGCCCACAAATATGTGAAGGTGGATGCAATAACCGTGCCCCTCTGCTGAGCGCCTCCAGCCCTGTCACGCTGTGTTTGAGCAGCCTGGGGCTCATTCAGGTTTGGAGCCAGGGAAAATCAGGGCTGCTCTCTGCTCTGCAGGCAGCACGAGCACCTCTCTGATTTCATTCCGAGCAGGTCCTTTCCTATGAAAACAAAACAGTCTGCACAGGGCCACTGCCCAGGACCATCGGATCCAAAAGGAATAACAAAAGGCACCCAAAAAAGACCCAAGCTCCCTTCAGGCACTAGAAGTAGCACACATGTATTTCAAAGGATGTCTACAGCGGTGAGCCCTGGCTGACAACTGTAATATTTGATCTGAATTTCCTTCTTCATTTGGCAGCTGGGCAGACTTGAAAGCCCTCCTCTAATAAAAATGTAACACCTCCTGATCAAAAAATCCCAAATCCAAAGTGACTACAGCCACTTTCGCATCAGTTCCCATATTCTGCTGGTTTTCATCACGTTGGCTTTGTGGGGATGCTGTAACTTCCCCTCTCCTGCTCGGTCTGTGTTTGTCTTTCATGCTGTTTTCTTAAGGCAGCTGCTCTATCTTGCTAAGCAAGAGTCCTTATCTTTATTTTGGTGATAACAATCATAGTATTCTTTCCCTGTCCCAGCATAATTGGTGAAATTCTTGAGGTTGCAACCAATGACTCTGAATTCAGGTATTTCTTCAATATATATCCAATCCCCTAAGAGGCAGACTCTGTATTTACCAGATGCAGTGTCAAGACTCATTAATAAGTTATTCTGCTGAGTTATTTTATATATTAACCCTGCACCACTACCTGCACTAGACAAAACAGCCCAGTCAGTGTTTTACCACTAAAATAACAGGCAGCAGTAGCTTAAAAAAGAAAAACAAAAGCTTTGATGAGCACTCCGATTTTCCTCAGTTGCAACTGCACTAAGCCCATGTACAGCTGTAATGTCGACCATCACATCACTCCGGGAAAGACACACCTCCCTGCCCAACGCGATGAGCAATAGCCAATTTTGAAAAGAGGTTAATAAAAACCCTGCAGTATCCCCTGTAATACCGAGCACAGCACACTGCTACATGCTAATTAACTGGTATTTATAGGAATATGCACAATAAAATGCTATTTTTCTGTCATACATGCTCGTATGCAGAACAGACATCCCCAAACACTGCTATGAATAGTGTGCCCATATATACACGTATCTATCTATGTCTATCTGCAAATTGCTCCTTCCATGAGAAAAGGATGAGGTATTCACTTGCAATCGGTCTCATTTAGCACCGATGGCAGACAAATGCCACACATTTTCAGGGGCAGTGTCTCTGAGGAAGAGCAGTGGCAGGGATGACTTTGCCATGACACGACAATCCACATTTGCAAAGCAAAGCCATTCTGGGGATATGCACCATGCCTGGGGCTGGGGGCAGGGCAGCCACGACCATCGCTAACTTTGCCCCCAGACACCGCGACAGAGCAGAAACACAGCCCTTCAAACCTGCCAGTGTGGCATTTATTTCATGGGAAACCCTAAAAGTGACTGGAAAATGACATCAGATTAAACATCAGTCGGAGGGAGGATGGAATAATCTAGCAAGAGTTTAATCCCTTTACCTAGTGCTCGGGCACGATGCACATTTTATCATTCAAAGCAGCACCTAGACGGAAAGATTCAGTGAAGGGCATCGCCAATTTGCTGCAGAATAATAAAGTTTGCGTGCCTCCGATGGAGTTAGGGACGCATCGCCGCTCGCCGAGCAGGGCATTCTCCCTGCACACCATCCCCATCATCCCCATCCCCATCCCATCCCCATCCCCATCCCCATCCCATCCCCATCCTATCCCCATCCCCATCCCCATCCCCATCCTATCCCCATCCCCATCCCATCCCCATCCCCATCCTATCCCCATCCCCATCCCCATCCCATCCCCATCCCCACCGCTCCGGCCGCCAGCACTGACCAGCAATGGCTATTCCTAGCGCGGCTGCGGTCTCGTAGCCGGGCTCGGGCGCTGCCGAGGGCTGGGGAGCATGCCGAGGATCGGAGCGGAGGAGCGGAGCGGAGGAGCGGAGCGGAGGAGCGGAGCGGAGCGGCTGGAGGAGCGGCGCGGCTCAGAGCGCGGCGGGCGGCGCTGGCAGCATCGCGGCTCTCTCGGCGCCGCTCAGGGCCGGGCTGCGGGGAGCGCTGGGGCCCGGCGAGCCAGCAGCATCATCCGAGCAGCGCTGCCGAGCCTATGAGGCGCAGAGCTCGCCGCAGCCGCCCCAAGATGGCTTTCGCTCCGTGCCGTGCCGTGCCGTGCCGTGCCGTGCCGTGCCGTGCCGTGCCGTGCCGTGCCGTGCCGCTCACATGGCCGTGGCGGCAGCGCGGGCGCGGAGCCGCGCGGATCGCGGGCAGGCGCTGCGCTGCGCTGCGCCGAGGGGCACGGCGGGGGCGGCTCCGCGGGCGCTCTGCCTCCCGTAATGCTATCACAGGATCTGCTCGCTAGGTCATCCGCGGCCTGCTGGCACGAACCAATGAAGTGGGAAGGCGAGCGGCAGGTTTTTTCCGCGGCCGGCCTGCCCAATGGAAGGCGCGGAGGCTCCGATGCAGGAGGGCAGCGCCTGGAGCATCCCGAGCGCTCCGCGCTGCTCTGCCCCGGGAGCTGCGTGCGATGCTTCCCCTGAACTTCTGACACGCCACGGCATCCCCCCGGCAGGTGGAGGGAGATGCTGTAAGGGGACACAGGGCAAGATTTAAAATAAATCCATCTTTGCAAACCCGGCTGCAGCCGTTCGCTCATCGCTTTTTGCTCCTGGTTTCTCCTCAGCAGAGGTGATCCGAGTGACAGAATCTGATCGCTTTTGGTGTGCATTCACTGCAACAGAACTGAATTCTCCGGGCTGATGAAGGTTAAATCATCAAGAAAACGTCTGAATTATGTTGAGTGGAACTTCTGTATTTTCCTTTTAGTATTTAACAGAGGAAGGAAATGCTGCACTATTAAAGCACTATTTTGTTGAATTCTGTTAAAGTATCCGGATAAATACATCCCTCAATTCAATAATGTCTTTCCTACAGCTCCTTTTCTGACACCAGCCTTCCTCCCATAGTTTTACCCACAAGCATAATGAGGCAGAGGAGGAGAATTTCCGGGAAAGTTTGGCGTTAACAAAAGAAGGCAGATTTCCCCTCAAGCCTAATAGTTCTTTGTGGAGTCGGAGGGCATGGGGAGGACCTGCTCCCCAGGAACTGCCAGCATCTGATGTTCCCTGGGAGGAATTAGGAGCCATGGGAGAGGCATTTGTCAGAGATCTCTGTCTCTCTCTCTCCCATGAGCCATGAGGTTTGCTGAGCAGTCACTCCAGAGTGGCACTGTCTGTTTCTGGGTTCAGCAATTCCCAGCCCTCCATCCCTCTGAGCTCCTGACTCTGACCGTGACCCCAAAGCTCTCAGAGCACTGAGAGCCACCACTCCCATTTGGGTGAGACATTTCTTTGCAGAGTTTGGAGTGAAATGACGGTCATAGCAATTGTGATCTGCAAAGCGACTGGCGGCTCCTGAAAAATCTGTGCCTCATTATATGAATGAAACAGCGAAAGATCTGATCCCTGGTTATGTGACGTTGCAAGAAAAAAAAAATAAGATGAGATGGTTTATAGACAATCTGTGCTTTCCTCCCTGAAGTCTGCATTGGCACATTCCAGAAAGACTAGAATTTTCTGAATGAGAAGTCCAAAATCTAAAAATAGGTAGCCAAGACCACTCTGTACAAATCTCAGCCCCAAATGACCTTCCCCGAGATTACTCACGACTGTAGCAGGAACAACGGAACTCTGGCGTTTTCTGAGGGAAAAGCTGTTCCTACCCAGGCTCGTCTGCCCATTCCAGATTAGATTATGGCTCTGATCACCAGGCAAGTGCACTCCTACTTTTATAACCACTTTGTGGCATCAATGGCTTTCTTTTTCTCTTTTTTTAAGTCTAATTTTGGCAAGTTAGAATTTTTTGCTCAGTTGAGCTACACGCAAGCTTCAAAGTCAAATGTTCCTTCTGACTATGTCAGCACCAACCACAGACCCCAGAACATTCCAGGTGGCACATTTTGGAGATCTGTCGTGTCTAGGCTGGAGCCTGGGTGAGCATGACTGTTCCCTTATGTGCATTTGTACAACAAAACGAGAATTTGCTAGGCCAACTTGGTACTTGAAAATCTGTCAGATCACTGCAAAATGGTGTTATTAATGTGTTACCCTGAGCCAAAGCAGCTCTTCTCATTCCTTTCCATGGGGGGATTTAAAACATGAATATCTGTACATGAGGCTGTGTGGGTATACACATGTAAAAAAAATGTAAATTATCATAAACTTTCCGGAAGCCTTGTTTTAAAAAATATGGAAAATTATATGAATAAATTTGATGAAGTCACTCTGAAAGTAAAATAGCAGCTAGTTTTTTTAACTACCGGTACAGACTCACTGCTATGAAGATTTTAAAACATATTCTTTATCTCAAGAATATGTTTAGCAAGTTGAGTCATAAAAATTTGACATATGCAACTTGTTATGCCAGAGCAGACGAGAACTGACATTTTACTGGAACTGTAAGCTGTTGGGACTTTGTTATCATAAACATTTTATTATCAATTTGATAGTTTATGTGTCCAAATATCAGCATCAAGGACGCAGCTTGGTAATAATTTTTCCTGGCTGCAGTTACGCTGCTGATGGGCCACAGGTCCATCTGGGAACACACAGAACAGTTTTGCTGAGAGAAGAAAGGGAATTGCAGCTCTGGGGCCAGGCCATGGAACTCCCCAGAATAACAATCCCATGAGAATGACCTTCCCTTCTGATGGACATTCTTTAGAAAAAGAGACAGACCAGAGGACATCTTCCTGCAGATGGCAGGACCTGTGAAATACCATTTTAACATGTCACTTTTCCCAGGCTGTAAAGAATTCCATGTTCTTTCCAGTCTTTCTGAATTACATGAAACCATTATTTAAAACACATCCTGAGAGATGAGTTTTCCTTAGTTCCCTTAGCAGGAGCGCCAATCTCGCAGGCTGTTGCTCCAACAAACCGAGGCAGAGTGGCGATGAGCCCTCCCCTTCCCAGCTGCACTTTGGGGATGAAGAGATGGAGAGGAGCTCACCTTCCCTGGCCCCGGAACGGCGCAGACGAGGGAGAGCTGTCTCTGCAGCCACAGCAGCTCCTGCTGGGCCTGCCTCAGCAGCTCCTCTGCCTCTGCAGCTCCTGCCTCCTGCCCCGCCAGCCCTTCCTGCAGCTCAGGAAATTCTCCATTTCTCTCCTGTCAAATAGACGGCAACAGCACATATGATCTGCCAGAGCTGAACCTCTGACTAAATCAGAGCATCTGCTACAGCCCTGGATCTGTATTTCTGCACATCATGTTTGTGTTTAACCTGAGAATCCTCTGCCCCCCAAAAATCAGTGTCCCTCCACAGCCCCAGGAGCAGAAGCTCCTGCACCCCAACACCTCCTGCTCGGGGAGCTCCCTCTGCTCTCAATCCAGCCAGGCTGGGTGGGAAATTCCCAGCTGGGAAATTCCAGCCTTTGGGAGCTGAAGTGATTCCTCTCATGATCTGTTGCTGGACAAAGGGCTCAGAGGTGCTGCTGGTAGGGCACAAAATGAATACAAGGCAATGCCAAGAAGATTTTGGTGCTGGTGTGGCAAATTCCAAGTGTAGGAATGCCACTGAGTATTCCAAAGTACGAGTTTATATCCTTAGGGAAAGCCCTGACTTGAGTCTAAACCAGAAATATTGGGAATTCAGACCCAAACTCTCCTCTGCACAGGACAGCTTATTGATATTAAATATTGTGGAAATGATCTGTTTGAAGGGGAAATGGAGAGATAAATATTTTGGGTTTAACACATCTGTCGATAAACTATTTTCAATGTAACTGTTTACCAACACAGTTCAGTATGGAGAATAGAACTGGATTTTTACCTACCCTCAGGCTTCCCAGCTGATTTTGGAGTTCTTCACACTCCCCTTGCAGCAGTTGGATCTCCAGATCTTTTATACTTCTGGATTGTTTGTTGATATTTTGCAGACGTTGAGACTTAACATTGGCAAAGTGCATTTTCTGCTTTGGAGGCAGTGTTCTGGTGATTGTTTTTGTGATGACAGCTCTGTTATTGGATGACAATGTCAATGAAGTTGAAGGGTTGACAGCCTGGTAAAGAGAAAATACATTTTTCATGTCATTCTCGCTAAAGCTTTGTCTGAGGGAAGGAATATAATTCAAATTCTTTCAAAAATCATAGAATAAGTGCTTTATTTGAAAATCTTCTTCCTCAGACATTTCATTCAAGCTGTAAGTGAGCAAGAGACAATCCTGCTTGATCAATCACCAGTGAAGAGATAGGGATAACACAAAGAAATGAAAAGCAGACAATTTATTTTCTTTTTTTTTTTCCCCCCTCAGTGGATCCCAGCCAGCCGTGATCAGTGACTGTAGAGATGCATTTACCACTTGATGGCAACCTCGTGCTGCTGCTGTGGCTGTGCCTCTGCTCCTGTGCGTGCCCAGCACAGCACAGCATCCTCAGCCCAGCGGGGAATGGGCTCAGCTCATCCTCATCCTCATCCTCATCCTCAGCCCAGTGGGGAATGAGCTCAGCTCATCCTCATCCTCATCCTCATCCTCATCCTCATCCTCATCCTCATCCTCAGCCCAGTGGGGAATGAGCTCAGCTCATCCTCATCCTCATCCTCATCCTCATCCTCATCCTCATCCTCATCCTCATCCTCATCCTCATCCTCATCCTCATCCTCATCCTTAGCTCAGCTGAGCTCCGCTCCGTTCGGAGCTCGGGCTGCGGTCATTCCCAGGGTGTGCTGGGCACTGCTGGGCACTGCTGGGCACTGCTGGGCAGGGTTGGGCAGAGCTGGGCACTGCTGGGCACTGCTGGGCAGGGTTGGGCAGAGCTGGACACTGCTGAGCACTGCTGGGCACTGCTGGACAGAGCTGGGCAGTGCTGGGCACTGCTGGGCAGTGCTGGACAGAGCTGGGCAGAGCTGGGCACTGCTGGGCAGGGTTGGGCAGTGCTGGACACTGCTGGGCACTGCTGGGCAGTGCTGGACACTGCTGGGCAGAGCTGGACACTGCTGGGCACTGCTGGGCAGTGCTGGACACTGCTGGGCAGAGCTGGACACTGCTGAGCACTGCTGGGCACTGCTGGACAGAGCTGGGCAGTGCTGGGCACTGCTGGGCACTGCTGGACAGAGCTGGGCAGAGCTGGGCACTGCTGGGCAGGGTTGGGCAGTGCTGGACACTGCTGGGCACTGCTGGGCAGTGCTGGACACTGCTGGGCAGAGCTGGACACTGCTGGGCAGTGCTGGGCAGTGCTGGACACTGCTGGACACTGCTGGACACTGCTGGGCAGTGCTGGACACTGCTGAGCAGAGCTGGGCAGTGCAGACCCCGCTGGGATCAGCTCTGCGCTCCGAACTGCTGGGGAGAGGCGAGGGGGCCGAGGCTCCTGCTGAGCGCAGCTTTGCCATCAGTCAGGACAGTCACTGCCCCTGAGCATCGCGGGCCAAGCACATCCGCTTGGAAAATCAGCTAATTGCCAATTACGGTGGGCTGGGTCGTGAGGAACACTGGCTAAAGTTAAAGCAATCGCTTCCCCCTGCCCCTTTGCCAGGAATTCACAGCTCATCCCCAGCTCATCTCATCCCCATCCTTCCCCTCCGGGAGCGATCCCTGGCACAGCTGCCGGGGCTGTCCGGGGCTGTCAGGAGCTGTCCCGGGCTGTCCGGGGCTGGCCAGGGCTGTTCGGGGCTGTCCGGAGCCCTCCGGGACTGTCCCGGGGCTGTCAGGAGCTGTCCCGGGCTGTCCGGGGCTGTCCGGAGCCCTCCGGGACTGTCCCGGGGCTGTCAGGAGCTGTCCCGGGGCTGTCCGGGGCTGTCCGGAGCTGTCCGGAGCCCTCCGGGACTGTCCCGGGGCTGTCCCGGGGCTGTCCGGGGCTGTCCCGGGGCTGTCCGGAGCTCTCCGGGACTGTCCCGGGGCTGTCAGGAGCTGTCCCGGGGCTGTCCGGGGCTGTCCCGGGGCTGCCAGGAGCCCTCCGGGACTGTCCCGGGGCTGCCAGGAGCTGTCCCGGGGCTGTCCGGGGCTGTCCGGAGCTGTCCGGAGCCCTCCGGGACTGTCCCGGGGCTGTCCCGGGGCTGTCCGGGGCTGTCCCGGGGCTGTCCGGAGCTCTCCGGGACTGTCCCGGGGCTGTCAGGAGCTGTCCCGGGGCTGTCCGGGGCTGTCCCGGGGCTGTCCGGAGCCCTCCGGGGCTGTCCCGGGGCTGTCAGGAGCTGTCCCGGGGCTGTTCGGGGCTGGCCGTGCCCCGCTCACAGCTGGGGCTCCCAGGGTCACCTCCCCCGTGCCTCCCGAGCTCTGCACAGCTCTGCCCTCTCTGAGGTGCCCTTTCCTGGGGCTCCAGGGCTCGGCTGTGCGTGCGCTGGGAGCAGCTGGGGCCAGCCCTGGGCACTGCACCCATCCATTCCCGCGTTTGGAATCTGCTCCAGGGATCACTGACCATGTGGGACCAGCCCTGGGCACTGCACCAATCGCTTCCCAGGTTCAGAATCTGCTCCAGGGATCACTGACCCATCCTTGGTTGGAATGTACTCCAGCCCCAGCCCTGGGCACTGCACCCATCCCTTTCTGCATTTGGAATCTGCTCCAGGGATCACTGACCCATCAGGAATCAGCCCTGGGCACTGCATCCATCCCTTCCCACGTTCGGGATCTGCTCTGGGGATCACTGACCATTCTGGAACCCGCCCTGGGCACTGCACCCATCCATTCTTGCATTCGGAATCTGCTCCAGGGATCACTGAGCATGTGGGACCAGCCCTGGGCACTGCACCAATCGCTTCCCAGGTTCAGAATCTGCTCCAGGGATCACTGACCCATCAGGAATCAGCCCTGGGCACTGCACCAATCGCTTCCCACGTTCGGAATCTGCTCCAGAGATCACTGACACATCCCTGGCCTGTGCTCCGTCCCCAGCCCAGCCCAGCCCAGCCCAGCCCAGCCCAGCCCAGCCCAGCCCAGCCCAGCCCAGCCCAGCCCAGCCCAGCCCAGCCCAGCAGCTCCCCCCGGGCCGGGAGGGTTCCTGCAGTGCCCGGGGCAGCTCTCACTGACTGTGCATCGCTGGAGCCAAAAAAGCTCCAAACTGGGAGCGATGGAAACCACTGTCCCCGGGAGGAGCTGGGGGCGATGCTCAGCTGACCCCGAGCAGGTACCGCAGGTGTCACTCCCAGCACGCAGCTCCTGTGCTCTGCACAATGGATTTTGTGAATGGAAAGAGTCAGAAAACAGAACGACCTGAGGTGTGTGTTGTCTGCTAAAGCTGCACATGAATGTTTAACAGGTGGGGTTCTTCTATTAAGCGTTTAACTGTTTAGTAAATGAGAGAGTAAAAAGTCTGAGAGCTGCCAAGCACTTAAGTGTTTATTGATTTTTTTTAAAGCTTTTTTTTTCGTGTTTGTATCCACTGAAGGGAGAAGCAATGAAAGCTCTGGAGCGTGGATCCGTTAGTGAACAGAGAAGATGAATCAGAGGAAACATCAGGTAAAGCTGTTCATCCCTGAGGCCCCAATGTCCCTGGAAAAGCAATTTCAGGGCAGGCACACAGGGCTGTGCCTGCATCTCAGGGCATCCTCAGGTTATCCTCACTGCTGCTGTCTCCTTGCCAGCTCCAGACCCAATGATTTTGGAAGGAGGTTGATCCTCCTCTTGCACAAGCCACACGTGCAAACAAATACGGAGGAATCATCTCAAAAGGCATTTAACATCAGCAGGTAATTTTTTTCTTGGGGGATCACTTCAAACTGCCCAATATTTTAAACTAGGTATCTTGCAATAAAAGCAGTAAGTAACTCCGATGAGAAAAGTAAAAAAGTCATAATGGGGTAGTCCTGTAACTGGTTAACATTCACAGCAAAACTCCTAAAGCTGCAGAGAGTTAGGGAATTGGTGCTGGACCACGAAACAAAACAAACTCGAGGACATCTGCGTGTGCCCCGTGCTGGGCAGGGTGCAGACACTGTTCCACCTGCCATCCATCACTTCTGGGTCTGTCAGTGCCGTGACAGATGTGTCAGCAGCTGGCAGGAGAGCCACAGGAAGGTTTCGGAGCGTGGGACACTCACCTTGCTCCTCTGAGCATTTATTGCTCTGCTCTTCTCTCTGCTTCTGCCCTCAGGTCTGCGGCGTGGGCACTTCTCCCATGTTGGTTTGGCTCTCTTGTTGCCCTCTCTGGACTGCAGAGCAAAATTCATCAACAGCTTATCAAAATGCTTTGGAATAGCTCTGAAATGTCTCAGAGGTGCTGCTGGTGTGGAATCAATTTGCTCTCGCACGGTGAATTTTTCCAATTTCCCCGGTGGAGCTGCAGAGAGCTCCTGGCCCAGGTGGGATCCAGGTGGGACAGGACACCTGCAGTGCTGCCACTGCTGTCCCCAGCAGGGCTCGGGGGTGGCAGCTGTGCTCCTGCCTGGGACACGAGGGGACACCAGGGCAGCCCCAAGGGCTGGGGACACTGTCAGGAGCAGTTTTGTGTCCCTGTCAGCGCCAGGAGGAACCTCCCAGGGTGTGTGGGAGGGGGTGAGGCAGCAGGGATTGAACAGCAGTGGCTCTGCTCCTGCTGCTGCACCCCTGGGGTTTGGGGGAAAGGAGCCCCAGGAGAGCCCTCTGTCCCCTTTGTCCCCTCTGTCCTTTCCCCTCAGAGGGCACAGGGTGCAGAGCAAACAGGCTCTGTTTGTAGGCATTTCAGCATCGACTCCTTTCTAAAACCTCGAGATCTTGCTGAATCTCGTGCCAGTTTTACAGTAGATATTTCAGCATCCATTCCTTTGTAAAACCTCGAGATCTTGCTGAATCTCGTGCCAGTTTTACAGTGTGCTCCAGTCCCTGGGAGCCAGCCTTGTCTCCTGGGAGCTCCAAACCCAAATGAACATCCAGAGCAGGGGATTGGCCTCACAGCCCAGGGCTCGGTGCAGGGCAGCTCAGAGCCCTTCCTTCGGGGCTGCTGATGCTTTTGGAGCTCTGGTGCTGAGCAGGAATGGATTCAGTGCCCCTCGCCCTGCGCTGGCACAGCGCTGCTCTTGCACTTTACAGAACATTTAATCTGTGTAACCAGGGCCGCTCCCAGAGGGTAAACAAAGTGACTGAGATCTCTTTTTCCAGCACCACTGCCCTCATTTCCATCCTTTCCCTGCTGATGGTGAGTCAGGCTGTCTCTGTTTGGCCAGCATGACTTGGCATTCAGTCCCAGCCGAGGCGTGGATTTCATATTTGAGGAGAGTTGGACCTTATGATACCTAGCAAGAAGGTCTTTTTGGAAAATAGTTTAGAGTCTGTTCTTTTTTCTAGTCAGATCTCAAAATGGTCTAATTCCTGATCACTTACAGCAATTCAGTTCAGATTTATTTTTTCTGCACATTACTGCACTGTGCTGAGGACTGTGGGTATCAGTGTGAGAGAGCAGAGCTTCTGAGGTTATAAAGATGCTACTGAAACAGTTCCCCTTTAATCACAGAAATGATATTTTAATGCAATTTTTAAAATGTCACTTTTACTTTTCTAGTATAAATGGTAGGGAAGCCAACAAGGGCACTTATTTTTATCTGTGTAGGATGAAAGGAATGCTCAATGGGAGCCCAAGAAAAGCATCCTGGCCTCGAGTCTGAGTCACTCTGCACATGCTTGCCTTAGCAATGAGCCAGCTCTGATGAGGAAAACATAGAAAGCAAATATGTAATCTAAACCCAACTCGTGTGTGGATATGGGAATCCAGCTGGGTTCAGGGAATCAGAGATTTTGCCTTTATTTTCTTCAAACTTGCCTGAAGTTTATGGCAATTTCTGTTATTTTAGGGATTAAAAAAAAAAAAAAAATCAGCTGTGGTTAAAAATACATGTCAACACTTGCTGGATTTTATTGTCCTGTGAATTTATGATTTCTTTCTAAGGCTGATTCATTCCTTGGTTTTATTCGCCTCACACTGGAAGGAAAGCCATGCCCAGAAATGCATTAGGGGAGCTGCACAAGTGGGAGCTGTGACAAAAGCTCTAGAAATAATTTCAGAGTCAGGAGGGCACAGGGCCCTGGGCAGGGCAGCAGAGCTCGTCCCCAGCCTGGCCGGGCACCGAGGGTGACCCTGGGGACAGGGACACACCTCCAGGCTCAGGGCAAGGCTCCTGTGAAACCTAAAATTCACCTCCTGAGCTCCTGGCAGCTCTCCAGCCATGGCACAAACGCCATTCACACGATATCCTGCTCAGCACTTTGAAACCACTGCAGAAACTCGCTGTGGTTCTCACAATGGTTCTGAACCTAATTTTGGGTGAACTTTTTTTAAATGCTGCCATCGGTGACTATTGAGGAGCTGTAAATACGTGGTGAGAAATAGCTCTGTGTTGTAGGAGTAGGCTAAATGTAGTCTTCTGCACATGCAAATTAATTTATTTTAAAAGAAATGTAGCACTTGGTGGGCAGCTCAGGAGGCGGGGACCTTTTCTGAGTGTGGGGAACATGAAAAGGAGCTGCAATTATTTTTAACAGTGAATGTTTAGAATGTTTGCAGTGGGACAAGAACATCAGCTCACCACAAATGGGGATCTCAGATGTGGGGAATGTTAAACACAGAGCAGGCAGGGAAATTGTCCTTGTGGGAAATCCAGGAGAGCCACATGTAAAACTGGAACCCTTGCTGTGAGTTACCTGTGTGGGATAAACATTTCCTGAGCTGAAGGGAAAGGAGCTCTTTTCCCAAAGCTGCACCTGAACTCAGTTCAGACTCAGCAGGACTCCTAAACTGAGCTGTTCCCAAAAGCTCCACGAGCTCTAGAGCAATTTTCTTTGGTGGAATTGGCACTGTGATTGCAGCCACTGCATAGCCAAAACACTCCAGCTCTGCAGCGGAGGAGCCATGGGAAGCTGTGGCTTTAGAGCTCACGAGAGGTTGTGTCTGATTGTGCTGTTGGCCATTCTCGGTTTTCAAAAGCATCTCCCCTTTCCAGCTGTCTGCCAAAAGCAGGGCCTGGGGGTTTAATTCATTGTTTGGCATTCTGGAGGCATATCCCACACCACACACATTTTATTAACAAGGCTAGATGTGGTTCCTCTAGGCAGTAAGATTTTAAAAAATGCTTATTCGAAATGGTTGCCGATAACCCCACCCCTGCAAAAGAAAAACTCAGGCAAATCTTCAGACAGATTCTGGTGTGTCCTGGACTGGAAATGGTTCCTCACCACTTTGTGCTCCTCTCGTTCTTTAGTCAAGGGCTTGTCCTCTTCTGAGAGTGATTGATTTGCCGTGGGGGAATCCAGCACAGAACAGCCACGATGCTCAGTGTGACTGATAGCCTTCCTCTGTAATGGGGAAAAGTGCCTTGGGAGCATTTAACCTCGAGAGAGAGCCTGGATTGGCTCATGGGACTTCTGACTTTTGATAAAGTCAGGCAGTGCCATTTCACAGCTGCAGCTCAAGGTATCAGCACATTTCTGGGATATTCCTCTCTCCTCTCTAGGTGCCTTTGCTTCGTCCTTCCCCGCCAGGGCACCCTTGGCCTGTCGTGCATCTTTAGGCTTTGGAGATAAGGTATTTACCTTAATATTTTTGGTGGATTTTCTGAATTTAAGCAGCTCATTGGTACCTGTGCAGGTACTTCAGAATCTCCCTTTATTCATAATTAATTGTAGGCTCACTATTTAAATGCATTTCCTTTAGATGTTTTTGCATAGCAGCCCCTGAACCCCAGAACTGTACTGCTCACTAAGCCTTTTGAACTTGGAACTTTTGTAATATTCTGGTAGGGCCCTACGTTACATATTTTAAATATATTCCAGTAAAACACAAAGTCCTCCTCCACTCACTGTTTGCTCAGGGGAGCAGAAGGCAGTGGGAGATCAGCACCTCTTGGGGGCAGTGGGAAGGTTCCTGTGGAGCTGATTTGATCCCAAATAAATTGGCACAGCAGGCAGGAGCTGCTAGAGCCTCTCTGAGCTGCAGTTTCCCTTCATGGTGTCTAAGCCTCCTGGGGCAGCAGAGCTGGGGGGGACAGCAGCTCTGCCCTGCACAGGGAAATCCTGCCTGGGACAGGGACACTTGTCCCCAGGAGTGTAGTTGCACTGTTTTAGAAATCTTTCTGTTCTTTCTCAGAGAAAATAGAGATAAGCTGCATTCTTGTACTTTCTCAATCTCTGTGTTTGGTGCTAGGTGTTGTGTAGCTGTGACCAATGGTTTTAGGAGGTGGATTCCCTGCTGACCAATAGTTGCTAGATTATTGATGGATATATAAAGAAGTTTCTTGTAAATAAAGCTCTCCTTTCGCCATCTTAGTTTCATCTGCCTGCTTCCTCTGCCAGCTCCTGCAAATCCTGGAAAACCTAAACCCACACAGCAGCATCAGGGGTGCAGTGGGACAGCAGCTCTGCCCTGCTGCACAGGGAAATCCTGCCTGGGACAGGGACACTTCACTTGTCCCCAGGAGCATCAGGGGTGCAGTGGGACAGCAGCTCTGCCCTGCACAGGGAAATCCTGCCTGGGACAGGGACACTTCTCTTCTCCCCAGGGAGCATCCCCTGTTGGGCTCTGCTAACGATGCACCTAAGGAGAATTGTTTGTTTTAGCAGCAAGGTCACAGATGTGCTGAAATTTCTATTAGCTGCTGAAATGTTAGCCATGCTCTGAATTCCTCGTGCACAAATGAGCTCTTCTAAAAAAACCTTGCATTGGAAACGTAATTGTCATGACTCCCAAAATGGAAATAAGCTGCAAGCCGAGCTTCATCTCCAGTGAGAGGAATGCTCCCAGAACATCAGGGGACTGACACATGTGTGCAAACACTGCAGCTCTGCCTCCATGGAATAAAGCCATCACAGCCTCTCATTGGTGCAGCTTCATTTCACCCAAAATTTCTTTTGTTCCACATCTCATTGAGGAGGCCTGAACCTCAAATCCTCCTCCTCCAACCGAAGGGAGCAGGAGATTTCCATGAGACAAACAATGCCCAGAAGAAGGCCCAGATTTGTGCTTTACAGACAGCACCAAAATGTGACATTTCTCCAAACAAAAAATGTGCAAAGTAAACATGGAGAAGATTGTATGGCAATACCCTGAATTATTGAACGGCTAGCTATGCAGAACAAACATAATTAAAGGGTCTCATTATCTTCTAAATAATCATTGTAAATAATGCTTTAGATAATTACTTCATTAGTTCTCAAAACACTGGTTCTATTCTCCTCTGAGATTCTACCCACTGACTCTGCTCGGAATAAATTGCCAAAAGGGAAAATCAGAAGCAGAGCGAGCATGTGAGCTGGAAATGCAATGTGTGTTTGTGTGAACTGATTTACACCCAGCATGTTTTGAAATGGGTTTTTTGCAGATTTTCAGACGGTTAGAAGCAGTTTGTTTGGAATTTCTTAATGTGTGTATTTGTTTCCTCAGATTGCTTTCTGCTGCAGTTAGATTGCCTTGCTCGCAGCTCTGTTTATCCTTTTAAGGATGGGTGACAGCAGCGTGGATAGAACCAAGATTAGTCTTTATCACAGATCACTGTCCTGCTCAAGTAAACCCACACACTGCCATTCCTCTTCACTACAAATACCAAAGTTGATTCAATATTGAATGAAATTATGCCTCGAAAAGCCACAGCCTAAATAAAAGGAAAGCCAAAGATCAAGATAAGAAATGAGCAGAAAATCTAAGAGCCATGATTAGATGGCTCAATAGCTAAGAATATCTGGATTTGGAAAAGTACCTCTTTTAACAGCAGTCTGTCAGTGCTGCCAGCAATTAGAGTAATGGCATAAAAAGTGACAAATATTTCCCTGGTCAGGTCCCAAGTCAATCTGGAGCACTGCAGAAGGCTGAGACTTAACCAGTCATGGTATTTGAAAAGGCCTTTACCAAAAGTCCATTAAAGAAATTAAGTAGCAAGGGGAAAACAGTAAATTTGCAGAGCAAGGGAGGTCAGCAGCCACCACACTGTCCAGAGAGAACTGAGACATATCTAGTGAAAATGAATACTTTTCTGGTGAGTTTTTTGTTAGTTTGTTGTTTGGGGGTTTTGTTTGGTTTTTTGGTGGTTGTTGTTGTTGTTGTGGTGGTTTTGGGGGTTTTTTTGTGTTTGTGTTGTGATTTTGTGGTATTTTTTAAATTAAATTACTCTGATAGTAAGGTCATGTTTTGCTTCAGCACATGTCAAAGCTCCTGCAATATTTGCTATAAATGTATAAGTTTCTGGTTTTTCTCCTCAGGATTTACTCATCTCAGTCTAAACTTGCCAGTGGAGCTGCTCAGGGGCTGCAGCAGAGCCTTCCCAGGATGTTTGGGGGATGGAGCTGCCCTGGAGCTGCTGCTGGGACTCAGCCGCAGGGCTCTGCCCAGCACAGCTGCTCAGGACCTTCCCCAGGCTCCCTCATCCTCATCCTGGGCTTCCCATCCCTGCTGGGCTCCCCCAAAGATGCTCAAGACCCTTCCCAAACCACCCCATCCCTGCTGGGCTCCAGCAAAGCTGCTCAGGACCTTCTCCAGGCTCCCTATCCTCATCCTGAGCTCCCTTATCCCTGTGGGGCTCCCCAGATCTGCTCAGGACCCTCCCCAGTCTCTCTCATCCCTACTGGGTTCCCCCAAAGCTGCTCAGGACCTTCCCCAGGCTCTCCATCCTCATCCTGAGCTCTCTCATCCCTGCTGGGCTCCCCAAAGCTGCTCAGACCCTCCCCAGGCTCCTTGATCCCTGCTGGCCTCCCCCAAAGCTGCTCAGGACCTTCCCCAGGCTCTCCATCCTCACCCTGAGCTCTCTCATCCCTGCTGGGCTCCCCAGATCTGCTCAGACCCTCCCCAGGCTCTCCCCCTCTCCCCCAGCAGCACAGAGCTCCGGAGCAGTGGGGCAGCAGAGCTGAGCTGTGGGGAATGAGCTGATCTTTGGAGCTGATGCTGCAGAAGGGACCAGAGCTGAATTGCTCTCACTGAATACACTTCAGGTCTCAGCTTTTCCCCAGACTCGGTCCAGATTGGTAGCTGTGCTTAAATCAGAAATCCCAGGGAAGGCCTGGAAGAATACAATTAGATTAATTGTGTTTTCTGAGAGCCTTTCCATCCCTCTGAAATCTGCAGCACTAAGTGGACATGGCTGAGAGGGAGCTCTAAACGAAATGGTTCTGTGCACTCAAAGCATTTGCACTCCAGGATCTCAGGGTAAAATGCAGCAATAAATTCAGAACAGGGCCCAGCTGTGCTCCAAGGGCCAGAGCAGCCTGCTTTGGACAGGGACAGGACACAGCCACCCTGCCCAGCCATCACCCTCTGGTGTGCCACTGCACATCAGCGACACTCGGCCGAATTCCCAGGGTGTGAGAAACACTGCAGGAAAACCCTCCCGAAACCTCTGCGGGAAATGCTGATCAAATAGTGAAACCAATTGCACAAAACTCCAACAGACTTGCCTGGTGGCAGAAACATTGCTGATGGTTATACACTACAACACCCAAAAAAACTAAAATTCTTTCAGGAACAGAAACAGGACTCTGCAGTCACACTCTCTCCACTGAGCCACAATAAACTCAGTTTAGTGTGCCCAGCTCAATTTATTTCCAATTGACAGTACCTGGCACAGCCTGACCCAACCGTGTCATGTCCTCTCAAAAGCATGGGTACAGGAAATAAAATTTTGCATGCAAAACAATCCATGTCTTCTTCCTACTTAGTGTCACATCTTGTGAGCTATTTCCATCACAACTTAGCCATTTTCTAGGAACTGTTGACTCTGGAACACTAAAATCCTCTTTGCCCTATTTGCAGTAAAATGGATTGAAATGCCAACAGCAGCCACCATTCCTTACAATATATAAACAGCATGGTTTCATCAGCACTTACCATTTCTGTGATTTCCCTCTGTGAAAAGCTTTCTTCCAGAAGTACTTTTGGTCTCCAGAACCACTTTTGGTCTCCAGAACCTACTGCAGGTGCTCATTAAATGTCTTTCCCCTGCTGCTCTGTGGTGAGCGCTGTGCTGGTGGCACAGGAGTGCTGTGGGACAGCAGTGGCCGTGGGGCGGTGGTGGCCGTGGGGTGGTGGTGGCCGTGGGGTGGCAGCTGTGGGACAGTGGTGACCGTGGGACGCCCGTGCCAGCCCCGCTGAGCCCAGCAGCTGCCCCGCGCTCGGTGCCAGGGCTATTTTCAGAGGTGCCACCCGAGCCACAGGAACACATCCAATCACAGCTGACCCTGGGTAACCCAAGCCCTCAAACCCCCACCTCAGCCCCTGGAAATGCCCCACCGCCACCCGAAACACAGCCCACATCCAAACCGTGCCCTCCACACCACCTTAAGCACAACTTTGATTTTAAATGATGTGATTTCTATAAAGAAAAGCATCCTTCCCTTCCCCATAGCAGCAGTTCCCTCCTTTCCCTTTGTCTCCACAATTCTATCAGGTTTGTTCATTAAAACTCACACAGTGCTTTGATAACAAACCTCCTTTGCCTAAAACTCTGTTGTGTTTGACACTGCACAGCAGAGGCAGAATTGAGGCACAAGAACAGCTTTAGCTGAGTCCATCGAGCTCACTGCTCTCCAGGTTTGGGGCTTTCCCACAGAGGTGGTGAGATGCAGCAGAGACCTGCACTTAATAAACATTTGAGCTTTGTAAGAGCACCTATGGAACACCTTCCCTGCTTTTACTGACAGCTAAAAATTCATTGGTCATTTTCTGAGTGCTCTGCTATTGAATCTGCATCCAAACCCTCACTGCTGTCAGACTTGCAGAAGTTGTCACAAATTGTTTCTGTACGCAGAGAGCACTCACTCAAATGAAACCTCGGAGTTTCTTATCTCAACAATTCTCTGAAAAAGCTCCCCCATGGGCACAGCTTAAATTAATAAATCCTTAATAAATCCCGTTATTTTCTTCATAATTACCTCTACATTTTTTTGGTAAAAAGGTTCAGGAAATGCACCACCTTACTCTGAGCCCAGGCAATCACTGTGTGATGGAAGTCACAGCAAAAACACAGCAGCTGTGGTCAAACCCTGGGAATATCCACAAAGGTCACAGCAGCACCACGAACACAAAAGCAAACACGAGATCCTCGCTTAGATGAGTTTATTAGTGCATAGGTTAGAGATTCACCCCCCTCTGGTATGAACCCAACAAGAGGTTCATGTGAAAAGGTCTGGTTTGCTTTAAAACAAACTCACTGAGGCAGCTGTTCGACAAGAAGGAAAAACTATGGAGTAGCTACAAATTTCTGGTCTTGATGGGCAAATGACTGCATTAGAGAGAAAAAAATACATGACAGGACTTTGAGGGTCATTTTAGATAACAGCTGTTAAACAGCAGGAGTGATTTTCTCCCCCATCTGTGTATCTGTATAAATAATATTCACTGATAAAAATCTAGAAAACTACAGAATAAAAAATGTATTTACCTAGAATGAGCATTAAGGCAACCAATCTTTCCTTACTTTGCATGTAAACTTCCTCACAACATCAGTGAGTGTTCTGGACTTAGAGGTAAAAGAAATTTGTTCATTATTGAAGCCGAATTTTTCAAGCGACTTCTTTATGGCTGACTGGCAAAAAGACCAATAATAATAGTAATAATAATAATAATATTTGTTTTCTTTTTTAAAGACGTTTGACATCTGAATAATGCCAGCACATTCACAGTACACCTGGACAGCAAAGCAGGAATATTCATACATACAACAGAAATTGTAAACTTTGCTGAATTTCATGAAGTCAGGCTGAGTTCTCATTTACTGAGTAACTTTGATCTCAGACACTTTCAACAACACCTAAGTGTAAGGATTCTAAACGTGCAGGACCGAGTTACTGCAGTTAACATTAGAGCTGAATATCTGAAATATTGACAGGCATAGCTTTAGACTATGTTTAAAAAGGCACAAATTATCCTCTTCTATTTCTCTTAGAGTGTAAATATATCTACATATCTACATGGATATGCTTCAACAACGAGGAGTCACAAACCCAAGTTACAAATATTTTACACACAAAAATACAAAAATAACCTGTAACATGAAATGCAGTTATTTGGGTACATTTGAATTCTCTCAAGCTGGCGTTACAAGAGGCATGAGCACACCAAAACACTTCATCTCTGTTATACACACACCAATTCCATAACAAGTCAGTGTCTTAGTTTGTGTTACGTTTCAGACTCTTCGGGAAGTTCATCCCATGTGCTATATTCATACATCAACGTTAGCAAACTGCAGAACAAGAAAACTTGATTTGGCTTTATGAAGTCATTTCTGTCATATTCATGTAAGCAATAAGGCTAAGCTGATCCATCAGTTTCCTCTGCACAAGAATTATCTGTGTAATTACCTGCTCAAGTGCAAATTCAGCGTTTCAGAGCTGTGTTCTTTTACCAGAAATGTTGCAACTAACTTTTCATTAATTATGAAGGAAATATTTAAAGCAAATAACCTTGAAAGAAAAAATTAAAAAACTGGCAAGTGTAAAAAAGCTTTTTTTCTTTTTTCTTCTCAAGTGTAATGCACTAGGCAGTTAAATGAGTAGTCTTTTCAGGATAAAATATTTTAGCACTTGTTGGAGAAAAAGCATGAAGTTTAAATAGGTTAAGGTGACTAAATAATTAATACACAAACAAGGCTACATCTCATAAAAATATTCACAAGAGTGCTAACAAAGGCAGCACTGGCAAGGTACTAAAAGTCATGATTAGAATTAGATTAGCAATAGGAAAAAAAGGCAAACAGTCAAAACTCAATAGCCTCTCAACTCCCTATTTAAACTGTAACACTGAGATGGGAAAAAACCCTAAGTTACTTTAGTTCAAAACAAGCAGGAGCAAGTTTCAGTCTCACAAGTGTCTAGTTATGATGAAAATTCCATAGACATCCCAATACATTCTGATCTTCATTTATGAGTAAACATTAAGAGTGATTTTGTTTCATTTTTAACCATTAGTGACAGGCCATCATCCTGGGACAGTGGAAGGCTTCGGCTGTGGAAGGTTTGGTTTCACTGGAGATGTTTTGGAGTTTCTGCAGGTTCGGAGCTCTTGGAATGTGCTTGCTAGGACAGAGTTGTTGCTAGGATAATTCCAAGTATCAGAAGCAATACAGTTACACATATTATTATGAACATCAATTTCTGCAGGGAAAAGAGAGAAAAGTTGAGATTGAAACACTTTGTCACAGACAGAACTGTTCAAATACACAAAGAGCCACAGTCACACTGACACCCAGCCCAAGAGTTTGGATTTTCTGTCTGAGGAGTCATCCCTGCTGTGATTTCCTGTTGTTTCCTGTTCCAAACACACGTAACCAGAGTCACAAGATGGAGCCATCTGTGCAACATTGCTGTTTTCCTTCACACAAGAATAGTTATTGCTCATAGCCAACCTCTGTAAATATCATTAGGAACAGATGTAGGTCAAGTCTAAGCAACTGCCACCCTCCCTGGATAAATATTTGCAGCCTGCTCAGACCTTTGCAGCTGCACCCTTGGTGGAATTCAGCAGGGCTCAGGAAAAACACCGTGTAGGGGACAGCTCAGAGCTGCAAGGGTTAAAAAAAGAGATTCTGTGCAAATGCACCAAGGTGTGACACTGGGGCAGGAATTGCTGACTCCAAGGAACGACACAGAAAATTCTGCTCCCTGCCCATAAACCAGAGCTGGGAAGAGCCTCACCCCCAAAACTCAAACTTAGGAGTTAGAACAGTGTTAGTACAGAGATCTGATTTCCCATGGACTGTCGGAACTGACACCTGCTCCTAGTGTTAATAAACAGTTTCAGAGTAAGAAATTTCAAGATGTTCCCCAAGGCATAATAATAGCCAACTTCATGCTTGCAGACATCTACTTTTTAAAAAATTCTACTTAAAACCACAGAAAACCCCATTTGATGAAGTTCCAAGTGTACTCAGCATTCCATACTGCTTGCTGATGTGAACTTTCAGCATAAAAAAAATAATTCCAAGAGCTGGGAGCCAATAATTGGCTTTTTGTTGTCATTTCCTGCTGCTGAGCTGGGCAGTGACTGCCCCCGTGCCTGGGCACCGCTGGTGTCAGCTGGCACATCACACATGGCACTGCCACAGGGCACGTCACACATGGCACACCACACATGGCACATCACACAGGGCACTGCCACAGGGCACTGCCACAGGGCACTGCCACAGGGCACTGTCACAGGGCACATCACACAGGGCACATCACACAGGGCACTGCCACAGGGCACGTCACACATGGCACATCACACATGGCACTGTCACAGGGCACATCACACAGGGCACATCACACATGGCACATCACACAGGGCACTGCCACAGGGCACATCACACATGGCACTGCCACAGGGCACATCACACAGGGCACATCACACATGGCACATCACACAGGGCACATCACACAGGGCACATCACACATGGCACGTCACACAGGGCACATCACACAGGGCACATCACACAGGGCACTGCCCCAGGGCACAGAGGTCACCAAGGCACCCCAGCCCCCCCCCTGCTCAGGCATTAAGGGTTAGCAGGACAACCCGAGGCACAGAGGAGCCAGATTAGTTGATTAGTTACTTACTGCCACAGTGGCAGGAAGCCATGCATGCTGGGGTTATCCAAGCATCACCGAATGCCAACAGACAAACCAATAATTAGAGCTACTATGGCAATCAACACCACTGACACAGCGATAATTATCCACATTTTCTGTCAAAAAACAAGGTAGTATTAATACTGAGCACATTAACACTTGCATTTATTTCCAGTTTTACAAGCAGTCAGCTTTTAGATCCACAAGCATTCTATTAAAGCCTCCTGTATTCTCACATTTATCTGTATAATCTTGCAAATGTAAGAATAAACGTTTTTAAACAGGTAAACTCCTTGATGAATGTGTAGACATTTATCAAAGATGATACAACCACCACTTACAAACATATTAAGCAGGTTTTAACCTCTTTTAACACTTCTGAAAAGGCCTTTTGTAAATGAACCAGGCGTGTTATCCCTGTGTAGATCTCTATCTACAGAGAGATGAATTATTCCCTCAAATCCAGCTCACCATGAAGAGCCTCACCGAATTGCACTGCATATCAAAAGGGGAAAGTGGAATGTAAAAATAAACTGCTTAGTAGTCTGATATCAGAATAGATTATTTGGTGTCTGATGGGAGGAAAGACACCAGAACAAAACAAGGGCCATGGAAAATGCCTGAACATTCCTTTGAACTCAAGTCCTCCCCAAAATCAGTGTCATGGCAGAACGTCACATCCTTCCCAGAGGGAAGATCCCCCCATTTATCTGTAAAATTAGTAATTACAGACAGAATTTGAAAAGAACAAGCCTGTTTCAGCAAATGCACTTTTATTTCACCTGCTAGTATATCGATTTTATAGCTTTAAATTCAGGCAGGTTTACCAGTGATAAATAGCAAAAAAATTAAGGTTATTTAGAATCTGAATGATTTAAGGAATTGTGGAAGCTAGTAAGAAAAACATGTGGATTTATCTACTGGAATAATAGGTTAATTCTTCTTTTGGGGTTTTTACACTCTGTAATGGCAGCTTTGAGTGGAAAATTGCAAATAACCCTCAGCTGTGCATGAACTGATGATCTATTTTCATAATCCAAGAAGTGTCTGTCCTCTGCTGGCATTATAAATTTTCAATATTAACTATAACAAAATAATTCACATTGGAAATGTTCCTGTGCTGTTAAAATACTCACTATAAAAATTATAGAAAGACAACATACCCTCCGTGCTTTGCTTTGATATTTAACTGCCTTTTTTGTCTCTTCTTTTGCATGTTCCACATAATCTGTTGCATTCATCACATTCTTTTCGATGTTGTTGATCATTTCACCCTGAAAATGAAATTTTGAAGGAAAAACCTGTTATTGGAATCCGTGGATCTTGGTTTAATGAATCGAAAAGAAAGGCTCCAGAACACTGACAATTACTTTCAGCAAGTGAACGATGCACACACTGTGGATGACATTTTTTCTGCTTTTATGTAAAGGAAAAGGGAATGAGAAGCAAGGGCTCAGCTCTCACCAAACAGGGAATGTTCACGAGCAGGGCAGGCAGATTGTCCCTCGGGCAGGACCAGAAGTGAACCCTGAGAACATTCCTGTGGGGGAGGTATGTGAACAGCCAGAGCTGCAGGTGACACTCGGGAGATCAGAAATCCCCGCGGGTCCCGAGAGGGAAAGGACATTGACTATTTCAACACAAGGCTCAACAGCTGTCTGAGAAACACACACAGCTGAGCTCCTCAGAACGGGGGTTAGAATGTCAGTGCATGACAAACCCAAATGAATGATGATGAACGAGATGTGGCAATGAAATGGAGGGTTGGTTCAAAATGATGGTAAGTCTGGTACCTGTGTCTCTGTCCATCAGAAGAGATATCAGCAGCAGTAAACAGCAAAGCATTAAAGAATGATGCACAAGTAACTTCTGTTCAAATGTCATTCAAAAGAAACCTGCTACCAATATTGCTTGGCTGTATATTTAACATCAAAGCAACAAGGGACATCTAGAACAAAACCCAATTACAAAAAACACCCTTTGCAGGCACGTTTCTCTTCTAACACTACTCCTTGCAGTCTCCTGCAGAAATCAAACCATTTTAAGACCAAAGTTAAAAATACTTTTGTTGGATAATTAGTATTTAAGGACTAAAAATAGAACAAATTTCTGTATGTCAAGACAAAGCTTATGGACACAAGAGGTGACCTGAAGGACTTGTCAAGCTCTCTCCATTCCTGTTGGTGAGCACAGAAACTGAACCTCTGCGTTAGGTGCAGGGCACACAGCCTTGCTGACACACCGCTGTTCCACTGGCTGAGAACCCAAATTCCAAGGTACTAACCAGGGTTCCAGGAGGTAGATATTCTTACTTAAACATGCACAAAGATGCTCCAGCACACTGAAGAAAATATGAAATATCCTGACTGGAAGGGAAGTCTGTGGTCAGTTATTGAAAGCATATCCTGTAGGTACCTCGGGATGTCAATTTGTCCAGAACAGAACAGAAACACCCAGGGATTAACTCTGAAATATTCTAATCACAGGCCAAGAACACTCTGGGTCTGCACTATCTGACTATAACCAACAATTCTGCACAGTGCAAAGAGGAAGGGCGAGGGAAAAACCACCACCCATAAAAGTGTTTGAATTCACTCACCTGAGTCTCAACAAACATGGCCATGTCCATAAACATCTCGTGGAGCTCCCGAATGCTGGATTCCAGCTTCATGATGTCCTTGTGGCGTGACTCGATCTCGTTCAGGGCTTGCCTGGTGATCTGAGAGTCTGAAATAATCTTTGGGAGAAGGGAAAGGACAGGGACGTAAGTGCCAACACACCTCTGGAGAGCAGGAGCAGAACAGAGACAGAACTGGACTAAATACATACATCAGAAGTGAAAATGGAAGGATTACCACTCTCTAACATTTCTTCCAGCTCCTCATCAGTGGTGGTCTTTCCAGCTAGGATAAAAACAACAGAACCTCACATAACATCACTTATTCAGCATTGAACATCAAATTTGCCATCCAGAAGGATGACAATTCAAAGGCAATTCTTACATTCAGATTTTGCAGGATAAAACCCTGTAGTGTTTAGCCACTACCAAGGGCCATTTTGCATATAACAAAATGCAGAAAACATCACATATTAGTCAGAAAACAAATGTAGGTTCAAAGCTACCATGAACAATTCTGGCCATGGGGTATTTTTGCTTTGGGTTGAGGTTTTTTCTTTATCAAATTGAAGAGTTTGATCAGAAACATTTACAATCTACATATGAACCTTTTCAGTGGAGTGTTCTCCAGAATACTATTTATATAACATTCAATATTTACCTATTCCATTCAATCACATCACACCACTGCGTGGGCAATAAAATCTTTACATAAATTTGATTTTACCAACCCAGGATTCCATTCATATTGCACACAGGGAAGATGATAACCCACACTGCACCTTCACTTCTGCTTTGGTGCAGTTTGGTATTGCACATTTGAGCAAACTGAATCCTATTGATCTCTCTGGCACACCAAACCCAACACATTCAAATGATCTGCAGTGTTCAATTTTAACAATGACGTATCAAATCCCTATTCTTCCAATGAAAAGTAAGTTGAATATCTGTACCAATTTCTGTAATTCTGTCCCATCAGGTGAAAGCTACAGTTTGAGTATTTCTTTCTGATGTTAATACTCAAGAATGCTGCAAAACCTGCTTTGAAATTTGTAGTGCTCAAGAAAAGATGAAGGCTCTAATTGAGTCATAATAACTTTAACTTAAAAGAACAATGTCCTGAGGTATTGGGGTCCCTCCCCTCAAATACAAACAAAGAACAACTTAACTTGCCTAATAAACTCTACTGAGACGCTGAATTGAACCAGTAGCATGAGAGGCTAGTGACAAATTTGAAAAGCATACAAAAAGCAAATTTTCTTGTAATTTGCCTGTTTCTGTCAGCATTCCCTGTTTCAGCAATGTACACATTCACTTCTACAGAGCACATTCAAAAAAAGACTAATTTTGGGTACTTTTTGGACACCTTCCTAGGCAGGTGCTGTAGCTCAAAGTAAAGTCAGGAGCTTTTCTAAATACTCAAAATAATCAACTGGAAGTAAATCATAAGTCAGTCAACAAATGCTTAAAGCACATGTAACAGCAGCACTGACTTTATGCCAGATGAATTTAACAAGTGTCCTTGTAGACAAAAATGGCATCACATAAAAAGATGTTATCCTGTTAGGCATGTTAATTTTGGAATGGCTTTTAATAACACTTGCTGTTTCAGAATGCAGCTTTCCTTAATGCTTCATTGAAAGTTGCAACACTGCAAGTAAATGAAGCAAAGGAAAAAGACAATTTCTTTAATAATTTCCAATCTAAAGGAAATTATTTAGTGAGTTTTCTCTCTTTTCTTTACAGCTGTTGTAAAAAGTCTAATATCAAAGAGTTTATGCCATGCAGTAGAATTATTTCTTTTCTCTCACACACCTCAAGATGATGTCCATGATTTCTGATAATTTGTGCCATATTTAATTAATAAGAAAGAAGGCAGGTACTGACAACACACAATTTGTTTTGGTTTAGAATGATTTTGGTTTTGTTTTGGTCACTCACTTATCTCTAACTGCCTCTGGATCCGCCCCTTGCTGCGCTCCCGGAACAGCGTCTGGGTCTCGTTGTACTCTGTCATGACCTCCACGAACTTGTGAGCCAACACCGAGTGCTGCGTTGGGGACAGGGACACAGAGGGTTACTGCTGCCACACGGCGAGGGCACTGCCACGCCGCTCAGGGGCATCCATCCCAAAACCACACCGGACAGGAGCTCAGAGCTCAGCTCACTCCCCACCTCACTGGAACCCAGGGACTGCTCTGAACAGAACAGGACCCACCTGTGTTTTTCTTATCCTGAGGTCCACTGACGTGCGATTGGCATTGTCCCCCTGATCAAAACTCTGCTCAATAGCTAAGGACAAGGCAAGAACACCGAGTCAAGGTCAGTTATTTAACAGTGTAGCTCAATTGCTTTGTAAATACTATTATTTTTAAATGTACACGTTTCCCATAGACATGTAACATTTCAGGGAAGAGAGGTGGCAGTGATATATAAATAAATATTTTAAATAATTTTGGTAATTGGTAGAGATCTTTAAACATAGTAACTGCTTCAATCATACTCTCAACAGAGCCACACTACTGTCTGTTACACTGGAAAAATTTTAAAAGGTGTCTTTTTGCAGTTAAAGTTAATCTTTTTCCAAAATATCACCACCAAAAAAAGCATTTCAGTTGCAGAATACATTTCTACATGGAGGAATTACTTTGCATAATTTTCTAGGTTATTTCTGAAAGCAAAGAGTTTTATTTGTCCTCACAACATACCCTTTAACCTGGCCCGGATTTTATTAGCAATCTTCTTTATTTCCTCATTTAGTTCTTCAAGTTCTTCCTTTGTTCCTTTAAAAAATAATTTTTTTGAACTGTTAATGATCGAGAGTAGTAAGTCAGCAAGAGTCTACCTTGCAATCTCAGAATTTTATTCAATACAACTATGCAGAGTTGAAGTTTATTATACTCCTAAGTAGTTTAAATACCATTTTTATAACAGCACACTGTCAGGCTCTTGCTTCTTATGACAGGCGTACATCTGGGAAATGTTATTACCAAACCATCAGCTAAACCTGGGGATAAACAGCTTTTCTTAACACTTTCAGGGTGATGTTAATTTGCTAGTAAAAAATTGAATGCTCCTAAATACAAGTGAAAATGCAGATTTATCTCCCCTTTTCTCAATTGTGCTGTTTCCCATTGCTTTACACTCCCCAGCACATCTGTGCCTGCACTGCCCATTACACTCTGAAGGATTCTGCACAGAACTCATCAGGAGCTCTGCCAGGTCAGTGCCCAGGGCTTCCTGGAGACCCCAGACCCAAAAGAGCACACACTGCTCACAAGTGCTGCCCCTGCACCCTCCTGTACAGTTCAGATGCATTTTGAGCACCATTTCTAGCACAAACACACGCTGATAATGAGCTGAGAGCACAGCCTTTAGCCATTCGGGTGAGCCCTGATGAAAGCTGGGATTCACTGCAAGAGCAGCCTGCAAATTCAGCTGTAGGAATACAAACATCACCGAGGAAAACTTGAACTAACACCCAAAGGTCAGTTTCCATCAACAAGATGAAACAATAAGATAAATGGTAAGCCACCATTGCAACATTTGGGAAAAAAAAAATAAAAATCAGCATCTTCTCTTCCCTTTTCTGTGAGCCCTGCCCAAAGACAGACATGCCCTGAGCCACCGAGGGTTCAGAACAGGGAAGGTTCCACATTTCTGGGCAAGTTCCCTGAACTTTCGCATTTTCTGCTCTGAAAGCACAACTTCATTTCCAGCTTTGGGTTAAAGCCTCTAAAAGCAGAGTTCCCCACGGAACTGAAGCACTGCTGCAGCAGCTGGCTCGGGGTTAGACAGGACCCTGACCCTGAGGAATAAAGAGAAGCCTTGGCAGAATAAGCTTCAGCTGACAGATTCAACATTGTCACAAATTAGAAGAAACTTAAGTAGCCTTGAAGTTTCTGAAGAAAAAAAAAATCAATTTCAAAATACCATATTAAACTGAGCTTTAGTGTAGGAAAGGTTTGCATGATGCTAGAAATTTCTCATTTGAAAATACATTTTCAAGTTCCATTCTCACAGGCAGCTAATACAAACAAACAAAATTTCAGAATGTCTAGCCACACTTATGTGAAATCTTAAAAATTGTTACTCACTTCCTTCAGGATTTGGTGCTGACAGGATAATGCTGTGCTGCTTCTTCACTTCTTCCACATTTTGTGCTATTTTTGCGATATTATTTCTAATTTCCTCAACCTAGAGGAAGAGATACATGGCAAAGAAGACGTTAGAATAATTCAGGGCAAATGTGTTTTTAAAAACAAAAACAACTGCTAAAAAACCCCAAACTATTTCACCTGTAACTACCAGAGGAAGAAATCCCAGCAGAAATGTCAACATTTAAACAGTCTGTAATTATTTTTTTAAACTAAAATCCAGTATTGTCAATAGTAAATATATTCTGTATGGCCAAAAACTAAAGTGCTAATACTCTTAATAAAAATTTGTTTTGAAATTCTATTAGCAAATTTCTTGTTGACAGGGAGTTAAAAATATTTCTCTGCGATAAATACAGAAAATACCCTGAAATAAAAGAAGAAAGTGTTACCAACATTTGATCTGGCATGACATTACAAACCATATTGGGGAGAATGTGGAGATGAATTGTTTAACTTCATTACAGAAATTAGAAGGCACAGAGAGAAATCAGTAAGTCCTTAATCCATGGTGAAACTTTACCTGTTGGAAAAAGTCATCCATAAAATGGTCTTTTTCAATGATAACTGTCTCCCCATCTTCATTTCCTTTGTACTGTAAAAGACAACAGAACAAATTCATGAAATAAACCCCAGGACACGGTTCTGAAACTACAACTCCTGTCACATTGCCAGGGCACACACATCTCTGTCAGCAGCCTGCAAAGTCAGAGAAGTTCTCCTTTGCTGAGGACTGTAATCTAAACACAAATAAGCAGAGAGGCACAGAGAGTGAACTGCAGAGCTGTGAGAGAAACAGGAGCTGAGTGCTTGTGATGAAACAATCCAAACACCCAATGCAGCCAGAAAAACCATCCACAACTCCTGCCCTGAGGTGCTCTGAGGCTGCCACCCCACACCAACCCAGCCCTAATTACTGCACACTCAACTACAAATACATGACATAATTGATAAACGCTGGGAACAGAGCACGAGCCTCTCCCACGGCCCCGGGCACATCCCAGGGCACTCCCATCACAGCTCCCTGCCCTGAGCCAGCCCAGGGCACTCCGGCATCCCCAGTTCTTATTGGGAAAAGGGAATTCACATGCATCCTATGCAGGCACAGAGTTCAAGCTTCTGTCTGCTTTAATCCCCTCTGCGGAGCACAGACTGTTTGAACTGAACAGAATCAAAATCAGAACAAAATATCGCTCTTAACATACAGTCGGGGGTTACCTGTTAGGAAAAAACAAGCTGCAAGATAGGTTTCGTTATTTTCATTCCAAGACACCTTTCTTCTAGCAAGGCCCTCTGCCTCTGATCTTCTAACACCAACTTTCTGCTCCTAACCTCTGATCCTACTACCCGAGAAGTTTGGTTCTGGTTTTACTAAACTCGGTGAGATATGAATTGTTTGCATGACAATTCTGCAATTTAAAGCAGTGTCAAACAGCGCTATTATCTTATAAAGAAAGTTACAGTCAATAAAGATCTATGCATCAAAATCTATGAGTGCCCCAAACCTTCAGAGAAAAGTTCCTGTACTTGGTGCAGATCCTTTCCTGCAAACTCAGGGAATGCACAAAGCCCTGTGGCAAAACGTTTGTCAGAAATCAGGGGGGTTTTGCCAGAAATCGTGGGGGTTTTGCCAGAAATCGTGGGGGTTTTGCCAGAAATCGTGGGGGTTTTGCCAGAAATCGTGGGGGTTTTGTCAGAAATCGTGGGGGTTTTGTCAGATCATCAGGGTTTTGTCAGAAATCAAGGCAGTTTTGTCAGATCATCAGGGTTTTGCCAGAAATCGTGGGGGTTTTGTCAGAAATTGTGGGGGTTTTGCCAGAAATCGTGGGGGTTTTGTCAGATCATCAGGGTTCTGTCAGAAATCAAGGGGGTTTTGTCAGATCATCAGGGTTTTGTCAGAAATCGTGGGGGGTTTCTGCTGGGGGAAACAATAATGCCCTGAGTGGAACACAGGAGCGGAGATGTCCTTGCTCTCCTGGACCAACCTCCCACCTCTCGCTGTGCTGGCTGTCATTGAAGACTTCTTGCAGTTACTCATTTTGGGGAGATAAGGCCACAACTCAAATTATCTGTCCTTAGAGATTGTAATCAATTAACAGTCTTGTTAACACACACAAGGGAGGAAGTCTGTGCCCAAATGAAGTCACCCGACCTTTTACCATCCCGGACACTGCACTGCTACTAAGCTACAAGCTAGAAGCAAATATTTGAGAAGGAGCTACACTTTAAAGACATTTAATTGTGCAAAAGAACACTTTCTTTTCATGTTTACTGAGTGAAGGATAATTTTTCTGCTTGTTCATAACTGCATCCTATATTTAGTTATTTGAACGAAAATAATGAAAATAGCATTTACTAAGAGAGTCAGAATGTCAGCTTTTAGTTTGGTCAGATCTAGTAAAACATGTAACACCTGAGTGAAACCCAAATGAGTGACAGACAGGATCCTGACTCAGAATCTCCTGTTTGGAGATGCTCAGCTGGGAGGCAGCTGATGGTGACTCCGCAGCCCAGAGCCTGTGCCACGTGTATTTCACTTTCATATTTGGTTGCAGTGACACCACTGACAGATCAATTTGCTTTCCCCAATTTGTTGAAGGATTTATGGACAGCCTGCTTCAGTCATCAGCACTTGAGACACCTGATAAGTTTCTCAGCCTCTGTTCTCTACATTAAATCAACTCTTACCCAAAATACAGCTCATTTGCTAGCTCTCTTCAACTGATGTTCTTTCTTTTGACAAGCACACAACTCATTGAGAACTCACGTTTATCAGAGCTTAGCAGAAGCATATTGCCCTCCCTGGACTTCACCTCCCAGTACAAGCAGCAGCACAAAAAACTGATAAAAAGTTTCACGTCAATGCCAAGAGCAATCTAATAAAGTCTGTTTGCAGCTCATACCTTGACCTTGGGACTCAAAGTCTGGGACACAGCTCCATAAACATTCTCGGAGCTATAAAATACGTCAGGCTCCCTCCGGAGTTTGTGGTGGCTTTGGCTGGGACAGAGTTAACTTTCTGGTGGCACGGGCTGTGTTTGGGATTGCTGGTGACACAGGGATGGTCCAGGGACTGCTGAGCATCACCCACAGGGTCACAGCCCCTCCTGCTCCTCACCCCAGCACAGAGGGGGGCACAGAGGGGACAGCTTGTCCCCAAGGACCCCAGGGACATTCCAGAGCACGTGGCATTAGGGTATAAAGCCAAAGCAAAAGGAGGGAGGGGGACACCTTTAGTGTTAGGGCATTTTGTCTTCCCAAGTCCCTGTTCTGTGGGACAGAGCTCTGCTTTTCTGGGAATGGCTTAGCCCTGCCAGCCCACTGGAAGTAGGAAGGGTTTCCTCTATTTGCTTTGCTTGTGTGCCCCTTTTGCTGCATCAGTTACTAAACTGCCTTTATTCTCCATCCATGCCTTTTCTCACGTTCCCAACCCTGCCCCATCCCACCAGGGCGAGCGAGGGAGCAGCCGTGTGCTGCTGAACTACACAGATTTTCACACAGCATCACTTCTCAGCTCCGAGGAGCAGCTATCCCGATGGTTCATGAAACTTTTGTCACTTCCACTGCCTTACAGAATCGCAGAAACAAGTCAGGCTGGAGATACTTTAGTAATTACTGACCTCTGAAACTGCAAACAGCTTTTGACTGAAAAACGTGACAGAACTAACCTTGAATGGAACTTCAAGGGCAAGTAATATTCTCAGTGCAGATGATGTGTATTCCTGTGGCAGGCTGCAGGATAACCAGGGTCCTTTATCCCAGGAATCACTCAGACCCAGGGGTACATTACAGAGGTGCAGCTCCTCCTTACAGCATCCTCACAGAAATCCTCTTGGACCCGAGCAGCCAAGGAGGGCTCAGGCAGCCTGGCAGGTCAGTCACTACTGTGCTTTTAGCAGCACTACTGCACAACACGGAAACATCAGATGGGACCAGCACAACAAATCACACACACTGTCACGACATGGAGGGCACGCAGCTCATCTCAGAAAATTCCATGTTTGAATTAAGTCTCACGTCAGAGGCTAAATCAGGGAAAAACAACAGTCGTGTTTGCCTCCTGATGGAAAGGCTCATTTTGTGTTTGTTTCCATACCACCCAGTTCTAGCAATTTTCACTTCTGTGAATTGTGGTTTTTCACTAGTTCCTAAACAGCTCTGGGGGCACTGAGTGACTGTCCAAGAAAGTCTAGGAAAAAATCAATGCAGCTCAAGTTCCAGGTCCTTGCTTAGAAAAAGCTATGGTCAAATATAAACTTATAGATTGTAATGTACTATTCATTTTTCAAAGATTATGTGTAAAATATCTTCATTAACACTCAAGACTGAAGAAATACAAAAATCAAGTAATTTAAATGATTCACCAATCAAGAATAAAAATGGATTTCAACAGACAGCTCTGCATCCACTTCAGCATGTAACAAGGGCGCAATTTTTGAAGCATAAGGACAATGCACCCCAAGCCTGAGATCTAAAACTCTGTTTGAGCGGAGGTTTATGTCTCACCTTGTTCTGAAATGATTTAGCAACAAAAAGAAAGTCTGAATTAGTTTTAGTGACAGACTTTTAAAAGGACATCTGTTTTCAATAGCTGACCTTAGCCAAATGTGCTCAGCTGAATGGCTGAACACAGACTGCTCAGCTCTTTTAGAGCCATTTTGAGATGGGCTTGTATCTATGAACAGCAAACCATTGAGGGCTGGGAGCTCATTTTGCAATCATAGCTATGTACTGCTAATTTTTTTCTTCCCTGAACATCTACTGTAATCCACTGCTGAAAACAGTGTATTAGATCTGAGAGAACCTTTTAACCTTACACTTATTTGTGCTCAAAACACCTAAAACTAGTCTGGGATTGGCTCAATTGTCCAATTAATTGTATTAAAGGACAGTTCAAACAGCTTAAAGCATGTACTTTACAAAAGGTCCTCGAGCTAAGAAAACAAGAGGAAGCAGCATTATCTAAAGGCTGTATAACCTGCTGTCATCAACCACTTCTTTCTCCAGCAACCAGAACTGCCTAAACACAGGCTGAAAGTTATGTTAATTCTGTGTTAACGAACCACAAACATTGATCGATAACATTTCCCCCTCTTCTTTATAACGATCTAGGAAAAACTAGTGACAAAATATTTTGCCCAATAAAATCCAGGAACACGCAAATGAGGACATGGAAAATTAGCATTTCTGCTAAAGGCAATGGTGAGCTCAGTTAGAAGAGGTCAGTGTAGGCTGGCTACAGCCCTGGGATTTTCAAACTCCTTGGGTACCACACCAGCTCTGGGGGAGACACTTACAGGTAAGGGATGACCAAAGGAACACGTCACTAATTCCTCACATAAAGGAAAAGAGGCAAGGCATAGTTATTTCTGAAGACTTTGCAGGCCTAGGCCTGTTTGAAAACTACAATGCCTACGTTCTCCTTTTCACTTAATGATTTAGCCAAATGAAATACAATGAAACTACATTAATAAACCTAAACAGTTCGGAAAATAGGCAAATAAGTGTTGACACAGCATTTCTTCAGACTCATTATTCCTTTTCAAGGCATCTTATCCATGTGTCCAGCACCTCTGTTCAAAGTGTTTATTCTGTGAAAGGAAAGCCACTTCACAGGATCATTATTTTTCTGATATTTCAGATAAAGGTGTAAGATGAAAGCTGCTACTTCAGTGAGTTCCCCACGGACACTGAGTTTTACAAAAGCCAACTTTAGGTATGCAGCTTTTCAAAGTCAACTACACACCTGTAAGTGTGATAAAACAGACTAGATTTTCAATAACTTTTACCTTAATTTGACGTTTAAATATTTTCTTCATTAGAAGAAAACTTTAAGTCTCAAAGCTATTTATGAATTTTACAGGCAGTGAAAATTACATTGATGAACATAAGAAGCGCTTCAGCAATAATGGCCAATACATATCTAAAGCAGCAGCCTGCTGCAGTGATGCTTTCAAATGTCAAATACTAAAGATGGCTCAAAAATTCCTCTGTCCAGGTGCATTAAACACTTTTAATCATATCAATGGGGGGTGTGTCAGGGTGTGGAATTGGTTTCTTTCATCTAGAAAAACACAGGACAGGATGAAGTGTCCACAGGCATGGGATCATAAATAATAAAGCAAATTTGGATCACTATTGGTTGCTTCCTCTATCTGGGAAGTGTGCAGCAGCACCAAAATTGGGCACGTGTCCCACACCTGGATGTGTTTAGAAAGAGAAGGGAGTAAGTATACCTGAAAGAAATGACACTGGTTGTTGGCATGACTCCACAACATCATTCCTGGTAGAGAAACTGTAATTTAATAAACCGAAAACTTTTCAGAGGCCAATTCATCCTTTCAGAGAGGAAGACAAAGAAATTGGTAATTCCATCACTAGAGATGGAGCTTCCAAAATGCATTTTTTGATCCAGGAGATGAAAGAACCGCAGACCTGAATGCAGCTCAACATAGCCCAACTTCTGCACATACTGCAACTATCACAGGAACTCCTGTGCGCTCTCCATTTCCATTTCGTTTCAGGGGAAAAAAAATCAAAACAAAACCGCTCAAATGTCCTTCTATTTCGCCCAAGCCACATCCTGTTGCAGACGGACAGACGGTGCCTCCCCCCAGCTCTGCCTTGTTTTTAGGATACTGTTTCCAGGGCACAAACACGGGAAAGGAAAAGAGCGTATAAACAGAACGAGCTCCCATTTTGTAAACACGCGGAGAGCAGAGCCTGCAGAGCGCTTTCCTGCCGCACCACGGCCCTGGGGCTGGGCGGACAGTCACAATCACAATCACAATCACAATCACAATCACAATCCCACCCGGCACACCGCACACCGCGCACCGCACCCCGAACCAACGCGCACTTATCGGGCTCAGAGCCGGCCGAGCCCCCGAGCCGCGGCCCCGGGGGAGCGGAGCGAGGCTGCACACCCCGCGGCAGGCGGAACTCTGCCGCCAGAGCCCGGGGAGCGATCCCGGCGCAGCCGGGCCCTCCCAGCCCCCGGGGACGGCGCTGCCGCGGGCCCCATCGCGCCGCCCGCGCCGCCCGCTACCCCGCGCCGCACCTCCGCCCGCCGGTCCCTCACCCCCGCGCCCCCCTTGCCGCACCTCCGCCAGGTCGGCCAGCCGGTCCTTCATCCCCGCGGCGGCCCCGCGCTGTCCCCGCCGCGCTCCGCGCTCCTTCCGCGGGGCCCGCCCGCCCCGCCTAACGCGCAGGCGCCGCGGCGGCGGCGGCGCGGGGGGCGCGGCAACCATCCCGGGGCCCCGCCACCGGTGACGTCAGGCGGGCGCCGCTCGGGCGGGGCGGGGCTCCGGAAGGGACCGGGCACGGGCGGGCCCGCCCGGGGACCGGGGACACCGCGACAGGGACACGGCCCGCGGGCACCGCGACAGGGGACACGGCCCGCGGGCACCGCGACAGGGGACACGGCCCGCGGGCACCGCGACAGGGGACACTGCCTGCGGGCACCGCGACAGGGACACTGCCTGCGGGCACCGCGACAGGGGACACGGCCCGCGGGCACCGCGACAGGGACACGGCCTGCGGGCACCGCGACAGGGGACACTGCCTGCGGGCACCGCGACAGGGGACGCGGCCCGCGGGCACCTGAAACGGGGGACACGGCCTGTGGTCACCCGCCCCAGGGCACCCCGCCTCGGCCCAGCGTTGGGCTCCGGAGCTCCCTCTTCATCCGCAGCTGTTCTGGGATTTTGGACTCTGTGGATGTGTGCGAGGCCGCGCCAGCAGAGAGGAATCACCGGCGCGGAGAGCTCAGGTGTCTGAGCAGCACCACAGTGCCCACCAGGGAATTCCATCCCGGGGAGGCTGTGCCGCTTCCCCACGAGCAATCAGAACGCGATTGGGGAGATGGTCATGAGAGAGAGTTGTAAAAAAGTGTGATCTGGTTACGCTTTACTGGTACAGGTTTGTCTTAAAGGCCTGAGAGTTTGTAGGAAAGAGCGTGCACGGACTGTGGAAGGCATAGAAAAATTATGGGCTCCTATTTATAAACTCATTCCTATTTGTCAAAAGGAGAGGTGGAATTCACAAGGGTTTTGTCAGGATGGCATTGTGCCGAGAAAAATTTAAGATGAGTTGCATATTCTGAAAAAATAATCCTGACACCTAGAGGCGCTCAGCAAAAATGCTGAAAAACACACAAACCCAACTCATCCCAAAAAGGGAAGGCAAATTCAACATGACAGTGATTTTTTCCAAGAAAATCTTATGCAACATCTGGATTGGCATTACACTATCAAAAAAGCAAAGATTACAGCACAGTGCAGCCACTCTTGTAAAGCTTTGTGTATATTTTGTGTCCATGTCAATAGGAAATCAACAAGAAATAATTTATTTTTGTATATATCATCTGCCATGAAGTATTTTCCTTGTCAATTCCCTTCATTCAGAAATATGTTTAAAAATACCATTATTTATTCTAGGTTATGGGGGCAGCAACAAAGATTATGCAGACCACATAAAAGTAATTTAGGTATACTGGATTGAAAAAAATATTAGTGACGTTAAAAATCAGTGTGAACCCACGAACCTGGTATTTATAGACATATGCAAAACTCCTACGTTCTTCGAAAGTCGGTTTTCAAACAGCTTTTTTCCACTGATGTTTGGACAGAGTTTTGAGATCTTAAAGAACTATTCTAAATCCAAGGCTTACAAAACAACTTTTGCTTTCATTACTGCACTCTCTAGTGTATGCAGAGCAGTTTATATGAAGAATGGAAAATCACAGTCATGAGGCACATTTCATTTCATCACATTTCATTTAAGGAAAGCCCCTTTGACCACAGCCCATTTTACCTGAAAGCTGTTCAATTAAACCCTCCTGCTGCTAAAAACCTCTTCTTAACCCACGCTGGGAGGCAGTTTAAGAGTTTCTCTAAGTAGCTACATGCTGCTTTTTCACTTTGCCTGCGGAGAGAGCATCATCAGCTGACTGAAGCAGCACCTCACGCGATTTTAATGATGCACCAGGGAGGCTGCTGGGCTCCCTGAGCAGCTCAGCCTGGCACCGGGGCTGTGTCACCACTCCAGGACACCTTGGCAGTGGCAGCTCCTGCCCAGCCACCAGGGAACTGCTCTTGTCACCTGGGCTGGATCCCGGGCACAGCTGCCCAGCCCATTCAGTGACAATTTGCGACCTCCAGAGAGGTGCCTCGAGTGCTGCGCTCAGTTCAGGGCCCCTCACTTCACAGGGGCCGGCCATGGAGGTGCTGGGGTGTGCCCAGAAAAGGCCAACAAGGCTTGGAAGGTGTAGGAAATGCATCCTCCGAGGAGCAGCCGAGGCTCAGGGGCACCTCAGGCTCTCCAGGGCTCCCTGGCAGGAGGGCAGAGTGAGGTGGGGCCAGTTCTTTGTGCCCTGCCTGCTAGGAGAAGACCAGAAGAAAGGGCCTCAAGGGGAGGTTTAGATGAGGTATTTCAGGAAAACTGTGTTCTGTTTGGGTGGTCAGGGACTGGAAGAGGTTGCCCAGCAAGGCGATGGAGTCACCATCCCCAGAGGCGCTTACGAGGCCGCGGCGCTGGGCGATGCGGTTCCCGTGGCCGTGCTGGACGGGCGGCCGGAGCGGATGGCCTCGCAGGGCCCCGCCGGGCCTAGTGCCCCCGGTGCCGCTCCCGCTGCTGGCGGCGGCCATTGCCTCCCTCCCGCAGGGCCCCGCCGGGCCCGGTGCCGCTCCCGCTGCTGGCGGCGGCCATTGCCCCCTCCCGCAGGGCCCTGCCGGGCCCGGTGCCCCCCGTGCCGCCCCGGTGCCGCTCCCGCTGCTGGCGGCGGCCATTGCCCCCTCCCGCAGGGCCCCGCCGGGCCCGGTGCCCCCCGTGCCACCCCGGTGCCGCTCCCGCTGCTGGCGGCCGCCATTGCCCTCCTCCCCGCCGTCCTCCCGCGCGCCGCGCACCACGTGAGGCGCGGCCCCGCCCCCGCCCGCGGCCGCGCGGCGTCGCCGTCCGGGTATTTGAACGGCGCTTCCGCCATTTTCCCTGCGCCCGGCACGGAGCGAGCTGCGCGGGGAGACGCCTCGGGAGAGGTACGGGCCCGGGCTCTGCTCCCGCGGCCCCCCGCCGCCATCGGGGCACGCGTGCTCGCTCCGAAAAGCGCCACCGGCGGGGGCGGCGGTCACCGTTAGCTCGCGGCGGGGATGGGCAGGGTGGCGGGGCGGCTGCGCCTCAGGGAGCGTTGCGGCTGCGGGTCCCGAGGCGCGTGGCGGTTTTTCGCCCCTGGGAGCGCGGCGGGGGAAGGGCCGGGGCCGCGCACGGCTCCGTCCGCGATGGAAGGACGGGTGGGACGTGAGGTGAGGCGAGCGGGGCTCCCGCGGCCCTGGCCGGGGGGGGAGGCGGCGCTGCTCAGTCATGGTGGCTCATGGCGGGGAGCGCGCCCGGCCCGGTGCGGGAGGGAGGCCCGGCTGGGCGGGCCCCGCTCGGCAGTCCCGCGGGACTCGCCGCGGCCTCTCCCCGTGGGGCAGCAGCTCCCATTGAGCGGCGGGGTGCCGGTTCAGGGAGGGCTCTCCGCGGAGCCAGGAGCCGCGGCCGGGTGGCTCGCTCGCCCTTCGGAGGCCGCGGCTCGGGCTCGGCGCGGGGGGCGCGGAGCGGGCGGGAGGCGCGGCCGCCATTAGCACGCGGGCGGGAGCGCCGCTCGGGGCCCGGAGCACGCGGAGCGCGCCTTGCCGGGCGCTCGGGAAGAGCCCTTCCGCCCGCGCCCAGCTCACACGCTGCCATTTCCCCCGCAGACCCAGCATGGCCGCCCAGGGAGAGCCGCAAGTGCAGTTTAAGGTAAGGGAGTGGTTCCTAGCCTGCGTTTGGGGTTTTTTCCCCTTCACTAGACAAGTAGCACGAGCCACTCTCGAGTGCCGACGTGGATGGTGGGTTTGGTTTTGAAGTGCAGGTCTTTCATTAATTAAGCAATTGATTTTAATATTGCATACAGTTTGTACAAAAAGAGTCTGTTGAACTGTGTCTATCTGTTCTATTTGTAGTTTAATGCAATAAATTGTAATGAATCTTTGTCTGCAGAATGGTTTTTTAAATTTTGGAAGTGAAATTTACAGTAAAAAGTGCTCGGAGTGAATTAGAATAGCCTGCTTTGTTGTGTGCTAATTGTTCAAATGTTTCAGAAGAGAATTTTCTGGTGTGTTGTGTGGCTGGTGGGTTGGTGGTGGTTTTTTGTTATCTTAACAGTCAGAAGTCCTGAAGACTGCTTCTTGAAGGTTGTCACCTGTGTTCTCTACAATGCTTGGCTAGCTTATTCCAGTTCATGGTGCAAATATTGGTGGGTTTTCGGTCTTGTTGGGTTTTCTAATTGTGAGGTAACAATGGGGATCTCCAGTGGGTATTTTAATTATTTCTCCTCTAAATCTGCCCATGTTCAGGTTGAAAGCCCTAGACATTCTTCATTTAGTCCCTTGTGGTAGGTTAGTAGAACCATATTCACAGTGCATTGTAGTTTTTACCTACAAGGACTTGATTAGACTGACCAGAGTTACAGCATCATGGGCTTAACAAATTGGTTCCCAGTACAGGGAGTCGCTTCATGGAAAGTTCTGGCTTTTGTTTGCAGCACCTTGTAGGAACTAAGCTCTTTGTAGTAATAAATAGTGTCTGTGCTAGAATGACTGATAAATGTCTCAAAATGCATTGCTCTGACTCTTTTCCTTGATCTGTCTGCAGCTTGTTCTGGTTGGTGATGGTGGCACTGGTAAAACAACATTTGTAAAGCGCCACTTGACTGGTGAATTTGAAAAGAAGTATGTAGGTATGTCTGAAGGAACATTTGAGCTCTAATGTCTCCCAAGTCAAAGTGCAACCCATGAGTTGCTAAATGCACTGCTTTTTATTGTTTCCATAGCAACACTGGGTGTTGAAGTTCATCCTCTGGTGTTCCATACTAACAGAGGCCCTATTAAATTTAATGTATGGGACACAGCTGGCCAGGAGAAGTTCGGTGGCCTGCGTGATGGCTATTACATCCAAGGTAAGATGTGTGCGGCGGGAATATTCAGTACAGTTCAGTCCTTCGTTCTGCTCATGCTGGCCATGCTGGGAGCTGTCAGTGTGGCTGCAGTGCTGGGCTGGTTCAGAAGTCTTCAAACTCTTAATGTAGGTAGCCTAATGCCCTTTGTAGACAGCTTGTGCTGATGTGGGAACGTGCCAAGATTGTGTCTCAGTGTCTTACTGTGGGCTTTGCTATTAATGAAAGTGATGCACCTTTAACAACCAGATACTGCTGGTGGAATTTGGTGGCTAAGGGGGGAAAATTGTGCTTCAGTAAGTGCAGATATTTATCTGTATTGCTGTGCTTAGGCTTGGAATACACAAACTCTTAGATTTTAGATACAGTGAAGAAGTTGGCAGCCCCCATGCCAAAGTCTGCTTGTCTTTCTGAAGAAGTGCAGATAGTGTTCAATACTTCTGCTTGGCAAAGATCTGTCCTCTGTTACTTGACTCGTGCGTTTCTTTGTACTTCTTTACACTTTACAAAATTTTTGTAAAGTATTACTGATTTCTTTGACGAATTGCTCTGGCCAAAGGCATTCTGAGACATGGACCACAGGTTCTCAGCCTACCTGACAGTCTCATTAGAGTGTCTGAGATTAATTAAAGAGGTGTTAACTGATTTCTGTCAAATACTTGGGCAAAACAAAGTTGCCTTCTGTATCTTGTGTATTCTTATATAATGCAGCACCATGTTCCTCAGTGGAACAGTTGAATTGTAAAACCAGCTGGTCTGAGATGAGGCACCAGAGACAGGAGGTGACACAGTCATGGGCCAAATTCTGGTGACTTGTGCATTGAAGTTATTAACAGAACAGGAGCTGTCAGAGCTGTGATACTGAGTGGGAAAAGTTAATGCAGATGCTTAACCCTAATGTGGGATATCTCAGCATTCCTCTTCTCTGTCCCATCTCGTAAGCAGGTGCTTACTCCTGGTGTAACCTGCCTGTCCTTCTCTTGCAGCTCAGTGTGCCATCATAATGTTTGATGTAACATCAAGGGTTACCTACAAGAATGTACCTAATTGGCATAGAGACCTGGTACGAGTATGTGAAAATATCCCTATAGTGCTGTGTGGCAACAAAGTGGATATTAAGGACAGAAAAGTCAAGGCAAAATCCATTGTCTTCCATAGGAAGAAGAATCTCCAGGTGAGTCAGCAGCAGTCCAGTTGGTTGGCTCTGTTGAGAGCAGTTGGGTGTTGGACAGTGATTGAGTCCTTTATCATTGCCTTTATCATTACAGGCAGCTTCACATCTGTTGGCTCTTCAAACCCAAATTCTGGGGAGGGGAAAGTGATGATGTTAAGAGTGGTCATCACTGGCCTGGAGCAGAAGCTGCGATAAGTTCTTAAAGAACTTTTGTGCATTTGGCTTTAACTGTGCAGAATCTCATCTGGTGACAGGATTGAGACTACAGTAGATCACGTCACAGGAGAAAGATGCCCTATTGCCTCCTGAAAGTTTCATCCTTGATGAGATTTGATACCTTTCAGTTAATAGTTCTGCCTGAAACTGTTTGTTTCTAGACACTTAGATGATAACTGCTTATGAAAATGCAAACAAAAGTCATTCAGTCAAAAACAAGTAAGGTAAAAGTTGATGGTGTGTTAATGTTGGTATGCCCTAAATGTTAAAAGGTTTTTTAATAATGTCTCATGTACTTTTTCAGTATTATGACATTTCAGCTAAGAGTAACTACAACTTTGAGAAGCCTTTCCTGTGGCTCGCTAGGAAGCTAATTGGAGATCCTAACTTGGAGTTTGTTGCCATGCCTGCGCTCGCACCTCCAGAAGTTGTTATGGACCCAGCACTGGCAGCACAGTATGAGCAAGACTTACAGGTCAGTGGGGGAGGGCACAGAGGGCAAACATTGCTGCTAGCTGCTGTCAGGCTCACGGGACAAACAGCTGAAGAGCATTTCTTAAGTGTAAGTTCTCTTTGTTGCAGATTGCTCAGACCACTGCACTGCCAGATGAAGATGATGACCTGTGAGGGATGAAGCTGGAGCCCAGCGTCAGAAGTCTAGTTTTATAGGCAACTGTCCTGTGATGTCAGTGGTGCAGCGTGTTTGCCACTTTATTATCTAGCTGAGCAGAACATGTGCTTAATCTTTGGGATGCTGAAAGAGATGAATGGGCTTCGGAGTGAATGTGGCAGTTTAAAAAAAAACAAAACAAAATGAAAAAAAAAAACCAAAACAAAAAACCTTCATATTTTGGACCTGCATATTTAGCTGTTTTTTGGACTGCAATTACTTCCCCTTTTGAGTTTCAAATATAAGACTGCTGCAGTCACATCAGAGTGTTAAGTGGAAAATCTTGTTTCTGTCATTCCCATTCTTTTGTTTAGGTAATAAAGTTGTATTTCAAGTATCTCTAAGTAAGTGAACTTTCATGCATTGTTAGGAAAACTGTTCAAAGTGTCTTCTCTTCATTTGAGGGTAATACTTGATTGTCTACTGCATTTCTCATTCTCTTTTCCTTCCTGCTTCTCATATATGCTCCTCTTGCTAATTCAGAGATAACAGTTAACCTTCCCTTTTTTTGTTGGCGCCTAGAGCTAAAGCAGCTGAGGAAAGCTGAACTTCCCAGGCACAGCTCCTTGGTGGGCACTTGGGGGTGTGAGTAGCTGAGTTCTCAGCCCTTGGGGGGTGGTGGTGGGGCAGGAGGGTTGGGAGCAGAGCCTGGAGTTCAGCTTCACATGCTACAATTAGCTACAGTCTCAGCTCCTCCCTGTTACTGTGTCCTGCCGTTCCCTTCCAGCTCTGTACTTTTAGCAGCCAGAATCAAACGGTGTCCGGGTCTGTTAGGTGACTTCAGCGGTGTCTTTGCATGGGACATCAGTAGAGCTATAGCTGGATAAATTCTAAGCATTTTAAAATTCACTAACTAGGAAACAACCATGGTTTGAGCTGAAAAGCTCTCGCCTGCCCAATGGTGTATTAACTAAAGCCACAGTGATTTAAACATCTAGACTTTACTGTAACTGCACCAAGTTCTTAATTTGAAACTGGCTTATTACAGCACAAATGGTGGAAAATGTCAACTTTTAACACTACCTTGTAGAGATGAATCTTGGTCAATGTTAGTACTGCTAGTAAGCGAAACTTAATTTTTTTTTTCAGTAGTATTTGAGTACATGAAGCCTTGAACTCTTCAGTTTTGTATTTTTGGTTTCTTAATAAAGTGGAGCATTTCATTTATTCCTTTTAACGTGCATGTTTGTGTACATAAATTACTTGAATATTCAATTTTTGCTACCCACTAGCAAAAATTGGATTACGATTAGAACTTACTCAATATTGTTCTGAAGGAGCCATTTTGAAGTTAGTTCAAGTTGGGAATTTTTGTGGGCAGTGGGGTTTTTTTAATTTGATTTTTTTTTTTTAGCCATTCAGAAGCTGAGTTGTGTGTGTTTTAAGACTTGAAGCTCCTGGATGAAAATGAGGAATGTTGTACACTTGGTGTTTGTAAAGGGACAAACTCCCACTTCATGTTTGTTTCATTGATCTTGCTGCATAATCTTGCTTTAGCTTCTGTTGCAGGGTCTTGCCTTCGGTGTTACTAATTCCCTGTGCAGGTCGTGGTTAATCCTGCTGGCTTGGCTGCTGCTGCTTTACTGGGTGGGATAGCTTTTGTCTTCAGGCTCTGATTCTGGAAATGTGCTGCTCAGAGGCACAAAATGGAAAACTTCAGTAGTTGTGCAGTATTGAAACACTCCAGGAAGAGAAGGCAGCAGCACTGGGGTTGTGTTTGTGGTTTCGTAGTGTGGGAATGGTGGTGTCTTTACAATTTACCTGCTTAGTACAGGTGCTGTCCTTGGTGTGAATTCCTCCAGAGCAGCTGGAAAGGTCAAAAAGCTGTTTAGAGACTGCTGTAGCTGTTGGAGCTTCCCTCTGTCATCTTCAGTGCAACTCCCAAGTACAGAAAAATCCTGCTCTGAAGTAGACAGGAGTACTAATCCTGTTCTAAAGGAATCTCCAGTTTTGTTGAAGTGGTTCAGGAGTGGAGTAAAGCTCACTTGCAGCATTATATTTGTTAGGTTTATTCCTGCTGAGTTCAAATAATGCAGGTAGCCTTAAATGCATGTGCAGATTGCTCAGTTCAAGTTCTTTAACCACTCTGAGGAAGTTTTCACTAGTTGGGTTTAGAGAAAACAAAATCTTACCTATTCAGTTAAGAGGAAAATTTAAACCTGTGTTGCAAGAAGCTGTGTGCTAAAGTCACATCAATGTGAGGACTGAAGGACGATGGAAATCCCTCGTTGGAGCTCCTGCTGTGCTGCATTTGCCTGGCTGCTCTCCGTCGGATCAGTTTATTGTAGTTCTCGTGTTCTGCACACTGCTGGGTGAGTTTTCCCACCCCAAGGTCTCTGGTTTCAGGGTGTAGTGACAAGTCCCTTCGGGCCAGGCCCTGCTCAGGGGTGGCTCAGCAGCAGGAAGAGGAGCTGGGCTGTTCACTGTTCCAGTTCCAGGATAACTGGGAGGTTCGAGTGTCCCTGCCCAGAGCTTTGTCACAGAGGCTGCTGGAGAAGTGTCTGCAAAGCAGCCACGGCACAGGAAACTGGCAGGGGAAATGTGCTGCTCACTGACCTTGAAATGAAGGAAAGGTAAAGGCCTCCTTGAGAGTGCTAGGGCTGCCCTTGGATGTCAGCAGAGAATTTTTTTCTCTTCAGAAGCACTGGGTAGCACTTCTCTGCAGCACTGGCAATCGATGTGGCAGGAAGAGTGGAGACTGCCCCTCTTGCACCTCCAGGTCAAAACACCAAAATTTGTCTGCTGTGCTGCTGGGGTGAACTTCTGCCCTCACCCTCCTGAAACATCTGTGTGTGGTTTGAAACCGATTCTGTTCCTGGCCTGGACTGGTAGCCCTGGTCCCTTCCTCACCAGAGTTTTGACAACAGCTGGATGGCTCTGTTAGGCCAGGAGTGATAGCAATGTCATAGAGGTCACAGATGCTTGAACTCCCTCTTCACCTGGGTGCCTTGGGCTCTAGCCTGGCTCTGTGTGTGTGCTGATTCTTGCACTGAGCTGAAAACTTGGTCTTTTCTCAGCACAGGCTGCTGTGTGAGCATCCCATGAAGGAGCTCTGACTGTCAGGAACTCTTGGTTGTCTCTGCAAGGCCAAGATGTGTGAACACTGCTGGGGATTTGCATTTGGAGAATGAGTGACTGTGCTGACTTAGCAGGAGCTGTTTCAGATAGCAGACTGGGTGGGTTTTGCTGATGAACCCAAACAAAAATATCCTTGTTTGCCTCCTTACTGACACTCAAGGCATGTTATTTGTCCCAGGGCTCTAGCACAGCCTAAACCTCCTTGGGCTTAGATTTGAGTGTTCAAGGCAAATACTTTTTATTGGGTTCTGTGGGTAATTATCTTCTAGTTCACGAAGTGAAGTGAGAGTTCAGTGAGTGAATGACATTTCCCCCAAATTCCAGTGTTCCAAAAGCTGCAGCACTGAAAAGAGGCCAGTGTTTGTTTTAGGGGACTAGGCCGGTGTAGGAGTAGGTTGCTTGATTTTTGTTTTAAATAGTTGTAGTTGATGTCCGTCTTGCTGTGCTCCTGGAGCTCTGTCATTAAAAGAATCAGGTTCTCATATTTATTCTTACATGAGGATGGGATGATCTGAGCGGACAGGGCTGGTTCCGGGCTGGAATGAGCTCCTGCTGCAGCGGGAGGGATGCTCTGAGCGGACGGGGCCGTTCCCGGCTGATTCCCGGCTGATTCCCGGTTGATTCCCGGCTCGTTCCCGGCTGGAATGAGCGCCTGCTGCAGCAGTAGGGTTGCTCTGAGAGGACGGGGCCGTTCCCGGTCCCGTTCCCGGCTCCGTTCCCGGCTCCGTTCCCGGCTCCGTTCCCGGCTCCGTTCCCGGCCCGTTCCCCGTTCATTCCCGGTCCCGTTCCCGGTCCCGTTCCCGGTCCCGTTCCCCGTTCATTCCCGGTCCCGTTCCATTCCCGTTCCCGGTCCATTCCCGGTCCCGTTCCCGGTCCGAATCCGCCCCCGCTCGGAGCGGTCCCGCACGCCGCTGCAGTTCCGCTTTCGGTCACGCGGTGGCAGCCGCCGCCCGCCCAGCCGCCCCTGGTCTCCTTTGAGAAAAGATTTTTTTTCAAGTTAAATCCTCCCAAAGTGTGAAACTCACCGAGACATTGCATTGCAGGTGGATTTTTTCATCCTAATGCTGTTAGTGCAGTAAAGCGTAGGCGCCACCATCCTGTTCTTTCTCATTTTTTCCACTCTTCATCAAACTTAGGATGAAAAATTTTTGAAATGAGAGCTTTTTCCATGAAGACAGCCAAGACATTGATAACTGACATTGAACTAAAGTATAGCTTCACCTGGAAAAAAAAATCGTGCGTTAAGATCATGTAGTGTAACAAAACAAAAATGTGGTGAGGAATAAGCAATAGTCAAATCTAGCACAGTCCTGCTGTGTCATTCATGGCTTGATCTTGGAGTAAAGTTGTGCTGTGAATAGCAAAATGAACAGAAAGCTTGAAGGATTGGAGCCCTGAGTACTACAGCTCCTGTTTGGCTATAAAGAGATGTAAAAAGGGAAGAAAGCTGCTCTTCCCCAGGGACCTTCAGAGCTGGAGCAGGGGTGGCTGAGGAGCAGAGCTGTGATGGTTTTCTCTGGGTATGCTGGAGAATGCTCTGTGAAGGCAGCAGGGACCTCGGGCACCATGGAGAGATCAGTACAATTTGGGCTCGGAGCAGATTCTGTGCTGCAGTTTGAAAGGCTTCCAGCCTGGCCAAGCCTTTCCTGCTCCTGGTTTAGGTTTTATTGCTTCTTTCAGCGGTGTGAGTTGTGCAGGTGCCCTCGGAGCTGTGGCTCAGCCCTTCCCAGTGAGGCACTGCCCTCTGTGTGCACAGTTGGTAGCCCTGGCACCTGCGCTGGCCTGGCAGCTTCAGCAGAACACAGCAGTTCTGAATTGTAGAGAAAATGATGCTGTCTGCTTTAGTTAGCCACGTTTCCCAGTTCTGTTTGTATTTTAGCTGCTGTCTGGTGAGTGGATGCTGCCTGCTGCTGGTTCACCACTAGCAGAGGATTAATGGTTTGATTCTCTCTGAGAAAAGATCCTACTCCTAAACACATGCCATATATCCCTGGCTGTTGGAAATCTGACATGTCAGGTTTGTAATGCCATTTCCACAGGTGCTGGCCTGACTGCAGAACTGCTTATTCCCTGTTGAACGCTACAGGTTGATGTGCTGGGTATTCCTTGATTCCATCTCCTGCTCTTCATTCCAGCTGACTTTGCATATGCTAGAAAAGTCTTAGAGCCCAAAAGGGAAACACCTAATCTCTTGAAAAGTCAGTATTTCTAATTTAAAAGGATGTGAATCATGTCGCATCAATCGTCTTTAGCTGCAATGACATCTGAAAATGATATTTCTTTAAGGAGCCTATGAAAATCACTGAGAGATTGACAAATCCTCTAGAAAAAGAAAGGAGGATTTCTTTGATCTCCATATCATATCCATTTTCATAGTCAAAATCATATTTTGAATGGTTGATTTCATTCCAGTTTACTTTCCTGCAGTATGCATTAAAAACAGTGGCAGATACAAATGGGATTTTTTTCTTTAATTTATTGTTTTGAAAATACGTTTTTAGCCAGTTCTGTTATTCCAGGGTGTGTCTTGTGATTTTAGGATCTTTGGGATGACTGTTACAGCCGACAGATGTAAGTAATTATTCAGATTATTAAGCATTGCAGCAGAATGAGGATCAAACCAATAGGAATCTCGGTGGTCAAGAGAGGTCATAGAGGAGAATTTATGGTTTATTTATGGTTTGGTTAATGTGTTGGCCCAAGAGCCAAGAGTCAGTACCTGAAATTATGTGACTTCTTCTGGAATTCAGTATTCATGCTTTTGAATTAGCTAATGAGTTGTGTTTCAGCTCTGATGACTGCTCAGGTTTTAATGAGAGTGCAGATTGGGAAGCTCCTGCCAAGCCTCCGGCAGGATCTGATTTCTGTCCCCACCCTCTCACTGCTTTGGCCACTCAGAGCTGAAGCAGGGAACTGCAAAAGACAGAAATGTCATTCCCCATAGGATGAAGAGTCTGTAACATAAATATCTGTGAGAGCCTCAGATGTTCCTCCTGAGCAGGAATTTCCTTTGGCTTCGTTCTCCTTTTGTGCAGTGAGCTTCTTTCACACAGCTCTTGAATGAAACTTTCAGAGTTCCTTCTCCCCCAAAGAGCAAATATATAAAACTGTAAGAGAAAAGCTGGCACAAATCCCAGAGGAAAAATTGATCATGGTGAAATATTTGTGTAATTAAGGAAATCTGAGTACCTGAACGATCCCAAAATGTACACAGTTACAGACAGTGGCTCCTGGCAAAAAGGATTTGGCTTAATCACATAAAAAAGGATTTGTAAAATGTTTTATTATACAATTATCCAATTTTATGTAAGCTTGACATTAAGGCTCAGATAATCAAAGATTAAATTAAATCTTTGGGATTGGCACAAAAGCCTATAGTACTTTGCAAAAATCAAATTTTTTTTCAGCATGTGGAGTAAGATGTTCAAGGCAGCCCCACGATACAAAAAAGGTCAGATGATGTGGGAAATAGACAATAAAAGGACTGATCCAATAACTATCAGTTAGGAAGTGGGACCTTGCTTAAAAAACCTTAAATGTACAATTTATTGTTTGGTTTTATCTACCTGCTTAATTGGTCTTTGAGTCATCAGTGTCTTAATGCTTTCGTAAGGAATATCTCTCTTTCTTTCTACATATATAAGGTCAGATTAATATTGCGTATGTTGCCCAATAAAAGTATTTTCATCTGATTAGGCCTAAATTTTATTGCCAAAAAGCTCTATTTTGTTTTCTGGCATCAACTAGCAACTTCTCATACTCTTAATTAGAAAAATATTTTTCCATGATAGCGTTAGCCTTGTTGAGTTAACTCCAGGGTTTGTGTTTGTTTTCTTTTCCTTCACTCCGAGCTCCTCGGTTTGGGCTGAGAGTGCTGAGCAGGACAGAGGAGATTCCACTCAATGTCTCCTGAGAAGATTCCACTCAATGTCTCCTGAGAAGATTCCACTCAATGCTCTCCTGAGAAGATTCCACTCAATGTCTCCTGAGAGCTCTGCTGGGAGGGATTTGACCAAAGCCTCTTTGATGGCTGAGCTGTCCCAGGGAATGGAGCTGTGCCAGGGCCACCCTGGGGTGGCTCCTTGGTCTCAGAGGGCACTGAGCAGGTGAGCACTGCAAAGCCTCAGTTGATTCTCTGTCTCTCAGAGCTTCCTCTGTGCTCCCTGCAGCTCAGGAGCCCTGGGCAGGTTTGTCCTGCAGGATTTGGGCTCTGCAGAGCTCCTCAGGTGTCCTTGCTCCACCTCAGGCTGTGAGTGCTGCGCGGCTGCACGAGGTTTGAGTTTAAACAAACTCCTCCTGGGCTGCATTTCCCTCGCAGGGAGGCCTGCAGTGCCCGGAGAGAGGTGACAATGGGGACAGGTGGAGTGGCTTGGACAGAGCCACAAAGTCCTTCCAGCACACGGAAAGGCTGAGGTGTTCCTGCAGCTGCTCCAGCCCATGGGAAATAGAGAATTTCCCTGCTGGAAACCTTGAGGAAAAGCAGGACCCAGCCTTTCCTCATTCATCCCATCAATACAGATTAATATTGTGACACTATTTTAAATAATCTATTTTTTTTAAGCAAATATCTTCTGGCTTTAAGCGAGGTTTGTATTTTCCTGCTTTTCTCCAGAACCAGAGGGCTCCAGTGTTGTATTTCGAGTGCATCTCCCGGAGCTGGCCAATTAGCATCGCCCATTACCATGATTGGATTGCAATAAATCAAAGAAAAGGACAGGGAAGGAAACATTCTTCGGTCTCTTTGAAGGTGATGCAGCTGGCAAATGATTTTTTAAAGTGCAAATCTAACCAAATCTAACCTATGTACATCTGAGTAGCTCCCTGGAGCAAAGGACAGCTGAATTAGTGTACACAGCTGTGGGGTGATTTGTGTAAGTGAATTAAATAAAATCAGTTCTGCAGCTACTGAGCTGGGCTGTCCATTACAAGCAGAAAAGTTAGCAGTGAAATTTAAGTGGATGTGTGTTGATAGATCAGCTCTAATCACCTTGTTAACAATGCCATTACTGACAGAGAACAGTTCAACCAGAAAGTCATTTTAATCCAGAATGTTTACCCATGTTTTAGTAGAGACTGTGATGCTAAAGAAGTTTTATGAAATCTATTAGATTGGTTCTTAAAATACTCCTTTCTAAGATGTTTGGTGAAATATTTCAATCCCAATTATGCACCTGCTCTCCTGAGGTAAGTTAGTGATTCCAAGGAAAATCAAGGCAGAAAACTGTGCTACAAACTGCTTGTTTTCTGCAGGGTAGAACATCATTGGGATGGTTATTTCTCTGCTTGTTAGATTTGTCTCTGGTAGTTAGCTCTAAAGGTTTTTCACTTTGGTTATTTGTCATTTCTGGTGTCTGTCAGCTGCAGCATTGCTGATTCTCTGTTCCCTGATGTTCTCATCCCGAAGGAGCTCCAGGTGAGCAGGAATGCTTCAGGTGGGGCTTGGTTGGACAGGAGGGTCCCAGTGCTGTGCAGGTGACACTGGTGACACAAACCCCTCAGCCTTTCCTTCCTGCCATGAACCCCTCAGCCTTTCCTTCCTGACACAAACCCCTCAGCCTTTCCTTCCTGACATGAGCCCCTCAGCCTTTCCTTTCTGCCAGACCTTTGTCCCCCCGGCCCTCGCTCTGCTCTCTGCCCCAGTGGGACAGAAACTCTGAGTGGTTCCAGAGCCCCCAGCGCTGTCCCTGCTGTCCCCCAGTGCTGTCCCCAGGGCTGTCCCTGCTGTCCCCCAGTGCTGTCCCCAGCCCTGTCCCTGCTGTCCCCCAGCCCAGCAGGGCAGCAGGACAGAGCTGTGCCTGGGGAAGCCTCTCCAGAGGCTCAGCTCAGGCTCCCAGCCCTGTCCTTTGTGCTTTTAATGACCTGCCAGGACCTTGGCCGAGCTCTGCCCCATCGCAGGCTCAGCTCAGGCTCCCAGCCCTGTCCTTTGTGCTTTTAATGACCTGCCAGGACCTTGGCTGAGCTCTGCCCATCGCAGGCTCCTCGGGACTGTCCCCAGCAGGGCAGGGACTGTGTGCCCAGGGCTGCGCTCGAGGGGCTGTCCCTGGGCTCTGGGGGAGCTCTGTGCCTTTCCAGACTGTGTTTCCACAGGATCAAAGGAATAAATTCAGAATTTGTTTCTGCAAATAATCTCTGCTGTCTGCTTGCAATTTGCTGTTTCCACAGAAATTTTTGGCAGTGAATGTATTTGCTTGGATTCTCCCAATTGTTTTGGTAAGCATATTCTCTCCCTTGACAGGCCCCTCTTGGCAAATATTTCAGATTCCTGCCTTTCTCTTTTTACATTTTAGCTTTTTCTCAGGATTTCTAGCTGCAGCTCTCTATTATTTCCAGGGAAGCTCTGCTTGTCACCATATGATGCAGAACTCACAGGTTTACACAGAATTCCTCCTCTTCCTTCAGGATATCGAGGAGATTGTGGCTAACAGTAATGAGTGAAGAAGTCTCCAAAAAGCTGGAGGGGAATAAGCAAAAGCCAGACTGGTTATGGCTAAATTTCTGTAGGAACTGAAATTCAGAATTTTCAGAATTATTTCTTATAGGTCCCAAATCAGGATTGCAAACAGAACTCACATTCTTTTTCAATAGGGAAATTTTGTGATATTGAACTTTGGTAACCTTGGAGCACTCGTGCATGAATGGCTTAGGTTTCCAAACTTCATTTGGATCTCCTTGGTCCCTGCAGCCCCACGAGCTCTGCAGTTGTTCGCGAGGAATGAGCTCCCAGCAGAGGTGTGGAGGTTCAGAACGCACCAGGGAGTGCAGCTGGCGCAGTCAGGGCCAGGCTGCTGCTTTCCAGCTCCAGAACAGCTGCGAGAGGGTGAGGAGAAAAGTGTTCCACCCCAGGAGTTAGAGCAGCCTGGGCTGGAGGTGGAGCAGCAGAGAGGGGAGAGAGAGGGGCAGAGGGGATGGGGGAGAGGGACAGAGGGGGAGAGGGGACAGGGGAGAGGGACAGAGGGGACAGGGGAGAGGGACAGAGGGGCACAGGGGACAGGGGAGAGGGACAGAGGGGACAGGGGAGAGGGACAGAGGAGCAGAGGGGACAGGGGAGAGGGACAGAGGGGACAGGGGAGAGGGACAGAGGGGCACAGGGGACAGGGGAGAGGGACAGAGGGGCACAGGGGACAGGGGAGAGGGACAGAGGGGCACAGGGGACAGGGGAGAGGGACAGAGGGGCACAGGGGACAGGGGAGAGGGACAGAGGGGCACAGGGGACAGGGGAGAGGGACAGAGGGATGGAGGGAGGGGCAGAGGGGACAGGTGAGAGGGGCAGAGGGAGTGGCACAGGGGACAGGTGAGAGGGACAGAGGGAGGGGCACAGGGGCCAGGTGAGAGGGAGGGAGGGGCACAGGGGCCAGGTGAGCACAGCTGCAGAGCCCTGGGGCGATGGGACCAAGAGTCCCTGGACTCGAGGGCAGAGAGGGGAGGACACCCAAGGTCAGCAGGGCAGTCCTGCAGGGACAGTGACATGCACAGAAATCACTTTTCTGTGGCTCAGAGTCTTGTGCATTCACTGATTTTAAGTAAAGAATATTTTGCTGTGTGAGTAAACATGCAGGGCCAAAAATATTATCCAATATATTTACATAACTTCTGGGAAAAAAAAAAAAAGGTAAATAAAATAATAAAAAAGGTAAATAAAATAATCTGGATTTTGCTGGGATAGTAGCATGTTGTAATTCTCATTTTTAGTTTCTGGTGTTGCCCACATCACCTTTAAGTGGCTCAAGTGAGGATAAAGAAGGGGTGGATAGGGAACTGCAGTGAAGAAATTTACAGGGATAAAAAACTTAACAAATTTTGTTTTAAATATGACTCTTTCTGTTTCTTTGACTGAATATAAAGAACTTGGAGAGACCTGAAAAGGAGACTTTACCATAGGAGAGCAGATCGAATGAAGAATATCAGCAAGTTCTAGATGCTGTTTTTCTTTCACATGTAAAATGCAGATTAGTATTTGTGACATGGTTTAGAGTGTAATTGGGAACATTTATAAATCATATAATTTATATCAATTCAACATCTTAAAGAAATGCTCACAAGTAATTATTTTTATTAAGATAAAAAGTAAAGCAGCAATTCCAGAAGTATTTTCCTGGACTTGTGCAGCTTCGAGGAAATCAGTGATTCAGGAAATGCCTCAGTTTCCCTGTGTGACACAGTTACAAAATGAACCCCTGGAGTGCCGTGTGAGTTAAATCAGTGTTTTTAAAGTTTGTGCTTCCTCAGACAGAACCCCAAACTGTGTTTGCTCTAAGGAGCAGATGTCAGCTTTCCTCCAGAGCTGTCTCTGTTATTTCTCAGAGGTGTTGGTCCCTGCCCTCGTGGCTGCCATGCTCTGGGGGAGCAGAATTTGGGATCCCCCAGCCCTGGGGGAGCAGATTTTGGGATCCCCCGGCCCTGGGGGAGCAGATTTTAGGATCCCCCAGCCCTGGGGGAGCAATTTTGGGATCCCCCAGCCCTGGGGGAGCAATTTTGGGATCCCCCAGCCCTGGGGGAGCAGATTTTGGGATCCCCCAGCCCTGGGGGAGCAGAATTTGGGATCCCCCGGCCCTGGGGGAGCAGATTTTGGGATCCCCCAGCCCTGGGGGAGCAATTTTGGGATCCCCAGCCCTGGGATAGCAATTTTGGGATCCCCAGCCCTGGGGGAGCAATTTTGGGATCCCCAGCCCTGGGGGAGCAATTCTGGGATCCCCAGCCCTGGGATAGCAATTTTGGGATCCCCAGCCCTGGGGGAGCAATTTTGGGATCCCCAGCCCTGGGATAGCAATTTTGGGATCCCCAGCCCTGGGCTGCCCTGGCTGCTGTCAGGAGCGCAGAGGAGCCCTGAGGATATAAATAGAGTTCAGGCTGGGCCAGGCTGGAGCAGGAGCTCAGTGACATCACTGGGGCTGCTCCCAGCCAGGCAGGCTGCGCTGGAGCTCAGCAGAGCAGCCACAGCTCTGGGGACAGGGACACTTCTGTCCCAGGGCCACAGGGAAATGCATTTCCCTGCCAGCAGAGCCTCAGCAGAGCCCTGACTGCCGCAAGGAGAGGACAGCCACGGGGGAAAGTTGGAAACAAGAGCTTTCTTCTTGGCTCAGATTGTTACAGAAGTTTTTGACTTCCACGGAGCAGTACAACTTCGGGATCTGATGCACTTTTCTTGGAGTTTTCCTCCAGTTGTGGTAATTTATTCTCAGTTAAATGAAGATATCGAAGGGTGAAGCAAGAAAATACTTCTTCAAGGGTCTGGGAGGATATTTTGCCATCACTGAAGGAATGGACTTTTTGAACCTGCATGGAAAATGTCTTTTTTAATAGCAAAAGCGACGAAGGAAAACCTATGATTGAAACCTTACAGGAATTTGATCTCAACTGTGCTTTTAACCTTAAATAGACCATGGAGAGTTTATTATCTCTACTCTGTTGCCATTATTCTTTGCTGATTTTATTTCAGCAAAAATATCAGGTAATATTCTGATTATGGTCAGTACTGAGATATTCTTGGACTCCTCTTAGCAAGGTTTGCCTCACTGTGTCTCATCATGTAATGTTTTGTGTGCAGGTGTATGGAAACTATTCCCAGCTTCCCAAACACCCAGGTAAGGACGGCTCTATTTACCTTTTATGACAATGTACTTAAATATTTATTTGCTTTTTTATTGTTTATTTTTAAAAATATTTTCTTAGTAGCCCCAAAGGAACTGTGAGCCCACATTGGAGTGTCAGCTCTGTATTGAAAATGTGATAGTCTGAAGTGTCAGACTGTCCCAGTCATTCTAAATTCAGTGCCCTGCCTACTGAATATTCTGAATAGAAACACTTCTGGAGGGAAATGACTTGTGTTTGATACGTGGAAAAGTCCTATATACACTTGTTTATCATTGCTTTCCCTGAGTGTGAGTTTCTGAGTCAGATCTCCACACAAACTATTCTTTTTTCCCTCAATGTTGAGCATTTCCAGCTCAATGATTTACAGTTAGCTGTGCCAGCTCGTGCACTTTGTGTGCTTTGGTGTGGCTTCAAGCCATCCTCCCTCCTCCCAGCCGTCACACTTCAGCCTAGATCAGCTACAGAGTGGATCAAGGATCTCTCATCTGTTTGCAATGTAAAGAAACCTCACTCCAAACTCGTCAGGGTGTGTGTGTGACTGCAGAATTCTGCTGTTTATATAAATAGTTTAACCTCAGCCTCATGGTGGTGTACAAGCACAATTTTACTGCTCCACCAACTCATCTGGTGCTCTGTGCTGTTCAGTTTTAACCACATGTGATTATTTTCAAACACAGAGCCGTGGGGAAAGGCCACATCTGCTCAAGGAGTGGCTCAGCCTGATCCGTTCCTTTTGCCCAAAACCAGGGACAAGAGCCCTGTGTCCTGTGAATGAGGGTCTCTGTCTCCCAGCTGATGGAAGAACAGGGGGGGAAACCCTCCTGCAGTCCTGGGGAGTCACAGAGCTGATTTTGGGGAGCAGTGTGTGTGTGGAAGCATCACTGCCAGTCCCTGGGGTTTGTTCTCCGTGGGAGTTGCCCATGGGGAGGATTTGCATTCAGGAATTTGTTTCCAGAGCTCTCCCCGGGGCTGCTTGGCTGCGATGGCTTAGAGTTTGGCTCTGTGAGTTCAGAGCTGGGAAAGCCCCGGAGCTCTGTGGCTCTAGGCTCTTTACACACCTTGTTGGTCCTTTATTCAATAATCTTTTAATCTGTTTCTTGAAAGGGTTCAAAGTTCTGGCCTCAGCTTCCCACTACTGGCCCTTGGAAGATGTGGATGGAATTCACGAGTTCCGGGACACCAACGGAGGTACACGGAGGATTCCCTGGCAATGGCAGAACTGTGTCTGTCTGTCCCTAGGAGGGAAACAGCAGACAGCAAAGGGTTAACTTCTGTAGCTCCGAGGCTGAGATTCTTTTCGGTTGATGTTTTTGCAGCGCTCTGATATCCAAATGGTGCTGTGTTTGTGAGCTGATTTTTATGGAGTGTTCTCCGAGGTTTTATGGGCTGTCTGCGCATTGTGGAGGTCATAAAGAGAAAAGGTTTATGATGCAAAGAGTCATTGAAATCACATTGTTATTAGTTGGTTTGGAGCATGCACAGCATGCTCGAGTGCCCTCAGGGTCAGAATTTGGCTGTGCCAGCAGCGAAGGTGTCTCCTGCCTTCGGATTTTGGGAGGAGTTCAATGCCCAAGCTCCTCATGCACTTCTGAGTATTGCATGTATTATCTACAGGAAGTGTAACCTCTGATCTTGTTCGTTTTTATCTGCTTTTGGACATTTCCTGGAGAGCAGTACTGCAGCATTAGTTCATATTAACCCAATTCTTGTCCCATTTGGGCAAATCAGGAGAGATTCACTGAGGCAAAGCTCAGTGGTTTGTCCCAGGCAGGATCCCAGGGGATGGCACTGAAGGGCACTGAGGTTGGGCTCGGGTCTGTGGCTCTGATGTCTCCAGGGAGGTGCAGCTGATGCCATTGGGGGCTCTGCAGGAGCTCTGCTGTGTCCCACGCAGAGTCCAGGGCTGGCAGGGACCTTGTGGCACTGGTGACACTGCACTTGGAATGTCCAGGGTGCTCTGCCTCCTCCTGGGACTCAGAGCTCCCCTAGGAATTGCCACAGAGCTGCTTTTCTCTGCTGAGCTCAGCCAATTCCAGGTTGCGCTGATGTATATTCCCAGCATTCCTCACACAATTCCTGATCTGTATTCCCAGTGTTCCTGACACAATTCCCAGTGTGTATTCACACTATTCTTCACACAATTCCTGATCTGTATTCCCAGTGTTCCTGACACAATTCCTGATCTGTATTCCCAGTATTCCTCACACAATTCCCGGTGTGTATTCCCAGTTTTCCTCACACAATTCCCGGTGTGTATTCCCAGTATTCCTCACACAATTCCCGGTGTGTATTCCCAGTTTTCCTCAAACCTGTGTCTCTCCCCACCCGCTTTGCCCCAGCTCACCCCTGGCCCTGCCCTGTCCTGGTGCCAGCAGTGGCTCTGTCCCTCCTGGGGCTCAGTGTCCTTACCCACAGAGATCACTGGAGAAGATTAAATCAGGAGATAGAGACCTTCACAGCCTCATGAGAGAAATGTTAGCAGAAGGGCAAAGTTATTGCTGTTTATTGCACAAAAATGGCAATATCAATCTCTGCTCGTGAGTGGGGAACAGATCCACAGATATCTAAACCCTTTTATTGCAGAGGTGTTCAAGTATTTTAAGCCTAAACTTTGACCTATCTTTCCACAAAATTTCTGAAAGGAATTGAATTGCCTGGCCAGAAATATATCTGGGCAATATTCTGCTTCCATTAGGAGCTGATGGCAGCATTCCTATTGACTTCAATAGGATAATAATTTGGCTTACAGAAGTTGCCACATAAGTTCTCTAAAAGTGTGTTAAAGTAATTTTCTGACCCTGGACTTCATGTAGTTTCAAGAAGAGTGAAATGCTCTATATCTAGCACTGTTTTGGCAATTATGTTACAACAAAGTTGTTTTGGAAGCGCTTGAAAATTATATATATAAAATATAGAGCTTGGAAAAGGACAATTGCTGTTAGATTGTTGTTCAGATTTCATTAAATTACATGATTTCAGCAACATTCAGAAATATTTTGAGTGTCTTGGAGGAGATAAAGCAGACAGACGAGGTTTCTGATGCTGTAAATGATAGCAATGGGATTGGCTCCCAAGAACAATCTCCTTTGACTGAGCTGTGGCACGGCGTTACAGAGCTCCACAAATGATCCACCTGCAGGGCTTTGCTGAAAGCTTTGCAGGACTTTGTCTCTCCATGACTTCAGGAGGTGCCAGAAGGCTTTGTCTCCGCAGGGCAATTCTGACAATGCTGAGTTCTCCCTTCGGAGTTGTGCTGGAGAACTCCAATTCCATTCAGTTGCTTATGTTGTGTCTTAGAAGACGCAGATTTTATTTCCACTGCCTCCAGCAGAGGTTTTATGTGTCTGTCTGATATTTGACTTTGATACACAAGAAAAGTGTTCTTTGCTGTTGTAATTTACTGCAGGTGACAATTCGCTTGGTTTGGATTCTGCTCTGATTACACAACTCTTCTGTTTATTGCAGAGTCTTTCTTGTTTTTCCACTCATCATATCATGCAATTATTTTCATTCCACGTTTCTCCTCTGAAATCCTTGAAGCATCATGATCTGTCCGTCACGTTAATCCATTTTATTTGTTGAAGTCATTGTGTGTGAAGCCAGATTGATATCTCTCAATGCACTCGTTGTGTGTCAGCAAATTAATGTTTTGGTTTTCTCAGCACTAGGAGCAATTGAAGAGAAACAATCAACTCGAAATATTGCAAATAAAAAGAAAGTGGCCATGCTCAGGTTTTTCATCTGACCTCTTGTTTTCCACGCATTTTTATCTCGAGGTTTTTGTGTGTGTTTCTCTTTTCTTAGGAGCATTTGTCTTTTTTTTTCCTGTGAGCTCAGTTGGTCTAAATCCCAAATCAATGTCTCTCCATCTATTTTCATGGGCTTTCTATCAAGCTTTATTTGCCTGCCCAGGGTAAACAATTACAGTGTGCAAGATACTGTTAAATTATCAAAACCAGAAAAAAAATTAGAGAATAAAATTTTATTGTCAGATATAAAAAAGTTGGGATTTTTTTTACATTGAGATGGAGTTTCTTGCATTGCAGTTTGTGCCATTGCTGCCTGGGTGCAGACAGGGGAGCTGGCGCTGTTTCCAGGTCCAGCTGAGGTTTATCCTCACTGGAGAGAGCTCTGAGCTCTCGGCTCCGCAGGCTGAGCTGTCCCCGTGTCCCCAGCCCTGCCTGGGTGGCTCTGGAGTGTCCCTGGCCCTCCACAGGACCCCAGAGCTGGACATGGCCTGGCCTTGCTTTGCCCCAGTAGAATGATTTTTGTTGTGCACGCAGAGCTCCTTGGCAGCAGGAGAGACTCTCAGAGTCCTTCACTCTGCAGTTGTGTTTTTTTAGTTTTTTTCTCAGTAACTGTGGAGAAAACATTGTTTGAGTGACACTGCATTGGAGATGTTCTCGTGGGATAATTCAAAGGCCACTCACCAACATCTGTGATCTGTGCTGTGCTGAGAGATATGAACTGGCCAGTTCATTACTGATTATGTTTATTCATTGTTTTGTTCATTTGCCTCTTTTCTTTTGTTGTTCCACCCAGCTCTAAGAATCCACAACTTCACTGTGCTTCCCTCCCATAACTCTACCTTTGTATATACCAATGACTCTGCCTACTCTAACTTCTCTGCAACTGTAGGTGAGGATTTATGGATTTTTTTGTTCTGCATTTGTCAGGCTCGGAGGGTTCTTGTAACGCTGCATTCAGAGCTAGCGCTGAGTTTGGGTCCAGTAAAGTCTGTTTGTTGTGATTTCGTTGTCAGCCATGACTGGAGAGCTCTCGGCAGTGTCACCCAAATTGCTGGAGCACTTGGAGGGACATCCCCACGGGAAGCAGCTCATGGGAGGATGGCCCCAGGGCTCCTCCAAAACCTACAAAATTCCTATTAGGCTTAAAAGAAAAAAGAGGACATTTCAGAGGAGCATATGAGAATAATAGGTTGATTTTTTCCTTGTCTTTCAAGGCTAAAATGGAAAAGAAGCCCTCTGTTTTACCCTCTTTCATAATAGTTTTTAGAGGACGCATTGAGAAAGAAAAATTCAAGCAAATTTGCAAAGCCTGGAAGTGAGATCTTGTCAGTCCTGACAACTTTAATTAACGTGATGTTTTATTCTGGGTTTTTTTGTTTGTTTTTTTTTTTAATGAGTAGCTATATATATATATGTATATACACACACATATATATGTCCTTTTATTAATTTTTTTAAGATATCAGCTCACTGGGAGATCAAAGGAAGAGCAGAAAATGACAACTCACTGGGCAGAAAGCTGCCAGACTCCAAACTAGTTACAGCTGCAGCAGCTTAAAGTCCTTTAATTTCAGTCACTTCCATTCATGCTGTGCAGGTGCAATTGAAATATGACCTCTTGCCCACTTTGCACTCAGCTATTAACTCACAGCAAGTTGTTGGAAAATCTGACCTGAGGAGAAGGATGGAAATGGTAAAGCTGTCATTTGGGCTGCTCAGATAGTGAGAATTTTATATTGGAATACTAAAGGCACTATTTTTTTACTCTCTCCAGTAAAAGTTGCTGGCAGAAGTGAACTCTATTAATGATGAACTTCAAATGACCCTAATTCCTCTCAGTCCCTCCTTATCTGCTTTATGGACCATTTGCATAGTTCTCACATAATAAAAGATGTTCAATACGAACATTACGAAGAGTGACCCCAACGGCAAAGGAAATGCTATGGAAACAGAAATGCATTGCCTTCTGGGAATTTTTCTGGATAGATGAATTTATAATTCAAGAGCCTTGAGAGGATCTTAGAAATGTTTGATTTGCTCCATAATACACTCTCACATTTTTAAAAGAAATTAAATTTTATCTGTAAATTAGAGGCAGGGCTTGATGGTTTCTTCCCCAAAGGGAGGGGAAAATCCCTGAAAACTGATAAATAAGGACTTGGAATGAACCAAGAGAATATTGAAATTGCATTCACTGCTTTCATTCAGAAAAGGAAAATGTACTCTCACTGCTGCAGCTCCCTTGGGCGTTTTTCGTTGGGAGAGAACACAGGAAAATCACAAGAAAATTAGTCATTATCTATGTCAGACAAAGAAATTGCCTTTCCAAGTGACAAGGATACCAAAGGGTGTCTGAAGAGGAGACACATTTCCGTCTCGTGAGTGTGCCTCCTCAAGTATATTTCATTGAATTATTTTTTAGTGAAAAGTGGGGTTTGATCACCAACCTTCCCTTCCAAAAACTGGAAAAAAGAAACACTATCTTATTACATTTTGATTTGTTAAAGAATTTCTTTACTAACTCAGCCTGACAGTCAGACACCTCTAGGAAGAGTCTGGCATTCTGGAAACACAAATTTTACTGAAATTACTTTAAAATAATAATTTTGGGGTGTATGGGTTCTGTCTTAGTTAAGCACAGAGCTGAGTAGATATAACATTTCCAAACTTGAAATAAAATAGGTATCTGTGTGGTCGTTAAAAAATACAACAAGAAAGCAATGATAAACTGAAACAAACAGACAAAAATGCCAAGGAGAAAAACACAGAAAATAACAAAGCCATATAGCTGGAACAAGATAAATGTCTGGGCTGGAGGAGTCTGTTAAAATTGTGCTTCCAGGAAGTTTTCCTTTATGTAAATGTTAAACCATATTTTGCTTTTGCTGTAGATATTGTAGAAGGAATGGTGAACAAAGGAATTTACGTCACTGAAAAGAAAGGAGTTACCTTTCTGTTCTTTGGGAGCTACCGAAATTCTTGCATTAGTAACCCAGAGGCCTGTGGACCTGAAGGTGAGCAGATTCATTAATTGTTATTGATTTTCTTTTGCTGCCGAATTATGGAATTCAATGATCATTGTTTATTTCCTCCCTGGAATGAAACCTGAAAATCCAGCTTGGCATTTTATTGACTTTTAAAACAACTGAGCGTTGATTGCTGAAAATTTAGTCTTTCCTAACTACAATTTAAATTAGAACTGATCACCAACTGCTCAGATTTAGTGTGGCCTCTTAGCAGGAAGGGCTCGGGGATTTCAGAGATTCATCTCTGGAGATAAGACAGCTTTTAGCTCTCTGGTGTCACTGAATCCGTTTGTCTTCAGTTGCTTGAATCCATTCTGTTTCTCCTCCTTTTTCTTGGGTGAGGATCACCAAAGGACAGGTTTGACAATTTGTTGATTGCAGAGGATGATTAAAGCTCTGTGTGACACTGAAACCAAGCTGTGCCTGGTCACTAACACAGAGAATTCACAGAGATTTCAAACTCTGATTAAGATTCTGTGTGACATTGAAACCAAGCTGTGCCTGGCCACTAACACAGAGAATTCACAGAGATTTCAAACTCTGTGACATTCAAACCAAGCTGTGCCTGGTCACTAACACAGAGAATTCACAGAGATTTCAAACTCTCCAGAAATAGGAGGTTCCAAGAAAATGAGGTTTTCTATAAACTCCAGCAGTGCCTGACCTTGAGCAGCATTGCTAATGCTGAATTTTCTTGCTTTTAGTGGCTTAGGCCATCCTTCAGATGGGCACCATGGCTTCAACAAAATCACTTTTTTTTTAGCTGCTGAAGCAAGAGCTGCTTAGGAGCTTTCTGAGCAAGGAGACACTCAGAGAGCAGAGTGCATTCAGAGACACTCAGAGCTGATGGTGCATGGCTCTTACCTGAGCGCATTAGAAAAAGGAACTCAGTATCCTACCCTAGGTATATTTTGGGATGCATTCTGTATCTTTTCACACTTTTTTTCATGCTGCTGGGAAATAAAAATCATCAGGAAGTCATATTCTTTCAACGTCTGTAGTATAACATAATCAGAATAAATTATTTTTATGGCACTCGAGCACTCCCAGTATCTCACAAACAAGAGCATTAAAGGCATAAAACACTGAAATGTTCCACAGATAAAATGTGAAGAGAAGAAAGCATATAAACAATAAGTACTAAGTCACTCTAACAGGTATTATTAAAAGAATAAAAAGGGAAAAAACAACACCCTTTTGTCCAAAGAATATGTCTGTGTTTTTTCAAAACAAACACACCTGTGGCAAGGATAAGGCAGAATTTTTTCCAGATTTTTTCCAGCCTGCTGTTGCCTAACCATGCCTCGATGTGTTTGTGTGGAGCTGGTGTCAAGCTCACCTAACCAGGGAATGCCTTCTGAAAGGACCTTGAGATCCTTCCAGCTGAAATACAATAACCTACGAAACAAAAACCCTGGGATTTCTTCTAAGGCTAAATTTCACAACATTTCAGGACTGTTATTTTTACTTGAGAAAACAAATTCTCCTTGCTTTTGAAATGTTGAGACATTCCTCCCCCGCCTCGCTCTTTCTCAAGTCATTTTCGAACAATGGTTTTCTGTAGCAGTTTTGGGCTCACTGATGTGGCGTTTTCAGTCAAAAGAAGATTTGTGAAAGGTGCAGGAGAATGTTCTCTTATTCACTGGTTTGAATTCATTCAGGGGAGCTGCGTGTAGCCAACCTATGAGAAGTTGAAATTAAAAAAAGCTAAAGAAGCATCCCCATAGAAAGTAAAAAACATGTGTTTGTTGTGTGTTTATTTTGTAATTTGCCTTCAATTGTACGTGTGTTTATTGTATACATTACAGTGCTAGCAGGGCTGTGCTGGAGCCAAAGGTAGAGCTTCAGGAGCTGTCAGTGAATTAATTCTGCTGGGATGGTGTTGGGTGAGCACCAGGGAAGTGCAGGTGCCTTTTGGTGTCCAAACAAATTTGGTTTTAATGAGAGAAGGACAGCACACAAAGGTTTCTGCTGTGCCCTGGGTGCACACATGGGATGCAGAACTAAGGGAGTTTGGTTTATTTGGTTTTATTTGTTGTTTATTTGGTAAAACAACGTTGATTTTAAAAACGCTGTCCTTGTTTATGCCAGCAGATGATGTGTCCTCAAAAGCATTCCCACCATCTGTATTCTACATTGGAAATTTTTAATTGCACTTGTTTTTTTGGTTAAAGTCTCCTCTCACTTGCTTTCATCAGGAGTAACATTTTCCTTTTTCTGGAAGACTCAAGACCAGCAGGCTAAGCTTCTCCCTGCCTCTGGTGGACGAGTAATTTCCAGCGGTTTCAAAATCTGCTCAAACGAGGGCGAAGGCTCCGTGGAGTTCTACACCCGAGGGAATGCAATGATGAGGTGGAAGGCAAGCTTCAGCCCACCAGGTACATTCATTCCTTTGTTGCACTCTGCTTTACTCTTGCAGGCAGAGGCAGCGAGAGGAGCACAGCTTGGGGAAGGAGAAGTGGATATTGAACAGAGCTGCAGACCTCTGTGCTAGGGAATGCTCTTGGCGTGGGGAGGGAGGCAGAGACGAAGCACAAACTGAGGAGCTGTGGAGTTGTGTCCCAGGACATTTTCCATTCGGTGACAGCCCTCGGGAGCAGCTCCAGTGGGTCTGGAGTGGAGTCATTGCTGCCATCAGCAGTTCTGTGTGTGGATGGAGACGTGAGCAGGGAGCACAGCTCAGCCCCTGGCAGCTCCCAGCGCTCTCTGGAGCTGCTGGGATGTTCTCTGCTGCCTCCCCAATTAAGGCTTCGTTTGGTAACTCTCCAAGTGGCTCTTTGGTGCTTTCGGAATTCTGTTTTTGTTGAGTGGCAGGTTTTCTATGCCATGCCATGGCATTAATAAACATTTTGGTATATCACATCTCTCACTGCTCCTATCTGAGCTGTGAACTGCAGGGAAGCAGCAATACCTGACAGGAACAAATTCTGGTCTCCTAGTAATGCTGATGGTATTCTAGAAATTTGTCCTTGGGTTAATTTGACTGCCTATGCATTGTTAAAATAGGACTCATGGTAGCAGAGCTTTATAAAGCTTAATGAATCTGTTTAGAAATCTTATTTTAAGAGAGAAGCTGCCAAATGGCAAGAATAATTCCCACATTTGTGGATTATCCAATCCAAGTGAACATTAATATTGTATTTCCTGCCTCTGAAGCATAACAAAGGAACTGTGGCAACTTTGGGTGAGTTGCTTTGCTTCTCTCCAGTCCTTGCAGTCTCCGTGCTGCTGTTCCTGGGCTGAGCTCTGAGGCACAGAGAGCTCAGCGCTTGGCCCGAGCTCTGAGCAGGTGTGATTTATGCAGCTGCAGCGAGCCCAGGTTCTCACAAAAGCTAGCAGGCGCTCTGCCAAGGCCTGGGCTTCCCCAGGGGCACAAAGATTAATATGCACAGCCTCAGCATTCCATAATTCACTCCCAGCACTTCCGAAGCAGCTCCATGGCTCTGCACAGCTCAGCAGAACCACGTCCAACAGGAAGGGCTCCGAAAGGAACTGATCCCTGGATTGTGCTGGGACTGTCCATGTGTTGCAGGTCCTTACTGGACTCACATTCTCTTCACCTGGAAGTCGAGGGAAGGGCTGAAGGTCTATGTCAACGGCACTCTGAACACGACCGACCCCGACGGGAAGGTTTTCTACGACTACGGCGACGCCAGCGCCAGCCTGCTGACGGGGACGGAGGGGGACCCCAGCAAGCGCTACGTGAACGGCGCCTTCGACGAGTTCATCATCTGGGAGAGAGCTCTCACGGCCCACGAGGTCGAGCAGTACTTCACAGCCGCTGTCGGTGAGTGGGAGCACGCTCAGAGCCCACCAGTACTGACAGATGCTCAGCGGCAGGGCCTGAGTTTGGTTTGCTCTCTTTGCTGTTGAACAGAGCTTTAGAGGCAGAAAAAGTCAGGGGTGGGTGTCTCTGAAATGTCTTTGGATGGGCAGTCCTTTCTGCTGGGTTCTAGCTCCTTACCTGAAGTGATAAAGACTCATTAATTCATGTTTGCCTGTGAGCCAAAGAGATCTGAAATGGAACGGAAAATGCCAAGAATCGTGGTCAGAGCAAAGACAGAGCCCAGGCCAGGAAAGCCTCAGTGGCTCTCTGATCTTTGTGCTAAACCCTGCACTCCAGGAAAGGCTGCTGCTGTTAATTGTGAGCAGCAATTAGCAAACATCTGCCCTGGGAGTAAAGCTCTAGGGCACCTGGAACGTTTGCCTTCACTGCAGCTTTCCCTACTTTCATTTATTCCTGCAAGGCTCCCGAGAGCTAAAGAAATTACATCCAGAGCTGTTGTGCTTTTAAACCATTTTATCGCAGAATTTCTGCTGTGTGCCTGGAAATGAGAATGTCTGTGCTTGTGACTTCCAGGTTTGATCATACCAATCAAACATGTACAGAACGTATTCTATAAAATATTAAACTAGTTTATGTGGAATTGAAGTCACTGGAAAAGAAAACCCTCCACCTGTGGGTATATAATGGAGCAATCTATTTCATTTGCCATGAAAATAGTAGGAATTTGCCTTGAGTCTTCCATATTAAACCCGTTTTATTTAAAAGAGTGATTCCTATGAAAGTCTTCAGAACTCCTGATTGGGAGAGTATTCATTTGGTAGTCATTTGACACAGGAAATAGCTTTAAAATCTTTAAAAATTTATAACGCCCTGGTCATGGTGGAAAAAACGCTTTTGTGTTTGGCTGCTGTGCCTCTCACAACAACCGAGGGTTACCACAGCAGCGTCCAGCCCAAAGCTCTCATTAATTACAGTCTCTGATTAGTGGAGCTCAGGAGGTTGTGCTGCTGAGCCCAAGGGCAGCAGATCTCCACACTGACCTGGCACATTGATATTTGTGTCCTGTTCGACTCCCAGGGAATTGTGGCTCAAATAGACACAGAGAGCTGTTTTTAACCCCCTCAGCCCCGGAGCCCTCCCAGCACTCACCCCTGACCCCTCCACTCCCATCTCCCTGCACAGACCGAGGCACCTCCAAGGAATTTCCACCAAGCAGGTCCTGCTCAGGGCTCAGCTTCCAACCTCCTCCTCTGTCCTTTCATTTGGAAAGTCTTGCTGGGGCTCAAAATATCCAACTGCTGGGCATTAGTGTTTGTAGCTCCTCTGAAATGCTGCACAAAGTCCAATTCTGCTGAAATAGAGATTTTTTTAGAGTTATACAGAACTTTGCCTGCGTCCCAGATTTTTCAGGGCCATCTGAAAAATGAAAATGAAAAATTTCAGTTTGCTCTGAAAAATAAATGTAGAGCCTCTCTTAATTGAAAGTGGAGCTTGATGTGTATTATATAGGTGATTAGGAATCCAAATCTAAAGGGATGCCAGGTGTATGTATTTTTTAATAAGTCAGAAGAATTCGAAGCCAACATTATTAATGTGATCAGGGGTTTTGGAGCGCTGGAGAAATATGGAAAATTAATTTTTGGCGTTTGTCTTCAGAGTAATAGACTGATTGGATTTTATAAAATTTCCCATTTAATGTATGAAATTAGAGCATTCATAGAGGAAGCAATGGATATTACAAAAGTAATCAACATAGTAAGAAAGGTTATTATATCTATTTATTGATTTTGGAGGATTTATAGCAGGATTGAAGCAGGGCAATGTGCTTTGACAAAAAAATCTTAATTGGACAGCCTGTTTTTTAATTGAATGAATAACCATGTTCCTTTTGGATCCGTGAGAGAAACGTGTCCTGTACATGCAGAATTTCTTGATTGCCCTGAAATACCACACTCCTGGCAAATAATAACTCTTGGTAAGATGTAGATTAGCAAAAAATTTTATTTCTCTATCACAAGTGATTAATAAATCCCTTTGCCCAGAAAGGAATCAATATTTTTAAAATGGAGCAGCTGGAAGCCATCCAAAATCAAGTTTATTCTTTCTGTCTTGGCAAATCACTTCTGCCATGCTCATCGGGTAATTTTCAGTGGATTTGGTGTCAGTGGGGACATTAATTAGCAGAGCCTGGCTGATTAACAGCAGCCTGGCTGGGATTGGTGTCACTGCTCACACCTCAGAGGGACATCACCTCCAGCCTGCCCCAGCCCCGAACGAGGGCTGCCTCTGCTCTGCTCCTTGTGCAGAGCTGGAATATCCCAAAACCTTGAGTGTGGCACTGTTCCTGCCTCTGCTCTGCTCCTTGTGCAGAGCTGGAATGTCCCAAATCCTGAGCGTGGCACCATTCCTACCTCTGCTCTGCTCCTTGTGCAGAGCTGGAATATCCCAAACCCTGAGCATGGCACCATTCCTACCTCTGCTCCTTGTGCAGAGCTGGGATATCCCAAACCTCGAGCGTGGCACCATTCCTAACTCTGCTCTTTGTGCAGAGCTGGAATATCCCAAACCTTGAGCATGGCACCATTCCTGCCTCTGCTCTTTGTGCAGAGCTGGAATGTCCCAAACCCTGAGCGTGGCACCATTCCTGTCTCTGCTGCTTGTGCAGAGCTGGGATGTCCCAAACCCTGAGTGTGGCACCATTCCTGCCTCTGCTCTGCTCCTTGTGCACAGCTGGGGTGTCCCAAACCTCGAGCGTGGCACCATTCCTAACTCTGCTCTTTGTGCAGAGCTGGAATATCCCAAACCTTCAGCATGACACCGTTCCTGCCTCTGCTCTGCTCCTTGTGCAGAGCTGGAATATCCCAAAACCTTGAGTGTGGCACTGTTCCTGCCTCTGCTCTTTGTGCAGAGCTGGAATATCCCAAACCTTGAGTGTGGCACCGTTCCTACCTCTGCTCTTTCAAGGAAACTCCTTTGTGTTGCTGTGAGCAATGGAAGTGTTTCCACAGGCTTTCAATATTTTCAAATTTCACAGATTTTTCGAATGTGGAAAAGCCTTTCTGAGCTTGCCTTCGTGGGTGTGATTTTATTTGGCACTCAGACAATTCAGACTCAAGATATGAGTAAACATCAGCATTGGAGATCAGAGCTGAGACTTGGACCTCATTTTTTCCATTGTCCAGATGTTCCCAGTCCCAGATTGTCACATATAGAGAAATAAAACAAGACCTTACATAAAACTGTCAGAACTGACCATAGTTCATTACTGATTTCTCATCAGACATAGGATTTAAAAAAAAAATCTAAAAAAATCCCTAAAGAACTTTTATGCATGGTGGGGAAAGAGCTGGTGAAGAAAGATGGATGTCAATGTTTTAACTGTAAAGGTTGTCCTTTTCTTATTGAGATATAACACTTGAAATTTCCTGTTTGCCAACAAAGATTTCAGTATGTAAGACTTACACTACCGCAATGCTCATCTCTATAAAGAGGATCAAATAAAATGGATGAGAGAATAAGAAAACTCAATGTTTTAAACAAGCCTGAGTAGCTGCAGTGCTGCAAATAAGAACTGAATCAGCCTGAAGTGGGGCTATATATATATATATATATATAAAAATAAATATAAATAGATATCTGATATAAAAAAATCAGATTTGTTAACACTCTCATTTGTTTTTATGTTTCCCCAGGTGTGCAAGTTTTGCTTTCTTCAACACTCCCGTGGTCTCTGGTGACAACCACGACAAAACCCAGGGTAGGACAGTGCTCAGGACTCTTTTCCAGTGTCAGAATGGGAGCACAAAGCAAATACATTGTTACATGAAATGTTTTCTATGTTAAAAAGGGGGAAAAACTAGCAACTTCTGAAGTCTTACTACTAACTTTGAAAATGTAGGAAGCTAAAAACCATTTTGATAATTCTTCCTTTTGTTTCCTTTAAAAATTAGAAAAAACTTCCCACCACAGTAAGAAAATTGGTTTCTGTCTGTTTAGTAGAAGTGTAATGAAAAAAATGAAAATAAAGGGACTTTTCATACAGAGAATAGTTAGCTGCTGCAGTGTATTTTCATGTTCTTGCTCTCTGCAGTGCCCAAGCTCTCTTAGTTTTCTTTCTTTCTTCTGTTAGTTCTTCTTGTTCACAGGAAACCATGGCAGACGGACCTGCATTGCCAATGAAAGGATGAACCTTTGACTATTCTGTTATCTGTCTGTCTGTCTGTCTGTCTGTCTGTCTGTCTGTCCCTCTGCCTTCCTTCCCATCTCTGCCCTGTCCCCCTGGGCTCTGCAGCCTCAGGTGTGGCTGTGCCCCAACCCCATGGGCAGAGCCCTGAGCGCTGCAGCCCCAAAGGATAACTGTGCTCAGTTGTGTCTGTGAGGCTCTGCCCCAGGACAGATAACCTGTGCTGTGTCCCTGTGCTGCTCTCCCTGAGCCCTGCAGCCCCAAAGGATAACTGTGCTCAGTTGTGTCTGTGCGGCTCTCCCTGAGCTCTGCAGCCCCGCAGGATGGATAACCTGTGCTGTGCTCTGTCCCTGTGCAGGTGTCCCCCAGGATCAATAACCTGTGCTGTGCTCTGTCCTGTGCAGCTGTCCCCCAGCCCTGCAGGATCAATAGCCTGTGTTCTGTCCCTGGGCAGGTGTCCCCCAGGATCAATAACCTGTGTTCTCTGTCCCCATGCAGGTGTCTCCCAGGATCAATAACCTGTTCTGTCCCCGTTCAGGTGTCCCCCAGGATCAATAACCTGTTCTGTCCCCATGCAGGTGTCCCCCAGGATCAATAACCTGTTCTCTCCCCGTTCAGGTGTCCCCCGGCCCCAGAGGATCAATAACCTGTTCTCTGTCCCGTGCAGGTGTCCCCCAGGATCAATAACCTGTGTTCTCTCCCCGTTCAGGTGTCCCCCGGCCCGTACCACCCCATCATCAGCAGCCTGGGCCGTGCCAGCAGCTCCCTGCACTCGCCCCGGGCCATGCTGGGCTTCCTGCACAACGTGTCCTGCAGCCTGCCCGGCCAGCCCCTGCCCGAGAGCACTGCCCGCAGCCTGACCGAGGTGAGTGTGGCACCTGGGGACGCTGACCTGTCTGCAGAGCCCCGAATGTCAGTGCAGCTTCGAAAGGCTTTGTTCTTGCAGACAATACCTGTGAGAAAAGCAGAGGCTGCTTCGGGGAGCAGCAGGAGTGGAGTGACAACGAGAGAAAATGGTTCAAAGGTCTCATTCATCAGTCCTTGGAGATGTTGTTCAATGCCTGTGGACCTCTCCCTGCAAGGAACACACTGAGGGGCTGGGTCTCTGCTCCCAGGTGACAAGGACAAGAAGGAATGGCCTCAGGTGGTGCCAGGGGAAACTTAGGTTGCATCTCAGGGAAAGATTCTTCCCTGGAAGGGTTGTTGAGCCCTGGAACAGTCTGCCCAGGGAGTGGTGGAGTCGCTGTCCTTGGGAACATTTGCCAGACTGTGGATGTGGCACTGGGGACACATTCAGTGGTGGCCTTGGCAGTGCTGGGTTAGTGGTTGGACTCGGTGATTGGAAAGGTCTTTTCCAACCTAAACAATTCTGTGATTTTATAGATTATAACTACCTGGAACCACAACCACTCATCGAAAATAATGATTTAGCTGAGCAGGAAGCCAGAGGGGAGGAAAATAATTTGATAATTTTTTTCAGCTTCAACGGTATCAAATGGCAAATATGCAATGGTGGGGGGAAAAAAAATCATCATTTTTGTACAATGTCTCTGCTGATCCGAAACGCAGCAGAGTTTGGCAGCTGTGTCTCAGGTGCAGAACATAAAGATGCTGCAGTCTGACAGGGCAGCAGCAGAGTGGGTGTGGGCATGGGCAAACACATGAGGTGTGGCTGTCCCCATCGGGCCCAGGAGCTGTCCCCGAGTGTCACTTACCATCTCTGGCATTCACAGCTGCTCTAGAGGCTTGGAAAGCCAATAGCTGCTGCTCCTGATGGCACCGATGGCTCCTGCAGCAAGCACAGGACAATTCTGCCTGGGTCTGCTCCTGTGCAAAGCTCTCACCTCTGTCTGTGTCTGCTCCTCTGCACAGCTCTCATCTCTGTCTGTGTCTGCTCCTGTGCAGAGCCCTCACCATCTCAGTGTCTGCTCCTGTGCAGAGCCCTCACCATCTCAGTGTCTGCTCCTCTCCAAAGCTCTCACCATCTCAGTGTCTGCTCCTGTGCCAAGCTCTGCTCATTCCCTCAGTGCCCGCGGGGCACAGCCAGCCCTGCCCTGCCCTGCCCCTCTGCAGCCCTCCACCCCTGCACAGAGATGGCCAATCTCTGCTGGAATGGTTCCATTCATTCACTTTATTTAGGCTAACCCGCCGAGGGTTCAGGCAGGAAGGTTTTCCTGCAGTCTGAGCCGGAGCAGGGTCGGGTCCCGCAGCCCCAGGTTCGTGCTGCAGGGATGGGCATCAATTCGAGATTTCAGCAGCCCAGGAAGCTTTCCTTGCAGTAATCAGCTCTGGCCTCGCTGCTGATTGTTCCTTAAGCCTGCGGGTAATTCCGGAGTGACAAGGACGCTGTACTCAGACAAACAATAGAAATAAATGCTTCTGAAAACGACAGGGACAGCGATTGAGAGTTTGTGCTAAAAGCTTAGCATTTGCAAACTCTAAAGCTTGGATTTCACGGATCACAGTTTAATATGTAGCCAAAGCCCTTCTAAAAAGCTCTAATACATTGTTTCCTTTGTTTTACTGAAAAAATTGTGCGGCTCTAAACTGAAAATGGAGCATCATCCTGTCAGACACCATACCTGTTTCCCTCATCATCCCAGTGGCTGTTTGCTTGCTCTTTCATGCTGTCTGACGCTGCTTTGTGTGCCATGAAAGAGATTTGCAGACAGAAATGTGGGGCGTGATTATCTTTAGCAGAGCTATTTTGGGAGGTAAATACAAGAGAGTCCTGATCATACACAGGGATTCTGTCATTTGTCTGATTGATGGTTGGGTTTGTATTGTCTGCAGCTAATTCCCTGACAGACAGCACTGAGCACGCCTGTGATTTTCTGTAAAGTTATCTCTGCCCTGATTGTCGTACGCCTCACAGCACAAGGAAATTTGATTTAAGTGATATGCAATAAACTTTCTGATTACTGACGCACATCTCGAATGAATCGCTCCTGACAAATCTGACTCGGGCTTTTTAATGTCGTGTCTCCCACATTTCACTGTGGAACTTTGCCATATTCATTCCCTGAATGCATTTTGGTAGATAAGTTTAATCAGGAACCGTGGGGGTTTTTTTTTTCAATTTTCAGTGCAATTTTCTGTGCTCTCTTTCCTCTCTCTGTGTCCGTCGGGCAGCCTGGCCTGGGGGAAGCTGTCCCTGCCATGGAGGGGCTGCAAGGAGATTTTAGAGGTTTTTAAGGTCCCTTCCAACCCAAACAATCCTGTGTTTCCCTGGTGTCATCTGACTTTAGATAAAATGGGAGAATAAGTTCACTTTAGCCTTGGTGCCAGCGTTAGCTCAGCTGGAGTACACGGTGGTACTTCCAATAAAATAATTAATTCTTTAAAAAGTCCTCATGCAGAGCGTGGTGAGAGTGCTGCAGGGAGAGAGGAATCTGTGACTTCAGTGGAAGTGAGCTTGTCATCTTTACACAAACCTGAGAAAAATCCCAGCTCAGATCTGCCTTGGGCCCTTGCCAGGAGATGCAGCTGATTAATAAATAATCAAGTTTTATTTGTCTTTCAGGCATTTTTAAAAGCTATTGAAGACTTCATGTTACTGTCCAACTGGATTGATGGACCAGAGGTAAGACGAGAGGAATCAGATTTGTGATTTACTTTGGCTGCATAAATTCACAGGGGGGATAAAGGAACTGCTTGTCTCTTTTGTGATGTTTGCTGGGACTTTTTGGCACTGTGACTTGTTTTATCATCTGTCACTGATGAAATACCTGCAGGGTGAATCCAGGAATTTCCTGAGTTTTTTGTTTGAATTTTAAGAAGGCACAGATTTCAGAACAGGAAGCTTTTATACTGAGAGAATGAGAACCTAAAGCAGAGGGAGGTCTCATTAAAGCCTTAAAATGCTTTTAAGACAAAATGATGTCTAATTGATTTAAGTTCTTAGCCTAAAATCCTTGATCATCTCTGGTGTAAATGGATTTCAGATAAAATAGATTTCTTTTTCATTGAAACATGCATTAACTCTGAGATTTTATGGATCAAGTTTCAAACTGGAGTGTTAAAGTCACTTTTATACTGAGGAGCATTTTAATAAAGATGAAAGAGAGGCCAGACTGTGGTGTCTCAGCTTGTGTTCCAATACAGATCTGATAGCAATATCTCTATATTGTCAAAAAAAGATCTGTGCTGTTCTTGGCCTCACTCTGCTGGGTCCTGAGGGTAATTGCCTGTCAGGGGCGGTGGAGCAGCAGCCATGGGGAGCCATTCTCTGGAGCAAGCACTCGGTGCAGTTACTCTCTGGGTGGCACCGGTTTGTGGGACATTTACCCACCGGGGGCAGAAAGGTTGTGGAAATGGCCAGGCTGGACTTTGGGCAGGAATTCAGTGTGGCACCTTGAGTTTTGAGCTGTGCAGAGCCATTCCTCCATCCTGAACCCTGGGCAGGAATTCAGTGTGGCACCTTGAGTTTTGAGCTGTGCAGAGCCATTCCTCCATCCTGAACCCTGGGCACGAATTCAGTGTGGCACCTTGAGTTTTGGGCTGTGCAGAGCAGTTCCTCAGTCCCAAACCCCTGGGCAGGAATTCACTGTGCCCCTTGAGTTTTGAGCTGTGCAGAGCAGTTTCTCCATCAAAAACCCCTGGACAGGAATTCAGTGTGGCCCTTGTGTTGTGAGCTGTGCAGAGCAGTTCCTCTATCCCAAACCCCTGGACAGGAATTCAGTGTGGCACTGTGCAGAGCAGTTCCTCGTGCCCAGCCCTTGTGCAGGGATTCACTGTGCCCCTTGAGCTCTGAGCTGTGCAGAGCAGTTCCTCTATCCCAAACCCCTGGACAGGAATTCACTGTGCCCCTTGAGTTCTGAGCTGAGCCATTCCTCGTCCCAAAGCTCTCCTCTGTTCCGCAGAGCCCGGCGGTGTTCAGCAGCCTCATCCACACCATCGACACGGTGATGGCTCACATGTCTCACAACCTGGACCAGCACTCGCTGCCGCTGGCTCTCGAGGGCTCCTCGTCTGTGGCAGGTGGGACTGGGCACAAATGTCCCCTCTGGGTGTCCCAAACGCTCCTGTGCCTCCAGCCCCTCCTCTGCCAGCACGGGGGAGGAAATCAAAACACTCAGTTTCCCTCTTTTGAATGCAAAACGGAGTTTGTTTGTAGAAAGATGACGGTGCAGTTAGGCTGGAGGGAATCGGCTCTGGCTGTGCTTGAGCTTCCTTGAGGTTATTTGGGGAGGAATTCAGAATATGAATTATGTGTGAAGAGTCTGATAATACTGTGCTAATAGAGGCAGAGGAGCTAGAGCTCACAGGCAGCACAAGGATGCTACAAAACCTTAATCTTTGCCAGGGTTTTGCAAGAGACTGAAAATGATAGGAATAGTCTTGACCTTTCTGGAGAATTTTATTTTACTGCTGTTTAGCATCTTAGCACCTAATTTCCCCTGCATCTTTGCATGCTGCAGGTATCAAAGGTGTTTTATGTGTTCTGGTGTTCTGCTGTGCCTGGGGGAGACCCTGGTGAGGAGTAAATCACCTGAGCAGCACCCAGAGCATCAATCACTGCGAGTGTCCTCTGGGGCACCAGGGCTCTCCAAGGGAGGGCTGAAGTGATGCCCTCAGGTGTCAGTGCCAGAGCTGTTCACTGTTCTCGTGCCCTGCTGAGCTCAGTCTCTGTGCCAGGGTGGAATGATCCGTGGTGGATTAACAGCACAGGTACACCTCTGCCACGGAGGAGTCAGGTGGGAAAGGCAATGCTGCGTGGGGGATTTGCCATATTTTCTGCAAACATCTGGGGTTTTCAATTCAGGAGTTGCAGTAGCTACTAGGGAAGTCTGGTTAAACAGTCAGGTGGGCTGAGGAGGGCATTGCTCTGATCTTTTTTTGTTTGGGTTATGGTTGAACACTCAGGTGGGCTGAGGAGGGCATTGATCTGATGGCATTTTTGTTTGGGTTATGGTTGAACACTCAGGTGGGCTGAGGAGGGCATTGCTCTGATCTTTTTTTGTTTGGGTTATGGTTGAACACTCAGGTGGGCTGAGGAGGGCATTGCTCTGATGGCATTTTTGTTTGGGTTGTCTCACAGATTACGCCGTGGTCAAAATGCATCCCCAGACCCTGAACGTGTCCCACTATCGATTTCCATCTCGAGGGCACAGTTATATTTCCATTCCCAGTGAAGCTTTCCATGGAAAAGGTAAGGAAAAGATTAAAGAGAAGAGTGGACTTGTGAAAATTGTATCCAAACCTGTTAGAGCAGGTTTTGATTCACTTTATTTTCCCAAGTAACTCATCTGATCCCTGCTGGTTGTACCGAGTCCAAGGAAGCAGCAGTGGTCCTGTCATACTAATGAGCAATTAATGTGGTAGAGTTTTCATATCAGCTAAATTAATATTGAATAATAGAGCTGTGCAACAGAGGCTGAAGCCATTTAATTTCGACGTATTTTTACATCAGAGAAGCCATCATTTCATAATTATTTTTTAAAATTATCTGAACTGGTTATTTTTAAGAAATTCTAGGGTGTCAGTTCAGGTATTATAGATCTCTTTGTGCAAAATTGGTCTTTTGTATAAAATTAAACTGTAAAATAATAGGTTTAAGCAATAGCAGCCACAGGAACAGAATGAAGACATAGACTACACTCATGGCAAAAAGGCAGAACCCAGAAATCAAGACTTATGCTAAAATTTTAATGATCTCAAAAAGAAGTATGGGTAAAACCTGCAGCTCCAGTCAAGACTCTGAAATAACAATATTTGAAGTTCATCATCTCTGCTTTACTCAGAGATTGAAGGAACCCATTTACAAAAGCATCTCCCAACATCCTCAAACCTTTGAAAATCTGACTCACGTGCCCCAAATTCCAGCCCACAGAATTCCCTCACCCAGAGGCCTCTCTGCAGTCCCCTCTGCTGAGGGACGTTCAGTCCCTTTTTCATAAAGTGCAAAGTTAGCTGAAAACAACCTGCAGGGAGAAATTCTCTGAAAATTACTGAACTGTCTGCCTGATCTGTGGTGACAGCTTTGTTTCTTTGCACTGGCAGGGGCTCTGGCTGGACACTGCAAGTCCTCCAGGTTTGAATAACTATAATTGCAAACCAACTCGTAATGCCAAAAATAGCATGGGAGAGGCCTTTTTTCCTTCCCCACTTATGCAGTTCCTCACCATGCAGATTTTCTTCTTTTTCTTCAGAGCATTGTCATGCTTTGTAGCCTGAAATGATCCAGGGCATTGAATGTTTTACTCTTTTCCAGCTACAGCTCACTTCTGAGCAATTTCAGCCTTCAGGCCACGCTTCTGCACTGTCCAGATGAGCTGCCCTAAAAAATCTGTTATTTCACCTTAAACAGCTACACTATAAACACTTGGAGCCCAGCAAAAGGATAGTGAAAGACATCTGTGTGGCTCCCTCTCAGAAAATACACATCTGTCGCTTCGCTCAGAGGCTGTAGATCCCAAAATCCTTGGAATGTGGCAGCAGGACCACATTGGCACAGATTTCCCTGCTGGAGGTGCACAAGCTGCCCCTCAGGGGAGGGTTGGGGTGGCCTTGGGACCATGGTGGCTCCCACGGGGACACTGCTGTGTCCTGCCCCCGTTCTGGGGCTGGGGTGGGTGTCTGTGTGTTTTAATTGACAGCTGATGACTTTGGCAGGTAATTTTGGGAGCTCAGGTGTGCAGGGCATCGTTCTGTTTGCTATCTGCCCCTGAGCTGTACAATATGTTCACACTTTTCACTTAAAAGAACAATCAGAGCTCTGCTGAAGCAAAGACCTGAAGGTCTCCGTGAGTCAGGGCTCTGCACGAGCTCAGAGTTTGGGGTGGAGGAGAAGCTCTGCTGCTCAGGAATAACTGTGCTCTCTGTCCCCAGCCTGGGTCACCATCGTGGGCCTGCTCTACCACAACATGCACTATTTCTTCCACAGCATCAACCCTATGGATACCAAGTGAGTAGCTCAGCCCTCCCGGGGCTAACAGCTTCTTTATTACCTTTACAGCAGCCGTGTCATTAGCAGCTGTAAACAAATCATGAGCCATAACCCTGGTCCTGCAGTGCTGGGGACACGCAGCCCTTAGCTAGAGATTCAAGTTTACATTGCGTGTTTTATTCTAGGTTGCAATAAAATAGATTCCCATGGCGACATGTTTGTCCTTCTTTGTCTTCTCCCACCATTCATCAGACCTGGTACTAGAATTTCATAATTTTAATCTGTCTCATAAAAGGGAATTGCATCTTTTCTCCTGGCACATATAAAGATAAAGCTTGCACTTACACGGAACAAGTGAGAGCACATAACATCCCTCTTTAGACAAAATCTGAATCCTAATCCTAGAAACCCATAAGACAATTTTACAACGGGAGACCAGGCAATGCTTTAAAGACCTTTTGTTTTATGTACTACATCAGTGAAATCATTAGCAGATAAGATAAAGTAAATGCAGAGCTATAACCCTCGGCAGCACAGCTCCCCAGGGGATTTTTGCAGGCCATTCACGCAAGGCATTTCACTTTCCTTTGAGCAGGTGCATGGCTGTGGTTCAATCTGATTTTCACTGGGTACGGAGATCACTTTGCACTCTCAGTCCTTTCCACCCTGGCTTTGCTGGGCAGTTCTGGCAGCAGGGAGAGTTTAGCATCTCAGCTCCTGCGAGCGTCAGGGATTGTGTCCTTTCCTTGGGACACAGCTCCATGGGGGTGTGGGGAGCTCAGGGGAAAGGATCCCTGCCTGGCTGATCCAATCGGATCCCAATCCAGGCTGATCACACTGAGATAATCACACAGTGATTGCTAAATGGCATCTCAGAATCAATAGCAAGCTGGGCTGTTGTTTGCGCTGCTCCCTCCAGAGAAGGACACTTAGCAGGGGATGGGAAGGGAACCTTGTCAGCAGTGTGCAGAATTCCCACTGACATGGAGAAATGGAGGCAATAACTTAGGAGAGCTTATGTTTCCCAAAGAGGAGGATCAATGCAATTTATCAAGGTAATAAGATGTAATCTCAATTTTTTCGAAGGCAGAAAGAGAATTAATCTGATCATGACTTAGGTCAGACACAATCAGATTAGAGATTGTCATGTCAGAGCCCTGTGTTCTGATGCACTGCCACAGATCCTGGGCTCTGATCCAGCAAAACGAAACAGAAGTGTCATCTCTGGGTGCATTCTCTGAAATGTGTGCGACAGGACAGCCTGGGGTCCCTTCCTGTTCCCCTGAGCTGAGTGTGCTTTGAGCACTCCTTGGAGAAGGAAGGCTCTGGCCCTGTCCCCTTGTTAAACACAAAGACACAGGAGAAGAAATGTTTCCCACATTTCTGTAATTAATTCAAACTTGAGGTGCTTGCAGTGTGTAATGCACTACCAAATCATGTCTAGAAACTGCAGCTGCAGCTCTGTCCAAAACTGCATCTCTAAAGGTAACAACCCAGGGAATGCTGCCTTAGCAATTTTTCCTCTGTGGAATCAAACCCCAGGTACTCAGAGATGTTTTAAAAATAAGTATGCACTTCTCTTCTGCTTGCTTTTCTGTTTTGTGCTCTACTATTATAACTTTTTTGCTTACTTTTCAGTAGAATAACAACTTTTTCTCAGAGTAGTTTGTTTTAAAGTATTTCTTCTGTGTTCCTTCTAGCACTGGGCTTCTTGAGCACCTGTAATTTGAAGCCTGTCCATTTTCTTTTTAAGGGATTCTGGGTTTTTGGGGATTTTTTTGTGGTGGAAAACCAAAACCAAAACTCTTAGAGCTTTTGTGCTGTACAGACAGATGACTTCTATATTCAGACTACATAAATAGCAGTTTCTAAGGGGCGCAACCTTTGATCCTTTACCAAAAAGAAAAAAGAAACACAGAAGTGTTTTGAGCCCAGTTCTGCTCCTGTTCACATGGAGTTTGTGCAAATGTGGCACCTGACACCCAGGCCAGGGCAAAGAAAGACTTTTCATGCACTGAAACAGCGTTCCCTGCTTGTGATGAAGATTTTTCACACTTCAAAATTCACCAAGGTCTCCAAAGTTTAAAGAAGCAGATAAAGGGTGTGGGAAAAATGTCCATCCTCTTAATCTGTATAGGAGAAATCTCAAAATGTCAGATAATGATTTTAACTTTATGAGTTCTTCTCTAAACGGATTTTTTTCATATCAGAGTATAAAATTTTGCCTTCAGATGAACAAATTCCATTCATGTGCTGCTTGCTGGGAGCAGAAGTAATCTCTGACCCTGGTGTGTTTTTTAAGGTCAGAACTAAGGGGCTGTGCTAAATGAGGTCTGTTCTGTGTCCTGCCAAGGAGCTGAAGTTATTTCAATGTCTGCCATGAATTGAAACTGCTGCAGACAGGTGGTGGATGTAAACACGGTGGTTTTTAATTTGGTTTCAAATGCCTCTCTCCAGTGGTGGCTGTGTTTGCAAACCCAGGCTGGTGATTAATTCACCGTGGCTCAGATCTCTCGTGGTAAAATCCATTTATTCACGTGCTGCAGGGGCAGATGACAGCAGCCATTGAATCCTGCAGTTTGTTACGATAGTGTAAAAAATCTTACCCTGAAGGTAAATGGATCTCAGTCACTCCTCAATGTGTGAAAATGCCAAACTCATAAGTTTTACCTTAAAAGAAGAGTTCTTGTGTACTGCAAAATTACTTCCCACTAGAATAAAAGCATTTCCAGGACTGATCAGATATTTAATCAAGTTCTGCTGTTTGTATTGAGGCTTATCTTACTCTCTAACAAATCTAACTGGACATAATCTATTTTTCAAGGTAAAGATGTAAATTACTTCTAAATATATTCCTGTGTATATGCTTCTATGCATTTTTTGGTGGGTCCTACAGACATTAAACATCTGTTATTCAGAGCACCTGAAACCCCTGCAAGCTTCCCCCTCTCTTTGCTCAGGGTGTTTTTAGATCATCCCTTCGTAGGATTCTCTCTGATTGCCCAAAACACTTCTGGCAAGGCTTAGAAAAGAGGACCAGAGTGAGGGAGGACTTGTGATCCCAAGTCTCCAGGTGCCCAGAGCTGTTCCCTACACTCCACAGCTCTGATTTCTAGTCCTGTAGCATCTTTTGGGGCCAGATCTTGCTGCCCTAGAGGAATTAATTGGCCTGAATGGGAAAAGGAGGTCCTGTGCTCCCTTGCTGTGGGTGTGATAGATGAACTAAAAAACATTTGTTATTCTTCCCTAACACCGTTGCCTCTCTCCCAGGATCGCGGAGGCTGCTGCCTACAAAGGTTATATGATCTCAGCCAGCAGTTATCTCATCTCCATCAAAGTGGAACCTCTGCCCAAGCTGTCCTACAACCTGTCGGGATCTCCTCTCATCACCATCCAGCTCAGCCACAAACTGGTGAGTGAACTCAGAGCTGCTGCTCTGGGGCTGCAAAAACTGCCGTGCCTGGGAGCATCTCTTTGTATTTCTCTCATAATTTTGGTGGGCGTTTTTAGCAGCAATTCCGCTGCCATTTGTCGCTGCATGAGAATGTTTTCCCCACCGTTATGACTCCTTTTCCATCACGGCAAAGGCTGATCGGTGCTCGTGTTGGAGGAGGAGTGACAAGGACAGCTCGAGGCGTTCCTGAGTCCTGTGCTGTTTGTGCACTGCAGCAGAGCAGAGTGGAGTGGGCAAAAACCAGAATTCACTTGTGGGTTTGGCTTTTGATCTTCGTCCATGCTGAGATAACTGAGGGGTTTTGACAGCTCAAATCTCTGCTCTGGTTTGAGCTGCCCTTTCTAGAGAGCAGAGGAAGTCTGAGAAATGAGAGCCAAAAAATAACAATCTGAGAAAACTCAGAGAAAAGCTTGAGTGAAACTGGTCTGTTTTGGTAAGGTGTTTCAGTTTCACCAAATTAATGTATGCCAGCAAGAAACTGGGAAAGTATCTGGTTTTGCTTGCTCTTGGAGAAAGATGTGTCTCTGTCTTGTCGGGGAATGAGGAAGAGTTGAGCTCAGGCTCTGAGGTGCTGGAAGAGCCACTGCAGCATCTCTGACCCACTTACAGCAGCAAATGGCAATGGCAAGGAGAGATTGAAATTCTTAAGCATTTCTTAGAATGCATCTCTTAGATGTTCTCCTGAATATTTTATCATCTTTTTCTTTAAAAGCTGTTTTCAAGTCAGTTTATCTTCTTTCTGTTGGGCTTTTGATAAAGATGCAGTAAGCTACAGAAAACATGAAGAGTCCCTAAGGCCCAGAATGAAGTGTGTTGTTTTCCTGACAGTTTTTCAAGCTAAGAGCTCCTAAATATCCCCAGAGGCCTCTTAGAGGTGGGTGCCTGTGAAGTGAGGAGTGAATTTTGTGTGGATCCTTTACAAAATGCACTTTCCTTTATTTACCCTGGCTCCTCCTCGTGCTGCACTTGTGATGATTTGCTGGGAGGCTCTTAAACAAACCTGTGGCTTTGTGGTTTTTTCCTTCTCACCATGAAGATGACAGGGACCATGGTGTACAGATAGAAATGTTAGGTTTATCAGGAATCTTTGTTTGTTTAACCAGAGAATCCTGAGAGTGTGACACAAGCATTGCAATTGTGTCCTTGCCATGACAGATCCAGGCTGAGTGTCAGCTCTCTCTAATCACACTGACACCTGCTCAGCTTTGGTTTGTGATTGATTCTTTCTGTGTGCATGGGCTTAGGTTTGATTTTCTTTTTCTTTTCTTTTCTTTTCTTTTCTTTTCTTTTCTTTTCTTTTCTTTTCTTTTCTTTTTTTTTTTTTTTTTTTGTTTGTTTGTTTGTTTGTTTAGTTTTTGCAGAAAATGGGGAAACAGCCCATTCTGGTAACAGCATTGAAAAAGTAGCTCAGTGCTGTTTGGAATCAGTGCATAAATGCATGCAAATATGTTTGGTTTGAAGGTTCTGAGAATTTTAAGACGGGGAAGTGTTTCTAAATGTGCAGAGAGCACGATCTTGAGTTCTGTCCAGTGAGCTGTGCTGGGATAATAAGTGTGTCAGGTTTGGCTCTTGGGCACAGAGCCCTGGGAGGAGATGGGGAGAGCTCAGCAGTTCCACCCCAGACTGACACAGAGCCTTCCCTTCTCTATTTACTATTTTACTATTGTCTCAGCAATCACCTCCTGCTGGATTTTCATCTATCCCCAGGACAAACCCCTTCGTTTGGGTGAAGTTTAAGAGGTGCAATGAAGTTTTTCCTCATCAGTATACTTACAAAATTCATAATCTCATTGTTTATTTTCCCTCTGGACAATTTGTATACTTGAATCAGAAGTTGGTCCCACCTTGGACTAAATAACCATTTCTCCAGTGCTTTCCAAATCCAAGCTGTGTGAGGTATTTTCTATGCTTGTTTCAGAAGCTAATTTCAGTGTTATCTGATAATGAAGCACTTTGATTATCTCCTAGCTAGATTTATAAAATTCCTTTTAAAATTCCAAGTCAGATGTGCTATTTGAACCTTCAAATAACAAAACATTCTGAAATCACCAATTTTGTTTAATCAGAAATCTGTTTCGACATGGCAAAATATTTTATTTAACTTCTTGTTTGCCGTAGTTAGTCTATATTGTTTTCCCAGTGACAGAGTATAATTTGTCATGGGAACAGCTGTTTAAAAGCAGAAATAGGCACAAAAGTTTGTAAAGGGAATCAACAGAGCTATGGTATGAGGTCTGGGCCATGGGAATACACCTAGTTACCTGCTCCGCCTTCTTGGGTGTTTTTTATTTTATGTATTTGCTGGTAGTGTGAATTTGCTGCAAAAGGCATTAATCAGAGGGCAGCAGAACCAACCCAAACGCCTCTGGGTACCTTACAGGCAGATCCCAAATTCTGTGAGTGATCTCAGGAACAGAGCTGTGGTGTGGATGGAAATGGATGGGATGTTTGTCGGGGAAAGGTGAGCAGGAAGGACTGGGGTGGCTGTGTGCAGCTCTGATGGACATTGATGTGCATTGAATTCGATAGGAAGATGCTGGTCTGATATCTGGAGCTGTGAGAATATAATTTCTCTTTTTGCTTTCAATTAACAATGAAGTTTAATATTAAGGAATGGATTAATAGATTATTCCAGCTATGTGTGAGTGTGGCAGTGCTGGGCCAAACCTCTTTTCTTTTCCACTGCTGTGTCTCCAACGAATTCTGTGGAATAATTCTGAACAATATAAATTTAGACAACTGCAAATTTACTTAAGGAAATGACTTAAGCAAATTTACAGAAGTAAATTCAAGTGAATTTACTTAAGCAGATTGGGAAATGGCTCCACGTCCCTGGAAGCTTTCATGTGACAGAGCACAGATCCTTTCTGTCATGCCACATATTGTCTCACTCTGGAGTGCTTTCATTTGGTTGAGTCGGGCTCCTCATGAAATAAAAGTAGAATTTAAAATGTAAAAGAAATTCTGGCTGCAGGATCACCATGTTAAAGTATTTGCTTTACAGAGTAACAGTCAAGTTATTTATCTGAGTTTATGATTGAATAATATGTTTGAACTGAGAGCATAAAATCTGGCTTAGAAACCTGTTTTATCCATTAAAATACAGCAGTAATGGAGAAACATTTGAAGTGGATGCCATCTCATTCTTGTAGCTGTTTGCTTGTTCCACATAATGTTCTCAGTTTAGCAGAGGAAAGTGTAATAAGAACAAGTAAAGAATACCAAGTCCAGAGAAATAGTTTTTCTTTATTAAAGTTTGGGTCTGACTTCTTAATTCCTCTCCTTCCAATGTGTGTAGGAAAAATGCCAATCACTGAGCAACAGAAAACAAAAGGAAGTTGGAATAAACCATGTCTATTTTAGGAAATAGTTACAAAGGGAATGTCTGTGAACTGAATATCACCTCTTGAAACAGAACTTCTCAGAGCATCCATCATCGCAGAGCTGAACTCGTGCTTCGTTAAATCTCCTCCTGGGCAGGGCTTCCTCTGAAATGTCTGCGTTGCTCACACAGCTCTGAGGAGCTGGAGGTGATTCTGTTTCTCTCTCGTTTTTGAACACGAGGTGTTCCAGACTGGGGCTGATGTCTGAGCACTTAGGGAAGAGCACAGGGAATACCAATTAATGATCCATTAATGATAAATTAAAGTTCTGTTTGCAGAGAGTGCCAAGGGCAGAGGCAGTGCCAGCCTGGGGCAGGGCTGGGGCTGAGGGGTCACCAAAATCACCAAAATCACCAAAAACTGCTCAGTTCAGGGGCGCGAGGGGCAGGGGCCAGGCTGGGCTTGGGTCTGCAGAGAGGGCACAGGACAGGGACAGCAGGAGTTGGGGACAGCAGGAACTGGGGACAGCAGGAACTGGGGACAGCAGGAACTGGGGACAGCAGGAGTTGGGGACAGCAGGAGTTGGGGACAGCAGGAATTGGGGACAGCAGGAATTGGGGACAGCAGGAACTGGGGACAGCAGGAATTGGGGACAGCAGGAATTGGGGACAGCAGGAATTGGGGACAGCAGGAACTGGGGACAGCAGGAATTGGGGACAGCAGGAATTGGGGACAGCAGGAACTGGGGACAGCAGGAGTTGGGGACAGCAGGAATTGGGGACAGCAGGAATTGGGGACAGCAGGAACTGGGGACAGCAGGAGTTGGGGACAGCAGGAACTGGGGACAGCAGGAACTGGGGACAGCAGGAGTTGGGGACAGCAGGAGTTGGGGACAGCAGGAACTGGGGACAGCAGGAGCTGGGGACAGCAGGAATTGGGGACAACAGGAACTGGGGACAGCAGGCCTGCGTGTCCAGGCTCACAGCTGGCTCCTCGTGGGACCAGCCCTGCTGCCTGCCCTTCCTGCTGCCAGCAGCGCAGGCACAAACCTTTCTGGTCCAGCCTCCACTGGTGGAAAATGTCTTTCTGGCTGAAAATGCAATGTAATTGCAGCACAGCCACTGCGAACACTGCTACACACATTCCTCTTTTCCAGCAGCAAGATTTTGCCTGAATTAAGTCCTCTAAGAAACAGAAGTTGATGCACTAAATTGCAATAGTCAATTGTTATTTGGGAACATTTCAGGGACAGACCTTTTTTTTTTTCCCCCCCTTCTTTTTTTTTTTTTTTTTTTTTCATTTAGAAAGTGGTGATGCTCTGCTCTCCACCAACTTGGATGAACTACTGTCTCCTGCAAAAAAAAGATAACAGAAATCCACTAACACCTTCAGCGTGTGTGGGAGGATGTGGAGACTGATGGGAGTTTGTAGCTGAAGACAGCTTAATCTTGACCTGTCCAGATGTTTTGTAGTGAGGCAACAGTACATTTTGTAAAATGATTATCCCCAAAAAAATCTGTTTCTAGCAAGATGTTTTTCATAGCAGAAGCAGCTAGAGAAGAACTAACATTTCACTTCTGTGATCCAAGAAATTACAGCACAGGGTAGAAATTTAGAAGAGATGAATGTCAAGGCTGAAATGCAGCACAATGTGCTCTGGAAAAAGTCAGGAGAGGCAACAGAGGCAGAAATTGTCTCAAACTACACCAGTGTTTTGTAAAACCCACACAGCTACACAGCACAGACTATGGAGCATCAGCCTTGGGTTTTGACCACCCTGATATTACTTTTTGACACTCTTTGGGACCAAGCAGCTATAAATTCTGGTGTTCCAGGCAGCTGGCTGTCTTTCAGCTCACGGAAGCAGCAGTGGGGTGTAAATCCAGGCACCTCTGGTACCGAGAGGGCAAAGAGCTGCCACAAATGATGAGGTGTGAGACAGAAGGGCAGCGCTCGTGCCAGGCTGGTGCAGCAGAGCTCTGTGGGTCCTTGAGTGGCACTGCAGAGGAGATTTTCCTACAGCGAGAAGGAAACTTTCTGTGCTCTGGTTTCAGCCACTTCGGGTTTTCTCCAGGGCTTTATTTTCTCTTTCCTCTTCGCAGAGAGGAGCATGTGCAGCTGCACTTTTGGAGAGCTTTAAGCTCCTGGCTGCAGCACTCTGTGAGAGTCCTCCCATGAAGATCAGATGCAAACTGGGAGCTGTTCATGCAGCTGCTTTTCCCTCCAGTAGACTTTGGGGAAGGGCCACTTTAAAGATTTGTTTGATTCTGAGGAAAAAGGCATGTTTTGCTCTAATACTACCAACTTAGGGCTAATTCAGCATTGTTCCATCTCAGTCCTTTGCTCGTTGTGCTTCATTTTAGCAAACACATTGCTTGGGGAATTTCCTGCCTGACCATGAGGTGTTAATCTTTCCTGCCATATTCTTGCACTGAATCATTGAACAGCTGCTTCTCTCCTCATTTTGGAGGAGCTGCCTCTGCTCTCTCACTGTGCAGCGAATTTTTCCCATCGGAGCCCTCGGAGCAGTGCTCCAGGGAGTTCATTGGGGATGGAGAGACCATCAAGGATGGAGAGATCCTCAGGAAAGCTTTCTCAGCTTCTGCTCCTGATCCCATCCCATGTTCTGGTGCATGGCTGTCCCAAATCTCTCGCAGCAGCAGTAGTAGCAGCAGCGCTGTAGGAGCATAAGCAGTAGTTCAGGCAGAGCAGGAGAGCTGCAGGAGCTGCAGCAGCAGTGCAGGCAGAGCAGGAGTGTTGTGGGAACAGCTGTGGAGCTGCAGCAGCAATGCAGGAGCTGCAGCAGTGCAGGAGCTGCAGCAGTGCAGGCAGAGCAGGAGATGCAGCAGTGCAGGCAGAGCAAGAGCATTGCAGGAGCTGCAGCAGTGCAGGAACACTGCAGGAGCTGCAGCAGCAGTGCAGGAGCTGCAGCAGTGCAGGAACACTGCAGGAGCTGCAGCAGCAGTGCAGGAGCTGCAGCAGTGCAGGAGCTGCAGCAGAGCAGGCAGGGCACCCCTGGGGCTCCGTGGGACACTCACTCCCGGGCAGGTGGCTCTGGAAGGACAGAGGGTGGCACACACAGACCTCTCCTCCCCAAGCTCTGCCCCACTCGCTCTGCCCCACTGTCCCTTCACTGTCCCTTTCTCACAGAGCTTTAAGGGCCGTGGGACCTCAGCCTCTAAAACCCCAAATGTGATCCTTTCCTCTCCCTTCTCCTGGGCATGCCATACCCCGAGGTTTGTTTAACATCATAACTGATAAGAAAATAAAATAAGGGAAGAACCAATTCCCATTTGTACACAAATATTAGTGCTACCATGAGAGAGACAGATCAATGTGGAGCCAATTAATTTTTATGGCAAGTTAAGTGTTGGCTAATTTATATATTGATTGAGGAAAAACAATGAATCTTGCCCACATCTGCAGAACAAAGGTACAATATTTCACTGGATGGACTTTGACAGAAAGAACTTGACTAAAATACAATTAAAAGTGTGACTCTTGCAGAATGTATCACAGTTAAGCAAAAAGAAAAAATAACGATAAAGCTTGTGATTTAAAAATCAATGCAAAGTTTGGCACTTTGTTCCACAAGTTAAACCCTTGCTATAAAGAATACAGGAAATCCATGGAGTTCACATGAGAAATGAACAGAGCTGCAGCTGATTCTCTTGCTCCTGGGCAACCTTAGAACACCAGCAGTCATTATGATGAAATGCAGCACCTCTTAACAACAGGCTATTTCTTTATATCCCCTGAAACGCTCTTTTGTTGTTTTTTTTTTTTTTTTTTTGGGGGGGGGGGTGTCCAAAAGAATACAAGAAAAAAAAGGATAAGGTAGTAATGGGAAATTTATTCATTTGTCTGTATTTCTATGCTATAGAATGTGTAAGTTGTTGAACATGAAACTGCTCTGTGTTGGCTTTCAGTAAAGAGGGACAGGACTAGGAATGTTTGAAAGTTTCTTATTGGAGTGTCAGACACGAATGATGAACGTGAGGGAGCTCACTGTGCTTTTGTGGAACTCAGGAACTTTAGTTTATCATAATGAGGGTTGAAAAGTTGTCTTCAACTTTGCTGTTCAGGTGATAAAGAACTAGAGGGCAGTTCCCAAATGGAATGAATTTATGGTTAGGAAGAGGAGGATTTGAAAACTCCACAACTCTTCTTATTGTAAGTTGATTTCCTCTCCCCTCCCATAAAATATTCACAGTTTCTGCAGGAAAATGCTGTGAGTATTTCCTTGGAACACTGAGTGGGAAAATCAGAACGTGAAGAGTTGAATACTCACAACCCCAACAGAGAAGGGGAAGTTTGAGGGAGAAACATCAGTTTTAGAGTAATAGAGGCAAAGATTATTGCTCTGCTGCTGGTGATTAGCACAGAAATAATCACACAGACATTTTTTTAATGAATCGGACCATTTTTATTATTCTTTGAGCTGTTTCATTTGACCAGCAGTGGCAGGACAAAGCTCCTGCAGAGCAGAGGAGTGTGGTGAGCTCTGCCTGCCCCAGGAGCTGCCCAGGACACACCCAGGGCTGTGGGCACTGCTGGGCAGCTCCGGCCGTGCCCAGGGCAGCAGCAGGGCTCATGCTGGGCTGGGCACAGGGGCATGGCCTGTCCCAAACCCTGCTGCACCCAGCTCACCCACAGGAGTAAACCTTTGGCTCACGAGTTGCGTTAATTCTAGCTCAGAAATGGCAGAGGAGTGGCACTTTAGAGAAGCCAGCAAAGGGAAGAAGCTGGGAAATTTGGGGTTTTCTCGTTCCCCTCCGCACCACCCGTTCCCCCAGGCACCTGAACTGCACTCGTGCTGCTGGATAATGGCATTAACAGCCAGGAACAGACTTGGAGTTGTTGTTCTAGCAGGAAATGTGCTAAGGAGGGATTTTCCCTTTCTTTAACAAAAAAAAAAAAAAAGAGCAAAGCAGAGTCCTTCCCAAGTGCAGAGCACAAACTGGCGCAGCAGAGAGATTCCTGCGAGGCCAGGGCTGCCAGAGGAGCTGCACCCCTGGGTCCCTGGGCCAGCTCTGCGTTCCCTGCTCGCAGGGACTCTCCGTCCAGCTCAGCACTCTGGGCTGCTCCAGCTCTCATCTGATGGCTAACGTGAGCTTTGAAAGGGAAGGTGTGGCTGGGCACAGGCAGGGCTCACATCTGAGCTTTGACAGGAGCATCCCAGCCTGGGGGAGAGGAGTGCAGCTCAGGACCCCCAGGGACTGCTCTGGGGTTCGCATCAAGGACAGGGCCAGGGGCTTTGCTGAATTTGGGTAGCGCTCAGCCAGGAGAGATAGAAGAGGTGGAAATCATAAATAGACAAATACCATGAATGGATACAATTAAAAAGAAATAAATTTAATTATTTTGCTGTTGAAAAAAAAGTTGGATAAATTTAAAACTATAATTCAGACCATTACCCTGCTCTTTACAAAAAAGAAAATCCTTGCATTTCCCTTTTAAATTTTTTTCTTTTCCCAGGTTTTTAATTTTTTAATGCTTTTTTCCTTCGAGAATTTTTTTCTTGGATCATTGGATTTTGATGTTTTGCTTTTATTTGTTCTTCTGGGGTTAAATCTGGACTTGTTTCTTGCATATATCTAATGCAAGGGACTACAGAATATGCTTTATATAAAGATGAGTTTGGAAATCCTTATGAAGATAAGTGTAGAAATTAATGTCTCAGAGGCATAGGTGCTTTTAGTTAAAATCTGTTGGTTGGTTTCAGAGAAATGAGAAATAGACACACATTTTTAATATTGGTTGAAATAAATTCTCAGGTTTAGTGAGAGCAAATCTAATCTGGTTAATTGGGTTTTTTCCTTGTCGTATTTGTATTTATCCTAATTTAGTCATCTTCAAGCCTGCTATTTATTTATTTATTTATTTATAAGCATGCCTAAAGTTGAAAACTCTGCTGCTGTAAAATAAACAAGAGCTGCAGAGCAGTGCCAGATAATTTGGGGCTAACGAAGCCTGAGTACTGTGGCAGGAGGAAGATACAATGATCCATCCTGAATTAAAGCACTTGCATTTATTTTACGTATGGCACGCTGTAAGAGGTTCTTGCAGGGTGAGGCTGATGAAATGTTCTGTGGCAGATCACCTGAGGATTTCGGGTGCAATTCATCCCTCGGTGCTGAGGGCAATGTTTACTCACGAGTTTTCAATCCAGTGTAAGTCCCTAGCTCCGTTAGTTTGCATTCACACTGTCCAAAGAGCTGTGAAATAAATTAACCCTGCCCAGTGTGGGTGAATCTCTTGGCTCAGAGCTGCAGCTGGGGAAATTGCCACACTTTGGGGTTTTGCTGGGAGGTCCCTCAGGACCCTCACTCTGCAGGAAGGGCAAGGCTGTGTGGAGCCCCAAATGTGTCCTGGGAGGTTCTGTGGAGTCCTTAGGGCTTGGTACAAACAGATCTCACTCTCCCCAGGGCTTTTTCCCTTCCCTGGCGTGGCTGTCAGGTAGGAGATGGATGAACACACTGCTCAGGGAGATATCTAATTAATAAAGCTACAAGGGAAAAAATATCCTGTGGCACTTGAGATGGGCTCACGTTAAACTGTGAGTTATGCTGCTCTTTGTCAGCAATTTTTGCAGTAGAGTTTTTATTTGCCTAAGGATGTTTTAAATAATTTCAGCAGCAATAACTCCAGGAGCACGGCTGTCTGTGTTCTTCATTCCTTCCTCCTGTCTGCTATGATAATTGACATCAAATTCAGCTTCAATAGCCAGCAGAAGAATAAGTTTGGGGAAAGCACCAGACACAGCAGGGAATTTAGTTTTCCTGAGTGATTTTGGAATTATTCAGCTACGCTGATGAAATCTTACTGATTCCCATTTGTTATTAAGGATGACAATTCTACCCTCAAAAAGTTTTGGAATTTCACATTTGGGAGAAAGCTTTTATGTTTCTTTCTTTGTGGTTTTTTTTCCGCCTCAACCTAAAAATAATTTTTATTGATTTTTGCATATGGCAGACACAACTCTTTTAGGAGTATTACTTAAAGGGCCTCAGAACTGGAGTGGTTTTTCTTTATCAAGAACATAATCTTTGCAATGTAATGCTATTAATTTGCACTCCAACTCCTTAAGAAGTTAGAACAGCATTGAATTTTTCTTTTAAAATTTGGTTTCTCAGTTTCACCTTCTGTGCAATGGTTTTTCTGTGATTCATACTCAACTTTTCCCCTAGATTTATTTCACTGTCAAAGTCCTGATTTCCATTTATTTTGATGCATGGAACTATGTATTGACATTATCTATTTTCTAGTCAAATGCTTTTTTTTGTTCTTGCTCAAATTGTGGAGAAAACACCTTTATAGAAATGGGCTCAGTGTTTAGTGAGACCAGGTTCTCACCTGGAGTCACCCAGCAAGAGTTCCCAGAGGTGAATAAAAATTTGGGCCAACAGGACAATCTCAGGCTCAGCCACAGTGACCCCAGAGCGTTACTGAATAGCCAAAATGGCCCAAACTTCCCCAAAATGTGCCTTCTGCACAGCCGCTGAGCCCTGCGGTGGAAATGCTCCTCAGACCATCATTTCAGAGGCACAGCAGAGCTTTGGGGCGTTAGCTGCTCAAGTGAAGCTGTTTGATGAGTGCTGGAGCACACTTAGGGTGTTGAGATGTTCCCTTTCTTGGTCCTGTGGCTCAGCCGTGTGTCCTCTGAGCTGTCACCACGGGGCTGTGACAGCTCCACGTGCCTGTCCTTGGCAGAGCACTTGGGCTTTATGGAAATTCCTTCGAGGAGCAGAAATATTTACACTGAAAATCTGCCAAGAGTCAGACAAGGCGTTAGTGGGGGTGAAGGAGGCGTGGGGGAAGAAATCCATCCAGGGAATGATCCAGTGCAGCACCAGGAAATGCAGCAGCAGCTCCATTCCTGTGCCAGAGCCCTGCTCTGCCCGGGGGGAGCTCTCAGAGTGACAGAGGGACAGAGCTCAGCGTCCCCTGCGGGACTGAGCCCTGCACAGGTACCCAGGTGGTGGCTGAGCGCAGGGTGGCCAAGTGACCCAGGCTGGTGGCTGAGAGCAGGGTGGCCAAGTGACCCAGGCTGGTGGCTGAGAGCAGGGTGGCCAAGTGACCCAGGCTGGTGGCTGAGAGCAGGGTGGCCAAGTGACCCAGGGTGGTGGCTCTGTCCCCTCAGATCCCAGCACAGGTGAGGCCAGCGTGGCCAAGTGACCCAGGGTGGTGGCTGAGGTCAGGGTGGCCAAGTGACCCAGGGTGGTGGCTCTGTCCCCTCTGAGCCTGGCACAGGTGAGGTCAGGGTGGCCAAGTGACACAGAACTGGTGGCTCTGTCCCCTCAGATCCCAGCACAGGTGAGGCCAGGGTGGCCAGGGGACCCAGGCTGGTGGCTCTGTCCCCTCAGATCCCAGCACAGGTGAGGCCAGGGTGGCCAGGTGACACAGAACTGGTGGCTCTGTCCCCTCTGAGCCTGGCACAGGTGAGGCCAGGGTGGCTCTGATGGGAATGGAAGAGCAGCCTGGGAATGGCCACTTGGGAGGGATGAGAAGGGACATTGTGGGCAAATCATTCAGAATAAAATTCCCACAAAATCCTCTGAGGCAGCGTGGAGGGAGCAAGCTCCTTAAAAATGTGTTATCAGAACAGATTATTTATTTTAAGGAACAAGTAACCTTAGACTTCTCTAACCACCTTGAAGTGCGTGATGTCACTTTAAATCATGTATTCCACAGTTAACCACACAAACATCAAACCCAAATATATCCTGTGAGGAATAAAACCTGAGGAGCTATAGAAGAATTTCCAGTAAAAAATTTATAAAGAATTTGCAGAGACTTAGTGCTTTGTTGTGGTAAAGTCTGTACCCACGGGAGCAAAAGCACAGCTCCAGTATGTAGTTTATTCCTATATTGTATATTTTCATTTTTCATAGTCTGCGGATTGTTGATTAGCTTCTCACTTCCCTCGATTCCCTTTGAATATTTTGGATATCCCAGAACTAGATTTACATATTTTAGTTCATTCTCTGGCTTTCTCTTGAGGAAAGTTAGAACTCAGTAAATATTACCTAAAAAAAAAAAAAAAAGGCCATAAATATTTTTTTCCACTCTAGGAAAAAAAAAAAAAAAAGACTTTGAGTTTGCTTCCTGCAACTCTCAACTAGCCAGCAGAAAACAAATGTACTGGCAAGAATATTTAGCAGAGCAGCAAATTTTAAGTGGTTACAGAAGACTGTTCCTGGAAGGCAGACTCCAAAAAGGAAGCTGTGACTTTTTTTCTAGGTATCTACTTTTTTTAGATGTTTTATACATAATTGCCTAACTCTGTCTTCACTAAAGATATGTCAAAGCATTGGAGATTTGCTGGATTAAATGCAGTGATCAGATGTTTAAAGGCAATTAATCACCACAAGGACTGCCCCAGTGCTGTCTCAGAGATGCTTTTCCCTTTCACATTTCTGCTGCACACATTCCATCCTGATCCTTGCTGGTGTGCAGCCTTGTAGGACAGAACTTCATTACTTGATGTTTGAACTTCTCTGTCTTTCTCATTGCATTTCCTTTTGGTTCATCAAGGAATTTTACTTTCAGGCCACAGCTTTGCGCTCTGCCTGTGCATCAGAGCTGGCAAGGAGTGAGTTTGCTCCTGAGCCGGAGGATGTGAAACCAAAATGCTGGAGGTGTCTTTGCTGCCCCTCGCACTCACTGCAGGGCAGGGAAATTCTTACTGACCTGCCAGGGGATGTGCAGGGCAGGGGAATTCTTACTGACCTGCCAGGGCTCAGGGATGTGAGGGCAGGTGAATTCTTACTGCCCTGCCAGGGCTCAGGGATGTGAGGGCAGGTGAATTCTTACTGACCTGCCAGGGGATGTGCAGGGCAGGGGAATTCTTACTGACCTGTCAGGGGATGTGCAGGGCAGGTGAATTACTGACCTGCCAGGGCTCAGGGATGTGCAGGGCAGGTGAATTCTTACTGCCCTGCCACGGCTCAGGGATGTGCAGGGCAGTGCCATGAGAGGCACACGGAGTTTGGCTCTCCATGGCTCCCCTGGGTTGCTGTGGCAGCTCAGGAAATGTGCAGGGCCAGGTAAAGGCATTTGGGTGCCCAGGTAGCTCTGTTTGGATGAGGCTCACCCTGGTTGCATTTGAACACCTGGCTCAGGGTGTGTTTGGGTGAAACTTTTGTGTTTTAGCATCTCCTCCAAGCCACAGATCTGTGTTTGCTCAGCAGCCCAGAGAGACACAAATTCTCCCAGGACACCATCTCACACCAAAGCATTTGTTTAAAATGTTTTGGTGAATTTTTGCAATTTGTCTTGATTGATAAGGGAACCTGGAGCCATAAACATCTAGATTTGCTCAGCTAAAACCCTCCCTGCATGTCCTGCTTGGCCACAGCTGCACAGATCAGCACTCAGAGGGAAGTTCCCTGCTGAGAACATTATTGGGAGGGAGGAAATCGAGATACATTAAGGAACCAGAAGTGCTGTTCGTGCCTGGTGTAAAGACTGCCCAGATGAGATATGGAGATTTATATTTGCAATGACAGAAGCTTGGATTGGTTGCTGAGGAAAACCTGCCCCATTTTGGATTTTCTGTAGTGTGCAGTTTTTTAAGCCTAAGGAATGCATTTAGAAAGAGAAAAAAAAGTTAAAAGGGAATAATGCTATGAAAGGCCTTTATTTTTCCTCATATTCCTTCTTGCATGACTGAACCAGGTTTTATATGTTTTGATGATGCCACAAAATGTGACATTTCAGCCGAGAGCTATGGAGCCCTGGAAATACAAATGTGTCCTGGAAGCACTGATGGATCACTGGCGAGGCTGGAGCTCCCAAACTGATGGGAAATGATGCCAAGCCCTGCATGCAAAATGAACTGTTCAGTCTGAGCTCAGCCTCTCCGCTTGCCTGGCGCTGCTCTCGCAGGACAGGGGCTCGGTGTCTGAGCAGCAGATGGAGATGTGTCCTCAGCTGCAGAGCCCAGAATTGTGTCCCTTCGGTGACACAGCTCCTGGGGAGGGGAGCAGGGCTTGGACACTGCTTTTTCCAGGCGAAAGGAGCAGGGGGAGCGGGCTGAGCCTGCCCTGGTGTCCCTTTGGGCAGGGCTGGCACAGTGCAGGTGGCATTGGGTGGGGATGGAGTGCAGGAAGGTTCATCCTGTGCCAGGGACACCTCCCCGAGCTGCTGAGCTGGATCAGTGCTCAGCCACGCTTAGCTCAGGAGTCTGAAGGACAGCAGAGAGAGCAATATTTTGCATTTTGTACACAATATCTCCTGTGACAGAAAGTCTGCCAACTTCAAGAAAACATCAGCTAAAAATAAAGGTAAATTTCAGAGCACTTGGGAAAAACGCTGTGCAGCTGAAACATATGGTCTGATGAGAGTCTAAGTACCTTATATTTTGAGAACTAAATATAGATAAGTACATTCTGGCATACTCTGTTTAATTTGAGAGTGTGGCAAGGCTGCAGCTTTGTTCTCTATTGATGAAAATTGGTGTTACACTGCAGATCTTATTGGCAGCAAGACAGATGTGATCCAAACCTTGTCTGCTGCTGCAGTTGTGCTGTGTTTGGTGTGAGATGCAATATTTTTCTGTTCTGCCCCTGCTGCCTTCTGCTCTGACCCTGGCCCTGCTGAGGAGGAGTGTGGGGTGAGGACGAAGGCTGTGAAGGAGCTCCCAGGGCAGGGAGGTGGCTCTGGCTGCTGTCCCAGCCGGGCCCTGGCTGACAGCACGTCAGTAATTTCTGCCACAGTGATGATAGGCTGTAGTGCCAGGAGCTTTTTATAACTTCACAGCATTCCTTGTTCCTGCGGGGAGCGTTCCTGCCGCGCGGACAGCGCCGCGATCGCTGTCAGATGTCACTGTGGCTCGGACATGGCTGTGCTGCCAGCTCCGTGGTGAGGTGACACATTCCCTATTCTCCAAGCCAGGGAGAAGGAGTTAGGAGAGCTTCCAGGACCCCACCTGGGATATCAGTGCAAGCCTTCAGGCAAGGCAGGAATCTCTTCTCCTTTCTCACATCTTCCTCCTCTGTCGTCTCCTGAAAGGCAGATCCCAAATGGCCATGCCAAATATCCATCACAACCTGCTGTGTTATTTCATTTAGAGTCACTTTGGCTTATAATTTAACCCTCGCCCTACATTCCTTTGGTATAATCTGTGGAAGTATTTTCCAGGGCTCATTCCGTCCTGCTCGTGCCAGCCACAAAAGCTCCAGACTCCACGAAAATGTGAGCGAAGAGGCAGAGCCTCCCAGCACTGCCTGGAGCTGCCAGGCCAGGCTGGGGAGGAATGCTCTTGATGGAGAGCACCAGGCAGTGCAGATGATTTTTCTCCCAAAAATGTTATCTCTGGAAATGTGTGTTAAACAAACTAAGCAGAGCTCAAATATCACATCTGCCTGACGGTGCCAGTTCTGGGGGGGTCAAGGAGTAATAATCACCCTCGGGAGAATCTGTGGGCACAGCTCAGCTTCAGTACCTGCCTTGCCTTCTGTTTGCTTCATGAACAAGAGGTTTCTTTTGAAATCCTTTTTGTTTCCTGCTGGAGCAGAGAGAGAGCTCTTTGTGAGCACTGCAGGTTTCCTGCAGAAGGTGATGGAGGCACAGAAACCTTCAGATTCCTTAAGATTCCACAGTCACTCTTTGAAGTTTGCTCTTGTGCTCTCACTTTGTGATGTTTCTAAGGTATTTGTGAGCATTTTTCCTAACATTCCGCTAAGTGATTTCTTGTCTTTTCCACCTGAAAAATAAGCAATCGCATTATGATTGCAGTAACAGATGTGCTAATTCCTGCAATTAAACATTGCAAAATAAGTAGTGGTTTTGGCCTTGAAGACCTATATTTAATTTCTCCTACATAACAGCAGCTTGGAGAGTAACGATGTTGATTCCAGGGTCCAAACCATAGCTTCAGTCCTGAGGTTCTGTTTGTTCGAAGGTGGGGTGGGCTGGGCTGGGATTGACTGCAGAGGATTTGATTCCATGTTGTGGATAAATTTTTGAGACTCATGGGAAGCAGATCCATGCAAGAGAATTGCTATGGAGCTACAAAATGTGTAAAATTCTGTGGAGTCAGGGAAGGACCTCAGCAGTGACACTCGAGCAGGTCAATGCTGAACCAAGGCAGGAGGTGTTCCTGTTTTGTGGCTCTGTGTGTCAACTCCTCCCGCAGTGTAATCTCAGATTACACAGATCTCCTTAGCACTGCGGTGTCTCCTCTCTGTTAATGACATTTGAAACTGCACAATGTCCCTGGGAGAAATCCTTTCATATACTGTGCTTTGGCTTTAATTAAACTTCAAGCAACCTTTATCTTCTAAAAATCATGCATAAGTAAGATATATATGATGTTTAATTTGAAACAGAAATCGCATCACTTTAGGATCACTTGTTTAAAGATACATACACATGATTCTTTATAGGAAGATCTAAGGTGGTAGTTTTTTGGATTTTTTTTCCAGATAAAATATCAACGTAACAAAGCAACTCCCAGACACCACTTAGAATGATTATTTAGTTCAACTTAGTTCTATGCTTACTTAGACCTGACAGCTGTTGCTTGTGAAGAAACAAGAAACTTGTAAAGTCTGGCTTACAAAAAAAAAAAAAAAAAAAAAAAGGAATGCAGATGCTAAACCAGAAAAATACCTTTAAAGTTATATCAGTTGCATAAGAAAGAGAGGAACTCCCTTCCAGGAATGTTCTGTCTCTGTGGCAGCATTCAGTGCATGCTGTCAAAATAGACTCTTGGAGCAGGAGGTGTAAACAGGGCCGTGAGTCAGCCCTGGCTGAGGGGCCATGTCCTCCAGCTGGGGAGCCAGGGGGGCTCCTCTGGGGCACTGCTGGGCATTGCTGGGCACTGCTGGGCATTGCTGGCCATTTTTGGGCATTGTTGGGCATTTTTGGGCACTGCTGGGCGTTGTTGGGCATTGTTGGGCATTGGCCACCGGAGCCGCAGTGGGACACTCTGAGCTGCTCTGAAAATGAGAGTGTTTGCCCAGGTGGAAGAAAATATCAGCTCAGCCATTGTTTCCTGCCCATTGATGATTGTGGTCACATGGACATGTTGTAATTCTATCGTGAATATGTGTTTTCCCAAATCTGTCGTGGCCTGAGGCAGGTTGGTGGCAGTTTTTGTCTCCTGCTGGCATGAGCTCACATGGACTTTGGCAGTGGAGGAGCTGCATGAGGACAAGATATTCCCAATCAGTTCTGCAAAGGTGAATTGGGGTGAATCTGTGAAACAATGCACTTTTCACTGTGACAAAACCCTGCCTTTTTCACAAGTTTCTCAGGCCACCCACCGTGGCCAGAGTCAGATTCTTTGTGGTGTGTTGCAAGGGCAGTCAGGCTGGGCTAAAACATCTGGGGCAAAAAGGCCTCTTGATAATTACTGAGCTTTAAATAATTACCATTCCATATTTTTTTGTTTTTCCACCAGTTTGAATGGTAACGAGAGATCATCTCAAAGCACAAAGAACTTTAAGATTTCCAGTTGTTCAGACATTGCATGACGTTTCCAGGATGTTTATTCCCAGGAGACTCTTGGTTGAATGTGGGATGGAAACAAAATCTGTAAGGTTTTTTATTGGTTTGGGAAGGACAGGGGAGGTGAGCACTTACACACAAAGCTGGGAAAAAGAGGGAGCACGGAGCCTGGACTATGGTGGTGAGGTTTGAATCATAACTCCTGCAGCTCTGATTTCGTCTCTCAGGGTGTGTGGATGTCTAGGCTTCCCACATGGGCACTAAAGCATCCTTTGCCTCTTTGTTTGCCATCTCTATTGTTCAGCCTGCAGAGAGAAAAACAACCAGGGCAGATTTTCTGCTGTTTCTGTTCCCAGTTTTGTCTTTCCCAGCTCTTGCAATGAGAGAGCTCTCCACTTTCCTGGGGAAGGAAACCCTAGAAGTACAACAGGGATGTCACAGAAAGGCACAGAGGCTCTGCACCTCTCGTAAAGTTCTCACAGGTCCTGCTCCAACCTCTTCTTCTATTGCTGGGGTTTCTTTTTAATCCAAAACTGCCAAAGAAGTGGCAGCTTTGTGTCATATACTCTAATTTCCATGTTGTCAGGTGTGGACATGGTGACAAACAGGGACAAAAAGTCCACTGTTATCAATTCACATCCTGATTTCCACAAATGTGCTGCCTGTTTTTGCAAGCGTGAGCAATGGCATGTAGAGCTAGATGGTGTTTAGAAATGTTCTGTATTGGTCTGACTCTTCTCAGAGTTTAGTCTGTGCTAATATATATAGAAAATTCTCTTTTTTTTTCTGGTGCAAGGTGGAGAATTTGGGCCGTGTCTCTGCTCCAGGCAATCTAAAGTTTCTTTTTCTATTCCTTCCTGAGAATAAGTAAGCTGGAGAATATCTGAGAGTGGGGAATGGTCCAGCTCTCCCATCTCTGTGTTCCCTCACCCTCAGGAGCGTTAACAGATTTGGAATTCCGGATTTTTCTGGGGACAGATGCATTCCCTCAGTGCTTGTTTGCCTCCCAGTCCACAATTCACAGTACAAACTATGGAGCAACTCAGCAAAATTATTGCCACACATTTCATTCACGTGGGCTGCTGTTTTTCTAAGAAATTGGATTGTGCTTTAATGCTTCCTCAACAACTATCCAAAACTGTCAGTGGTCCTGGTCAAAGTCCAGCTCTGACTAAAGTGTGAGCTGAGCTGAGTCCCTGACCATTTCCAGTGCATTCCAGAGCGCAGGAGAAGATCTCCTCAGCCCCCAGAAATGTCACAGAGCCATTGTCACCCCAAGAGCAGCTCGTGTGCCTCCCGTGCCAGGGCAGAGCAGTCTGGGCTATCGGGGCCAGGCTGTGCTCACCAACATGGGATTTTTCCTGTGAAACTCAGCAAAAATCTCTTCTTCTGGTGGGACTGTGTTGGCACAGCCTTGACAGAGTGAAGGGACCTGTCCTCCCAAATCTGTTCACGTCACTGCTCTTGTGCCCTCGAGGTTCCCGAGGGTGCCGGGGAGGAGCTGCCCCAGAACATGCTGAGGAAATGTTTTCCTGACCTGCTCTTTCCTTCACTCAAACTCCTGACTTTGGATGGGCTGAATTAGGTGTCATTTGTGCTGAAAGGATTGAATAGCTCTGGCGAAGTATTTATAAACCTGTGGAGTATTTTTAGAATGGAAACATTTCATTTTGGTACTTAAACATGGAATATATATTTCTTTTACTGTGACATACTGAATCTGAATGTTTTCAGTGCTGTGTTTCAAACATGAAACCAGACTCAAGGTTTTGTTACACACATGTAGGGACATCGTATCAAAGGAAATGGATTTTTTTGGCAACCTAGCATATATTGCTACAAGTCCCTGCCTTGTTTGCTGCTTTGATCACTATAACCAAACTCCTCAGCTCTTTGCTTGGCTCAGCTCAGGGCCTGAGCCACTTCTGCTGCTCCTCAGGAGCCTCTGCTCTTCTGTTTCTTGTTCCATGAGCAGCAACCAGACAGTGCTTGCTGCCTTTGGGGTCCAAATGCTGACAAACTTCCCTAGAGAGAGGAGATTTCAGGGTGTGCTTTCCATTGTGATATCCCACTTAACAAGATAAAGTCTAATCAGCATATTTTTAAATTATTGTTATGTATTCTTTGTCTCATGCATTTTGGATCTGTTTTTCTCTTCTGTTTTTTGGGAACCACAATGGATTTAACTGAAAGCTGTGCCGAAGGAGTTCAGCAAAGTGTTTTCATAACATTTTTATTCACCTGAGACAGCATGCCCATGAAGTTTGGTATACACGTTTGAAAAGCCAGAATGAGCTGATTTGCATTCTCTTTCTTGCTGCTCTCTCTGTAAAATCAAAGTTCAATTTCTCACTGCATGCCAGGCTCTAGCCTGCATCAACAGCAGCGAATGTATAACATAGCTTGACTCTCAAATTGGAAGGCAGAGCATAGAAACAGTGTCTGTAGAGGTAAATAGTGAGGAGATGGATGCTGGGAGGGAGCTCCTAGCTCTGCATGGACACACACCAAAGGCATCCTGAGCTGTTTGTCTCACAGAGCAATGCCAACATCTCCTGTCCGACATCACCTCTGACACCACTCCTCATGCTGACGAGGAGATGAGTGCAAAGTGCATGAGCTGAGCATTTGCTGCCTTGCAGGCCTTGGCAGACAAGGCAGGAGTCACACACAGGGACAAAAATTCACTTCTGCGGGGGAGGGAGAACCCCTGGCAGGATTTAGGTGAGCAAGATAATCCAGGAGAAGTGAGGTGTCACAATCAGTCCCTGCTGTTAGGGGAGCACTGTGCTGATAAACTCCAGGATGGATCAACCTATTCAATGCCTTCTGGATAAAATCACAAGATGGATGGGACTGAAGGAATAGCAGAATGCAAAATAAGAGCTGGTGAGGTGCAGGAAGTGTACAAGGCCAAAACCCTGTGAAAAGCCATAATAAAGAGAAATCTATGCAGGGAACAGCAGCTGAATGTATTTGCACTGATCAGTGCCCATATTTCTGTCTGGAGCTTGCAGGTGTCAGCAGCTTCAAGTGTATTCCCCTTCTGCACCCTCCCACGCAGGCTGGAACATGCTTTGTTTTTCCTTCAGAGGCAAACAGGTATTTAATGTCCTCCCGCAGCTGCCAAGCAGGTCTGAGGTGTTCTGAGGCACCAACAGGAAAGTTTAGAATTTGCTGTTCACCAAATGCATAAATAAAAGGGTGAAGTGGTTATTTGAGGAGCAAAATAATGTAGGATTTCATGAAAAGAATTGGGAGCTGGGATAAAGCAGGCAGATGGAAAGATGGGAATAAATTATTTACTCTGTAAGGGTAGAGAACAGCAGGCTATTGTGGAAGGTGACCCACGGGATCAGGTAAAGGTGTTGAGCACACCCTTAAAGGCTATTTTAGAAATGAAGAGCTGATAAGAAGTCTGTGCAGAAGTTATGCTGCACCTGTTGCTTCCTAGAGATAAATTCAGTTCCTTTTAGAGCATTGTCCTAAGGTTGGTTCTGTCTGATCCTTTGTGGCTTATTGGAGATGGATTCCTAAATGGCTTTGAAAGGTGATTTAAAAGAGCAAAGTGCAGCTGCTGAGGATGTGCTGCCCCAGCAACCTCTTCTGTTGTCATCCTCTGCCCCTGAGGTGCCCTGCTGCTCCTCCAGCAGAGCTGCTTTGTTTCCTTTTGGAAAACCCCAATCAATAGCCACCTTCAATGGCACAGTGCAGTGTTCTTTTAGAGCAGAATTCCCTTTTTGTCATCAATGTTTGCCTCGTCAGGAATTTGCCATGCCAATGTTGTTTTACAGGCAACCATCCCGAGCTTTTACCTGCACTTCAGTTACCTCTGAGAGGTTAATTCCTGTCCAGGAGCACTGAGTGTCTGACCTGGGGGCTGTCAGCAGAGCTCCAGATGTCACTGCTGTCCCCCAACAGCTTTGGTTGTTAATAGCTGTTCCATTAATTGAGGTGGTGTTCTCTCTCTCTATGATCATCAGCCTTATTTATCCACAAAAAAGAGATAACTGAGCTCATCCTTTTAATTATCATTCTCTCTCACACCTCTCCTCTTTCCCCAAGACTTCAGAACAAATTGTGCACTGGCAGTTGCATAATTATAGTGTACCTGTGCTTGTCAAGTAAATTTTCTGCCTCTCTCTGTTATAACCCCTGAGCTCTCCAAGGGCCATCAACTCTTTCAGTGGCTCCTGTCTCCTAAAACTCCAAATATCTGCATTTTTGGTGAACAATTTCAGACCTAAGCACAACAAAAGCATTTAATGTATGCATACAGCATTCAAGCTTTGAGGGCCTTTTGCAACTTTCTTGTTGTTAGGCAGGGTTTTATCTGGGACAAGGTTTGCATATCCTGAAAGAGCTCCTTCCCTCTGTAAAGTATTCCACAAGAGAGCTGAGAGCTGTGCTTTGCTGTTTGCTGACTCCTGACTCCACTGAGCACGAGAGGGACTGGGAACGTTCAATGAGAACAGGCAATGGCCTGGGCTGGGGAGTCTTGAAAACTCTCCACAGTGTGATGCTGAAATGTTCTGACCTCAGAGAGGAACCCAAACAGTGCTCCAAGAATCACTGGAGAGCCTTGGGAATGGAGAATAAATGAAAGGCTTTTCTGCTTTCAGCATTTCCGATTAGGCAAGGCTTTCTTCTCTCTCTATCTCGACGCACAGTGAGCCTTGCTTTGTGTGCAGCTCTCTCCTGAGGCTGAGCTCTCACCGATGCAGGGACTCATTGGACATTGCTGAGGTTCTGCACAAAAGCTGATGTAGGACAAGCCTTCTGGGCCTCAGCCAGGCCAACCTGCAGTTTGTCAATATAGGGGATTAGAGCAGGAATTAGCTGCAGCAGCAGAACGGTTTTGTGTCACCTCCTTCTCCTTTCATTTCGTATAATAGAATACAACGCAGTGCCGTGTGGTTTGGCTGGGTTTGGCTCCAGAGGTATTTGGGGTAGAGCAGAGTGGGTGGATCCTGACCCCAGAGGAGGAGGGGTGGCTGTGCTGGGTCAGGGTCCTGCCCAGCCCCAGCAGTGTCCCCCGCACGGTCCCCTCCTGCAGGGCTTTGGGCACTCTGTGCCTGCAGAGAGCCACAGCCAGGGGAGGATTCCGACAGCAGCACCAGAGCCAAGGAGCTCTCTCCCTGAACTGTGATGTTTTGGGACTGAAATCTGTTTGGTGATCTTGGAGGGCTTTGCTGACCTCAGTGATTCCAGGATCTATCAGATATTGTTGATGTTTTTTCTGTAACACCTTCCAAGACGCTCTAAGCCTCAGCCTCAGTGGTTTTCCCTCAGTTTGGGAACACGTGTGGCCCTTCCCAAGGTGAACTTGTGCACCCTCTCACCCCAGCACTGCTGCTGATGCAGCCTTGGTCTGTCTGGTGCTGCTCCTCATCCTCCATCCCTCGTCCCTCCCAGCCCTGCCCCAGCTCTGGGCGCTGCGAGGAGCTGAAATGGCTTTGACTCTGCATAAAAACCTCTTAGCAACAACGAAAACACCACTGTGATATCAACATTATTCTTATCCTAAATCCCAAACACAGCCCTGTACAGCTTTTTGTAAAAAAAATTAACCCATCACAGCCAAATCAGGACCCTAGGTAAGGTCCTTCCTGGTGAGGTGGCATCGTTGAATAGCAATTGAAATGCTGAATTCACATTGCACAATATTAGTAAATCAGGATCACGAGGGACAATAAATCCCCCACACCCTGCTCTTAATTTATTTTAAACAGCAAAACAAATGAAGCCAAATTAAACTCATAAGTCATAGGGTGAGCAGAGTCCAAGAAAATGTCAGTTCCACTAAAATATGACAAATGAAAGTATTGGCATAAACGCCAAGGATTTATATCGTTGGCACCACAATAAGGCCTTCTTTAGCTGATCTTGAGACATGACTCAAAATGTGAAGAATGAGAAGATAAATATAAATAAAGGGATTTTTCTTTTCTGAATGCTGAAAGGGTTATTTTTAACACAGTAAACATTTTCATTTTAAGTTAACACTAGTCAGTGCAATTGGAAGAACTTTTCAGCAGGTTTAGCACAACCAGCTGAAATACTTGAGCTAATCTGTACAGAACTGTCATGGAGCTGGGTAAAACAGATTATTAGACAAATCAGATTATAATAACCCAGAGCATCACTCACAGTCTTCATAATGAGCTCTTGGTAATGAGTTCTGTATGACTTTTCCTTAGATAAAACATTTCTGGAGGGAGAGAATTTCTTGTTCAGAATCCAAACCCTGCGCTGCTGTTTTTAGTTGCAGTCGAGGCTCTAGAGCAGAGCGAGTTCTGCATCACTCTGGGTGATCACTCTGTGGCTGTGGGGCATATCTGGAGGTTTGCTGTGGATGTTCTAAGAACTCTCTCCTTTCTCGTGGATCGTGTGGGAAACAAAGACAAGGCAGATGCTGCTGAGAGCTCGTGGATATACAGGAAACAGGCAGAGAGACGGCGGAAAGGGCAGGAGGGAGTTTATCACTAATTCTCTGCTTACAGACATGGGTAGAGTCTAACAGTGATTAGTGGATAGCCATCCACCCCAGGGCGATTGGCTGAGCCCTGACAGCGCTCAGTTCCAAAACACAGATCAGAAAGAGCAAGGAGAATTCAGCTTATCTTTGTTCCCCATACGACTCATGAGAAAGGAGAGAGTTCTTAGAATAGTGCATCCACAGTCTGTGGCTCTTTTTTGAGAGTTCTGAGGCGTGAGTGAAGCCCAGGGTGAGTGCAGCCAGGACCCCTTGGGGCTCGGTGGGATCGTTTCACCCTGCAGACCCCAGGGTTCTTGCCCAAGGAAATCCTCTCTCTGTGGGATCTTTTCCCCCTGCAGACCCACAGCTCTCCCCAGATCAAATCCTCTCTCTGTGGGATCTTTTCCCCCTGCAGACCCACAGCTCTCCCCAGATCAAATCCTCTCTCTGTGATCATTTCACCCTGCAGACCCACGGCTCTCCCCAGATCAAATCCTCTCTCTGTGATCTTTTCACCCTGCAGACCCACAGCTCTCCCAGATCAAATCCTCTCTCTGCGGGGCTGAGGGTCACTGCTGCCCTGCCATCCTACAGCAGTGTAGGAAAATCAGACCTGGGCTTGGCTCCGTGCTCTGCCTTGGGTGGAGCTCCAAAAAACTCTTTTTGAGGCCTTGGGACTCAGACCTGGAAGACTCATTCCAGAAAAGTACAGCAGCATTTCTGTAGAGCAACAGTCGTGGCAATGAGTGTTTAATCTGAAGATATTTTTCATCCTTTAATTAAATAACATCAGTGTTCAAATAACAGCTCCTGCCTGTCAAAGAATACAGTGCAGTCATTCAAGTGATCTCCACCAGAATAATTACCCTACAATCAAGCTCTAATTTGCCTTTCCAAGTAGACTGAATGATCTAGCCTAATGAAAAAAAAAGGAGCTGCTTTTTTTAATAGAAAATAAGAGATGTTCATTTCACATGCTGTATTTTTTTAAAAATAATTAATCATGAGATGTCATTTGGCTAATCTGAAATAGCTTCTGACAAAACCCCCAGGATTTGGCTTGCAGCTTTCAGCTTATACTGGTGGATGCTAGAAGTGGATGTGTGTAAATTAATCACAGTCTCTGTGGCCTTTTTACAGCGAGATTTGTCTTGTCTTCAAAGTATATGGAATTATTGTATCCAGAAGCCTGACCACAAGTAAATGGCTCAAAGTGTCCCCATCAGGCCTTCCTCATTCCCTGGCAGTGATAAATTCCCTTCCCCAAATCCTCTCGTTGCTGCTCTGCTGGCAGGAAATGGATAGGAGCACCTGGGGAGGGTCCTGGAGCTGGAAGTGTCTGCAGAGCTGTGCAGGTGAGGTGCCCTGGGGTCACACTTCTTAGTGAGAGCAGAATGCTGTAAAATAATCTGAATTTGGAGGAGTTTGGCTTTCTTAGGCAGAGTGAGAACGTGGTCCTCATTGCTGCTGCCTTGCTCTGTGCACTGTGTGAGCTTCGATGCAATTCTGCTCCTCCTTGGTGGCATTTGGGGCTGGCCTTGCACACAGAAAAATAACCAGACAAGGGTCAGTGGTACCTGTACAATAATTGGGTCACTTTTAGTCCTGTAAATACAATTTATTTTCCTTTTTTTTTTTTTTGTTGTTGTTGTTGTTGTTGTTGTTGTTAAATCTAACCTTTAAATTTCTGTTTAATCCTGATTTTTGTGGAATCATAACGCTGTACAAGATGTGCCTTCAAGAAGTATCTGTTCAAATCAAAGTATTTAATTTGAGAAAATCATATTGGGTGATCAGAACACTGAGAGCAGAAAAAAAGCTGACAGACAAATAAATGGCTGTTTTATGGAAAGCTGGGAAAGGTACAGAAAAATATATGTAGAGAAAACCTAAAGCAAACAACAGATTTGGCCTGCAAGTTAAATTGTAAGGTAAAGTTTAAAGACATTTCTTCCAGAAAACCCTGCAGGTTTTGTGTAATAAGGTGATTTCTTCAGTCCTGAAGAACTGACTGTAAGAGCATTGGAAATTTGAAATAAATTCCTAAAAATGAAAACTGTTTGTTCAAACTCTGAACCAAACAGTTCCTACATTTTCATGAAATTCAAGAAAAGATATAACTTAAAATCCATCGTAAGGCTGCACTTTGGGTTGGTGTTTGAGCTGGGTTTGAGCGCTGTGGCCACAGCTTTTCATGTGGCACTTCTGGCTGGTGGCTCTGCTGCCAATCTCCTGCCACTGTCACTGCCAGGAGCCTGAAAAAGCTGCACTTTGTGTGCCAAGTGCCATCAGCTCCAAGGGAACCATGCACTTTTGGGGGAGTGTCCCAGTTTTCTGAGCTTTCTGAAGTTAAAATAAGAAAAAAGACTGGAAATTATCTGGTTTTGGTAGGGTTCATCTTTCTGCCAAGACACCACTTCTCAATTTTTTCCCTTTCCTATGATATGCTCCAATTTTAAACAGGACCAAGCTGAGCCGTGAGAAAATCTGTCTTCATCCTGAGCAGCTCTCAGGGACCTCCTGTGACCCAAACCTGGAAATTCTGGTGCTCTGGGGGCAATTCAGGAGCTTCAGATCTTTCCAGCTCAGCACAGAACTTCTCACAGGCTCTTTGCTTTTGCTCTGACCCTTGGAAACAAAAGTATGAGTGTTCTTCTGTCAATATTCCCTTCTTTTCCTTCCTTTAACTGCAGTTTTATGAGGAATCTCAGTGAATTAAAGTATAAATTGCTCTCATTCATAATAGCAGTCCTGAATATGTAAATCTGCTTTCTGTAAGGATGAATATTAAGACGAATCTCTTGGCATAAGAAGCTTATTTTCATATATTTACCCCTTGCTTTTGCTGCCTTGTATTTGGTGCCTCAGTCTGGGCTTTTGTGGTTCCCCTGATCACTGTGTTTGTGAGCTGCAGTTGTATAAAGTGAGTGTTTGTAATTAGAAAAGGAAAGAGAAAAGATAGTTTTGCTCTGACCAAGCCTTTGATGTCTAAAACCAATTCCTGGATCTGGCATAATCGACTTCTCTAACTTGGAGCAAACTCTTTAAATGTAGTTGTGTCACTCGGATGAAATCAAAAGAAGTTTGATGAATTAGCTCAAGAAGGGAAATATCAATAACAATTCAGTTTGCCCGTCTGTGTAATGGACACAGTGATCTTTCAGCCTTTTTTTTTTTTTTTGTTATTAACATTCTGTTCTGTTCAGCTTGTCAGAGCTGAAGCTCTGTGCTCAGGGCTTGGCAGGCTGGCACTGCCACACAGCCTTGGCACAGAGCTTTAGGATATATTACTGCATCCCTGCTGAGATTAATTGGCTGATAATTTATGATATTGTTTCTGAGAAGTCTTCCTTTTCCAACACCCATACTTTAGAAAACCCAAACAACTTCCCATCTCCACCTTCCAAATAAGATCTGAGCCAGCCTCAGTGTGTCCCCACCGATGGGCAAGCTCTGACCTCACAAGGACCAGGGTCTGGCTCTTCAGGTATAGAAATTATTTTTGCAGTAAAAGCAGGAGAAGTTCACTGCACACAGTGTGGGCAGCTCACAGCTGCTGGGTCCCATGTGCCACAAGTATTTTACTGTTTGGTTTGTGTCCATTGCTCTTCGTAAATTTGAATCAGACATATATTATTCAGCTTGCCAGTGTGATCTTTGGGGAAGAAACTGCTATGCAAAATAAATCATGAGGTTGTATCTAAGATTGTTTTCATAATGATTTCATGTTTTTAGCCAGAGCTCCTCTATACCATGCAATGTGAGGGAAATCCATCACAGAAGCAGCCCCAGCTCTGCTCAGGTGCCTTTGTGCTCAGTTTCTATGATTCATGTAGGATTCAAACATGTTCGACTTTATTATTATTTATTGTAACCTTGGTCTCTTGGACAAACTTCAGGGGGAAATTTATTCTCTGTTGAAGTCACAGTGCTCACGGAAAGAGACTGGAATTGGAAAAGCCACTGTGCTCCTCTAGTCTCTGCTGGAGGAATTGATTTTTCTCTTTCCCCTCTGTCACCCCCAGACCCAGAGCTGTTTTATGTTTTTCTGGAGGGGACAAGTTCCCCTGAGCCCTCGGGAGCTGTGGCTCTGGGGCTGTCCTGGCCCAGAACCCCTGGGAAATCCTGAATTTCTGGAGAGCTGATCCTCCTGGGAGCTCTCTGTCCTTCAAAGTTCTCAGCACAGCTTTAGTGTCCAGGTGAGCTGCACAAAATGTTTTTTTAGTTTAACTCAATTTTTCTCAAAGTCCTGAGGAACAGCTGAACTGGGGTGGAACCTTTCCCAGCCCAGAGGTTTACAATTCTTGTTATTTTAGTCCTTTTTACTGCCACAGATGAGATTGTTTGACTTACAGTTTAAGACATGTTTTGGGAGAAAAATCGCTGTGTATAAATGAAAGATATTATTATTACTATTACGGGGCTCCCCATAACTTGTGCAGTTTATAGGCTGTCAGCATTTTCTTTAGAAACTCTGTATTTTAGGTGTCTCTGTTTGGGCTTGGAGTTGTTCTCAAAGTTAAAAGCTGAAATACTAAAAACCATCTCAAGGCAAAGTTGTTTCCCTTCTCTCTCTTTTTCTCATAAAATGAAAACAAGATCTTTAGAAACCTGTACATCACAAAGGCACAGATAAATAAATGTCATTGTTGGCTTCAGGCTTTGCCATGTGCTAAAACTAAAAAAGAAAACCAAAACCCAAACGGAACAAACAACAAAGAAACCCCAAAAGCATTGTTCCTCTCTTATTTTAATGCAAATCTCAGGAAGTCATCACCCTGGTGGGACTGATGGTGTGTTCACACGAATTTGGTGGATCTGATCCTCTTGCCACCAAGATCAGTGAACAAATTCCCTTTCCTGGGAAAGACAAAAACCTTGGGTAAAGCAGGAGAGTAACTTCTTTATTTGTAGTTAGGGGAAATGTGCAAAAGGAAAATGACATGTGCATCCTTGGAAATGTGGGTGAGAATACACCTGAGGGCTTTGCTGTGCTCCACAGGAGGTGTGCTGAGAGCTCTGCAGTCACACCCTGGGCTGGGGTCACAGACACCTCCGAGACACCACCGTGTGTTCTGGGCAAAGATCAGTGGGACTGAATTTCATGATTTCCTTCATTACCTATAGGCTGAAAAACAAGGGCATGTGACCCAGAAGAGAAACACCAAAATGTTTTGAAAATGCCACAGTACTTTTGTTCAAAATCAGGGGACAGTTTTTGATCACTCTTGCTCTCTGCTGAGGTTGAGTATGGGAGCAACAAAAGAGGATTTTGCCAAGGCAAACCATGGGAAGAGAGGCAGGAACAAAACTCCAGATGAAGTCGGGTTGGATCAATATTTTGCTGTGGGAAATAAGCAGAAATGAAGCATTAGTGTGTAAAAAAGAAATAAGAGACTGACTGTGTGCTGAAGTCCTGGTGCAAGTGCCTAGAGAGTTCCCTGAGCCACTCTTGGCTCTCCACTGTGTGCCCTGGGTGCATCTGAGTTAAAATATGCCCAGCACATACTGGGGGGCACCAGGGAGGAGTGCAACACAGCGTGAAGAGGCATCAGGGATAATTCTGTTGGTCAATAATATTTCAGATGGGATTTTGCTACTGTTGGAAGTTTTATTTCCTTTCATTCCTCGACATTCTCTCTGTAGTGCTTTGAGTCAGGTCAGATACTCCTTGAGTGCCAGAGGAAGAGAGGGCTCTGCTTTCTCTCCTCTCTTCCCATCTCTCTGTCCCCTTCCTCAGGCTCTTCTGCTTTTTGATTCTGTGTGGCGTGAGGAGACCGTAACGAAAGGCTGGCCATAAACGAGAAGATTGCCTCTAAATTATATTCCTTTCCTTCGTATTGACGCTCAAGGCTGCTTCACTCTGGAGCTTTAGAGTTGTGATTTATGATGGCACAGCCTGGGCTGTCCCCACGGGGACCGTGATCCCCACCAGGTGAATTGCAGGTTTATGGCACTGCTTGTGCCACGGCCCCACAACTGCAGCAAAGACCCCCAGAGATTGCCCTGCGCCCTGTAACTCCCTGAGCTGCAGAGAATACAAGCACAGCCCTGGGGAAGGGAGTTTTGCCTCTTCCTTCTATTCCCCAGTTTTAGAAATACTTGATTTGGAATTACTTACCACTAGAGTTTGTGGAAGAGCCTCTCATCTGTGTAAGAAATGACTTGGCATTTTTTTAATGAGCCACCTTTTGTGTCTCTCTAAATAAGCAGTGCATGATATGAGAGTAGGGTAGACATGCACAGCCTGTGCCATTTTTGGTTATGAGGATACTAAAAAGGTTCTTTAGTTGTAAGTAATGGTTGGAAGGAATCTCTTGACTTATTTGGACTGTGCATCACTCTGTGACAGGTTAGCCATCATCTCTTTATTAAAAAATACATTTATTTTCTAGGCTGTCAGCCACTTATTATTCATAAACTATAAAGAGGTCTTAATTGGAAGTGTTGCCCCGTTGGAAATATTCCCATGAAAGCTAGCAAGAAAGTTTCCAAAAATAACATGTTTAGCAAAAGAAAGAAATCTCCACAGCCCATGGCATAAAACACCCTGAGCTCGCAGTCAGATGACACTGAAATAGTTGCTGCAATGTTCAGAGACATTGTGTTCCTAAAAATGGACTGTCTTTCATGAGCCTTGAGCAGAGCAGGAATATTGTGCCTTGCACCCACTGGAGTCACTGGGAGTTTCCCTGTGGGGACACAAAGGTGCTGTGAGCCCTCAAAGCTCCTGGTGTGCAGCAGTTCCCTGAAAGCTCCTGATTTTTGGTTTGTAACCTCTCTGAGGCTCTACAGAATTATCCCAGTAAATTAAACTGAGCACTCAGCCATTTCTGTTTACATATGATTATGGTTTTATTAGACCTAAAAGCATTTCCCCGATTCATGTAATACATTTCTCTCAAAGAAGCAAGACAAGGAAAGACAGAAATTGATTTTCAGGGTGCCTGTGTCACAGGAGCTTACCAGAATGTGCCACTCTGGTGCATTGTGTAACTCTTGGCCACTGCATCCTGTCAGGATGCTCAACAATCCAGGTCAGCATGAGCTGCCATTTCTCTGAAGTGCAGGGAAGGGAAGGAAAGGAGCACAGCAGTGCTGCCCTTGAAGGGAGAACACAGTTTCTCATTCTTTGCCCATTTAAATCTGTTGCACCAGCGAATGGACAGGCGAGTTTGGAGACTTTGCAAAGCTCTGATGACCGAAGCTGCATTCCTCAAACCATTAGATCAGGTTCCAGAGGGACCCGCGGCTGATTTCAGGAATCTTGGAAAAACTGAGCTCCAGGCGAGCAGCGTGAGCTGAGGAACTGCGGAGGTATTGCCATTTTCCGGCAGGAGGTGCCCTGTGTGGCACTGTGACACTCTGGAATTCCCATTTTCTGGCAGGAGATAACCTCTGTGGCACTGTCACACGTTGGAATTCCCATTTTCTGGCAGGGGGTGCCCTGTGTGGCACTGTCACACGCTGGAATTGCCATTTTCTGGCAGGAGGTGCCCTGTGTGGCACTGTGACACTCTGGAATTCCCATTTTCTGGCAGGAGGTGCCCTGTGTGGCACTGTGACACTCTGGAATTCCCATTTTCTGGCAGGACATGCCCTGGAAATCTTCAGCCGGGGCAGGCTGGGGTTGTGTGCAGCCTGGCTAAAGGCTGGAAGGTTGAATATAGCCTTGCTTTGAAGCTTTGATCGTGTTTATCCCAGGGAAAAAACCTGTTTGCTGAGAATTCCAAGCTCCATCTTCTCAGGAGCGCTGCATTTACTGTGCTGCTGAAACAGAGCCTTGCCACGGCCTGGGTGTGAGCTCTGCCACCCCAGGGGCTGCTGGCCATGGGCACCTGCAGCTCTGCAGCTTTCCTGTGCTCGGGAGGAGCTGGGGGACAGCAGCATCTTGTCCCCAGCAGGGCCCAGGGGCTGTGCTCTGTCACTGTCACTGCTGCATCAATGTCAGCATCTCTGTGTGTGCTGTCCGGGGATGTGCACAGAGCCCCACTGAGCTTCTCACCTGAAAAACCAACAGCATGTCTATCTGTGCTGTCCAGGGATGTGCCCAGAGCTCCACTGAGCCCCAGCTTCTCATCTTAGAAACCAACAGCAGCATCTTGTCACCAGCAGGGCCAGCTGGCTGTGCTCTGTCACTGCTGCATCAGCAACAGCATCTCAATCTGTGCTGTCCAGGGATGTGCACAGAGCCCCACTGAGCCCCAGCTCCTCACCTGAAAAACCAACAGCAGCATCTCCATCTGTGCTGTCCAGGTTTGTGCACAGAGCCCCACTGAGCTCCTCATCTGCAAAACCAACGCCATGAGCTTGCACTGCTCAGCTCTGGAGCTGGGGCTAATGCACCAGGCCTCATTCCAGACTGGTTCTCAACTCTCTGGATGTGCTTGATGCACACATCTAATAGTTCTGGCACCCTGAGGCTTCCCATGAATGAAAAATGACACTAAATAGTTGTGTGAATTTCATCCCCATTCATGCAAGAGACTAAAAACTCATATTTGGCAAATGTGCAGGAATGGGAGAAAAGATTCAAACCGGACGGGGAAAAAAGCAAATGTTCTCAAGAGAGGGGTGGATTTTTTTCCCACAATGAAAAGGGAAAAAAAATAGCAATGGAAACCCATGAGCCTAATCCTTGAAAGATCTGGTCGGGAGAGTGTGATATCTTAATGGAGTGTTAAGATCTAAGCCATGGATCTTGCCAGAGGATGTGTTACATTTCTTTGTTGCTCAGGAGGCATTACAGAAGTGAGTTTTTATCTCCGGATGAGGATTAGCTTTAGACCCAGCTCGGAGCAGACCTGGGCTGTGTCTGTGCAGATCAGCACTGCTCCTCCTCTCCCTTGCCATGGCTTCTTTTTCTTATTTGTCGACTGTGCTCAGGACAGCAGCTGTAACCTATTAATGTGATACAAAAGTTGCGTTTTTGCAGGGGTAATTCTCCGTTTTCGGACCGTTTTCATTTCCAGCACATTTCTAGGCTGTGCTAGAGCTGCAGCCAGTGGAGCACAGGCTGTGTCCCCACGCAGAGTTTGGGGAGTGGGCTAGGGACAGCCCCTGGTTCCTGAGAGCTCTCTTCATGCACAGTTTGGGGAGTGGGCTAGGGACAGGCCCTGGTTCTGAGCCCTCTCCTCACCCAGAGTTTGGGGAGTGGGCTAGGGAAAGCCCCTGGTTCTGAGCCCTCTCCCATACAGAGTTGGGGAGTGGGCTAGGGACAGCCCCTGGTTCTGAGCCCTCTCCTCACCCACAGTTTGGGGAGTGGGCTAGGGACAGCCCCTGGTTCTGAGCCCTCTCCCATACAGAGTTGGGGAGTGGGCTAGGGACAGCCCCTGGTTCCGAGCCCCCGGAGAGGGGACAGGCACAGCTCCTGGGGTGCCGAGCCGAGCCCTGGCTCTCAGCTCAGCTCTGAGCACAGCTGTGGTTTGGGCTCTGCTGCTCTCCCTCTGCCCTGGCAAGGTGCAGGAGTCATGTTCGGGACATCGCTCTGTAAATCGAGGGATAATGAATGTCAAATGGAACGCAGAGACAGAAAGGACCCGTGGAAAGTCACACGGGAGGAGCGAATTGGGGAACGAAACCAAACGTCCTGAATCCAAGTGATGTTTTGGTCACACAAAGTAAACATTCCCTTATCTCACCTAGTGGCCCTGGATATCTTGTCCTTAAGCAAGCACAAGTTTTTTGTGATATTTCCCAGTCTGGTTACAGCAGCCTTATCGCAGAAGGATGGTGCTGAATCTTTCCAAGCCTTTGTCAGGAGCTGTGGCTCTGCTCTGGAATGTTTATTGTCCTGGCTCATTATTTATACTCCATCGCTCCCATTGAGCGCCTGTCCCACCCGCCCCGCGAGATTAGCAGAGCCAGGGAGAGGATAAATGACGATTAGCAGCTCGTCCAGGCATGTGAGGGCTGAAAGGGTCAATATAAAACAAGGGCTGCCACATATAATTCACAAAGAATGTGAGGCGCTGCCTTTCAGAGGCAACATTGGCATAGCCAGGGTTTTAATGAGAATGGAAAATGCTAACATATAAATCCAGTCCTAAAAGAAATATATTAACAACAAACCTACTGAGTGGTAAATATTTTTACCATTAAGCCTGGTGCTCTATGTCTGACGTGAACTATTAAAACTCCTCCTAAAGCTTTCATTAAATCATGTCTTCAAAAGTCGCTTTAGAACATGGTCCTTTGTTTGGAAATGAATTACTCTGCAGATGGATGAGGACAAACCAACTGAATATCTTACAGAATCTTGGGTTTTTTCCAAGCATGGAATGCAGACCTGATCAGTCTGGGTGAGGCTGACCAAGGAGCTCCCAGCACCCAGAGGAGCTCCCGAAGGTGTGTTCCTGCAGGAGCACAGCTCGGTTCAGTTCAGTGTGTCTGTGTCACATGCATGGTCCCGTTCAGTCCAGCCCCAGAGCCTCTAAAGCCTTTTCCATACAAATGTGAGTGAATATGGATTGGCTCTTCTTAATTATGACTTTCACTCTTGTAGGAAACAGATGTTTGCTCTCTCAGATTTCATTTCTGGTTTGGCAAAGAAGTGTGCGCAACTGAAACCAAAAAGGGCCAGGGACACTTGCCATTGCTGTTGGGTTTTTGAGCTTTGTGTTGCGTTTGAATTCAGCACTTCTTGCTGCTGCTGAAGCTTGTTGTTTGTAGGTAGCAAAGCTGTTCTGTGGGGTGTCAGTAGCACCCGAGCTCGGTGAAATCTGAATATCAAAAATGCAGAAATGTGTCCTTTGGGATGTGTGTGTCTCACCTGCCCAGCTCCTGCCCAGCTGCTGCTGAGCTGCTCCAGCCTCTTGTTCCTCATTTAAATCCTCTCTGCCCCGGACATGGGCACTGTGACTCACAACTGCAGTTTAAACCTAAGTCTGGATGTCTTGAATGGTTCTCGTCTGATGCAAATGTTTCTCTCCTTAAAAAAAAAAAAAATCTGTCAGGAGGAAAAGTCCAGGCACTGTTTTGGAAACTGAGAATTGTGGAAATATTACCTAATAGGAAAAGTATTTTTAAAACTGATTCTCCTCTGTGCATCCCTTTAAGGGATGATGTTTTATGCCTGCCTTCTGGTCCCTGTCACAGCTTGTCATTACCTCGGCAGTGGTTCCTGTCACAGAGCTCTCTGCTGGGCCTGCAGAGCTGTATGGCAAAGGAAATATTTCTGTCTCTGCCAAAATACTGCAGGTGAATGGTGGGGGCAGAGGAAGATCAGTTTGATTTTCGTTGTGGTTCTGTTGGGTTAGAGAACATGTCTTTTTTAAATAGCTTTTTCTGTATCACTCAGACCAGTTGTTTTCCTTGGGTGATACTTCTGCATGAGTTAAGAAGAACAGACTAAGAAGGGAGGTATAGGAGGCACATCTGCTTCTTGTTCTAGAAAAGCAACACGTTTTTAATAAAATAATGCAGAGTAGCAGAAAAAGGCACAGAAAGCAAAAATCTTAACAAAAAACACTGTCATCTATTTCACTAAGCAGTTTTGGAAAGTTATCATGGACTTGTATCAGTATGGCCACAAAATCTATTGCCTTATGCTGCTTGTAAGGAGGGTGGGGAAAAGCTGAAATGATATTTCATTCACCTGTCCAAAAATGCCTGTAAGCTTCCAGCAGTGTATGTGACCAGAATTCTGCAAGGCTGCTGGATGGTTTGCAGACAGCTTTATAAATGTTTACTTTACTTGCATTACAAATAGTGTTTTCAAGGAGCCTGGGAGTGCAGAGGCAGCATAAAGCAGCCCAGCCTTGGACCAGGGCAATGAACAGCACAAGCAGCTGCTTTAGTAGCCAGCCTTGGCAAGAAATATCTCACAAAATTGCCCCTTGGATGAACGAAATGGAGGTTCTTTGGGATTTTTGGCTTTGCTCCATCCATGCTCCAAGATTACTTTCAGCCTGGCCCATTTAACTCAGATGTCTTAAAAGTGATCAGAGCATAAAAGACAAAATGAGCTCCTGGTTAGGGGACAATGGCCCATGGGAGTTTGTGTTTACAGCCCCTCGGAGATCTCCAGGTGGATCTGCCATTGAAAAAATACAGATTTCCTTTTTTAAAAATTTATTTGCCAGCCTGGAAAACTCTCTCTGAGCCCTGACAATCACCCTGGGTTTCTTCTTCTGTGCAGTGAGATGTTCTGGAGCTCTGAGTGAGTGGACATTGGCAAAAGCCAAGCAGCTGCTCCAGGGCTTTGCCTCACATTAAACCAAAATAAGGTGTTTGAAGCAGTGACTAACTGCCTCAACCCAGGCACCTCGAGTGAAATAACTTGCATTTTTAATTACTCGGTTTAAATGAGATCTCTTTGGAGCTGGACGGCGCTCATTAATTTTGGGGACAGTGTCTCATTGGAGGCTGAGCCAGTGGAAGGCAGTGAGGAGTGTCCTGAGTTCTGCACAAACAATTCCATCAACGACACACAGCACAGAAATTGGCTCTCTTGCTGTCCCAGTCCAGTGGAGGTGCTAAACCACAGAGCCCAGGGAGCATCAGTGCCATTGGCTTCACTCAGCCGATACAGGTTCAGATCGATATAGGTTCTATAGGCTCTGTACTTGGAATTTTTTCTTACACATGGATGTAACTGTTTAACCATAAGGACCTCTCAAAACCCTCTGAGTGCTATAATGCTAATTACCTAAATGAGACTATTTCTAGGGAGATGATGTTAACACTTCCACCTCGCCATTCGTTGGAACAGAGCTGTGCTTTGAGGAACATGAGAGATGATTTCACTTGGGCACGAAGGCAGCTTTTCACACAGATCATCAGCTCAGTTCTGTGTCTCTTGGTGCTTACATAAGGGAAGGCTGCCATGCTAAGCTCTGCTTCTCACTGGCTGCCATTTAAATTTTTTAAACATCAAATATTTACTGATGTAACCCGGTTGCTTCCCAAATTAAATTTCAAAGGTCCTTATCCTGCAGTTTCAATTTGTGCATGTCTTCCATTCAAGGCAGCTCCATGCATCTCCTGTGAAACTGAACCTGCTCCTTTCTGTAGCTATTTTTTAACCTTTCTGTGCTCTCCTTTATTAGCCTGATTTACAGCAGCATTGTGAGTGTTATTAATCCAGATTGCAGTCAGTGGAGCTTGGCAGGGTTTACACTGCAGGGCTGCATCTCAAGCAGTTCTGGCTCCCAAAATGAAAGATTTTGGCTCTCAGCCCCTGTGCCTGCCTGGTGTTCACCAACACTCACAAACACCTCTGTGCACCCAGCCCAAAGAGCGGGGAAAAAGAGAAATATATTGTTCCGTATTCGAGATCTTTGAAAGTGAGGAATGTGTGAAAGCACAGCCCACAGAGGGTGAGGTTAGTGAGGCTGAGCAAGGAACTCTGCCCCGAAATCAGAGCTCAGCCCTCAGTGCTGACCCTCTGAGGCTGGGCTGAGCACCAGGGACCTTCGGGAGAGGAATTTCTCTGTTAGGGTGGGAATTCTGTAGCTGTAAAATTAACAAAAACCACTTGGGAGCTGTGCGTGTGTGTTTAGGGAGTTTATAATTTAACTCAAGGGTTGCAGACAGTTTGCACTGCCGAAACTGCAGCTTTCCTGGAGCAGCTTGGAAAGCAATGACTGAAATTCGACTGTCAAGCACCCAAAGGCAGAGAGAGGAGCTGTCACTCCTTTTTCACTGTCAGGACATTGCTCCTGGAGTGCCTCCAGCAGTCACAGCTTTTGGGTGCCAGGAGCTCACCTGAGCTCTGGGCAGGATGGGACCGAAGGAAAGGCTGGAGAAAGACAAGGACCTAGGAACAGTTTCTGTATATCATAAATGAAAGTGTGACAGATGCACAGTGCCTTTGGCCCACACTGAGACCTGCAGGGGCCAGGGGTGCCCTTGGAGCTCTTGCATTGAACCTCTTGTTCAGTGTTGTAAAAAAGATGGATCCTGTTAAGAGAACAGCAGTTTTATTTAAATGGATGTGGACTTGCTAGTAGAAAAATAGCAAGTTCTGATGCTCTGCATATTCAAAAGGAATACATTTTTCTTTGCTGTGTGCGAGAATCAAAAAAGAAAGCACCAGGACAATTTCCTCATCCATTCCCTCCTCCTTTGTTCTCTCTCTTACAGAAATTATATCTAGCAGAGCAGCCAAGTTATTTCTCAGTCTGTTGCTCGTGGGTCTTTCCATTACTCTTTTTGTTCTTGCACTGCTTGCCCAATACAGCAGCTGCTAAATGGACAACTCTGAGAGCTGGGGAAGGATTTTGGTGCAGCGTTTGATTAACACTGTTTCTGCAGGAAATTGATATGTCAACTATTTTTAGCCTCAGGCAAAGGAACAAGCAAACCCAATCCATATGGTAACCTTCTCTAATTTCAGACGACTTTGTGACCTCCAATATTTCACTGTTTTTTAACTTTTTATTGCTGTCTGCCACAGTTTTCCACCCTTTGTGATTTCATGCATTTTTTAAACTGTATGATTGTCCCATTAGGAAATACATTCAGCAAACTTTCTGTTGGCCCTGGGAGCCTTTAGAGTTGTGTTCATTGCTTCAGAAAGTGTGTGTTGGCACAGCTCTGTTCACCACAATGAAACAGCTAAAGCCCTGGCTTTTATCCATAACACACTCTAATTCCCTATTCATAACCTAAATTCCTTTTGGTGCAATTTGCAAATTTTTTTTCATTACATATGCTAGTTACATCTTGGGGTGAATCAGTCAAATGGACTCTAAATTAAAATAGTTGGCTGATCCAAGCCCAAAATCTGTTGCAATGCAGTTTTCTCACAGCTTGGAAGAAAACAGCCAATACAGCCACTACAGAAATGGGTGATTCTTCTTTCTGTCTGCCTTTTCCCAGGTAACTGAGTAGAGGAATGCACCCTAAAATTTTAATCTTCTAGGTAATTAGGAGAAACAGGTGGAAAGGAAAGTCAATATGCCATGTGTCCCTGAATTGGTCATGCTAACAGTAAGGATGTCACTGTGAGGACAGGAAATCCTTAAATTAGAAGCATCATTTTAGTCTCTAATTTAATCCAGAAACCAGAATCAAAATTTCTTCTGAATCATACACACATATGTGTATAATGAGGCTGGGAATGGCACAGAAGATGCAAACATAGAGACAAGAGGCTTGTCTAGTGCCTTTATTTTGACATCTTCAGAACAATCCAGAGTATTTTTGGAGCTTGAGAGAGAAAGGCTTCAAAAATCTCTGAATTAGACAAAATTCTGTATTTTGCAAACAGAGACAAATGAACTCCAAATTGAACTTAATGGGCTAAATTTTCAACTGCTTGGATGAGAGGAAGCCCAAAACATTGAGCTTGGAGCTGCTGAGTTTGGATCAGTGACAGAGCTGACCCAAAGGTTTATCCTTCTGCACACTGGACAAGGAAAGCGCACACCATCCACTCTTGGTGGCCACCTCTGCGTAGCTAAATATTTGCTTTTCAAATCCAGGGGAGGAGAGGAGAAACAAGCTAATCTCACCAAGGCTCACCCCACCCTCGCTTGGCTCCTCTTCCTTGGCAAGCCTTCCCAGCAGCAGCTGGCTGCCTGTTTTTCTTCTGCAATTGTGCTCATGACATTTCCTGCAAGGAGGCTTTCCTGAAGGTTTCCAGCAGTGCTTTCAGCCCACAGCCCCTCTGGCCTCGTCCCCACGGGCACGGCTGTGCCTGGCCCCAGCAAGCTCCCAGCGAGCGCCGTGCTCCCACCACAGCTCCCAGCACAGCTCCACGCGTGTCCCTGGAGTGTCCCCGAATGTCTGGGGCTGGCTGGCGAGCCTGACTGAATTACTGAGGGCCAGAGCTCCTGTCAGGGATGCTGAGCAGCCGTGAGGTCAGAGAGATAGTCCGAGGATCACGGAATTGGCAAGGCTGGAAAAGACCCTCGAGGTCACTGAGAGCACCGAGTCCTTCCTCGAGGAGCATCACACAGGCACAGACTGTGCTATGTTCCTCGGTGCCGAGGGCTTGCTTTCCTCTTTGGGTGTAATTCTATTTTGGAGAAGCTGATGTAGCCCTCTCCACGCAGGAGGAATGGCAGGAAGAATGCAGATTAGGGAGAAGGCATGCACAGATCCTGGATTTCTCAGTGTGCTGCTGCTTTCCCTCTGCCTGCGCCTGAAAGCTTCATAAACTGTCCTTTCACAGGCTTTTAATAAACACTCAAGTGACTTAATCTCTTAGTGCAAAAGCCTACTTGTGTTTTAAGCTTTCTGTTATCAATGTCATTAAATCAATATCCTCAGTTCTGCAGGATCCAAGTCACACAGAAGCTGTCACACACAGTTTAACTTAAGAAGTGCAATATTGAGGTACAGTCAGTTCCTTTCTCATAGATTAGAGAGTACTTTGAAGTAGAGCTGTTGGAGATCAGAGGGAGTTTATTCCTCTGTAGCCAGTTTCTCATGTGTTGGGGGCTCTCTATTCTAATGACAGTTTTGTTGCAGAACTTCAGTGAAGTCTGAGAAGATGAGTATTTTGTGCAGTTATCAAAAATGGCACCAGAAAGCCTTGTGGCGTCTATATCATGGGTGATAAAGCATGGGACATGTTCTGTAAGAGAAATAACAAGGTGAATTAGGATAGACCCTTAGTGTCCATTCTTTAATATGTTTATCTACTTTTTTATTATTATTGGTTATTTATTTATTCTTTCTCCATCTGAATACACACACAGTTCTGGACAGGCCAGAGTTTGTACAGCCTCACTCGGCTGTCTAATGAGTTCATTGTCTAATGAGTGACATCTGTGTTTAGAGTTGAGAGGGACAAAAACAATCATTTGTGCCTTGCCAGAGAAATTTAGTGGAGGGTGAAACATGCATCTGGGATTTATTTGTGTGAAAGGATACACAACTGCAGTGCCATGTCTTCTTCCAACCTGAACCTGAGGTTCCCTTTCCATTTAGTGTATTAAGAACCCAGATTTATCTCGAGCAATCTTACAAATCAGAAATGATGGTTACTGTTCAATCTTTGCTGTTATTGCAGCAGATCTTCCCCTTTTCCTGTTTTTTTAACCACTGTCAGAGAAGTGAGACAATTTGTAATACAAGCAGAGTGCAGATCCTTTGAGCAGCTTCCTCCAGGAGAGCTGAGGTGATGGACATGGCATTGAGCAGCACAAAGGTGAACTGTGGGACAAGACCTTGCTGCTGCTGGAACAGAATAAACTCTGCCAGAAAATTCCACACTAAGGGACAGTGGCATGGGCAGCGTGGGGAATGTCCATGAGATATTTCCTGAGGATGAGAGATGTGAATCTGCCAACAAACTCCAAACTAAGGGACACTGGCATGGGCAGAGTGGGGGATGTCAGTGAGATATTTCCTGAGGATGAGGGGTAGGTGTGAATCTGCCAACCAACCCCAGACTGAAGGACAGTGGTGTGGGGAGATTGGACAATGTCAGTATATCAGGAATGAGATATTTCCTGAGGATGAGGAGTGTGAGTCTGTCCCACTATCCCTTCCCAGCAGGGCCCACTGTGCGAGTGAGGTTTCAGTGTTTGCCTTGCTCTCCTCTCCTCGTGGCAGAGGCTGCAGGATGTCCCCAGAGCCACAGGGGAAGGGCCAGGGACAGTCCTTGCTCCCCACAGAGCTCCTGACCTGCAGCATCAGCTGCTCCTGTGGCAGAGGCTTGGGCAAACAGGGCGAGGCTGAACGGGAAGGTTTGGGGTTTGGGCAGGGATGTGCTCGAGCAGATAAGGAAATTCCATTTATGCTATCCAGACATGTGAGTTAAGAAGTAAATGTCCTTATCTCCAGCACAGCTCCTGGAGGTGTGTGGCAATGCAGGGGTGCCCTGGGCTGGCAGGAACCTTGGCCATCGCCAGGCAGGAGGAGCTGTGCCTCCTCGTGCCTGACACGGCTTGCTGGGCTGGGGGAGAGGAGAAGGAAAATTGCACCAGGAACTCCTCGTGCTTGGTTCAGTTTCAGCAGTGTGAGGTGGTGTGGTTTTCCTTCTTCATTCCTCAACACAAGGAAAGCAAAACTCAATTATCTTTCATCTTGACAGCAGAATTGTGTTGCAATAATCCCAGAGCTGTTAATTCACCAGTGATTTGTTTATGTTGAAGATTCTTGTAATTAAAAAATTGCCAAACGTAGGGTCCATATAATGTGGATTTTGGGGATTTATGTATTAGAAAGAGCTGAACAAACACTGGAAATCCTCTAGTTTGTGTATTTTGTCACTAACAAACTATTACTTCACTCCAATACAATTTGAATAATTTTGTCGTCAAGCTCACGTAACAGAGTGGGGAATGGGATCTCAATATTCTTGAATATAGGAGATCAAGTTGGTTGCTAAACCTGTTTATGGAAGATAGAAATTATGTCATTGTAATGCTGAGATGTGCTAAAATAAAATCTTGAATTATGGCATTGCTCTTTCAGTTTGAATGTATGTCTTAAAATAATTGCTATTGTGGAAAGAAAATGTCTGGGAGTTGGTCACAGCAATGCACATATTTCAGTGTTATTAATCGTAAAACGTGACATTTTTATTACCCAGTGAGAACAAGCGATGAACAAAGCCCAAAGAAGCCAAATACATAGCGAAGAATAATGTCCCAATCCTGAAAAAATTAACACATGTATTTGAGTTTATACACAACAATTGATCCTGGTTTGCTGTTTACTTAAATGGACACAGATTTCTCACTCAGAGTGGCACGAGTTAAACCCCAGCGTGTAAATTAAGACTGAATGCCATTCTTTGCATGTTTGGGGCTTGTGTTGAAGCTGTGAGGACTGAACCATTTTGCTGACAGTTATGGTGTGTTAATCTAGAAAAAGTCTCTTGAAATTATTGGAGCAATGAGAATTTGAAGTAGCTGAATATGGAATTTAGTCCTTTTTAAGCATTCCTTCAAGGTTTCTATTTTTTCTTTCAGACGCCCAGACAGTACAGCCAAGCACTAAATAAAAGCAACAGAGTTCATCTTTACTGTGCATTTCTGGACTACAGGTATGTGGCATAATTTCAAGTTCTTTAACTTGGTTTAATTAAATACACTGAGTTTGTAATGCTGTGTATTACCTATGTCCTCCTTGCTGCCTGTCACTCATGGGAAAAGTTAAAAAAATGGAACCCCTGGTTTATAAAAAACACAATCTGCTTGTTCCTTCTCACCAGAAATAGGAGATCTGTTATTCTCAGACCCTGGGTTAGGTAGGCAATTGGGAACTGAAAAAAATCCATAACCAAAATTGCAGACTGATGCAAATGGTGCTTGTCTCGTTTAAGGAGTGTGCCCACTCGGGCAGAGGCTTGGGTGCTCCAATGGCAAAGCTTCAGCACAGCCATAGCTCTCCCTGGGTCCTGCCTGTGTCACAGCACCATGTGACAGCAGCGTCTCCAGCTGGGAATTTGGGCCAATTCATGGAATAGATAAGTATAGTGTCCCTGAATGCAAATCAGAATTAAAGGGAAGCAAATATCCCCTCAAATTTCACTCAAAAAAATAAGAGATATGGAAAAGCAGTGCCTTTTTATTTTCTTTTTTTTTTTTTAGCTCTGAATACCTTTAAATTTTTTTTTTCACTTTTGAAACATGCTGTTCCTACTGAATTAATTGTGAAAGAATGCAAATAGTGAATTCTGAATTTCATGGGGATTAACAGTTTTTGAGCCATAACATGCTAAACCTAATTGATGTAGCAATGGCGTGGGATGCTGTGGTCCCTCCTGTGCCATATGCACTTGGGAAGGTCACAGTAATTGTTTTATTGAAGTTTTGTTTCAAGTGTGCTGAACTGTCCCAGCTGTTGGCAGTTTCTCGCTGTTATGGTTACTCCCAAATTACAGTAAATTAGAAGCAGGTTTTAGTGCAGCTAATGAACATGGTTGCAGCATTGTTCCTGAGCTGCTCTCCGCTGGGGCTTGGGCCCTGGAGGCTCTGCAAGGATACAAACTCAAATGTGAAATCTGTCCTTCCAAATGAGTTTCGTTTGTGGCACGATGGTTTTATTCTCTGGTGCATGGTACTTAATTTGGTTTCTGACCTACAACAGAGTCTCTCTGAGAACTCAGGGAGGTCCCGAAGGGCAGAGGATGAGGCAATACTTATCTTTAAAATAGGCACTGAGAGAAGCACAGATCGCTCAGTGCATCTGCAGCACTCAGAGTAATACCAAAAGTAATAAATATTTGCTGTCTGGAGTTGGGTGGGTGACCTGTGGTGCCTGAGCCCAAAATCCCCTGAGGTTCTGTGTCCTCACTGCACCCCAGGGCTGTGAGAGCACAGGGAATTCTGCCTTTCCCTGGCTCCAGGAGAAAGCAAACTCAGGAGGATCACTGCTCAAAAAACTGCCTGAAAAAAGCAAACTGCAGGAGGGTCCTGCACAGCTCTGAGACAGAGCACAGGGATGGGCTGCCAGAGCCTGTGCCCCTTCAGCCTGAGTGACCCTGGCAGGACGGTGGGACATGGGTGAGGGTCAGGGTGGTGTGACATGGGTGAGGGTCAGGATGGTGTGACAGTGGGTGAGGGTCAGCGTGGTGGGACATGGGTGAGGGTCAGGGTGGTCAGGATGGTGTGACGTGGGTGAGGGTCAGGGTGGTGGGACATGGGTGAGGGTCAGGGTGGTCAGGGTGGTGTGACGTGGGTGAGGGTCAGGGTGGTGGGACACTGGGTGAGGGTCAGGCAGCACGGAGGATGCACTGATATTTTGGGTTTTGCAAGATTATTGACTTCTCTGGTACTGCAGTTCTCAGAATGCAGAAATTTGGCTCTGGGTGAAAAGCCCCAAAAGAGATGCAAAATGTAAGGAAAGAGTGTAGCATTCATTGCAGTGTATTTGTTGATTATAAAACTGAGAAGAAATCTCTGGAGACATTCGTGTAGGGTCTGATCTGTGCCCTGCCCTGCTCAGTGCTTTCCTCAATGATTTTCATGATGGAATTGGGAAGGCACTAGCAACGTTGGTGAGTTCTCCAGCCTGAGACGGCTTCCAGACCTTTTGTGTCCTGTAGAGCACAGTGCATGTCAAATTAACCTGCCCAAGGTGCATTTGGACAGAGATTGTGTTCTGTTTTTGTGCTCACAGCAATGGAACTGGGGTTTGGTCTAACGAAGGCTGCGTGCGAGAGAGTGGAGACCTCAACCACTCCGTGTGCCTCTGCAACCACCTCACCAACTTCGCCATCCTGATGCAGGTGGTGCCCCTGAAGGTGAGAGTAAGCAAAGAGTAAATCTGTTAAAAATGAGGCATAAATTCATCACTTGCATCCTCCCATCATGTAAGTGACTGAAACTGGGCTCATTTATGCCCAGCCTGGTTTTATTTCACACCTTGTTTTCTGGGATGGTGTTTTAATACTTCTTGACGATATTTATTTTTAAAAACTCTTGGGAACTGAAATGAAACATGTCCGTCTTAGGTTGGAATTCACTTTATTCTCGCAGTTTTGTCATGGTTTCTGGAAGCTGCAGGCAGGAAAAGCATTAGAGGATATTGTACAGGTGACTTTGACTTCTATGATTTGTTTGAAGACTGAGGCAGCCGAGATGTGTCTGTCAGGGTTTTGGTGTCTGGACCTGTGGGGTGTGAGAGCTGAGTGTGAGCTCCGTGTGACACCAGCCCTGCTGTCCCTGCCCTGTCACCGCCAGCCTTCCCAGGGTCTCCCTGCTGGCTCTGCCCCCTCTGCCCAGCAGGGTTTGTGTGGCAGGAGCACGAGAACAGCACGGTGATCCAGAGCTGAGAGGGAACCCCTCGTGTGCAGAACTCTCTCTGCTCTGCTCCTTTGGCCGAAGGGCAGGCACACGAACATCTTGTCAAGCAGAACGTGACTCTTCCCTGCTTGCCCAGGACCTTTTCTTGTTACTCTCACTCAGGTTTCAGATGAAACTTTGATGCCAAACGCGTTGTTCTGCACAACAGAAATGTTCTCTGTTCGTGGCCAGCAGTGCTGCTCCTGCTGAAGGATTCTCTCTCCAAAACCAGCGGCAGGAGAGCTCAGCCCAGCCCAGGATCTTATCAGACAGACAGACAGTGCTGCCATCAGCATGGAAAATGCTTTTACTGCTTTATCGAGGTGTGCTGCTGTCAGGGAGGGTCCAGGGGAGATGAGGTGAGCCCTGCTCCAAACAGCCCTCAGTTAATAAATAATGAATGTGCAATATAAATAATTTACAAACCGCACGTTTAAAGAAATGTATACAAATTGTCTGTCAGATTTACACTCTCTGGCACATTCTCTGTGTTCTACAGACATTACCCCTATAATATAAATTAACAAAGTGCAGAAGAGCTTCAGCAGGACTCCCCCAGCGCTGCTGTCTCTGTGCTGCAGCACGAGGGGCTCGTTAGCTCTGCTGGCACAGAAGCATTTATGGCCGTGGCTCTGGCTCAGGTTGATTGCTGTGGATGCTCGGTTTGCTCCTCTTTGGGGCAGGAGCTTTGCCAAGAGAACACCTGCAGCAGCGTGGGCAGCAGGGGCTGCGAGGGCTGCGAGGGTTCCTGCACGGACAGAGGTGTGAGGGAACCCCAGCCAGGGCTGTGCCTTCCCCAGGAGCTGTGACAGAACCCCAGCCAGGGCTGTGCCTTCTCCAGGGGCTGTGAGTGACCTCCAGCCAGGGCTGTGCCTTCCCCAGGAGCTGTGAGTGACCTCCAGCCAGGGCTGTGCCTTCCACAGGGGCTGTGAGTGACCTCCAGCCAGGGCTGTGCCTTCCACAGGGGCTGTGAGTGACCTCCAGCCAGGGCTGTGCCTTCCCCAGGAGGTGTGACAGAACCCCAGCCAGGGCTGTTCCTTCTCCAGGAGGTGTGACAGAACCCCAGCCAGGGCTGTGCCTTCTCCAGGAGCTGTGACAGAGCCCCAGCCAGGGCTGTGCCTTCTCCAGGAGCTGTGACAGAGCCCCAGCCAGGGCTGTGCCTTCTCGGGGACAGATGGCTGCAGGCACTGCTGATCCAGTGACACTTTGTAGTGCTCCCGGTGGCCCTGAGGAGAGGGTGCATTGTCAGGGTCACAGTGCAGAACAAGATGTTCTGTTAGCCAAAGAGCTCAATTAACACCCCCAGCCCTCTGGGTTAGTCTGACCATGTAAAGATGGGGCTTGGCTTCCTCAGGTCATCCGGTTTTTATCTATCCACTATTATCTTTATTACTTGTGAGGCACCTGATGACCCCAGCTGGTTTCCAAGTATAATTTTTCTAGGAACTCCTCATGCTGATAATAAAATGCAGCTTTGCCTGAAGACCTCCCATCTTGTGAGGCAAAAGTATCTTGGGAGAAATATGCTATTATTAACCCTGTTTTAAAGAGCAGCACTCAGGGAGTTATCCAGGATTAAACAAGGCAGCCACCAATTAAATGCCAGGGAAAGGTTGGTTGATTCTCCAGAGGGGAATTGTTCTGAAAGGCTTAGCTTTCAAATGAACAGATTTAGGATTGTGATGATTAGCGGGATGCTGCAGTAAGTTTTAGTGTTATGCAATATTAGTAATTGGAGATCAAAGATATTTCATATAGGAGTCTTTGGAATCAAGTTTTCCTTAAGAGGTCTGAAAAGCATAACTAGGAAAGGCTGGATGTGAATGGACCTTCCAGTTCCTACAGTCCTTTAATGGCTCTATTGTCAATACTCTCTCTCCTTAAATTTTTGGTCTGATGCATCTACATCCACCACACTTTGTGCAGAATGTTTTTGCAGAGCTTTGTTTTCCCCTTTATGATAGAAGGAAAATCTCCTCTGTGACCCTGCCCAGTGCTCCCTCCCTGCTGGAGCTGCTCCAGCTCCCTCCCCACCCTCACCAATACCCAGCAGATCTCCCTCCATATGTACATGTTCTGTGCATTTCTCGTGCACATAAATATCCTGCTGTATTCTCAATATTCTGTGTCAGTGCAGAAATGTGTCACTGGTTCATGCGCCTGGCTTGGGGAGGAATCACAGTTCTCACTTGGACTTCACTTTGTTCAGTGAGACGTTCAGAGGAACAAACCTGTGGAACATTTGCATCTGCTGGTGCTTCCTCTTGAACACTTGAGACGCAGAGATGAGGGATGCCAATTAATTGTTGGACATTTATGGCACAGACTGTTGGGTGGGTTTAATTTCTAGGGAGCATAGAAATGCAGGAAAGTTCTTGGGAAGAAGCTGTGAGTCCTTCACTTTTCTTCTTGATCTCTGCTCAGATCAGGTTAGATTAATTCAGTCACTGTTCTACTGCATGCCAGCTGGAAGTAATCTCCAGAGGCTGAAATCTGCTGAGATGAAAAATAGTTTTTATTCCAATATTCAGAGAAAGCATTTGAAAGAGACTAGTCACAAAGGAAAATTTTAAATTCTGGAATATTAACTTGAAGGTGACAAAATGAACCTTCGCTCTCACATCTGTGAGATGGCAGGGCATGCAGAGCTCTGAATGTGTGAATTAGTTAAAACTGAGCTCAGTTGGACTGGATTACCAATGGAGCTGAACACCACTCCAGATTTTCCCTACTTCCAGCAGGAGCTCGAAGGCACCGAACCCACGGTGTTGTGACAGAAGGGCACAAGCAATGCTCAGCTCAGCTGCCTTCAGTGCAGAGCAGCAGCCACAAGAAGTTGATTTCAGGGCTGAAATAACCATCTTGGGAAAGCTTCCAGCCACGTGGGGCTCAGCTGGCACCTGGCACTGACCTGCTACCCTGCTGACGAATTGGCCCACGAGGGATGCTGAAATTATTTGTGTTTTATCACTCTGCTGTTGTGTCTGTATCACCCCTGGCCCAAATTCTTGCTTGCTGAGATTCGTTTATCTTGTTGGTTTTCGCTTGAGCAATTATAACATTTATGTTGAATTTTGGAGGCTAGTGGCCATCAACTGACTTAAACAAATAAATAAGCTGACTGAAGGCAAAATGGGATGGAAGATGAGCAGAATGTTTCTGAAGGAGCATGCTCAACCCTTGATTGCCCTCGAGAAGTTGCATGGATGTAATTAAGGCCAACACACAATCAGAACTTGGAGAATGGGTTGGGAACTCTTTTGACTACTCTGATCAAATCAGTGATATGAGAATTGTTGAGTTGCATCTTCCAGCAGAAAGTGCCAGTGGGACACTCAGAGTCATTAAATGATGGCTCTGACCAAGCTCCTCCTTCTGACAGGGGACCTGAGGTCAAGAGGTACTCACAGCAAACCTTTGCTGAGGCTGCACTCCTGGGAATTGCTGTTTTCCCTTCCCTGGGTCCACAGAGCAGAGCTCCAGCCTTCCCTTCCCTGCTGCAGCCAGGAGCAGCCTGTGTGGCCCTGCAGGGCTGCAGTTGGGGACACTGCTGAGCTGACAGAGCTGCGGGGGGAAAGGAGAATCCTCTGATGTGGAGGTGTTTCTGCTGATCCTTCTGGAGCAGCCAGGGGAGGCACCAGGGGAAGCACCAGGGGAAGATCCAGGGGAAGAACCCAGGGGAAGAACCAGGGGAAGCAGCAGGGGAAGCACCAGGGGAGGCACCCAGGGCCATTTGTGGTGCATTTCTTGTGGCTCTGAGGTCCAAGAGCTCTCTGCTGGGCAGGAACAGGCTGGGAGCAGCAGGGACGGGGATGAGCCATTCCTGGAGGGCACAGAGCCTGGGGAGATGTTCCTCTGGTGCTGGACAGGTCCCGTTGGGGACAGGAGGGACGGTGGCCCTGGCAGGAGAGGATGGGCAGCACCCTCGGGCACAGCTGGACTGGGGAGAGCTCCAAGTCCCTCCTGGAGAGCAGGAACCACCCCCAACACGGAGAGAGCTGCCGTTCAGAAGTGCTCCAAAGGAAATTCAGAGGCTCTTATTTCATTTTGGGCAGCTTCAGCTCCCCCCATCAGTCAGTGGAGCTCTCTGCTCCTGCCAAGGAACATGCCAGCCATCTGGCAGGTTTTGTTTTCATAGCGATCCAACAACCGCAGAGCATGCCAGGCTATTTGTACCATCTGCCACCTAAATGTCATCTCAGCAGAAGGATGGTGGACACCTGGGGACCCAGGGTTCAAAAACCCTCTAAAGAGGAATCATTTTCTCCCACCGAAAAACAGAGCTTGAAGCTCGGGTCCCCCTCCCCCAAGAGACACAACTGAAATATTTTTGACTCCTAGACCATTCTCTTAAATTGTTCTTTTTCCTGTTTTTTCCTCTTGCTGTCTTTTCCAACTGTGAGAGTATGAAAATGACTCCTGTGGAGCTCACATGTGGATGGGCATTTCCAGCTAAGCAATAGAGCTATACAAACTGTGGTAGAAACAGTTTGGGGTTTTGAACACATTTTCTGCATTTCTAAAGCTAGAAATTGCTTTGGTTTTTATCCCATTTGTGGCCCCTGCTCATAATTCAGAGGAGAGCATTTTGGTATAGCTCGAGCCACTCACCAATGGGCTTGAAAACAAACAAGTGTTTATAAAGGAAAAAGTATCTAAAACCATCTGATCTTGAAGCTGGAACTGTAGAAACAACCTGTACCATTCTGGGGAGCCCAGGATTTTGAAAAGGCTTGGGTATTTGTCTGTGAGCTTCTATTTACAAAAAGAAAGCAATCCCAAATTTCTTCTTTGGGGCAATATATGTGTTTTTGTATTATTTTTCATTGTTATCACTGAGTTTGACAGGAAGTTTTGATAATGTATGGCTGACTGAGAACAAAGTGCATCAATTCGTGTTGAAAAAGGCTGTTTTGAAAAAGTCCTAATATTGCAAAATTCTTAAAAAATATGGGGGACAGGTGTGTAATTTATCAGTTTGGAGCATTGTTTCCTAAATCTAGTATTGCAGTTATTAATCAAACACTGCACTTTGGGTGCAATAAAAGAGCAGTCTGAAATGATTAGCTTTTCCCTTAAAATTTTCAGCCAGCTACATACTCTAATAGGACAATGAAATGGAAATACTGTGGCACTCTCCAATTTCTGCTGTTTTGTAATTTTAATATAATTACTTTTCTCAGCATGCTTTTCATTGTTGGGAACATAAAAAGAATAATGCCTCAGTCCAGTAATCTTTCTTCTGTGCTGCATATTTAAAAATTGGATAGGCACTGCGATTTTTTTGGTCCTTGTTTATGACCATTGACAGTTTGTTTAACTGCAAAGATCTCTACAGACAGTTCAGAGAGCCCTCAGCCACCAGACAAGCAGAGATAAATCAGCCTGGCTGTTTATTGTAGCATTGCTCTGTGAACTTTCTTTTCTTTTCCCACTCTCTCCTCTTCCCCCTCCGTGTTCTGCGGTGATTATTGTCCCCGTGGAGGAGCACATGTCCCCGATGTCTTCACAGGATGATTGTGCCTCGTATTTATTTTGTCCTCACTACCCCTGTGCTCATCTTTCCTGAAAACTGAGCCCCAGTGTTGATTTTTAACTCAGACTATTGTTCATTCCTTTGCCATTCTCTCCCATGCCAGCACAGCTCTGGTGATTTGGGTGGGAGGGAATGGGAGACTTTCTGGTTGTCCTTGTTCCCACAGAATTACACAGGAAAAGCTGGACTGGTGCTGCAGGATACTGAAACCCTCAAATTCCTTAAAGAATTGTTTGGCAGTTACCCAATTTCACTCAGCAGAGAACAAAATATGGCTTTTTATTTTGGAAAAGCACTAATATTTCAGAGTGCTATAATGGTCAGAAGAACTCCTTTGTTTGAGGAGCATGATAATCTATTTTAATCAGAATATTTAACAAAATAACATAGACCTCCTTTCCATGGTGGAAATGAAGGCACTGAACACTTGGCAGGCAGCTCTTGCTGACTAAAGGATTTCCCCATGCAGTGTAAAAATGCTATGAACACAGCACCTTTCCCCATCAGTTTTCTCTCCAAATTCAGCCATTCTGCACTGTGAGTTGGGTCTGTGTCCTGCGCTGTCCTTTCTCTCTGTTTCTCCCCAAACTGAGGCTCAGGGCTGGGCACACAGAGCCCCTGGGCTGCCCTGGGAGCCTCAGTCCATCCCACCCTGAGCCCAAATGGCATTTTGGACTCAGAGCCCAGGCCTGGGAAAGCGGAGGCAGACACACTAATTTTTATTGACTTTTACTGCGAGCTGGGTATTTAATTATCCTGAACTGCTCTGAGAAGGCTCAGACTCAGAGTCTGGCAAGAGAGCTGCGTTTCTCCAAGAGCCTGCTGGACCCCTGAGGGGTTTGATCCTCTCTGTAATTCCTCCGATGGACTTCATTTGGGCTGTTAATTGGAGAGCAGGGGGAGCTGCTCCTGCTGGAACAGAAGGTAGAGAACAGATGCACAAGGCTCAGGTGCAGGGCAAAGGCAGCTCCCTGAGTTTCACACAATAATGGAGATAATCTGCTGTAAACACAGCGTTTAACATTCCTTGAGACACTGCAAGCCTTGGACTTGAACTGAGGACAGAAAAAATACACTGCTTTGTGCTGCTCTAACAGATATGAAGAAGAACTTGGAAATATCTGCTTTTCTGGTCCCCAAACTTTATTATGATCTGATACCACTTCACCACTTGAGTCCTTCCTCCCTGCCACGCTTCCTTCAAGCTTCATTTGAACTAGGAACTTGCTGTGCGAGATCTGAAATGAGCAGGGTCCCTACTGCTTGATGACATGTTGCCCAGAAGTGCTTTAAAAAATGATGTGGGCATTTAAAAATACTAATTAATGTCTTGGCAGAGATATTTGGAAAATTCTGTATTTTTCGTGTCACAGTGAAAAGTTTTAAATAAGCAACACCAGGCTGGGCTGGCTGGAGGAAAATGTGCCTTTAATCCCAAAAAGCCCCCGCTGCAGCACTTTACTGCAGATTGCTAGGAGCTGTGGAGTTAATGGAGAACGGGAATTCACAAACAATTCTGCTGCAAATGGCTGATAAAGATGATTGCGTTGTGAAGCGTGACTCTCAGAGACCTTTTTCCTTTAAATTTGCTGTATCTGGCACACTGTGGCTTTGGAAAAGAAGTTTGTGCATCAAGTTAGACTTTTCTGTGAGTGGTGATTGTCAGTGCCACTCAGCGTGGCCCCACCACAAAATCCTGTGGTCTCAGGGAGAGGACTGAGCCTCCTGAACTCAACACAGATGTTAATTTAAAAAAAAAAAGTAATGTTATGTACCTAACAAAGTGCTTGGCAAGCTGAAGGAAAACAGAGATTTGTATTGTTATTATTATTTAATATATAAATAAAGGCCTCTCTGGACTGAAATTGAATTTCAGCAGCCTTTCTGGAGGCAATTAAAACCATTAGCTTCATCAGCCAAGGCCAGCATTTTAATGTCTCTGAGACACTCAGGCTGCCAAAGTTAATTATTCATCCTTTTCTTAATTGGATTCAGATTGCATTTTAAAGGTGCAGCTTCAATGGATTTGGCTGAGCCTTAATTGCTCACCCCTACCTGCCTGTCCTTCCCTCCTGCCAGGAATGTCTCCCGAGAGGTTGGCAGGAGGGTTTGAGGGCAGATTTCAGCTGCCAGCCCTTGGCAGATCTGTCAGATCAATAAATGGGAAGAGCCTCTGTCACTGTGAGCAGTTCATGGTGGGAATGGTTCTGGGAGAAGGAAAGGTGACCAAAAGGGACACAAATCCAACTCACTCTGACCTTTGGGCTTGGGGCAAATGCAATTGTCATGGCATTTCCACCAGTGAGCAAATAACTTTGGTTTCATGCAATGTATTTGCTGTATAAGAAGACACAAAAATATCATATTCTAGGTTCTGCCGGTGGGTGAGACTAAAATACAAATGAGAGCTCTGAGATCATCCTCAGCTTGCAGGACTCATTTTGAAAGGCTGGGAAACCTTTCTTGGTTCAAGAACTTGACTTTTTCTGGAAGATGAATTGTTTTTCAGAAAGGAGGTTTCAAAAGTAGTTTAGACAGTGAAATTACTGCTTTTGGTCTGAGTGGTGAAGTTGTAATTTGGTGTAGGGACAAACCCTTTCAGGATCAGCTCTGACAAACCTCGGTTTCAGTGTTTGAGCTCAGCCCTTGCCTGCTGTGTGACCTCTAAAAGCAGAAACAGAGTGATGTTTTGCAGAATGTGAAGAAGAAAATCTTAGGTTAGAACGTGCCCAAAATGTGCCTTCCTTTGGAGAAGGCCCAAGTGCCCTCCTTGCCAAGCAGGAGAGGTGCAGCAGCTGCCCCAGAGGTGAATAATTCGGAACAGGGACAGGAGGGACAAGTCCTGCGGAGGAGGGGAGCACTGAGCCCAGGGCTCTGGGGTGACCAGGGCTGCTGTGCTCCTCCATGGTGACTCTTTAATGTCGCACAAATGAGTAGCTTTTCTCTTCTGGATACAAACAATTTTTCTTGTAGGCCTATTAAAGAAGTCTTTCATCCTGAACTGACCTTTCCCAGCTACTCCAGAGATGAAAAGTGCCATCCCATTATAATTATATATATATATATATATATATATATATATATATATATTTTTTTTTTTTTTTTTTTTTTTTTTTTTTTTTTTTTTTGCTCCGAACAGCTGAACAGCATCATAAAGAAAAAATACATATTTGGAGTCTGAACTGGTATCTTTGCAGGATCATTTCTCAGGCCATCGCTTGCCTGCGAGTTTCCAAAATAAAAAATTTTGGAATTTTTTCAGCTGGACAATGAGCTGCAATGCCACAGGTGTGCAGATCCACTGCAGGTCCAGGCCTTGTCAGGATTTTAGCATCACTTGCAAGGTAAAGGCTGCTCCAGCCTCAGCTAAAGTGCAGTTTTACATGAGGCAGGAATTTCTGATTTTACTTTGTCGAAGCTGGAGCTAAGGAACATCTGTGCCTCAGTGCTGGTGATTACCAACACTCATGACTCCCTGAGTCGTTTCCTGGCTTTTCAGCTCGCTGCAGAGCAGAAGAATGGCCGTATCAACCCAAGGAAGCAAAACCTTCTGGAAGAAAAGAATAATTTAATGTAGGCTGGGACAAGTGTGAGATTCAGGCTCATGGGACTGCTTCCCAGATTGCTCAATGTTTTATTTGGTGCTTTTTAATGGTATTTTCTTTAATAATAGCATTACAGCTTGATCAGAGTTTTTGTGCTGACTACAAGAGCATCGCAAATTACTGTTTTATATTCCACGTCATGCAGGAAGTCTGCAAACTTTCAAAGGGAGAAGCTGAGGTAAGGTGGAATCAGCCCTTATGAGAGCATGGGAATTTATAGGAAATTGCGTTTTAATTGATGAGGCCCAAGCTTTGACAGTGCAGGTACTTCTATCAAATTGCTCCTTTTGTCCCTGAAATGAGAGCACAGCTCAGCCAGCTGTGCTGGGACAGCTGTGCTGTGTGAGAGAGCTTTGGAGAGATCTGATCTCTCAGGCACAGGTTCTCTTCTCTCCTTCAGCCATCCCTGACATGAGGCTGCACACCCCGAAAATCACTTCTCGTGCTGTGTTCCTTCCCCTGCAATCCCCATTATCTGCAGGAAGGAGAAGGTTCCACCCTCCCTGCAGCCTCCAGCCCAGCTGCTCCCTGGGAACAGCTGCTGCAGGCTCCACTGTGTCCCTAAAAACACCAAAAATGGTTAAAGCTGAGCACAGGGCTCCTGTCCCTCACACGAGGCGAGAGGAGCACCTGAACGATGGTGCTGCTTCTGAAATTGCTGTGACCAGGCTGAGGTGAATATTGATTTAGGAACACCATTCTCAGAGCATCATTGGATTTTGGCTGTGTTCGCCAGAGCAAGAGCAATTTCCAGCTCACAGAGGCAGGGACCCATGCAGGTTATTTCAGGTTTCAGTGAATCTTCTACATTTTGTTGTTAAGAGATTTTTTTTTTTCATTTCTAAGTAATACAGGCTCCACTAGTGAGAATTTGATTCACATCTTGTCTTGCCCTGCAGGGGGTTTCTGGAGAAAGACTGAACTAAAACACAGAGAGAGACTCTTTTAGAAGCACAACATGAAAGAAATTAGAGAGAAAAAAATGTTTGTGTGATCGTCATCTTCTTTTGGATTATTATGTAAAAAACCCAAGGGATTTGAGCTTTAAAGGGATGAAACACCTCTGCCACAAGGAAAGAATTGGATTTGTTCAGTCTGGAAAAGAGACTTAATTGTGGCTGAGTACCTGAAGGGAGATGGAGAAACTATTTCCAGGAGCATGTGGTGACAGGAAAAGGAGGAGAGGCTCCAGGCTGGAGGAGGGCAGGTCTAGATTAGACATCAGGAAGGAATTCTGTCCTGGGAGGGTGGTGAGGACTGGCACAGGTGCCCAGAGCAGCCGTGGCTGCCCCTGGAGCCCTGGCAGTGTCCCAGGCCAGGCTGGACAGGGCTTGGGGCAGCCTGGGACAGTGGAGGTGTCCCTGCCATGGGAGGTTAAGGTCCTGTCCCACCCAGGCCATTCTGTGACTGATTTCTGCATCTCCCCGGGTTTGCTCCTCTGTACCTTCAGTGTCTGTGTGTGGCAGTGAGACATTGCCATCGCCCTGAGAGCTCTGCCAGGGCAAGCCCCAGGACTGACCACTGGAAATCTGAGTTTGCCCTGAGCTGGGAAACTGCAGGGAGCATTCTGTGGCTGAAGGACTCTGGGAGTGAAAGAAAGCCTTGAACTACTGGGAAATACTGATTTCAGAGGGCCTTGAAATCTGAAAAGCTTCCTCAGCTCCCCTCCTCCTCCTATAGAATTGTGAGTCACCTCTAGCCAGAGAAAAGGGTGTCTTTGGAGAAATCAGGAAATGAGGTCCATACATCTTGGACATGAATATACCTGATGAGGAAATCGCTTCTAAACTGCTCCATTTACCACAGATTATTCCTATTTCAGGAATATTCTGCAAAGAATGGCTGTACATGGCTTCTTTGGGGGATAAAGGACGATAGGATCTCTTTTGCAGGAATTATCTGGAGCTTTTAAGCTGCTCCAGTACACAGAACTCTTTTGTTTCTGTAATTGATGCTGTCCAAGTCAGGGAAATGAAATGTGTCTTTGGCTGAAAAAGAAAAAATACTCCAGAGCTGCATCATATTTCCTAGGAACAGTAACACCATAGCAACAGTTGTCTTCCGGTGCTGCTGCATCCCTTAATAGTTCTCAGATTGCTGAGCAAGTCACAAGTCATTCTGCTGTAAAACTCACCATTCGTGAGCTGGTACAGTTGGCAGGTAATTACAGTAAAATCTACATATACAGCTCATCTTTTGGTCTGTGTTTATGTTTTCTCATAACCACATGGCACATTATTTCTCTCCTTTAAAAGGAATTTTAATGGGGAGTTTATTGGTAGAGCTGCTTCGGTTTGATAATCTCTAATGAAATACTTTGTTTGGGTGGGAAATTTTATTGTGTGTGTGTGTAAAATAATAGAAAATCCCAAACATGTGCAAAAGGATTAATTTTTATTAAACTTGCTGTAGAAAAAATTGGGAAATATATTGTTCCTTTTAGTATTTTTTATAATAAGTAAATATTTCAATTACTTTTCCAGTTTGGAATTTAATTAATCGTGAATAGAGACTGAAGTTAAACATAATGTTTCAAGCATCAAAATTAAAACTTTTTGATTGACTAATTTTTTTCCCCCAGTTTATGTTCAGTTTATGAAAATGCCAAGTCTATCCAAAATCAAGTCAGGAAAAATGTTTGAAAATTCTTCTGGGATGAGAAAGCTTTTTCCTGCCTAGCTCTGTTCTGCTTATTATATATTAATACTGCCTGGCTCCCTCTGTTGGGTGTGGCTTTTTTGTCATTCTTTTATGAGAACTTGCATGGAAAATTCAAACACAGGCTCTGAGTAATTGAAGATGAATGGCCAAGCCACACCGTCCCTCCTGCACGGGCTCTGTCCATGTTTAACACAGATCTGGTGGAGAGCACGGTGGAGTTGCAGTTTAAATGTTCACAAAAATTGAATTACGTCTACAAGAGATGCCTGTGGATAACAGCAGAGGCTGAGACAAGAGCTCTGCCCTCCTGCTGCTCAGGCTGGGTGTTTTCTGGGGTTTTCCCCTCTGGAGATGTCAGCCCAGCTTCTCCGACAGGCGCTGGGGATGTGATCCTCCGAGCAGGGCAGGTGGCTGTCAATGGCCTGCGGTGGGTGGGAGATGTGGCTTTGTCACCCTCGGTGCTGGGCAGCGCTTGGGGACCTGCACAGGGATGGCCATGGCTTGGGATGTCCTTGGCAGCAGCGGGAGATGGCCCTGGGGACAGCTCCGGGACAGTGCCGGGATGGCCCCGGGACGGCTCCGGGATGGCCCTGGGGACAGCTCCGGGACAGCCCCGGGACAGCTCCGGGACAGCTCCAAGGAACGGCCCCGGGATAGCCCCGGGACAGCTCCGGGACAGCTCCGGGATGGCCCTGGGGACAGCTCCGGGACAGCTCCGGGACAGCTCCGGGACAGCCCCGGGACAGCTCCGGGACAGCCCCGGGATGGCCCTGGGGACAGCTCCAAGGAACGGCCCCGGGACAGCCCCGGGACAGCCCCGGGACGCTGCGCTGAGCCAGCAGGGCCACAGCAGGGCAGAGAACCAGCTGAGGAATGCTGGCTCAGGATCCAGAGGGAACCGAGCCCCGGGCACGGGGATGGATGTCCTGGCGGTGTGGCCGAGCTGGAGCTGGCTCCGAGGGGAGCAGGATGGATGCTGAGCTGAGGAATGCTGGCTCAGGATCAGAGGGGGCACTGAGCCCCCAGGAGTGGGGATGGATGTCCTGGCGGTGTGGCCGAGCTGGAGCTGGCTCCGCATGTCCCCACTCGCAGGAGCACATCTCGAGCAGGGCTGGGGACACCCAGGGCAGGGCTGCGGTGGCTCCGCGCTGGGCTCGTCACTGATGGCTTTCCTCTCGCTCTCCTGTGTGCAGCTGGCTCGGGAACACCAGGTGGCCCTGTCCTCCATCACTTACATCGGCTGCGCGCTCTCCATCTTCTGCCTGACCATCACCCTGGTCACGTTCGCTATATTGTCGTGAGTAATTTCAATTTAATACCTGCCGAGCAGCTATCGTGCAGAAAGGCAAGCAGTGCATTTCGGGCCACTGGGTAGGATCCCTTCAGGTACTCAGGATAAAACAAAGGCTATTAATTCTACAACCTTCCTTAATTAGATTCTGCACATGTATTTGTAACACTTGGTTGATTATTTCTAAATTACTTCCATTTCCTGAAATGGGATGGTCTTTATATAACAAGTTATTTCCATCCTGGGGGAGTTTTTTTTTTTTTTTTTTTTAAATTGTCCATACTTTGTTATAGCTCAGGAATCCTGCAAGGAGGCTTGTAGGAGGTCCTGGTCTGGAGCTCGATGCAGTGCAATGTGAGCAGGAACAATCACCCTCTGCCCCCACACGCACCTCAGGATTGCTCAGAGTACACACAGCACCTGCTGATCTGCACGGTCCTGTCTGCAGGGCAGTGCCCATAAAGGAGTGCCCAGCAAGGAGGGCTCACTCACCATCAGCTGCCTGACTTGTTTCACGCAGCTCGCACACAATTACCTCACCCAAGCCACGTTCATTTTCAAGTACCTTGCTGCTCTCTGCTAGGCTGGTTTCTGATGTGTTGCTCAGGTAGGATGAAGGACAAGGTAATCAGTGTGAAATTCACTCCTTGGCTGTGGTTCGAAACCTTTGGATCTGCTGCCCATAACACATCAGCCCTGGGAGGGTCTCTGTTTCTGCCCCAGGCACTCAGGGCCTTTATTCCTGTTTATGTTCCAGGAATGACAACTGAGTTTGAGGCTCAGCTGGGCTTGATATAAACATTTCTGGAAAAAAAAAGCTTTCATAAGTGTTTGTGTCTAAATAAAAAATAGAAAACCTGATTAAGGGTGAAGCAGCTTGTCCAAGGTTGTGCAGCACTTTGGGAGTACAGCAAGGAGTGAGATTCTTGTCTCCTTTCACACACTGAACCATATTGTTCCTACTCGAGTTCAATTTTTGTTTTCTGTGCCTAAGCATGTGTTTTGGACATCCTGCTAAGAGGCCAGTTTCTAGGGAAAAGGACTTGCTGAATCTCAGTAAACTGATTGCAATGCTTGTTTATTTCCAGGCCCGGTATTATTTCCAAGTTTCAAGATCTGTGTTGGTCATACTTGGATTAAGTGCATAAAAGTGTGGCAAAATCCACTCTAAGTCAGTCCAACACTGCCTATCTGGCATTGCGCTGTTGGCATATTTAGGCTAAGGGGAATGATCTGCTCCATTTTTGTCTGAGTGCAAAATTGGATGTTATAGAGTCTAAAAAGGGAAAAGGAGCAGAAGGAGGTAGGGCTCAAAACTCCTCAGGAAACTGGAGGCAAGCAGAAGACTTGGAAGGGAGCTTGGAGCCAGCTGACTGTCACAGGGTTAATCACCCCACCCACGTACAGGATCCTTCAAACTGCCAATTAAAAATAATTTGATTAGCTTTTCACTGGAGAGCAGGGTCTCATTAAGCAGCTGAAGTGAAATTTTGCAATGTGGTGTTAGATGACCGTGACATAAGTGCAGAAGAATCTGGCAAGTTCTGTGCTGCTCCATGTCCTGGCAGGGGCAGCCCTTCCCGGGAGGGCAGTGAGTCCTGCTCCCCTCCTGGGTGACATTTCCAGCCACAGATCCATGGAGCTCCTCGTCAGAAAGCCATCGGCACCGGCAGTGCATCCCCTGCGTCACATTTTGGGATTTTCATACTCCTTGTCCTCTCCGTCTCCATTCCCTGGCGTGGAGCAGTGCAGCAGGCAGTGTGGACTGGAATAGGAAACCTGTTATCACCAGCACTGCTTGTTTTTAGAGAGAAGAGCAAAATCCAGCGAAAGGCCTGAGATGTTCAGATCAATGTTTTTGTTTTCTGTTTCCTATTTCTGGATGAGAACAGAAACACGAGGTCAGAAGACTTCCAGGAAAGCCTGTTCTTGTCAGATTTCCAGCTGGTTTTTGAAAAGCCAAGAGAGATAAGTTCAAATGATGTTGAAACTGCAGTCAGGTCCCTGTCAAGACAGGCAGTGCCCATCGGTGTGTGGAGCTGTAGCTCCTGTGCTCAGAAGTTATAAAGGTATCAGTCAGAACTGGAACCAACGTCTTTTCACATTCTCTTATTCCTCACACAGGCAAACACCAACAGAATAAAGCCAGGAGCTGTGGCACAGTGTGGGCTGAGAGGTGCCAGGTGCTGTGTGCTTTCTGTGCAGCTCTGAGCTCCTTGGCAGCACAGCACCCCTCAGGATGGAGCCCTCTGTTAATATTCTGTCACTAATCACAGCTTTCTCATGTGCAAATCGATCTCTGCTGCCCCCAGGACAGCAGCAGAGTATCCAAGGAACAGTCAGACTCCACTGCATCACGGTGGAAGGAGAGCCCAAAACACACCACGATGACCCCACCAACCCAAAAGCCAATTTAAAAGCTTGCTGATAAATCACAATCTATCCGTGCCTCTTGTTCAGTTCTGTGTTTTTCTGTCTCCTGGCAGCTCCGTGAGCACCATCCGCAACCAGCGCTACCACATCCACGCCAACCTGTCCTTCGCCGTGCTGGTGGCTCAGGTGCTGCTGCTCACCAGCTTCCAGTTCAGCCCCGGAACTGTAAGTGCTCGAGCAGTGACACTGGCCTGGGGGGCACCTCCGTGGAGTGAGTGCCACGTGCAGGAAAGTGCCTTCCACCTGAGATCTGTTTTGGCATGCCTTAGCCAAAAAATGCCATTCCACTACAGGAGGGAATTCCTTACACAGAGAACCAGGATCCAAACCATCAAAACTGGCATGGGCTAGGTTAAGACAAATAGGCCAAGTTAACAGGGTCACATGCCAGTGAAACCAATTTCTTTCTACTCTTGTGTTTAAAAAATGCCATTTAAATTAATGTAAGGCCTTTGATGGAAAGTCCCACGTGAAGAGCAGAAACAAAACCTGATTTTCCAATAAACTTCCAGGGTGCTCTGGTTTTGTGCTGGTAAAAACTTGGCTACTTTGGTGACCAGCTGTTGTTCCATATTATTTTCAGAAGCAGCCAGTGGTTTCTATTAATGGGATTTTTTTTTCTGTTTGTTCTCAGAAGGTTTGCACATTCTTCATTTTGCCGATACAACAGCAACCTAAATTTATATTCAGCTCAAATGGGATCCCTTGGATTTCTGTTAGGTTTATAAATAACTGAAATGTCTGGTTTGCATAGGATGTTATTACCTGCGGATCTAAAAGCATTTTGTAAAACTAAGTTCATACTCTGCTGTTTTACATTCAGGTGGGTCCTGAGTGAGTCATGCAATGTGCAAGGGAGAAAATGGTAGGGAATGCTTTAGAAGGAAAATGAAATGGAGACATTGGAGAACAGCAAAAGACGAAACTGAAGACAGTAGAAAGCAGGCATGAAAATAATCCTCTTTAAGTACAGAGCTAAAGCCGAGTTGAAAGGGCATAGGCTTGAGGGCAATCAAAGGTTCACTCAGTGTAACACGGTGTCTTATTCTCACAGCTTTTTCTTTTTCATGCATCCCAAATTTTCACACAATTCAGCTGAGTCACTTCAGATGGTGTGTGAAAGCCTCTTTACACCTTATCAAAGCCAGCATCACCTTCAGTCTTTTAGGATCGGTGAAATCCTGGTCGTGTGTCTGCTGTGGGTTGGGTGTAGGCAGAGCCCATGCTCTCCCGGACCTGTCCCAGCCTTCTCCCACATTTAAAATGTGCCTTGCTCACACACAGAGCTCCTGCTTGCTCAGTCGAGCTGTGAAATGCTCACACAGCCTGAATTGCAGTTTTACAGGTGTGTTCTTTCCCTTAAACCTGTTCCAAATGTACTCTAGTGAAATGGGGACAGTGCACAGCAAAGCAAGACCTGGTTTACACCACAGGCTTTGCGAAATGAAATGCTTCCCAGAATCCGTGGATTTTTTAGCCCTACCTCCTCCCTAACAGCGGTAACTGTGTGGGATAACACTGTAAAGATCTTAAAGTTGAAAAACGTGATGTAAACACTGTCTGGTGAGCTTTTATTTTCATGCTTTATCCTCTTGGAATCCAGGGGGGGATTGTGATTCATCCTTTTATTGGCCTCCTGTCCTCACCTACTCCGTGCTCTGCTCTCACTAGCTCTGACAGCAGCTTAAATACCTTTAATTGCGCTAATTGAGCTGCTAAATGGTCGTTTACAGAAAAAGGAGGCAGTGTTTACACTAGAGGGTGTGAATTTGGACTCTTCTGCTCCTGCTGGAGCTGTGCTGTCAGTGCTGAGCAATTTGTGCCCCGCAGGACCCTCCTGGGACCCCTGGCAGTGCCACAGGGAATGTCCCCAAAAACAGCCCCTGAGCTCCCATCCCTTTGCTGCGCGGCTGCTTTGAGCCTCTCCATCCCTTTCCCATCTCTGTCCCCAGGGATATTTCATTTGTTAGGCAGCGCTGTGTTTTTCCCAGCACAACCAGAAAATTCAGTGTGTCTGCTCTCTGCAGTTCTAGATCAGGTTATTAAACTTCCTCACTCAGTATTCCTGCATGGCATTGCTGGAAACACTCCCAAATGGAGAGGTGAAATGAGGTGCTTTTTGTGATACAGGTATAAATTTACCTGTTTTAAGACTGTCCTCAGTAAAAAAGTCACTAATATTTTCTGAGTGGCCTTTCCGAGAGTCTGCTTTACTTTCTCCACAACAATATGATAGTTCCTGCTCCTGGCTGGGCTGATTTTTCTATTTTCACAGACTCTCCAGTTGTCAACTCTAAGAGCACCAAGATCTGCCTTTTCACAAGTGTTCTGCTAAAAGTTGTGGTTTCATATGGTGCAGCAAGGGAGACGTGTGTTGAGTCTGTAAAGGCTCAGCTTCTCAGTGCTTTCATGGAAGGCAATTTTGCCATTTAAGAGTAACTTCTAAGCAATCATTAAGGCAAAAAATATCAGAATGAGCAGCAACTTTGCTATGGATTTTATGTACAAGTCTGCAACTAGGTATTACACAAAATTATATACAGACCTGCCTCCTGCTAGTTCACTGTGTGTTATTTTTCCGCTGTTTTGTGATTCATATTGTTTGGCTACTCAAAAGTTGGAAATTATCCATTTGACAGAACTAGCCAGTAAGTCAGCTTTATGTTGCATTTATATTTTTGTGGACTAATCTTCTGGTAGAAATCAAAAGGCATTAAAATGGATTTCATAGCCTTATGATAAAATTAACTGGGAAGGCTTTACAGCTTTTGTCAATAAGCTAATCTGGTTTAATAATATGTCACTGAACTTTGTGAAATACTAAACCATATACAGACCTCACTTACAAGAATTAACCCCAAATTTATTGCTTTTGAACGCATGTAGTCCCTCTGGATTTGCATTAGAATGTCCTTGCACTAGCACAGTACAAGCGAGAAGGTACTGGAAAGGCTCAATTTTCATTTTGCTACCAAGTCCCACCATTTTAATTTTCATTAGTGCGCCAAACCCCAAATCACCAACACAGAGAACAGAATGCCAGCCCAGCCCAGCTCAGCTAATGCAGCAAAGGGAATTAACCACAGCATCTGAGGCAGCGCACAGTTCCTGCTGGTGGTGCTTCCCCAGGACAGACTGCGCCAGCCTGGGAGCCTCCGAGGGAATTGTGCAGCTCAGGAGGGCACAGGAATTGGGGAGCTGAGGAGGGCATAGGAATTGTGCAGCTGAGGAGGGCACAGGAACTGGGGAGCTGAGCAATTCACAGGAATTGGGGAGCTGAGGAATTCACAGGAATTGTGCAGCTGAAGAATTCACAGGAATTGTGCAGATGAGGAAGGCACAGGAATTGTGCAGATGAGGAGGGCACAGGAATTGTGCAGATGAGGAGGGCACAGGAATTGTGCAGCTGAGGAATTCACAGGAATTGGGGAGCTGAGGAAGGCACAGGAATTGTGCAGCTGAGGAATTCACAGGAATTGTGCAGCTGAGGAATTCACAGGAATTGTGCATATGAGGAATTCACAGGAATTGTGCAGATGAGGAGGGCACAGGATTTGCCATTCCTATGGCCGGAGTGCCCCCAGCCCTCGGAAGCCCTGCAGGTGTCACAGGAGGGATGTCACAGCCGCAGGACAGGATGTCCATCAGCAGCTCCGAGAGGTGAACCTGGCCCAGGGCTGGGGCTGTGCCAAGGCTGTTTGAAATGTGTGTCTGAAGGCAAAGCAAACAAGATTATCCTGGGCTGAGACCATGGCAGGGCACCTGCTCAGCCCCTGCCACAGGAGCAAAGCCACCGCTGGTGACACAGCCCCGGGACACAATTGGGGGGGAGGCAATTGGGGGGGAGGCAATTGGGGGGGAGGCAATTAGGGAGGGAAGGGAAGCAGTGTGAGCACCTGAGGGTGGGAACAGAGAGGATTGGTCTTGCTGTTCCATAAGCCAGGCTGATAGGAGGTTTAGAGAAAAATGTAAAGATAATTTAAGGAGAAGCAGGGGCAGGGTACAGGACAATAATCGTACCCCACTCCTTTGACTCCTGTGTTTACCACAGGCTCAGCAATCACATGCACACACTTCAGTTTTGACTTCTTGAATATTTTGTAGGCTTTAGTAGGAGTATTTCTCCCACTGTTATAAATAAATAACACACTTGGATTTCCACATCACGTTTGGCAAGGTTGTTAGGGGTTTTTTTATTTTATTTTTTAAAGGTAAGAGGATTTGTTACTCTGAAGCTATCCAAAAATGCAGTAGAAAAATGAAACTGTCTAATGCTTTAAGACTTTTTTACTTCAGTGATTTAGTATTTAGCATGTAAATATCTATGGAAATTTTTTTAAAATTGGAAAACTAATGTGACTGTATCACAAAGAACTAATGCATCCATTTTTATTCCTAATTTAGGTGCCTTGCAAGATATTGGCCATTCTCCTTCATTTTTTCTTCCTGAGTGCTTTTGCGTGGATGCTGGTGGAAGGATTTCATCTTTACAGCATGGTGATCAAAGTATTTGGGTCAGAAGAAAGCAAGCACTTATATTATTATGGAATTGGATGGGGTAAGCCTTTAGTAGCTGCTTACTTTAAGTCTCCTCACTATAGGACAAGATTATATTCAGAAACATATTTGAAATTGTCATCTTATGATCATAGTTTGCCTTACTGAGGGTAGGTCTGTGGGATAAGGAAATGCATAATTTTCCTGGCTGCAATCAGACTTCAAAACACATAGTCCTTAAGCCTAATTCCACTGCAGTGAATGCCACAACCTCCCAGGCCAGACCAGAGCCTTAATTACCAAACCAAGAGCAGGGCTGTGCAGGGAGGTCTCACTGCATTGGTTTGTTCTTTTTTTGGTTCTAACTCCCAACACAGGCTCATTCCATCTGCATCCTCAAAGTCATGCGTAAAAAATGGGCACAGCAGCACAGAAATATCACAAGACTTCATTAGTTGGTGCTTTGTGCCTTGGAATCCTTAGATTAAAAATCTGCACAGAGCCCCAATATTGTTATTAAGAATGAAGAAGAGGTTCTGTGGCATGGGAATGTCACAGGCAGCAATTCAAGGCTTTTGAAATGCAATAATGAAAGCATAATCTGAGTGCATATTGGAAGAGCCAAAACTGAATATTTCGCTGCAGACTCTTCCAGCAGATGAAAGCTCAGCTGCTCCCATGGTCCTGGAGTGGAGCAGAGCTTGACAAACTCCACATTCGGAAGAAGAGGAAACCTCATACGCTGAGTCAAAGAACAGATGTGAAAAAACAGAAAAGGAAAATCTCTGCAATTGAGATAATTCCAAAATACGTTAAAATATGCATTATCTTTCCTCCCCTCCAAATTCATTTGAAGATACATGAAAAGCAATTATATCAATAATACAGACCTGCTGCAGTCATAATTGGAATATTTAATACGTGTTTGGCACCATGCAGATCTGGGTGATAGTAATGCTGTGAAATACTTATATATATATATAGATGTATTTCAAAGCAGCCTACTTGTTCTTTTTTGAAAGTTCTCTTTATTTTGTGCCTCTATCCTCATTCATTTAAGATCTTCGGGGCCAAGCTGCAGTTGGAAGGTTTTCCTTTGCCCCCAGTGTTTCTGTGTGACAGGTCCAGGAGGATCCCATTCCTGGGTCCTGATCCTTTTTGCCTCAAATATGATTTTTTTCTCCAAAGGAGAGGCCAACAAGAGGTTGGCACCTGAAAGCTTCGATTTCTGAAAACATTTGAAAGCTGTTTTGCTGTGGTTTTTAGCAGAGCATGTGGAGTTTTCTGTTAAACCACTACTCAAAATGGGCCAAATGGGTTAATTAATCTTTTCCATGTACAAAGACCCGAAAGTAAGGGAAGAAGGCCAGGCTGAGGGTTGAAGACATTGAAGATTTGTAGGTTCTTCTAGATTCTGTGCTAAATGTAGAGAAACCAGCCTATGTTAGAGAGGTTTTTTGTCAATTTTAATATTTAATCAAACACTCATGGAATAGAAATCCAAGTGGATCAAACTAAAGAAAATTATTTTCACAATCTTATGAGAACTCTGTCCTTCAGAAGTAAAGAGCCACAACAGTTAATAACATAATTAAGAGCTGACATTTAATTTGCTCATAGCAGATGCTTTGATAATGCAGTTTACAATCAATCATTACTTACCTTATAAAAATAAATTAATGATTCATATGTGCTGCAATGCACCTTTACCTTTTTATGTGACATTTTGGGCAAAGTTTATTGGTTGTAAAATGGTAGTGATCTGCAAAGTGAATTAGAAGGCACAAGAATAAATCAGGCATCTGACTGAGATGTGGCAAGTACAAAATGCTGCATTTTGCCTCATTTTATTGCAACGGGGTTGCTCCCAATTAGCAGTAATTAGCAGAATGAGTGCAGAACCCACTGGTCCATGGCCCAAGGGCAGTTAAATGGGGTTAGGGAGAAGTCTCCTGGGGCTGTTGTGGCTGATGTTTTGGGAGAATAATCCCTCAGGCCCAGCAGGAGGGATTGGTCATCGAGGCACATTGTGTAGTGAAATACAGGAGGCACCAGGAGTTTCTATGTCTGTTCTTCAGTCAATGGTTTTGGGGGTTTTTTGGTAAAAACTGTGCAGAAAACTCAGTGGCAAGGTCTGTTTCTTAAATGCAGCAAAGGTACTGTTGGAGCAAGAGTGGAAGGCATCATCCATAGAAAAGTAATAAATTTCTCTATGTTAGAGATGTGATCCATGTAAAAACGATACATTTCTCCATATGAACTAGTCAAAAGTCCTTTTTGACAAATATGTTAAGTTTGGAAAACATGTTCAAATTTTTTATTATTCCTTCAATGACCCAGAAAAAAAAAAAATCTGAAATCCAATAAATCTATCATATTGTTGAGAAAGTACCCCCCCCTTTTTTTTAATTGCTCAAAGTATTTACATTTTAATTAAATGCTGAATTTCCTTAATCATATCTGACATCATGTCATTGCTGTGTGTCCAAACACAGCTGAAGTAATTTAAACAGGCAGCTGTATTCCAAATTGTGTATCTCTTGATAAGAACCAGGGCAACCTTCTCTCAGTTAACAGCACCAGAGTTCACTGTCAGGGACACAACTCCAATGCTCCTTCAGGTGGTGACAGAGGCTGCTGAACAATGAGATTTTCTGAGAGAAAATCCCCATTGCATTAATTTAAATGCTAAAAAACAAGTTCCCAGCTTTCTCTGTTACCATATTGGCACTGAATGTGATTGGAAATGCATAATTAAAGGCCAATTAGAGATCAGTGTGTGCTTGTGTTCTAGGGGTTAGACCTTGGGAGGTGATGCTATCCTCCCCTTAAAAGAACCTTGAGGCTGATTGGGTAAAAACCCCAAAATTGCTTTTTGCCTTGGTGATTGAGCATGTCAGGCAGAGGTTGCTGCAGCAAAGGTTTTTCCTCCCACCGTCTGTAGGACGCTGGTGACAGAGTTTGTGACACTGGATGTTCTCGTCTTTCAGCCACTTTCCTTGCCTTTAGAGACTGTCACAGAGTGAAGACTTTGCTCTGAGCTGTCAAAAGACATAAATTTCGTTATTTGCTGTTAGTTGGTGTAGTCCCTGATTTCTGCCTAGATATGATGTAATACAGCAGAGGAAAATCATAGAAAATTAACTTCTTCAATATAAATGGGAGAAAATACGTTTCCCCATCAAGCAAAATAGATATTTTTATCATTGGAAGGAAATATACTTTCATTTGTGTCTAATGCTTCATCTTTCTCAATAAATGACATATTTAGCCTTTTAGAATTGATGTCCTGAAATTGCTTTGAATTGGCTGCCACAGAGCTTCTACAGCCTGTTTTTGATGGTTTTCCTTTTTTTTGATGTACAGAAGAAACAGAAGCTTTCAAAATAAAATGCTTCTTAACTACTGAGTGTCTCCCATACTTATAAATACATATACATATCAATATATAATATTTATGAATGTGCTTCTAGCTGCAGTCATTAAAAATGAAAATACTTCTTCCAAAAATTATACTTCTGCCAGTTCTGGAAAACTTTACAGAATTTGTGAGGATGATAGTGGTAAAATTAAGCAGAAATTGCCTGTCAGAGAATTTTGTAAAACCCTCATGCAGAAAACCTAAAGAATTAAAAAGAAAATTGGAACTTCAAGCTATCATGTCTAATACTCTGTCTGAGAGCTGTTTATTAAATTCTGTAAGATGATAAAAGCTCAAACCTTCACATTTTATTAAATCACCCAGGAGCTAGCAGACAATGAGTGAATGTCTGAAGGGCTGGGCTGTGCTCAGCACTGCTGGCAGCAAAACCCTCGCTAGCCCCTGGTGTGGGACACTGCTCTGAGTGGCACTGCAGGACCTGGCAGCGCTGGACACAGAGCCCCTGTGCCATCCCATGAACGCTCCTGCACCTCCCAGGTGGCAAAACCATCTGGAAATGGAGTTTCCTCCAAAGAAATCTGCAGAAATCTTGTAGATCTGTTCCATATTTATGTTCAGATTGGTCTTGGTTGGGCACCTGAGGGGCTCTGAGTTCGCTTGTGTCTCTTGCTGCCAGGGGTGATGCTCTGGGCACCGAAATGTCCCCATTCCTGCTCTTCCTCACCCCTGTGAGGAACGCTGCTCTCTTGTCTAAATACTTCTGAATTCTTGAACAAAAATGCACTGACTTGGGGGAAAGTGGTTAAAATGAGGCTGATATTGCTTCACGTGGTATCACTGCTTGAACAGCAAGTGATAAACCAAACCAGGCTTTAAGAGGACTGTGATTCCCAAGGAAATTAGCACTAATTCAGTTTAACACTTAAAAACTAGTGCTTTATTAAAAAGTCATTTTGTTTGTCTGACAGCAGCTGATTGAAACACATTGGATTAAACAGCTGCAGGATGATGTCAAGTTAGACTTAATTTGAAAATGACTCCGAGCTATTGTGCTCATACAGAACTGGTTGGGCTTGCTGGAAGATGCTCTTTTATTCCTAATATTGCCACTGCATTTGCCTTTCTGCAGGCTGCCCATTGGTGATTTGTGTCATTTCTGCAACATCGTCCCTGGACAGCTATGGAGAAAGTGGCAAGTGAGTATGAAAAGATAGATCCTCACTCCAGGTGTGATAAGGATGAAAATCTGATGTGGAGGAAACTCGTAAATGTGTTCCCAGGGCTGTGGTGCTGCAGGATCATTTTTTTTAATTAAGAACATGACTGACTAACTGACTGTGTGTTTCCCTGAAATGGCTCTGCTTTTCCCTGCAGCTGCTGGCTTTCGCTGGAGAACGGAGCGATCTGGGCATTTGTGGCGCCAGCGATGTTGGTGATTCTGGTAGGTGACACCACAGCTGCTGCTGTTTCCTTGTTCTGTGTCCTTGTTCTCTTCTGTGTCAGCTCCACAGCAGAACTCACTGAAGGCTGGGGCCAGCCCTGTGCCAGCCCCGTGAAATGGCAGTCCTGGAGTCCCCAGAAATTCTTGGTTCCACCCCAAATTCTTGCCTTGTACACAGCTGTGTGTTAGTCCATGCATATTAATTCTCACACTGTTAATTCCATTATTTAAAGACAAAGATAGGACCTGAAGTGGTGGGACAGCCCTGCTGGGCTCGTTGATAGCTGTGTGACATTGAGGTGAGTTTGTGGGCTCTGGTGGCTCCAGCAGCGCCTGTGTCAGCTCCAAGGAGCAGATCCTTCCCGGGGAGCTGCAGGGTCACAGCTCCAGTGTGATACCGAATTCTCCTCAGCACTGTAATGATGCTCACACATTAAATCACCCTGAGCTGCAGCCTAACCGCTGCGATCACTAAAGGAGCCAGGGTGTTTGCAGAGTAGAGATGAGCACCTCTCCAGCCCTGCTCCTAACTCTTCTCTTGCCCAGGTTATTCTCCTGCAGGCTGTCCTGTCAGATTAAAGTATGAACTGCAATAGACTCCTGATCAGTGAAACCAGGTTACGTTTAAAGCTTTACTTAGCTTTTTAGAGGAGTGGACATTTAAAAAAAAGGCACGATGAAACTTGCCAAGATTTCATCTCCCAGAGAGCCCCCACAAATCCTGCTCACAAGCCACGGGAAGGAATATATACATATATATGTGTATATATAAACATTGCACACCTGTGTGACTAGCCGGCAGGCAGACCTTGACCTCCTGTGTGTGAGTTTATATGCCAAGGTGTGTAGACACTGATGATTGGAGGGCAATTAAAATAATGTAATATCCACGTCTCCTCCTCACATTAGCACTGCTTTCTGGCCATTGTTCAGCACCAAAGGAGGACATGTGGTGCAGTCAGTGACTCCAGATCTGTCCAGGCTGCTGTCCCAAGGTGGTGTTACCCAAAACTCACCAGCAGTGGAACTCTCACTCACCTGAGCAGGCACACCTTCAGCAATTTGCATGCATAGCTGCAAATGGGCAGTGAAAGTCAGAGTTGAACTGCCTGGCTCTAACTTATGATATATAACACTGTGCAGCTCAAATTATGTTCTCGTAGGGATACAAATATTTTCAGAAAGAGAAAGAGTGAGCTCACAAGGTTGATCCACGTAGAGCAATTTGTTAAATAGTCTAAACCCAGCTCTGCCCAAAATCGCAGCAAGTGAGCTGACAAATTGCCCCTCTGGGTATTGAATATTCCAGCTGAAAAATGTGTTAGTGCCCACAGGGAAATAACAAGGCTAAACAATATCGTGTGCGTGTGTACCTGTGCTCTTTAAATAACAAATTAGCCACCAGTTGCATAAACTAACATTTAACTCTGAAAATACTTCTCAAAAGCAGTTTTGGCTAGTTTGATCCATGGTTTCTCCTTGCCAAGGAAAAGGATTATGCTGTGAGGAGAACTGGGGGATTGCTCCTTTCAGCTCCACTCCCTAGGGACCAGGCAGACACAGTTCACTCTCATCCTGCCACAGCCTCGCAGGCAATACAGACATCGTGGAGCCTTGAAACAGAGATGTGGAGGGACTGTGACTGGGGAAAAACACTCACACACTCTTTTCTAGGCAGTAATTCACAGAACCTCCCAGCCCTGCACAGATTCCCAAATCAAATAAACTCTTTCCTTGGGGTTGGACTCGAGGGATATGATGGAGGCAATAGTCCTTCCATGTGTAGGGCTTTTGGCTTCTACTTCAACTTTAGGTTTTCAGATCACTCTCCCCCACCCCAAAAACCACAACTCACAAGCCTCTGTAGCATCCCTGTGAGGCAGCTTCACAAAAAAGTTCTTGCAATTAATTTGCAAACCAAAATAATCTCAGCCCAAGCTGCCTTGGGACGTGTCTTCAGTGGAAAAAACCCGACTTGACAGAGCACCTGAATTTTTGACACAAGACATTAAAACTTCTGGCAGAAGGCTTTGTTTGTTGTTGGCCATCTGCTGCCTTGGTGTGTTTCCATAGATATGGCAGAATTAAGGAAATTCTGCGGAAAGCATCTGTGAGCTTGGAGCAGTGGCTGTGCTGTGAGCAATCGTTCAGAGAGACTCTGCATGCACTGGCGACTCCTCTCCATTGTTTTCCCTGCCAATTGTTACTTTCCTGGTGGTTTTTTATGAATCTTCCCCATAAACAGCGTTTTTATGGAGCTGAATGATTTTCATGAGCACATTGCTGTCAGCTCTGAGCCGTGGGGACATCAGCTTTGTCAGCAGTGTCATTAGAGGGGACTCGGTGGAGCCTGGGTGGGTCCCAGGCTGGCACTGCAGCACTGACCTGCACTGGTGCTGTCCTATGAATATATAAAATAATATTCTCTCTTATGACTCCCTGTGCCAGTGCCCGAAACTGAAATGGAGCCTAAAATACTTCGTGGTTTTACAGGAAAGCTGGTCAATGGCTTTCATTAAGGCAATGTGTTTTATCCTTTTTTTTTTTTTTTTTTTTTGTGGGGGGCTGTTTGGTTTTTGCTTGGTTGGGTTTTTTTATTTTTGGGGGTTTTTTTTTTGTTTTGGGGTTTTGGTGGTTTTTTTTGGGGGGGGGGGGTTTGTGGGTTTTTTGTTGGGTTTTTTTTGTGGGTTTTTTTGTTGCTTTTTTTGTTGGTGGTGGTGGGGTTTTTTTGTGGGGTTTTTGGTTTTTTGGGGGATTTCTTTGGGGATTTCTTGGGGTTTTTTTTTTGTTTTTTGTTTTTTTTCTCTGCGCTGCCAATCCTTTTCCTGGCTAGGATGGAACACACCACATCAAGAGGGTTTTACACATGGGATTTCTGCCCTTTATTTAAGAAGAAACAAAAGTCTTATGAGACTCGGAGGAAATTTCGGTGAAATCCCTGCAAAGCAACCTAAGCGAGGCAAAGAACTTGTTTCATAGCATTTGATCTGACAAAATTTAGATGAGGAAATATTTTGAAAGAGTTGGAGTTCCCTGAAGTCGCTGGGACATTTCCGTGGGCTTAGATCAAACCTGCAGAAATGGGAAGTGGCAGCTCCTGCCGACTCTGCAGAGCTGAGAGTGCCTGGGGTTGGACAAGAATCCTCGGAGGAAATCCTGGGAATTAGGGAACAAACACCAACCTTGGGAGCTGCATTTCTGTATCTCACAGTGTGGCCAGAGCCTGCGAGCAAAACCATTCTGAGTTTCTGGGTAACTTTAAGGCAAAATAACTTCAATTGTGAGGTAATGTGGCCTTTAGGAAAGGAGGAGATAGGAACCATCTACAGTGCCCTTATCTAGATATTTATTCACATAATTCAAACATTCTGATAGAGCCTAAAGCATAGCGAGTGTTCCATCAGCTAAACGTTCTTCTGTTCAAATCACTGGTAAAATATTTATATCAGATGCCAAAAAAAGAAAAAAAAAATCACTGTGAGAACAGTTCAGTGGCTGTATTTTGGTTTCCCATTGTGAGGACAGCAGAAATAGCTCCATGCCTTACTGAAACATTAACAAAGAGAGACATTTGTAGCTAATCTGTTTATTTAGGCTGGAAGAGATTGCTCTAATTTCTCAAAATACCTAAGCAAAAATTTCCGTGTTGTTCAGGAAACTTAAATATAGAACTTCAGGACTTGAGTTTAATGGTTCATTGCTAATTATAAATCTAAAATTAACAAAGGTGTCAGAAGATTTGGAAAATACCAAGGAAATCATTATCATCAAACATAAACATTTCTAATTCAGCCTCTCATCCTCAGAATTAGAACATTTATGTCAAAGTAGAGTATGATTATTGAGTTTTAACTGAGGAACAGCACTTCTTTAGAAGTCTTCTCTTTCTTTTTTTTCTGTAGTTCAGGACAGTTTTGTTCTACCCTTGTTCTTGACGCTTTGTAGCTGATGTGTAGCTGATGTTCCTTTGGAGAGGAAGGGGAAAATATGTCCTTCACCTTTACATTCTCTACCTTTTTTTTCTTTAAACCTCAAGTCTTTGCCCAGCAAGACAGCCTTTGCCACATTTCCTTGAAGTGGTAAAGATTTCCTTCTTCCTTCACCTGTGACTCCAGTACAAACTTTCTTTTGTTGAACATTTTCAGTGTTCGTCTTTTCAAGGTTTCCTACTTTCCTGTTGGGAATTCTTTTCATTTTATTGATGTTTCTGCTGGACCTGACATCAAAAAGAGTGGAGCCTTTGAAGAGCAGAGTTCAGGCTTAACATATTTTTCTCATTGCTCCTTTTAAAATAGTCTTGTACCTAAATTGCAAGCAGCCTTTGGTGAGAAACAGGACTGGCACCCCCTGAAGTGTGGCAGGGAAGGTGAAGTCTGTGCACATGCAAGTACAAACCAAAGGGAACGCAGACACTTGCCCTCGCTGGTGAAATTCCGGAGCTCTCTGATTTTCAGCTGATTTTCAGTAGACAATGAGGGCATTTATTTGTGTAAAGCACTTTGGCTTTTTGGGTTTGTACCAATGCAGACTGCTCCTGAGCAGGCAAGGGCTGCTCCTGAAGGAAGGAGAAAAGCAAGAGCTTCCCCTGTGGGGAGATGGAAATCATTGACGAGGGACCAGTCCAGCCCTGAAAACCTCTTTGGCCAAATAAATGCAGCACACAGAGTTTCTGTGTTCTGCTCTGTGTGCAGTGCCCTCCTCGGGCACGGTCACAGTGTGCTCTCCTGACCTGGCCTTGTCCTTCCTCTCCAGGTCAACATTGGCATCCTCATCGCAGTCACCAGAGTCATCTCCAGGATCAGCGCCGACAACTACAAGGTCCACGGAGACGCCAATGCCTTCAAGTGAGTTTTTCTCATTGGAATTAAATCATAACAAGAATCTCACACTCGCAGTGATTTGTCACAGAGCTCTCCCAGAGCACTGCCAGCATTCCTCTCCAGCAAAAAACAAATACTGTGGAAGGTCTCATCCTCTAGAAAGCAGCCAGTTAAGCTATATTTTATTAAAGCTGAACGCTGCACAGGATGAAACCTGCGGTTCAGCAGGAGCTAAAGTGTTTCCCTGCTCATTATAGTCCCAGCACTTGCTGATTCATGATTTTCCCTTTTATTAATGGAGACTTTCCTCTTCCTGCTACAGTCAAAAGCTTAATTTCCCAGAGCATCACAATCTGTACTGGGTTATTGAACTCTTCTGCTCCTTCTGAGGACAGACCTCGTTTCCAGCCCCAGATCAGCACAATATTTAGATTTAGGCATATGCTTATCTTCAGGGCTCTCTTGATACTGCAAAGCACACTGCCTTATGCTGGATTTAAAGGTGTGCCTGGATTCACGTGGGTCTTTATTTCACAGCCCCTTGAGCCTCTTGGGATGGTGACCTCTGAGAGTGAATCATCTCTAAAATAGCTCCAGCAAGTCTGGAGGGGAAAGGCAAGGCAGACACAAAGCTACCTCTGAATACACAAGGACAAAGTCTGATTTCTGAAATATATAAGATTAGATGTGAGTAGCTAAGAAGATAATTTAATATACTGAGGCTAAATTAAGATGCTGAACATTCCATTTTGTATCTCCTAAAGAGGCTTTAATCCAAATATAGAAATGACAGTGTATATAAATAAAGGAATATGGGACTTAGATAGAAGAAAAATGTGATGATGGCTTGTGTTTAATGTTTCTGGGGCACAGGCTATTGTATGATAAGGACTTGGTGCCACTGTTCTGAAATGGTATCATAAAGAATAATTTTTATGCTTGGATTACTCATGTAATTTTGAAAATACCATTAAGTTTTAAATATTGGTGACAGTTACCTAATTGAAGTTAGTTTAGTTATTTTATACTTATCCATCAGGCAAAGGAAAACAGTAAATAAGTCTACACAAAAATCTATAAGATAATTACACTGTAGTGAAATGAGAAGACTGGGGATTAAAATGACAGTTTCAGGTTTGGCTGAGCTCCTGTGACCTTCAGAAATACAAAGGAAATACGGGAACTTAGGAAGCAAATAACTGTATATCACCAATGCCAATTTTTATGGACTGTTAGAAGTATGAAGACAAAGAAACAACTCCATAAATACAGGAGGAGCTACAGAGATTGCTCCATGTGCTTGGATATTTCATTTACAGTGAATTGGTTCAATACACACTGCACCTTGCACAGTAATATGTATTATTTGTTAAACTATGTGTGTGCACATAAGCAAATCAATTTATGAATAATTGGTCTGGGGATAAGATGCAATCCCTTTAATGAGGAGTATATGTTCCTAGCCCAAATATGATCAGCTGTGGATTTGATGGTGAAAATGTGACTTCTCCAGGTTCCCTGGCTAAGAGATGCTCTCTGTGCCAAGTAATTTTCACATTACAGTTTCAGGATTTGACCTAACAAAAGTTACAGGGAGGAAAGTGAAGTGATAATCAGAGGCATGATGCATCTGAAAACATTAAATCATTAAGTTATTAAGTGGAAATGTGCTCTGATAGAACAGTTCTCCTCACAGAACTCAACTAAGTCAACAAAATACAATAGCAGGTAAAAAGAACAGAGAACATAGCTCTTCTGTAAATATCATTACAGAAATGGGTCCTCAAAAGAAGTTTGAAATGCGAAGGGCATAAATAAGTGTTCAAATCAGATTTTGGGCAGTATTTATACTCTGGTTTAACAAAGCAGCGAGGCATGATGAATTAGGGTTTTGTGTACAGAGGATGCCATGGAGAAAGTAACTGATCTACTGGAAAAAAAGGTAATTACAATGGTTTGTAGCACTGGGTTTATATGTCTAGTGTGAAATCCTTCTGTACATTTTCCAAAAAGCAGGAGAGCAAAGCAAAGCAGGGCTCTGATCTGCCAGGTGCATGGGCAGTGTTTTTCACGGTGTAGAATCCCCACGGCTCCGAGCTTTGCAGGCTCCTGAGTGTTGATCGCAGGTTGTGAACCCAGGAGGGTGGATGAGCACAGCAAAACCAATCCCTGACACAACACAGAGCAATCAGAGACACAGAGCTCTGTCCTTCCTGCGAGGGTGCTGTCAGTGAGGGCTGCAGGGTGGGTTTGGAATCAACAAGTTCGGTGGCACAGGGAGGAATGGCTGCGAAATGCTGTGTGTGACGTGAGCCCCAAATGAAGAGCCTGCCAGGCACCGTGAGCGCTGCGGTTCAGCAGTGCTTGCTTGGGTGAGCTGGGCTGCTTCGGGAAGGATTTCCCAGGCCCTTCTCACAGGCACAGGGCTGGGTTAAAGCGGCACGAGGAGATTTGGGGACAGCTCTGTCACCGTGCCGTGGGTGCTGGTGGCACTCAGGTGGGACAGAAGGCAGAAGTGTCTCCTCTAGGGCTGTGCCTGTGGTTTCACAAAGCCAAAGGCAGAAAACGAGAATTGCAGTGCAAGGAGCTGTGGAGGGGAAGCCTGCCCAGTCCAATGAACTCGAGAGAGAAGAAAGGAGGGTCTCCAGTGCTGTCTTTTCAAACTGGAATGAAATGGAAGCAGACAGCACGATGAGAGACGGTAAGCTGCTGTCAGCGCGGTGTGAGTGATGACAGCGCGTGAGGAGCAGGTTGGACATGTACAGGTTGGACATGTGCAGGGATAATGAACTGAGAGGCAGAACTGGCTCAGGAGCAGCCCCAGGGACTGGGGTAGCAGCACGAGGGACGTGCCAGTGCCACCTCTGTCCTTGGTGGCTCAGGGCAGCACTCACATCAGTCTGCAAGCACCTGAGTGGCCTCACCCTGCAGGTGCTGCAGGGTCCAAACCCAAACAGCAGCTGCAGGGTGAAAATCATGGGCTGAGAATCACAGGCTGAAAATCACAGGCTGAGAATCACAGGCTGAAAATCACAGGCTGAGAATCACAGGCTGAGAATCACAGGCTGAGAATCACAGGCTGAGAATCACAGGCTGAAATCACAGGCTGAGAATCACAGGCTGAGAATCACAGGCTGAAAATCGCAGCCTGCAGGTGTCCCACGACAGGCTCCTCACCAGGCTCGCCCCTCGCCAGGTCTGCTGCCAAAGGAAAAGTTTAATCACACTCACAAGGACTGAATCCCATTGCTGCTGGTGGCTGGATGGGAGAGGACCCAAGCTGGCTTCATCTCCCCTGACACCACACCCAGAGGGACTCCTGGTCCGTGGGGAAACAGCTCCTGCTGCAGCTGAAGTAATTGTTAAATGTTCATTTCATCCATGGGGAAACAGCTCCTGCTGCAGCTGATGTCATTGTTAAATGTTCATCTCATGTGCCCCAAAAATCTGATTTCTCCCCAGGGGCAGGGGAAGCCCAGGCTGTACTCAGACCCATCCCTGCGTGTCTCCATCCAGGTGTGATGGTTCAGCCATAACTGAGCAGAGATTGCCTTAGGAAATCGTGAGAACAACGCATTTCGAGTCATGATGGTGTCAGTTAGAAGGGGCATTTATTGCTAGAGAAGTGCTGGAGCCTGTTTAGTTTCTGAAAAATTAAGTTACTTGGCAATGCAAGTGGGTATTACCAACAAGGCTTGTTTCTCTTGGCAACAAACAGCGATAAACTGATGTAATTATTTAGAGTAATTGTTCCTGATTTTCCATATGGCTACAGGAGTCGTCTCAAGTGCTGACTCGAACGTGACTGCAGAATATACATCAGCGTGAGCCAGGGCTCTGCTCTGGAGGCAGCATCTGTCAAACGTCAGGTTTAAAAGCCAAAACATGAAAGGAAGTTGTGAACAAAAATCCCTTTTTTGTCATGAAATTAATTTATTGTTCATCTTCCCCATTCACATTTCCCCCAGAGCAATGGGCAGTTATTGGCTCATTGACCTCTTCAGGTTCAGATGTTGCTTGCCAGAGAGGAGACACCAGAGAGCATCTTGCTGAACATCTTGTTCTCGTTTCAGAGCTGCTGGTGTGGTCATTTGTTTGTTTAAAGTAAATAAAAATAGTGGCCCTAAAATAAATTTAAGAAACAATATAAAAGAGTAAGCTTTTATGACACACAAACTGCAAAATAGCCAGTAATTTAAGGGAAAATGAATGTAATTAAACAGTTTATGATCAGAGACACTAATTAATGCATAATAGACTCCTGTGGCATTCTGAACAGTTAGGATTGGGTCATTGTAGTAATTTTTCTATGTGTGTGAAGATTGCTACTTTTTTAGTGTCTAGAGCTTTAATTCTGCAGGAGCAGTTTACTGGAAAGAGCTGAGCAAAGAATTATTATCATCTCCTATTTATTACTTGAATTTACTTAAGAACATGCTTTTTGTGTTGTTTTTGAAGCATATCGAACACACATATAGAATATGAACTTTTTCTTTAGCTGTGATTGGTTCTACTTGAACATTTTATTAGAGGATTAGCTATTGACTCTCAGCAAAAGAATTCTGAGCAATAATTCAGTGGTGGCTTAATGAGAATGTTTTGCATTCAGGGAACAGATTTTCTGCCAAAAAGCTAATTTAAATGTTTTAGTTTATAGGATGCCGAATCTAATACCTTGAAACATTTAAATGCATACATACAGCATTTGTTTGAATTATCCATTCTTTTTTTAGGGACATAACTAATCGTATGTTTGAGTTTAAGCATATGAGTAGCCTCTCTAAGCTTAATGCAATTAAAGCAGATTAGTTTAATGGAATTGCTCATGTGCTTGAAAAGGCACATGATTACATTTCTGAGTTATGAACCATTTGAACTCTTTTTCTTACTTATTTCTGCTGCATCTAAAGGCTTAACTCTACTCAGTGCATTCATTAGCTTATAAAGGCCTAAACACTATTTTTTTTTCCTGACTGTGTTACCCTTTCAAAGTCTCATTGCTTTTTGCATGGAAAGTTCCTTCTCTGCTCCAGTGACAAAAGACTCCTCATGTGGCAGTGTTAGAAATGTGCACCCCTCACTCCCCGTGGGAGAGCTCCTGCCTGATCAGCACAGGTGATCATTTCCCTGCCTGAGTTCCCTCGATTGGAAGGGCTAAGGTATGACACAGCTCTCAAAGATCTGCTCTGCACTGACTGATGGCAATTGTGGCAGAGGAAGAAGTGCCCAGCCTGTCCCTGGTGCAGAGCAGTGCTTTTGGTTTGGACAGACACCACGTTCAGCCATCCCCTGTGGTTTCCCAGCCTCTTCACTTCTGCATTGTCCAGAAGAGACAGTTCCATTAACTTTTCTTGAATAAACTGCCAAGTCCAACTCTTACTGAATACATTCTTACTGCTTACTCTGAAATGGTCCAATGAGTTGGAAAAAATCTCTGTCTTTTTTATAAACCGTACACTTCAGCATTCAGTGAACCAAAAGTGATAGCTATCATAATCATCCATGGAGAAAGCAATTACATCAAAATTAGAAATATTTCTTAGCCTTTTAACCTATTCTTTCTTTCATTTTATTATTTTCTTCGTCCCTCAAAGCTCAGTCTTCACTCAGTGAAATACTAAAACAGTTCTCCATTGGAAAAATATGTTTTCTGTTTAGTTAAATTAATGACTGAAAATTGGAACACATGGCAGTAGCTGCAGTGAATGGGAGCAAAAGAGGCTTCAAGAAAATCTCAGCACAGTAAGTCATGTAAGCTGCTGTGTTAGTTCCTTCTGCGTTTTTTAATATATCATAAACCCCTTCACATGAGACTGGAAACAGAGTCTGTAGGTTTAATGCAAATCTATTCCTTACTTTGGTTATCTGGGAGGAAAAAATCATTTCCCTTTGGCAGGTGCAGATCCGCGAGGTTTGTCCCCCAGCAGCTCCTGGTGCCGCAGACATCTGTGGGGTGGACCCGAGTAATTGGCCATTGCAGAGCACTTTGCAAAGCCATTTATTCCAGCCCTGCAGCAGCAGTGAGCTGTGCAAATTGCTCATCCATTTGATCACTGAGCCATTCCTGCCCTGGCTCTGCGCGGAATTTCACTTTGTTTACAAACACTCCTCAGCCTTCCAGCCCAGTCACCTCCTGCCTCCCAAACAAATCTTGGGAGCCAGCGCTGACAGCTCTGGTGCTCTAACATCAGCCTTTATTCTGCAAAATGCCGTGTATTTGTTGCATTTTGCGCTTGTGATTCCATTCCTGTTCTGTGTCATTTGGTGTCCAAAGACTCCTCGTTCTGGGGATTATTCAGCTGCTCATTTTCACAGAATGCACTTGTCAATCACAGCATTGCTTGAAGCTCTCACCAGAGCTCTCCTGCCAAAGAGATGCCATAATCTCCCTCAATAACTAAATTCCACCTTTTGTGAGACCATTAGAGAGTTTTTTAAAAATTTTTTTAATCTCCTTCCACAGGGGTTGAGGAGCAAGTTACAATCTGTAAGCTGTTCTGAAAGCCTACAGGGATTCAAAATGCACTCGAAACCCTTTCTGTGCCTTTCTGGGTGGCAGATGCTTGCAGAGCATGGGGAGCTGTTGCTCTGATTTTCTGGTATTCGTGGAGATTCACGGAAGCTCGCAGGGAAGTCAGGCAGGCAGCACCAAGATGGCAAAAAGAGAAACTTTATTTACAAAAACTTCTTTATATATCCATTGATAATCTAATAATTATTGGTCGACAGTTTTTCCACCTCCTATAATGATTGGTTACAACTCTAGAGCATCCAGTACCAAAACAGAGATTAGAAAGCACAAGAATGCAACTTATCTCTATTCTCCATGAGAAAGAAGAGAAAGATTTTAAAACAGTGCAGCTACAGGGAGCACCTGTGCTCGTGTGTGCTGATGAAAAAGGAAAGAGCTTTTTGCATTCGCTGAAGGAGATCCATGCGTTGGACAGAGCAGTGTGACAGCCCAAATCTGCTCCCAGCAATTCCTTTTCCTTGCATTTCCTCACTGTGTGTAAGGAATTGTGTTCACTGAGCGTGGCTTCAGACAGCTTGAGTGATGCACCTCAGCGAAACTCTTGGAAGGAGGAGAGTTGACTGGCAATAAAGGAAATAATTAAAATGGAAGTATTAAGCAGTGACAACTAGTGAGCTGAAGTGCTGCTGCCAATGATAATGTCTTCAGCCTAATTAAATTTTTGGCTCATTGAATATGACAAATACAAATGCAGTTTGGGTATCTCCTTATTAGACTCAGGGTTTTAGACTAAAAATAACATGGGTTTGAATGTTGCCAATGAGGGTATTAATGAGGAAGTGCTAATCTTTTAGAGACCATAATGACAGCAATGGTAGTGCTTTCTTTACAGCAGATGCTGAGAGTCACAGTGCTGCAGGAAGGCTCCAGGCCATGTTGTGGTTGTTCAGGCGAATTTCAGGCACATTTGGGGAGGAGTATTAAAGATTAGAAGGATGTAAAGCATAGCTGCAGAGAGGAGGCTACTCTGCAAAACGAGAGAAACAGCGACAAATAGCAACAGGCTTAAACGGGTGAAAAAAGTCAAATATTTTCAAGCTTCCTGCGGTGGGAGGGAGTTGCAAAGGATGGATCTGATCACCTGGGGAGCTGCTGCCTCTGAGCAGCTCTCACGAGTGGCTGTGCCTCTCGGGGCTGATCTGCCACCAGCAGCGACAGCCAGCCCTGTCCTGTGGCTGAGCAGGATGAGCTGACATTGTCAGCCCTTCCACAGCTTGTTTTTTCTTAGTTGTCTCCTTCTGAGCCAAAATTGTCCTTCGTGGGAATGGTTTTCTGTCTGTCACTCCACCTCAGCAGGAGCTGCTGCCCCAGGGCCTGTTGGTTTTGGCTCCAAAGGAACAAGCAGCTCTGGTTCTTGTGGCTGTTTCTTCCTGGGTTAGGAAGGGCTTAAGACAAAACAGATAGTGACAAAATATACTGGAAAAACTTCTTAGTTAAGAGGTGCTGGTTTTTCTGAGTGTAAAGATTAAATTGTTTTCATTAGAGATGCTTAGGTGTGATTATTTTCACATCTGAATGTCAGGATAGAATAAGGTTTATTGAAATTTGGTTATTTAACCCCTGTGGTGAAACATGGCTGTGACACACCAGCACCAGAGATGGAAGGGAAGGGTATGGCCACACCAAGCCACTCCCAGCTATTTACCATCTGCTCCAGATGGGAATGTCCAGAAGCCAACGTTGACCTTATTGATCTGCGTTGGATCAATTCCTCGATTCCAGCCCTGACGATTCCCAGGGCAGTGTCTGCAGGTGAATCTGTGCTCTGCAGGAGCCCGAGGGCTCACCTGGGCTCTCCGTGGGACAAACCAGCGTTTGCACAGCGTTTGATGAGAGCAGAGCTCTCTGCTGCCCCGGGTTGGGTCACTCCCGAGGAGCCCTGGGGGCACACGAGGTCAGCTCGAGGGTGCTGTGAACATAACTGAGACACCTGAGCACAGTTCTGGGGTGCTGTCCCCCACCGTGCCCCTCCCTGAGCCAAAGCTGTCCAAAGGATAGCTCATCTCCTTTGCTTCTAGAATTATAACAGCGCAAGGCTTCAGGCTTTGAAAATCTATCGCTTTGAAGTTCACATTAATTTGTTTTTCAAATGTCCTAGATGGATTTCGTTTTCAATCTTTTAATATCTGATTTTAAGCCATGAAAGTGCTGGTGGGAGGAGGACAGGGCCATGAGTCACAGCTTGGGGCCTCGCACCAGAGTGACAATTAAACGCTGCTCCTTCATCACAGAATGGCAATTCCCTGTGAGCAGCAGTAACCTCGAGAGTTTGCCTGAACTGCTTCATTTCCATCCTTGGTTCCAATTTATAATCCTGGGACTCTGTGTCAGCTTTATGCAAAATAATAAGAACAAATATTATAGTTATGGCATGGCAGAATATAAATGTTATTTAGGCATGTGCGTTGTGCAGAGCTCTGGGCAACTTGTAAATCACTGCCCAGCCTGACACAGCTCTTAGATAACAGTGATTTACGATTTTTCCAATAAAACACTCTGAAAATAAAATTAGATAAATGGAAAATACAGGTAATTATGATAAAGAAAATATACTATCTTAGTATCAAAAATACTTTTAAACTTTTGGGTGCTGTCTTCAGGTAAGTAATAAAATGCCATTAACAATATTTATGTTACAGGTGTTCTGGAGATAGAAATTGAGCATTGTTCCCAATTCTTTTCAATTGAAAGAGATGTTGGGCAGAAACATATTTTAATGAAAGAAACTGGATGAAACCACTATTCTTCTGAGCAGCATTAGAAATAATGAAAAAGGGAGCTAAGTCAGATGGTAACTGAAAACACAAGAACAAGAGGAACAATGAGGTTTTGGAAAGGAGATGCTGTAACCACCCCAGGAAAAGCCATGGTTTTTACTGTTCTTTGTCCCTTGTAAGTCTCATTTAACTTCTCCTGCTGCCCTCCCAAGTCAGTTGTCTTATTTAAAAAATAACAATACTCAAAAACCATGAATATCTGAATACAGTAGCAGAAAAAAGAAGCTTTGGGTGTCCTCATGTGAGTAAATACAGTAGTGATGCAGATTTCCTGCTCAAAAAAGTAAGAAGCAATGAGACAGATATAAATATGTATGATATAAATACGTATGGAGCTGCATAAAGAAGTGTTTCATGACTTATTGTCTGCACAGAACAAGACAATTAGCAAACCCTCAGCTCAGAAATTTGAATAAATGGCCACAGAGTCTATTTTTCATTTTCCTAATGTACATGGACCCAGCTGTGCCCGAGTGCAGCAGCATCTTGCTAAGGAGAAGGGCCTGAGCTTGTCCCAAAAAGCCCAGAGAGGCACAGGCACTGGAAGGATGCAGCACCAGCTATGATCACTGTGATTAGCTTTGATGAACACCACAGAGCTTTGTGCTGCCTTCCTCCCTTAGTGCAGCTCCACAAGGCATCACTCCCCAGTGCCAGCGCTGCTGTGGTGCTGCTGGCAGAGCTTTGTGCCAGACCAGGGCAGTCCTTGGGATCCTCTCCTGTCCCCACATTTGGGACAGCAGAGCGAGCAGGATGCAGTATTTCTTTGCCACTGCTGCAGTTAAAGCTCACACGAGCCATTACACAGAAAATGACTTTTCTTCCTCAGTTTTTCTGCTTGACCTTGATCGCTTTGCTGTTGGCTGCTGCCGTTGCCATGGGGATGGGAGAATGATTGTTCTGTTGATATCGTTGCATAATTAAGGGTCACTGAGACTGTTTGGGTCAAGAGATCATTTTCAGAATTCGGCTCCTCAGGGGGTGAATGTTATTCCACATAAATTTTCTGCATGATTTGACATGATTGTTACTTTGTCATCCTAAATTAAAATATGGGCCCCACTGACTTCAAGCTAAAAGCCAGAAATATCTGCCAAACCTGTGGATTCCTGGAGAAGGCTCTTTTTTTGGGAGTTCCAGGGCTTCAGAACTACGGAGCTGTGGAGTTTGTTGCTGCTTGTCAGCTAAGGAGTGGTAAATGGCTGTGTAATTGCCTCTGACAATTTTGAAATGTGTGTAGAATACAATCACTTTTGCTGGTAAAAGCAGCTGGTGATGGGGATTTGAGTCACTTCAGGGAGTAACTAACTCAGAAGCTTTTTTCTCTTGAAAAGCTTGGTGTTTCTACAAGGACAGTTTAAGAAATGATGAATTGGAGCCTGTGCCATTTTTGACAGGCCATGCTTCCTAGATTACCAATAATTTTTGGTGTTTGCCTCCAGCCTTTCCCAAGGACCACACTTTTGTTGAAAACTCCAACTCCAACGTGCTGGAGCACACAGTAGGGGCTACTTAATAATTTTAGCATATGACATTCCTGGGTTGACATCCCAGAATAAGGAAAACAAAATTAATCATGAGGGGTTTTCATCACTGACTGCAGCTTTGTAAAGTTTAAAAACAGGTCTATAAACTGTTTCATTATAGTTATAATTAATTAAATGAAGCTAACTCTGTGCTAACATCTATTCCTGTGCTTTGGACAACTCTTGAGATTTTTCGGGAGAAAAGGCCCACCCACATTACCCTCCTGGTCTGGCAAGACAAGATAGATGTGCACTGCCACACTCTTGTGTTTCCTTTGGCTTTCCTTCTGCACAGAGGTTTTTGAAAGCTTTGCCTTCTTGCAGTTTCTGTCTCCTGAGCAGGTCTGTGTTTTCGATACGCTCTTTCTTTTGCTCTGCGTGTCCTCTCCGAGCAAGCTGTGCCCTTTCATATCAATATTCCAGTCATGTGAGTGCTTCCTTCACATCTCCTGTTATGTAAGGAAAAGGGAACGCCATGAGGTCCTTTTCATAACTTCGGTAATTGACAGTCCCTCGTTATTAGCACTGCCTCTGTCATCTCAGTTTACTGCCGGGAAAACAGAGATTTTCACCGCATGATATAATAGCTATGAAAAGAGATTGAGATGGCTGTAAATAGTGCAATAAGGCTAATTCTCAGAATATTGTTTCAAGATGACTTGCAGAGCTTTAGCCAATTAAAGTCAGTGAGAGCCGTGCTGCTGTCGATTGGTGCCTCACGCTGACAATGTGCCAGGGACAGTGCACAGAAAGCTGTCATGAGATGGAGAAAGTCCTGCATTGGGAGCTTGGAAAAAGGATGGAACAATGGAGACTGTGGTGGGAGAAATAATTAGGTGTAAATATTGGAAGAAAAAGTGGATCACATCCAGGCTGCTCCACCCACAGGCAGGATCTGGCCCCTGGAGACATTCCCATGTTTTGTCCTTGAAAGGGACAGCTGATGAGGGTTTTGGGAATTAGCTGTCACTAGAAGTGCCCTGTCCTGGGCAGAGTCAGGCTCTGGGTCTGTGCTAGGAGAGGAATGGAAGGGTTAGATTGATTTCAAACCTGCAGGGTGTCCAGGGCAGCCAAGGCTGGACTGTGCTTTCCTCCTATAATTGACTTTACCATCATATTTGTCAATTTTTTTATACCTTTGACCTAGAGACAAAGCTAACAGCATAACCTGTTCAACCCAAGGCTTGCTCATGGCAAACGGGAAATCTGTGAAACCAAATCCTCCTCCGTAGTTTTTGTTGTCTGGTGTGAGAACAAAGTGCTGCTCTTTTGTCCTACCTTTGGAGACAAACTGACCCTTAATAATAGCATGCCATGTAAAAACCCAGAAGACCTTACCCATTAGAAAACTGCAATTTATTTTCTTTTAAGAAACCCAAATTAATCCCTCCAGGCTCTCTGGTCAATTTGCTTTTGTGAGACTATTAAAGAAAACCCATAGTGGAAGTAGGTAATATTTTCTTGTCTTTTTTCCTCCCTCTTAATTCTATAAAGTAAACCCCAGAATCTTTTAGGGAAGAACCAAACACTGTAGGAAATAGGTACGTGAACCATTTGTGTTCAAGGAATGAATAAATCTTCACTGTTGTGAGGATCAGGGCCAATTCTTTTCCTTTTAAAATGCTTTCATTTTCCACTTGATTTTCTGAGAATTTAATTATTTTGGCTTCTGGTCATGGTCATGAACAACCACTCCTGGGAAATTTGTTCTGTCATCCATTTCTGGAGTCTCATTTTCAGCAGCCACATATTTTGGACTTCCAAAAAGTGTCACCTGCGACTGAAACAAAAAAATCAACCCATTCTGTCTACCTGGCTTTTTAAGAAATGCAGCATTGATTGTGGATTTGTTCTAAAGGATTGTGTCACTGCCCACCTGTGATTGTTCTGAGCAGACCTGAGCGTGTGTCTGGCTGCAGATATTTACCTGCATGCTCCTTTGGCAGTTGCTATGGAAAAGAGAAGATGTGTTCAGCCCCTCAGGGCTCCTCCTGGGGCTCGAGTGATGCTTCAGGAGAAGCAGAGCACCAAAGGAGCAGAGACACAGAATGGCTGGGAATTAAAACACAAATATGCAGCAAGGCCATTCCCTCGCAGGAGGGCCCAGGCACCACTTAAAAATGGAATTTCACCCGAGCAGAGGAGCTCCTGGAACAGGGGCTGTGCTGTGGGACCAAGGGCAGGGACTCCTCACCCAAACCCAAATTAACGCTCCTCCACTGGGTGTGGAACACTCTTCTGCTGCGAGAATAAGCTCTCGTTTTCTTTGGTGACTTAATGGCAAAGTTCAGTGGAAAAACAGCGCTTGCCTTGGGCTTGGGAATAGAGAGACAGAGTGCTGTCTCAGCAGCAGTGCAATGAGAAAATTAGTATTGAAAATAAGGAGAAAGGAACTCTAGAAAAAGAATGCAAAATCCCCACTGCGAGTTCAGTTTTCCTGGGGAAATCACAACCACCCAAAATTCAACTTGTTTATGTATATATATCATGTTTTAATTCTTTATATTTGTTTTTAATATAAAAAATACTAAAAACAAGGAGAAGGACATATTCTGGTTCAGCACATATTTTTTCAGAATTTTTTTTTTCCTTCCTTCTGTGTTTTTGGAGTCAGGGAACAATGGAGGTGGCAAGTGACTTGCTCTGTGGGAAGCCTCAGTGAGGCAGAGATTCCTAAATCCCTGGTTGGGTGCTTAAGTCAGAAGTCAGTGCTGCAGCCTCTGGAATTGCCTTCTCATTATTAAAATTCCTAAGGTAGCTCCATTTTTGGTTGTGGCCTTAATTTTGTCAGGCTTGATGGGGATTTGGAGTGAGACTTGAGTTTCAGTCCCTGCTCTACTGAATATTTAATGTAAATTCAGAAATATTAATAAAGCAAGGATTAGGTAGGACTCTTCTCTCTCAGGGAGTGCCTTGTGACTAATCTGTGGAGCTCACCTTCTCTCTCTGAGCCGGAGAATACTTAATTATTTAATGTGAGTGGAACAGGTTCAACAGGCAAGGATGAGCACCAAGCAGGGAGTCAAAATGCTGCTCTGCAAAAATGGAAACTGCAATCCCTTCAGCAGCAGAGTGATTTGAGCCCAGACCTCCTGTAATGCTGTGTCTTCCAAAGGCAGCTTTAGGTTTTTGGGAAGGCTGTGGGAGGTGATGCTATTTTGGCAACATCTGCCCTCTGTGATGGTCTGCGGTGAGAGGGCAAACTCTTAAACACTGAGGGCGACAGAGAAGGAGCAATTCTGCCTCCCTTCCCACTCATGTGACAAAAATCAATCTGAATTTAGTTGCTGTTGCAGCCTAGACAGGTTTTTTGTGTAGCTACAATGCTCTCGATTAGCAGCCTCTTCCCGAGTTATAAATGACACCCACCAGAAAGCAATGATCTGAAGTGACTGCAAATAGCTCTTATTCGGTTTCACACCATTATTCTGGAAGTGCAAATAACATTTGGGAAAATGGGAAATGGCCTCTGCAGTTATTAGTTTTGCCCTTAGTTTTTTCCGTTCTTTAATTTGCTGCAGCTCTGCCTAGAGAACACCCAGGATTAGGTGAGCGACTGTGCCTGTGCTGATTAAAGCACATTCCTCGTGCCATCAGCCTGAGTGCTCTGCGGCCAAACACAGGGTGGGAGGAGAAGGAGGGACACGAATGTTTGCAGGAATTCATGAGCTGCTGCTCGGTGTCAGGAGCAGAAGTGAAATCCACGCCTGTCCCTTCAGGATGGAGGCTCTCCCCATCAGAGCAAGAGGTCCAGCAGAGCCCAGAGCTTAATTTCATTCATTTCATTTAGTGAAACACCCACACACCTGCTCTGCTGCCACTCCATGCCGTGTGAGAGCAAACTGTTTATTGAGTTTGAGCTGAGGGATTGGACTCTGAGCCTGTGCTTTGTCTGCTCTGCTCAGTGCCTCAAACTCCCCCAGTGCATCACTCTAACAAAACTCCTTTTTTCCTTGAGGAGTGCAAGGGAGCTCGTTCCTCTAGATTCCAAACGGATTCCATGGCTGTTCATCAGCCCTGAAGGCTGTTCTGTGTTTTTATTGCCATTTTCTGCCTAGTTCCATGGAATAGAGGAGCTGCCACCATTATTCTTCCATTTGTTTGTTTGAGGTTGGTGGAGCTCAGCGCCTGTGCCTCTCGGAGTTGGTTCTGCTCCTTGGAGTACAGAACAGGAGCTCTGGGTACCAAAGTGAGCCCAGAGCACAGCCTGGGTCCCTCAGGGCTCCAGGAATGGCACCTGAGCACGGCCGGGGAGGAGATGAGGGGTGGGCAGTGTCGAATTTGGGTGAAAAACATTTCCATTCACAGCCAGAAGTGCTGCACGTGCTTTCCCAGCATCTCCCCAACTTCCAGCTTAGGGCTGAGAGAACATTCCTTGTGACAAATGGGAAACAGAAGGCAAATTAATTTTTTCAGCCATGAGTCTGAAATGTTAGTCACAAGTTTGGGGCTTTGTTTATTTTTTATGTAAAACACAAAGGATGCTGCTGGAAGTGACTAGACAGGAGTTCAAGGAACAAGAGGGGAACTTCAATTAAAAGACATATTTGTCAAGCTATCTTTTTCTGTGAGTTGTGGTGGAGGATTTTTGCTCTGTTTCAGTATTTCCCCCAATGATTATATAATCTTGGCTTATAGGTCTTAATTTAGTTCTCACTTTAGCAGGCATCATGACAGGAAAGTGGATGTCAGGAGTCTTAAAAGGATTAGAGCTCCATACAGAACCAGTGAAATTGATTTGTGAATTAGGGGTCTCCTTCTCAGAAGCAATAAAGTTTTCTTTCTGCCAGCAGTGAAATTTCTTTCTTGCAAGGTGTCAGCGTGGCTGTCGTGCGTTGGTGTGAGGTCTCCACAGCAGCTCAGGGCCACGGCAGCAAGGGCAGCGAGGAGAGGAGGGAAAGGAGAAATCACAGCTCAGTGCAGCTGCTCCACACCAATCGCAAACACAATAAAACTGAGGCCCAGCTGTGCTCTGGGAAAACGTCCCTGGTGACTCCAGTGGCTGTGCAGAGTTTGGATGATGTTGGTAATGAAAATACATCTCGGAGGTGCTGCACACCAGGGCTTCGGTGCAGCCATGGTAATTATCCAGCTCGGAAAGCTTCCCCTGCCGATTGATTTCAGCTCGATTAAAATGTGGCTAACAGCCTCTCTCTCAGCAAGATGTACAGGAGAAATCAAAATCCTGTGCTAAGGGAGTGCCAAAACAAAAGCAGCTGAAGAAAAGCCAGCTGAAGAAATTTTGAGGGGAAAAGGTCTCTGGTGAGCAGCTTTGACTTCTCAGGAATTAGAATTCAACTCCAAGAACAAGAAAAGGGAAGAAAAATCCTTTTTTTTTTTTTTTTTCAAACTGGAGATTGAAAGGGTGAGTTCATGTTATATGGACAGCTTAGCAATTAATGGATATAGTTAATGCTGTTCTGGCCAGAAGTGTAGATATAAAATTTATTAAGGACTTCCAAAGGAGCTCAGCAGTGACCCTGGGCCAGGGATTGGGGCGGGAGGGACAGTTCATGAGCTCACAGGAGCAGCCCTGCAGGTCTGGGGCAGAGGACAGGACGTGGTGCAGCTCTGATCCATGAACATGAATGTGAATTCTGTGCCAGAACAGCCTCACACACCTGGGGCAGCCTGGCCAAAGTGGCTCTTGGAGAGCAGAGCTCCAGCAGTGTCTGTAACCCCAAAAGAGATTTTTGGTATTGGGGCAGAGTGTGAACAGCTCCAAACCATAGCCTGAATTGACAGATAGGCTATGTGCAGCTAATAATATCCCAAAGGCTTTTCCATACACTCCAGATATAAAAATTTAATCAGACTCAAAGCATTCTTGTGTTTTCCAGAAGTTGTCTAAGTAATGACAGGTATATACTTAAAAAAAAAAAAAAAAAGGCAAAATGAAATAATAGAAAGGAAGAATCTTTTGTGTTGGATTTGCTTTGTTCCGAGTGAATTAATTCCAGGACTGATCCCTCAGTTTGTTTAGATGCAGAGAGACAAAAAGCTCACCAATCTTGGTGCTATTAGGCTGCAGAAGAGTGACAAGGTCTGAGCTTTTAAAAGTGTATATGAGAGGCAGGCTGTTAATTCCAAAGGCCAGAGCATGAAAAGGAGCACTCAGGAGAAATTTCGATGGCCACTCTCCTTTCTGACACATTTGGGCACAAGAAAAAAGATTCTAGTCAGGTTTAGGAAGTCCCTGTGGGACTGAACCTCAGTACCTGCAAAGTAAGCCCAGCCCCTGCCCCAAATTATTGCTACATGTCACCAATTTTATAGACAATATAAAGCTCAATTGATGCTAGCGACTACTTTTTTTTAGGTTGCACAGCCTAAGTCATGCATGGAGAAGTGTTCCTTCTCCAAAAACAACATCTATTTGATTGTGCTCTATATCTTAGTGTACTAGAACTAATCTACTAAAATATTCATGTAGCAAAGAAAACTGGGAATAAAAAAAAAATAAAGTATGTGCAGTGTGTCAGGATTAATGTACCGAGTGGAACATTAACTTTTGTATTTCTAAGATTTTTTTAAACCTTGCTACCTTAATGGTGTTCTGATGCAGCATTTTACAGTTAGTATTTTTCTTTTTTAAAGTACAAAGATTAAAATGGAACAAGGGTAGAAAAGGGAGGGGTAAGTGGAAGAAAATAAAAGAGCATCAGGAACATAGAGCTGAGTCCTTTGATTGGTGAGTAAAGCTCATAAACACCTTGAGTTGATAATTTCCTACACAGGATGAAATTCCAAGCATGTAAGCATAGAAAGCCATGCAATAACTAGGAAAAAAATTCAAAAATACCTAATGAGATTTAAGTGAATCATGGGCAGAGCTGACCCTTAGTCTTAAATGAATTTCACTTTCCCATGGCTGCTCTTCTGAATGAGTGTGCATGAAACATTTATGCTTTTGCATGGAAAGTCCCATGTCTGGATGGTATTTTCATTTTAGCTGTGGACCTCTGCTGCACATGTGCTGAACTCTGGGCTTAAAACAGAGCAATCCTCATTAAAACATGATTTTTAAAATTGTATGAGTCATTTGTGATGCTAAAGGCTTCTGAGAATTCAAACTGTAAGAATGTATGAATGCCTGAGTCTATTCTGCCCCCAAGTACAAATTGCAAACGAATTTTTTATGCTCTGACTCAAAGAGAAACAATGAAAACTTTTTTGGCAACAAAACAGCTGGGGGAAATTATATTCTGAAAATATAACTGAACTGAAAATTTTATAAAACCAGAGAGTGTGGGGAAAAAGAGAGAAAGAATCCGCGGTGGTTAGTGATGAAGAGTTTTACAAGTGTAGCTGCGTTGGGCACACTGATCCCTGCTGGTTTGGGCTGGAGAGGACCCCGAAAGCAGCACGGAATGAGAATGAACCTAATCCATCTTCCAGATGTTGCCATCCTCCCCAGCCTGCCCCGAGTCCTGCACAGATGCATTTTCCTGGAGGCTCAGTGGCACTTCGCAGGTTTTCTGCACTGAGCCGATGGCAAGAGCCGTTCTGCTGGCAGCTCCCAGGGCAGCACACCTTATCTAGAGTTTGGGGAGGAGCTCTGTTCTTAACAGAGAAAAAAACCCCAAAGCATCCTTGATTCACAAAAATAAGCTTGTGTAAGTTTTTTAAAAATTGTGTCTTTTAAAATGCATTTTTACATTTAAATAGAACCTCAAGCTTTAAGATATTCCTTCATTTTCTCACTGAAAGAACTCCTTGCAGAATTAAATTGAATTGTGCAGAAATATTCATGGCCAAGCATACAGAGATATTAATCAATACAGGAAAAACACCAAACCAAAAATTCCAAATGCTTCCCTGTCCCTGATTTTCCTATAAACTTCATCATAGACTTTTATTCGAGGATATAATGAAGTGTGTGCTCAGGTCACTGAAATGAACAAGACATCTTGTCTCTAAGTTTAATTAAAAGATTTCTTCATTGGATTGCGTTGTACAAAATTCTCATTTGTTTCGTGTTTGCTGTAATTACAATAGTCTCCTGTCAGGCAGCTCTGTGCGTTTCTCTCAATGTGTACTTTAATCTGCACGAGGGGCACAAGGCACAAGCAGGACATTAATCTCCCTCCAACAGCTTTCTCTCTTGCATAGGCTTCCATCTAAATAGAAATCTGATCATTTATAAAAAAACGTAGCTTTAGCAAGCAAGGACTGGCTTTCAGTTTCTCACTGCCCCTCTTTCCTTTCCTGCCTCTTGGCTTCTCTGTCTATAATTGTACCACAGGCTGAATTCACTGAGATATTTTAAACACTCAGTTTTAGGCATGTGCTTGAATCCCACAGGCTGCAGCAGGAGCTGAGTGTTTGTGGTGCTGCGCTGAGTGGGGATTGGATTTGCCTTCTTGCTCCAGGATGTTTCCAGCTGGACTGGTCCCTCCTTTGTGCTTTAGCCTTGTACCCCAAAATTGTTCTCAGCTGGCCAGGAGAGGGGTTTGTCCTTTAATATCTGTCACTGAAAATGTGGTGCCCAGGTGTGCAAAGTTCCTGTCCCACCTGGCCAGGTAAAGCTGCTCGGGGCTGTCTCGGAGCAGAGCCTTGGTGGCAGGAAGGTGCAGATGAAGGAAATGAGCTCCCTGTGGAAATAGGGAATTGTTCAATGGAGACAGCTATGAATGCTCTCAGGAGATCTCGCTGCAATCTCACTGTTCTAAACTTGATGGGTTTTTTTGTGGTTCCCTTTTTTTACTCTTTATATAAATCCAGCCCACAGAATTCAGCTGCTGCAGAAAACTTTCTGTAATCTTTTAATTGGGTGGAACACTACAATTCGTGTCCCTGTACATAACAAACACCTTGTACATAACACGCACCTTGCACATAACTCATTTAGGCAAAACCAAAAATCCTCTAATTTCCTATTTTCTTTTTCCCTTACAGATTAACAGCTAAAGCCGTCGCTGTTCTCTTACCAATCTTGGGGAGCTCATGGATCTTTGGGATTTTGGCTGTCAATGCCCATGCATTAGTTTTTCAGTATATATTTGCTGTTTTCAATTCACTACAAGTAAGTACCTTGTGGGAAAATTGATGGCTGCAGAAGTGCTGCTGAGATCCAATTAAATGGATCATTAGTAATGTTTTCACATGTTTCTGCTTATTGCATTTTATTCTGTGATCTTTCCTCTGTCTTTTAAGTCTGTGCTGACCATAGAGAGCTGCCAGTTCCTTGTCTTTGTTTGAACAGAACTCCTATCCCACTCCTTGGTGTTTCCAGCAGCAATAATTAAATAAATGAGACAGCACTGAGCTTGAGAAATGGCATTCATTCTTCCAGCACCGTGTAGCACAGGCAGGATTCTTCAGTAGAGATATCAGGCCAATTTTTCAGTGCCAATTTGAGCCTTCATTACTGAGACTAAATGAAAGCAAACAGAAGTTTATGGGAAAGATCAAAAGTGGAGCTATTCCCTGTGCTGCACCGGACTCTTGCATCAACCCTCATCTTCTTGGCACAACAATCCAGAAAAATAGCTTTGTCCAGGGAGGAATGTAAGCATCTGCTTAGCTTTAAGCAGACACTTCAGTAGAGGCATAAACCTATAGGCATGTTACAGTTCTTTCCCAAGTAGCTGTTCCAAAGAGGAAGAAAAAATAATCTCCTGTAAATCCTTTCTTCTCTTGGAAACAAGCAGTGCTCTGGATACAAAAGGAGTGAAATAAGGTTCTTGGTGCTGAATACTCACCCCCCCAAAAATAAAATAATTTTGTGAGGGAAGGGGATGAGACCTTTTCACTGTGCTTTGGATTAAAAGCCCAAAGATAGCAAAATTCTGCCATGAAAATTTTCATAGTGCTAATACCTTGCTTTTCTAATCTGAAAAATACCAATCTGGTGTTTCCTGAAGAGCATTTCCCTCTGCCTTGGTCTTTGCAGCCACAAACAAAAAGTTGCTTGTTGTCATGAAGCAAGAATTTCTGCATATTTTCACCCAGATTTTTCCTTTGGTACAGCAAAATGTAGGAGGTACCTTTTTACAGGAAAAGTTCCAGACAAGCCTCATCGTAACTCAACGATGCAGGTTTCTCCAGTTTCACTTGGGATCCTCTGGTTTAGTGCACTCTGGTATTTACAGGGCTCCAGCTGCCTGGTGCCTGCTCTCTACAGAAACACATTTTTGTGTCTGATTGTTCACAGCCTGACCTCACCCCTCTCTCTTTTCTGTTTGCAGGGGTTTTTCATGTTCCTGTTCCACTGCCTTCTGAACTCGGAGGTGTGTGACCAAACGGTGCTAACAAATTGGTGTGACCAAATTCAAAGCACGTCAGCGTGGGGCAGGAGCAGACTTTCTCCATTAGCATTGTCTGCTGTGTCACTGATGTCCTTTTTCTTTTAATTAATACATGACTGTTGGTGGCTTCGTGACTTGCAGCATTTTGACCCATGCTTGACATTTGTTTTAATTAGCATAAGAAAGGTTTGAAACAAAGAACAGAGATAAGAGGAGGCGTTCAAGAGCAAAGAGAGAAGCTGATCTGAGAGCTGGAGGGGCTGAGCAGGGCATGGTCTGCACTGGGAGGAGAAGAAGCTAAAAAAGAGGGAGCAGGACTCGCTCTGGCAGTCCCTGTTGGGGGCTCTGCTATAGCTGCAGCTCCCGGGAGGAAAATAAACACTGTTCTCAGCAGAACTGCTTTTGGATGTTGCTCATGCAGTCCTTAATGGGAAACCAAACTGAGGGGAAGATATTCCAGGTATTTTTCTTGGTGGGAAGTTCAGGTTTCACAGTGGTCTGAGGCATCTTTTTGCATTTAGGCTGCATTAGAACAACTGGGAAAAGCCGAGGCACTGCTGATGTAAATTTGGCTTGCAGCATCCTCTCCTCCCACGGCAGACAGAAAATGCTCAGCAACAAGTACCACTGATAAGAAATGTGTTTTGTGAGAACCATTTCCAGCGCACTGCCGGGGGAGTGCTCAGTGGAGACCCTTGCAGCTTTGGTTCTCCTGCAGATCTTTTTTTTGGATGTTGATTAGTGGCTCTGCCCCATAACCTGACGCTGTTCCTGTGCAGCAGCAGCACTCCAGCTCTTCTGTAGAGAAATTATTAGTTGTTAATATTTGCTAACCTATTCAGTCCCAGAGCAGTCATTGATGTGACCTCTGCCAAAATCAGTTTGGAGAGTCAGGTTTGACTGTGAAACTCTTGATCTTTATTGAAATCAACTAAAATTAAGCAGACAGGTTAAAGGTAGGGAGGAGAAATATTTCTTTATTCTATTCTCCCCCAGGCTTAGAACTCTTCAAGTTTCAGATGTTTTATATCAAATACAAATATTTGAATTGCTGTCATTTTTTCCGGAACCACATGAGAAATTAAATTCAGAAACTTTTCAGAATTTAAAAACTGTACACAACTGAGGTGAGCTGTCCTTTTTGGAGAGCAGGTCCTACTGGCTCTGTCATTGGCTGTGCACATCTAAAATCCTCCTTTAGCTAAACAGTGGGAATTCTTGAGAATTTCTTTCTGAGAAGTAAAAGTCAGATATTGTACAGAAACATCTGTGGGCTGGGGATGGAAGCAGTTGGGTTAAAAAGGGCTTTGTTTCCAGTGCACCCAGACAGAAATGCACCCGTGTTATAAAGAGGCACAGGAGGATGGGCCAAGATGGGATGGCCCATCCTATCCAGGCCCCAGGATGGGCCTGGCGGGAGCTCCAGCCTGGGGCTCTGCGCTCAGTCAGGAAATGTGGAGGTGTCCTGCTGAGATCAGGGTGGGGGCACCTTGTGAAATCATCCCAACCAGGGCTGCAGGTGCTGGGGGAGTGTGTTCGTGTGCACCACAGTTTGGGGCTTTGCTTTTATTATTTTTTGATGAGATGAATGCTAACACAGTCAGACCTTGGAAACCTGGGAGGATGGGATTACCCAGGTAATGTGAAAATGTTGCCAATGAAATGAAGTATAAGTGAGGCTACACAAGACTCTGTATTCAAAATAAGGCTAGTTGAAATTTAAGTTAAATAAATAAATAAATAAATTTTAGATAAAATATATTACTATATATTAATATAAAATATACTAATAGGTAATATTAATACAATATAATTATTTATATTAATATATTAATATATCAAAATATTTATATTAATATAAAATGTATTAACATATAAAATAATTAAATTAAAATTAAATAAATAAATAAAATAAAGTAAAAATAAAATAATAAGAATAATAAAAATAATAAAATACTAAAATGATAAAATAAATAAATAAAAATAAATAAATAAATTTAAAATAAAATATTTGTTCACAATAAATACAAAGAAAAGTGTAGGGCTGGATTGTTTGTTGTTTATTAGCACAGTGACATTAATGTGGAGGAATTAAAAAGAGGAATTTATTGTAGGCTGCACCTGTGAAAATAAACACAACCTTTTCAATTGGTTTCACTGTTTTTGCCAAAGGTTAGAGCTGCCTTTAAGCACAAAACCAAGGTCTGGTCCCTCACCAGCAGTTCAACTCGCAACATCAACGTGAAGCCCTTCAATTCAGACATTGTAAGTATTTCTCCTTTTTAATTTTTTAAATTATTTTTTACCCCCATTGCATTTGCAAGTGTCCCACGATAAATTCTGTTGGAAAGCACAGAGAGGCACGTGGGTGTTTTAGCGCTGACCTGTGCAAGGTGCAGACAGGTGGAATCAGCAACGTTGAGCCACAGCTACAGTATCTGGAAAGCAAAGGACAGAACTCTGCTTTCTGCTGAACGATCAATCAAAATAAACACAGGTTTTTGGATCTGGCCATGGCTCAGTGAGGCTATTCCAGCAAGGGGAACGGGCTCGTGCATCCCAGCAGCGTTCTGGTGATGCATTGCTCTGAGGGTGCTGCTCTTTGGCTGGGCATTCTTACTCTTGAGCCAACACGTGAAAATCCTTTTCTAGCTCTCCTTAAACTGTTTTGAGACAGAAGGCATTTGTTTTTATAAAGAACCAGACATCTGAAGTGATAGGTATTATTAAGTGATCGTTGCCAATCACCTCAGATCCTGACAATAACTTCAAAAATCCTTTATGGCACATGCTCTCAGGACCCTGTGACAACACTGTAATGGAAATAGATGCTTTCAAGCTTTTATTTCATCCAGGCAAGAATGGCTTGGCAAAATAAATAAATCAATTTTCTATACTATTTTATTTTCCAGATGACTGGGAACAGGCCGGGCACAACTCCCACAAAGCTGAACACCTGGGATAAAAGCAGCAATTCAGCGAACCGCATTGATTTATCAGCAGTCTGACAGCAACACCAGCTCCTCGGAGACAATCAAGCCATACATTCAGGACCTCTGCCACCGTGTCCACCAGCCTTTTCTCACTGTTAGTAACAGTAGAAAACTGGGGTTTTTAAATCACTGCCTAATGAATTGGGAATTGCCATATTGTTTTGTTGAGTAAATAGCCCTCGTCTGCTTGCCTTCCAAACTGTACCACACTGTAGCACTTGGCTGTTAGCAATATCTGTAAAAACAACCAGCACAAACATACACTGGATGGTTTTGTCAGCAATGATGAAAACGATAGGTACGCAAGAAGGGCTTATTGCTCTCTGAATCATTCCAGCTCCCAGAACTGAGGGGAAGCAACATACCTCTGGAAGGATGGATTTTTATGCTCTAAAATGAAATGCTTCCCATTGTGATGTTGTAATGAGGCTATTCTGGACTTGCTGTGCTCTCTCCGTTTACATTTATTACCTTACAGAATCCAAAGTGACGAAGTTGATTCTAAATGGTGTATGGTGTTTAAATGCTTCAAGGAAGTCAGGACGGGAGGGAGAAGGAGGTTCCAGCTCCTCCACTCCCACCATGGGTGTGGATTAGCAAAACTCATAATCACATATGTCTCTATGCACATGAACAGCACATGCAATGTGTAAATCTCCGCTGTGTGGCCTATTAGCATTTTGGATGTTCCTGTTGCTGTTCTGTCAGGGGCAGGAGTGGCTGAGGCTGTCCTGCACTGCTGATCTGTGTCTGCTGACACACTGCAGCACAAATTATTCCACTGCTCTGCCTGCAGCTTCGGGATGCAATCAGCCTCTCCATTGTGTGCATTTTGCAAATCACTGTGGCTTTTAGGAACCCAAACCTGGCGCTGTGACTTATCTTCCTCCTCTCCCTGGTCATTTCGAGACACTGAATTCTGCCACAAAGATTAACACACTGATATACTGTGAAGACAGCCAGCCTACAAATAAGTCGATGTATTATTTCTTGCAGACAGCTTTTAAATAGGTCTCTGCAGTCTCTTTTGTGGTTTTAAACTCTGCTCAGCATTTGGTAGCTTCTGCTTTAGTACTGCTATGAAGGATCTTTGAGGAGGAGAAGAACACTGTAATTTTTCTTCTGACCAGAGCTCTGGAGGCTCTCGGAGCTGTGTTTGGAGCACGAGGCTCAGCCTCAGCTGTGCCAAAGCTGCACCTTCCCAGCAGGAGTGGCACAGAGCTCAGTCCTGGGGTGCTCAGGGCTTTGCTCTGGCACTGCTCAGCATCCACAGCCTCCAGAGGCATTCCCAAAGGTGAGGTTTCCCTTCCCAGAGTGGCTCCTCATCCCCAGCTCTGCCCTGCTTGCATTTCTCTCCCTGTGACAGACTGGGTCTGCAGAGGTCACCAAGGTAATAAATTTTCCTGATACACTGGGCAAAAAATACTACAAGAGACAAAATATGCAAGTCTTCAACCTCATGTTTTGCTAAGATGTTTTGCTTTGGGTTTTTCTAACCTTAATTAAATGTTTGTATCTTCAGCAGCTCAGACCATTTCTCGTCCCAGTGAATCTGCTATTGGTTTCCAAGAGAAAAGGAATTTACACCCTAATGTGCAGAGTGAACATTTCCTATTAGATAGTAAATTTATCAAAAAATAAAATGCAAGTAAATTGATCTTTAGGGAACAGGAAACACTCACCAATTAGGACTGAATTTAGTGAAGTGTTTAATCCAAAAGACATGGAATTGAAAACTTAGAAAAACTCAATGCATTTAATTCCTGATTGACCCAAAACAAGTTTTGTCCATGTTTCCTTCCTGCACTAAAAAAAAGTGCAGAAAAATCTCTTTCAGTTTGGTCCAATCTTTTCTGCCTTTTCCCCTTCCTAGCCAAGACTTGTGATCCCCAAACTGAAAGACCAGAGCCCACTCAACTTAAAACATTATACAACTTAAAGCATCCTGCAGAAAGTATTTGAGTTGCACCAGATCTATGCTGGATTTCTGCAGCTAGAACAGAGCAGAATTGCATATCACACATATACACAGGCATGAAATGTACAGGCTTTAATCTCATCTTTATAACTCCAGTCATTGACAACCAATTCTAAATGGAGGGTCAGTAAGAGCTAAATATGTAAATAGCTCTGTCCTTATTTTTGGTTTTTGTGTTTGGTTTTCTCCTAGCCTTTTGTGCATCGCTCTGTCTTACAGCTGTGCAAATATCTGGGCTTTTCTTGGCCTGAAAATGTTTTTGGTTTTTTTTCCCCAAAAGACACAGTGGACAGAGCCCTTGGAATGTACAGAGGAGACTGAGGAGAACAGTACTGTGATAAAAGAGTCCAGAGTTTGTACTGTGTGCAGACAACATATTTAAGCATATTTTTTATACTGGAGCATATGAGTTTTTTGTTATGGGTTTGGTTTTTTGGTTTGTTTTTTGTTTTTTTTACACTGTGACCACAAATATAGATTGAAACCCTCCTTGGTCATTTCTCTTCTAATCATTGTATTATAGCACAAAGTTCTGTGAATGAACCAGACAGTATATAAAAGCTTTTTTTTTTTTTTTTTTTAGTCTTAATTTTCAAATGTATTCCCCTCTTCACAATTTTCATGCTGTGCCTTTCCTCCTCTGCTGATGTGCATTGGTCACTTCTGTGACTGCCCAAGGTCCATTTGAAAAAAAAAACCAAACAAGCGACACACCAATGACAGCACAAAATGGCAGTAGTGCAAAGGGCTAAATCAGCTTCTCATCCAAATATGCTCTGTTTTAAAATTGTTCACCAGAAGTATGGTAAGCATGAAAATGTGCTTGTTTTTATACTTTTGATGGGACACAGAAGTGTTGTGTGTTGAGGGAGCTTTCATTATCCTGTATCTCCCGAGATGCTCTGGGATTTTCTGCACCCTGGGCTTTAGTTGTTGGATGTGCTGCCATGGAGCAGTTTGTCTTGTCCGTGGCACATGAGCTTTGGAGCACTGAATTTCTAACCCTGCGCTGGGGGTGGGGCTTCTCCTGGTTTTGATAAACTAGTGAAAATCCCCACAAAGTACAAATGTGTTCTGTTGCCATTGAAGTCCATCCTTTTTGTTTGATTCAAAGTGTTTCTGTTGGTACTGAATGCAGCAAATGTACTGAATAAGAAATGCTCAAATGAATCTTTAAACAATCTCTTCCTGTCCTCAGTCTTTTGGAGCTTGAAAATCCTGCAGTTTATTTATGGGCTTGTGTATAGCAGCTATTACAATACTTTTTTCTGGACAGCATCATTTTGTCAATGGTATGAAAGCTTAATTGAATGAAATGTGAGTTTTAAAAATAGGTAATGTAGCAAGAATGACTTTGCCAGTAAGTAGTAAAATAATTTAGTTTTGTTGTTTTTTCCCCCTCAAATAAATAAGAAATCTTAATTTCCTAAAAGAACTTTGTATTTGTTAAAATTATTCCTTTGACATGCATAACAATTCAGGTTCCCTATCAGTGCTGTTGCTGCAAATATCCAAGCAGAGCCTCACTCGTGTGAAGGACCTGCTGGCTGTGCTGGCTGTGCTGAGGGAATGTGCCAGCAATGTTTTTGTGTTGAAGTTCATACCCCGAGAATAAATGTCCTGAGCCTTACCAGCAGAAAGAGAACTTCTGGAGTTCAAAAAGCCAGTGCAGAACCAGGCTCAGGCCTTGCCTGAGTGGCTCAGAGGCTGAAGGTTTGGCTCTAGGAATGATTTCTCTCCACAGCAGGTCAAAAGTGATGAGTTTTTAACTAATACATCTTGTATTAAACCTTTATTACTATTACACTTTTACCTGAAAAGAATGTAAATCCAAAATGTCTCATCTCAGTGACCAGGCAGCTCCATCACAGGGTGCAATCCTGCAGCTCTTGTTTCAAGCTTTGGGCTAGTTCTGTGATGATTAACAGAGCTGCCTCCTCTGTGTTGCATGTGCTGAGGTGTGGAAAAATAACTAGAGCAATTACATGATGATGAATTAAAGATTGGAATTTAGATGAGAAAGGTTTCTCATCCTCTTTCAATAAACCTTCCCTTTGTATCCTTTCACTTCATGTAGCAAGGCATACATGAAAGAAAGCTTTCTTGCTATTTTGTGAAACACAGAGATTATTAACATTTATCATTCATGACAGAATAATAAATTAGATCATTTTGGCACTGGCTTACATCATGTTTGCCTTTAAAAATATTTTCATTATATCTATGTTATGCTTGGCTGACTCCACGCAGTGTGTCATGGATAGTTACTGCTATAATTGCCCTTGTTCACATAATTTTCCTTCTCAATAATCCCATATGTTCTTGGAATTCAGAGGCTATATTTCATTTTGTCAAGGATGATTACAGCACTAAATGTGCCACTGACATCAGCATCCTCGCCAGGTGCTGACACACGACAGAAACATTGAGTCACGAGGGGTTCTGTTCGGTGGTTCTTCACCAAACACCTTCTCTGGCTGGAGCTCCATTTGCTCAGGATACTTCCCAAGGGAGCTGTTTTGGGCTGTCTCATTTACCTATTCTAAAGGCAACCGAAATTATCTCCCCCCCTGTTATTTTCTGTTGTTACTGAATAAAATCAGGCTTGACTGGACATTGCATGTGTTCCTTCGAGCAATCCCCAAGCTAAGCATTTGCTGATATCTACTCACAAACAGAGAATAAAGCATAAAACAGTTCAAGATGTTTAAAAAAAAAATTAAAAATTGCAGCACAATTAGCAACTCTGCCATTGCAAAAACCTAGTTTTAGTTCACGCTCATAATATTCTGGAGGAATATTTCTGGAGGAAAATGCAGAATAAAACAAAACCAAGTTTTTACCCTTTAAAAGTATCTCAAGCAAATATCAAATGTATCTTGGAAAACTTGGGCCTTATAGAGTAGGTTTTAGGCAACTTAAAATTCATATTATGTTGGCTGTAGATTGTTTCCTTCAGGCACTTTTGTCTCAGGTTCTGCACAGGTGCACTAAATGTGACTCCTCTGTGCTGTGATGTCTTCTCACTCAGCCAGTCATGTATCACTAATTTGTCATGTTCTGCCTTCTCCAAAAGGAAAGGAAAAAATAAGAGGGGGAATATTTGAGCATGAGTTCATCGAGGGAAAAAGGCAAAGCTCAGCCCTCACACCAACCTGAGAGCCTTTCACCCTCTGCATGGATTACTCTGTGGAGGCTTTGGGTCCTGGAGCTTAGCTACTCTGAATATTTGCATGGGCAGCATTTTGCAGCAGCAAAGAGCATAATTAATAACGAAATTATCTGTGGCAAGCTGAATGTTGTGCATTTAGATTGCATTTTATGCATTTAAATTTCTGATGTGTAGTCAATGGAACACACTGGAAGCTTACCTGCCAACCTTGGGATATTTCTAAAATGCTGTTTCGTATTGCCTGCTAATAGCAGAAAACCAACACAGGGCATGCAAAAAGTATCGCAGAATCAGTCTTGAAAAGCCAGAGTGTCCATTTTTTGGTATTTCACTGCTCATATCCTCCTCAGGAGTGACCTTCTCGCAGCTGAACCCAGAGATTGCCCTGGGAGGTGAATTTGCATCGCTGCCATCTCACCGGGGAGGGCACAGCAGCCAGGATTGTCACAGCAGCCAGGATTGTCACAGCCTCTGTCTCCTCTCTGCACTGTGCCTCTGCTGCTTCTTTCCACAGGACTTGCGAGACACTTCCTCTGCCTCAAACCCACTGAGGAAAAGGAATAATCACAGAAAAATCGTCAGCGCATTCGTCACAGACAAAAAGCCACCCCAGTGAGCAGTGTGGGGTTTTCTTTTGTTGTTTTTTTTTTTTTCAGTTGGGGAGCAGAAATCACCCAGAGTGTCACAAATCTGCATTTTTACATTCAGTTCTACAATGCAGATGGAAAAAATGTGTGAAAGATGCTTTCTGGTTGTCTGAAGGCATTTCTGTCAAATTCAGTTATTATTTTACACTCACTGAACAGTCTGCCTCAGACACCCAATGCAGGATACATTTGTGCTGCAAAAGAAAATAACTCATGCTGTGTTCTGCCATCTTAAGAGCAGAGATTATTTGGGTCAGAGGAGCCACTTAGGAGCATTTGGGTGGACAGAAAGGGTAATAGTTGTGCCACGACTTCAAAAAAGTCACTCCTATGAATAATTTCTCTTTGAACCCACGGCAGTTCAAATCGAAGAAATTTCTGAAATTACACTGATTTTCTCATCTGTCATCTGCCTAGACCCATGGAAGGGTGGGCACAGCAGCCCAGGCACTGCAGAGCTTGGAGCAGAGCTCTTGTTCCTCTGCAGTTCCAGCTCTGCGCCAGGCTGGGGCTGCATGGCAGAGCCACAACGTCCCCAAAGGTGCCATGGCAGAGCCACAAAGTCCCCAGAGCTGCTGGGGCTGCATGGCAGAGCCACAACGTCCCCAAAGGTGCTATGGCAGAGCCACAACATCCCCAGAGCTGCTGGGGCTGCATGGCAGAGCCACAACGTCCCCAAATGTGCTATGGCAGAGCCACAACATCCCCAGAGCTGCTGGGGCTGCATGGCAGAGCCACAACGTCCCCAAATGTGCTATGGCAGAGCCACAAAGTCCCCAGAGCTGCTGGCACTGCTTGGCAGAGCTCAGAGGTGTCTCACAGTCCCCAGAGGTGCTGGCACTGCTTGGCAGAGCTCAGAGGTGTCTCAGAGTCCCCAGAGGTGCTGCACTGCAGGAGGGTTTGCCCAAGGCAGCAGTGAGACAGCTCGAGGCAAGCACAGCCCCTCTGGCTCTGTTTCGAGGGGAACACAGCAGGTCAGCCCCTCTGGCTCTGTTTCGAGGGGAACACAGCAGGTCAGCCCCTCTGGCTCTGTTCCGAGGTGAACACAGCAGGTCAGCCCCTCTGGCTCTGTTCCGAGGTGAACACAGCAGGTCAGCCCCTCTGGCTCTGTTCCGAGGTGAACACAGCAGGTCAGCCCCTCTGGCTCTGTTCCGAGGCCGAAGGCAACAGCTCTGGAGGGAATGGGCTCCCTCCTGGAGCATCCTCCTCCCCTGGAATCCATCAGAGCTCGTGTGTCTGCCAGAGCACCTTCCTGCCCTTCCCCCGAGCTCACATTAACCGTAACTCATCGTGAGAAACAACAAAACATTTTGCAGAGCAATTTTTAATAATGTCTTCTCATTAAGAAAATGTTTGGTCCTGTGAACATCTAACTGCAGGAAAAACACAGTCCCTTCTGGCAGTGCATCAGTACAATAATTTAACAAGGAAAGAAATATCAGATAATCTTCTTCCTCCATACCGAAGCTTTTCATTTAATAGAGCTATTTTTTCAGCTAACAGCTTTGATAATGACACCACAAGAAATGCACATTGGGAAGCTCAAAACAGCTAAACTCTACTTTCTTTCTGTGTACCATAATTTGTGAGACATTTCACCTTCCTAATGAGAAAGTAAGAACTTAGAGCTATGGCCCTTTGTTTTAACTTCATAAATAGACAGCATCCTGCATTTTTAGCAATTTGAAAACTAAATTTCTAATCTGACCATTAGTTGCAAACACTTTTAATACTTTTTTAACATTTTCAGTTTGAGTTATACTTTTAGTTCATGACATTTAAAAACGAGCACATTCCAAACTCCCAAATTCCAGTTATCTATTTGGCAATTAACTTTCTTCTTAAAGTGCATCACTACCACTAGGTGCCTCCCACAATCCTTTAAGAACAATTTTGGTTTTCGTCACTTGCGTCGTCATTTCCCAAACCTTTCTCTTTCACTTATCTGGCATTATCTGTTCCAGTGAAACTAAAACAGATGTCACAAAATACAGACAATTGCCTCCTACATGTCCACAGGTACTGCTGCTTTTGCAGTGTTAACCTTTGGGATTGACATAGGGAAGAGGTTATGTTACCTCCACTTCTGCTTTTTCGCCCTACAGGTGGTGGGTTTTACAAAATGAAATTAATTTGTAATAATAAATTTATAAAATGAAATTAATTGCAAGTCAAACTGTGTTTGTCTGGGATGTGAAACGCAGCTGCTCATTGTGGTCAAATACATTCACAGGTCTTGCTCCCTTCTTCGTTCTTCTAAGCCAATCACTTCCCTTCCCATAAATACCTCTTCAGTTCATTTAGCTCCTCAGGCGTTTCTGACTTGGTCTTGCCAGAACTCACATCAGATACTGCAAACATCCCTTTCTACAACCTGCATTTTCCTTTTTTCCTTTAACACTGGCACATGACTTTGCTCTGCCTGGCTGGGGGACTGAGGTTCTGTGAAAAACCAAAATTTGTGGCTATCTGTAAAGCCCCGGGGGTAAGTGGCTTATTTGTAAACACTCATTTACAGAAATCCATCCTTGGCCGAGAGTTCTCTGAGCACATCCTCTCCAGACACTGCAGAGCAGACCCTGAAGTGCTGTGAGTTAGCACCAACTGAGTTAGGGAGCCTGTGCCACCTGAGGATGTGTCTGTGCTGACTTCTGCAGCAGCAAGCACCAGCCCCAGCCCTCCCGGGGGCTCTGCTTCTGCTCCTGACCTCCCTCGACTTTGGCTCATGCTCTGCACCTCCTGCTCCCCTCTGGGCTGGCTCGGTGCTTGGAACGGCAGCTGCTGGCAGAACGCTGCCTGAGCTGCTGCTGTGCTCTGAGCTTGGCACCACAGGGCTTTGGGCTCTTTGGATGCCAATTTCTGCAGAAGGTGTTCCTTCCATGTGGATAGATCAAGGGCACAACGCAGAAGTAGCTGGTTTGAATTTCTAACAACAACAACAACAACAATAATAATAATAATGTAAAATAAATAGAATAGAATAGAATAGAATATATAATAATAGACTAGAATATATATTATTAATGTATATTATAAATACTATATTATTATTATTATTACTACTACTACTATTATTATTACTATTATTATTACTATTATTATTATTCTTTGCCCCTCAGGTGTGGACCCAGTTCTCTGCTCTCAGCACCGTGCAGTGGGCCCAGGCAAGGGAAGATGAACAGATTCCCACAGTGAAGGTGATTTTTCCCTTCACCGTTCAAACCCAGCAGAGCTCTGTGGGAGCGTGGCCTTGCCCCACCCTGGCTCACACCCTTGACTCGAGGCAGGCTTTTCTGGAATGCTTCTTGCCATTGCTCTCCAATGGCTTTCCTCTGCTCTCTCATAATCTGCAAGGCTGCAGCAAAAGAGGATTTATCTGGAGAAGGAAACAGTTGATCCTGAAATTCACAGTATCTGGGTAAGCCCTGCCTGAGCTCTGCACAGCTGCAATTTGCTGTGTTCTCACCCCAGCCCCAGCCATGCCCAGACAGGGCTGCTTCCCCAGCCTGCCGTGCTCCTGCAGCAGGTCAGCAGTCTCCATGGAAACCCAAACTGCAGGCAGCACCTCAAACCGATTTTCTTATTAATGATTTCATTGGCATTCACGAGAAATGAAGAGACCCTTACCGAGGGCTGTGTCAGGGCTCTTCTGACATAAGCTTCTAGAAAAGCAGATTTTAATTGGCCACTTGCCCCAGGCCAGCTCCTCCTGCCCTGGCTGGACTCGATGGTCCCCAAGTGCCACCGCAGACCCCAACCCTCCTGGGCTCCTGAGCACCTCAGTCAATCAGGAATTCAGTGGCGGTGGTCGAGGAGCCAAGCACCAGCACAATGACAGGAATGTCGTGATGGATCCACTGGATGACAAAAGCAGTGAATCCTGATGCATCTCAGGCAAAAACGCCTTCATTTCTCTTCAGCAATTGAAGACATATCAGGAGATTTAAAGACAAAACACTAAACTGTGCCCTAATCCATGAAAAGTATTCTCTTGAGCAGTTTTGTGTGCAGTATTTACAGTATTTATACAGAGTTTACCTGCTATTCATTATTATTATGAATACAAATAATACTCTTGATGACAGCAAAAGTTTTGGTACTAAGAGCAATAAACTTTGGATCAGCCCTAGACCCACACTAGAATCACCAGAAAAAGCCAATTTCCAATAAAGAAGGGAAAGACAACACTTTAAAACAAGTCAACATTGCAGCCAGAATTGAAGAAGATAAAGGGCTTTGTTTCTGTCTTTTCTACAGGGTATGAATAGTTACCAAATCTATTTTGAAACATCATAAAATTCGGAACAAAATAAACAAAAACAAAAAAATCCTCACAATTTACCAGGTATTATATTATTTAGTGTTCCTGGGAAAAGAGAGTCCTGGTTTATGATCCAAATTTCAGATAAGAACTGGCAGCACAGCAAACAGAATAAGAAATGTTTCTTTATATAAGGAAAGTGGCAGAAGGAGCCACTTGTTTGTTATCTTGCTCAAAGCAGCCCAGTTCGGTGTCAGAAAAGGCAACATTTGCCATCAGTCTCATGAGGGCAAGCAGATAAAAGAGAATAGGAAGAAGTGAAAGGTGGCTGGGAAGAAAGGAATAATTTTCTCTCCCTTCTGTCTGGAAGGCCGAGCTGGGGGAAGGTGCTGTGTTGAATTTTCTGTAAGCACAGCTTTGCTCAAGGAGCTCAGGAGGCTCTTTCCCTTCCCTCTCTCCCAAGGATTGCTGCCTGGAGAAAGGTTCATCCCTCGAGTCCTGTGATGCTGAAGCAAACACCTTCAACCCAAACCCAGCACCCAGGCTGGAGCAGCAGCTCCTGAGCCTGCAGAGATCAGCCAAGGGCAGAGTGAGGCACAGGCGTGAGCACCGTGCCAGTCTGGGGCTGGAACATGAGAACAGAATCCTCTGATGAACTGAAAATTTGTCTGTCTTTCACTGAAAGCTCTGATTGCATCCAAAACCTGCGTAACCATGGTCCTCACTGGGCTCCTCTTCCTGTGCCAGTCACTCCACCCAGGCCAAAAGGTGCACATCACTCCTTTTCGAGTGAGACCAAATTGTTTACAGACTCCAATCACAGAACACCAGAGACAAAAGTTGCCTTTTGTTCTCCTCTAGATAAATAAATTCTGTGAGACAAATGGACTGTAACAACTCAAATGTTTAGCATTATTGCACTGCTTCCCTTCTTTCACTGTTATATTTATTCCTGATAAACTTGCAACACTTTTTCCAATCTTCTAATTAGTGCCAGCTATAACACAGTAGAAGTTTCCCTTGGAATTGACACCCTTAGGATATTTGTTGCTGATGGAACCCTTTTCCCTACAGTTAGGAAGAATTAAAGACTCATATCCAGCTGAACAGAAATGAGTCATATGCATTTGCTGTCAGAGTCTGTCTAAGGAGTGATTGGTGACCACCATTTCTCTGCTTCTCATTCAGGCAGAAATCATTAGAAAAGATTTAATCAAGAAAGAGTAATGAACTTGATAGAAGCTGGCCAGACAAATGAGAAAATCACTTGACTTCTGTTGAAAGATGTTGGATTTTTTGAGTTAGACCCCACATTTTTTATTGAGTTAATGTAACCTCAGCTGTCTGTTTCGGTTGAAATCCTTTTTCCCAGCTATAAGTCAAATTCCAAGTCAGGTTCAAGCCTGCTACTCTTTAGAGATCTCTGTGTGCACACAGGTATACATCAGTATGCATATGCACCTTGAAACTTATGATCTGAAAATCTGAGCTGGTTGGCTGTCTTGTATTTTTGTTACTTTTAATTTTTTTGCTTTATCTTCCAGTTAAAGAGAGGAAGGCGAAGCAGAGAAACACAAGCTGCCATGAGGCTGTCCTCATTCGGTACTGACTGTCTCAGGATTGTGAGATTTTTCTCACAGAAGGGCTACAGACATTTTGGACAAATATGATCACTGACATTATTCAAAGATAAAAATAAATTAATAGTACGCTACAAATAATACAAATAACTGAATACCGTCCCATTTTAGTAGATAAGCCCTCCAATTTGAAGTCTAATGGAGTCAATTTGTTGAAAGACTTCCAATCACTTCAGTAGGATTTATGTTGTGTCTTATTCGGGGACTGGCTGAGACACTGCCATTTTTTAACTCCTTCACAGTAAGTTCTGATATTCAGACTGTCTGCTGAAATCAACTCAGAAATGCTCACAGTTTGCCCTTCCCATGCCATTTTTAGTTGTATCAGTCAGGTGGCAGAGATTAACTGCAGAAATTACAACAGGTTATACATAGGGCTGGCTAGAAATCATTTAGTCACTTTTTGGGTCTGTTTCCTTGTTTGATAGAACACATGAAGAACTAGAAATAAGTGCATCGAACTTGGCTTCTGGGAAAAGAAGCAATATTGGAATAAATCTCCCCACACTTTCGTGCTTACTTTTTGTGTTTGGGTCAAACACTCAAATGTTCTTGGCGAACAAACACAGATACAGACCCTCTTCAATCAAAATTTGCTGCTGAATTCAAGTAAATAATGTGCTACTCTTTTGTTCAAATTGTTCACCTCGGGATATATTTGTGGTTCACTAGCTACCAGCAAGGAGTCCTGAGCAAGTCATTACTGTTTCAGACAACAGTTAGAGTTCATGCCATTCCACTTCAAAAAATAAAAATAAAAGGTCTTTCTACAGAAATGCAATTTCAGAATGGAAATGTAAGAGGAAGAAAACTATTTGTGAAATAGAAAGCAGATACTGTTTCTTCAGAGTAGTTCTATCCCATACATGGAAGGAATTCCATTCTCTATCTCAATGTTGTCTTTTCACATCTCCTGATGTGAATCTTATTCCAGTTCTGTGCCACATTGATCCATCGTCTCTTTAATGAATACATAAGAGACATTTCCAGGAAAAATGGGAACAGTGAGGTGAAAAAATGAATGTTTTGTAGCCAGGTGTATCTCTCTGAAGTGCAGCCTCTCCCTCATACTGCATTCCATGAGGAAGAAAATTGTGTTTCAGGGAAAATGCCTTAACTTAACACAAGTTACACTGCAGTCCAGCACCAGAGGAGCAGTGGAGATTATTCACCCCATTAAACAAGTCCTCGATTTTCATCTCTATTTTAAACTAAAAAGGTGGGAAAAGAAGTAAATACTCTATGTTGCCCTGCAAACACAAGTATACTGAGGTGCAGCCTAGACTTAAAAAGCCAAGTGAAGATGCCCCGTCAATCCTACAGCACTCTTTGGAGCTAAAGCAGAGTTGTGCAAACAGCCAAATGTCAAAAGAATAATCTAAAGTCTATTTGTTTTTGAGGGAAAGGACAAGCAGCTCCCACACCTGGGACAGTCTGGCTCGATAGCTTTTCCCAGACAGGCAGGAGCAGCCAGGACAGTCAGCAGCACCTTCAGGTGAGCTGTGCTGTGCTGGTGTGCAGCCCTTCCCAGGACAGGGAGGGCAGGGCTGGGCACAGGACACAGCTCAGGACAGCTCAGGACACAGCTCAGGACACAGCTCAGGACACAGGACAGGACACAGCTCAGGACACAGGACAGGACAGGACACAGCTCAGGACACAGCTCAGGACAGGACACAGCTCAGGACACAGCTCAGGACAGCTCAGGACACAGCTCAGGACACAGGACAGGACAGCTCAGGACACAGGACAGGACAGCTCAGGACAGCTCAGGACACAGCTCAGGACACAGGACAGGACACAGGACAGGACACAGGACAGGACACAGCTCAGGACAGCTCAGGACACAGCTCAGGACACAGGACAGGACACAGCTCAGGACAGCTCAGGACACAGCTCAGGACAGCTCAGGACACAGCTCAGGACAGCTCAGGACACAGCTCAGGACACAGGACAGGACACAGGACAGGACACAGCTCAGGACACAGGACAGGACACAGCTCAGGACACAGGACAGGACACAGCTCAGGACACAGCTCAGGACACAGGACAGGACACAGCTCAGGACAGCACAGGACAGCTCAGGACACAGCTCAGGACAGCACAGGACAGCTCAGGACACACCGAGAGCAGCTCAGGGCTGTGCTCAGCAGGCCAGGAGGGGCTCTGCCTCTAAATGAGACCTGAACAGGTGACAGTGCCTGGTGGTGGCCCTGGCCAGGCTCAGGAGCACAGGAGCTGTCACACACCACAGGCACAGCATTTCCTTTCTGGACAGATGATTTTTCCTGTAGTTACCTCCCCTTTCAGCACAATATATGAGCAGAGAGTCATTCCTCATTTGCACAAGGATTTGATGACTTCCTCCACACACTAATTGGACTTTTCAATACACACAGCACTTTTGTGCTTTTTGCTGAGACTGAATTCAGGCCTAACCTAAAGCAACATTTTCTAACAGGCTGCTGAGCACTTCAGCTGTATGTTTAAGTAGCCAACTTCAATTTTTTCATGCCATTGCACTAAGCACCGCAAGGTCTAAAGGACTTGAGCAGCTAATCCTGCCTCCATAAGTGACTGGGCAGCGGGGAGGCCAAGGCATTGAGCAGGTCCTAAAGTCTAAATCACACAGTCACAGACATTAAAACATCATTAACTTCTCAAATGCAAATGAAGACCTAGAAAAATGTTCAAATAGCAGCTATAGTCCAATTACTTTCAAAAAATGTTCTTGAATATACAGCTATGTGGCTTCAGTCCTATGCCACTAATAATGTCATTGAGATTCCTAAATCAGCTAGAAGTTTTCAAAATGCTTTCTTTTTTCTTTCTTTAAAACACGATTTATAATAATATCGGGGGGGAGATAACATACCACTTTAACATACCACTTATTGCTTGTTTAAACTTCTAATGTATTATGTCTTTACACAATTGCAGACAGCTATTGCTTGGCAGCAATAGACTTCCCCTCACCAGAGATTTCAGGGCAATTTTTCTTTAGTATGACCTTGTATTTGAATTTCAGTCTAATAATTGTCTAAATTATTTCAGTATTCTCTTTGCATCCTTGCAAACGCAAAAGAAATCTCACTCAAGTCAAAATGTTTTTTGCTGTCCATTGATCTATATAACCAAAACCTACACCAACCAATTTCCCAGATTAAACTGATAAATTAAGATTGTCCCACTAGAAACCTGACTATTGTGAAAAATAGGCACTAAGGGAAAGAGATTTACTGAGATGAAAGAAATCTCCATTTTAGCTACACTTTCATAGCTCCTTTGGTCAGGATTAGCTGACAGTTATCAGAGTCCAAGATAAAGATATATAATGTTTAGAAATGGCACCTAAGCTATTATTCCAGAGAACAGGCAGAGTGTGTTATTAATCTTGGGTTCTTAGACTAACTAAATTACTGTCAGTAAATCAGCAATTATTTATGGAGCTTCTTTACAGTGAGCAACTAAAGGATTGGAATTATTTATCACACAGTTGCTCTGCAGAGTAAATTCAATAATTACTTTTTGCTCAAATGTGGTGTATGAGGGCACAGTTGCTTGGGAAGCTCCTGCTGTCCCACCAGGCACAAGGGAACATTGTGCTCTCGTGTTCAGCACAGGATTGGGGATGGAAGTGTCACCCAGACCCTGCTCGTGTGAATTCAGCTCCTCTCTCCATGACTTCAGCGGAACTGATGAGCACAGAGAGCCGTGGGTCACACCGAGAAATCTCAGCACAACAAAATGTGGGTGACAGCTGGCACTGTGACACTCATTGTCACCAACTCCTGTGCTGGGGCAGCTCCTGGTGAGATGCATGCATTTTGCATCTCTATTTACTAACCCTAGCAGCAGCCAAAACAAAACTGAAGAATCTGTTAATTTGACAAACTTGCCACGTACAGGATTAAGTCCATAGCTCTCGAGAAGTGTGAAGAATGAATTGTCCATACTACTCACAGGCTACTGAGTCAGAGAATTAAAAATAATGTGAAATTCAGCAGGGTTCAATATATCTATTTTTAATGTTATGGCATTAAAAGCAATTTCTACACATTATTTGGAGCAGATTTATATAATAAGGAAAACTCCAGCCTGGCAAAGGCTGAAGGTGATAAAAAAAATTGAATTTTGGGGGGAAGATGAATTACACAGACTGTGGCAAGAACCTGTAACTAGAATCTGCAACAATTCAGAGAGCCAAGATAACCTTTTTTTCGCAATCCCAATATTGCTGCTATTTTATAGAAAAGAAAATCAGATCAGAACAGCCATTGCTGAAGGAGGTCTAAACAGTTGTACTGTTATTGCTCACACATCTGGATATCCCCAGACCCTGGACAGGGAGAAGAGCATTGTTGTACTACAGGTGAGTGTCAGAGAAGTATTGGCCTGATCCTAATTCTGTACCTTAAAAAAAAAAAAAAAAATCTAATTATAAAAGAACAGTTTGGACACTATATAGGCATGAAGTAGAGCAAAGTCCATAGGGAAAGCATTGGAGTGTCTGGAATGATGTCCAAATTACGAGTAGGAAAGACTGCTGGAGCCCAGTGAGCTCCTCAGAACAAACGGCTGCAGAAGGCAGAACACACTGGAGACCCTGAAGGCATGGCCAAGGCTTCTCTCGTGAGCTCCAAGGCCTCAGAACAGGCACTCTGAAAACCCTGCAAAGCTACAGAGACTCCTGTCCTTCTTGTCAAACACACAGCTTACCGCAGGAAGAGAGGCCAGGAGCTCCGGGGAGAGCCTGCCAGGACCCGATTGCTGCAGGAGCTGACACCTGCAGCCTGCCAGGACCCGATTGCTGCAGGAGCTGACGCCTGCAGCCTGCCAGGACCCGATTGCTGCAGGAGCTGACGCCTGCAGCCTGCCAGGACCCGATTGCTGCAGGAGCTGATGCCTGCAGCCTGCCAGGACCCGATTGCTGCCGGAGCTGACGCCTGCAGCCTGCCAGGACCCGATTGCTGCAGGAGCTGACGCCTGCAGCCTGCCAGGACCCGATTGCTGCCGGAGCTGACGCCTGCAGCCTGCCAGGACCCGATTGCTGCAGGAGCTGACGCCTGCCACTCACTTGGGTTTGCCACTCATTGCCGAGAAGGTATGAGAAGGCATTAGTTACGCTCTGCAGTCGTGAACGCTGTTCTGCAGCCAGGATTGGGACCCAGCAGCATCTCGCTGAAGCCAAGCTGGCACAGCTCTTGGGAAGTCTTCCTGAAGGCCATCTACATGGAAGGGAGGGAGGGAGAACATCGTCTGGATCTGATTAAAGATTTTAGATGCGGCAATAAGTGAATAATAACCACTACAGAACACAGCACGTGAACAATTCTGCTCTGCGCAAAGCCCTCCGTGTGTGTGCTAAACATTTAAACACTATATACTTTCCATTTACATTTAAATTAGACTGGAGTCACTCAGTTCTGAGGCAAACACCCGTGGAAGTTGCTGAGAGAGTTTGCAGTACTTTCAAAGGCAAGGTAATCAGACATCGTCTGCAAGGAGTACTGCATGTTCCTGGAAATGGCAACCGACCGTGGTTTCCTCCGAGCTCTAATTGGTGTGGCCTTGCCTCTATTATTTCATTTTGCTCACTCTGAGCATAACCAGATGCTGGGTTTCCAGAACAGAAAAGAGTGACGCTTTAGATGTGCGAAAGGGAAGGGTTGGAAACATGATAAAACCAATTCCCCCAGGAGCTGATGAGAGATCAGATGAGAGAGACGAAAGAAAAAGTTAGATGATACATGTGAAACTATTGTCGTTGAGGCAGCGTACAAACCTCGGGAACTGGAGTACACCTCAGTCAGAACTGACTGGAATTTACATTCATTACAAACTGAGAACTCAAAAGGGGTTAAAAATGGGATAACAAGATATCTCAGTTGTGTTCAAGGCAGCACGGTCCATTTCCACATAAAATGAATGGCTCCACATTAAGAATAAAGTGAGGAACCAGTGTAGAGTGACGCAGGAAGGTTTGCAAACACAACCAAAACTGAGCCTATTCACAGAGATCCTTTTGGAGCCAGCAGGGAGTGAGGCAGGGGCTGAATCCCCTAGAGCCCATCTGCTATTGCCTTGTCCCCTGTGAGGAGCAGCTCGGCCGTGCTGCCACCAGAGCTGAGTGCCCGAGGGGACCCAGACCCTGGGGATGCCACCAGCCAGGGCCATGGACCTCTGGACTTTTCCTGCTTCAACTTCTATTTCACTGCTGCCACGAGCATTCACCTCACAGTTTCAGCAGCTCGAGGAAACACAAAATCTCCCAAAGCACAAAACATCGATGTCCATCTGTGACTCGGGGCAGGAGCTGCAGCCCCAGGGCTGTGTGGCCTGGAGGGACACGCTGCTCTCTGACCCTGAACAAATCTATCAGCTCTTGCCTTGCAGCTGCCAGGGAGCAGGAGAAATTCCGGACACACTGAGCACCCTGTCCACATTCTGCATTATTCACCTCCGGGACTGCGGCTAAAGCCAGGGTCAGAGCTAGATTTAGATAGCAGAGCAAGAGGAAAATAAGAAAATGTATATAATTACCTGCTATTTTAATTAGTATTTCTGGCTGTAAAACTAATCAAAAGAATTGTAGATACTGGGGAATAAGCATAGCAGAGAACAGAATGATCAAACGTAGATGGTGCCATACCCTGCGTGCTGCTGAGAGCAAAGGGCTGCAGATAAAGTGGTGCTGTGATCACTGGGTCTGCTTTACCTTACAGCTCAAGGTCTTGAGATGCACTGAAGCATCTCACATTGGCTCAGGCTATGCAGTTAGCTAATTTAACTGACATTTTATTTTAATTTCTTTGGTACGAGATCAGCCCCTTCTGTTCCTCTGTGCCACCTGCGAGGACAAAATGTTATCTTGTCTTAATTTAAATTATTATAACAAGCTCATTCCAGGTATAAATTCTGGCAAGATTTCAGATCTTTGCAGAAGGCCAGCACAACGCTCGTGGCCAAGTTAATTCCCACTTAAACTTGGTGAAGTTTTGAATTGGATTTAACTGAGGCACAGAGGCTCTGTCAAAGCAGATTGCGTGGGACTCTGTGCTGCTGCTGCCTCCATGAACTCTTCTCTCCTGCTCGTGGACCTGCCCACAGGTGAACACCCATTCCTGCACAGAAATCTAGAGGTTTTATGAAAATTTGTATTCAAGTCACATGAGGCAGAAAGTTCCAAGCAAGAAATAAAATCTGGTGGTGGATGAAGACCTGCAGTGCGCTTGATTAGATGAATTGCTTGAGCTATTATGACTACCAAGTAAATCCATGCACAATTCCAAGTTTACTTTCAGACAAATAGCCAAGGGCTATCTAAAATCAGCTTCCAGTCTGATCTGTTCAGAGCTCTCTACAAAGAACATTTTCACGCTATCTGAGCCATATTCTTTAGTTTTCAGTCCTAAAGCTATTTTTCTTCCAAATATAATTCTCACTGTTATAAGGGTTCCCCTCTGTCTCCCCATCTGTAATTATAGTGTAATAAAATGTATTTTATTTGATCCATATCAAGAAACACACCTTTCTATGTACTTGCAAGCAGAGAAGGAATGTTATTCCCAGCTCTATTACACCCAAATGCAAAGCACCAATTTTTGTGTCTCCGATTTTATTATAAGCTAAATCTATGCATTTCTTAGTTTAAAAACACAATTAGCCTATTTGCATGTGTAGGTACCTATGCAACCAAATGCACATTTTGACCTAAATAATCAGGAAGTCATCACAAGTCAGCAAAGAGTTTTTAAAGAGAGAAGAAAAGCACTTTGATGGAGGAGAAGCAAAGGATCTAAGGCACAAGATGGAGATGGTGCCGAGCTGGATGAGGTATGGAGGAGGAAAAGGCTTTACTAGAACCTTGGACTTATATTTGGCAACAAACCCAACACTCTGCAAGCCAGCACAGTGAGGAAAAGCACAACAGTAAACACTCAGCATTGTATTATGACTTAAGAAGCAAAATTGTATTTCTACAATCTGCTTGACAAGGTAAAAAGAAGTTTGTTATGTCAAAAATATCAACTTCATCCAAAACAAATCAGCTGGGGAAAAAAAGCAACCAAAATCGATTTTCTGATGGACAGAAAGACAATGTGTTTATGTTTCAGATCTGGCAATTTTGTTCTCCAACCTTCAATCATCCATAATCCTCCCCCACCTTTCAAGACAAACGGGAGATTTTATTTTACAAAGATTTGTTTTGATACTCAGTCTCCAGTCAAGAAAGGCACCTGTAGCTCTGACAAACATCTCCACACCTTATTAATCAGTGCTTTTGTTTTCTTTACAGCAAATTTAATCCAGAGGCTGTAGGGAGAGTCACGGAGACTGATGACCCCCATTTAATGACAAATAGGAGAACACGGGGGTCTCAGCAGAGGCTGCTCTCGCTGATTAAACAGCATGCTCCAAGCCCTGCTGGGATGGCTCATTTGTGAGGAGAGATGGGGATTCAGCTTTCATGTCCACTCAGTCTTTGGTGTGTCCCTCTAGCCTCAAAGCACAGGCTCCAATTAGTGACATCAATCATCTATCCCAAAACTATTATCTTGCAACAACACCCTCAGTTTTGATCAACCGTGGAACAGTCCTAGCTGGGAGCAAATAGATTGTCCTTTTCACATTTGGAGTATGACTTCAAAATAATATTTGTTGTAGGCAAGAAGTATTTTTGACAGATATGTCTCACAAGTGGTCTGAGGGGAAAAAAAAAGGTTGAAATGTTAAGAATAAAAGTGTTGAAGCTATTAATTAAAATGGATAAAATGGGCTTTGATGGATATAATCATTATCTATTGAACAAAGCTGCATAATGTGGAAAGATAAAAATAGAGTGAATATTATATATGTGACATTATGGTATATGATAAAGCTGAAAGACTCCTGTAACGATGGGCTGAAACACCTCTAGGCAGCTGAGCACAAAGAATTGGATGTCTTTTGTTTATCAACATGGTTTTGAGCAATTTTAGAGAGAACAACACTGAAGATTAAACTAAAAAAATCATGCATATTCCTCAGATGTTTTTTAAAACCTCTCCTTCAGCTTGGAACACAGGCATGAGTTTGTTACTGCAAATTGGTGCTGTCATTTCTTTGTAGGGCAGCCAGGAGAAGCTCTTCATGCTGTGGTTTACAATCTAAAGCCCAAGTGGGCACTGCTGAAAACCCAAACAATCTGAAATCACAGCGGCACAGGTTATCCACAGAAACAAGCACAACATGGCTTTGGAAACAATGGGGTTTCACTCCTTCCTGGTTTTCTGGTGTATTCCAAAATGTTCCTCTGAACTCTTTAATTTTGAGATCCCATGCCTCTCCCCCTTCCCCACGTCCACCCACCTGGCAGCACATTTGTCTCGGGGAAAACCCTGCTCAGTGAAGAGGTTAGCAGTGCTTCTTTCTTTTCCTACTAAAACCAAAATGCTCCATCTCCTGGGTTCTCACTGATCCTATTTTTTAAATAATGCATCTGCACATTAAATACTTCGAAATTACCTAAATGCAGACCCCTTTGGCCTTCTTGTTCTACTTTTTAATAACAACAAATATTAACGAGGTGCACTTTAATCTCTCCCGTAAGCTCCTGGAGTATGAAACAGAGCTCCACTGAAACTCCCTGAGACAGTTGTTAGGCTTTAAAAACAGAAACGTGGCTGGACCTCGGCTGAAGGTCTGGCATTAGTTTCTGGATGATGCTGTGGGGAATGGCAGATGATGTTCCTCCTGCCTGCTCAGTCTAACCTTCAGGTCCCAGCACAGCACTGAGTCTGAGCTCTTCCCTCAGCAGCAGAAGGGCTCATAATCGTGTTAGAAAGTGAGGGCTGAAAAAACCCATCAGAAAGCACAAACCACCATCCACTGCTGCAAATCATCTCCTGGTAACTAATGCAAATGAGTCCCTGAAGATGTATTTACTGAGCCAGACAGCTGTACAGGAAAAGAAATGGCAGCTTACAGCTTCTGCCCGTAGGTGATGGTAAAAATAAGTTGCTTTCCATAATTACAGCAGTGCAGATTTAAAAGAGAGAAGAAGAAAAAATCCTTTGCTAAGGTTTAAAAACAGAGACCTCTCCCATCATGACACGTGGCAATAGGCCAGGCTAACCAGAATTTGCACCTAATTCATCTGTGGTGCCAGTCTGCACCAATGGCACTTCTTTAAAACACAGAGGGTCATCAAAGTACAATTCAGCAAAGCAGTGTATTTAAAAAATGGCAAAATAATGTCAGTGATGAAGCACAAAGCGATTAGGAGCTGTGCCTGCAGCAGAGCTCTCCTGCAGTGGGAATGGCTCACAAGCATTGCTGTGCTGGAAAAGAGAGCAGCTCAAACTCTCTGCTTGAGCCATCTCCATCCCCAAAACAAAGGGCAGGAGGCACAAAGGAGAGCTCTTCATGTGCCCACCTCTCCTGCTCTGTGCCACACCACCTGAGCTGCAGGGACTGAAATCTCTGAGCACTGCTTGGACTGAAATCTCTGAGCACTGCTTGGGGTGAATTCTCTGAGCATTGCTTGGAGTGAATTCTCTGTGCAGGACTTGGAGTGAATTCTCTGTGCATCACTTGGAGTGAATTCTCTGAGCACCCCTGGGAGTGAATTCTCTGTGCATCACTTAGAGTGAATTCTCTGTGCATCACTTGGAGTGAATTCTCTGAGCACCACTTGGAGTGCTGCAGCTTCACTGCCGGGCGTGGAGGAGATGCAGCTCTTAATCCTTTTACATGGACTAAGTTTCCAAGGGAGGAAAAGTCATGTTTTGCTGGAAATAAACTTGACAACATTAATCTTAGTAAAATGCGAAAGGACTGAACACTAAAGAGTTGCATATGTCATTGTTTTATCACCAATTTAACCATCATAAATTATTTTCATTTATCTTTTGAAGGTGCTTTTCAACTTCTTGGCCTCCAAAGTGTTTTATAATCGCTGATTGTGATTCTGAATTTCTGAAGCATTAAACCAATGCCCAGCTTTTGGCACATTTCAGCTCACCTGAAATGGGCACAGCCGTTTTGGTTGTGGTTAATTTGCACTCGGGCTGATGCCTTGATGGATTAGACTGAAAACCTTCAGCGCCTGAGATCATTTGAGGCTGCTGAGATGCTGAGCAGGACACAGAGGATGTGGGAAGAGAATGGAGACTGGGTGATGCTCAGAATGGCTGCTGCTCTGTATTTCTCAGTCTGGATTTTTCCTTATGAACTTCCTACACGAACTCTCACATCTCTGAGCCCATTATTTGCAGGATGAGCAGCTTAATGCATGGCCTCTAACATGGCTGAGTCAAACAGTGCAGAAAGCACAGCTTAGAAGTACAAATAAACCACCTAACCAGTACACAATAGCTCCACTAATCTGGAGAGTGAAATGCAAAAACAATTATTTGATATAAATATTTAATATCCTTAATGCTTCCAACACATCCAACATTTTCTTGCTCTTTTTTTTTGTCTTCAACTCTTGGCTTCTGCAAATGCTAGAAACCAGCTGTGGATCACGACTACATCAAATTATTTTACTGAGTAAACAATGGGTCAATCCATTTTCAAATGTGTCAACAGAAATTTTTCACATTTCTTTTATAGAGTAGGAGGCTGATTCTAAAGCAATTATAGCCATGACAATGATGGTCCAAATGTATCTCATATTTTTCTTTATATTTTTAGCATTAGTTTGACTGAAAAAGTCTGAAAAATCCCCAAGGCAACTTCAAATACTCCTCTTCTGACCTTATTTTGCCAAACTTAATTAAAAGCAGAAAGCAAACTGTTACTTATTTCCATACTGGTTTTTGTCCTGTCATGTTCTAACTGAAAGACAAAAGGAAGTTCAGAGTCCTAAATCCCAACTGCCTTCATCAACGAGGGCTTCAAAGTCTAGCAGCTGATTTGAGAGCAGATTCAGAAGGAGCGATAAAGGCTTGGTGCCATTTGCATTTTAACATCAGGTTTATCTACGGTTCTCTAAGTTAAATTGTGGAGATCCACTCTCTGCACTGTCTCTGTAATTGGTTCCTTTTCTTCTCCCCAGTTTCTTCTATCCCAATCCATTGCAATCCTCCTGACTGCAGCAGCAGCAGAAGAACAGATTTTTAATCAGAGGATGGCAGATTTGGCAGTCCTGGTTCTGAACACAGCAGGAGGTGAATCATTTCTGAGTGCCTTGGTGAGGAATGTTGCTCATGAAAACTAAGGTGCAAATCCTGAGGAAGCCTGGAGATGTTTTGAGCAGGAGTTTTTTGCTGGAGGACACCTCCAAGACAGATGCCCAAATCTGGCAGACTGAGCCAGCAGAGCCTGCAGGTGCAAGGAATTCTTTCTTTGCTAATGCACATCTGGGCGTAGAATTGTGCTTTTATCTATAATCTAAGTAATGCCTTCTGAAAACAGGCTGAGAAAACCAGATCTACTTACCGTAGGAGTAATTGGGATGCATTATAAAGAAAAAAACAAAACCCATTTAAAATATAATTTCAGCTATCCTCTAGCTCTGGCATTAAGGAAAGAAACTTCTAAAAAGTCCATGCAATTTTCCCTTATTTTGAAGAACATTTCATTTTGGTTTCGAAATTATTTGCAGCCCACACCAGTCTAGCGGGCTCTCAGTTGTATTCCTAAATTATAGCTACACTAGAAATAGCCAGCACACTGCATTTTGTATGTCCCACTAGGGAGAAATGGGTGGGAAGTTTCCCGAGGCTTCATTTCTCATATTTTCATATTTGATTCAACTTTACAAGCATTTAATTTATTTTTGACTGCTGTTTAATCAGTTTAATGACTATCTTCTATTATTTGCAGCCTTCTGTCCATATCTGAAGCTTCTGAAGTCCAGTTTAATGCACTGTAAGCCTGGCTACCTTGACATTTTAAGGTAAATGTTGTTAAAAGACCTTGTTACATTGCCATAAAATTTCACAGAGTAAATAGCTGCAATTTTGGGGATGCAGTTGCTGGTGCAGGACTGGCACAAGGCTGTCATGTGCTACCCTTTCAGTGTCAGAGAAAGGAGGGAAAGCCTGGCACAAACACAGGCAGAGCTGTGAATGATTTCTGTCCTGAGTTCAGGACAGCTTTCAAACCACAGCAGAGTTTGGCAAGCACAGTGGATACTTAGCTGAGAAAACATGCAGTGTTAAGCCACAGAGTATTGCATTTTCATATTTTTTTTTCCAATAATTTCCCTAATAACATATTCGAATTATGATGGAGCAGGAATTTAAACTGCAAAAACCCAAGGAAATGCTCCTGGTTTTGGCAATGATCACTGCGCTCTGCTTGAGCTGAGACCACTCCTGAAACAGGGCAGGGAAGCACACACCTAATTCAGATATCTGCCCTGCAGAAGTCAGAATATGAACTCAAGGGAAGGAACCCAAAGTTTGTAATCTCAGCCTCCCAAAGGCCCCCGAGGTGAGCCGGGGATTCCCTCGCAGGAACTGAGCTCGGAGTTTGCTCATTCAGGTGTGAAAAAAGCTAAAGGCAGACAAGCCCTGACATCTGAGAACAGCTAGAGAAGGCTTCCCCTCATGCAAAATCTGCTCTGAGTTTTGTGTTATTGGATCTGTGTCCCCACAACTCAGGGAGTGCCAAGGTCCATCCTTGCAACTGCAGGACCATGGACAGAAAATGACAATGCCAATTATGATTTGTGTGACAAAACCAGAACAGTCCCTGGGGCAAGGATCATCGTTCTGTAATCAGTAGGAACTGCCCTCTCCTACATTAATCTTGGGAGAATAGGAGAATTGCTCAAACAATTTCCTCCTAAGTTAGGTCTCCTAGCATACAAAAGTTTATTTAAGAATATACAGCCAAATTTCTCGCCTTTATCCTTTGGGGGCCGAACTCTTTATTGCTTCTTTAGAGACCTTTAGAATGTAGCTGTCTTTTATAGAAACTCCTTTTCTCACTATGCTGGCAGTTTAAGAGGATCAGGAAAAAGCAACAAATGATTTACTCCCACTTTAATGCTCCTTTAAATGGTCAGAAAAGAGTTTCAGTGCAAACTACAGTCAGATCTATTGCTAGTACCCAGCAGCACATCATGAAAGGAGACACATCTAAGATTAAAAATAATAATCATAAAAATCATCCATGGAAAAGACTCCATCTAAAGTTGTTATTCAGTGGCTGGCACAGAAAATGCATTCTCTACCTGAGACTAGTAATGAGTCATCTAAGCAACTTGAAATGAAAAGCATATCGAAGGGATATTAAAAATAAAATAATTTAGAATCCAAAAATAAATAAATATGATGATTCCAGGCAGGTAAATAGTTCAGGAGATTACTGGAAAAGATGGGATTAATATCAATCTTATCTCCAAAGCAGAGGAGTTAAAAGTACATCTGGCAATCTGCTGGTGTTCTTGGTATAAAAATTCATTCTAAATGGCAGACAGGGTATTCAAAACAGACCTCTTTATTTTTCCCCCCCAGATAAAGAAGGCCTGAAAATAAGCAAGAATAACTCAGTGTGTGAAAACATGGACTGGCAGAAAGGTAGAAACGGAAAACGGAATTCAAGTCTCCGTGACAAATCTATCTATATGCAGGCTTCATTTCACACAGTTTTGGAAATTAAGATGAAGGCGTGGGACACAGGGTCACAGCATTCTGGGTGCTTTGAAGCAATATATTGAATTACATTGTAGGTCAGATTCCTCCAGAGACAAGAGATAAAGTCATCTTCAAAAACTAGAAAGGACATATGAGAAATTCAAGCTAAAGAAATCATAAGTTAACTAGGAAAAAATGCAAAGGTAAAAAGAAGAGGCTGTTGGAGAATATTGATGTGCCCATCCTAGCGTCCCCAGGACAGAGCCAGGGAGGCAAAGCAATGCCAGTGGCTAATTGAAAAGTGTGACACTTCTGCTCTGCAAACTGCAGGAGGTGCAGCCAGAAGATCCTGACTTACTCCACCAGGGATTTAGGGCACAGCAGTCAATCCCAGAAACAAATCCAGACCTCCAATATCAGAGGTGTCTATCCCATGGTGCCAGGTCCAGGACAATTCTTATATTGAAGAAAATGGCATAGCCAATCATAGGAGAAGTAATCAAGATAATGAGAATGACTGATAACTAAGAGAGCAGAGCTGCCTTTCTGAGACTACAGAAACTCAAAGAGAAGCATTCCCAGATGGTGAAATATTGAGGGACATTAATCCTCCTGTAGAAAAAAGAGGAGGAACAATGTGTTGGACAGTGGCTTACCTAGTAAAATTCACAGAACTGGAAGATTATATTCACAGATTAAATTACAACTATAATTCGATCAGAAAGCAGCACGGTACCAGATTTGCCAAGTCCCCTCTGTGCCCCAGCCCAGGTGAGCAGCGTGGGCAGCTCGGGGACCCTGCAGGGAAAAGTGCAGGATCCCCACCCAGGGCTCAGTAAAACAGCAATGCACTGAAACTCCAGTTTGATTTAGCAGTGGCTCAAGACACATAATGCCAGGCTCCCTTCAGACCTAAAATTCTATGAGGGAATAATGAACTCAGGAAAATTAAATATTGGCAGAGAAAGACTCGTGTGGAGTGGGTTTAGCCATGAGAACTAAACCTGCGAACATATCACTTAATGATCTTACGCAGGAAACTAATAAAATGAGAGGAGAGCCTGGAAATCATGGGAAGAGATGAGAGAAAGATCAGTGTGCCAAAGGCTTTTTATGTAATAATATTTGATGGGTCAGAAAGGTCTCTGAAAGTTCATTTGTCTGAGGGAGACTCAAGAGCTGCTGCTTTACAAGTGGGACACAGTGAGAAAGAAAGATTTCTGGGTTTTTTTAATCAGTTTCCAATTTGTGGAAGATAATTTTTGAACGAACATTTTTTACTGCCATCAAGTAGATCTCTTCATGGGATTAGGTCCAAAATTGCAAACCTTTGGGTAGCTAAAGGTGAACACTCCTGTCTCCGGGTCTGCAGGGGCTCCTGAGCAAGATGCAGAAGGTGAGGGAGGAGTCAGAACCTGCTGGCACACTTGGCAAACACCAGAGAGGTCTCTCTGAGCCTTCAGATGCTCAATGTTCTGCAAATCTGACCCTTTTTGGCTTGCTAAGGCCAGGGATGAGCCAGCAGGAGAGGAAAGCCAAACCCACCTCATCCTACAGCCCCACACTGCTGGGATGTCACCCCCAGACCTGGAGGCTTCATGTTGTTTTGAGCTGTGCCACATCTACAGCTGCTCTGTGTCACCGCAGCAGAGCTGAAACAATCCTGCAGTGCAGCTAAATCTGGATCATTTGATAAAACCTACAGCAGCAAAGTGAGCAGGGTGATGCCCCTGAAAGGTTTTCAGTAGCACAGACCAACTCAACATCTGGAACAGAGCATGAGCCTCTGCAAGAGGCAGGTGAAGCCTCAGTGGAAAACCAGGTAACAGCGACATCAGTGCAGCAAAAAACATCTGTCCATTTGTCCAGGTACTGCGAGTATTCCACAGAAATCTGTTTAAATATAGGTGAGTTATGCTAATTCCTTCACAGGCCTCCAGCCAAAATCATCAAAAACTGCCATTATTTGTATTTTAACTAATTAGCTGTACCCTCTGAGATGTTCTTACATGCATTAAGATCCTACCTATACAGAATATATATATCTATGAGAGAGAGTGGTAATTCATTGCAAATTGGGAAAAAGGGTAGCTAACATCCCAAAATAACAATTTCTGCAGAAGGGCTTGTAATCAACATCAAAATCCATGCACTTGAGGTATCCTTGAGGAATTTAATGTGCTTCTTGTACTAATGATATTTTTTTCTGTAAAGTTAATGCAATAATTTTCACATCATTTCAATGTGTTGATACTGCTCATTGAAGCAAAGATTAAGTTCCCAGACGATAGCATGCTATTAAGTCTAAAAAAAAAAAAAAGAAAGAAAAGAAATTAACTATTTTGACGCTAACTAGGCATAATTAATGGCTATCAGAAGTGGATTTCAAAGTAATAGTACCCAGCTTGTTACAGCAGGATGAGAAATTCCATGAGAGCAAATGTGCCAAATTGCATTTGAAGCTCTATAGATGTTTGTATGAAATATACATAAAAATCGTGTGACAGAAAGCTGAACTTCCAGGTCTTGTGGTTGCACCAGGATCTACCTATAAATATCTATAGATCTATCTATCTATCTATCTATCTATCTATCTATCTATCTATCTATCTATCTATTTATCAATCATCTATCTATCTATCTATATCATGTTGATATATCAACAGCTGCTAACGGCTGCTAAGCAATAGGGAGAGGAAAAAAAATTCTAGGTAAGCTGCATTATCTGAAAAAAGGACAGGGTAGAACTTTTTTTTTTTAAAGACTTTATGAAGCACTTGTTAAAAACCAATGACACCTACAGCAATGCCCAATTGGTGTTTCTCAGTTCTATATTTAGATAAAAAGAAATGTGATATGATCGTGCTGCAGCCAGGAATAAATGTCAAGACAACCCACCAGGGGTGATTGGATGGGGCAGAGCCAGAACTTAGCAGGAGAGAGGAAAGAAATGAGTCCTCCTGAGTCTGCAGAATTCCAAAGAGCAGCGACACCAAAGCCGAGCGCTCCTCTGCTCTTTTCAGAGCAGGCACAGAGAGCAAGGATCAGTCAGAGCTGATCCACAGAGCAGCCAGGAGTTAATCACACCTTTCATGCAAACACAGCACAAATCATACCGATTGCTACCAATTTCACAGCTCCTCTTTCCTGCTTCAGTTGTGAAATATTGATGAAAATGGCCCAGCGAAGCTTTCTGTGAGGTTCCTGTCAGCAGCTGACAAGGAGCAGCCAGGACTCAAGCCCTGCTATCAAATGCACCAACACAGAATTCTTGTGTCTGCCGAGCTGACAGACAATTAGCAGGGCTGTTTGCACACCGATGATTTTCCTGTAGAAATTCACTTAAGCAGAGCATTTCTTTCTCTAAGGGTGTGATACTGACTGTGCACACAAGGACAAAGAGCAGGACACAGACAATGAGCCTGGGTCTCCGAGCACAGGACAGCAATGGAGGAAGTTGTGCAAGATGCTCAAAGTCCATGGCCTGTGCCTGGAAATAGATGTTGGAGCCTTGGGTCTGCATTTTGTACCAGCCACTCTGCTCTAGCAAATTCCTTCTGCTCTCTGTGAGCTTGCAGGGGAGGAGTAATGAGCAGCACAGGTATTGTGTCCAGGCTTTTCAGCTCCACTTCCATGGCATATGATTTTAATATTTCTTTCTAAATGCCTCTTTTACAATCTTTTTCCTTTTTAACAGCACAATAATCCATCTCATAGCTATTCATCCTTCTGATTATTCTCCTTGTCATGTATTTGTACACTTTTACCTTTTGTAGAAATGCCACATGAAAGAATAAATATAATAATAGAGAACATTAATAAACACCCTTGCATGTCTGGCTCTTTCAACTTCTCTAATCCAGACTTTGTTCCCTCTTTTTAGCAAGGCCCCGCACAAGACTCACTCAGCTAATCAGGATAAAGTCAAAAGGAAGAGATGAATAAATCACATTAAACTGGGAAACAGCCAACATCTTTTCCAAAAACCAAAGGTGAAATCTCAGCCCCAGCTGAAACTCCTAGCAAAACTCTCCTTGATTTCAGGAGGATTAAACTCATCATGGATTCAAGGGCTTTGTGGCCTATCACGTTTTGCCATATGGAGTGAGACTTAAAGCTGTATGAAAGAAGAAAACTCCAACAACACCCACGGAGACCTGGTTTCCCAGAAAACACAGTATTATGGCTGTTTCTCTAAAGAACCTTGGCTTTATTGGTGATTAGCTTTATAATGTGCTTGCGGAATTGGAAAAGAAGAGTTTCTGATCTCCACTTCTCATTGCATTTAATTTCTCTACCAAGTATTTTTAACTGTTTGCAAAAACGTTCCTTCCTAAAAATATATAGGAGAGGAAATAAAGGTATTTCTTCCTGGGTAGCAAGGGATCTGGTGGGGAGGGAGGAAAAGAACAACCCAAGGAAAAACCAACAACCACTGCCTCCATTAAAACAAAGTAATCACTAAATATTTCCATGTCTTCCAGTTATAAATTTGATTCAATGGGTCACTAAATTAAAGCAGTGATAAGCAAAATCAGCTCTTTGTACAGAGAGATGAGGAAAGAAAGCACAAAGCTCTCTGAGACATCATCTGAGAAAACAGAAATCATCTAGAGAAAACAGATGCCCAAAGTATCTATTGTACCTTACGTGAGCAGCAACTCGCGGTTTTTGTGTAATTGAGACGTGGCTTCAGAGCTATAAAGAGTGTCTGCTGCTCACCACAGGGACCTGGCTAATTACTGGAAGAATTCAAGCTCGTAATACTAATGAATCCAGAGCTGCCTGGCACTGCCATGGCCCCAGGACATTTGACAACTTGTTACAGATGTTCTGTGAATTTCTGGAAGAATCCTTCTCTTCGTATGCTCAATGTAAGGGAAGGGATGGGGCTTTTCTTATTGAACTTTGAAACATAAAATTTTAATGAAAACAAAACTCTTTTTGTATCCTTTTGCAGCCCAAATATCCTTGCCTCTCAAGGAGAAAGAAAACGCTGAACTGATTCAGAAAGGGAGACACTTTTATAGACACTTTTACCTACCTTTTACCACCAATTTTTCATATCCAGCTGATTGTTATAGCTTTGGTTCCAAGAGGATGGATTATTACTAAATGATTTATACTGAAGCACTGTTAAAAATGAATACTTATTATAAATTAAATTGAACAAGAAGGATAGGCCCAAATCTTAGCACCACAGGGGATCTGAGATCACTTCCCACTCTCCCATGTATTTATCTGTGCAAAGAATTGAACTCTTCTGTAGACCACTTCACTTTTGCACAGCCAGGGTAACAAGCCTTCCTCTTCCCACATATTTTTTCCTTTCTGCATAGAAGCAGTAAGCGCTTTGGGATGGTGATAGGCAGATACAGTTCCTAGCATAGATGCCTTTGAAAAAATCTTACAATATAATAAGTAATTACATCGTACAAAAAAACTGCTCACACTTGGAGAGACCCAGAATACCTCACCAGAAATAAGTTTTGATTCAGGTTCTGCACAATGAGATTCCCTTTGGAAACAGTGAGGAGAAAACAGTGTTAGAGCTGTTGCAGCTGATAAGCCTTTATAGGGCAGAGGAAAACAAGTATGAGCTTAGTCCCAGAAATCTCTACTCTGTTACTGAGTCATTAAGTCTAAACATTAAAAGCTGATCTCCAGAAGAGAGAAACACTCTGCCTGTATTAATGGTGATTGTTAAAAATGGATGTTTCAATCTGTGTGCAATACAACTCAATTCCTGTGAAGGACCTGGTGAGTATGGCTTGGTTTGGATCAGCTGAAGGTGTGAAGCTCATTGATGGGAGAGTCTTCCACAGACGAAATACTTTCCCTGACATCACGAGACTGGAGCAGGAAGATGTGGCAATATTGCCTTCAATGGATGCTCGTTAATTTCTTACTAGAAACAACACAATTTTAGGTTTTATTTGCATTTAGATATAGCATTATTAACACTGTATGAGGTTTCATAAAAAATTATATCAGGAGTAGCCTCCTCTGAAAGCAGAGCAAAGATAACAGCTCTGGAAGGTGAAGGATGAAGGAACGACATGAGTCAAAGGAAAAAAAATTTGGTAATTTTGGACTATGTAACTTCTGGAGTCAGTATAATGAATGCACATTACTGAAATCTGGCAGAAAAGTGGGATTTTGATTAGCTGATTGTGTTTCTCTATGCAATAATGAATCAGATTCCTTCCACTCCTGTTCAGCAAAATCATATCATTGAAAATGTCACCTAGTGCACAGAGTGCTAGGGTTTCTTCCCAGCAGATAATTCACAGTCTCAAGTGAATTCTCCAAATTAATTTCTTTGCAAATTGGCCATGTCCTTTCAGCAGGTGAATAATTCTGTTAGTCTCCCACAGGATTGGGGATCACACTGCTCCTGCTCCCTCCAGGCACACAGACAGGTCCACATTAATCATATCAGCGCAAATAAAAAAGTACATTGGACAAAAACACACCTCTTCAGGTAAAGGGGGCCTTTCAGCGGTGTTCTTGTTTTAAATGACACTTCTATTTCTTGTCCTCTCTGGATTTACTAAAGCATTTTATTTAATTCTTATACATAAGAAGGGCCTGTGACTCTGGCTCAAACTTTGACATTGACTTTATGAGTTCTCAGGCATTAAATTCTGTATAGATTGAGTTTTGTATCTAGAATTTGAAAAGAGCTCACTCAAAGTTAGCTTATCTTTTGCTGTAAAAATAAATATACCATGACACTGAGCACAAACAAGCTGAATTAGACAGTAATATTCAGGGAGAAGAAAGCTATTTAGCAGATCTTACAGAGGTCTCAAAATATGGCAAATTTAGGAAAAAATCTACTTTATATTTGTAATTCATTATACTTACTGAAATTTGTATGTTTTCTCTTTAACAGGTGTTGATTACTGTTAATTACTTTACCATGAAAAGTAGAAGTTCTAATCAATTTAAACCTTTCCTCTCTGAAGGATCACATCAGCTAATATGACAGAGATCTCTGACTCTTCAGAGAAAGAGACTCAGCAGGATCTTAAGACATCCTGTTATAGTTCATGATAATTAATGTTTTCCTCTTCCTGCTGTTCTATGGACCAGAGCAGGCTTAATTAAAACCTTCGGCTATGGATTGCAAAGCTGGATTTTTACAGAAGTATGTGGATGAACCACAAGTATTTTTTCATGTCAGTTTTCATTGTTAATTTCTGGCATATAAATTGGATAAAAGTCTATCTTCCTTTCTAGTTTGAGATCTGTGTTTAAAATATCATTACCAGGTAAATGCAAAAACAGCCAGATTTACATAGTGGACTTTGAGTCAGAGCTTACAAGAACTATACGGCTTGATAACCACCCCGTGTAAAATGAATAGAGAAAATGTTAAAAATACAGTCAATTCAGAGAGTGACATCCCAAGTAAACCATGAAAAACTTCAATCTTTTCATTTTCACAAAAGTCATCCTCTCAGCTCCCGAATTCCCTCAGTGACTTTCTTAAAAACTTGATTATTCAACCAGCTTCTGGTCTTTGTCAGCGCAAAATTTGAATTTGCTTTCATTTGAGGTTCAATCCTTCCTGGAGTGAAACCAAAGAGGCAGGATATACATAAATGGCATTATAACGCATAATAGAAAAGTAGAAAAGAGCCAAAATTGCCTTAACATTTCTCTGTGGCTTTAAGAGCAGCTTTAGCAGCTGCTTGAGCCTGCAGTGGTTCCCTTTCGTTTATAAAACCATAAAGTGTGTGGTGTGCCACAAAGGCTGTGGATGAGCTACAATGGCTCACTACCTTTAAAACACTTCTTTTAATGCAGTGTAAACTCAAAGAAAACAACATTTTGTTCTTTTTTTGAGCCATGCCACGCAGAGAAGACAAGACACTCGCGCAGGTATGAGCCTGGCCAGCCCAGGGGCAATGGCCATGGCCAGAGCCTTCTGCAGGGGAATGGGGCACAGCTCAGGCTTCAAAATCTGAGTAAACCTCACGGGAAAGCAGCTGGAAAAAAACCAAAGCACCAAAACTGGCAGGAGAAAAATTGCAGACACTGTGTACGACTGCCAGCCTGGACTCCAGACAAGTTGGAACTCACCACCGAACAACTGGAAATTGGAAAAACTGTGTTTTTCAGATGACTGCGATAAGACAAGATTAATGTTTATCTGAAAATTAGCAAGAAAATAGCACTATTTGTTTTGCTAGCTTAGTCTACCCTATTTGCATTTATTCATGTTTTGATGCTCGTGGTTCTCTCAGAGAACACAAAAGTCTGCTGCAGAAACTGGGGCAAGAGGATGAGAAAATAAAATATTGGAAAGAAGAGCATCTCACCATCTGTCCATCGTGGGTTTTTCCCCTACAGATCATGCAGAAACAGAGGCCAGATAATCCGCTACAAACCATTTTTGTAATGAAACTTCTCCACCTTAAAACTTTGCAGTTCATTATCCCTTTTTCCCCCCCACGAAGTCAATAGTTCTGATCTTCTGAAAGATGAAAATGGAGTGTCCATAATGCCTGAGAAATGTCAGTGCTTCTGGTACGTGATGTTTCGTTATTGCTGTAATTGTCTGCCCACTCTTTCATTTGGACTGTGAAATTCCAAAAACAGCCTTCCAAATGAAGAAAAATCCCCAGAAAGATGTCCCACTCACACTGCCCCTGCACTGTAAATGGTGAGCAATGCTCAGCAGCTACTCCCCAGCCCTTTCTGCTCCAGCCAAGCTCTAAATGTAACATCACACAGGACGAGGAAAGTTTAGAGCTGCTGAAACAGCATAGACTTAATTTCAGTCTTTCTCATGCCAATTTGCTAAAGCAGTTCAAGAGACAACGTTCGCCTTGATTTAAGAGATCCTTGAAATACTCTGGGCAGAGTAAGAGAGAGCTCCCATGGCTTCTGTAGTGGCTGATCTTGTGAGAAACACAGCCCTGGTACCACTACAGCAATGCCTTTAAGCATATATATATATTTGAGTTCTGTGTAGACTTAAAAGAAGTTTCTCGCATGAGACTTTAAAGCAAAAAGAAAAAAAAAAATCATCTGGATGGGCAATTCATCTGTTGAGCAGAAGTGAGCACGTGTAAGTAGATCTAAGCGACAGAAAAGAGGACAATATTCAGACAGAGAGCTGCTGCCATTGCCATAGCAACAGCAGAATAGCAATTACGTGAAACACCATAGATAGGGAAAAAAATTACTTATTTTTATCTGGAATCTCATATCTTATGGCATATTTTCTTTAGCTCTAGATATTACACAGTGTGTGAATCTTTCCCTTTCCCCTCCCCATTCAATCAGGGAAATGCTTGGACCCCAAAGCTGATGCAGCTCCAGCCCAGCCCATGAGCTTCCCGCTAGGAAAAAATGGGATGCCCAAGTATTATCTTTCTGGGCAGACATTAGGGGGCAAGTTATGGCCACATAAGCCATCAATGACTTAAAATCATTGAGGAAGACAATTTTCTTTAGTAAAGCCAAGTGGGTTTGTGCTGGAATGGAATAGCTCTGAAACAGTTTAATAAAATGATTTTTGCAATAGCAAACACCTCAATTTCAAAACTAATTTAACTGGAAAGAGTCTTTTTATAGCCAGGTAGATTCCAACACATCACCAAAATTGCTGATAACTGCTGGTTTGAGCATGAGAAAGGATCTCTGTGATAATGCCATAAATCAGTGTATCTCCTTGCACCAGAGCAGAGTCCACTATTAGTGGCACTGAGGAATGGTGGAATTAAAATGGGGAGGGAAAAGGTTACCTGCCAACATCTCCACACAGCACCTGTGCAGCAGTGCAGAGAGAGAGAGGAAAAAACCACATCTATTCCTGCCCCTCTGCACTCATTTTTGTCATTCAACCAACTCTCCAGCATGCTGACCTACATCTATCGCTGCCTTTCCTGGCGAAGGAAAAAAGACTTCCAAGCCTTTGAAAAACAACACATGAGGTCTGCATTCACTGTAAGTGGAAAATGTTACAAACTCTAACCTGTTTAAAGCATTCAAACTATTATTATCCACTTCCATCAAACTTTGCGTATTTTGTTCTATATTTCTTGTCAAAAGAAAACCTCTTATGTAAGTTTTTATGCCTCATTTTGTATGTTCCTTCAAATACATTTCTATTAATTGGTTTTTCTCTGCGTTCCAAATTTAGCTCATGCGATTTTTTTTTTTTTTTAGCCCAAAACTTTTTGCAGTTTGCTGGTTTTAAATTGGTCCTTATTTAACATTTCCAGGTCATCCATTTGGCTAGCAATAACATGCATTTTTGAACAAGAGCAGGGAAAACAGGCTCTCCCCAGAGAGGGCGAGGGACAGAGCAGGAAATGCTGCAGCATTTGCAAGGCTCTGCACAGCTGCAGTCAGGCTCTGCTTCCTTTCCAGTCTGTGCCAGCCCCACAAAATCAGGTTCTTTCTGTTTGCAACTCTTGTTTTCAGCCCTTTGGGGCAAACCCCAAATGCTCCAAGAAAAAAGGACATTAATTAACAATAAGCCTGGGTGGACACAGCTGAGGAGAAAGGCAAGAGACACCAATACGATTATAAGTGTTTAGAGTTCAGGTTATGTAATTAAAAAACCAGAAAGCTTCATTCTGAAATTACATAAGCTTATATACATTGTAAGTTTATAAAAAAGGAAATAGCTTGTGGTTCAACACTGGACTGCTTCTAGCAGAAGTCTGGGTCCTGGGAAATATCTAAGAGAATTTATGCCTTGGGCTGACACTGTCAACATGTTCTGTCTCAAAGACTCAACCCCACTTTGGTGAGGCAGGAGATCAGCAGGTGATTTCAAAGAAAATAAAATATTTTGTGTCTACGTCTTTGCACAGGAGTTTGACACTGTACAACAAACAGATAAATGACCTTATGGCAAACCCTGCAACCTCATGAGTATCCCGAGTAACTTCTTGAATAGGAATGGGAATGGGAAGAAAAGACATCTTCTAACCTATTGAGTTAGAGGGGCAGAGGTATCCACCGCCGATATTTCTGCCCTGTTTGGACTCAGGGCTACGGAGATAATACATCCTGAGTCAGCCTGGATGCTGATCTGGATTCCAGAGTCTCATTTTCAGCAGAATCCCTAAGCAAACACAGGATTCTGCTCACTGAAGTGCTGCCACGGTCAGCACCAAGGTCTCACCCTTGGTCGCTGTTGCTAAGAGCTCTGCTGCAGTGACACTGCAGCCAACATTTCCCCTCTTCTGTCACTCAGTTCTGTACATTCTGCTGTGCACTGTGAAAAAGAGCAGCGTGCCTCAGGCAAGGTTTGTTTCCCAAGGTTCGTCCTCTTGTAGGAAAAATAGTTGTGCCTTCACGAGGGGGAAGTCACAAATCACTGTCTGGACCTGAATGATGAATTCTGCCTCCTGAGAGACTGGACAGACTGCTAGGGAATTCCAGCAGAATTCATACTCGTGGTAGCCTCTGTGCCCATTAGTCCAGGTTCAAAGTACCATTCAAGGCAGAGGTGAGATTTTGTTTAGAAACGGAATGGGTTCAGACATTAGGGTTTGAATACAAACCTACATTAACACCATCACCATTAAGTTACTCTGTAGTTGTTTTGCTGAACTAAGGCATCAACAAAAGTTGTCTTTTTCCTCTTTGCTAATCAAACCTTCTCAGAATTATTTGTGACCATTCCCATAGCATCATTAAAGTGTACTGCTTTGTTTACAAATATCTAGATGTTGCTCCTGGGGTTCACCCTTTCTGCCGTCTTGGCTTGGACATTTTTCTTCTCACAGTCTCTGCTGATTTCAGTACTTACCCTATCCCCTGCTACAGGTGAGAGAAATACTGGGAAACACTTGGAGTCTTATTGTTTCACACCACCAGATTTCTGCCACCTTCTGAAGAACAAATCACACCCTTGGTAACACATCACTGTGTGCTGGATAACCAGCGTGGAATGAGGCTGTCGGATGGAATTCCATTCCAGCATGGAATGAGGCTGTCAGACGGTGGAAGGGTTAAAGAAGATTGCTCTGCCCCTGGGGATGATTCCATCTGTGACAATCAAACACTCTGCGGAGGCTTCATTCTGCAACCACAGCAAGTTTGTCAGGGTTTACCAGCACTGGTAAATCCTAAAAAGTGTCTGAGATCAGCATCTTTCCCGTGTGAAATCAGAGCAGACCCTGCTGCTCCTGCACCAGTGCCCTCTGCAGCACACCTGCACCTCTTTTTCGAGGACTCCGAAAAAAAACCCAAAAAAAGCACAAAAGACCCACACAACAAGAAGAAAAAAACAAAAACAAACGCAAACAAACAAACAAAACAAAAAAAAACCCTCCCACAAACAAACCAACAAAAAATTCCTTTAACAAATGACCCCTGAAGAAGCGGTGCAGGCTGATGGTTTCAGTGATTATCAGAATGTGGGAACACCTTGTTTTACCAGAGAAGTATCACTACATAAATGATAAGATCTATCTTTTACCAGACCCATTCTCACAATATTTTATTGTGTCCTGATACAGAAGAAATATTTTGCACTTGTCTCCCTACCTGCCCAGGACCTGCAGCACTTCATGAGCTGAAAAGTGACATCCTCCTGGAGCTGTGGACACAAAGGCTATGCACAGAGGAGGTTTAAGGACAGAAACTTCCACTGAAGAGAGCAACAGAGTCCTCACAGCCACAAGAATAAACAGAGCATTTCCTACAGCACCAAAGCAACCTTGAACAGAACAGCAAACCAGCTGCAGTTTCAAACCACCTGCAGGCAGCAGGGAGAGGACAGGAGTCAAGGGAAAAAAATCCTCAAAATTATAATAGAAATACATTTTCATTTAATTCAGAATTATAATGAGATTGTAAATGAAGATCTGCATAAACATATGGACATTTTCCCAGAGTAAAGAATGATCTTTCCATTTCATTCACGGAAAGGAATATATATTTGGGCAGGAAATCATTAAGAATAATTAATTTATATGAATATACATTGTAATTTTTCTAATTTGGCTTTATAGCATTACCCACTGCAAAATAGCACTCAAAAAAAAATAAAAACGTTCAATTGCAGCTGCAATAGTAATTTTTTGGAAAGTACCACATTAAAATACTCACAAGGTGGAGGGAATCAGGGACACCTGATGAGGCAGTGAAGCTTTAAAGTTCTCAGGAATTTGGGGAAATTGCACACACATCACACAGATCCTACCGAAGATGCTCTGGGACTGTTTTCCTAAGAAGCAGCTTGAGCTGCCATTACAAGCACTACTGAAGTCACAGCAAATTCAAAAGTGATTTTGATTTTCTCTTCTCAAGTGACACCACATAGCTCTGGGATAAATTACTTTCAGATGCTTTAAATGTAATTTGAAACACACCACTTACAATCAGGAAAACATTATTGTTTATGAATGTTTTATAATGATACTATGGAAAAATCCATCTTTGCTCAGATGATGCCAAAAAAAGAAAGATTGAAAAAGAGCTAAAAAAGCTTTGGAATGATACTACTTGCCAGGTTACTCCCATTAAGTCAGGGGACTGCAATCACCATTTTTATTTTTACCCAGCAGTACACATAGGAAAATGACACCAACTTAAAATATCTAACAACTTCAAAAATTATTCTAAATGGGGTTTTAAAAATATTAATAATTAAAACTTACTCCCCAAAATGGATGTATCATAATTTGCAAATCTACCAAACCTTGCAGGAGCTGGGAATACAGAAAGAATCAACATATGAAGAAATTAGAATTCTAAATGTTGTAGCATTTTCTTCACCTCAGTGGAGATACCAATAGCACATATTAGTAATTGATGATGATTTACATTTATTTCCAGACAGTTTGATGAAATGACAGAGGAGGGCAGCCACCACACAGAGGAAAAGGCTGTGACCTGTGCTGCCAGCCTGGCTGGGTGAGGACTGCCTGAGACCCTCCTTGGGGCAGGATTTGTGGGGTTTAACCCAAAATTCACACACTGACCAAGGTCAGCATGGCCATGGCCATGGAGCCACGTCTGTCACTGAGAGGAGCAGGAGTGGAGGGGATGGAGCCTCACAGCTTTCCCTGCCGTGGGGAGGCACAGGTGCCACTGAGACACCCAGAGAGAGGAGCCAGGGCAGTGGAACTGGGGAAATAAAGCATTGGATCCAACAGATTCCCAGGGAACAGCTCTTTGCCCTGACTGGGAGCGCTGGTGGCAGTGCCAGGGAGAATAATGCCCCAAGCAGAGCCATTCATCCTCAGCTCTGCACACGACAACGCAGGAAACTCATCTGATTAAACAGGCAGCTCTGTGCTTTATTGCCCTTGATTTCTTTCCTATTCATGCGTCTCTGGATAAATTCAATCTTTTCTCCAATATCATCAGAACAACCCCGGGAACTTCTGAGAGCTAAAGTGATGATGCGATCCAGCAGTGTGATGGAGCAGAGATAAAGCCTCAGCAGCCACAGCTGATAAAGGCTGAGTGTAAACATCCCCAGCCCGGAGGAGGAGGAGCACTGATGGTTGTGTTTATGGAATTAACAGACCCAGCAAGTGCAGCAAGCGCAGCCACCAGGCTGTAGCAGGAGCCCTGCTGGCAGGCACTTAGGAAAATCCACCAAAGCTGTGACAGCAAACGAGGCTGAGGACGAGGGAGGTTTTGCTTTGGGTTTTTCTGACGAAGCGCACGGAGAAGTCAGCTCTATCTGTTTCAGAGACTGCTTCCTCCACATCTGAAAATAACACACAGCTCTCTATGTCTGTGGCCAGCCAAGAGCTCCGGCCAAACACTCAGCAGATGTGGGTGACAAATGGGGACAATGGAGGACCTGATTGGAGACAGTGTGGTGGTAATGGGCAGACAGTTGGCTATGTGGATAAGAAATCACTTAATATTTATTTCTCCAGCAGGTTAGGCTAAAATTGTGACATTCATGTACCCTTTATGGGTCCTACTGAGGTTCTTTCTGTATTAATGGATTTTTTTACAGCAATTACCAGAATTTGAGGTAACTGCTCCATGGCAAAGTATCAAAAAATAAAGTTAATACACAGAACTGGTCACCAGGTGTCACTGTCTTGTCATTCCAGCATTGCCAAAAGTACAGAAATCCATCAATAGAAAAGAAAATCATATATACAAACAAGAAGTAAGAGAAAATCTGGAATATGAAGAAATAGCCTCCTTGTTAGTCAGCAGACCTGGGAGAACAAGATGCCATAGTTTACTTGTAACACATTTGTCATCTCTGTTATAATCACTGATTTATTACATTAATTCCCTGAGGGCTTTCCCCAGCACTGGGAGGTGTCACTGATTCCCCTGCAGTTGCAGAAACTTAGGATGAGCAGTGACTCTGTGAAAAGATGGAGCTGTCTGCTCCCAATGGAACCAGACAGGTCTGTGTGGTCAAGATTATAGTAATTGTAATCTGAGTCACTTCTTCCATTGCACATCTTTAGGAAAATTCCAGTTGTGTGAATATGTATATCTGCTATAGATATATTTGCTCACCTATAGATATAAGATAATGTTCCAGAATAAGACCAACATTTTATGGACATGGAATATTCTCATGCATAGCAGTGTCTGTTCTTCCATACAGTGGTTACAATGCAATGAGCTGCTGAATCTCTCCATGCAAACACTGCATCTTACAGCCTGGTGTGCCTGAGAGCTATCTAACTGCAAATATTCAAACCACGAGAGGCGTCACAGCCAGAGAATGAATAATGCAATATCTCTGCATTTGTGCTGTCAAAGGGGGAAACAAAGGCTCCAGAATCCATCCCTGATGCTCAGCAGCACAGCCAGAGCGATGTGAAGGCAGCACAGCTCTGGATGTTCGTTCACAAGCTGTGTGCCTTTTCTCAGCAGGCAGGACCAGCCATGGTGTGACTGTCCTGCTCCCACTCCTGGCTTTGCCCAGGGAAGTTTCACTCTCAGGGAAACCTCCTGAAGGGAACCTGGGAGTTTGGGAGCTCCCAGCTTGGCTTGGTGCGAGGTCAGAGGCACTCAGAGATGCCAGGGGCAGTGCCCAGGGCTGCTGCCCCTCTCTGCTTTCAGCTGCCCTGGAAGCTGCTGGAGCTGCACTCTCTGCAGTGACAGACACTGCCCAGGTGTGACAAACCCAGAGACAGAGATGGGCTGGGACAGTCAGAGTGAGCTCGTCTGCCTCAGGCTCGCTTTTTTCCTTCCTCTCCATCTAGACTAACCTGTGCCTTCTCATTCCGAAGAAAAAAACTGGTGCTGGAAAAAAATAAATTTGATCGTTTTCTATACAGTGCTGGTATTGCTCACACTGGACTTGTATATCACCACTACAGATTTTGGATTTGATCATAGAATACCAGGACAAAATAAAGAAAAATTCTCCTGCTTATTGTTTAAATTTTTTGCCTGAATAGGAAGCACAGCATCAAGAATACTTTGGGGTTAGGTATTATGATTTAAAATAGCTAAGGACTGCTAATATTGGTCCTGTAAGTTTTCCTGTTGATACCTGCAATGTTTGTTTAAACTAATGAAGAGTTGCAAGCTAAGTCTTCTTACGAGGACAGGAAAAGTCATGTGCTTTTGTGAAGGCACTGCTTGTCACTGCAATCCAGAGAAGCTGTGATTGACTCAGAGCAGAAATCTTTTAAAATGCTGAGAAGCATTTTGGACTATATTAACTGGAGTTCTTATTCTGGAGCAAAGCCTGTAACTCTTACAGAAACACATGTAATTATTGGGGGTTTTTTAATGATTATTTTACTTCCATTACAGCTCGGAAAACCCATCAATATTCGTCAAATGAAAAGGCTAAAATGATAGAGGAAAATGTATTGAGCAATTGTATAAATTGTGAGGGAAGAAAAGCTACCAAGCTTTTCTGATTAAAATTTTACAGTCAGATCTCAATTTCAATCAAGTGACAACCCCAGCATTATAAGCATTGTTCAATAATATAGCAAGTGACAACTCCTGTCCCAAAGAGATCAGCTTATTAATGTAATTTGATTTATAAGATGCAATAATTATGTTATGCATGAAACTTGCCCCTAATGATGCCAAGAGCTATACATTGATCTCTAAGAAATGGAATTCTCTGCTAGTATTTAGTCACACGTTCTCTGATGAATGCATTTGCAATCTATGGATATTCATGGTGCAGGACCAAAAGTAATTTCAGATTACCTAAATTACTTTTTGACAAAAAGCAAATGTATTTATTTGATTAAACAAACTTACTGAGGTGAACACCTTATTTCCTGCAGCACCAGGACCAGAAACAGCCAATATCTGTGAGGTCCTTAAAGCAGTTTGGCTTAGTCCAGTGAAATCTTACTGAAAGCCACTGGGCTGGATTAGATGAACCAGAAACTAAACTGAAGGATTAAAATGGCTGGGAAAGGGACTAAGTGAGCAGTGTGTGGTGAGAGAAATGCCACATTCCTGTCACTTGGAGTCATAAAGGGAACTGCATTTTCATTTAAAAAAACTCCCACTTTAATGAAAAATAAAACATACAAGGAAGGGCAGGTGGAGCATGTGAATTCTGATATAATTTAGAAATACTTCTGAAGAATATGGGCTAAAATGTCATAATATTGCCTTTAACACCATTAAACATTCAAAGAATTCAATCAACATACTCCTTGCAATTACATAATTAAAACCCAGAATAAAATAGTATAATTGCTGTTTTATGGCCATCATTACATAATGAGTGGTTTTATGGCAATCTCAGCTAAATCTGGATTTGGGTAATTTTAAAATGTTGTTGATTTCCACAGTACCATTCATGATTTTGATTCATAATTTTCTTCAAAATAAAGAGGAATCCTGTCAAAGTCAAAGATGTCATTTGTGGTTTCCTCTCTTAAAAAGATTTGAGATGGGTTTTCCTTTTGAAAGGGTTCAATAAACACATAAAAACTCAGAAACTGTAAAGTGAAAATTTTTTTAGAGGCATACGCAGCCGGCTTCAAGCTGATTAACAGAAATGCTCAGCTCAAAGTGATTCTTGATGAAGATGATAAGCCCCAGAAAATAACCATTTATGGGCAATATATAACTTAACTTAAAATGGAGCTCAATCATGGAGCCTCTGCCTCCCACACAGCACATTACGTGATGTGCATCTTGAGATCTGAAGCATGAGAGACACAGCCTAAGGAAGGGAAAGCAAGAGAGAAAGGAAAAAAGCTAAAAAAACCAACTTAAAAAAAAAAAAAATTAAAAAAAGATCTATGTGTGTGTGTATTGTGCCTCTCAAATATTGGTTCAGATTGAGAAGCTTTCTGTCCTAGAGCTGCCCCAGCCAGCCCTGGGCGATGCCCTGCAGCTCAGCCTCTCTTTCTCTGTCTCCTCTCACCCAGTGCTGCATGCACAGCTGGGGCACGGAAAGTGTGGCAGCTCTGGGAGTGCCAAGGGACCTTTGGTCGCTGCCATCGCAGCTTTGCTTGGTTCAAGCACAGTGCAAAGAGCTCTGAGATGAGTGGCAGCAAATCAAACAAAGCATACAAACCACGGCTCTTCTGGGCATCCCAACAGAAACCAGAACAGGCACCCCTCTGCACCTTCTGTGAGACCCACACAGCCACAATCGCATCAATATCCACACATACACAGCCACAATCTCATCAATATCCACACACACAGCCACCATCTCATCAATAGCCACACACACAGCCACAATCTCATCAATATCCACACACACACAGCCACAATCTCATCAATATCCACACACACACAGCCACAATCTCATCAATATCCACACACACAGCCACAATAGCATCAATATCCATATATCTATCCAGCTTGCACTTTTATCAGTTCCCAGACTAGGTGGGGCTTGCTGTATATAGAAATATCTATGGAAGTCAGACCTTTAACTGATGTGCAAATGTATTTCTGGATCATCTCTTTCATTATCACTTACAAAAAAAATCATAAGCTAAGACTGCATGAAAATCTTATGTGTTTTCATTCCACATACTACAGAATATTCTGATGTCAGTGTTTGCATTTTCCTTGCCAAGGAGAACAAAATTACAAAACTACACAAGGCTGTACATTACAGAACATGTTACTAATGGAAACTGAAAGCTGAACTCTTGAGGAATATCTAAAATATTGAAGAATGTTCAGTACTGAGAGTGTCACGAATGATTCAAAATATTTCTCAGATTTGTTGATAACATCATCATAATAATAGTAACAGTAGAAAGCAGTTTCCTACATGTGCTCCAGTGAGATAATGCCAAGAAGAGTCACACTTGGGCAATAACCACAAACCAGTGCTCTGCAGGTTAACTAAAGCAAGTTCCAGTTCCCAGTGTCACACCCTGGGGAGCAGGGAATGACCTCTGCACAAGCACCTGTGTGTCCAGGAGGTTGTGCACATTCTGCTCCTCAAACTGCAAAACCTTTCTCTAAGTGCATTTTCAGTGCTGCTAAAGGAAAGCTTGCCCAGCAGGAGTGGGCAGTAAATGCTTATTTCTGGCTGTAGGTTAAAGGTGTTGTCCCCTTCAGAGCACGAGATCTTCATGGTGACAGCAAACTGGTCAAGGTTTCTGAGACAATTACTTTCACACCATGAGCAGAGGGTAAGGTTCTGCACTTTCTGTCTTAGGGAAGTGCTCAGTGACCCAAGACCAAGAGCAGAGTTCTTTGGGTTAGGAAATGTTTCTGTCATCCCTGTCATCCCCATCTCTCAAGCCCTAAATGAAATCAAAGATAAGGAGATTTCTCACCAGCAACAAAACATAGATTTTTAAAATACTGAATTATTATCAAAACTTTGGGCAGTGTGTGCAAGGTCAGAAGTATTTACTGAATTGATAGAGTTGTGTTCCTAAAGTCTTTATAATGTATTGGCACCACAGGTGTGCAATGAACATCTCCTTATCTTGGCACCCCTGCAATCCGCCAAGCCCTCAGCCTGCACTTGATAATATAATTTCACTTTAAAAATATCAATATCAAAGGATTACATTCTCCTAGACCAACTGAATCGATACAACAGTTTTAATTTTATTCTTATTGAATAATCATTCTATTTCATGGGTAGGGGAACCTTAAGTTCTTGCTTCCTTCACTCTTTTATTACCTAAAGTGACCATATTTGGTGGATGCTCATTCATGGATGAACTTTTGGCCCTTGGCAAAGAATAAGATTAATTTGTACATGCCTCTTGTATTCAAAAGCATCATTTATTTGCAACTCTGATTTCCAAGCCCACCCAGAAAAGATTTCCTAGGAGTTCTTTTATCAAAGAGCAATTCCAGCCGTTTGAATGACATCATGCAAATCGCATCAGGAGGTTTCGTGTTCAGCTCTAAATGGAATTCAGTCAAAGCTGCCTGACCTCGCTGTCAGCAGCACACATGAAATCTGGATTCTCACGTTTACGTGTGCCTTTCACTCTCTCATCCACTATGGGCAGGTGCAAGTTACTTTAAAAGGTTATTAGAAGAGTAAACATTTAGGTTTGTACTTTAACGACAACTCTAATGGTGTAAAGAGGTAACCTTTATATTTCATCCTATGCTTGCTCAAACTCCTCCCCATGCCAATGCCACTTTTACCTACCCAGAAATCTGACAAACAAAAACAGCCCTCTACCAAAACCCAATTACTTCATTAAGATGTAACTGAACAAGCTTGACATGGAGGCTCTTGGATTTCTTTGCCTTGGACTTGCCTACATTTATAATGTATTTCTCTATTTTTACAGTTCAATTTATACCACATAATGTACAACATAAAATTCTTTGCTCCTTTCCAAAAAAAGTCAGGGGGAGAGGAGGAAGAAAAGGGAACCTCAAAACTCAAAGCCAACATATCTCTTGGAAAGCCCTCAAATTATTTGGTTTTCTGATTGATTACATGTTAATTGATTGATTAACCTGCCAGGGTGAGTTCAGCAGCAAAAACCAGCACAGAGATAAGGCAAAACTGAAGTATCATATTTCACATTTGAACTCCTGACCAAGCTGAGAGGGTCCTCTCAACCCTGACATTTATGAAAACAGATTTAAAATAAAACCCCCACAGACACTGCACTTTAATCCAACCAGGTTGCAGCTCAAGCTGAGTCCTCCATACGCAGGGAGCAGCTGTGTATGGATCTGTGAATGTAAGGTTCTCATCATATTTTCAAATTTCTTTTCTGGACTGTGAACGGTGTCTTAATTTATGCTAAAACAATCTGCTGGAACCATTCATTCATCTCACTTTTCAGTTCCATAAACATTTGCTCCTCCTCCAGATTTGATATTCTGGCTTTTGTTTCCTTTCCTGCCTGCACAGGAGGTAGAAACAAAGACTTTTGCATAGAAAGCAGCAAGAGATTCCTTCAGGAAAGTTATCATTCAGTGTCTTTATGTGATTCTCTTCAAATGTGAGCACACTGGTGTGTGTTTCCACAAATCTTCCTCCCTTTTCTAGCATTTAACAGCTTACTTTTGAAGCAGAGGCACTCCACATAGACGGAGCCAAAAAGTACATTAGTGAATTCATCTAAGAGAAGCGTGCTGTTAAATAATATGTAGACTAATTAATGTAAATGCCATGGTGAGAACATGCTGACATTGTTGAAGTTAATGATCCAGCTGCATTATCATTTCCAACACTAATACTGAGAAAACCCAAGGAACTTGGTTTTCTGTGCTCTGGCACACCATTTTCCCTCGGCATCTTGCAGACGTAGGCTAAAGGTGCTCAGCTAAGGCTGGACAGACTTTCTATACGTCAGTGAAGACCACTGTGTGATTTTATCATGGAATTTGGGACAACAGATTAGCTTTTCCTACAGCCCTGAGCAAATTTTCACATCCTATTTGTTAAGCCAGAGGTCTCACCCAGCCCAGTGAGGTGGTGAGTCCTGACCCATTTCCATTTCTCCATCCTCTCACATGCATGTTATATTATTATATTCATGTATATAAACAATATTTAATGTACAACATTATGAAGAAAGGCAGCCCTTTTGCCAGACTGACCTGGAACACACAAAAAAACCTATATCTGCTTTTCTTCCATGAATATTCTGTGGTTGGAACAGCACCAATAGCTCTGAGGATGGGCAGGGCAGAGGGGAGGCACATGCACTGTAGTGGCTCATTTTTGATAACAGCAGAGGCAGAAAAGCATCCATTCTGCTAGGCAGAAGAAGGAGATGCTCTTCAAAGTTTGCCAGGGAGCTGTTCTGTGGAATAATTGCCTGTCGTTTCTGTATAATTACATTTAGACTGAAACTGCTCTTCAGACAAGGTATGAGATCTGAAGCATGGGTACTTCTCAGCCTCTTGTCTGCGTGGATGGCAATGAAGGAGGCTTTTGAAAAGTCAGAAATCCACATGTGCGGCACACAATGCTCTCAAAGAGAATGAATAAAAAACCATGGTGCTCTAAATGGCCTAAAGAACGGAACAGCCAACGATGAGTTTTGGTTCATTTCATCAGGAGTACTTCTGCTGCTAATTTTCATGGTCCAGAACGGAGAGCAGTGCTTCACAAGCAGCAGAAAATCACAATGAAAACAATGCAACATCCTACCCTCAGTTCATATTTCACAAGTCAGGAATCTCTGCCATCTCATTTCAGAGACAGCCCTGACTCACAGATGCATTTAGCCACCAAAGGACTTTTTTCACTGTGAAAATGAAGCTCAGATGTTCCATCCTCTGTCTCAAGCAGCACTGCCATAGATTCCTTTTCTACCTAAGTGTGATTCATTTTACAGTTTTAAACTTTCCTTTCAGCTACAAGTCCTGCACAGGGACTGCTACTTAGAAAGGATAAAAACGCCAAGCACAGTTGGACATTTTGCCTAAAGCCACTCAGACCCCGAATTTCTTTGAAATCACAGCAACACAGATTACATTGGCCAAGGGAGAGATATGGTAAGGCCCCATGCAGACAGACAGACAGACAGACCTTTACCTCTCCATGGCTTTTCTATGACCAGACAATTATTTTGAAGATTATACTCTAGGGAGAGATTTTCTAGAGATCTCAGATATGCTCTAAATGGGAAAAAAAAAGAAAAAAAAAAGTACAGATTCTTAAAAAGTGGTCAGTGATGGAAAAATACCAAATACGAGATAAGGCACTACAATAAAATCACATTTTATGAGAAAATTGAACCGTTAAACTGTGTTTTTTCCCTTCCTGTAAATTGTGTTTTTACTGGCAGTGCATGGCTGTCAAACAGAAACAGGTTTATTTGTGAGTGACCTGCTTGGACAGCCCTTCTGGTTTTTGTTGAAAACCAGTCAGAAATGGAGGCATTAAGGGTGCACCTTACACCATGCAATCCAGCCTTTCAACACTGAGTAGCTGCTTTCAGAAAGACAGCAGCTTCAAAGATTCTGGCAAAAAACCCTCTTACCAATATTTGGAAATGATGGTGTGCCATGCCTGCTTCCCTTGGGCTGGCTGGAATTTTACACAGAGCATCACACCCAGGAACTCTTGTGATACATCACAGTAATTCAGTAAAAGAAAATAACTTTACATGACCTGGAATATAAAGCCCAGCTGCTGAAGGGGCTTGGGAATATGCAGCACTCAGCATGATGTATCTGCAAATATATCTGGGATTTGTGTTTGTGCATCTTTTTAGCTGAAAGGTTAAAAAGTGGAAAAGGAAAAACTTTTTATGCACTAGACAACTCAGCTACACATAAGCATTATGTATATGAGTAGATGATAAACAGTAAATATATTTACCCTAGGGAATGCTCTGCATAACAAAGCAAACACATGCCCTACTCTCCATTTCATTTAACTCTTACAAAGCAAGAGGAAAAAACACCATATTTCTTCTCCTGAAGCCATTGACAGGTTTTCCAGTCAATCCACACTGTTAGGTACATGTTTATTATTTTTTTCCCCTGTAGAACATATTGTATGAAAGATTAAATAGCAACGTGTGCACAAAATAACACCAGGGAAATACAAGGAGTGTGTTGGACATTAGTTACAGCCTGGCTCAAAAGTTCACTGTAGCCAAGAGAAAAACACCACTTGCTCTTTGATAGCTTTCAATTGAGCCCACGAAAATACAGAAAACCCAGATGGGGAAGAAAATGTGGTCTGGGTATGATGTGGAATATGAGCAGAGAAGGAATTCCTGTCAGCACAGCCGGTGACATCTCCTCAGCTACTCACACCGTCAGGTAAAACACTTTGGCTTAAATTTCAACTATTCTGCTATGAAGAAATGAAATCACTTTACAAAGGAATTTTAAGCTGCTCTGAGGCCAAAGTCTACATAATTTGAACACTGCAGGTTTCGTGTAAGATGCTTGAGCTCTGTCCAAATTATCAGTTCACGGTCACCTACAGAAATCCGAACAATTGTGGATCTCACTGAAATGACAGTCCAATTCTTAGGTAGCAAACCATCCTCCTTCTCTGAAGGTCACTGAAAATTCTTTCCAGTGAAACGAGCAGAGGATTCAGAAGACCAGAAAGTTTTTATTTCAATTTGAAGTCTGCAATGAGGGCTCTGCTTTAAAGCTAATCACAGCTTTGATGCTCCTCATCCAGTGTGTGTACAAAGAACCTTTGGTTGACCATACAGCAGCTAATTTGAGGATACCAACACATCATACTATTTCTCCAAGGTTTTTTTAAACTGACCCTTTATTGCCTTTTTTTATCTCTTAAAAACGAATGTCACCACAGCTCTGGCAGAGTGTCACAGTGTAAAGCTTCTAGCACTCAGTAGCCTTTGGAAGAGCATTCCCATGGTAACACTTCAAATCCTGATGGCTACATCATTTCAGCACAATAAGCTTAATATCAGATGCTTGAGCCATCTGTCCAGCTCCTCAATTAACACAGTTAGCTACTGAAACTTCAGCAATTACAGAAATTATTGAAATCACACTGCAATCAAGGAACAAATCCACAACACAAAAGCAGGACAGAGGAAACCTTAAAGCCACATTCAAACAGAGCTGCTGCAACTGAAAAGAGAGGAGAGCGACTTCATCCAGAATTAAATGCAATTAGAACTTTATCTGGCCCATAATATCTGCCTCAAGTCCTCATTTGGACTGTGGAGCAGTTGGAATCCTGTTCTCATTACTGTAAATGACTGTGCGGTGCAAGGAAACAGAAAGCCAAGCTCAGCACTTGTGTCCTCTATAAATAAACTTGAGAAACACCTTGGGACTGAGATGAAAGCAGAGCAGCCTAAGGCTAGGCCATGAGAAGGAAGATGCCCTTTTCTGCTAACTTTGGACTTGAGGTAAATACTGTGCACTCATCCGGATATATTAAAACCTGCTAGATAAAAGTACACTGAGCACAATCAAATCCCATGATCTGTGAATATGGAGTGCAAATCATCGGGTTAAAGCAGGTGAACAGCGGCCCTGAAGGGACAGCAAACAGTGCAGGCTCTCTCAGAGGGACCCAAAGTGGCACCACACAGTCTGGGAGGGACAGCACCTGCAGGGGTGCAGGACAGGGGCTGTGGGAATGGATGGTGATGCACTGATGGGAAAGGAGGAGCTGGTGGTGCCGAGCTGTGGAAAGGATGGAGCTGAGCTGTGGGAAAGGATGGAGCAGAGCTGGTGGACAGGATGGTGCTGAGCTGTGGGACAGGAGGAGCTGATGGTGCTGAGCTGATGGGAAAAGATGGTGCTTAGCTGATGGGAAAGGATGTGCTGAGCTGGTGGACAGGATGGAGCTGAGCTGTGGGAAAGGATTGTGATGCACTGATGGGAAAGGTTGGTGCTGAGCTGTGGGAAGGCAGGAGCTGAGCTGGTGCACAGGAGGAGCTGATGGTGCTGAGCTGGTGGAAAGGAGGAGTGAGCTGGTGTACAGGATGGAGCAGAGCTGGTGGATGGTGCTGAGCTGGTGGAAAGGAGGAGCTGATGGTGCTGAGCTGGTGTCCAGGATGGTGCTGAGCTGGTGGAAAGGATGGTGATGCACTGATGGGACAGGATGTGCTGGTCTGAGCAGGTGGCTTTGGCTCTGTCTGCAGGGCTCTCCGGCTGCACTCCTGGAGGGTCAGCCTAAGGCGCTCCCCTCACCTGCCTGCAAATTCAGAGGTCTTCAGCAAGTTATGTACCACACCTCAGCAGTCCTTAGAGAGACATAGGCATTTCCAAAGCATGACTTATATGGTACTTCAGACATTTACTGTAGAATAAGACAAATCATTCCCTATTTCTCTCCGTGGGCCGTAAAAGCTCTCTGTACACTCAGCCCAGCTCCATGTCTGTACTGTGGATATCGAAATTAAGGGAGCAGAGTCCTACCTTGGAGTGCTCGGATGAATTGGGTAAGAACTGTTTTCTTGGTTTACGGGGATCACAGCACTGATGAAAACAACGATGTATCACACCACAGCTGCAAGGTCTGCACTGCTAAGTCCTTGCTAAAGCAGTGACAAAAAGACAATCAAGATCTTGCCCCACCAGAAACACAGCCTGTTATCCCTCCTGAGCCCAGCACAGCCTTCTTTCTGTTTGCAGCAAGAGAAATTCTGCTCAAAGTTATAAAATACCTGTATGAAACTGTATGAAAACTGTACCGAACAATAAGTTTATGTCAAAAGACATTACAGTGGCACATGTCAGCAAAAGAAAGACAAGGTACAAATGAAAGCACTTGTAGCAGTTTGTCCCCTCACAGCAAGCACTGCTGCACAGCATTTCATCTTTCAGTTCGTGCTGGGTTTGATATTTAAGTGTTACTGTCAGCCCTGAGTATTTCAGATAGAGCTCCTATTTGTTGGAGTGAATCCATTGAGGGAAGCAGTAAAGCCCAGGTAGTCTTCGCACAGAGCTGTTTGTTTTGCAGTCTCACATTCCCTGAGCCTCCCCCTGCAAGTGAAGAAAAGTTCACTTTGCCTGAGAGCTGAGGGTCTCCCCCCATCAGCCTGGGCATCCCCTCGGGTCACCTTTCAGGTGCTGCACACACTCAGTCTGTCCCCACCAGGCCTTCTGTCTGTCCTGCAGCTCCTGCATTCCCTCCACCCAGAATCACAAAGCCCATTAATCACAAACTCCCCTTGTGCTTAAGGTATTGTCCACGAGCTGCCCTTTCCACAGGAGCTCAGAGCCTCTCCAGCCTTGGCAAGCTCCCTGCACTCAGGGGTCAATACCTCCTCTCCCCTCCTGCTTTTCCCCTGCACTCAGGGGTCAATACCTCCTCTCCCCTCCTGCTTTTCCCCTGCACTCAGGGGTCAGTGCCTCCTCTCCCCTCTTGCTTTTCCCCTGCACTCAGGGGTCAATACCTCCTCTCCCCTCCTGCTTTTCCCCTGCACTCAGGGGTCAATACCTCGTCTCCCCTCTTGCATTTTTTCCTGCACTCAGGGGTCAGTGCCTCCTCTCCCCTCTTGCTTTTCCCCTGCACTCAGGGGTCAGTGTCTCCTCTCCCCTCCTGCTTTTCCCCAGCAGCCTCGGCTCCCATCCAGGAGGCACAGAGATGGAGAGATGGTGACAAAAAGGCTACTCCAGCCCCAATTCTCTCGTCTGCCTGCTGTCACCAGGGGTTTATCTGTTTGAAGCTGTTGCTCTATTACCTTAGGAAGACCCTGCCATGGAGCACATCCTGTTTCTCCCCAGAGGGATACAGGGCATTCTGACAGAGCACCAAAGCTCCCTTGTGCTCCTTGAAGGGTCATGTTCCTCTTTACGTTTGTGTTTTTGCTGGAGACTATTAAGTCTGCTCCTTATTACAAGTGACATTTTTCTAGCTAGAGCCATTCACAGCACAACATTAATTTTCTCCTCATTTCGTATGAATGTATTGATTTGACCACAGCTACAACCATAATGCGTTTTGCTGCTGTTATATTCAAGTACTTGAAATAATATTGCCATGTAAAGCAGAGCTATTAACTGCAGCCTAATATCTCCCAGCCAGTGGTGTGTGATGGAAAACCAGGAACTCTCCCAAAGGGACAACTCAAAACATGTAAATATGGTGTAGTCATTCAAATAATTACAATTGTTTTCAGTATCATTCAAATGCAACATTCAGATTATGAAGTTAATTTTCTGTGCCCACTCATCCACTGGGTTTTTAGTTATTATAAAACACAGCTCTTACAAGGTTCTCTGTACAGTGAACAGTAAATGAGCCATATGTGCCAGACTGACCTTTTGTCACATGCTATTTATGAACTCAAGCCTTAAAACAGTTATATCTAAAATTCATTTAATGTTGGCATAAGACTGTCCACCTTCTTGCAATCAGAGAGATATCTCATCTTTTAAAAATCCTATGTGTCATCAATATTGGGACTCTGCTATTAAAAATAAAACCCAGCTATTGCAGATCTTGTAGAAGTAACTTGGCTGGAGCCACTCTTCATTTTTGTTGTCTGAAACTGCAATATTGTAGTGCCTTTAACTCCTTCCAGCAACGCCAGCCACATATGTTTTTGACTGAGAGAAACCATTTGTAACGCAAACCTGAATGTGGTTTGGGTTCACCCTCCTGCTCCCAGGATTAGCTCTGCCTCTGAGTGCTTTCTGTGATTGCATCTTTCCCAGGCAGAAATCCCTGGCGCTCCCCAGGGAGACAGAAGGCCTGGCTTGCTCTATCCTGCAAATCATTTATGATTCTCCTGGGTCTGGGGAGGCATAGATGGATGAATAATTAATGTCCTGTCTTTTACATCCAAATATATTTACCAGAGAGCGTTTTCTGTGGTTGCCAGTGGTGGTGTTATTTGTTTGGAGTATTTTTGAATAACCAGTACATGATTTAAATTTTATTTTCCTTTGCATTTTCACTGAGTGACAATCACATAACCTGCAACTGCAACAAAACTGAAAGCAGCGAATTGTTAATCCTGTGAAGGTCCATAACCACAACCAGGGCCTCAATCCTGAATCTATTTATCAGCAGATTGTTATTAAATCAGACAAACATATGCATACATTACACACTTCAGTGACCCAGTTTAGCCCTAGGAACTAAAGCACGAACCAGCACAGGCATGAGCTTTAGAACGCATTACCAAATTGTCCACAGGACGCCAGAGGGCAGAGTTCTGTTCGACTCTTCAATAATTTTGCATTTCAAACGAACTCACTTGGTACCATTAAATTGTGGAAATACTTCTTTTGATTGGTGTTACTCCATAGTACAAATTCTACTGTTAAAATTGTTTTAGACGGTTTTTAATACTTTAGTAATTTTACACAGTTTTGTGGCTTAAGATGAAGCCTACTGTTATTTATTAAGTTTGCAGAATATTTTGTGAAAATATTAATTTTTAAGGAAGTGAAAGGAAAGGCAAAAATTTCCATGATCTTTAAAATTGTTCATTTTCAATTATTCTGTTTTAAATTCAGTTTTATGATATAATAATAATAATAATAATAGTGGAACTCTTGGGGTAACCTTTCTTACTCCAATATCTGACTTTTATGGGAAGTGGTGAGGCACAGACACTCTTTCGGTACCAAGCCATGACCTGAAAATTTATTTTATGCTACTCAGCTGATGCAACAGGGTGCAGCAAAAATGTTATTTTCATGCTCCTGACTGGACAAGGCCTTTCATTTTGATGCAAACATGGGAACCAGCAGCCCACTGAAGATGAGCAAATATACAACATCTCACCACTTCATGTAGCTCCTCATATGTAATACACATTTCTGTCTTGCCCTCTCGTCTCTTATCTACCATCAGATCCTCATTATCTCTTTCAAAACCTCCAGATTTGAGTCAAAAGAGGGGAAAAGAAAAAGACTGAAAAAGCTGAAGCCTTTACAAACACACTGACACCACTGCCCTCCCCGTCAGGAGCATCCATCACATTCAGTGCCTCAGTGGAATTGCTGCTGTGGACAGAATGCAAATCCTGTCAGGGCAGGACAGGTTTGTGAGCACCTGTTTGCCTAGCAGAGACACAGGGGCCATAACCAGAAGATAAATAAGACCATTCCGAGTGAAACGCTGATTGCACTGTACCAAATTTGCTAATAAACCCCCCCAAGCCTGAAAGCCACAGAGCTGAGGAAATGTGCAGCCAGGAGCTGCTGCAGTGTGAGCTGATTCACAGTGAGTGTGCAGCCAGGCAGTGAAAATGGCAAGGCAGAAGTTAACACAGGGCCAGGGGAAGCTGCTAGGAGCCCACGGAGCTCTCTGCAAAATGACAAAATAAGGGTGTCCAAACTCCACTGCAGATCTGATAGACTGCGTGCCGGAAGCAAAGAAATGAGATGGGCAAGGGCTCATCTACACTGGAAAGTTTTACTGCTTTAATTAATCCAAAAACATAATTAAAGCTGTGAAATCTTTCTAGTGTGAATGCAATTTTACTGGTTAAATGAACAAGCGCTTGGAGCTCAAATGGTTCAGGTATATCATTTACCCATCTGACTGTACCCTGCTCTGGTGTGTTTTAATATACCCAGTTTTCTTCCACAGACTGGCTACCAATCTAAACTTCACAGAGAAGTTTCACACCACAGAATAGTGCTGAAATCACACAAGTCTTTTAGATGATCAAAGACAAAATAATTCACATTATTATTTATAATCTTCGCAGTTGTATTGAAGTTATGTAACTTGTAAGGGTCATTTCCTCTCACTCAATATCTAAATATTCAGATTTTCTTTTCCTGCTGAGCACTGAGGTACAAAACAAAGCACTGGAAGTCATTTTGAGACTAAAAAGACAGCTGGCATTCACACAGAAGTCACAGAGCATTTTATATTGCTGGCAAATTCAGCAGAGAATCTTTGTGGCTTTGCATTCACTTTCCAACTGATCTCTATCAAATCTCCATCCACAACAAATACACGATTACCCCTGCATTTTCTCTCCTTGTCCTCATCCATTTATGTTTTAGTTGGGATCACTATAACAACATCTGCAGGATCTGAATGTCCCCAGAATTTGGAGACCTGGATTCCCAAAAGGACTCTTGCGCCTTCAGCTGATTTTGGCTGCAACTGCTTGTGTTTGATGCTGCAGAGCAGCGTCCCCGGGTGAAAACACTCAAAGGAGTCGCAGGGAGACAGCAACAGCAGCCAGGACTCCAAAGAACACCCAGGACATGAAATGAGATGTGTGCCCAGCACCCCCAGCCTCCCAGCTGACACCCGGGACATGAAATAAAACAGGGTTTCTGTCACTCGTGGTGCCCAGCACACCCAGCCTGGGTGCTGCTCTGGGCTCAGCTCAGCGCCAGAGCTTTGTCCCTTGCCTGCCAGGGGACAATGCTCCTCTTACAGCCCTGTGATCTGCCACACTGTGCTCAATGGCAAGAAACTGTCAAATAACAGCCAGACCGAGCTTCCCAGCTCTGATCAGGACTGGCGACCTTCTCCCTTGTAGAACAGAATGCACAATCAGCAGAGCACTTGGTATCTGTCCCCACCCGAGCCCCTGTGGCACACGGGGCCCTCTCAGATAAGAGCGCTCGCTGTCGTGTTCTGCTGGAAGAAAAGCTCTGCTGCTGCTCAGGTACTGAGCAATATTGATGGATGTCAATCAATTTCCACGAGACTGCAGCAGGGCTGAGGGAGATTGTGCTTTTGCATTCGTGCTCACGTGGGAAGATGAAAGCTGCCAGTGCTCCGGAAAAACTCATCTGGCTTTACACAATCTGGGTTTCACACACTATCCTCATCAAAATTCCGTTCTGATTTGCTTTTCACTGATGATAAATTAAGTAGCTTTAAAAAAGTGGTCTCTCTAAACATATCGATACACAGACAAACAGATGAGCAGACACAGGAGTATGGATATGCTCTTGAAAAAGGAAGGACAAAGCAATTCCTCTGTGAGTGTCCCCTGCAATTTGTGATCAATGACATGGAGTGTCACATAACTGCTTCATTCCAAGTATTCCTAAGGAAATGCAAAAAGTTTTCACCCAAGAAAACTTTATCAAGGCAGAGGACATCCAGCAGTATAAGTCAGCTAATTTAAGCAATGAAGGACAAATAATTTCTCACTTCTAGTACAATTTTAAAGATTGTTTATGCTGACAACATATACTGATCTATAATGAGAAGCTTAGCTCTTTTTGCTACAGCACAGTGCATTCAGAAATTGAAATTTATAAACAGAGTATATTAAGAATCAATGCATGTACGGTCACCAACAATCACATGGAGACAGCAAAACACCACAGATTTAAACAGCACCTTGAGCAGAAACTGCTCTCCCCTCAAAAAAAGGGGGAGAGGTATGATACAGTTCTCTTTGTGGAGAACATGGAAATTACAGAAATGTTGAACTCAAACCCATTTTAATTCCTCTTGATATTTACTATTGAGTTACTAGAAGTATGCTTTGAAAAATTCAAATGTGTGTTCAATTTGAAAGACAGTTTATTTTGCAGCAATCTAAATATTTCCTTCTGCACTAAGAAAATCAGATATTGTTGAGACATGGTTTTGAGAAAATTCCGTCTCTGCTATTTGACTGCTTATTCCAGCTTGATAGAGTTTTCCGTCAAACCCCAGCTCTCTCTGATTCTCTTTAGCCCAGCTTTAGTAAACACACTTGGAATGGTGACAAAAACGAAATATACCCTGCATTGTAACTTACACAGGACTATTCGAGAGTGTAAATAGATGCTTTTTGTGGTCACAGGCAGATGAATCAAAACAGACAAAAAACTTTCTCAAAATTCGGTCCACCCACCTCCACGGCATTTTTCAATGTTTCCAAAACCTTTTCCTAAGGTTGGAATAGGTCAAAATTATTATCTTCAATTGTTCGACGTGCCTAAAAATGTGATACCGCAGGGCAATTAAATGTGACTAAGGAGAGTCCCATCAGTGACACCACAGCTCCAGTGGGGCTTGGGCAGTGCCTGGAGCTGAGCTTTGCTCCAGTCCCCACCAAGGACCAACTCCAGACTCTGCTCAGCACCGAGCAGGATCCACCTCAGCCCCAGGGAGAGCCTCATTACCTGCAATGAGCAGAGTTAATTGGCCTGCGCCTCCACTTTCACAAAATGAAGGTTTGGAAAAGGTCTGTTTTGCACATTACAGCAAAGCCAAGGTCTTTCAGAGGTTTTCATGACTGCGCAGATGAAAGGACAGGCAGAGGAAGATCAGTGTGAGAAATGAGCGCTCAGAGCTGAAGGTTACTCTGTCTCTGACTCTGATCTCCTCAAACAGAACTTCTCCACATCACCCTCCAGTTTTTGATCGATTTGGCACAGATCCGTCTGGTTTTCACCAGAAATCCTGTCCTTGAACAGAGAGGCCTCTTTGAATCTAAACTTTCAGAACATATTAATGTTCCCACGAGAAACTGAAAACCTCCCAATCAACCTTTTAAAGTTGAACGTTTCTGCAAGAAACATGGCAGAAGTGGACAGCAGAGCTGTGAACTAACCCAGGATGGTATGAACTCACTTAAATGATATGTGGCACTGCCATAAAACAGCACAAACTCATTTAAGGAACACAATCGTTAGGAGGAATCCTGGAATAAGTACAGCATCTGTGTTTTTCACAGTGCTGCCTCACATGACAGAAAACCAAACAGTAGCGCCACTATCTTCTATGGAGAATAAAAAACAAAATAATACAAGTTTCAAAAACTCAGAAACTTTGTCCAAGGTCATTGAGAGTATTTAATTAAGTATAGTCATGAAATGGCCCTTGCTTCTGTTAAAAAAAAAAAAAATTACAACATTAGTACACTAATATTGTCAAGCTCAGGAAAAAACTTGTGAAGTTTCAATTTTCAAAAATTTCTCCTTGGCTTCCCTGTAAATTGTTGTTTAAAAACCTCTGCTAGCCTATATTCTTTAGTTTCTTTGTGGCCGTTAAGACAAATACTAACTCCCTCTTTAAAAATTTCAATAAGTAATTGAATCAGATACCAAAATTTCTTCCATAAATCCCAAAATTCAACCCATTTTAATCCTAAGTATTACTGTCAAAACTGAGAAAGGTTATTGGTGAACTTGAAGGGTGCAGGACCATTGGAAGAAGATTTTTTTCATCTAACTAATCTTCCTCTGCAGTCAAAAAACAGAGATCAAGACTGCCATGCTATCTGCCATTTTCATCTGTCAGAAATCACTTCACTCGCTGGCGCCAGCTTTTCCCCAGATTCTGACTGCAGAAGTGAATGCATTTACATTAATGTATTATGTTTAGAAATTGAAATATTATAAAATGTAATAATCAAATATGGTAGAAAATAAGTCTGGAAATGCCATCAAGTCACACAGTCTATCCTTTTTCCAAGAGAAGCTTGGACTCTATTGCTTGACACAGGCTTTCCAAATAATTATTTTAAAAATCCTGTGATAGAAATTCTACTTTCTTCCTAAACCGTGTGGTCTCATACTTCTCTTCAACTGACAAGCCGAGACAGCTAAAGCAGCTAATACCATTTAATTGACTTAGGGTTGGCAATTCTCCAAAATAATGCAGATAGGCTCAGAAAAAAAACATTCCTTTTCCCTCTTCCTTGAATACAAATCTAAGAGACAAAATTCAATGAGCATTTATTATGTGTACACAAGGAAGTTGGGTGCCCTGCTATCTTAAAAGCACTGCTGAAATTGAATACGTTAATCCTCCAAAACAACTTTGAAAATCCCAGTCTAAAAGAATGAGAGTAGGCTGTTCATTAAAGGAGCCATTCATTATAACAATATTGATTGTGTATTACCTTAATCCATACCCTTCCATTCAGCTGGAACTCGCTAAGGACCTGCAGGGTGTGCGTGACAAACATCAATGAGGTTCCAGGAGAGTCACAGCAAAAGCTGCTGGGGTGGATCAGCTATACATTGCCATGGAGAGCATTCCAGACAAAAAGGTAAATGCACGAAATGCTTTATCACAGAAGCTCAATAAAGCAAGCACTCCTAACAAGCTTAAGAAGTTGCTCGAGGAAAGCAAGGTGGGACTGCACAGGGGAGGATTAATCACTTACACAATGTATTATAAAAATTGCTATTTAATATTAAGCTGGTCCCAACCTTTAAACATTCCATTTACAACATTTTCTACAGAAAGGTGAGTTTCAAATCCTGGTCCTTGAGGGCTTGTTTGGATCTAGTCTTATATTTTGGCTTATTGAGACTGGGGCATTATATTTTTCAAAATATTTCTTTTATTTACCACATATGGTCCTTTCCACAACATTTTTCTGTAACATCATGAAACTGTGAATTGCATTGGTTTTAGGAGTAATATGCATTCAGCATAAAGATAACATAATTGGAATTTCAATCATTATTTAGCTGCTTTTCCCCTTTGCCCAAGCCTGAAACCCAATGCACAAATTTGCATTGGCAATGAAATAGCAAAAAAAGTGAAACAGTTTTAATAAATTATTCTCAAAGATATTAGATAGAGGTCAATTCCCAATTCTTTTGAACTCCATCACAGAACTCTCATTTAATTTTCTGGGAATAGAATTTGGCCCAAATCACTTATAAAATGGGATTACACTTCTGGCTTTCTTCCCAGAACCTGGAATGAAAGTGCACCAATGAAAATCTGCAGAATCATAAAACAGAGCGTCCTAAAGAAGGGAAAGCCTTATATGTAGCTTTATGAAACATATTTTTTTAGCTCCTTAGATTGCCACCTTCAGCATGAGCCAGCTTATCCTGTTATTCATAAATTGATTAAAATGCTTGGAGTCAGAAGCAATTTCTTGAACTTTCCTTGAATCAGTGGGCTCTCCACATTTAAACGTTTCTAAGCATGCATTTAAAATTGAAGAGTATGAGCAGCTATCATTTCTGTGAGACCATAATAAAGGTCAAACATTTGTTAGATTGGAAGTGACATTAATAACTTCTGAATTCTTATGAGAGAAGGTCCATCATGGGATCGTTTTCTCGGCGAGGAATAGGTCAGCTGTCAGGTCTACCACCATGGCTCTCTGTTTTCCTGCTCTCGGGGCGGGACCAAAGAGAACAGAAGGAACTCAAAGAAATGCACTTCTCAAAGGCACCAATTTGACAGTTTTAATTAGAGACACAAGTTCAAGCATATGGAAATCCATTACCTGGAAATCCTAGAGCTGAATTTTCATTCTACACTGACGTGAAGAAACTGAATTTGAATGTAGGACTGCACAAGCCATTTGCATTCTTACGTAACTCTCAGCTCAAGAAATTACATAACCCAAAACTTAGGGGAGACTTGGTTTCAGCTGGGGCTGGCTCCTCACCTATGAGAATTAAAGAATCTCCCATGGTGTGACATCCTGGCCCTCATTCCAGCAGGTCACAGGGAGGAGTTCCCTTTCCCCTCCCGGGCTGGACAGCTGAGCTGGCAGTGTCCGTCTGTCACGGGTGGACAGACAGACCTCGGCTCCGTTTTGTGGATGCACTATTCTAAAAGTTTTTCTCTTCTTTCGCATGGGGAATAGAGATAAGTTGAATTCTTGTGCTCTTTCTAATCTTTGTTTTGGCACTCGATGCTGTAAGACTCCAGCCAATCCCCTTAGGGGGTGGAAAGCTGTCGACCAATAATTGTTAGACTATTAATGCATATATAAGAAGAAAACTGTAAATAAATTTTGCTCTTTCACCATCTTGCCGGCTGCTGTCTGCCTGATTTACCTACGAGCTTTCGCAACATCTCGGCAGCTCCGTTTCAGCTCCTCACTGACAGAAAGAGCTGTGAGAGAGCCCAGGGACCTGAGCCCACACCCTGCTCACCTCTGAGCACTTCCACAGACCTGACATCCACCGTTTGCATGATAAATACTCAGTAAGTGCTGAGGCAAGGATCAGCTGTGCCTACTCCCAGGAGACACTATGGATGCACTACACCTTCTCTGACAGCTGGGTACCTCAAAGCATCATAATATTTAGTTAATAGATTAGTATATACTTTTTAAGAAGTATTTACAATATGAGAAAAGCAATAAAATGAAATATGTGTGAAAAGAAAGATGTATTTTACCTGATGTAGTCCCACTTCTGGTTTTAAATGTCAGTGAGAGCTAGGCAAGTTACTTGTGTTTTATGTATTTGTGCATGTTGGTTTAAGAAGATCATAAAATTGCACAAGTGGAAGATATATCATTTTAACTGCAGAGGGCAAGTCAAGCAAGGAAAGAAAAAGAATATCGAGGAAGCTACTCCTGTGTTGCTTGTCATTAAGAAGTAACTGCACTTTTTTTTTTTTTTAAACCAGGCCAAGACACAGAAAAGCTTACAAGATCAAAATTCATTATTAAAAGTGAGAGGGTGGAGGGAGGGAGGGAAAGAGAAGAAAGGAGGCACCAAAATCTCTAAGAATCTATAAAGAATGAAAATATAGGGTAGCCAGGGAAAATCAGGAATAATTTCCACAAACTTCTCCAATTTTACACCCAGGATAACTCAGCGATAGTCTGAGGCACAGGCATGAAAGTTAAAAAATTAGAAAGCAATGAAAATAGTCAGAATTCACAGAAAAATAAACTTAAGCCTTTCTCTTCTTTTATACTGTTTGGTACATGGCTATTTCTGTCAACCACTGCCCAAAATCAGCTGTGTTCTAATGTCTTCAGTGCAACAACAATGATTTTTACCAGACACAGAGGGAGCCTTCCTGTCTGCGACAGAGCTGAGCACAGCTCCTCCCTCTGAATTCACACATCCAAACCCAAATCTAGGTACCAGGTTTTGCTACTCAGATTCCACCATGAACACATATTCTTAGTAGCAAGTATTCCAAATTTCTTTATATAATTTCACAAAATATGCAACTATGATTCACTGTGAATATACAATGTATCACATGCTTTCACAGCACCCAGACTCCAAAGTGTCCATAGTGATAAATCTTAAAAAGAACTTCAAAAAGCTGTGCTAAAATGAGAGGTTTAGTGAATTTTGGTTGAGAAGGGAGGAAGAGATATAGCTTTGCCACTTGATAAAAAAGGTCTCCCCAAAATAAGACAATGCTGAACTGAGATGAGATAAGCCATTCAAAGTGATTTATAGTCACAATTCACAGAACGCAAGCTCAACATACAATGACATAAATTATAGGACTGAAGAAAAGCTTTAACGAAATGAATTAAAGTTCTGAAGATGCAGAGAAATTTGTTTTCTGTAATTTTTTTAAGTATGAACATGTAGGGAAGTTTTTGAGCTGAGTAGTTTCTCATACTAATTTAAAATATGTTTGTCAGGATTCAGCTCCCACAGGTAGAGCAAAGCTGATGAAAGAGCAATAATACAATTAAATAATACAATACAATAATACAATTAAACGACAATTAAAGAGGGAGAGTGGACAATCCTAGCAGTACACATGGATTTGCAGAAGTATCTGCTTCCCTGGAGCACTCTGCTAGTACCCACAGGTAACCTGAGAGTACAAGTAATTATTTTTTTAGCTGTTAGATCTCACATGTTTGGCATCCTCCAGGTTTTACCCACTGCTGTAAGGACACTAAAACACTTCTGCATCTAGCGTATATTGATATTATGTACTTAGGAAGATCTTTCCGTGGTTTTAGCTGCCTCCTGAAAGATTGTAGAAGAGTGTATCATGTATTTAAAAATCCATTATTAATTTCATATTGGCATTTTGAGCCTCTGAGGAAGTGGATCTTGCTGCAGGTTACCCACCAAGAATCTACTTTCAGTAATGAGGAGCGGAACTCTGACATCTGTCAGCTGAGCAAATTCCACTGTTTTGTAAATATTGATCAAACAATCATGGCTAATGATACAGCTCTAAGTGAATTAGACAAATGTACCCACACGGCCATCAATTTAATTTCCCAGACTAAATTAGCTTCTTTTGTAAAGCAAAAGCCTTTTAAGGAAGATAAATTGTTCAGTGACATCAACGTCCATTTCAATTATGGCTTTATTCTGGTGGAGGCTGCTCAGCATTATACACCTTCTGTTCACCTGGTGCTGCAAGAAAATACAGTGGGAGCCACACGGCACCAACCTTGAACATTTATTTCCCATTTCTCTAAAATACAGGATAACTGGTGTAAATGATACACAAGAAATAATTAATTTTCTCTGTACCAGCCCACCCAGTCAGCTGAGCTGAAGTCACTGTTATTAGAAAATACACTGATTTAATTCACCTTAGCACAGTTCTGTTTCAGAACTGCACTGGAGATGAGAGCTGCTGCCTGAACATGAGCTAGGGGAAGATGGGGAGCCAGAATGCACCGAAAGGATATTTGTAAATGGGCAGAAAACTCTTCCGAAACCCCAACTAATTATCTCCCAGAAGTAATTCCTGCATCTTCAGTGGAGAAGAAACTGCTCGAGGTTCAGCTGTGGCCTCAGTAAGGCAGGAAGAGGGGCAGGGAGGTTAAACTGGTCCCATTTAGGGAGGCAGGAAACTCTTCTCACATCTGCTGTCTCCTCGGGGCTGAAACACTGCTCAGTGAAGTCAGGAGCAGCTCCTCCCTGGCTGCTGTGGACTTTGGGAAGCCTGATATGGAATCTGTAATGCCTTTTCATGTCTGTGTTTTGGTCTTTATTGGTAGCAGCTCATTCATTTTGAGAGACTAGAAAGGCTCCTTAAATGAATCTCAACCAAAGTGTCATCTATTTGCAAGCAGTTTATTTCAAAATGTTTCCGTTAAAATAAACTTTTTTTGTAAACATCATCACATTTCAAGCTCAATTTTGTGACAAAACGACTATTAACTTTCTCTCCCTAGAACCTTTTCCTTGATACACTCTAGCTGCTTTTAGTGGATGGAAAGAAAGACCTGAGTAGGTAGTTATTCAAAATTATGAGTACTTCTCTCCCCACAAGAAAGAGAGCTGCTGTTTAAATGATCTTGTCTCACACGGGAAAGAAAGAGCTTTAGCAGAGTTCTGTACAAATATGGGCTGCCCACAGGGCAGAAACAGAGCACAGCATGAGCCTCAGAGCCCTGCTGTTACATTATGCAAAAGCAGACAGTAAAAAGGGAAGGGTTGTAAGAGGCAATTTGGTGTTGCATTTAGAGGTTAATAAAGATCTTTTTCGCAGAGAAGGTCAGCCTTTCACAATATTCAGGTGGCTAACTCAATAGAAGTGCCTCAATGCCCTGAAATTGCCCACATGGTGCTCATTCTGACAGCTCAATTTCAAGCACTGTAACGTTATCACAACAATGAAACAACTTATAGACTATGAGAACATTTTTGTTTTTCTTTTCTGCTAATTGCTTTGCGTCTTTCTCTATATTTGACCCCATTTTGAAAAGACACAGTCCAAGGATATGTTTAAATAAGTGAGAAGAGAGAATCCTGGAATATCCTGAGTTGGAAGGGATCCACAAGGATCATCACATTCCATCTCCTGGACCAGCTCAAGAATCAAACCACGTTTGAGATTTGTCCAAACACAGCACATCCCTTCCCCTTCCCGCCCATGGACAACTGTAAATATATTATCATTTTTAACACCACAACCCAGCTGCCCCCTTGGCGTGACCAAGACTTGTCCTTCCAGCAATAAATCTCTTGTTCACTGTCATCTCTCAGCTGGGGGCATGTCCTGTGTCACCTCAGCGTGGAGCTGCTCTGCTTGCAGCTCCTTCATGCGTCATTCTGAGCAAACCACGTAAAATACAGCAGCTCTGCTTCCCCTTCTGCCTGTTACACATACCTGAATCCAGTTGGCAGTGTTGTTGTAAGAAAAATTTACCAGAAGTTCTAAAGCATGATTGTGAATAATTGATAGCCACCCGAGGGCTGGCCAGAAAATGGAACATCTCCTCCATGACTCATTCCAGAATTTATTTTCATTCTGACTCCAAATGAAAGTCAATGAATCCAAATGAATTGTACAAATTCATGTAAACATTACCTTACAATAAACATGTTCCTATGGATCATTTAAATGGAAGTATTTCCAGGAAAAGATGGATCATTTTGCACACAGTTGTTATCTGGGAAACAGGTGATGATGGGGAGGCTGATTTATGATCACACACATTCAGATCGTGGAAAACTGCATGAAACATTTGCTTCTCCAGAGAACCAATCTCAGAAACAATTATTCAAAAGGAAGTTATGCCCTATGTGGCTTTTAAAAGGTTTACTTTTCCTTTCTGCCAGGCATCACGGCAGGAACTGTTCTCCCCCACTGCCTGCCCATACACACCACCCCACACAGATCACTATTGCCTCCTGGCCAATAAAAGATTTAAGACATACAACACTGATGAAGTTTCCCTTTAACATTAAAATTCATTTTCAGGCAATAATTTCTTTTCTTTTCAATTTTTTATACCGCCAATGTATTAAAGCCCTTTGGATGTGTGAACTTCTTTGTATCTTTAAAACTGAGATAGAACTGTATACTACTGCTGATATTGCTAAGCACCAATTTCATATTTAATCTGAAGGAAGCATTTTTTAATAGTTGGTATAAGCAATGGTGTACAGACAAATATTCTCTTTTGGATGTTTTCTCTGGGTTACATTATTGTTTTTCTTTTCTCTGAACTGGGTCAATATCTGACTCATTAATTGTCTTCTGAGATTTGACCCATTTTTCTGAGTACTCCTCCAAGACCTCTCAAAAAAGGGATGAAAGCAGTCCAAATTGCTGGTTTGGGTTTTTTTAGGTTGCCCGAATAATCTGAACAGTTATCTGAATAATCAGAAAAACTGAGTCAAGTCTCACAGAGTGAGAGCTCACAGGAGAAGACAGCGAGAGCTTCACTTTTGGGGGAAGTTTGAAAGGAATTGGCTGCGATAGAGGAGGTCAGATTTCTGCAGTTCTGCCCAGGCCCAATGTGGAAAAGGGACACAAAACCACACATTCAGGCATTTTACTAAGTGTAAATAGAGGTAAAAACTCCTAAGTCTTTTTTGATGTAAAGTTGCCACAGCACTTTAATTCCTCAGAGCTCAAGGAATCCCTCAGAAATGGCAGCCTGGCCCAACTTCGATCAAAAACAAACACACTAATACTCTTAATTCTGAAATTTGACTGCTGCAGTTAATATAATTAGTTTCTGCTTAATATCATCAGTGATTTACTAAAAAAAAATTAAAAGGGGCAATTTTCTTTGATTAAGTGAATTGTCAAAAGTAAATCAGAATAATTGAAGAAATTGAAAAGGCACGATAACATCACTAATTTGTTAACAAGGGAGATACTTTACAGTTTCCTCTCCTGGGGCCTGTTGCACTTTTTATGGATTATCTGCTTATTGGATAAATTATATGTCCAAGTTTATCCAAATTTTTTGTCATCCATAAATTCATCACTGAAACAAATTATATATCTTATTGGAAGTATTTTGCAGGGTTTTTTTACCACTGACTTCACTGAACACCATAATAGCCATTCCTGAGTGCTTTTACCTAGCTGCCATGGGTACACATCACTTTCCAAATTCCACTGTGATATTTGCAAGAAAACATATCTGCTCTTTCAGGAATGAAACCTCATGTCCGGAGACAGCTAAACAGATAGAGATGTAAACAAGGAATATGAGTCACTGAGAAATAGAAAAAAACCAATTCAATACCAGGAAAAATGCAGGACAAGGAAATGCTCATTTGAGATGTGTAAAATCATAAAGTCATAAATTCTCAGAGCTTTATGCTTAAAATATTAAGCCTAGAAGATTCAAGATCCAATTCAGTCTCTTTTCCTTTTTTTTTTCTTTTTTTAAGAAAGCTACATTTCCTGCCACAATTTCAGTTTACTGGTATTTGTCTCACTGTCATAAAACAAAATTTTCCATATGCTATTTCTCCTTTTTTATGAGCAAACATTTTATTGTGTCAGTACCAGGTTCAATTCTAGTGTAAATTCAAATAACATCAGCTGGATGACTCAACAGCAGCCAAATGAAGTAAGAAGCTTCTAGCAGACACTCCTTTCCCCAGAGACAAGGTAATAAGCAATAGCCTTTTCTGACCGCAGACATTTTATTATCTGATTGAATTTTAAAAACATAGATGGTTGTGCACATTGAATGCCCCACAATTATGCTAAAACAAAACTGGAAATCATTGTTCACTGTAATTACTTTTTCTCAAATAAATCAGTCTTGTCTCTCAGTCTTCAAAGGACCCTTCTAGAAATCAAAACAATTTTAGTTACCACTTCCACACTTCCTGCAGCCACAGCTAAACTGGCTGGAATCGAGAGTTTGAGCTGCAGAACTGCTGGGAGCTGGCTTAGCAACAGACATAATTTCAGCAGTGGTTTTGTGTTAATTAGTATTTAGAATTAAACACATCGCTACTAAATACTGCGCTGTGATTGGGCCCTAGAATGATGCTTCAGGCTGGGTTCATTTTATAGCACAAAAGGTGCAGTGGCATCAGTGCTTTGTAGTTGTGACTGGCAGTGAAGAAAACAGCAATCCCAAATATACAAAACTGCAATACTTTTTAATAACTCTGACACTGATGAAAATGCAACCTTTTCTGAATTTAGATATGGATCCAGATCGTAGTTTCATAGCTGGCCTAAATTACTGTAATGGGTCAAATTAAAACTCCACGTCCAAACATCTGCAGCTCCTCACAACTTGACCTAATGAACCACGGCCCAGGCAGCAGTCACGGCAGAATCACAAGTGCTGAATAGCTACGAGTGCTCTGCTGTGAATAATGAAAGAAATTCAATTTTGGCTTGGGGTTCAGCATTTAAATAAATGTCAAGGGGGAAGAAAGGGTGGGACCAAGGTCAAAGAAAGTCTGCACTGTCTTACATCTTACTTGATCTTTGTCTGCAGTAGAAAGCATGTGCAAGACATTTTAACTTCTTTTCTCTGCTTCAGTAGAAAACCAAAGGAAATAAAGCCCAGAGGCAATACAAAGTAACCAGGGAATTTATCTGAATCCTTTTCCTACAAATCTGTTAAAAGAGAAAAAGAAAAACCTCAACAGATAATAGAATGGCAGATCTCACCCTCAGTGAGCTAGACCAGAAGGAAAGCCCAAATGCACCTCATACAAAATTCATCTGGGTTAAGTATCATGGGTCTGCATGAGGGCCAGTCAAGGAGGAGAATTTAAAACAGGACAAAAAAATAAAGCAAAAATGTCTCCTGACAAGTTAGTGTAGCAGAATTGTTCAAATTTGTGAGACATTTGTTCAACGTGAATAACAAAAATTACACAGCAATGCGCTTTGTAGGACCCTGGGATTTAGGAATGGGGAATAGCCAGAGATATTCTAGAACTGTGTCTCTGTCTAGAACTGACTACACCAAATGTCCAGCTCTGCAGTGGAACAAGGGCAGCAACAATGGATGAAATGACAGCTGTACCATTTTTGTGGTAAAACGTATTTCATTGACTTAGTGAAGCAATTACATTTGGCAGCTGCTGCACTTGCCTCTAAGAAATATTAGAAATGCCACCACAATCATTAAGAAAAGTTCAGGATCAAATGACATATCACTTTATAGCAACATCTGTTTCGGGGAGGAGTTGGGGGAGTGATGGAGGGGAAAAACAAGAGAGCAACATCACATATGTGCAATAAATTTCTGCCTGCAAAAGCAATTTGTAGAGTCACTGGGAAAGCCAGAGCAGCGTGAAGCATCCCTCCAAGGTGACACTGCATGATTCGCAAGTTCAGTCTTCAGAAGAACTCTCTGTTCTACAGCCTAATTCTCCTAAAACAAATTCCTGAAAATATAACTTTTGAGGAGGAGTCTGCTTCGTGTCAGTCCCATTTGGAAGCTGTTCTGAAAAATCCATCTGCTTCCTTCTCCCTTCAAACAAAACCAACAACAGTAATTCCAGCACAAGAAATGGCCATGCTTGCCAGAAGATTTCCCAAATGAGCAAGGATGAGATTATCAGAGACCTCTACAAATCCATGGATTTACATCCCATTAAAAATAAATGGCCATTGGGTGTCCAAGTTCCTTCCTAAAGATGTTTGTGTCTTTAGATGTGATTTCTGCTTTACAGTCTTGACTGTTTGCAGCAGTGCCCACACTTGTTCCCTGCAGTGTGAGCAGTGCCTTGGGACAGGCAGGTCCCACAGAACTGAAAATCATGGATTTGAGCTCTCAACTAAATGGTCACTTGAGTCTGAATTTCACAATTTCCTTGTGCCACAAAATACTGTAAAAATCAGCATCAATGAAAGCAAGCATGATACTTAATTGAGAAAGGATCCTGATTTGGATATTTTCCTTGCTAACATCACAACCAAAATTTCCTATCTTTACTGTAAATTCTCTCTTCCATTTTCCAGAGATTTTCCAAATCGAACAAATTCTAATATCATGCAAAATAATTAAAAAATACTTATTGAAATGTTTTTAAACCATGTATCTTACTAACCATACTTTCTTTGCTGTGGGGCACTGCCAAATCTTCAGGTCTACTTCTAGAGGAGAGCTCCAGCACTTGAGCAAGATGTCAGGTGTCTCAGGAGCTCCCATCCACAAAAGGGAAATGTTCTGATTCATTTCAAAAGGAAATAAAATGCAAACTCCTTGTTACAAGTTTTTCTGTCTCCCCAGAAATAGGTCTTTTTCTCCTGCAGAGGTGGAAGCTTGTTCCCCCAGGCAGAGAAGTGATGGTGCCATCAGTCTCAGCTGCCACACAATCCTCACAGCAGCGTTAGTGGCAGCAGCACCTCCCTGCCTTCCCTGAGATGTCGTGGGAATTAACAATGGAGGAAAAAGCATTCTGCAGCTGCAGAGGAAAGCTTAAGGGAGGAGATCTTGAAACAAGAGGCACTTCTGGAAACTCCTGCAACTGCTGTCAGCGCACCTGCCTGGGCCATTAGGAGCCTGCAGTGCTGTCTGCTGCTTAGTGCCTCAACAGGGACCAGGAGCTAAACAATATGAGTGATTTATTCATAGCATTTCATGAATGAGAAAGAAGACAATTATTAGGAGTTAAATTAGTCATAGAGACTGAGGAAATTTGGATGAAACTCTTAAGAGTTGTTGGCTTTGCAATGAACTTACTTTGGCCTTGAAAAGGTTCCCAAGCTCTCTGTGCCTCGCTTTGGGCAGTAGGATTGGCACTCCAGGATGCTTTTTGCACACCTCCCCAGTGTGGGACCTGCACTGCTCCGTCTCAGAGCTGTTTGGGGTCACTTCTGCAGAGCCTTTTGGAAAGCAGAGATGGGTGCATTGCATCTGCTGTCCACTCCTTGTGTGTCCCTCTGCTCTCCAGATTTACCGGGGGGAGAAGGCATTACCATGCCCCTTTTCTGGGGAGGAGCCCTGGAGAGCAGCTCTGAGAGGGAACATCAGCACCTCAGACACAGAGACACAGATCAGAGGGGCCCAGGGCCAGCTGCCCAGGCAGTGCTGCTCTTTGCTATTGCTTCTGGAAAGGATTTGGGCAAACTCAGCTTCCTGAGAGCCAAGCCCCAGGCACAACCATCGGGAACCTCTGCAAACTTGGGGACACTCCAAGCTCATTTTACATACGAATGCCAACTCTAAGCTACTTGAAAATTCAATGGAATGTACAGCACAATGGGGCCCAGATACCTAATAAGAGTAGCAGGAATAAAAAGGATTTGTAAGAATGTGAGTTCTGGTTCAGAAAGTGCATTAATCACCACTAATAACGGTGGTAAAGTGAGAGAAAGGAGACATTCATGTGAGCTTGCAGAGAGGTGTCAAACAAAGCTTTTTCCACCTGAGAGAAAGTGAAGTGCATATGTTGGAGCACTAGCTCAAACAATACAAGAAAAGTATATCTCAGACTCTCATTTATGCACCTGCAGTAGTGTCATGGTGAAAAAAATCAAGGCTAATTGCATATGTTTTCAAAAATACTCTAAATTACTCTATTAAAATAAAGACATGCCTCAGGAAATAGCTCCTGTCATGCATATTAATAGAGTAAGAGATCTCCTTTGAGTTTATTATTTCCTGTTTCTGTGTTTCCTAGCAAAATCTCTGCAATGGCTGTTTGTACAAGCTGATTGTGGGCATTTGTCAGACCCCCAGAAAATAAGAAGAAAGGAAAAGGAAGAGGACAAAAATACACATTAAGGTTAATCACTGATGACAGTCAGACCTGTGACACAGACCCTCCCAGCATTTCTGAAGGCAAAAGGAACAAGGCAGCTTTTAATGCGTGATCTGGTGACAGAATAAAGAAAAGCCAGGTGAGAAGAGGTTCTAGCCAAGAGCTGCAAGATTTTGCAGGAGAGGATGTTAGAGAGCACCCAGGAGAGCACCACCAGCGCTGCGGAGCAGCTGCTCCAATGAGAGGCAAAATCAGCAGCACTAATGATAATTGCAGGGTCTGTACACTAACAGAGGAAACAATTCTTCAACATCATCCGGGATACAAATGAAACAAACCCAAACTTTAGTACACCTGTGTGTCCTGGGCAGTTACAGCCATAGTTGAGATATATTATATTAGCTGTATTGATAGTTCATGTTCATGAGAAGCATGAAATATTCTCCCTTTCTCTCAAATTAATCAAAATGCATGAAGTCATTGTCCCTTTCTCCCTTGGCAGTGACTAGTGATCACAGACACGACACAGGAATCCCCAAAGGAGTGGAAAATCAGCAGGAGCTGTTAATCAAACACACTGGCAATGTCTACTGTGACATTGCTCAACTGTACATTGTGTGACCAAGAGAATCCTTCACCTCCTCTGGTTTAGCAAGAGCTCACAACTCTCCATGTCCTTATCCACACAAATAAAATTAATTTCCTTTGACCCCAGCAAGTGCAACTCAGTCCCACTGGGCTCACTCTGCCACTGAGCACAGTGGAGACACGAGGAAAGTCAACAGCCGTGCATGAGTTAAAACATAAATACACAGACATAAATCTGAATTCTTTATCTAACTCTCTTTACAACTCTAGGCCTCACTTAAAATTAAATTTAGGACACAAGAACACTTATAGAAGCCTCTCCTCCCTCTCATTTGTGATGGAAACAGGTAAATTGCATGTGAGCGTGTAAGCAATAATGAAGGAACCACAAACAGCTAGGGTTGATAAAAGTCATTCTTACAAACTGATTTTTGTTTACATCCAACAAAGAAATAACAAATACATATTAGAGATGGTTCAGCCACAAACACGAGTTTGTGCATAGAATGAGCTGATGTTCACAGCTGTAAAAAAGTGCTTTTTTAACCATAGTGGGGAGATTAATTAAATTCAGTAGAAGAGAAATAAAAGATATGTTCATAAATGGCACAAATCTAAAGTTTCAGGACAAAGACTTGACATGTCTTTATGTCTTCCTTTCTTACTCCAACAGAAAGAACATTTTCTTCTGTAAATTTCTGCAATTCACTGAGAGTGAAAATTAACATGTCCAGACCATTAACATAATCATTAGCAGTACCATTAACTGTTAATCATTAACAGCACCATTTTTAAACACTAAAAAAATTCTATTTTATTCAGCCTGTGCTTTAAAATCCCTCAAAATAGGAATTGTTCCCAAAGGTGCAATCACAAGAATTTCATCAGAACACAGTCAGCAGTCACAAGGACTCACAGCCAACAGAGAAGTTACCAACCTCAAGAAGGCTTCACCTGTGAATTCGCATTAGTGCTCACTGGGGTAAAGGAGAAAACACTCAAATTCCGCCAAGAATATTTTGCAAAAAAACTCTGTATCATGTTTCATGTAAATTAAATTCTAAACAAGTAGTCAAAGAGTGGCAGGAAGGCAACCCCAGCTCGGTAGGTGGCAATGAGCCGAGGGTGTCTGACATAAACTATCTTCCGAAGCCTTGTCTGGAGCTGGATTGTGCAAGGCACTTGTTTAATTTTAGAGAAGCTGCTCAGTGTCATTAAGAAACAGAGACAGTGACTGTGATGGTGCTCTGGGCTCTGCTTTTTCCCCGAGGGGTTTTGCCAGGATCGAAATGCTGTGAGCAGCTGTGGCCAGGAATAAACATTGCACAGAAACTCGAATTAGAGAGGCAGAGAGGATGGAAGGGCTGGGCTGGAGGCTGGAGCTGAGGAGGGCTCCCTGCAGCAGGGCCAGGCTCTGCTGGTGACAGGGCTGGAGAACATCCCCTCCAGCTCGCCTTGGAGAAGGGCAAGGGCTGGAAACTAATCATCTGCTTCCCAGTGAAGATCTGTGTCAATTAAAATAAACTTCATAATAAGAGAAATTCTGATAGAATGTGTCACCCCAGTTCCTTGAAATATAAACATTAAGAAGATAAATAATTAGACTAAATAAGCTAGTCTGCAAGTGAAGGGAACAGCTGGAAATTAAATATCTGACTACAGAAACTGACACTAAAGCATACTGGAAAGTAAATAAATGTTTGGGGAATATGAACACTGTGTGGTTAGAAAGGACCAAAGTACTTTAACTTGTATCAAAAAAATGCTAATAACCAAAATGACATTGAGAAATTAGAGCAGTGGAAAGAGAGCACATCACAGGCAATTTAAAATGTAAATTCCCTGCAAATGCAAGAAAACCCTACAGATACTCCAAAGGCAATCAGAGATGAAAATCAAAATTACAAAAACCATAGACAAGAACCTCAAATATTCAGCACTTATATATAAATCCTCATGTCTATAAATACTGCTGCATGCCATTCTAATATTTCTTGATTCCTGGTCTGAAAACAGACATGTAGTGTGAGGCAAAACAGGTGCCCAAAATCCGGAGCACAGCTGTGCAGAACACTGATTCCACTGTCTCCCACATGCGACCTGACCTTGAATGGTGAAAAAAACCTGAATAAATGCCATGCCTGCAAAGTTTCAGTTTTCCTGGCATAAACTACCACAGCACGAAACTGTCACAAAACTACAGAGCTTTTTTCCCTCCAGACTTCCGCTGAACTTCATGTTCCTACAGGGGAGAAGAGTGACAAAAAAGGCTGGAGTGGTATTCTTGTACTCACCAGGTACAGATGAACCTGTGCAGGAAATGTTACTGTGGGCAGGCAAATGATGATTCCTGCAAAAAAACAACAGTAGAAAAAGCTTTATTACCTTTGTTACCTATTCCTTTGAACACAGCTATACACAGCTCCAAATTTAGGATGCCATTTCTCATCCACCAACATCCAAAAGTTAATCAGGCTCCCCTCCACTCAAGGCAAGCAGAGCATGGGAGTAAGCAGAGCTCCTTTTGCTCTGGAGGGGAACCAGAGGCTCTGTGTTTGAAAGAGGCAGGGCAGGATTATGTGTGCAATCTTTAATAGAAACAGAAATACCAAAAAAAAAAAAAAAAAAAGATAACCAAGGTGGTTTGTCTGAACGCAAGGTCTCTCCTACAGGTAAGTGCAGGACGCAGCCACCTGAGGGCTGTGCAGGATTTAACTGTGAGGGCAGTTAATATCTGTGAATATTTCTCTCCTCCCATCCTTCCTGCAGGGATGGAGCCCTGGCCCTGAGAGCTGTGGCCCTGCCGTGTGCCCTGTTCTCTGTTTTTCCGCTTGGTAACTGTGAGAAACAAGGCTTAGAATGCATTAGCCACATCTAAGGCTGCACAGTAACTGCATAAATTACATATATTACTGTTGTCTAAACTGACGGCTGGGAAACCAAGGGTTAAGTACATAAAACTGAATATCTCCACTCATCCGTACATGCATACATATATACATATATATTTATATAATGTCTGTGGACAGGTAAATCTGCTATATAAACATTTGAAACAAAAATACCATTTCTGATTCCCTTACATCTCATCCCCTCTTTTTTACCTTTCTATCCATAATCTTTCTGAAAAAACCCTTAAAGGAGACAATTTATTCTTCAATAAGGCTTAAAACCCCTTAAATGTGAGGCAATTAACAAAATTATATCAAAATTGGATGACAGAGAACTTGAGTCACTGTTAAGAAGTGAACTAGAACTAGATTTGTACAAGAAAAAACTATTTGTCACTTAGCTATTGGACTAGAACTATGAAGATTTACTGCAATTCTAAAGCCCTCCACAGATATCCAGAACGGCCTTTGGACAATCACTGTGTTTGCATTCCCCTTTATGAAACTGGGGTGGCAATAATATTGACTCTTTCACTTTGAGGCTGTCTTGTCTGCTTAATTGTAAAAACACTGAGTGAGAGGTGACTTGTTCTTTGTAAATTGAGCCTCAAGCACTTCCTCTGTCTCCAAAAAGTTAAAGAATATAACTGAAAGGGTCTTGTATACTGCAAGTTACCAGCACATAAAGAGGAAAATCGTGCACAATTATAGTTAATAAATAAATCTAAAGGACAAAATTGTAAAGACAGATTTTATTCCCAAACTCTGTCTTGAAAAATGTGTGGAAAATCCAGGCTGCCCAGAAGGCATTGCTGCATTTCAGGGATAGTCATTTGTCCAGATGGCAGAGCGAGTTACTGGGGGCATGAGTTGGATTACAACTCATAAGGAGAAGCTAAGTAAGAATTTGAAAGTAGGAAGAAATTTGGGAGGGGAATCAAGAAATGTCTGAGTTCTCTATTGGATGAGAATAGTGAAATTCAAGAGATTCACCGACACAGCAAGTTGGATTTTTTGGGAAGGCATTCTAAGGGAAAAAGAAGTGCAGAAGAACTGGCAGTTATTAAAACAGACTCTGTTAAAAACAAAAAGCCAAAGGAGTCTACCACCGAGGGAAAACACTTGGCATGACTCTGTAAAAAACTTACAAATCTAAAAAGAACACAGCATAAAGGAGAAATGGAAAGATATTACAGAACTAGACAGGTATACAATCAGAAAAACGAAGGTTAAAAGGGAGTTATTGCTGGCAAGGAATATCAATGATAACAGGAAAAAGGTTCTTTCAGTACCATGAGATAGAAAAGGTAGAGATTATCTAAAGGGACTGAGGGCAAATGTGAGACAACAGAGAAGACTGAAGGATTGAAGTTATTTACTGCCTTGGCTTCCCACAAAGACTCACATTTTTTTTTGTGCTCATTGCAACAGAAAAACAGCCTAAAGAGCAGAACCAGGCACAGCCTACACATCCAGACACATGGAGAACCCAAAGGAATTTATCCTGGAGCTGTTAAGGAACTAGTCAAAGCAATATTAGGACCAGCAGTAATTATGTGTAAGGACTCAGTGTCTTAAGGCAGAAGGACTTCAAAAACGCTTAAAGTGCTAAGTGCTCACTATATTAAACTGCCACTTCATATTTGTAACAATTAGATCCTTGTTCTCTTCTTAGTTTATCCTCTGAAAGTACTCAGGAGAGTGCTTGGCAACGGCCATTGTTCAGTCTGCATGTGCTGAAAATTCAGAAATTCTGTGGTGTACTGGTTCCTTCAAAATATTGTTCAAGGGAATAATTCCTGCTACAAGTAACTAAACATCTTTTTGTCAGCTTTACAACCATTTGGGGAAAGCAACATGCACCAGGAAGTTGTGCAATTACATGAAGTGATATAAACATGGAGCCGTTTCTCTCCTTCATTATCTATATTCTAATAACTGGACAGTTATCAGTTAATAAATTCCAACTGCAGCTAGAGTCAAGCACTTTATAAACCATTACAAAAACCTATCAGTACAGAAAAATAATCACACCTTGCATTTTAATCATCTCTGAGGATGTATCCTGCGGTCCTTGAAGGGATGAACCCTCCAGATTATTAGGGTACATCAGCTACAGAAATCACTGCAGTCTGGACAGTGTCTGTGCCTAATTCTGAGCCATGGACACAACAGCTTCCCTCGTCACAAGGTGGCACAGGGAGTACCAAAGAGGTCATTGGGGCTGAAAACTGCAAGAAAGTAAATTTCACCAAGAATATTTTATTATTTTCTTTCCCCGCTTGTCTGTTGTATTTTTACTTCTGCCTGTAAACCTTCAGGCACGGCACCTTGGTAGAGTTTCTAAATATCAGTGCAATATAATGTGTGCTTGGTGTTTATAACTGTAAATGTAACATCAATTAGATGCATCACAAGGGTGGATAATTACTCAGATTTAGCAGAAAAAATCTGCTCTGTATGAATATCTGAACATATTAACAGCCCCACGTTTTCCTCCAGTTAGAACAGATTTTGGTTTTATTAAAGAAATAAGCTGGGCACTTCCTTTTTTGTAATTAGTGTTCACTTTGTGGGAAGGGGTGAGGGGTTGCCCTTACATTTTTTTAGAGACACTTAGTATTTTATTACAACTCAGCACTCTTCCTCTGGGAAAAAAAATGGAAAAAAATGGTTTAACAACACAGTTCCCTTTGCAAGATGACATCAATACTCTTAATAAAGATAGTCGTTTACTCCCTTAACTTCTCACGATGGCATTTACTCAATAAAACACTATATAACTAAATCGGAAGATCAATATGTGACCCCATGAATTTATAACCAAGACAGCCCCAATGTTTGTACATATGGCCCCAGACATAGTGTAATCTATGTACTCATAGTGCAACTGGGAAGAGAATATATAAATAATTTAGAATTCCATGCGAATATCCCACGGCAGAGACTCACCAAACAGCGATTGCTGTGCACCCATCCCCAGCCCTGGGTCTGAGCCGTGCGGGAGGAGGTGATTAATGTTTGGATGTGCATTACACGCCCTGTTCCACCTCTGATAGGCACCTGGGGCCACATCTCTACCCAAATCTAGCAGACTATTTTCCTTGGTGATCCCATACCTGCAAATGCATTTTAGACAACTGCAACTTTCATTTTCAATACCTTCCTAAGTATTGAAAATCGGATCTGAATATACCTTAAACACTCAAAAACTGGATATCTGTCAGAGTGAGCTCCAAATTCCTTGTGACTTCTGAGTGAATCACTTGCAGGTTGGAGTCTGGAGGCCAATGCTGCACAAAGCAGCAACTTTCTGCTCATCTGCTGTATTTGCACATGGGAGCTAGGGAAAATACAGAGGAAATTGCACCCCGAAGTGCAGATGATTTATAGTGCCTTGGGCCAAGTGATACAATTTATGCACTATGTCCTACATAGCCCAGCCCAGAGGCTCTGCATAACACTTTGATGAGGATTTAATTTACTTCCTGTAGTGATAGTATAGTCTGTCAGATCAGGATTTAAGTACATTAAACAGCAACACCATAAAACTTCTCATTTTCATTCATAAGTCAGAAGTAATTCCAGCAAGGGGAAAAAAAAAAAAAAAAAAGTGTATTTCACATCAGAAACAGATTCTCATCTTCTGAGACAAATTTTTTTTTTAGTTGAAAGTTTTAAGAGTGATATCCCATATACCCTCCTGATCCTTTGGTTGAAGACACTGACAGCAGCAAGGCAGCAATACATGGGCATTACCTGGGCATCTCCTGTCCTAAAACCCTGGGCAATACAATAAATTTACACAATGGGCAACGAGATACCACCACATCGGCAGTGATCAGTAAATATGTTTTCTTCTGAAACCAAGTAATTGACTGTCAGGGCACTCCGAGTCCCTGTTAGCTCCCAGCCAAACAGATTCATTTAAATTATCAGGAAACAGCCCCTACACCTTCCAAAGCACTGGGGTCACTCACTGAGGCAGCTCCAGTCAGAGCTGGGAGCACTGGACATGGATTGTGGCAGGGAGCTGCTTCTCAACAGCTTCCTAAGGACAATGGCTCAGGCTGGAGCTTTGCTCTGCCATCTCCCCCAGCAAATGGTGGGTCTGGCAAAGGGGAAAGCTGAAAACATCAAATTAACTCTTGAGAATTTCTTCAACACAGAACAACATTTGTACTGATCTCAGAACCCTTCTAATTCCATAGAAATGTCCTTCAAATAATATTAAAGGCTGTAGCATGTGATAACCACAAGGGAAATCCTACTCTTAATAGCTCCAAAAAGAATTCAAATATCAGAGCAGTGGAGTATTTTCTGGACTTGCACAGCAGAAACTGCTGAGGAGATGGAAATTCTACAGGTATTTTATATTTTTCTGGAGTTCCAGTTACATTAATTTTAACATTTTGTAATTTATATTTCTATTCTTTATGTAAGTGATTGGTGTCTCCTTTCGTGAATGAAGCATTTCTCTCTAATCATAATGCAGCTCCTAAAACCCATTAAAATCAGAGACACGGTGTTAAAATGTCAAGTGTGTAATTGATGTGTGAAATAAATGGACTCTCAGGGCTGTGCAGAGGGTGAAAAGCACTTGGAAGGATCCTCCAAACGAAGGCAGCAGTATTGTCTGTTCAAATACAAAAGACAAGAAGATTTTAAGGAGCTTTTATCACCACCCTTCTTTCTTTTTCCTGACAATGGCTATAAAAAACAAACAAAAATTCAACAAATACAGTATTTCATTTTGGCAAAAATTCTACTGCAAATCACCCATTTCTCTGAAACAAAGTGAGAAAGATTCAGAAGCAGAGCAAACAGCCTGAGGGTTTTTTTTTTCATGACAACAGCAGACTGTCATGGAGCTGAAGTTGGATTCAGATTATTTTTTGCATGGAGTGGTGAAAGACCAGGAGCAGCCAACACTCACTGAGCAAAGGCTGGAAAGGAGGAATGGTCCCATAACCTGGACGGTAACTCCAGAGAATCTTAGCTTTTGGCACTTTCAGAAACTGAGAAATAATTATGGATCTTATTCAAATGAAACTTCTGTCCACAAAAGAAGCACAGGCCTAATTCAGTTTGTTCAAATGGAATACCTTTCTTCACATTGAAAGCTGTTAAGTCTTGTGAATGCACAAGACATCACACTTCTCCATTTGAGAGATTAACACATCAACGTGGATATTTATATCAATAATATTTATTAACACATATTCATTTTTTAAAGTTGCTATGCCATTTCACACTACAATAAAAGACTTTAAATTATTCTATAATTCAAGGGAACAGATGAACACCTTTGAAACGTCTAAAGAGGACAGAGAGCTACTGGGATAGATGTATAGAGGGTGAAAATTAATAGAGCCTAACCTTCTTCTAATCAGCCTGAAGATTTTAATTTCCACTACTACCAGCAGAATTTAATTGTCTATTTAATTGCATAAATGTTGCCAAGTATCATATTTTATATTTCTACAGTCACTATGAATATTCATCTAAAAATTATGGTTGCAAATAGGTTGTCAATAGAGCAGATAGACAGTCTGAAATGCTTAATAACCATCACCACGAAAATTATCGACCCTTGTACTGTATTTCCCATCCAAGGTATATAATGGCCTCTTCTCTTCAAATTAACAAAACTTAATTAGGAGACATTCCAATTACCTTGGGAGACTGCAACCTGAGAGAGCAAAATGAAAGACTGGTCCACAAGGAAGAAGTGTGGCCTTGTAGAGAGCAGTGAACTACAGCAGAGGGGACTGGGAACAAAAAGAGAACTCTGGCACAGGGGCCAAGCACGGAGCTTGGGCAAGTCTGAGTGCTTTCAAATAGACTGAGTTATTTGGCTTGATTCCCCCTTCATTAAAGTCTTCAAGTGGATTGGAATCAAAATTAATTCAGCATTTTGGCTATTTAATGTGACAGAAATTGTCATCTCTCGCACTGTCATTCAGGATTCCTTATTGTTTCACTACGAAGCAGCCACAGTTACAGTGATATTTAATCCTATTTAATCCTACTAATAGTTCATGAGAAACAGCCATTTAGATTTCTTTCTTCCATTGGTTTTTCTTTTTGCCCACTGGTGACAATAAATGAAAGATCAAGGCCTGATGAAAGTCTGGCACATACTAAGGATGTTTGAGGACCAGGAATCACACACACAGATATTTGAAGCTACACCAAGAGCGCAGCAGAGTCGCATGTCCATCTCCCAAACATCATATCCACATCCTTGATTTAATAACTGTGTCTGTTCTGATAATAATTTACTCTAAAAATCATTTCAAATGTTCTAGTCCTAGAGGGTCAAATGACAGGTTACAGGCAGCTGAAGTCATCATTCCTCAAATGAAGTAAAGAGATTGACCTTGTCAGCCCTGGCAGTGAAATGCAGAGCAGAATCGAGTGCGTTAGCCTGAGCCTCAGGAGGAGACTCACAGTCCTGTGGTCACTGCCCCTGTGGTCACTGCCCCTGTGGTCCCTGGCACAATCTGCCACCCTGCTCCAGATCTGATCTGCAAGCTTGAATTACTGAGGGGAATTCAATTCCCTGCTCAGAGTTTATTCATCCCACTGTGCTTCCATGGGTCACCCCACGCCAAGCAGCAGCTGCTGTGTCCAGCACGATGTGTCCAGCACGATGTGTCCAGCACGATGTGTCCAGCCCGATGTGTCCAGCACGGTGTGTCCAGCACGATGTGTCCAGCACGATGACCTGTGGGACAGTCGCTGACCCTGCAGATCAGGGCACGGCAGAGCAGCTCCAGGAGTGCAAAGTCACCCCACGCCAAGCAGCAGCTGCTGTGTCCAGCACGATGACCTGCTGGACAATCACTGACCCTGCAGATTAGGGCACGGCAGAGCAGCTCCAGCCGTGTAAAGTCAACCCTCCATCGACAGAGTCCTTAGCCTCTGACAGAGCTCTGCTAGGAAAGCAACCTTTCCCTGATCCCAGCCAGCCATTGATTTTTGTCATCCTATTAGAATGAAACTGGAAATTAATATTTTTTTTTCCTTTAACAGAGGAAAGAAGGATTTTAATTGACCTGGGCTCCGTCTGCAGCAGCTGAAGGAAGGCACTGCAGGTGCACCTGACCAGCAGCACCCTGTGCACAGTGTGACCTTCCTCCCCTAATGTGCACAGCATGTAAAGCTGCAGTTTCATCTTTCTTTAATTTATGATTCTGTTTCACATTTGGTCAGAATTGACTCTATTTTTTAGCAATTAAACACTTCAATATAATGCATTCCTTCCACGGGTAGACCAGAGTTAAAGGTACAGCTCCTGTCTGGTATAAATCACCAGAAGTCTGCTGACTTGAATGGAGCACAGTTGATTTACACCTGCCCAGGAGCTGTCAGCAAACCTCTGAAACACAAAATACGTCCTTTTTCTTTTCCTCTTTTCTTTAAGCCACTCCATTTTTATTACCCTTTGAAAGGAACTCTGAAGTGTTTACTTGTCAAGAGGATAAAATATTTGCTGTTGAAGTTCATTCCCTTAAGTTTTACAATGATTGCCAGAGCTGCAAGGGTCATTCCTCTCTCCATTCCAAACCTGGGCCCAGTAGAGAGACATCAGTGAATGTTTAGAGGAGCAGTGAACTCCCAAACACACAGACAGAGCCAGCACAGGAGCAGCGAGATGCTGTCAAGAGAACATTTTTGTAGAGATCTACCAGAACTTTTTTCTATCAGTATTTGGAGGTCTAAGAGCTCATGGCTATATTAAGCAATTAGGGAATGAATGGAATTTTTAAAATTCTGTTTTTCTTCTGAAAAAGAAAAGTGTAAATAATTTAAAATAATTCTATTCAGAGTCTACTCTGACATGTTTCTTCAAAAACTTGTTCTCCACAGGTGTGATACACTAAAATGCTCTGGGGGAGTTGAGAGGATTGGAGCCTCCTGCAGCCTCCAGAACTCCAGAAATCCCTGACAAACTATTCTGCTCTTTATACAGAGAAAAAGATCTGAACTAAAGCACACACCCTGTTAGCATTTATTCTACTTCCCCAGAGAGACAGCTTCATTTGGCATTAACTCCCTGGGTGCTGAGCTGACTTGTTTGGTAGCCTGAAAAGGAAAGGTTGAGTGTCTGCAAAGCTGCACTCTTAGCATGCTGCTTATTTGATATTTTTAGAGATCCTCTCAACACTTCACAGTTGTCAAGCATCTTGATCTTTTTAGAGTTTGATTTACGTAAATGTGAGTGCTTCTTTCCTCTAAATAAACATCCAAGCAATTTAAGGCTTAATTGATTTCCAGCCTGTTGCAAGTACAGCAAGAAAAGGCTAAAGATGAGAAATTATAGTGATGTTTCATTGACAGAAAGAAAGACTGTGTTAACTGAGAAAATATTTTTTGGCAATTTCTGTACCACCTCAGTCAGGGAGCAGTCTATAATGATAATAATGCTTAGAGACTACCAAACAAGTTTAAAGTCCAAACATGACATTATTTCTAAAAACACAATAATAATAAATATTCCAGTGCTGTTAATTTAGAGCAGACTGCTAATACTTTAAATCATCTCAAAATTCACAACTTTCTGTATAACCCCACATTGTGGTCTCTGTTTTCCATTGTAATCCATAAGGTTTCCAATATAAGACACAAATCATCATCAAGAACAGAATATCTGCAGGATTGGGTCACCCAGGAAAGCTCCCTGAGGCTGCAGGATCAGCAGAAGGATCACAGTCCTGGGACACAGCTCTGTCCCTCTGATTTTCAATGCCAATTCCCACATCAAGCAGCAAGACCTTAGTGCACCTTTCCTCCTTAGAATTACTCTGCCAATCTAATGTTCACTCTACAGCTCCTGTGGTTTCCTGCTGCCTCCTCTGCTCTCTCAAAACTCATGGCAGTTTTGTGAAAGGACACACACAAAGTTTGCATCCTGCAGAAATCCCTCATTTCCAAAACCAGAGTGAGAAGAGCAGGGGGAAAGGATGAAATCACGATTTGTTCAGTATCAGAACTAGATTTCAGCAGTACGAAATTTTCCAAAGGTGGGAATTAAAAGAAAAATAATCAGAAGAAAGCGAACAGAGTTTATTAATATTTCTGGCATGGCAGGGAGAGTGCAGAGTCAGCCGGAGAGGCTGGAGGTGGAGCATCTCAAACAATCCAGAACAGACACCACACGTGGGGTCCAAGAGAAAGAATGACCCAGAAATGAGTGGCTGGAAGGACTTCTTCTAGAACACTTGACCTGTCAGAGCTAAGAGAATGCCTCAATTCCATTGGAAAAGCATTTCCCCATGAAAAACTGGTCTCTTTGAAAAGCTTCAACAAGCTCTGAACACTTCGGCATCACACATTGTTTTCTTTAAATCTATTACTCTTATTTTCCTCAATTCTCTGTTAAAAGCATCTACGTAAAATGAACAAACAAGATAATCTGATTAATCAACTTCAAGAAATGAGATACTAATGAAACAAAAGAAAAATTGTCATAAACATTTTTTCTGTAAATTATTTTTATGTCAGTTTACTGCCAGTTGTGCACCATGTTTTAGAAAGATGATTCTAATAAATGTAAGAACATTTTAATTCACTTGCAGATAGTCATTGATAATAAGCACTTTTTAACCTTTATTCAATAATTTATATCTGAATATTAATTATTCAGTGGGTTCTTTTAGCTGCACTATTTTCAAGAAAGCTATTAATTGGATAAATTACACTTTTAAAGCACCAGACTAGTAACACTCAGTCTCAGCCACTTTCCATCAGAGGCATTGTTGTATAAGCAGATAAATACTTGTTTGACATATGCATGCAAAGAAGAAATTTAGAAGGGATTGCATTGTCTAAAGTTTAATGAAATCTTTAAAAGTGAGGTCTAAAGTTCATTGCAATTATTTCCCATCATCCACTTTTCCAAGAGCTGCAAAGTCAAAACAGGAAGGTAGGAGCTTATCTCACAATTAACCTTTGGCATTGAACAATGTTAAAAGTCTGCAGACAGAAGAAAATTCCTCTGTAAGCTTTCTGAGAACATTTACATCACCTCCAGTGTGTTCTGATGTCACTGAAGGACAAACCCCTCAGTGAGACATTTGGCAGGCAGCGCAGATGAGCAGAGGCTCTCAGAACACCTTGGTGAAAATCAATGTCTGTCCTGGTGAAAAATCATGCACCATTCTTTTCATTTGCACATAAATGCAGCTTTTTGGTTCAGAGGCAGCTTTGGAGTGTTTGGTTTCTCATGACCCAAAGAAGAAGAAGCTGTTATTTTTTCTCACTGGCATGAGCAGATTCCTTTGAGCCTCGCTGAAGAGAAAACAGTTTTTACCCAAACTGTGTAAACAAAGCCAGTTCACTATGTGATTAAACCTCTGGCTGGAGTTGAGCCCATTTTGCTTCCACATTTCACCTTATATTACAGCTTTTTAATAGAATTAGTCATTTTCAGAATAAGAAAAAACTTTCTAGAAACACAAAAAGGATTGAGGCAAAATCATGCAATTAGTAGCTACAAAGATTTGAGCAAACCTGTCCCCCATAGATCATCTGCAAATACTGTGAATTTCTCCATTAATATGGTAATTGAAAAATAAAGGAATTCCATCTGCCTTCCAATTCAGAAATGCTCTGAAATTCTTTTCTTTATACATCTGTTTTCTCTGACATCTTAGGACTGGATGCACAGCACGGCAGCTCCTGTGACCACACACAATCATTGTCAGTCACCTCACAATTTTCCTTACCCTACCTAATGGCATTTCCCTCTTTCTATAGACTATCTAATCCAATTTCCACAGAAATTTATAGAATTTTAATTTTACAGATTTCTAGATACAAAACTCAATTTTGTAGATGTCCTTTTCGGCTCTATGTCACCATCACAAAGCTGCTCCTCCTACTGTTGTAAGGCACGTGGGACAGAAAACGAAGAGGACGTAACAGAGGGCACAGGGAACGTATCCAAGAAGGAAACTGTGAGAAACTCTTTGTCCCATCCCCTCTCATGCAATTAAATACTCCATGTTTAGTCGCTGTCAATGTCACTAACACTACCATGAATCCTGTACTAGTTTTTCTGTATTGATTATATTCTGGTCTATCATTTTGTGTTGTATATAAAAGACCTTAACAGGCTGCTACTTTTGACAGATCAATTGAAATTTCTTTTTGGACTGACATCTCATTTATACAGCCTTGTTGAGATACCTGACCGTGTCCTGGGAGCCGTTCTTGGCATTTAAATCAGATTTAAGACGTTCTCTTACACGTATTTGCATCCTAATCAGTAAGTCTTTAGTTCCCTCTGGGAATTTATTGCCATCCTTTACCCCTACTGAGGCTTATCACTTTCCATATATCAAGAATGTCCTCTCTCCTTCAAATCCCTATTTACCTAACTTGCTTGTACTAATTTCCCCACAAATCATCACTGCTTGCCTGAGAGGTGGATGCTGTAATGACTCTCCTGTGTTTAACTTCAGACAAAGCCACTGGAGGAAAAAGGACATGGCTTTGAAAGCTTCGAAGCATCGGAACACCCAATTTTTAAAGGCCTGATTTCCAGAAATCTTCCAGCAATTACTCTCTCACAACTCACTTTGATTAGGTATTGAGCTGTTTGTCTGGAATGTGACTCATTCAAAAGCAGTAGTTTGAAAAAAACTAATTAAAGTTATAATTATTTGTGATACCAATAAATCCATCTAAAATAACTATGTGATGGACAGCAAACATTTGTTTGAATTCTCAAGTCTGCATTCAAATAAAAAACTGCATAAATAACCAGAGGCAAATAAATCATCTCAGCTATAAATAAATTCTCTTTCATCAAACATGAAAAACATATTGGTTCTGAAAAGGAAGTGAAGGAATTGTTGTTATAGAAGCTTCCTTTTCAGGTGATATGTACCACCTCTGTAAAATGCTTAAGAAGGAAAAATTACTTATTATTATGTATTAGTCTGAATTTCTCCGTGAAAAATTGTATGTGATATCTCATTTCCTAAATGTGTAGGTGAGAATGAGTTAATTAATGCCAAGCAGTCTGAAAATGTTTTGTTCGCTGTTTTTCTGAACACAGTCTAATCAGCATTAGCTATAAACATACCCATAATTCACGTTAAGAAACAATTCCTTCAAGTTTAGACAAAGTTCCTGGTGAAGACAGAATGCCATTAGACAAAAAAATTAAGTCATTTTTTTCTGAACTTTTGAGACATCAAAATAGAACTTTAAATATTAATTTTAAACTAGATTGTGATTGGATTTTTTTCATTCCTAAGAACTGATACTGAGCTAAATAAAATATGATAAGCAACATCTTGTCTAAGAAATCTTGTGCTCAACGCCTTTTTTAAATTGACTATGGCTTGCAAATCAGAATTTACTGGAAAGGAAAAGTATTCCAACGCATATAATGTAAAAAAGGCACAGCAAGTTACTTCCCACAGGTAAACAAAAGAATTGAAACATTTCCTAAAAAATAAGGAAAAAAGGACACAACTTTACAGCCATGTAAGAAAAATCTTCACTCTTACAGCAACAATGGACACAGAACAAACTCCTGTGTGTTTATCTGAGATTCCTATGCCAAGCTCTAGCATACACTAATTAGCAGTTAATCACTTGGGTTGTGCAAGAGCGATTTTCAGACAGTCAGTATTGATTCTTATCCTTTGTTTTTAAAAATGGCTTCTGTGCTCTGATGTTTGATCAGTCAGGGCATTAACTTTGCAGCCATGAATACTTGACGTTCCACTGCCCCTCTCCACGTACCCACCACGCTAATTGCCAACAGAGTAATCAACCTGAACAGCAAAACAACCTTTTCTATTTCCATTAGAAAATCTACTCCATAAACTAAAGTTTCAGAAATGACCAGTTGCCTTATTCTATATCAGATTCTGAGTGGTGTTTATATGGGAAATGGTGTTGAGTCATAATGCTGAAAACCCAGTGAAAATTTTATCCAAGTTACAAAAGAATTTCTGCCTTATCCAACTCAAAAATCAGAAAATTACTGTAGCAAGGCAGTGACTGAGATAAATTCAAATAGGGGTTTGGGTTACAATGGTACAGAGCAGGAAAGCATCCGAGGACAGAGGGATATCAGCTCCGAGAATACCTTCAGACCCTTTCACATCCAGTTCCTGAATTAACCCACGTCAGGGATTACCAAACCTCTTACTTTGGTGCTTAGCAATGAATTGCAGTTTTGTCTGGGGAGAGGTGAAGTTCATCCATGAAAACAGAAGACACTTGCAGGGCAAGGCACACTCTGAGTCTCAATACAAATGTTGCACATTCACTCTCTTTTCAGGAGAATTTTACTTTAGGCATTTGCAGCCCCCAGGGAACTCCAGGTGCCCAATCCCACAGCCCCTGCGGAGCACTGGGAACGTCCCACTGCCAACACCGTTCCGAATTTCTTTGGGGGTGCTAGGAAACATTCCAAAAAACTGTCTTGTGCCTCACTTCTCCACATACTGTTAGAAATAACTGAGGTTTCTTTTATAGCACGAGAGTGATATTTCCCTCAAGATCGTCAGAAAAATAGAGTGACTACTATCAGCAGAAACTGCAGTCACAAGGTCACAGCAATTCAGAAATCATTTCACTTATAGTTCCTAAGGCTGTGGGGTTTCTTTTGTGATGTTGTCCTAATAACCTTTAAAGAAATGACACATTTGGAAAAAAAAGAAATGGCTTGAGGAGAGGAACAGGAGCCCACAGATTTATGTAATATTTATGGATCTAGTTCTCAAAATGGAGGAACTGGAAAAATGAATACATTCTCTACCTGAGGTTTTTCAACAGTAATAATGCCTCAGGTTTAATGATACCATCCCAACACTACAATAAAATTCAATTAATTCCTGTTTGCAACAGGTTTTTTGGCAGCTTTGGATGAATACCAATACTTAATAAGCAAAAGTATTCTACAGCATTTTAACTCCTGGCAAAGCTCGGTAGAGACAGGAGAAGCATCTTTGGACACATTTCCTGTGCCCCTCAGTTCAGGCAGAGGTAGGTCTGAATAAGAGCTCTGTTCCATGCACAGACACAAAAAAAGGAGGTAAAGCCATGTGCCACAATTCCATTTTGGCTCCAAATTCTCCTTGAATTATGAACTGCAAATCCATCACCCTAGCACATTTGTGGTCTAGGTCTGAATGCTCACATTTATTCCAGCAGGATGGCCCAGATGCATTACTCAAAACAGCAGAGCACTATTTACAAATAAAAGCTGTGGGCGCTGCAGTCACATTTACCTCAAAAGGAAGGAAAAATCACTGACCAAGGGTACTGACAATAGCAAATGAGGAACGCTGGCAATATTGACAATATGACTTTGGGCAAGAAAAAGAGGTTCTTCATCATCTTTCAGAGTGCCTAAGGCTTCCAGGTTGAAGCACAGGAGAGAAAGGACAGAAATATTTCTCTACTGTTTTACACATGCATTTCCTTTCAGCTGGAAACGGTGAGAGGAACTGAAAGAGCCATCCCTTCCAGTAATGGATGTTTTTGCTATCTAACACACATCAGAGTAAATGATAGCTGTAGTCAAATAAACTGGTGAAGCATAAAAGAATTTAGGCACGGAAATGGATATTTTTGCCTCTATCAAAGACATTGGGGAGTCTCACCTGAAAATAAATGTGTATCTACACACAGGGGGAAGTCATGCCAAGGTATGGCTAATATTTCTTGAGGATCTTTTCCAGTCTAACATTAAACAATAACAGGAACTCAAAAAGGCTCCAGTGCCAGTGTCTTCTCATTTCCACCTTAACACTGTGACTATTAGACCGTGCTCTCACATTCGTTTAGAGGAAAATGCATTGCTCGTTTCAATATTGTCCCCTGTATAACTGATCTGCCTTCCCTGGGTATCTTATACATTCTGACTTTTTTTTCAAAAGTCTGATTATTTCACTGTCCTTAATGATCCTCAAAAGGAGTTAAAGTTCAGTATTATTATTGTCCTTGTATCCCTTAAAACCACAAATCTGTAGCATTGGTGTTTTTGAAAGAATTGTTTTTACTACTGAATAGCAAAAAGAAGCTTTGTCCTTTCTTGTAGAGGGAGGAGAGCCATGTTACTTTTGTAATCCAGGAAATTAAATGAGTCCTTCTTTCCTCATTATTTGTAGAGGCTACAGAAGTGTCAAAAATGAGCCTCAAGGTTGCAGCCTGCAGTGACACCATTAGTTCAGCTGACATCAGTAGATGTTCCCATTCAGAGGAACAGTAATTTCACCTCTGGATTATCTCTCTCGCACACCAGCGGCAGATGTCTTAACCTCTCTGTGCCTCAATTTTCTCAGCCACAAAAGGGTGGCAAATGACACTGATGGCTGCCAATTCTTAACTGTTCAGAACACCTTGTCAATTGTGCAGAGGAAAAGTGTATTTTTAGATCACAGACATCACAGAAGTCCCAGTGCATCCAAAGGCACCACAGGTAAAGTCCTTTTGATTTCAATGGGAATTGTTCATGCCTGATGAAATACGGATGATGCACAAAAGCCTCTTTTCTGTTAGAAGCTCATCTCATTCCTACCCCCCTGCCACGGGCAGGGACACCTTCCGCTAGACCAGGTTGCTCAAAGCCTAAAAAATCATTAAGTCTGGCTTGTTCTGACTTTAAACAGCTCAGACCCAAGGACTTTCATGGCTACTGTTCATTTTGGCATGTAATTCACTCCAATGTGTACGTAGATTTCAGCATATTAAGTAGCCTTTCCAAATGTGAATGTTCCAACCTCAAGGTTTTGTAGGTAAAATCCAAGAAAATATGACCTTTAAGACAAAAAAAAGAGACTAAGTTCTTCAACAGCTAAACCAAACTCTTAAACAGAAAACTTCATGGAATCTGAAAGTGAATATAAAGCTTCTTTCAAAGGTCAACACCAAGAACTCTCTCAGAAGTAAAATTAAAATTCACGAGAGCAATTGCGAGAGCAATAATAATTTTCTAAAGGTTCCTAACTTGGCAAGCAGTTTAACGTTAAAAAGGAAAAAAAAAATGGAGCATATCTTTGTGCCTGAATTTCCACTGAGTAAATAAGCAAATGATTTATTGAGCTTTGCCTTCTTCTTAGAACCTGGAATATCTATGAGCAATGTTTGATCTCTGTTAAGAAATCCACTTGAAATAGCCAAAAATATCCTTACTGTGCAGATTGATTATCAAGAGCTGTCAGTGAGGTTTGCCTTCCCCGTGCCCCTCAAGCCATTACTCAACTGGACCATGCAGCGTTTTCCAGCCGCAGTTGGACTTCATGTGCAATCACAGAAATTATTCCAGTGAGCTCTAGGCAGTCAAGATCAAGCCCACTTGGCAGACAGACTTCTCTGGTGTAAAAACAGCTTTTAAAACAACTACACATGTCCTGGGCTGCATTCGGAACAGCCCACTGTACTTGGTGAGTGGGTCACGTGAATAAACATCCACAGGTAAATTCTTCATGGAAATTGAGGCACAAAATTCTTTTTTTTTTTTCCCTGCTTGCATTGAAACAAAACCTGAACACCACAATAAGGTATGACAGTTATTGAAAAGGGAAAAAAGTGAAGTGCAGTGTTCTTAAAACATTATTTTTGCATCATACAAACGTCTGAAGCATTCTCTGTAAGTCACCTTCTTTCTAGAGAAATAATTTAGGAGAGGTAACTTCAGCAAATTAAGACTTGTGATGATCTTAGCACAAATTTCAAGGCTAAAACTAACTAAAACCATGTGTTATTCATGTACTCTGGAAAGGGTTGCTAAGATGCACATTTTTACCTCTGTGTAGCTCTTCAGGCTTTACAGAAGTCAATTTAGACACTGCCAAAGCTGTGCTACAGCTCTGGCTGAATCAGGAGATCAGGAAAACACTAATCCTCTACTAAACTGCCTTGCACTGCCTGCAAGGTCGAGGTTAATAGTGCTTCCCACCTCGGGTGAGCAGTGCCACCGCTCACTTCATCTCCTCTGCGAGACAGGGATCACTCTGTCTGTCAGCTGAGCTCCCAATGTGTTCAAAATTGAAATGCCTCCTCTTCCTGACACCTCAATCTGCACATCCGGCTGAGTAACATATTGTGTTGTACTGAAAATACATTTTATACACAACTTTAATCTCAAAAGATGCTGTGGAGATCATGTTGACAGAAATGCCCTGTCATTACTTTATTAAGCAAAACGAGAGATGGAAATATGGCTCCCTGTGGCGTGATCAGCCTTTGGATAATTCTGTAATTATCTTAAGACTCATTTTTTCCTTCTCCCTGCAATGACAGCAGGGAGAAAAACATGCAGCTCCCAGACAAAGGGAAGATGAGGTTAAAGTTTGTTAGCAAATTGTAGTGCTTGGTTCTAGAAGTACACAATTTACTGTCCTTATGTTGCTGCTACAAAAAATAAAAGAATCAAAAAACAAAATCAAAAAGAAGGAACAAGACATGAGTGGCATGAACGAGGAAAGGTTGTCAGTACTGTCCAAAGTATTTCAGTAACACAGAAAGTTCGTGTGGCCTTATATCCACATTTCCTCAGATGTACTGTGATGGGAAAGTAGATAGTTCCTTCCTAAGCAAACAGTTATCTTCTAACATGCTTAAATAAAGTTTACTTTCTAAAGTTATTCTCTGAAATAGCTGATATTAACCTGTCAGCATCAAGATAAATGGGTCTAATCTTATTCGATACACTGATTCTTTTGTTCCTATTAATTTCAATCTAGCCAAGCTACAAGGTTACAGAAAATCTATTTTTGGATACTTTTCAGTATAGATTAGGAATTATTTTGAAAGGTGTAACAGAATGGGAAATCAGTAGCTGAATCTTAATCTTATCTTTATCTTGGGATATCAGTGTTAAGGTAGGTGATTTTCAAGTTCTTTTCTGCTGTATTTTCCAAGAGCTGATGCATATGGTAATTGAATTAATTATTCAGGTTACCTGGTGGTACCAGCAGGTACATGGCAATACCTGCTCAGCCAGCGATCAGCTTATAAACAGAGAACAGCCATTGCATTTAGACAAGAAATATCCAAGTTTTTCTGACTTTGTCAGATCAGCCTCTATTATCACAAATAGAAGAAAAACTTGGTTCAGGGAGGGAACAGCATGGAGCTGTGACAGGAGAGGTTTGGGCTGGATATTGGGAAAAGTTCTTTCCCCAGAGGGGGATTACCTGTCCAATTGTCAGGTCAATTACCTCTCTAATACCTTAATGGGGTTTTTTATGTTGTGACACCCTAGGCTGCACACAGAATTTGAGGCGAGGCTCTGTGTCCTGTAATACACCACAAAATTTTAATGACTGTCCTCTGATCAGCCATCACATCCTTACAAGAGACACAGTTTTTATGAAGAACTTATTAAGGAAGAGAGGAAACATCTGACCTTTATTTAGCTACTGTGAAGGCAACATTCATATGAGTAGTACAACCAAGCTGCTTTATTTATTTCAGATTATGAGGAGAAACAATTAAACAATGCAGCAGCCCAAGGGAGGCAAAGGCATCCCTCTGCTGCAGGGACAAACATGCCTCTGCCTGGGCTCGGTGGAGCAGCACCTTGCAGAGCCCCTGAGCTGGCTGTGGTGAGTTATCTCTGGGCCAGGAGCACCAGGGCTGCCTCAGGGTGCTGCTTTGAATAATTTCCTCTCCAGGGAAGCAGCACTAATTGCCTTGGCTCGAGCCCAGGTGGATTTTTTTGCAGGGCTCAGGCTACCTGCTCTGCACGGCCCTGCAGTGTGCTGGGGAGGCTTTGTGTGTTTGTATTTATCTCTTCCACGGCTTTGGCAGATAAGCATATCCTACTTGATAATGGTGGAAATGCTAGGGGTGCTGAGAATATCAAGAGATCATCTGTGGAACAGGAAAATATATATTTACTGTAGGTGTATGTTTAAGTCTGTCTACAGCTATAGTCAGCAGTACATCGTCTCGATCACTGATTATAATTCATGTGAAATATCAGCTACAACTTTTATTATAGAACCTATCAACACTAAAATCAATCACTTCAAAATATCTTTGCCTTCCAGCATGGTATTTAATGAACACTGTTTCTTCTAGAAAGCAAATAAAAATCTCTACAACAGAGAATTTCTATTTAAGGTTAATTTTTTTCTTTTTTCACATTGAGACATTAAATCTCAGTTTTCAATTGATTTCATCTTGTTGTTAAACACAGAAGTATTTCAGCCTTGGGGACTATTCTAAAAATGATAAGTATTTAGAGCCACGCTTTACAACCTACCTGCCAGAACTCTACATTTAGCAAAAACTCAGCACTTCGGTTCAGGAAGTCAAAGAGTAACTGAGCATTAGTTTTTAAAGAGCAACCTCTCAAACACATTTTTCCCAGCTCTGTAACATGACTGGAATAATCTTTGGAATTTCTGTGTGGCAAAAAAAATCTGCTTTACAAATACAGAAATGGGAGGACTACATTCTCCAACACTTGTGCTGATCTTTGGGTAGAAAGTGCAGTTACTGAGCTGAGGAAGGAGGCAGGAGATCTTTTGAATTTTGGTAGGGGTTAAAGCCATTCAACAAGTTCTCTGGTGGGTTTGCTTTTGGAAGGATCAGATTGAAAATACAATAACACAAAGCCAGCAATGGCAAAGCCATTTCTCCATAGCAGAGAAAAATAATCTTTTCACAGGAAAGCAGGTTACCTTTTGATGAAGTTTCAGACTTTCAGAGACTGAACACTAATCAATCTGATTTAAGAAGAAAAGCTATTTCAAGAAGAAAGGAGAACTACATTTGTTTCCCGACCTCTTTTGTTTTTGCACCTCTCATACTTCTCTGCTCTCCTCTTGACTTTTGTTTTTGCAGACTTAACTTTTGCTAAGAAGTTATATCTACACAGTGTTATTATAAAATACTTATACCATCATAGTTTCTGTCCCTCACAGTACATAGTTCCTGGCTTAATGAAGGACAACAATCAGGAATGAGAATCTTAAATACTAAGCATTTACTTTAAACATTAAACAATTAAATTCTCCTCTGAATTTTTAACATTTATACCAACTTTATAAAAACTGAAAATTAACAAGGAAAAATGTTTAGTATGAAAAATATATGAAATATATTTTTAGTATGAAAAACATATTCTCTAGCTATTGACATATTTCTAAAGTTCATTTATTTTACATTTCAGAGTGGCTTTGTCTATCACACCAAAGAGTTTTGTAAACTCTTCTCTGGAAAGTTTTGCATGTGAGGAATATTTTTACAGGCTGTTCTTTCTTCCTTGATTTTTTTTTTACCATTTGTTTTTAGGATTGCCAAAACCGAACTCACAAATTGCTTTACACATGTAACACATACAAGTCTTAGAATTAGAAGTGAAGTATAATATCCAAATAAACTTCTCAAACATTTGGATTTTATTTCAGCCCAGAAATCAAGGCACACTCTCAAGGAGCATTCAATTCAGTCAGATGGAAATGTGTAGTTCTAACACATTATAGGAATGTGTTTTTTTAATTAAATATCCTGGTTTTCTATTATGTAGACACATTCCAGAAGTCTTTCAATGCAACATATGCAGTACTGAAATGGTTTAAAACTGTGTGTCACTTCAGCTTAAAAGGATAAAAATTTATTTCCTTAATCTCTTAATGCAGGCTGGTGTATTTCTTTTTTTTTAACCTAAATTAATTTCAACAAATTATGTGATTATAGCTATTTCCAAATCCTTTTCTGAACCAACAGATGTTCTTAAAACAGGGAAAACAACAAGAGACAGCAGGTGAAAGGTACAGAATGTTATTCTAAAGAAGGTAGGAACTCTAAAAGAACCATTTTCAGAAGCCAAAACCTGCAGACTTGACAACACAAGAGGCAATTCAGAGCATCTGTGAAATTACAAACAGAAATGAGATAGTCAACAGTAAAAAAAAAAAAAAAAAAAAAAAAAAAAGACAAACATGAACTGAAAAATCACCACTGTTTTACATTTAAGAATAGCTGAGGAAGACTGTTTAAAAACCCCAAAAATCTTATTTGCAATGCAATTTTGAGAAGACAATGGCTCTGCCAAGAAACAATAGAAAAAACCACAGATAATCACAGTCTGACAACCAACGGAGAGCCTGAGAAGCCAAAATCTCTTTATGGAAAATACTAACAGGAGGCTGGAGGAGAACCAGAGGAGCACCACACTCTGTCTGCCTTTTTCCCTCTGCCACAGTGACATGTTTATTGCTGCTCTTGCACAGGCTGCTGGACAGGATTAAACCCTAAATCCACACAGCCATTCTCACACCATGGCCTTTGCCATGGACTGCAGATTTTTCCGTGTACCCCAAAGGTTCTGTGCTGTCGGTGACAGCATCAGCAGGACACCAAGGAGCAGCAGCAGCCCTGCCACCGCAGCTGGAAACAGATCCCCTGCCCCAGAGCACAGCTTCCAGACATTCAGGGCTTTGAAAAGCCTTCAATAGATAATTTTCCTCACTTCTTTCCTTCAGAAAAAGTAAGGAAATTATGTAGAAGTTGATACGCAATAATCATTTGTCTATTGAACCCACGCTTTTCCCCTCTGAGAATGAGAGCAGTATTATGTTTAAATCAGTGCATTGAGATTACTGTTAGATATATGTGCATGATTCATAAACCACTGAAAAATACCAAACTGCCCTGGTTATTATGAAAATACTCTATAATTATGCACACATTTAGTTACGTTAGCTCAGATGGCGAACGGAAACTTTTTCTGTTGAAACTCAGATGTCCCTGGTGTTCATTTTCTGCAGCTCGTATGTGATGAACATTTATCCATTTTCAACCAATCATCAACTAGCGCAGTTATTTTTGCATGCTTATTAATCATATAGCATAATGAAGTAATTTATTCCTAAGCAGATCATAAAAAATGAGGTGTATATGTTGACATCCTCTGTTAAAGAGCAGCAGATCTCACAATATTTGAAGTTCTCATTAAGACTGACCCCTGTGCAATGTGTACATATTGCCTGTCAGGGTCAGTTATGGTATTTGGAGGATGTGTCTCTTCAGGATAGATGGGACAGTAAATAACATTTTTTTTCCCAGGTGGATATATTTAGCAGCTGGAGCATGATTGTACCAATGATTGCTACCTCAGGACTATGCACTATGGAATATTGAGATTTTCCCCTATTTAAAAAGAGGCGGAAGCACTGAATATGCAATGGGCAATCAGTTGAGGTGGTTAAGAACAAAAGGTGACCTTCTAACCAGGAGCCATGTCTGTTATCTGCACTGGATTAGTGTCACTGCCGTTGCCTTTTAACACTCTTGTCATCCAGGGTAAATGGAGATTGATGGCAACTATTAGTTTATTTTTTCACACTCACTGGGGTTTGGTACCTTCCTGCTTGCAAATGTTGTTGTGTACAAAGGTGACGTTCTTCAGCTGTGTTGTTCATTGGTTCCAATCATATGTTGATGGAAATATCGGTGTAGGTTACTGACTTAAGCCATGAGAGCTGCCTGGGTCACTGTGTCAAACCTCTGCAGCCACTGCCACCAGTGCAAATGACATCACAGCCAGGAAGTTCTTGACCAAGCATCACAGAAAAACCCATTACACTAAACCACTTACGTACAAAGGACCAAAACCCTCAAAATATGCTGCAGAAAAAGAGAAAACAAGAGCTGCTGCCAGTATCCCGTATTTCTTAAATCTGAGTATCTCATAAGGAGTTTGTACTTTTACTTTGTAATCCTCTATCCACCGTCTCTAACCAGAAAACAAAATTAGTACCAAATTATGAACTACCTGAGTAGAAAAGACAGTTATTAAGTGAAGTATTTTGCCTCTCCAACAGAGGATTTACAAACATTATGGAGTTCCTATCCCATGTAGTGTTCTAATGGATGTCCAAATGCTGAGAAGCCAATGATCCAATTTAGTGGAATATATGACATTTAAGTCTTTAAGATCCACAGGAAGGAGGAAGTCTCAGGGAATTTTTACATTAAATTACTGTAAATAGATCATTCTGAACAGTTAAAGTCCTGTAGGGGCCAGTACAAGGTGGCAGAAATCAAACAAAAACCTGCAAAAGCCTTTCTGTCAGCAGTGAAGGGTTACCCATGTGCTCTCTTTCTAATTAGTTAAAAATACGCACACACAGCCTTGTTTACATGCACACAGGGATTTCTAAATACAGTCAGCAGAGCTTTCCTACTGTGTTTGGTATGTTCCCATAGAATTCAATCTAATTTATTTCAGAAGGTGAATTTTTTAAGAAGCCCTGCTTACTGAGTTATAAAGTGATCATGGCATTTCACGTTTGTGATGAGTTTGAAATATTGTTCTTCTCTTCCCACACAGCTTTTTAATAAAAATGCTGCCAATTTGCTGACCTTCCCCTCTGCAAGGTTAATGGTTTGTTACCTACAAATTACTTTTCATGATACAAATTTGGTTGTGAACTCCAAAATTGTCTTCTCTTGGCTCTCCCTTCAATTTGTTTTAGGCTCAAAGAAAAGCAGATTTCACAGTAGGAAAAAGGGCCAGAGAAATGAAAAGAGATAATGTTGGCTTCAGAAACTTGTCTTTTTGTTCTGTAAGAAGACACAAAATTATTGCAGTGGGTGATATTGGGGAACAACTCCTGTCACGTTATGTAGAAAAGCTGAAAGCCTCTGAGATTGCAATTTACCATTGCCCTGACTCCTTTTTCTTGAATACAGAGCCTCTAGGCTAAAGATATCTCAGAGACAATAACTAGTGACATTACATTATTGTAAAGGTTTATAAAGATGTGAATAGTCAGAAAATTTATAATATGCAGCCTTTGTTATCATTATGGAACATCTGTTATTTAAGAGCCAACTGCATAATAAACCATGTCCTAGCATTTCTTAATCCTGTCACAGTTTAAGAAGTTAAAAAGGGATGAAATTAAATGTGATCTTGGGAGGTAGCAGGGTTCCTACAGCCCTGGCCTGGGACATGGGTCTGGTCTGCAGCTACTGAAAAGTCCAAGACCCTCTGGGAGCACATCAGGCTGAGAGCAAAACACTGCCAAAATCAGCAAAGGTTGAATAACAGTGCCAAAGCAAACAAACTTCCCCAAAGTAGCACTCGGCTTCCCTTAGTGTCCAGTGAAAAGACTTGCAAGAAAGCAAAGTTAGAAGCATCTTTAAGTGACTCTAAATCTTGAAAAAATTAGCCTTGTTAGGAGGTCTCAGGCTGAAGACTCAGCTCCTAATGCAAACTTTAAAGCATTCAAGCCTGGTTTTCTAACATGGTTTAGGACATGACAGTTCAAGCTCTCCTCCTTGAGTAAAACATGCACTGAATTCAGCAAAATTTCCACAAGTGACAGATCTGATAGTGGTAAAATATCAGCTTAGAAACATCGATGACCCATTATGAAAGCTTTGGGGCCGAGGGGAAAGAACTGAGTGCTGCAGCACTGCCACCAGAGCTCATCAGGATAGTCAAACTATCAACCCTTTTACCACCAAGCAAAATTTATTTTGGTTAAAACCTTGAGCCTTTCATTATCTAAATTAAAGGTATACTGTGTTTATTGAATTCGGAGATTAGCTTGCTGTTACACACTGGAGTCTGACTTTGATGTCTCAGGATGAATATTCATGAGGTTTCAGACTATTAACTACACACGTACAACATCTAACAAGAAATGTATCTTACAGAGTTCAATTATTGTATGGTGCTTTTAGTTCTGATTTTATCTTTCATTTTGCTGTGGATTCCCATGGAGTTTTCGTAAAATCCATGTTTTAAGGTTGGTTGTGGCAGGTTTATTGTACTGATGGATCTTGCTAAAACTTGAACTTTCAAATCCAAGGGATATCTTTCAATTTCTTTCTCATTTTTACTAGTTTTAGATGAGTGAAAACTTTCAAATTCGGTTGCCTGCAACAGCTGAACTTTCAGCAGGATTGGGAATCTGCAGAGTCTGCTCACTCCTCAATCACTTCAGCCCCAATGTGGCACCACACCTTGCACACCGTTGGTCAGCACTGACTCCTGTCTCCTCCCCAAGGCTCTCACAGACATGAAACCTCTGCAAGCTCTGGGCCCCACAAGTAGCCAGGAACACGAGAAACCCTAAGATGCTACTTTTTGGAACTCAAGATAAGACTCAAACCCAAAAATCATGGAACTCGTGTGTGGTCATTACCCTGCAGGGGCTGCTGTGCCAAGAGCACTTCCCACGTCAGCTTCTGCTAAGATGCTGCTTAAAAGTTTCTGTCTTTCCCTCAGTGCAGGGGAGAAAGTCATAAACTGCACAGCAATAGCAACAAGAAACAGTAACAAAAGGAAATGTCAGAATTTTAATTGCAAACTATATGTGAGCCTTGACTGCTAAAGCTAAATTCAAATTTGAACATTAAAGGTTTGAAGTTGCTCTGCTGGGGATAGAGGTTGCTTCTGCTCATCCTTTCAGTAATCTGCTGAGCATTCCAAGCAGACTAGAGATGGCAGCAACTCTCAAAGTTCACAGGATTCATGTGAAATATTATTATTTCAATAGAGAATATATATCAAGTTACTCCTTATATAATATTTATTTTTCTAATAGAGTTGTGCTGCAGTAAGATGGCTTTCTAAAATATCATTTTAAATTATTTTAGACTAATTTCTCCTGAAAACAAAAAATATTTCAGACCCTACTGTATAAGCCCTAATTCCCACTTAAATCTCTGGATTTAGAAAAGTTCAGAATTAGTATTTTGAATTTTTCATCAATTTGAAATTTTACTGTCTTTCAAACTACACTGTAATGAATTTCATCTCTACAAATGCATGCTATTCCTTGCCATCAGCAAGGCTATTAAGTTATGTCTATTGCTCCAACACAGCAATGTCATCACATAAATTGGTTCCAGTTTAGCTCTCAGTGTAAAAGACTAAATGGAAAGGAAATAAATGCCAATTTTCACTCCTACAATTATTCCCTGAAAGCTTGATTGAGAAAAAGATTTAAAATGTCCAAACACAAAGAACTGAAATACTAACTGTTCAGACCAGTTATTTCTTCACGTCAGCAGTCACAGGAGGTGTCCCTGCACGGCACAGTCTCCTGCTGTGTACAAAAACTTTATGCTGCAAGGTCTGCAGAAGGCCCAGGAGCAACTTCCCAACACTCAGGACAGGCCTGGAATAACCTGACCTTTGGAGTATGCTGGGCTGTGCCCAGCAAAACTGCTTTTCTCACAAAGGTTACCATTTCAGCACTCAGACCCAAGGGATCCGAATGGACTGGGGCTTGGATTTTTAAGGGAAAATTGTTTTATCAGGACCTTCTGTTCTCAAGGGATAATGCCAGAGAGATTAAGCAGCATCTCTTCAGAATTAGTGCAGATATGTGACCCTGGTCTCCTAAAACTCTGCAGTAATTGTAAGAGCTTACTGAGCTTTCTGCTTTATTAATAAAGCTTACATAAAACCCTGCTTGAAAAACAAACCTCGATTTTCATCAATCATATATCAAATGAATGTTCTGTATCAATTCTCCCCTAAACAGCTGGAGACATACAGTAAATTTATTTTTGAGAGAAAAGTATTAATGCTGTCTACCTTTTCATGCTGTTTTTCAACCTATGGGCAATATCAATAGGGAAAACCCTGGAATATAAAAATTGCTTAAAGTTTTCTTTTTTATACATTTTTTCTGTGCCACAAGCGCAGTACAACAGTGCAATCATTCTGCCACTTAAGTCTACTGTTGTTTTGCCCAGCTCTGTTTGTCCATGGGCTGCCATGGAATTTACTCCCCACCAGCTAAATGAATTCTCAGGGCTGCACTGTGAGGTTTTGGGCACTTCAGTGGAAAAAGAGAGTGGGAACTGCAAGCTCAAAGCTGCAGAACTGTTGGAGCTCCTCCCCAGGGTTTGAGATACTACTGAGGGTTGTAATTGATCCTTGCATTTTTGACCAAATTCCCTAAAAGGACTTGTTTTGGTGCAAAAAGCATCTCAGGCTGCTGTAAAATCTCAAGATCAGCTTTTAAATAGTCACACTTTAATCAACATATTGGCTGAACAATTGGTTTTAGAATATCAAAGCAGGAGGTTTTATTACAGGGATAAACAGGGATTTATCACCCATCTTTCATTATTAGTACAGCAAAAAAAAAAAAATCCACAATTTTTTTTTTTTCCCCCTGACTTCTGCCAACTTCAAGGTCTTGTGTCAGCCCTGCTCAGTAGGAAATTTCAGCTCTGCAGTATGGACAGTTCATCTCTTTCCCTCTGCTCTTCCAAAATGAAAAGTAAAGGTTATTATTTAAAGCAAGCAAACCTGAACCAGTACAGAAAAGTTGAAATACGGATTGAGAAAACAGAAGCCCAGTAGCATCATCTTCAATTGAATATCATTTAAACCATTAGCTTCTTAATTTGCATCTTGCCCCATTAACCATGGGGGGAGTTGTAGGTTTCTTGTTATCAGCTGACTCAGGGAAAGTGAATTCTCTGATGTAGTAGATTCATTTGCATTATGAAGAACTGAGGCTTAAATTCTTGAGCTTCACTTGGCAACACAGGCTTTGTAAGCGCTTAGACTAATGTGCATACCACACTTAAAGTGAGATTTTACCTTAATGGTGATTAATGGCTGATTTCTCTGTCTGATAATAGGAAGAGTACTTGGCATAGTATTTTGGGCTTTTACATTTGTAATAAAACCATTTCAGTTCTATCTTTCAATAAATTTCAGGGTATTCAAGAGCACTTCTGAAAAGAGCACTGAGAAGTGACTGATCACTGCCATCAGGTAATGAACATTTCAAAAGGACCAAGCGAGTTTTTTCATGGATTATCCCAGTTGTCTGGTCTGGGAAATGCCGTCTGATTTTCAAGGATTTGCCTTTAGGTGTGTGTTAGCTGTGAGGTGGCAAACACGCCTGTGGTTCAGACATCCTACCCACTCCTTTTGATGTTTGAGTACCAGCAGGCCTCTCTCAAAACTGCTCTTTGTCAAGGAAATAACAGTTTTACATTTCATTCCCTTTTCCTCAGTAAATTTCTTTGTACCCTACTGCAGCTCAAAGGAATTCCAACATGGATTTAACACAGACAAAAGAAGAAACAAAGACAAAATCTGATGAGGTTTGAATTGGTTTATGCAAAGTCCCTTCCTGCATCTTCCCACATTTGCATTTTAGATGAAATGTGTTTTCATTTCTTCTATAAGGACTACAAAATAAATCTTAATCCCCTGTGCGTATTTACAGACTTTGAACAGCGTGTTGTAAGAAGCTTAGCTCTATGAACTCAGTTCTTTTAAAAGGCTGGAGGGAACTTACTACAAACAGAAATTTCTACCTGAACCAAAAATTGGTCTGTGCGAATAATTTAACCATCCTTGGTTAAATTCCTAACTAGGGCTCATATTCCTCTGTAACTGTGTACATTTCTAAGAATCACTCAAACCCAAGTGACCTGCAGGGGCACCTTTGTTCTTCCACTCAGCTGCTACCTTAGTGCCTTCCACCTTGTAAAGAATAGATGTGTCAGAAAAGCAGGTCCTAAATCTCAGAAAGTGTTAGATCATTAAATCTAGAAACAGCATGACTTAGGGCACATAGTCATGAGATCTTGCCAAAGAAAAATGAAAACAATATAGAAGAAAAAAATCTGTTCTAGATACCAAATGTGAAACTTTCTGATACCCTTCCTGCCTGTTCTGAGTCAAGACTTTGGTATTTGCGGTTCTTTGTTCTTGCTGGAACATCACCTTGCGTGTCTCTGGCCTCTCATACATTTTCATATACTCAAAACTGATTCCTTGCAGTAAGACAGAAGAAAAGCCACTCAAATGGAGAAATCAGTATTAAAAAATTACAAATTCTTTGGTTAAAAACATGCAGCCCCAGAAAAGAACTTTGCCACACACACCACTCTCCATCACATGGTGCATGCAGGGAAACAAAAATGGTATTTAAATTTTATCTCCTTGTACTTGTGTTCTGTTGTTGTTTATCTAAATAATTTAAGTAACAAAAAAGATTAAGCCATTATTAAGCTGCTCTTCCTAACGAAATGAGACTGTGTTCTCTCTGTTACTCATTAACACCACTTTTATTAGTTCTTGGTTGTGTTCAATCGAATCTGACAGAGAAGCAGACATCTCAACCAGGGGATGCTTCCTCGAAGAGAAAAACAAAGGCTGGATAGGGAAATGTGACTCAGATGAGTGCAGGGATGGAAATTCTCCACAGATTCTCTACAGATTTTGTAAGAGAAAAGCACGCAGTACATGTTTACCATGCCAGACAATTCCCTGTCTCTGGGAAGGGTTCACTCCACTCATTCCTGCTCTCTTTAGTAGTTTAGTAATCCTGACAAATTCTCATTATACGGAACATTTCTACATCACAAAGTTACCAGAATTCTTTGGCTGTGCACCATAAAGAAATACAGGCACATGACAGCCACTGAGAGCAGTGACACTGCCTTGGATAAACAGCACCTCAATTACACAAGCAAACATCTCCACTGGGGAAAAGATTTCATATAAACGAATATGTAAATTCCTTTTTATCCATTAGGAGACAAAGGAAGAAGAATGAATCTAATTAGAAGAAAACACAGCAGTAAGTGCTCTCACCCTCAGCTGTATGTTAAGAACAGCAGAAGCTGTCTGTGAACTCATGTTGGTGTGCATCCTCTGTTAAAAGAGCAGCCCCATTGCACATCTGGTTCTCAGTATCTTTAAAATAAATTTAAATCTGTAATTCTTAATATATGTTCAGGGAAGAAAAATTATGATGAATGCTGGTGGTGATGGCTGTGGTGAAGGTGAAGAAGAGGAAGTTTGTTAATTCCAGATAATAATTCAGACACTCTCAGTTGTAGACAAACAGAAGGAAATAATTTTGCTGCTGCAGGGAAGCAGCAAAACCTTCTCAGTGAGCATGGAGTCTCCATGTCTCTAAGCCATTGCAAGGCTGTGCAGGGCTCTGTTTCACTCAAGGATGTGTAATGGGACAAGCACTGAGTGAAATGCTCAGACACACCCTGGGCACTCAGGGGTCACTGCTGCAGTGATCGCATACAGATGTGCAATATGAACATCAGGACAACTGAATTGCTAAAAGCATTCATACAGGACTTTCAAGATGTGAAAAAACATGCAGAAATAGCCCACACCAGAAGAACTTAGAGTTCATGGCAAAAACAGCAAAATGTTCCAGGTCAGAACACACGTGACCTTCTGATCGAGCCATTTAACAGCTCCTGATCCAGAACCAAAGTCCTGACTTTCTACTTGAGCACAAGCAATGTAGAGTCGACCCAAATATATTCCTTCATGTATTATTTACTTCTGACAGCAAATTATAAGCTTCGTTGCCTTTTTTATGGACCTGAACGTTCCTCAGGCTTCACCCCTGTCTGACCTCTCCTAAATTCACTTTTTAGATCTGAATTTGAAATTACAGTCCCTGCCTAAGTGTCCAAGCAAATAAAAAAGTTCCTTCTTCTACTAAAGTTAGAAAGTAAGTAGTTTGTTTGTTTCAGTAATAAAACTAAACCAACTTGTCTCCAGTAGGATTCCTGTGAGTAATTATATTCCATACATTTCAAATTTTTCCAGGTCTCATAACCTCACAGTCACTATAGCAATTCATAGGTGTGTTTAGGCTAAATCATCTCAAAATTCTGTGATTTCCTACGTACAATTTAGGGCATCTGACGTGACTTGGGTATTTAATTTATGCCTCTCAGTTGCTGAGCCATCCTTCTACTTAATCTCTGGCTGTTATTTTTAGCCAATAAATCTGGCACAATTTGGTGGAAATGTGGGAAGCAAAGCCGCATTACCCTTCTGGACAGCAGAGCCTTTCTGCCTACAATTCCTTGATTCATTAAAAACACAAGGCTGTATTCTTGAAGTGCATAGGAACTGCAGAAGCTCAGTGAATAAACAATGATCTGTTGTTCATTTCCAAAAAATATAAAGTACAGGTTTTTTATGCCTACTTCTGACATAATTTTTAATGATATCAAGTACTAAAATATTTCAAAGAATGCTCATTGCTGCAGATACTCCTGTTGCCCACATTGCTATATAATTTTGCATTAATTTACTACAGAAATCTCCCTTTGTTCAGGCAGTGAGCTATTGCTGAAACAACAGGATACCAACAGAAAATAATGTGCATTCCACCGAAGGCATAAATAGGAAGTTTCCCTCACTTCCAGACTCAGAATTGACAGTAAGAAGCACAAAGATAAAAGAGACATAAAGATGAACTGCGTTTTCACAAAGTAACTCTTCCACAAGTACTGACAGTTTCGATGTTTCTCCCAAGCACTAACGTTCTGTATTTACTGTTGCGTTTCATTTTATGGATTTTTTTCCCACATTGAGTTCAAACAAAATAAACAGAAGTTTGAGCTATAGCATGTAACAAGGTCAGAAAGGGACTTTTTAGAATTAGATCAATTCTTGTTTCTTATCCACCTGGATTCATAAAACATTCATATTGACTCTCTGCTACTATGATTTTTGTGTTTGATTGCTCAGGTTTCACAATCTATTAGAAGCTAAAGGAAGGGCTTTTTATAAGAAAAGTAGAAGTCATGGGACTTTGACAGTGCTGTTCTCTCTTCTTCATGGTTTTTCTCTGCAGAATTTTGAGAAAGTTTCCAATCTCTTATTCTTGCCCTATGTACAATAAAACGTTTCACTGAAATTCAAAAAACCTTGTGATTTCACAGACAGTGAAGTCAATGGAAATTCATGTCCTGGTGTAGTTCCATAATAAATTAAAAAAAAGGTATTTCCAATGAAAGCATAAAAAAATGGACAAATTAGAAGTGAGACAAGTGAAATGCAAAGGAAGCAAAAGGGTGGAAAGAATCCTACTCTAGACATCTCCAAAAGGTTTCTTGTAATATTTTCCCCTTTGTGATATAACAAAGGAGCTGTTGGTAGAACTGATGCAATGTTGTCTTCTAGAGAGAAAAGATAGGCATGACAACTGATTATTCTAGTGCAGGAAAGATAACATATCCAAGATGTTTCTAAAGAACTAATTATTTCTTCAATATTAGTATTAGATATTAGGAAATGCCCTCAAAGATATAGTTGTATCTCCCTTAGATTCTCAGAGTAATTTATTAACTGTCTTCCCTCTCCTTTTTTCTTCTTAGGAACCTCAAACAACAGTGGCTTGAAATACAGGTTAAAAGACACAATTTCTCCCTTCTCTTGCTACTTCAAGCCAAAATTAAGCTGCTTGGATTACTTCCAGTCTGGCTCTCAATATGTATGAAGGAAGAAACAATGGTGCCTATGATTTAATAAAAGTGATTATCTGTAATGAAAAGCTGTGACCCTTCTGTAATTCACCTAAATTAGATCTGCACAATAAAAAGGAAAATTTTTTCGTTCTTAGCCTTTCCATCCTGGCTGAGAACATCATGGTTCCAATTGAGATACGGAGATCAGCCCAATATCTACAGTCTGAGCATCACTGAACACAAAGATGTAATTGAATTCTGACTCCATTCTCCATGCCACACGCAGCAAACATTCCAGCAGGAGGGCGATGAGCCCCTAACTGTGAAGAAAACTTGTACGTAATGTGGCTGTCAGCAAAATAAATAAACACGTCAACAGACTGTCAGGAGTTGGGCACATAAATCATATGGACTAGAAATTTTGTTGTGGGAGTTGTTTATTTTTGTGGTCTACAAAAATATTTAGAATTACAATAGTAACTGCAATGAGCACTGGATCAAAGAATAAAAATTGCAGCTTCTGAGAACCAAAAAGAGGAAATTTCTATTATGGGTCAAGAGAAGTGGAATTGTCATTTTGAGGCTTCTACAGTACTCTTCTATGTATCAAGTAAACTTAAATTCATATGACCATACTACTACATTTTGCAATTAAAAGACTCTTCATCAAAAGATATTTAGTTAAGGAAATCTAAGCTTTACCAAAAAAGAAAAACAAAACAAAAACAAACAAAACAGACAAAACAGAAAAGCACCAGAACGCAATTTCATACAGTGAAGAATCAAAAAATATATTTAAGAATACTTTCTGCTCTGTAAATTTTAAATGGTCTTGGGACCGAAAAAGGACTCTCACATGAACAGGATGCATCAGAAGGATGGTATGTGCTTACCTAAATATAGCTTTAGTGATGCAAATTTCCACTTAATAATGATCCTAACAATTTAATTACTAACGAATGCCTCCACTGGCAGCCTGGGAGCTGCACTGCCTTTTAATTTCCTGCTCTACCTGAATTTCTTGTCTCCTAAAATAGCAGGACCTTATATGGGAAGGAAATATGTGAATCTGTGCCCTTTCCTTGCTCAAGTTCCTGACATTTCATGGAAGGGTTCCATTGTGAAATTTGGTCTGGGACCACGTTAGAAACACTCAAATGACCTTGACTGAGGAATAGGCTAACAAATCCATTTTCTTCAAGCAAATTATTCTACTTTCATTCTCTTGTCACACTGACGTTGACTCGGAATGATTTTTCAAAAGATATCCAAGTCAATTCAATGACTTATTTAATTCAGTTCATGTGTTGTGGCTCTGAAAAGGTGACTTTCATTGTCATTTTAAAATTACTGCCTTCATAAAAAAGTACTAAAAACCTGACTAGAAAACAGCACAGTTATACTTTGTTTTAAACCATCCTATTGAAATTATTGGTAAATTTCGTCCCCAGAACACTAAATGCAATAAAAAGTGTAAACAAAGTATTTAAATTTTTTCCTGCAGTTTCGACAGAAATGCATTACACCTTCCAAGAGCAGTCTGGATCACATCTCTCAGATTATCAGGGGTTAAACACCCTAACCCTTGTCACAGGTAGATCTCATTGACTGCTGGTGAACAAGTTTCTTCTACCTCAGTTCATCTGCTCCTGAGATATTTCCAGACAAGCAGAATCCCACAATTTTCTATCATGTTTAAGAGCCTTCTTATTCCTTTATCATCATTTTGTGTTTTGCTCAATGTCTCACTAGAGCCGTAAGAATTAAATTAAATTTTTGTTCAGACCAATATTAAGATTCATAGCTTTTTTACTCTAATATTGATTGCCTTCACCTCCAACAAATTAGTAACTTAGTATTAAACTCACATAACCATAGCAATGAAAACTAAAGGAAATATTGTATTATTCTGTCCTGGCACAGTTACTTAGGCTGTCACTAAGTTATATGAAGGGAACTTTTAGCAATTGGCTCAAGAAATGTGTCAATATTTAAAATTAAAACATAAATAGAAGAGTTACGAGTTCTTGCTGAGCCCAGGAGCCAGAAGATTTTGATTTATAAAATATTTCCTTTGGTAGACATTAGATACTTGTGTGCTTGAGGGAAGGAAGATATCCAAACCCAAATGGAAATAAGGTGCATCCACATCTCCAGCCTGGAGCTGTGTCTATTATTTTCAGAGCTAGTTTCAATAGATGGCAACGTGCTCCTCGGCTCCTCGGCACATCACAAAGCCAGCGCCAGGCATGTGAAACTGGGGCTCCCAGCCAAGAACTAGAGCACTGCTGCATGGCAGAAATGTATTTAATAAAACATTGCCCACAAGCAAATTAACTTCCTCAATATTTGTATATCAATGAAACTACACAGAGTAAAAAGAAAATTACGCTTGCCATAATGCTGCATGCAAATTCAGCACAGGAATTAAGGGAGAAGAGGTGCCAAAGCTACAGTGACACAATCCTGTTAATAGAAAGCAAATTCTGCCCGAGCTGAGTCTCAGCCTTCCAAGGCAGAAGGTGTTGCTCTCACGATCCCTGGGGGTCTCTAATGCCCACGGGGGGCCCAGCCCAGGTGAGCTGCTCCGGGCTGCTGCTGCTGCATGTCTTTGGGAAAGGTGGGAAGAGAAGGCAGCAATTCTTTCAGTAGGAGAATCGATGAGTGCCAAACCTCTTCACTGCCACCCTTCCCACCCGCCTGCTCACAGCCAGCAAACCTGTGCCCCAAACCCCAGCTGGACCCCAAAAGTGACAGCAAAACACAGCGCAAGTCCAGGTCAGCTTTTCCCTGCAAAATCTCCGTGGTTATTTGCAAGCACTAGGGGATGGTGTGGATCATAGTAAGTGACTAGAGTGATTTCTTGAAATTTGTTCAGGGGAAGGCTGAGGCTGCTACACGTTCCAAAAATCAATACAGTTTGAAGCACCAGAAAGACATAATGTGCTGTGATACGTGCACTCCACACACTACTGCGCTTGATTAAAAGTGTGACTCCTCTTTATGTGAAGCCTTCTCGTGTACATCATTTGTATTATCACACCAGACATTCAGACACTTCTGGTTTTTCGGATTTTGTTGAGATTTTTTTATTTTTGATTGGTTTGGGGTTGTTCTTTTTGTAACTGAGTTTCTCTCCCCCAAATACAAATCTTGAAAAGAGTATTGAGGACAAAATGCAGCTTTGTCTACGGAGTCATGACAAAACTCATTTACTAAATAGAAAAAAGCACCTTTCACACAATAATATTACTTATACTGATGAAGGTGGTAAATAAATAAGCAGTGCAATTTGCTGGTTTCCTCTGCATGCAATATATGAGGCCATAACTCCTTGGCTAAACTGTGTCTTCCTAGAAAGATTTCCAATATCAATTACAGCACTGATTGCATTACTACTAAATAGAGTTCCCTGACATGTTTCCTTGATTATATGTAAATATTTCCTAAATGAGATGTTTCAAGCTCCACGTAAAAGTTACTACAATTGGACATTGTGTCAAAATCGTGCAAGGTAGAACATGACTATGAGGACCAACAGCCTAAGATTTTTACCTTTTAGTTGAAAGGAAAATAATTTATTCTTGATAGTGTCATTTAATGAAAACTAATGAGATAGTTTGGGTTTGTACTACAAAAATTGCATCAGTTTTCTAAGCTATTTAAAAAAAAAAAAATCTGAAGTTTAGCTCATGTGAGTCCCTAAAGCCTCAGACATTGTTCCAACAATAAATTAAGAACTTTAAAGTGTGATGTATAACAAGATCTTTTCCCATTACTCTGTAAATTAAGCTGTTCAGTTGACAGGAATTTTGTATGTAAAATAATGATACATGGAGAAATACATTAATAATACCCTGAAGTTATTCATTGCTCGCCTCAAATTTTTTGGATTTTTTTGAAGATGCAAAACTCTCATCTTGATTTATTTTATTGTGTTAGAATTCTGTCATAGTTATCTTTCCTGAGTGCTGAGAGTCTCCAGAGAAATGCGAGCAGAATACTGGAGAACACTGGAACAATTGTTACCAGCTCACAACTGAGATGGTTTTATTTTAACATACCAAAAAAGAAATAAGAAGCTTTAGTTAATGCAAGATTTCTTTTTCTTTTTTTATTTCTACAAAAATATGCTTTTAATCTATCTACCTATTTCTTCAGAACTTAATGGTTAAGTCACATGTCATTTTATTTTCCGTTAATTTAATCAGGTTTCTCTGCTAATATGAAAATTTCTCAGGATGTTATTACTTCCTCAAAATAAGAAAACTAGGGGAAAAAAATCATTGGTTTTCCCCACACCCTCAAGGGTTTGGAAGATAAGGAGTTTACTTAAACTTTAATACCTTCTTTAAAATTTTACACCTTATGCCATAGGAAATATAAATCAGAGTTTTAACACAGCATAGCCTCATTGTCAGCCATCTAAATATGCTAAGTAAGCAGAAAGCATCTCAGGCTTAGGGGAAATGCTGATGGTAATATGAGAAAATCCAAAATTAAAGTCACCTCCAGAAGAATACCACCCAAGTGCTAAAAATAGTTTATGGACACTGATGGTCTTCTCAATTTCATAAATCCTTTTAGATATGTTAAGATCATACTCAAACAAAGGAAATAAAATTGTAACTCTGCAACATTTGCCAGTCATCCTACTCATGTTTTACAGTTTAACATCTATGTTACACTTTATACAACAAGCCAACTTATTTTCTAGTCCAATGGGAGACAACTTTTTATAAAATGTTGAATGGGGCTAACTGAATTCTGAATTATATTTCATCTTCCTGATTGCTCAATTTTTACTGAGACAGAAATATGATGGGTGATAGAGCCCAGGTTTGGTTTTTTTAAGGATTTTTTAAAAATTCTTCAATGAGCCAGAAAATAAATTATAAATACTTCCATGACAGAGTAAATACTCTGGGACCCAGCCATACCATTAAGAAACAGAATAATAAATATATGTCACATCCAAACAGCAAGCAGTACCTTTCTCAAACCCATGCACACAAGACCCTGCATTGCTTATCCAAAACTTGATTGCTAGCCACAGCTACAGCCTTGCTCTGGAAAGAAAATCTGTTCCCAAAATAATAAAAAATAAAACCCAAAGTACAAAAAAACCCACAACCAAACCCAAATTAACAATAAAACCAACCAACCGAAAAGAAAAACCCCAAAATCCCACTTGAGATCAGCCAAGGACACCCAAGGATCACTAAGATGAAGCTGAGGATTAGACCACCAGCTTTCTGTCTCTCTTGACCCTTTGCTCACTGTGAGTTTTCTCTTGCTGGCTCTTCTACTCATCTGCACCATGTAAATTAATTTGATATTCTCATCGAATTTTCATTAGTCTTGACAAAGATTCCTTATTGTCGGCATCTGAGTCAGGCAGTGTTTGTCACTCCCTTTATGTCGCCTTCTGGAATTATTTCTTTGGACATTTAAAATACACAGTACCCCATGTTTGTCACACTTAAAAGTTGAAAATCTTCCTGTGGTATTAACCTTAGGTCAGCAAGAAAAGAATTAATTACATTTTGAAAGTGATATGCATCTCATTGCTATAAATAGAAGAAACTAAGATAACAAATAAAGCTAACAAGAAGTGACAGTGTAGGATATTTCTCTGTCTAAACAAACAGATGGTTTCTGTACAGGAGTATATACTGAGGCTCCTCAAACAACTTCTGGGAAATTTACCAGGCAAAAAAATCAGGGAGATTTCAAAAACAACAGAAAATGGCATGTCATTATTGTGAACAAAAGAGTCCTCCAGAGTGAAAAGAAGCAGCAATTTTTTTATGCATGGAGGGGATGGTATGCAGCAGGATTTATTTATACTTGGAATAATGTAGCTGTCTTATCTGGTTTTATGTAGCTTGTACATCTGTTTTCTGGTAGACATCTGGACTTACATCTTGCAGCAGACAGCTCAGTGACAACAGAGATGTGCTATAATTTCCTGATTGTAGATATCCTCACGAAAATGACACTGAGATGGAAGTACATGTTTTTGCAGACTAAAACTGCTACCTAGACCACTTTCTTTCACAACTATAATTTATCATTGCTTTCTCACAGCACCCTGGTAAGAAGGATGCCAAAAAATGAAAGAAAAGAAGTCTAACTGACCAACAGAAGTTTCCTTGCTTGTCCCCTACAACCAGCAGCTCCTCTTTGTCTTCTGACACGTACAGCAAAGAAATGAACTGATCAGAAACACAACCACACACCTGAAGCCTCAGAAGAAGACCCTGAATATTCCAATGTTGCAAGTACCAATCTTAAACACATCACTTATGCTACAACTGCTGCCCCAATATTGCAGCTCTGCCCTCCCCACGAACGTGCCGATGAGCTCCAGCACAGGAGAGATCTCCCGAAGCAGTCATTCCACAACCCCTGCCAGGCAACAATTAGCAAGACAGAATGGCTGAAAAGACAACTCAAAATCCAGATATGGATAGCAAATTATTCCAAACCTGGATTAAAACCCCTCACATATACATAAACACACAAAATTAGGATTTCCAACTTCTGTTTTAGTTGGCTGTACAGCAATAGTTAGACTTCCAAGATAAGCTAAATGACTTTATGACAAAACAGAGGCACTGAACAGTCTGTCCAGCCTGTCACAATCCTAGATGCAACATCAGCTGAAAAATTAAAGAAAAACCAAACAACGAAGTTGTGGCTTGGCCTGGATAAGAAAACCCCCAGAACTCAGCAACAGGAATGCAAGACAGAAAAAACCACTGATCTTGACATACAAATTCCAAAGTCTTGACCCAGTTCTGAGCAATTCTTTGGATCAATGGGACCTAAGAAGGTCTCTGGCCACATAAGCAAATCTAGAGCCAAATACTTCGCTGTTAAAAAAACAGCATTGCTCAGTTGAACTCACTGAAACAGATTAATTCAGACCATCTGAGAATTAGGTCTCTAATTGTATTGTTTCCATCACCTTTATGTTTTAAATCCTCTACCAATTTTAAATAATTTGTCTCCTCTGGGCTCACTGACTCACAGTTCTTTGAATAAAGAGCAGGAATAGGAACACAAAGAGGAAGCAAATTTTTTACTCCAAGCTGAGCCAGCTTCAAGAGTTTTAGCTAAAGAAGACTTTCAGAGCACTGAATATTCTCAATATTGTTATCTGTTTGGGTTTATTATCTGGATTCTATAGTGGATTATGTTTCGTGTGGGTATCCTGATGCCTTATCTCAAGCCTTGGATTAACCAAATTTTGTTTTTTCTCAGCAAACACAGTGGGGGGGAAGCTCAAAGCTAAGTGCCAATCTGATCTAAAGTGTGCAGAAATCTGTTTGAAATCCCATAGAAAAGAAAGGACTGGACAGCTGTCCTCTGCAGAGCAGAGTGCTCATTCTTTATGGCATCTTATACGATCCATAGTGCCTCAGCAGTCTTCCCTTTGGCTCTGACCTAGGCTTTCACTCAGGTCACCTCTGACTCCTCTGCCCCTCAGGCACAAAAATGTCTTAACTGAACGCAGGGCATTTTCCGTGGGCTGAATCTGAGTGGTCTGGGGATAGAAATGAAAACCAAAGTGCTGCTTTCATTCCAGGGCATAGCTTAGAGAGGTTTTCTCAGAGCAAGTCCTTATCATATGCCTTCCCTGTAATTCGTCACATGTTCAGAGGCCAAACAAATTATCCTGTAATCCAGAGGGAAAGGATCAAAGCTGATACTTTCTGCCTTATTGCATTTGCTTCCAGAAGTCAAGGAGGATATATCTGTGATAAGAGCACAGAGCAAACGATCACACAATAACTCCGTAGGGCTTTGAAGCAGGGATAATCAGAGAGCTCAGCTAACCTGGGTGCCGATTTCTTTTTCGAGGAAGATTTTTTGAACAGTGAGTAGCAGGAAGCTCTGCTTCCCACACGGACTGTCAGACCAGCAGGACAGTGCTCTGGGGCAGTGCCAAAAACTCTTTTCTGTAGTCACAGTTCTGCTGGTCAAGTTTTAAACTCTGCAGACTGCATAAGAAAAGTTCCCTAATTCACCTTCGTGTGGTGAACATTTGGAGGTTTTCGATTAAATTAAATTTTGAGGTATCACTAATCAGTGGAGCAAGACTTCGTGCAAGGTCTGCCAATACTCGTTTTTCTTACCAAGATGATGGCATAACAGCTGCTGACACTCAGATTCTCTGGTATGGCTCAATTAAATTGTTAAAATACAGACATATCAAACTATATACATTTTAGAATATCACTTGCATATTGTACCATTTCATAAACAGAAAGTGGAGCCATATTTCTAAATCCAAGTTATTTTCTATCTTCTTTGTTACCTGTGTAGGGATTTAGTCAAGAAGTGGAAAACAAGAATAGTGGAAGCACTGCATGGTCCTGCCTTACAGCTGGGATGCCATTATGATAAATCCTAAACAAACAAGATGAACTCACTCTCAGCAGCTCAGACCTCTAGCTGTTCAAATTTTCCCTCTTCATAGATCAGTACTTGTGAAAATTCTGGATCACAAAAGATTTAACAATTAAGGCAGGAGGACCAAGGTAACTCTACAGACATATGCTTCACTTAGTGATAAAACCAGCTTTCTCTATGTTTCTTTCTAGTTCTATAATATGCATTTTCTTGTTGATCCTTTCAGTCTTCAGCTGTGGTAGAAAACAAGAAAACAAGCCCCCAGGACATTACAAGTATACACTACACCACTGTAATGGTGTGATACAATTTTAATTGCAGGCGGCTTATATTTGGAACATTTTCTCCCATTCGGAAAAAGTGCTGCAGGAAGGAACAGGTCTGTGGATCTCATCAATTATAGAGCATTCTTATTCCCAGGTAGCACTGATTGCACAGTCAGGCTTTGCTCCAGGTACTAGGGCAAAGTGGAAATGTAATGTTTTTACACTAGGGATGCATATCAATGTAAACAAAGGGACAATATGAGCATGTACTGCTGAAAATCATAGACGTAAGCATTCAGGCCTCTCACCTTTTGATTTGCTGAAAAGGTAATTAGCAAAGACAATTATGAGATAAAGGCAATTTATTTTATGGATAATTGCATACATTTCTAGTATGAGTAGATTTAGAATGGTTCACCAAAGTATTAAAACCATTTGTCTCATAAGCTTGTTTGCTGACTATTCAAGGTTTCTTTTCCCACTCAGTGGCCTCAGCTTTGCCAAATGATATCCAGTGGAAATTTGTACCCATACTTTGGGCACCATGGCAAAGCAGTTACAAAAGCCTGATGTAAATTATCTTATCTAAAGCTACACATCACATTATCCTGCCCGAGATGTTTTTGTACAGCAGTAACACAGTGCATTAATTCAGTCATGCATTGCAATGGCAGCTTCCCCTACCACTTAACAGGAAAACATAAAACGAGATACCTCCTTTAAAGTTTGCACCATTTAGAAAAGTTTGAACTTATTGTAACACCAAAGCAGTGCTGATAACTCCCTAACATTCTGGTTTTTGCTGAACAGTGGCTTGCTCAGCAAGAAGGGCTCCTCTGCTTCTCACTCTGCCCCCACTGAACAGACTGGGGGGCAGAATAAACTGGGAGAGACACGACCAGACAGATAACCCAAATTAACTAAAGAAACATTCCATGTCATATAGCATCGTGCTCAGCAACGGGATGGAAAGGAAGGAATTTTAGAGGGTTGGCCTATTTTGTCCTCAGGGGCTGACTGGGCACTGGTCTACCCATGAGAGTGGGGGAACGATTGCCTTTCCATTTATTTTGTTGCCTTCTTACCTCTTCTTCCACTTACCATTCACTTATTAAACAATTTTTGATGGTTTTTTCACCCCCAATATTCCTTACTTCTACTTTTCTCTTCCTCCTCGCCCAAGCCGTGGGCAGGGTAGGAGAGGTGAGGGAGCAGCTCTGTGGTGCTTGAGTGCCCACCACGGTTAACCCACTGCACTAAGCACTGAAAATAAATAATTAAGGGATGACTGACACAAAGGGCTGAAACAGGTAAATTTGGTATAAACTCCGGGTGTCTAATCATAGAAAAAGACCACAGCAATGTTCCAAGAAGCCATAAGAGAAGAAAACACAAAGCAAGAGTGCAAGGAAAATTGGAATGACAAATATGCTCTCTGATGTATTTGGGAGGCAGCTTGTCAGTATGGGTCTACGATAATAAATAAATAATACCACATTACATTTATGCAGTGCCCTTCAGTGACACACCAAGGTGCTTTGTCAGGTGAAACACAGCAGCAGCAAAACAGTGCTGGCACGTCAATGCTTTTTGAACATGGATGCAAAAATGCCCCAACAGAACTGATTTAAGTAAAATCTACTTAAAATAAAGGCAAGTCATTGTCATGGGAAATAAACAGAACCTGCTCTTGACAACTTCAATTTAGAATTAGAAAACAGTCAAGGGAAAAAACGGCTTGTAGAAGTCAGTAGTATTAACAGCCAAGATCAGAGGTGATCAAAGTAGGAAGCAAATGAATGTTTATGCAGTTATGCATGTAAAGCTGTAATGAACTAATTTAATACAGCAGCTTTCATGCTCCAGGTATTTCCTAAGGAATAGATTTAATCCATATTAAATACAAACACAAGGGCTCAGAGTCAGGCACTAGTGTAGCAGAGAGTAAAAAAGAGGTTAGAACCATAAAATATAACATGTCCACTCTCATTAGCATTTAACTGTTACAAAATGTGCCCTGGAGCAGGAGTTCAGAGCCCAAGATCAACTCAAGTGGTTTACTGATGCTGTCCATGGTTTTAGACTCTAGAATTCTTGATTCCACTTGAAAAAAGATTGCATTATTATTACATACAATATATTTATTCACTTAAGGACCAAACTAGTAACAAAGGCTGGAGGCACAAATGGTATAAAAAAAGCCCTGAATCTGCCAAACTACCTCCAATGGCACACATTACATTTGCTCAACTTTCAGTTACATAAAGTGAAGATGATTTCATCAATACAGCCCATCTATTAATGTGCTATTCCTGTAGAATTTTGTAATGTAAGGTAGATACAACTCTTCAGGTCATATCAAAACCCTCAGAAATATAAACCAAATACAAGATGAAAAGAAGTGAAGTTGATTTTTGAAGGGATAACTGTCTCTAATTAATTTTTTGGGACCTGGAGCTGTGTGCCATGAGCACAGCGTGGGCTGACTGCCGAGGGAAGGGAGATGACTCCTGGACTGTGTCAGGGCTCTGGCACTCAAGGCAGGATGGAGAGTCTTTCAGTTGGTCTGTTTAATACTCATCCATTTTATCTGATCACTTTTGATTAGTGCTGCAGTTTCCACTTTGTACTTTGACTAGAGAACTCTGATGAATGCAAATGGGGTGAAAAAGTGAATTATAAAGGTCACAAGATCAAAAAAAGAATTTCAATAAATCACGCCTTATGAGAAGTCATAGCAGTGACTATGACCAATGAAGTTCCCACTAACTGGAAAAGAGGAAATGTAAAAAGGGAAAAAAGGAATATCCAGAGAATAACACACAGGGCTGAGCAACTTTGTTTCCTCTGTATTTAATATAGGAGGTACTTCTTCCACTATTTCACATGTAAAGTTTGAAAACTCAAAGCAGCCTAACGTAACAGTAATATAAGTACACAAATCCAAATATCCCACACTCTGGACTGAATTCATTCCACTTGTCTGAGAAATTAAAGCAGTGACTTCCAGCTTCCTCCACAAAGTCAGGAGGGCAACTCAGTGCATCAAAGAGAAGATTCCATCTCTGTTTCCAAGTGCAAATGTCACACTACAAACAATAGTATAATGTAATTTTATATCACAATTGCGCTCTCTTCATATCAAATATTAATTGAAAAAAAACCCTTATGCTTCATCAAGTTAATGAAAGAAGACTGACAAAACATTGATAAAATCTCAATATTGTAATCTGAATTTCAGGAAAATTTGCAGACCTGAGCTTCCAGCTCTTCTCAAAATGAAACACATCTGAAAGTTGTGTGGTGCATCCATCAGAGTGCAGAGCCAAGGTCTAAATGCTGCTCCTGTCTGCATTGTCGCACTGTTGGTTGATCTTAGGAGAGTCACTAGTCCTTTCTCTCTCCCATCTATCCAAATTTCAGCTGGAATTGTATTTCCTGCAGTGTACCTATAGCATGCAGTCTAAAATACGTTGTAGCAACAGTAAAACCTCCTTAGGTACTCTCCTAACAACGTTAATTTGCCTAAATCAACTTTGCATACTGATTCCAATTCTAGAAAACATCTGCTGCCTCCTCTCACTCCTAACTTTCCTCTTTCAGCATTTCCTGCAGGTTTATGGCTTATCTTTTATGCATATTGATCACAGTTTTAGCAGTTTTGAGTTAGTTATTTTTGACATCAACAAGGCTCTGAAGTCATTACACACTGAAATCTGGGCATGAAAGCCAAAGAAAATTAACTTAATGAAGCATTGGACAAAATGATATCATTTATTCATTTTAAGTCAGTCATGAATGTGCATTACAGGTGTAAAATTATAAGAAACTTTCAGAACTGAAATTGCTTCCTTAGTGTTTCCATTGTCCTGCAAGATGAAGAAAACCACCATAACATGGCGTAATTGCAAAAAAATCTTTGTTTTACAGAAATGGAGAGCGTGGCTAGATAGAAAATGAGTTCTGAACAGCAACTTTTGGAATTTAATTTTTGAAAGAGATGAAGTTTAAAAGAGAAACCACACTTCTCAATTCAAGGAAAATATTTGCATTCAATTTTTCTATTTTTTTAATTAAGGAAAATATTTTAAAACTATTATTACTAAACAAATCCTTAAAATTTTATAATGCCCAACCTATACATTGGCATAGATCTTTTTTGTCTTGAAACAAATATTTCTTGTGCCTGCCAGAGACACATAAAATGGCGCTGGAGTGGGAATGTGTAGGGTGCTGAGGTTTGAAAAATATCCAGCCACACAGAGACTTTATAGACATGAATCAGAACTGTAGGAATCTTTTTGCAATTTTCCGTCAGGGCACTTAGCATCTCTCGTTAACAGATTTACCAATTTTCCACTCCTCAATAAGAATATTTTTTTGGCACTTCTCTCTCTCGTATAAATTATTGCTAATAATTAAAATGAAATTCTTAAGATGTGTGAGTTCATTAACTCTGTTAATGAGAAAGAACATTTTGGACCTTGTTATTAGACTGTCATCAGTATCTGTTAGACAGCTAAATTAATAAAGTGATTATATTCAAATAACTCAGGCATTTGCATTTTATTTTTAACATTACATGTCTCTCTAGCTTGCTCTGATACTGGGGAATTTGCTGGCCATGCAGAAGCACAGTCTGGGTGGATTTCAGTGGTGGATGCCTGGACCCCAAAAGTACCCAGGGCTGAAATAGCTGTGGTCCAGGAAGGGCTGCTGAAGCCCCAAGGAATGATTCAAGCAAGCAAGAACAGCATAGACATCCCTTGAAAATAAAGTTATTGTGGCCCCTTTGCCACTAGAAAACAAAAAGCCTGAAAGTGTAGGGACATTTTTTATCCTTGAAAGCATCAAGATAAAGCAAGGCAGCAATAATTCTCTCCTGCACTGCACTCTCGGAATGCCAGCGACATTCTGTGAGAAATATCCGCCGGCTAAAAGCAATATACAGAGTGGAACTGCAGCTCCAGATGTCTCCCGTTCTTCTGAAAAGCCATGGGTGTTTTGTAATGATCTCGTTGTGCATCTCTCTCAAAAAGATCCTCCAGCTATGCAGGGGCCCTTCAGTGCTTTTCTGGGACACTGCTGCAGTCAAGGCACATGGAAGAGACACAAAACCTCAGCCCAAAGAGAGAAATGCTAATACTCTGAAAGTCAGTGTCAGATGGGGGGGAATGGCACCAGTTAAAACATACAGGCATGGATCATTTTAACTCCTGAAAGCTACATCTGATTTTTAGTAACATGTGTCTGCTTTACACATATCCCTCAAACTGAAATTTCAGAACTGCATTTTTTGCTCCCAAATATTATTCAAGGCAACACAAACAGCTTTTTTTCTCTGCCTCCTCAGTACTAAAGAGATAAAAGTCATGGCTTTTCTTCCCTTTCTCATGTTTCACAAATCACAAGCTTCACAACAACAACAAAAACCCTCCCCCCCCCCCAAAAAAAAAAAAACCAAAAAAACCCAAACAAAAAACATATCCTGCATGGCTCCTGAATGAGCCAAATTAGAGTTAAAACCTTGTAATCTTTAAAGCCAAACAAGATAAACTGCTGCATTTTAAGAAGTTGTTAGATTTACCAAAGCCACGTGGAAAGAAACTACTTGAGTGAGATCAGTTGCTCAGCAGAGAAGTAGAAAGGAAGAAAGAGGAAGATTTTTTCAATACAATTAAGGCATGGTTCTGTATCAGAACTGTGTCCGTGGTGCCTTCTAGACAAGTGCAACCAACGAGGAATTTAAAGCACTGCTTCTTCTACTGAGCCTGCTCCAGTTACAGAGCTCAGATATTTACAAAGAGAAATTTAGCTGAAAAAAACCGCACAGCACCTGTACAACAGCTTAAATATTTATGCCACAGCTTATTTCTTTCTTCAGGGCTGCACTTAGCTGCAGAATTGAATACTGCAGCAGTTACATTCGGATTCATCCCAGAGACAATGATTGAAAATAAGTGATGTATCAGAGCTGTCATCATTTGGGAGCAGTGTTGGATGCTTTGGCTTGAGCCAACGCTGTCAATCACTCTGAGGATGCAGAGGCTCCAAAAGAGCTCTCCTTGGTGGAGCAGCAGAGGAACTCCCACAGAGAATGACCCCAGCGTTCCCCTGGCCAAGCTCTCTCATGGGAATATCCACCCCATCATGTGAATATCTGTCCTACTTCCCGTTCCACTGTTCATTTAATCACAGTAACCAAATTACAACTGATGTGTAATGAAATTACAACTGTGGCCAAAAGAGACGAAAAGCCTTTTAGTGGTGGAGCTGAGGGAGAAGGGGCGGTGCGAACATTGTGCTATAAATCAAAAGGATCCAAAGGGCATGCCTGCGACAAACACTCCTGAAAACAACTTTGACTCCAGCTCGGTGGCAGCTAAACAAAGTCCAAACAGAACAGCAGCTCCTCAGGGGTTCCAAATGTGCCATGGATGCGAAGCTGGGACTCAAACCCCACAGGCAAGCAGGGAAGCTCTTGAACAGAGCATTCCAGTTTGCCGTTCTGGAATACTCTAGCGTACATTAGTCCCAAGAGCAGTGCACTTTAAACATTGTCTGGCGCCTCACACTGCACTCACACAGCTGACCAATAACACAATGCAAATATCTGCCAACAATCCACACAATCACTATTCCAAAATACAGCACATTCTTCTTTTCACTAAAGCAAATCTGATCAATGACAGATCCACTCATACACAGTAAAAAAGGAAAGGAATGCGTGTGTTGACCTATTTATTTTTCCTCTCACCCGGAGATGCTATTTAAATCATTTACCCAATTGCAGGTGGGAATCAGAACTAATGCAACATTGTATGTGCAGCATTACATCCTTGGTTTTCTGTGGGAAAAACACCAAGAGTGCATAGACTCAAACTTCCAAACACAGAAATGTAATATTGGAACTGATATAACTTAGTGAAACAATTATTTTTTCCACAAAAGTGTTGTAGACACTCCTGGACAGAGAGGTGGTATCTTCCATAAAAGCCTTTTTGAAGTAGGAAATATATTTGCATTTAATATCAAACCAGGATTTTATCAATGACTGTAATTCAAAGTGAGAAGTCATTCAGATTCTGTAGATTGAATTAACTACCTTTTTATTGAAAAGCTGTTAACTCTAATGATATATCTATCTTTAATAACTCAATGAGGACTATTAAGGTTAGGCTGAGATTCTCCAGCATAACTAAAATTATGGCATAAGAAACCTGTTCTAATTTAAAATAATATTATATTTCACAAGGCCTTTAATGGACATGTTTAATTTATGGCATAAAGTAACTACAGTTCTTCAATTTAAAATGCTATTTCTTGTTACACCTGTGATATACTACATCTTTATATCTTCCTCTGCACATCAGCAGGTTTCATTTTAGAGCTCTAACAAGCCTTACACAGGGCTAGTCACTGAGTTCCATGCCTGTACCCCAACTAGATGCTGTCATTCATCTTCAGCAGGTGAGAATTATCTAAATTTTTACCATAATTTTTAAAGCACCAGAGACAGTTACTTCAAATCCACTGCTCAGGAAAAAAAAAAAAAACTGCACAAAAAAGCTGAAATACTTCAATATTTACTGGTTGTTTGTTTTGGGTTTTTTTTATCATTCTGTAAATGCTCAAGTCAGGAAAACATCAGGATTATCAAGCCATTTTGGTCAGAATATTTTACAAACACATCAGTGAAGAGCTGCTGGTTCAACTCCCACTGTGAAAATAGTGAATGTAGCTCCCTTTGAAAACACAAGGTATCTCCAGAAACTTTATTTCTAAAAGGTAGCTGTTAATATTAGAAATATTCGCTATGGTAAAGGGAAACAGGGCAAGCTATAAATTAGCTGAGAATTTGGGCTAAATTCCGCAAATTGTGCTAGAAACAACAGAGTGGTAATATGAAAATGTGAAAGCACTTAATTTTGATGTTTTGGGTTTTTTTGATATTTGATTTCAAATCTGTGAAAAACTCCAAAGTCTTTTGCTAAGAAGGAAATGTCTGTGCAAGCTCTTCCTTTGCAGGTTCTGCAGGATAGTACACTTCCAGTTATACCCAGATGCAAGACACAAAGGGAAAAGCTCTCAGTGAGAAAAACTAGGGCAGCTATTGGATCTTTTACTGTCAAACCCCACACTTCCATTCATTAGTGATTAAATTCCAGTTTATATAAACAGCAAATTACAAAGCCCACCAGGAATCCTCTGTACTTCTATTCGTGATGTTCTGTACTAGAAAGTCCAGGGACTATACTCTGAGTGGAGTTCTCTCTCCAGGGGTGCGATTTTAATTTCTGAAGTTCTTCCTGACAGAGAGCCTCCCCTGACAGAGGGAAGTTCAAGGGACAGAGTTAGAGCTTGCAGAGAAGAGCAAAGGCAGGCAGGAGTGCACTGAACCGAGTCTGCACTGGACTCCAGGTTCTTTGAGGACTGCGATACTTCCTCTTCCAAAGTGGTTGAGATGATTCCATTTCTAAAGAACTGCTACAATTTTTTTTAAACACAGTTTTTCCAGGCAAGAAATTATGTCTGTGCCCTACATTCTAACAGGAAATTACAGATTAACTTGCATTGGAAATTTTACAGTTAATGAAAACATCAGGCCAGACAGTATGTTTTGCATTTCTTTGTCCTGTGAAACCACTTGACACAAGAACCCTTGTGGATTTTGCTGTCTCTAGCCTTTTGACTCCCTCTCTCAGTATCTGTTGTCAATATAGAAATAAAAGTATATCCTAATTTTTACATTGATGAAAAATAGAAGGAAAATATGACCAACTGAACATCAGCACAAATTAAGATATAGTAAAAAGCATCCCTAACATTTAAGACAGATCCAAAACAATTATCTCTAAAACAGCTTAGAGGGATTATAAATATTCATTTCAGCAGGCAGGAGATTTAACACTGAATAAAGGGAAGATGCTGAACCCTCCCTTTTGGGCTCTGGACTGTATTCCAGAAATGCAAATTAAAGAGTTAAATAACTCCTTTAAGGAAAAGCACAGGGATTGCTTTGCTTAGCAGGAAATAGTCAACAATTATCTATTTGCATTATGAGCCATTAGCTGGGGAACAGACTTGTGGGTTCAGATATACATTAATGGAACAGCTGTCAGATAAAAGGGCGGCTGCAGAAATATGTATTCTGCCACTTGTAATGTTGATGTCTCTGTGAGCATCTGTCTGCAGATCAGTCTGATCCAGAGACCACCCAAGAGCACAGTAATCTTCTCAGTGACTTACGTGGCACCGACACAGGCTCTAGACAAATTTAAATCAAGACTGGTAACCTCTAGATAGATGCTGCTAAATCCTGCTAAAATATATTTAATTAGGCTTAATAACCTGAATTTGTCCTTAATGTGTTAGATAAGTTGTGCTGCTCCAGAGATCACTGTGCTGGGTTAATGCTGTGATATTAAAGTAGCTTTCTCCTCTGCTTAATGCAATGCCATAATCCTTCACTAAGATCATTGTCATGGCTGTACATCAAAGACATAATGGTTATACATTATTAGACAAAGTCTTCTTTAATGTTAGATTTGGCAAAAGTGGTTTTAGAGCTGAAGTAAAGAGTTTCAGCCAAACATTCCATCAATGGATTCTTGACATTGAGCTTTGTGTAAAAATGTTTGTCATTTGTTTGCAATTTCTTTATATTTATTTGATTGTTCATTATACAGTATGCAAAGGGCAATTAAAAGAGCATTTGAAGTGTTTCATGGGCAATTAAATGTGAAGAAACAATGCTTTAATGCTCACTGTATTTGTACTATGCTTTAATCTAACAAATTCTCATCTCTAATCTTAATATTTTGCCTCCATATTTTACATCGTTGGCATCTTTTCTCTGCCCAGTGCTGCATTAGGGTTCAGTACCACTGAGTGGTGAGACTCAATCAGTCCAGACCAGAGAAAAATCTTCAGTCCCACTAGAGAAATTAGCAGCACTCTGCTCAGACACAGGCACAGTCCTATTCCACCATGCCTTGCTGGTTTTATAATTTTGTTTCTATTCTTGCTGGTTTTACCATTTTGTATCTATTCTGACAGCAGTAACAATTACTATAGTGACACACCATACTTATTACATCCATACAGAGTCCAAAGAGAGATTGTGACAGAGAAAAGAAATTTGACAGAAAGGACAGGAGAAAATGTTTACTGCATCAGCACAAATTTCTCTTTAAAGTCAATGAAAACTAACTTTAATCAAGTACTTAAAGTTACTTTTAGTATGAGTAACATCAGGACTCACACTAAAATTGATTTCGTTTTTTTGTTTGGTCACCTTCCTTCCATTGATATTAAAAGAAATCCCCCTAACCATTACTTCTCACAGCTTCAGAAGAGGTGGTGATGCTAACATAAACTCCCTAGACGAAATATGTCTGCTGGTAAAGCCTCGAGTCAGCTTCATACTTCCATATTTTACACACAGCAAGAGTCTTATCTTCCAGACTAAAAAAATTCATGCTAATAAGCACGCACTGATACAGTATTTTGTACCAGATCCAAACATCTACACATCTAATGCAAATCAAGACTCCTGTGAAAGCCACATAAAAAGTTAATGCTTTTAAAGTAGCTATCAACAGTAGGAAATACTTAGATAATAAGGGAGATTTACAGAGCTAGATTAGGACTTTAAACATTTCAAAGAGATCATTTGCTTTCTATGTATTAAAGTACTATTACATAGGAAATTAACAGAAAAGTACTGAGAATTCTAAATCTCAAAAACAAAGCACTGCAGAGCATACAAATTAGCACTAAATTAAGAGGAGCTGCTGTGTAACCTGACAAAAGAACGTGGTTATGTTTCTTGCGGCACAGTGTGCTGAAAGAAGCAAGTGAAAGAGTGGCCCAAAGGGCAGGAAAGGACAGAACTTCTCTCCCTGCAGATGGAAAGCAAGGCCCTGTCTCAACAGCGTGCAGCAGTGCTCACTCACTGGCTGAGCCAGAACAAGCCAAATTTATAGGGCAAGTCTTCCTTTCTGGAGCAAATTGTCAGCTCACAACCACAGAAAAGGCAACCTTTAATTATCCCTTCATTTCCTCGGGGGATCTCAGAGCAGAACCCCCTGAAATACTTGCATTCCCCTGAATCAGAGATCCCAGAGCAGCCTTAGGATCTGTCTGTCCCTGGGGAAACTAATGAGAAGTACATGGGGAGCAGAATTCAGTGACAGATGACAGTGTGGAACCAAATGCTCTAATTCCTTTTTTGATCTGATACAATGACTAAAGCAGGCAGTGTTGAACACAAAAGAACAGACAACTCAAATGGCAGTAGGCAAACCATGGGAAAGAGAGGACTCAAACAAGGTGCAGCAGTGTTTCCGTATTTTAAACAGTAAAAACCAAAAATACCTCAATAGCTGCTCCTTAAAAGTCTAGGCAGAGAGTTGAATATTATATTGATAATAATACTACCAAGAAACCAAAACCTGTCTTGCACATGACACCTGAACTTGGAAAATAGATGCCAAAAAAACAAAGAATGCATCATTATAAATCTACTAATCCCCCAATACAAGATGAAGAAAAGAGGGAATAGGATGTGGTGCTTCATTAAGAAACTTTCCTTTGAATGCTGTGCTTTAAAGACACGGGACACAAAGTAAAAGAAGAAAAATCAGTAGTCTAAGAAATATGTTTCAATTAGAGATATGACTCTTCCAAGGTATGCAGATTCAGCTTCAACTTCAGGAACAAATTATATCAGTATATCTATTATATTTAGAGAGAGAGAGAGAGAGAGAGAGAGAGAGAGAGAGAGAGAGAGAGAGAGAGAGATGTAATTTGGTGAGATCAGGGTTACCATGACAGGAACAAAGGGCTAAGATTAGGCAAGTTCTTTGGGAAATTTTCCTTCTTGGGGTCTAATGTACTATAGGAAGAAGAACAAGTTTTTTAAAACCCTCAACTGGATAACCAAAATAAAAATAAAAACCTATAGTCTGAGAAGTATTACGGGATGTTGGTGACATCAGTAATGGCCCATGAGAGGAATTGCAGACTCAAGGTTCCATTTCCTTATGATAGTGCTGGCATGTGGTCCTTCACCCACCCCTCAGGCTTCTGAAAATGTCTGTAGAGAACAGTTTTCAGCTTCCAGCAGAGCTATATATGCTGCCTTCTGAAAGTATCGATAGTTTTCCTTTGTCATGGAAAACACAAGGATTCTGGAAAACATGAGGTTAGAACTTATCTGACTCAGTCTCTTCTTGCTAAGGATCCCAATGATCTTTTCAAACATTTTTCTTTCTATAAAATCAAATTACAGGGAAATCTGTCACATAAGATCTCTTCTGAGAAGTTTGATAACACAGGAAGGGCTGTTCCACGCAGGGTCTCAGCTTCAGCATTCACCTGTTTCAGCTGCTCAGACTAATGTTTTCAGAGTTTTACTTCAGAATCCAACACAACAGCTTTCCATCAGTCTGTCAGGTACTTAACTCGGGTTATAATGTGATTTTATACCAGCTCGAACAGTTTAGAGCAATACTTGGCAAAGGCACTAATTACAATTAGATGGCTTTTTCAGGCAATCATTGCACAGAACTGTGTGCACAGAATGTTTAGCCCAACAGAGTCCTCATTTCAGACAGGACCTCCTCTGTAAAAGCCACATGCACATTTTCTCGCCTACAACTACAATAAGACAGAGCAAGCAATTACCTGGGCCGTGTATAGCAAAAAAACAACCAGCATAAAGTCATGTAAAGCCAAGCTGAGAAAATACCCATCTAATTTTAGCAAGCCTTGGATGGAGGTGTGGTTTTTTAAACAACAACCAGTGATTAAGCTGAAATGCTTGTCCTACATGGTTTTGGGCAAAAGGAAGAAGACAAAAATATTAGAGCACTAAGTCTTCAGTAGGTTCAAAGTTCTTAGATTTTCCTTACAACAGACTTTTTGTATTAATATATGAACACTACATTTCTTGCTTTGATTGCCTTAAATATAATAAAATGAATAATTACCACTTGGAGATTTCCAGTAATTCTCATTCCAGTATAATTAAATGTAATGATTAGAATCTCTTTCCTATTGCATTGCAGTTCTTCCTTAGCACCAAGGAACAGTGATAGAAGTTATTTGCATAATTATCTTCTCTTAAATGAGGAACACAGCTTAACACAAGAGCTGCCATTGCTTCCACCGGAGCTCCTCAAGCCTCCTGCACAACACCACAGTGTTGTCTGATGGCTTTGTAAACTGTTTGTGTCACTTTGTTAGCCGTAGAATTTATTCTGTTAAACACAGCTTTTCAACCAACTTATCCCTAGGCTGGCTGACCCTGGTTATTTCAGGGAAACATTCCCTTTACACGCCAAATTCATGCTGCAGTATTAACTGCTTGTAGGCTGCCTGCCTCGCCCAGCAAGTTTCAGTCACAAGGACAGATTCAGCTTCTGATCATTTCCTGAATCAAGAGTGGACCTCTGCACTAAATGTATCATAAGTATTTAATGTGTGTTAGCATTTGGTGTTCATAAGAATACTCCTAGGAACCCCACTAAAAATTTTGTAATAAAGTTCTCATTTATCAGCATACGTGAACATTTATATTCCAATTTCTTGGACCATTAATCCAAGATTTTAGATAAGTTATGCTGGAAAAATTACCAGGGAAAAATAATTTATAGAATGATTTTTGCTTACTAACTTCTTAAAAATAGAAACAAAGCACACAAATTACATGCCTATAAAACAATATACTTTAATAATTTTCCAGCCACATATTGGAAGAAAATAATTTCAGCTTAAAGAAATATGCATGATTTACTCTTTGACTCTTTGCTGAAGGTATCTAATTGACAATGATGCTCTTGCTCAAGGTCTGAATTATATTTTGATCTATGTGTTCTGTGTCTTCCACCCCAGGACTGCCTGGTAACACAGCAGATTCTTCTTCTCCTAGACCTTTCTTTCACTCCTCTTGGATAACACTGCTGCTAATCTGTCCAGCGCCTGATCTCCACATTACAAACTGATGCTTCAAAACCAGGAAGTGCAGCAAGAATTGGTCTGGGAGAAGAGGGAAGGAGGATGGAAGCCATTTATACAGGGGAATTGTCTTATACCAAACCAGTCACGTGGTTAGAGGTTGGCACATTTTTATTCCATGGTGGATACAGCTTTTTCAGATTGGTACTTAAATAGATAAATAGATAGATAGATAGATAGATAGATCTCATTTATACAACTATACATTGGAAATTGTTGCAATAAACATTTGGGCCAGTGCAAAGCAGCTCTCAAAAAGCCATTGTAAGAGGCATTCCATGCCCAGATCAGGACTGGAAAATAAAACAGAGAGCTGAATCTTCTTTAATATCCTTGGCAAGAGACTGTTTAAATGAAAGCCAGATCTGACAGTGCAAATGGAGACTAGCCTTGGAACATATCAAATATTTACAACAAAACTAGGCTGCCTCCCTTCTAATTGCAGTGGATAACCTGGCACAGAGAAGGACATCTTGCCATGGAATCTTTCTAATGGAACCTATGAAATAATTTCAAAGTGGAAACATTACATTAAAAAGGCATAAAGATACTCTGAAATTCTCTAACAGCCACTTCCATGTTGGTTTAGCCTTTACAGACTAAAGAAGCTGATGATTCTATTAGCTTCTCCACTACCTTCTCAATTTTTTCCTACATTGTGTAAGAGCAGCTGATGAAAAATAGCAGGTTAGACAGCAAGAGAAATGCTGTCTAGCAAAGCATCACAAGACATTTGTGGTTCAAGAAGGTCAGGATGAATACATCCTGTTAAATCAACTCAAAATAAACCTCCGCTCTCTTACATCACTCACTCAGCTCATTACTCATTATGCAACTCTATTCCAGCTTGCTCTGCTTTTGAAAAAAAGTTTCTTTGCAGCTTACCTTAGTCAGGAAATTTCATAAATCCCCATGGACCTTACTCTTTAGTCATTATTTACTCTTGTTTTAATTACAATAACTTATTCACTGAATTTGTGTACTTTTTACAGATCCGCTATCTATTTCCAATTTCTCAGATCTTAGAAAGCATTCAGCAATTTTTGTGCAATGCCCTTTTCACTATATGTGTTCTTCAAAGCAGCCAGCTACTGATATTCACATGGCAAATCAAAAAGCAGATTTATTTTCAGAAAGACAACATAAATGAGCTAGTCAGCAGGATGCTAAGTTTTATATTAAAAGTTTTAAAGACTTAACAGGTATTTAATTGGAATTATTGCTCAATCTCAATGTACTTTTGGCAAATGTGTATACAAGCCTGGAAAATTCAAGCCTCGTCCTTTATGTGGCTACATCTGTACCGTTAGCTCAGAGCATGAGGGAGGCTAGGCAGCACTTATGGATATACAAGGGAGATACATATATATATATCCATTTATGAATATGCAGGGATGCCACACGCACCCTTTGCCAGCAGGGATGAGCTGCTTCTGCCGCAGGAAGCCACGTGCGTGTCCTGTGGGGACAGCTCACAGCTTGGCAGCAGCTGCTCTTCTCCAGCCTGCCTGGTGCAGGCTCAGCTCAGCTCTAGCTGTGCCCCCACAGTGTTTTGGGAGCCCTGGGGCAGGGGGGAGCTCACCCCTGGCTGCAAAGGACATCGCACATGTCTGATGTACAAAGGACAAGGATCAGGATGCAGCTCACGCTTCCTCACAGCCATTCACTCCCTCCTGATTGTACCCTGCAGAATTGTAAGGGCTGAAAGTTCATGAAGGAATGGAAATGTTTAAGGCTAAGGGGAAAGCCCAGAACAAGGATCCTGCCATCCCTTCACTGTTTACACTTTGTCAGCTCCATTCAAACAAGAGCTGTGGGACTCAGCATGGGAATTACTGTATGAAGTGAGCTAGGCTGAGCTCTCTGCATGAGACAAATGATCTAATTACTGCTAGGAGGAGGTGCAACAGAACTGGCAGAGACTGTGGCATAGCTTGCTTTGGAAGAAGGGATTGGATTTTCTCACGAGGCTTACAAAGGGTCAAACTGTTTTCCCAGAACATGGCGTGCCAGCATTCCTAGGACAAATGCAAGTATTGCCTGTGAGCACCGCCAGCAGCATCTGCAGAACAACTTTTATTGACAGTGAAGCAAAACAAAACCCCACAGTGATCCGTTTTCCCAGCACTAAGTTACTGGTTTTAACAGGAAACAAAGACACCCTTTCCAGTCATCACTGGGAATTCTTGTCACATCAGAACTACTCACGGATAAAGAGCTAGAATCTGTGGGACTTGAACAAAACACTTCAAGAGGGTAACTTACATCAAGAAGTGGATGTTTTTAATTTAAGGCTCTGAATTTCCAGGGGGAAAAAAGTCAGCATGATTTGAGGCACCTGTTTCATAAACCTTTTAATCCTTCCTCAGAAGAACTTGTATCACTTGGGGAAAAGGGCTTTTTGTGCATGCCATCATGACAATCAAACCCATTTTCCTAATTAGAGGAGAAAGGGAGAAGTGAAAGAAATATCATAGTGTCTCACTTGTCAGAGAAAAAAAAAAAAAGGGTTGACAGCCACAATATCACAATATTTTGTTTCCCATTCCAAGATGGGATAAAACTTTCCAACAATTAGTATCTTCCTGAGTTTTCTGTGCACTTGAAATTCTTAAAATTCTGACTGTGGCTGGCAGAGGATGTTCACTCAAGCTAACACCAATGTATCTAAACTTTTTTCTTATACCTACTACTGGACACTGTCAGAGAAAGGATATTGGACCAGACAAACATTCAGATGATTTTGCATTCATAAAACCCAAAGCAAAATGAGAGTGGCACCTTCTTTTCCTTCTCCCCCTACGAAAAGCACTAATAAAAGCTACATCCTCCAGGTTTTGCTTATATTTACATATGCAGAGTGAAAGAAATTTAACTAAGTCAGCTGAAGTCTCTATTTCCATATGCAGCTCCATGGCTCTATTGATAATTTCATAGACCTCTGATTTTCCCCCCCCTCAAGAAAAGCACTGAGAACTGAAGGGGAAAATTGACCTTTAACTCCATGCTGCACATTCACAGCTAGATGAACTGGATTTTTGTTGACTGTGAGCTTTAATTGTATAGTGATTTAATTTACTGAAAGCTCACAGGGCACCTACCTGCAACTTGGCTGCTGCTTGATGAAGAAACATATGGCAAACTGACTTAAAAAAAAATCTAAAAAAAAGCTAGAAATACAATATTTTGACTGATGTAAAATCTTAATTACAAATGCAAAATAGTATTGCATAACTATTTTGCTAAAAATACATACTTAGAAGAAAGACAGAAATAAAAGTTGGGCACTGAGGTTGTGATTTGCTGAAATTGAAGGCAGAATGTCAGGGAACAAATGATATTTAGAACAAGGAAAGTTATCTGGGCCTTTGAATTCACACACTGATGTTTTCAGGATTCAGCATCAGATTTTATCTTAGCTGCAGTATTTCCAGGAAAGTATTATACACATTATTATATTGTCCTAGAGGGATGGTACTACTGGATCTCCATTATCCCTTTTCTCAAAATCTTACTCATTATTTTTCTGGCTTTTTTTTTTTTTTTTTTTCCTTTTTCTGTATTTCTAAGAATTGCACTACTAGCTGCTATTGCTTCAGGCTGCACAGAGTATTTGCACATACTCACTGCCAAGTAGCTGGGAAGCCACTGTAGGAATACTATTCTATCATGATTTGCAGGCAAGTAATTCTTAGGAAAGATACCCTCAGTTCTGACTCATTCCTTCCCTAATAGGTACACCATTATTACAAATTACAGCTCTCACAATGGGTGAGACCTGGCTAGTGCACTACAATTACAAATGAAAGCTAATGGCTCTTCTAATCTTTGGCTTTTTTTGGTACCATATCATCCTATTAAAGATCATAAGAAAAGTAATAACATCGTGAATAGGAGGCACAGCTACATCCATCATTTTAAGAGAGGAGTCTTTCCCTCCTTCTGTCTTACTAAAGGCAAAAGACAGACAAAATGAAAGAAAAATCTAAATCTCATTTCATATCTTAAGGTAGCCGAGAGTTGCCAAGCCTGTTCCCTGCCAGAACGGAGGAAACACTGTCGGGAAACAAAACCCTAAGGCTTTGTCTGATCTCCTCACTGCAGGAAACACCAGAGGTGCAGAGAGCTGAGAATCACACCAAACTCTGAGGCCAACGGCTGAAGTGCCCAAGGTGCCACAGGCACCAGAAAAATGACAGTCACTACCCAGCCAAGGGGGACTCACCATCAGCACCTGAATTTGGTCAGTACTTATGATTTTAAAAACTTTTAAGCCACTGATAAAGCCAGCCCAAAATTACAGTTCCCAAAGCTCAACCCAAATAGCAACCCAAAAGAGAGACTGAAATCCAAGCCTACCTTACAGGGAAGAACCCTTTTAAATACCCATATTTGAATGGGTATTTAAAATTGAATTTCCTTCAACTCCTGCCCCATATCATCCCTTTCGTCTATCCCAGGACAAGACAAAACTCACATTCAGGCCCAGCATTGACACCCCAAGAGGGACAAGGGCCAATGCCTGATGATTTCATTGTTCTTTAAATGCCTTTTTACAGCACCCAGTATAATCTCCTCCATAATTTTTCCAGGAACTGAGGTTAGGCTAACAGGTCTGTGGTTTCCAGGGTCTTTCCTCACACACTTCTTGTAAATCAGAATCTTACTGGCCACCTTCCAGCCAGCAGGAACCTCCACAAACTCCCAAGGCCTTTGGTAGATGGTGAAGAGGGGTCCTGTCATAGCATCCACTAGGTCCTGCAGTGCTCTGGGATGAGCCCCATCAGGCTCCAAGGACTTGGGAATATTGAGCTGATCCCTCACAATTTCAATATCCACAAATAGAAAGTCTTGCACTCGAGATCCTCTGACTCAGGGAACCTGGCAGCCCAATCCCATCCACATTCCTAAAGCCTGAGCCAAAACAAGAACTGAAAGCCTCCACTCCTTCATCCTTAGGTGTGTGTGGCTCTAGGTGTGGCAGATGCCAGTCGAGCAGCTTTGCCAGCTGTTCCAAACTGCCCACTCCTCGCACATCCTTTTATATGCATTGGAATTATTATGAAGTACAGCACTGTGAAAAGAAAATATGACAGACATCACACCTTCACTCGTGCCATAATCACAGACCATCACAATGTGGGAAATTACTCACAGTCATATAAAATAGCCCCACTAGGGATAAATGAAATGGTAATTTCATTTGATCAACTTTTATATCCTTTGTAAGAGTTACAATTTCAAGATCAATCAAGACTAGATACCTCCAGCAGGATATTTCAGTACATTTTTGATGCATGCTTTTCAATTTTCCTGTTACTTTCAGATTCAAAAGAGACCACAGCTCTGCAGACAATGTGATGTATCTTAAAAGACTTCAGCTTCATTTCATATATCTTTACACTCACAAGCTGCAACTCTACTAGTGGAAAATTCTTTATTCAATCTGTGTAGCAAATGAGACACCCAAAACCTCTCAAGATTTAGCTCAAATGTAGGACCAGCAAACACTTTCCAGCACTGACTGCCTCCTAAAACCACAAGTTCTTCTCCCTTCTTCCCACTGCCCAGACACAGATTTGTCCACTCATTTCTGTGGCAGGGAAATGTGGTGACACAGACCAATACAAATTTGGGGTAAACTCCACTAGACAGCCTTAATCTGCATGACAACTGCACTGATTGAAAATATTTCATAAAATACATGAGCTCAACACAAGCACAAAAAAGTCAGTCATGTTGCCTGATTTGCCAGTGACAATCCATTTCATTTATTGGGTTGAATTTCTCCATGCATTACACCAAGATTGAAATGCTCACATAGGAAATACTTGAAAACATTATTAAAATTGTTAAAATAATGGCAATAGGTAATATGCCCTGGCCCTAACCCCTCCAGCCATTTAAACACTCACTTCATTGAAGATTTTGGGACCAAGGAATTAAAAAGGATATAAAAAAATTGGTAAGAGAAACCTAGACAAGATTTTAGGCAATAAAATCCATCGTGAATAATGCATGAGAAGATTTGCTGCATTCGATATTTGTCTAGTATAATAGTAAATATGAGATTGCAATCTCACTTCTCTGACTGACTCATTTAGCTTCCAAGGTCTGACTAATCACCACTAAATCTCTTGGCACTAGTTAAGGAAATCTCTACTAAGTAGAACATTTGTTAACACTGTCCCCAATAAGCTGCAGCCATTACTGCTTGCTCACATTAAGCTGGAGCCACTCCCTGGCAGGCGTCCTAGTGAAATAGCCATCCCAACTCATTACATTTCCCATTAAAGGAATAAATAATACATTCACTATTGAAATTACATCAAAATATTGAAAGATTCATCAAAATCCTCCCACCTCATTTGGGAAAGAGATAGACATTATCATAAGCACTTTACTTATTCCAAGACTTTTGCTAGCAGCACAGCAGTGTCACAGCTGAATTATGATATTCCAGAAATGCCAGCCTTCATAACTGCAAAAGTGACCACAATTGCAATAAACTGGAAGGACACATCAAGGGCTATTTAACATCAGGATGAAAGGAATATGGCATTAGCTTTCCATTTCTTCCCCACTCCTTCTCTGCCATTAGCTGCCTGTTTGCATTTCAAGATCAATTAAAGTGAGGTTAGCAGCTTGTTTTTAACAGTATTTTAGTAGTCTTCGGTTCCATTTTACAGTCAGATCTCTAACACATTAAATGTCTACCTAAATCAATTATTTGGGTGGCAATAGCCATGGTGGCTTAGGGAGCAACCACACAGTTTCTAGCATATCAGTAGGCACCTGGCAGGGTTCATCAGATACAGCCCTGCTGCTGAATTCTCAGCAGTCTGATTTCTCCCAGTGCAGTGCTCCCAGCTCCCTCAGGAGCAAACAGGATGCAGGAACAAGCCCCTGTAACCAAGAAGGCTGGAACACCTTGGCAGAGCATGCCCTGGTCAAAGCCACAGGAAAACGATGGCTTTGGACTGTGCTCCTCCAACATTCACCAAACTTGCTTTCTGAAACAAGTGCCATTGCATTGGGCACTGGAAGTAATGATCGGGCTATAAAAATTTACAAGTGACCCTGAATTTTCAGTCTGATCTTTCCATTAGGATTAATTGTAAGCAGTGTAATAGTCATAAAGCAGCCCCAGAGAGAAAATAATCTCTGTAATTAATTGCGCTATTTGACTAATAAAATAATGTATATTTCCATTAACAAAACTGAATGCAAACAGAATTGATTTTCAGCTTTCTTTGATGTAAACACAGCTTATTATCTTGATTAATCTTTATCCAGGCTTTGTTTTCTGGAAGACATTTATCTCAAATAAAGGCACACACAAGCAGTATTTTTATTTTATAGCGTCAGCTACGATGTAGGATGTGAGACCCGATCCAAGAACATATTCACGTTACTAATGCTAAAATCACCTTGGAAGCAGATCCCTGTGAGTGCAGTGGCTGCATCAGCCCTGGGGCTCAGCACCAAAGAGCATCACTCTGTGGCACACAGCCGGGATGCTCTGACCGTGCCTAACGCAGGGAGTGCTCCCTGCCAGAGGGGCAGCCCCGGGCACCGTGGGGTTCTCCATGCCCTGCTGAGCCTGAGAACACCATTACTGCACAGCCTCTCCGAATTTCCCGGGGTGCTGCTAAAAAGGCTTCCAAAGTGACATCCATTCTGCGATTCTGAGTATTCTGTGACCTTCTGTCACCTCTGCGCTGGGTGCCCTTGTCCCACACTGACTGGCGCTTCTTGGGGCACATCGGGAAAGGCCTTTCAGAGAGGGCAAAACCTGCACAGAGGTTGTTTCAAAGCTCTCAGAGGACCACAACCATCCCAAAATTGATAATTAGCCTGAAATACTTCCCTCTGGTGGCAGTCTATTTCAGCCTATAAAAACGAGTGCTTTTTTAAATTCTTCTATTTGAAAAGCCAAAATAGACTTTTTAAAAATTAACTGTAGAAACAGCCAATAATGTTCAAAATCCAATCTGATTGTAGTCTCACTCCTTTTGCCCTCAGCATAGTAAAGTGCACAAGATAAGATTCAAAATCAACAAGACCAAAGCCTACATTTAAGTGCCTCCCTAAATCAAATAGCACACTGTTTAATTAAAGAACTTCATTTGCATTCCCACCTTTCACTGCATTTAAAACACATTGCTTAATTATATCTTCTAATCATGACAAGAGATGCAAAATCTCACTCACTTCTTTACTCCTTAATTTGCAAAAAAACCTTTACAGTTTGCGTAAATCTTCACTGAAGAGTAACTGAAACACTGGAGATTCAGGAATATCCTTTGTGTTTTCTGAACACACACTTTTCAAATCAGAATTTTTCCAAATTCGTTTCAGACTTATCATAGCAGAAAGCAGAACAGCATAGTGGGAAGTACAGCAGCACAGTTGGGATGAGGAATATGGATAATCTTTGTTATAAAAGGTGAGTTTGGGACTACTGAAGCAAGCTTACAGGTCTGCATCGGAAGTACCACAGTGCTGCAGTGACAAACAGGCTGAATAAATATTCTTTACCTTAAACAGTATTTAAAGATATTGCAAACTACTCAGTAATTTAGAACAAATTTTGTTTCCAGCAACTTGCCTTAAAATCAGCCAGTGCTTGTTCAGCAGTAATGATGTTCTCTTTTTAGAAACTGCAGAGAGCAGCAATTCCATCATTAAACTGAATCATAAATGAATTACCTCAATTTTTTTTCCTGCACAACTTTGCTTTGATTGTTATTGTAAGGGTTCTATCATCGTTTAAAAATGCAGTTTTAACAAAAAAGTTTTCACGTGTTCTGTTAATCTTCTTGCTCTTTAAAGTTTTTTAAGCCAGTCTGAAAAAGCTGTGTGCAATTGCTGAGCAGATGACAATCCCTCTGCAGGGAGGATCCACCAAGGGAGGGAATCCCTCTGCAGGTAGTTCTCCCCACTAAGGACTACTTCATACTGCTTCAGGCCAGAACACCCTTTACATTACTCTTATTTTGTGTATATTCCACCTCTGTATCCCTAGAGGTGACCCAAAGGACTTCACAGTTAAATGTATGGAAATCACGATCCATTTAATCCCTTCTTGAAATTTTTTCGACTGATGCAGACGAAAACAAGTGCACGAATACACAAGGGTCTGCACTTCCAGTAAAAGCACTTCTAAAGTGCTGCCTGCTCTCATCTGAGCAGCACTAGCTGGGTGGGTGGTTTCTCACTCACTGCACTACAAAGCACATTTGTTTGAATACATCTATTGGGGAGGCTGCCTGCTCTCCGCTGGGCTGTCTCTGGAGCACCGCCTTTCATTCTCGGTAGTGAAGGGATGCCATCGGGAATTACTTAATCTCTGCCATTAATCTTGAAAACTATTTGTTTTGAGGGCATTTGGTTTAATATACATAACAAAAGCAGTAGACTCTCTGGGAAGGAGAAACAAACTCTCATGTTTTATCAAACATGACAAATAAGCATCTCTAAATCCTTTACTTCATTACAATTTCAGATGCAAATGAAGATAGAAATCTAAAATTTATAATCCTTAGGCTTTTCTTCCATCTCATAACCGAGGGAGAGAATTAATTTAAGACCAATTAAGATTGTTGTCAATAAGGAGATTTAAACCAACAATGGAAGGAAATTCATTGTGAAAGTGTTGAATGAGAGCATAATTTCCCAAACACTACTAGAAATCAGAATTTAAATATCTTTTCACCCATAGTCCTCGAAGCATCTCACCAAGTATTGTTTTGACCTTGGTGTTACAGGTGAGGCAATTAAGGCATAGAGTTAGAAGCTCAGAAGCTTCTTAAATGTTTTGCTTTGAAACTTTTATCAGGAAAAAACTGCACTTTTTCCCAGTGAAAAGCTGAAATCAAAACCCACTTGCATTATAGAGGTGCAGACAAAATGGCTCAACAAGTAGAATGTAACAGAACGAAAATGGAAATTACAAAATGCTAAACACTATAGGTATCTTAAACCACCTTCAGCTCAGCCTCTCACTAGAAACCTTGGTAAATTCAAAGACCTAAATAGACTCTCATTGCTTACATGCATTTAGGTTTCTGTGTATGCAGCTTCCAGAGCATTCTATAGATGATTGTTAACAATTCTGAAGCTCTTATTTACAACATTATTCAAATCTGCAGAGCCACAGACCTGCAGTGGTGCAGTGTCTATAAAAGTAACACTATTAATGCAGCACAGAGAAGACCCAGGGAACACTGATGTTTCCTTGCATTTAAGGCATTTTCTGGAATTTAGACTGTAATACTTTCAGGTTTTGCTTCCCTCGATAGATTCCTTTGTAGAATTCTTAAGGTAAACTTATCTGAGCTCACATAATCCTGTAACTCTACAATACAATGTCGCCAAGGAACATTGCTTTTCCTCAACAGCTTCACAAGCAACAGAGACAGCAAAGATGTGACGTATGCTTTACATAACATAGAACAGCTTAATGCCAAATCCTAAAGAGTTACAGCAATACAGATCCAACTTGAACTCCTGAACTTCACCTGACTATCAGTAAAGTGAGCTCTCATTTACCAGAGTCTTTAGCTCATGCATTTCTACAAGATTCATGGAGGGTGGAGTATTGCTTGAATTGAGCTGAAAATTGAACCAATATCTAATTACAAAGCTCTGTATCAAAACTGTCATATTGTTCTTACACATTATTGCCTTCCTTATGGTCTTCTGAAGAGCAAACTCCAAGCCAAAGCACATTCCTTGCAGCAAACCAAAAGCAGCTGGGACAGGTGAAATCACAGGGTATAGAAAACACAATCCTGAGAACAGACAGAACTACAGATATAGAACAACTCTTTGCTTAGCTCAATGTTCAGCTCTTCAGTCAGATTCTAGGTTCCCAGATAATCAGAGAAAATGTAATTTGGGAATATAAATTGGTTTTTTTTTTTTTTTTTGAGCAAGGTATGAAAAGCATTCCAAGTTTTCATTGAAGATTCCCTTTCCTTACCCTGTTGCAATGTCCATCAAAAATTTCTACAAATACAAATCTTAAAAATACTCCATCTAGTAAATGAGTCATTCAAAAAATCATTTATTCTAGAACATAACTGAAATGTAAACAATTCCTTCAAAATGCCTTTAATTGCTTGAAAACATTTCATGACAACATCTATTGCTTTAAAACTTGACTCTAAGTAACTGCTTTCTGTCAAAATAAGTGTCAAAGCTTCTACAAATTCATTCAAAATGCAAAATTCAACATTTTATGATCTGTGCTCTGATAGACACTTTATTCACAGAGAATATGCATCACTGACTGGTGACACGTAATCAGAGAAGCCCTTGTTATTTAAGTTAGTTATGTCCTACATTCAGTACCAAATACAGATTTTTTTTTAATTATAGTTAACTAATTAGCAGTCCCTTTAGCTCTGTGAGATTAAATGTCTTTTTCCTTGTTCCTGCTAAAATGAACAGAAATTTGGTTTAAGTAAGAAGAGAAGCAGCATTAAAGGAACATCGCTTTGCTGAAAGAGAAACAATAAGAATAATGGACACAGGCTCTCTCACGAATAGATAACAACCCCAGATAGAACATGAGGTAGAACTTACAGCCAGAGACTGTAATTGCAGAAATACTTCTGGCACATTTAAAGTGTAGTAGCTGCCAGAGAGATTGCTTACCAAAGACCCAAAATACAGAAGAAAATCCATTCCTGGATGGTTTCTCCCTCTCTCCTATCATATTACTGTATCTAATCTAGGATTCTTAGGGGATTAGAGTTTTCAGAGCTGTCTTCTAGGGTGGTTAAATGCAATAAATATCCTTCAGAGTACAACTTGGTATTTCGGTCACAGGATTTACTGCAGCTGGCTTTGCAGCCAAGGTATATTTTTCAGATATTTATTTGTTCTCTGCTCATCAACATTAAAAGACTGAGAGTGGTTAAATAGAACAAAGGAAAAGCAGCCTGAAAACTTGTATGATTTAATTAAAGAAAGAAATCAAAAGGATTATAGCCAACAAAGGAAGTTTAAATGAAAAATTTACTACCTCTGGATGCAACTCCCTGAGTAAGGCAATAAAATACCTGGCACTTGGGGTTCCTTGTGAAATGAATCATATCTTCACCACACAACTCTTCCACAAGCCTCTGAATAAAATCACTACTTCCAACAGCTGCAACTGGATCTTGTTTTAGGATGTACAATATTTCTCTAATATTTATCTCATCTTTCTATTGATACATGAGACCTGTCTAGACTCTGTCTGCCAAAATTCTGGCTTCAATTTCCTCTTGATTTTCGAAGTCACTGGTGACAGGAAAAACCCTGGATTTCCATTCTCCCTGAGATGGAGGCAGGCTGGACTACTCTTGCTAATCCTCACCCAGGAAGCATTTATAATTTAATGATATTCAATCATAGTTCTTAATTGGCTTTGATTAAAGAAAAAAGTAAATATGAAATTAATGTTACTCAAATTAGGCCATGGAAGCAAAACTAAAAGTGTTTTCAAGAATAATGTTATACACATTAAAACTGCATTTTCAAAGTCTCTTCTGGCTGGGATGGTTCCAAGGCGTGGCCAGACAAGAGTTTAGAGCTTTGCTACAACTGACACCATGCCAGCAAAAGGCAATCCTCTTTCAAGAGTATGGGCAAGTCAGACTTCAAAAAAACTCCACACAGATCTGATAACAGCAAACTGGAGTTTCCCCACTGATTTAGTAAGAGACAGAATAGGACCCAGGAAAGAAAAAAGGTCTAGAGAGCAATGTGCTGGTCTGGGGTATGTAAACACCTGATTCATTTCCTCCCCACACTGCAGGTCTGAGGGTTCAGGGGCCAATCCTGCTCTCTGTGATCATTCTGTGATGGATCACCCTGGTTAGCTTTCATTGATTTTCTAAGAAAAGGTATTAAAAAGCCCGTGGTGTGCTCCTTCTTTTTCATGGGAATTTATATTGATAGAAAAATATAGTCATAGTCATATTTCACCCTATTAGACATTGAGGTTCGTTACTAGCTCACTGTACAACTTCAATCAAAAAACAACCAATCAATGCCTGGTTTTATTCATGTATAAAATGAAGAAGTAATTTATCTTCTCAAGTTTCATCCAATCCAAAACAAAACTTTCTGAAAGTTTCTCCTATCCCTCCTTCAGAACTAGCACCATGGTTTTCTGAGCTGTCACACAACCATCACCCACACAAGAAAACAGCATTTTTTCATCAGGCAGTGCCCTGGGTACTGACTCATCTACTGCATGATTTAACTTCACTGGTTGTGCCCTGAATCTGCACCTGTAAGCACTCATCTTTCTGAACAAGATAAACCAGGGCGGAAAGGAAAATATAACAATCACTTTTTCTACATGTTTGTTTGGGAGGGAATTTTAGTGATTTTAATCAGTTTAGAGAATGGACAAAATCCTGGGCTCATCAGTAACCACAAGAATTCCACTGATTTAGGAATTTTGCAATTTCAGCTGCCACACTCCCTGAAAATCTGCATCATGGGGTGACCATAATGGGAGCCTCAGAGCTCTTTCCTTTGCTAGTAACACTGTCTGGATCTCTGGATTTTTTAATTTCTATATGGCATATTATTTTAGACGCCCTTCCGGAATAAAAAATACACCCCCCACCCCCCCAAGCCAATAGAAGTGGCTAACATTGGGTTTCTATGAATTGGACTTTTGTGGAATAAATATTATGTCAATTTTTCATTGACTTCAAATGGGAATCTGATCAAAACCACTTTGTTTCTTAAGCGTTCCTATTTTAGTAATTAATGTATGTGCAATGAGATTTACATTTCCATGAGTCAGGACACTGCTGGAGACAACTGAAGAGTTAATATGTGATAAGAAAGTTCTCAAGCAAAGCCAAAAGAGAGAACCAAGTGTTGTTGACAAGCAACCAAAATAACAAATATAAATAACTGAGAAAGGGTTTGTTAAAGTTATTCCTGCCAAATGCCATTTGCACATAAAATTGAAAGAGAGTGCCTGAAAAAATCCATGTTTCCTTGCCAAGTGCTTAAAAAATGTTTGGTGAGAATTAAGCTTAAATTGCATTTTTTATACTAGAGAAAGTGATTTTTAACCAAGTTAATCTTGCTCCTTCTAAAAGTTTTTGCTATATTATGAAAGGATCTTTTTATGTTCTTCCCCACTGAGCTCTTGTGCATTTGTTTCTTATTTCTGTTATTCCATTTGAAAAGTTTCTTCTAATTATTATTTCCATGCAGGGGTCCACAGTGGACATAACACATCTGCTGTTCAGTAAGCAATTAAAAAAAAACCCCAACTATATGGACACTTGGTAAGTGTGCAGGTGGGAGAACCCAAAATCACCTGGAGAGAAGTTTCTCTATTAATTAGAAGTTCATTTAAAAATGGGAAGGTAACCTGTGTGGTCCTGGTGCATCGCTTTTCAATGATACCATGCTTCCAAAATAAATGTACGTTTCAAAAAATTCAAGTGTTTACATGAGCAGACTAGTTCACACCACTTGCCTTGGACAAATGCATAATTAATTACAGTGAAAGTACCCAAGCTTTTCTAAAATTCTCTAATTCAAATCACGTAAAGGAAAAATATCATATTTACCATAATGAAAACCAAGTTCCGACGGTGGTGAACATCAGAAAATCTTCAATTCCACTCTGTGCAAATTATCTTTCTTATCCTCCTCTATGACTCTAAAGTTTTGTCTAGGGTTTAGAGTTTTCCTTTTCTTTCAAAAAATATACCACACTGGGGTTTCTGATCTAATGTTTTTTTAAAATTACTTCTGTTACTAAAAATCATGCAAAAAACAAAGAAAGAATTCCCAGCAGCAAGGAGCTTCTAAAGCCTGCCCTAGAGCTCACCTTTTCAAACCAGCACCATGTGGGTTCCTGACCACACCTCAGACCACACCTCTGACCACCCCAATCACATTGGGTCGTCACAGTACCACGTTATCAATTAATCCAATGCTGTAATCAAACTTTTTTACACCCTTGTGCAGTATCTAATTTTAAATTAGAAATAGTCAAGCAGCTAATTTCCCTCCTTCCTCATCAAAAATCTACAATGAGGAATAAACTCTTCTTTGGATGACTCCTCTGCTAGTAAAGAGCTGTGGAACTATTTATCACAACCTGCATGGCTTGCATATTAATGTTGCCAACAACGTGGTTCCAGACACTTTTATATATTTTATGGTTGTTTTGGAATCCTTGTATTTTATAACTTTCAGCTACAAAAGTTTCCCAATTAAAACAGAAAAAAATATAGTTCACTCATGATGTAACACTTTTTAAATGAATGTACAATTTAAATGTTATTGTTTCTTCTAAAATGGGTCTCTCTGGAATATGCAACAGGGATTTTGCAGGGGAGTAAGAAGAATATACATAACATCATGGTATTTGTAGCTAATAAACGATAGGACTCTCTGTTTTACATACACAAACTGAGACAGTTGCAGCAGAATTATGGGCAGTATTTTTAAAAGAATACTCACAGTTAGAACCTGCCTCTGACATTAAATATTTCTGCTGGTAAAGAGCTGTGGAACTATTTATCACAACCTGCATGGTTTGCATATCAATGTTGCAATCGCCAGAAATACAAGGTATGTCTCAGCAAGGAGGGAATTTGGGGCTCAGGCACAGAACTTTAATGCCAAAGAAAAACACTTTTTGCATGGGGAATTGTGCTGTCTCCCACCAAGAGCACCAAGGCAGCAGCTCCCATTGCATTCTGTGAGGGAGCAGAGCAGCCTCCTGCCAGACTTCCAGAAGGAAACGTTGTTCCCGGTGAGAGCAAGATTTATCAGTGCAGCACCTGGCAGTTCAGAGGATTTTTCTGTACAGCAAGAGTTTGACAGACTCTGTGTGTGTGTGAATGCACAGCCCCACAGCCTTCTTGGGGAGGAAGGGCACCACAGAACCATAGATCCACTGCTGTAATTAAAGCAGCATTTCTGCACCAGCCTCTCTGGCAAACAGCACCGAGCCTTAGGAAAGTCAAGCCAATAAGACACAGTTCTTACCCTATCCTTCTTTTAAATTCCTTGCAAAGGCACTTCCCTGTGACAGTGTGCAGCAAACAGACCCATGATATTCATATTCTTAATGGGCCCATTAGGGATTCCAAATGCTCAAAATAAATAAGTAATTGCCAAAGCCCTCATCTTCTTCCTGCAGTTTTTACAGCCTTGCCAGCTGAGTTTCCTACACTCTGTGGGGCTCATTTTGTGAATTAATCAGACTCTGGATACTGTACAGACAAAAATGCAAATTCAGACCTCAATAACTAGAAATTAATGAACAAGAGATATTACAAATGTCTTAATAGAAAGAAAACAAGGAAGAAAGAAGAGGAAGGCAGAGGACAGAGTAGCATGGTAAGCCCTTCTCTAGAGATAAGGTAGCCCAGTTCAGGAAACAGAGATTCTCAACTCAGTTGCAACAGCTTTTTGTGTTGGTTAAGATTTTTCCACAGACAAAAAAGAATTTTTCCTTCTCGTGGTTCACCGATTTCATGGTGTGCCCAATGCCACCTTAAGTGTTATGTGGAGAGAATTGATTTTGAAATTGTGATCTGCTTTGCAAAGTATAACATGAGCTCGGATCCTGAAAAGGCACCACGTGCATGTGAAAACAGAACTCAAGAGAAGAAAACAGACAAGAATAAAGGCAAGAGAAAGATAAAGAGGCTCTTGCATTATATCACTGGACTAAGGGTATCCTCATAGTAACTTTAGATGTTGAAAATTACCATAGAGATGGACTGCAAATTTTAGCTTCTAGCTGCCTATCTCATCATTACAATTCTATCAAAAAACCCCACAGAATTTCTTTACAAGACCTTGTCGAAAGTTAACAGAGAAATAAAGTAACTGCCAGCCAATGAGAAACTGTAAAGAAAATCTAAGCATAAAAATCTGTCTGTTTAATAGCCAAAAGCAGCAAAAAAATAATTTTAAAAATCTCAGTATAGTTTTTGCATTTTACAGCTGGAGTTCCACTGATGTTCTTGTTTTGCTTTGTACTGTGCTCACACCTCACCCAATGCTTCCCAGAGACAGGCTCAGCTCAGGTGTGACATTACCACATAAAGTTAATGCAGTGAGGACTCTTTTTGAGACTTCCAGAGATGTCCTCATTTACTTCTTCATGGGCAGAGTCCTACTGCAGAATAATCACAAATTAAATGACTGATATAGAACAAAGACATCTGTTGTTTTGTAGCTTTAAAGGTCCTCCCACTTCTTCTCCTAGGGAGCATTTGTCTAATTCTTCTCTTCTGTATGCATGAACTATGGGGATCAGCAGGAACTGTTCCAATGACACCAACGGGGTTTGATTTATTCCTCATTATTTACAAATTTAACCTGTCAAATCCCTGCAGTTGTATTTTATGCAATATGTAAACTCGATGTGTTATGTGTCAGAAGATTAAGTTCTTATTAGGATACAGAAACATGGAAGGTGCAAATATTGCAACTAATTCGCAAAACACTTCAGTGCACACTTAATGGTGAGCATATGAGTAACCCCATTACAGCTGGATTTCAAATTAAATTAATTTCAAAGTATTTTGCTGGAAGCAATACTCCAATCAGTGTCCTAGAATGAGCTGAGACAAATGAACTATTTCTTCTTCATAAAAGGGTCAGTAAGACAAAGGAAAAAATATTTAATTGAATTTAGAGTAGAAAAGATATACATTTTTAGGGTAGAAAGCATTATTTGCTTTCTCTGTTACACTGGTTTTGAGATACAGCTGTCACTCCAAGTATTTTTGTATCTTGCAGCCTTTATTCCTGCTTTTATTTTATCCTCTTTTGGGGTTTTTGTGGTTGTTGGTGTTTGGTTTGGTTATTTGTTTTTTTAATATTCACATCCTGTTGCTATTTTTCTGTTCTTCTTTATATGTTCCTCCCATATTCTTTGCCTACTCTTGCACCCTGCTCTTCCAAGGTTGGCAATGTAAAATTTGTGCTGTGCCAGGCCCTCAGCTCCTAAGCCTTGGTATATAAATGTTGTTTGTTAAATGCCTCAGACTTGTTATATTTGCCTTCCTTTATTGATTCTGGGTACTCGACAGCTACAGATTATAGAAGATTGCCCAAAAAATAGCCTCCCTACATTTGGAATGCTGTGGCTGCTGTAAGAGGTTCCTCGTTTGCACTTCCTGCATGTTCTGTGGATCTTTCCTAAGCACAGGTTTCACTCTAATATTAAAGGCTAATAATCTTTTCTATAGATACCCTTTCCCTGGAATCTGAACCTTTCCTCTAGGATCTAAACAATAACCTTCACTCAGACAAAATCAACTGCCTCCTGTGTTTGGGGAGCTGAAGGTGGGAATCAGTTCACCTCTTCCTATTAGCAGCAGGAACTGAGACAAAGCAAGTGTCCTGTAGCAATGCCCAGCATAGGAATGGCAAAATGTGACATCTAAAGGTTGAAAATTCTCATTGGGAAAGAGAGGAATGCTCATTCCAACTGCCTGCCAGGACCTCACCTGTGCACCAACAATATATGCCCCAGGCAGACATTGTGGTTCTTGCATTTGCAATGGCCTTCAGTGTTGAATTTCCTGCACCCTTTGGTTCTCCAAATCTCAATTAAACCCTGGAAGGAAGAAGGAAAGTTGCATGTGAAAGGGATTGTACCTGGCAGTTCTTAAGCTATTTGTCAGGAATGGAGGGCGAGGGATGAAAACCAAGGAAGAGGTCATGCACTGTGCATTTGCAGCAAGTGCAGAACTGAAATGTCACCGCACGGACACTCAGCGTGAGGAAGTTTAATCAGGAGCCTCTCGTAACAGACGTGGGATCTTTCAACAAGCTGGAATGCAGCTCTTACACTGCTGAGGTTCTTACAAGGAGTGAAAAATACCTCAGCATCTCAGTCATAATGTGATCTCCTGTCTCGCAGCTGAAAAAAGAGACAAAATCCTCTGTAGAGCTGGATCTCAGGAGTAGGACTAAATGTACTCTTCCTCCTTTCTTTAACAGTGCATTAATTTCTTTTAGTCCCATAAATTTTGTCACAGCAACTTTATTAAATATTTCTTAAATAGACAAAAAAAAAGAAGATAATTTCAAATATAATACAGCATTTAAGTAATTAAAGGGTTTTCAAGAAGGATCTCAAAGATAAGCCAAAACCATATTAACAGCAACAGCTAAGTTAGACTTGACTTCATTTTTGTTTCATTTTAAGCTGGGTGACCTATCTGGGCACCTAACTTGTAAGATCTGGAATTCAATTGGCTGAACTTAGAAAGGGTTAAAGATTTTTTGTTGTACTCCGGAGACTTATTTGCATGGATTTCTTGCTTTCTGTTTTTCTGCCCTTTCAAACATTACTTAGAAATTACAAGCACAGGCTGACTGTCTGAAACAGATGGCAAAAGTCAGAGATTTTCTGTTCTCTCAGAAAGACGCAGGTGTGGCATCAAATAAAAAACTCCACCAAGAGATAATACTGTCACTAAAAGAATTCATAAATATTTTATTTAAAAGACCAAGACATCATTGGCATAGCAATACTGCAGATCATACGCAGATCTTTTCTTTAAAAAAATTAATACACCACACTCAATTTCACATAGGTACGAGAGAAAATGCCTGCTTTATCTTTCTAGAGGAAATCAGACTTTCACTAAGCAGCCCTGACTACGTGCAAGTACTCTGTGGCAACGCATTAGAATCTATTTAAATGGGAATGTTACTTGATGTGTCAAAATCTATGAAGGAACACTCGGTTTCTCAGTTTTTCCTTTTTTTTCCCATCTTTTCTCCCTGTGCGGAGTAGGGAGGCAAATAAAACCCTGCATGGGATATCACTGTGTTACCACACACTAGGGCAGTGGTCAGAGCAGAGGACACGTTGTAGGTGTAGATTTTAGCCATTGCAAGTAGTTTTCTCTCCGTTTTAAAGAGCAGATTCATCTCCTCGTATCATTATTCTGGTGTAAGGGCGTGAACATAAGCAAACAAAAGATAAAGACGCAAAGTGCAATCAAAACTCAGCAGTTTAAAGCAGGCAGTCGGCCTCGTTTTCCAATGCAATTTATTTTATAGCCTTGTGTACTAACACTAAACCACAGCATCATTCAGCTGAAAGGGTGAATTTGGGATCTGCTCTGCTCTCAGTGTAGTTCTCAGTGCACTGCAATTACAGAAACACCTGGTTTGAATAATTTCTCTTCACTCTACTGTAAAAATACAGTGTTCAACAGACCAAAATTTCACCTCAGTCTGCAATATAATTAATGTATGTATAAGGCACTCAGGTTTTTACAGACCTGTGGACTTCTCCCCTGTGTCCTCACTTACCATATTCTTTGTGGAACAACTTAAAAGGAAAACTGAGATTTGCTAAACTTTTTTCTGACATTGTATGCACTAAGAATTTTTAAAAGATATTGATTTGGAGGCTAGCCAAACCCTATCTGTTCTGGAGATCAGCCTAGAACTGTCTTCTGGGAATGTGCTGTCTCTCATTCTTGACATAAAGCATCTCAGTCCATCACCTGCCATCACTTAATGGCACTAGTACTAGTTTTGCAGGTATTTCTGAAAAATAAAATGTGTTTTAATATTTCTGCACTACATTCTTATTTTTGTGCAGTTCATTTTTCTGAACACATTTTACCTGATGCTCATTTTGTGCCTCTCCTATGTGTGATTTTCATTTGCAGAACATTGTCATCAAAATATATTCATATGTTAACATTGTAACACTCAGACAGATGCAGGGTAGAACAAACATTTTTAAATGCACCTACAGAAAATCCAACACGAAGAGTTTGCCAAACACTTGCAGATTTGCTATTCAGAAAATCAGCCTACACACTTACAGGATTTGAAATCTTGCATGATGCTGAGAGCAATTCAGAAGATGAGCCTTGTCCTGTCACTACAATGACCTGAATACAAGGTTATTTCCTGCTGGGGCTGTCAGCAAGTTCAATAAATGTGCTAATCTGCATATGCAGCTATTTCACCTGTAGCTTCAGCCATGCTTAGCTCTATAAACCTCAGGGTGCTCATCACCACAAAAAATTACTTTCCAATCACCATGAAGTTCTTCAGCCCCTTGTAAGTATTTTCATGCTTCTGAGGTGACAAAAACATATATCATACACACACCATAACCTAGAAATTGGATCACAGGGTACTGGACCAAGACTAGAAGCTATTAACAGCAGAAATGGAAAAGTTTAGTCATGCTACTTTACCTCCCCTCTCACCTTACCTGCAAGAATATGCTCCATGATCAGGAAGACTTCCTCTTAGCTCTTGGCGTGTGTACAGAGAATATGTGAAGTAGTGCCCAGAAATGGCAGCCTTGCAGAGATTGCTTGGCTGAGCTTATGAATTTACCTCTTGAGGATCACCCACTAATCTGCAAACACAAACAACTTTTGGGTTCTCCTGAAGGTGCGCACTAATAAAAGGCAACAAATTCCACCTTGTATATTTGAGAGGAAGGTTTCACAGACCAACAATTTCGTAGTCATGGTAAATCCCTGGTGATTTACTTGGGAGCAGAAATATATCCATGCACAGTGATTCTAGAGTTATACTTAAACAAATATTTTCCATTTTAGAAATTTTCATTAAAAGGAAAAATTGCCACCTCCTAGCGCTGACTTGGTCAAAACAGTGCTCTTTGCTGCACAAGGTAAACTAAAAATCTATTCCTACTATTTTTATAAAACAATCATACTCCAAGCCTTTTTGAGCTGCTGCTGGAGGCCAAAGAATTGATATACTTCTTGTTTCCTGTTCGTGGGAGTGCTATATCTCCTCTGGTTTAGAAGCTCTGCATCTGTAGCATTGCTAATCCTGGCAACATGTTGCTTTGACTTTCCAAGAACCAGGGAAGTGAAGCAAAATTATTTTTTCAAAAGGAACATTTATTTCTAAAGAAAAAATGAGAAAATGTATTTCTAAAGTGCACATAAAAGTAACAAAGTCCTCCTAGAATAAAACCCCACCTTAAGAAAAAGCATCACAAATATCACAAAGAAAGATGCAAGAAACCCACCAAAAAAAAAAACCAAACAGGGTAAAGAAAACTATTTTTTTAATCCTCTCTTATATTCCTCTTTCAGTTGTTGCTTAGCTCATCACATGAATCTTTTAAAAACTGAATATTCTCTACCCAAAGAACCGGGACATTTAAATTAACGTGGACCAGCTTCTCTTAACTATGCCATTTGGGAGAAAGTTGAGAGCATTTATTATATATATGAAAAAAATTACCCGTTTTTTGTCTTATGGATCTATCTTCTATGTGCATGTAAAAGGAGAAATACGGTTTCCTTTTTTTACTGTTATTCATTGCCTCCTTCATCATTGCTATTACTCTTTTTAATTACCAATTAGATGGATTTGTTCTGATAATCTAAAGTTGAAAAAAATTCAGTGCTCTCCAGAATTTTCTCATATATAATTATTTTTTACTACATTTAAATTTTTTTACTTCTCCTAGAACTCCTCAAAGAACCCCTTTTTCCTCTGAGGCCATGAGACAACAAGCCCACAATTTGAAGTGCCTTATATAATAGCTCCTGCTGGAGAAATACATCTGAGGCCTAATTCTGAACTGCTGTGATATAATGGATTAAAAATTACTCTAAGCATTTGGTTTTCTAAAAGATGGGACTGGGCACAGAGAGGTAAAAGAAAACTGACATTAGTATGTAAATTGACATTTAGCTTGGGTGAAAGCTAATGAGCTCCATCCTGTCAAAGCCTGAAATTGCCTGTGAGCTTTCCTAGAAGATGCTTCCACAAATGAATATGAATAATTTTGCAACAACCAAAAAAAAAAAAGCTTCTGCAAGCTCAGTGAATGCATTTCTGCAGGCTCTGAGCATTGCTAAACATGAAGTGAAATTTACTGCAGCTGCTGGCTCAGATGGGTGGCAGGGAGGACAGGAATACATCAGCCCTTGCACATGTAAGCAAACAGAACTGTGGCTATCACAGATGTCATGGGAGCCAACGAAATGGAAGACTGGACCATCTCTTTGACATGTGCTCATTCAGGTAGTAACACATTTATTTCCAGTCTAGGAAACGAGCCAGAGCATCGAGACAGAAATGTCACAGACCACGCTCTCTGCTTGAACACCTCCGTCCCATTCAGAGCGCGTGGTGCGTCTGAAGTACCAGGAGCTCTATTCTGTTTGATCTTGGTGACAAATGTATCTGCTATAAAAACTCTTTCTGACGAATGAATGGACAAGAGATACAATCTTTATAGTAGTATCATTCAAGAGAATGATTGCAGCCCAAGTCTTCCTCAAAGTCTTCAGCAACACTTTGAAAGAACTATGCAATTCTGAATGTCTCATTATTCAGCATAGCAGTGTGGTGGAAAAGGTCTTTAATGCCCTAGAGAACTGAATGGCCTGGAATGCCCCAATGAGAAGGCTGTTGATGCTTGAACTTTTGCACCCAAGTTTTTTTCACTCACTATTATTTGAGCCCTTGCAAAAGGCTGATCTCATAAATTTTGGTTCTGCAAAATATTAATAAGAGATTCTGTGTTCTGACAGGGCTGTCTGTATGGGATTGATAAATATGTCTTTGAAAGAGGTCCCCAAAAATTAAATGGCAACACTTTTCAGCTTCATACATACATTTAGTGTGACACGTAGTGACTTTGACTTGTCTACAAAATACTTTTTTTTTTTTTTTAACCCAGCAGAAGAACCACCAGGAGCAGAGTCATACCTCGCAAAGGCTCTCCAGAGACCTTCATGGATTTCTACCACAGGCTGTCACAGAGCTATTGTTAACCTAACCATTAGCCAAGGGAAGTTTCCCAGACGCAACATGCAAATTGCTCCTGCTGAGCTGTACAGTGCAGACATATCCTTAGAAATGGAGTTTCTGAAGCTCAGCTTCTCACTAAACAGAAGCCTTCTGGTTGTAAAAGAATGGGAAGATGCTTTTAAGAGAGGAGAAACACTTTGTGACAACCTTCTCAACCTCAAAAATGCACATGCTGGAAACTGACAGGTCCCTTTCCTTTTCCTTGGATGGAGAAGAAATGCCTCCTTCTATTCCCTTTTCAGTATTGTTCCTTTTAAAGTGACAAATGAATAAATAAACAACTTCTGGGTTGCAGAGCAGCCATCTGGGAAAGTCTTGGAAGTGAAGTGTAGAAGGGGCCCCAGAGAATGCTCAAGAGGCAGAGAGTGGAAAACAACCTGCAGAGGCACTCTCCAAAACCTGCAGAGGCACTCTCCAAAACCTGCAGAGGCACTCACCAAAGCCAGGAGCTCCAGCTTCCCCAGGCAGGCACGGCAAGGAGCTCACCCCTCCGCTGGAAGGGCACATCCTCCCCTGGTGCTGACGGAGAAACATGGGCACAGCACAGATGTGTCTCCAGGACTCTGACTGGTAAAAACCACAACGGCACGCAGGGACTCTGCCCCCTTGCTAGACATTCTCTATTATTTTTGAATACGCCTCTGCTTTAGACACACATCAAATTTTTATACCGAGCTTTGAATAGCAGTGCACTATGTGGTTTGGTAGACCTGAAGCACAGTTCCATTGTCAAATTGATTTAATGCTGATCTTTCATTTTCCTTTCCCACCTACAAGCTTGCATGCTCTCCCTCTTGTGCTGGCACCAGCTCAGCTCACTGGGCTCTGCAGCCAGCTTAATCAGGAATTTGATTAAGCTGAATATTAATAATTCTTTGCTTTGGGGCCAGAGCAGTTTCCTGAACTGGCTGATTACTTGGCTGCACAAAAACTAGTCCTATGAGAAGAAAGAGGACCAGATTGTGGCGCAGGCTCACTGCACCTGCCTCAGCAGCTCCGCAGACCTAGGCTATCCAGACTTCTTTGGAAAGCACATGGATGACTGTGATGTTCATCACAAAAGCCTCTTGAGCCTCCCTCCTTCTCTGACTCTTTGCTTAAGGCCTGGGTGATGTGTCAGGACTGCAACAAGATTATTTTTGCTGCCTTTGCTTTGATCTCAATCACAAGAGAATTAAATTGTTAATTAAGTATGGAGAAGGACAAGAGAGTGAACCTTAGCATGCAAAGGATCAGAACAATTACTTAAATCAATTTCTTTTTTAATCATGTTCTGATTCTTGTATTATATCTCAATTCACAAATATTTTTAACAAAAATTGGGGTGGGTTTAACATTTTCCACTGTGCTTTCTTCTAAAGTCAAACTATGACCTGTCAAAGATTTTGTTGAACTTAATCCTGCCTTTCAAAAATCACTCAGTTGTGCATCATTTGGAAAGTAATAAGGTAAGTCCTATGCAGGGAATAACTCCTGAAGGGTAAGGTAAATTTCAAGAGAAGAAACAGCTAAGTTTTGCAGTGGGATAAAGCTGTCCTACACTGTTTGTCCAAACAGGTTTGTAATATTTTACAGCTTAGGCAGGAATCAAAAAAAGAAATCAATACCCCTAGTTTCACTTGCACATGATGTCATTTCCCCAACAATAAGTAGTTTCTATGACTTTTTGTTCATGTACCAAAGGCTCAGCATTATGGCCTGATGGAAAATGAGCAAGGAATCCTGAGTCCATAGGAAGATACATATATCGCTTCCAGTTTTGTTTCCATTTTTTCCCTTGTTTATCAAGTTGTGCCCTCTGCTTTTATAGCTCTCTGCATATATACACACACACAAATATGTCTGTGTATGTATGCATGTGTAATACATATCTAACATATTATATATAATTATATAACATACACAGGCACGCCAGAAAGAATATGGATTTCACTTCCTTGTCCACCTGACTGCATTGTAGATCAAAATGCTGCCAAACCTTTAACGGGTCTTTGTCAGAACAGGTGAAAATTAAATTTATGCATTCCAGAGCCAGATGCTAAGGCAGTATTACTAATAAGAGTTTGAACAGACATAATTTACAGACTTTTTAGCTCACCAGCATAAAGTACAGATTATGCCATTGCACCTTTGTCATTGCTGTTAAGCATAACCTTGACTAATCCAGCATAGCACGACTCGTTGTTCCTCCCTCCTTTTCTTGCCAGCCCATGGCCCAATAACTCACTAAGCTTTTATGTGGTCCTTTAACAGTGGTTTCTCTTCACTTATATTGTAAGCTTAGTTCTTGCTGTCCAAAAATCAGGCCACACTGTGACACGCAGGCTGTGCCAGGCATGCAGACAAACCCACCCTGCTGGCCCTGGAAAGGAACTCCTGCTCTTGTGTCTCTTGCATCTTCTGGGTCAAGAGATGGCTTAATTACCCAAAAGATCAGTCGGCAAGTCACATTCAGTGAGAGCCTGCGCCCTGTTGAGATTTGTACATCAGCTCAGTCCAGGGCTTGTTAATTTACACGCACAAGTTTAAAAGCTGGGCCAGAATACAATCCCTTACAAGCACATTTGCAGTTAGTTACAGTCTTGCTGCACTGCTGTCCATGCAGAACACAGCCTGAAATGCTCTCATTATAGTTTAATCAAAACCAATTTGGTTTATAATTTATTGTTATTTCTGGCTTGCAGAAAAATAACTCCAAGTGAAATGAAACCACTAACAAGCAAATTTCTCTTCCAAAATCACTTCATGGATTCTTAAACACTTCAACACTTCTAAATTCAGTTTCATATTTGGAGAATGCCTGCCTACACTTCAGAATACCTATCAACCATGAATTAATTTATGTCAATCAGATTTTTTGTGATATGTAGACTGGTATTAAAAGACAGCAAATACATCTTTTGTAATTTCAATTATAGGTTGATGGGAACAAAGTCCATGAAGTAGAATGAGATTTTTGGCATGCTATTTTTGCTGCTCCTGAGAATATAAAAGATTTGTAATTTATTAGAAATTGAAAAGCTACCTTTGTTTAGTTTATCTGTGCCTCAGACTCTCCCAATCACTGTCAGCAAGTGCTAAAGTGTTAAAAGGGAGGAAATATTATGAAATGCCACTAGAAGGTAGTGCAGTCTAAGACTGAATACAAGGGCACTTGGGCTCAATTCCAGCCTCTGGAAATTTGCTGGGGATGAAACTAATTTATGTGCAGGCAACTGCCATGGAGCACACACACCTTTTATGTTCCCATATAAATGGAAAAAAAAAAAAGTTAAATTGTGAATTGGCCAACTGCACTGCATATGGAGAGTAAAACTCTGCACATCCTCTGCTCCCTCCCCATCTACAGCATCACACCAAGATAAGCCAACACTTGTGTGAGGTCCATGATCTCTTGGAGATCACTGGAGGGGACCAGTGAGTGTGCAGCCAAGAGTAAGGTAATGACATCAAGAAAAAGAAAGAAATCTTTAGTCAGGATTCCAGGGGAAATTGTCTAAGGCATGACTGTGAAACAGACTCCAGGAGAAAACAGTGGGAAATCTCCATCAGCACTTAATTAAAAGGACAAAGCGACAGAAAAGAAAAGATGGCTAGGAATAATGTTTCGTGCAGAAGGGAATAAATAATTTAATTCAATTCCTTCTTCCCTCTGTGCCCAGCTGAGCTGGTAACTGTGGCTTTGAGGTATTTCTCACCATGCCTAGAAGGAGGAAAACGCCTAAAATGTCCTTCCAATTAACTGTAACTTTCCTGGGGCAGCAAGGTAGTGGTGGGCAGAGTGCTGCTGCCTCTGCCAAGCCCGAGGGGGGAACACTGCTCATGGCCAGGCAGGAATGTCTCAGAGGGAGCAGCTGTGGGCAGCCTCACCCTGGGCAGCAGCTCAGCACTGCTCCCTGCGCAGGGAACAGCAGCAGGCAGAGCGAGCCCTGGGCAGCAGGAGCTCTGCACATCCCAACAGATTCACAGCAACTCTTTAAAGACAGCACGATAATGTAAGTCGTAAGTATTAGTAATCTATGATATACATGCACCCGTGACACACATAATTAGACAGAGAAACACAAAAAGTCACTTCCTCCCTAGTAGATGTCCTTGAAATTTCCTCAAATGCTTAAACCCCATTCTAGTGGTTTACCTTATCAATCTTGTCTCACAGAGCAGAGAAATGCATTTTTCAAATATTATTGACGTGCTGTAGAATACAAAATCTAAATGGGATACTGTCAAATTCCTGTGGCTAGAAATAAATGGGGTAATCTTCATAGACCTGAAGTCACTAAAACAGATACAATACTTTTATCTGTGGCCACATATATATACAGTTTATCAGTGCACTTACAGGTATGGAAGATCATATTTATCTTTGCTTTCCTGTGAAATGGAAAAGTAAGAAATTATTTGTCTTCCGAAGGACTTGAACTGAGTGGAAATTGAAGGCCTAACTATTTTTTTTTCTTTAAACTATCAAGAGAAGAATGGTAAACAAACAGCTACAAATTGTATCATTAAACCATGCAAATCAAATGCGTTTAAACCTATTTAGGTTTGGGGGCTTTTAAATCAGATAATAAAAATGAATGTTTTTCTAGTGCTTGCTAAAGAGGACAGCTGTCGCTTTCCCCAGTAGCTGCTAACACCAGTGGCTTACAGCTGTGTCCAAGTCAAGAACAAATCTTTTCCCTGACCAGCCAGGCAGCAGCTGGACAGTACCACCTTTGGTACTGCAAGCTCATTTTAGCCACCTTGAGTCACCTCATTTTAGCCACCATCTTGAGAGCACTTCTGATTCCAGAAGAGCCATCTGCCAATGGAACCTGCCCTCCACTACAGCCCAACAGGCTGCATCATGTTCTCTTCTTTTAGGTCAGCATAAACCTTGTTGATAGCTGTTAGGGAAAATGTTGCTCTCCCAGTTCAGCACACATCAAAATATCTGATGCTAAAGTCTGCTTCTTTGAGTACACAGCCCTTCCTGCATGAGAAGAGTCTGCAGACATATGCTTGTATTTTCTAAGATTATATTATCTGCATTTCTTCCTCTCATCCACATGGATATATGTGCATAGAACTTACATGGGAGAAACTACACCAGCGAGGCACTGTGAGATTCATCTTTCTGATAATGATAACAAAATCAAAGAACAGAAATCTCAGAGGGAGATGGCTGTTGCAAAACTTGAAATCTAACTAATGGCAAACAAAATTTATGCAGAAAAAGATTGTTCCACTTCCATGGGATGCTTTTTATGAGGGTAGCAGTGCAGAGGTATGTTCATGGCATCACTTTTAAGTGTCAGAAGTTGACACTACTGAGGAAGTTTGCTTCTACCCAAGTACATTAGTCATCTCCTGGATATTCAAGGCTTGTTTGCCACTTGAGTGCACTTGAGGGAAATATGACTGACAGCAATAAAACTACTTGCAGGAATGTCTTATTGCCAGCAGACAATAACAAAGTTACCTTTCTCCCCACAGGCATTTCTCATATATCTCAAGATGTTTGTTATGAGCAATTGGTTTCTCTGGAGGAGCCTAAATTGTTTCCGTGCTCCTGGCAGATGTTGTGCCATACCTAGAAACCTCACTTTGATGCACACACTGATAGATATCATTTTACACTCACAGAATGGCGGTCAGAAAGGGCCTCTGGAGATCTTCCACTGCAAACCCTCTGCTCAAAGCAAGGCTGTGCAAAGTGGGTTGCTCAGGACATTGTCCAGCCTGCAGCAGGGGTCACTTGCTCTTTGATCTTTGGTTTAGCTCATTGTTCTGCTTCTTCAGACACAATCTCTATTAGAAATCTTTATGATGAGACAGCTTCACAGTTTCCCAGTGCTGGTCCAGCATCAGTTTATGCATTTGCACTATATAGAGTTAGTGGGAAGAAAGCCCTGAATATGAACAGAGGTGGAGAATGTGAGAGGCTAGTAAAGCTTCAATGTGAGCCATTTTGGTGGCCTGTCCTGACAACATGCACTAGAAGATGCCCAGTGGGATCACCTCTGAAGAACTGATTTTATTGATCATTGGAGGGCTAACCAGAACTCCATAAAACCTTTTCCCCTTCTACAGGAATTATGTGCTGTTCAGGGGTATCTACACACCATTGGTTTTATATTCCTCACACAAGCTGACTCCATCAATTCCCATTGAACAAATTTCTGACATGTCATTCACTCTCTCTCTGACCTGATACTTAGAGATTTTACGATTTCAATAGAGGAACTAATTTACGGATTTGAGACTGGAACAAGAGACCGCACATTAGCCGACACCCAGCAGCAGAGCTGCAGAGGATTACACGTGGCTGCAGGCTCTGACATGCATTAATTACACAGTGGTGCCTGGACCAGGTCAGATCAAAGGCCACCTTAGCCTGGGATTTTTTCCCCAGCAGCAAATGCCTGAGGAAGTCTACGAGAACAAGGCACATATCTTGTGGTACTTACCCCAGCCCTCAGTGATCTGCAGCTCAGGCAGCTCCCAGGCCAGAGGTGATATCTTTGGTTTGAACAGCCACAGATGAAATCTTTTTTCCCTGTAATTTTTCCTCATTTGTTGATTACACTTCACATTTATATAACTTCTAGACAGCTGCCAAAGGTACCTAGACTACTGCACGAACTTCCTAAGCGTCCTTTGGGATGGATATTCTGATTTATCAGGTTAGTAAATGAATTACAACCAGAAAGAGAGCTTGAATTTCAGAGGTATGATCACCTGAAAATCCTACTGTTCTCAAATCAAAAAAATAAAACTAGACAAAAACCCCAAGCCATAACCACCACGGAGTGGGCAGAATTCAGGTTTCAGCTTTCTTCATACTGTGTGCTGAGGCTTACAGGGAGTTAGACACTGCTCGAAGTTTCCAGCTGATCACAACCAGACCTGTTCATGAACACACATCTCTTTCTCAACTGACAGGTGTCATTTAAAACAAAGCATGATCCTTGCTAGGGGACGATTTTGCGTCCTTGATGGATGTTGCCTATAGTTCTAGTGTTGAAGAATTATGCTCTCATACTAAGAGGAGGCTCTGTATCTCTAGTCTTGTCAAATATGTCCCACACTGGCATTTAATTGTATTTGAGCACTTGAAATTAGTATGCTTTATTTACGCTTAAAGTACTGGCAGCCTTCATAAACAGTGTATTAACATTAATTTCTAAACTTCTAGATTAGTTAAGCTGCATCTAATGGTAGCTAATGAAATATGTGTTGAATATTTTACAATGTTGATATAATATCTGGAAATTAAAGAAAATTAGTTAAACTGTGACTGTGTACAGAAGTAGGCCATATCCTGTATATTTTTAACTCATTTTCCACTAATTAGAGCAGAGGGTATGCTTAGTTAGGCATAAAATTAAGCAATAAAATGCTAGTGATTCAGTAAGCATTACTGGTATTTTGCTAATTAACAACTCCATGAAATCTAATAGTAGCTCTCTTATCATTTGAATCAATGAAGTATTGATCTTACAACAATATGGACATATCTGAGGAAGTAACTGCCACCAACTGCACTCGCACAACCTCGTTTAAAATAACATCTAATCTCTGTTTTTCTGTAAGAGAAAACGAGCTTTTACATATGACATTTTCAACTATATATAGCAGTGTATAATTCTATCATATTACAGTTAGGTTACTCAAAAGTGACATAAAAACCAGACAACCTGAAAAAGCAAACAGAAAGAATAATAAATTTATTCTTGTTGGAATCCTTACTTTCACAGAGTACATAAATTTGAAAGGCCTATTATATCAACCAGATCCTCACCCTACCAAGAAAAGTTATTACATAATATGCAGGGTTAAGTGAGTGAGTATGGGTGTTTAGTTTTGTTTCTTGATCTAGACTGTCTTTTCCTGGTTTCCTGAGTTGCCTGGTGGCTGTATATTTATAAAAGTTGTCCAAGAAAATGCCTGCGAAATGGAAAAATTCAGCAGATCTCTCCCTCATTGCTAACACAACTCCAAACCCCTCCTGTCTCTCAAGACAATGGACAGTGAACATGACAAGTTTTCCTGACAGCAAGACCAAAATTAACAATGACAATACACTTTATAATTATTGCAATTATATAATATATAATATATATAATATATAATTATATAATTATTGCAATTTATAATTATTATAATTTCTGCTATTGCAGTAGCAGAAATAAATACAGGTCAGATGTCTCTCAGGATGAGACTGGTGCATTTCCTTTTGAATTTTGCTGAAACTGCTGGAGCTGTAAGACTAGGGATGATGCCCAGTTCATAAAGTTCACAGATGGACTGGACCATGAAGAGGAATTTCCCCATTAATGACCAAAAGATCACCTTATGTCCAAAAAAAAGTGTGGTATTCTCTTAATATGCATTCAGGGATAACGGTATAAATTACATACATCCAGAGAGAGACGTAATTCACACTGCCATTTCATAATCATATCAAAGCCCACTAGAGCCAGCCACAGGCACAGAGATTGAGAAAACAGCCCAGTAAAGATGGTGAGCTGAATTACAAAGCACTGTATTCCCTGCACTCAGCGGAAGGTGACGTGCTAAAAACTAAAAGGGAATTCAGCTGCTATGGTCCATTTAGTCCTCCATCCTTCTGAGAGTGCAAACTAGCTGGCTGTGTGCAGCACCAACCATTTAGTCACAGGCCACAAACAAATTAGCCAGCACAGCCCTACCTTCCAGCAACTGGAAGATTAAAGGCTCCACAGCTTGTTCCTGGCCGTGTAAATAACCCACTCCTTCAAATCATTGCTTAAGAGGCATTTTAAAGACCTTTCAGGTAATTGCTATATTTGGTTCCAGAATCAACATAGCCTGTTGCTAATGAATTACTTACATTAGGAATCAGATCCTGTATTCTTCAGACTACTGCAAAAGAATATAAATTACAATGCATCTAAAGATTGCAAGGAAAAACAGTTCAGTGGTCGTATGCTGAGCTTCAGACTGTGAAAACCCCTGCAATGATGCTACAAATTTTAGGTTGGTTAAATTGCCCAAAGAGAGGAGTGTCATGAAATTATGTCTGCCCTTTCTTCTGCCTAAATCCAAATGGTAAAAAATAGCAAAAGATGTTTCAGGGAATTGTTAAAAGATGACAATTTCAGCCCAATTAAAGGGAACATTTCACTCTGGCCAAGGACAGTTAATTCTAAGGCCACATCTGAAAATCAGGAAGAGCTGGAACAAAAGCAACCATAATTATTTTTAAACTGCCTCATTAATGTAGTGTTAAGCATCAGAATATTGTAAGGAGGGGAGGGTGCAAGAATTACTAGTTTTATTGTAGAAATAAATTGCTCTGTCATCCTTCTTTTTCTATTTCTATCTAAAGCTTCCACTCATAATTGAGCCCACTAAATGTAGCCTTTGTTAGACGAAAGTGTGGCCAGGCCATTAGCACCCTTTTTATCTGATGGCTTAATGCAGTAAAGTTTGCATTATAAAAATGAACACTGCAAAGGAAAATTAAGTAGAATTTACTAAAGATCAAGTTACTTTTTAAGGTAAGTGCTTTTTAAAGGAGTTCAATCAGTGTTACTCTTTCTTTTGGTTTTACTAGAATCCATATATTTATATATTATGTATAATATCACAATAATGGGATTTTCACATACAAAGTACATTAAATTTATCACTGGTACACAATGAAATTGATCCATTGTGCTGCAACATGTGACTGATTTTCTAATGACAGGCATAAGAGAAAGGTAAAAGGATAGTATATTCCTCTTCAGCAATCTTTTTAATGCATTGTAGACATGTTCATGGTAAGTTACTGTAAACATGTTTACACCTTTTAAAGGTGAAAAAACATATGTACTCTACATGATATGGGTTAGTTATTTTTCTACACTGATGGACACATGAATGGGAAATATTTGCAGAGTGGTTTGGAGGTCTGGAGAAGGGATTGGTCCTGCCTGACACACAGAACTGTTTCTTCTCCCAAGTGAGGTACAAGAAACATTTTTGGGTAACCGTCCATTGTTTCCTTGCTATGCCACAAGGGTTCTAAGCAGAGCAGTTGTAACAAGGCTCCTCCTTGAGGCAGCCCCCATTTAATAACTGGTGTGAGCTGTATCCTGCCCATTCAGTGTTCTGCTACTTGTAAATGTAAGTTGTAAATTGAAAATTATCCATCACAGCTACCCACTACAAAATCTGAAGGACACGGCTGCGATTTAGACACCAAACCTGACAAAATTCCAAAATGCTCAGACTGAATTTTACCATGCAACTGGTCACAACACGGTCTCTGCACATCTCAGGATTGAAAGTGTTTATTCTTCCAGAGAAGAATGTCAAATGAGGGGTTTCCCACATCAGTGTTAGAAATATGGGACTGATCTCCACAGACCCCAGCTGCTATTCCAAAGTTATAAGAAACCCATTGATGACTTGAGACTTTTTCTCCCGAGTTGTGTTCTTGTGCTGGAAGTTTTGAGCCACCTTCTCTATGCCTAATGTTTGCAGGTAAATCCTTTCATCAATACAAGATCACAATGACGGCTCCACTTTCAATTTCCTACATACCTTTACACATTCCTAACTTTCTTGTTCAGCTCAGCTTGTTTCTGTTTCATCTTCAACACCAGTGAAAGATAAAGACAGAAATCAAAGTGAGGTGGAGAAACAGAACCGTAGTGTCAATTTTCAGGAGTTTAGCCCTGTCAGGTACCAAACGCTCAGGAGCTGCTCCTTGGCTTGCAGACATACAGCTCCGAGTCCTTTGATTCTGCTCATACATTGTTATTTTCGGACAAGTTCCTGCCTGGCTGCTGCAGTGTCATGGTGATGCAGTCTCTGAAGGTGCTCTGTTTTCGACCCCTACCCTAACACAATGGCACTCTCAAGAAAAGAAGCATTTTTAATCACCTTTTGATTTTAAGCTGTCTTTTTCATTGTTAATAATGTTGCCTATTTCTCTGTGACTAGGGGAAAAGAAAATTATATATATGCATGTATACCAACAATCATGTGGAAAACTGCCCATACAATAATTCACATTTCTTATTTGTCACTGACAAGAATATTAGCTGGTTCACTTTCAGCTTTATCAAAACACTAAATTACAACTGCAATGAGTTCATTGATTTTCAAGGCAATTTTTTTCCCCCAGAGGGGTGGTTTTCTTTCAACAAACCATGAAAATTCATGTATTACAGAAATTAATCTAATTATTGATATCTTCTTATTGTCACCTTGTAGCTGGAGGTCTGTAGCTTACTCCTCGCAATTTGAATAGTGATTAACATAATAATTAGATTTTTACATAAAGTCTTGATCTTCCCGAAGGAACTGTGGATCTTCTGTTGAATATAAGCTATTCAATTCTCCTTTAAATGAAGGACCGAGTTTGCTATTAGCCGTAATAGACCAGTTGATTTGTTGGATAAATTAGAAGAGCATCTAGTTATTCAAGTTCTTCTTAATGTTCCTGCTCCAGACAAGTTCTTGGGTACAAAAGGCTCATTTTCCCCACTTCATCATCTGATCTATTAAAAGATTTTATCTGTGCCTACAACATTCTTTGTTCCTGTATCCTTAAACAAACAAAATGTCTAATGCCATCACTAAATAAAAGCATAACCTGAAAATCAGACTCTTCAAAGTAGATTTTCTGTGTATTTACTTCATGTGATCTCTTGGTCTTTAAAAATACTTTTAAAAAATGTATGATGATGCAAAGAATTGTAGAAAAACTATTAACAGCACCAAACCAGATTGCAGCAGAGCAATGTGACTGCCTCCCTGCACAGCTCTTGACAAGGAGAGGTTTTACAGAGTTCTGTGAAGAGTTCTGGAAATCCAGGATTTCAGAGAGATTATGAAAATCCTCCCAAGATAGATTTTAGGGGATAAGGGCAGATATCGTCTCCCCAAAGCCTCAGCACTTGCAGTGATGTAATCTTTATGGAGGATTTGGAACAGTTCTCAGCTCACTTGTTTGACAGACAAGGTGGATGTTGGACACCTAAAACAAAAGCATTGGGAGAAAAGTTTTCTAGGATTTATTGCCAGTGCAGCTTTGAAGATTTGGTGAATTCAAAGACCTCTGTGTTGATCTGGCTTTTCCTAAGCAAATAATCAATACCTAATATTCACTCTCTGGTTTCTTGTTTAACATTATTCACAATTAATTGATGTTTCAAGACTCAAAGAAGAAAAACTGTCGTGCTTGGAATAAAATGCATGGAAAATCTTTCTATTGCAAAGCAGGAAAGGAGCATGGGACTCCCACTCTGGGAAGAGAGCAAATTGGAAGAACATCTCTATTTGGGAACAGTGAATGAAGTGCTTTATCACTAAATTTCTCGAATGCCTTAGGAAATATTGTCTATGTCCATCAATGCAGCACATCAGTACTCCACCTGGCACAGTCGGACTGCAGAATAAATCATACTTCTGATAAAATCACTGGTGTCCCAATGAGGTCAACAGCAAAGACCTTTTAGGACTCCATTCACTTCTTCACCATCCACATTTGTGAAAGTAATTTATTAGCTGGCAAATAACTCAGAGTTTGTGCAGTCGAATGGCCAGACTAAGTGAACTCAATTATTTTCCTTTGTACATTAAAATATGAATGAAGATATGACTGCACCACTTAGAAATACTCATCAGGATAATGTAAGAAATAGAAACCAATACAAGCTTAGTGGGAAAGTTTTAGTTGTTGTCCTTCTCCAGCGCAACAGCAACAGGAAGAAGGAAGTGGCAGAATGAAATTTAACAAAGCTATTAAGCTCATCTGAATTTGTACTGCAGCTAATAACACTTTCCTAGTTTACTTTCAAGTTATAAGGAGTTACCTTGAACATTTGGCCAAAGGACTACTTTGGAGGATAACTTTGGTGGGAATTAATTAATCTGAAACTTGCTCCTGGGTAGATATTAATTACGTATGCTAATTAGAAAGAAAAGCTTGAATGGCTGCTGCCGTTGCCCTGTGATGGCTCAAAACACATTTAACTTCGTCATTTCAGTGTTAGTAACTGTTTCCCTCTTTCCCAGCCTGTTGTAATCACAGCAAAAGAAGTTAAAGCTGGGGGAAAGGGTAGCATAGAGACAAGGAGACAAAAAATTGGAAAGTGTTGCAGATGAAGGAGGAATTAAAGATTTGCAGAAACTCATATTTAGTCTGTTCATGTTGCTGTAGATCTCAAAGTGAGAAAATTGTAGACATAGATAATTTAAGTGACTTCTAAAGAGAAGGAATTAATCTTCTCAGGCTCACTTTGCACGAGGTGGATTCAGCATGGAACCTTTTCGAGGCTGGTGACAGCATCATGTCCCCAGGAACAAAATGCCTCGCCTTGGGGCATAAAAAATGTTCTCACAGCAGAAAAAACCCACCATCTATAAAAGGTGTTACTAGCTGACAGATTACCCTTGCACTGAAACCAAGATAAAACCAGTTACAATGGCACACTAAAGAAACATGGTTAATATTGTTGGAAACACAGAGAGGAGCTTAAGTAGGGTTGTAAAAACCTGCAGTTCACCCAGGGAAACCATGTCAAATGTAAACCATGTCAAAATGTAAAACTCAATGGAAGAGATGCAGGGAAAGCTGCACCAGTGAAAGAAATGCAAGACCATAAAAAGACAGCAAATTAGGTACAGTTCAGTTACACAGAAACGGAAAGTACTGGAAGAATTTAGGGCCACAGAATGGGATTTCAATCTCTCTCCAGCCTGCTATAAGCCCTCAGTTTCATTATCATTATTACTATCATTCATTACCACAGAAGTGGAGAAAGATTGTGAGTAGACTGAAAGCAGTGCCGATGGCAGTAAAAGACTTTATCTAATTAAAAGTAAACATCAAAGAGAACAAAAAATTGTTTACTCTGAAGCACAAAGCAAAATGGATGTTAAAGCATAGGAAGTCCAGGGTGAATAAAACGGAATTTGCCACCTTTACTGTGTCTATTCCCCTCAAGAATTTGTAGAATCTTTTAACTGGGATACCACAGATCTTCATTGCTCCCTTGATGAACAGGAGGGACTCAGATGTGCCTCACTCAGTGGTCTGTACGACTATGTGGTCCTGGACAGAAGGCAGAAGTGCTGCTGGGCAGCATTCCTGGAAAATATACCACCTCATATGAGGGTGAGAACGGCACTATATTTTACCTGGAGCTATAGGCCATTTGGAAGGTGTACAAAGCACTGATTGGTGTTTTGGTACCTGTTTCTCTTCACTGCTCCACAAAGTCAAACACATGGTATTTAAACTGGGGTTTTTAACATGTATAGAAGAGGCTCAGTCATTTTCTGGTTTATGTTCAGTGTTTATGTTTTAAAGGGATTAGGAGCTGAGGTTCAACGTAACTTTCACCTGAAACTAAATCCCATCTTTGTGTATGATTAAGCTTTCTAATAACTTTTGCACTGTAACCAGCTTCCTTTGTCTTATTCTAAAATACCCCCAACTCTATACTTACTTACAAAAATTGGCTTAACTTCCTGCCCTGCCATTTATTTTGGTCCCATTTTCATTAAAAATTAAGTTTTAATGTAAAAAATTTGTGTTGTGTGTCATCTCTTGAATATTAAAAACCCTGTGCCTCTCAGTGTATCTTTGGAATCCTTTCCCTTAAAATTGGCTTCAATGAGCTGGTGAATCTGATGCTGTAGTAATGTCCTAGTATCTCAGTCTTCAGGATCTTCTGCTGGAATGAAGCCTGTGAGTTTGGTTAGTTCTCTTCCATGCTAGAGACTTCTGACTAGCAAGAGTTGTCACTCAAATATTCCAGATAAGGAGCAGGGATTCTCTTGAAGAAGTTCCAGGCCAAATTTGACTCTGCTGCCTTGTTAGCAGTTTTGTAGTATACCTTTCCATCCATGAATCCTCAAGGAATAATTAGCAAAGAGAAAGAAGATTCACAAGGACAAAACAGCCATTGTTTCCAGAGCACAGAGGATAAGAAAGAAAGATACCTCCTTCCCTGTGGGCTCCAGGAAAAACAGCATGCACTGCTGGAGCCAGCAGCAGCTGGATTACAGGTAAGACTTCACAGGTTAAACAATACCTGTAACAAGCACATGTCTTTAACGTGAGATAGGAAGAAACCAGCTTTTTATCCTTTCTTCTGGGATCAGACTACTGAAAGCCACGAACAAGCTTTCTTCCTGTGAAACTAAATGGGCTTCTATGTGGAATAAATCATTATTGCAATGGAAAGAAAAATTATTATTCCCCAATTAACCCAAATTAGAAGCCTGGTGGTGTTTTCTGGAATTAAAAAACACCTCTTAACCTTCTACAACCAATCCATTTGACCCTGATCTTGAAAACACCTCCTTGCCTTTGGTGATTGATTTTAAATAGACTGACAATGTCCTTCTTGTTGATGCAGAACTAATTAGCATTTGTTTTCATTATGAGATTAGAGCAGCACAACACCTCTTCTATCATTCTACTATTGACACTGTTTTCTGAAAGATCCAAAGCAGCTCAATGCAGAAAAAGCTTCCAGAGAAGTGAAAGCAGATACAATGACTTTCATTCCAGGATCCACAGTCAAAGTGAATCAAATGTCTGAGATATGCACATCTCTGTGTGTCAGGCTGAGGATGAATGTGAGAAGTTCTCATGCATATGCTGCTGTCCAAAACCTCCTTCTCTCTCATTGGGGTGCTTTACATTGTTTTGACATAAAATCCACAGTAAAAAGAGAGCAAGAGCTGGTGATTCATACTGCAACATGAAAAGAAACCTTCTGATGAAGTGATGCCTGTCTTACGCTCCCCACTGACTGCCTTCCCACTTGCACACCTTGGTGACTTGTCCCCAGAGCTGGCCAGGAGGTCAGGGGAAGGTGGACAGGCCACCATCCAGAATTCCTGCTGTGCTCCACCTAGGCCATGACAGTCTGGATCATTTGCACGGTCTTGGTGCCCAAGGGACAGGATGGACTTTACTCTTCTATTCTTTACTACTTTCTATCCATTGCTGTGGTCAGCAGAGACACCCTCATCCAGAGCAGGCACCAAAAGGGAGAGACAGCAGGACTTGCCCAGTGAAACAGAGCATCTTTTAGCTGAAGAGTTAGAGAGTAAAACACAGAAAACCAATAGACTGCTAACTCTATGCATTAACTGGAGTCTTATAGATGTATTTTAACGTTATCGCTCTTCCCTCCCCAAAACGAGAAATTCCATTAACAGCATAATTAGCCCTCCTTTAAATAGCTAATTACACCTAACTCAGCCATAATGTCTAATTACTGGTTTATTCACTCTGAGTGGTTTATAACATGAGAAGTTACTGAGATTAAATTAGATCAAAGGGTAACATAAATGTATTTGCATTTCAAACTGCCTTTGAAGGCAGAGGTGGTGCTGGAAGGGGGCTGGAGTGGTGGAAGAGAAACAGTAGCTTGAAGGTACAGCTACATTGTCACGAGCAGTCAGCATCTGTTCCCTCCAGAGCCTTTCTTCATCCGTGTCCACTTGGGGACGTGCTCTATACCAGAAAGAAACGTGCTAGACCCCTGAGAGCATTTGTTACAGCTTCATCATGTGCCAAGAGATGGATGTAATTACTCTCACTGCCTTTGGAAGATCATGGGAGGAAACCTGAAGCAAAAAGCTGCAGTAGAATCATAGGGAGCTACACTAAGCCAATCCTGCAGATTTCAAGGGCATCTGTGGTGTTACCATAATGAAAACATGGTACCTAAAATGTCTGTACAATGGGTGAGGAATAAGTTTTACTTCATTATCTCACAGCAAAATAATATGGCTTTTTAAATTATTATTTAAAAGTTTCCCTATAAAATAAAAATGGGGCAATTACTTCCAGAAAGTAAAATTGTTTTCCTGTATGGGAGCTGATGTTGGGATAATGGTGCAAATGGTGTTACACCAGGAGATGGATGGGTGGAGGAGTTTTACAAGACACCAGTGTAAAAGTCTGAGGAGCACTGAAACAATAGAAGAAAAAAGCATTCCTCAGAATGCTCTCCCATCTCTTCTCACATTCTTCTCATTTGCAGTCATAAACAGCAACAAGTTTTCCTTTTTACACTTATCAAAGCTGCATAAAATGCATGTCAGTAGCAAGGAAGTATTTCGGAGTGGGATGCAATGTTCATTCTTGTCACTAAGATTCTATGAGAATTCTGTGGTCAAATCAAGACTGGTAACATCTTGAGGTCAATAGCTTATGAAGAAGTACCTCTTTTACCATGATTAAAAACAGGAGGACATTGCACAATAGTCTATGAATCCTTTGCTCAACTCACTTTTGTCGCAGTGTACAACATCCTTATCCTTCATATCTCTGTCCTTTCAGAGATACATCAGTATAAACATATTTTCAATGACTGGTAGGCAACAGGGGAGTTGAGCTTCATGCATGGCAGAATCAAATTAGCAGAGACAGGTCATAAATTATACAGATAGTTTTTCATCCATTTCCTATAGACTGTACAGCTAATTATGAATTCTGTAATTACTGTGGCATATGCTAACCAAGCATCCCATCCCTGGCTAGTGTTATGCTCCATTACAGAGAGAAAGTTAATGATGGTCTGTGGCTCTGACATTAATCTGAACAACACAAACTAATAGCTGAAAATTGGTGTTATTGGGGATCCCCTTCTGTGGTCTCTTGCTTGCATTTGTTAAAAACACACATCCTCCTTCCTGAGAAAGAATAAGCCCATTTGCAAAGGCAGCCTCATCTTATGGTTAGTTATTAATATTACCAATATGATTCAAATACAATGATCGAAGAAAAAGATTTCTCTTTTATATGCTCATGGTTTCTGGGGAACACTACACATTACTAGTGCACAAAGAATGAGAAAGCACAAAACCCAGGAAGTTGATGGACAAGATTTTACTGGGAAGCTGCTGAATGTAGGATGAAAGAAACAAAGACAGCATCAAAAACTTGAATTTTTTTTCTAACTTGTCTTCTGGGATAAAAAACCATTGAACTGATCCAAGTCAGTAATATCTCAGCCTCTTTTTTTTTTTTTTTTTAAATAACATGTATCAGTCCCTTGAAGAGAACATACAGGAAAAAAACAGGAAAAAGGTAAGGTGAGAAGATGATGTGTTTCTCATTTGACCTTCTTAACAAAAACAGTCAGAGTTTATTAAGCACCCATACAAAACATCCCATATTCTTTTTAGAGCTCTTACCATGTCTCTCGTTTCTGTGTGAAAGCAGATTTGCTGCTCTCTCACAAATCATTCTCTCCTTTACATGCTCCAACCTATTCTTTGATGTGACTTTCAATAACCATCTGCATTATACTTAAGCACAGACTTCAAGGGACGGGGGAAGAAACCACATGCCATTGCTGCCTAATGTCCAAAATTTTCATATTTTCATGATTCTTTCATATTTCTTGGCTTTTCCTAGATGTGATGACCAAATCCTCCTCGGATGAATTATGACTATGACATTAATTTCTTGCACTCAGGCATAAAGTCAAATCCACAAATATTTTGCCAAGCTCTGTACACACCACTATATTAGACACACTAACACTTCAGCACAGTCTATTACATTTAAACAGAAAGATCTCATTGCGTATGCAAACAATCTTTTGTATGTGTAAGAAAGGTGGGACAATGAATACCAAAAATATCCATATTTTTGCCTAATTGTTTACTCTTAGTTCTGCCTGCACAATTTTCCCACAGTTGCATGGAAAGATGTCATTTCCTTCATGTCACAGAACAAACAGGTTGGTTGCTGCCAAGCTTTATTTATTAGCTGAAATAGAGATATTTGATAATTGTCACTAGAGAAAGCAAATGGGATTTTTGAAGAAGCTTAAGGGAATTGATATCCATCATCAACCGAATTTCAAATGGAGCTGGGCATCTAATCCTTTGGTATTTCAAGGGGAAAAAAAAAAAAAAAAAAGCAGAAATGAACATTTCAATAAATGGATTAAGCACATAAAGAAAACTCTTGCCATCACTCGCATTTGTGCAGTCAATGGTTGGCACTGAGTGCTCTGGTTCAACAAACGAACGCAAACAAAACAGGAACTAATTGAAACAGAGCAGTCATAAGATTCTGCATTATTTAGGTTCTGCTCATTTTTAATAAGGCGATTACTGAAATACAAAATAGTTTTCACACTTTGGGAGTTGACTAGAGTGTTTTTCTACTTCACATATCATGAAGGACACTAACAGTCTCCTCTCTTTGCACATAATTTATCTCAGACGAGTCATTAGAGAACACAGAAGCAGCAATAACTCTGATATTAATGCCTCTGTCACCCTATGTATTAGTTGGCATTCCTCTAGGTGCTGGTGGCCCTAGGAAAATGACGATGCAATGAGTTCCAGGCCCCTACAGGGCACAAAGACCTCTCTTCACGATGTTTGAAGACAGCTCTGTCAATCACAAATTGTTACACTACTGACTGAATAGGCAAGTCCTCACTGCTCTGCACTCAGGGTAAAAACCCACATCCAAGCAAAGATGCAGTTCATGGTACTGCACATGGTAATCCCCTCTTGGGAGAAGTCATTGCTTCTCTTTTTAGATCATATGCATGAGAACCTTAGGACAAGCAGCCTACTCTTGCTGTGTTCACACCAAATGTCCCACAGTGTAATTTAAACTGATATTTAAACCTCTAAACTTTGCTATAATGCAAGCAGCAACCCATCATAATGACTCGTAGTAAAAGAAAGCCCCTTGTGTGTCATGCTGACAACCAGTTCTGCTCCCTGCAGTGCCATAGGGTCAGACCTTTCTCTCTCTTTTCTTGCAGAAATCAGCACTAAAAAGTCAGCTAGAAGTCAGTTAGACACTTTAGCCAAGGACCATGTCCAAGTTAGGGAGTGTTATACTTTGTATCATCTTAAACAAATCACCTGATGCTCTCACACCTCTGTGCCTTCATTTCCAAATATAACATTGTGATAAAACCCATTCCAGTTGATAGGAACATTGTGCAAATTAACCTTTCCAAAATACAGCAAAAGCTTCTAATATACTGCTAGGTTTCTTTAGAAATATGGTTTAGTCAAAACACTGGTCATGAGCACATCCCAGCGTTGTGCTGAATAATTCCATTCCCCAAAGTATTTCTTCAGTAAGAAAGATGCACATCAGACATATGGAGAGAGAGCCACCAGAGAGGAAAAAGTACCTATTGTAACGTACAGCCCGATGCAAAGAGCAATCAGCAGTTTGGGAGACCTGTAAGGGCTCCTCATTGACAAAAGAAGTCGCAAAACGTTCAAGCAATTTGTGAGGTAGTAGCAGCCTGTTCATGAATCTTTTGGCTGGCTTAAGATAAGCGAGGTTGCTGATGGCCTGGCCTTTCTTCACAGAGAGCTGACAGACACTGTCTCTTCATGTGAAACAATTCCCTGGAAAGGCAGGAGTGGTGGTGCATCTTTAACTAGATACTGCTTCCTATCAAGGAGGTGCACCTTTTGCTCTAACGACAATTTTGAAAATGAAGGGCACACTGCTTCAGTAATGAGAACAGAGAACTCTTAAGGTGTCTATATTCCGTCTTTCCCCCATTAACAAAAGCTTTCATTAATAACTTAGCCTATCTGTTGTTTCAAGGGCAAAACAGCACTCATATTTTCAGGTGTACAGACAGTGATGAATTTTGGAAAGTTCCTATGAATAAGCTTTTTTCAGCCTTTGCCATATTCTCCTTTTTAGATTTTCCTGGCATCCTTTCTAGGCTTTCTTTCTGAGATAAAAGCCTTTGCTAGAAAACAGGAGAGCACAATGACTTTCAATAGCAAAACTACTGACAAACCAACACAGATTTTCAAAGACAGACTAGAAGTCATTAATTTTTTGTTTGTTTCTGGAAGGTGTCAGCAATCCAGTGTCAGATTTTGAACCATAGTATGTAACAAATGAAGGCTGTAAACAAAGAACATTTCTACACTGGCAGGAAAAGTGCAGAAGAATTTACCATTGAATCATTAAGAAAGGTTTGAACTATCATGTTCTAGATAACATTTAGAAAACTTTCTTACAAGTTTTCACAGACGTACATTGACATGAATGTTCTCCTCAGTAATCCATCCAGGCCCCAACCACAGGTGAGTTATTTGATTTGCAAGAACTCCTGCATTCTCAAGATATCCTCATCAGATGTCGACAGCCAAATGAGAAGAGGAACCCAAGAACTCCTTCCTGTGTCAGACATTATTTATCATGCCTCTTATGTCAAAGTGATCTCCAAAACTAAGGTTTAAAATTTTTATGAGGCTTCCTGGCCCCAGGGAGATCTAAGCTCTCATGGAAGAGCAGACACATTTGGTAGCCCTCTGGATGCACAGAAGAATTGTCAAGTATATGTTTTCAGGATGACACACCATTTGTCAAAGTCAGTTAGGAGAATGTTACCAAAGACTGATCTTTTTGCTGCATTTTGGAATAGCTGTCTTGGGATTTGAACAAACTGTTGACAAAAAGAAAACAGGTGGGATACTGAGTTATTCATTCCTGAAATCTGCTGTGTATCTGTGGCATGTGGTTCCTCAGATATTTTTATCTTATCAATGCAGTGTCAAACCACTTCCAACCATAAAATGCAAAAGAACAGCTCACAGCTTCTGCTTCTAGTGTGTTTGATATAAGAAAGCAGAAGACAGTGGGTGCTCCTGGTACTTTTGCAGAGATTTTTACATGAGTGTTCCAGTGAAATTTTGGATTTGGAACTGCCTTGTGGTCAGATAGGTATTTTAGAGGTGGGTTAAAACCAGATGATTTGTGCTGACCTCCTGCATTACCAGAGCATGTCCCTGTATTTCTTGTGCAGGAAGGCAGTTCCGCAGGTGAGGAAGTCAGATATTATATATATATATATATATATATACATACATACATATACACATACAAAAGCGCTTACATGGGTGTTAGTAAAGTACAAAAGCTGAGCACTGGGAAGTGCCAATCTTATTTGTCCAACCTTAGTTAAAGACTCCTGGACAAATGCATTGTGGCAGTGCCATGAGGTGTGTGACCACGCACTGGTTATCCCCAGGACTGCAGCCTCGTTCACACACTGCCTGGCAGCACCAGATAGTTTTACTGACAGGGAATCTTTGTTTTATTGCTCAGAATCTGGCCCTTCTTCCTGCATCATAGGTAAATCCTGGTTTGAAAACAAAATTCTCTTTTCTTGTCAGCTTTTCAGTAGCACTTCTTACAGGATTTTTTGGAGTTCAATCTACAGTGTTGACAGGAGGTAAGAGGTAGTGCTATTCCCATTTCACAGACAGGGAGAGCCAGCACAGAGGAAATGATAAATACAAGAAAATATGAGTCATTTCAGATACAGGGGGATTTCAGTATGTGATTATTCACACAGGACTGAACTATGCACAGAGACTAGGGAAGCACATTCAAGTTCCTGCAATTTACAGAAGTGTGCTTCAAATTACTTCCCATTAAATGTTTTAATACTGCAAGTTTCTGATGGGAAACTGTGTCTGGTTTCCCACAGGAAATGAAACATATACAGTTGTTCCATTTGCCTATTCATCTGCTGCTAATATTCCTTCCACCTCATTTTTAAGCCTGCTGGCTGGTTTCAAACAAAATTGGTGGAGGAAAAGTCTTCTAAGTGAGTGCCTCTAGGGCTAACAAAAACTAGCAACTAATAGAGAGTAAGACCCAAACAACAGCCTTCACCGAGAGAAAGGGAGCTACACTTCTGCCCTATTCCTGTCCTGCTAGGCAGTTCCAGACCCCCTACTCAGCACACACAGCTTTCAACTGGCTGCTTGCTCAGGGATTCAGGGCACAAATGCATGGAGTTAACATCCATGTTTCCCTTTGAGAAGTTGTGTTCTCATTTGGTGACACAAAACAGAGAAGTGAAACAGAGTAAAATCATCTCCAAGATATGCAGTAATGAGCCCTCACCAGACAATGGAAGAGGTACCATTTTTGTGAGCTTAGAGGCATTTATGGCATAATAAATGCGCTTTTATAAAATATATAACTGCAAGCAGAGGAAGAATTGGTTGCTTTTACCATAAAGCAGTCCTAGATAGTGTGATGCAAGTGTTTGTGGCACAGAAAATTAAAGAAAGACACATCCAAAAAATTAATGGTAATAGTGTAGCAGTAAATTCACACTCTCTCACCTGTAGACAGCTTCACAGCTCTCCAGTAACTGCACAAAAGTGGAACATAGAGAGGAGCCAAGAAGACGCCAGCCGCAAAATCAGTCACTTGCTGATAACGGCTGCTAGAAACGTGCTCCTGCTGCAATCCAATTGGCATTCCCCGTGCTGGAGCTGCAAAGGAAATGAGAGATCCCAGACTGGTGTGTCTTACATTTCTGCCTCATTCTCTCCCAACAGCATACACCTGGGATTAAAGGGATGGAGTTCAGCGCTTGATTCAACACAAGACCAATTACTGTGCGCACTGTACCCCAGAATGACAGGAGTTCCCTGTACCGGAGCTTCCTGTTTGGTGAAATCAATGAATGTTACGCTTTTTATTATTTCTGTGCAAGAGTGAGCACAGAGGAGGAAAATTTGGGCAAGTGAAGGCACAAGAAAGCAGTCGGAAAAATCTTGGTTTATAAAAAGCAAAGACACTTCAGAAGAATGGGTTTTGCTTTTCAACAGCTTCCTCAGCTGATAGCTGCTTTCTGCTCTGCAGCTCTGCATAATGCTGCTATGTCTGTGAATTCATCAGTGTGGTCCAAACCAAGAGAAGGCTCGCTGTCAGACAAATCAAGTAATACTTTGAAAAATCAACTTTGTCCTTTCCTTCCTAAAATAGCATTTGGAGCAGGAGCTGAAATCTGCTTTGAACAGGAGAGTGGAGACGCCAGCTGGGCAGTTTGTCTCTCAGGACACATCTCCAAAGAGAGAAATACTAAGTCCCAGAGGTTATAACCGCATGTTGTTAGGATAAACTTCTTTACTCCGTGCATATTTGTGGTACCACTTAGAAGAGAACCAAAACAAAACACTTAAAGTGGAGTCCACAGAAACCCAATTCTTCTAGCTGAGTATTTGAAGTGCCAAATTCACAAGTGGATGCTGCAGCAGCTAGCTCTGTTTCCAAAACAATATGGAGAAGTTAACCAGGATTAAGTTCCACGTGGCAGTGAACTGGAAGGCACAGAACAGAGTATATTATAGGGTAAATGGAGTTGGAAAGGAAGAGGGAAACAGCACAAATGGAAGTTGACTGCAGATGTGAATCTGACTTCTCTATACTCAGAATTCCAGTTTGGTTCATGGAGGCCCAGCAATAAGTAATTTCACTCTATTTTATAATGGTGGTCTAGTCTAGAAAGCTGTATTGGAAAAAATGGGCAGTCTTGTGTTTCCTTTTATCCTTCACCAATTCAGTCCAAATTTGGCAAAGTATCTTCTGACCTGTAATTATGACTGACAGTCATACAAAGTCTGATGAGAATTTGGTTTGAACAGCAGTTTTGTTTCTCATGTTAGAGGAGTTCTTGAAATAAAACCATAAAAGTCAAGCTAAATTTACACATTCAACGATTAATGAGAAAATCAAAGAGATTAAAGAGCAGAATTTGGCCAGCGAATGGGCCTTGTTAGACACCTGGAACAAGTAGCCCACAGTGACCACCTAATCTTAATGTTTTTGTAATCAGAAAAAAAAATTCTAGTTATAGATGGTTGATTTGTAAGCTGAGCTTTCAAGTGAAACTTATTTTACATCTGACTCTGTGCTTCCTTTTGTGTTTTGAAGAGACAGAGGAATGCAATTTTATTCAGTACTTGAAAAACATTGTTTTCTGGGCAACTCCTGGAACAACTGAGAAGGGGACACTGAGCTTTTCTTGGAATATGTATTATCTTCTGCAGTGAGCACTTGCATAGGTTTCAATTTTGACAGCTAAAATATGTTTCAGCAGCAGGATAGTAATCTGAAATAACATAAAAACTGTTGCAACACTTCTAAATATATTGATACACTCATTATCTGATGTTCTGCTGCTTTATACCTCACCATAATAGTAAAGAAATAGTGGAGAAAATCTTTGCCTATTTTATTAACAATATAGTACTGAGATCAAGAAAAATGTTCTCTATATATCCCTGACTCATAGATCAAATGGGCTTAATAAAAACTGAAATTATGTGGTTATCAATAATTTGAGGATGTGATCTTCTTAGTTTCATTTTCCAAGATGTTCATCTTGCTGACTCTTTTCCTCCCATTCTGCCCTGCTGCTACTCCTTCTCATTAGGAGGTTGAGATTCTGGTCAAGCCATTGAAGAATTTGTTGCTCTGAAACAAAGGAAATCATGTCATAATCATCTTCTGAAAAGGTATTCCCTGCAGAAGCAGCCATTATTGAATATTATGTGAAGCTGGGCATTTTAAGACATTGTTTAATTTAATTGCTAGTACCCACTTTAATTAGCAAGAGTTATATTCCTACCATAATGAGCAATTGCATAGAATAACATAATGGAAAATTTGAAGAAGATTTTTTCCACTTTGTTGAAAGCACTGAAGATATCTGATGTCTTCAAGAGCTGCACACTTAGCCCAGGGCTTTGACAACAAATTATGACATGATATAAACCCAAACATCCCATCACAACCCCCTGTACTTCCTGCGCAGTAACACCAAGACCTCTGGGACAGGAATTTCATCTGCAATGCCCTCAGTGACACAGCTTTAATCTCAAGTGCAAAGTATAGGACTAAACTCACAGTAATACATCTGTAACTTCTCTGAAGTTTTCCCATGTTAATGTTAGGCTTAGCACAATGATAAAGGATCAAGGAAAAAAAAAGGAAAAGAGAAAGGTATAAGAAATTGTGGAAAGAATGAAAGCAATTAATCACTGGGTATTCACACTATATAAGCAGCAGTGGCAGGTACTTCAAAATGAACATCACAGAGCTGAATTTTCATGAAAGGATATTCCTACTGTTTCATACGTCAAGGCCTATTGCTGATGAATTTTACATCTCATGCATGCATGACACAGACTGATCTTCACCATTTTCTAGCTCTCTTCTGAAATCCTAAATGTGGATTTGGATAGTCTGCATAGGCACAGGGTATATCCAGTCCTAGACTCTAAGGGAGCTGATCCCTCAGGCCTCCTCTCAGAGCTTATTTTCAAGGACTGTTGAAAGTTTTCTGGAGGTCTGAGGTCAGGGACATGGGCTACACAGGCCAGATGGGCAAACTGCAGAGAGGTAATTTTATTGTCCTCTGGTCCTATAGGCTGATGAAACATGCCAAAACTGGAAAATTTCTGTTCAAGTCAGTGAACCAGCATTCAGAGAGCTGCCATCCAACTGCAATCCAATCTTTCATGCCTTCTGTAGTCAGCCTAATGGGCCTGGGGAGGAGGATTTGACTCTTTCACTGTAGGAAGGGAGCTCTAGTTACTTTGGAAATAAAAAGAACTTGTCCTTTAGGTTACATAACCTATGTTCCTGCTGTCTTATCTATGGGGGTCTAAATAATACGTAATTGAATGAAAGCTACAACACTGGGCTGTGAAAATTTGCTGGAATAATTAATATCACCAGTCAATTATATTGATTTATAAATTCAGTATTCCAGACAGAGCCAACCACTGTAGGTTATTATCCTTGGGAGTCAATGTATTCAACTGCTCTGCACAAACAAAGGGAAAAGTCAAAGAATATAATTTGTAACATTTGCAGCTGAAAAGAAGGAGATGCTGAATGCACTGCGTGTACTGCACAAGGGAAAGTCATGCTGAAAAATGAATGGAGAAAGAAAGACAAGCAGACATGAAGGATTGCTTAGCACACAGCCCAAAGTAAAACATGATACTGACTCCTTGAATATATTGTTATTTGCACAGTCCTTTTATTTTGCCTCTCTGGTATTATTCTAAGTCCAAGAGTAGAGTTTCTGCTGTGTATTACTGTGTAAATACATAAGAAATACACACATGAACATATACAAAATCACTTCACAAGAATGACTGTTGGGTATCAGAGGACTTCAAAGTATGAAGTGATACAATTTCTATCTCTATGTAACTTATCAGAGTACCAATATTGCCAGAAAAGGATAAAGTAACAATTGCAATATTATACATTGAAATAAAAAGTGTTGTTTTTTACCTGCAAATATATGGCTTGCTTTAGCCTAAGCGACAGGATGAATGTTAAACCAGACCTAATGAATAATTCATAAATGTTACATAATGCAATGGCTCATTCTGGGATTCGTGTTTGAAGAACAACTTCTGGTTAGATGCTGTTTAGATTCTGGGCCAGTGACACCCTGGCATGACCTGCCTGCAATGAGATAATGATGAAAGGGTTGGTTTGTTGTCTGGGGTTTTTTTTAACCATTAAAATTTTATTGAGTTTTCGTTATACAGACGTATCTACAGAAGACTGAAAAAAGTATATACACAAATTCAGCAAGCACATTCAGCAATCACCCTGAGCTGATTGCAGAGTCAACAACTGCATGGAGTAAACCAAGGGCCTGTTCCCACCACATCCTATGCAAAATGCAGCACAGCAGGGAGAATACCACGCTTGTCGTAGAGAAATCTAGGTCCATCCCAGGCTCTGCCAGCTGCCTGGGACATGACAAAAACAGGGCAGTGGTCTCCCTCCACGCCCTTGAGCGGAAGAGGAAAGGAAGAAAGACTGTAACCTTCGTAGGACAGGTAGCTGAAACATTTACTAAGGGCTCTTCAGCTACATGGTTCAAGCATGATGAGAGAGTTTCACTCACAAATATAAAAGGAGCAGGAACCAGAGAGTTAGGGGAAACTTACGTTAGGTTCATATGTCTCAGAGCAAAAAAATAAAAATCTTAAGTGATATGGGCTGAAGGGTTGCACTCCTTGATCCGAGTTAGTCCATGCTGAGCTGCTGTACTCAGTTTTAGCGCCTCTTCTTCCACTCCAGGTGCTACTGAACAAAACATGGATTGATTTTGGGTTTTGGGCTTTTTGTTTGGTTGGTTTTTGGGGTTTTTGGTGGGATTTTTTTTGGTTTTGTTTTTTTTTTTTTTTTTAATGGACTGTATCCACCAAAGGAATGTATGGATAGCAAGAACACTACACAGCAGTCTGTTTTCTCCCCATGCAGGTGAAGATGCAGTGCAGCGACCTGGCTCTAATTCAATACAGGCTCATGAACCCCCACCCTCCTTTTCTCATGCCCACAAAATGGCATATTTCCTATCTGTATTCTACACCCACTGTTTAAGAGACCTGTGTTGAAGTGACTAGGTCTCTCATTTGAAGTGATTACACATAAGAGGAGAAGTAATTTCTTTCTAACTTTATTGATGACCATGCAAATGTATATAATTCTTAGAGCTCCTGAATTTCTCTGATTCAAAAGAATTAGAAAAGAGATACACACAGTGGGAAACTAATTCACACATACCTCACACCTCTGGGAGTGGATTTATAACCATTTATAACTTGTTCCATTTGATGAAAGTCCTTCAGCTGTTACATGCATGCCTGGAGGTCTCCTAGTTTTGTAAAGGATCATGATTGACTGACGGTGTGTTTTTATTCAGCTATGCTGCCATCTAAGAATAAACAAGGCACAAGTGTAAAATGACTACTCAAAAAAAAAAATATCCAATTTAAATTTACCATTGATGCATTACTGTCTCCAGTTGCACGAGAGTCTGCAGCATACCTTCAGCCCAAGGAACCCTTTGCTTTTTAAGGAGCACATCATGTCTTAATTTGAATGAATCAAAAAACAACCCACATACTTCTGAAAGAGAAGTCATCAACTAATGTTATTTAGAAAGTATACTACTCAAACAATTTTTGTGAGATATTAAGGAGGTATTTAATTTGAAATCCTATGCCATTTGAGTTATCCAGAGGTGCTTTCCATATTTCTAATACTCCCATTTAGGACAACTCATTTTTTACTTGGAATCAGAATTCACGTCCCACTTTATACAATGAGAATTTTGCCATCAACTTTAATTAAATCAGGATTTCGTTCCTACTGTATATAACTCAGATAGCTTCAAACTACTCCAAAATGCTGGTGTGAATTATCATGGTCTTCTGCCCCTGTTGTAGAGTTGCAAACACAACAATCAGGCTGGAGGTGTAAGAGTAGCAACAGAGAGAGAGAGACTGGAACTGGGGAAGACGGTCACAGTAGCACAACACCATGTAAATGCTGCATCACCCATGTTGCAGTGTAAATCTGCACGAGTTTCCAGATTAATCCATCTTTTCTAATTAAAGTCATTTAATATGTAACCCACAGGCATAGAACAATATTTTGTTCTATTCTGCAGACAAACATTCTGCTATAATCAGCATATTTTTCAGGCAATTCATGCATAAGAAATGTCACTGTTATATGAATGTATAATGTACACACAGAAACAGATTATACCTATTGCAAAAGCTTTTCTCTAAGATAGCATAAAATTCTATACCTCAACTGGTACTTCAAATAATGAAATATTTTCCTGATCCACTGCATAAAGCAATTATGCAAATTTCTGCTAGTCCTCTGTTTCTGTAATGCTTATGATTGAGAGTTTGACATGATCATAACTCGTCTGGCTGGAAGACTGTAAAAGAGGCACAAATAAAGCATCGTGACAAACAAAAAATCCATAGCTAGTAAGCAATTCAATGTCCAATAATAGCTTCTTTCTCCAAAATTATTTCAGCAGCTAGCAGAGACTTTCACACTCCCATTTCCAGGTAGTTGTGCGTGGCTGATGCAGACTCAAACTAACTTCCTCGGTTAATTCTACTTCCTATAACTTCAGCATTTCAGCCTCTGCTGAAATCCTTCAAAGTCAGAGGTTTTGCAAGAGAGCCTGTAAAGCCAGTGTCATTCAGCCATACACTTCTCCAGAAGCCACTGTGCTGCGCTGAGTGGCAGATGTACAGCAAGGCACAGTTATAAATAGCAGGGATGGCACAAGTGGGGGAAGTCATCAGACTTCTGACCTCCAGTCCTGTGATTTAGTCACAGGCCAGGCTATCCTTTTTTGACTGTGCAAGCATCTAAGTTCCTTAGCAGTACAGACTAATGGAAGCGTGTAGCTGCGCTTGCATTCCTGGCTACAGAGGTCATTACTCTTTTCCTCAGAAGAGTCTTGTAAACTCAGTCCTACAAATCACTGATGTGTGCTTCATTTTAAGTAAGCTCACAGTAGTGCCAGGCATGCCTGATGCTCACACGTGTGTGTTGCAAAGATGAAGGACCCTAGAGGGAGTAGATTAGCTTTCAGATTTATTTGTTTTGTTATCCTTAAACGAGATAATTTTAGAAGGAAGTAAGCAGGTTGTCAATAGATTTACATGGTTCGCACCTGTTATTAGAAGCAGCTTTACCTTGTTCAGTGGAGAACTCCCCTGTTTTTTGAAGTTTAAGTTAAAAATGTCTCACAAGCTCTGGTGCGTCTGCTCCTCCACTGGTGCATTAGAAAAAAAGTGCCAAAATCAACCAACGTCTTTTCATTTCTTTCCCTAATTAACAATCACAGCAGTTGCTCAGTGGAAGAATAATAAGCTTCTTTCTTTTTTTTTAATCTCATTTGAGCAAAATTCTATTCTGATTTGATGCAAATTTTTTCTTTTTTTAATGACACTACACTTGCTGTGGTCAAGGTCTGATTTCGTTTTCTTGTTTTAGCTGAGCCAACACAGCAAAGAGGAGATAATTTGATACCTCAGTGCTGACACACAAATTAAATACTAAGGGTCAAGGAAATCTGTCCTCTTTTCATGTGACACTAACTTTCCACTGCACAAAAGGATGAAGACAAAATGATCACAAAACATTTTTGTGTATAATTTAATCTTGACCAGGAGCCAAGTTTTATCACTCAGCTTCAGCTCACAGCTACATTAATACTTTCTGTGGTCTTTCCTCAGAAACTTCAGTGTTCAATATATTCTTAAACTCGGTAGTAACAAACATAGCTCAGTTTTGAAATGTTCCTAGGGGAAAACTTTTATGTGGACTTCACAGAGGGACAGCTAGCTTTAAATAGCTTAAAAATTTGTGCCTGGGCTCAAAAGACTAGACAAGAGCTTACAATCTCTAGCTTCTCCTCAGTTTTTCTAAACATTTCATGCATTACCGAACATCATCTTCTGACCAAGGAAAACAACAGAAGTCCCGTTTGTCCTTGTTAGAACCCTGCTCTTTTTCTGCAGGACAAAGAAGGTAGGAGTTATCCAAAATAATACATTTGCATTGTATTTTCATGGTACAATCAGATTTCTCTGAAGAAATCATAAGTACATTTTTACAAGGGCTTAATTTTCACAAGTTGTGTGGTATCTGTGGAACAAACCTTAAAGGAAATTATATGCTTCAGCTATTGGGAAATTTGGGGTTTGTAGATGACCACAACACATTCACAAGTGACTCAAACCATACGTTATTCCTATATGAAGAACAAAACAGCACACGACCACAGATGCATCTGGCCATGCAGTACTGCTGTTTCTATCTATCTACTTAAAAAGATGAGACAAGTTGCCAGTAACTGCTGCCAACTGATCCTCTAATAAACAATATTTCTCTCAACAGAAAGCCAGCACCATGTGCTGATTTATAGGAAATGTGCCATTCTTTCCCTGTGTATCACCACTGAAGACAATAACGAGTTGCTCAGAGCACAAAAATGCATTTTTATAAAAACGAAACAACGGGTGTTGGCACAGCACCTTATCCACTCTGTGTGAGTATGGAAGCATTTGGATTGCCCCAGTGGACACCTTAAGATCCTTTATTACATTTATGCTGTTGGCTTCTGGAGTACAGCTTTGAGAAGGCAGACCAATAAATCATCACTGCATAGTATTCGGTGGTATATTTGATGTATTTGTATCCGTGGATATGAAAGCCAAATCAAAGGTTACAAGGAGGTAGCAGAGGTTACGCCCTGTTTCAAAGGTGAGTCATATGTATACTCTGAATCAGCCTGAACATAGCACTGGCAGAAGTTAAGAGCTGAGCAAATGCTCTAGATCACACATAAACCTGTAAAAATTCCTTCTGTGTCTTCTGAATGCCCGCCATTCAATTGCTGCCACTCATAAAGGGAAAAGGAGTCTCTGGAACAGTATGATTCCTCTTCACCATTGATAGCTGATGGCGAAACATCCTGTTTTGGAGACTACATTTGCTTACACAAGTGTGAAGCTGCAATGTTCCCATCATCCTCAAGATGTTTTCACAGCAGGTTATTAGCCTGGTAGCTGTGCTCACACTATTTTCTGCATGGTGTGCAATATGTACATTGCTCAGCCTCCTCAAATGCTCATCGATTAGCTACTTCCATACACACAATAGTCTTGGGGCCCATCACAATTTCCACTCATATTTTACTCAAATTTGATATGAAACATGCTTTTCATTCAGAATTGTGCAGCTACATAACACCACAAGTCCTTAACTCCTCTCCAGCCCTCTTGGAGGCAGCCACACTCCATCCTGAGCCAGCTACCCAGAAGGTCTAATCAAACGGCTTAATGGATAAGTATCACTCCTAGACAGTGCAGTTATTTACATTTGACTAAAGTTTAACACATATTTTGCCAAAGTTAATCTTCCAAAAAGATACTTAAGCTTAGCTCAAAGGCATTTCAGGGCATAGAAATATAGATTTATTGCAACAGTTGTTACGTATATTCAATCTTTCTTAACTGGCATATATCTTGCTTCAGTTTCCATCTGCTGATCCTTACAAAAGTACTATTTAGGACCCACTACTTCTTTTCCCATGGAAATACTACTTCATTGCAATTGAAACCTCTTTCAATATCTTTAATAATTACATACACTAAAAATTGAAAAGCTTTTCGTGTTACACTTGCAATCCTGGCCGTACAGATTTCCAAACTATACTCCTGATCCAAACTGGGATTATGCAAATATGTTTTGTTCTGCTTTAATTTCCTCAAACAACAAGCTTCCAGATGATGCTTGGCAGCATTCACAGCAACCCTGCAGCAGTTAATCTTGTGATTGGAGATTAAAGAGCACTAACCAGGGAGTGTTGGATTGACCGGGTCCCGCCTGGATCTTTACAGATCATGACAGGGGTGGTGCTGCTTGGCAGCATTTACTCCTCTGGCAGACACTTGTGGAAATTTCAGAGAAACCTTCCATTTCATGTATTTAAAGCTATCCAGAGACAGCAGTTGTGAAATAACTACTGATTATTGCACTCCTTTTCAGTGACAAACACCTAGGGTGAATAAGAGCACATTGAAAGTATTTTAAAGAGAGATATTTTGTCCTATGGATTGCCATGGAGAGAAGGGGGCAGAACACCGTAGACTGCTCGACAGACACGGCCACTTTCAGCAACACGAACACCAGTATTTGTGTGAGGTCAGGTCCCAAGCCAGAAGCATCAGCTCCAGCGTGGGGCACGTGAACACCCTCATCACAGAATCACAGAATGGATCACGTCGGAACAGACCAGCACCCCGAGGTCCTACCCTGCAGAGATACTCTCCAGCAGGTCACCCTCAGTTTATGCTGGTGCCTGGGGCTGTTCCTCCCCAGGTGCAGGACCATGCATTCGCCTTTACTGAATTCCAGACTGTTCCTCTCTGCCCATCTCTCCAACCTGTCCAGGTCCTTCTGAAGGGCTGCACAGCACTCGGGGCTATCAGCCACTCCTCCCACTTAAAGCTCTGTATTGTGGGTTTGTACAAATGACCACTACTCCCATAGCCAGCTGAGAGCAAAAAGGAGGCTTTTAGAAAAGGAAGAATAATTTTCACATATTACTTTTAAAGGGAATTATTCCTCAACAACAGAAGCTTTTTACATTACATTGTTAGGAGTGAGATTCTGCCTTTTTAGTAAAGGCTTTTATATTGCTCAAACATGAAGAAGCATTTAATTACAGTACATTTCTAAAATAACATGTTAAGGATGAAATCTAGTTCTATTCATTCAAAATCAAAAGAGGCCATGTCTGGCTAATAATCTACCTCTTCCTAGTTGAGAACTTTTATCTGGTGTTTTAAAAATTTTAAGCTGAAATTTAACTCTACAAATGTATACATTGTAGCATAATCATGAAAATATTCGATATACAAATGTTAATTTTTTTTTAAAACACAGTTGATTCTGTCCTTAAATTTACATTTAGGGGAAAAAAACCCAAAGATTAAAGTAACTAATTATAGCGACATATGTTTGTATGGGACTTAACAAAACAGCTAACAGAGCTCTGCAGAGAAACACACCTTCAAAATAACAATAAAATTATGCAAATTGAGTCATTTTCCCAATATTTTCTGTCCATTTCTTGGGTTGTTTTTTGTTTGTTTGTTTGTTTGTTTGTTTGTTTGTTTGTTTGTTTGGAGGAGGAGGATGAGTGTCTGTGGTGGGAGGTTTTGTGGGGTTTTTGGCTGGTTGGTTGTTCGGTTGTTTTAACTTTTGATGCAATCCCAACAGCTGTGCGCTCTAGGCATGGGGATGTTGGATCAAACTCGTGCTTTTTCTGACCTCTTAAGCATCAATGATCAGCCAGCAGTCAAGGCAGGCTAAATTAACCCCCTAAGTTAGCAGCTTTCTCCACATCTGAAAAAGGTTTTGGACATTTCTAGGCGTCTAAGGTCTGGAAAGGAGAACATAAAGAGCCTACATAGCCCAGAAATCAAGCAGGCTACTCAAAACTCCACCAAAGCAGAAAAACAATTGCAGCTCTTAATACTTAACCTCATGACTCAGAAAAAATGCTTCTTTAATGGCTTTCCCCCTCCTGGAGGAAAGTTACCAGCAAATTTTAGAAAGGCAAATGGCTTCTGCTTAAGGGTTTTATTTTTTTAACAGCTAAAAAGAAATCTAAGCAGTAACTGATTGCTTGGTACAGAGAAAACCTTCTGCTAGCAGTAGTTTCTTATACTCAAGATGACAATGTTATCCTTTGTTGCACAGAAACTCTGGTTCTTATTAAACCTGAATAATTTTCACCTAGGAAACAAAGAAAAGTTGAGGAAGGAACCCTAATGTTGAATTTTGGCTACGGCTTTTACCTTTCTTCTGAGATAGAAAAAAAAAATTATCTGGAGCCTTCTTTTATTGAAGCTGACAAAACATTTTTCAGACCTTGGTTTTCCATTATGGGACAATAAAACCCCCAGAGATGTGAATGCCAGTCTAGCGAGCAGATGACTGCACCCAGATTTATTACTACGCATAAGAAGTCACTATTTGTGAACATTCTCAGGAATTAGAAAGTAATTGTGAAGCAAACAACAATGAAGAATTCCAAACTAAAGAATAGTAGAGTATACTCCAATTTGTTCACAAAGTGTAGGACAAAAAAAGAGAGGGAGAAGTAATTTGTGTCAGTTTATTTTATCTTTTTACACATTCCTGTGTCTTTTCCTATAGATTAAAGGAACCTTTAATATTATTGACAATAATATTGACAATATTATTGACATTGAGCTACCAGCATTAGAAGCAAACCAAGATCACCACCCAGTTTGGCTCCCACCATGGGAGATTTAAGAGCTCCTCTGATGTCTCCTACTTGTGAATCCTTTCAATGTGTTATCATAAACGACTCATCTTTGGTAAAGCATTTAAAAGTTAAGTGCAAAAAGCAAAAATAAAATCTTCAAAAAATACTCTTTAGAAGGCTACAGAACATTATAGAAGCTAATAAAGAAACTGCTGGTGGTCCATCTTTTTCCTCCAGGAATGATTAGTAGTCTTCCCAGCCAACATCCTTAGTAATTATTTTCACACAGGAGTGTGATTTGATTTCTCTAAATGTAGAAGGCCAGAAGTGCTTTAGCATAGTTTGAGAGAGAAGCCTCAAGAAAGCAGTAGATGCTAAAAAATGCTCACTTCATTTGCAAAAACCCCCAAATTGTCAGAGACATGAAGTTCGCAAATCAGCCTTTCCCTAGCTTCTATGTTAATTTCATCCCATAAAATGACAGTCTGTAACAATCTGTATTTCCCTGCACTGCACGGAGGCCCCTCAGCCACCGGGATACGCGGCTCCACGCCTCGGCTTTGTTTCAAGCGCCTGGGCCTCACTCGGCCGAGCAGACCAGGCCGCTCCCCGCGCCCCGCGGGCGGCCCTCGCAGCGCCCGCCGCCACCGCGCCGCCCTTCCGCCGCTCCGCACTTTCGTCACGGCCGGGCCCGTGGCCCCATCTCCGCCGCCGGGCCTTGGCCGTTGTCACCGAACGCGTAGTGTCCTCGCTGCTACCGCGGAGTCGCGTTGTCGTCGGAGTTAACACTCGGCTGCCGGAACTTGATGCGAATCTGCTGTCTCCAAAAGCCAGCCGGCCCCTGCCCCTGCGACACCAGCGGAAGCGGAAGCGTTGCCATTTTGTTTCGGGTAATGGCGGCTGTGGTGCTCTGGGGCCGGGGGCTTTAGCGCGGGCCCGGCCGTGCGGGGACTCGCTGCTCGGACAGTCGGTGCTCCTGCTAGCTGTCTCCGCCTTGCTGCGCCCCCCGGTGATGTACGGAGGGGTCGGAGGGTCTCGACGGACTGCAGAAGAAGCAGGCCCGCCGCCCCTAATGTTGTTGTCAGGCGGGGGAGCGGTGCCCGGGCCCCCTGGAGGAGGTGGAGGTGGAGGCGGGAATAGCCGTGTGGAGCTGCTGGTGTTCGGCTATGCCTGCAAGCTGTTTCGGGATGATGAGAAGGCTCAGTACCAGGAGCAGGGGCGACACCTTATTCCTTGGATGGGAGACCCCAAGATCATGATCGATAGGTCGGTGTAACACAACCCCCAGACTGTGCTGCGAGATCTCCTGTAATAGCCTCTTTCTGTTCCCCCCCTTGTGCTGTGGGCAGTGAGGGCGGGGGATGAGCGGAGGGCTCGCTCTGCTAGGCGCGTCGGGACCTTCCGTGGCGGGGCTGGAGGCAGCTCCTCCCGGCACAGCACTCCGAGGATGCTCTGGTAACGCTGCAGGGACTCCCCGTCTGCGGGAACTTGGGGTTTCTCGCTCTGGCAGCGTTGGGAGGTTCCTCTCTTCCTGGCAGTCAGCATGTGACGGGTCTTTGTGTTCCACTTGTCAGGGCAGGGTCGGCAGGGTGGAGAGTGAGAATGATCTGTTCCTTTGCAGTGCAAACCACAAACATCCTCTTTTCTCACTTGGAATATCCAAGGGCGCGTGATTGCATGGGAGTACTTATTAGGCACATTGTATGTTCCGTAGGTGAGAACGGGGCAGTGTGGGGAGTGGAAAGGTGTTTATCCACCTTAAAGGAAATAGGGATTTCTTATTTCTCATACATAATCTGGCTGCCGGCTTTTGATGGGACACCCCAAAAGCGGTTCTTGGACAAATTATTTCTCCTTGTGCCGTGATTTACCGTATAGACAGAATGGAGTTGATTTTGGGTGCTTGCTCTTTAAAGTCTATGTGAGAGCTGTCGTCCTTTGGTTGTTGTGCAATAGGTCCAGGTTCATGACCAGAGAGAATAATAGAATCTGCTTTGATGTTGCTTCTGGTCTCTTGAGTTGTTTCAGTAGTGCAGGATGGGATTCGGAAATAAATTCATTCAGAAAGACTTTTCTGAATATTTTGCTGGAGAGAGGGAAGATGGGAGGTCAGGTTGGTTATGTGTGAGTGGAGCACTGAAAGAATAATTTAAGAGCTGTGGCTGACCCCGAAAACCTCAGGGGGAAAGATGGAAGGATTTTGGGTTGAAAAGAGTCACATGATATACTATAGATATTTGTTTTCTCAGTTTCATCGCTGCTTTGGCGCTAGACAAGATTTTCTTATTTTGACTTAAGAGCTGTATTTGCCTCGGAAAAATGTCAGTATGGGAAGGTCTTTTGATTTCCTTCCATAGGACTAGAGAAAAAAGAAATGCCCTTGCACTGTTTTGGTGCTTTTGCCATTAATGATGGTTGTCATTGAAATTAATTTGTTAAATTGGAATAGACACGAAGGCAGGACAAGCAGCCCTAAATGTTTGTAGCTATGTTTCATTTCTCACACAATAACGGAAGTGTTGTGTTGCACACTTCTAATCCAAGTAATTTCTGTGACTGATCTCATTTGTAGATAGAGGTTGTTTTTGGGGTGCTGTGCAGCAGAGCCCTGTTCACAGGTGTTGCGAAAATTGTAGGGAGCAAAAGCTAAGTATGTGCATGTCTGTACACACATACTGAAATATCAAATAATGTACATTTGTGAGTTAAGGTAGCTTGCCATTGCTAATCTTATAAACGCTTTTGGAAGCTTAGATTCCTTTTATCTCCAGCAGCAGGAAGTCTTCATTTTCACCATTTTGAGAAAGCACATTGCTATGAGAAGACTTGGGTTCAAGTTTGCCTGTGGACAGAGCTTGATTAACCAGACCTATGTTTCATTTGCTTTTTGCTATAAGAATATTTACTTTCTTTGTTTTTGGTCTAGCAAGTTGGCACAAGTCAAGAGTTGTGTGTGGGAAGACACCTCAGCGGAGTCGAGTTTACTGTTGCTTTACTTTCCAGTCAGTTTCTCTTACTGATGCATAAACATTATCCCAATGCAGTGCTTTTCCTGCAAATAAAGTGATTTCTTATGAGAAAGGAACTGTACGTCATTGATCTTTGCCGATTTTGCGGTGAACCTCCTTAAATTGCATGTTTATGTTACTGTTCCTATGTATGTGTGTCTCTCTATCACATAACCCAGAACTTATTTCCTCAGCCAAATGGCTAGGGGCCGAGCCTAGCCATGATTTTACCTCCAATGGACGCAAGTTTCTATGGTGAAGATTTCTCCTGAGAGTTCGGGACTAGCAGAAAGAAGCGAGGAAATTTCGACCGTTTGGTTCTTACGGATAGGTATTTATGTACTCGGGTTTGTGTGAATGTAAGCTATTTGACTTTCCAGAAAAACATATTTTGCAAGTGACATTGATTGGTTGGTTGAAGCACGTACGGTAAGAGCTGTTAAGGAAATGGATCCCACTTAAACTATTAAAGGATACCTTTGCCTTTAATTGTAATAATTTATTAGTTTCTTTGAGAGGAATTTAGACTATTAAACAAATTTTCGATAGTTGGTGACAAATGATTAGCAAAATTAATCGTAACTTCTAAAAGGGAGTATGCATTAACGTATAAGTTTTTTTTTTTTTTTTCATTTTTATTGGGTAAGTATTTAAGTAGTCGCATAAAACCAAGCCCTAAGTTCTTTGCATTGACCAGCTGTTTCATCCTGCAGGTATGATGGGCGTGGTCACCTGCATGACCTTTCTGAATATGATGCTGAATATTCCACCTGGAACAGAGATTATCAATTGTCCGAAGAGGAGGCTAGAATAGAAGCCCTCTGTGATGAAGAGAGGTATTTAGCCTTGCATACGGACTTGCTTGAGGAGGAGGCAAGGCAAGGTATTGCTCAAGGAATAACGTGGTTATTAGAAAAGCACGTTTAAATAAATTATAATGAAATTAAATTTACTCCTAATTTTATACTCTTTTTCTGATGTTATCTTGACAGTACCCAGTGGATTCGAAAAGCGGGAGTCTTTGCGTATGTGAGAGGACCTCAGGATAGTTTAACTGTAGATCCACACAGAATTGCCCAGATTCTGAGGGCAGACTGGGATTTCAGACCCCCCCCAAATAAACATTCTGCTTCATTTTTAGTGTCGTTTAAATGAAATTCTGTGCTTTTATATGCATAATTGCATTAGAATGTCTTCATCCACAGCCTGTATCTCTTCAAGAAGAAATAAAGTCAGCATGTGTACATGCTGTGTTTTTCTGTTCAGTTTTTAATGAGAGCTAAAATGATCAGGTGAAAACTTCTTATTTAAAAACTGAAGTAAGAAACACTACTTTTTTTAAAAAAATAAATTAGCTTCTGAATATGTTCTAATGTTCGTAATTGCATTTTTGTTCAAGAGGAGGAATATAAAAGACTGAGTGAAGCTTTGGCAGAGGACGGTACCTATAATGCAGTGGGATTCCGTTACGGCAGTGATTATTATGACCCTTCAGAACCCACTGAAGAGGAGGAGCATCAGCCTGCAAAACAAAGAGGTAAGGGCTAAAAATAACAGGGGTTAATTGAGAGGGAGGACATAGCATTGCTCTGTCTTGCCAGTTGAGGTTTTAAAATGTATGTGTCATTAAAATGCAGTTAAAAATTCCAAAAGCATTTCATCAGAGTCCTTATGGGACTCAGTTACCGAGTTTTTGCGGACTTTGTTCTCGGTGGGCTTCAATGTTTTCCACTATGGCACGGTCAATACTGCAGTAGTCAGAGAATTTAATTCTGCTGCATTCCAGATTCTTATTCAGAAAAAACTAGTAATTCCTTACATGGCTGTCTGCTAACATTGTGTTTCTTAGTCAAGATGGAAAATACCATTGTAAGCGTAGAATAGTAATTCATAAGAATGCATATTTTTAAGTTTAGATTTTTTCATCTTAATAGTTATAAATGAATCTGTCTTCAACAGAGAGTGCCCTGCTTCGTGACCTAAAAAATACAGAATTAAGTTGTCATGTTCCCATTTATAATTACAGTAATTTTGTGTTTTTATCACACGTTCTTAACAAAGGTTTCAAATGTTCTTCAGCCTTGTCTAAGTAAAATGAGGATCGTTTAATTAATGGTTGGGTTGCCTAACTACGTCTTGGTGGGTTACTGTGGCATGAGATGTGCTTATTTTCCCCCCTGTGTGTGTGCTGCAATGCAAGGTCATTTTAGGTTCTAAAGCTTATTTAGTGTTTTTGCTGTGTTTGAGATTGCGTAAGGGCAGTCGGTGTCTGTGCTACTTGCGCTGTACAAAGGGTTTCTCCTCTGCTCTTTTGTACTGAAGCAGAATTGCATTGTCTTTTCTAGGGTTTAATACATTTGCTTTAGACTCTGTAAGCAAGTATTGCTACCTGGAGCTGCTGCCAAAAGAAACAATCTGTTCTACTTTGTTGGCTGCTCCTTTCTTCTTTCTTTGCTGCTAAAATTTCTACGGGCTTTTGTGGAGTTAAAGTATTTGAGTTCATTAAAAAAAAATCCAAAACCCAGCCCACCACAAAGCAACCAAACAAGTGATCTTCCTTTATTGCATGGTTTGTCTGCAGTAATCACCTCGACATCTCATGCGTGATGAGGCTGTTCCGCTGTGTCCACAGCTCCCGTGGTCAGATGTTCCTTGCACTTGGTGCCATCTAATCTGTCAGGGGAAAAAAGGAATATAATTTCTGTTAAGGCTAGTAGAATAGGTAATACCAGAAGTTACTTTGAAAAGTAAACTTTTCACTTCAATTATTATCAAAATCTGTAAAGCAAAATATTTTCAGAGGAGCGTTTCTGCTATAGCAAATAATGGAATGTAATACCAATTATTATTTATAACCATATTTAAATGTCTTCAGTGCAAATGCTGTTTATATAGTTGCATTTGATAAATTCCTTAATTGTACATCCTTTTAGATATACTTTATTATAATTTTTTTTAAACATTTGGCTACTTTGATATGTTTTTTCCTGTAGTACTTTATTCTGTCATTTATTGTAGAAACAGCTCAGACAGAAAATACAGAAGAAAATGAAGAACCTTTTGTTGCCCCTCCGGGACTGAATGTACCTTCTGATGTGGAACTGGTATGTGTACATTTAATGCAGCCTGCACTTCTGCCAGCTTTTGAGGAGTTGATGATGCTCTGTTTGGTTTTTTTTTTCCATTAACATTAGAGTGGTCCATTTTAAATTATTCTAAAATAGTAGCTTAATTTCAAATGTTCTACCTTGAATTCCTGAGTTCTGTGAACACCCTTGAATCTTCTTTATCACACTGAAATGATTGCTGTGCTTATGCTAAGTGCATTTAGAATCACTTGTGATATTGTTTTACATAAAGCAGAGAAAAGGCAGTTGTTCTTGGAATGAATACTTGCTAAGATGTAAGGTTCAACATTCCAAACATAAAGGACCATTAAACCAAAAGTTTGCTTCTGTTCAGGAGTTCTTTTCTGGAATCTTTTTAATTGAGTCCCAATCTGAAGGGGATAGGAATTGATCAAGTGTAAAAGCTGCATATAAAACTAGCATATTCAAGGAGTAAAACTGTAATTGATCTCTAGCAAAGTCTGAAATAAGTTGAATGTATTAGCACATAGAAGCCCTTTCCTTCATGTGATGTTGCTAGAATTTGCTACAACGTGTTCTGTAGGGTTAATTGAAACTGGGGTGTTTTTCCTGAAGGGAGCTGAACAGACACCTGCGTGAGTACAGGCCTAACTCTTAATGATATTCAGTTTATTTCAAGTTTCATGAAAGATGCTGGAAAATCAGATAACTGTGGTCATGAAAGTGTTATTTTATATGCGGGCTCAACTGGATATTCTCAACTTGATAACCTTGGCCAGTAAAGATTCAGAACCCTTTGTTAGAATCACTAATAGTGAGCACAGAGTATTTGTGTAACTGTTTTTCTGCTTAATTAGCTTGTAATTAAACCACCTTGGGTTCTCAGAGAAAGGTGTCTTAATTTGCATTTAGATACTGTTTCCAAAAAGTAACTGCTGGTGAAAAATTTTTGGTGAGGTAGCTGCTTGGCTTGAGTTTTGTTCTGAAACTTAGGATATATTTCTTAGGTATGTTACAAAATGCAGTGTGGCATTTACTGACCTAATTTCTCAGTCAGCTGTTGAACTCCAGTATATTCACGTGAACAGAATGCAAATGTAGGTGTATTTGGTTTTGATTTTTTAAAAAAACAAACCCAACAAATATCAAAATGTCTAGACAGCAGCTCTGAAAACGATATATACTTAACCTTGGATTGGGAATTGTGAGAATTTGTTTTGGTAAGCCAACAGAATTTGTTGTTGCTGTTCTCTTCAAGTCATTCAGCTTTACCATGGAAGGTATTTATTCTGTTAAAATTTAAGACATTTGAGTATCAGCTTGCTAACATGGAGGCTTTGCTCCCAGCCTGCAAGGTGCAGTTCAATAAAGACAGATATTTTATATCTCCTGTGATACAGATCAATGCAAAGTGCAAATATTCGATGAAGACAAGGCAGGCAGCACTACTGCAAAAAAAAAGTCCAGAACTATGGAATGTTCAGTGTATGGCAGCTCCAACTGCAGCAGAAATGTCATTCTGGAACTGAGAATAGAAGAGCTGTGATAAGCAGGCCGAAGGTCTTCCGCTGCTTAAAACTGTGATTATGGGCAAAGATGACTGTTCTTTACCACTTCACTTTAAGTAGTCTGTGGATGCTATGGAAGTGGGATGTTAGAAAAAATTACCAGTTAATAACTTGTGAGGAGAGATAGAAACAGGAAAACTTCATATATGGTGTGAAACTGATAATGCACAAAATGTTATCAGTTTGTTAAGAACCTTATTGCCTCTAATTAAAATAATCTTTGCTGAGGCTTTAGAGTGACAAATAAAGCTTGAAAACTAGTTATTTTCCATATTGAACGTGTCCTGGTAAAGGATCCAATGGGCTGAAAACAGTTTTTTAAATTGGGCTGTTTGATGATATTCAGACTTTTTTCCCTGTGTGGAGCACCACTGTTTCAAGTGCTTCCAGTCTTCTGAAAAATACTTTTCGACATTTTCAACATAGCTCTGTGTGTCTATGCAGTAAAAATGCAAAGCTAAACCAAATCATTAATGTGACACTTTAGTCTTTATAGGCTCACAGAGTATGTGTTTTTACAGTTCACTGAGCACAAGACAAAACAGCTGAGTATGAAATTAAAACCAGTGAATAATGAAGTTCATTCATTCTTTAACTCTATCCTTGTTCTCTTCACATCTTGGGTTTGATATCACGCTGCTCTGTACGGATTTCAGGAGTGAAAATGCTCCTTCACTTTATTGATTTTATCTTTTGCTTTATTACTCAAGTGTTTGATGGTTCATCAAGGGAATGTTACAGCGCATGGGAATTGTTTGTGTGTTGGTTTTGAGAGGCGACATGTTCTTTCCAAGCAAATACAAAGTAACACATTTCTAGTTAGGGAGCAAAATTTGCACATTCAGAGATTACAGAATTAAGGACAGCTTTTGGGAAGGAAACCGTACATGTTGAGTCTTCAGAGCTCCTTGAGGTATTCTAATACCGAGGTCATCCAGGATCTGTCGCTCTCTTCAGTTTGGTGTTCAACGCAGAAATGGCTGTGCTGGTAGAAGAGGATCTTGCGAAAGGAACTAAATGAGCAGCTGAGGAAGATTGGGACTGTTTTGGTTGGGTTTTAGCGCTGACATGCTTTTGTTAGTTGTGATTATGAAACTTGAGTTGCTAAAGAGTGCTTAGAAGGGCAGGGAACTACTGTTCTTTCTAATTTCGCTTGGAGTTCTAACACACCATACAAGTTGCTTATGAAAATACAAATGTCTTATTTTACTCCCACAGCCACCAACAGCAAAAATGCATGCGATCATTGAGCGAACTGCAAACTTTGTGTGCAAGCAGGGAGCCCAGTTTGAGATCATGCTGAAAGCCAAGCAAGCACGCAACTCCCAGTTTGACTTTCTGCGGTTTGATCACTACCTCAATCCCTACTACAAGTTCATCCAGAAGGCCATGAAAGAGGGACGCTATGCAGCTCCTTCAGAAAGTAAAGCTGACGAGAAAAAACGTGAGTTTGTAGCTTGGCAAATGGTGGCTTCGGGGTGGGAGTCACTGAAACAGACACCAGTCTTTTTGGTGAGATAGCCACGTCTTTCTGGGGTTCCCCTGCAGCTGAGATTGATGCAATGATTCAAAATTCTGCTTAAATCGGAGGGGGTTTTTTTTAAATAGTTTGGGGAAACTTTAAGCTCCGGGAACTGCTACGATTGTGGAGGTTTTAGAAAGAGTCATACAGCTCAAGTCCGACAGAAGGTTGGTCTGTGCATTTACGGTTTAGTTTTATTGATGTCTGGCAATATCTTGGATCTATGTTTTTGTGACTCAGCTGATTTATATAAATGATTCTTTCTTAATTCATGCTTGCCCTGTATCGTCTTTCTCTCCCAAAACAAATTCACAGCAAACCCAAATAAAATTCAGACATTGCTTTTATTTAGACTCGAGAGTCAAATCTGAGGAAGATGATGATGATGATGACGACGACGACGATGGAAATTATCTTCATCCAAGTCTTTTTGCATCTAAAAAATGCAGTAGGCTTGAAGAGCTCATGAAGGTACTTGACACTATTAAAATTACTTTTTTATCCCATAAAACACCTGATTCATGGACACAAAAGTTCTAATATGCAGGTGCTCAGGTCTTTACTGACAAAGGTCCGGGTTTCTTTTGAGACTGTAATTTAAGTCTGTTGTGGTAGACTTTCGAGTTACATTTTCTCTAGTACATGAATTGTTATTTTTCCATTTCTAAGGAATTATATTTCTATTTCTGTTGCCCTTTGGTATTGAGGGCATCACTCAAGGATTTATCCTACAGAACCTGCGTTGAAGCAGAAGAGATTAAGGTATTTAATGCCTTCTGTATATAGGCTGAGAGAGAATTTTTTTCTTTTTAGATTTTAGTAGATAAAATATTGACATGAAATAACAGTTCCAGTAAATAATATTTCACCAACATTTATTACTCATTAAATGTGAATTTTGCTAGATGCGTTCGTTGTTTTTATTTTCTGAGACTGGGCAGTAATGTAGTAATAGGAGTGACAGATGTTTGTATGTATTTGAGGCTTTCAGAGGAATGGCTGCGGTGCCGTCCGATATTTAGATGAGGCAGGTTCTGTGCCTTATCCCAGCCGTGGTGGCAGTTATTGGCCAACAGTAATAACCACTTTTTTTAAAATGTCATTCATACCTGCTTAGATGAAAGTGATTTTTGTCTTCTTTTTCACTAATTTTCAGAGATGTCAGTTCTAATGAGAGAGCTACAAAAACAGTAACTTCAGTGTTTGCACAGAATAATTGGTGTCTATTAACAGATAGATTTGCTTTCCCAAATATGTTGATGCTATTGTTCTTTAAATATGTACTTCCAATTTTGATCTTTTTTTCTATTCTCAAAATGTTTTCAGCCTTTGAAGGTAGTAGACCCTGATCACCCCCTCGCAGCACTGGTGCGCAAAGCACAATCAGATAATAGTTCGTCTACGCCACAGTCAACAGACGGGGCAGCTGTGCAGACATCACAGGCAGAATATTCCTCTGATTGTAAGTGCTTTGTGAGGAGGCAGCTGGTGGCGTGTTTTGATGAATTGTGTGTGGATGCTGGTGAGAAGAGAATATGTTGGCTACATGCTTGATCCTGTGTATTTATTCTTTTTCAATCTCCTGAGTCTTTGAAGGTCCATTCTGAGTATCTGTTGAATTGCTGCTTAGGAGAGCCAGGAATGGTTTGGTGGGGGTGGGCAGGCAGGAGGCCAAGTCTCCAGTCTATGAGTACAGTTAGCACAATATACCCTTATTGTTATATTACTTTGTACTGGCGAATTTTGTAAATTCTGATATTCGAAAAGGTAAAGTCAAACTTAAATGAACTTACGTGCCTCTTAATTCTTTTCAGCTTTAAGAATTCTGGTAGTCCTTGATTCCTTAAATACAGAAGTGCAATTTACCCTTTCATTTATGGGACTTTCCATGTAACACTACTGAGATATAAGAAAACTTGTAGTGAAGCCTTCACTACAGTAGGGTTTCATGATGTTATACATTTGTAGGTAATGAGTAGTGTCACTTCAAGGTGGTGCTGATTGTGTTCTCGATTTTTTAGTAATGTTGCTGCAGATCAGTATCAACGTAGTAATCTGAGTTGATTTTTATGCATTATAGGTCCAGAACCCACAAAGGATTACGGGTATTGTCAGAGTGTAATATGTGGAGAGAAATATGTGTGGAAATAATGTTTATTTAAAAGCATACCGTGAGGGAATCTTAATAAAACTGAAATAAGGTTTCTGTGAAGAAATTGAAAATCACTGCTTATTTCAAGAAACTTATTCTGATTTTAGTCTGTCTACATAGAATAGAGCTAGTCAGGTTTTGCTTACTTTCACATCAGTCTTGAACCTGAATGTATGTGATGGAAACTGGGAGATTATGATTTAGTAACAAAACAAGTTCATTTTGCAACTCCTCTCCCTGCTTTTAAAACTTAACAGAACTTTAATTCTGTTCTCATTACAGACATGATTTTTTGAAGAAAGTAAATAGTGCCAGACAGGCATGTTTATAAAACTTCTAGGAGGATAATTCATTATAATTTAATGCATTGATTAAACCTTGCTTCCAGAAATGCAAACTCCTAATGTAATTAATTTGGAGTATTTTGCATTAATATCTTCTGTTTATGCGTAGTCTTTCTGCAGAAATCATTTAGATTTACAAGAAGTATCCACCATATAAATGTATTAAGATAATTAAAACATTATGAAATAGTGTCCTTAAAGAAAGATAGAAAGCCATTATAAGCCTTTGCATTCCCAAGAAATATTTAGAATCAGAGAAGCCTTGAGTGTGGAAAACTCGTTCAAATGCATTGTTCATTAGGTTGCTGTTGAATTGCAAAACCTGCCTCCTTTTCGAGGTTTAAGTAAGTAGGTGTGTGTCTCTCTATAGTAATACAGTGGTTTAATATGTATATAGTGATTCTAGTGGTTTAATTTGTCAATGTTCATTTTGAAAATATGAACATTTCTTTCTTAATGAAAATATAGTTCTAACTGAGGTAAATTGCCAGAGGTGAATTAGATTAGGAAGCATGATTTCATAACAGGTCATTTTAAAATATGCCTGCTCTAGTTCACTTCTTTATTCACACCTGTGACCTTCAGTACTTTTGCTTTCTGTCCCTTAATCTACATATTTCTTATTCATCCTAAAATCTGTTACTATGAGCCTTCCTTTTTTTGCTTTGGATTTTTTTGGGTTTTTTTACACGAAAAACAAGATGCCATTTGCTAACGTGTTGCATGAATCTGGATTCTCCGTGCGTTTGTCCAGATGCAATAATGTATTTCATTGGGTGGTTTTCTTCTAATTAGAACATGGTTCTTAAATTTGTCTTTTTGTAGCAACTGTGGCAGCCATGTATTATAGCTACTATATGCTCCCCGATGGAACCTATTGCCTGGCGCCTCCACCTCCGGGAATCGACGTCGCCGCATACTACAATGCCCTGCCCGCTGGGGTGACTGTGTCCAGCACTACAGGTGTAGCGACGGTTCCTCCCCCTCCTGGTACCACACCCCCACCTCCCCCAGACACAAGCGACAGCACCAGTGGGTTGACTTCTACCACAACATCTACAAGGTACTACCGACAGATTTGCTTGTTGGTGGGGGGGGTCTCATTCCTGCACTTTAGTAAGGAGTTTTTCATACAGGTTCTGTTATTGAATTGAGCTATTTTAACTGCATAGTGAACTCAGAGAACAAGCCTCTATGTACTTTTTTTTTTTTTTGTTAAAGTAAGAGTCTGAAAGATTTTTGTGTTCTGTTTATAAAAACCATTTACTCTTGATGTTTTCAGCACAATCGCTCCAGTGGTTGCCATTATACCTCCACCTCCAGATATCCAACCTGTCATTGACAAGCTAGCTGAGTATGTTGCTCGGAATGGGGTAAAATTTGAAACCAGTGTTCGTGCCAAAAATGATCTCAGGTAAGAGAAAATGCTATTTAAACTGCCATTTCAAAAGTTGAGATTTTAATTTTTTAAAGATACTAAATTACAGGACATGCAACTTATGAGAAGTACTATTGTTTGTTTGTTTAATTGAAGTTTAGGGACCTACTGAAAGGCAATGGCAAGGCATTATTGACCAAATTATCAAAACAACCAGCCTGTCAAAAATGTCTCTAGTAAGCATACTCTGAATGTGTATCTGCTGAAATTTAGGCATAAGTAAGGGTGCTCCCAAACATCAAATAACATTCCATTTGCTAGAGAAAATTAGATGATGAGGGATTGTTATTAACTATGTTCACGTGCATTTTCACATATTCCGTTTTATTCTAACAGGTTTGAGTTCCTGCAACCATGGCACCAGTATAATGCTTATTATGAATTTAAAAAACAGTTCTTTCTTCAAAAAGAGAGTGGTGACAACTGCCAGGTACATGTGTGTTTATATATACTTCTATTAAAAATTCAGTAGAAGTGAGAAAAGGACTTATCAGTTGTGTTACCATGAGACATTTTAAAAATGGAGCACTGATTTAGGGAGAAATTGGTCAGTGAAGGATGTGAATGCTTTTTTTGTTGATTTTTAGTTTTGTGTAGCATTTAAGTAAGGGTCTGTGAGATGGTGTGTTATTTGATTCTTGCTTTTTCCTATAAGCTACTCCACTGTGGTTGTAATATAAAATGACAGCCTGAAAATCTTCTGGATTTTTATACGAGGGAATATGTGCTTTGTGGAGGTTTAGAGCTTTGTAGGATTGTGATTAGTGTTCTGCTGTCAGAAAGGTTAGGTATGGCTTTTAACACCCACACTTTCCCATATGCCTCGTGGTCCTTTGTACAACGGTAGCACAGAGGCTGGAGTAGCTTTCTGACGTGCTTTTTCCTGAGGGAAGTTTTGTTAGAGTCCGGTCACGACTGCAGCAATACTGGAGCTTCAGAATCTCATAGCAGTTTCCTGCTTGCTTTGCTTCTTCTAGTCTGTGTTATTAGAAGATGGTAGCCAGACTTGGCATCCATGTTTTTAACTATTCTCATGTTAGCTAATTAGATTGTTCTCTTACTGAAAAGAAAATTGCAAATTATATCAGAACTACATTATCTGATGTTAACTTTTCATGGGAAAGAGCTATTTTTTTTTTAGGCCCTATGTCATTTGTCATCTCAAGGCTTAGATTGGGGAGCCTTAAACTGAAGAAGGTAGGCCTGTGGGTAAACTCCTCGGAATTGCTTTGTGGAAAATGAAGAAATTCAATACTGGTTGCTGTTTGAAAAACTTGTGTCTGATGTTTTGTTTTAATAGTGAGAAAATGTTTTGAAAACACTGTTGTTAAAGATAAGCAGTGGTAAATATGATCTTACTCAGCTGATAAATTACAAGCAAAATTGTCCTGTGCTACAATGCTGACTGTTGTTCTAGAACGTCTTATATGCAAACCAGTGGGTTGAATTCATAATACTTACATAATTAATAAGGATGTGTTAACATATATTTGGGGGGAAATTGTACACTAACCAAAGCATAATAAGGATTCATTTTAAGTGTTCAAATGAGTACAGCTCAAAAGGAACTTAAACTGGTTTAATTCCCTCGCGGTCAAGTGTAGCAATGTGTATTTTTGTCCTGCATGGCTTTGTAGATACTGTCGTTCTCTTCAATTTTTTAAAATAATGATTTTGATACCATCTTTATGTTCTAGTAGTATATGTATAGACAACTAATGCAATTGATGCTTTTCCTTTTGGCCATTAAAATTAATAAGAAACTGTACTACTGGCTTCAGTAAATACAGGATGAAGTGCTTGATTTTATTGTGCTTTTCCCTTTCGAGGACTTTCAGAAATCAGTTCTGTTGGTCAGGGCATGGCTGCAGGGAAGATCTGCTAAATGCCTCAGTTTCAGCATCACATGTGCTTAAAAACAGCCAGTGAAATGCAACCAAACTCCTAATTGAAAGAGGCACATTTCAATGTTAAATTACCTAATGTTATCACACGACTCACTGTGTAAATATTTTGAATGTTCTGTAATACCCTTCCTGAAGTTTTTATACTTTGAGTTTAGAGATTGTCCTGAATCATTCGGTCTTGTAATGGTAGAACCAGTTGTTCCTTGCTTCCTTGAAAATCTCAGCCCATCTGTATTGTATCAAAAAACATTGCTAGGCCCAATGTTCTTCAGCAGAATGTTGGAACAAATCAAACATTAACCTGTGTCGATTCCTGTAAAATCTGATTCTGCAAAGAAGTTACATGCAATTGTACACAAGGAAAAATGTGTCATAAGCTTTCATTCTGTGCCTGGGAATTGACTTTAATGGATTTGGTTTGAGACCCTGGAGATCAAGACCTAAATGAATATACAAAAGAAGTACATGGGTCTAATTTTAAGAATAATTAGGGTCTAATTTTAAGAATATTATTTTAAAGCAGTTTTTAGCAAAAGTGTATCAGCTGAAGAACATTTTCTTTGCTGTAAAATAACAACATGTTCTTACTGTAGGTCTGTGGGTTTACATGAGGCAGAATTATGGTCATGAGCGCTCAGTGATATAAAATTAGCTGTTGTGTGATTAGCTGATAATGTGGTTTTTGAAATGGCTGACAAAATTGCAGCTCCTCAGACATTGTATTAGTTTCATAACTACCCTGTTAGTAATTCTGCTCATTTCTTTTGAAAAGGGAGTATCGTCCTCTGAAGATGTTCCAGCAGACAGTGCCGGTGATACACCAAGTGAAACTCCCTTTGCAGATGAACATGCACCTGAAGATTCATCTGAGCCAAGTGCTAAAGGAGTTCCAGGCACTAAAAGAGATGTTCCTCCTCCTAAAGCTGTCAGTGATGGTAAACTGGTGAAAGGTATGCTAACATGATTTATTGGGCATGAAAATATTTGATAACATATACATAAGGAAAAAAAAGAAGCAGGGCAAAGTAGGGAAAAGAATTTCATCATGTGAAAAATACGTTTTCACTGAATGCATCAAAAGAGGACTGAAATAAGTAATTTGATTGCTTTCGCATTTCTTTCTTATCAGACTATCAGGTATTTACGGTCTGACACAATAAATTGTTTTACTTCAGTTTTGTGCAAAGTTGAAGGCTTTCGTCAGTGACCCCAGTAAAATCTTATTTTTGTCATTTTAAACTTGACAGTTATGAGCTTTGTACAAGAGAGAAGCATTTGCTCTGAATAAAAGCAGTGGTCTTATTTGAAAGTATACATATGGAGGAAGTACTGTGGGCTCGTCCCTCATTCTTCCTGTGTTGGACATTAGTCATGCTGGAAGAAAAGTCCCCTTTCATGTCAAAATGGAATCTTTTTACTCTTGGAGTGATAGCAGGAGAGGGGCAGAATGGGAAGATCTCTCTAGAAGCCAGTCAGACAAAGCCAGCTAGCATACTGTTAGTGTCCTGAGTTGGAGAAATGATTGTTTGTATCTGGGAACTGATTTCTTGGCCTGTTGGGAAAAGATATGTTAAAAATTCTTATTTTCAGTAAAAACCAAAAATGTACATCTTTTAACTAGACCTGAAAGGGAACAAAAAGAAACAGAAAAATCACTGTTTAACTGGGTTTCCATGGATGGAAACTGCCTTCCTGCCACCTCAGTGGCCTACTTAATTACTGATAAGTTTATCTACCCACTGTGGTCCCTTGGAATTCTCTCATCCTGCTTCTCAGTGCAATCCCATTTCCTCCACAACCAGCAAACACTGGGCTCTTTGCTGTGGTTGTCTGACTGTCCAGGCTCTGCAATTTCTTCTCTGGGCGGCCTGAGTAGCTTCCCTTGGGAAGCAACAGTCTTCCCTGCCTTCAAAAATGCCCTGTTAAGAGATGCAATGTATACCAATAAATTGTTTCTGTTTTTCTGCTATTAATAAGTGGCAAAATAGAGCTACTTTAATAGTAGCAATCTGCTCAAATTTACATGATGGAATATAACCAGTGAGTCATTCCATTACAATCTTATTCCTATAAACTTATTTTCATTTCCTTTAATATGGTACAAATCCCACTTTATTGTAACCTAAATACAGTAGTTGCCTGCAAGACAGACATAATACCCATACTAGATTTTTCTTCTGGCTCTGAGGAAGTAAAATCCCATTTTAGGATTTGTTCTATTTGTTGTATCACATGAAAATCACTGTTATCTCTTCTCATGGAATTCTGGAGTTCTTTGTTTTGTGAGCATATTTCCTTACCCCTGGATTACCAGAATCAAAGCTTATATTTTATAAACCTTGGTATGTAACTTAATTACTGTATTTACTTTTCCCTAATTGCAGTCTCATAGGGTATATATGCAAATGGCATCCTGAGGACGATAAGTATTGCAGCAGACCATATGGTACTAGGTAGTGAGAAATTCCATTCTTTATCCAAAATGAAACTTACAAGAATAAATGGGCTGGAGATTAATGCTGGGGTTTTTTTTGTTTTGGTTTGGTTTTTTGGTTGTTTTAATTGGGTTTTTTGCTTGTTTGTTTGCTTTTTCTTCTTTTTTTTTGGTTGTTGTTTGGTTGTTTGGTTTTGGTTTTTTGTTTTGTTTTGGGTTTTTGGGGGTTTTTTGGTTTTGTTTGGTTTTTCGAGGGTTTTTTGAGATCCTTACCCAGTAAGTGAAATTTCCAACATTTGTTTAAAAACACAGAAGGAGAGAAAAAAAGGATTGTGTTGTCCTTTTCATCAAAATAATTAGCATAATAGACGATGCAAGTTCCCTTTTTTTGCAGTGTAGTCTGCAGGAGTAATGGGGAAAGTCAGGAAATTGAACCTACCTTCTGCTGTAGTCTAATGACTTGTGAAATCTTACCCATTCATTCACAGCATCCTTTGCTCCAATAAGCTTTGCAATCAAGGCCAAAGAAAACGACCTTCTTCCCTTGGAGAAAAACCGTGTTAAATTAGATGATGACAGTGATGAGGAGGAAGAGGAGGGAAAGGAAGGCCAAGAGAATGTTAGTTGTGCTTCAAACCATACTGCAGCAGTTGCCACTCCTTGTACTGCTCCTGAAGAGAAAAAGCCTCAACTTACACAGGAGGAGTTGGAAGCTAAACAAGGTATTCCACGTGGTGCTGAAAACTAAATGAAGGATTGAGTCCTTCACGCAACCTGCAAAATTGTCATGTGATTAAGTGTGACGTTTTAGGTATTTCCAATCTGTTCAGTGTCATGTTAACAGGAATCAGAATTATTTTTTCACAGTTTCCTCCTTATTTTTAAGAATGAAATCTTCATTGGTTGCTCAGATAAAATCAAACCTAAAACACATTGGGGTGGTTGAGTGCTTTGCCCTAATGCCTGGTCTTTCTGAATTTTATTTTGGTTTTCCATTACAACCTTGTAGTAAAACACTGACTTTCTAGATTCCAGATTGCATTAACAAAGCCCACCAGAAGACATACCTATGTCTCATTTTCTTCAGAGAACCATGAATTGCTTCAAGCTATTTTTCATTTATATAACACTCTCATATAGACTAATCCTGCCTTGTTTATGTTTGTTGCTCTTATAATGCAATGCCATTAAATCTTTGTATGGGTTTTTCCTGTTACTGTGTTAATGCGCATAAGGGCAGAAGGGCACGCTGTGAATTTGAATGAAATGATGTTTTAAAAGAATCCAATTTCACCCATTCCTCCCCAGGGCTGTTTCACAGCAGAGTGTGTTTATTAAAGTGGATATTCTGACAGTATTTACCAGCTTAAAAACTCAGTATTTCTCACAACTATGAGTATGCCACAGGAATTTAATTTTTCATTTTCAAAGTGGTTGTTTTTCGCTTTTAAGTAACAGGTTTTTTGTAAACTGCAGCAGCACAAAGTATGCTATGGTGTTACATATCTAAAGCAAATATGAAATATTTTGTGCGATAATAAAAACCTGTGTTACACAAAAAAGTGTAAAACCCATAAAACATGCTTAGAAAAAGCTGTATGTTGAAAAACCTGTGCAACAGAACGAAAAATCCAGTTGTTTTGTACATATACAGAACACAAAAATGGAAGTTTAAGATAAAAAACATTGCACAAAGTAACGGTTAGGTGCATATTTAAATCAATTAGCTTACTCTTTTCATGTAATCACATACCAAATTCTGTTGGTTGTAGCAATGATGAAACAGTTTCTGAAAATTTCTGGAGCAGCTCTTCCTATAAACATATTAAGATGTATTTAAATAGGGGTGGAAACTGTGAAGATCAGATCAGTGGAAAGAGCAAACTAGAGAGTTTGCATCACTTTAAGACTTACCAGAAAAAACTTCTGGATTTACAGAGCTACTTTCTTTAGATAGCTTTTATAAATAGAACAGGACAAGTATCTTGAATAATCAGGATCGGATTTTCGCGTCATTTTAAACTGGAAGTTTTTACTTCACCTGTACTGCTTTACATTGAGCAAGTGGTATATCTATGAATTAATATGATTGAATTTTATGACTGAATTTTTAATTTCAAGCTCATATGTCCTTATTGTGTCATTGAATGGCTGTATCGGAAAGGCTTGAGAATGGCTGGAGGGGCTGTTTGCTTGTTTGTGATGGGGATGTGCATTTGTTTTAAGGAAGCCTGAGTTCCCCAAGCATGACTTACTCTAAACTTAATGCTTAATTGTCTTTCTTAGCAAAGCAGAAACTAGAGGATAGATTAGCAGCTGCAGCAAGGGAGAAGCTTGCACAGGCCTCCAAAGAATCAAAGGAGAAGCAGCTACAAGCAGAGCGCAAAAGGAAAGCTGCCTTGTTCTTGCAAACCCTGAAAAACCCTCTGGCAGAGGCAGAAACTGAGAAAATAGAAGAGAATTCATTCAGTAGTGAGGTAAGCGAAAAATAAATTTCTCTTTCTCATGAAGCTAGCAGAAAACTTACCTCTAGAATGTGAATCTGACAGTGTGTTATGAACTTAACTGAAGAGATAGAAGCTTTTCTAAATGGGGAGAAATTTCAATTTTAAACACTGTTAATCTTTTTCAGTTATCTTACTCATGTCTCTCATCTGTTATTAAAGATGTGGTAGAGAAGTAGGCTGCAAAATTCCCAGGTCAGTTAGACAGGTACGGAAAGGAAAAGGAGCTTTCACATTTTAACTCTGTACTAGTGATCCAAGTGTTGGAACGCTCAGCTTGCAAGAGTGTTGGGATGGCAGTTGTGATATTTACGTATTTGTTGTGTATATTGATGGTTTTGCTGCACATTACAAATACAAATATTGTTGGGAAGTAGAATCTCAGTTTCCTGGGTTTGGAATTATGCTGCTTCCAGAAAACCCAGTAAAATCACTCTTGGTTGCACTAATCAAGCAAAATGTCATCTCTGGATACTGATGGAAAATTTTAGATACTGATTGTGACAGGCTGGCTACAAGAAAGAATGACGTGGCTTTCCTCTGTTCCTCTCCATCAAAAAGAATTCCTGTACCTATCAAGTAATTCATTGCACAGTACTCGATTTTTCCAAATAAGTCATGAATTACCCCTCAAAGCACTTTCAAGAGAACGGATGAAAGAGACATACCTGCAGCTTGGGTGATCCATATCAGCAGAGAGTAGCAGATACATGAATTAAGTGTGCTCACATCCCAAAAGAGATCCCTTTTGGGTTTCTCCTTGCTACTGCTAACAAATTTTCCCTGACACAAGTGTTCAGTACTTCTTTTCAGTTGTATATTGGAGAGCGAATGCAAAGAGATAACGATAATGCAAAACTCCCCACATTTGCAGTTCTACTCTCTTTCTCAAGGGAATTTGTCAAGGACACAGATATTTCTAAACTAAGGTTCTTTTGATATTTTTCTTTAAGAGAATGCCTGAAATAGTCGGTGACAGCTGACTCTTTTTCGGAAGAGTGGATTAATCTTGCTGACATCTGAACTTACTAAAGTTCTAAACTGACCTTGTTAGTGAACTTCTCAACAAAAAAACACACCCTATTCCACTTCTCAGTAAACTGATTTTCTGGAAACTTCATTTTTTTATTCCACAGAACTACAGTTTCAGAAAAGGCATCTCTTGTTTTCTTACACAAAGAATTTCAGTGTATTTGAGAATTTCAAAGTAACTAGTTTCACTGTTTCTTACCAATAGAAATGGTTTGGAGGTGAAAGGGTTTATTTAGAATTTCACATGTATATTCAGATGTTTTCTGATGTGACCTTGCTTTTTAAAAATAAAATTGGCTATTTTATTGGGAGTGCTTGTACTGTTTTAATTAGTATTTGGAAGTAATATTCCTGCTAAGTGTGGTTTGCTTGTTGACACATTTATATAGATACATGCATATAGGCTTTTGCAGATAAATCTTGTTTAGAAACATGAATACTTTTCAAGCTGTTGTTCCCGTTGCCATATTGGAAAAAGCTTCCATTCCCATTCATTTCAAATAATCTGCCTTTTTCTCTCCTTGCCCGCTTTGCCTATTTGTAACAGCCCATTTGAGTCAAGAAGTTGTATTGGAGAAAGATGAGTGGAATCATACTGCAGATTTGTTAACGTCTGTTTTATGTATCCTGAGAACCCAGTATGCTGCTTTATGATGTCTAAATCTGCTTGTAAATAAATATGTAGCACTGGTTTGGGGTTTTTTTAAGCTTTTCCAGTCAAGTTTCAGAAACAAAAAGATGCATTTAAAAACACTGATTGCAAAAGTAACTACAGTGGCTGTAACAGAAAGAAAGTGTGTTGAAAAGTTGAGTGAGAAAGACGTGTAAAATTAGTTTTGTAGTTTGGTCAGTGGAACTAATTGGAGTAATTAAATCAGAAAACAAAGAAAAAATAAAATATTTGTGTCCACCAAAAATGTCACTAAATGTACCTCACCTCTTGTTTTGGGGGTAGGATCATCCAGTGAGGAGTCCGGGAAACAAAGATTTATATGCCCTGGTCAGAGTTAATGTAGCGGCATGATTTTGTAGCTTAAAATGTGTCTCAGAAGTGGAGTAGCGACTGAGATGTATAATAAAGCAGGAAGAGGAGTCACGAGTGTCTATGGGAGACACATGATTTCTATGACATTGCCCCAGCCTAATAAGTGTATAAAAGCTAGTAATGTTATTTATGTGTACATACAGTGTATATTTGTGCAGAAAACCCAACTATCACACTGTGCAGAAATGCATTAAACACACAAAGCTTTTGTGACCTCTGTCAGATTTTCCTGATACCTTGTATTTTTTGAAAGGGTCACTGGTACTGAGTATACATTACATCTTTGAATGAAGTCGATTCTGCTAACTGCAGGTAAAGGACAGTCAATACCATAGAACAGGTGTTGGCTAAGCTCTTTTGGCTTCAGCTGAATCCTAAAAATAGTCAGTTGTATGTTTTCCATAGCTGAATTATTTCTTTTATGTGGTTTCCTGTTTTTCTTTAAAATGAAATCAAGCAAGAGAAACAAAAAGCTGAAAAAGCTTGAGCAGTGAAGTAGCATAGCTTTTCACAAATGGCTTCTTACCATTCTTGCATGCATTAGAATGGTACAGTTGTGCATAATAATTCCTCAAACCAGTACTTGGAAAGCATGGAGCTTATCTCAGTTTCCAAAACTGGTCGTCCTCCAGTGATGTTGTGGCCAGTGAAGTCTGTGCCCTTGTTCAGGACGTGGGTAAACCGGATGACATCTCCCTTCTTGTGTTTGCGTGTATAATTCATATTGACTCTTTGTGCAGGTAGACTTTGTAGAGACTCTTTGGCACATTGTCAGCGTCACTGAGGAGAAGTTGCCTTCATTCCGCAATGAATGTAGGTTCCTTGTCCTGTAACAGCAAGCAGCTTGTAGTTTTAGCAATTGCAGTTCTTCCATGCTGAGCTGGAATATGCCAGGTTATACGGAGTGCTTCATTGAGCTGCCTATTTTACTTTAAAACAAATGAAGTAAGGTGTTTCATGATCTGAAATGCAAATCTCATTCAAAAATTATTTAAATTAATTCAGATTTTAAAAAACAAGATTATATACCCTTGGTAGCGGGGCTTTGCATGGATCATTCTGCTAATCTTGTATTTTACTCTCTGTCAGAAATGTTTTAGTGGTGGCAGTGCTTTGATAGGCATGTAAAAGCTAGTTGGCTATACCCATGTACCTGTATAGACCTTAGTATCTGATTTAAACAAGAAGGGAAACCCACGCTTACACTGTTGCAAAACCAGACAAGCATGTGATTTGTAAGTGACACTGTTTTAATGGCTCGTCCCAAATGTCATCTGCTGTTATGCCTCTGAACATAAAGATTCTGTGGCACAAAGCAAAACTTTTCCTTCTTTTGGCTCTTTCATCTTCCCAGTTTTTGAAGCCCTGTTTTATCATTTGTTTCTTTAGATGGCTTGTCCTTACTTTTGTCCTGTATATAACAATTTTTTTCCCTGTGCAAAGTAGTCTGTTTACACGTGGAATAGAAGTGTGCCATGTTTAAAAATGAAATGCACTTCTAGTTTTGTCAAGCATAACAGGGTTATCAACAGCTGTAGATAGTGTGTGTCTCTCACACTGCTGTAGTTTATCCTACTCTTAGCAATGGACTGTAGATATTCCTGCATGCCTCTTTGGGACAATAATGTATAACATAATTTTATGTTAGCGTATTTTCTTTATGTTAATTTTTGAGCAAAATGTAATTGTCTAATAAAAACTAGCCCGTAAGTAGTTAAATTTTTTTTTTAGAGTATTTCAGAGCCATTCACTTCTTTCCTTACTGTTTTCCAGACTATAGGTATCTATATCTTCTGGTGAGCATGGGAGGGGGGGCTAGGTTTGCTTGTAAATTTATCTGTCCTTTTGAATAAGCAAGGTAAAGGAAAAACAAATGTCACATACTAATGTGGCATTTTGGGGGTGGATAACTTGCTGGCATTTGGAACTTTTTTCATTGCAATAATCCTACTAACAAAAGCTACGTGAGAGTTTTAATTCCTCATAGCATAAATATAGCATAATATTTAATTATTTAACGGGGGGAAAAAGGGTAAATATCAGGAACTGCCATTTTAATTAAGATAGGTGAGGAAGTAAGAAGGTTTATGCGTTGATTTTTAGTCTTCAGAGCATTCAAAATAAAAAGGCATATTGATCCACACAGCAAACAGATTCGCAGCCGCTAATTTCTTTGGAGTTGGCCCTTCAAAACTGAGAATGCAAAATGTTGTCTGTTTTTGAAGACCTTACCATGGTCAGCGTACTGTTAATAGCTAGTTTTTAGTGGAGCAGAGTAACGCTGATGAAAACTGTTGTGTCTTAGAGTTCCTGTAGAAAAATTCTGTAGGAAACATTTTTATCTGTTCAAATTATTGTTTTGGGCCAGTTTATTAATACTAGGACTGACAGACTTCTAAATAGAAGTAACTGCTTGCTTTGTTACACAGAGCAATGAATACAAAAGCATTACAATTCCATTGCTGGTAGGCAGTTGCATATTAACTCTCAGTCAGGGAATACTTCATAAGCTTTGGGGAACCTGTAGTAAAAGATACAGTGGTAGAAAAGAATCTGGAGTATTTTTTTTATTTTAGTGAAGTAAAAGAATTGTCAGTTAACTCTTGACAGTTCTGACATTCTTCACTCTTCGCAGTTTTGATCTAACATAGGATTCCAATTGCTGCGAAAAATAGTAGCTGTATGTAAAAGTGTAGGTAATATTATTGATAATGTCCTTTACCAGTTGATTTTGTTTGAGCCAGACACAGTGCTAGCATTTTTTTCCGTTCCAATAATGATCACATTTTGGTTTATTTCTAATTTTGGCTTTGTGTATTGATTAAGTAGCGTAACCCAGAATAACTAATGTGTGTTCTGGGCTTATGAATACTGTAAATATGCAAATTACTTATATGAACTGAAGTATTCATTTCTGTTCTCATATAGCTATAAATTCTCTCTATTCACAGAGCTCTTTCCTCATCCATTCCTGCTAAATAAGAGTTGTTGAGTCATGTTTTAGCATTACTTTTGTCAGATTTGCTTCAGTCATGCAAATGAAATGCTGAAGAACAACTCTGCCAGTGAATTTGTCTGGCACTGTAGCATTTAGTAAAGGCCAAAAAAATGTGTTGCCCAAAACGGACAAGTAAGTGAGATTCAGTGAATGCTATCTGAACGTTTGCAGTTTAACTTCTTAGAAGAGCTCTCAGGCAATGTAAATCTCTCATCCCTTGAGATGCATAATAAAATTCTTCAGGTAACAGGTTTGTTTCCATGCTTTCCAAAGCTGTTCTACTGGCCTGCATATTGGCAGGGCCTGATCAGTTAAAGCAGAGTGCTTTGTAATCTCCCAGTTCTGTACTTGCTGTGGGCTTTTTTTTTTTGGGGGGGAGGGGTTTGGGGTTTTTTTATTTTTTAAAATATTGTTTTCTGCACTCATGCCTCCAATTTCAGTTCCCATTACCTTCTTTTCCAAGACAGTTTATTTCTTTCCAAATACTTAACGCCTAGAAATTTCATTTGTGGCCTAGCAATTTCCTGGCTGCTTTCACTGAGTTCTGTGTTCTGCTCCACTGGTGAATCGAGTAATTTTGCCGGTGCTGTTTTTCTTGAAGGCAGCTAGAGTTGCCACTGAGGGAAGTGACCCATTTGTTCAGGTGATTGTCGTAAACACATGACATCTCTCACCAGAGCACCTGGGCACAATGGTGGGTGACTTCTATGTGTTACCTGTTGTATTTCACTGAAGAACCTGCATATTTAGCCGGGGTAGCTGGAGTTACTCTTGTATGGTTCTCCAGATGTGATTCATCAGTAGCCTGAAGCAGTGGTGTTGGAATCCACCAGCCAGCGGGCCTGCATCTGTGCTTCCCAGAGATCTGGGCAGTGCTGTCACTCCTCAGTGTCGGCTTCCCGAAAGTCTAGGAGAGCCCACAGTGTCAGCAGCGGATGCTTTTGGTGGATACATAGCTGGCCTTAGGATTGTGTGGTTCTTTATTCAGGTGGCTGAGAGAATTTCTACACGTGAGCTAAAAGTGAATGTGTCATTCATTTATTAACTTCCTTCTTTGCAGTGATAGGAGAGCTTGTGTTTTATGTGGCCAAATGAACCTGAGCACTGAAAATTATTGGGTTTTTCTCCCCTCTCTTGTTTTCCTCTTAACACTACTTTGCCTACAGCTTTTTTGTTTCAAGCTATTAGAGGTGTCTACTTCAAGGCAGACTGGGCTATTGCATATTCAGTAGTGCTCGAAGCAAAGGCTCAGGTACTGTATAAAGGGATGAATAACGTTGTCAAAGGAGCAAAAGTCAGCTCTGGTGGCCTCTTAGGAAACTGGAGATGAGGTGTTTGTGAAGTGTCTGCAGTTACGCGTGGAGTTTGTGAAATTGGATATAGGCCTCTGGTGAACCAGTCACTCAAATGATCACACTCTAAAATGTTTATAATCTTTGAAGCAAGCTACTTTAGTACTGCTTTGTTGCTGGTTTTGTAAGTATTGTGATAGCAGTTATCAGTTAAAGCATGTCTCTCTAATTTGAAGCAGAGCTGCCTTTTTGATTATTCAAATGTGGTCAGTTACTGCCTTTATGTATTCATGGTAGAAGAAGGATAAAAAGAAAGGAAAAGATCACCTGCTTCTGATTTGGTTATTTCACGTTTTAATGCATTACTTTTTATTCCAGTCATGGTAAGTATCCTTGTATCAAACAGTGAAAGTGTCACACCAGGCGGAGCAGAAATTATGACAGGGAAACTGATTTCTCCAGTTGCCTTGAAATGGCAGCTGGGGGAATGACAGGCTTTGAAATGAGGAGGGTATCTACAGTGCCTGACTTGAATTGTTCTAAACAAGCCATTGAGCAGAATTCTCTGGGGTTCAAGCTGATAATTTGAAGATGTTGTGGTATGGTTTGCTTAATCTCCTGCAGCTGGAATTATTCACCTAACATAAACTGTGGACGGACCTGTTCTGTCTTTGAGGTTAATAAATTTTGTGATCTTCCTGGTCCTTTACATTTAAAACATTTAGTTTGCAAAATTCAGACATGATTTGTATCGGCACTTGTTCGTTTTGCTGTTTTTCTCGAGGCTGTCATCTAAATAGCACAATTCAGGGAGGAAAGTGACGCTAAAGCTTAGCTTTGAGTGTCAGCAGTTCCCCATTGTATTTCCAGGTTTCTCCTTTTTTAAGTAAAAGGTGTAAATAGAGTAAAAATACCCGATAGTACCCACTATTTTAGAACACATTTCTTCTAAAAACTAAATGTGAAAACTTCAAAACTATGTCCTAGTTAAGCTGACAGTCTTAGCATGCATATACCAACTTGCATGTGTATCTTTGGGGAACTCTACAGGCCTCCATTAAATTCTGCTGGATGCATGCGTTTGAAGACGTCATCCTTACCTTCCGCACACTTTACGTAATGTCAGTGCAGCATGACTGACTTTGGAAACTGAGCACTGTTCTTTGTTTATCTTTGATTTCAGAGCGTCAATAGTATACCATGTCCCGTGGCTGCAGTCAGAACTTTACCCACCTTAGAAGTTAAACAAACAGAAAGGCCTTCAAGCAGAAGCAGAGATCCTCCTAGGGATGAAGAAAAGGAAAAGAAGAGGAAAAAACACAAGAAAAGATCTCGGTCAAGATCTCGATCACCATTCAAGTATCATTCATCATCCAAGTCCAGGTCTAGATCACATTCAAAAGCAAAGCACTCACTTCCCACTGCCTATAGGACTGTCAGGCATTCAAGGTGGGTTTGGAAGCCAAAGGCATTCTTTAGAATTCTCTGTGTGTTTACACTTAGAATATCTTTGCACTTCTTCCATTTTGTAGGTGTTTTTATACCCATTGCAAATGTTACAGTCACCTTGAAGGCAGTAAATAAATAACAGTAAATGTGGCAGGTCTTTTGGAAATAATTTTAGTGAAATAGTGAGTCATTAACTCCTAATCTCATAGTGCAAAACTTTTACCAGTAAATGCTTTTTCATGATTCTCTGAAATACCTGGTGATAATGTGTAGGAATGTGAGGATAGCAGAAAGAGAACTTGCTAATAAATCTGCGGCTGTTACCAGAGCAAAGTAACTCAGGCAATATTCCGATAAGAAATAGAGGTAGAGAACTATGTGATTGAGCAGCAAAGCTCAGAAGAAAACAAAGCAGTTGGGTGGCAAGTGAAAAAATATGATGGATGAATTGCAGGAGAGGTACGACAGGAATCCAAGAAGGGTGAAAACAGAGTTGAAAGAATGAGACACCACAGAAGAATATAGCCCAGTGCTGTAAACTCGGTATTTAATTATTAATGAGATTAAATATGCTAATTATCCGTCTATAAGAAGATGTATATCGTGTTGTATTGGTACTGTTAATTCTGTCAAAGATATTTGGGTCAAGGCACCTTTAAAGTTTACTGCCTGTAAAATTTGTCATATCCGAATGCCCTGCCACGATGCAGTTACTGTGGTCGGTAGGAAAGGCTTTGAGGGTACATTCTGTGGATCGGGCTACAGAACAGGGTTTAAGTAGCTCATAGTTCAAGCAAATTGTGCATAGAAGTACTGCCACAGCTGTATGTGATGCGTGTGAAATCATACTCTGCTTCCTTTCTGTGTCCCTGCCTATGGCACATGCCTGAAAAAGCTTCTAGCCTCTAATGACAGTGTGCCAAAACTTCTTATAGTTTTCTTGTGCTTTTTTTTTTGTTTAATGAAGTGTCTTAACTGCACTAACCAGGAGGGTTAATAACGTGTTACAACTTACTGGTTTATACCAGTTTAAGAACAATACTTTGCCGCAGAAATCTCTGCTATTTAGAGATGCCAGGAATTAAATGAGCGTAACTTGGACTGAAACGATCAGTCTGACATGCTGCTTATTTGGCGACCTTTGACAATAAGTTGTCATGACATGCTGTGTTGTAAGGCACATTCCAAAATCCTGTGTGCCATTCCTTTTCTGTGCTTACTAGCATTTAAAGGGAATGATGTTGAGTGACGCTTTCCTTGTTTAAGAATTGAATGCTGGTCTTTTCAGAGTTAAGCATACCTTGGGGAGAAGCCTCCTCAGGTGAATCACTCAACATTTCAACTCCTGTCAAGACATATCTTCACTTGAAGCAGGCATGTCACTTCATCCAAGCGTGTATTTATCTGCATGTATTTATCCACACTTTTACTGACACAGGGTAAAATCAAGGGGAAACATCAGAGTAATGCTAAAAACGTATTCAAGCATCTTCTGTGGTACTTAAGGACTAGCGTTAAGAGAGAGCCTGCTTAAGAGAAGACCCTTAGCAGTACTTGGGTATGCTGTTCAATAGGGTAAAGATAATCCTGCACATTGCATGAGTTTGCAGCAAGCAATAACGAGATTAATGGCAGTTTGCAAGTTCAATTTGCCATGTACTGAGATATGTCTTTAGTGACTGCAGGGAGAGTAGATACCTGGTCCTTTATAGAGGCTTGAATACTTGTACCAACCAGCAGGTCTGTATTTGGTTCTGCCGATGAAAAGACAGCAGTCTATTGAGGTTTGACCAGGTACCAGGTGGAGACTCATGGACGAGGTTTTTTTTGTTTGTTTGTTTTTGTTTGTGTTGTTGTTGTTGTTTGTTTTGGGTTTTTTTGTGGCCACAGTTCAGCTGATGAAAAAAATCACCAAACAGTCATCAAGAATAGGTAATCTACAGGGGCTAATCTGTGTGTGCTGTTCTTGACTTCGCCTCCAGGCACAAAATGACAGGCTGATAACAACATGAAAATCATGAATCACCACAGCACCTGATTAAATCTGGTTAGATATTTCCTTGATGAGCTAATGAATTCTAAAATGTCAGAAATCCAATGAGCTTGATCGTAGCTGCATGAATTTTAAAATTATGTGCAAAAACAGTACCAGATTTTGCACCGAAAACTTTTTGCATGTTTTAACCTCACAAAAGTTAGAGCTGGACAGGGTGCGCCTTGTACAAGAAATTGTGATGATTGAAAGTGTGCTTTATTGAAAGTGTTTGCTGTGCCTTAGCATACTGTATTTCCAAAGTTAAAGCTGCTCCCGAAACAGAAATACTGTAGAATAATCAAGAGCAGGATGCTGATTCATAACCCTGTCAGATACTGATGTGTTTTGATTCTCAAATGTTTAGGCAAAAATAGTGCCTTGTCTCAGTAATTGCCAAAAAAAGGCAAGTGTTGTTGCCTAGCTGGAAGATACTATTGGTTTTTGTCTTTTTTTTAAATTTGTTTTTATTTTTAGTGTTGTTTCAGATAAAATCATTTCAGTGCATTGTGTTGCCTCATTCAGAACTTGACATGTTTCACGTCTCTTTGCTCATCAGTTTCCTTAGATGAAATAGAACGGTATTTTTCAGCTTCACCTAGAACAGTGTTTCTTCCTAGCTTTCCAAGCACTGGATATTACAGCTTCCAGCTGAACAAGTAGTTATGTAAAGGGCCATACCCTCCTGGAATAAAGCGTAAACTGTTTGTGGATGTTAATGTGTTCATCTTGTGTTAAGTGGATGGCACTTAGAGACAGTCGCTACTATGTGGACATTGATGTTAAGTTACTTTAGAACAGCCTTATTTTGAGTATCTGTGCTGTATTTGAATGTCCCAGTCTAATGGTGTATGGTTACTTTATTTTAATCTGTTCAAAATGTAAGATTAAAGATCACCTTTACCATATAACTTAATGTGACAAGTTAATGGGGAATAAGATGTGGGAAGTGAAGGTAAACATTGAAATTTGCAGTAACATTCTTTGCTCTTTATTCTAAGAGTGTTCAGGATACTTTGCAAGCTCTTCCTTTTTGATTTGTCATCTTATTCTTTTTTTCCAAAAATGCATGTTATGCTTAGAAATCTTGCAAGAGAACTTTGCGGTATAAGTCTCTGTGTACCATTTTACATCACTTGCTTATAATTTATTTTTGCATTGTTAGAGGTTTAGAGGCTCTGCTGTGTTTAAGAGTAGTCTTTGCTGATGAGATACAGTTTTCATACTGTTGCATTTTTTTATATTTTCTTCTGCAGTAATAAAGTTGAAAAATTCTGTTCCAGTAACATGAAGTTGATTCAAAGCATGTTTTGCATATTCATTTCTCTGGTTAACAACCAAACCTATTTTACAGAAACAAGTTTAAAAAATCATAGCTATATAGAGAACCCAGACAATATTGGCTTAATTGTGACATGTGGTGTACTAACAGCAAGTCTCTGTGTAAATGCATGTTTTCTTCTGGAACAAAATTAGTCCTATAAAGCTCCTGGTGTCATACGGTTTTAATTCTAGACCAACGTGACAGATTAAACAAGTGATATAAACAGTAAGCTGTGTCCCAAAGTTCTGTAAGGTGCTGCAGCAGTCCCAAAGAGGTACTTAGTTATTATAAATAAGTACTTGATATCAAAGATGGGGTGCATTTATTAAATCTGTCTTGGAAAAGAAAGTTTTTGGTATCTTAGAGTCACATAGTAGTAAATGCTGTGTCACTCTCTCTATTTCTCGTTGACTTCAAAGCACCATTAAAGAGCTGGATCTAAGCTGCTCTGGCAGTGGTGCCAGGTGTCAGACCTGGGGTGGGCAGTGGGCGCTTCTAACTCACGTATGTAACTGTAAAGAGCAGTGATGTTCACCTCAATCTCTGTTTCCTACCCATAGATAAATCTACTGGTTTGTGAGTGTGAGAGGAAGGAAAGCAGAGGCACTTTTTACATACCAAAGGATCTGGTGACTCGATGTTGGGGGAATAGGGTGAAATTTGGATGTTCATTTTGATCTAGAGATGGAAAGTCTAAGCTTCTCTTCATTATTGCTGTTCTACTTTGTACTGTTTAGCAATAGAGTTGTACTAAAGCATATAACATATCCAGTTATGAATTGCTAGCAGTAGTTAGTGGTATATTTTATTAACAGGTTACTTTGCAATATGTTTTGACAGGATACACCCAAGTGGGAGTTCGTGTGAGACTTTTTACCTCAGCATTAGGAATTTAGTAGACTTGGAAGTAGCTGTTCTTTGTTAAAAAACGTTTGGGGGTGTGGTTTATTTCTCCTCCCAAAGCGATTTTCTTATTGCTGAGGCAGTGTCTAGTCATGTAATTTTAATTCCCATTTTGTAGTGAGACATGCCAAGCTTCATAACCCTTTGAACTTTCAGGACCCTTCTAAGCATAAGTGATAAAGGAGTAACATGCCTTCTGGAATTACAGTCTAATGAAAGTAATAATTGATATATTGCAGTAAAACCGATAAGCTGGTTTTAATTGTTTGAAGCAAACAGCCAAAGATTTTAACATTTGGTGATTGGAAGAATGCTACAGAGCCACAAACAGCAGTTCCTAAAAATGAAGCTAATGTCTTTCTGGTTGTTCGGACTTTTTTTAGGCTGGTCCATATGAGCATGTTTCACTAAGGTTCAGATTTTGGTTAAGGGACCGAGCCTTTTCAGGATTCTAGTTAATGCCAAAACTAGGACATTTTATTCTGAATGTGAAGTATGTGCCTCCATATCACAGACTCACAGCATCCACAGCGACGCTGAGCACGGAGCCGAGTCTGAGCAGCTCATCAGTGGCAGCAGCAACAGAGTGGAAAAATTATCAGGCAGCTTGGGCAATGAAAAGATTTGACTGCTGGATCACTTTTGAGGGAAATCCTGGTAAAATATCAGGGTGTCTGACTGAACCCAAGTTTTAGAATTTTTTGGTTTTTTCCTTTCTTTTTTAATTCTTCTGAATGGCATGGTAAAGATCAAATTTTTAAGTGTCAAAGCAGTTAATTTCCACCAGTTACCTGCCATTGCGATCATTTCGGTTGTGCTTTTTTGTTGTAGGCGTATCAGAAAGGGCTCAGGATTTCGCGTGTGTGTGTATATATATTATCTGTATTGTGTAAATTTGAAGATCTCTGATCTTAACTGGACATGCTTTCTATTTTCCATTCTTGATCTCCTTCTCTCTTTTCTAGGAAAAATATTTCAAGTCAAAGTGCTAATGCCAAACAGCACTGATAATGGGTTGTTGGTAACTTACACAGGTGAAAATACTGGCTATGCTGGGATTATTCTGCAGCATCAGGAACATTTCCTGGACTTGACAGTGTTAGATATGCACTGCAAACAAGGACATGTATTTATCTCTGTGAGGCAGCAGTTCTAAAAACGCACCACTAATTTGGGAAGCCGAGGTCGGGCCTGCCAGTTCCAGGCTTTGAGCCAAATTGGATTTCTGCATTCCAGTGTTAGTAAACTATGTTGCCACAAAAGGTGGCTGGACTAAAAGAAAACTTTTCCATCAACTAATAGGGAAGTTGTCATTAGCAGACAAGACCAAAAAATAATTCCTTTTTTTAGGCTCCTGTTGGAAGTGAAAAGCAATGGACAACTTCGTCTCAAATGTCTCAGACAGGCAAGAAATTTTTCCCTAGCTGACAAGTCTTAGAGCCTAAATGCACCAGGTTGGTGTGAAATAGGCTTTTGAAAGATGGCGTATTTGCATTTGGTGAAGCACAATTCCGCTGAAATAAAAGTATTGAAATAAGTAACAAAAAGTAAACTTTTCAATGTTTTGTCTCTGCTCAGGTCACGATCCAGGTCGCCCCGGAGAAGGGCTCACACACCGGAACGGCGGAGAGACGAGAGAAGCGTTCCCACGGCATATCGCATCAGCAATAGTCCTGGGAACAGCAGGAAACGGCCCCGCTCCAAGTAAGAGCTCCCGGTCCTGAATGAGGGGTGACTTGGCATCCTAACGGACTTAATGCCTGATGTCTTGTAGACTCCTTAGCTAGAACTTAACCTTTGTATGTTCTGGAGATTTATTTCGATAGAAAAATACTTTTGCAGAGAAAAAAATTAAAATAGAACTTGTTGTTCTTCCGTGTTCTTGCGTACGTTTGAACACCAGCTGTCCAGTCAAATTGGTGAATGTTATCACGCTGCTGTCTGCTGGCCACGAGAGTTAGATTTCACTTGGAGTTTCGTATTTCCCTATTGTTAGGTCATTTTCTCATGCTGCGCTGTGCGTGCTGCAGGGCCTCTGAACAGGTCATAGCACAACTGTGATGTCAACTTTCTTGACGTCACATCATATCTGCCCAGAAAAGGGGAACTCTGATTTAGCAAACAGTTATTTTGCAGTTATTTTACTGGCAGACTGGAGTGTGAAGTATGAATCAAGGTGTCATTTTGAAAGCATCCTGCATATGGTCTCTCTTAAACTATTATAATCAAAATGGCATTTAGTCTTTAACTTCTTTCTCCATATGTCTTGTGGAATAAGAAACAAGGAGATCACTTTCAGCTTTATTAAAAAACTCTATTGTTTCTTATGACAACTTTCCATCTCTTGACAGCCTGTAATTAATTGATGAGTGGTAGGTATAATTGAGAACTTCCTAAGTATACTTCAATTAATTTAGTTTTTAACATTCATCAAATGAAGATAACAGAGGCTTCTGTGGAATTCATGCAACTTTGGTCAGGCAGAAAAGATACGGAAGCTTAAAATGGTTGTTTTCCTATAGACGCACAAAAGAATCCTCTTTTGCAGTCCTGCGCTATTTTTAATTCTGTGTTGGTGTGTCTGCTGCTTGACCACTCAGCATTTTAAACTATAAATTATTTCTGGAATTGTGCCACTCCAAGTCGTAAATTGTAGTGGCAATTGTGAAACAAACTACATTCCTCTGTGAATATTATTGCTTATACACATCAATATTTTAAACTTCTGTTAGGCCTCAAACAGGTAGCGAGAACGTGATGTGATAAAATACGACAGTAAGTACAGAAGATGCGGGCTGAAGAGAGTGTATCATAGTTAAACATAGATAATGATATTTTTTCAGCTCTGATTGCAGAAATTTAACCAAAAACTCTTTCAGCCCTGACATGTTAAATTTTAAAGTAAAAATCTGCTGGACCAGTTCCCATGTTCAATTATGGAACAGATTCTTCATCATTCGGCTGTTCTGTTTGTTCGTGATAATCTGAGATGAAAAACACTGGAAAAGCATACTGTAAAATACTTTTTTTGCATGACACATGCTTGCCAAGATTTTTAAGATTCAAATATGAAATCTGTTCACAGCTTGGTTACATGATGATGTTCTAAGAAACTGAACAATTAGAGCACGTAGTAGCTAGTCAAGGAATAACTGACTTCGTAGCTGATGAAAGCTACAAAGCTTTTGTGTAGTCATGAAAATATTAGAGGCTGTGGGGTTTTTTGTCTGCCACTTAATCATTATTTATGCAAGAAAAGTGTAAGGAGGTTTTGCAATTTTAATTCTTGAATGTTAAATTCTATACTAAAAATTGGTAAATTCTAAGCATCAGAGTTGCACACTATTCATATGGGAATTCAACGTGTCATAGCATAGCACCTTTTAAAGTAGAGAATTCCCATGAAAAATCAAAGTAAAGGAATGAATAATGCGATATTTAAAAGACAGCTTAAAGTTTTAGTGTTTTAAGATATTCTGGAAGCTTCAACAACGTTCTTCTGAATAGACTTTTAGCAGAGCGTACCGGAAAGATGCCTACAATGAGATATTGCCTAACTCTAATTAAGGCATGGCTCTACTTATTCGAATTTTAGTAATATCAATACTAGTACGTAAATCGCACAGACATAAGTTCATAACTAGGTAAAAAATTTTGGTAGTTCCATCTCTAATATATTACTGATTGAAGTCTCTTTGAGTTTAATATTTCCTATGAGGTGACTATCTCTGTTCCCTTCCGTCAGTAACGAGCACATCAGGTACCCGTGAGTACTTTGTTTCAGCTTTCATAATGACAAACATCTGTGGATCTGATTTCCAGGTTACAAACAGTTTGCCCTTAAAGTTTGAGTGCAATACAACAGCTTGTTTAGAATTTTGATCTTGCGGTTTGTTGCATTGCAGCTCGGATCACAAGGAAAGGGTGTTTTTCTTTTAAAAACCACACAAACAGTGGGTTTGCCTTGTAGATGTTTTACATAGCTATGATTCCATGTTTTGTTTATTTTTTGAGCTAGGAAAATTGTATGGATATAAACACATTTCTCATTGCATTCGAAGTGTCTAATGTTGTTTGGGAAGGAGCTTCCCTCTAGCAAAGTTATTCTGCAAATCTCCAATGGAAGGCTTTTTGTTGTCATCCTTCAAACTGTCAAACGCTGGCCAGTAACTCCCGTACATCCATGAAGCAGCATTTCAAGTCAGAACCTCAGGAGCCAGTAGTTGCCTAATGCAATATATTATAAAGAGCTTCTAAGAAAGTGTTTTTTACAACCATAAAAGTGCAAGATTGGGTAAGACTAATGCTTGCTGAATCCAAAAGAAACGTCCTGTGAAAGAGGCTACGTAAGCTTTCTGAAGTGTGAAAAGTAACTTCAGCTGAGCTAGCATGTAATATTGATTTAAATATTATTCAATAAAATATTTTCTTCTCACAGAAGTCCCCATGAAAAGAAGAAGAAGAGACGGTCTAGATCACGTACTAAATCCAGAGCTAGATCTCCCTCGCCATCCATGTCACCAGGCAAACCATCCACACACAAAAATTCTGTACATTCAACTAGTGTCTCTCCTGTGGAGAGCAGGGAATCCAGCCAGGAGCGCTCCAGGTACTGTGCTCTCTTAAAGTCATACACAGTACTGGTGTCTCTTGACCGTGAGGGGGGTGTGTGTGTGTGTGTGTGTGTGCGCGCAACATGTGTTCATCAAAAGTACAGGTCACTGGGAGCACAGCAGCGTCTGCATCAGTCTGATAAAGCTGTTGGATCTCTGTTGCTTTCTGGAGTAAACATCTCAACCTACCCTTACAGGAAAACTGGTGCAGAAAATTCTGCAGCCTATTTCTAAGTTAGAAATTGGAACCTTTCATTAAGTGGGATAGCTCTTTGAAGTAGAACTTATGTTGTGGTGGTTTGAATTGTAACATGTGTCAGGATTCATAATTAAATTATTTCTACGGAATATAGAGCAGTCCTGTTAAAAATTCTCAGACTGCTGTTCAGATTTGTCTGAGCAGTTGTACAAGTGATTTTTCTGACCCTAACTTACGTCATCTAGTTGACTGAGAGAGCTGTTGGCTAACATATGAGGGATGTGTGCAATCAAACCCAAATCGAGATGGTGAGTGAAATGCATTTTCAAGACTTCTACTATAAATTTCCAATTTTATTTTTTAGGGGAGTTTCTCAGGAAAAAGATGGCCAAATCTCTTCAGCAATTGTGTCGTCAGTGCAGAGTAAAATCACTCAGGTACAAATAGACAAATTCATAGTATGTTGCCTAATTAAGTATGTCCAGTATATTGTTTTCTTCTCTTACCACCTTGTGCAATTCCGAGCTTCGCATATGATGTGGAGACACGTTCATCGTTAATCTGTTTGCTTATGGGAGCAACAGTTCTGTTCCTTCTCTAGCTGCTGTCCTAGCAAGTTTAATCAAGCCTCTAAAGACCAAGCCTGATTCATTATGCTGCAGTGTATCCCCTGTAAAGATGTGAAAGTCCACATTATGCTGCAATACCCCGCCTTACCGACAGCCCATCTTACTATGTAGAGCTCTTTACAAGTTTCACGGAAGAAAAGAAATATTTAACTTTTTTCAATTGAATATGCCAACTTTAAAGGAAAAAATTCTCTTAATTATGCTTTGAAAAATTTACAGTGGAAAATCAGAGTAGCTTTTTATGTTCTGATGTTTGTTCAGTGGATAGGTTATTCTTTAAAGAAATAAATGTTGTTTAAAGATTTTGTTCTTCTATGGAAATAGTGGTAGTTGGAAGTTAACACTCGTGGTCTAGTACCTTACATACATTTGTTCCTTTTTTTAATGAGAAGCCCTAAACCAGATTTTTCAGGAAAAATAGCAAGTGTAGGCAGCAGAGAAAGAAAAAGGAGCATTCTTAGGCTGCAAACCAATGCATGGGAATTCCTGGTATGACAAATGAAATACAAACTACAGCATCGTCTTCAAAGGAGAGTAAACATTCTACCCTTTGAAAACATACACCCTTCAAAGGTGATTGATTCATGCCTTTCTTGGGTTAAACATTGCTTATGGCGTAGCGTTTCCTAGTTTAATATTAGTCCGCTTGCTTGAAGTGCAGCTCTAAGAGACAGAACGATTACCATAGCAAAATACAGTTCTTGGTTTCTATTTGCAAAAAGTAAAAAGTAGGAATGAAACTTAATATGAATCTGCAAGATGTTTCCCAACATGGTTTAGTTTAGCATGTCTTTGTCATTAAAGACTCCAAAAAATGGAATTTACCTAATTACTAGGGTTTTGTGCTGCCAATGTGCTGGCTGACCCTAACCAAGTCAGTATCGGTATTCCATCTGTAAAGCTAAATTCCCCTCCGGAGTGTTTTGAGAACTTCAGGTGCAAATGCTTTCAAAGAAATAAGGAATTTATTTATATTGCATTTGTGAACAAATGTTCTAAGTAACTCTGATTAGTTACTGATACACACTTTTTATTTTGTCATCATTTTTTGCAACCCAATTTTTCAATGCTGTTTACGTGAAATTTCATCTGTTTTTGTAATGCTGTTCCAACTGGGTGCTCAGACAAGGCTGAGAGTCTGTTGGGTTTCACGGTCACCATCATATGAGAAAATGCCTCTGCCATGTAAATTTTTGTTTCAGGTTTACAAAGCAAGCAAAAAAACCCTTTTGTTTTAGAGTAATTGTTGCACTCTTTTCTTACTGTCTCTCTCTCTTTTTCTTTTCTTTTTTGTTTCCTATTTTAAACCTCCAGTGGTTAGTAATTGTATGTTCATTACAGGGTTTCTTTGTAGATACGGTCATAATTTGTTTCCATTTCAATTGATGTGATTTCTGTGCTTTGTTATATAGAAACTGCTTGAAATATTTATGCAGAGTACTTTGTTGCATTGTAGTAAAACCAGACTTCAGTTGCTGTCGTAGGAACTTTGTCCAAATTATTTGTCTCGCTTAGCCTAGGGACTAAACATTTGATGGTCATGAATCCAGGTGTCCAGTGTGACCGGAATACATGCTAACCCTTTCATGCAGGTTTTTACAGTCATGTGTTTTAGCTCTATTCAAAGCTCAGACATGTCTGATGATTTTCCTTTTATTTTCTACAGGATCTTATGGCCAAAGTGAGAGCGATGCTTGCAGCTTCCAAAAACATCCAAACCAGTGCCTCCTGAGACCTGTTGAACTGACCATCAAGAAATCGTGTGAAAAGAACAATTGAAAAAACTGCCTCATCTCAAATGTACAGCTGAGCTTGGCTCACTTGGTTCGCAACTCTCCTAATTTACCAGAACTCGAGAAGCTCAAACCTGTCTTTCTGTACAGAAACATCTCCTTGAAATTTCATTAAATTTTTTCAGCCAGAATATCTTTGGAAAGTTTTTGGGTTTTGTAAATTGATTTTTTGACTAATTCTTCAGTAACATTTTATGATCAGCAGTCTATATGTGTATATTTGTAAATACTATGTTTCTGTGAAAAGTTACACAATAATAAAGAAGGAAGCATCTTTCATTAGCTAGGGTTTTTGTGGAGTCCTTAATTGTTTGCAGTTGGGTTTTGTTACAAATTAATTTTGTTTCTCTTTATTTTGTGCTTTTTAATTTTACAGCTGTCTTGCCCACTGACCACCTTAGGCTGAGAAATTGTATTTATCTTCCTTCATACACAGGATGATCTCAGAAGAATGTTTGTTTACTTGGATGTCAGTAGTAGATGGTTTTTGAATGAGGGATGTGATTTTCTTTCCATGAGTTAGAAAGATCTTGGAGCCTCTGTGTGAGGAGTTGGCCCTTTAAAGTCCATAACTAATGGTCAGGAGCCCTGTTGTCTTAATGTAGCCTGTTCTCTCTACTTAGGTACAGAAGAGAGGATATTTTTGGACATTCATCAAGCACTCTGTACAGAAATCCAGCATTTTTCCAATCTAACATCTTTATTCATAAAGTTGAAAAAGGTATTTACTAACTTGTGTTTTACTGACATAGACCTCTTGACTCTTTTCATAAAGTTCGTGGCCTCAGTAAAATTGCACATTCGTTTATTATGCATTCTTTGTTGTACACTGAGACTATTTAATGTTTTAATTTAAATGCTCTTGAAATGAGTACCAAAAATGTGTGAATTTTTACCAAAGCCTACTCTAACAATGAGGGGATTTTGTAATACTTGACTGTATTCAAAAGGTGCCCTATTGGCAATTAGCAAATTCCATTAAAAATTTGGATCGTGCCTTTTACCGATCCCTGAAAAGGTCTGTGATCTGTAGTCAGAAAGATTGTGGGTTTCGTGACTTTGTGGTCCTGATTTTCCCAAATTTTACGAAGAGCGGGTGGAAGGTAGAAACGGATTAGAGAAATTGAAGTTCACACTTCCTCATAGACCATCTGGTGAATTATGTCCATAGAATGACACAGATTAACAACCCCAATGCAAAAATCATCTTGTTCAAAGCAAGGGGAGGAGAAACAGTATTGATATAACTTAAAGTAACATGATGGTCAAAATCGTCCCTGGCACACCTCCTGCTCACTTGGAATGCAAGCACAGTATTTGAGCCACTGGAAATAGTAATCGGTCGGGTTTCTTTTCAATTTTTAGTCAAGAATTAGCAGAATTTACACTCATACAGACAATATAAAATGCTGAGTCTGATGCAGAGAAATTTCATTGTGCACATGAGCCGTGATGAAACAGAGCCATCTCAATGGTCACATAGAATGATGTTATCCACCATTTACCTAATTATGTCAGTTATTTGCAACATTTTGACTAGGACAAAAACAACTTTCAACCAGTACCAGAGAGGCACCATTTCCTCTGCACCAGTTGGTGAAACAGTACTAGTAGAGACAGATAAAAAAGGACATAAAGTAAAATTTCATAGACAGCTGTTGTAGATTGTTGTGCAGCATCAGAATTTACAGCAGCTATATTCCCCCCCCCCCCCAAATGGAGTTAAAAGTCTCACCACAGTTAAATCATTGGCAGCTTGGATGCCAGTTGTTTGTCAAGTAATAGGAAAAAAGCCCAGCTCTTTGATAAAACAGACTGGGCAGCTCACTTGGCTGCTGCTTTGCAGATTTATTCTCTTTGGGAAGGTTGGTGCTTTAAGGACTTCTTAAAATATTTTCTCTCCCTATAAGCAAGTCTTCCAGTCTTCTCTTTTTTCTTTTCTTTACTCCCTTTCGTGGTATGTAGTGAGCTGGAGCATTTAGCTCCAGAAAAATTTAGATTAAACTGCATTTTTATACAGCCTTTATTGTTTACCGAGGTTTGTTTGCATTTAGCGCTCGCTCACGGGGAGGGAGCTGTATTCTCTAAAAAGTAGTAGTGCTTTCATTATGCTATTTTTTTCTCTTTCCAACCAGAATGGACATTTTTAGCATATTAATAGGGCTTGAACTTCTTTACCAGAATAATTTCACGTTTGGAAATCAATGCTGCTTTTTTTGATCTCTTTACAGGCACTGGCTGTGTTGTAACTACTTGTAAATACAGCACAGAGCTTGTGATACAGTGAGTGCAATTTCAGGTGTCTGGTATATCGGGAGAATGTGTGACCAGTATCAGGAAAGTGTCTTAAAAACTTCAAACTGGGAAATTTTCAAATTTCTGTTTTCCAGGTACGGATTTGCAGCACAAATCGTAAGCGTCTGGGACAACGGGTCTGGTTTTGGATCGGATGGCACCTCACGGCCCACCTCCCGTCCACAAAACTGTATGTACTCAGTTCCTTGACATGTTTTCATGCACCAAAGGGCCTAAAAAGGCCCTGGATCACCTGTCTGTATTGCCAGAATCTTTTTTTCTGGTGAGAAATACGCAACGTTGCTGCAACAGGGCGTTAAAAAATCTGGAGGACTTCGGTGGGAGGAAAGCGGGCTCTGAGGAGCCATGAGGAAAGCACTGTGGCAGCTCTTGAGTTGTCAGCAACTAATTTTGTTTTTCCAAATTTCTCAGTTGTTTGAAAAGTACATAACGTGAGATTGCTTTGCTTTAAATTCAGTCAAATGCAGTAATTCAGACAACTCTTTAGCTGTAGGTACTTTGAATTATTTCCTCTGCATGTGTGTAACAAACCGGGACTTGGAATGTTAACACTGGATTTCCAAAGCACTTTGGAAGGACCTTTTTGTCTGTAATGTGCTAGCCTGTCGTTTTTCCTTCTCTTAGAAGGATCATAGTTTTGAAGATTTAAAAAGAAACCAAAACAAATCCTAAAAATAAAATTGTCAGTTTATGTAACAGAGCTTTATTCTCCGTATTGATGCAGAGTAGCCTCTCAAAAAAATACCACTGACAGACAGTAGGAATTGCCCAAGAGGTATCAGGTTTTTTTCTCTGGAGATTCATATTCAACTGAGATATCAAAAAGTACTTGTAACTTTTTTGAATCACTAAGTCATTTGCAGATGTGAGTATTTGTAGGTGTTACAGACGGATTCTCAGGGATGGGTGATAGCTTTATGAAGCAAAACTAATGGCACGAAGGCATTGCTGCAGCAAAGGTTGTGTGTAGCCTTAGGTTCTTCACCTTTCTTTGTTACATGGCAGTGAAATAGGTAACCGTCAGGTGCTCCTATACGTCTGTCCTCCAATCCCTGTTACCGGTTTCCTTCAGAGCAGGTTTCTCAGTACAGGCTTCCACTTCCTCAGCTTTGCTTAATCTCCCCATCCAGGTACAATCTTAATAGTTCAAGAGGTGAATTCAGAAAAGTTTTTATTAAAGATGCTCTAATTTGAATTAATTAGATGTGTTCAGCAGCCTCCTACCTGGCGCTTCAGTCTCATGGGTAACCTGTTAGTAGTAAAACAGTGAAAATCACTTGGCCCTCTCAGGATATACTTTTTGGTTTTCCATAGGTGAAGAGACACGGCTTCCACTTGTTAATGGTTTGTCTTTCAGCAGTTTGGCTTCGACAAGCAGCTGACAGCCATTGAGTTGTGTCTGTGGTCTCCTGGCACCGATCATGATTTCACATCCATCGTCACTTTTCATTCTTTGTATCATGACATTTTGTTTGACAGCAATTATTTTGGAACGTATGCGTTCTCACTTGTAAACTTCATGCATTAGAAACATCAAAATTCTATTCTTCATTTTTCAGTGGGGCAGCAAACGATAACATTTAGAATTAATGTTCTCTTGGATTTAAGGCAATGACTATTACCTTTTTGTGAAGACGTTTTATTAGGAAATCCTATTTAATTAGATTTCTACTTAATTAAATTGCGTTTTCATCTATTCCTCTTCTCCCACCCCTATTCAGCAACTAAATACATTAAGCAAAAAAGTAAAAGACCTGTGGATTGAGGTTAGTAAACTGCTAAAGTATCTTCTTTGCTAATTTTCCTTTTGCCCTTATGATCTGAAAGCACGAAATACAGCATTGCACTGTTCTAACATTGTTAATGTACACAATGAAAATAACTTGGCTATAACATGAACATTTGTTTGAAATTCTGATAAATGCAGCTCTTAAAAGTTCAGTGTTTGTTTATTTTTCCAGTTATGATTTAAACGCAAGTATGTTCTGACTATCTTGCTTTGCTTTTAGACAGATCCTTTCAGCACCAGAAGTGTAGGTCACTGAAATATTACATGTAAAAGGGAAAGCTTTATTGGAACATTTGGTTGGAAACTAAAATCTGCCTGCACTCTGATGAGGTTTTGGTCTCTCCGGTGGCAGCTGGAGCGGTATTGCTGTTATTACTCCGTTTGAACCGTCGACGGATTCCCGACAAGTCTTGATGCAAAGCACGTCTTTGCTTTTTGCCTTAATTTCCCCTGCTCTGGATTACACGAGAGGTGTATTCGCCCTACTGCATTTTGTGAAATCTTAAAGGAAATTGTGAGCGTTTGTAACAAATCCACTTTTACCTTTCAGTGAACTTGAAACTTCCCTGGTATTAATTTAATATCTTTAATTTGGATGAAGATGATAATCTCTTGGCAACAATTAATCCTGAACATGCAGAATGACAAACATTATAAAAAGCTCTGCAAGACCATTTTAAAAGCGATGGTGATAATCTCCTGTCTCTGGCTCACTGCCATGCTTTTTTTGGGAGACATGCTAGGACTTGTTTTCTCTGATAAGGACAAAATGGCTCCACACGCAATGGTTGCCTGCTGACAAACTCATTTTTCTCTTTACGCTGAGTGTTAAACTGACGATAGCTGCACAGGAAGTAAGATGACTTCTTCTTGTTATTTGACAGGGTTACAGATACAGCCGCCTGCTGGGGTAAGAGCAATCCCAGTAAGCAGGGCTGGAGGAGGGCCGGTGCCAACCTCCCCAGACGGCACGGAGTGGCAGATACGATGCCTCACTGCAGGGAAACAGGTGTTATCTGGGGATCTCAGACTTTTCGTGTCCTATTTCCTGTAAAATAAATTCTAAGGTTGTATTTTTCCAGAGAGAAGTATATATATGCTTGTATTTCCTCTATTAAAAAGTAGGAGGATTTGAGGTTTCTCATTATAATGCAATCCAAAGAAGTGTATCTGCAACATTATTTGTTAGGATATGGCAGCTGTGGTGATTGTGGCGCTTTCAGTTAAATTACTGCTCTGGCTTGTTATAACAGCTTTACTCCTCCAGAAATGCTAAAGCTTGAAAAAAACCTACCCTTAACTGATCAAGAAATAGGTCAGAGGGTTTGGTATCACAAAGAAGGAAACAAAATCTGTAACCTTAGCTCCTCCTTTCTGAAATTCTAATTCATTTTCTAAGATAAAATGGGAAGGAAAAATATATTTTGTAAGGACCAATGAAAAGATGAGCATTTTTCCACCTTGAGTTGAATAAGCGAGAGATGATATTTCGGCCTTAAACTATTGAGACAATCAAAAGTACGCTGTCCACGGGTCTTTGAGTTTTCTAGCTTATGCACAGCGAAGGCGATAGATCACAGATTGCAATGATTAAAAGATTTTTATCAAAATCATAAGGAATAAATCATAAGGTTGCTTTGAAGGAATGGTGGGCTGGGTGAAGCCTGTGGTACAATGGTATTATTGCAGTCTCCTTTCTCAGTAAGCTGTCCATGCTTCAAGAGAAGTTAAGAGAACCTTATGACCTTGACCTCACCTGGAAACCTTCTCACAGTGGATACTCAATGCAGAGTGAAAAGACAGCTGCTCCAGAGGTATAGTTGTAGCTGTAAAGTCTTATTCCCTTGGAATCTTGTGGTAAAATGTGCAGGATTTAAGTGTAATGGTGTAATAATGACAGAGGAATAAGGGTACTTTAGATGCCCTAATGTATAGTTTTATATTCCCAGAACAAAGCACTTAATGTATTTGCATAATAAGAAGCCACCAATTTACTCACTTTAATCATGAATTGTGAAAGCCTGTGAGTTTTTAAGTTAATAGTTTTCTTGGAATTGCCTTTTCAAGCAATAGACAATCCCGTGTGGGTCCCTTCTCTGGATTCACGCTGTCCCTGAGAGTTGCACTGCCGTTTATCAGTGGGGGTGTATTTCCAGCTCATCTCTTCTCTCTATGAGGGCCCGGGATGCAGGAATAGACCTTAACAGTCCCGGCCAAACTCTGTGGGACCTTCATTTGCTCATCCCAGGTGCCATTCCTGGGTTCACAGGGCTGCGCTCAGGCTGGATAGGTCCCCGCCCTGCCACCTGCATTGCTGCTCTGAGTTCCCAGCTCCCTCCTCTGGGGACCTCATGCCCCGGGGCCATTTTTGCACAGGTCTAATTCACTGGCTGTCGTCCAGAGAGGGTCTGTTTGCCGCCTCTTGCGTATCGTAGGTGAAGCTGTCCCTGTGTCTTTGGTCTGGCTTTGCAGGGGTGTGTTTCATCCCAAGCTGAATGCCCTGTGTCTTACCACAACAGGCACTAGAAATTGTCTGGAAAAGAACAGTAAATGTAAGTAGCTTTTATTGAACACATTCCCCTTTATAAAAGTTATGTTTAAAAATAATATCCAGCATAATCTGGGAGATCCCTTAGGTGAACACTGGCAGCTTTGCGATCCAATTAAAACGCTCTGAACCCACACATCCCATTGCCAAAACCTTCTTTTGCTTTAAACCTTTGTGTGTCATGTAACATTTTGTCTTCAGTTGCATCTTCTGTTTGTACTTCTGAAATGGGTGTAAGCTCGCCTGATGTTTTTTCATCAGGAAATGGTATAAATTGACAGCCTCGAGCTGTCACTGCACACAGAAACACTGACACATATATCTATTAATTCTGCAGAAGGAGCATGTTAAATCCCACTGTTCGTAATCTCCTGTTGGAAGCAATATTGGCTAATGACTTTAATGGTATCACACTTGACAAAAATTAAACACATCTTTCATCCTTTCCTAAAGCTATTTCTGTTTTAAAGCATTGTAGATAAGGAGACAAAGTGGACAAAGAGTGCTATTATGTGTTGAATTTAAGAGAACACCATAAAAGTGAGCGAGCTACGCTGGCAAATCTTACAGAGGTTGTCCAGTGTTTCCTTGCTGGCAAAAAGTCATTCACTCAAGTCTGACAACCTAATGATTCTGATGACCCCGTGATAGTTTTTTTGAGCTTGGGCACACTAAGTGGTGCCGAAAAGCTGTTCTCTTACTGTGACAGTGAAAATTCGCTGCATTTTAAGGGCAGTGCAACTTTGCCAACAAATGAAGTCTTCTGTCTTCAGAGGCAGAAGCAATTCTGTGTTTTCTTCCCAGGATAATGACTGCTTTACATGGAGCTGTGGATAACGGGCAGCACGCAATCAGACTTGCTTTACAGAAACGATGGAACCTACAGCCTTCGGAGTCATTGCACTTGCTTGCTCTTTCTGACAATGGTCCCAGCCCAAGTCAAAGGTTCTGATTTATGAAAGCTAGGAATACGCTTTCTGTAACATCTGAGTTAGGTAGGTTCGTTTTTGTCGAGGGCAAATCAGTTGAATGCCATTTTGTAAGCAGGGGGTTGGTTTAATTGTCTGTGTCTCTATTTGAAGCAAGAAGCAGTTTATTCTTGCTCTGGGTAAGTGGTAACATCTCACAGACAGACAGAAATAGAAAAAGCTATTGAGGATGTGCATGGGTGAGAGACCTCTGCTCTCTGGACTGGCTGCTCACCAGGAGGCAGGGCAATACTTAGATTCCCCAGCTGCACTGTTTCAACTCGCTCCCTTAACTGTGTGCCAAAATGTCCCTGAAATTTAGGCTTTGAATCTTGCTAACCTCAGTATTTCCTTGTGACAGTTCAGAAGAGCACTAATGCAGTGGTCTTATTCAAGCCACAATCAAACACAAGATACGCACTCTTTTATAAAGAATACTCTTTGCCCTTATGCTTTAAGAACCATATGTAAGATTTATGTTGTGGAAAATTTCGTTCCATAGGTGGCCTGTCTGCATGGGTCCTGTTCGCTAGCGTTCTGTAGCTGTGCCTCAAGGTAATGCACTTGGCTGCTGTTTTTCATGCTTTGAAATTGCCCCTTCCCACTTCACCTTGCTGGAGATTCTCAAGAACACCCTGCCAAGTCTAAAAAAAGCAACAAGTCTGGGGAGCCACCAACTGATTTGATGCTCAGGGAAATGCATTCTTGGTCCTTTAATAGGCTGGTGGCCAAGTTACCTCCGTACGGTCTCTAATTCGTTGTTGTGTTTCTGAGTGGATCCCTGCTGGATGAAAGCAGCAAGTCCCCAGAAGCCTCTAAGTACTTTTTTCCCTGTGGTATGTGCATTCTGCTTGGCTGCTGACTCCCTTATGACTTCCAGCTCGTTCCATTTAAAGTAGTAGTACCCTATCCTGAATTTCTGTTTCTAATGATGAGTACCTAAAGCTCAGTTCTAACTCTGAACCTGACAACTCGTTCAAAATGCAGTTCTTCAAGGTCTTTCATCATCTGAGCACTAGAACTTTCAAGACCAAAGTTTTACAACTTTTAGCCCTTTGCTGGTAATGAATTTTATACCTTAATAAAAGCTTCAGCAAAGTAGGTTCTATCCACAATTTCTGTAAAGTCACTGAAGGGTGTCTGATTTCATTCGGGCATTGTCAACAGCACAAAAGCAGCTTCTCAATAGTCTTCTGTAAATGACCTGTTACTGTAAGAAGCAGCTTCCCATTATTTGTTCTTACATAGTTACTTTTCTACCTGTATCACATAGTTTGAGTTCAGCCAAAATCTTGTTCACTCTCTTATAAAAAGCTCTCCATGCACTGTCTATTGCCTCGACAGAAATTAGCAGTGGGGAAGTTGTGCGGAACCTCCTCAATAATGCCTGATCTTTGTGGAATGGGCTCTTTGAAAAAAGCCATCCAAATCTTCCTGTCCATACCAGAGAGACCAGGACTAGGAATGATCTGCACTAAATAATAATGACATGTCAATTACATGTCATTATTATTTAGTTCCTTTTTATTCATTATTATTCCTTTCTCCACCTTCTTAGAAGGGTGTTTCGGTGTTCAGCACGTAGCCGAGCTCTCCGAAAAGCATTTCAGACGATCGTTCAACAGGTCAAATGATGCTGTGTAGAGGTGGCTGTTTGCTGGAAGGCAGCCATAATTTGAGTTCCGTGTGTGGGTTTGTTAGGCACGGCTTCAGACAATGGCACGAAAAGAGGGAAGCATTCCCTATTTACCAGTCAAAGCAGTATGAAAATAAAGGTTAAGAAGTGCCCGTTGGGGATGGGGCCACTCACTTCCCTGCCCAGGGCTGGGGAGGAGAGGATGTGGTGCCATAAAGATAAATTGTACAAGATCTCACCTCTTGTTTGCTTCACTGCTCCGGTACGTCTGCTGTTCATGCTGGCACTGAGCTCTTACTGACTCATGGGACAAATAACTCCAGGACTGCTTTCAGAAAGCATTGCTGGCAGCTTAAAGATCAGGAGACTTTGATTCTTTTAAGAGAGGAGGGGCAGCTATGGGTTAAATCTTAAAGTGCTTAGGCCTGGTTCAAGTGTGACTGTAACCACAGCTACCTGGAACCCTGGTTTTATGAAGAAAATGAAACATATTGTGATATAAAAATTTTCCTCTCAAAAAAATCAACAGCCTCCAAATGGAGAGAAGGTAAGCCCCAAGAACAGCAAATCAAATTGATTTTTTCTGCCGACCATTGATGTCCTGAAATAACAAGGAAAAATGCTGTAAACAGTGCTGTATTGAAACACTGAGTCCCTGAATCTAACTTCCTTTTTAATTGGACTGTCTGAAGGATGAGCCTCTGCAGTGTCTAGAAGTGCCCATCAAAACTCAAAGGGAGAAAATGGGTATTTTAAAGCAGCTAATTTGTAGCCTGGTGCTAGTCTGCCCTTTCCATTCTCCCTATCAACAGAAACTGTAACAGGCTAATTTCTTGCTGTAAAATGTTCTTTTTTATATTTACATGTGAAGCTCATAATGTGCTGCATGGAGTGGGAAATGGGGAGAGGGGCTGGTGCTATCAGAGAAAATCATCATCTCGTTCTCTTGGAGCAGCCCTGAAAACTGTTCTGCAGAAATGCTTGCCCTCACCAAAGGGAAGACAAAAGCTCTCTGCTGCTGCAGAAAACATGGAGGGATTTGCCTTTTCTATTTAATATTTTAAATTATATTGCTTGGAGTTATAGTAACAAAACTCAGTGAGAAAGAGGAGCTCCAAATTTCAGAATCTGTTGTTGTCTTTATTGACCCACGTCCATAACTAAAGTTTTAATTGGAGGGGGACACAGGTTCTCACTTGTAGGCTCCAGGGAATTGCTCTCAAGGACCGGAGAGCCCCGTGAGCGCTTCCCCGGCTCCTGCAGGCTGTCACTGCCTTGTTGCCTTGCAGGGAGAGGAGTTCCGCTGTGTGCATCCTTCAGCCTACATCCTCCGTGGATGAAGGAGGACTCTTACCGGGGCATGAAGTCAGCGCGTCCTTGTGGGCATGCTGCTCCTGCCTGGAAGGGTTCTTGTGAGGCCGCAGGTGACAATGGGAGTGCAGAAATTACAAGTAAAGTCACAAAGAAGGGTTGTTTATTAGCGTGCTGTTGCTCCTTTGTTGGTTGCTACAAAATTTAGAAGTATTTCAGCTTTTAAATTTAAAAAAAAAAAAAAAAAAAAAATCAAAGCAATCCTTCCACAACCAAAATGTAAACTGAACCTTGTCAGTGCACAACTCTGCTGTGTCCAAATGCTGCTGGTCAGAGATTTGCAAGCGCCTTTAGAAATCCATGTTGTAGCTTAAGTTTTAATTTATATTCATTACAACTTTTACCTGGGCACAGTTTAACTTAGCATTGTAAATTATATTAGCTGCTGGCTTTAATTGTCAGGATTTGTACAAAAATGTTGCAGTTTCACTAATTAAACTCCGTCCAAGTGCACAGCATCAGGCCTTGGGCACTTCTGCTAATTGCATTGAGCTTTCTACCTGTTAGTTTATTTGGATAAATATTATCAAAAGGTTTTGATAAGCAACAGCTGTTCATGAAATGTGCTTGTCATCTGTCGCTATCCTCTCAGACTGCACGTTTCCAGACCAGGAGGTTGAAGCGATATTCCCTATAACAGCATGTTAACATGCCAAGCAGGGCGACTGAAAGAGGGAAAAATGAAGCTGAAGATTTTGGCACTCTTAGAAGTAAAGTAGAACCACGGCTTGGCCAAAGCACTAGGCTGGCCCTGGATGGGGGAGCATGTTCAGATCTCAGCTTTCCAGCTGCGTCCTTATGTGATGTATATGTCAGAAAAATTCTGTGTAAGAAAAATCAAGGTAATTTCACTTCTTTGCTTTGTTCAGTGATGCAGAACCGAGGGCGTAAGGGTGGTGTGTTGTTTCTGAGACCTTTGAGCATAGCTCAGAGGTGACAAGCTAGAAAAGCTTAAACTGAGACCAAGAGAGATAGTAGAGTGCAATGCTGGGGTGTAATGATGTATGGTTGCAGATTGTTACTCTCAACTCTGAGGCCCTATGTTTGTTTTACTGTGCAATGAGGTTGAAATCTGTAGACTGCTGTGGAAGGCAGGTACAATCCTACACCAAGGTGTCTGCACCCCTATTGTGTGATCACGACATTCTGTATACAGAGCGTTTGATAAGAAATCCACTTTCTGTTGTGCAGAGGTGGACTGAGGTTTCTCAGTGACAGAGATTCTGTATAAGACTTCTCTGACCTTTTAAACTGTATTTTTCCCCTTTTTCTAGAGCTTAGCTTACCCGATTTTCACCTGTATCCTACCATTAAAATTGCCTCTGGAGTTAATTTTAAATAGATTAAATTCTTGGCTGTTGAAATCTGAACAGTAAATGCACATAATCTGGCATAGCAGTTTTCTTTGGCTCTGCATCTTAAATACCTTCACACAGATAAGGAGATAGTTGTTTAACAAAACAAGCTCAGAGATGATGGATGAAGAAACTTTTCCTGCCGGGTTCCTTCTGATCTGTGCGTGCCTTTTCTTCCTCCCGACACCATGAGCGCCAAAGGCTGCCTTGACTGATGGGTTCGTTCAGGACATCTGGGAGATAGGTAGGGAAGATAACTATTGGCTGAACAGATGATGGTTGTTGATGTGAACTGAAAAGATGAATGCATAGCTAACAATGACATCTCAGATCTTGAAACATGGAGTTTTCTGGACTGTAAATAGTGTATTTAATACCGAAAAAAAAAAAAAAGGTGAAAGCTGAACCTTAGTAATCATTCTTTCTTCAGCAGCAATCGGTCTGTGCTGAGATATTTTTATAATCCCGCCTATTGATCTTCTGAAGAACTGTTGTGTTTGAAATAATTATTTCAAAGAAAGATGGAAGAAAAAGCAAGATCGTCTTTGCACAAGAGCTTTTTTCATCACCTAAACATATTCGTTGTAGAAACATCTCCCTCAAAAGAGGTAAAGATAATTCCCAGCATCCCAGGCTGCCGTTTTCGTGCTCCATCTGCCCGAAGTTTTGCAGCTGGCACAATTCATTAATTCTGTTCAATCTGCGTTCTCTCAAACCAGTGATGAATTTGGTAATCAGCATGCTGGGCTTTAAACATACAGTTTTCTTTTTATTCAGAGCTACTCGCTGAGAAACGCAACAGCTCTTCCCAGGGTTTTCTCTGGAGAGGCACAGCCGCATATGGGTGGTGTGATGGAATCTCCATCTCCTTGGCAGGAAACTGGTTAGTGCTGGTGGTGGAGCTTGCTGGAATCTGGCTCGGTGTTTAGACATTTTTATGAACATCAGCGCAATTCTGATTGTCCCCCAAGCTGCAGGGCCACCGGAAAAGTCAGCAACCGTGCTCTGTTTTCGCAGACTCTCGAGTTGTGAGAAGCCCAGAAAGCTGATCCTGGGAGGTACTGGCCCTATGTGGTGATAGAAGGAATCGGTGCTGAGCTTGAGACACCTTTTGAGCAATGAATTTGAGTGTCCCAGCTCTGTTCTTGGCTACTCAATTTGAATTTTGTTGACCAAATAGCACTAAGAAGGGACCAGTTCTGTCACTTTGAAGGGAAGACCCTACACTTGCCGAGACGGCCCAGGGCAGACTGGGAAAGAGATCAAAAGGAGGGAAGAATTTGTAATGGGGAACACAGACAGGGGTGCAGGGAAAAGTTACAGGGACGGTGAGATCAGGAATAGGGAAACATAACAAGTCCAAGGAGAAAAAAGCATGCGTTAGGAAAAAGCCTGCATAAATTTTCATGGATGCAAGTGTGGATATGTCTAAACAGGAAAATATAGGCAGTTGTGACTATCTCCATAGCACTTTATACCATTGTTACAACCTTCAAAATCTTACTGCCTGCCTGTTCTCCTGGAAGTTAACTGTTTTCTGACAAAGCTCCTTATATACATAATTCATGTAAATCCAGGACTCTGTGCTTATTTTACTCTTGCCGATCTTACTGGAGCACTCCAGGGACATGCACTTACCAGGTCCAAAGCAAAGCTTTGTTTTTCCCTTTGCTCCTCGACAAAAAGCTATCGGTATGTGCTAGCGTTGAGAATCTGTTGTGCTCAGGACCCCGTCGTTCTGTCACCATCCTGACAGCTGTCAGTTAGTGACAAGCGGCTGCCACCTTCATCTCCGCACGTGTGAGATATTAACAGCTGATCTGGTGACCCTCACATCTTCTTTCAATGTGTCTCTGTAGAATTGAAGCAATAGACACAGTTTGTCTGGGAGAGATAACGGATGGGTGGCTCAGTGGAAAAATCTGCCCGCTCCTTTGACTACCCTGTACAAATATTTCTGTAGCTGCTGGTAAATTCACATAAGCTGATGAACTGGGAGCAGCGTGCCAGGACAGGACCCTGATGCGGTGGTTTAAGCATTCTCCAAATGCTTCTGTCTGAGCAAAGACAAAACCAGTGTCCTTCTTGGTGCTTGCTGTGACCTGGCACACCTCGCTCATTCCTGGCTGCCGGAGGCAACCTGAGTGGTTCAAGTGGCTTTTTATGACACTTCCTTTTCTTGTGAAGGAAATGATATCTGGCTCTTTCCCTCCAGAACTCCAGGGATTCACTGAAATTGCTGGCAGGTTTTCACGAGGCCAAAATGCTTGGAAAGTGGAAGCTGGTGGTGGTGTGGCTGCAGTCCCTTCTGGGCTCCCCACCGACATCTGTGGGGATGCTCACACTTGCATTGAGGCCCAGAGAGAGACACTGAAAGAGGGCAGAGATGGAGCAAAGCTCCCAGCTCTTTTTATGTGGGTATTTTACAGCAGGGACAGTTGGGTTTCTTTTTGTATTATGAGATTGAGTGTGTAGGAGAGACTTCAAGGGATGGTGATGCTCACAGGCGACTCTGCTGCTTGTGCCAGCAGTCAGAGCTGAGCTAAGGGACTTGGCGTGGCAAGGGAACAAGGACGCTGAGTGGATATGCAGTCTAGCCCAGCGTGTGAATGCAGGGAGGGGAACTGCGGTGGTGCCTAATGGATTGTCCTTCAGAGATGCAGCATTCGCCTCTGGGAATGACACACTCGCCCAGCTGAGCCAGGAGTGCTTGAAGTGAATTAGGCTGTATAATTTCAGGTTGCCTTTGAGTCAAAAAGAGTTTTTGGAAATCCGTTCTTTATTTATTGGTGTGTTTTCTTTTGCTTCAGAGAAAGAAAAGGAGATTTCCGGCAAGATGGAAAAGAAAATAAAGCGCTTTCTATCTTGCCTGTAAAAAGTGCCTCAAGACTTTTGTGAATTCTTTGTTACAGATTGCCAGCAAAGTTAATTGGAAGACTGGGCAAAAACCTAGTTTTTTGGGTTTTTTTTTACTTTATGTGAATTCTTGCCTGTGCTTTGCCTAAGAGCACTCAATACCTGCGCTATTGAATGTGTCCATGTGCAAAATGAAAATGGATTGCTGCTAGAAAATTAAAGAAAAAAGCAACAAAAACTAATCTGGAATTGCTCAAAATAATTCTTGCATTATATCTTGTTGGCTTAAGGCTGACAGTACCTCAGAGGTACAAAACCAACAACGCAATCCTGCTTTCTTTGATAAATTGGAGAAGTAAGTAAAGAGAAGTTTTCGTTGTGCCCCCAGCCCCGGCTGGTGCTGAAAGCGCCCCATGTTCCGTGCTTTCCTATTGCTAATTGGGGTGGCCTTTTCCCACTGGGGGTCTGTTCTGCACTGCAGCAGGAAGCCCTGGAGCCTCCGAGAGCCTCTCATGCCTGTTTGTGTTTGCATCTCCTCACAGCAGAGCAGTAAATTTATGAAATGCCTCTGCTGGGAAACCACTGGCTTTTCTTTTGGTCTGGTTGTTGCAGTGCTGGAAGGAGCAATGATCCATGTTGAGAGCAAACAGGAGGGAACAGGTTCTAACATGCTTTACTGCGTGGGAATGACAATGGCACAGCAGCTATTATCATTCACTGAGGGCACGGAGTCTGGCTCTGTGGAGGGATGCCACTGAGGTGAAATCTGCCCCGTTATTTTCAGTAAGAGAGGTGCAGAGCATAAATGGGTAGGTATCTTCGACATGATCAGCAAAACAGTGCTGGATTAACTCCTGTGTAATGCCCTGCTTTATTTACAGCCACTCTGGATGCGTGCTCGTGTAACACATGTCCCCATGTTTTACAAGTGTGCCCACCTGCAGCACGGCCAGTGGCCCCAGTTGGCTCACGCTGCAGCTGGAGAATCGCAGGTACGGCTGTAAATTGGCATTGTTCCTCGGGCTCCTCTCTTGGCTCAGTCCAAGGTTTGTGCAATTGATGTCATCCTTTGTCAAGCAGCTTCCACACCGATAAAACAGAGCAAAAATAACTCCTGTCTCCTTCCTGCTGCCTGATTAAGGTTTTTAGGGTCAGGATTCTCTCTTAGTAGCTGTCTTGTAACTGCTACAGTCTGGTCTCAGTCAAGCCCTTTCAGGGCTGTTTTTGTACCAGTGAGTACAATCCAGGTTGGTTTGGGGCTGGATGCTACCATTACATCCCAGTCACATTCCTGAATGGCAGCCAAAATTCCCTGCCTGGCAAAGAAAATATATAGCAGCCAGTTCTGTGACTTACTGAGACTACAGATACGATGCAAGGCGGCGAGTCTTTCTTAAGGCACCTTCATTTTCATCTGAGTGCTCTGTATTTTGAAGTTAAAAGGTTGTCCTTTTTACTTCAAATTGTGCTCCAGTTTTCTTTATTGTGCTGGAAAGCACAGAGAATCAGAGAATATCTGAGTTGGAAGGGACCCGTCAGGATCATGGAGTCCTTCTCCTGGGCTTACGCAGGATACCCCAAAAATCCCACCGTGTGCCTGGGAGCGTTGTCCAAATGTTTCTTGAACTCAGGCTTGATGCTGTGACCACTTCCCTGGGGAGTCAGTTCCTGAGGCTTCACCTCCCAGAGAGGGTGTGTTTTGTAGAATGAGGGGACTCTCTCATCTGCTGCCGCAAGTGTCACTGCTGGGACTGACTCAGATCTGCAGTTCAGCAGCCTGTTAACGCGCCCAGCACACCCCGAGCTGCTCGTGCTCTCCCCAAGCAGAAATGCTGCTGGTGGGGCCTGGATGTGAGCCTGGGACCCCCGTGGGAGAACACATTTGGGGAGAGGGGGGGGAGAGGAGGGGGACGTGTGGAGGGTGGAGGGCTTGGTATCGCAGTCCAGCAGCCACAGGATTAGTGCTCAGCTGCTTTTTGTCTTGCATGAAATGCCCAAGAGATGGGAGTTAAGGGAACCGAGTGGTGACTGTGAGTAAGTGAGTGGTACTGGCACAGTGAAATCAGTCGTGTCAGTGATTTTTGAGCATGACTGGAGCCATCAGCTGGGTGCCGGGGAACAGGAGGAAAGGTGGGTCTGATTGTGTCCTTGGGGAAACTGCCCTGAGCCCTGTGCTAATGTGCAGGGGATGGGGAGGCAGCAAGACTGGCACAGCCTGCCGGCACAGGGGCTTTGAAGTGTAGGGATGCCAGTGCCCAAGGGCTGAAAGCCTCATGGCGGGGAGTGAACCAACCTGGATCCTGCATGGTCTAGGGAGAGCAAATACTTCTGTCCTCTGTTATGCGTCTTCTCCTTCACCTCTGGGCTCGTGGTTCTGAGACAGCTTGGCCTGGACTGGGTACACTGTGTGAGCTGAAGTGCCTCGTTTGATACTAACTCAGTTGGGTTTTGGAGTAACTTCTGCCAGACATTTAACATCTGTGTGCCGACTGCTGATATTCACCTCCCTTAGATGCAAGCAAGGTGCAAGAACCTTGTAATCCTTTTCTCTCGGCACATTAGTGTAAAGCGTCATGAATCTCTATTAAATTTGAGAGAGAACATGAAGATAGTTTGCAGCTGCCTTGTTGATTTCATATTTCCTCTCATTGCAGTGCCTTGCCATGAAGCTGAGAATTAAATGGCTAATAAGGCATCTGCTCCAAGCAGGAGTCTCAAGATTGTGACAAAAACAGCTTACATCAGGGTTTGGGTTATTGGTTTTTCTTGCCATCATGCAATCATGTTATTAAAATCATTAGGGATGCCTGATTAGTAGTGACTGTCAAAGGCAGCTTAGCTGGCAGAGCAGGTAAGTAGGTGTCTCCCGGACTTATGTGGCTGCTGGAGCTGTGTCTGGGAGGTGGCTGGAGCTGTGGGGCTGGGGCAACATCCACAGGCAGAGGACTGCGGAGGCACAGGGGCCCGGCTGGCTGCTGCTCTCTGCATAACCTGTGGTAGATAAGCTGAAATCCTCGAAGAAATGGACTCTCAAAGAAACACGAGTGTGCTCTGTTTTGGGGTGGCAGATGGAAAATGCACTAAAACACCTCCCGGTCTCCGTGTGGAAGAGTGGTGCCCAAAAGGAAAGGAATCCTCTCTGGGAACAGGAGGCAGGGTCAGGTTTACTATCAAGCGGGGAGTTGGCTGTGGGCCTGGGAAGTAGCAGCAGTCCTGTGTCATTCTGCACTCATCCCATAAGGACCCCCGAGCTCCACACAGGCCTGAGCCCATCTGCTCGTGGGCACTGATGGCGCTGAGCCAGCTGAGCTGGGGACGGAGAGACTTGGCAAAACAGAGCTGGTGGGGCTGCTCTGAGCCCCAAGTGTCTGTGCATGGGGGCCAGAGTGGGATAGGTCTATCTCAGGAGGAAAGCTCAAGGGGCTTCTTGGAGAGCAGAAGATGCACTGTGCTATTTGACTCGGGTGTGGATAGATACAACTTTTTGTTGTAAAAAAAATCTAAAAATATATTGTCATACCTAGCATTTTAATGTTCATTTGAACCCCAAGTTCACACTAATTCAATTAATTAAAGCTGTATCTTGATGAAATGGGTCTTACCTGTTGTGACTCAGGCCTTCATTGCTGTGATTAGCAATGTCTTGGAGATAAATTATATTTTCAGAGGTGCTGGGCATTGCTTCTGTTGTTTCCAGTTAGGAAGTGTTACTTATTGCAGGAATCACAAGGCCACAAAGACTGCTACAGTCCTTGATGGAAATTTGTTGTAGGCTAATAACACATATTTTTAAAGACAAGGTGCAGGTACCGATGCACCGAACTGCCATTACAGGCCAAATGGAGCTCAGCTCACAGCTTCCAGAAATGGGGATGCTTTGGCTTTCTGTGTTAAAAAAAAAAACATTAGCAACAGAGCAATGGTCCTCCCTCGTGTGAAACAGAGCTGGTTCCATTCTGCATTGCGGATGGTTTTGTACAAACATCTGTCTACTGGGGACTTCCAAACTTGGCTGTTCCTTGTCACGTTCGACTCTCTTCCCAATGTCTCAGCTGCCGTACCCAGAGATGCAGAGATGTCCCTGCTGCGGCAGAGGCGGTGCAGACAAAGAACTTCGCAGTCATTCTAGTGATTAAACTTTCATTAAAGTTCACCGTCTTCAGCCCCGAAGTTTTTCAGTAGTGTTATAATTAACTTTTAAATGAAGACTTATCTCTAATAAGCAACTGTGTTTTGTGGGTCTTTGGCTGAATTGGAATCAAATTGAAGCATATGGATATTTTTATTCTTTGCTTTCCCACCTCCTTGGGCTTAGCGGACAGGTTCATCTCAAGTGCAATGTCACCATTTTCAGGGATTAATTAGACCCACATTTTGTAGTACAGTTAAAATATGAAAATTAAAAAAAAAAAAAACTCTGCAAGAGATTTGCTGCTCTGCTCTAAACCTTTAGCGTTGTGTGAATGACATACACTTGTACCAGCAAAGACAATTTGGACTGATGGATTGGTGTGATTTGGCAATTACTTGGGTTTTTTTCTTCCCTGTAGTTTAAATTCACTGTTAAAAATGGAATTTGTTGTGTTAGAAATCATTCCAAGGCACAACCTTAGCCTCTGCTTTTGAATTTTTCACATAAGCACTGAGAGGAAGAGGTTGGTGGTGGCTGATTTTGGGGAGGACTTGCCTGCCTTCTGGGTCCTGCAGAAGGGTTCAATCCCTTCCGCTCTGTAGGTTCCTACTCCTCCTTCTCCCCTCTAGTAGTTACGACAGACTCATTTAAGTGCTGTCCAGCCTTGTGTGCCTTATACAGATACCTTTCACCCCTGGAAAACTCTTAGGATGGAAAGAATGGTATGCTGGTCTTCTCTCAGCTACTCAAACACTCCTGCCTCTGCTGCATACTCCAACTCTTCCTCTGGGCTTTTCTACCCCCTCTCCTTGGAAAAGGAGAGCTATTAAGGTTTATAGAATTGTTTCCAGGATGTAGGACATTGTAGGATCATTTCCAGCACACTTCAGAGCAGGGACTTCAGGTGAATTTCTTTGGCTCAAGCACCTTGGCATTGGCACCAGGCTGAGAACTTCTGCGTTCAGGGCTGGTCCTCCCTTCATCTTCACTTGAGACAGTCCTGATGCAACTTGACCCTCAAATGCTGCTTATGCAAATCCTCCTTTGCATAGCTAATGGCTGTTTATTGATGCTAACCTGACCAAAATAAGTCATTGCTTATTAAAACTGCATTGCTTTCTCATGATCTTGAATTTAGCCTTGAAGTCTAACTTAAAAAGATGTTCAGGGTCCCTGAGTGACTGTTGCCTTGGCTCACGGTTTTCAAAGTGGCCACGGGTTTTCCCGGTGACCTGACAGAGCTGCGCAGGCTGCTTTTGCTGGCTTTTTACACTGGATCTCCAAGTTTTACCCATGTGAACGCATTTCCATGTTTCTCAGGCCGCTGTTAACTCCGCCAGACCAGTGGCCGCCTGTCTGTTCTCAGTCGAGTCTTCCTGCTGCAGCGGTGTTCCAGGCGATGGAGGCAGGTACGGCACGTCCGAGACAGGCACTCACTTCACTTCCATTTTAAACATCTAATTCCACCTTCGGCAAGGTTGGCCTTCACCCCTTCCCCTTTGCTCCCATCAAGTTAGTGTTAAACACCTTCCACGTCTTGTCCCTTTTGGTTTTAACATGCTCAGATTAACAATGACCATGGTCAGTGGCTAGGAAAAAATATATATATTCCACTTGACTTTGCTAGTGCTGTTCAGGTCAATAGGAAGAAATTTTTCTGGTGATAAAGGGAAAGGCCACTTAAAAATAAAGCTATGACAGCCTGTGCTGCTAGCATGCGAACTGAAAGGATGAGTTCATTTTGGGAACATTACCTCCCCTCCCAAAATACTTCGCTATCCATTTCTAGTCACAGCAGGTACACATTTGGCCCCAGCAAGTCTCAGAGAGCAGGATGATGTTGATGGCCGAGACGAAGAGCAATGGAGAGGTTCTAAAGATCAGGAGAACTCAGTTTCCACCTCCGCTACCAAACCTGCGGCCGATACCTCAGGTCGGAGGTGTCTTGTGTTCTGCAGGCAATGGCCCCAGGCAGGGAACACCTGGCTCAGGGGAGCACAGCGACTCCCAGAGCCGGCCCTGCCGTGCGGGCAGTGGAGCCAAGGCAGGGGCTGCAAAGGCTATGGGACAGCTGTGGTGACACAAAGAGCTGAGCTGCTTTATCCTGGTAAAGGTGTATCTTGTTCTTCTAGTGCCATAAAGACAGGTGACAGATGAACTCCTCTCAGAGTTTGGGAACCCTTCCTTGTTGCTCCCTGTTGGCATTTCTCTTTCCTCTTCCCCTCCCCACACTTATATTTTTGTGGGGTAGGATGTTAAATTATGAAGAAGGAAATCATGATGTGGCTGGACCAGGGGCAGCAACTTCAGTACAAAGCTCCAGCAAAGGGCTGAAATCAGTGCAATGCTGCCTGCTGGCCTGATGAGAACATCCTGAGAGCATGAGGGGAGGGGAAAGAATGGAGTGGGGTGTGATACCAATGTCAGGCAGGGCCAAGAGCCAGAGATGGGGTTGGCTCGAACGGGGACAAAATGCTCTGTGACTATCTTGGGGGGTAAAATCAGGAGCCCTCTCCTCCACCGCATCCCTGTGATCTGCCCTCAGGTGTACTGGGGAAGAGAGGAGGAGAAGAGGCACAATTCAACCCTGCTCCGTATCATGGGAGCAATGATAAAATGCACGTCAGGAACACTTCTCGGGGCATCAGGCTCAGGAGAGCGGCTGGATGCTGCAGTCTGCTGTCGTGCTGGGATAGGGACCGATTCCGTTCCCTGCCGCACTGGAGTGTTGTTTGCTCAGGCTCTGCGAGGTGGCGATTGCTGGAGCTCTGGGATATTGCGGCAGCTTGTAAAGGTCAAGACAAAACCTCTCAGCTCTGTGTTACGTTTGCTTGTCACTACCCGGGCTGCCAGGGCACCCTGTGTCACTCCCAGGGTGATGTCCTGGCTGTGCGTGGGAGCTGCATTGCTGTTTGACAGGGCAGAGGCTGAGACTTTTCTTTCAGGGGTACAAAACCGAGCTCTTAAAACCCACACGGTCACCCCAAATCCCTACTAAGTCCATAAAGCAAGACTAGAAGAACCTCCGGCACAACTGACCTGTACTGTTAAGCTCCGCTTTGGCCTCACTGCCAGTGCTCAAGTTTAGCGCAGTAGTTTCCCACAGCTCCGTACCCATTGCTCACACTGGGAGCAGAGATGCTGCAGTACCTGGAAGATGCTCAGGATAACTGGGGATAGAGGAAGACACTTCAGTAAGAGGCCAGCTAAGAGTCCTGGAGTTGTCACACAATTAAATGAGACTTGTAGCTTAAGCACCTGAAAGTCTCATCAAACAGAACCTGCTCACGAAGGATTTGCAATTTATTGTTGAAGTCTCTGAATATAGCCCCTAAACTTTTGGGGATCAGCCTGATGTGCCCACTCTGATGATGTCTCAAAAACATGTCCCATACTGGCTTTACTCACTGCATTACAATAGTGTTCAACAAGATTTAAATTAGCTTCAGCACTGTAATCGTGTTGCTCCTATAACAGCAGCAAGATAACTCCCAGGCGTTGGTTATGTAGCCTCTGAGGGGAAGAGATTTCAGATGCGTTCAGCAGAAATGCACCGTGTGAGCCACGGTTATAATTTCATTAACGGGATGCTACTCGGCTCCTACTGGGAGTCGGAGGAGATTAGCATTATAATGGGGATCAGGCGCCTTTCCTTGCCTTACCAGGCTCTCCAGCCTGCAGGAGGATGAGCTGTCAGAAGATGTGATCCTCAGACCCCTAGCCTGGTATTCGACACAAACTTGAGGCGTCTCAGAACATGCTGAGCTCTGCACGGCCCCTGCCTGGGGAGGCAGTGCTGCTGTCAGCTGGGGGTCGGGACATTTGCCGTGGGACCCTCTGGGCTCTGGCGTACCATGCTCCATGAAGGCTTGTTCCCAGCCTCGTGAACCTCTGGCAGCGAGGCCAGACTTAATGGTGACGGTCAGGGAAGCCAGGGACTGGTTTCAGTGGGTCATAGTGGGATGTCATGTGGGAGGCGAGGAACCAAGTACCAGCATGATGTGCCTGCCATCCCTCACTTCCCTGTAACTGCCTGTCCCATGACAGGGATTTGCTCCACAAAGCCCAAAGCATGTCCCTTGCAGGACAAATCTTCTTTAGGCACTCAGGCACATCCAGCTAGATTTGAGCTGCTTACAGAGCCAAGAAGTCTAGATTTACTGTCCAGGTACCTCCGGCATCCTGGCAACCTTCAGGTCACCTCCAGCCTCCTCCTTCCTATGCATGAGGACTGCAGTGTCCAGCTTTGGGGATGAGCAGGTGGGTATCCACAGACCGAAAGGTCTGGATGCTTGCCGAGGGACACTCACAAGTACTGACATTTGACTCCCTGCCTGCTCTGCAGACAGGAAAATGCAGCCCCAGCACGCCCGAGCTGTACAGGAGTGACATTTCCAAGAGCTCTGAACACCTCTCGCTCAGATTATTGTGCCATCCCTGGCTGCAAACATTGTGCCGAGCACTCGGCGTGCATCCCATGGGAAACCCAAAGAGTGGCTGGATGCGTTGGCATCACTGACTATGCACACGGGAAAGACACACACAGCCCATGCTCAGCAGGCAGGAGAACTGGACAGCCCAGCCAGGGTGGCCCCTTCCCATGGCCACTGGTCTGGCAGCTTCCCGCAGTCCAGGTCCCAGCCCTGCCACCAGCCTGGGGACACTGCAGGGAGCAGTGGGAAGAACGGGCATAGATGTCTCCTCTAACAGAACTGCACTAAAACAGAAGAGATTTTCACAAAGGTACATTTAACCTTTAACACAGCAGTGACAGGCACCACACAACTGCAGGCAGAACAGAGGCAAGAGTTTTCCAGGAGCTTTCAAGCAATTCCTGAGCATTTTTAGAGATCACAGCAGCCCAGTCTCGGCACAGGCCCTGCACAAATTTACACACACATAGCCCCCACGGGAGCAGCAGGACCCCAGGAAGGGACAGGGACATGTGAGAATGGCAGCAGGCTCAGGGCATGAAGCTCTCTGTACCGCTTTTCCTATTGCTTTTTTAAGCAGTCCAAGTTTAAACAAGGTTTCTCTGGGATTTCTCCTGGAACTCCTCTGGTTCTCCATCGCTATGGTATCATCTCGAGTCCTTTCATGTGCAGAAGGCCCCGAGGCAGTTGGTTTTGCTGAGCAGATTTCTCACCTTATCACTTACTCCCATGGTTCATTTTCCTCAGCTCCTTTTATGCATTCCAGCTCAAAACACAAGATTTAATTCAATCTGTCAGTGTCAGGATCAGACCCAGCAGACTCACCCCAGCTTGGGACTCTCACTGGGAGCCATTCCCCCAAGAAAAATCCAGCACAGCCCTGCATCAACTGGAACACCAGGGCTGAGATGTCTGCGGAGGCATTTCCTATCTTTCAGCAGTGCTGGGCATGGCATGGTGCTTGAACTGCTGTTTGCATTTGAGATATCCAACTTTTTTCCCAGCTGACTCTGCCGCTGGCTGCTCTGCACCTGAGGAATGGGATCCCATCACAGTGGATGCCCCAGCTGCTGACCTCTCCAGCCTTCCCCTGCTTGGGAGGTGCTTCTTTCCTCTCCCAGATGAAATCATTTAGAAAGCCAAACTTTAAAAGGAAGGTGATAAAGCTTGATTCAGCACTCTTACTTCTTTTTTTTGGGGGGGGGGCGCGCGGGGAAAGACCTATAAATGTGCTCAGCATCTCAGAGTTTGTTTGCTTTTGCCCTACCTGCGCAGCTGGGGCCGGAAGGGAGTTCAGAGATCATGATGGAGCTCAGCTGCTCAGGTGCAGAGGGAAAACACCCTGAGAATTCCCAATAAAATTGCTGAGAGCACATGATGTGCCTGCTGCTCTCTCCCTTTTCTACCTTGACTGGTTGGACCCTGCACAACAGGAGAAGCGAGGCATGAAGCAGGTGTAACTTGGAAATGTGGGACAGCATGTCTCAGGGAAATGGTACAGGTAAAACTGAATGTGTGTGTTGTGTAATTTCTACAGGTGTGCTAAGTGTGAGGGTTGGGGTGAAAGTGAGATGGAAAAGGGGAAAAGCGATCTGGAAATGCGTTAGTAAGGGACCAGAAAGTGAAGTAGCTCTAAGTAATTCTGCTTTTTCAGAGTGAACTTTTTCTTTTCTAGATGTATGCAGTTGTCCTATAAAGAAAAATTTAAGAAAATTACTAAAGCTTTAAAAAGTATTTTTTCTTTTTTTCCAAAGGTTTTTCTCAAGCATCTAACTATCTCAGATAAAACAGAGCCTTTAAACTACGTTTTTAGCAGTTCAGGTACTTTTTTTCTGTAAACTCTGCATAGGGTTTCACTGTTGTGTTTCTTCTTGTTTTGTCACTCGATTCTTTCTGGGGCTGGTAACTGGTTGCCATGGTAGGGACACACCTGACAGTTGCTCCTTCCCTGGAGCACTCCAGAGCAGTGGAGCCTCTTCCTTCTCCTGGGGATTTGTGCTGCTTGAAGTAAGATGTATCCTGTTTGGGAGCTGGGCAGAACTGTGCCTGGGCCAGGGTGACAGTGCCACAGCTCCGCTCAAGCAAAGGGGCACCCGAGTGCTGAGAAGTTGCAGAAAACTCATTCAGTTCTGGTAAACTGGAAAAATCCTACCAGGGCAGCTTTTCTCGTACCATCACATGCCGTGGGGTGTTCCTCGGTGTGTGACATAGGGTGTGTAATGTGCTGCCTCCCTGACGCCACTGCAGAACAGCCGGTGCTGTGTCTCATTACCGGTCTGGGTATTCATCATTTCTTTAGCTTCCTTAGGATGCCAAATCTCTTGCAGGCAGCTGGGAAGTGCTGAGAGGGAAAGCCTGGTGCTGGCTGCGTGCTGAGGGCTCCGGGAGAGCCCTGCTGGGAGCTGTGGAACAGCAGGAAGGCTCTCCAGGCTATTCCCTTTGCAGAGCTGAACAAGGGCTGAGTGAACCTTCAGCTGTGTTTCCGTGCAATTTATGTACATAAATGTTCTATAAAGCAGTGGGACTGCTTCCTTCCTCCTGGTTACTGGTGCCTATAAAAGGAGAGTTCTCTCTGCTACCTTTGAAAGAATTACCAGCACTTATAGGATGACAAATTTTTTCTGTCCCCTTCACTGTGGCTGTAAAGGTCCTGAGGGCTGTGAGGAAAAGGAAAAACGTTACGGTGAGAGAAAAAAGGAAAACACACAAGAGCAACAGTAAAGCAGCACCGCAGCTATGGGTGCAGAGCAGGATCTTGGCACGGCCAAGCTGCCCAGGGATGAAGAATGTTCCTCTGCCCCCAGCTGGGTGGCTCTGGCCACAGAGATGTGAAGGCTGATAGGGTACAGTGGCCCGACACATCCCGAACTGGCTTTCTGGGTGAGTGATGGAAGGTGCCGTAAACCTGCGGTGTTGTTAATCTGCAAGGAAGGAGCTGCTGTTTGGCTCCCGACCCTCATAAAGTTCACATGGCTGCCTTGGGGCCTCACTTGCACAGTTTAATCACAGCTAGGCTCCCAACCGGCACTGCAATGGGCTAGTTCAGAGAGTCTCTCCTCTTTATGGCTTCAACAAATGTTGGAGCTGCATTTCCCTCTCCTGGTCACTGCCTGGGGAGAGGCTCTGGTCTCCCTTTGGCTTCATTTCCCCACCAAGAATAGCCTCCACCTTGGGCACGTTCACAGCCGTGAGCCAAAGCCTTCATGTGCTTAGCGTCCCTGCCACTCTTCCTGCTTCTCCAGCAGCATCTGCCCCTGCTGCCACTCACTCCTCCGGGACAGTGCCGCCTCCAAATCCTGCCTCCATCCTTTCTTCCCACCCACGTGGATTTCTTGAAGTTCAAGCATGGGAATAACCTGGATTTGAGAGAGTTCTGGGGACAGACTTGAGTTCCAGTAACTGCTGAGCATCCAACGCAGCCTGGCACAACCAAAATGCAGTTTTCACCTGGGCTAAGCTTGGGGAGAGTGGGTGTGTGAACCATGCCAAATGTGGGGTCACCTGCCTGACTCCAAAATGATTTATTAATGCTGCAAATGTTCTCAGGTTGTCTTATCAAGATTTCCTCCTTGTGGCAGAAATCTGTTACCTGAAGCCCAGAGCTTGGGTCAGCGTGCATCTTCCCAGCTGACATTGACTGGGACGAGCAGCATCCCCTCTACAGCAGGGTGGCGGGCACCCATGGGGTTGTGTTTTTTGACTTGTGCTGCCCAAGGAGCCCACTCAGCTGTGTCTGTTGTGCGCACCTCTCTTCCCTTGGTGCAGTGCTCGAGAACAGAAAATTTCTTGCGCTCAGTGGGGATTTGGCACCAAATAACCACACTGCCCCTGAGAAGATGCATCCCTGTCCCCAAGCCACAAGAGCTGCGGCGTGGTTTTAGGGGCATCACCTGATGAATGCCAACCCTGTGGCATATGAGAAGGCACAAAACATCTGCCCAAAGTACCTGGCCGTAACCCAGCCCCACTCCCATCGCTGGGACAGGCTTTCCCTCCCTTTCCTCAGTGTCACTCTTCGTCCTGTCTCCTGGCCACATGCTGGCTAAAGGCACAATATTGCTGTTTTGAGGTGTGATAATGTCTCTGCTCCTAGTTGGTTGGTGTAAGTTTTTCCAAGTGTTTCACTTGCTGTCCAGCTGGAACAGGCTGACAAGACTCAGCCAGGGAGGAAGTTCCTGGGCTCAGGTGGGAAAAAAAGAAACAAACAACAAACCCTGGAAATCAGCTCGTCTGGTGTGTCCAGACACCCCATGTTTGCTAGGGAGTGATGTAAGATGGAAAGGGGGAAAACTACAAAGGCTAATATTTGGGCAAACTGTGTGGGTTTTGGTGCTGGAGATCTGAATTTACCGACCCAGCACTGCCTGAGGAGGCCGAAGCTCATCCTGGTGTCAACTTCCAGTATGAGGCTAATGAGTGTGACTGTGGTGTGTGGTAACTACTGCTTCTCTATAAAACAGCACTTCAAGTTATCTGTTCCTCTAAAGCATTTTTAGGGGTCCAGTGAGCCTCCTGCTTGTTATTTTGCTACACAAGGGAAATATTCTTGCTTTTTGGTTGGCTGCGGTCAGTCACTTCTGCTTATGGCAAATTTGGGAAGGTGAATGCCTTCTCCTAGCTCTCCCCTTTAACTTCTCCTCAGTCTCTCAGCTGATGGCACATTCAGCAGCTCTTCCCACTGCCCACCGGCAGCTACTGATGAAATTATAGATCTGTTAGTACAACCTTTTGAAATAAATGGGTCTGTATTAACTGTTAAATTTTCATGGCTATCCTTTAAGAATCAAAATGAAGGAAAAGTGCTTTGTTTTGGTAAGATAATTTAAAAGGGGGGTAAATAGAATTTTTTATCTTAATTTCTCTGGTTATTGTGGATCGTAGGTTGTTTGGTTAGATAAAACACTATCTGTCTTATTCTCAGTAGATGCTGTGCCTTTCTCCCTCCAAGGGACCACTTGCATCTCGGCACCAAAGGGATCTTTTTTACCTTTAAAGTCTCTGCAGAAGCCCCCATGATCCTTGGCTCTTGAAGCAAATATCAGAGTAAAACAGGCAGGACAAGACTAAGTTTGAAAATACTTTTATATGTTCTGAAGTATCTGTCTTTAAGCATGTGTCCAGATCAGAATGTGTGACAGCGTGCTGAATTTCATATCAGTCCTCCACAGCTCTCTTATTTTCCAAATAGAGTGGGGTGGGTTTTTTGAAGCCTAAGGAAATAGTATAACTTTTTTTCATAGGAAAAGCTTGTCAGAGGGATATAATAGTAACTGTGTGCAGAGCAAAGGATGTGAAAGATAGATGTCAGGAGATTTGTGGTCAAGAACTGGTACCTAAGATGTTCCTAATCCCACAAGAATTATATAAAGAGTCACCCGAGTCCTGCGGGCCAGCAAACCTTCTGGGAAGGGGCCCCCGGGCTGCCACAGTGTTGTCCGTGTCAGATTCCTTTTGGCAGCTTTTCCTGGGATTTTTTTTAATTCCTTTGACTTTTCTCCAGTCTCTCTTGTCACCCACCTCTACGTGGCCCTTACCTATGCCCTTGAAGCAAGAGAAACCAGAAGGCTCTTGGCCGTGACCTCTGGTGCCACGAAGGGTCATGGCAGAGTTGGCTTATCCCTAATGTTCTGCTTTGCCCGAATATCCTGAGCACATCCCGCCGGGGCAGGGGTGGGCACGCCCCGAGCCTGCTGCCCTTGGAGCATTGCTCCAGGAGGGATGAGACAGAGCCCTGTCACTGCCATTGTCTGAGTGACTACAAAGTGCTGCTCGTGGAAGGAGCCACAAACGCAGGTGAACTCCTGTGCTGAGCCAGCATTCCCACATAAATTGAATTACAAGTAGGGATAAGCCTAATTGTACCAGACAGCAATTAATATGGTTCACTGCCAGAAGGCAGTCGGCTTGTTCTGGGCAGGGAAAGTTGCTCCTCTCCCTCGGGAGAGGGCTTGTGTTCACCAAGAGCTCCCGAGGGATAGCTCTTGCAGGGTGAGAGGTTGTATTTGGGACAATGTGCATGCCGTGGGGCACAAGGGGGGTGTTGAGGTGCTGTGCTGCAGCACATCCCTCACCAAGCCCCCGCACCCCTGCCCATGCACAGGCTGGCTGCCTTCACGCCCAGGCCATCTGAGCAGAGCACGATCATCCACTGGGATCGGTCAGTTCCAGGGTGCTCCCTGGAAAGCCCGTGGATCTGGGATCCCAGACCTTTGGTGTAGCAGCCTCCTGCCTTCCCCCAGACGCAGGACCACGTTAACCAAACATGTTGTGCTCTGTCCTCGGGGAGCCCCTTAGAGACACGATGCTGCCGTCAGACTGGGGTGACTGGGCGCTGCCGGTTGTGCCGCATCTCGCGTGACATCTCCAGGCCAAAGTGCCACCTGCTCACCCACCTTCTCCATCCTGCTCCCAAATCATGTAGCTGCCCATTCCCACAACAAAACAAGGCCAATACTGAGCAGAGCAGGGCAGTTTTGAGCCTCCTGCCCAATGGCAGCTGTCCCCTGGTTGCTCAGCTGTGATGAGTTCAGGTCTGGATTACTCAGCACTGAGGCTTTAGAAACCTCAAACTCAATTGACTGAGGATTTGCAAGAGCTAGACCCTAGACTCCTTGTTCAAGCTTTAATAACATAGGGAATTACTGGTAAAGTACTGGATGACTTAAAAATAATAAAACATTCCTCTACTGAAGCTTCAATAAAATTTCTTTTTAAAGCATTTGATTGTGCTTTGATTAAGCACAGAGAGAGGCTGTATATAAACCATCCCTTTGGACACCTTGTGTCCACCACCATAATGAAAGTTTGGTTTATGTAACAGCTTTTAATGTATATGATGCACTTTAGTCTGCAGTGTAGACACAGAGCTGAGCTGTGCTGTGAGTGACAGAATTGCGGTAATCTGTTATTCTTAGGACACAAGGGGTAAATAAGAGCTTTTCTGTAAAACAGAGAGACTTTTCAGTAAGACCTTTAATAGAGCAGTGAGATTTTGTGCTGTATATAACTGGCCATCATTGCAAACAGGGATATTTACTGGTAGCTTCAAGCCAGAAGGTTCATGAGCAATTTATTTCCCAAGCACTGTGCTACTGCCTATGTTTATTCTTGGTAAAACCATTCAGAGGTTTATTTTTTTCTCTTGTTCAAATCTGCTGCCATTCTGCCTGCTGCAGCTTCAGCTTCTAATGCATCATGACACCAAGATCCATGCCTAAGATCCATGGAGTAGAGAGGAGTCATTAAAGTTGCATCCTGAGAAATAATTAAGTTCCCAAAGTTGCTCCACAAATTATGCTGTTTATTTCACGTGACTTTGACATACAGAAACATAATCCTTCCAGCCCAAATGGAGCTTTGGTTCCTCACACTCATCAGTCCAGGGCAGAGCAAAGTATGAGAAGGATGCTCTCGAGTTTCCAGTAGTGAATCCTTCCTCTTCCTACAGAATCCACTTGACTTTCAACCTCGGTGGAAACTGCCATGGGTGAGAATAGCTGCAATGTAAAAGGAGTTTTGCCACCAAGAACAGTTTTCATAGTAAGGCAATTTGGTTAAATACTTCACTATTTTTACAGCTTTCCATAACATTTTTCTCACATCTTCTGTTTTAATCTCCTTTCTGCTTCCCATCTTCACAAATGGCTTCTGCCCTTTTCCTGGTAGCGTTTTCCCTAAGAGAGCTGGGTATGGTCAGTATGAAGTTCTTTACTGTAAAATGTCTGAATGCTTTGTGGTGCTATCTGTTAACACCAAGTAATCCTTACCTCAGAGAGATTTACAGAACTGGAAGGTGAAGAACACCAGAATTTATCCAGAGTTCAAAGCCAGAGCTCTCAGCACCATAAAGTGTCATTGCCCTCCAAAAAAAACTGAATTCAGCAGCGAGCAGGGTACGGTCAAAAAACATTTACGAGGAATTTCACGGAACTGTCAGGATGTATATAAGAAGGGCTGGGAAGAGGAAGAATTTGGAGGCAAAGCAGGAAGAGTAGAGCAAGGAGCCAAGGCCGGGGGTGTGCTGTTTGCGGGAGGGTCCCACCGCACTGAGTGCAGGTGAGGTCTGTTAACATGTCCCCCGGGGCTCCATGATGGAAATTGCGTTCCGGGAGAAGCTGTCCTGACCTTGCTAGCAAAATCCCCCAGTTGCCTGAGCCAGGCCTCCAGATAGGTTGTCAATCAATGTGTCACACGCTGAAAGAAGATATATGGCCAGATTTAATTGACGAGATGTTCTAAAGTGTGTATCTACCTCCGTAGGGTGCAGGGTATGTGTGCATGTAACAGATTGCTGGCTTTTGATGTAGGCCACCTGACTTGCTGTCCTCCTGACTGACAGAAAGCACAAACATGTATTAAAGCATTATAAAAACAGCTCCGAGACTTGTGGTTATCCCTGGCCAAAGGACAGTCTGCAGTGTCTAAGTAGTGTTAAAATTAGTACTATTTTCCACTGGAAAAGGCAATCTAATGATACCTGATAGCTTTAAAAATTTTTGTTTATTTTTTTTCTTGGACTTTTTTCTCAGTAAAGTGACTGTGTTCTACTTCTCGTTAATTAACCTCTGAACTTCTCATCACTGGTTAAACAAGACATCAACATCCTTACATGGGCTGTTATTGAAAAGCAATGGGAACAAGGATAGGAATGCTGCTAGTGAAGAGAATATTACACTTCGGTTTGCATTAACATGGCAGTTCTGACCTATCCTTCTGCCTGTCTCATTATTACAAGATCTTGATGAAGGCTTTTCTGTACTGGGGACAGTGCAGCAAATCGAAGCCTGCAAAACATGAATTTCTCTGTATCGTTTTATAATTCATGGGTGCTAATGCCTTAAACACCGTTCTGTGAGAAGAACGCGATGCAGCAGGGAGGCAGAAGCGGCTGGCATTGTTTCAGACGGTCCGTGCCGGTGTCCGCTCGGCGGCGACGTGGCCTCGAGCTGAGTCTGCGGGCGTCGTGGCTGCCACCAATGTTCCTGTAGTGCCAAGGGATTCTGGTGGTAGACTGAAATGACCTCGAATTGGGTGCCTCACAAACCTGGAATAAAGAGAAGAAGATGGAAAATGAGACATGTTTGCATGCAAGGGAGATAAAGGAAATGGCAGAATAATATTGCTCATATTCTTGGAGTATGGTTGCACTGGAAAAAGTATACTGGGATGTGGTAGCAGCGTCCTGGTCTTACACTGTGTTTGTAAGAGGCAAAGGGAGGATAGCACGGCTGCCTCGGGCTTGCTTAGAAGCAAATATTCCCAGGAAGAACGGGCAGCATGGAAGAAGTGTGATTATGGGTGTTTGAGCAAAGGAACGGAGAGGTGGATTTCATGGCCAGGTGGAAAAAGGAGCTGATTTCTTGGTGCTAAATGAGCAGCAAAGGACAAAGCAGGGTTGTCTGTGAAAATCTTTGAAACAAAGAGGAGCAGTTTATTTTATCTGATATAAAGAATTCCACAGAGAGCTGCCTGAGAGTAGTGCTGAGGGATCAGAGTGTTACACTTGGAAAAAGACCTCTGAAACAGGATTTGCTACAGGCACCTGGAGAAATGTAGCTGGCAGGGGGATAAAAGGGTTTTCCAGCAGAGGAGAAGCAGGCTGGGAAGAGCTGCAGCTTCAGGGGAAGCCAGGAAGGCTGTATTTTTCAGGTGTTATGTCAGAGAAACCTGCAAGATTTAGCCATTAGATGAGTTAGAGAGGACTAAGCTGTGCTGAGAGCAGGCTCCGGTGGAATAATGGTTAGTGCTGTCTCAGCCTGTGGAGCCAGGGCTGTCCATGAGATGCTGGGGGTTCTTTGTGCCAATGCGTGATTATGCAGAGAACAAAAGTCCTGTGGCCGAGAGCACCACAAGCATCTCTGCAGCATCTCTCCACTCCAAAGCCCTGCAGGAAAATACTGGTTTCCATGCCCCTTCCATCTTTGGCTTCCCTCCTTTAGTTATAAGCTATGAAAAAATGTCAGTAGGTTCATTTTTCAATCAGAGAATGAGGAAGCAAAAAAGGTGTATACTCCTAAGTCATCTGTAAATGCCCTGATCCACTTTGGTTTTACTCAGGGAAATGAAAAATTTCTAAATTACCCGTGAGTAGTACTTAACATACGTGCAACATACCCACGAGTAGTACTTAACATAGGTGTTTACCACTGGTCTTGGAAAAATAATTGTTTGCTTTTTCAATTTTATCGGTCACCCATCAGTCTTAAAAGTAGGAATGCAAATAGATAGTTTCTGGATGATATTAATTACAAGCAAGTGAATTATACGCCCACAACCATTTTATCCTGTGGCTACCAAAGCTTCCAGAGAACAGCAGGATAATATCACAAGTCTCCTCATTCTCAGACTTCGCAGGTTAAACCAATTCATCGCTTGGACTCGGGAAGAAGTCCTTGCTGCCCCTCGGGAATTCCACGTGTGCTGTTGGAGCGGCCGCTCCTGTAAAGAGATCGTGGCAGCAACCCGGGCCTCGCCTCGCTGCGGCACAGCAATTTCTGTTTCTCTGGTTGATAGGGCAGGAAATTCTCATTTCTGAACTTGAGAAATATGAGCATCTGCAGTGATATAACACGGCAGAAGAAGTTGTATAGTATCTACTGATAAGAACTGCTGCATATTTAATGCAAAAGATATTTTCAGTATAGCTGTGGTAATTGGGAAATTAAACTGTCTGGATGTTGTCATACATGCTAATTATGCTAAAGATACTGAGGAAAAATCTTCGTCTTCCACACTGCATGTATAGCTAGAAGATAATGATTTTAAATTCATACGTGTCATCTTCGTGCACAAAGGTGAAAATATTTTAAGTATGTGCATTTGCCTGGAATGTATGTGGAAGGAAAACAGACTGTGTACTTGTTTACAGGTGTTTCCAAATGCTGACAATAATGGGCAGATCAGGGAAATGTGAACTTGCAAATCAGCTTTACTAGCATTTCTTGTTTAGCGTTAAAGTTTTGTGCTAAAACAGACCATAGGTATCACCACAAATAGCTCTCTGCTCTGCTCTATTTGCCTGCTCTTACTTACAGCTGCTTGCAGTTATCTCTATTTTGTTGTTGGGTGAAGCAACTATTTTGGCTAAAATGTGCTGAAATGCTGTTTTAACTGAGTCATTCATTTGCAATAAATGAAGCATAAAGAATGCATTTTGGAAGGTACACTTAACAGAATTAAAATCATCATGCTGTTCCTTCCTTAAATAAATTCTATTCAGCAACTCGCCTGGGTAATGAATGGCGTGAAAACTCCATCTACCCTCATATAGTTCTTATGACATGAGCACAGAGTTAAACCTGTGCCATTGAAGTGGATTATTTTGTTTACTGAAAAGGAAAGGGAGGAAAAATATTCACGGTTCAGTTTGTTATAACCAGGTTCTTTTCACTGCCCAGCTCTGCTCTCTGTAGCTGTAAGGAGCTTAAGTTTGAGTATATATACTATATATATTCAAATACAGGGTTTAGAGCCTCTCTGATATTTCTTTGGGCCTTCATGGCCAAGCAGTGTTTTATTAAAGGAGGAAGTCTCATGCAATAAAATCAAACTATCAAAGATTCTCTCCTGGCTCTTTATAACTGGCATGATTGAGGACTCTCTCGGTCTTGTAATTTATGGCAGAAGCCTACCATCTTTTCTCTTGTAAGCGCTTGCTAAAAATGTTTATAAATATGTTGGGAATTACTTTCAATAGAGTATGGACTAAGCAACTACTCATCCAGTGTGAGTAATTATTCACATTGCAGGTTCTTGAGATGCAAGGCAGATTGAGGTGCTGCCACAGCACAGGTGCTAATAACTAATACCTGGGCAGATGGGGAAACAGGGCATTGACGTCTACAGAGGTCAGAGGTTGGGAAATTCAGTGACATTTGGCCCCCTAAAACATATGAGGCTTTTGTGGGGTAAGAAACAGCTGTGGAAATAATATTCTCTTTCAATATGCAAGTTTAGTACATTCTGCATTTGGTGAAAGTGGGTATGCTCTTGCATTTAATGCCACAGGAAAAAATCTAAAAAGATTAAAGCACATTTGATGTGGACCAGCATTTTCCATTTGGCCTGCTGTCGATCTGCTTAAAACACCTGCTCTGACGGAAACTGGGAAGATTTTTGTCCCTGATGCGCTGCTGTGAGAGGATGACCTAGGAGGGGAAAATAAAATGGTACCACGTGCCCTAAAATCTTGACCCCTTGAAGGTAAGAGCAAAATTCTTCCAGCTGGAGTGGGCTCAAGCCTTTATCTTTGGTCCGACAGCTCGGCGGCTGCTGCTGCTGAACCTTTATTCTTCATTGCCCACTTCTGAAAAATGGGATTAAAGGTCCGTACGGATCGTGCGGCATCTTCCGGAACCGCGAGGGAGGCAGCCGAGGTAACCTCGCTGCTACAGCCTGACGCGGTCAGCACGGGACAGGGAGCGCTGCGAACGTGGGATAGGACCGACCCCTGGAGCTCCAGGCTGCCCAGCACAAGGACCAGTCCGCCAGATAAACTGTGCCCTGCAGAGGGGCAGAGAGCGCCGAGTTTGTGCCGAGCAGTTCTCAGAGGACCCAGAATTCCTAGAAAGCATTTTAAGGTGCCGCCGAAACTTTCGTCAGCGTAACCTCAAGCCCATGACGTGTCAGCGAACTCGTGCTGGCAGTTTTCACTCTGTCAAGGCTGCCACCGCAGAAGCTGCTCATCCCCAGGGGAGGGCTGCAGGTTTGTCCCAATCCCTGGGATTCTGACGCGTTACCGCGTTCCCTCTGCCTTCCTCCCGAGGACGGCTCTGATCTGCCCACAGTCATGTCAACTGTCAAAAGAAATGATTCCTAATAAGAAGAGATTCCAGAGCTGCTTAGCAAGAAATTACTACATGTGATGTTGCTAAGCAATCTCAGGCTGGCCTGACTGCCCGGAATAACGCTTCTCCATCGGAATACCCGGAAAAGGTTGAGGGGCAGTGGGCGGCCGCCGCTTTCTGCTCAGAGCAGAGGAGTTGGAAATACAGCAAATAACAGTCCTTGTCCTGTCGGGGCCGGCGTGATGGTTATCGAAAGTGAGAAAGAACTCTCCCTCGAGAGCAGCGGCAGCTGCGGGATGGAGAGGAGGAAGTGGGAGCAGCGGACGACGCGCAGGGCTGGAGTGAGTCCCGCGGACAGAAGGAGGATGTACGGAGACGGGGAAACACGCCCTAGAGACACGGACTTTGTGGCAAAGTGGCCGTGAGCATCTTTCCACGGTGAATTTAAATAGTGAGTGGGACCTGTCAGCCCTGCCGTTTGGAAACCCTGTCCTCGCACCTGTGGAACCGGAGGCTGGGTTTTCCTGGTCTCTGTAAGAAGCTGAACTTTTAGTATGGAGTGAAGCTCTCGAGGTAGCAGCTCTTGAGCTACAACAGGTAATTGTCAGTGAGGCTCTGAATCATGTAATCCAGGGGTTTTCGCTCTGATTCCTCTGGTGCTGGAGCAGTAACTTCAGTCCAGCTCACGGGGACACAGGGTAGTGCAAACTTGCCCACAGGAAGTGAGGTTTCCCTGTCAATTCTCTTTAACCAATTTCTTTTGGACAAAGGTTTCCTGTTCCCTTATCCACTGGTTTTCTCCAGTCCTGTCTGATATTAAGTATCTCCAGAAGCAGCTATGGTTCATTGCTGGATTAATCTATTTGTGCAGAAGATGTCATATCAATGTCCATTACAATTTTGCCTGGGCAGCACCTAGAAGCAATTTTTCATCTCTGCCCATTCTTCTTTATCTCCACTTCTTATTTATCTTAAAGCAGAAACTGCAAATTTATTTTTAAAAAAATCCCCAAAACAACCAAAAACCCAAAACCAACACCTTTAAAAGTCATTTGCAAAGCTGTTGAGTGTATTAATATGCCCATAGGAACTGGGGAAGGCAGATGCTGAGTAGAAGCACATGTTCATCCTGAACCGGCAGGAGCTGGAGCTGTCAGGGTGTCCCCTGCCATCTGGCCTGTCGGAGCATGTGGCAGATTCACAGCTCTCGAGGGAGGACACACTGCGGAGGCCATAGGATCCCATTATGCTGTTTATGGGGACAAGCCAGACATTTGTCTCGCTGAGATGGGATGTCAGTCGGGGATGCTCCAAGCGCGCAATCGTTTCCATAGCCCCTTAAAAACTCGGAGATGAGGCTGGTACTTACAGAAATGTTGATGTTTAGAAAAAAACCGTGTCGGAACCCTGAGGGATTTCAGCCAGACGCAGATACCAAACCGTGCGGGGACCGAGCCCGCTCCCGCCCGCGTGGTGCAGGGAGAGCGGACCGGGATCGCCGCCGGCGCTCAGCGCTGCGCCGAGGCCGGACCGCGCCGTGCGAACCCCCAGCCCCGGCGGAGCCCTGACACCGCCTTCCTCATTAGCATCCCTTCCTTCCTCCTCCTCCTCCTCCTCAGTCGGCCGGCCGCAGAGGGGTGCATGGCAGCGGCGCTGGATTTGCGGAGGCCCCCGGCGGCAGCAGCGGCTGCCGAACCGCGCTCTGCTCCGCGCCAGCGCCCGCAGCAACTTTACCTCTCCGCGGGCTGCGGAAGCGGGGCGATGTGACGGCGCACCCGGCGGCAGAGCCTGCCCCGCAGCGCTGAGCAGCGCGGAGCGGAGTCCCCCCAGCCTCCCTCCCCAGCGGGGCGGAGCGGAACGCCCCCGCCTCCATCCTTGGCGGAGCAGTGCGGAAAGGAGCGGAGCCTCCCCGCCTCTCTCCCTCCTTCCCTGCCTCCCTCCCTCCCCGGCGGCGGCCGCAGCCCGGGGCGGGAGCGCGGATGCGGCGCGGAGCCCGAAGGAGCCTATCGCGGGGCCGGGGCCGGGCGGCGCGGAGCGCGGGGGGATGCTGAACCTCGCCGCCCGGCACCGCGTCCGCCGCCGGGAGATGCTCCTTATGCTCGCTCTGTGGCTGGCGTGGCAAGAAGCGCCCGCGGCGCCGACTCCCGCGGCGGAGGACATCACGCGGGGAGTTGTGAGTTACGCGCGGCCCCCCGCTCCTCTCCCCTTTCCCCCGTCACCCGCCCAGCCGGGTACTCCCCACCTCCGGCCATCGCCGGCCCACGGCGGCGTTGGGCGAGCTTCGGCGGCTGGAAATACCCCGCGGCGCGCCCCGCTGCCTGCTGCCCCCCTTTGCCGCCAGTGCCCTCCATCCTGCTCCCGCCGATCGGGCCCTTTAACACCCGCTGCCCCCTCCAGCATTACCTACGTGGTGCCGCTCGTTGCATCTGGTGCCCCCCCGCGCAGACGGAAGGGTCCATTTATCCCCCCCGCACCCGGTGTCCCCCCCCCACCCCCATACCAGCTGCACCGAGCCCTTGGGAAGCCAGAGTCCCCTTCCCTTGCACCCACCGCAGCCGGTGCACGGTGCCTCTTCCGCACCCCGGCCTGCCGACCCAACTTTCCCCCAGCTCGGCATTATGGGGCGATGGCCCCACCGGCTTTCACACGTGGATGATGATTTCTCAGACGCTGGGAAAGGGCTGGCCTGTCTCCAGGGCTCCCTGCCTGCCATGGAGCCATAAAAACTCCAGCAGCAAGCAGGGTAAAATGGCACGTTTGGAGTCAGAGCGATCCCCGAGGACTGAGACATGCTCGGGGATGTGTTAAGGGCTGCTCTCTGCCGGCAGCAGGTGGAGGCTTGGCTTCCTTGCGGGGGTCTGCGTAGCGCGGGCATCCTCGTGGTCCCGCTTCTCCCTTTACAGGTGCCTGCTCAGTCTGAAGGGAGATAACAGGTTTTAGCAGGCGTGGAGAGCTTAGGTCATGTCTCTCCCAGGTCTCGGTGCCAGCAGGTCTGTACAGCTTCACCCTCTGAGAGGGAAGAAATGAAGGGTTTTCCTCAGGAGGAGGAAAAGTTTCTTGTAGCTGATACCAGTTGTAGCTCAGAAAATCCCCACTATATCAAACATGAGTGTCAGAAAGACAGCTGTGACTGGGTGTGGGCGGACCGTCCCGGGGCCAGACCCCCCAAGTTGGAGAAATTCCTCGATATTCAGCGAATTTCAAAATACTGCCAGTGCACTGCTGTGAAGGAGGGAGGCAGGGAGGGTTTGCAGCACGGCAAGGTTATCTAATGAACGGGGCTCACTCAGAGCAGTGAGCCAGGACGCTGCCTCTGCCACTCGGGCTTCGTCTCCAAGCATGTGCTCCCGCTCACAGGCTCTGGCTCAGATACCTGCCAGGGCGGACAAAGCCTATCGTTCCCCATCTGGTCCTAGGAGAATAGAAAATGAGGTGAATATAAGGTACACCTGTGTCATTACAGTGCATTCACTTTCCTCTGTAACCAAATGTTAAAGCTGGAATTAATATTTCATGCAAACAGCACATGAATTGATGTATTCTGCCCCAATCAATTTAACTCAAACTTTGACCTGCTATTACCCTTGCTACCGAACATGCTGCACTCAGCTTTTACAGGGTAAATGTTAATACTCGAGGGTCTTATTAGTTACTGATGACAGGTTTCAGGCATTAAGGTACCTCTTTCGTCTTGAACTAGATTTGAGCACTGTCTCCAAAGCCTGCTGAGGAGCCGGGGCCGTCTGGCAATGCAGAGGGTGCTGGGGATGATGGTAATAGAGTAGAAGCAAATCGCAGGAGGAGGGGATTACATTAAACCAGGACTTACTTATGCCGGGAATCCGACACTTAGGATGTGCAATGAGCGTTGGGGTTCCTCCTGTGGTGCGTCTTCCTCCTGTGGGTGTGCTTGCTGGGGCAAAGAACCTCCCCAGCTTGAGACAGCATTGATGGGTTTTTTAAAGGGGTTGGATGTAAATCAGGTTTATGCTTGTGCCCTCTAATGAGCAGCAGGGAGCACAAGAAGTGAGACATTTTCAGAGGTTTTGTTAGAAAACTACCACTCTTTGGAAAGTGAGAGCCTCAGCAATTATTTGACATCCCCTTGATGAAACTACTAAGAAATTAAAGATCTCTGAGGTCTTTCAATCAAATATTTGAAAACTAGGAAGCATGAAACCATGGCAATAGAAAGCTCCGCTAACCCTGGAAAATTATACCCGGCAATTCTCTGTAGTAAACGGAGCACAATGTCAACAGAGCTTTTATATCCCGATCGCTCGCCCCTCGCAGCTGAGAGGTTTTCAGTGCTGAGCTGGACTGTGGCTCTGAGCTCTGTCTTCTGCTCCACTCCTGCTTGAAGTTTGTTTTAAATGAAACAGTGGGGCTGGGCCAAATTAAAGTTCAGCAAAATGAAAGAGGGCTATAATTCAAAGGCAGTTCTTATTAGCATGCTGCTCAAAGCAATAGAACATGGAATGATTCTCGAGATTTCATTACTAGTGGAATATCCTGCCCAGTTTATAAATCTAACTTGATTATTAATGTTTTTATTGTTCTCCATTAGCTGCCCTGACAAAGAGAACATAAAATAGCAGATGGAACAGAGCTTGACTTGAGTGATTCCATTGAATTTTAGTACGCCGCTTTTGAAATTTATGACTTTGCATTTTGCACTGCTGCCTTTACAGTAAACCCCCAATCCCTCCTCACTGCAGCGTTCACAAATAACATCTTTTTATGGCTGTTGAGTTCAGACGCATTGGGGTGAGGGCAGCGAAAACTTCCTATATGTTAGTAATAACCGGGTAATGAGAGCTCTCTCTCCGCTGGGCTTCAAACCGGGTGTGGGGGGAGGTCTCCCTTCAAGTCGAGCTTTTCGGAATAGCCGGTGCGTGGAGTCTGAACACCGAAGGTGTTGACCCGGAGACAGGCGGGTTTGTAGGGGAGTCGGACGTTCCTGCAGGCAGCTTCTGCCCTCTGGGCTGCATTGCTCCTCTGGTGGGGACATGGCTATGTGGGATGTGGCTTGGGGATGTGGCTTGGGGATGGACTGATGCCTGAGGCTGGGCAATCTTGGTCCCAAGGGAGATGCTTTGCCCTGGCGAGTTGCTTTGCCTGGCACCGAGGTTGCGGGACAGGAGTTGACAGTGGGGCGGTGGAGGCGGCTGCATCACTGAGATCATCTTGCGTGGACGTGGGCTCTGGTATCAGCGGCTGAAGGACGCAGGAGCGCCAGGAAAGTTTTAGTTTGGTTACAAGAGCATGGGTGTGGAAAAAAAGACTGTGAGTGGCTTTTTCTTGACTTTGTGGCTAGGGGTGAGAGGGAAGGTCTATATATGCCCCCAAGGCGTTTCTCCAGCTGGGAATCGCTAGGCATTCCTGGGGGATTTCGTATGATGAGTCCTCTCTCAGCCTCCTGCTCACAAAGCCCCATCTGTGTTGTTCCCAGAGAAGTTGCCCCCAGGGGTTGGAGACATTTGCATTCATCAGTGGAGACCGGGGACAGCGTCCCCCTCCGCCGTTATCCCAAGCGGCTCTTTGTTTAGGGTAGGGACCTCGCCTTTGTGGCAGCTTCTCATTTGAATGACAAGGATGCATTTGTGGGCAGAGCGAGGTGGCATGGAGCCCTTCGAGGCTGTGCCCCCCACCCACCCCCCTCCAGCTGGCTGTGGGGGCCAGGGGAGAGACAGACGTTCCTCTGTTTCCCCACATCAGGGAGTGGAGGGACAGGAGGAGCAGCAGATTCCTATGACTGTGTGCCCTGCATGTTCCAAGTGCCAAATTTCAGAGTAGAAGCAAACCCAGGACTCATCCTTGCTGTTTCTGGAGTGTTTTTCCAGTCCTGAGTAGGGAAGGACCATCCCGCTGCTGTCACTGCCAGGTGCCCACGTGCCACATCCCGGTCCGGCTGCCCTCCTACTCCCGCCTGCCCAGAGCCAGCCAAGAGCTCTCCTAAATTTCTGCATTTGAGTCCCCAGCGAGGCACGTCCATGAGACATGACTTAGCTGCTGGTTCAAGGCTTGGGATAATCAGCCTCTTAAAGTAAAATCCTTGTATGAATGTAAGCTGTTCCCTGTATCTGGAGAAAGTACCATACTTCTGTTTCTGCTAATGGGGAAATTAAAAATTGATAATTCCAGTTGGAGCTTCATTCAGCTCTCTAAAATGGCGAGTCTTTAAGGACAGAATGCTCAATAGACTCCCTAAACAGCTTTGGAGAGAGGAGCTTTGCTTGGCTCCTCTGCCATTAATGCACTTCATGCCTTCCCATATGGAGCAGTGCCCATCCCAGGTCCATGAATTCCTTTCTAGAAAGCTTAGCTGCCATATTAAAAAAGTAATAAAATAAAGTGCTGTTGGTTACATTTTAAAGTACCTCTTGAATCCAAAGTACAATACAAACTGACAAAAGGCTGGCTGGAAGCTTTAAAACAGCCAGGCTGCTGTGAAAGCATTTAATCTGGTATTAAAGCCCTGGTCGGTGTGAACCGCTCCTTCTCTTTCAGATTTGAGACCTCCATGTACAGTAATGCAATTTCCTCCTGGGCTCGCTGCTATTGTGGCCCTAGCCGTGGGAATTACCAGGGTAGTCAGGCCAAATTACCCACTTTAATGAAATTCTGCCTTGGGGAACTGTTTGGAGCTAGCGGAAGAAACCCTGCCGTCACCAGCGACTTCCCCAGGGTCGGTGTTGGGGATGGAGTGGTGGGCTCCCACACTGGCCTTGCTCTTCACCCTCGGTGCCTTCATCCTCTACCCATCTTAGGGTTAGAAGAAGTTCCTGGTTAGCAGGCCCCCCCTTCCCCGGGGGCAGCACGCAGTGGGCCTGTACCTCCACCCCCTCCTTTTGCCCCTAAATGCTCCCGGGGCGAAGGGAAATTGCTGCATGTGTGACTCAGCCTGGCTATTTTGTTGTTCTTCCTCATTAAATTAAACGTGCAAAGAGGCTACACCAAATGCAAGGCATTCCCATCCCCACCTGGCATCGGACCGGGCTCTCCAGGTTTGGCATTGGGTGTGGCTCACAAGTGGGACTGTGTGCGTTGGCTCTGTGGAGGATGAGGGGTGACACGGGTATGACACGGGTGACATCATCATGAAATGGGGGGCCTCAGCTCTCTGTGACACCCTGTTTGTCCTGGCAGGTTCATTAGTGCCAGCGGCTGCTCGCTGTGACTCATCACCGGGACCATGCACTAATTTCTCATTATTTACTCATTGGCAAAAGGGCCGCAGGAATGGGGCTGTGCGGCTCCAGGAAAGGTCATGCTGTGGCTGGGGGAACCTTTATTTCTGGGCGCTGCAGGAGCGATTGTGTACTCTGCGCGGGTCTCGTGTCCTGGCTGGCCCTGTGGAGGTGATGACACAGGAGGGAAAAGCTGTCACATCTCAGGTGATGATGAATACAGGCCACCTCACAGTCACTCTTTAAAGTGTCTTGCTCAGACTAGAGTGCTACTTGAAAGCTTAGGATTTGCTTTCAAAATAACCTGAGATCTAACAGCAACAGTTCTCAAAATGCTTTCTTCAATCAAAGTCACTTTAAACGGGTAGATTTGGGAGTTTCGGAATCTCTTGCTGCACACGTGCCAGCTGCATCTTCTTTGTCCCAGATTTTTATGAGGATTGTCTCTGTTTTCTGGGTCAGAGAATTAAGAGATTTGATGTTATATTAAAAAAACCCACAGCAAACCACATATGCAAAGTTAAATCCAGTGCAAAACAAAGCAGATGTGGGGGCGAGGGGAAGGAGCTGCCGAAGAACCAGGGAGTTTTAGATCAGAATGAGAAACCGCCTTCGACGACGGGTTCATTCTGAGGGAAGACCCGACGCGGAGTAAATGCCGACGTTCACCGAGGAGCGCGGTCTTCAGATGGGATGCCGGCTTTTTGATCAGCCATGATGATTTAATGGAAAAGAACCCGATTAAATCTGAGGAATATCCTGCTTCGGAATACACCGCATGCACATAAAATTGTTCTTCCCAGAAATCTAGGGACGACCTACAGCTGCCGGTGACAGCGGTGCAAATACGGTGACTTGGGAATTGGCAGTATATTCGGGATTTTTTTCATATTGTTTTTACAAGAGGAAGTTTCTGCCTGTTTCTGACCGTCAGTGGTCAGGCAGAGTTCTTCACACCAGCTCACATATTGTTTCATCCTGACAATACTGATCTTTTGAGTCAACACAAGCAATTTTACCTGTGTCACAGGGCCTTCGCTCAAAGGTGATGTACATGTTTAAATTATATCATTTTGTTATTTAGCAAACCCCAGCTGGCATCTCCGTGGTTCAACTCCCGGCTGCCAAAGATCATCCGACAGCACCGGTGCTTCCATAACATCCTGGGTTTGCTCTGAAATCCAAGCGTCTCTCATACGGCCTGGTACACACGTCCTTCTTTAAAGATACAGGACAAAAGGCTTCCTCATCCAAAATAGAAGGGGGAGATAAGACATCTGGATTGCTTCACCTGTAGGTTTATCTTCATTTGAGGAGACTGCCTCTCATGCACCATGGGGGGGGTGGGGGGTGGGGGGGAGGCATCGAACCCCTGTGACGCTTCCCCAGGGCTCACATCCAAAACCACCTGGCTCTGGATTTTTTCACTTTCCACTGAATGCCTCTGGCTGGAGATGGCAGACTACCGAGAGATTGAAAGGAAACTTCGGAGGTTGTTTGCAGGCTCTGGGGATTTCACTGTCCGAGAGCCGAGGAAGCATATCTGAGAACAGCGTTGGGACCAAGGGAGCAGCTGAACCCCAGAGGGAACCCAGATGGGATAAAAATATGAAAAAGACCAGTGTGTGAGGAAAGAGTTTCCATGAGATCTCTTTTGAGAGGAAAACCTGGAAACACCCTTCTGAGGAAGCATCCACTTGATTGGCAGCTGTAGACTTGCCAAAATACTGCAAGTTGTAGGCTATAGTGCTTGTTCTTGACTTGTCTACATATCAGTCAACCCTTCACGAGTATTTACTTTTCTCAGTGTGATGCTGTCACTTGTGGAAGTGCTACAGCCGATACCATTGCCAAAGTCCATCTTGGGAGACGGATTTTCCCGTTTCCCTTGAAATGGAAGCCGTGACTTTGTTGAGCTGCTGGGTGGCTCCGCTGGGCTCCTCCACAGCTTTAATTGCCAAAAACTTGGATGACTGCTGGGATGGAAGGTGTAACACAAGAGAATGCTACTTCTGTCTTTCTGTACCTCCTGAGAAGTTTAGTTACAAGATCCCAACGCCAGCACAGGGAGCAAAATGATAGCATGACGGCTATAGACAATCCCACCATGACTCCAGATCTAGTTACCTGCTTCTCTGGAGTTGATGAATTCAGTCTCTGAGAAAGGGTGTCAGGTCTCATTTATTACTGAGCAAGAGAAAAACAAAGCAGTCTCTCCTGTTTTGCTTGAGTCCACCACATGCTATCTCCTCCGGAGATATTACATCCATTCTGCATTAGTTACGTCCCAGACTGTGCTTGGTCGACGCTGTGTCTTCGATGAGGCTTGCGATGGGGAGCATGGAAGCTCCCACGAGCCCTTAGGCTTGTTCCCACCTTGTTATTTGCGCTTACTTTGCCATTTCTGTTCCTCTATCATGCTCATAGCATCCCTCTGGCACATCTGCCACAGAAGGACAATCGGTGACGATGCTCAAGAAGCATTTTTCTCCTTTGTTACATCCTCTGCATCAAATTGGCTTTTATTTTTCTTGTTTGTTCTCCATTTTGATGCTGCTTGGCAAATTCTCCTTTGCTCTGTACCAAGCCACGCTGTCTCTGCCTTCACGTCCTTCACGTCAGAGATGCATTTTTCTTCAAAAGTGAAAGGAAATCAGATTCAGAAAAGGGAAATTCCTCACAGACGCACCGGTGAAATGGCAACGTGTTTTATATAAAGGGACAACTAAATAGAGTGATGGGGTTTGGGACTTCTGCCACTTTTTTTTTATGCTGCAGCAATGTATCCTCCAGGTCTGATCAATGAGGAATCTTGCCTGGCCTCAGCTGGCACTGAAGTGTACAGCAATCCGGTCCTTCCTCCCAGGCGGGATGCATGTCATCTTTCATGACAAAATGACAGGCCTGTCAGACAACCTGTTGCTGTTTTGGCATTTCTGATACACCTCGTGCTTTGCTACACACTCAGTGTTCAGAAAGATCAAGATGATCTAGAGGAAATCAACCGACACGCTCCAGGGTCCTCTATGGGCAGTGAACAGGACAACACTAATGTGAGTAGTCTTCTACATGCTCACCCGGGTTAAAAACTCACCCAAGAAGGTACTGAAATTTTCTTTCTTTGCCTAAAGTCCACAGCATCAAGCGCCTGATCCGCCAGGTTCTGCGGCATGAGGCACGGTTCTTGACCAAGCGGCTTCATCAGTCCCTGAAAGGTGACCTGAGCTCCGAGAGCCACGTCTCAGAGCCAGAAGCTTCCTTTGTGAAGGGTATCCAGTCCAGAGTGGAGTTGGATGGCTTTTGTGTGTTTCTCGTTCACATTTCTATTACTGGGGGATGGAACGGGGCTTATTTTCAGTGGTTTATCTCTTCCTAGCAAAGTCTTTCCCCTCATCGGGGTTTGCCAGGAGCCCGATGCACCTTTCCGACAAAGCTCTTTCCCCAGAGGAACGGCTCCCGAGGGTTCACGCGCCCTGCCTGGTCTGTGCACGGGGATGTGGAGGTTGGAGGAAATAGGTGCCAGCGGGAGCCCTTCCACACCCCCCGAGGAACGCCTGTTCCCTTCTCTGCAGCCCCTCTGTGTTGGCAGAGCTATTCCAGAAAATCTCCTTTTTGAGCAAAAGGAGTTTATTTCTGCAATAGCAAACGTCGCGGTGAGTCACGGCTCCAGAGCCGAGATCTCCCGGGAGATGTGCATCGGCCGCTTTTCTTCTGCAGACTAAACCCCGGGCGAGTCCCCGGCCCCGCCTCACGCCGCTCCAGCCGCCTCGGGGAGGGGACCGGGCGGCGCCTCTCGGGGACACCGGAGCGTCCCGTCGGTGTCGCGCCGGTGCCCTCTTGTGGAAACTGGGAAAATATCCCAAAAAATATGCCCGTGCTGGGCTGGGAGCGGCGGTTGGAAACTCACCCGTGGGCGCGGGGAGAAGTGCTGGGCGCTTTCCCGGGCCTGCGCCGTGCCGCCTCAGGTTGCGACCCAAGAGCCTTTGTCACTGCTATCGATGGTATGGCTGCTGGGGGAGATCATATTAACTGAGCGTAGGGGCAGGGGCTCCCAGGTCTCAAATCCTGCACCTTATGCATACCTTTGGTGGCCGAATGCCTGTATGGTGACAGCTGTCTGCGCTTTAAGTGGATAAAATTCCCCAAGTGCCTCTGCACCTCCTTGCTCTTGTTTTGCAGTACTTACCATTTCCCTCGTAGCAAATGCCTTTATCAACAGCCGCACAAACTTTCTTCTTGAACCAGCACCGAGACTGCCAGGTGCTCCCTGTAGCCGCAGGGCAGGCACAGACCCACTGTTACCCAACTGCAGCAGCTCTGCCGCTTTCCTTGGGAAGGCGTCGCACCGCATCGGTCATCTTCCAAAAATGTCAGCGGGTGAATGTGCCCGGGGATGGCAGGGCCGAAGTGCTGGCTCCCGCCTTCACGGACTCCAGCCCCGAGTTTCACTCGGCAGCTCTGGCCACAAAGGGTGGTGATTAATGGCTGCTCTGGAGCAAAACTGCCGGTGCCGACCAGCTTCTGAACCTGCCACCTGCCTCTTTCTGGGGCCTCTTTGTAAGAGCTGGCACAAATGGTGTCGGCCCAGCACCGTCAGTCTGTTTTCCATCCTCTCTTCTGGTTTCCCAGCCCCGTGAGGCTCCAGTGAGCCACACGCCCGTCTCCCACAGCCGCCGCAGGACCAGCCCTGCCAGTGGATCTGGCTCTGCTGCCTGGGAGCCCCATTCCCACAGCTCCCACGAGTTCAAGTTCTCCATATCTTCTCCATGTTTGCCTTCTGTTTAATTTATTAATATCCTTTAAAAGTTGCCTCTTTTAAACATCTAAAGAATTTCAACTATTAAAACCAACTTGTCTCCTGCATTTCCCAGACTTGGCAGCTCTTCTCCCTTTCATGCTTTAGGTAGGTCACCAGTGCCAGCCCAGGAAGGGGCTGCGCATCATCAGAAGTGAAAGGCAGCCAGAGTTCTGGGAACTTTGTGTGGAATTCATCCAGAATCCTTGCGGTGACTTGTCATCCCTCCTGCGTCCCGCCCGTCTGTGTGATCGCAGATACTCGGTTTTGCTTGTGTCTTTAGAGGAATCGGTTCTTTGGGCAAGGACGTCCTTTTTTGTAGCTCTGCGATCATTTCTCAGCCTGTAGGTTATCTAGACCAATACCATGTCTGAACCCTGACAATCCTGAATTAATTTCCTTTTGTGGAGGAACAATGTTGTATTTCTGATGTTGTGTTGAGGGAATTCAGTGTTGGGAGCCAGACTTGTTCAGACCCAGGCTTGAACGGGGACAAGGAGCTGAGCTCACATGTTCAGAGAGGCTCAGATCTTATTCAGAGCGAAGAGATACAACTGCAGAAATTTAATTAACATTGCAAACCCCTCCAAAGGCAGAGTTTCTGGCAAAATTGCCAGCTCTGCTGTGCAGCAGGTAGGATGCTTGAATGGCCTCCATGGGGATCTGTCACAGAATAACAAATTTACCTGGATGGTTGCAAGAACAGCAGAGAAAACTGATACGGCACACTCCCCTTCCCCAGGGGAGCCTTGAACTCTAAAGGGAAGACTAATCGGCAGCCGGGTCCCCAGCACATCACCTCGGGATGCTCCAAAGAACTGGAAATTGCAGGGTAGCGGCTGGGAGCAGGGCGACGTGTCAGCTTGGAAGATCCGGGGAAGGGCGCGGGTTCCTGCTGTCATCCGTGGGTGAAGAAGCTGGGCTGGTGGGGAGCCCTGAGCAAGGGCCGGTGCAGAGGAGGACATCTCAGTTTCCAGATTGGCTGTAGATTGTTTATAGCAAAAAAAGGTCATTTCTGCAGCCATGTCTGAGCCTGGAGAAATCATAGTAATAAAGGTAGTGGCAGCTGGAGCAAAATATGACCCAGCCGGTTCCCCTGTGAGGATGAGAGGGCAAGGGGAATTTTCTGTTGAGAAAATCTAAATACCTCAATTTTTCAAGGGCCTCCAGGTCTCCATCCACATTGCTCTGGACAAGGAGCTCCTTCCTGGGGCACTCCGTTGTGGTAGCAACAGTGTCTTCTGCTGTCATTGTATCATCACAGTCCAGAGAGGACATGCTCAAACCATCCAAAAAAGAAGGTGACCAGAACTGGCCCATCTTTGGAGACTGTGCAGAAACAGAGTCGCTCAGCTGAGGAACGACTGCTGGTTCTCAGCTTACCTTATTTTTGTGGGGCATAAGGGCCAATTGGCCAGCAAAAAAGGTGATTCTGCTCCTAATTAAGAAGCATAAAAGAAATTAGTTTTTCCCATGACATCAAAACAGCGGACGGAAGCTGGCAGACCCTGGTCTCCCCCGGCCCGACTTTCTGGCAATGCGGCAGGGCAGGCGGTAACCTCAGGGCAAGCAGCAACCGAGGCAGCTACAAACAAAGGACTTTAAGGACTCTCCCGACATAAATAAACATGGAAAATAAATTATGTCCCTCGCACTGTGCCCTCAACTGATGGGAAACAAGCTGCATTAACAAAGTAGTTCAATAACCTGGAAGAGTTTCAGAAGAAAGCTGCTCCCCAGCCCGAGGAGAAGGGGGAGCACTACCTGCAAGTGTGCAAAGGAGGTTATGAAATGTGTTAGAGCACGAAGCCATACAGTGTGACAGTACTCACAAATTATGAGCGATGATTATTTTCCTTTGAAGAAGAGCAGAAAGGAGAGGTGAGGTGAGGTGAGGTGAGGTGAGGTGAGGTGAGGTGAGGTGAAGTGAGGTGAGGTGAGGTGAGGTGGTGTCTGTAACTGGCTGTGGATGGGAAAGGGTGAGGGCAAGAGTGCCGTGTTTCCATCCCGAACTTTGGAGCTGTGACCTGGGGAAGGCACCCGTGCTTTCACTTCATCACATGAGCAGTGATCATGTTTTGTACAGGGAAATATGTTGTGAAGTAAGATATAAAGTCTCCTAGGGGACTTGGTGATGTAAATGCCATCCCCAGAGGCGCAGAGGTAGGTGCCTGCACAGGGGGGCTGCTCCTGCCACCGTGGGTGGCTGTCCTGCCGGCTCTCTGGCACGGAACATCTTGAACTTCGGCCCGGCCCACCCTGCTGCTTCCTGCTTCCCAGTGCTCCGGCTATCTCCTACTTCCTCCGTTTATTAGACAGGACTGGGCATTACCCAGTATCAGAGCTCCCCAAAAGCTTCTCTCTTACAGCAGCCTCTGGATGGATCGGAGCAGTTACTGTTTCTTTTATCCCCTATTGCGTTCGTTTCTCCGGCTTCTTTAGACAATTCCCTTTGGTCATTAAGCGACCTGTCTGTTAGGGCCAGATGGCTGCTTTTCTCTCGGTTTTAGAAATCGCCCGCTTAATTTCGGTGGTGCTGCGCCAGCCCTGCGCCCGGGAGGGGGAAGGAGAGGGGGAAGGAGGGTGCCCGGCATGGCGTGCGCAGACGTGCTCCGCTCAGAGTTGTCCTCGGCACCGTCCTTGTCTGCGGGGACAGCTCTGAGCGGACGGGGAGGACGAAAAACTGCCACAGTTTGTGGAGCGACGGCTGGAGGACACTTCCCATCCGGTCAGGGTCTCCCGGCGATCCTGTTTCTCCCCCCCGCCCTAGTAAAACAGCACCCGGGGGGGCTCAGTCCCAGCACTCACATCTCTGACAGCCTTGTCCTATTTCCAGCCTCATGCTAGTGCTGTTTCTTTGTGATTTGAATTTAACTCTTAACCTTAACTCTTGATTTCCACCATCTGTGTATGTCAGCAGAGGGCTGGGCATTCCAAAAACCCCACGCCATCCGAGCCTAGGACGAGGAAACTGGACACGGTTGAAAGCCGCGCGGGTGGTTTAGTTGGGGGGGAGAGTGCCGTGACCCTTGCCGGGTTTGGGGGGGAGGGGGGTGTGAGGCTTTGCAGGAACCTGCCTTGCTCTGCTGTGGATTCAAGAGCAAGAAAGCCAGGCTGAGAATTGCCTGGGCACTTGAGAGGAGGCGTGTTATGATCAGGCAACACGTAAATAGGTTTTATATACTGACTTTTAGCATGCAGCTCCATTCTAGAGGAAACGTTGTCTGGGAGGAGGCTGCCACAGGAAAGCAGCGCTCCACCGAGGCGGCGGAAGCAGCGCCCTGGGGCTCTGCTCACTCATGCGCGCTTTCTGTAGCCCTTTCCACTGTCCTTTTAAAGCCACTTTCAGAGGAGGGGTTCCTTCAGGACGATGAGGCCGCAAAAGTGGGTTTGATGACTCACCCAACAAGTGCCGGTGTGGTGTCTTAATGGCAGAAGAAGGCTTAGGACGCACCAAAAGAAGTCACATCATGACTTCTCCATTCTGTATTCCTTTGCTGCGGACAGCACTGCAGAGGAGTGGCCTCTCGGCTGAGGGACTGGGGGTGATTTTTATGGAATCAATGGTTGCTCATTTTCACGACCTCATGTCACAGACTCTCAGCACTGTGTGCTTAGGGCTTCCAGGGCCACGTTGCTGCTTTACATAGGAAGATGAGTTTGGGCCTGAGATGGGTAAGGGACTTGCCTATGAGGGTCCAGTGTACCACTGAGGTGCCGGTCATCATCTCCTGCTGAAGGAGGAGGTTCAGCAGGGGCCTCGTGCTGCCAAACCCTTCTAGTTCACCTCAGCCGTGGCTGCCCTTCCTGGGGGTACCACCTCCTCTTTACGATTCAGAAATAATGCAGAAAATGAATTTATCTTGAACACGTCTTAATGCAATCACACTAAATTTAAAGCTCACCTTGGTGGGGTGGCCCAATGTGTGAGTTCATTTTTTCATTTTTTTTTGTCTCAGCATCCCTTGGTGACACCCAGGTTTGATTAGCATCCTTCATTTCCTGCTCCACCCTTTTTGACTGATTCAGATATCTGTGCCATTTTTCCTGAGAGGAGAGGAGGTCTGACTGACTGCCCCATAAGGACCCTCGATGACAACGTTTCATTGACAGGGGATGTGTGCTCTTAATTGAATTCTTTTCCCCTTATTTTCGGGCAATTGTAGGGGCAATTATACGGCAAAAGTCGCTCGTGAGAGTGCTCAGCCCCAGCGTGGGTGGGCTCCGCCACCCTGCTGGGCCACGGCCGCTATGCTGGAGATGCTAATTCAGCAAATCGGGGGTCTGCTGGTCTCATGGCAGCGCTGGAAAATAATGGGTGCTGTGGTTAAGACGTGGTGGGATGTTATTTGCAATGTATTAGATTGCATTGAGTGTATGTGTATTTAAGTATTTGTGTAGACCCATGCACGTGCATTGACTTTTCACGGAGTTTAAGGAAGTCCTTTACCTGCTCAGGTCTTTGGCTTCCCACCCATTTGTGATAGGCTTGCAGTAGCCTTCGGCCTTTAGCAAAAAACCTCAAAATCTTCTGATTTTATAGAAAAATGAGCACTGGAGGTTACTTCAGGAGCCAGGTGGTTTTTCCTGGTGTGGCTTGGTTTACTGTGCCCATCAGCAAGGCCGGGGCAGAGGCAGGGGTGCCTGGACCGGTGGCTAAGCCTGCATTGGGCAAACGCTGCTGTTGCCACCCAGAGCAGGGAGCTGACCTCGACCCCAGTAGAAGAAGCCCTGTGAGGTGTGCACGAAGCAGCTGTCACTAGGCAGGTGACATTCCTGATAGGTGGGCAGAGAAAAGGCTAATGACTTCTTCCATTTGAGAAATGTTTCCTGACACTGCTGGGGAGGTTGTGATACTTCCCCTTGAACCATTTGTCTTCTTGTCCCCGGCTTGTTTGCATTCCAGCCACATCCAGCCTTCCCTGGCTTTGCACAGTCACTGGCACCTTGCAGATGCCGGCCTGTCCCAGGAGCAAGGGAGGGTTCAATCCAGCTCCGTGTGTGCTGTGTTTGTCACTGTTGAAAATCCCCTCTGAGTGCAGACACCTGAGAGAAGGCGTCCATAGGAGAGAGATGTTGCCGTTCTGAGCCCCCGAGAACAATGTGTCCGGATCCGGTGAGCAGCTCCCTCGATAACGCCGGCACAACGCGGCCATCCACGCTGGAAGGAGCATTCACTGTGCGACGCCCTATCTTTAGCAAAAGGTGGAAGCCACGGCCAGCTCTAGGCAGTTTTGGAATCAATGTTTTTTTCCATCCTTCTCTGTTAAAACAGTAATTTCAACCATTAAAAAAAAAAAAAGAAAGAAAAGAAAAACGAGGCAATAAACAATGTCTCCAAATGACCGAAGAGCGAGACCTAACAAACAAGATTAAGTAAGTAAGAGGAGTCCAGAATTCTGATGTTGAAGAAAGTGCCTTTTTCTGGATTTATTTCTCCTGCAAAGGGAGAAGTTGTTTCCCACCAGCACAGGGGCTACTTTCCTGGAGAGCGGAACCTGCAGTGCCAGCACCACTGCAGAAGGCAGCAGGGAAAGGCAGAAGGTAGCCGAAGCATCTGGGAAGAAAGGGTCAGATTCGGCCCCGCTATAAAAGAGGCGGAAGTGAGCGGGCCCAAAGCCCAAAGACATCATTCCCAATTTGCCTGGGCTTCACTACTGAAAGAGCAGAGTACAACGATGACAGAAAGGCAAGTTGAGGTGGAGCTCACAAGACAGAGAAGCTCTGCTAGGGTGAGCATCACTGCTTGGGAAACCATTGTGTGTTGGAAACGATTTGCTTTTTTTTTTTTTCTCTCCTCACTGTGCCATGACATGGTTGGGCATTTTCCAAATCATTCCCATGCGGGCAGAGAGCTCGGGGGGCTGTGTTTCACATTTCATAATCCGTGTCACTTGATTAATTCGGCTGTATGTTCAAACCTCATGAAATTGGCCGATTTTGCTGAGGTTTAAAATAGATTATATCCATCTCCTACCATCAGTTTTGCAAATAGCCACTTGTTGGCTTCTTAAAGTGTTAAAGATAACGAATAGGCTATGCACTGCCAAGGAGAAGTCATATTTAAAAGAGATAGTATGTCTTCTGTATGAGCTCAAATGAGGAAATGGATGTTTGTGAAGCTCTTCAAAGCATGCTTATGTTAAGAGCAAGATCATATCTGTTTTACATTTATATGCAAGATGAAGAAAGGACAAGTCTTTTTTTCTCCTCTGAACTCCTACAATCTTCCACTGTAGAAATTAGTGATAATTGCTGCAAAATGACCCAGCTGGGTTAAGGTGTAATTTTGAACCTTGAGTATCTTTCACTCCGCAAGCAATTCGAATGATTTGATTTTAACACCTTGGCGACCCATCACTGGAACGAACAGAAATCTGGCAAGCGGATGCTGGCGCAGAGCAGCATTGATCCAGGCTCCATGTGGCCCCGGGAAAAGCCAGCTGCTGAGTTCACCTGCACCCAAGGGCCTTTTCCATCTATTCACCTCTGGTTTGGGTAATCGGCTTTTGCACATCGGGCCGAGAAATGGTCTAGAAGCTGCTCCTTTTTTTCCCCCGCTTCTTCTTTCTGGGAGATTTTCTTAGGTTAGAGCAAAGAAAGGGTGAGTTTTGAATTGCAGGGTGAAGATGAACTTTGAACGAAAGGACGAGGGTCCTCAGACTGCACTGGTACCTGGGGGTGGGACAGGGCTCAGCAGCCCGGTCACCCTGCTCCTGGCACCAGCCACAGCCCTGGGGCTGGAACAGTGTGCTGCAGAGCAGGGAGAGATTTCCTGTTGTATGTGTGGAGTTTCTTGTGCCCTGCTCACAACTACTGGTCTGCCAACCACCTCCAAGGGATAGAAGAAATGCCGGCTTAATTACTGTGGCTTTGATTTTGATGGCACAAATTTCCCTTGCCGCCTTCTAACCTTCACGGTTTCCTACCAGCAGAGATAAAAGCCCTTAGCAAAGGCTGTTTGCTCCTGGGAGGGAACTGGTGCTCCCACACCAGATAAAAGCAGGGTGAGGAGCAGAGAGCCATGCCTCCCACGGCCACGGGACCTTTGCCTGACGGTCCTGAGGATTCCAAAACCAGGAGTTAACACGGCCACAGCAACGGGTCCCCTATAAATGTGGCCAGAGAGATGGGGGCTGTGGTTTGGGATATCCTTGACGAGACCAGCCAGCCCTTTGTTTTTTGGGGCTGGGAAGTTTTCAGCGGGTAGGGGCAGAGCCTGCCCACGGCACCTAGGGCAGGATCCAGCCCGCAGCATGCAGGATTGGGCCATCACGGAGCAGGCTGGCACAGGTAGTGCCAGGGTGATCCGGAGCATCCCCCTTACCGACGTTAACGAATGCTCTGAGTTTTTCTGTGGGAGGGATTTGGAGGAAACTCGTCATCCAGGCGGTCATTCAGATGAAGTTTAGCCTGCACGTCATTTGACACGACTAACTGCAAATGTTTTGTCACCGTGTTGCGGTACCGGTTTAGACTGCGCTCCGCGTTCCGTTTAATGCCGGCTGTGGTTTCATTAGCGCTACTGGCAAAACCTGATGGTACCTCGGAATACGTCTTAATTTCCCGTCTTACTGTAAAGCAGAAGACACCCCCCCCCCGCCCCGCTCCTTGCGCACCATGCTCCCCATGCGCACGGAGAAGCGGCAAATTCAGAGCAATCCCACGGCGGGCGGGTGCACTCGCCTCCTCTTTGCGGCGCTACGGAGCTGTCTCGGCAGCTCCTCTTGCATCTGCCCCCTACCTGAGCCCCAAACAGAGCACGGGAGTGTGGGGGAAGGGTTGGCGGAAGCAGGGGCTCGGAGAAGCTCTCCACATCTCTCCCACCGTCTAATGCAAAAATTATCAGTTTAAGGAGGTCTTGCCTCAGTGGTGGAGAAGCAGAAAAGTTCTCTGTGATGGCAGTCAGGTTGATCCAATTTGATAGCTTAAAAGCACTGATTCAGCAATCAGTAAAATATGCAGTCTCTGATAACAACTGATTTATTCATATGCATTAAACTTAAGCATCTGCTTATTCCCATTGACCTCACTGGGCTTTAGACACAAATGCTCACTGTAACAGGACCAAGAGAGAGGAGAAAAGCCCAGCAAAACACAGCACAGACTTCCATCTCCAGGTACCTCTTGTTTTAACCTATACATTTTTAGTACAGGTTCACCGGGGGAATAAACACAATGAAAAAGTATAATGTAAAAGCCTGGCTGTGTGGATTCCTGTGGTGAAAATCTGACTTCCACCAGGGTAGAGGCTGCATGGATGAATTTGGTTTTTATTTCATTCTATTGGAAGGAAAAAAAGGAGGCAGATACATGAAAAATTAAGGCGTTGTGCTTCATATCTTATGTCATTAGAAAAGCTGACAAACATAATTAGAAAAATTTGTCTGCTAAGCAAACATTGATTGTGAGTGAGGATAACTAGCAGTATTTCCTCCAGGTGCAGTTGGGAGGTGAGGGTCTTGCTTCAGCTCTCCGGGGTTTATTTTGCGGGGATGCTGGTACTCGGCAGTCGCTCTCAGCTCGAGACTTTCCTCTTCGGTTGACATGGCTCGATGTGCCGTAACTTCTCTGTCCTAAACACGGTGTTATGTTGCCAAAGGGCTCTACCGGGGAATGTTCTTGCTCAGCCAAATCTGTGTGGCTGGTTATGGGTCTCCAGGGCAGAGAGGGCTGTGCAGCTGGAGGTTTCTTTCCTTTCTCTTCGTGCAGCTCACGAGCCAGTGTTACAAACTCACTGGTGGGCTCTCCTTGCTTTGGTGCGTGCCAAAGACTTTTCTTGTATTTTGATGATCAGCAAGAGATGTTTTTCTCTCACAAGCTCCTCAGCTATGGCTTCTAAGTGAGCCTGTATAACTTGGAGGAGCCATATATTGCTACCTTCTGGGTGCAGTACTGGCGGTATGACATTAAAGTATCAGATGCTGAGAGAGTTTTCTGTGGCCTCATTCCAGGATTACTGCTTTTGGAGGAATTGGTGCCTTGTTGTGCATTAAATTATTTATAAATAGTTCTGCTGGTGACTGGATTTGAGAATTAAAATGTATATGTGAAAAAAGGTTTTCAATAATGAAATAAGGTAACAAAAAGATAAAGCCATTATATGCATAATTAAAATGATACATAACTCTATCTTCTTTATGTAGCTGCTTCAGCATCTCAGCTAACTTATTAGGCTGAGTAATCAGCCCTTGAAGCCTACCCCTGTCTGAGTTTGGCGCCCGCTGTTGCTAAAGATGCCGCAGAGCCGCCCTGAGTAGGGCCCTGGCTGGTCCCTTGAGGACGGTGGTCCCCTCTTCCCCCTTCTCCCCTATTCCTGGGCTTGGAGAGTGGGACATCATATGACAAGGCAGAAGGACAAAGTCTTGAATTTGTTTAATAAGCTGTTTTTATCATATCAGCATATTCCTCTTTCAGGTTTCAAGGTGCTCCAAGCTTTCTGAGGCTGCACTGAGGGGTTCAGACATTCCCTTATGAGAAGCAGTAAATATTTTCTCCTTGTCTATTAACTAATCTATTTCTTGGCATGGTGTAGAGCTTAGACACTGAACTGCAAGAGGCTAGACTGGGAGTAATTTTCTTGCGATAGGCAGCTCTCCCTGCAGGTGTGTAGCTGATGGGCAGCGGCTGTTGAAAGAAGTTGGAGCAAAGCCTCCTTAAACACTGCTCTGGAACATCCTGTACCTGTAATGGAAAATGCAATGTCCTGCTCTCATGGGGCAGGTCTTCTGCAAACGGTGAGGGAGGGTTCACGGCCATTTCTATTCCTGACGCGGCGACATCTCTCTGGAGGAAGGATGGGATCTGGGTACCCCGTGGGATGGCAGTCTCAGAGCCAGTGATGTTATTGCTCAATGAGGTTTCTTATTTGTACTGTTGCTAGAAGAATGTTCATTTTGGTGCTGCTAGATTAGCGATGACATAAATATGTGATGGGCAGTCAATGTGAAAGCCTAAATTTGTATTGACCTAGGGGTGTATGTTTTGGTTTCATTGGTTATTTTATCAAGAACAAGGTTAACTTGCTTTAATGGCTTGATCACTGAACTTGTCCTACTTAAGCTTTGGAAGTTTCCTCACTTTGAGGAAGGGGCCGTGTCTTACCTCGGCGGCTGCCACCGTGGCCCTGCTCGGGGACGGTCATCTGCTGAAGTGGGTTAATTGCACTGCAGCAGCAGCAGATCTGCTCATGCCGAGATGCTTGTGCCCTCGTTTTGGAAGAAAATAAAGGATAATGTCTAAATCGGTGTCTGTGGCATGTAGGAAAAATATCCCAAAATAACAAACACTGAACAAAACAGAGCTAACTGGTTATCACAGCTAGACAGGCCTCATTATCTAACCTGCTTATCGCTGTTTGAAAACTCTCCATGGTACCCTTGTGGGACATACCCCAAACCATCTTCTAAAAGGCAGGGCTGGAGCCGTAGAAAGCAGCGGGTGCCTGGAAACGTCCAATTGTCTCGTTCCCGTGTTAAAGAGGGGAGTAACACTTACTGACTGATATTTTTATGGCTCTCCTGTGCCACCTGCCATTTAAGCACAGCGGCATCCTTCCTTTTGCAAGCAAAGCAGGAAAAAGGACGGGATTCGCCCCGCTCTTTAGGGGGAAGAAACTAATTGCCCGCATTTCTGAACAAGGTCATTGGCAGTCGAGGCAAAACCCTACGCTGCGCGGTCAGCAGAACATGGCACTTCGCCTCGGTCCCACCGAGGACCTGCACGTTTTGTCATCTTCAACCTTTCTGGCGGATTTTGCTGGCCTTTCTCCGTACCGTTTTCTGTTGTTCTGTCACCGTTCCGAGTCCCGGAGCCCTGGGGTGCCGCAGCCATTACACGCGGGTTCTCGCGCCTGTGTGTTTCCCAGCTTTGGAAACAAGTGTGTCAGCAAATCGTGGGCAGTTTGTGTAGTCCAACTGGAAGCACCTGTAGAGTCTGCAGTGGCAGGGTGATGTTGATTGCATTCCCGAACAAGGTTTAGTAGGAGATGAGATTGTTCTCATGGTATTTAGGGCAGGAGACAGCAGGTCTGCGCAGTTGGCTCCTGTATAATTAACAAATGGTATTTGATAGATACGGCCAAAGAGAACGGTGGCCCACTCAACGTGCCGGGGCACATCTCCGCTCCTGACGAAGAGCCGTGCCGGTGTATCGAGGAGAAGGAGTCTGCTTGTGACATGATGCAGATGGCCACTCTGACATTTTCAATCAAATGTGTTGACAGACCTTGTGTCATGAAGCTGAGGAAGTAAAAATATATGGGCCTTTAAAAAAAAAAAAAAAAAAAGGAAGAGGCAAAACAAGCCCGGCATGACTAAGTGTATCCAATTTACCAGATAGATTTCTGCTCTGCTGTGCAGGATGCTCTCTTCCAGGAGTTTCTCTGCATTTCATATTCTGCTTACGTAGGAACACAAGATCTTTCCATTTAATGAGTTTGTGCGGTATCAAAAGATAGTCTGCATTGTTCCTCCTGGAATGGATCTCGGGAAGGGAGCAGGGGTTGAATTTTTGCATAAATCCCATGAGCATGGAGCGGCGGCTGCCTGCTACCGGTGCCATCCGCCTTGTCCTGCCGCCACCACCGACACAGGTGGCCCTTATAAAGGGTAAACATACTTTTAGCAAAGACTCGGCAAGATAAAAAAATTCATCTTCCTTTTTAGTTTATGCTATAGGGGTTATGATGCAAAAGTCAAACCAAGCCAGGGATGGGTTCGGGAGACCAGCAGTGCTGGGGCAGTCAGATGGGATCCTTTTACCCGCTGCCAGAATGGGATGCATCTCTGGGAAACCAAAACCTCTTGATCTCCGTACCTGTCTGCACTGCAAATACCTCTAAGATATAGATATATAAAGTCTGTTTGTTTACATGTAGAAAGGTAAGGGATGCCTTCAGCTGTGTCGGGCTATATCAGCACCACAGAGAGGCCACAGAAGACTGGGGATATTTTCCCATTAGAGCTTTTCCAATATGTAAGTTTTATAATTTTTTTTCATCATTTTCTACCCAGCCGGGGACATATGATCCTTGTGCATAACCGTGCCTGTTGCCAGCACACCGGGAGGGGTTGCGCGGAGACATGGGCTAAAGGGTGGCGGGGGCAGCCAGCTCCTTTATCAGCAGCCTGGAGCGGCTTTTGTTGCGTAAAATCCCGGGCACTGGCTTTAATTTCCACCTCCCACATTTGTGTGATCGGGACTGCAGTGAGTGAAGAGACACCGCTGTAATTAAGATAAGGGTTGGATCTGAGGTGCTGTGCACGGCCGGGGAGACGCAGGCTCACCCCTGCCTGACAACTTTGGGATGCAATTGCGCCCCACTTGTCCAAGCCCATGTGAAAAATAACACAGAATTTAGAGGCTGCAGGCTGGCGAGGAGAAGACCGGCAGCAGGGTGACTCTATGGCCCCGGGCATGCGGCACCAACTCCCTAAAGCCCTGGTGTATGAAATCTCCACCAAGAAAAATACACATTTATGTTGAAAATGCAGCATACACTGTATCTTTTTAATATGTTTTGTCACTTTTTGGTACTCTGAAGTCTAAGCCATCTATAGTAAACACTGTGCCACGCCGCACTGCTCCGCCGCCTTCTATGGGTGGGAATCGGTTCTTTGATCTTCAGTTCAAAGGGGTTGATAAGGCTGTTTCTGTGTTCTGCAGGGAATTTCCTTCTGCTTCTACAACATGTCTTGATTAAGTCTCTGTTACTGGGAAGGCTCTGGGTATCTGTCCAACCAAAGAGATGCTTACACCTTGTGTAACATCTCTTGCAGAGTGCATGAAGCTCGCTTCCGAATCACCGCAGCCCTCTGCCAGGCCCACCTTGCCCGGTGAAGGACGTCCTTCCCCTGTCACCCAGAAGACCGGTAACAAATGAGGATTTGAGATTACATTGTAGACTTGACCACGTCTGATGGGACCCACAGGCAGCCAAGTTAGCATCCGGTTGCCGGCTGTTCCACTGAAATGGAACGTTCCATTTAAATGGAACATTTAAAGGGAGGGGTAGGGAGAGGAAGTTGTTAGGAGCTGCATTAACTTCCACCCTGGACTCCGTGAACAACGTTTGCTCAAATTAAAGAGGAGTTCAGATTTGAGCCACTCCTCCTACGGCAGCTAACGGAACCAGTCCCGCGGTTCCGCAGAGGCATCGGCCAAAATCCCGGTTGCAATCCAAACCGCAGTTTTTTCTTGTAACGAGTTAATTGGCCGATCGTGTGCATGCGATAGCTCATTAGAGAGGTGCGTGGCAACCATCGGAAGGGAAGCGCCAGCTTCGTGGGGACCCGAGGCCATTCCATTGCAGGAACACGCTCCTCCGAGTATTGCAGCACCATATGTATTGCTCTAATTAGCGGGTGTTGTTCCTGGGGTCTTTTGATCTCAGAAAAATGACTGTAAAAATTGCAATGCTATAAATCTTCAATAACTTGGAAGAAAACCTCAAACAGCCCAAAGCAATTTCCTTTAATCTGGCTTGGGGTGTTGGTGATTTTTTTTTTTTTTTTTAATTTTAAATTATTTTAAAAGCTTCCACCCTATTTAACGGTAGCTGCAGAGATAAAGCAAAGTGCAATTTGGAAATTAGTTCCGGATGTTTGAGTTGTAGCTTTATTTTAGTAATCTGGGTCATTAATTTTGTTGAATAGTATGTTTGGATTTTCTTTCCCTGCGTGCGTGAAGCACGGCTGCACCCGGGGTGTAACGGGACCTCCAGCAGGAAGGGGAGCTTTCAAAATCCTCTCGCCCCCAGGCGACCCCACCGAAACAAAGCCCGTTTCTCTGCAGTTATCCGGCATGGAAGGCAGGAGACGAGCGGCGGAGAGGAGCAGCAGGGCGGTTCCCGCTCCCGCCGCAGCCCGGGGTGAGAGGCACGACAGGGAGGGAGCGGGGCGTCCCTGCCAGAAAGCCGGGGGCCAAGTTCAGGTCAAGGTAGGGGTTTAATCTCCCAGCTGTGACAGGATTCTTTTAAAATTAATAAAACCAACTTGTCACTTGTTGAATGAGAAAACGTGCAGTTTGGTAAAGCTTTCTGAAGAGTTTAAATAGAAGGGATCTTTTCAATGGAAAACTACTTTCTTCCTCTCAAGCCTCTGACTGCCCCGAAGATCTGGAAACCGGGACGTACGAGGATCATCTCGGTGCACTAGAAACGAACTTTGGAAACAAACCCAGATTGTTTCCGGAGGCGTGTTCATCGTCGGCCGTGAAGAGGTGTACGGTGCGATGTCGGCAGCCGACACGGACCGGGGAGAGGAGCCCGCGGGCGTCACCATCAACATCCTCGGGCGGAGCACCGGGGATGCTGCTTGTACCCTTGCCGGCAGCGTCCTCACTTTAACCCCAATTCCTTCTTTCAGCTTTGACAGGATGAGGATGGAGCCGGTCCCGGATAGCGGCGCGAAGCTCGGGGTCAGGTCCGCGAATCTGCCGGGGAGCCGGGACCTGAGGTAGAGCTCCGCTCTTCTCTCAGCGCGGCGACGGGCTGGGTACGCGAGGATAACAGTCTCCGTTCCAGAGCAAAGGGAACGTTACAACCTTTGCGGGATTAAGGCTGGTTTTCTCCTCTTTGTTCATGCAACACCAAGAGAAGAAGCAAAACCACCTGATTTTTTGGACCTAAGCTTTAGAAAAATGGTGATTCTAATACTACAAGAGGAGGCAGAAGTGTGGAACCGGCTTGAGTAGAATTTTCCTGCTTATCCTGATTTCTGTTTTGCTGTTTATCCCGTTTATCCTCTCCTTGTTATCCTGAACTAGTTTGTCGTCTTGTAAATGCCAACCTAGCGCTCTAAAAAAGAAATCCTCCAGAAGAAAACTTGCTGACTGAGTCTTTCCTTTGCCTGTGGCAGTTGAATAAGCCCATCATCTTATATAATATTAATATTTGTGAAAGCAGATGTACAGAACTCATAAGTCTTCCATAAAAGAGGGGCAATATCTACGTCTATTTTAAAATGAAGCAGGTAAGTAGGTTCTAGGACAAAAGGGTCGTGATACAAAGGAAGTGGAGAGATGAAAGAAATGCAATTGCCATTTTAATCTGAAAATTGTCTGTGCATAAGTAATACCAGAGGCCTCGCTACTGCCAGGGCTGACTCTTCACTCCGGGCAGTCGCTCGACCCCGGCAAGTTCCAGTCCCTGGCCACTCCCTGGTATTCCATCCAAGCGGCTTAAGGAGTGAAAAAGGTCCGAAATTGAAGTGGAGCTTGTTCGCAGAGGGCAGGGCTGCGTTACCATTTTTCTTAACTTTGTGCTTCTCCAAATGGAAAGAATAGAAGTGAAAAAAATATGTAGTTTTGGATTTTGTTAAATGTTTTTTTTAAAGGCAAGAATCCAGCTTTTCCCCATTATGGATGGTAGTCCAGATGGGAAAAAGAAAGATACCGTTTATTTTCAGCCGACCAGGTGAAACACTGTGCAAGTCCCACCATCTGGAGTGGGGTGACGGGGACCTCCGGCCCTGCGAAGGACTTCCGTCCCTAAATGTCCCGGCCGCACTTCTTAGGGGACGCTCCGCGCCGAGCAGCACGAGGGCTCTTGCCGGCGGCCACATTTATCGGGCAGACAGGAGGGACAGACGGGTGGGTGGTTTTGGACCTTTCTGCCAGGCGTGCAGTTCTTTCTTTTTGCTTTTTTATTTATTCTTTTCCTGGACCTGAGCCAATAGGGAGCTTTTCATTCCATATTGCTCAGTGAGGGGGCTGGATCATCGTGGCCTCGGCTCCTGGACTCATCTTTGCTGGTGGCGATTCCCACAAAAATTGACCCGGGATCACACCGGCCCCGGACCAAGGTACATACCCGAGGGCACGGCACGAGTCACGTGGTGCAACCACGCTCGCACCCGGCTCCTTTCGGAGCTGGCAGACAGTCAGATGATGGCTTAATCTGACTTTTTTGATGAAGCAGTTTTTTCACTTTTGAAATAGTTGTTGAAGCAGAATCCCCTCATGGGATTAGGTCAATTCATTTAGCACAGCGCACTTTTAACAAAAGGTTTTTATCTTGCTTTTCGGGCAAGAAGTACGTTAATGGAATTTTAGCATTTGGCTGAAATCACTCTTTCATTTGAACATTTTAAGTGAATGAGAGTTGGCAAAAAAAAGTGGTTTTCTTATTAAATAAGGTGGAAATAAGAAGGGCACATGTTGAAGTTATCTCAATGGAAAATGTTTTCATGTTCTTGTTATGGAAGCATGTAAGTTTAGCCTTTGTCATTATGAAGGATCAGAAAATTATCTGAGAAGCTGTCATGGGGCACACAGATAATTAACCAGATAATTCCCGCCATTCTTTCTCCTCTCTGAGCCGGCTGCAGTATCCCTCGCAAAATTTTCTACTACGGCAAAGGTGCAAGGTTAAAGTTCAATGTTATCAACCAGCTTTGCTTACCAGGAGAGGAAACCAGCTAGAATCCCTACGCTGGAAAAGGGCTGAATGAGAGCAATATCACAGAGGTCAATAAAAATAAGGAAGATCTGAGTAAATCTGGAAAAATATGATGGTCTAGATGAAAAATCACATGCAGGGAAATAGGCACTCGCAAGGTAGATCGGGTGAAGGATTTGTGATTTCTGTCCACTCGTTCCATCTTTTACTACCCTTTCTTCATCCCTCGGGGTCGGGAAAGAAAGACCAGCTCGACTTTCATCGGATATCCCCGCGCCGATGCTTTCCCCGGCCTTTTGCCGCCGCCTCCACTGCCTCCGCCCTGGGAGCCCCTGAGGATGGCCGAGTTGTCTCCGTCTCCAGCATGGCGGCATCTCTGCCATTTACAGGATAAATGACCCTGTCTCCAGGGCCGTGGAACAAACCAAATTAAACTCCACCCTCCTCAGCAATTGATGGGCCAGGTGCCGACCTCCACGTCACGGCCGGATAAGCTGTTTCCTAGGCACACCGTCCCACTGTAATAAGGCAACTGAAAGGAGTGTGGGAAGTGAATCGCTGGTGAGAAACCCAGCACAGCAGACCACGCTCCCCAATGGAGAGTCCCATCGAGCACGGGGAGATCTGTCATAATGCTCCGTAAGCGCAAATCTGTTTAATCACGCTTTCCAGAGAGGGGCTGCCGGGGGCGCCGTGTCGTTCTGGGCGGCGGCTGCGGGTGATGCCAAACCGTGAGACATTCGGAATGTACTGATAAGCTCCTACTGAGTTCTGGCACTAATCCGGCTACCATAAATTTGTGGCGTATTGACCACAGTGGAAGTCTGGATCAATACCAGTCTTTAAGAGGCTCAACAGATCGATGTTTGATACAGATAAAGAAAACAGAGGGCAGGTGTTTATGACATTCCCTGCATGAGGTATTATTAATCCTCACTCATCCTTCTGCTGAGGGAAGGGCGGGAGAGAGAAGGAAGGTAAGAAAGGATTTAGAAAGATAATTCATGAGACATTTAAAAACCAGTTGTAAGAAGGAGATTGATAACATTTTTCCCCATCTATTTTAGCCTGAAGAGAGAAAAAAAAAAAATCTTCATAAAAATATATTGTCCTTTGAGAGACAAATTCCTATCAAACGGCGGGTTTGGGTTAAACGAGATGCCCGTGGTGAGGGGATCGCTGGCACATGGCTGCGCTCGCACAGCCTTCTGGAAAGAGGGATGTCTGGCAGTTCCGTGGGTCCCCGCCACTTTCTGGTGGTAGAGAGACTCGCGCCCAGTTCTAAGTCCTTTAGGGCAACTGGCAGGGAGGCGATTAAACCGGGGAGTGTGGAAAAGCCGGAGAGGGGGCCTCGATTTCGTGTCGGCACCGAGGTCATCTGCCTCGGGTCTCAGATGACTGCGCGGCTCAGAGGAGGCTCGGGGACTTCTCGGTCGAGCTCATTTTCAGAATAAATCCAGGTGTTGCGGAGGTCAAGGTAAAAAAACCACCCCGCAGAATCGTTTAAGTTGGAAAAAACCCTTGAGAGCATTGAGTCCAGCCATTAATCTAATGTCCTCAAGCCGTCAGGGTGCATTGAAGGGAGAGGACCTTCAGAGTGTCTTTCCCAGTGTCTACGCTTCCTTCCTTTCCTTTTTCTCATTTTCCCTTCACCTCATTTCGCAGGACTGGCTGACAAAATTTGGGTATCTGCCTGCTCCAGACCCCGTCACAGGGCGGCTGCAGACTCGGGAAGAGCTCGCCAAGGCCATCGCTGCCATGCAGAGATTCGGGGGACTCGAGGCCACGGGAGTCTTAGGTAAGCAGCTCTCACCCCCTCCCGTCCTCCGTGTGGGGGGAGGTGGGGACAGCTCCTCAAGGGTCCGTGGGGGAGAACGGCACCGCGTTCCGGAGCAGCGTGGGAAAAAGCTCGCGGAAAAGCTCACGTGGGTGGAGCATATGGCCATTTTGCGGCCGCAGGAGTAATTACATGGCTCATACGCTCTGTTACCCTGTGTTTTCAAGAACCCGAGGCAAGCAGTTATTTCAACAGACCCACAGATCCTTGGGGTTCCCGGTGTGCTTAAAATAGCTCTTGGTGCGTTTCAGGAAAAAAACAAACAAAAAAGCCCCAACAAAAAGAAGTAAAAAAGACGTGGGGGAAAAAAGGAGCAAGTTTTCTTGTTCAAAGCCTTCCTTGCAGCATCAGATTGAATTGAACAAAGATCTTGATTAAGCCTTCCAATTTGCATATGTAGATATTTTGGGGTTTTTGCTGCTGCGGCACAGGCAGGGGTGGGAGAAGGGCGATGTTGCGTCACCCCGACTCCATTTGCTTCTGCCCGCGGCTCATAGAGCGGGGAGGCTCTCTCCCGAGATCTCACCGAGCTGCGGAAGTTTCGGGTACTCCCCATGTCATGCCCGGCCAGCCGGGAGCCCATTGCCTGCTCCGGCCGCTCCATTGGCCAGCAGGGTCGGGGAGCAGCTCGGGAGTGGAAGGCGCATCTGCCGGGGAGGAAGCGGTTCAAGGGTGGGCTGAAGTGGCACCAGTTCCCCGGCATGACCGTGGTTGCTCCTCTCAATGCTTTCATTGAGAGAAGGAGAAAGCCAGCATTGTTGCGGCCTGCAGAAGAGCACCTCTCCGCTCTACTCCCCTCCGTGACCCTCCTGCCGCGGGACTGGCGTGCTTCCGCTGCTCAGGACACAATGAAGGAGAAGCGGCGGGTGGGTCTCCTTCCATCCCAGCACCCTGGCGTCCCTCCGCCAGCCCCCTGGCACAGCCCCCGCATCCCAGTGCCGGAACTTCCATTCTGTGGTTTTAAGTGAGCACATGCAGTTATTTCTCTTCCACTGCATCACGAGCTGTAGGAGACACGGAAACAGGGGCGGCCTTTCAAACCGCATTTTTGGAGGAGGTGTATGAAACCCGCCAAGGGGGAGAGAGAGCCGCCCCGGGTAGGTCACAGATGTGGGTTTGTTCATGAAAACAGAGTTTTAAGTGGCAAAGAAGTCAGCAGGGGAATGAGTGAATGAAACAACTTTTCTGTGCTTCAGCTGGTGAGCATGGACACTTCAAGCTTTCATTTATTTTTAAAAATTAATAAGAAGGAATATGGATGTTTTTCAAATGAGCTCCTAGCTGAAGAGGGATGGAGTTTATTGAGATGTGAATGTTTCTCCTTGCCAGTGGAATACTGGGAAATTCATCAAGAGAGAACTAGACAGAATCTTTAAAAAAAATGTACTTTAAAATATAGTCAATGCTGGGCACAGGCAGGCTTCTGGCCGGAATCACCAACCGCTGGAGGGAGCGGCTGCGGGATGCGGGGGGCTTGGCATTCTGAGGGCGTCACCATGACCCATGCCGGGGCCGATGTTGTGTGCCAGTGGACTTCTTTTACTTTTCAGGTTTATTCTTAACACTTCACTTCCAATCTCTTTATCCCCCTGGGATTTCTTAACCCACCGTTTCCAGGATTTCTTGTTTTTTCTGTAACCCTAGATGAAGCCACTCTGGAGCTGATGAAAACCCCTCGCTGCTCTCTGCCTGACCTTGCCATTGCAGAGACCAGGAGGAAGCGATTTGCCCACGCCGTCACCAAGTGGAGCAAAAGGAACTTGTCCTGGAGGTAAGAATTTGTCTATCCCTGCCAAAATCTTGCGGCAGAGGACCAATTCCATGGAGACCTTTGTTAGATGTGGCTTTGAGATGAGTTTCAGGGTGCTGGTTAAAATGCATCCCTCCCTCTGTGCCTCCGGGACCCCACGGACTATTTATTTGAAAGTTTCTCCCGACGGTCTAGGCAGTGACTTCTTGGGCCTGCTCGGCAGATGCCGGGAATGGTGTGGGATGGATCAGCCAGGAGCTTTTTGCTGGGTTCACAGAATCATGGGATCACCAGCTCGCAAGAGACCTCCGAGATCGCGGAGTCCAACCCGTGCCCTAACACCGCCTCAACCAAACTGTGGCACCAAGTACCACATCCAGTCTTTTTTTAAACCCATCCAGGGATGGTGACTCTACCACCTCCCTGAGCAGAAGATTCCAGAGCTTTATCACTCTTTCAGTGAAACACCTTTGCCTAATATCAAGCTTAAATTCACCTTGGTGCAGCTTGAGACTGCATCCTCTAGCTCTGTTGCTTTCTGACCGGAAAAAGAGACCGCCCCCCCAACTACAACCACTTTTTGGGTAGTTGTAGAGAGTGCTAAGGACTCCTCTGAGTGTTCTTTTCTCCAGGCTAAGGAACCCCAGCTCTCTCGGTTGTTCCTCGTAGGGCTCGCATTCTGAGCCCTTTGCCGGCCTTGTCACCCTCCTTTGGATGCTTTTGTGTGTCTCTGTGTCCTTCCTGAATTGAGGACCCCAGAACTGGATGTGGTACTCGAGGTATGGTCTCACCAGTGCCAAGTACAGGGGAAGAATGATTTCCCTTGTTCTGCTGGCCATTATATTTGTAATACAAGCCAAGATGTCATTGGCCTTCTCAGTCACCGGGGCATGCCACCGGCTTGCATTCGGTTGGCCGTCGACCGGCCCCCCCGGGTCTCTTTCTGCCCAGGTGCTGTCCAGCCGCCCCGTCCCCAGTCTATAGAATTGTGGCAGGTTCTCGTGGCCAAAATGCATGGCCTGGTGCTTGGACTTGTTCCGCTTCATCTTGTTGGATTCTGCCTGTCTATCCAATTGTTCCAGGTCTCTCCTGCCTTCCACCAGATTGACATTTGCTCCCAGCTTAGTGTCATCTCCAAGTTTCCTAATAGTAGACAATACCCTCATTCATCTTGTCAATAAAAATGTTAAACCAAACTGGCCCCAGCAGAGATCCCCAAGGGACGCCGCCAGTGTGCAGCGCCCAACGGGACGTGGTGCCGTTCGCCGCCGCTCTCTGGGCCTGGCCGTCCAGCCGGTTCTTAACCCGGTGAAGAGCGTGCCCATCCGAGCCGTGAATTGCCAGCTTTTCCAGGAGTTTACTGTGGGAAATAGTGTCAAAGGCCTCGCTGAACTCCAAATAGACAACATCTGCAGCTTTTCCTACATCTGCTGGGTGGGTCACCCGGTCGCAAAAGGAGATCGGGTCCATCAAACGTGACGTACCCCTCCTAAACCCGTGCCGGCTGGGTCTAATCCCCTGGCTGTCCTGTAAGTGCGGTGTGCTGGCGCTCAAAATAAACTGGTCTGAAACCTTACTGGATACTGAGGTTAGAGTGACTGGCCTATAATTGCTGTGATCCTCCTTTGTACCCTTCTTGTAATTGGGCGTCAGGTCTGCCAGCTTACGGTCCTCTGGAACCTCACCGGCGAGCCGGGACCATTGGTAAACAATGGAGAGTGGCTTCCGCCGGCTCCCTCGTCGTCTCGAGACGGATAACATCCGGTCCCGTAGGTTTACGAACATCCGAGCTGCTCGGCTGTTCCGCGACCGCTTCCTCCTGGATAACGGCGAGATCATCCCGCTCCCCGATGCCATCTAGTGGTGCAGGGGGACAGTCGTCCCGAGGACAAACCGTCTTTCTGAAAAAGACTGAGGTGAAGGAGGTGTTAAATGCCTCTGCCTTCTCTCTGTCTGCGGTTGCTAAATTCCCTGCCGCCCCCAGTAGAGAACTGAGATTGTTCTAACCCTTCCTTTTGCCATTAATACATTTGCAAAAACATTTTTTATTATACTTCACGAATGTTGTCAAATTATGTTCTAACTGAGCTTTGGCCTCTCTAAATGTTTTTCCTATGTGCCTTAGCAGGTTCCTTCAATATTTCTTGAGGCGCTCCAGTCATGTGAGTCACCCCACCATGTTTCTTCGATGGTGCCTACATTGTAGCTTTGCTGCTTGTTGAGATACTGTTATTAATGTTCTGTGGAAATACCTCTGCTGGAATTAAGGTGCAAATGAGACCATATAGCATCCAATAGTATAGGTTTTATTGGCTAGTAAATATGAGAGAGAGAGAGAGAGAGAGAGAAGAAAGAAAAGGAGAAGTGGGAAAAGAGATGGGGTGGAGGGGGACACAGACAGAGTGTGACAGAGACCTGATAAAGAACAAATTGCTGTCAGTGGATCCCAATGGTGTTGCGTCGATCCTTTCCGGCTGGTCTCATCAGTGATGAGGGTCCCACTGGAAAGCATAAAATGCCATGGGTTAATCTATCCTTGGGCCAGGTGGTGATGTCCCGGCATGTCCCCCTGGGGCAGCGGGGGCACTGTCTTACAGCAGACTCTAGATCTGTTGCATGATGTGCAATCCTGTGGAGCAAGGCCTAGCACTTCGGGGGGGGGTCTCGGATGGATTATGGTACCCCCTCAGCTGCCATTCATGTGAGTCTCCTGTGGATGTGTCCTGTGGGGTTAGGGGCTCTGCACTTTGGCCTGTTTATAAACCTCCTCCTCCCCCTTTGGCTGTTGGGGGGGGGCAGGGGGGTCGTACTGTGTGTAAGCCTGGCTTCTGTGGACTGTGGTCTTGCCCTCCCCAGCACTCAGCACGAGTGTTGCCGGTGAGTTTGGCCTTTTTGAGGAGATGGGGGAAGCATGTGTAAGCCTGGCTTCTTGTGTGCTGTGCTCTTGCTCCCTGCCATCACTCAGCTGGAGTGCAGCTGCTGGGTTTGGCCTTTCTGGGGAGAAGGGGGAAGCGTGTGACAGCCTGGTATCTCTGGGCTGTGGTCTTGCCCCCCCTGACAGTCCCCCTGAGTATAGATGGTGGGTTTGGCCTTTTTTGGGGAGAAGGGCGCAGGGTGTGCCAACCTGGCCTCTGTGGGCTGTGGTCTTGCCCACCCTGACACTCAGCTGGAGTGCAGCTCCTGGGTTTGGCCTTTTTGGGGAGAAAGGGCAACCGTGTGCATGCCTGACCTTGGTGGGCTCGGGTCATTCCCCCCCTTGCCAGTCGCCTGAGTGTAGATGGCGGGTCTGGCCCTTTTTGGGGAAAAGGGCACAGTGTGTGCCAGCCTGGCGTCTGTGGGCTGTAGTCTTGCTCCCTGACGTCACTCAGCTGCAGTGAAGCTCCTGGGTTTGGCCTTTTTGGGGAAAATGGGGAAGGTTGTGTAAGCCTGGCTTCTGTGGGCTGTGGTCTTGCCCACCCTGACACTCAGCTGGAGTGCAGCTGCTGGGTTTGATCTTTTTGGGGAGAAAGGGCAAGCATGTGTTTGCCTGGCCTCTATGGGCTGTGGTCTTGCCCAGCCTGACAGTCCCCCTGAGTGTAGCTGGTGGGTTTGGCCTTTTTTGGGGAGAAGGGGGAAGCTTGTGTCAGCTTGGCTTCTGTGGGCTGTACTCTTGTCCCCCCTGACACTCTGCTGGACTGCAGCTGCTGGGTTTGGCCTTTTTGGGGAGAAGGGAGAAGTGTGTGTCAGCCTTGCTTCTGTGGGCTATGCTCCTGGTCACCCCATTGCTTAGTCTGTGTGCTGCTGGTTGGTTTACCCTTTGTGGCTGCATTTCTTTCCTTCAGCCTGAGATCACTGATCAGTGGGTTTCCCTTTATGTAATCTCAGCAGTTGGACTTTCAGTCCAAAGTTCAACTCAGGTATTTTTACTGAGGCTTTTTTGGTTGCTGAGTCTTGATCTGGTTTTCATTATTGTGAATGAGACTTATTTTAGTGTTTCAGGCCTCAACAATCTCAGTGTATCCCACTGCTGTGTTGTGGCTTCTGGCTCTTCTTGTTTGTTACCTGTGCTGTGGTGCAGTAGTATACATGGGGTTCAGCTGGGCTGCTAGTTTCACCCTTGACTCAGGCTTCCTGCCCTTGGGCTTGCTTCCGGGGAGCCCAGCTCCATCCTCTTCTCCTTCTGAACCTAGTTTAAGGCCCTCTCTGTGAGTTCTGCCCGTTCATGGGCTAAAGTCCTTTTGCCTTTAGCACCTAGATGCTGCCCCTCTGACTCCAGTGGGCCAGATGTTGTGGAAATTGCCCTCTAGTCCAAAAACACAAAGCTCTGCCATTGACCCTGACCACAGAGCCACTTGTTGATAATGTGGGCTCTCCTATTCCTATCATAGTTTGTCTCTGCTCCTGAAGGTATGTGCAAAACACTACTTGTGCTCCTTCCTTATTCACTGCTTGACCTGGTGCCCTGGAGTCCCGTTCAATTGTTGTAGTGCTTTTCTTTTTTACGTTATTGCTGCCTTTTCTTACTCTCCTGGATACCGATCCTCAGAGCTGCAGCAATCCAACGAATCGGCCCATCGAGAAGCCCCAAGGGAATGCCCTGAGGGGATTCTGTTAAGAAGGGACAGCGACATCGGATAACGGCCGAGGGATGCTTCGCTTGTGCCTGCAGGGGCGCAGTAGCAGCATGCGGGTCCGCTCAGCGGTGTGTGACATTCTATAAGCACTAAAACGGGTGTCGATCCCCTTCCCGCCTAGATCTCACCTTTCCGGAGTCTGCGCCGACTGAGCGCCTGCCAGTCCGGTTCCAGCGGTCGTCACAGACCGTTCCCCCTGTCCACCCATCCTCTCATTCACTCCTTTTCTTTCAGAGTTCGCACATTCCCCAAGGAGTCCCAGCTGGGACGTGACACTGTCCGAGCGCTCATGTACTACGCCCTGAAGGTCTGGAGTGACATCACACCACTGAATTTCCACGAGGTGGCTGGAAACCACGCCGACATCCAAATCGACTTCTCCAAGGCGGATCACGACGACGGTTACCCTTTCGACGGCCCTGGCGGGACGGTAGCACACGCCTTCTTCCCCGGAGACCACCGCGCGGCAGGGGACGCGCATTTTGACGATGATGAGCTCTGGACTTTCCGGTCGTCAGGTAGGTCGGGGTGGGAGGGCTGCAGCTGAACGCAAGGGCCCGAGGTCCCCCTCTTCCACCTCAGTTGCCATGGTGGATCGGCCCACACTGCGCCTTCGCCACAGGCACAGGCTTTGGGCACCCAGTCGGAGTGTCTTCACTGCAGCTCATGGCCACTTGTATCACCGCTACGCCATCTTGTTGAGCAGCCTACCGGCGGCTCCCAGTGCCCTGGCTTAATGGGGTCATTTAAATGTAACCGTCTTCTCCCAAGCAAGCCAATCACCCCTTTCCTGCCCACCGGCCAACCTCCATCTGTCTCCCCGAGCGTCAGCAGGCGGGAGCATTCAGCAGGGGCAGCGGAGGAGGCCTTGAGGGGAAGGTTCAAGGTCCAGCCAGCCCATCCCTTGGGATCGCACATGCTCCTCATTTCCTGCTGCCACGCAACCCCAGCTGATGGCTCTTATCAGCTGGGCAAATGAGCGGCAGTTTTGATCGTCGGGGGGATCAGTCTTTGACAACATCTCTCCCCCTCACGCTCAGAGGGACAGTGTCCAGCGGGCTCGTTGCGCGTCAGGGACGCCGAGTGTTCACCTGAGGGAGCTGATGCCGGGGCCCCAGCCCTGCCAGCAGAAAGGGGACAAGATGCTTAAGTCCTCGAAAGATGAGCCAGACACAGTCACCTCACCACATCAGGGTGGCGGTGAGATGTGCCAGGCAGTGGCCGCCCAGCAGACACACGTTCCCACGTTCGCGCACATGTGGGACAGCCAAGGGAGAGATTCGCCAGGGCGGCGGTGCGTGAGGTTGGGTGGGGAAAGCCCCATGGAGCACCACGAGTGGGCCAGCGCCACAGGCGCTCTCTGGCAAGCGGCCAAGGCTCATCGTCATGGGATGTGATGGGCTGCCGGCCAGCAGGCATGAGACACGGGGAGCGGCCGCTCGGGCTCGGCTACCACGGCGTGGGTCAGCAGGCGGTCGCGATGCCATCACCGTCCCGCCCCCCATCTGGCTATCTCTCGGGTGCCGGCAGCCATCTGAGAATAAGATGGGTGGCAGTACCCAGGCAGGCATAGGCCGAGGTCCCCCTCGCTTTCCATTTTCATACAATACGCTCCAACCTCTGAGCGGCAAAAATATCTTCTCACAGCTTTGCCTACTGCAAAGCGGCTCTTTCCCGTCAATCTGACATTTGCCTACCTCCATTTTCTCCTACAACCCTTGCCAGCCAGACACATCCCCCTATTCCTGTTGGTACTCGGTGACTTTTCTTTTGTTGTCGCCCTTATCCACAGACACTCACGGGATGGACCTCTTTGCCGTAGCCGTCCATGAGTTTGGCCACGCTGTCGGCCTGACTCACATCTCCGCCATTGAGTCCATCATGAGGCCCTACTACAGAGGTCCCGTGGGTGATCCTCTCAAGTACAACCTGCCTTACGAGGACAAGGTCCGCATCTGGCAACTCTACGGTGAGTTCATGTCCCTCGCTTAGCTCCCGCCTATTCCCGCCACTGTGGCACATGCTGGAATGGCCTTTCCCAGGATGAGTGGAGCTGGTGGGGGGGGGGGGACAGCGTCGCCCATTGCCGCACTTTTATTTTGCGCAGGCGTCAGGGAATCCGTGTCCCCCACGGCCGAGCCCGAAGTGAGTGACACGGATGAGCATCCCATTCTGCCAGAGCTGCCGGAGAACCGGTCCACCATCCTGTAAGTTGAATTCATTTCTTCCTTTCCCACAAAGGATGCGTATTAGCGAAGCTTCGGTTGGTTGGTATCTCCCTCCAACGTTGGTCTTCCTCTGCGCACCTCTGGGATTTTACTGACTTTAGAATTTCATACTCCTGTCACTGGAAATTTGTCCCCATTGCCTGTAGGTAAATTTGTCCTCACCACAGCTTTCGTTGGCCTTCCTCGGCAGCGTTCCGAATTGCAGGAGCTTAACTTCCCTAGATCATTTGGCCGTAAGCGCCTCTCTAACCTACCTGAGGGGCTGCATATCGGAACGAGCGGACTGACAACCTGGCTCTGACATGGGTCAGCATCTCCAAGGGGCCGCTTACCCCAAGTGTCGTCGAGTGACCGATGCGGCCTCCTTACAGGACACACTGCATATAGCTGTTGACCGGGACGGCGGGGAGGTTAAGACCGGGCTCCAAGTGAAAAGGCGGGAGGCGGCATTCCCATGCATTTCAGTCGGGTGCTGGGAGCGCCCTGAGTGAGAGCGGCGCAGATGGAGCGGGTGGACTGCGCCTTGCGCTTCTTTCACTTGCGCGTGCCAGATGCCATTCGTGAGGTTTCCGTGCTGCCATGACTGGGAAGCCAGCTCGGCCTTTGCTGGCTACGTGCCCTCAGTCGACTCACGGCCATGGTGTCCGGTGGCCAGGGGTGTGTCGGCCCAAGCTGTCTTCTGGCCAAGGGTCACTCGAGCTCGCCTCGGAAGCCCCCATATACCTGGCTGGGCTCGAGGCGTGGCAGCTGGGCGTGACCCGCAGTCTTCTGCGGGAGCGGGGGCAACACCGATGGCGGGGCAGGAGCCGTCGGGGTGCATCAGCTCCCGCTGCCCGCTGGACCCCACCCACCCGTGCTTCTGTCCACAGGCTCAGGCAGGATGCGCCCGACAGGTGTGATGCACGCTTCGATGCGGTGGCCCAGATCCGCGGCGAGGCTTTCTTCTTCAAAGGTGAGCACTGGGGGTCTCTGCCCACTGGGAGTATAGCAAGGCCTGCACAATGCCTAGGGGATGACTTTTATTAAAAAAGGGAGGGATTTCTTCTAACGACTGCCAGAAATAGAAAGTGGTTGCAGCTGCCGCCAGGAAGCAGCGCGGCTCCAATCTGCAGCTTCTGTCTGGCGTGCTTCGCTCGCCTCCACCGCAACTCGCCTGGCGCTTGCCCCCAAGCGAAGGAGGATCGCACGCAGTTTGGTAACATCTGCCCCGTCCCTCCAGGCACGTACTTCTGGAGGCTGACTCGCAACAAGCACTTGGTCTCTCTTCGGCCTGCCCAGATCCACCGTTTCTGGCGGGGGTTGCCGCTCAACCTGGACCGCCTGGATGCCGTCTACGAGAGAACCAGCGACCACAAGATCATCTTCTTCAAAGGTGAGAGTGACCATGCCACCGCAGGGGTAGAGCCCGGTGCCAGGCGGGAGATGCTGGAGCCAGACATTAAACGTGTCGATGGCGGGTCCGAGACCCGCCGTCTGTGAGCCAGGTCAGGACAAACAAGGCAGTGGGAGGGGCAGGCAATGGGTCATGGTCGCGTTCCTCCGAAGGTGAAAGAAACATTAGGGTTTCTTTGGCTATAGGGCAGAAAAACCCAAGTGGCCGAACAGCACACAGCTCCCTGCAATCTGTTAAAGTGACCGCCTGACCAACATCGTCGGCGCGTTTGCGTCCCCAGACGGTCACACCTTTCGAGGCAAAACAGGGCCGCCGCTGCCCCGATGCTGAAGAGCAACCGTTTGAGGCTAGAGGTCCCCCCACGGGCCGACCCCTTCCCATTCCACTCCTTAAAAGCCCTGAACCCAGCTGCAAGGCTTTGTCGTCTCAGTAGGTACCCCAGCCTTAGCTCAGCTGAGCCGTGGGGAAACGTGGTTTAGGCCACGAAATAAACGCGTTTTGTTCCGCACTCCTTTATTTTCCACAGGAGATAGGTACTGGGTCTTCAAAGACAACAACGTGGAGGAAGGCTACCCGCGGCCCGTTTCGGACTTTGGCCTGCCGCCGGGGGGCATCGACGCTGCTTTCTCCTGGGCTCGTGATGACAAGACCTATTTCTTCAAGGACAATCTCTACTGGCGCTACAACGACCGCGAGCAGAGGATGGAGCCAGGGTATCCTTCCGAGGCCTTCCCGTGGAAGGGGATACCCAGCCCTTTAGACGACGTCACCAGGTGGTCAGATGGTGCGTGCCTGCACCCCTTTCAAAGAGCACTGCAAACAAAAGTGGCACTCCATCGAGCCACAGCCCCTTCCCCTTGCCCGCCAACGCTGAGCCCCCAAGGGGACGGTGACCGCCAGCATCTGGAAGTCAAAGAAGGAGGGGCAATTCCAGCCCAAGCTCCCCATGGTGCTCACTAGGAGGCTTTATCATTTTTAAAAGGCAACAAAATATCGTGATGGGCTAATTATTTCCTTTATTAACAGAATGCAGTTGCTGCTCCTTTGCAGTGATTTCTATCCCAGTACGGGCCGATTCGCTCCTCACCGCTTTTGTTGTCATTTGATTTTAGACTGGATAGATGAGCATGAGGGCAGAAAATCCTTTTAAAAGTGTTTTTTTCTGACTTCCAACTTAGTTTTGAGGAGGAGAGGTCTCCTTGGTTCCTTCCCCCTGAGAAGACCACCAAAATTTTGTCACAGAAGGTGTTTACAGGTGGTTATTTGCTCGCAGAAAAGCAGCAGTTCGGGTTCTATTTCCTGGTGACCTAAGGGTGTACAAACAATCATTAAACAGCGCAGAGAGGGCCCCTCCTGGAGGTTTTTCAGGTTGAATCTGCAAAGCTCTTCAGGGCAGTATTCCCATAGGCTAGGAGTTCTCCCAAGCCCAGGGCTCCCTCAGAGACTTCGCAGCACGCCCATTCAGAGTGGGACAGGTGCACAGAGAGCGGGAGGTTCCCAGGGCCCCGACGGGCTCGCGTTCTTTTCCAGAGCCCTAGGTGAGCCATGCACACCCTGGGTCATTAACGGGGAGTGGGGTTTACAGCCTTACCATGCTCTATTACCAGTGGGAGTATCGCATATGGCACATCCGGCCGCCAGTCCTCGGGGCCTCAGTCTTACGCACGACGCTAGCAGGAGGTGCATCCGCTCTAGGGCTTAGTGTGTAAGGGGTGACACCTTACCATCTGGCTCCAAGTGCAGGTGGCTCCCAGCTGGGGTGAGAAGTCCCAGCGGGGTGCAGCATTGCCTTCTGGAATATCTGTCCTGTAGCGAGAGGGGGTATTGACACTAAGCAGGCTGATCTTGCACGTGCCCCAGCCACCCGGGGCTCAGCCACAGTGGGAACACCTGGCTGCTGCTCCGAGCCCCCTTCCTATGCCTTTCCCCCACAGCAGCGCTTACACCTGCTCACCTCGCTTTTGGGTTTTGGTGTCTTTGCAGGCGCAAGTTACTTCTTTCGAGACAAGGAGTACTGGAAAGTGCCAGACAGCGAGGCGGAGGTGCCACCTGGGTACCCGCAGTCCATTGCCAGGGACTGGCTGGCATGTGGCGACATGCAGGCTGACGCCCCCGATGCAGCCGGTGGCGGCAGGACCGGGGCTCGCTCCAGGCCGGGGCCACCTGACGAGAGCCGCACCAAGAACGGTTACGAGGTCTGCTCCTGTACCTCGGGCAGCCCTTCCCCGTGCCATTGGCCCGTACCCAGACTGATGGCCGGCCTCGCGCTGGCCGCATGGATGGCGGCACTGCTCTCTGCGGCCCTATGACAGCTCACCTCGTCGGCAGCGCGATTCCAGGACGCTAAGCATCGCAAGCAGAAACAAAAAACTTTCCCAGGCACACGCCAGTGAAGGCTTTGAATTCTCTGTGAGAAATGAACAGAGGTTTTGTTTCGGGGTTTTCTTTTTCATTTCAGTTTCCGTGTCTAATAACAATTTGAGTTCCGCACCTTCACGTCGCCTCATCCAGTTAAAGATGAGAGTGGACTCCTGTGGAATTTAGAAACGCCCCCTAGGGATGGGTCGATCGGGGTCCATGAACACAGCCAACGAGGAAGGGGAGGGGTCCCAGGAGGGAGTGGGGACAGAAGAGACGCCAGCGTGATAGGTGGCGCCGGGAAGGCGGCGGGCGGGGATCAGTACTTACGCACCGGTGCCACGTACACGTCCCATTGGATGTAGCAGACGGAGTGAACCGTGACCTCACTCCGGTTACCTGTAAGGTGATCCTTATTTTTCCGTCCAGCTCGCCGGGTTTCCCGGCATCCAGTTGACCCGTGTCAGTTTTTACGGGTCGGAAACACCTTTGCCTTTCTGAAGGCATCGCAGCTTAACTTTGTATAGAAGTCATTGGCATTGTAATGATTTCTCTAATAAACTTCAGGCCCCTAAGCGCATCTCTCCTACTCCTGCGCCGGATCCAGCGCGCCACCCCTGGCAAGCCACCAGCCACCGAGTTTCTCAGCGGTCTCGCCTCCAGACAAGGAGCCGCCCGGCCAAAGGAGGCACGGTCGTGACAGCCGCCCGGGACTCATCCGTGTGCTCAGGGTCCTGCCACGGGAGTTCTCGGCTCGGGCAGGCTCACGTTTCGGGAGGGATCGAGATGCCTCGCACCCGTTCGCGGGCCTGCCGTGCACGGCCGTGCCACGGGGGAGCGCCCAGAGCGGGGACGATGCCACGCAGTCACCTCCAACTCCTTTCAGCGTGTCCGACGGGAGGTCAGAGTGGGAGGAGCGAGGTCAAGCGCAGCGCTACAGTGTTCCCATTAAGTTTTTTTCCTAATCGTTCCTCACTTTTCTCCGGTCTGGTTCGGGCATCCGGGAGACCTCGAAAGCGGCCGAGCTGTCAAAGAGACTGGGGTCTTCCTGTCCGCCGCCATCGATGGGTGTCATGCGGACAGTGGCCGGTGCCTTGGGCCCTCCTCTCCCACCCCGCTTCCGCAAAGGTCCCCCGTGCTTCTGTTGGGAAAAAGTTACAGATAATAAGAAGTAGTTTCCCTCCTCTGTCTTTCTGAGCCATAACCCAAGCAGTCACGTAAAACCACGTGGAGTATTCAAACCCCAAATCACATTTCAAGGTGAAACCACGACGCTTCCTCAACGGAGGTGTACAAACCCAAATGAAGCCGGAGAAGAAATTACACAGCAGAGAGAGCGCTCAAAGGAACGCTCTACTGTGATATCCTCTGTGGTCAAAAATCGCAAAGGAAATTCCACAGATAACATAAGAAAATACCATTTTCTTTTCATTTTTCTCTGCCATCATTACACATGTGGCTTTCTGTGGAAGTGTCGGACACGCCCCGTGAGGGTATGCAGGTTCGGCTGGGTCATTCACAGCTCATCCGGATGGACCAGGCCCAGCCCGAGCACCCTCACCCTCATTCAGTGGAATATTGATATAATTAAGTATACCCATTGCCTGCAACGCAGTCTTCCAGCCCCCGTGCAGGGAGCACATTTGTTCCATCCACGGTTTCCCAGCCCCCGTTCTCATGGACCCAAACTAAATGGACTTAAGGCACCGGCAACAAACTGAGCCGACAGGGAATCTGCACTAAGCCCCCAAACGCAGACAATCTCCATCAACACCCTTCCCAGAAGCTCCTTAGTGCTCCCGCTCATGAATCTGTATATTCCCACCACTCCTTCTCTTCCTTGTCCACACCGCACCACCTGCCCTGGAAAAGGGGCTGGGGCCGCAGTGCAACCAAGTTGCACTTCAAAGAAACCGAGCCGACAGGGAGTCGCCACCGACCCCCTGAAACTGCAGAAACCACCATAATCACCCTTCCCAGCAGGCCCTTTGCACCCCCGCTCACGAATCTGCATAACCCTGCCCCTCGTTCTCCCCGAGTCCGGCTACTCCCGGGACTACCCGAGTCCGGCTACTCTCGGGACTACCCGAGTCGGGCTACTCTTGGGACTACCCGAGTCGGGCTGCTCCAGGGACTACCCCAGTCGGGCTACTCCGGGGACTACCCAAGTCCCGCCGCTTCCGGGACCGCCCGAGTCCCGCCGCTCCCGGGACTCCTCGAGTCCGGCTACTCCCGGGACTGCCCGAGCCTCGCCCCACCCGGGAATGCCGGAGTCCCGCCGATCCCGGGACGGCCCGATTCCCGCCGTTCCCGGGACCGCCCGAGTCCCGCCGCTCCCGGGACCGCCCCAAGTCCACCGCTCCCGGGACTCACCGAGTCTCGCCGCTCCCGGGACGGCTCGAGTCCCGCCGATCCCGGGAATGCCAAAGTCCCGCCGATCCCGGGACCACCCCAGTCCCCCTGCTCCCGGGAACACCCGAGTCCCGCCGATCCCGGGACCGCCTGGGTCCGGCCGCTCCCGGGACCGCCCGACGTCCGCCGCTCCCGGGACTCACGGAGTCTCGCCGCTCCCGGCACTCACGGAGTCTCGCCCCTCCCGGGGCGGCCCGAGTCCCGCCGATCCCGGGACGGCCGGAGCGACGCCGCTCCCGGGACCGCCCAACTCCCGCCGCTCCGGGGACTCCCCGAGTCTGGCTACTCCCGGGACTGCCTGAGCCTCGCCCCTCCCGGGAATGCCGGAGTCCCGCCGCTCCCGGGACCGCCCGAGTCCCGCCGCTCCCTGTTCGGCCCGAGTTCCGCCGCTCCCGGGAACGCCCGAGTCCCGTCGCTCCCGGGACTACCCGAGTCTCGCCCCTCGCTCTGAGTATATCTCTGCTTCCTCAATTTTCTCTGAGTCTAACTCTGCATCCTCTATTTTCTCTGAGTATAACTAAAAAACTCTGAGAGTCTCTAAGACTCTGAGTCTAAAAAAAAAAAAAAAAACCCTAACCCTAACCCTAACCCTAACCCTAACCCTAACCCTAACCCTAACCCTAACCCTAACCGCAACGCAACCCTAACCCTAACCCTAACCCTAACCCTAACCCTAACCCTAACCCTAACCCTAACCCTAACCCTAACCCTAACCCTAACCCTAATGCAACCCTAACCCTAACCCTAACCCTAACCCTAACCCTAACCCTAACCCTAACACAACCCTAACCCTAACCCTAACCCTAACCCTAACCCTAACCCTAACCCTAACCCTAACCCTAGCTCTAACCGCAACGCAACCCTAACCCTAACCCTAACCCTAACCCTAACCCTAACCCTAGCTCTAACCGCAACGCAACCCTAACCCTAACCCTAACCCTAACCCTAACCCTAACCCTAACCCTAACCCTAACCCTAACCCTAACACAACCCTAACCCTAACCCTAACCCTAACCCTAACCCTAACCCTAACCGCAACGCAACCCTAACCCTAACCCTAACCCTAACCCTAACACAACCCTAACCCTAACCCTAACCCTAACCCTAACCCTAACCCTAACCGTAACACTAACCCTAACCCTAACCCTAACCCTAACCCTAACCCTAATGCAACCATAACCCTAACCCTAACCCTAACCCTAACCCTAACCCTAACCCTAACGCAACCCTAACCCTAACCCTAACCCTAACCCTAACCCTAACCCTAACCCTAACCCTAACCCTAACCC